>OY757238.1:56684177-59184177 GCA_963583995.1 Xylota segnis | reverse complement strand
AATAAAGTGAAAAAAACAAAAAAACAAAAAACTATTACAAAAGAAAATAACAAAAATAAAACACAAGCAAGAAGCGATAAAGCATAATTATTATACAACAAACAGAAACAATACAACACTAATTTATTTAAATGTTACTTTAACAAAAAAACAAAGAAACAAAATAAAATGAGTATCGGTTTTGTTCGTTTATGCAGTACGTAATGGATTATGTTATTCGTTTAATATGACGAACAAGTGAATTCAATTTTATTTTTTATTATTACAATCACAATATACTTTCTAAATGTATTTGAATTATTATGATTTTTATTTTTTATTATGTTCTATTAAAGTATATATAACAGATTTTTTGTTATTCTTAAATTATTACGATTATTATGATTAACATGAAGTTTACTGTCTACTCGCTTTTTTTTATATTATTTTTCAAAATTTATGCTATGTATAAAAAGGAAGAAATAAAAGTTTGTTAATAAAATTAATTGTTGTTGTGTTTTTCTTTGGAAATCTTTATCTTAAGCCGCCGGCTCTGATGGGTGGACTATCAGCCCCATTTTCAAGAAAGGCCATCCTATGTCTTGTGAAAACTATCGATACATATGTATGTATTCGTGGTCCCATGTCGCATATAAGATCCTAAACCAAAGTACTGTGTGAACGTCTGAAACCTGTCTGCAACACTTACTGTGTGGGCACGTACTAGTGTGGTTTCCAGATCGTTGGCAGATCGAGAATCGACCAAATTTTCACCCTAAGAAAAATTCTAGAACATTTCGAAACTAACTATCTCTTTGTAGACTTTAATGCCGCGTGTGACAGCATTCATCGTCTTGGGCTCTAAGGCCAAATTTGAGATCTGCTCCAGCTGTGTCGGATAACGCTGGGAGTGTATAGCCCACAAAACTAGGTTCCCACAACTTTGTGAAATCTTCAAATCACACACCTCGAGCTAGATTTTCTGTTTCTGTGTATTCGAGACCCAAACTAGCTTAGCTGCAGCCTCGAAAAGGAAATAGGAAACAGAAAATTTTTCAACCAAAAAATGTGTGAGAAGAAGGGTAGTGTATAGCCCACAAAACTAGGTACCCACAACTTTGTGAAATCTTCAAATCACACATCTCGTGGTAGATATTCTGTTTCTCTGAATTCGAGGCGCAAAGTAGCTAACCTCGAAATGGAATTAGGAAACAGAAAATTTTTCAGCCAAAAAGTGTGCGAGAATAAGGGTAGTGTATAGCCCACAAAACTAGGTACCCACAACCTTGTGAAATCTTCAAGTCACACACCTCGGGCTAGATTTTCTGTTTCTCTGTATTCGAGGCCCAAACTAGCTCAGCTGCAGCCTCGAAAAGGAAATAGGAAACAGAAAATTTTTCAACCAAAAAATGTGTGAGAAAAAGGGTAGTGTATAGCCCACAAAACTAGGTACCCACAACCTTGTGAAATCTTCAAATCACACACCTCGGGCTAGATTTTCTGTTTCTCTGTATTCGAGGTCAGATATTCTGTTTCTGGGTATTCAAAGCGCAAACCAGCTTAGCTGCAGCCTCGAAATGGAAATAGGAAACAAAAAATTTTTCAGCCAAAAAGTGGGCGAGAAAAAGGGTAGTGTATAGCCCACGAAACTAGGTACCCACAACTTTGTGAAATCTTCAAATCACACATCTCGAGGTAGATATTCTGTTTCTCCCTATTCGAGGCGCAAACTAGCTTAGCTGCAGCCTCGGAATGCAAATAGGAAACAGAAAATTTTTCAACCAAAAAATGTGTGAGAAAAAGGGTAGTGTATAGCCCACGAAACTAGGTACCCACAACTTTGTGAAATCTTCAAATCACACATCTCGAGGTAGATATTCTGTTTCTCTGTATTCGAGGTGCAAACTAGCTTAGCTGCAGCCTCGAAATGGAAATAGGAAACAGAAAATTTTTCAACCAAAAAATGTGTGAGAAAAAGGGTAGTGTATAGCCCACAAAACTAGGTACCCTCAACTTTGTGAAATCTTCAAATCACACATCTCGAGGTAGATATTCTGTTTTTCTGTATTCGAGGCGGAAACTAACTCAGCTGCAGCCTCGAAATGGAAATAGGAAACAGAAAATTTTTCCACCAAAAAATGTGTGAGAAAAAGGGTAGTGTTTAGCCCACAAAACTAGACACCCACAACCTTGTGAAATCTTCAAATCACACATCTCGAGCAAGATTTTCTGTTTCTCTGTATTCGAGGTGCAAACTAGCTTAGCTGCAGCCTCGAAATGGAAATAGGAAACAGAAAATTTTTCCACCAAAAAATGTGTGAGAAAAAGGGTAGTGTATAGCCCACAAAACTAGGTACCCACAACCTTGTGAAATCTTCAAATCACACACCTCGGGCTAGATTTTCTGTTTCTCTGTATTCGAGGTCAGATATTCTGTTTCTGGGTATTCAAAGCGCAAACCAGCTTAGCTGCAGCCTCGAAATGGAAATAGGAAACAAAAAATTTTTCAGCCAAAAAGTGGGCGAGAAAAAGGGTAGTGTATAGCCCACGAAACTAGGTACCCACAACTTTGTGAAATCTTCAAATCACACATTTCGAGGTAGATATTCTGTTTCTCTGTATTCGAAGCGCAAACTAACTTAGCTGCAGCCTCGAAATGGAAATAGGAAACTGAAAATTTTTAAACCAAAAAGTGTGTGAGAAAAAGGGTAGTGTATAGCCCACAAAACTAGGTACCCACAACTTTGTGAAATCTTCAAATCACACATCTCGAGGTAGATATTCTGTTTCTCTGTATTCGAAGCGCAAACTAACTTAGCTGCAGCCTCGAAATGGAAATAGGAAACAAAAAATTTTTCAGCCAAAAAGTGGGCGAGAAAAAGGGTAGTGTATAGCCCACGAAACTAGGTACCCACAACTTTGTGAAATCTTCAAATCACACATTTCGAGGTAGATTTTCTGTTTCTCTGTATTCGAGGTGCAAACTAGCTTAGCTGCAGCCTCGAAATGGAAATAGGAAACAGAAAATTTTTCCACCAAAAAATGTGTGAGAAAAAGGGTAGTGTATAGCCCACAAAACTAGGTACCCACAACCTTGTGAAATCTTTAAATCACACATCTCGAGCTTTATTTTCTGTTTCTCTGTATTCGAGGTGCAAACTAGCTTAGCTGCAGCCTCGAAATGGAAATAGGAAACAGAAAATTTTTCCACCAAAAAGTGTGTGAGGAAAAGGGTAGTGTATAGCCTACGAAACTAGGTACCCACAACTTTGTGAAATCTTCAAATCACACATCTCGAGGTAGATATTCTGTTTCTCTGTATTCGAAGCGCAAACTAACTTAGCTGCAGCCTCGAAATGGAAATAGGAAACAAAAAATTTTTCAGCCAAAAAGTGGGCGAGAAAAAGGGTAGTGTATAGCCCACAAAACTAGGTACCCACAACTTTGTGAAATCTTCAAATCACACATCTCGAGGTAGATATTCTGTTTCTCTGTATTCGAAGCGCAAACTAACTTAGCTGCAGCCTCGAAATGGAAATAGGAAACAAAAAATTTTTCAGCCAAAAAGTGGGCGAGAAAAAGGGTAGTGTATAGCCCACGAAACTAGGTACCCACAACTTTGTGAAATCTTCAAATCACACATTTCGAGGTAGATATTCTGTTTCTCTGTATTCGAGGCGCAAACTAGCTCAGCTGCAGCCTCGAAATGGAAATAGGAAACAGAAAATTTTTCCACCAAAAAATGTGCGAGAAAAAGGGTAGTGTATAGCCCACAAAACTAGGTACCCACAACCTTGTGAAATCTTTAAATCACACATCTCGAGCTTTATTTTCTGTTTCTCTGTATTCGAGGTGCAAACTAGCTCAGCTGCAGCCTCGAAATGGAAATAGGAAACAGAAAATTTTTAAACCAAAAAGTGTGTGAGAAAAAGGGTAGTGTATAGCCCACAAAACTAGGTACCCACAACCTTGTGAAATCTTTAAATCACACATCTCGAGCTTTATTTTCTGTTTCTCTGTATTCGAGGTGCAAACTAGCTTAGCTGCAGCCTCGAAATGGAAATAGGAAACAGAAAATTTTTCCACCAAAAAGTGTGTGAGGAAAAGGGTAGTGTATAGCCTACGAAACTAGGTACCCACAACTTTGTGAAATCTTCAAATCACACATCTCGAGCTAGATTTTCTGTTTCTCTGTATTCGAGGTGCAAACTAGCTTAGCTGCAGCCTCGAAATGGAAATAGGAAACAGAAAATTTTTCCGCCAAAAAATGTGTGAGAAAAAGGGTAGTGTATAGCCCACAAAACTAGGTACCCACAACTTTGTGAAATCTTCAAATCACACACCTCGGGCTAGATTTTCTGTTTCTCTGTATTCGAGGCCCAAACTAGCTCAGCTGCAGCCTCGAAATGGAAATATGAATCAGAAAATTTTTCAACAAAAAAATGTGTGAGAAAAAGGGTAGTGTATAGCCTACGAAACTAGGTACCCACAACTTTGTGAAATCTTCAAATCACACTTCTTGAGGTAGATATTCTGTTTCTCTGAATTCGAGGCGCAAAGTAGCTAAGCTGCAGCCTCGAAATGGAAATAGAAAACAGAAAATTTTTCAGCAGAAAAGTGTGTGAGGAAAAGGGTAGTGTATAGCCCACAAAACTAGGTACCCACAACCTTGTGAAATCTTCAAATCACACACCTCGGGCTAGATTTTCTGTTTCTCTGTATTCGAGGTCAGATATTCTGTTTCTGGGTATTCAAAGCGCAAACCAGCTTAGCTGCAGCCTAGAAATGGAAATAGGAAACAAAAAATTTTTCAGCCAAAAAGTGGGCGAGAAAAAGGGTAGTGTATAGCCCACAAAACTAGGTACCCACAACTTTGTGAAATCTTCAAATCACACATTTCGAGGTAGATATTCTGTTTCTCTGTATTCGAAGCGCAAACTAACTTAGCTGCAGCCTCGAAATGGAAATAGGAAACTGAAAATTTTTAAACCAAAAAGTGTGTGAGAAAAAGGGTAGTGTATAGCCCACAAAACTAGGTACCCACAACTTTGTGAAATCTTCAAATCACACATCTCGAGGTAGATATTCTGTTTCTCTGTATTCGAGGTGCAAACTAGCTTAGCTGCAGCCTCGAAATGGAAATAGGAAACAGAAAATTTTTCAACCAAAAAATGTGTGAGAAAAAGGGTAGTGTATAGCCCACAAAACTAGGTACCCTCAACTTTGTGAAATCTTCAAATCACACATCTCGAGGTAGATATTCTGTTTTTCTGTATTCGAGGCGGAAACTAACTCAGCTGCAGCCTCGAAATGGAAATAGGAAACAGAAAATTTTTCCACCAAAAAATGTGTGAGAAAAAGGGTAGTGTTTAGCCCACAAAACTAGACACCCACAACCTTGTGAAATCTTCAAATCACACATCTCGAGCAAGATTTTCTGTTTCTCTGTATTCGAGGTGCAAACTAGCTTAGCTGCAGCCTCGAAATGGAAATAGGAAACAGAAAATTTTTCCACCAAAAAATGTGTGAGAAAAAGGGTAGTGTATAGCCCACAAAACTAGGTACCCACAACCTTGTGAAATCTTCAAATCACACACCTCGGGCTAGATTTTCTGTTTCTCTGTATTCGAGGTCAGATATTCTGTTTCTGGGTATTCAAAGCGCAAACCAGCTTAGCTGCAGCCTCGAAATGGAAATAGGAAACAAAAAATTTTTCAGCCAAAAAGTGGGCGAGAAAAAGGGTAGTGTATAGCCCACGAAACTAGGTACCCACAACTTTGTGAAATCTTCAAATCACACATTTCGAGGTAGATATTCTGTTTCTCTGTATTCGAGGCGCAAACTAGCTTAGCTGCAGCCCCGGAATGCAAATAGGAAACAGAAAATTTTTCAACCAAAAATGTGTGAGAAAAAGGGTAGTGTATAGGCCACAAAACTAGACACCCATAACCATGTGTAATCTTTAAATCACACGTCTCGAGCTAGATTTTCTGATTCTCTGTTTTCGAGGCGCAAACTAGCTTAGCAGCATCCTCGAAATGGAAATAGGAAACAGAAAATTTTTCCACCGAAAAATGTGTGAGAAAAAGTGCAGTGTATAGCCCACAAAACTAGGTACCCACAACTTTGTGAAATTTTCAAATCACACACCTCGAGCTAGATTTTCTGATTCTCCGTATTCGAGGTGAAAACTAGCTTAGCTGCAGCCTCGAAATGGAAATAGGAAACAGAAAATTTTTCAGCCAAAAAGTGTGCGAGAATAAGGGTAGTGTATAGCCCACAAAACTAGACACCCTCAACCTTGTGAAATCTTTAAATCACACATCTCGAGCATTATTTTCTGTTTCTCTGTATTCGAGGCGCAAACTAGCTTAGCTGCAGCCTCGAAATGGAAATAGGAAACAGAAAATTTTTCCATCAAAAAATGTGTGAGAAAAAGTGCAGTGTATAGCCCACAAAACTAGGTACCCACAACTTTGTGAAATTTTCAAATCACACACCTCGAGCTAGATTTTCTGATTCTCCGTATTCGAGGTGCAAACTAGCTTAGCTGCAGCCTCGAAATGGAAATAGGAAGCAGAAAATTTTTCAGCCAAAAAGTGTGCGAGAATAAGGGTAGTGTATAGCCCACAAAACTAGACACCCTCAACCTTGTGAAATCTTTAAATCACACATCTCGAGCTTTATTTTCTGTTTCTCTGTATTCGAGGTGCAAACTAGCTTAGCTGCAGCCTCGAAATGGAAATAGGAAACACAAATTTTTCCACCAAAAAATGTGTGAGAATAAGGGTAGTGTATAGCCCACAAAACTAGACACCCACAACCTTGTGAAATCTTCAAATCACACATCTCGCGCTAGATTTTCTGTTTCTCTGTATTCGAGGTGCAAACTAGCTTAGCTGCAGCCTCGAAATGGAAATAGGAAACAGAAAATTTTTCCACCAAAAAATGTGTGAGAAAAAGGGTAGTGTTAGCCCACAAAACTAAGTACCCACAACTTTGTGAAATCTTCAAATCACACATCTCGAGGTAGATATTCCGTTTCTCTGAATTCGAGGAGCAAAGTAGCTAAGCTGCAGCCTCGAAATGGAAATAGGAAACAGAAAATTTTTCCACCAAAAAATGTGTGAGAAAAAGGGTAGTGTATAGCCCACAAAACTAGACACCCACAACCTTGTGAAATCTTCAAATCACACATCTCGAGCTAGATTTTCTGTTTCTCTGTATTCGAGGTGCAAACTGGCTTAGCTGCAGCCTCGAAATGGAAATAGGAAACAGAAAATTTTTACACCAAAAAATGTGCGAGAAAAAGGGTAGTGTATAGCCCACAAAACTAGGTACCCACAACCTTGTGAAATCTTTAAATCACACATCTCGAGCTTTATTTTCTGTTTCTCTGTATTCGAGGTGCAAACTAGCTCAGCTGCAGCCTCGAAATGGAAATAGGAAACAGAAAATTTTTAAACCAAAAAGTGTGTGAGAAAAAGGGTAGTGTATAGCCCACAAAACTAGACACCCATAACCTTGTGAAATCTTCAAATCACACATCTCGAGCTAGATTTTTTGTTTCTCTGTATTCGAGGTGCAAACTAGCTTAGCTGCAGCCTCGAAATGGAAATAGAAAACAGAAAATTTTTCAGCGGAAAAGTGTGCGAGAAAAAGGGTAGTGTATAGCCCACAAAACTAGACACCCACAACCTTGTGAAATCTTCAAATCACACATCTCGCGCTAGATTTTCTGTTTCTCTGTATTCGAGGTGCAAACTAGCTTAGCTGCAGCCTCGAAATGGAAACAGGAAACAGAAAATTTTTAAACCAAAAAGTGTGTGAGAAAAAGGGTAGTGTATAGCCCACAAAACTAGGTACCCACAACCTTGTGAAATCTTCAAATCACACATCTCGGGGTAGATATTCTGTTTCTCTGTATTCGAGGTGCAAACTAGCTTAGCTGCAGCCTCGAAATGGAAATAGGAAACAGAAAATTTTTCCACCAAAAAATGTGTGAGAAAAAGGGTAGTGTATAGCCCACAAAACTAGGTACCCACAACTTTGTGAAATCTTTAAATCGCACCCGTCGAGCTAGATTTTCTGTTTCTCTGTATTCGAGGCACAAACTAGCTCAGCTGCAGCCTCGAAATGGAAATAGGAAACAGAAAATTTTTCCACCAAAAAATGTGCGAGAAAAAGGGTAGTGTATAGCCCACAAAACTAGGTACCCACAACCTTGTGAAATCTTTAAATCACACATCTCGAGCTTTATTTTCTGTTTCTCTGTATTCGAGGTGCAAACTAGCTCAGCTGCAGCCTCGAAATGGAAATAGGAAACAGAAAATTTTTAAACCAAAAAGTGTGTGAGAAAAAGGGTAGTGTATAGCCCACAAAACTAGGTACCCACAACCTTGTGAAATCTTTAAATCACACATCTCGAGCTTTATTTTCTGTTTCTCTGTATTCGAGGTGCAAACTAGCTTAGCTGCAGCCTCGAAATGGAAATAGAAAACAGAAAATTTTTCAGCGGAAAAGTGTGCGAGAAAAAGGGTAGTGTATAGCCCACAAAACTAGGTACCCACAACTTTGTGAAATCTTCAAATCACACATCTCGAGGTAGATATTCCGTTTCTCTGAATTCGAGGCGCAAAGTAGCTTAGCTGCAGCCTCGAAATGGAAATAGGAAACAGAAAATTTTTAAACCAAAAAGTGTGTGAGAAAAAGGGTAGTGTATAGCCCACAAAACTAGGTACCCACAACCTTGTGAAATCTTTAAATCACACATCTCGAGCTTTATTTTCTGTTTCTCTGTATTCGAGGTGCAAACTAGCTTAGCTGCAGCCTCGAAATGGAAATAGGAAACAGAAAATTTTTAAACCAAAAAGTGTGAGGAAAAGGGTAGTGTATAGCCCACAAAACTAGGTACCCACAACTTTGTGAAATCTTCAAATCACACATCTCGGGGTAGATATTCTGTTTCTCTGTATTCGAGGCGCAAACTAGCTAAGCTGCAGCCTCGAAATGGAAATAGGAAACAGAAAATTTTTCCACCAAAAAGTGTGTGAGGTAAAGGGTAGTGTATAGCCCACAAAACTAGGTACCCACAACCTTGTGAAATCTTTAAATCACACATCTCGAGCTTTATTTTCTGTTTCTCTGTATTCGAGGTGCAAACTAGCTCAGCTGCAGCCTCGAAATGGAAATAGGAAACAGAAAATTTTTAAATCAAAAAGTGTGTGAGAAAAAGGGTAGTGTATAGCCCACAAAACTAGGTACCCACAACTTTGTGAAATCTTCAAATCACACATCTCGAGGTAGATATTCCGTTTCTCTGAATTCGAGGCGCAAAGTAGCTTAGCTGCAGCCTCGAAATGGAAATAGGAAACAGAAAATTTTTAAACCAAAAAGTGTGTGAGAAAAAGGGTAGTGTATAGCCCACAAAACTAGGTACCCACAACCTTGTGAAATCTTTAAATCACACATCTCGAGCTTTATTTTCTGTTTCTCTGTATTCGAGGTGCAAACTAGCTTAGCTGCAGCCTCGAAATGGAAATAGGAAACAGAAAATTTTTCCACCAAAAAGTGTGTGAGGAAAAGGGTAGTGTATAGCCCACAAAACTAGGTACCCACAACTTTGTGAAATCTTCAAATCACACATCTCGGGGTAGATATTCTGTTTCTCTGTATTCGAGGCGCAAACTAGCTAAGCTGCAGCCTCTAAATCGAAATAGGAAACAGAAAATATTTCAACCAAAAAATGTGTGAGAAAAAGGGTAGTGTATAGCCCACAAAACTAGGTACCCACAACTTTGTGAAATCTTCAAATCACACATCTCGGGGTAGATATTCTGTTTCTCTGTATTCGAGGCGCAAACTAGCGTAGCTGCAGCCTCGAAAAGGAAATAGGAAACAGAAAATTTTTCCACCAAAAAATGTGTGAGAAAAAGGGTAGTGTATAGCCCACAAAACTAGGTACCCACAACTTTGTGAAATCTTCAAATCACACACCTCGAGCTAGATTTTCTGATTCTCCGTATTCGAGGTGCAAACTATCTTAGCTGCAGCCTTGAAATGGAAATAGGAAACAGAAAATTTTTCCACCAAAATATGTGTGAGAAAAAGGGTAGTGTATAGCCCACAAAACTAGGTACCCACAACTTTGTGAAATCTTCAAATCACACATCTCGGGGTAGATATTCTGTTTCTCTGTATTCGAGGCGCAAACTAGCTAAGCTGCAGCCTCGAAATCGAAATAGGAAACAGAAAATTTTTCAACCAAAAAATGTGTGAGAAAAAGGGTAGTGTATAGCCCACAAAACTAGGTACCCACAACTTTGTGAAATCTTCAAATCACACATCTCGGGGTAGATATTCTGTTTCTCTGTATTCGAGGCGCAAACTAGCTAAGCTGCAGCCTCGAAATGGAAATAGGAAACAGAAAATTTTTCCACCAAAAAGTGTGTAAGGAAAAGGGTAGTGTATAGCCCACAAAACTAGGTACCCACAACTTTGTGAAATCTTCAAATCACACATCTCGAGGTAGATATTCTGTTTCTCTGTATTCGAGGCGCAAACTAGCTTAGCTGCAGCCCCGGAATGCAAATAGGAAACAGAAAATTTTTCAACCAAAAATGTGTGAGAAAAAGGGTAGTGTATAGCATACAAAACTAGGTACCCACAACCTTGTGAAATCTTTAAATCACACATCTCGAGCTTTATTATCTGTTTCTCTGTATTCGAGGTGCAAACTAGCTCAGCTGCAGCCTCGAAATGGAAATAGGAAACAGAAAATTTTTCCACCAAAAAATGTGCGAGAAAAAGGGTAGTGTACAGCCCACAAAAGTAGGTACCCACAACTTTGTGAAATCTTTAAATCGCACCCGTCGAGCTAGATTTTCTGTTTCTCTGTATTCGAGGTGCAAACTAGCTCAGCTGCAGCCTCGAAATGGAAATAGGAAACAGAAAATTTTTCCACAAAAAAATGTGCGAGAAAAAGGGTAGTGTATAGCCCACAAAACTAGGTACCCACAACCTTGTGAAATCTTTAAATCACACATCTCGAGCTTTATTTTCTGTTTCTCTGTATTCGAGGTGCAAACTAGCTCAGCTGCAGCCTCGAAATGGAAATAGGAAACAGAAAATTTTTAAACCAAAAAGTGTGTGAGAAAAAGGGTAGTGTATAGCCCACAAAACTAGGTACCCACAACTTTGTGAAATCTTCAAATCACACATCTCGAGGTAGATATTCCGTTTCTCTGAATTCGAGGCGCAAAGTAGCTTAGCTGCAGCCTCGAAATGGAAATAGGAAACAGAAAATTTTTAAACCAAAAAGTGTGTGAGGAAAAGGGTAGTGTATAGCCCACAAAACTAGGTACCCACAACTTTGTGAAATCTTCAAATCACACATCTCGAGGTAGATATTCTGTTTCTCTGTATTCGAGGTGCAAACTAGCTTAGCTGCAGCCTCGAAATGCAAATAGGAAACAGAAAATTTTTCAACCAAAAAATGTGTGAGAAAAAGGGTAGTGTATAGCCCACAAAACTAGGTACCCTCAACTTTGTGAAATCTTCAAATCACACATCTCGAGGTAGATATTCTGTTTTTCTGTATTCGAGGCGGAAACTAACTCAGCTGCAGCCTCGAAATGGAAATAGGAAACAGAAAATTTTTCCACCAAAAAATGTGTGAGAAAAAGGGTAGTGTATAGCCCACAAAAGTAGGTACCCACAACTTTGTGAAATCTTTAAATCGCACCCGTCGAGCTAGATTTTCTGTTTCTCTGTATTCGAGGCGCAAACTAGCTCAGCTGCAGCCTCGAAATGGAAATAGGAAACAGAAAATTTTTCCACCAAAAAATGTGCGAGAAAAAGGGTAGTGTATAGCCCACAAAATTAGGTACCCACAACCTTGTGAAATCTTTAAATCACACATCTCGAGCTTTATTTTCTGTTTCTCTGTATTCGAGGTGCAAACTAGCTTAGCTGCAGCCTCGAAATGGAAATAGGAAACAGAAAATTTTTCCACCAAAAAGTGTGTGAGGAAAAGGGTAGTGTATAGCCTACGAAACTAGGTACCCACAACTTTGTGAAATCTTCAAATCACACATCTCGAGCTAGATTTTCTGTTTCTCTGTATTCGAGGTGCAAACTAGCTTAGCTGCAGCCTCGAAATGGAAATAGGAAACAGAAAATTTTTCCGCCAAAAAATGTGTGAGAAAAAGGGTAGTGTATAGCCCACAAAACTAGGTACCCACAACTTTGTGAAATCTTCAAATCACACACCTCGGGCTAGATTTTCTGTTTCTCTGTATTCGAGGCCCAAACTAGCTCAGCTGCAGCCTCGAAATGGAAATATGAATCAGAAAATTTTTCAACAAAAAAATGTGTGAGAAAAAGGGTAGTGTATAGCCTACGAAACTAGGTACCCACAACTTTGTGAAATCTTCAAATCACACTTCTTGAGGTAGATATTCTGTTTCTCTGAATTCGAGGCGCAAAGTAGCTAAGCTGCAGCCTCGAAATGGAAATAGAAAACAGAAAATTTTTCAGCAGAAAAGTGTGTGAGGAAAAGGGTAGTGTATAGCCCACAAAACTAGGTACCCACAACCTTGTGAAATCTTTAAATCACACATCTCGAGCTTTATTTTCTGTTTCTCTGTATTCGAGGTGCAAACTAGCTCAGCTGCAGCCTCGAAATGGAAATAGGAAACAGAAAATTTTTAAACCAAAAAGAGTGTGAGAAAAAGGGTAGTGTATAGCCCACAAAACTAGGTACCCACAACCTTGTGAAATCTTTAAATCACACATCTCGAGCTTTATTTTCTGTTTCTCTGTATTCGAGGTGCAAACTAGCTCAGCTGCAGCCTCGAAATGGAAATAGGAAACAGAAAATTTTTAAACCAAAAAGTGTGTGAGAAAAAGGGTAGTGTATAGCCCACAAAAGAAGGTACCCACAACTTTGTGAAATCTTTAAATCGCACCCGTCGAGCTAGATTTTCTGTTTCTCTGTATTCGAGGCGCAAACTAGCTCAGCTGCAGCCTCGAAATGGAAATAGGAAACAGAAAATTTTTCCACCAAAAATGTGCGAGAAAAAGGGTAGTGTATAGCCCACAAAACTAGGTACCCACAACTTTGTGAAATCTTCAAATCACACACCTTGAGCTAGATTTTCTGATTCTCCGTATTCGAGGTGCAAACTAGCTTAGCTGCAGCCTCGAAATGGAAATAGGAAACAGAAAATTTTTCCACAAAAAAATGTTCGAGAAAAAGGGTAGTGTATAGCCCACAAAACTAGGTACCCACAACTTTGTGAAATCTTCAAATCACACACCTTGAGCTAGATTTTCTGATTCTCCGTATTCGAGGTGCAAACTAGCTTAGCTGCAGCCTCGAAATGGAAATAGGAAACAGAAAATTTTTCCACCAAAAATGTGCGAGAAAAAGGGTAGTGTATAGCCCACAAAACTAGGTACCCACAACTATGTGAAATCTTCAAATCACACACCTCGGTTTAGATATTCTGTTTCTCTGTATTCGAGGCGCAAACTAGCTAAGCTGCAGCCTCGAAATGGAAATAGGAAACAGAAAATTTTTCCACCAAAAATGTGCGAGAAAAAGGGTAGTGTATAGCCCACAAAACTAGGTACCCACAACTATGTGAAATCTTCAAATCACACACCTCGGTTTAGATATTCTGTTTCTCTGTATTCGAGGCGCAAACTAGCTAAGCTGCAGCCTCGAAATCGAAATAGGAAACAGAAAATTTTTCAACCAAAAAATGTGTGAGAAAAAGGGTAGTGTATAGCCCACAAAACTAGGTACCCACAACTTTGTGAAATCTTCAAATCACACATCTCGGTTTAGATATTCTGTTTCTCTGTATTCGAGGCGCAAACTAGCTAAGCTGCAGCCTCGAAATCGAAATAGGAAACAGAAAATTTTTCAACCAAAAAATGTGTGAGAAAAAGGGTAGTGTATAGCCCACAAAACTAGGTACCCACAACTTTGTGAAATCTTCAAATCACACACCTCGAGCTAGATTTTCTGATTCTCCGTATTCGAGGTGCAAACTAGCTTAGCTGCAGCCTTGAAATGGAAATAGGAAACAGAAAATTTTTCCACCAAAATATGTGTGAGAAAAAGGGTAGTGTATAGCCCACAAAACTAGGTACCCACAACTTTGTGAAATCTTCAAATCACACATCTCGGTTTAGATATTCTGTTTCTCTGTATTCGAGGCGCAAACTAGCTAAGCTGCAGCCTCGAAATCGAAATAGGAAACAGAAAATTTTTCAACCAAAAAATGTGTGAGAAAAAGGGTAGTGTATAGCCCACAAAACTAGGTACCCACAACTTTGTGAAATCTTCAAATCACACATCTCGGGGTAGATATTCTGTTTCTCTGTATTCGAGGCGCAAACTAGCGTAGCTGCAGCCTCGAAAAGGAAATAGGAAACAGAAAATTTTTCCACCAAAAAATGTGTGAGAAAAAGGGTAGTGTATAGCCCACAAAACTAGGTACCCACAACTTTGTGAAATCTTCAAATCACACACCTCGAGCTAGATTTTCTGATTCTCCGTATTCGAGGTGCAAACTAGCTTAGCTGCAGCCTCGAAATGGAAATAGGAAACAGAAAATTTTTCCACCAAAAAATGTTCGAGAAAAAGGGTAGTGTATAGCCCACAAAACTGGGTACCCACAACTATGTGAAATCTTCAAATCACACATCTCGGGGTAGATATTCTGTTTCTCTGTATTCGAGGCGCAAACTAGCTAAGCTGCAGCCTCGAAATGGAAATAGGAAACAGAAAATTTTTCCACCAAAAAATGTGTGAGAAAAAGGGTAGTGTATAGCCCACAAAACTAGGTACCCACAACTTTGTGAAATCTTCAAATCACACACCTCGGGCTAGATTTTCTGTTTCTCTGTATTCGAGGCCCAAACTAGCTCAGCTGCAGCCTCGAAATGGAAATAGGAAACAAAAAATTTTTCAGCCAAAAAGTGTGCGAGAAAAAGGGTAGTGTATAGCCTACGAAACTAGGTACCCACAACTTTGTGAAATCTTCAAATCACACATCTCGGGGTAGATATTCTGTTTCTCTGTATTCGAGGCGCAAACTAGCGTAGCTGCAGCCTCGAAAAGGAAATAGGAAACAGAAAATTTTTCCACCAAAAAATGTGTGAGAAAAAGGGTAGTGTATAGCCCACAAAACTAGGTACCCTCAACTTTGTGAAATCTTCAAATCACACATCTCGGGGTAGATATTCTGTTTCTCTGTATTCGAGGCGCAAACTAGCTCAGCTGCAGCCTCGAAATGGAAATAGGAAACAGATAATTTTTCCAACAAAAAATGTGTGAGAAAAAGGGTAGTGTATAGCCCACAAAACTAGGTACCCACAACTTTGTGAAATCTTCAAATCACACACCTCGAGCTCGATTTTCTGATTCTCTGTATTCGAGGCGCAAACTAGCTCAGCTGCAGCCTCGAAATGGAAATAGGAAACAGAAAATTTTTCCACCAAAAAATATGTGAGAAAAAGGGTAGTGTATAACCCACAAAACTAGGTACCCACAACTTTGTGAAATCTTCAAATCACACACCTCGAGCTAGATTTTCTGATTCTCTGTATTCGAGGCGCAAACTAGCTCAGCTGCAGCCTCGAAATGGAAATAGGAAACAGATAATTTTTCCAACAAAAAATGTGTGAGAAAAAGGGTAGTGTATAGCCCACAAAACTAGGTACGCACAGCATTGGGAAATCTTCAAATCACACATCTAGAGCTAGATATTCTGTTTCTCTGTATTCGAGGCGCAAACTAGCTCAGCTGCAGCCTCGAAATGGAAATAGGAAACAGATAATTTTTCCAACAAAAAATGTGTGAGAAAAAGGGTAGTGTATAGCCCACAAAACTAGGTACCCACAACTTTGTGAAATCTTCAAATCACACACCTCGAGCTCGATTTTCTGATTCTCTGTATTCGAGGCGCAAACTAGCTCAGCTGCAGCCTCGAAATGGAAATAGGAAACAGAAAATTTTTCCACCAAAAAATATGTGAGAAAAAGGGTAGTGTATAGCCCACAAAACTAGGTACCCACAACTTTGTGAAATCTTCAAATCACACACCTCGAGCTAGATTTTCTGATTCTCTGTATTCGAGGCGCAAACTAGCTCAGCTGCAGCCTCGAAATGGAAATAGGAAACAGATAATTTTTCCAACAAAAAATGTGTGAGAAAAAGGGTAGTGTATAGCCCACAAAACTAGGTACCCACAACTTTGTGAAATCTTTAAATCACACATCTCGAGCTTTATTTTCTGTTTCTCTGTATTCGAGGCGCAAACTAGCTCAGCTGCAGCCTCGAAATGGAAATAGGAAACAGATAATTTTTCCAACAAAAAATGTGTGAGAAAAAGGGTAGTGTATAGCCCACAAAACTAGGTACCCACAACTTTGTGAAATCTTCAAATCACACACCTCGAGCTAGATTTTCTGATTTTCTGTATTCGAGGCGCAAACTAGCTCAGCTGCAGCCTCGAAATGGAAATAGGAAACAGAAAATTTTTCCACCAAAAAATATGTGAGAAAAAGGGTAGTGTATAGCCCACAAAACTAGGTACCCACGACTTTGTGAAATCTTCAAATCACACACCTCGAGCTAGATTTTCTGATTTTCTGTATTCGAGGCGCAAACTAGCTCAGCTGCAGCCTCGAAATGGAAATAGGAAACAGAAAATTTTCCCACCAAAAAATATGTGAGAAAAAGGGTAGTGTATAGCCCACAAAACTAGGTACCCACAACTTTGTGAAATCTTCAAATCACACACCTCGAGCTCGATTTTCTGATTCTCTGTATTCGAGGCGCAAACTAGCTCAGCTGCAGCCTCGAAATGGAAATAGGAAACAGAAAATTTTTCCACCAAAAAATATGTGAGAAAAAGGGTAGTGTATAGCCCACAAAACTAGGTACGCACAGCATTGTGAAATCTTCAAATCACACATCTAGAGCTAGATATTCTGTTTCTCTGTATTCGAGGCGCAAACTAGCTCAGCTGCAGCCTCGAAATGGAAATAGGAAACAGATAATTTTTCCAACAAAAAATGTGTGAGAAAAAGGGTAGTGTATAGCCCACAAAACTAGGTACCCACAACTTTGTGAAATCTTCAAATCACACACCTCGAGCTAGATTTTCTGATTCTATGTATTTGAGGCGCAAACTAGCTCAGCTGCAGCCTCGAAATGGAAATAGGAAACAGAAAATTTTTCAACCAAAAAGTGTGTGAGAAAAAGGGTAGTGTATAGCCCACAAAACTAGGTACCCACAACTTTGTGAAATCTTCAAATCACACACCTCGAGCTAGATTCTTTGTTTTTCTGTATTCGAGGTGCAAACTAGTTTAGCTGCAGCCTCGAAATGGAAATAGGAAACAGAAAATTTTTCAACCAAAAAGTGTGTGAGAAAAAGGGTAGTGTATAGCCCACAAAACTAGGTACCCACAACTTTGTGAAATCTTCAAATCACACACCTCGAGCTAGATTCTTTGTTTTTCTGTATTCGAGGTGCAAACTAGCTTAGCTGCAGCCTCGAAATGGAAATAGGAAACAGAAAATTTTTCAACCAAAAAGTGTGTGAGAAAAAGGTTAGTTATAGCCCACAAAACTAGGTACCCACAACTTTGTGAAATCTTCAAATCACACATCTCGAGCTAGATATTCTGTTTCTCTGTATTCGAGGCGCAAACTAGCTCAGCTGCAGCCTCGAAATGGAAATAGGAAACAGAAAATTTTTCCACCAAAAAATATGTGAGAAAAAGGGTAGTGTATAGCCCACAAAACTAGGTACGCACAGCATTGTGAAATCTTCAAATCACACATCTAGAGCTAGATATTCTGTTTCTCTGTATTCGAGGCGCAAACTAGCTCAGCTGCAGCCTCGAAATGGAAATAGGAAACAGATAATTTTTCCAACAAAAAATGTGTGAGAAAAAGGGTAGTGTATAGCCCACAAAACTAGGTACCCACAACTTTGTGAAATCTTCAAATCACACACCTCGAGCTCGATTTTCTGATTCTCTGTATTCGAGGCGCAAACTAGCTCAGCTGCAGCCTCGAAATGGAAATAGGAAACAGAAAATTTTTCCACCAAAAAATATGTGAGAAAAAGGGTAGTGTATAGCCCACAAAACTAGGTACCCACAACTTTGTGAAATCTTCAAATCACACACCTCGAGCTAGATTCTTTGTTTTTCTGTATTCGAGGTGCAAACTAGTTTAGCTGCAGCCTCGAAATGGAAATAGGAAACAGAAAATTTTTCAACCAAAAAGTGTGTGAGAAAAAGGGTAGTGTATAGCCCACAAAACTAGGTACCCACAACTTTGTGAAATCTTCAAATCACACACCTCGAGCTAGATTCTTTGTTTTTCTGTATTCGAGGTGCAAACTAGCTTAGCTGCAGCCTCGAAATGGAAATAGGAAACAGAAAATTTTTCAACCAAAAAGTGTGTGAGAAAAAGGTTAGTTATAGCCCACAAAACTAGGTACCCACAACTTTGTGAAATCTTCAAATCACACATCTCGAGCTAGATGTTCTGTTTCTCTGTATTCGAGGCGCAAACTAGCTCAGCTGCAGCCTCGAAATGGAAATAGGAAACAGAAAATTTTTCCACCAAAAAATATGTGAGAAAAAGGGTAGTGTATAGCCCACAAAACTAGGTACGCACAGCATTGTGAAATCTTCAAATCACACATCTAGAGCTAGATATTCTGTTTCTCTGTATTCGAGGCGCAAACTAGCTCAGCTGCAGCCTCGAAATGGAAATAGGAAACAGATAATTTTTCCAACAAAAAATGTGTGAGAAAAAGGGTAGTGTATAGCCCACAAAACTAGGTACCCACAACTTTGTGAAATCTTCAA
This sequence comes from Xylota segnis, assembly GCA_963583995.1. Taxonomy (NCBI): domain Eukaryota; kingdom Metazoa; phylum Arthropoda; class Insecta; order Diptera; family Syrphidae; genus Xylota; species Xylota segnis. The sequence goes on along the minus strand of OY757238.1, from coordinate 59,165,292 downwards.
ATCACACACCTCGAGCTCGATTTTCTGATTCTCTGTATTCGAGGTGCAAACTAGCTCAGCTGCAGCCTCGAAATGGAAATAGGAAACAGAAAATTTTTCAACCAAAAAGTGTGTGAGAAAAAGGGTAGTGTATAGCCCACAAAACTAGGTACCCACAACTTTGTGAAATCTTCAAATCACACATCTCGTGCCAGATTTTCTGTTTCTCCCTATTCGAGGCGCAAACCAGCTTAGCTGCAGCCTAAGAATGCAAATAGGAAACAGAAAATTTTTCCACCAAAAAATGTGTGAGAAAAAGGGTAGTGTATAGCCCACAAAACTAGGTACCCACAACTTTGTGAAATCTTCAAATCACACATCTCGTGCCAGATTTTCTGTTTCTCCCTATTCGAGGCGCAAACCAGCTTAGCTGCAGCCTCGGAATGCAAATAGGAAACAGAAAATTTTTCCACCAAAAAATGTGTGAGAAAAAGGGTAGTGTATAGCCCACAAAACTAGGTACCCACAACTTTGTGAAATCTTCAAATCACACATCTCGAGCTAGATATTCTGTTTCTCTGTATTCGAGGCGCAAACTAGCTTAGCTGCAGCCTCGAAATGGAAACAGGAAACAGAAAATTTTTCCACCAAAAAATGTGTGAGAAAAAGGGTAGTGTATAGCCCACAAAACTAGGTACCCACAACTTTGTGAAATCATCAAATCACACATCTCGAGCTAGATATTCTGTTTCTCTGTATTCGAGGCGCAAACTAGCTTAGCTGCAGCCTCGAAATGGAAACAGGAAACAGAAAATTTTTCCACCAAAAAATGTGTGAGAAAAAGGGTAGTGTATAGCCCACAAAACTAGGTACCCACAACTTTGTGAAATCATCAAATCACACATCTCGAGCTAGATATTCTGTTTCTCCCTATTCGAGGCGCAAACCAGCTTAGCTGCAGCCTCGAAATGGAAACAGGAAACAGAAAATTTTTCCACCAAAAAATGTGTGAGAAAAAGGGTAGTGTATAGCCCACAAAACTAGGTACCCACAACTTTGTGAAATCATCAAATCACACATCTCGAGCTAGATATTCTGTTTCTCTGTATTCGAGGCGCAAACTAGCTTAGCTGCAGCCTCGAAATGGAAACAGGAAACAGAAAATTTTTCCACCAAAAAATGTGTGAGAAAAAGGGTAGTGTATAGCCCACAAAACTAGGTACCCACAACTTTGTGAAATCTTCAAATCACACACCTCGTGGTTGATATTCTGTTTCTCTGTATTCGAAGCGCAAACCAGCTTAGCTGCAGCCTCGGAATGCAAATAGGAAACAGAAAACTTTTCCACCAAAAAATGTGTGAGAAAAAGGGTAGTGTATAGCCCACAAAACTAGGTACCCACAACTTTGTGAAATCTTCAAATCACACATCTCGTGCCAGATTTTCTGTTTCTCCCTATTCGAGGCGCAAACCAGCTTAGCTGCAGCCTCGGAATGCAAATAGGAAACAGAAAATTTTTCCACCAAAAAATGTGTGAGAAAAAGGGTAGTGTATAGCCCACAAAACTAGGTACCCACAACTTTGTGAAATCTTCAAATCACACATCTCGAGCTAGATATTCTGTTTTTCTATATTCGAGGCGCAAACTAACTTAGCTGCAGCCTCGAAATGGAAATAGGAAACAGAAAATTTTTCCACCAAAAAATGTGTGAGAAAAAGGGTAGTGTATAGCCCACGAAACTAGGTACCCACAACTTTGTGAAATCTTCAAATCACACACCTCGTGGTTGATATTCTGTTTCTCTGTATTCGAAGCGCAAACCAGCTTAGCTGCAGCCTCGGAATGCAAATAGGAAACAGAAAATTTTTCCACCAAAAAATGTGTGAGAAAAAGGGTAGTGTATAGCCCACAAAACTAGGTACCCACAACTTTGTGAAATCATCAAATCACACATCTCGAGCTAGATATTCTGTTTCTCCCTATTCGAGGCGCAAACCAGCTTAGCTGCAGCCTCGAAATGGAAACAGGAAACAGAAAATTTTTCCACCAAAAAATGTGTGAGAAAAAGGGTAGTGTATAGCCCACAAAACTAGGTACCCACAACTTTGTGAAATCATCAAATCACACATCTCGAGCTAGATATTCTGTTTCTCTGTATTCGAGGCGCAAACTAGCTTAGCTGCAGCCTCGAAATGGAAACAGGAAACAGAAAATTTTTCCACCAAAAAATGTGTGAGAAAAAGGGTAGTGTATAGCCCACAAAACTAGGTACCCACAACTTTGTGAAATCTTCAAATCACACACCTCGTGGTTGATATTCTGTTTCTCTGTATTCGAAGCGCAAACCAGCTTAGCTGCAGCCTCGGAATGCAAATAGGAAACAGAAAACTTTTCCACCAAAAAATGTGTGAGAAAAAGGGTAGTGTATAGCCCACAAAACTAGGTACCCACAACTTTGTGAAATCTTCAAATCACACATCTCGTGCCAGATTTTCTGTTTCTCCCTATTCGAGGCGCAAACCAGCTTAGCTGCAGCCTCGGAATGCAAATAGGAAACAGAAAATTTTTCCACCAAAAAATGTGTGAGAAAAAGGGTAGTGTATAGCCCACAAAACTAGGTACCCACAACTTTGTGAAATCTTCAAATCACACATCTCGAGCTAGATATTCTGTTTTTCTATATTCGAGGCGCAAACTAACTTAGCTGCAGCCTCGAAATGGAAATAGGAAACAGAAAATTTTTCCACCAAAAAATGTGTGAGAAAAAGGGTAGTGTATAGCCCACGAAACTAGGTACCCACAACTTTGTGAAATCTTCAAATCACACACCTCGTGGTTGATATTCTGTTTCTCTGTATTCGAAGCGCAAACCAGCTTAGCTGCAGCCTCGGAATGCAAATAGGAAACAGAAAATTTTTCCACCAAAAAATGTGTGAGAAAAAGGGTAGTGTATAGCCCACAAAACTAGGTACCCACAACTTTGTGAAATCTTCAAATCACACATCTCGTGCCAGATTTTCTGTTTCTCCCTATTCGAAGCGCAAACCAGCTTAGCTGCAGCCTCGGAATGCAAATAGGAAACAGAAAATTTTTCCACCAAAAAATGTGTGAGAAAAAGGGTAGTGTATAGCCCACAAAACTAGGTACCCACAACTTTGTGAAATCTTCAAATCACACATCTCGAGCTAGATATTCTGTTTCTCTGTATTCGAGGCGCAAACTAGCTAAGCTGCAGCCTCGAAATGAAAATAGGAAGCAGAACATTTTTCAACAGAAAAGTGTGTGAGAAAAAGGGTAGTGTACAGCCCACAAAACTAGGTACTCACAACTTTGTGAAATCTTCAAATCACACATCTCGAGGTAGATATTCTGTTTCTCTGTATTCGAGGCGCAAACTAGCTCAGCTGCAGCCTCGAAATGGAAATAGGAAACAGAAAATTTTTCCACCGAAAAATGTGTGAGAAAAAGGGTAGTGTATAGCCCACAAAACTAGGTACCCACAACTTTGTGAAATCTTCAAATCACACATCTCGAGGTAGATATTCTGTTTCTCTGAATTCGAGGCGCAAACCAGCTTAGCTGCAGCCTCGGAATGCAAATAGGAAACAGAAAACTTTTCAAAATAAGTAATAATTCTGCAATTTGAATTTTTAACTGTCAACGTTTTCAACAACGAATCTACAACAGTCATCGTCAAAACGCACCGCACTCGTCAATTTTCAAACAAAAACCAAAATCTGGCAGCACCCAACACCGTGGCTGTCAGATTCTTTTGTTTTGGCGCGTAAACTCAAAAAGCAGATGCGATTTGTATCGCAATTTCGTCCGCTCGTAGCATTTTAAAACTATCAACCAGCAAAATATACTCGACGCCCAGAAGCGCAATACTTACCCTCTTTTACATTTGACTGTTATTAAGTGTTTGAAATATGTCTCGACGTGATTACGCTCAAGATAAAGGTGAACTAATCGAAATCCCTAACCCATTGCAGTTCCATTTCAATGTGACTATTCTCTTTCCCATCAGAATCAATCAAAACATTCCTGGGGGAATTCTGCAACACCGACGAAGATGGCAAGAAGCATTTCGTATATGCAAACCAATTGGTTAAAATAGCCCACAGGGAGCAGGTGAGTTCGAAAACGACCTCTCGATTCAAAAGAAGTTTGTCTAAGTGCCCATTGTGCAGGTCCTTATCACCATTGATTTGGATCACCTACAAGAGTTCAACGAAGGCTTGGCGGAGGCAGTGGTGGCCAACAGCCGCCGATATGCAACCATGTTCTCGGATGTTATCATGGAAATCCTTCCCAACTACAAGGAGAGGGAAGTTCACGCCAAGGACGCCTTGGATGTGTACATCGAGCATCGTTTATTGATGGAGTCGCGTACCAGAAATCAGATGGAAATGCATGATGAAAGGAATCGCTTCCCCAGTGAACTGATGAAGAGATTGTAAGTAGCTACAGCAAAGCGACTCCAATTCATTGTCTAATGGCTTTCGCCCCCTAACAGCGAAGTCGGATTCAAGCCGGCGTCAACTGAGAAGACCAGCTCCATTCGTGACATAAAAGCAGAACATATTGGCAAACTGGTTACCGTTCGTGGCATTGTGACCCGCTGCACGGAAGTGAAGCCAATGATGGTCGTTGCTACGTACACTTGCGATCGATGTGGTTCTGAGACTTATCAGCCCGTGAACTCGCTGTCATTCATGCCAGTACAGGACTGCCCCTCAGATGATTGCCGTGTTAACAAGGCTGGCGGACGATTGTACCTGCAGACGCGTGGGTCTAAGTTCGTCAAATTCCAGGAACTAAAGATCCAGGAGCACAGCGATCAGGTGCCAGTTGGTCATATTCCACGTACTCTCACCATAATGTGCCGCGGAGAGGTCACACGGCAGGCACAGCCCGGTGATCATGTCTGTATTTCGGGTATATTCCTACCCTTGATGCGATCTGGCTTCAGGCAGCTGGTTTCTGGACTCTTATCCGAGACTTTCCTGGAAGCATATGTAAGTAGTCGTTGAGTGGTACTCTTTTGGTACTTAAATCCTTCCAATTGCAGCGCATCATATGTATCAACAAAAACACGGAAATCTCTGAAAAGGATTCTGAGCTCACAGCCGACGAACTGGCTGAGCTAGCTCAGGATGACTTCTACGAGCGATTGGCCAGCAGTTTGGCTCCAGAAATCTACGGTCACTTGGACGTGAAGAAAGCTCTGTTGCTCCTGTTGGTCGGAGGTGTAGACAAGCGGCCTGATGGCATGAAAATTCGTGGTAACATCAACATCTGTCTGATGGGAGATCCTGGTGTAGCCAAATCCCAGCTTTTGGGCTATATCAGTCGTTTGGCTATTCGTAGTCAGTACACCACAGGTCGTGGTTCATCTGGTGTTGGTCTCACCGCCGCTGTTATGAAGGATCCTCTCACTGGAGAGATGACACTTGAGGGTGGGGCTTTGGTCTTAGCCGATCAAGGAGTCTGCTGCATTGACGAGTTCGACAAAATGGCAGACAATGACCGAACAGCCATCCACGAGGTCATGGAACAACAAACGATCTCCATTGCCAAGGCCGGCATTATGACTACACTGAACGCGAGAGTGTCCATCCTCGCTGCTGCCAATCCCGCATTCGGTCGCTACAACCCACGTCGTACGGTCGAGCAGAATATTCAACTGCCAGCAGCCTTACTATCGCGTTTCGATTTACTTTGGCTGATCCAAGATAAGCCCGATCGTGAAAATGATCTCCGCTTGGCCAAACACATTACCTTCGTGCACAGTCACGGCACACAGCCACCAACCAAAGTGAAATCCCTTGACATGAACCTCATGCGGCGTTACATCAATTTATGCAAACGCATGAACCCAACCATTCCTGATGACCTAACCGAATACATTGTCGGCGCCTATGTCGAGTTGCGTCGTGAGGCTAGGAATCGCAAAGATATGACATTCACATCGGCCAGAAACTTGCTGGGTATCTTACGTTTGTCGACAGCTTTGGCTCGTCTGCGCCTCTCGGAAACCGTGGAAAAGGATGATGTTGCAGAGGCTCTACGCTTACTAGAAATGTCCAAGGATTCCCTAAACCAAATCCATGAACATCAGAAGGGACAGTAAGTTTCATAGTTTGTATCCCAAGTTGTGGAGGCTTATTTAGTTTTCTTTTCAGCGTTCCCAACACCTCCGATAAGATTTTCGCTCTTGTCCGCGAGCTAGCCGGTTCGAGTAAAACTGTAAGGATCTCTGATGTTATGGATCGCTGCACCACCAAGGGATTCAAGCCCGATCAAGTCGACAAATGCATTGAGGACTACGAGGAACTTAACGTTTGGCAAGTGAACATGAGTCGGACAAAGCTGACATTTATGTAAGACCCTAGCGTTGTTATATGTTCACGTTTCTGTTTTAGTTTAACGATAAGAAAGTTTTTTATTCCAATAAATAAAAGTTTGTGACACAAAATTAAAGTTTTGGTTATCCTTTCTACATTTGTCTTCCTCCATTGGGGAGTTTCTCTGCACTACACCCTCTGCCTCACATCTTGGTCGTTCTTTCACATCGCTAACCCATTTGGAACCGAAGATATTGGCTACAAAAATGTGCATACTTGGACGGAAAATGACATGATTTCCATTTCAGTCTATTCTGCGAAAAATTCCCTTTATTTCGACGCCTAAAACATCGAAATCAACCAACAAACAGAGAAGTTACAGCCAAAATCAATTTGTACTACGAAAGTTGGTAGGTAACCCTACTTTTTTCTGAGCATTTCTGCTCGCCTGGTGTTCCACGAAAATTTTGTGTCGATTTGGGTCGGAATTTTTGTTTCGCTATATGATTGGTTGTAAGCGGTTCTCGGCCTTCTAGAGGGATGAAACTCAAACCCAATTCCAGGGTACAAAGCAGTCTGCATTTTGTTGCGGCAAATGGGAGGATTTGATTACTAGGGTTCCAGATGCACTAGAGGCTCGAATCAAGTCCCAGAGGGTAAGACTAGCGTTTCATACTGCCGTCTCTTCTCAGCGGGCATTATTTCTGTTCCAAAAAACAACGCAGAGCCGTCTGTTTGCTTACTTTTTCAACCTACTTCCATTCGTGCTGGAGCCCAGCCCCTGAATTGGAAATACTTTCGTTCTTGATTCAAACAACTAATTAATTACGACCAATTTAGTTACTAAATATATTTTCCATAAAAATAATTCGTAAATCGTGTACATAGACATTTATACAATTACAAAAAGAAAATTAAGACCGGGCGGGATCTTATTGTGTTATTTGCTGGGATGCAAGCATGTACAGATGGACACTGCATCAAGCTTAACCACTACAACAACAACAACAACAACCTGGAAATCTACATCACATTGCAAGCAACATATTAACTACTGCTGCTAGCCTGCTATTACAGAGTTACTTCTTGGTTTGTCTGTCTAAATAATATTTACAGTGCGCGTGGGTCACACTTGTTTTTTTTTTTCAATTCACTGTGAGCACCTCTTAACTAGAACTCAGGTTTCAAATACAAAGAAATATATAGTTTACTATTTATGTGTATACATAAGTGTGAGGGAGGGGGAGTTTTGTTTTTGTTTTTTGTGTGTTTTAAGTGCAGTGTGTCCATTTGGTTGGAGCATCATCAATTCTCTTGTTTTGGCTGCAACTGAGCAACCATTTCTGTCGTCCCTCTCGTCGTGTGGGGTGTCATTCTTTTACAGTCATCATAAATATAATAGAATAGAATTATCGATAGGCGATGATAAAATGAAAATAATTATTCTTGCTGCCCTGCCCCCCTAATGATTAGTAGAAAAACAATAATCGCTCCTGTGCCGATGCGGAGAGTAGCCGCCAAGTGCGTTTGATACTGATATACTGGACGAATGCACGCACACAGATCAGGAATCCGAATGCCATGATCAACCACCAGAGCCATGAGTTCTCGTGTGAGGCGAGATCAGTGGAGTGTTTGACAATGAGCGTCCACTTGGCAAGCGAAAGACCAAAACCAGATAGTGCCCCATATCGCGCGGCGATTGTGTGACAAAAGCACGTCAGCATCAAGAATCCGATCCAATTGAAGAGGAATGCCACCATGAATGCTGCTACAAAGATAATGTCTGTGCCCAGCAAGCTGTGATCGCTGGTTAGATTTTCAGCATCTGATGTGTCGATCGCAATGAATGTGAGAGCTGGCTGTGTGCCGGTACTGGTCGTTCGGGTCTGAGTTAGTGGATGATTCGGTGGTGGAGGCGGTGGTGGTGGCATCGCTGGATGTGCGGTCAGTGAAGGTGGTAGCTCACCGTTTAGGGATTTCTCCATTTGAACTTCTTCATATGTGGGGAGCTTACTGTGTGGTATTTCGTGCAGATCTGAGCTAGAAAGTTCATACGGTGGCGGCGCACTGAAATCCGCTTTGGGTGGTGGTAGCTCGTCCATGGGCGGTTGTCGATTAGCCATGATGATGATCTGTAGATGATGGGTGGTCGTGGTTTACTCTGCAAAGATAGAGAAATACAATTAAGTTAGACAAACAAATACAAATAAAAATCCCTACAGGCACCACAGCTGGACTTGTTATTCGCTCGAAGCTGGGAGACTCGATTGTACATATTTTTTCCTCTATCTCGGAAAGTAAAAGAACTTCCGCTGCTCTTATCAAGCAGTAAGCGAGATAAGATTTCGAGTATGGAAATGGGTTAAAAAATTGCGACAAAGTTACTTATACCACTGAGGGGTAAGATAACTGGACAAACACAAGGAAATATAAAAAACTAAATAGCAATGCGCCTTATCATTGCAATCTCCAAGATCTACGTATGGGTGGAACCTCAATAAGTCGGTTTGTCTTTATTCAATAAATGCTTGCATCCCAGATACTGAGCAGTAAACAGTAAAGTAAAGTAAAACCTCGTTTCGATTATCGGATAATCTTTGACCTGTTTTTGATGGCACTAGTCTGCGGAATGATACTGAAACACAGATGCACTAGTCCTCTGAAGATTTTACTTGACATAAACCATGTTTAAAGCCCTTCGTCACCAGAGAAACCTTATATCCAAATCAACACTCACAACCTTTTATGGACTACAATGTCGTACATGACAGCATTTATAGAGACGAACTACATATACAGCCCTCTGTTTAGGGATCCCTGCGACAGGTCATGCTCCCTCTTCATCATCACATTAATCTGGATTCCAGGTCGCTAGCTATGCCTAAAGATTGAAGTTTCTTCTGAGAAGTCGACAGAGAATTAAGAGAAGCAGAGGATTCTGGTAATCGACAACTATTGCTAAATGTTGTTGTGGAGGAATCTGGCCTGATCATCATCACTCTTCATTAAATCCCATATAGGAGCGTAATGGTGGAACTCTGCTTTTTAGCGTCGTCTAGGGCTGGGCATTTGGTTAGGTGTCCTTCATCCTGTCTTTTATTTGTTGCGCGTAGTTGGGATCTTTAAGGTGCGTGCTCTTAAGAGCTGCTCCTTCTTTCCGCGGTGCATGGGCTATGGTGGGGTTGAGATCAAAGATGTTTTCATAACTCTTTCCTTCCACATCTCTGGGCTCATTTTGTATTTCTGTGTTTATGAGTGAATTTTTTGCAATCTGTTCAGTACTGTTGGCTCCTTTTTTGTTTAGGACGTCTGCCATTTCCGTACCAGCTAGATTTACATGTCCCAGAACCCACTGTAGAGTGACTCGTTGTTCTCTTTGTTGAAGCTTGAAACGAAAGTGCCGTACATATTTCCGCAGGTTGAACTCCGTCATGACAACATTTATAGAGACGTTTGGGCCAGGCATTCCTGCAAAAAACACGTCAGATTATGCAGAATGACGATGGAGAATTCCCTCTGCTCCATCAAGGGCGGTAACGATCTCACCGAGACCTTTGATGCAAAAAAGGATTTAAACAAAGTGACACGCTGTCATGTGATTTTTTCAACATCTTACTTGAAAAAATTGTGCGAAACTCACAAGCCAACACCAGAGGCACAATCTTTCTAAAGTCTGTGCAACTACTAGCGTGCGCCGACGACAGAACTCAGCGAACTGCCACTGAAGCGTTCATCAGTATTGAAACGGAAACTGGCAAAACGAAGTATATGCTCTCAACAAGAAGGGACACACAACATCGACGAACAGAACGTCACAATCGACAGCTATAACTTTAAGGTAGTAAGGGACTTTATCTACGTCGGACCAGCTTTTAATTCAGAGAACTACCCCTCAGCAGCAATAAAACGAAGAATAGCTCTTGCCAATCGCTGCTTCTTTCGGCTGAGAAAGCCGAAGTAGAGGCCTATCCCGAAGAACTAAGGCGTTTATGGCGCTGAAGCGTAGACTCTGTGTAAAGCGGATATCCTCAGTCGCTTCGATAGAAAGATTCTTCGTAAAATGGTCGGTCCCGTTTGCGTTGACGGGCTTTGTAAGAGGAGATTCAATGACGAACTATACGAGCTGTACAGCGACAAACTGCGAATCAGTCGGTCGAAATGGCTAGAACATGTAGAGCGAATGGACACCAATACTACGGCCCGCAGAGTCTTTGAATCTAAACCGGAGGGACAGCGTAGTAGAGGAAAGCCTGGCTTTAGGTGGAACGCATAAGTACAAGGGGATCTCAACCGACTTGGAGTGCGCAACTGGAGGCAGTTTGGTAAGGATTGGAAAGGCTTGTTGGTTGAAGTCCAGGTTCACCTAGAACAGGGCACCACCTAAGTAAGTAAGTAAGAACTCCACCATAGATTTAGTTGATTTGAGGAAAGGAAGTGAGTCTTCTGACTCTCAACTGAGGGCTCTCGCGATTCCTGTCGAACTGAAAAAAGTAAAAATAATGATATGGCAGCGCTAAGCAAAATCTCCAGCAAACTGCCCTGATAGCCCGCTGAAAACTTCCTTGAAAGAGAAAGTTAATAAGCAAACGGACGCCAAATGGCTTATCACGCTGTTGAGGGGCTTAGCTGAGCCAGGTAGTTGGTTGCTAACAGCAAAATGTTAACCATTCGATTAGTGGCTTCTAATGAATTGATTACTCTACTGGATTTCATCAGTTCAAAGCGGAACGCACATAATCTCAATGGGCGACGGATGACGTACGTACATGTTTGTCTATTACGGACTATCTGAAAGAGTTAAACTGATATAGAACGTGTTTATCTATGAGAAAAGCAGGCACGTACATAATCCCATTACTGGAACACAACAAGTGGCCTCAACACAATATAGTCAGGTCCACACTATTGTACTAACAAAACTGACTTGCAACAACTTAATTTGTATTCAAAATAGAAAGTCTCTAATCGTCGACTAGTAGATAGAACCCACGCCCTTCCTCCCACAGGGGACGAACAGCCATAAGAGCGCGTTGCCCAATCACACATCGTGTTGAAATAAATACGTGCGACGACGACGTTGTTTTCCACTGCACAAAGCAAACACCTCATCTCACTTGTTTATGGTTTACACGCCAACCATGTGACCAACGCGACCTGCTAATGAATTTTTACTACCAATTGGACCAGAAACAATGAGTCAACCGACCGATGAGTGCATTTCACAGCGAAACCAGTAAACTTATCAATCTTTTGAAACCGAAGCCGATAGCTTGATGTACACAAAGCCATCGGATACATTTGCGGTTTTCTACTAAACAGGTTTCCACGCACATTATTCGTGCCTGACGTCAAGGCGTACACACACAGACGGCGGCTCTAATCCAATAAAACAATCCCAACAATGGAAACATTTATCGCCGCGCGATTAAGACTCCTAATTACTGACAGCAGGTGCAAATGAGCAAGCAGTTGCTTTTCCGCATCGACAGTAAATATAAATATTCTCGTTATAAACATGGTGAAACCTAAGTGGTGTGTGCGCTTCCTTGCTCCTCAATGTTATCGCTGCTTATCGGGAGGCTATGGGCTATGACCGTTCTATTAATTATCGATGGACAATGTTGTGAAATACACGATTTCTGTTTTCATGGTCAGAGAAAAGCTGTGGAATAAGTGAAAATGTATGTTTTTTTCGTCGCGGACGGGGTGGGGGATGGGGGAGGCAGGGTAGCGCACCTTTGGAAACCTTTCACTGATGTAACTCGACTTGTTTTCCTTGGAACTTGTGGTTTTGTTCGTTAACTTGTTTATGCACTGTGGGATGAGCAAGAAGTCCGATTTTGATAAAACTTTTTACTGCGCGATTCACTGGAAGTTGGCAAATTTTTTTAAATAAAAATTTTTCCTACTTCGTCACCGTTTTTTTGTTCTTTTCTTTTGCTCGCTTTTGCTGAGACGTTTTTTTTCGTTTTTCTTTTTTCTTGTGTCTCACTCAGCTTCGGCCTGTTTTGTGGCAATCGATATGAATACACACACAAAACACGGGCAGGGTTTGGTTTTTGTTATATTTATATTTTGGTTTTGACAAATGTCAGTGTAGTTTGACTAGTGGATACTGGAGGTTGGTGGCGCCTTAATCAGACGAGAGGAAGAGAATGAACAAGTTCAGGTAAGACTTGGACAATTTTGTAAGAAATCGTTGTGCTGCCAAATGTTTTACTTCGTAGAAGCGTCTTTGGCTAAGGAGCTCTCCATGGAAAATATTATGTATGGGACGTAGTTATAGGTTCGGTTTAGAGTACAATCTTACGCGGACCTCAACGGATTCCCAGTGTGGGGAAGAATATAGTAAGAAGAGAAACTCCTGAACCAACCTGTTTCCGTTATAAATTTTAAGACGGTTTTAGGGGGCATGTCAGCTAGTTCGTAGAGTTGGTTGGAAAATGTTTTCCCGGAGGTTGGGTGTCTGATTCTGCTGAGACTTGGGCATTCTCAGTGTCGCCCCAACCTCTACATACACAAGTCTGAGTCGTTGAAACCCATTCTACTAAGGTGAGCCGCCATAGCTGGGCCATGTTGAGCGCATGGATGACAATGCTCCGGCTCGAGTCTTCGAATTTACGCCAGATCAACGGCGCAGTAGAGGAAGACCTCGGCTAAGGTGGCTCCCGACTGGAAGCGGACTTCAACCAACTGGAGGCAGCTGGCTAATGAACGAGCTGACTGGAGAGCCTTGTTGGTTGAGGCCGGGGTCCTCGTCGGACTGTAGGCCGCCTAAAGCAGAGTAAGTCCACAGGACAAGAATCTCGAATCATCGCCAGTCCTTTATAGTGTCGGTTTTAACATATTCTCTCATGAACTCGCCTGCTCCTTCTGCTCTATGATGTACTTGTTGAAAATATCACATCAAATAGCGTGGTCAGGCTCAGGGAAACTGAATGGGAAACTGCGAAACTCTACGGTTATACTGCGTTGAAGGCAATACCACAGGAAGATATCACATTTTTCATCGACAGCCACTCACACAGCACAAGGTTGCCCTCTGATGGGTTCCTGTACACGAAAGAATACCAGCAAATGAAAAGGCAGACGAACTGGCAAGAAGGGGTTCCGAATCAATATTACAACAGGTAAACACCTCGCTGTTCATCCCGCCGTGCGTGAAGCAAGAGGCTTGGATCAAGGCCAGTAGAGAGGCAAATAGTAGATGGTCCTCTCCGGACACCTGTGTGATCACAACATTACAAGAAGACCGAATTATGCAAGAGGACATGAAATCCCTTTCTTGGTTAATGATTTGGCGTATCTACTCTACAAAAACCTCTCCCTACGCATTTGAAAAGTTCCTCAACTAAGCCATCATAGGCAGCGAGCTTCATAGTTTTTCAGTTTTTTGATAGTTGCGCCAACAACCTCTATAGTCCTTCGATGACTGGAAGTGGGCCCTCATCGTGCTTTAATTAGAAACATTTGTCACTTCCCTGGCCATTCAATAGACCTTCCGGATGTCGTCGCACGAATCATTGATTTCCTTGAGCTGGGACAGTATTTTCTTCTTCTCTCTTCTTGGAACGCTAATATCCGTTTCTTTGACCATGAATCTTCCACTCTTTTCAAAACTGGTACCACTCTACATCGTATAGCCTATCAGCTTCGAGTGTTGTCCATCAAGTTATTTGGCAAAAAGTAAGCTACTTCATGCCGATAGCATTCGACCAAGAGCTCCGACGATCGACAAAAAGTATAGTGACCCTCGATCCATTAGAAGACCCTCCTCTCCAACAACCACCGCCGTAAAATAAGAAAATCGTTGTTTTATTTAAAAAAGTACGTTTTTTTATTATTTTTCATTGCGCACTGATACTCGTCCTTAACTATGTAAAAGTACACAACTTTAACGGGAATAAATCTACTTAGCATCCTTCTTGGTGTCTCCCTTACCACCACGTATCCTACCGGTACGACGGGCGGCAATAAGACCAACCTTACGACCAGCGGAGGTTCCTCGCTTGACGGTGGAAGCCTTACCAATATGTTGATGGTTACCACCACCGTGGGGATGTTCAACGGGATTCATAGCAACACCACGAACCTTAGGCCAGCTGTTCCTCTTTACCTTGTACTTGTGGTAGGCGCGACCAGCCTTCAGGATGGGCTTGTCGATACGACCGCCACCGGCAACAATACCAACCATGGCACGGTTGGCCGATGGAACAACTTTCTTAGCGCCTGAGGGCAGCTTGACACGAGTTTTCTTTGTATCCGGATTGTGGGCAATGACTGTGGCATAGTTGCCAGAGGTACGCGCCAAGCGGCCACGATCACCGGTCTTCTCTTCCAAGTTGCAGATGATGGTACCTTCGGGCATCTGCGACAGTGGCATCACATTGCCGATTTGAAGAGTGGCTTTGCGTCCGCAGTACACGAACTGGCCGGTATGCATACCCTCGGGGGCGATGAACATCTCCTTGCGGATCTTGTAGCGGTAGGGGTCACGGAAGTGAACGACTGCCAATGGAGCACCACGACCTGGATCGTGGATGATTTCCTATAAAAAAAAAACAAGCGTTTGTCAGTTTATTTTCGAATTTCTCCATTACACACGGGGAACTCACTTTGACTACACCCCTGATGTAGCCATGACGTTCGGCGAAGTCGAGAGGCCTCAGTTTGGCGGCTCCCTTACGCCTCTTGACGTGGGCCTTGAACACGGACCCAGCTCCCTTACGTTGTGCACGGATAACACGACCCATTGTTGGCTTTAGGAATCTGCACCAAGAAATAAAACACAAAACCAATTAGTTGTCATTCACAAACACTGTGCGTCGTAGGGTTAGAATCGGGGGACATGAACAAATCTGATTTTTATGAGGAAATCTATGGATAATCCAAAAAATATTCATTTCCATCACTCAATTGATTTGTTAGCATTGTAATTCGAATTATTTTATATTGGGATGGCTTGAATTTTGGAATATTTTTTGAGATTATTTTTGCAACACAACACGTACCGAAAGCCTTCTGAAAAAGAAAAGAAAGAGAAGAAGGAAAAACAAGAAAATACGCAAAATGTCAGTTTTTCCCAGGGGCGCCAACTGCTGCAACAGAAATATAAATGGAATGGCACTCAACCAGGGGTGGTATATTTCCGATACCCAGGATGGTTGATTGTTTTACTTTTGATGAATACAGGGTAATGAAAATATTAAGAGATTTAAATACCCTGCGTCAACATTAGATGAATCTCTGACTGGATTATAGTATTTAAAACGATTGTCCATTGTTGACTTAATGTGAGCGTCATGGCTCAAGTGGCTAGTGCGTTGGACTACGGGGCAAAGGGTTTCAGCTTCAATCCCTTGACAATACTTAAAATTCCTTTCACGAACACACCTCTCGCGAACTTCTGACAAACATCCGAGAGTACAACTGTCATGCGAACGGTCCTTAAATAACAAATTTAATGTCGGACAGGGCATTAAACATTAGGCCGCTCCATTCGTGTGAAGAATATAACACGCACAGCAGGAATGGGTGTTATAAGGTAGTCCCTGAGTCTCATAGACCTGTTGCACCAAATATCTGTCTGGATCTGTCAAAAAAGACAGTTGTTACAGGATTTAAAGAGAAACTCAAGGGCTTCAGCTTGCTGCATTTCGGGACATATGGACTTCCAAGTGACGGGCTGATGAGTTAGCTAGAACAGGCTCAGAATCAGACGATATTCCAATGGATAACTCGGTCCAACCGTCAATTACGCTGCTCACCTCCAAAATCTTCCGCAACATGTTCAATGCTAGGTTGCCCGCATTCCCTTTGTGCCTTGTTGCGAAGTTATTTTGAGTCCAATAGAACGATAAAAGGACCGGAAAACTCTGATCACTCAATAGACCACTGCTGCATCCTCTCATTGATGTCCTCACAGGCCACAAGGCAGTGGCGGTCCACCTCGGAAGAATGGGAATCAGCCGCACAGATCAGAGACACAGAGGTAAAGCAAGATACAACGAATTTCCTCTGGGAATGCTCAAGCCACAGCAGAATCAACGGAGTATATGTCTACCGCTCAGGTCTGGTCCAGCATTCATAAAACAAGCATGCACCTTCAAGATACGCCTCAAAACCTTGCACTTTTGGGTAATGTTTTCCATCTTTCTAATGTTACCTTCCGCCTGTTCACTTTTCTAACACTGCCCATCACTTTTCGCACATTTTTCAGTTTATTCTCAAAATTATTTCGGACATACTGTTGAGAATAAAAAAAAACCCTTTCAGAACCGTCCAAGTGGACTGATGTGCCCACTATTTTTCCCCGTCATTACAATACGCAAACATTTAACACCAATCAGTATCTCCCACGTCCTCCTCCTCCTGATTTCCCTTCCATTCGGGACATATCTTAGCATAATCGGAAGTCCTTTTACGAACTACAACTCCAAATTATTCTTTTAACATACCTGCCCACGAACTGGAGTTGGTTTCTAACCAAAGTCCAGCGAAATTCTAGACATCTGATTAGACTGACAGCCTTTGTTTATTCTCCGTGTTGTTTAGAATCAATCTGAGTCACTTGGATTGTTTTGTGATTTTCAATTCTTGTCCACCCTCAATTATTACAACTTGCCTGGTCAGATTCGTGGTCATCATTCGCATCTTAAATTTGTTGCAGTGAAGTGCTTATTACATTCAGTAAACCCCCTACAAGAAGAAAAACCTAAAATGTCTACCGATCAAGAGTGGGAAGATTTCAAGGTATTTCGTGTTATTTTCCATTTAATTCAAACACTGCTAACCAAATTACAATCCTTATAGACTAAGTTCAACAAGAGCTACAAGGACGACGCAGAAGAACAATTGCGTCGCAAATTATTCGACACGAACAAGGTGAAAATCGAGGAGCACAACAAGCGCTTCGAATCTGGAGAAGTAACATACTCGATGGGAATCAATGCGTTCGCCGACAACACCCCTGAAGAGCATGCGATTCGTTGCGGCAGGGGCGCCAAGCCCTAATGCATTCACTTGTTGAGAATCTCCCACTGACTAAAACTAACTTGTACGTGTTTTTAGATGGTTAATGTTTGTAGTGTATGCTTAATTTTTATATTCGTTTCATGAAATAAAAGTATATTTTTCGAAAACAAATTTGAAGATTTTCTGAGGAGGAGGATGCCCTTGGGTGTGAGGGAGGAGAATACTATTTTTTTTTTAGTTTAGTTTACGATACCTACACTCACTTAGCGTATGGAGGTGAAAATGGACTTCAGTGCAAAGGAAGTGCTAATCAAGTTGTGTGGTCGAAGTGGTCATAAATAGTGGACACAACGATCCCTTTACGAGAAACTTAAACGGTCACGTTTCACCCAGCTGTTGATGCGATTTATTTTATTTTGCCGATTATTGAGGTGAGACATTCGTAGAACCGCAGCTTTTCATACACAACTCGCTGTGCCTATTCTTGTCGATTTGTTTACAAGATCACGTATAACATACAAATTTTATTTGCTTGGTCATCGCACTTTTCCATTCGTTTCGCTCAATTTGCATTCTTAATGAAGTTAATCACGTGAACTATATGTTTTAGCATTCGATTCATTCTTATTTGGCAGTTTTTGACTAATGCGAGGTCAGCATAAATATTTATTTTGGTACTACGTCGCAGTGCGCTACGGGAATGGCACTCATCACAAAATACAAAAACACCAGGTTTTTATCACATAAAAAATCTATAGTCCATGCGTCGTTGTTCTTTAAATGTAATCAATGCCCCCCGAGACCAAGATTTGAATCCATTTTTCCTATTACTTCTTATCCTGGAACCATCCCGATACATTGAAATTTTCGGAAGTAATCTCTGCCGAAAAATTGACTGCAAACTGAACTCAGTCTTCTGCTATGTACCGCCGAGTGGTTTATATTGTTTCTTAGCAAGTCCTACGAACTTAAGCCCAATGCAGCGCTATGTCCAGTAAGACTGGTGGATCTATACTTACTTAGGCTTGGGAGAGACCTGAATTTTAATCAAAAAGCATTTTTAATTATCCCGGTAATGCATCCAGTTCCCCACATCCCACATCAACTTCACAGGGTACTCACTCTACATCTAAGGCAAAATCTTCGTTGCGCCTCTGCGTAACACTTGAAGACTCAGCATGTCGGTTATTGGTGTTCATTTGCTTTACGTCAAGGTTGTTGTTTCAAGTCGTATAGCTCATCATTGATATTATGATACGAAGAATCTTTAAAAAAAAACAGACGATAATAACTCCTTGTGTTTACTTGTTCGGGACAGGGCCCAAATAACAGCTATTGACAAGACTTAGTAGATCCCTTACTACCTCAAAATTAAAGAGGTTGTCCAGTTGTTACACCATTTTTCAATGAGTAACGAAATTAGGTCCAATCTGATACTTTTCACCTCTACAATAGCTAGTATAGGCGGCCGTAAAGTCGGGTAAATGATGCTGCAGTTCCATTTATCGGAAACAAGCTCACTTGACTACATCTGGGTACAAGTCTGAGTCAATCCCATCAAAGAATTTTTTTGTTCATCTTCCTTGTTCTATGAATGGATTCATTTCTTTGGTATATTTGCCCTTTCAAGACTGTCTTAACGAAAACTACAAGGACTAGAAGATTCTCGAACTTTTCCAACCCATAAATCATAGCTGCTGTGTTCATTGCTCCTTAGCTAGAGCGTGTTTCTCTTACGAAAAATTGTCCATTGTTCGATAAATCCTTATCTCTATTTGCTTCATTGCTACACTCCCATTATCACATTTAAAAATGAATGTCAACAAATGAGTCAATTGCTGTAGGCGAATCCCCTGTACATTGTTTGGGACTATATTTGTTTACAGTTGTCGCTTTGAATTTAGTTCTAGTCGACACTTAGTTTCAATTTCTAGACCGATACTGTTGTTGTGAAAATTCATGGAGTTAGTTTAGAAGGAAGGAGACCCTCATCTCACTTCCATATTCTTTCTATTGCATCTGGGCAGCCCTGAGGTAATCGCGTCTTCCATAATGTAGAGGATCGTTCAATGTCATCTTTGAGTTACTAGTTTCGTGAAGTATGCAAGGTTTATAGAAAATTGTACATTTTTCTTGGTCTCATACCACTTTGTCTGCTTTTCCGAATACTAATCTACTTATATGTGGAATTTTAGAAAGACACCAATTCTTAATATTTTCTTTTTCGATGGTACTTAGTTGCTGGAGTATTTGTTATCATACATAGCCTCATGGTGGCAAATAAAATAAAAAAAAAACTAGTTATTCATTGATAAGAAATTACTGCAGCGAGCCCGCATGTATGGTACGGATGCAGTGCTTCCTAAATTATTCGTTTTGAGTTCTATTATTAACTGATAATGGATAATTTTAGAGTTCTTTTGTCAGCGAAGTTAAATTTGCTTCTTTCTTCAAAACGGTGTACATAGACCCAGAGATGGCGTGGAACTGGAACGGCAGCGTGTGTTAAGCTGTTGATAGCATAATTAAATGAGAAAACTCAATGCTGTCAGCTGTCGCTCAAGCGTAACCTTAACCCTTTGCCATTATCAATGAATGGCACTTGGAAAACTTTCCATTCTCGGTATGTGATGTTCTCGAACATCTGCGTTGGAATGACTTCAAATTCGAATCCGTCTACGATTCCTCAAACGATGCAAGAAGTTCTTCATTTCCTCTGATCTGGCTACAATAGCTTGAGTATAATGCTTATGTCTGGTCAGGTGCTCCTAAGACCTCTTTGCATCTGCTGGACAGAATCCAAAATCACGCGTTAAAACTAATAGGGAACAGAAAAGTATAGCGGAGTCGATTAACTCGCTCCAACATCGCAGAAATGTCTCATGCCTTTCGCATTTTTCATAAACAGTGCTTCAATAATTTTCTCGCAATACTCGTCACGCTTTGAATGCTCATCACCATACCCTCAAGCCTATCTTCGGACGTACCGTCAAGTATAGAGATTCTTTCCTAAACCGTACTACACGAATGTGGAATGCTCTACCAAGCTCTATATTTCCCTCACATTATAATCCACATACATTTAAAACCAACGTCCATTGGTATCTCCTACCTGCTCTTCCTAATTTCCCTAACATCCACGCTGTGTATCGACGTTAAAAGGGTAGCAATAAACCCTTGTGCGCAGTGCCATCAGAACCATTGTTCTTTTTAACAAAGAAAAGCGAGAGGAGAGAAGAAATCCGATTACCTCGGCACCATATTTACAATTTGATTTTGTTTTTAAATTGCCATCACCATCACCAAAACAAATACATTCAGTTTATTGACTCTGGTTTAATTTGTATTCTATTTATTTCAAACATTTGGGTGCTTTGATTTCATTTGGAGATTAATTGATTGCATATTATATTGCCCTACAGACTGGACTAGTCACTAGTTACTGCTCTGTGAACCTTGGTACCTGCTCTCCCAAAATGCAGCCCTTCACGCGTCTTTTTTCTTTAGCAACCTAAAAGGGCAACACATTACTTAACACAAAATCCAAATAAAAAGCAAAAAAAGTAAAAAAAATAAATAACAAATCATCGAAAATCGAAAACAAGTTTACACATAAAGAATATATATATATATTTTTTTGTAATTAACTAAATTCAATTATAAATTCCAAGGAAATATACACAAAAAATAAAAAGTAAAATAAGACAAAAGTTTCCTCTTTTTTTTTCACTACGAAAACACTCAAAAAATAAAACTAAACTTCGCCAAAACAATCAAATTTTTAAGGTACTTTCTTTTTTTCCTGCTAAATTATATGTATATATGTAAAAAAAAAAAATAAGTTTTTGAAAACACATACAACAAAGAACAGTGGAACAAACATTTTTCGGTTAATACTTTTACAAAAAAATTGTTTCTACATTAAAAGAGAAAAACAAAACATCTTGGCATACAAAAATTAAAATAAAAACAAAACAATTTATTAGCCAATTGCGGTCTTTGAGATTTGCTAAGAATTTTAAGAATTTTCTTTCCTCTTTCTTTTTGAATTGGGAAAGTTTCAATTTATTTATTTTCGATTTGAATACAAAGAAAAACTAAAGTTAAACAAGGACACAAGAGAAGAATAAAAAAAGGTTCATCTTAAAAATTGTATTATCTCCTTTATTCAATTATATTTCCCTTTGTATTGTTTGTTTTGTTTTGTTGTTGATTTCATTATTATTATTATTTTTTTGTTGTTTTTCAATATTTTTCATGTATATTTTTATCACTTATGTTTTTACAATGGCGTTTCAAATATATAAAAAAGCAAAATAATTATATATGAGAAAAATACATTAAAAAACAAATAAAAGAAATATATTTTTTTATGTTTTTATTATTTATATATATAGATGTATTTTTATATTTATATTTATATTTTATATTTATTTCTACCCCTAATATGCACGTGTGTTTTAATATTTCGAAATTGTCTTCTTGTTATTCCCTTTTCTTTTCATATATAAACTTTTGTTTTTGTTTTTTCTTGTTTGCCTTACACGCTAGCTAGATAATTTTATTCTCATATACTAGAATTTCTATTTGTTTAGGGATTTCAATTTATTTGTGTATTTTGTTTGCTTTGTGTATATGCTGATAAGTGTGTGAAAACTAAAATACCAACGATATTTCTGTTGTTGTTTTGATTTGAGGAAATCAATGGAAATGAAATAAATGTTTTGTGGCAGGAAAGAATGGAGCGATTGTGCTACTTTGGAAATTTATCAAGTATCCTACGGGGGATTTCATTTGTTTGAGTTCACCACATAACGCAGCCTACTTTCGGAAGTGATATTTTGAGTCGAAATCAACAGTCTCATTTGAGAACTCCGAGAATGGATTTTCCCCTACAACTGGAGTAAATATTGCGGAGCTCAACGACAAGTAAATTATGTCTGGTTTCTAGCACTTGGTGTCGGGATGTGGATATAGTCATTCAACGTAACAGTTTACGTCCCAAAGGGCGTGTTGATTCGACTAAAAAAGCATTCATCATGTATTAATTTTAGTGATATGACCAACAAAGACTCATGTTGGATTCTAACTTGCAAGTTTGAGCATTTGAGGATGTTTAGGGTTTTACTGATTCCCTCAGCGTAGTAGCTTTTCACGTTCTCCGAACTCTTTTGCGTACAACAAACAGTAGCAGACTTCGATAAAATATGATAATTTTTCAAAAAGCTTGAGGGCACTTAAATACATTTTTAATAATTTTTTCGTTTGTTAACACCGGTTGATGTAGAATCTATGGTGTTCGCACATTTAGGTTCATGATGAAAAGCAACGAGGTGCATACGTCTGCAAATAAACAATCAAACATTGTTTTGCTTTACAAGGAAGGTAAAGAGTGTCCTCCTATAGGATCGGGTGAGTCCATCGTGTGGAATGTTCATTCAAATTTCTTAAAGCAAAATGTTCGCATTCAATGCAATGCAATGAACAATCAAACATTGTTTTGCGTTACAAGGAAGGTCAAGACTGTCCTATAGGATCCGGTGAGTCCATCGTATGGAATGGTTATTCAAATTTCTCAAAGCAAAATTTTCGCAATTCCACGATTTATGGGAAATGAAATCTGCAATGCCTTCACCGTGCTTGTCGTCAATCGAATTCCTGGATTTTTTTCTCACTATTCGTACTGGAAAACAGCATAGGTACATGGAACATGAACAAGAAGTTAAACTGAGTACATTTGCTTTTGTAATTTGTAAATAGTCAGTATACATATATAATTTATGCGAATTTGCCTATATTCCCTTGAAATAGGAACACTAGTTTGTTTAAGAACAAGTCTACAAAATATTGGCTATTTTTGTTTTAGAAGTTAAATGAGACAAACGAATCACTCTCCTGCGGTTTTATGACATC
Source organism: Xylota segnis (assembly GCA_963583995.1). Classification (NCBI taxonomy): domain Eukaryota; kingdom Metazoa; phylum Arthropoda; class Insecta; order Diptera; family Syrphidae; genus Xylota; species Xylota segnis. The sequence continues at coordinate 59,142,075 of OY757238.1, read as the reverse complement.
CTTTGGTCACCGATGGGTAGACACATTTCCTGAAATGATAACTCGGTCCAAGAACCTTTATATTCTTTCTAGTAGCATTTTTTTTTTTAAATCAACAGTCGTTTGTAGTTGCTCACATTCTAACACGATGTCGTTCACGAGACTGCTGCATATTTCATTGCATTTTGTTTTTATGAAATTAAATGGATTTTACACATAGGTAGTGCCTTGGCGTATATAAGTAAATAATCAATTTCCTAAACAAGGAACAAGTTTGAGACAAATTGTTATATTTAATTGTAAAATATTCGCACTGCGATTGAGATAGATTTCCTATTCGAAACATAATGGGGGCGCTCGCATTCCGTGAAGGAGCTATACCATAACCTTCAGTCACTATCTAAACTTTCTTTTTTTTTAATTGTTTTTTTGTTTGCATATCAACACGATATATGTAAATACATAAAAATGTTTTTATCTATTTCATATATGTATTTATTATTTGAAATATTCAATAGATAAAAAAAAGGTGAACAAAAAATGTAGTTCATTAGAAATAAATTGAGGCAAAAAAATTAAGTTTATAAAAAAAAAACGTTTTGTTTATACTTTTCTCTTATAATCAAAAAAGCGGTTGATATTATTACTATTTGTTTTTTATATATTATTTGCGTTTATACACACACGATGATAAAAATTGTGGTTTTTCTTTCTGTTCTCTTGCACTCTCACTTTTAATATATAATTTTTGTTTTTATATTTAATAATTAGTAATCATAATTATAAGAATATTTTTTTTTTTAATTAAAAAAATGCGTTTAAATATAAATTAGTTTTATAACTTTGTTGTTGTTGCTTTTTGTGTTTTTTTTTGTTTTGCTTTTTGTTGTAGTTTAACTGAATATGTTTTTGTTTTTTTGTTTTTCGATTTTCTTTAGATTTAGCTTATCTACCAGTTAGCCATACCAGGCTTATTGAGTGTCATGAAGTATATTTGACACGATGAAGCACCCTTGGCACTGCTGAAGAACACCTTGTCATTCCTTTCGCATAGGAATTTCAAACGTTGAGCTTTTTTGTGCATAAATACACCGTCCAAGTGACCAGTTTCAACGGAACGAATCTGTAAGGGATTGTAGGATGTAAGGGATGAAGATAAGTTATGGAAAAAGAGATGTGTACTTACTTCAATAGCTTTATTGCCCCAGCCCATGATTTGGCCTGTACCAATGTAGGCGACTGATGTTGGCATCTCGCCCCACTGTAGAGTGAAATAGTGTGATCAGATTGTTTTTATTGCACGAAGAAAAGAGTTATTTAATATAAAACACAAAAAATATTGAAAGTAAAGCATGATGATTCTGAAACTAATAAGACTACACGTCACGAGGGTAGATTAAAAAGTTTGCGTCCAAGCACTATCGAAATGTTTCAAATCGTCGATGGCGACGGATTAGGTTTTGTGATTAAAAGGAAATCATCATGGTTTGACCAGTTAACTTCGTTCACAATTGCGTTTTTTTGTTTGCGTCGGGAGGAGAATTTAGTTCTGTTACACTAGGACAAGCAAGGCACTCTCACACACCGCCTCAAACTCCCAACTGGTGATTTGAATTACTACCGTATTCGCCCGATTTGGCTCTGGAAACTCCAGTTAACGTAATTTTGAAAGACCGAAACGAAACATTCTTAAAATTTGTGGTGTAATGGCTTTAAAGACTCGATACGTTGAGATAGCGATCATTTTTGCTTGATGAGTCGGAGAATTAGAGTAACTTTGTGCAGTCTACGTTGTTACATCGATCATACAGTATAAAACTAAAACTCACCTGCAAAACAATGTTCTTCGATACTCGACCAACTGTATTCACATAAACACCTTCGTTATCATAGCAAAGAAGTAGTTGCATTCCATTTGAATTTGGAAGCGCAACAATACAATGTGGTATAATCGCACCCTGAGTCTGTAAGTAAATATATAATGAATTTAGTAACACTCCAGCAGCGATAGAGTTTTCATTTCTTACATGCTTAGGAAGATAGATATCATAAACTTCAGCAGAGTCCAGATCGACAGCATGGAAACCTTCGGCTGAGCCGTAAATAACTTTCAATCTGGATTGATCTTCTATTGTGAGATCCACTAGTAGAGGACGATGTTCAAGTTCACCAAAATTCTACAAAAAAAAAAAAAAAAAATCAAATTTCATTACAAGGAAGGCGGTACGGTACAATAATGCGCAAAACTTACTTTAAATGCCATGAACTTATGGTAGGGCTTTGGCGCCCACGCATAGATTTCAATCGAGTCTTTTAATGCAATCACTAGGAACTTAATCCTTTCGTATTTAACTATTTTAAAATGTACAGCACCTTGTAGATCCCCGACATTTATCCATCCGTTACGTCGCTCCACCTGCTACAAAAAATAAATCTCAAGTAAGTTACTTCATTACAAATATTTCCCCATTTGCTCCACTTACATCTGAAAGACCATCGGTCCTAAGGATCTTTGACTTCAACCACGATAGATAGTACACGCGTACACGATTTTTCTTTCCCGATATTGTTACCAATATATTCTGACCTTCGAGGACTTCCATCTGTTGGAATCGACGACGAGAAATCAATTGATAAACCTGAAAGTAAAGTTAATGTGCGAATGATATGAAACATTATCAAACTAACTATCACATTGTTTCTTACCTTTCCCTGTCCTGATCGATCAAGCAACATTAAACCATTTTCGGTACCTATCAGCAGATTGACACCCCATAATGCCGCACAAAGGATCTCCGAATTGAAACGTTTCTTGTACTTGCGTATCTCGGGAGTGTCACTTGAGGCATCATGCGATGTTGGGGTAACATTCACGTTCACGTGACTCTCACGGCGTGACGGTCCCGAACCGCCGGCACCAAATCCAAAAGTGAGGAAGCTCCTTTGTTTCTGTTGGAGAGCATAGGCATGGGGCGGAAGTGAAGGTGGTGTTATTGATTTATTATTATTAATACTACTACTCGATCTAGTTTTGGTGATCGAATGATTTGGACTATTTTGTCGAGAGGACGACGAAATAGTCGATTGCGGCGAACTATTCGACGCGATAAACGACTTGGAAGGTGTGGAATGGACTGATGAACTAACGGCCGCTCGATACTAGAAAAATGTGGAAAATGGGGAACGATTATTTAATAAATTTGTCATTCACACGCATAACAGGCATAGAAAAATTTTAAGTGCATTAAAACAAAAAGTTTTTATTATTATTTTATTGTTTTATACTTGGCATTGGATTATGCGTTGTTGTTTAATGCAAATGCTAGGAGAATTGTTTTGTATTTTTTGTTTTTTATTTGACATGCATATATTGTAAAGTATTTTAAAATATGAAAACAAAAGAGAAGAGAAGAACTAAACAAATTAAACCCTTTGACTGAAGAGAAATCCATAAAAATAATAAAACAAATGCTAACCAAAAGCAAATATGTTTGTTGTTAAACATAAAATCATTTATTTGTTAGTAGTATTAAATAAAATTATTGATGATATTGTAAAACTAACTAAAGAACAAATAAATTATTTGAAAAAAAAAAACATAGAATGTGTGATTAGTCTTTCCCAGACGCCATGTTGTTAAAAATAAACAAATCAACTAAATAAAATTTGCATAAGAATAGTATTTTGTTTTTATTTGATTGAATGGAACTTGGAAACAGTTTGGTTTTGTTAAGGAAACGAGAAAGTACAAAATGTTTTCGGTATGATTGGAGAGATGGAGAGAAATTTATGTTTCGCGAAGAGCATGAATGATTAGGATACGAATGTACATAGTATTATATGTTTATATGTAGTTTCTATGCGGAGAAGTAAAGTGAAATAGTTCAATAGAAATAAGCTGGGTATGTCTCGTCTGTCACAATCACGCTTGAAGCTGGGAACACTTTCTCTGCTATTGTTCGAATCTTTATTGTCCTATGAGACGTAGGAGACTGTTGAAGGTGAAGAAAAGGCCGTGTAATACCCCATCTGATAGCATACATATGGCCCAAATATCAAATTTTATCAAAATCGTTTGAGTCGCATTCGAGTGTATCTATTTTAACTGAAATTGGCCCAAATAAAGTACTTTGATGATAGAAAGAAAATATAGCCTCGAGTCATGATCCCATTGACTTCAGATTTGAAGTTTGAAGCAGATCCATCCAGCAGTTTAGGTTGCAGCCGATGAGACAAACCTATGTGATTGGCCGACTCACATTTTTCGATTTCTCTTCATAGTCATATGTCTGTCTGTTTGAATAAAATCCCGAGTTGAACGTTTTCACGAAACTAAGGTCAAGCGAATTCGCGATTCCCCGCTATCGATACATATGGAGGTATTCATGGTGTAGAGATTTGCCGGAAAATATGTACTTTTGTAATTAGTTGCTAGTAGCGAATTCGCTTAAAGCAGGGACTCGGTCTAAAGCGAATGAAGAGATCTTCAATCTCTTCGAGAGAAAGATTCTTCGTCTAATCTTCGGTCCCCTTTGCGTTGACGGGCTTTGGAGGAGAAGATTCAACGACGAGCTGTACGAGATGTACAGCGACAAACTGCGAATCAGTCGTTCGAAATGGCTAGGACATGTACAGCGAATGGACACCAATGCTACGTCCCGCAGAGTCTTCGAATCAAACCCGGAGGGACAACGCAGTAGAGGAAGACCTCGCCTTAGGTGGCGCACACAAGTAGAAGGGGACCTCAATCGACTTGGAGTGCGCATCTGGAGGCAGTTAGCTAAAAACCGGGCTAACCAAACTGTAGCGCCACCTAAGTAAGTAAGTACACGAATTCGCTTGACCGTGAACACAGCCTAATACTTGCCCTATAGGTAGGTAAAGTGCAAGGAAAATCAAAATAGAATACAAATATTTCTTAACAAAGCTTTGCGTGGATAATTGCATGTGGGTCATCGCCTAAAACCCTGGTTGATTCAGCTCAACCATAAGAATTAGGCAGCACTAGGATTTGTGAAATCTGTTTTAATCAACTGCGTCATCCGTATTACCAAGGAATACTTTTCTCGTAGCTCTGCAATAATAATAAGGTGGTATGGTAGTATAATGTAGAAAAAGAAGCATGTTCGGGCATAAACAGCATATCTATTCCATTAAGCCTCAAAAGGACATCCTAATATGAAATTGTAAACTTATGTAAGGAAGCAGACACAAAGAAAAGTTTTTAAGTTGTTAGTCACATTTCTATTTCCAAAAGACTCTCAGCATACATGAACACAATCAGAAGTTTTCGCCGAATGTGAGTAGATTGAATGAAAATAACATTTTACATGAATAGTTTTCGTATCTAATGCGAGCATTATCTAACTAAGTGCATATTTCGTCGTATCCTGTACATACATACATATGAGATTACCGTAGACAGAAAATAATGATATATATCCATGCTAACCATACTCCTCTTGTTATAAATTTGTTTGTTCCATTAAGAAAAAAAAAAATTTGTACAACAATTTAAAACAAAATGTTTCCAACGATATACATATAATGCGATAGAGACAAAGTGTTTCTCTTCTACTGCACAATATACATATAAATGATGCTCCATCCATTAAAAAGTTAACAATAAATAAATAAGAAATAAAATATTATGGAAAAAAAAACAGAAAAATTAATGTAGCAACAATATATAAAATTATATGACAGGAAACTTTATCTATACATCCATTAACGGAAGTAACAACAAAATTAAACGAAAAATAGTTTATTCTCGTATTCATTTTTGTTTTGTTTAATAAAAAAAATTAAAAAAAAAAGTAAATGTTTTAGTGAAAGAGATTATATTTTCGATTCTATACAAAAGAAAGAGAAACAAACAAAAATAATACAAACAATCTATGAAGTTTTTGTTTTGTTTTTTGTTGATGTTTGTTTGAGAATTTTGTTTTTGTTGTTGTTTTGGGAGAAATACTTACTATTTTTTGAAATATTTTCATTTATTGAGAATTTTTTTAGTGGTTTCGATGATGTGGCCATCAGCTCAAACGTCGCGGAAAGACAAAACACAATGAAGAATAAAATTCGTTATAAATATTTTCTTTTTGGATTTTGTTTTTTTTGTTTTGTTTTTAAAAGATTCTTTAACATTCAATTTAGTTATAAAAAAAAAATAACAGGTCTACAATCTTCTAAAGAGAAAAAAAAAACTCATTCACGTTTGCTTTCCAAGTACATTATGTCGGAAAAATAAATAAATAAATAAATATGCACAAAATGCTAAACTCTATTGAATAATACTATTCATTTGCTACTTGTTTTTGTTTTAAATTTAATATCTCGCTTCTCCTAACTAGTATCTAAAAATGATTAAAAAAAAAAATGCTCTACAAATAAATAAATAAAAAAGTATTAAAAAAAAAACTTCCAAGCCAAATGATTAGTCACACAACACTGTCATTTGTTTTTCAATAAAAAAAATATATAAGTATTAAAGTTCGTTTGTTTTTTTGGTTTTATTTTAAAGTTAAACAATCAATCAATCATTTTTTTTAAGCTAACACTTTTCCTTTAAATTTTGATGGTACTATGGTAAAGCTCATAAATTAAGGACACAATATTAAATTTAAAATAAAAAAAAAGAAGACGCTCTTTGTTATGACCGGATACGAAGAATTAACAATAATAATTAACTAGACTTAGATAGTGTAGATAAAACGAAAGACTTACCTCTTCACTGGAGGATTTATCATGGCGTGGTGGTGTTGCTGGCGATGCTTGACTAAGTAGGTCTGGCAAAACACTACTCGTTCGAGTTCCAGGAGTACCCAAACCACTACTCTCTCCGCTTCGGTTCTAATTTGCAAAATGAATAAATACAAGACCATTTAGAATTCAGTTTAACCAACGGAAGGACAACCAAAGTTACGTGGAATTAAAAAAAAAAATATGATTTTTCTTTTACAACTCCAGCTATGAAGTCGTTTGAATGCCAATAAGGAAATTTTTCTTAATCTTTTAACTTTTAACTTTAAAAATGATGCATTTTTGTTTTGAAAAATAAACATTTTCATTCTTTTTTTTATAATTTAGTGGACGAACACATGTTTAAGTATTTATTTTGAGTATGTTATGTTAAGCCATAGCCCATGTAAGCGCTGGTACGGTATAAAAAACATATCCACAACACTGGCGGTGAGGTTTGAATGAAACTAGGTCTGTGAATATCTGCATTTGAGTTTTTTAATATACATAAACGTCTCTTAATTTTGGTTTGGAATATGAACATGAAATGTTAAATATTTCTAACTTAGTGTATGTTTTGATATGGAAAAGGATTCCAAAGTCGTAGGTTTGGGTCACACGTTTGGCGCCAATATTGTTTATCGAGCAATTTTGCTGTCGCCGCCGCAGTTCTTGCCAACTTGTGCATTTACTCCTTGTTTAACGCTTATGCCAATGTGTCAGATGAAAAAGAATCATGCTGTGTGCTTGGTCTGAACCCCATTTATGGAGAGAAATGAAAGTGTATGATGAAGGGTATAGTTCAATTTGACTAATAACATCAACAAGAGAATTTTAGCCTGTTATGTGGACTAAGCTATCTGAGGATCCTGCATTTGGCATTTGCTTGGTACCCACTTAGATGATTAGTACGCATTATAGTCCTTTTTGATATTTTATCATAGTATCGGCATCGGCATCGCAAAATGATCATGCTGGATATAAGTCTTGCTTTATTCTGTTTTGATCGGACAGTGTATGTTAACTAATGAGGCAACAATATTCAAATGCTAGGTGATTCAGACATATGAAAAGGGAAATCTTTTCCACTCGCAACCTAGCAAAACCTTGTTGTTCCTTGTTACTATATCTTTTAAGGATGCTCCCCGAGATAATTGGGTAAAATAGGTTACTAATCCGATGCGATAGGTTAGAGTTTCTAGTATTTTTCTATAGGTTTTTTGTTCTTTAGGTAATCTTAGAGGACATCATTCTCTTCCACATCATGTAGTTTCAGATGGTCTGTGTAAATATAGATTCTAACCGTTGGCCTCTTAGATTGAAGGGCTAAACCGAAATTTAAAATACAATCGCAATGGAAGCGTACAACGATGTCGATCAAAGGATAAACACAGATATTTCTTAAATGTATCTATGCATGCCCTTTCAAATCTAATGTACCACGTTTTCCTGGAAAGATTTGCTTTCTTTCTTTTGCTGTTCTGATTTCGAAATTCGTAAAATATGTAAAAATTTAACAGTTCACATGGTATAGAGTCTATTAAATATAAATTTTTTTAATAAATATAAATTACAAATATACACTTCAATATAATACACAACAGTCATATTCTAAGGAATAATTTAATATAAATTTTTTAGTGAAAACATTTTTAGAATATAACTGCATTATAATAATTTCTTACACGTTAAACAAATTGTTGACTCAACAACAACTTTCAGTTTAAAAGAATATATTTATAAAACTTTACAAAATTTAGATTCCAAACCAAATTCTTTGAGGAAAACTATTTTATTTTTACAAATTTTTTTTTTATACCTTCCCACCAGTATTGTATATAAATACAAAGAGCAAAAGAGCATTATTTAAAAAAAAAAAAAATACAGCCATTGAAATGCAAACTCTAAAACTGCAATGATTCATGAATATGTGTACCCAGTTAAGTAAACTAAAACTTGTTCATCTGATAGTACATATTGTATGTGTTTTTATTTGTACTATTCAGGACGAGGAGTCTTAAATATGTACTGACTAACGTGATGAGGAAAAGAAGACATAATAGATTTCACGAAAAGGAAACAAAAACTTGTCTGGAGAGGGTATTTAGATGTAAAATCTAATTCGTAACAAGTCTGATTCTTGTACCACGTATGTGAAGGAGTTTAAAAAAATTAATAAATAAATACTTGGAGATGTGACCCAAGGCCTAGCTTCTTTGTTATATGAGCGTGTTATATTCTTTACACTAATGGAAGGGGCCTACTGTTTAATTCCGTGTCATGAGGGCAAATTGTGATTTGAGAAACTTTCTCAGGACAGTTGTACTCTCGGATGTTTGTCAGACGCTCGCGAGAGGAAGGGCCGTGAAAAACTTTTGGGGATTCAAACCTCGAGAGCCCCTTGCTCCATAGTCCAACGCACTAACCACTGAGCCACGGCGCCCACCAAGGAGAGTTAAGCACTTTGTAACTCATAAAGTCCAAAAATTATCATAATTTTGTTCGCATTATTTCATGTAGGACAAGAAACCAGTCTCGCATTGTAACTCATAACCGTACGCGTTCGACATGGGGGCTTTTCAGTTCTACCCACAGAATATTTCTGATTACATTTGGACGAGCGAGTCTGAGACAAAAATCATCCTCCGGCCCTTTAATTGGGAATCGTTTTCAGGGTAGTTACAAGCAGCTTTATTAAGGATGCTTATTGTTATTTTTACGTTCACTGTTTTGGTGTTAACATATCGACTTCGACGGAATATAATCCACGAAAACATTAAATTATTCAAAAATCAAATGAAGGACAGAACACAGAAATTCTTAGAATAACTCAGGTTACTCCGAATCAATCTAATATTCCGTGGTATCATACATAAAACAATCAGTTCAATCGGGACAGTTACAAAAAAATATACTTTTACTTAAACAGGTACACACAACGACACAATATAGATAAAACAATTAATAAAAATGCAATGATTAGACGAACAAATGACTGTTGATGATGATGATTCCTAAAAATATATTTAAACCAAATTAATTATTGCAATTTTGATTTGAAAATTTCCATTCTAACATTCTAAGCGAGTATTTTGTTTTATTGAACTAAACAGCCAACAGCTTTTATTTAATTGCCCCCTTCCTCATAAAAAAAATGTATATGTATATTTATTTAATTATTTCCTCATTAGCATTCCGTATCCAAGAAGAAGCATCGTGTATTTAGAAATTTGTTTCATTAATTATTTAATCAAGGTTAATAACGAAAAAATAAATTGTTAGCTTTAGGAATTCTCGAATCTCATTATTACTATTAATAGTACCCAAGCATAAGTTTTATTAGCTTTACTAATTAAAAAAAAAAATATTTATTTAACGATAAATGTAAACAATTTATATTTTATGGAATGAAAACATAAAAAAAACTAGTTATTTGCATAATTAATTACGAGGAATTAAGACAAAAATTGAGTTCATTACACTTTGTTATACAAAATACATATATTAGTGAAAAACGACACAAAAATACCTTTACTCGACGTTGAACTAGCTTACTAAATACTGTTTTTCTATCTAATCAACTTACTGATTGATTAAAATGAATTAAATAAAACAAAATGTTTACATTTATTCGCTAAATAAATTCAAAGAAATACTTCGTTTTTGTTAAGAATTTATATTTTGTTTTTTACAAATGGTAGAGGCTCTTTAGAAATTACTAGAAATTTGGATATGGTCTCGCAGTTACGTTTTTTTAAAGTGTTTTAGAGGTTTCAAGGGGTGATTGGTTAAACAATCGGAGGAAGCTCTATATAGCAAACCGATTAGGGCAATGGGTAAACTATGGAAGGGCAAAGCCAAACTATTTGCAAAAATTACATGCGTTATTCACAGTTCATAGAGGTATTACATATGTACACATGCTAAGGAATATGATAAAATTAAATTCAAAACTCATTCAAGTTTTCCAAAAAATACGAAAATGTGTATAATTTGTTATTTACGTGTTTTTATATAAACATCATTGGTTTGTGTTTTTATTTTCTATATTTTTTTTTGTTTACTTTATTAACAACATGTGCTTTTGAATTGTAAGAATATATTTTTTTCGTTATATATATTTATGGATAATTAAAAACAAACATAAACGTGCGTTTCTGTAACGGAAATAAATAATTGGTGATTTTTTATGAAACAAAAAGATGTTAAAAAAGATTTTGTTGATTAAAAACATATATTTGAACGTTGATGGTTAGAAATAAATATCTATTGGTAGCAAACATGATGATATGATTTGTTGTTAATGAAGGTTAATGATGCTGCTTTAACTTTCAATAAAGAAGGAAGAGGAAGGATGTAAACAGGATGTAACATCGTATCTTAAGTGATAGGTAATCTTAACCAATACCAATTTTTTCGTTGAGTAAGTTAATTTGATTTTTTTTCAACTCGGTAGTGTGGATATCGTGGTTTCTTTGAAGATATTGCTGAAAAATGCTTAACATTCACCATACCGTATACTAGGAAAGTAAATAGACATCTGTGTATCCTGGGTTTTCTTAACCTCTGATGGTCTTTAAGAATAACGAATGGTAATCGAAATGCTGTTTAGAAAAGGGTTGTTTGTGTCAGCTATAATCAGGTAGATTAATTTAATTTAAGCATCGGTTAAAGCGTTAATCAAACAAATGGTCATTAACATAGATTGTCTTGGACATCACGCAGTGTTTTATTAGCTGAAACATTTGTGAAAATCGTACGTGATCACCATTTTATGATATATAGGATGTGGTCTGAATTTTAAACACCACCAAATGAAGAATACAGACAACCTCTTGGTATCTCTGAAGCAGATCAACTTAGAAATTGAAAGTGGAATTGTGTTTCACTTCCAAAACGACTAGTGGCGTTGTCATTACCACAAATTCAAACGAGTTCTACGTAGCAATGACCAAAGCATTAATCGATTAAATTATTCAAGAAAAACATATAACATAGTATCCCGCTCGAAAATCTGCTGTCTTGAAGAATGGTTTTAACAACGAACACCGTAGAACACCGTATCTGAACTCAAAAACCTCGACTATGCTGACGTTGTATGCCTGCTGACTCACAGTATAATGGACCTTCACCAAATGAAACCAAATGTGCAGAGGGAAGCAGACGTCGTTGGGCTGAAAATTAATTCGGCAAAAACAAGAATGGTCAGCCTAGGACCGAACTAATTCAACGGTTGAGAGAATAGAGAGTTTCCAATACCTTCGGAGTATTGTCTTAAACGATGGCGTAACCGAACTGGATATAGCCAGCCGAATGGGCAAAGTAAAATCTGCGTTTGGAATGATATCCACAGTTTGGCGTAGTACTGCAATTAGCTAAGACACCAAGCTACGACTGCTTCCTTCCAACGTTGAATCCGTGCTGCTATATAGATGCGGTACCTGGAGGGCGAGCGCCAATATCACGACGTTCGTGCATCAACAGGTGCATACGCTATATCTTAAAGAATTTCTGGCCAAACCGTATCTCTAACGAATAGCTTTATCAAAGAACGGGCAATGAACCCATAGGCACAACCATATGAAAGTGGCAGTGGATTGGTCATACTCTCCTAAAGGGTGATAGGTCCATAGGTAACGACGCGATGCAATGGAACCCGCTTACTCAAGATGGCAGTACGAGTACGTGGCGCAGAAAAGTTGATAAAGAAACACGGCAACTGGGAAAGAGTTGGAGAGAGCTGAGGCACATTTCCAGAAATCGCATACGATGGCGCGTAGGTATTGTAGAGGCCATAGGACCCACAAGGAGATACAGGACATAAGTAAAGTAAGTACTAGTAGAAAAGTACGTGATTAGCTTTTGAATAGGTCGCAGAGAATTGATAAATACTAGTTCTCCGTCTTGCAGTGAATCTATAGGAGAAAGACCAAGCCAAGGCAGTAGACCAGAGGTGTTTTTCTTTTTGAATAATCCATGCAACTCAGAAAGAGTTCAGAACTTTTGATGGAGAGCATGTCTCTGTAAATACACATCCTTCCTCATTCTCTTATTTGAAAGTTACAATAAAATAGAATTAAATGTATGAATGCACAACTCAAACAAATAATTTATATCTTAAAATGTTTTCTACACTCTAGCCAAATACATAATGTAATTTGTAAGGATTTGTTTGTTAAATATGCATTAGATATAAATAATTCAAATTGTTTTATGAAATGAATGTTATGTTACCACAATCTCTTAGCGAATGTTATGAGTAATGCGATTAGAATAAACAAAGATAAATAAATTAACAATTAAAGGAAAAAATTAAATAAATAAAAAAGAGAGAGTTAGAATAAAACGAAAAAAAAAAATATATAAGAATAAATTTAAAGAAGAAGAAAATGGTTTGGTTTATTTTGATCGCCGAAATGTGTTTTTTATGCTTTACCTGCTGCTGTTGTTGCTGCTGAGCCATTATCAATTGTTGCCTAGCCGCATTGTTTTGTAAAAATATAACTGATTCAGTCTTTTCACGTCGAGGCCTTAAAAAGTCTAGATTTCTTCCTGTAAGACTAGTGCTCCAACTGGATTTGGTTGGTTCAGGTTTCTGGTTTTGATTTGCCACCGTTTGTGGGCCTTGTGGGGACAGGGCATTGATCTGTTTATTGCTGTCTGATTTAAGTAGAGATTTCTGTTCGGTTTTTGCCTTGGCATCATCACTCTTAAATATATTCGTACTGCGTTGGAATAACGCACTGGCACGCTGTTGCAATGGGGTACTGGCGTTCATATTATTTGAGACCAAACCGCTGCCATTATTGGCCATTCGTTCGCCTAGTACGGCGGAATGTCGCTTTGTTAGCGGGAAGAAATCGGAATTTTCTCGTCGAAAACCTCGAACGAAATTCATTGGCAACTTGGAATCAGACTCTTGTCTTTTGTGATTCTTATTGTTTAAATTGTTACTGTTACTTATTGGGCTATTTTTTGGTGTATTTGTGATTAAGGCACTGTTAGTTGATCTATTTGGTATTGGTTGCGGCGGTTGTTGTGATAATTTTCTTTGAGCGGGCGAAACGGAGGAGGAGGACGAGGAAGACGACGACGAGATTGCTGACGATGAAACACTGGTTAGTGGCGTTGATACGGCGGCGGCTTTTCGGGCTGCTGCAGCATTACTAGGCACTTCCGAGATGCTACTACGATGCATCATCATCTTTTGATCCGATTTAAGTGTACTCGTATTTGATCGATTCAAACTCGATCCACGATTCGGGAAGAATTTCTCGATATCCCAGTCACGAAGAAGTACTGATTCTTCGGCTTCATTGCCACCATGAGCTGATGTGTGTTTTTGCTTTTGGTTCTCTAATTTCTGTACAGAATTTTTGATTTTATGTTGTAGTCTCGAATTTTTGTTTTGAATTTTTTTTTTGTTTTATACAGACGAATATTTATGAGGTATGAAAGTAAATTCTAGAGACGGTATCGAAACGTGAACCAATCGATGATAGAGGTAATATTTGCCTACTACAGTGGATACGTTAGATTTGTACAATTAAAAGAAAGGGTTTAGTGAACAGGGACTGATGCAAGATCAACTTATTTCTGTTAGGGATTTCTGGGTTCATCAACGCCGAGATGTGTCTTCGAATTTACCGAATTTTCTGCTCCAATTCAATGTAGGGAATGGAAGAGATATTTGCCTTTAGTGTTAGATCAAATTTAGCCTCAAAGAGTCAACGAAAACTCACAACTTAAGTGCCCCTCATCTTTGATTAGAGTAGTCGATGCCACAAAGACAGAAAGGGCTCATAAGTTTGGTTACTTCTGGTATGGGTTTAAGGAACTCAGAAGATTATCCCAATGCTTGACCTCAAATAAGAAAAAGCGAAACATAACGACATTCTCATAGGTTGCTGAAAAAGCATTTAAGGGAAAGAGCGAAATTCCATAGACAAACACGTACGCAGAATCTCGTTGACCAGGCATATAAACATCGGAGATTGGAAGACATTGGCAGCTGGAATTTAGAAGTCACCCAGTCTGAAAGGTGATTTAGGATTTGAGCCTGTTGCTTCTTTCAAAGAATAACATTTAAAAATTCTCCTTCAACGAATGGTTCACATCAATACCGGCTTCTCCAGAATTTCGGATGATACTTCGTAAACATTGATCACATTTATTTCCTGTCTATATGCACAATATTATTTTTATGTAATTTTTTGTGTGTTTTTGTTGCACATTAACATATATACAACATGTGTCTTGAAATGTATGTATGATATAAAGTGCATTCTCTCAATCACTATGAATTTCATTCACTTTGATCATAAATAATACTTTTTTTGTATGTTTTTTTACACGAAAGAAACAGAAGGATTAATAAATATTAAAAATAAAATTTTAATCAAAATTAAACAAATAGAAGGAATGATTTCAGAATTTGTGGAAGGATATATTTATAAAATACGAATTTGAAACTTTCTTTAATCAAAAAAAAAAAAACTAAAATAATAATTAATTAAGAAACAACTAAAATTTGCATTAGTGTCTGTTCACAACTAAACAAACAGCTTTCTTCGCTCTCTCTTCGCTAAATTATTATTGTCCTTTCTATTTGATATAATTTCTAAAAGAACCACAACCACTTGTAAATATATTTATGTTTACTATATGCATTTGAATTAAACTAAATACACTTGTGTCTGGTTGGGGAAACCCCCCAACCAGGCACCACACAACAACAGATCACTTTTTGTTTCCTTTGAATTATTTTCTTTTTGTTTAAACAAATTGTACAGAGTTAATATTAATTGTATTGTTTGTTGCTTGTACAAATAGCTGAGATTAATTTGAAAAAAAAAACCCTCATCCCCTCTTAAGTTTTTATTGCAAAACAAGAAAATGTTTTCTAAATCTAATCACAGAAAAAAAATTAATTAATCTCAAATTTTCAGTGTAAAATACTAGTGTGGTAGAATTAAAAAAAAAATCACCAATTTTTCGTTTTCGAATTATTTTTTGTTTTTGTTTCCTTTCGGTGTAATCAACAAATCAAAGTGTAGAACTGAAAATGAAACGATTCAATATCGATTCAAGATACTCACCCTCTTCATGATTAGAGTTCGATCGCCAGCTTGATCATCATCATCGGGCGTAGGGGGCAGTGGACGATTGGGTGGACCTCCGGTACCGTGCGAAGCTGGGGGACTGGTTGTATCCTCTGAGACTGGTCCAAGGCCGGGCCTATATGAAAATTCAGGACTAACAGAATCGAAAAAAAAAAACACAAAAGAACGGAAAACCCCGAACCAAACACAGAAAAACAAACGAGCCAAAAGCAAATGATATCGTGGTGGTGTATGGAATGGAATGTGTGCGCGTATAATGAAATGGAAAGTTTGGAATGGTAGTTGGTAGGGAGAGGGAAATGATTTTTGTTTTTCACAAAAATATAAAACAAACGAATGGAAATTAGGAGAAAGAGAGAGAGAGAGAGAGAGAAATGGAAATGAGATTTTTGTGTTAGATATACGAAACATGAGTTAGTGGATAATAATGAATTAATCGCTTTTGCTATGCTGCTACATGTGGCATAAGGTATTGTTCTCCACTATTTGGAGATCTATTGAATTGATTTTCGATGATAGGAGAATCGGACGCAACTGTGCTTCTAACTGGGGCTTAGTTGTACGATTCTCTGACCGGTAAATTTCTGTTTTCCATCACAGATTTTGGAAAATAGAAAAAAGACCAATTAGTCAACTACCGGTGATTGTGCTCCGTTTTGTTCTCCGAGACTTTGTTATAGAGTTTCCCATCTCTTTTCGAGTTTAACAATCTAATAAATAGCCTTAACAACCCGAGACAGATATAGTAAGAGTATCACTTTAATCTCCTGTTATCAGGCAGACAATAGCTTCGTCGATACATTACTCAAGATGATGTAGGCGACTCGTACTCGAAAGGCGAAATTCTATATGATTTTCGAAGTTTCTACACTTTTGTATAGATTATGGTACTCAAAACCACAAAGAAGAATTTGTATAAGCCTTATCTGATTTGTAAGATCTTCTTTCTTTAGATATTCAGACTCAAATTATGATGCGTGGAACAGCATAGAGTTGGTTCGATCCTTGCTTTCTTACTTTCTTGACTGTTGAAAGTCTCT
The DNA here is from genome assembly GCA_963583995.1 of Xylota segnis. Taxonomy (NCBI): domain Eukaryota; kingdom Metazoa; phylum Arthropoda; class Insecta; order Diptera; family Syrphidae; genus Xylota; species Xylota segnis. Next base: position 59,125,193 of record OY757238.1, on the reverse strand, counting down.
AATGTACTATTAGCCGATCAATATTCAATAGATCTCCAAACGAACTAAAGCTCTAGACAGCTTGCCTTTAAAATAAATACAATGATTGCTAGTTAACGCACACCAAAAAGAAGACAAATAGTAAGAAAAAACAAAATTGATTTCTACTTACAGCGGTTTAGGTGGATCACTAGCTAGCAATGTACCATCGTTGCGTCCACGTTCGTTCGGTTCCTCTGGTTCGCTATCCGAATCACTGCTATCGATAGGATCCAATGGATTTACGGGCTGTACATGATGATTGTTCACAACTGGTGGTGCCGGTGCTGGTTTCAATTGTGATGACGAAGATGACGATGATGTCACGGAAGTCGAAGATTGACGATTATTTCTTGGCGGTGCTTCGGGTTGGGCCTGTTGTTGTCCTCCCGCGACCAATTGTTGTGACTGTTGAGAGACGCCCAATTCATTTAATTGTGCAGCTAACATGTCCAAATCCTAGATGGTGGTTTTTTTTTTTTTTTTTTTTGGGATCGTTTTGCGAGATGGTGGGTTTTTTTGTTTTGTTTTGGTTGTGATTGGTTGGTGGTGGTAGTGGTGGTTGTGGTGGAAGAGAGCAGTACAGTGTGAATGTGACAAAATCACATGAAACATATTTCTTAATCATTTTCATTTTTTAAACAATTTAATTTTAATTATAATTATTTCTTTTAGTATGAATATATATCCACACACAAAAGCGAATTGTGTAGTTGGTTTCTTTTAGAAGCGTGCTTGCGGTTTGGATTTTATTTTTATTTTTTTGTTTTTTGAATATTAAGCAACATATTTATAATAATCGTTGTTTCATGCAATAAACATTTGGTTGGTTAAGATGTGGGAGAGAGCGTTGTAATTTAGTGTAGGATGGGCTCATAGTTAATATAATATGAGGCGAAATGAGGAGGTCTCGAAACAATTGAGGAGAAAATGAAGGACATGCTATGGCAATACAAAAGAACATTCACTGGTAAAACAGAAATCGTCACCTATGATCATCGGACTAACAAATAAAACGTACATACGAATTTTATTACAACAAATCTTGTATTGACAATACAAAGAGTAGGATAGACGATGGATTAAACGAGCACCTGATGTTAGTTTTGTAAGGACGCAACAAATGTTGTACAAGATGTGCAAAGAGCGAAGGGGGGATATCTGAAATGAAATTCCAATAGGGAGAACTTTGCGATCCATTTGTTGGCTAAACAATAAAACTAGGAGCACATTGTATATGTACATCTTTTGTTTACATCGGCTCTATCACACCGAACAGGCAATAATGCCGAAATAAGGATAATCTACGAAGCGTTAAAAGCAGATTGAACCAAGGTTCCTGGAAGTTTGTCCTAAGTATGCAGAAATTTAAAATCAAAGTGCCTGGCACTGCAAGATATGTCGTCTGGATTTAATTATATATGATCACACTACAAGCAGCGTTCGTCTTATTTTCGCTCCCGTTTGCGTTGACGGACTTTGGAGGAGAAGATTCAACGACGAACTATACGAGCTGTACAGCGATATCGACTTAGTCAGAAAAATGCGCATCAGTCGTTTAAGGTGGCTAGGACATGTAGAGCGAATGGACACCAATGCTCCGGCCCGTAGAGTCTTCGAATCAAACCCGGAGGGACAACGCAGTAGAGGAAGACCTCGCCTTAGGTGGCGCGCACAAGTAGAAGGAGACCTCAACTGACTTGGAGTGCGCAGACGCTTGTTGGTTGAGGCCTAGGTTCACCCGGAACTGTAGCGCCACCTAAATAAGTAACAATTTCTGTCTACTAACTGAGCTGACATGTTAAAATGCTGACTTTCAAATTCTAGACTAAACTAGAAGAAAAAAAAACTTTTCATGAAAAATTAGGAGAACTCTACTACTACTGGTAGCAGTACCAGTTCTGTTCGATGGACCGGACGCATGTACTTCGTCAAATGGATTTGACAACCTTAATCTACAGGACAGTAAACTTGATATATAAACAGAATCAGGAGATCGCACTGACTGCCGACACTTGTTGATTAATACTCTGTTAAACTTCGAACTGTAGTGTCGTGGGAAATATGTAAGTGTCGACCACGAATTGCGCGTTATTTTTAACACAAAAATCAGGGGATCATAGTTTTGAGGGACTAGAAAGTATGAATACTTTGCAGTGCAGTGAGAATAAGTAAGAGTCCCACAAAAGGATCATACATATTAATAGTTCGTCAGAAGTCCGGTTTTTTGATCCTAATGTTTGGTTTGGAAAATTTAGACTTGGGATTCGACGACCAAATAAAAGACGAAGTTGACATGTCATGGTACTCAACTGAAGCAATCTTTTCCATAGTCACAAGGCCAAAAGGGCACATTTTAGCTCAATGTGGTTAAATAGGTCGATATAATGACAAGCGAAGGCAAATTGTTCTAGGTAAAGCTAACTCGAATGATTGCTTGGGATGGAGGAGTCTATAGCATTAGTGACCGCAAGAAATTAAACAATAAGTAGACTTTATTCAAAAAGTGGTCGTTAAAGCTTCAATCATAAGTGAACGGGTCAGAGAAAAGAAATTTGAATCATTTCGGTTCGTATGATGTTACAGTTCGGGTATACACATGAAACAAGGAGTTCTGAATCCTCATATTTCAGAGGATTTCCAAAGGGACATACTAAGAATATTCATATGAATTCATTAGAAGTGAATAAGCCTCTCTCTAACTGTACAATTCAATCCTGAGGAACTCTTATGAAACAGGGAAATGCTTTTGGTTAGGTGAAATGCTCATATGTGTTCAAAAACGTGACTTTATATCATTCTAAGCATTTAATTTAAAAAAACAAAATAAAATAAAGCTTAACAAAAACAAAAGCACGCAAAAACAAAGATTCTCAATAACAACATACCTCAGGTCTCCTCGGTGGAAGCTGGATTTGTGTTTTATTTTTTGTTTTGTTTTCAAAATTCATTCGAAATTTTGGATTATCGTGTGTTCAATTGGAATTAAATTTTGTTTTGTTTTCATTTTCAGTTCGTTTCCCATTTTTCATTTCAATGTGTGTGTTGTAGTGGTATGTAGTTATTTTTTTTTTTTTAATTTATTTTGAAAATTAATAAAATCAACGTGAGACACAAAATTTTGTTTCATTCGCCACCGTACGTATACACAACAACAGTAATAATAGATTTGTTTATAAAAATTTTGTTGCAACAACGATAGCGTATAACAGTGGACAGGTTGATAGAGAATAGAAGTAGAAGTAGAATTTTGAGTTTTTTTTTTTTTTTTTGTTTTGAATACAGCAACAAACAATTTAACATGAAAATAAAAAAAGAAAATTCAATTTTAAACAACAAATTAAAGAAAAAAAACAGAACAAGGAAGTTTGAATAATGTATAGTTAAAGCGGGGATAAGTAACATTGAAACTGAGGCAATAACATAACAGACGCAGTGTCTGTATCTTGGTACGTACCATTGGCTTGAAAATATTTTGAGAGTTGCGTTGCTGTTGCTGTGGGGTCTGTTGTTGCGATTGCGGCGATGAGCCAGATCCTTTTGGAGTTGGCGGCAGGGGACGATTGGCATGTTGTGGGGGATCGGGAACAACTATCAGGCGTTGTGGCAATGCCGGTCGTGAAGGTGGACCCGGCTCTTCGATCTGTTGTCGTTGATCACGCTGGAAATAGTGAATATCATATGGTATCGGGAGTAATGCACATGACTGCCTTACAGATTGTGGTTTCTGATTTCGATTCGCCTGCGGCTGGGGTTGGGCTTCGTTGGCGCCCACTCGTCCCTCTTGGATTTGTTGGAAGTTACGACGAAGTGTGTCACCACCTGGTGCTTGTATAATGGAACTTGGCTCACCGGCAATCTGTGGTTCTTCCTCATCGTTATCCGAGCCAGAGTATCGATAGTCTTCGCGTTCCTTTTCTTGCTTTCGTTTCTTACAGCGATCAATGTGATCCTTTAGTTGTATTCTAACCTGTCGATCAGTTGGCTGATCCTTGATGAATGCATGCTTTAATAGCTGATCTGTGTAAGGCCTCTGATGATAGTCTTTCACTAGAAAAATAAATGAAAAATTCAATAAAAAACTGGACTTACGTTGGAGAAAAACTGTGTACTTACCAAGAACCGTGTCAATAAATCCATGAAATTTCTTTGACCATTTCTTTGATTTGAGTCTTGGCGGCGAATTACGTGGAATCAAGAACAATGCTCTCATTGGATGCAAGTCACATAGTGGTGGTTGTGATTCAGCCATTTCCAATGCTGTGATACCCAACGACCAGAGATCTGATCGATTGTCATATGTTGCTTCGGGATTTTCATCGCATGCAATGACCTCTGGTGCCATCCAATAGGGAGTACCTATTAAAAATAAAAATAAAAGAATTACTTTGGTAATCAACCGTACTCTATATTTTATTACCAATAAATGTATTCCTTCTTCCTATCGTTCGATCTAACTGTGCTGATACACCAAAATCGACCAGCTTCACCTCGGCATTGTCTGTTAGTAGTACATTTTGTCCTTTGATATCACGATGGATAACCTTGTTCGAATGCAAATAGCTAAGACCTCTCAAGATCTCACGGCAAATGTACGCAATCCATTCCTCTTTGAGACTCTGTCCTTTTGTCGATTTTACCAAATCGGTGACAGAACCAGCACCACAATACTCCATCACCAACCACAATTGGTCATCTTTACCTGGTGGGGATTTCTTTATGAATGCCCCATAGTATGTGGCGATATTACGATGATTTGAGTATTTCTTTAATACATTGATTTCCAATTTGATTTCTTCTTCTTCATCTTCGGTAACGTCCATCACTTTAATGGCAGCTAATTGTCCAGTCTTTGTGTGTCGTCCCTATGGAGATATAAAGGAAATAAAGAGGATAATGTTTAGCATTATTTGTGCAAGTAAAACAAAGGTATCACATTTATGGTCATTTGATCATATGATAGCTAAACCTCCTTACAGAACGAGTACTCTGTCATACTAATCACCAGGAGACATATTTTCAGAAGGTTTCGATCTTTAGTTTCGATATAAAGTATCTCAGAGCTGTGTCTATGTCCATCACGAATGAACATAGACATAAGTGTTATTCGAAGACAAGTTCTTAATAAGAAAAATAGCAGTGCATGCTTATAACATGACGAGTATCTTGAGGATATTTAGTCTATTTATGTCGTTGGCTTTACAAATGTTCCTCCAAGTATACATGGATCTTCTGTAGACATAGACACTTTCTATTTCTTTCCTCAGATAGTCTTAGTCTTGCGCTTATCAAGAAATTAAAATACTAGTTAATTATAAGTATTTGTTGTGAGAAATTTAATATGAAGTGCATGCCTATAGATAGTTTCAATGCAAAAACCGATTTCTCCTTTCCACATGGATTTCTTATCATAATACACACCAGGAGAGAGCAAATCCCCTCCTGGTTGTGTGAGCTGAGATAATAATTCCAAATTTGTTGCGTGCTACTGCTGAGTTACAATTGCATTGTTTGAAAAATTCGTAATAAACTTTCCTTGTGCACAATGTCAAACTCTGTGATACATAGAGTATGTGTATCTATGGTGTACAGTGCGCTTATATAATTAACAACACGACGGTTGTCGGCAAATTTGTTCACCTCAAGGATAAATTTCTCAATTTCTCACTTTAATTTGAGTCAATTAATTAAAAGCGTTGCAGTTGCACTATATATTCTACAATTCAGCGAGATTCTATGTTGTGTACAACCAGCCTTGCCTATCTGCCCCGTCCCCTTGTACTCTACAAACAACGTGCAACCTCATCAGCCACCCAATTTTAGTTACACAAATGGCAATTTCAACATAGTACCTAGTTTAGTTTACTTTACGTCGAGTACTTATTTCAGTAGTTCGAGGGTAGTGGCGCTGCATCACTCAGCGTGCACACACGGAATGGGGAGGGCCGGATAGGCGTTAATTAACATATCTACGACAGAAATGGAATTTTCTCACTGTGGAGGAGAATTCCTTTATAAACAATGATATGACGAAAATGGTGTCGAACTTGTTGCCAGAGGTGAGTGAGGAAAGGAGATTGTAACGTCGTCGTCGACGTCGTTGTCGTTGTCGATGCCAACTACGAGGTGAATTCATTTTTGTAATGGAACCAGCACCAGCAGCAGCAGCAGTAGCAACAGAAAATTCTCTAACTATGCATATCAAGTTGTTTACTTTTGGTCCGCCTCGTTTGTGTAAAATGAATTTTTCTTCTCACATGTGCAACAACAGGAGTGCATTAACGTAAGCAGCAACAGCACCATATCCAGCCACATGCATATAGTAGCAGTGTGTCTAGAGGTGTTTATTTATTTTTCCTGCACATTTGGAGATTTCGTTTTTGAAGGGTAAATAATTTATTTTTGGAAGAAGATCTTTGAATTTAACAGCTTTTCACGGGCTTTTAAGTATAGTTAATTGCTTCGTTTGTAGCCGCTTAACAAGGGGCAAATATAGCAAGAAAATGAATGAAACCATTCAATCGGATCGTTTAAAGCATTGGAAAAGTAGTTAACACTTAGAGGTCATGCGTTTTGCTAAACTGAAATCAAATATACATAGCTCTTCATAGATTTCAGAAGAAGCTCGTGGCCAGGTCTTTCCTTTACTGAGCCTTGAACAAAAAATGTGATAGCTGCCTCGAAAAAAGATTGCCAGAATGGTATTCTCTCCAAATGAGTGTGCTCTTTTGACTAGATTCAGGCAATTTGGAGCAATTTCACATGGCTTTCAACAAAAAGTGCACTATAGAGGCATAGAAATAGTAAAAATGAAACAAAAAGATTAGATTATTTTCTGATAGTGAATTGTTACCAAGAACAATGGCCGCAAGAGTGTTATTCATTAGACTTTCTATTGAATGCTTATTAGTTTTAAGAATTTTTGCCTCGAATGATTGGCACCACTGCGGTTATCAGTTCCAATTAAGTAGATAAGATGATAAAAGGAGCCAAACAATAGCCACCTCATATGTATTATATATATGCAGGTAAGTTTCTTAAAAATTAAAAAATTAAAACAAATGATGTAATCTCTGGGAACTCATTAGGAAAACGTACAGACTAAGTAATGGATTTGCGACCAGAAGTGGCATGGTCTATCGATCCCTATGCATACATCAAAGCTAGACTTATGCTTCAAGATATTGGCCTAAGAGTAGTCACCCTTTAGGGCAAATCCAGCTCTATGATCACAAAAGACTAATGGGCTCCGAAACAGAGTGAAGACGCAACTTCTAAGTGGAGGACGTTTAATAATCCCGCAAATTCTCAGGCTAGACAAATTTCTCGTATCTAAGAACTTTAGATTGTAATTGCCAACCGAATTTGGTTAAAGAGGCATAAAAATATACCGTCAGCTTATCTAAGCACATTGAATGTTGTACCTGAACTCAGATCATTCAACATTGTATAACAATTAGCAAGGCGAGCACGATGCCAAGTGCGTTTCCCAACTGAAAAGGGAAATCACCGTCCAAGATTGTAGATAGTTGGTCTGTTCGCGTACATTCTGCAACAAAATTCATAGATTGTGAAATTTCAAGGAGTGGAGGTAAAGTTCTCTCAGAGAAAGTTAAAATCATAAGAAAGTGAGCGAACGCAAAAGATACGAAACTTGCCCACTTTTTAAACGTCAAATGAAAAATGTACACAAATTGACAGATGTCATAAATCAGACACTAAAATTCATAGCATGGGGACATTTTTAATTCTCGCGTGAGTTCTCTTCTACGAAAAACTAAGAAAGTTTTGCATACTCGAACAGGATTTCGTGAATTTTCGTGAAAATTCCTTCTTTTGAGAGAGTACGCGAACAGACCTAGTACCAACATTTGATTTAACGGTTCTATCTTTCGTGAACATTTAGCTAACACCCACCAGTACGATTGTAATGAAGAAGCATTTCTGATGCGGCACTGAACTCCAGTTCCATGAACTCACTTGAAGTAAGGACTGAAATCTTTATACATGAATCAGGGAAGCATTATTTAGAAGTCAATACAGGATTTCCATGTATATTACAGGAATCCCTTATCTTCTAAAACACAACATTTCTAAGTTATAACCCAGAAAGCCAAAAATTGTCTTCTTGTTCGGATTATATAAATTCTTTCGAACTTTAACCTTATATCTCGACTGTCAGTTATATTTAGAATGGCGGAGATTCTTATCAAACTGGTACCGTAAGGTAAGATACCGAATTTCTCATGAATAATTCCATTTCGTGAATTTATTAGCAATTATATTATAAGTAGCTCTTCTCAGAGTCATAATGAATTCCATTCTTATTCAAAAGGTATAATAGATCAATCTGAGTTAAAATTTCTTTACGTAGGTGTTCAGATGAATGCTATAAATAACTCATTTATGCTTATGGAGATTTTGAGTAAATTAAATTAGCAAATTTGTACAGTGAATGTTGCGCATATGTTTTGTGGGTTCGATTCTTGGCATCCTCCTTGGAGCTGGGAGATTTGGAAATATGAATGTACTTGGAATCGGAACTTAATCTTTTCAAAACAACTCTCCCGATAGTATATGCATATAAGCTGATACTACGGAAAAGCCGAACCAAGTCCAAATCGGTATCGTACAACTTAGCTGCGGAGACAGAAATCATCAGAAATCAGAAACTTACTTCGATTTCAGACATCAGTAACGATAAAAATAAAGTGCACGACTGGGTCGTACGTACTTGCACCGTAATGCTATAAGTGTATAATTTTATCAGAATTAAAGTCCAAGTCTTGCTCTTCCCAGTAAAGTAGGCGTGGCATTCCGCGTTTAGATGGAATAATAGTCATAACATTGTAGAAGTTTACTCAATGTTTTGTTTTTATAAAAATGCCCATAAAAAGTGGGCGTGGCCAGATAAGGTGTTTGAGTGAATTATAGAGAATTTTAAGGCATATTACTTTGATTAAATAATTTTTTCTCAATTTCTAGTAAAAATTTTGAAAAAAAATAAGTTTTAAAAAAGTGGGCGTGGCATTGCAAAATTTGGTATGCCATTATTTTGCACTTGTCTTATAACCTACAAATAATAATTTTTAGCCCAATCGCCGAACAAATACCCGAGAAATAGCTGATTTTCAATATTACCGTTATTCGAATTTTTCGTGAAAAACGTGGTATGCCACCTCATAGCATATGCCCAAACTAACCCACACATCAAATTTTATCGAAATCGTTAGAGCCGTTTTTGAGAAAATCCATTTTAACTGAAATCGGCCTTAAGTAAACTACCCTTAATTTTGAGGTTTGAATGAAAATTCAAATTTCGCCTCTAGGGAATATCCCACAGACCCTATATATAAAGTTTGAAGTAAATCCGTTCAGCCGTTTAGGCTGTAGTCGAATATACAGACAGACAGACAGACTGACAGACTGACAGACTGACAGACAGACAGACCGACAGACAGACAGACAGACAGACAGACAGACAGACGGCATTGGCGGACCTACTTTTTTGGACTTCTCTATTATAGTAATGTCAAGTTTGATTAAAATCTCGAGTTCCAAATTTTGCACGAATACAATACTTGCCCTATAGGTATAGGTGCAAGTAAAAAGGATAAAAATTGGAAGCCTAGACGAGCGTCGGTAGTTAGAGAACTTGACAAATGGGAAAGAAATATCGCCAATACTATAGAGACCGACAAGCACCGCCGCTAATTGATAGACAACGCAGACCAGTTTGCAGTTCCTCTGAAAGCATGACTGGAACCAGATATCGGGTTTTCCCTGACGTCACTAGTTTAAGCAACTAAGACATCTGGTATTTCCGAAAAACTAATCAAACGAATAGTTTATACTTATGTGGGAAACTTGTCAACCTAATGGACATGAGTTAGATAGATTTAATCTTATTGATAAGTAAACTCGATTCCAGTCCTCATATACATGTCTCAATGCATACCTTGGTGCACCAGTAGAATATTTGGTTACATACTACCTTTCAGTATATTGATTTACGTAAAACTATTGATTATCTCAAAAGTTGAACGTTATCCTTTGCTCACATATCCTTAAAAGCGATTACTGCTATATACATAAAATCCAAGCTATCGTTAAGAGCTCAAGGTTCTTGGAACACAGCACAAGGTTGTCCTCAGCTGGGTCACGAAGGAATATCAGAAAATGAGTTCAGAATCAATATCACAACAGATATTTACCTCGGTGTTCATCCCGCCTTGCGCACTGAAGCAATATATCAAGTCAGTACAGAGGCCAATAGTAGATGGTCCTCCCTAGACGCCTGTGTGATTACAAGAAGCTTATGGCCTTGCTTTGATAAGAAAGGGACCGATCGAATAATGCAAAAGGATATAAAATCCCTTTCTACCCTGATAGGAGTAATCACGGGGCATAGCTCTCTTCGGTACTACATGAAAAAACTAAGACTCACAGATGAAGATATACATATGTTGGGGATGTGAAGATGAGGAAGCCGGTGAGGATACAACCCACTTTCTCTGTCACTGCCCTGGGTTTATCCACCTTAGATTTAAATTGCTCGGGCGACACTTCTTCAGGGATCTTGAAGAATTATCCGATAGGCAGTCGAATCAAATCTACTAGATTGTTCGGTGATTCACATGAAACAAATTTGTAAGAATGGGCTTTACCAAAGGGCAGGGACATTTTTCCCCACAGGGGTATCATTTACATTTCCTCGGATAACTAGCAGTCGCTAAGACACCAATACGATATGAAAATGCCCATAAAAAAGATATAACTTCCACTGGTAGTGTCAAACTCAATGGCTTCATTAAAATAAGTAACAAAGGATCGTCATTTCTACCCGATCACTAATTAGGCATCGCTCTACCTATGGTTATATCCCGTGGGCCCTTCATATTTTTCTGTTTTATAGCGATTTAAACGCCGTAAATGTATGTTTTATTTTATTTTTTTTTTATCAAAGTAAAATCCACATTTTACGAAGTTCAACAACTGCGATACGAGAACGTGCCTATTAAACTTGTTGGGAACGGCAGTAAATTGTCTAGGAAAACCCAGATTTATGTTGAACTCATAAAACTGAACTCACGACATGTTTTAACGATCTCACCCGTTACTATATTTTGATTTCGAATAATATTCGTTAGGGCTCGAATGGAAGTTCATAAAAAATACAAGTAAGATGAATCAGCAGAGCCGTTTGGACCAGAATAAGACCTTAAGATGGCTCAGACACATCAAAACAGATGGATTATAGATAGTGGAGGAATGAACATGGGAACTAGGTGGATAGTAGGTCTGTCGTTTCATAGTGCAGATTGGACAAAGCCCTGTAAATGGCTTTGCTATTTAAGCAATGAACAAAGTTCACTAACGATACTCATAGTGTATTGAAAATAGAGTAATTTCCTAACGAGTTCCGCGTTCTCCCCTATGGCTTTAATCGGATATGCTCCTGGATAGCCATCTTTATCAAACCATGTACACATAAGAGTGAAGTGAACTTACTAAAACTAACGAACAATGCAACTCGAATATAACAATAGAACCTAACCAAGTGCAAGGGTAGCTTGTTGCTTCCATGAATATTGCGTCCAGCGATGATAAGGTCTCGTTTATAGAGTTTGAATATGCGGGCACACACAGAGTGTGGGTAGCACTATAAATACAACTGGGCAGCTGCAAATTTAACTATATATTTACATAGTTATTATAAAATTGCTTGCTTTATTGTTGGCAAATGATTTAATAATGAATTGCTCCCCCTGACTGAAACAGTTGAAAAACAAGAGCATTCTACAAGACATATTCCTTAAGGCTATCGTTCGTAGAGTATCTCCATCATTAGTAGCAAATTCAATTAACACCACAGGTACATGTATGTACATGAGTTTCTGGAACACTCCATAGACATTAAACAAATTTTTTAACGACCTGTTAGAGGTATCATAATCTCATTAATTGATTTAGATGAGCAACACAGTTGTGGCATGTTGCTGCCGCAAGCAAGCAAACAACCAAGCAAGCAAGACTTCCGCTTCTTTCCGATTAAGAAACTTTAAGTCACTCATTTATTCTAATGGGATACAATTTTGCTTTTACAGTTTTTATGAGTGCGATTTTCTTTCTTAAATGCAAACCACTTTATAGTGGTGAAGGAGATGCCGCCGCTGCTTTAGAGCGAGTTGTTTGTGTTCTATTAGTAACCAGTAGAAGTGGGTCGTAAATAAATTCCCCACAATTTATGTTGCAGTATCATTGTAATGCATGATTTCCTTTTTGCAGTTCAGTATCTGTTGGTGCATGCATTATTAGAATCTTATGGATACTTCTTTGCAAAGGGAATGTGTCTCTTCTCTTGGAAGGGAAGCAGCAGTGTGGGAAGTTTCAATTTCCAGAAGTTGTAAATCATGATGGTTGGGAAAAGACTTTTATTAAAAGTATTTAGATGCTTTCCGATTAATAGTGAACAAGTGCAGCCATGGTGAACGTTTCTAGAGTCTTTCCCTGACATTGATGTGTTTATGGTTTCGCTATTGAACACTCAGCCTCAGCACGAGGTACATACTTTCTTTGTCCATTTGGTGTTCCACAGGGAAGTCACTTGTGTATTATTTTCTGTCCACTTGCAGTCAATGATGTTATACGAGTTGATGTCCACGAATTATGTATGTCAGGGTCAGATAAGTCTGCTGTCCAGATAACTGAGACTTTGTCTTCCCCGTTCCATCTTAGTTGTTGAAACGCCAAATGACGGCCTTCGCTGTCAAAAAAAGGATACCTTGCAAAAGACGATCATTTCCGTTTATGTACATTTAAGGATGTGTACGCAGTCAAGCGAATTCCAGACGCGCGATAGCTTTTCGAACGAACCAACGAAATCGCCAGGAATAAAGTGTTTATGACAGAGTGATTCAACTTAGTTTTATTCGTGTTTTGACAGTTGTTCTCGTCGCTCGCAGTCGCTCGCAGTCGCTCAATTCGCGTTTCGCCAAATCGCTACGCCATGAACAAATCCATATGTACTTGTGTAATGGTAGCTAGTAGCGAAACCCATCGCATCGCGCGACGAGAATTCATTTGACTTTAACTATCAACTGTCATCTTAGACGATTTTACTGTCCAGAAACATACGCCTTAAAATCTTCGTTTGTTTCACGAACTGTATGTTCGCCGCGACTTTTCATTAAAAATGGGGTGCTGACGTTGCCCAGTTTCGTGATCTCATTCACCAATTTGTCATCAAACTGTTAACCTCCCAGATAATGTAAGACTTTGCGTTTTCAGTTCCCCAAAAACCGGGCTGGTGCCTGTCCGGAAACCCATTGAAATCGGAATATGGTTAGGAAGTTCTTGTCAAAACAAGCAATCAGGTATCGACATTGACATTTCTACGAGTTATATTGCTGTCAGTTTTTCTTATTTCTTCCTGAATAAATAGATATATTGAAACAAATATGCCTACCTGTAAATGTGAACAATTAATGCATTTTCTTGTTAGAAGTTCTCTTGTCAGTTGTCAATTTGAGTCCGGAAACGAATTGTCAAGTTCGAGTATATAGCAAACAACGTACGTCAAAAGCAATACAAAAAAAAAACTCCATTAACTGTCAGAAATATACAAAATAATTGCGGAACAACCGCCATGCAATGTCAAGGTAATACGTTATGTAAATAGCCATCTTGTAAAAGGCATTAACCAAACAAACATTTCTACAAAATTCTAAAATCAACAATCCAAGTTGCACTCTTTGAATACAAATTCTGTCGAAATAAAAACAAATGCCGAAAAAGCTCCTAAAAAACACTTGGTTTGAATAATTAAAAATGAAAAACACACCGCCAACTGTCACTTTTGGTTGCTTTTACAGACATCACCACCCAGAAGAGTGTGTCTCTCAAACGGAAGACCTAAAGCAAACATTAAACGCGCTAGGAAGTAATCAAAGTAATGGCATCAAAAGAAAGAGAGGCAAGAAAAACAATTTAATTTTATATTTTGGCCATGAGAACCCATTAACAACATCACCCAAACAGTTATCTCTACATCGCGTGCGCATACAAACAATTTGACGTAACCCAAACTAGAATTTTTTTTTCGAAACAAAGGAATACATATACATGTGTACGTATGTATCTATCGAGTTTAAAGTTTAAAAGAAAAAAAATACAATTTTTCAAATGCATTCGATGATACTGAGCTGAGTAACGTGACACTTCGACAAAACGAATCACAGCAGCACCTAGAGACGAACGACATGGTGAGTCGTGCCATTGCCAATTCGTAATACTTTCCGTGTGATTTGTATTTCTGTGCGATGTGGATGCAATGACAATTCACCCGTCGCCGATCGTGTGGCGCTTCTGGGGCAATTGAGGCAGGTCACCACATCAGATGCCGCCACCAAACATCAATTGCTATTCCACAAGTGAATTTTCATTACCATTTCCCGACGTATTGATGACGCCCGGTGGCGACCGGCTCTCCCCTCATCATTTTATATTTTTCTGAACGACTGCGCTCTGGCAATGTTAGCGGTTGCCATTTGTTTTTTTGATAATTTCAGGCGAAACACATCCAGCGTGTGCTGGGGAGAGGTTTTTGTGTTTATTTCTTCTTTCTTTTTCGGCGCGGGGAGGAGAGAAAGAAAACAAATTCGTTTCCGCTTCAAATTGAAATGAATTTGTTTTCCGATTTCCTAAATTGCTACAATTTGTTAAATGGAAATGTATGTTTCTGTGATGGAGGCGTCACGACCGTAGCGGAGAATATCAACGACATATTATGATGACGTTCAGCGTGACATTTATAGTTGGTTTTGTTTTTTCGGAGATTTTCGGATAATGGTTCATTTGATATGGATTGGCTTGAGTACCATTTAATCCATAGAGGGTCACACTTAGTAGGAGTTTAACGAGCATTTAATAACATGTCATGCGTCATATTTATTGAGTGACCGAGAAACGGGCACAAAATATTAATGAAATGAGCTCTGTTCGGACGACAAACGTGACAGATGTTCAGTGTAATAATTAAAACAGATATTTCACTATGTCCACCCACGGACAGCCACAGAGTCTAATTAATCTCCATAGTGCCATCATTATGGCTTTGTCTGCAGATGTGTATCACATTTGCTTTTGTAATATATATTCCGACAGAATACCTTTGTCAAATGAACAAAGTTATCGGAATCTGAAAGCGAACAGAGCGCAGAATACTCGTACGAACAATCCTTTATTCTGGGTCCGGATAGAGACTTACGCGTTTCTTGGTAGGATTTGACAGTTCGATTCTCTCTTTCTTTGAACAAACAAGCGCAACTCTGAAAGAAGTTCAAATTCGAGTTCGAAACTAAGCACGCCTGTCATTTACATTGCGAAAGGTACATACCAGAACTGTTCAGGGAATGAACTTTAGCGGTTGCCACGTTGGAAACGACGTTTATTTACTGCGATTTTATATAAAACAAAATTGCAGCCAATGTATAAATCATCAAGCAATCAAGAGATTGTGCCACGCCATTGTATATAACACCAACAGACAAACATTGTCTCAATTAACGCCATTGCCTAGTCGTACTATGTTTGTTTCCATTAAAATTCGTTGTGATAAGGAACATAAGTGACTCACGTCCTTAAACAACGGTATACCATATAAAAACCACACTTGTTAGAGTTCTTAGAAATCCTCTTTTATTATTTAACTTTTCAATTATGACAAATAAGTATTTCTTCGACAATCAGATTACCATAAAGTACGCTTAGAATGGTCTCGAAAAATTAACGACACAACAAGTAGCCAGCTTATATTGTTTGCACGTAAAAATGACGCGCCACACATCCACCGTGTCTGACCACAATGATTTATCTCTCTGACAAGTGGTCATTGAACGCGGAGGTGTCATTTCAGTGAAAAAAAAAAAAAAAACAACAGAAAAACAACGAAAAAAAGTTATATAAGATCAGCGTGTGTATTTTTATTCTGACAACCACTTGACCCGATTCGTTCGTCCAGCGTGCGGCTTCAACAAGTGAAACCTAATGGTAACCCTTATATAGATCATAGCTCGGAACACTTGTTCCAAATTTATAAAATTATTATACTCTCGTACTCCTCGTGTTCCCACAAACAAAGACAAAAACCCACAAAACAGTCTAATAACAGATGGTTAAGTAGTATCTGAACCGATTAGGTTCAATGTCTGTCTTAAAATTTACATTGGCACGGCGGACTGCCGCCGACGACGATGAATACAGCTTTTAGCCGACAGTTTGCTCAACAAGCGTCAGGTATGTGTGTACCAATGTACGTGTGATGAATGTTTAACGCGGATTGGATTTTTTTTATTATTTCAAGGTGATTGGCAATGATTTGTGTGCTGCCGTTGCGCGAATTAATAAAAAAAAAAAAAAAGAAACAAGAAATAAAAATAGGTTTTCCTCGTCGCTGACTCTTTTCTCGAATCCGAAACAAGTTTACTCATGCCTTCATGCTAAATAAAATATAATTTATGAATAAGCGCATAAAAATTCCCTGATAAGACCCCAACAAACCGGTTACACTTTTGTGCAAAACAACGCGACAGTCCGCTTCGCTGCGCTGACGACGACAACCACAACGACAACGACGACGACAAGTCACCAGCAGCAGCAGCAGCACCACCACAGTGCTCTGTAAAGGAGAATTTTTTATTACTCACAGTGGGTATGTGGTGAGTGGGTTTTCTGCACAGGTACCACGACGACGACGACAACAACGGTCTCTGCGCGAATTCCTAATCGAGAAACCATCGCATCATCGAGATTTCGACTCGAGCTGTAAACCAGAGGATTAACAGTCATAGGTGGGATTTTTTTTTTTTTTTCTTTTTCATTTCGATGGTTTCTGGGACAAATTACTTCCCGGAATGGTGGTGAAAGTACAAAATGCGCGAGATTCGATCGTTAAATCAGTTAATGATGAACGGTGTCAAAGTAGCGATGGTGACGCACATTTAAAATTGAATTGATTTTGTTTACTCGGTAAGATGAGTGATGTTGGCAACGTTAAGCGAGGAATGTCTGATTTTGGTTACTCATTTCAGCTTGCATTTAATTGGGCAATCAGTTGGAAGAATGGTTGACATGTCTTAGAAGAGGAGTACACAAATCGGGAGGTCATAGCTGTCAAAAATCGTAGATGTTGACGTATTTTAATTTAACTTCAGACCGCCTGGTGGGGCCTGGTGTGGGTCACATTCTATGCCTAAAGAGTTTTTGAATAGGGGCATAACAATTTTGAATTTTAATTAAAAACGCCCTTTCAATTGTTATGATCTGTCAATGTCAAAACGTCAGTCAAGCTTCACATTTTTGTCATGGTAAAGTTCAAGAACGAGCGAAGTTTGGAAATTATCAAAAATTAGTACCGAAATTCTAAGTCGGTGGTTGCAACTTTAAGAACGCTTACTCCAATCTTAGGTCGTAAGAATCGTCCCATCAGACAGCCTCTGCGTGCTATAGTGGATAAATCAAGAATCCACATATTTAGTATTGAATACCCCTGTCCCAGTGAGACAAAGCACCGGTCGCAGTATTGAGCATATCGCTTCAGTGAGTTCAAAATTTGTCAAATCTAACAGATTCGCTGACGTTCACGAGAATCAGGAATATCTCAGTCCATATTATGACAAATTTTTTGTAAAGATCTTGAGCTACACCCTTGCAAGATCGAATTAACTCAAAAACTGAAGCCTCTTGATCACTTGAAGCACCGACACTTTTCCGATTCGGGTTCTGCAAGAGTTTGAAGAAAACCCTGATTCATCATTCAGCAATGAGACCCAGTTTTGGGTTAATGCCTTCGGCAATAAGTAAAATCCACGTTATCGGACAGCAACAACGTGTGGTGTGGATTTCATGCCAGAATTGTATTTTTTCGTCGATGAAAATGATCGCCATGTTACACGATCAACGGAGTTGGCTATCGCGCCCTGTTGGAAGACCTCAGTGATATGTGGTTCGAACAAGATGGTGTCACACGCCACATACTTATGACCTCTACAAGACTGTTGGTTGTTTTTCCTGGTCTTAGATTTACGCTATTGCCGTTCCAGGAGTCACTTTTAACGTCAAAACGTAGGACGTAGGTATATGAAAGGTTGCCTATCAAGGGAAAACCTATACCTTGAGAGACTTGATTTTTTTAAACGTGAAACGTAGCCCACATTGCTTTTTGAGCAATTCTTTCTGGAAAGCGTAATTTTTTTTATCACACTTCACTGCCTCATAGGATTTAGGGAATTCTTTTCTCAGAACATTACTCGCCCCAGTGGATTTTGGGTGTTGGAAGATCACGTTTCGGCGTTTTCGAAATAATTCGTGCATCGTACATCCATGTCTAATAGGGAACTGTGTTATCCATCATTCGTACATCAGATGTGAGCCGCTGTGTCCAGTCCTGATCTGATTGTTGCAAGAGTAACGATCCCCAAAGCCTCACCAGGCAAGCATTTCAGTTTTCATAAGCATGACTATGAAAAATCCGTCATCATAACTTCAAAGATCAAATGCTGCGCGTTTTGCTTTCCTTTGAAGGCACCCGCACCCGCACACGTCTTATGATCTTCATTGGACGTTATCTGAATTGTTAATCGTCTATTGCTTGTCCTTCGTGGCATATTACAAACCGCTGGATCCTCCTTTCTAATCGCATGATACCCCAACATTTAGCATAATCTACAGACATGGCGCCGCACACATTTGCACTTATAATTTATTTGTTTAGGTTAACCATTTGCTAGATGATTTTCCTCCATCGTTTGCAAATTCTGTGTTGAAATATTGCACGATGGATGTGACGTTGTTTATTTTGATTTCCTACTGTTTGTTTGATCCCGCCGCTTATCTTTACATTCACTACATCACGGATCATCTCCCACAAAGCGAAACAAATTCGATTTCCGCAGGAAGTTTGCTTGTCAATTGATTTGACATTAGTTACTAGATAGTGTGTCTGATAACGTGAACGCCTATGATGTGTACATGACATCACCATCATTTCTGTCACTGACCGACCTCTTACGATTTGGAGAAGAAGGTATGTTTGTTTCCAACAAAATATTAGGGAACAACAACAGCTTAGTGTCAAAATAAAGTTTTGCAATACATAAATGTATAATGAATTCAAAAACGTCTGAATCCAAGCTGTCCTCGTGTAGGTGGTAAAATTATTTCATTGTCATCTAAAAATTGAATATAATTTTACCTAAATGTCAGACACAATGTCCTCTAGATCATTCGCTTAAATGTCATTCATTATCATTCAAAAACGAAATACAATAACCACAAGGCGGTCAAAATGGTAATCGTCTGCATACACCTGCATATCAATTCGAAAATTCTGACCAAATATAGTCATCCAATCGTATATCTGTCGTATAAACCGAAAAATATATATGCAAAACGTATACATATTTCTTTTTGTTTCACTAATTGATTCCACTATTAATGCTGAACGAAATGAAATGCGAGAAAATAAAACAAAAACATCCGCCAGACTAATTAAAAATAAATTTGTCAACCCTACGAAACTGACTTCCAAGAACTTTTCCAGTATAACTCCAATAATGTCGACGATGACAGCGATTCCCTTTCGCCTAAAATGTCTTCCGTTCCCAGGCGAATTGCGGAACATTATGTTATAATTAATTACTAAATTAATTATCCACTAAAAATAGCTTAAGCAGCAGCAGCAGCAGTAGTAGTAGTAGTAGGTGTGACTCCCCTTTTCGATATTATCTGATCGAAATTAAGTTTGAAACTTGTTTTTGCAAAACTACGAGTAAGCTGCTGCTGAACTGAAAAACTCGAGCAGTACCGCCGACTTCCTTTGGAGATAATGGGCGCTGATTGCGCGATGAAGCGTTTTAGTTTGATGATCGTTATTCGCCTGGTAATTGAGACTCTGCATGAGTAAGTGCGGTAAACATATTTTATCTGAATAAATTACCAATTGAATTTTTTTTTTTGTTATCGCAAAGGCGAGGAGTTTTGAAAGTTGTATATCGATTGCTCACGAACTCGTTTTTTTTTCATCTTTATCACAAGAGTGTGTCCATCGGTGCGGGTAAATTGAATATCTTTACAGAGAAGGAGGAGGAGCTGACAGCGGTAGAAGGAGGCCAATTAAGTGTATAATTTCATCATTCTTATCGGATGTTGAATCACTGAGTTATTGCCTCTTCCCGTTGGTTTAAATATTTGTCTTTGTTCATATATCACAAAGTTTGTTTGGTTGATATGAACAAGGTAATGCGCGTCTTATTTCATAAGATTCGTGTCGCGGTTTAATTGCATTTCAGAGATACTATTAGGTGAATTTCTTTCTCCATCAAAGGCGATTAAAAACAAGTAAAAATAAATGTAGATTGGAATGTTTGTCACAATTTGATTTGACAGTGTCACATTGGGATTGTAAGTGTCACGGCTAACATGATGAACTCTTGCGTCAAGGTCTTAGGTTCGCATGCAACATTGACACTTTGAATGGGGAGATTTTTATTATACGATTACCTTCGAAATTTATCTTGTTTTACATGCAACAAACATAATAGTGCAAACATTTCTTAATAGACTATGTTGGCGATACGAATGTCAATAATATTTGTAGCTAATGGCGTCATAAATATTGTTGAACTCACCCATTGTCAAATAGTCTATATGCTTCCACAAAATAGCTTAAACTCGTAATGCAATGAAGCAACTAAGAAAAAGATACTTTTACTGTGGAAATTATGAGTTGAATTTGGTATATCTTACGTCAAATGGTGTCGACCACCTAAGATGCGATGAACAGGAAAAATCAAAGCCGATAAACAGCGCCTGCCATCATAAAACTACACACGCGTGTGGTTATAAAAGCTACATTACACATTTTTTGACGGTTTAAGTTCTTGCTTTTCGTAGGGTCCAACGTGTCTATCCTTCAAGCTGAGACTTGGCGTGAGTAGCGGTGAAATGACTTGCGTTCCCAGACAATTATAAATGAAACTAAATTTGAAAAATCACGAGGATCTCAAAATTCACGATATTTGATTCAAGAATTTCCCTGTTCCAACTTGTTATGTTTTAGGCTGTGTTTACCGTGGGACGTGATGCGATTCGCTACTAGCCATCAATTACACAAGTACATGACGTATGGATTTTGAGAAACGCGAATTGAGCGACTAGAAGTGACTGCAAGTGACGAGCATAACTGTCAAAACATGAATAAAACTAAGCAGAATCGATCTGTCATAAGCACTCTATCGCTGGGGATTTCGCTTGAAATCGCGCGAAAAGCCATCTTGTCTCGCGACGCAAATTCGCTTGACAGTGAACACAGCCTTAAGATTGAGTTGTTGGCTGGCGAAACAGCGGTGTTTTACCACAATAGTGCCACATTTGAAGTGGAGAGTATCCACAAAAGACTGAACAGCTGCCATTATATCCTGCGCCGTATAACGCTGTGTCAAAAACAAAAGGTTAACGTGTCCCCATCAATGGTGATCGTTACAGATACTTGTTAAGCGATTGTTCTATGGGAGTCAGAAAAGAAATAGTCATGCTAGACAGGTTGGTTATTTCAAATAAGCAGTGAGAACTGGGATAAGGAATTTAGGAGTGCTCCCATTTTGACAGTCAGATTTTTAGGGTCTTCTTCTTGTAGAAAGAAACAACACAGCGCTTGTCTTAGCGTTCGATACAGTATCATGGACTACTTATCGTTGTCCTGTTTATTAGGTCTGCGTCCACAATTTGATTTCTACTAGTCTTTGGCGTAAATATTGTTCGATTCTCTGAAATCTACTTCCTTTAACCCAAACGACGACGTAAGCATACATATAACGTTCAATTTAAATACTGCATACCGCACGCTTTTTCAACTTTATTAAATGCAATAAATAAATACTCACACCTATCATCTAACTAAATTGTTAATTTATTTCTTGATTAGTAAACTCGTAAAAGTCTCTCGTACGCAGCCAGGCTATTTCTCAAATTGATTACCCCATCGTTGGGTGACAGATTTCAAAATAGATTTCTTCGAGATCATAAACATTTTTTAAATAATGATCTCGATTCGGTGGAATGGGGAAAATTACGAACAGGTGTTTCGTGGCTTCTAATTGGAACATATTACTCAAACTCAAGAATATTGGAAACACTAGAGTTGATTGTGAAAATGTGGAAAAAAAGGAATTAATAAACGATTTCGGTACAAAAGAAGACATCTAGCCAACGTAAATCATTTGCTTATTCCTCATGTTTTAGTCTATCTTACCTAATCAGGTTTGGGGACCCAAGTCACACCCATTGTCAGACCGATCATATCCTGTGGGTGGTTAGAGTAGTGGGCTAGTAAGCAGACAAGATCATGTACCTCTGGTTACGGGCCGGGATAAGAGGGTTAACATGTACCTCCCCGACTGCAGCTTTTTGGACTATATTGCCACTGATTCCATTGAAGGTAACAAAGCTAAGAGTGCTCTCGCTTGAAACAGTCAAATTGGATAGAGGGCGATACGGGCTACCGAACGATTGTGAAATGGACACACCTAGGTACCGAGATAGATTATATATTACCATTCCATGATTTTAGTATAAGCGTACAAAACAATCCTCACGGATGCGTTAAAAGCTGGCGCAGGAGTGGGCTCGGGTATATATGTAGTCATCCCGAAATGACCCCTCTCCTCTAAATTCTCAAACCACGGCAGTGTATACAAAGCGAAAGTTTTTGCAAACGCAAAATCGGCTCGGGAACTATGTACAAAACTGCACTCCAGTCGATAAGTCGATCGACGTATACATCGACAGTCAGGTTGCCATGCACGCCATCCTCCGTCGAAATTAACAAGAAAGGGGTTCGAACAGGACCTGACAATGGTCGTCATCTCCATTCTACCAACTCTCTAGCACTTGTTAAATGAAATAAAGAACAAGCCTTCCTGCGATTAGCAAATACCAGATGGAGCCCACTCGCATCATGTCCTGTTTCCAGAAAATTGTGGACAAAGCACGACAAATCAAAAACCAAGAAACTTCAAGCACGTTGCACTGCGGACCGAGAGATTCGTGGTTCGATCCCCTAAGAAAACCTAAAGAACACGAGAAGCTAGACACTGAATCCCATGAGCTTGTTGCGCCAAATATTTGTATTTGTAATAGAAATATCTTGCCAGCCCACCAAAGAAAAATGCGACTAAGCAGGCTGTGGCGATGCATATCAATAAGACAGTACGTCTCACCGTCTATGCAATTCCCCTAACCCTGGGCGAATATCATGTCGGAGGCCTGGGCGATCTGTCAGGAAAGTTACCATGGAGCAACCCAAAGTTTATAACAATTTCGGAGCGGATTTAGGTCGACGCTGCTTAGTTCCACCAAAGCCGCAAACAAACATATTTTGGGTTATTCCTGGGCAGGGATTCACAATGCAGTGAAATAAACATGAAACTGGAGAAGATGACAACTTGGTCAGCAATCGTTTATCGAGTGCACTTTGTATTGCAACAGGAAGCGAAAAACACTCCCAAAAGCTATTCAAAAATACAATACTTGGAATATATCTTCCTCTTCGAAGCGCACTCCCAGCAGCCCCGAGCCCTTGACCAAACGAAACAAATCCTACCAAAAAATGAACTACTTAACATTCTTCTCACATAAACAAGGAGCCCTTATCCAATTTAGGGTCACCAACCTTTGTAAATCAATTTACAAATGATAAACGATTCGAGTATACGTAACAACCTCAATGGTCACCCTTACATTTATCTGTCGTAAAATATTTGCCACACGCTAATCAATTGGGTTAACCAATTTTATCAGGCCAATATTACCTAAGGGTGTGACATGATAACAATAAAATGTGAATGCAATCAGAAAAGAAAGAAAATTCTTCGAAAAGTAAAAGTGTGGCAACCATTAAGGAGGCTAACTAACGTAATAAATACACGTGGTGGAGAGAACTTCATTGATTCGATTTTCCTTTTAGGAGATTTTCTAAAAATAATTTATTGTTGGATTTTTGTTGTTGTCTGCCTTCGTGTGTATCATTGTGGCACAGAAGACGTTGTGTCTTTAATCGGATCTTAGGAAACTTAGGAGCACACACATGGAAAGTTTTAGATGATTGTTTCGACTGTATCCATTGGATTCAATTTGGATGGAAATTGTAGAACAAAAGGAGAACAGTGTTTGACTAGTAGTTTCGTGTAGAACAAGTTGTTACTCGCAATATTTAACATTGCAACAACTGTGCGAATCATTTTTGATGGATTGCTGTTCAATAGATGTTGGAGCACCACAAGGGTGTACTTTTTCGCCAATTCTATTTCTGTTTCATGTTCATGTCCAGCTGTTCCTAGTTTTTGCGATCTGAAATTCTGAACTTGCCATTGACAGGACAAGTATGTACTTTTTGGGTCAGGTTTAGACCCAAACCCTTATCCTGTAAGGAAACATTATTGCTTATGAACCAAAAAAACTATTTTTCTGAGTGATAGTGGTTAACTTCGACTTCTTGAGAAACCCAGATAGACATGTGGTTTCAATATGATAGGGCAACATGTCAAATCACGGTCAAATTATGTTATCATCATCAGAACAGCAGTGCCGGGGCTCAGTGGTCAGTGCGTCGGAAAAATGAGCTTGAATCCCAGGCAACACCAAAAAACACTGACAAACGTCCGCGAGTAAAACTGCCGTAAAAATGCTTCTTTGTCGCGCTAAATATTCGTATTCTCAGAACAGATCAAAACGATGTTTATATTAGGTCTAATCCGAATTAATCCGAATCCTTGTTCAACTTCGTTCCCCTACACAAGAAAGTCGTTAAAAAGAGAGGACAAAAGTGAGTAAAACTTACGACTTTTCACCTCACAAATTTCTGTTGGTATGTGGTGTACTATCTGTTAAAGTCATTTCAAATATTGTTTTTTTCGGGTTTGGGTTATTTTGAAGTGTTTTTGCTGATGACGTTTGACAATGGGTATCATTCGTTGTGTCAAGCGTTCCCTAACTTTTTCGTACCTCTTTGTACCTCGACTGTCAGAAATTTTACGATGTTTAGTGCAGAAAGTAAGGGAACAGACTTATTGGCTATAAAACCAGGAAACGACCTTCTTTTTCGCCGACAACATGAATTTTACAAGATGGCGGTACGTCGCACAAATGACAGTTATTATTTCGAAAAAAACGCCTGCGCCATCAGATGAATTTCGAAAAGTTTGTCTGTTCTTATACTACTTGTATGCAAAGCATGATCAAAAACATACACATTGGTGTCATTTATATGTAGGTCTGTTCGCGTACTGTCTGCACCAGCATCGGTAGAATGTGAAATTTCAAGGAGTGGGGGTAAAATTTTCTCAGAGAAAAAAAAAAACTAAACGAACACGAAAGCTATGAAGTTTGTCCACTTTTTAGACGTCAAAAGCAAATGTATACAAATACACAAACAACAAAAAATTGTGTACAGAAATCTGAAAAATTTGACAGATGTCATAAATCAGTGCAAAGATATTTCCTGCACTAAAATTCGGACCATGGGGAAATTTTGTACTCGTGAGCGCTCCCTTTTGCGAAAAACTACGAAACTTTTACGTACTTGAACAGGATTTCGTGAATTTTCGTAGATTTTTGTGAAAATTCGTTGTATCGGTAGTGTAACCGAACAGACCTTATACCTATTTCGTGAATGTCGTTTTCATAATAACTGTCAAACCAGTCTACCATAAGATCGGCAGTACATACAGATTGACAGCATGAAATTTAAAGAAATTACTTTTCCTGCACAATCCATCCATATGTCTGCAAAGCTGCATAAGCAAATGCTATGGTAAATTCTTAAATTTCCCACCAACAGTTAAAGGTTACAATTCACCCGAACTGTCATCCGAGTTGTCACTCGCATAAATTTGGTTTTTTATTCTTTTGTTGCTGTCACAACATTTCGATTTTATACTCATTCATCAAACGAAATTCGAGTCTAATTTAATTGGAACGCTTTTTAAATAAAATAAAACCAAACTAATATATATTATTAATCTCCGTTATGTCTGTCTCTCACAATAGATGAATATTCAGCAATGTGATGGTCAAACATGTACCAACCATGACGGGTTTATCACAATAGATAGGTTTGGTGAGGTATATGCTAATGCGAACAGAGAAAACCTTTTATTCTTAATTTCTCCATCAAATTATTCCAATTAATTATATTTACCTACATATGTACATACAGAGAAGAAGTTTTAACCCTAATCAACTGCCACACACACGCAATCAGATACTTTTTTTTGGTAGGTAGGTACACGTTCGTCTTTCTTACATGAAATTGTACAAAAACTATTTTATTCTTGGACTTATTATGAAAATAGCTTCGTTGCGATGGTGTATCCAAAAAAAAACCTTTTGGCACACTTGCCAACTACAAAAGTTTTTCAAGGCTTGGCCCCTGACTGCTTTTGTTTGGCCAACAGCGCCAAACGTAATCCCCCCACCCCTGCTGCTGCTGACAATGAAAATAATATTGATTCGCCTGTGTTTTGTTGTCTCTCGAAACAGGACATTACTCGTACCGTACCGTACCGTATCACAAATTCATAAGGAAACAAAGGACACTTTGTCGCTGTCAGTCCGGTAGTGATTCTGACAGAGACACCATGGACACCATAAACCTATACCAATCAATAGACACTCACCTTGTAGACTTGGCCATAGGTTCCATTGCCAACCACTTCGATGAGCTCAAAGATTCCGGCCGGATCCTGAAAATAAAAATAAAAATCATATTCGTGAGTGAAACTCGACAAAAAATAAAAATCCATGTACGATTAACAAGTTCAAGTGTACTTAAGGAAACAGAACTAAGGAGTCCAACTGATGTGGGTTAATTAATAAACAGAGAACAAAAGAAGAGAGAAGGAACCACCCCGGTGGTGGCAGACCCGTGTCATGAGACATGGGGACGATGGGGAGAGCGAGCTCCAATTGGGAAGCAAGATAAAGGGACAAGCTGCAGTAGTGGCAACTAACGCAAAACAACAACAAAAATCTTATCAGACTTGTTCTATTGAATAATTAATTTCATTATTGCCACTTCAAGGGGTCAATGGCCGAGGGCAATGAAGAAGAAGAAGAGGAGGCAGTCAGCCAGTGCATGCAACATCAACAACACACACACACACCGAACGCAAAAGAGATTCATTCATACACACACTCTCGCACAACAGCCGATTACGAATTTTGTACACAGAGGCAGGGCAGCAGCACCAGCAGCAGTTCCTCTCTCCTCTTTTCCTTCCTTGTTTTTTCCATTTTTTTTAAACATTTTCATCGTTCGTTGCTGGTGTGTGGAATATTTTCCTCTTCAGGTCATAAGCATGTGAAAATTTTGTTTTCCCCCCGGCAAGCGGTGAGGCGGACATTTTTTGGTGGTGAATACATTCCAACGGTAAATCACCTACCAAATTCCACCTTTTTTTTATCAATGAACTCCGAAAGGAAGAGAGGAAGATGGGCAACAAAACGACGACGAAAACACAGTCATCAACATCATTATGAGATTGTCCGCCGTCCGCCGTCTTCGTATGTGTCAAATGGGCAAAATTTTTAGTGCAAATGCAACGAGAGGGGAGAATCTAACAAACCGAAGGATAGGGAAGAGCAAAGAAAGAAGTTCTCTTAATTTTTCGTTTCCTTTTGTTATTTGATATTTCTCTTGGTTGGGCAGAGACGACTCGGTGAAAACTGAAACTGGAGATACTGTCATTTCTCGTTCTCGCCGCGACTGCATGTTGCCAAATTTCCTAAACACACAAGTCTTTGGCTGGACAAAGTCGCCATTTTTATTCTTTCTTGCCCACTTTGCGTTTTATGTTCTCTGAATTCACACAGAGCACTTGCCGCTGAGTGTGTTTCTCTCTCTCTTGCTTGTTCTGTTGGCTGGCTGGCTGGAGGTGGTGAAAATTCACCATGAATGTTGGCGGATGATGTGACAGTGTTTCCATGGAGGAGGGAAGTAGTATTAGAAGGGAATAGTTTGGCGTGCAATCAGTTAAAAGGAATTTGCTGATAATGTGTATGTGTGTGTGGGGGGTTTTTGGGCAAGTCACTTATCGAGCAATAACTCAAACTGAAAAGAAAAAGTTCTGACAGAACTTGAAGGAACTCTAAATGTCAATGCCGGTGTTTTACAGAACACAGCAAGTTCAGGGAGGGAGTAAATGCCCGGAAATTGTTCTTTCTTATTCCCTGTCCTGTTTGACAAAAACTTTTGTCTAGGTAACGAGAAAAATTTGGTGAATTTGCAGTATTTTAACAGAAAAGTGACAGAAGGCTTGGTTAGAAGGCAAAAGAACGCTCTGAATCGTGTTTTTGAGCATATATATGTCACTTCGTTCTCTTTCCCTTTCAAGATCAAACAAGGTATCGGAGTAAAACTCATCATCGTATACCTACCTGGCGCTATAGTTCGGGTTGAAACTGGCTCTCTACTAACAAGCTTCTCCCAGTCTTTGGCTACCTACAGTGCCTCGATCCAAGTCGACTGACGTCCCCTTACACTTGGGCGTGCCACCAAATGCGAGGTTTTCCCCTGCTGGGTTGTACCTCCGGAATAGATTGAAAGGGCCTAAGACCCAGAGCATTGGAATCCATCGACTCTGAATGTCCGTCCTAACCATTTTAGACGACTGATGCACAATTTTTCTACAAGACTGATGTCTCTGTACAGCCCGTCAACGCACGGTTTGAAAATTCTACGAACAATCTTTCTGTTGAATCAATCGAAGTTGTCTTCAGATAGAGTCCAAGTTTCAGGGCCATAAAGCAGGACTGGTACGATCAAGGTTTATACAGAATCTTCTTAGTTTTTCGGGATAGGGTCCTACTACTCACTTGCCTTCTCAGTTCGAAGAAACAGCGATTGGAAAGAGTTATTTTCGCTCAATTTCCTCTGAGCTGCCATTATCAGAACTTACTGAGATGGACAAAGTCCCTTCATACTTATGTACCTCTGATGAATATCTCGCAAGAAATGTAGTATTCTGACATTCGCACAGACACCTCTATTTGTGATCTTTTGTAGGACTGTCTTGCCCTCGTTAACAGGAAAACGAAACCTTCAGCGTTTGAAGAAATACAAAAAACTGAGATGAAAGATCTCCTGAAATTCCAGTGGGACTCACCAACCTCTAATCGGCGACCGAAGGATGCGAAATACTAATGGTTGCTGACTCAAGTAGTTGGACGATTAGAATAAAACTGAGCTGGAATATCTCCCTAGATTCTTCTCTTATCTGGAAAAGTATTAGTCTAGGTGATCGTGATCAGTGATCAACGTCTCAAGACACCCATTCATGATTCCATTTCCCCCTCGCTCTATTTTCCTCAAAAAATGGGAATAAAATATCCGAATTAGTATTTTTCTTTTGGATACATTCAATGTCTGCTGCTTATTGTCCAGCATTCGTCACTGAGGATCTGAGCTGTGACTCAAATGATTACCTTTTTTAGAACAGAGACTACATTTACTTTAAAAACTCTGTAAACCACACCAAAGCTAGCTCTTAGCTAGTTCTAGAGGCTTCCCCAACCGTTCGTTGAAAAATGTGATGATAATACTTTCCGGAAAAATTGGACTTATGGAATGTATCGACATAACTGACAAAACTTAGACTTGGCAGAGATCAGAAGAACTTGTTCATCCAATCCTACTCTATGATCCCTAAGCATGGACTCTATCCATGGAAGTTATTTTCAGTCATTTTGGACAAGCTTCGAAGGATGTGATCCAAGGGCGACCAAATGAAAAAGCTGCAGCAGTCTTCAAACTAGATATCGAGTGTCAATGCAGTAAAGAAAGACTTCGCCTTACATGACAATTCGGATTGCACTATGTGGACGGACTTGTTGATGGACACAAATCCACGGCAGATAAGACAGGCATAATACACATTCAATCAACCACGGACAGTTGGAGACGATATCTTTATTTCAAACTGTGGAATAGAAAATATCCTAAAACTTCTGATTCATAGCTCGCGCCTTTCATTCCCAGCCCTCTTCTCCAATGAAAATCAAGTAACACCCCACCGACCATCAAACAGGCAAACGAATCACCAGGTTTTATCAAGGAAAGTGTGTTTTTTTCATTCCCATAGTTGCTCATGGCACTGAGGTGCCATGAAAGGAATGAGTGGTTTATCTCTAAAAATATAAGACACGTCAACCGATTGTTTGATTATGACAGCATGACAGAACCCATGTTATTGAATCTACATACATGGGTCACCTCTAACTAGTGGTATCTAGAATACACACTACTGGAGTGCAGTAGCGTTACATGTTATTGGGTAAGCAGCAGCGATGAGTCGTATTGATCCGATCCGTTCCGAAGAAAGATGTGTTTAAATAGGTAGATATGGGTTAAGTGGGGCAAACTTGATAAGTAGATAACCCATCTGACGTCACTCCAACATTAAAGGAACTCACAAACTCTTACAATTTTTCTGTGTTTCGGTCGTAATCCAGTGACAGTGTGTTGTAATTCATTGCTCTAAACGGGGTATAAGTGGCAGTAGGAATGGCAATTAAGACCTGGCAATCCATAGTTAAGCCTGCACAATCTGGGATACCGGCCGACCATGCACCAATAAACTACTGAATATGGTTCTATCTAGGCCTGGATATCCAAATTCTAGGCCTGCGTTACATTTCTAGAAAGCCAGGTGAGACCTTGTAAAGAAATATGATTTAGTATTCAACGGCTTGCTGTAAGAAATATACAACAAAAGTGAACAACTAGGCTCAAAAGCCTTGCTGGGTGAGGAACAACCGAACTGAGTTTCAATGTTCCAAATTGAATATTTTGATGAAACATCGATGTAAACTCTTGAAGGTATCTTGAAACGAGGTACAGAAGGAAAGAGCTTAACGTACAGTAGAACGGTAGTGCTTGGTCAAATGCAGGATCAAAAACCTCTTAACATTTCCAACTTGAAATACGCAGACACTGTGTAAGAAACTCTTCGGAACCCAACTTAGGGACGGTTTCCTAGCTTGAACTTACGAACTATAACAACTCGTAACATCCAAAGTACATTGACTTTGTCCGATTCAATTAACTCGATAAATTACGCGCAATGTACATGTCTATCTACACAATGCACACAGAAATTGATAAAGAACCAGAGGCAAAGGCACAACCAGCCACCACACACAAGAATATGTAATTTTATCGCAGTAACCACCAATTGATTGCATGATGAGACATGGTCTCCCATGATCGATTGCGTCATCGTGAAATTGTTTCCAAACATGTAATTCATGGTCAACAGCAATAGAAATACATACATATGTATGTACTTACAAAACTGGCCATATCGCAACGATCGGAGACACATATTGGCATAAGAATTACCCTCTCCCCGTGACAATGGGTTGAGAAATCTTTTGTGTAGGATTAAGTGGCTGGAGACCAAAGGTCAAGCATGTCTAGTTGCTATAGCATTTCGTTCAATTAAAGGAAACCGAATATAACGGATGTCACCCCAGAGGGATCAGAAAAATTTAAAAAATTAACATTTTTACTTATATTTCGAGTGGGTTGGTGGCATATTGATGAAAGAAAATTAATGGAAGCGTGACTTTCGAAGAAACCTTACTCCAGAATCGGGAATGGAAAGTACAAGCTGGAATCCATGCAGTGGCGACTAGTAAACCATTATGAGAAGGTATTCAATCTTTTGACGAATTAGAGACTCTAAAGTCAAACTAGGACCATTTGGACAAGGCTACTTCATTCCTTCCGACTATTAAGGGAAAGATCACCAGATTGAGTGAAGACACTTTAAAGTTGTATGTAGAACCTGCCCACAGAGAGCATGAAGCAACGCTTAATCCTTTTTCAGAAGGGAAAGACCTAGAGTACCGCTATTCTTATTAAAATAAATCTTTTCTTCGCTGAGATACTTGCAGCTCACTCTTTATTCTGAACCAATTTCGCAGTAGCATTCGTAGTGAGTAGAGAAGCAAAGGCAAGTCAGCCGCCACCCAACTTCGATGTGTCAGTATATGGAGGGTGGGACACAAGGACTAGATGTTTCCTTTGTCTCATGACAGTAATTATGATGTTGGACAGAAGTGCTATAACAAAATTCTCGGATGGATAGTGACACCAAAATGAAACAGCTCCACCTCGGAATATAGATGCATACGACTTGGAAAGATGTAGCTGAATTCTCAGTAGATCTTCATTTATTGAACGGATTTGATCATACCACCATCGTATGCTAACTGTTAGGCCAAGATTCTATTAGAGAACTGTCATCGACAGAGCTAAATCCATAGTTGGTCAATAAAATGAAGAGAATAGGTGAAATATTAGAACCCTGAGGAACTCCAGTATTAACAGGAAAGGTATTCGAAAATTTGGAGATTATTTTGAAGCAAATATGTACATACATCGGTTCTCTATTGAACTGTTGCATGCGTCAAACGTTAAATATCCTTGATCTTCAGTGTAAATAAGAGAACACTGTGGGATCTCGTTAAGGAACGATCACAATATCTAGCCATAGCTATTGCAAATGACATTCGAAATGTGATTGTCCAGCAAGATACTGCGTTTTTTGTTCATGAGCATGGTAACAAAGCAGAAATAGATCCAAACGTGTACTCTGAACATGTATGGATCTACCAACACCCCATGTATTATAGTCCAGCAGAACTGCACGTCCTTGGATTCACGTCCGAGTTCATGACAACAAGACCTACTACTCCACTGATGTTGTAGACATTACTTAGCAACTCGACAAAGACTTCAACACAGTCTAGTCCTTAGTTCTATCTGGCCATAATTCTAGGATTCCGCTTCCATCTGTTCAGCTTTCTTGCAAAACAAAACTGTTTAATGTTGATTCCTACTCTAAGGAGGAATCCTAAGCAATTTGAGATGATTTTTCTGCTCTACGTGCAGAAGCTTGTTCAAAGCTTCTGTTGTGCACGATCGCAAGCCATGTACGCTTTACAGCCGAGTGTGCACTTCCAGATGCGTGCCTCACTATCTATGGTTTCGTAAACAAGTCTCATGTTGCACTGATCTACTGAGAAGCCCACGCCACACCGGCCAGCTGGTAGCCCAATCATGAGTCTCGCCTTTAGGTCTGATAGGCTATTTGATTGAAAACAGATCCATTTCCTGCTTTGTAGATAACGATTTCGCTGGAATCAGCGTATATTTACTGCTTTCTAATGAAACATCAAACGAGTCTCATCACTCCTTATCAATGAGCTCATGACTGCCCCGCTGATAACGACAAAATTGCAACACCCTGGGCGCATTGTGGAAGGTCCGTCAAGAACATCCCCATAAATCCAATGTTCAATGACCCCGACGATCTACAAACCTCTTCTATTCAAATGAGTAGCCGCCGCCGCCGATCAATGACTCCTACCACACACCATACCTCACTAGCTGTGAACATACCCGCAAAGTAAATCACTTTCTAAAAAAATTTCAACCGAAAGCGAACCAACTTATTTAATCTGTGTAATTGTTTAATTGATGAATACTTTCAAATTCCTCAAAGAGTATTATTCATCGTCGATTCCTCCTAATTCATACCTTTTTTCGTCATTTTTGTTGTTCCAAGTCGTGCGCCGCCGTCCAAGAAAACACACTATTCACCACAGTTATTTGGTGAACTAACTCTGGTGACAGAAAACTAAAGAGAACTTCGTTACCATACCAACGAAGTCGACGACGACGATAAGAGAACCACCAAGTGTGGGGGAAATAGAAATAGAACAGCGAAAGAAAAAAAAAATGCAAACACATCTCGATAATTACTCTTCGCCTTCCTTTTCCTATTCGATTTGCCGATTCCACAGAAATTTGTAACCCCTTCTGTTTAGTAGCAAAAAAATGTAAAAAAAAAAACACCATTCAAACTCGTATTGACCACACCTAATAGGAATAAAAAAAAAAGAGGAAAACTTGCAACAATTAAGAAGAATTTCTCAAGTGGCGCCCTCCATCATTTAGCAAGAGTTCCCCCACAGTTCGAAAGGAAAAAAAAAAAGAGCCAACCAACAAAGGCAAACAAAATTCCCCTCAAATCCGGTATCAAAGGAAACAAGTAGAAAAAAAAATTACCTTCAAAGCATTCAAATCGATATCGTCTAACGAGCAATTCACCGATGGGGCTAGTTGGTGCGCCATTTTGATTTATTATTCTCTGCTTTGCCTCTTCTGTTTGTTCTTTCCAACTTCAGCAGCAGCAGCAGCGGCGGCGGTGTCCTCTCTGTTTGCCCTTTTTTTTTCTCACCACTTCTCCTCGTCTGTTCCTCTTTTGTTTTACACTTTTTTTTTTTCTTCTTGTATATGTATAAAATTCCTCTTTACTTCTTATTCTAAATTTTTTTTATCCTCTTCTTTAGCCTTTTTCATAAATTATTCATAAAAAAAAGAACCTTTTTTCTTTGCCAGAAAAATACCAACTACTACTACAACTATTCACCAATTTTCACTGTAAAAAAACAAAAAAGTTTTCCTCTTCTTTCACATTTTCCACACAGGAGTGGTAGATTTTTCGCACTTCATTTCCTTCTTCGGCGAGAATTGGAATTGGTTTTTCTTTTTTTTATATTTTCTTCTCCCGTTCGGTCGGCCCGAATTGGAGATTTCTATTTTCCGCAGCGGAGAGAATGGAGAAAAAATTTTACAAAAAAAAAAACGAGTTCGAAGAAGTTCCGGTTGGAGGTAGAAAATAATAACAAAAAAAAAAAAGAAGTTATTATCGCCGAGAAGAAATGAAAATTTCTTCTTTTTTTCCACGCCCGACTTTTTTCCTTTCACACCACCACGACACAATTCACGGAACACACCATGGAGCGATATTGCTTCACTGCGTTTTTTTTTTCTTTTTTTCCTTCACTTCACTTCGAATTTGCCTATTCTCTGATTCTGACTGGTTCTGGAGAGATTTTTTTCGTTTTTTCTTTTATCGTTGATTTTCCTTTTGGGTTCTGTTCTATTGCATGTTTTTATTTGATGGGAAAACTGATGGTTTTGGGTAAATTTCGAATGGAAATTAGTTGGAAATGTTGTATTTTATGTTAAAATATGTGTTTACACGATGGAGAGTTAACGGAGAGTGTGAATTTTGACAACGGCGAGAAATTTAGCGACAGCGACGACGACGACACTCGACACATTTCAAAAGGCTGACGCACCCTACTGCGAGTGGGATTGGTGAACAAAGTGTATTTGATTTTTCTGTGTTTTTTTGATGCGGTGGAGATTGAGTTGGGCGATGCTCTTAAAAGAGGGGGGAGAGTTTCTCTTAAATGTGGTCAGACGGGTGTGGTAGGCGTGGAACGTGGTAGGGAAGTGGAATTTTGACAGTTACGAGGTGGATTGAATGTCGTGGGGAGATTGTTGGTGAAACAGTCTTTCGATTTGGAAGTGATTGAGAGATGGCGCTGATGGGGAATTTATTGAAATACACAATTTGGACATGCATCAACTTTTTCTGGCCATTTACGAAGTTGAAGAACTTTTACTTAAAACTAAATGGTTCTTCTGATCACCAGGGTCCCTCTAAATCTTGCTCTGATCATGCGTGGCAAAACAAAGACTAGGAAATATCAATTAATTCACATATCTGAGATGACTGGTCGTTTTTTATTCTTGACTATAATTTAAATAAAAAACAGGACCATAAGACTGCTAAAACACACGAGTGGAATCCTTTCCAAGACAGTCACAGTCCTGGTCAAAGACTGAGGATCGTTTACAACGACTTCTGCAGAAGTTTTAGAGACGATGATGAAGAGGAGACTATCAGTCGCCTCCAAGTGCCCAGCACTTTTCAACGATCTCAACCATGCGCCTAATAATAGCTCCTTCATAAAAAGGAGCAGATAGTTCACAGAGTAAAATGGTCAAAGCCGGTGTTAACCAGCCAATCAACCAACCATAATCTGAATCAATAAAAAGCTCATATAAAGGAAATGGGATCGCACAGATCGCGATATTTTTGAGTGTGATACAGTATCCGGTTGATCTCTACCACAACAATTTCGTACAAAAGATTTGTTGAGAATTCCCTTGATTTCATTTCCGAATGTTTGTCAAACAGTCGCAAGAAGTGAAACCGTGAAATTTTACAAAAAAAACGTACGTACTTCCACGTTTATTAATTTTCTTTTGCATGAAGCCTAGCAAAGTCGGTGGATCAGTTTTGTCTTATCAAACCGAAGTCTTTACAAGAAGCAGGAGATTCACGTCGTAGTATCTTTCATATTTTCAACACGAAAATAGAAAGTAACTACTCATACTCTTCCGATGAAAAAAAAAAACGAGATCCAGCTTCTCGTAACCAATCGACTTACCTTTTTAATTTTTTATATGAATAA
Organism: Xylota segnis; assembly: GCA_963583995.1. Taxonomy (NCBI): domain Eukaryota; kingdom Metazoa; phylum Arthropoda; class Insecta; order Diptera; family Syrphidae; genus Xylota; species Xylota segnis. Next base: position 59,088,722 of record OY757238.1, on the reverse strand, counting down.
AGGAGGGTCTACTGATCAAGGCCCTGTCTGAAGGGAAGTCTTTGATTTTGAAAAACTTACACGTACGAATGTTTGTAAGATGATTTCGAGGGCTGGGACTGTAAAAAAACTTTTGTCTGGAACTCGAACCCTGATCATGTCTGAAATCGATCAAATGCCGAACCAATTAGGGTAAACGCGCTAACTTTTTCGAACTTCACCAACCAACTTAACATTCTTGACAATAGATTGAAAAACGTTTATAACTCTCTGTATTTAAAAAGTATTACAATAGGTTTAGCCTAGGCCTAGCTTCTCACAACGTTTTAGATTTTTTTTTCGTGATAGTAGTACTCTCAGAAGCTCATGAGAGTAGGGGTCGTGAAACACTTTTGGGTGTTGTCTAAGGATCGAATCTAGAACCCTTCACTCCGTAATCCAATGCATTAACCACTTGCGGCCCTGGGTCCACAGAAATCAAGCCTGGATTTTACTTTACCGGGGTCACCTGCAATTCGGTGTATTAGCTTGCAGTGATGAAAATGTTGAAGCTCGCGTAAGCTGCCCTCAAAGTTTCAAAACAGGAAGATGAAAAGGTAGCAATATATCCAAAATGGCGAGGCTGAATTATTTGGTTTTGATTTTATTACATTTTTATTTGATTCGGTCCAGAACAGGCGGAGATGTACCGAGTTTTGGCCCACATATCTTTGACTATTCTTCACCGAATCAAATCTTTGGTAATAACACCAAAATCAATTGATTTGGTTTTAGCTTTTCGAGAATATTGGAACCTTTTCATATCCATGTTTTGAAACAGGAAAGCGACAGTCAACATTTTTTCCACATTTGCACCTCTGCAATCCAATCTAACGACTGAATACAAAAACGCCAAATTTCTGGTCGTCCCGGTAAAGTAAAATGTTGCCAAAAAAATTATATTAATATGCTGCTCTAAACTTAATTGTATGCAGTACACGTTAAGAGATCGGCATCCAATCTCTTGTAAATAGATGTATTTGTGTCTTCTTATGATTCGTTTGCCCGAACCGCATCATACACTTTACAGTGCGAAGACACTTTCACTGCAAATAAGGTATACCATGCTGCTGAATCCACCTAGGAGAATAGTTGTCTTACTTACCTAAGTGGCGTTATAGTCCGGAGTGGATTTGGGCCAAAATTTATAGTATGTTAAGCAAACTCAAGCGTTTGCCTACTGCTTCCAATTTTGCAAACTAAGGTCCCTTTCGACTTAAATTGCTTCGAGTTCGAACACTTCCTATATTGAGGTATTCAATATATTTCCTTTTTTTGCACATCAGGGTGCAGGATCTAAGCGCGTCTGTACCCAAAGTAAAGGGGAGATTCACACCTGTCTTCTCAGGGGTAATTCTCCCCAGCAGAGGTCAGAACTAGGAAAAAATGGATCTAGCTCGGTGGCGTATGCGTAATATTTTTGCAAAGAATTTTTAATATTTTCCATTTGTCTGCACATCAGGGTGCAGGATCTAAGCGTATCTGTCCACAAAGTAAAGGATAGCTTATCACCTGTCTTATCAGGGGTAAATCTCTGGCTCGGGGGCGTATACGTAATATTTTTGCAAAGAATTTTCAATTTCCATTTCGTCGTCACTCTGGGACTGACAAATTAGTGTTAGATGTCCCTATAAAGCCCAAATAACTACATTGTTATGCCCTTGCTGAACGTAGAATCTATTTTCGTCCCTTATGCTTCAAGACTTAGAAAAGTGCGTCAAACATCACGATGTACTCTTCCGCTTATGCCGATTTCCATAAGAAAGAGGTGCCAATGGTTAGTGGATAGTGTTTACTTGTAATCCGAACTGTGCAGGTTCAAGCCCAGGCGAGAACAGCAAACGCTGCCACCAAACCATGTGAGATTAATGAACAAAGTCATAGTTTTTCGAACCACTGCAACAAAAAAAGGGAATCTGCTCGAAAGTACAATGAACTAAATAGGAGTGCTTCTGGCACTTGGACTTCCTTTTATAAAAAGCTAAAAAATTGCCATGAGGAAGTAGTTGCTCTTACTTTTGAACGTAGGTACTTACAATGGTAACAATATCATGGACCTCGAAGATAAAGTTAATCGCCCAGCCTCAAGTCAGTATTATTATTGCATTTCTTATATACTTTCGAATGATATTTACTTGGCCTACGTAGGCCTTCAACCCGCCTGGAACTTTTCTGACATAGAATTCCTTAAGATTTAGAATACAACGAGTTAGGTTTTTCATCGACAGAGCAATTAGATACACCATCACCTTCTTCAGACCCATCCTCGAATATGCCAGCCAAGTTTGGTCACCTCACTATTGAAGCTGTCCAACGCAGGTTTACACGTTTCGCCCTCCGCGATCTTCCTTGGGTTGATAGTTTCAATTTGCCTCCCTACTCTGAACGCCTTAAACTGATCAATCTACAGTCTCTCAAAATCCGTCGCGAAAATGCCGACCTTCTATTCCTACATCATTTAAAAACTGGTCACATCGATTGCCCAGCGCTTCTTGCATCGGCCTCATTTAATACCAACTCCCGATGCCTTAGGCGTATTCCCCTTTTCCGGCAATTTACCAATTATGGTTATAATGCTCGATAGTTTGTAAGTTTATCTTTAGTTTTTAAGTTTAGATTGTTTAAGTATTGCTTAATACAGCTCAATAAAATCAAATCATTATTTTCGATGAAATATCCTTTTCAATATTTATTCATTTCACCAGTATAGGGTTTTCGTCATGATATAACAATTTTTTTGTTGTTTTGTGGAAATATAAATAAACATATTCAATTGCCATAACCGTAAGCATAAAAATGTATCTTTGTATTAATTTAAATTTATCTAAAAAAATGTCTTACTAAAGCTAAAAAAGTTCAACAAACAAAACCATTATAGGAGTTGGTAAAGCACTTATACAAGTATAAATATATAAATAGATAAATTTAATTTATAGTTTTTGAATTTGTTTTGTTTCGTTTTGTCTAAAAATTTTAAATGCATTGAAACAAATTATGTAATTCGCCTGCATTAACGAGATTAGTTAGGAAAATTTCAACATTAGGTTTCTTTTTATTTTTTGTTTTGTTTTAGTAGATATAATCATTTTGTTTTTGTTTAATTATTTTATAAATATGTGTAAAAAAGAGTAAAAACTTTATTTTAACAAATTTTTGTTTGAATAAAAGTTTTTTTTTTATCTTTGTTTAGTCTTTGGCCATTAAATTACAATTTTATCTTACATATCATTGATTTAACAAAAAATAAAGAAACAATTTGATTTAAAAGATATTTAATTTCTCATCTAGTTTAAGAAAAGAAAAATAATATTAGTTAATATGTAGATAGATAGAGGTTATGTTTATGTTAAAAATTGTGTATTCTTGTGTTATAGTTAAACTATGATCGATAGGAAAGGATTATTTCTAATTATAGATTAAAGTTAAGTTTGTAGTTATTTATAATTAAATCACAATAGGTATATATTTATGTATGTATGTATGTATGTTAAAAGTTTTAAGTTTTTTAGTTTTAGTTTTTTAAAATTTTATTTACTAGTAAATTGTTTTAGTTCCTAGTTTTAAATTGTTTATGTTTATAGTATTTTTTGTTTGCTTAGGTAAAATAGTTAAATATTAGATTTAATGATTCTAGATTTAGTGCAATAAATTAAAGTTTTTGAAAAGCTTTTTGTTACTTTTTGGGAGATTTCGTGAGAGGTTTCTTAGTGAGTTAATAAATTTATTTACTAAAAATCTATTTTATTTTTTACATTTATAATAATATAGAAAGTTTGTTCCATGGTTTTGCATTAATATTTTATTTTATTTGTTATAACTTACACAACCAACGGTTAAGTGTTAATTATTCTGTACATTGTATTTATTTTTTCTAAGTTTATGTTAACTAACAACTTACCTAAATCGTAATTTAATACTTTGTTGCAATTTGTTTACGCAACAATTTGTTTATATTCATATTTTTCTTGTTAGTAGTAATTAGTTGCAAATTAAGAGTAGACGGAAAATTATTTTGCTATAGCAACGCTATAAGTTTAAAAGGTACATTTAGGTTTTTTTTTTTAATTTCATTTGGTTTTTCGTTGCTGATTGTCAACATAAAAAATTTATTGGCAAAGTTTTAAGGTTTTGTACGTAAAGTAGTTTCTTGTGCATGATGATTGTTGATTTTGCAAATAAGTTTGTGCGAGTAAAGTAATAAGCCAAGCATGTTACAAGAGGACGAGGACCCTCATTGAAATGAGAGCTGTGAGGGCGGAATTTTTATGAATGTCTGATGGCTGGTTAGATACGCTAGTGACTCCTAAGACTGTCGTAAAATGCAGGCACATATTTTGGAACGATTTTGTTACAATTTCTAGACTTAATATGGGGCTAGCTAGGTCTTCGGGGAGTAAGGTTTTATTGATTTAAGCTAGGATGTGTTTTAGTAGAAGGTAAGCTAAATGGATATATACATATATAACATGCACGGAATTGGTAATCCTTCCCAAACAAAGTTAAGACACTGCTTCTATTGCTGATTTCCTCATCATTATTGACGGTCAGTTAAGTCACTCTGGCACTATGGTTATAGAGAACATACCCCAGAACTTATGAGAGTTCTCAGGCGGCTTTCCAACAGGAGATGTATATAAAGAAATTTCGTTTGTTTATGTGTATATATTTATAAGATTAAAGTATTCCTACAAGACATGCAGAGAGAAGTCACATAATACTCTAACGACAGTCTGTTGGCAGGAAGCGGTGATAAGCTAAGCTAATGGATGCACTGTTTATATTTCGATATTTGAACTCAGACACGATTTCCAAATTGAAATCCGAGAGTATTGTATTGTAAAAGGTAAAGCATGATAAGCACTAGAATTTCGCAGGGCTAGCGAAACAAAATCTGTGCAAATATGCCACCATCTCGTTAGTGCTTCGGAGATAAATTTCTTCACTTACAGCTAAACCACCAACTAGTCTACAAAATACGCCTATTCTGCTCAATGCAAATTATATTGGGATTGCAAGTCCTTAGCTACGCTTATCTAGACTCGTCGATGGGGAATCTCGAGAGGAGGCGTTACAATCGATCAGCCCAATCAGAATAAAGTTGGTAGTAGGCATAGCTAGGGACTTGGAATCCGAATGCACTCATTGTCATTTTGTGGAAATTACCAACTAATCCAAATGATTAGAATTCTTTATGGAATTTACAAGTCTGAAACTTAATAATAGGTTTAGACACTATCCAAGGACTGAAAGATGGACTTCGGAAAATAAAGAACTTGAGAATGGTGCAAATATCTTGGAATGGCTATAACACTGCAAAACTGCATTGAAAGAAACAAAAATTCAACAAAGAACTTAGGAAGTTGTAGTGAGATTAATCATGTAAGAAACTAAGCTACTCAAGTGTGGGGTATTATCGAGAATGAAGAAGTAGAAGCGCTGTTGAGATATTTTATTCAGATTCGTAGAAAAAATCCTAACACTCCCAGAAATTGTACTGTGGACATATTCATATGTTTAGACATTCTTTTCATTAATTTCAAAAGTAATGCCGAGCTAAACGATATCAACAAAGCATGTCCTCTATTCGCAAGGAATTCTTATTTTTGCGAACAAAATAGTGTAGGTGCTATCGCAGGGATGTGGGAAGACATTTTCCTCATGTCTTTGGGGAGATTTTATAGTACAAAACTAGCAGATAAACCACAAAAAAATTTAAGAATCAAAGACCCGAAAGTAAAACAGACAGTGTTCTTCCATTATGCTTTACCAGCGTACCAGTAGCAATAGTGTAAAATAAGCACAAGACAACAGCACTGGTCTGTCGGTTATAGAATTTTCATTCTCTTCATTTCTAAAGTTTTTACTGATCTATCTGCAAGTGACTATCAATCGTTCACCGTGTCTACATAATAATAAATATAATCATTACGACAAAATAGAAAGGCGCTATAGCTTTCCCCTTGGAATATGCTCTGCTAGTGATCTGAGAGTCGTGATAATTTTTAAACATATTTAACAAACTCTCACGGATTACAAGCTTGTTTGTTTTAGAATTCCATTTGATTCTCATTCACCTAGGGTTGGTATTCTAGTTTGGAAGAGTTGTTCTCGCCAACCGCTTCGCAGCAGTTTCCCGAAGATATTAACGAGAAAAAGAAGATGTATATTTTTAATAGTGTAGAGGATTGAGAGATCATTTCCATTGTACCTTTTGTCTTACTAGTAAAGATTGCTCTTGTTGGCTCACCAAACATTTTAGATTCATTAAATACAAGGTCACATTTCGATGTGCAGATATTCATAATTTACAAACTCAGGATCATTTTCTTGTTTCGATTCATTTGAAGGTCTTGGTTTCACGTTCTCGGATCTAGTCTACGATCTTAAGAGGAGGAAAGGTACAAAATAAATGTATGAATGCGAAAAGAGAAAGAATCTTAAGTAACACAACTCAGTGCAGTGAAAAAAACAGACAATAACATTGAAACCAAACTCGACAACTCAATGATTAAACAATCCTGAACCACAGGGCAGAATTATAGCCCGAAAAAAATAGGTATCACCGCCTTGTTTTTTTGCTAAGCCATCAACTAACTACCAAAAATGAATACAATCAACATATGAAAATAAAATGCATGCTAACTTGTAATAGAAAGAAAAAAAGAAAAGAAAACTGCACTCATATTGAATTTATTTAGCTATTTAAACTAAAAAGATGCACAAAAACAAATTATAATGTTTGTCAAAGAAAACTCATTAAATATAAATGCAGAAACTAAATAATTATGTTTACATGAACGTCTATTGCAAAATAAAATTATGTATAACATCGAAACAATAATTCAAGTCGTTAATTGCTTGTGCCTATGTGCGTGTTCGTAATTTAAATGAGTAAAAATGTCATATGAATTATTGATATAAATATAAAAATATACAAAAATGTCAGATGTATTTGTATTTCGAACATAAAATAAACAATTTACTTAACAATACAAAGAAATCCTAAAAACAAACAAAACAAACAACCACACATTTCATTGAATAAATACAAATATAATAATCAAGCTCAAAATTTAGGACTACAACATGTTTTGCAAAACATTTTTGTTTTCTGTTTTTTCTTCCTTTTTCCTAGTTGGCAATAAATAACAATTTAATTTTAAACATTAACCTACTAAGCCTGGGACAACCGAGTGACTTCTTAGTCGGCCGATCGATGAACGATCCAGAATCGTTCACTGATTTTCAGTTGATTTGGGAACGATTGGATTCGGCTTGGAACTAGTCGTTGTAGAATTCATAGAGGAATATGAATTTTAAAATTCAAGTTGATTTGTCACGTCCAACCTGTAGAAGTCGCGTCGTTATCGTATGTAGTCGGACGACATCGTACTAGAGTCGTCGTTGTCCTTGGATCAAAAAGTTAGTCGCCGAAAAGTTGGACGACAATAAGTCACTCGTGCATCCCAGGCTTTTACTGTTACAATTTCATTTTGGTTTTCATTGATTTGTTGTGTATTAAAATTTTGTTTGTAACAGAAAAAGGGCACTTAAAATGAATTTTTTGTTTTTTTTTGCGTTTTTTTAAATACAAAACTAAGTATTGGTCTATTTTTTCATTTTTGATGTTAAGAAGTCCTTGACTGTTTGTAATAATGTACGGGGTTTTGTTGAACATACTACATTGCGGTAAGTTGCGCTAGCTAAAGCTGCAATACCAGCTGCGCCACTACCACCAGATGCGCCGGTGCCACCACTACCACCTTTACCACCACTGCCACCAGTTGAGTCACTACCACTACCGCCACTTATTGAAGAACCACTGCCCCCACTAGATGAAGAGCCACTACCGCCACCAAATGAAGTACTATCGGGCAAGGGCATTCTGCGATGAGAGGCTCTATCCAAATGAGGTGCAATCTGGAGATTAAGTGGATCACGTAAGCGTCTCAAATCGTATTCTATGTCGTAAATTTGTCGCTTAAGCGTGTTGTATTGATCGACATTGAACTTCTTGGTTTTGGCACGAGAGTGTAGTGAGATGAGGTAATGACGGTCTTTAACATCATCGTAATTGTATTCCTAGAAAAGAGAGATACATATTTAATTGCAATGTTTACATCTATAATTGGAATATTTACCGTTTTAGTTGCTAACCAATATGCATAGGCAGCCATCGTTGTACCGTAGGTGACAAAATACGTAACAGGTTCCATAATATCCCAAGAGTATTCCCACCAGGTGAGACGAGCTAGAATTCCGAATTGAACCGACATAAAGCCCAGACCAACCCATGCATAGATGGTGGATCTACGTTCAGCGTCTGCGTTCAGTTCTGATTTTACCTGTAAAATAGAAGTTACACATGTGTTATTGAGTTCGAATGTACAGTGCAATATAGGATTTATTTGTTAAGCAATAGAAGTCTATGTTATCCAAAACCATGGGAAATTGTATCAATTCTGGTATCAAAAACTGGCTAAGCAATGTTGTAAAGAACTCACAGCACTCACGGAAAACCGTGATGTCGCACGCTTTTGGGTTCGAGGACACAGCGGCATTCAAGGGGAACGTCCGAATAGGACCTGACAATGGTCGACGCCTGTGTTCTACCGCACTTAGATCTTATTAGAGAAAACCTTCGTGAAACTGACCTGGACAATATATGATATCGCGAAAACAAAAAAAATCCTGAGGCTTAACAGACCCAACTTAGCACTCTTCACGGTCATAATTACCGACCCTACATCATGGTGGCCCACCGTAGTCGAAAAAAACTGATGACCTCTACGGAGGCTGTGGAGACACGGATGCAGTAGTGTACTTTTCACTTCCTTTGCGAATGCCCAAGACTATGCACACCTAGAAATGCGGCCTTCTATGAATAGCAATTTGAAGACCTAAGTAACCTCAGGAAAGTCACGATCAAGCATCCTGAAATATATTAAAATTTCAGGGTAATTCCGGGAGGTTTTTCAGGTAAACCCAAAAGTGGAATCAATCCCTCTGTAGAAAATACCTTTCTTTTCAATTGTACAGTACACTGTAACCCAGGTCTATCTCACTGCCTTATAGCTTGGATCCTGCTTAGAGGGAAACCCCATGCGATCTTTACTTTACCCGCTTCGTGTTCATCCTAAAAATATTCTGCAACCTTGTGTATACTCTCGTGTTTCGTTGGAAAAAACAGGGTATTTCCAGCAGTTTTTTCGGATACTAGGACAAAAATTATTCTAAAGTGAACAGTAATCTTGAAAATAGAATTATTCGTGAACAGGGAAATGTTTGTTCTGGATTTTGGAGTTACGACCCAACAACTTGGTAATATCATTCGAGAATTCTATCAAAAATAAGAATATCACATTTTCTAAGAAAAAACTATATAACACTCGAAACAAGTTACTAAATCAGGTACAAGTATTTGAAAATAGACACTTTATTGGACATTTCAGAGAGTAGACTATCCCACCAGATCCAGACTCTCTTCCTAATCCGATTTCAAGTTATTTAAAGTCAGTTCCCAACATTTTCTTTCTGGTTTCTCAGAGAAGTTCAAGGTAAGGATAACATAGTACAATCGCAAACTAGTTATTCAGTGAAGGCTTTAGAAAAAAAAAAAACAAAATTACTTACTGTTTCCAGCGGTCCTAGGTCGTATTTAAGTTTTTCTAATTTAGTCACTAGTTCTTCTTCCTTATGGATTTGATATTCACCTACATGCAGAGCCTCATATAGCTGAAGGCAAAAGCAAAATAATTGAATTAATTTAGAGATTCATGTTTCAAAAAAATATGTTGTGTACTCACCTGTCCTACTAATGCTCTAACATCACCTAATTTGTCTAAATCTTCTGAACAGAAACGGTCTCTTGTCGGAGGAACTACTTTATATTTTTTATCATTAATTTGTAACCTGTGAAGGAAAGAAAATTTATTTAAATGATTTCGAAACAAAAAATATGATTTTTATAATGTCAGTGCTGTACAGAGGACCTATTTTGAAAAAAACATCACTTACAACTAGGAATAATAGTGGTAAATAATCTTCTGGAACACCGTTTTGGATATAAAACTCCTCAGGCATCTTAATGTGGTATACACAGAGCGACTGTATCTCAATAAAAGGAACCAGATTGGTGATCCTCCATAGACCTCCAAGAAACTCCCTCACCAAAGGATTGGAAACGTCATTAACTTCAGTAAAACACCATTATCAGCGATGTTTGAAAAATGAACGCACTGATGAGAACCTTTTTAACAGAACCAGCAATTTCCTGGTCAAGATTGTTCTCAAGTAAGCTTATGATCAGCTTAGCAATCCTCGAGATCTACTTCTCAGCTATACCTCACAAAAATGTGGCCCACCGTCGTCATCACAGACTTCAATTCCTCAGTCTAAACTACAACTTTAATAAGACCTATAAGAAAGCTTAGACATAGGACAAGACGAATCAAGGTTTCAATACGCGGTTCTAAACCAGTGGGACATTACTTTTGACTTTTAAGACCGAGGTGAGAGTCACATCAAAGGCAGTGATGTAGCTTCCGCGGAGGACAAGTTCATTTCTTACGCCCAAGCCTTAGAACCCCTAAAATCGAACATTACTTCCGACTTTTTAAAACAGGCTGAGACTCACATTAAATCTTACTTCGAGAATTCCCTACCATCTCACCACAGTATCAATTTAAGTTCAGACCAAGTCAGAGGTCAGCGAAGTATATGCAACTCCATTTCCAAGCTTCAGAAGAGCCACAACCATAAGAATTCCGAAGGTTTCATGATGAAATGGGCAAACGATGGCTAATTTTAGAGAATGGGGAAGGTTATGTGAGTAATATTGTCCAAAGAATTAGGAATCGCTTGTCCATAGTTCCTTTCAATAAATTATAAGGCATGCGAAATTGATAGTCCTCAATGGTAGGAGAAGACTCAAAATTTCCAATTAGTATTCCCCATCACTTAATTGATACTTTAGATCATAAAGTATTTTTGTCAAAGTTAGTCCATGAAAGTTGGGAAGGTTTGCTTTTCCTTCAATCTTAGGAAGCTTAGGGAAAATATCTTTAAGAGGTTATAGCGAAAATATACATGCAGCGTTATTAAAGCTTCGATTTATCTTGTTACAGATTCCATAGGATTCTATATACAGAAGCTTCAAGAAGACTCACAAGAATCGCTCAGCTTGTCTCCTCGTCCTTGGCGGCACGTGGAACTAGAAATGTCCAACTGGAGGTGGTCTCTCCTTCTTCCTGCTAATATCGAGGAACGTAAAGACTGATACTTCGCCAAAGGTTATTCTCTGAATGTCCGGGGACAGCCTTACATTCCTACATTATCTCCGAGATAATGAGGTTATACCTAATAGCCTGGTTAACAGTCTTTGAAAAACATCGTTAGAAATATTTGTACCAAGTTAATTTGGAAACTATATTCCTGTCAAGAGTCACCGTGACCACGACTAGCGTTCCCTAAAACGCATTCGACGTCATTCTCTTTTTCAGATTTCATTTCCACTGTATGAACTTGCCACTAACTTCCCACTCAACTCCTTACATATCGATCAAGGCATCTGATAAAGTTCTATTTGCGCTCGACTTTCCAAACAACATAATCCCAAAACAGAATTTGCATCCTTTCCCAATCCAATTCGAATCATTCTTCCACCGATTACGATACACACGAAGTTTGGAAACAAAAAAAAACATAAACTTTCCGATAACAACCTTTTGTGTTTGGACATTTTGAAAACTGAAAACTTTTTTGAAATAGCTTTCCCAACTTAGAACAATAACAACAAATCGTTTTGCCTTGTTTTATGGCAATCCCTTGTGTCTAGCGAAACATTCTCCCACTTGACCCATTGATTTTCCATCAAGGATAATTCGAAATCTTCCAAAAAGCTGGTGAATAATGAAAATCCCTTCGGTTTATTACAAGTTTTCAACAAGTAACTCTTGTTGGTTTCATTAAAATTCGTTAATTCTTTCAAACAGGAGAAATTCAATGTCGACATGGTCAAGTTGGATTTAAGGATAAATCCCTGGTGTGTGGAGTGAGAAACGTTCTGCTTCTGTGCCATCGATTTTGCAATCGATTTCATTGTACTTTGGGAAATGTCCTACCGAATATCGTTCCCATAAATGCGAACGAATAACTGACAAAGAACTGTTCCTTTGGGAATTCATCAACCGTACGTCGTCCCTGTTTACGGGTGGTGAATCCTTGTTGTTATTTGGAAATTCATAAATTGCTTAGAGAAACTGTCTGAAAGGTTCGTCATCTTAGTAGCAACGTTGTGCGCCCTTATCTATTCCTTTTTTTGAATATAAAAAATTGATTTTTGAAACGAAAGATACTATCTAACACGCATCCACCCTACAGGATTGTTTAAAGGTTGTGCGTGGTATATACTCGTACATACGTATGCGCCACGTCAGGACTCAAAGTCACAATGGCCTTTATCAGATTGTAAGATGTCTTATTCTTCGTTGTTGCCACGTTGTCAAAGAAGGTGTGTTGTGTGTGGTAGGTGTGGAAAAACTTACCAAAAAGGTTCATCCATTAGGCTTTCTATGCTACAAGACGATGCTATCCGAACTCCATCTTCATTTAGTATTATTGCTCTATCAACTCCATGATCTTCTAATTTAAGCATTTCGATGAGATTAAAGACTTTATGTGAGACGGGCCTTAACGCGAAACGACATTTTTCGTTTCGACTTGGCAGCGGAACGGTTATGTGTGGCAGGCCTTGGATGTATTTTACGGTAACTTCATCTGAAAGAAAATCCAAAAAAGGAGGAATTATTAGTAAATTGAATTTTTAAAGTCAAGCGGATTCATTTAATCTGTTTCCAATCTCCATTTCGAAGCAGCAGCCAAGCTAGTTTGTGCTTGAAATGCACAGAAACAGAACAGCTGGTTCGAAATGTGCGGTTCGAGGAAATAGCGAGATGGTGGGTACCTAGTTCTGTGGGCTATACATGGCCCTTTTTTTCATACAAATTTTGGGTGAAAAATTTTCTGTTTCCAATCTCCATTTCGAGGCAGCAGCCAAGCTAGTTTGTGCTTTGAATGCACAGAAACAGAACAGCTGGCTTGAAATGTGTGGTTGGAGGAAATAGCGAGATGGTGGGTACCTAGTTCTGTGGGCTATACATGGCCCTTTTTTTCATACAAATTTTGGGTGAAAAATTTTCTGTTTCCAATCTCCATTTCGAGGCAGCAGCCAAGCTAGTTTGTGCTTTGAATGCACAGAAACAGAACAGCTGGCTTGAAATGTGTGGTTGGAGGAAATAGCGAGATGGTGGGTACCTAGTTCTGTGGGCTATACATGGCCCTTTTTCTCATACAATTTTTGGTTGAAAAATTTTCTGTTTCCAATCTCCATTTCGAGGCAGCAGCTAAGCTAGTTTGTGCGTTGAATGCACAGAAACAGAACAGCTGGCTCGAAATGTGTGGTTGGAGGAAATAGTGAGATGGTGGGTACCTAGTTCTGTGGGCTATACATGGCCCTTTTTTTCATACAATTTTTGGTTGAAAAATTTTCTGTTTCCAATCTCCATTTCGAGGCAGCAGCTAAGCTAGATTGTGCTTTGAATGCACAGAAACAGAACAGCTGGCTCGAAATGTGTGGTTGGAGGAAATAGCGAGATGGTGGGTGCCTAATTCTGTGGGCTATACATGGCCCTTTTTTTCATACAATTTTTGGTTGAAAAATTTTCTGTTTCCAATCTCCATTTCGAAGCAGCAGCCAAGCTAGTTTGTGCTTGAAATGCACAGAAACAGAACAGCTGGCTCGAAATGTCTGATTGGAGGATTTAGCGAAATGGTGGGTACCTAGTTCTGTGGGCTATACATGGCCCTTTTTTCATACAATTTTTGGTTGAAAAATTTTCTGTTTCCAATCTCCATTTCGAAGCAGCAGCCAAGCTAGTTTGTGCTTGAAATGCACAGAAACAGAACAGCTGGTTCGAAATGTGCGGTTCGAGGAAATAGCGAGATGGTGGGTACCTAGTTCTGTGGGCTATACATGGCCCTTTTTTCATACAATTTTTGGTTGAAAAATTTTCTGTTTCCAATCTCTATTTCGAGGCAGCAGCTAAGCTAGTTTGTGCTTTGAATGCACAGAAACAGAACAGCTGGCTCGAAATGTGTGGTTGGAGGAAATAGCGAGATGGTGGGTACCTAGTTCTGTGGGCTATACATGGCCCTTTTTTTCATACAAATTTTGGGTGAAAAATTTTCTGTTTCCAATCTCCATTTCGAGGCAGCAGCCAAGCTAGTTTGTGGTTTGAATGCACAGAAACAGAACAGCTGGTTCGAAATGTGCGGTTCGAGGAAATAGCGAGATGGTGGGTACCTAGTTCTGTGGGCTATACATGGCCCTTTTTTCATACAACTTTTGGTTGAAAAATTTTCTGTTTCCAATCTCTATTTCGAGGCAGCAGCCAAGCTAGTTTGTGGTTTGAATGCACAGAAACAGAACAGCTGGTTCGAAATGTGCGGTTCGAGGAAATAGCGAGATGGTGGGTACCTAGTTCTGTGGGCTATACATGGCCCTTTTTTCATACAATTTTTGGTTGAAAAATTTTCTGTTTCCAATCTCTATTTCGAGGCAGCAGCCAAGCTAGTTTGTGGTTTGAATGCACAGAAACAGAACAGCTGGTTCGAAATGTGCGGTTCGAGGAAATAGTGAGATGGTGGGTACCTAGTTCTGTGGGCTATACATGGCCCTTTTTTTCATACAATTTTTGGTTGAAAAATTTTCTGTTTCCAATCTCCATTTCGAAGCAGCAGCCAAGCTAGTTTGTGCTTGAAATGCACAGAAACAGAACAGCTGGCTCGAAATGTCTGATTGGAGGATTTAGCGAAATGGTGGGTACCTAGTTCTGTGGGCTATACATGGCCTTTTTTCATACAATTTTTGGTTGAAAAATTTTCTGTTTCCGATCTCCATTTCGAAGCAGCAGCCAAGCTAGTTTGTGCTTGAAATGCACAGAAACAGAACAGCTGGTTCGAAATGTGCGGTTCGAGGAAATAGCGAGATGGTGGGTACCTAGTTCTGTGGGCTATACATGGCCCTTTTTTCATACAATTTTTGGTTGAAAAATTTTCTGTTTCCAATCTCTATTTCGAGGCAGCAGCTAAGCTAGTTTGTGCTTTGAATGCACAGAAACAGAACAGCTGGCTCGAAATGTGTGGTTGGAGGAAATAGCGAGATGGTGGGTGCCTAATTCTGTGGGCTATACATGGCCCTTTTTTTCATACAATTTTTGGTTGAAAAATTTTCTGTTTCCAATCTCCATTTCGAAGCAGCAGCCAAGCTAGTTTGTGCTTGAAATGCACAGAAACAGAACAGCTGGCTCGAAATGTCTGATTGGAGGATTTAGCGAAATGGTGGGTACCTAGTTCTGTGGGCTATACATGGCCTTTTTTCATACAATTTTTGGTTGAAAAATTTTCTGTTTCCGATCTCCATTTCGAAGCAGCAGCCAAGCTAGTTTGTGCTTGAAATGCACAGAAACAGAACAGCTGGTTCGAAATGTGCGGTTCGAGGAAATAGCGAGATGGTGGGTACCTAGTTCTGTGGGCTATACATGGCCCTTTTTTCATACAATTTTTGGTTGAAAAATTTTCTGTTTCCAATCTCTATTTCGAGGCAGCAGCTAAGCTAGTTTGTGCTTTGAATGCACAGAAACAGAACAGCTGGCTCGAAATGTGTGGTTGGAGGAAATAGCGAGATGGTGGGTGCCTAATTCTGTGGGCTATACATGGCCCTTTTTTTCATACAATTTTTGGTTGAAAAATTTTCTGTTTCCAATCTCCATTTCGAAGCAGCAGCCAAGCTAGTTTGTGCTTGAAATGCACAGAAACAGAACAGCTGGTTCGAAATGTGCGGTTCGAGGAAATAGCGAGATGGTGGGTACCTAGTTCTGTGGGCTATACATGGCCCTTTTTTCATACAATTTTTGGTTGAAAAATTTTCTGTTTCCAATCTCTATTTCGAGGCAGCAGCTAAGCAAGTTTGTGCTTTGAATGCACAGAAACAGAACAGCTGGCTCGAAATGTGTGGTTGGAGGAAATAGCGAGATGGTGGGTACCTAGTTCTGTGGGCTATACATGGCCCTTTTTTTCATACAAATTTTGGGTGAAAAATTTTCTGTTTCCAATCTCCATTTCGAGGCAGCAGCCAAGCTAGTTTGTGGTTTGAATGCACAGAAACAGACCAGCTGGTTCGAAATGTGCGGTTCGAGGAAATAGCGAGATGGTGGGTACCTAGTTCTGTGGGCTATACATGGCCCTTTTTTCATACAATTTTTGGTTGAAAAATTTTCTGTTTCCAATCTCTATTTCGAGGCAGCAGCCAAGCTAGTTTGTGGTTTGAATGCACAGAAACAGAACAGCTGGTTCGAAATGTGCGGTTCGAGGAAATAGTGAGATGGTGGGTACCTAGTTCTGTGGGCTATACATGGCCCTTTTTTTCATACAATTTTTGGTTGAAAAATTTTCTGTTTCCAATCTCCATTTCGAAGCAGCAGCCAAGCTAGTTTGTGCTTGAAATGCACAGAAACAGAACAGCTGGCTCGAAATGTCTGATTGGAGGATTTAGCGAAATGGTGGGTACCTAGTTCTGTGGGCTATACATGGCCCTTTTTTCATACAATTTTTGGTTGAAAAATTTTCTGTTTCCAATCTCCATTTCGAAGCAGCAGTGGGTACCTAGTTCTGTGGGCTATACATGGCCCTTTTTTCATACAATTTTTGGTTGAAAAATTTTCTGTTTCCAATCTCTATTTCGAGGCAGCAGCTAAGCTAGTTTGTGCTTTGAATGCACAGAAACAGAACAGCTGGCTCGAAATGTGTGGTTGGAGGAAATAGCGAAATGGTGGGTACCTAGTTCTGTGGGCTATACATGGCCCTTTTTTTCATACAAATTTTGGGTGAAAAATTTTCTGTTTCCAATCTCCATTTCGAGGCAGCAGCCAAGCTAGTTTGTGGTTTGAATGCACAGAAACAGAACAGCTGGTTCGAAATGTGCGGTTCGAGGAAATAGCGAGATGGTGGGTACCTAGTTCTGTGGGCTATACATGGCCCTTTTTTCATACAATTTTTGGTTGAAAAATTTTCTGTTTCCAATCTCTATTTCGAGGCAGCAGCCAAGCTAGTTTGTGGTTTGAATGCACAGAAACAGAACAGCTGGTTCGAAATGTGCGGTTTGAGGAAATAGTGAGATGGTGGGTACCTAGTTCTGTGGGCTATACATGGCCCTTTTTTCATACAATTTTTGGTTGAAAAATTTTCTGTTTCCAATCTCCATTTCGAAGCAGCAGTGGGTACCTAGTTCTGTGGGCTATACATGGCCCTTTTTTCATACAATTTTTGGTTGAAAAATTTTCTGTTTCCAATCTCTATTTCGAGGCAGCAGCTAAGCTAGTTTGTGCTTTGAATGCACAGAAACAGAACAGCTGGCTCGAAATGTGTGGTTGGAGGAAATAGCGAGATGGTGGGTACCTAGTTCTGTGGGCTATACATGGCCCTTTTTTTCATACAAATTTTGGTTGAAAAATTTTCTGTTTCCAATCTCCATTTCGAGGCAGCAGCCAAGCTAGTTTGTGGTTTGAATGCACAGAAACAGACCAGCTGGTTCGAAATGTGCGGTTCGAGGAAATAGCGAGATGGTGGGTACCTAGTTCTGTGGGCTATACATGGCCCTTTTTTCATACAATTTTTGGTTGAAAAATTTTCTGTTTCCAATCTCTATTTCGAGGCAGCAGCCAAGCTAGTTTGTGGTTTGAATGCACAGAAACAGAACAGCTGGTTCGAAATGTGCGGTTTGAGGAAATAGTGAGATGGTGGGTACCTAGTTCTGTGGGCTATACATGGCCCTTTTTTCATACAATTTTTGGTTGAAAAATTTTCTGTTTCCAATCTCCATTTCGAAGCAGCAGTGGGTACCTAGTTCTGTGGGCTATACATGGCCCTTTTTTCATACAATTTTTGGTTGAAAAATTTTCTGTTTCCAATCTCTATTTCGAGGCAGCAGCTAAGCTAGTTTGTGCTTTGAATGCACAGAAACAGAACAGCTGGCTCGAAATGTGTGGTTGGAGGAAATAGCGAGATGGTGGGTACCTAGTTCTGTGGGCTATACATGGCCCTTTTTTTCATACAAATTTTGGTTGAAAAATTTTCTGTTTCCAATCTCCATTTCGAAGCAGCAGTGGGTACCTAGTTCTGTGGGCTATACATGGCCCTTTTTTCATACAATTTTTGGTTGAAAAATTTTCTGTTTCCAATCTCTATTTCGAGGCAGCAGCTAAGCTAGTTTGTGCTTTGAATGCACAGAAACAGAACAGCTGGCTCGAAATGTGTGGTTGGAGGAAATAGCGAGATGGTGGGTACCTAGTTCTGTGGGCTATACATGGCCCTTTTTTTCATACAATTTTTGGTTGAAAAATTTTCTGTTTCCAATCTCCATTTCGAGGCAGCAGCAACGCTAGTTTGTGGTTTGAATGTACAGAAACAGAGCAGATGGCTCGAAATGTCTTATTGGAGGATTTAGCGAGATGGTGAGTATCTAGTTCTGTGGGCTATACATGGCCCTTTTTTTCATACAATTTTTGGCTGAAAAATTTTCTGTTTCCAATCTCCATTTCGAGGCAGCAGCTAAGCTAGTTTGTGCGTTGAATGCACAGAAACAGAACAGCTGGGTCGAAATGTGTGGTTGGAGGAAATAGCGAGATGGTGGGTACCTAGTTCTGTGGGCTATACATGGCCCTTTTTTTCATACAATTTTTATTTGAAAAATTTTCTGTTTCCAATCTCCATTTCGAGGCAGCAGCTAAGCTAGTTTGTGCGTTGAATGCACAGAAACAGAACAGCTGGCTCGAAATGTGTGGTTGGAGGAAATAGCGAGATGGTGGGTACCTAGTTCTGTGGGCTAAACATGGCCATTTTTTTCATACAATTTTTGGTTGAAAAATTTTCTGTTTCCAATCTCCATTTCGAGGCAGCAGCTAAGCTAGTTTGTGCTTTGAATGCACAGAAACAGAACAGCTGGCTCGAAATGTGTAGTTGGAGGAAATAGCGAGATGGTGGGTACCTAATTCTGTGGGCTACACATGGCCCTTTTTTTATACAATTTTTGGTAGAAAAATTTTCTGTTTCCAATCTACATTTCAAGGCAGAAGCTAAGCTAGTTTGTGGTTTGAATGCACAGAAACAGAACAGCTGGTTTGAAATGTGCGGTTCGAGGAAATAGCGAGATGGTGGGTACCTAGTTCTGTGGGCTATACATGGCCCTTTTTTCATACAATTTTTGGTTGAAAAATTTTCTGTTTCCAATCTCTATTTCGAGGCAGCAGCTAAGCTAGTTTGTGCTTTGAATGCACAGAAACAGAACAGCTGGCTCGAAATGTGTGGTTGGAGGAAATAGCGAGATGGTGGGTACCTAGTTCTGTGGGCTATACATGGCCCTTTTTTTCATACAATTTTTGGTTGAAAAATTTTCTGTTTCCAATCTCCATTTCGAGGCAGCAGCTACGCTAGTTTGTGGTTTGAATGTACAGAAACAGAGCAGATGGCTCGAAATGTCTTATTGGAGGATTTAGCGAGATGGTGAGTATCTAGTTCTGTGGGCTATACATGGCCCTTTTTTTCATACAATTTTTGGCTGAAAAATTTTCTGTTTCCAATCTCCATTTGGAGGCAGCAGCTAAGCTAGTTTGTGCGTTGAATGCACAGAAACAGAACAGCTGGCTCGAAATGTGTGGTTGGAGGAAATAGCGAGATGGTGGGTACCTAGTTCTGTGGGCTATACATGGCCCTTTTTTTCATACAATTTTTGGTTGAAAAATTTTCTGTTTCCAATCTCTATTTCGAGGCAGCAGCTAAGCTAGTTTGTGCGTTGAATGCACAGAAACAGAACAGCTGGCTCGAAATGTGTGGTTGGAGGAAATAGCGAGATGGTGGGTACCTAGTTCTGTGGGCTATAAATGGCCCTTTTTTTCATACAATTTTTGGTTGAAAAATTTTCTGTTTCCAATCTCCATTTCGAGGCAGCAGCTAAGCTAGTTTGTGCGTTGAATGCACAGAAACAGAACAGCTGGCTCGAAATGTGTGGTTGGAGGAAATAGCGAGATGGTGGGTACCTAGTTCTGTGGGCTAAACATGGCCCTTTTTTTCATACAATTTTTGGTTGAAAAATTTTCTGTTTCCAATCTCCATTTCGAGGCAGCAGCTAAGCTAGTTTGTGCGTTGAATGCACAGAAACAGAACAGCTGGCTCGAAATGTGTGGTTGGAGGAAATAGCGAGATGGTGGGTGCCTAATTCTGTGGGCTATACATGGCCCTTTTTTTCATACAATTTCTGGTTGAAAAATTTTCTGTTTCCAATCTCCATTTCGAGGCAGCAGCCAAGCTAGTTTGTGCTTCGAATGCACAGAAACAGAACAGCTGGCTCGAAATGTGTGGTTGGAGGAAATAGCGAGATGGTGGGTACCTAGTTCTGTGGGCTATACATGGCCCTTTTTTTCATACAATTTTTGGTTGAAAAATTTTCTGTTTCCAATCTCCATTTCGAGGCAGCAGCTAAGCTAGATTGTGCTTTGAATGCACAGAAACAGAACAGATGGCTCGAAATGTCTTATTGGAGGATTTAGCGAGATGGTGAGTATCTAGTTCTGTGGGCTATACATGGCCCTTTTTTTCATACAATTTTTGGCTGAAAAATTTTCTGTTTCCAATCTCCATTTCGAGGCAGCAGCTAAGCTAGTTTGTGCGTTGAATGCACAGAAACAGAACAGCTGGCTCGAAATGTGTGGTTGGAGGAAATAGCGAGATGGTGGGTACCTAGTTCTGTGGGCTATACATGGCCCTTTTTTTCATACAATTTTTGGTAGAAAAATTTTCTGTTTCCAATCTACATTTCAAGGCAGAAGCTAAGCTAGTTTGTGGTTTGAATGCACAGAAACAGAACAGCTGGTTCGAAATGTGCGGTTCGAGGAAATAGCGAGATGGTGGGTACCTAGTTCTGTGGGCTATACATGGCCCTTTTTTCATACAATTTTTGGTTGAAAAATTTTCTGTTTCCAATCTCTATTTCGAGGCAGCAGCTAAGCTAGTTTGTGCTTTGAATGCACAGAAACAGAACAGCTGGCTCGAAATGTGTGGTTGGAGGAAATAGCGAGATGGTGGGTACCTAGTTCTGTGGGCTATACATGGCCCTTTTTTTCATACAATTTTTGGTTGAAAAATTTTCTGTTTCCAATCTCCATTTCGAGGCAGCAGCTAAGCTAGATTGTGCTTTGAATGCACAGAAACAGAACAGCTGGCTCGAAATGTGTGGTTGGAGGAAATAGCGAGATGGTGGGTACCTAGTTCTGTGGGCTATACATGGCCCTTTTTTTCATACAATTTTTGGTTGAAAAATTTTCTGTTTCCAATCTCCATTTCGAGGCAGCAGCTAAGCTAGTTTGTGCGTTGAATGCACAGAAACAGAACAGCTGGCTCGAAATGTGTGGTTGGAGGAAATAGCGAGATGGTGGGTACCTAGTTCTGTGGGCTATAAATGGCCCTTTTTTTCATACAATTTTTGGTTGAAAAATTTTCTGTTTCCAATCTCCATTTCGAGGCAGCAGCTAAGCTAGTTTGTGCGTTGAATGCACAGAAACAGAACAGCTGGCTCGAAATGTGTGGTTGGAGGAAATAGCGAGATGGTGGGTACCTAGTTCTGTGGGCTAAACATGGCCCTTTTTTTCATACAATTTTTGGTTGAAAAATTTTCTGTTTCCAATCTTCATTTCGAGGCAGCAGCTAAGCTAGTTTGTGCGTTGAATGCACAGAAACAGAACAGCTGGCTCGAAATGTGTGGTTGGAGGAAATAGCGAGATGGTGGGTGCCTAATTCTGTGGGCTATACATGGCCCTTTTTTTCATACAATTTTTGGTTGAAAAATTTTCTGTTTCCAATCTCCATTTCGAGGCAGCAGCTAAGCTAGATTGTGCTTTGAATGCACAGAAACAGAACAGCTGGCTCGAAATGTGTGGTTGGAGGAAATAGCGAGATGGTGGGTACCTAGTTCTGTGGGCTATACATGGCCCTTTTTTTCATACAATTTTTGGTTGAAAAATTTTCTGTTTCCAATCTCCATTTCGAGGCAGCAGCTACGCTAGTTTGTGGTTTGAATGTACAGAAACAGAGCAGATGGCTCGAAATGTCTTATTGGAGGATTTAGCGAGACGGTGAGTATCTAGTTCTGTGGGCTATACATGGCCCTTTTTTTCATACAATTTTTGGCTGAAAAATTTTCTGTTTCCAATCTCCATTTCGAGGCAGCAGCTAAGCTAGTTTGTGCGTTGAATGCACAGAAACAGAACAGCTGGCTCGAAATGTGTGGTTGGAGGAAATAGCGAGATGGTGGGTACCTAGTTCTGTGGGCTATACATGGCCCTTTTTTTCATACAATTTTTGGTTGAAAAATTTTCTGTTTCCAATCTCCATTTCGAGGGAGCAGCTAAGCTAGTTTGTGCTTTGAATGCACAGAAACAGAACAGCTGGCTCGAAATGTGTGGTTGGAGGAAATAGCGAGATGGTGGGTACCTAGTTCTGTGGGCTATACATGGCCCTTTTTTTCATACAATTTTTGGTTGAAAAATTTTCTGTTTCCAATCCCCATTTCGAGGCAGCAGCTACGCTAGTTTGTGGTTTGAATGTACAGAAACAGAGCAGATGGCTCGAAATGTCTTATTGGAGGATTTAGCGAGACGGTGAGTATCTAGTTCTGTGGGCTATACATGGCCCTTTTTTTCATACAATTTTTGGCTGACAAATTTTCTGTTTCCAATCTCCATTTCGAGGCAGCAGCTAAGCTAGTTTGTGCGTTGAATGCACAGAAACAGAACAGCTGGCTCGAAATGTGTGGTTGGAGGAAATAGCGAGATGGTGGGTACCTAGTTCTGTGGGCTATACATGGCCCTTTTTTTCACACAATTTTTGGTTGAAAAATTTTCTGTTTCCAATCTCCATTTCGAGGCAGCAGCTAAGCTAGATTGTGCTTTGAATGCACAGAAACAGAACAGCTGGCTCGAAATGTGTGGTTGGAGGAAATAGCGAGATGGTGGGTACCTAGTTCTGTGGGCTATACATGGCCCTTTTTTTCATACAATTTTTGGGTGAAAAATTTTCTGTTTCCAATCTCCATTTCGAGGCAGCAGCTAAGCTGGTTTGTGGTTTGAATGCACAGAAACAGAACAGCTGGCTCGAAATGTGTGGTTGGAGGAAATAGCGAGATGGTGGGTACCTAGTTCTGTGGGCTATACATGGCCCTTTTTTTCATACAAATTTTGGGTGAAAAATTTTCTGTTTCCAATCTTCATTTCGAGGCAGCAGCTAAGCTAGTTTGTGGTTTGAATGCACAGAAACAGAACAGCTGGCTCGAAATGTGTGGTTGGAGGAAATAGCCAGATAGTGGGTACCTAGTTCTGTGGGCTATACATGGCCCTTTTTTTCATACAATTTTTGGCTGAAAAATTTTCTGTTTCCAATCTCCATTTCGAGGCAGCAGCTAAGCTAGATTGTGCTTTGAATGCACAGAAACAGAACAGCTGGCTCGAAATGTGTGGTTGGAGGAAATAGCGAGATGGTGGGTACCTAGTTCTGTGGGCTATACATGGCCCTTTTTTTCATACAATTTTTGGGTGAAAAATTTTCTGTTTCCAATCTCCATTTCGAGGCAGCAGCTAAGCTGGTTTGTGGTTTGAATGCACAGAAACAGAACAGCTGGCTCGAAATGTGTGGTTGGAGGAAATAGCGAGATGGTGGGTACCTAGTTCTGTGGGCTATACATGGCCCTTTTTTTCATACAAATTTTGGGTGAAAAATTTTCTGTTTCCAATCTTCATTTCGAGGCAGCAGCTAAGCTAGTTTGTGGTTTGAATGCACAGAAACAGAACAGCTGGCTCGAAATGTGTGGTTGGAGGAAATAGCCAGATAGTGGGTACCTAGTTCTGTGGGCTATACATGGCCCTTTTTTTCATACAATTTTTGGCTGAAAAATTTTCTGTTTCCAATCTCCATTTCGAGGCAGCAGCTAAGCTAGTTTGTGGTTTGAATGCACAGAAACAGAACAGATGGCTCGAAATGTCTGATTGGAGGAAATAGCGAGATGGTGGGTGCCTAATTCTGTGGGCTATACATGGCACTTATTTTCATACAATTTTTTGTTGAAAAATTTTCTGTTTCCAATCTCTATTTCGAGGCAGCAGCTAAGCTAGTTTGTGGTTTGAATGCACAGAAACAGAACAGCTTTTTCGAAATGTGTGGTTGGAGGAAATAGCGAGATGGTAGGTACCTAGTTCTGTGGGCTATACATGGCCCTTTTTTTCATACAATTTTTGGTTGAAAAATTTTCTGTTTCCAATCTCCATTTCGAGGCAGCAGCTAAGCTAGTTTGTGGTTTGAATGCATAGAAACAGAACAGCTGGCTCGAAATGTGTGGTTGGAGGAAATAGCGAGATGGTGGGTATATAGTTCTGTGGGCTATACGTGGCCCTTGTTTTCAAACAATTTTTGGTTGAAAAATTTTCTGTTTCCAATCTCCATTTCGAGGCAGCAGCTAAGCTAGTTTGTGCTTTGAATGCACAGAAACAGAACAGCTGGCTCGAAATGTGTGGTTGGAGGAAATAGCGAGATGGTGGGTACCTAGTTCTGTGGGCTATACATGGCCCTTTTTTTCATACAATTTTTGGTTGAAAAATTTTCTGTTTCCAATCTCCATTTCGAGGCAGCAGCTAAGCTAGATTGTGCTTTGAATGCACAGAAACAGAACAGCTGGCTCGAAATGTGTGGTTGGAGGAAATAGCGAGATGGTGGGTACCTAGTTCTGTGGGCTATACATGGCCCTTTTTTTCATACAATTTTTGGTTGAAAAATTTTCTGTTTCCAATCTCCATTTCGAGGCAGCAGCTAAGCTAGTTTGTGCGTTGAATGCACAGAAACAGAACAGCTGGCTCGAAATGTGTGGTTGGAGGAAATAGCGAGATGGTGGGTACCTAGTTCTGTGGGCTATACATGGCCCTTTTTTTCATACAATTTTTGGTTGAAAAATTTTCTGTTTCCAATCTCCATTTCGAGGCAGTAGCTAAGCTAGTTTGTGCTTCGAATGCACAGAAACAGAACAGCTGGCTCGAAATGTCTGATTGGAGGATTTAGCGAGATGGTGGGTATCTAGTTCTGTGGGCTGTACATGGCACTTTTTTCATACAATTTTTGGTTGAAAAATTTTCTGTTTCCAATCTCCATTTCGAGGCAGCAGCTAAGCTAGATTGTGCTTCGAATGCACAGAAACAGAACAGCTGACTTGAAATGTGGAAATAGCGAGATGGTGAGTATCTAGTTATGTGGGCTATACATGGCCCTTTTTTCATACAATTTTAGGTTGAAAAATTTTCTGTTTCCAATCTCCATTTCGAGGCAGCAGCTAAGCTACTTTGTGCTTCGAATGCACAGAAACAGAACAGCTGACTCGAAATGTGGAAATAGCGAGATGGTGAGTATCTAGTTATGTGGGCTATACATGGCCCTTTTTTCATACAATTTTAGGTTGAAAAATTTTCTGTTTCCAATCTCCATTTCGAGGCAGCAGCTAAGCTAGTTTGTGGTTTGAATGCACAGAAACAGAACAGCTGGTTCGAAATGTGCGGTTCGAGGAAATAGCGAGATGGTGGGTACCTAGTTCTGTGGGCTATACATGGCTCTTTTTTTCAAACAATTTTTGGTTGAAAATTTTTCTGTTTCCAATCTCCATTTCGAGGCAGCAGCTAAGCTTGTTTGTGGTTTGAATGCACAGAAACAGAACAGCTGGTTCGAAATGTGCGGTTCGAGGAAATAGCGAGATGGTGGGTACCTAGTTCTGTGGGCTATACATGGCCCTTTTTTTCATACAATTTTTGGTTGAAAAATTTTCTGTTTCCAATCTCCATTTCGAGGCAGCAGCTAAGCTAGTTTGTGCTTTGAATGCACAGAAACAGAACAGCAGGCTCGAAATGTCTGATTGGAGGATTTAGCGAGATGGTGAGTATCTAGTTCTGTGGGCTATACATGGCCCTTTTTTTCATACAATTTTTGGCTGAAAAATTTTCTGTTTCCAATCTCCATTTCGAGGCAGCAGCTAAGCTAGTTTGTGCGTTGAATGCACAGAAACA
Source organism: Xylota segnis (assembly GCA_963583995.1). NCBI lineage: Eukaryota > Metazoa > Arthropoda > Insecta > Diptera > Syrphidae > Xylota > Xylota segnis. The sequence continues at coordinate 59,062,503 of OY757238.1, read as the reverse complement.
GAACAGCTGGTTCGAAATGTGCGGTTCGAGGAAATAGCGAGATGGTGGGTACCTAGTTCTGTGGGCTATACATGGCTCTTTTTTTCAAACAATTTTTGGTTGAAAATTTTTCTGTTTCCAATCTCCATTTCGAGGCAGCAGCTAAGCTTGTTTGTGGTTTGAATGCACAGAAACAGAACAGCTGGTTCGAAATGTGAGGTTCGAGGAAATAGCGAGATGGTGGGTACCTAGTTCTGTTGGCTATACATGGCACTTTTTTCATACAATTTTTGGTTGAAAATTTTTCTGTTTCCAATCTCCATTTCGAGGCAGCAGCCAAGCTTGTTTGTGGTTTGAATGCACAGAGACAGAACAGCTGGTTCGAAATGTGCGGTTCGAGGAAATAGCGAGATGGTGGGTACCTAGTTCTGTGGGCTATACATGGCCCTTTTTTTCATACAATTTTTGGTTGAAAAATTTTCTGTTTCCAATCTCCATTTCGAGGCAGCAGCTAAGCTTGTTTGTGGTTTGAATGCACAGAAACAGAACAGCTGGTTCGAAATGTGCGGTTCGAGGAAAAAGCGAGATGGTGGGTACCTAGTTCTGTGGGCTATACATGGCACTTTTTTCATACAATTTTTGGTTGAAAAATTTTCTGTTTCCAATCTCCATTTCGAGGCAGCAGCCAAGCTAGTTTGTGCTTCGAATGCACAGAAACAGAACAGCTGGCTCGAAATGTGTGGTTGGAGGAAATAGCGAGATGGTGAGCATCTAGTTCTGTGGGCTATACATGGCACTTTTTTTCATACAATTTTTGGCTGAAAAATTTTCTGTTTCCAATCTCCATTTCGAGGCAGCAGCTAAGCTAGAGTGTGCTTTGAATGCACAGAAACAGAACAGCTGGCTCGAAAGGTCTGATGGGAGGATTTAGCGAGATGGTGGGTATCTAGTTCTGTGGGCTATACATGGCACTTTTTTCATACAATTTTTGGTTGAAAAATTTTCTGTTTCCAATCTCCATTTCGAGGCAGCAGCTAAGCTAGTTTGTGCTTTGAATGCACAGAAACAGAACAGCAGGCTCGAAATGTCTGATTGGAGGATTTAGCGAGATGGTGAGTATCTAGTTCTGTGGGCTATACATGGCCCTTTTTTTCATACAATTTTTGGTTGAAAAATTTTCTGTTTCCAATCTCCATTTCGAGGCAGCAGCTAAGCTAGTTTGTGCGTTGAATGCACAGAAACAGAACAGCTGGCTCGAAATGTGTGGTTGGAGGAAATAGCGAGATGGTGGGTACCTAGTTCTGTGGGCTATACATGGCCCTTTTTTTCATACAATTTTTGGTTGAAAAATTTTCTGTTTCCAATCTCCATTTCGAGGCAGCAGCTAAGCTAGATTGTGCTTTGAATGCACAGAAACAGAACAGCTGGCTCGAAATGTGTGGTTGGAGGAAATAGCGAGATGGTGGGTACCTAGTTCTGTGGGCTATACATGGCCCTTTTTTTCATACAATTTTTGGTTGAAAAATTTTCTGTTTCCAATCTCCATTTCGAGGCAGCAGCTAAGCTAGTTTGTGCTTTGAATGCACAGAAACAGAACAGCTGGCTCGAAATGTGTGGTTGGAGGAAATAGCGAGATGGTGGGTACCTAGTTCTGTGGGCTATACATGGCCCTTTTTTTCATACAATTTTTGGTTGAAAAATTTTCTGTTTCCAATCTCCATTTCGAGGCAGCAGCTAAGCTAGATTGTGCTTTGAATGCACAGAAACAGAACAGCTGGCTCGAAATGTGTGGTTGGAGGAAATAGCGAGATGGTGGGTACCTAGTTCTGTGGGCTATACATGGCCCTTTTTTTCATACAATTTTTGGTTGAAAAATTTTCTGTTTCCAATCTCCATTTCGAGGCAGCAGCTAAGCTAGATTGTGCTTTGAATGCACAGAAACAGAACAGCTGGCTCAAAATGTGTGGTTGGAGGAAATAGCGAGATGGTGGGTACCTAGTTCTGTGGGCTATACATGGCCCTTTTTTTCATACAATTTTTGGTTGAAAAATTTTCTGTTTCCAATCTCCATTTCGAGGCAGCAGCTAAGCTAGATTGTGCTTTGAATGCACAGAAACAGAACAGCTGGCTCGAAATGTGTGGTTGGAGGAAATAGCGAGATGGTGGGTACCTAGTTCTGTGGGCTATACATGGCCCTTTTTTTCATACAATTTTTGGTTGAAAAATTTTCTGTTTCCAATCTCCATTTCGAGGCAGCAGCTAAGCTAGATTGTGCTTTGAATGCACAGAAACAGAACAGCTGGCTCGAAATCTGTGGTTGGAGGAAATAGCGAGATGGTGGGTGCCTAATTCTGTGGGCTATACATGGCCCTTTTTTTCATACAATTTTTGGTTAAAAAATTTTCTGTTTCCAATCTCCATTTCGAGGCAGCAGCTAAGCTAGTTTGTGGTTTGAATGCATAGAAACAGAACAGCTGGCTCGAAATGTGTGGTTGGAGGAAATAGCGAGATGGTGGGTATATAGTTCTGTGGGCTATACGTGGCCCTTGTTTTCAAACAATTTTTGGTTGAAAAATTTTCTGTTTCCAATCTCCATTTCGAGGCAGCAGCTAAGCTAGATTGTGCTTTGAATGCACAGAAACAGAACAGCAGGCTCGAAATGTCTGATTGGAGGAAATAGCGAGATGGTGGGTATCTAGTTCTGTGGGCTGTACATGGCACTTTTTTCATACAATTTTTGGTTGAAAAATTTTCTGTTTCCAATCTCCATTTCGAGGCAGCAGCTAAGCTAGTTTGTGCTTTGAATGCACAGAAACAGAACAGCAGGCTCGAAATGTCTGATTGGAGGATTTAGCGAGATGGTGGGTATCTAGTTCTGTGGGCTGTACATGGCACTTTTTTCATACAATTTTTGGTTGAAAAATTTTCTGTTTCCAATCTCCATTTCGAGGCAGCAGCTAAGCTAGATTGTGCTTTGAATGCACAGAAACAGAACAGCTGGCTCGAAATGTGTGGTTGGAGGAAATAGCGAGATGGTGGGTACCTAGTTCTGTGGGCTAAACATGGCCCTTTTTTTCATATAATTTTTGGTTGAAAAATTTTCTGTTTCCAATCTCCATTTCGAGGGAGCAGCTAAGCTAGTTTGTGGTTTGAATGCACAGAAACAGAACAGCTGGTTCGAAATGTGTGGTTGGAGGAAATAGCGAGATGGTGGGTACCTAGTTCTGTGGGCTATACATGGCCCTTTTTTTCATACAATTTTTGGTTGAAAAATTTTCTGTTTCCAATCTCCATTTCGAGGCAGCAGCTAAGCTAGTTTGTGGTTTGAATGCACAGAAACAGAACAGCTGGTTCGAAATGTGTGGTTGGAGGAAATAGCGAGATGGTGGGTACCTAGTGCTGTGGGCTATACATGGCCCTTTTTTTCATACAATTTTTGGTTGAAAAATTTTCTGTTTCCAATCTCCATTTCGAGGCAGCAGCTAAGCTAGATTGTGCTTTGAATGCACAGAAACAGAACAGCTGGCTCGAAATCTGTGGTTGGAGGAAATAGCGAGATGGTGGGTGCCTAATTCTGTGGGCTATACATGGCCCTTTTTTTCATACAATTTTTGGTTAAAAAATTTTCTGTTTCCAATCTCCATTTCGAGGCAGCAGCTAAGCTAGTTTGTGGTTTGAATGCATAGAAACAGAACAGCTGGCTCGAAATGTGTGGTTGGAGGAAATAGCGAGATGGTGGGTATATAGTTCTGTGGGCTATACGTGGCCCTTGTTTTCAAACAATTTTTGGTTGAAAAATTTTCTGTTTCCAATCTCCATTTCGAGGCAGCAGCTAAGCTAGATTGTGCTTTGAATGCACAGAAACAGAACAGCAGGCTCGAAATGTCTGATTGGAGGAAATAGCGAGATGGTGGGTATCTAGTTCTGTGGGCTGTACATGGCACTTTTTTCATACAATTTTTGGTTGAAAAATTTTCTGTTTCCAATCTCCATTTCGAGGCAGCAGCTAAGCTAGTTTGTGCTTTGAATGCACAGAAACAGAACAGCAGGCTCGAAATGTCTGATTGGAGGATTTAGCGAGATGGTGGGTATCTAGTTCTGTGGGCTGTACATGGCCCTTTTTTCATACAATTTTAGGTTGAAAAATTTTCTGTTTCCAATCTCCATTTCGAGGCAGCAGCTAAGCTACTTTGTGCTTCGAATGCACAGAAACAGAACAGCTGACTCGAAATGTGGAAATAGCGAGATGGTGAGTATCTAGTTATGTGGGCTATACATGGCCCTTTTTTCATACAATTTTAGGTTGAAAAATTTTCTGTTTCCAATCTCCATTTCGAGGCAGCAGCTAAGCTAGTTTGTGGTTTGAATGCATAGAAACAGAACAGCTGGCTCGAAATGTGTGGTTGGAGGAAATAGCGAGATGGTGGGTATATAGTTCTGTGGGCTATACGTGGCCCTTGTTTTCAAACAATTTTTGGTTGAAAAATTTTCTGTTTCCAATCTCCATTTCGAGGCAGCAGCTAAGCTAGATTGTGCTTTGAATGCACAGAAACAGAACAGCAGGCTCGAAATGTCTGATTGGAGGAAATAGCGAGATGGTGGGTATCTAGTTCTGTGGGCTGTACATGGCACTTTTTTCATACAATTTTTGGTTGAAAAATTTTCTGTTTCCAATCTCCATTTCGAGGCAGCAGCTAAGCTAGATTGTGCTTCGAATGCACAGAAACAGAACAGCTGACTTGAAATGTGGAAATAGCGAGATGGTGAGTATCTAGTTATGTGGGCTATACATGGCCCTTTTTTCATACAATTTTAGGTTGAAAAATTTTCTGTTTCCAATCTCCATTTCGAGGCAGCAGCTAAGCTACTTTGTGCTTCGAATGCACAGAAACAGAACAGCTGACTCGAAATGTGGAAATAGCGAGATGGTGAGTATCTAGTTATGTGGGCTATACATGGCCCTTTTTTCATACAATTTTAGGTTGAAAAATTTTCTGTTTCCAATCTCCATTTCGAGGCAGCAGCTAAGCTAGTTTGTGGTTTGAATGCACAGAAACAGAACAGCTGGTTCGAAATGTGCGGTTTGAGGAAATAGCGAGATGGTGGGTACCTAGTTCTGTGGGCTATACATGGCCCTTTTTTTCATACAATTTTTGGTTGAAAAATTTTCTGTTTCCAATCTCCATTTCGAGGCAGCAGCTAAGCTAGTTTGTGGTTTGAATGCACAGAAAAAGAACAGCTGGTTCGAAATGTGCGGTTCGAGGAAATAGCGAGATGGTGGGTACCTAGTTCTGTGGGCTATACATGGCCCTTTTTTCATACAATTTTTGGTTGAAAATTTTTCTGTTTCCAATCTCCATTTCGAGGCAGCAGCCAAGCTTGTTTGTGGTTTGAATGCACAGAAACAGAACAGCTGGTTCGAAATGTGCGGTTCGAGGAAATAGCGAGATGGTGGGTACCTAGTTCTGTGGGCTATACATGGCCCTTTTTTTCAAACAATTTTTGGTTGAAAAATTTTCTGTTTCCAATCTCCATTTCGAGGCAGCAGCTAAGCTAGATTGTGCTTTGAATGCACAGAAACAGAACAGCTGGCTCGAAATGTGTGGTTGGAGGAAATAGCGAGATGGTGAGTATCTAGTTATGTGGGCTATACATGGCCCTTTTTTCATACAATTTTAGGTTGAAAAATTTTCTGTTTCCAATCTCCATTTCGAGGCAGCAGCTAAGCTAGTTTGTGCTTCGAATGCACAGAAACAGAACAGCTGACTCGAAATGTCTGATTGGAGGATTTAGCGAGATGGTGGGTATCTAGTTCTGTGGGCTATACATGGCACTTTTTTCATACAATTTTTGGTTGAAAAATTTTCTGTTTCCAATCTCCATTTCGAGGCAGCAGCTAAGCTAGTTTGTGGTTTGAATGCACAGAAACAGAACAGATGGCTCGAAATGTCTGATTGGAGGAAATAGCGAGATGGTGAGTATCTAGTTCTGTGGGCTATACATGGCACTTTTTTCATACAATTTTTGGTTGAAAAATTTTCTGTTTCCAATCTCCATTTCGAGGCAGCAGCTTAGCTAGTTTGTGCTTTGAATGCACAGAAACAGAACAGCAGGCTCGAAATGTCTGATTGGAGGATTTAGCGAGATGGTGGGTATCTAGTTCTGTGGGCTGTACATGGCACTTTTTTCATACAATTTTTGGTTGAAAAATTTTCTGTTTCCAATCTCCATTTCGAGGCAGCAGCTAAGCTAGTTTGTGCTTTGAATGCACAGAAACAGAACAGCAGGCTCGAAATGTCTGATTGGAGGATTTAGCGAGATGGTGGGTATCTAGTTCTGTGGGCTGTACATGGCACTTTTTTCATACAATTTTTGGTTGAAAAATTTTCTGTTTCCAATCTCCATTTCGAGGCAGCAGCTAAGCTAGATTGTGCTTTGAATGCACAGAAACAGAACAGCTGGCTCGAAATGTGTGGTTGGAGGAAATAGCGAGATGGTGGGTACCTAGTTCTGTGGGCTAAACATGGCCCTTTTTTTCATATAATTTTTGGTTGAAAAATTTTCTGTTTCCAATCTCCATTTCGAGGGAGCAGCTAAGCTAGTTTGTGGTTTGAATGCACAGAAACAGAACAGCTGGTTCGAAATGTGTGGTTGGAGGAAATAGCGAGATGGTGGGTACCTAGTTTTGTGGGCTATACATGGCCCTTTTTTTCATACAATTTTTGGTTGAAAAATTTTCTGTTTCCAATCTCCATTTCGAGGCAGCAGCTAAGCTAGTTTGTGGTTTGAATGCACAGAAACAGAACAGCTGGTTCGAAATGTGTGGTTGGAGGAAATAGCGAGATGGTGGGTACCTAGTTCTGTGGGCTGTACATGGCACTTTTTTCATACAATTTTTGGTTGAAAAATTTTCTGTTTCCAATCTCCATTTCGAGGCAGCAGCTAAGCTAGTTTGTGGTTTGAATGCACAGAAACAGAACAGCTGGTTCGAAATGTGTGGTTGGAGGAAATAGCGAGATGGTGAGTATCTAGTTCTGTGGGCTATACATGGCACTTTTTTCATACAATTTTTGGTTGAAAAATTTTCTGTTTCCAATCTCCATTTCGAGGCAGCAGTCAAGCTTGTTTGTGGTTTGAATGCACAGAAACAGAACAGCTGGTTCGAAATGTGCGGTTCGAGGACATAGCGAGATGGTGGGTACCTAGTTCTGTGGGCTATACATGGCCCTTTTTTTCATACAATTTTTGGTTGAAAAATTTTCTGTTTCCAATCTCCATTTCGAGGCAGCAGCCAAGCTAGTTTGTGCTTCGAATGCACAGAAACAGAACAGCTGGTTCGAAATGTGCGGTTCGAGGAAATAGCGAGATGGTGGGTACCTAGTTCTGTGGGCTATACATGGCCCTTTTTTTCATACAATTTCTGGTTGAAAAATTTTCTGTTTCCAATCTCCATTTCGAGGCAGCAGCCAAGCTAGTTTGTGCTTCGAATGCACAGAAACAGAACAGCTGGTTCGAAATGTGCGGTTCGAGGAAATAGCGAGATGGTGGGTACCTAGTTCTGTGGGCTATACATGGCACTTTTTTTCATACAATTTTTGGTTGAAAAATTTTCTGTTTCCAATCTCCATTTCGAGGCAGCAGCCAAGCTAGTTTGTGCTTCGAATGCACAGAAACAGAACAGCTGGTTCGAAATGTGCGGTTCGAGGAAATAGCGAGATGGTGGGTACCTAGTTCTGTGGGCTATACATGGCACTTTTTTTCATACAATTTTTGGTTGAAAAATTTTCTGTTTCCAATCTCCATTTCGAGGCAGCAGCTAAGCTAGTTTGTGCTTCGAATGCACAGAAACAGAACAGCTGGCTCGAAATGTGTGGTTGGAGGAAATAGCGAGATGGTGAGTATCTAGTTCTGTGGGCTGTACATGGCACTTTTTTCATACAATTTTAGGTTGAAAAATTTTCTGTTTCCAATCTCCATTTCGAGGCAGCAGCCAAGCTAGTTTGTGCTTCGAATGCACAGAAACAGAACAGCTGGTTCGAAATGTGCGGTTCGAGGAAATAGCGAGATGGTGAGTACCTAGTTCTGTGGGCTATACATGGCACTTTTTTTCATACAATTTTTGGTTGAAAAATTTTCTGTTTCCAATCTCCATTTCGAGGCAGCAGCTAAGCTAGTTTGTGCTTCGAATGCACAGAAACAGAGCAGCTGACTCGAAATGTCTGATTGGAGGATTTAGCGAGATGGTGGGTATCTAGTTCTGTGGGTTATACATGGCCCTTTTTTTTCAAACAATTTTTGGTTGAAAAATTTTCTGTTTCCAATCTCCATTTCGAGGCAGCAGCTAAGCTAGTTTGTGCTTCGAATGCACAGAAACAGAACAGCTGACTCGAAATGTGTGGTTGGAGGATTTAGCGAGATGGTGGGTACCTAGTTCTGTGGGCTATACATGGCCCTTCTTTCATACAATTTTAGGTTGAAAAATTTTCTGTTTCCAATCTCCATTTCGAGGCAGCAGCTAAGCTAGTTTGTGCTTTGAATGCACAGAAACAGAACAGCTGGCTCGAAATGTCTGATTGGAGAATTTAGCGAGATGGTGGGTATCTAGTTCTGTGGGCTATACATGGCACTTTTTTTCATACAATTTTTGGTTGAAAAATTTTCTGTTTCCAATCTCCATTTCGATGCAGCAGCTAAGCTAGTTTGTGCTTCGAATGCACAGAAACAGAACAGCTGGCTCGAAATGTCTGATTGGAGAATTTAGCGAGATGGTGGGTATCTAGTTCTGTGGGCTATACATGGCACTTTTTTTCATACAATTTTTGGTTGAAAAATTTTCTGTTTCCAATCTCCATTTCGAGGCAGCAGCTAAGCTAGTTTGTGCTTCGAATGCACAGAACCAGAACAGGTGACTCGAAATGTCTGATTGGAGGATTTAGCGAGATGGTGGGTATCTAGTTCTGTGGGTTATACATGGCCCTTTTTTTTCAAACAATTTTTGGTTGAAAAATTTTCTGTTTCCAATCTCCATTTCGAGGCAGCAGCTAAGCTAGTTTGTGCTTCGAATGCACAGAAACAGAACAGCTGACTCGAAATGTGTGGTTGGAGGATTTAGCGAGATGGTGGGTACCTAGTTCTGTGGGCTTATACATGGCCCTCTTTTTCATACAATTTTTGGTTGAAAAATTTTCTGTTTCCAATCTCCATTTCGAAGCAGCAGCTAAGCCTCTCTGTGCTTTGAATGCACAGAAACAGAACAGTTGGCTCGAAATGTGTGGTTGGAGGATTTTGCGAGATGGTGGGTATCTAGTTCTGTGGGTTATACATGACCCTTTTTTTTCAAACAATTTTTGGTTGAAAAATTTTCTGTTTCCAATCTCCATTTCGATGCAGCAGCTAAGCTAGTTTGTGCTTCGAATGCACAGAAACAGAACAGCTGGCTCGAAATGTGTGGTTGGAGGAAATAGCGAGATGGTGAGCATCTAGTTATGTGGGCTATACATGGCACTTTTTTCATACAATTTTTGGTTGAAAAATTTTCTGTTTCCAATCTCCATTTCGAGGCAGCAGCTAAGCTAGTTTGTGCTTCGAATGCACAGAAACAGAACAGCTGACTCGAAATGTCTGATTGGAGGATTTAGCGAGATGGTGGGTATCTAGTTCTGTGGGTTATACATGGCCCTTTTTTTTCAAACAATTTTTGGTTGAAAAATTTTCTGTTTCCAATCTCCATTTCGAGGCAGCAGCTAAGCTAGTTTGTGCTTCGAATGCACAGAAACAGAACAGCTGGCTCGAAATGTGTGGTTGGAGGAAATAGCGAGATGGTGAGCATCTAGTTATGTGGGCTATACATGGCACTTTTTTCATACAATTTTTGGTTGAAAAATTTTCTGTTTCCAATCTCCATTTCGAGGCAGCAGCTAAGCTAGTTTGTGCTTCGAATGCACAGAAACAGAACAGCTGACTCGAAATGTCTGATTGGAGGATGTAGCGAGATGGTGGGTATCTAGTTCTGTGGGTTATACATGGCCCTTTTTTTTCAAACAATTTTTGGTTGAAAAATTTTCTGTTTCCAATCTCCATTTCGAGGCAGCAGCTAAGCTAGTTTGTGCTTCGAATGCACAGAAACAGAACAGCTGACTCGAAATGTGTGGTTGGAGGAAATAGCGAGATGGTGAGCATCTAGTTATGTGGGCTATACATGGCACTTTTTTCATACAATTTTTGGTTGAAAAATTTTCTGTTTCCAATCTCCATTTCGAGGCAGCAGCTAAGCTAGTTTGTGCTTCGAATGCACAGAAACAGAACAGCTGACTCGAAATGTCTGATTGGAGGATTTAGCGAGATGGTGGGTATCTAGTTCTGTGGGTTATACATGGCCCTTTTTTTTCAAACAATTTTTGGTTGAAAAATTTTCTGTTTCCAATCTCCATTTCGAGGCAGCAGCTAAGCTAGTTTGTGCTTCGAATGCACAGAAACAGAACAGCTGGCTCGAAATGTGTGGTTGGAGGAAATAGCGAGATGGTGAGCATCTAGTTATGTGGGCTATACATGGCACTTTTTTCATACAATTTTTGGTTGAAAAATTTTCTGTTTCCAATCTCCATTTCGAGGCAGCAGCTAAGCTAGTTTGTGCTTCGAATGCACAGAAACAGAACAGCTGACTCGAAATGTCTGATTGGAGGATGTAGCGAGATGGTGGGTATCTAGTTCTGTGGGTTATACATGGCCCTTTTTTTTCAAACAATTTTTGGTTGAAAAATTTTCTGTTTCCAATCTCCATTTCCATGCAGCAGCTAAGCTAGTTTGTGCTTCGAATGCACAGAAACAGAACAGCTGACTCGAAATGTGTGGTTGGAGGATTTAGCGAGATGGTGGGTACCTAGTTCTGTGGGCTATACATGGCCCTTTTTTTTCAAACAATTTTTGGTAGAAAAATTTTCTGTTTCCAATCTCCATTTCGAGGCAGCAGCTAAGCTAGTTTGTGCTTCGAATGCACAGAAACAGAACAGCTGACTCGAAATGTCTGATTGGAGGATTTAGCGAGATGGTGGGTATCTAGTTCTGTGGGCTATACATGGCACTTTTTTTCATACAATTTTTGGTTGAAAAATTTTCTGTTTCCAATCTCCATTTCGAGGCAGCAGTCAAGCTTGTTTGTGGTTTGAATGCACAGAAACAGAACAGCTGGTTCGAAATGTGCGGTTCGAGGAAATAGCGAGATGGTGGGTACCTAGTTCTGTGGGCTATACATGGCCCTTTTTTTCATACAATTTTTGGTTGAAAAATTTTCTGTTTCCAATCTCCATTTCGAGGCAGCAGCCAAGCTAGTTTGTGCTTCGAATGCACAGAAACAGAACAGCTGGTTCGAAATGTGCGGTTCGAAGAAATAGCGAGATGGTGGGTACCTAGTTCTGTGGGCTATACATGGCACTTTTTTTCATACAATTTTTGGTTGAAAAATTTTCTGTTTCCAATCTCCATTTCGAGGCAGCAGCTAAGCTAGTTTGTGCTTTGAATGCACAGAAACAGAACAGCTGACTCGAAATGTCTGATTGGAGGATTTAGCGAGATGGTGGGTATCTAGTTCTGTGGGCTATACATGGCACTTTTTTTCATACAATTTTTGGTTGAAAAATTTTCTGTTTCCAATCTCCATTTCGAGGCAGCAGTCAAGCTTGTTTGTGTTTTGAATGCACAGAAACAGAACAGCTGGTTCGAAATGTGCGGTTCGAGGAAATAGCGAGATGGTGGGTACCTAGTTCTGTGGGCTATACATGGCCCTTTTTTTCATACAATTTTTGGTTGAAAAATTTTCTGTTTCCAATCTCCATTTCGAGGCAGCAGCCAAGCTAGTTTGTGCTTCGAATGCACAGAAACAGAACAGCTGGTTCGAAATGTACGGTTCGAGGAAATAGCGAGATGGTGGGTACCTAGTTCTGTGGGCTATACATGGCCCTTTTTTGCATACAATTTTTGGTTGAAAAATTTTCTGTTTCCAATCTCCATTTCGAGGCAGCAGCTAAGCTAGTTTGTGCTTTGAATGCACAGAAACAGAACAGCTGGCTCGAAATGTGTGGTTGGAGGAAATAGCGAGATGGTGAGCATCTAGTTATGTGGGCTATACATGGCACTTTTTTCATACAATTTTTGGTTGAAAAATTTTCTGTTTCCAATCTCCATTTCGAGGCAGCAGCTAAGCTAGTTTGTGCTTCGAATGCACAGAAACAGAACAGCTGACTCGAAATGTCTGATTGGAGGATTTAGCGAGATGGTGGGTATCTAGTTCTGTGGGTTATACATGGCCCTTTTTTTTCAAACAATTTTTGGTTGAAAAATTTTCTGTTTCCAATCTCCATTTCGAGGCAGCAGCTAAGCTAGTTTGTGCTTCGAATGCACAGAAACAGAACAGCTGGCTCGAAATGTGTGGTTGGAGGAAATAGCGAGATGGTGAGTATCTAGTTATGTGGGCTATACATGGCCCTTTTTTCATACAATTTTAGGTTGAAAAATTTTCTGTTTCCAATCTCCATTTCGAGGCAGCAGCTAAGCTAGTTTGTGCTTCGAATGCACAGAAACAGAACAGCTGACTCGAAATGTCTGATTGGAGGATTTAGCGAGATGGTGGGTATCTAGTTCTGTGGGTTATACATGGCCCTTTTTTTTCAAACAATTTTTGGTTGAAAAATTTTCTGTTTCCAATCTCCATTTCGAGGCAGCAGCTAAGCTAGTTTGTGCTTCGAATGCACAGAAACAGAACAGCTGGCTCGAAATGTGTGGTTGGAGGAAATAGCGAGATGGTGAGTATCTAGTTATGTGGGCTATACATGGCCCTTTTTTCATACAATTTTAGGTTGAAAAATTTTCTGTTTCCAATCTCCATTTCGAGGCAGCAGCTAAGCTAGTTTGTGCTTCGAATGCACAGAAACAGAACAGCTGACTCGAAATGTCTGATTGGAGGATTTAGCGAGATGGTGGGTATCTAGTTCTGTGGGTTATACATGGCCCTTTTTTTTCAAACAATTTTTGGTTGAAAAATTTTCTGTTTCCAATCTCCATTTCCATGCAGCAGCTAAGCTAGTTTGTGCTTCGAATGCACAGAAACAGAACAGCTGACTCGAAATGTGTGGTTGGAGGATTTAGCGAGATGGTGGGTACCTAGTTCTGTGGGCTATACATGGCCCTTTTTTTCATACAATTTTTGGTTGAAAAATTTTCTGTTTCCAATCTCCATTTCGAGGCAGCAGCCAAGCTAGTTTGTGGTTTGAATGCACAGAAACAGAACAGCTGGTTCGAAATGTGCGGTTCGAGGAAATAGCGAGATGGTGGGTACCTAGTTCTGTGGGCTATACATGGCCCTTTTTTTCATACAATTTTTGGTTGAAAAATTTTCTGTTTCCAATCTCCATTTCGAGGCAGCAGCCAAGCTAGTTTGTGCTTCGAATGCACAGAAACAGAACAGCTGGTTCGAAATGTGCGGTTCGAGGAAATAGCGAGATGGTGGGTACCTAGTTCTGTGGGCTATACATGGCACTTTTTTCATACAATTTTTGGTTGAAAAATTTTCTGTTTCCAATCTCCATTTCGAGGCAGCAGCTAAGCTAGTTTGTGCTTTGAATGCACAGAAACAGAACAGCTGACTCGAAATGTCTGATTGGAGGATTTAGCGAGATGGTGGGTATCTAGTTCTGTGGGCTATACATGGCACTTTTTTTCATACAATTTTTGGCTGAAAAATTTTCTGTTTCCAATCTCCATTTCGAGGCAGCAGCTAAGCTAGTTTGTGCTTTGAATGCACAGAAACAGAACAGCTGGCTCGAAATGTCTGATTGGAGGATTTAGCGAGATGGTGGGTATCTAGTTCTGTGGGCTGTACATGGCACTTTTTTCATACAATTTTTGGTTGAAAAATTTTCTGTTTCCAATCTCCATTTCGAGGCAGCAGCTAAGCTAGTTTGTGCTTTGAATGCACAGAAACAGAACAGCAGGCTCGAAATGTCTGATTGGAGGATTTAGCGAGATGGTGGGTATCTAGTTCTGTGGGCTATACATGGCCCTTTTTTTCATAAAATTTTTGGTAGAAAAATTGTCTGTTTCCAATCTCCATTTCGAGGCAGCAGCTAAGCTAGTTTGTGCTTCGAATGCACAGAAACAGAACAGCTGGCTCGAAATGTCTGATTGGAGGATTTAGCGAGATGGTGGGTATCTAGTTCTGTGGGCTGTACATGGCACTTTTTCCATAAAATTTTTGGTTGAAAAATTTTCTGTTTCCAATCTCCATTTCGAGGCAGCAGCTAAGCTAGTTTGTGCTTTGAATGCACAGAAACAGAACAGCTGGCTCGAAATGTCTGATTGGAGGATTTAGCGAGATGGTGGGTATCTAGTTCTGTGGGCTGTACATGGCACTTTTTTCATAAAATTTTTGGTTGAAAAATTTTCTGTTTCCAATCTCCATTTCGAGGCAGCAGCTAAGCTAGTTTGTGCTTTGAATGCACAGAAACAGAACAGCTGGCTCGAAATGTCTGATTGGAGAATTTAGCGAGATGGTGGGTACCTAGTTCTGTGGGCTATACATGGCCCTTCTTTCATACAATTTTTGGTTGAAAAATTTTCTGTTTCCAATCTCCATTTCGAGGCAGCAGCCAAGCTAGTTTGTGCTTCGAATGCACAGAAACAGAACAGCTGGTTCGAAATGTGCGGTTCGAGGAAATAGCGAGATGGTGGGTACCTAGTTCTGTGGGCTATACATGGCACTTTTTTTCATACAATTTTTGGTTGAAAAATTTTCTGTTTCCAATCTCCCTTTCGAGGCAGCAGCCAAGCTAGTTTGTGCTTCGAATGCACAGAAACAGAACAGCTGGTTCGAAATGTGCGGTTCGAGGAAATAGCGAGATGGTGGGTACCTAGTTCTGTGGGCTATACATGGCACTTTTTTTCATACAATTTTTGGTTGAAAAATTTTCTGTTTCCAATCTTCATTTCGAGGCAGCAGCTAAGCTAGTTTGTGCTTTGAATGCACAGAAACAGAACAGCTGACTCGAAATGTCTGATTGGAGGATTTAGCGAGATGGTGGGTATCTAGTTCTGTGGGCTATACATGGCACTTTTTTTCATACAATTTTTGGTTGAAAAATTTTCTGTTTTCAATCTCCATTTCGAGGCAGCAGCTAAGCTAGTTTGTGCTTTGAATGCACAGAAACAGAACAGCAGGCTCGAAATGTCTGATTGGAGGATTTAGCGAGATGGTGGGTATCTAGTTCTGTGGGCTATACATGGCCCTTTTTTTCATAAAATTTTTGGTAGAAAAATTGTCTGTTTCCAATCTCCATTTCGAGGCAGCAGCTAAGCTAGTTTGTGCTTCGAATGCACAGAAACAGAACAGCTGGCTCGAAATGTGTGGTTGGAGGATTTAGCGAGATGGTGGGTATCTAGTTCTGTGGGCTGTACATGGCACTTTTTTCATACAATTTTTGGTTGAAAAATTTTCTGTTTCCAATCTCCATTTCGAGGCAGCAGCTAAGCTAGTTTGTGCTTTGAATGCACAGAAACAGAACAGCAGGCTCGAAATGTCTGATTGGAGGATTTAGCGAGATGGTGGGTATCTAGTTCTGTGGGCTGTACATGGCACTTTTTTCATAAAATTTTTGGTTGAAAAATTTTCTGTTTCCAATCTCCATTTCGAGGCAGCAGCTAAGCTAGTTTGTGCTTCGAATGCACAGAAACAGAACAGCTGACTCGAAATGTCTGATTGGAGGATTTAGCGAGATGGTGGGTATCTAGTTCTGTGGGTTATACATGGCCCTTTTTTTTCAAACAATTTTTGGTTGAAAAATTTTCTGTTTCCAATCTCCATTTCGAGGCAGCAGCTAAGCTAGTTTGTGCTTCGAATGCACAGAAACAGAACAGCTGGCTCGAAATGTGTGGTTGGAGGAAATAGCGAGATGGTGAGCATCTAGTTATGTGGGCTATACATGGCACTTTTTTCATACAATTTTTGGTTGAAAAATTTTCTGTTTCCAATCTCCATT
This sequence comes from Xylota segnis, assembly GCA_963583995.1. Taxonomy (NCBI): domain Eukaryota; kingdom Metazoa; phylum Arthropoda; class Insecta; order Diptera; family Syrphidae; genus Xylota; species Xylota segnis. The sequence continues at coordinate 59,046,499 of OY757238.1, read as the reverse complement.
TCGAGGCAGCAGCTAAGCTAGTTTGTGCTTCGAATGCACAGAAACAGAACAGCTGACTCGAAATGTCTGATTGGAGGATGTAGCGAGATGGTGGGTATCTAGTTCTGTGGGTTATACATGGCCCTTTTTTTTCAAACAATTTTTGGTTGAAAAATTTTCTGTTTCCAATCTCCATTTCCATGCAGCAGCTAAGCTAGTTTGTGCTTCGAATGCACAGAAACAGAACAGCTGACTCGAAATGTGTGGTTGGAGGATTTAGCGAGATGGTGGGTACCTAGTTCTGTGGGCTATACATGGCCCTTTTTCATACAATTTTTGGTTGAAAAATTTTCTGTTTCCAATCTCCATTTCGAGGCAGCAGCCAAGCTAGTTTGTGCTTTGAATGCACAGAAACAGAACAGCTGACTCGAAATGTGTGGTTGGAGGATTTAGCGAGATAGTGAGCATCTAGTTATGTGGGCTATACATGGCACTTTTTTTCATACAATTTTTGGTTGAAAAATTTTCTGTTTCCAATCTCCATTTCGAGGCAGCAGTCAAGCTTGTTTGTGGTTTGAATGCACAGAAACAGAACAGCTGGTTCGAAATGTGCGGTTCGAGGAAATAGCGAGATGGTGGGTACCTAGTTCTGTGGGCTATACATGGCCCTTTTTTTCATACAATTTTTGGTTGAAAAATTTTCTGTTTCCAATCTCCATTTCGAGGCAGCAGCTAAGCTAGTTTGTGCTTTGAATGCACAGAAACAGAACAGCTGACTCGAAATGTCTGATTGGAGGATTTAGCGAGATGGTGGGTATCTAGTTCTGTGGGCTATACATGGCACTTTTTTTCATACAATTTTTGGTTGAAAAATTTTCTGTTTCCAATCTCCATTTCGAGGCAGCAGCCAAGCTAGTTTGTGCTTCGAATGCACAGAAACAGAACAGCTGGTTCGAAATGTGCGGTTCGAGGAAATAGCGAGATGGTGGGTACCTAGTTCTGTGGGCTATACATGGCCCTTTTTTGCATACAATTTTTGGTTGAAAAATTTTCTGTTTCCAATCTCCATTTCGAGGCAGCAGCTAAGCTAGTTTGTGCTTTGAATGCACAGAAACAGAACAGCTGGCTCGAAATGTGTGGTTGGAGGAAATAGCGAGATGGTGAGCATCTAGTTATGTGGGCTATACATGGCACTTTTTTCATACAATTTTTGGTTGAAAAATTTTCTGTTTCCAATCTCCATTTCGAGGCAGCAGCTAAGCTAGTTTGTGCTTCGAATGCACAGAAACAGAACAGCTGACTCGAAATGTGTGGTTGGAGGATTTAGCGAGATGGTGGGTACCTAGTTCTGTGGGCTATACATGGCCCTTTTTTTTCAAACAATTTTTGGTTGAAAAATTTTCTGTTTCCAATCTCCATTTCCATGCAGCAGCTAAGCTAGTTTGTGCTTCGAATGCACAGAAACAGAACAGCTGGTTCGAAATGTGCTGTTCGAGGAAATAGCGAGATGGTGGGTACCTAGTTCTGTGGGCTATACATGGCCCTTTTTTTCATACAATTTTTGGTTGAAAAATTTTCTGTTTCCAATCTCCATTTCGAGGCAGCAGCTAAGCTAGTTTGTGCTTTGAATGCACAGAAACAGAACAGCAGGCTCGAAATGTCTGATTGGAGGATTTAGCGAGATGGTGGGTACCTAGTTCTGTGGGCTATACATGGCCCTTTTTTTTCAAACAATTTTTGGTTGAAAAATTTTCTGTTTCCAATCTCCATTTCCATGCAGCAGCTAAGCTAGTTTGTGCTTCGAATGCACAGAAACAGAACAGCTGGTTCGAAATGTGCGGTTCGAGGAAATAGCGAGATGGTGGGTACCTAGTTCTGTGGGCTATACATGGCCCTTTTTTTCATACAATTTTTGGTTGAAAAATTTTCTGTTTCCAATCTCCATTTCGAGGCAGCAGCTAAGCTAGTTTGTGCTTCGAATGCACAGAAACAGAACAGCTGACTCGAAATGTGTGGTTGGAGGATTTAGCGAGATGGTGGGTACCTAGTTCTGTGGGCTATACATGGCCCTTTTTTTTCAAACAATTTTTGGTTGAAAAATTTTCTGTTTCCAATCTCCATTTCCATGCAGCAGCTAAGCTAGTTTGTGCTTCGAATGCACAGAAACAGAACAGCTGACTCGAAATGTGTGGTTGGAGGATTTAGCGAGATGGTGGGTACCTAGTTCTGTGGGCTATACATGGCCCTTTTTTTCATACAATTTTTGGTTGAAAAATTTTCTGTTTCCAATCTCCATTTCGAGGCAGCAGCCAAGCTAGTTTGTGGTTTGAATGCACAGAAACAGAACAGCTGGTTCGAAATGTGCGGTTCGAGGAAATAGCGAGATGGTGGGTACCTAGTTCTGTGGGCTATACATGGCCCTTTTTTTCATACAATTTTTGGTTGAAAAATTTTCTGTTTCCAATCTCCATTTCGAGGCAGCAGCTAAGCTAGTTTGTGCTTTGAATGCACAGAAACAGAACAGCTGACTCGAAATGTCTGATTGGAGGATTTAGCGAGATGGTGGGTATCTAGTTCTGTGGGCTGTACATGGCACTTTTTTCATACAATTTTTGGTTGAAAAATTTTCTGTTTCCAATCTCCATTTCGAGGCAGCAGCTAAGCTAGTTTGTGCTTTGAATGCACAGAAACAGAACAGCAGGCTCGAAATGTCTGATTGGAGGATTTAGCGAGATGGTGGGTATCTAGTTCTGTGGGCTATACATGGCCCTTTTTTCATAAAATTTTTGGTAGAAAAATTGTCTGTTTCCAATCTCCATTTCGAGGCAGCAGCTAAGCTAGTTTGTGCTTCGAATGCACAGAAACAGAACAGCTGGCTCGAAATGTCTGATTGGAGGATTTAGCGAGATGGTGGGTATCTAGTTCTGTGGGCTGTACATGGCACTTTTTTCATAAAATTTTTGGTTGAAAAATTTTCTGTTTCCAATCTCCATTTCGAGGCAGCAGCTAAGCTAGTTTGTGCTTTGAATGCACAGAAACAGAACAGCTGGCTCGAAATGTCTGATTGGAGGATTTAGCGAGATGGTGGGTATCTAGTTCTGTGGGCTGTACATGGCACTTTTTTCATAAAATTTTTGGTTGAAAAATTTTCTGTTTCCAATCTCCATTTCGAGGCAGCAGCTAAGCTAGTTTGTGCTTTGAATGCACAGAAACAGAACAGCTGGCTCGAAATGTCTGATTGGAGAATTTAGCGAGATGGTGGGTACCTAGTTCTGTGGGCTATACATGGCCCTTCTTTCATACAATTTTTGGTTGAAAAATTTTCTGTTTCCAATCTCCATTTCGAGGCAGCAGCCAAGCTAGTTTGTGCTTCGAATGCACAGAAACAGAACAGCTGACTCGAAATGTCTGATTGGAGGATTTAGCGAGATGGTGGGTATCTAGTTCTGTGGGCTATACATGGCACTTTTTTTCATACAATTTTTGGTTGAAAAATTTTCTGTTTCCAATCTCCCTTTCGAGGCAGCAGCCAAGCTAGTTTGTGCTTCGAATGCACAGAAACAGAACAGCTGACTCGAAATGTCTGATTGGAGGATTTAGCGAGATGGTGGGTATCTAGTTCTGTGGGCTATACATGGCACTTTTTTTCATACAATTTTTGGTTGAAAAATTTTCTGTTTTCAATCTCCATTTCGAGGCAGCAGCTAAGCTAGTTTGTGCTTTGAATGCACAGAAACAGAACAGCAGGCTCGAAATGTCTGATTGGAGGATTTAGCGAGATGGTGGGTATCTAGTTCTGTGGGCTGTACATGGCACTTTTTTCATAAAATTTTTGGTTGAAAAATTTTCTGTTTCCAATCTCCATTTCGAGGCAGCAGCTAAGCTAGTTTGTGCTTTGAATGCACAGAAACAGAACAGCTGGCTCGAAATGTCTGATTGGAGGATTTAGCGAGATGGTGGGTATCTAGTTCTGTGGGCTGTACATGGCACTTTTTTCATACAATTTTTGGTTAAAAAATTTTGTTAACGTTTGGCTCTCGGTGAGGTATAAAAGATGCGAAATGTTTACTTCACTACCTTGGGGGGTTCGACCCTGGTTTTGTGTTTGAAGGATTAACTCCCAACTTTTAAAATGTCGTCCATGGAGACATATTTATGATCAAAGTTACATCTGTTCCCATAAACAAAAACGATATATCAGAGCGTACCAGATGAATTTAAAGGCTTACAGTCTTTTTATTAAAAGTGTTGTATCCCTAAGACACCACTGCTCTCCATTCTCTCTCTATCGCCTCGCATCTAGGCCAAGGATTCATCGTGACTATAGTAATCAATTTTCCCATGAAGTTCACAATTGAATTTTCTCCTGCATTCATCCCTCCAACACACAATACGTGATTGTTCCTACCTAACCTAGTACGTACGCAAAATATTTCCACCAAATAATATTCTTTCTACTCCGCTTAACTGCTTAAACCTAAAGCACAATAAGTGCGCCCAAAAATGTTCAAAACTAAACGCTTCACAGCTCCTTTCCCAGAGCACGTCCTTACAAAACTAAAGTTGCTACTTCACAAGGACCCTTGACAATACACAACCACCTTTGAGGGTGCGGCACACATTTTCAGGAGCCTCGTTACCATGCTCATACTATTTTCCAAGAGGATTTTTAGAAACAGAAATCTTGTACAAGCCTCCTTCGCCTAATCTAAGTACACTTGACAAATGAATAGGTAGCCCTTTCGTGTAAATGGATTAAATGCTCGTATTGATGTACGAAAATTATGGCTTTTCTTAATTTTGTTGACACCAGTCCTTTACGAACATAATTTAAGGCGCGTTGGTTACTTTGTCTGCATCCGAAAATCTGACCCTAATCAGTGAATCCCTTAAAATTGTCGGGCAAAACATCAAAGCCAACAGAAAGGACTAAAGCGTGTCTAACCTAATTTAAATTTACTCCTTTTCTTCGTGAAATGAAAGCACACTTCCACTGCATTTTAATTAAAACTGGAAACCATTCGGATAACTTCAAGTAATTCATTTCGTTTTGTTGCCACATTACGAGTATCTCTATTCGCCATTATTCAACAGTTAACTCCTTGGCCTTTTGTTTTCGTTCGTCTGTTTTTTTTTCTATCTTAAAGTCACGGAATCAATTTCAGGATGTTAATGTAGCGAAACGATTCTGATTCTTCTTGTGACAGCCATAGTTACAGCGTAATGCAGCTCAGCTATTTGGAGATTTAAACTTGAGGAAATGAAGGAGTCAAATGGAGAGGATACTCGACTGCCACGATACAGCACTTCACTGCGAATAAAAATAACTACAGTTCAACCCCTCACGATGGAGATACCAATTCAACTAAGTGCATTCCCCATCTATCCCCATCTGTTTGAGGGCTTAGATGCTGTTTTCTGGAGCAAACGGTCATCATGTTAACAAGGATGAAAAGGATTGAAAGCCAATAAATGGATTTTATTGACAGAAGAGCAATGAAATTCCATGGGATGATTCGATACGCATATACATAAGTTTTATATGTTAAGCTTAGTGTAATAGTCCCGCGGGTATTACGAATTTTATTAGAAGGTATTCTGCTGGGATAGTTACAGGAAAAGGATAATTTATTTAATAGCTGCTTAAGCGATACGATGGTTCAGTAACATTATAAGATTATGTGGGACTTAATCTGACTTTTTAGGTGATAGGATAACCTCTTCTATTCAGAAATGGGTTTGAAAATAGGTCAAGGGCTGTCTGGAAAGGAAAACATAAAATTAATGGCTGACACAGAATATCTGGTCAACAGATATGTCTCCTCAATTCACTGGTGACAAGATTGGTGTACTCAGTTGCCTTGTGCCTAGCACTTGGGAAGAAGTGGGGTGTACCTCGATCAAGGATGGAAAAAGTCTCTCGATCCATATATTGCAGATGCAATATCGCCACATATGTATCTCCTTTCCCTTAGCGTTTTGGGTCAAATGGGCCGAATTAAAAAAAAAACTTAACCTCAAAACGAAATTGGGATGATTTAGACTTTGGTGTACTCAGCTGCACGTTATTGAAAATTTGGGAAGAAGTGGGGTGTACCTCGATCAAGGATGGAAAAAGTTCCTCGATCCACTGCAGATGCAATATCGCCACATATCTCCTCTCTCTTAGCGTTTTGGGCCAAATGGGCCAAATGGGCCAAATTCAACAAAAAACTTAACCAAATAACGAAATTGGGATGACTTAGACTTTGGTGTACTCAGTTGCACGTTGTTGAACATTTGGGAAAAAGTGGGCTATACCTCGACCAAGGATGGAAAAATTCTCTCGATCCATATATTGCAGATGCAATATTGCCACATATCTCCTCTCCCTAAGCGTTTTGGGTCAAATGGGGCAAATTCAACAAAAAACTTAACCAAATAACGAAATTGGGATGATTTAGACTTTGGTGTACTCAGTTGCACGTCATTGAAAATTTGGGAAAAAGTGGGGTGTACCTCGACCAAGGATGGAAAAAGTCTCTCGATCCACTGCAGATGCAATATCGCCACATATCTCCTCTCCCTAAGCGTTTTGGGTCAAATGGGGCAAATTCAACAAAAAACTTAACCAAATAACGAAATTGGGATGATTTAGACTTTGGTGTACTCAGTTGCACGTTATTGAAAATTTGGGAAAAAGTGGGGTGTACCTCGATCAAGGATGGAAAAAGTCTCTCGATCCACTGCAGATGCAATATCGCCACATATCTCCTCTCCCTTAGCGTTTTGGGTCAAATGGGGCAAATTCAACAAAAAACTTAACCAAATAACGAAATTGGGATGACTTAGACTTTGGTGTACTCAGTTGCACGTTGTTGAACATTTGGGAAAAAGTGGGCTATACCTCGACCAAGGATGGAAAAATTCTCTCGATCCATATATTGCAGATGCAATATTGCCACATATCTCCTCTCCCTAAGCGTTTTGGGTCAAATGGGCCAAATTAAAAAAAAAACTTAACCTCAAAACGAAATTGGGATGATTTAGACTTTGGTGTACTCAGCTGCACGTTATTGAAAATTTGGGAAAAAGTGGGGTGTACCTCGATCAAGGATGGAAAAAGTCTCTCGATCCACTGCAGATGCAATATTGCCACATATCTCCTCTCCCTAAGCGTTTTGGGTCAAATGGGGCAAATTCAACAAAAAACTTAACCGAAAAACGAAATTGGGATGATCTAGACTTTGGTGTACTCAGTTGCCTGCTGCTTACCATTTGGCAAGTGTGGTAACTTAGTCTAAGTCTGTTTAAGCCTTTCTTTGCTATAATTCGTGCCTTGAACCTCCGTTTATTCAGAGTCTATGCACCTGCTACCCCATAATTTGCGAAAACATTTTCAAATCAAACACGATCTTTTCCACAACCACATTCAAGAAGCCCACCGAAGCTTCAAATAGCAGCTGAGTTACACTCGAAGCTGATTAAATTATAACATTTCCCCCTGCTTCAAGTCCACCCAGTATCGACATGCGATTAGAATCAGTTGGTTAGTTTCTACCATCAAACCGTTGAGGAGTTACATTTCCAGCCGACAGTTCATTCCAAATTCAAACTCTGTAGTTGACACCTCTTCCCTGTCCAAGAAGCACCACCAGTGGCCACCAAAACACGCCTGTTAAATAATTAATGCCTCCATCGCGAGTGCGCACCAAACAGCACCACAAACTAGACCTCTAGCAAACCTCACTCCTCCATGGCATGGGCATCTTTTATCTCGCTGATTTATGCAGGCCGCGTTGTATCTATCGCATATTAAATGCCCACATATCACGGTAAATCGGATAAAACTTAACGTACAGATAGAAAAATAAACTGCATTTTCGTTTCATATCACCAAATATCACACTGTACATTGTTCCAGAAATCCTCCAGAGCATGAAGTTGGACAGAGTAGTTGGCAGACTAACCAACTCAACACCAGCAAAACAATAGAAGTATCTATGTGGCTCGGGGAGAATATCTATTAAGTGAGTATCTTGGAGCTGTTTTATGAGCTCTATGTGTTGTTCGGATGGCTTCAATTATAATTGCAAGTGCCAGAGTAGGAGTTCGGATTGGATTTTCAGCGCGCGCTGTTTAGCTCGATTGTGGGTATTTGGATCTTTCGTGACAGCATAGCGAACGCATAAATCGGTCATACAGCACGTAACATAATAACTCTCTCGACGGGCGCTGCAGTTTTGGATAGGCGCTCAAGCAAAAGTGGATTTTTTTCTATTTTTTTTCAATTTTTTTTTCATTTTAACTAAAGATATTGATGGAGTACTAATAATAATAGCGTGGGCATCCAACATTAATTCGATGATTTTGTACAGTGTGACCGGTAAGGGGTTTGTAAAAGAAAAATTGCAACAAATTTCTGAACAACAAAAATCCCGAAGGGGTTTCCTCCTAACCCAGTCCGAAGAGGATGGGTGAATCAAAGTTCTTGTCAAATAGATGTTAAGGAAGTTCTAAGCCTACATCCCTTAGTCTATTTGCAGAGCTTAGAGAGAGCATTTTGCTAAATATCTCTGAACGTATTGAGGTGTTTACCCGAAACGTCTAAAGCCACGTCGTCCAAATAGACAAGTACATCACAGAAGAAGCCACTCATTCAGCTCCTCCCTAGAGAGTGCCACTGGCTACGAACCTTCAAGCTGGAATGTCTCTCAACTTTGAGTTGATAACCCTGTTTCTTAAGTTAGTCAACTAAGGCGCTGAATCACAACCACAATGGATCCGTTTGAGATTCGAGTGAAACCTAGCCTAAGGGGCTTAATTATAAGGTTCGCAAGGGGCGCGTAATAGCTCTTCAATCTCGAGAAACGCTACCAGGGTATATTCTTTGCAATCAAGAGATTTGTCCATGATCCGTACCAGCGAATGCAGGGTCGTTTACATCGATTTCACTTGCTGAGAGCTGGTTTGCTTTTATGCTCTCAGTAAAAGAATTTATCGAGCTGGATATTACAGATACTGTAGGCATTTGCTAAGGATGCACTGTGCCTTGCAATTCAAGGGATTCGATGAATGAAATGGTTCTGGGGCCATCAGTTTTTCAGATGACTAGGACGACTTCCGAGGCTAGATCTTTCTAAGTCGTGGTGCCTTGGAGTCTACACTCTCGTTTATCTTTGAATTGTAAAGTTCGACATGTTGATGTAAAAAGACGAAGCAGGACAGTTTTTAGTACGTCCATGCGTAAGTCGATGGGCACTTCTGTGAATATTGCTTTGAAGCTAGGGGTCGTTGATCTAATTATGCGACACCAGCAACATAATCAACCACCTCTAATCCACAGCGGTTTAATAGAACTTTGTTAACGACTAACATACAGAGTGGGCTTCTGAAAGACCAGAGCCGAAAAACGAAGGGTTCAACTGGACAATCCTATAGCGAATCGCATTTTGTTTTTAAAGTCATGCTTACTGCCAATTAGTGGTAACGAAATTCCGAGGTTTAACGTGGTATTTTAGAGTATCCGTGGCTAGAAGAAGAGACCGAGACTCGGATTCTACATACCTAAAGTACTGTCAGCGTAACTATGGGTGCTGGAACAGATAGTGCACAGGGTAGGTGTAAGCACGGAAGGCACTATCTTCAATAAATCCGGGCAGCTATTGTTGAGATACGCAGCCGACATCGCTCCCAGCTTTTACGGCAATTGAAGAACAGGTGAAATGAGTTGATTTTGAAGTAAGTAACAAAACCTGGCTTGGTGTCTACAAACAATGAAGTATCTGTCTACCGATAAGGATAAGCAATCGAATATTTAAAACCCTATTCGAGACCATAGTGGAGATTCGGCGAAGACTTACCCTAGGTTCAAAACCCCTAAAAAAATATTGATCCTGTCAGTTCTGCTATATGAAACCAAGTGCTTTTGAACTCTTCCGAGAGAAAAAATTGTTCGTAAAATTTTCGGTCCCGTATGCGAGGAGGGCGAATGGAGCAGAAGATAAAACTGCGAACTCTATGAGCTGTTCTAAGACCCGGATACGTGGACTACACTGGCTCGACCTCATCGAGCGAAGAGGATCTTCGAATCACAGCCGCCAGGGTCGACACAACAAGAAAGACCAAACATCCGCTTTAAGAACTAAGCGCGGATGCCAGAGCACTTGGTCTGGACAACTGGAAGTAGCGTGCCTTGGATCGAAAGGAGTTGAAGGCTACCGTATTTCAGTCAGAGGCTCTTCACAGGTCGGGAGCCTTTTAAGTAGGTAAGTACACATTACAGCTATCGATATTGATTGCTCTAACTTGCTAGATACTTACATCTCTGGCTTAGGGCTGTGATATACTGCGTAGAAAGATAGGCAGTCATCTCTAAGCAACAATTTCGTAAAGTGGCTGCCGGTCATAACCTTAGGAAGAACCTATCCAACTGTTGTCATCAAGTTAATGCCTGGTAGGAGGAATTTCTCAAAAAATCTGTGCTTCATGGGCATGATCATCGCATTTATAAAAGTTCCTGATCTTTCAAATCCTAAACTTCGTAACGCCACATCATTTTCATTTTCAACTTCCCCTGCGTTCTCCTTACAACATACTTGACCCCACTGTGTGCAGTGTCTACACCGTCAAACTATGCTAAGTACCGACACTCTGCGAACCGTTTTCGTCTAATTTTCCTTCGTTTAGCTCTGATTTTTTTCATCTCCGTCTTCATTGTGTCTTCTTCGGTTTTAGGCTTTCATTCTATTAATTACACACGCAACATACCTAGTCACTAACCAATTGCAGACGGCCTCACCAGCAGCAGCAGCGGCAGCGGCAGTAGCAGCGTTTAATTAAGATTCTTGTGCAGAAAGAAAAGTTAATTTTAATTTCTTTGCACGCTGCCACCTCGGAGGAGGCAGTGCTTATGGCTTGTGGTTGATGCCGATGGTAATGGGAAAGAGTTAATGTAAGAGCTTGGCACTTAGTGCTCGCTGATCGCATGGTCTGGTCTGGTCTGGTTCGATGGTAGTTTCTTCGATGTGCTTCCCCAATTGAATATCAGTTAACATTTTGATTTTAATGATTCCGGTTGGCTTCTGGGCCGAAGCCACTTAAACATTTCGAGAGCGTTTCCGAAAAGAAATTTCCAATTCCGGTTTCGGGTATCGAATTGACACAGAAACAGCCACAGACCACAAGAGCCGAGAAAAGTGGCAAAACGTGATAACAAGGTCAAAACCAAATTATGTAGTGGCCTCTGGGCATAGGCAATTATTTTTTAGTGGGAAAACGAGGAAAACCCCAAACTTGTCGGTTGGTTATCCGTATCCGTATCGGTATACGTATCGTTTCGTTGGTTGAAGTGGTGCGGATGCAGTGCAATGAGTGAATAGTTGGTTTTTTTTTTTGTTTTTCTGTTTCTATTCTCGTTCGGCCCTATCGTTTCGCGTCAAATTAAATAGATAATCCTTACGGACGACTGAACGAGTGAATTCTGCAACCGCTGCACATTGTTATCCGCTGCCGGCAAGGACACACTGGATGGTGGGCGGAACTCACCCACAAACACGTTGTCCTTCCTCTGAATATTGTGCGGTTTTGTTGAACATACTCTCCGCAGTGTTCGGTATCGGCATCGGTATCCTGGCAAAGGAAGGGAATTAATATATGCCACCGTCCGGAGCGTGTTACATTGAAAATTGTGTGCTAATTAAAGGTCCTTCGAGTGGATGCATACACGGCAGCACGGTGACGCACTATTTACGCCAAAGTGCATTTGTGGAACGTTTATAGCTCCACTGGACTAGGATTACTCAATCGGCAGCAGGTACTTTGATGAATCCAATTTTTTTATTATGATTTGTATTTTCAAAGACAGTTGAGGGGGAAAAAAATTAATTAACGAAAGTGGACGATACAGCAGGATGGCAATTCATCGGGACACTTGAGTGGGTTTATTGATTTATAGTGATTGGATTGAACTGCAATCAATCGCAGGTGGCAATGGTCAGTTTATGGGAGACATGCAGTTCGGGAAATTAATGCCTGTCGGGAGAGGTTCCGGGCGATTCTTGTTTTAATTACTTCAGACTCGGATTTTAATTGAAGTTATGGGGACTGAGTGCCACTAGAGAAGATCAAACAGAAGCACCTCTTTGTTTTGAGTGGGCGATCTGTGCTTAACTATAAATTGGGGGACAGGTTTGTGGGACTGGTCGTACTTGTCAGTAGAAAATGGGTATTGCATTGGTTATGGAATGTTTTGTTATAAGACTCAGATTTTGTGAGTAAGCTTCTGCCTCAAAGGACTGAGTTAGAAATTTCTGAATGAAAGACTTATGTGAAAGTCCCGTCCAGACTTAACAAGAATGCCTTAGCTGCGACTTTCTTCATTACAGTCTTCGTGAAGTGATGGAAATGCTTGCAGGCAGGGATTTATTTCATTTCTGTCATTTGGAATAAGAACTCAAGAAAAAGGATCCACATTGTCTTTCGTGTTAGTTATGGGATGAGCATATCTGTCCTGGATTGTAAGTACATCGGCCGTAGTTCAGCAGTTTTTTCTCCTTAAATTGAGAAGTAATTCCGCTGTGCTTTCACAAAACACTAAAGAGCACAAACTAGACCATTTCTTTGCAGAGAGTCATTACAGTAGGTACAGCATTCCAGGCCAAAAGAAAAAAAACAGAGCCTGCTTCTTTAAAACGACTTGATATGTCTGGTCTTACAACAAGCTTCTGTACAGACTGTCACTATCAATGCCAATATGTCTAGAACGATATCTGTTAATCTATTTCCGAGTTTGCTAGTTTGGACATAGTAAACAGTTCAGGCTAGATTCCTGTTTCCCCATTCCTTTTTGGCATATCCTCTGGAAGTCCGTAGAGTTTGTTACGACCACGTTGTCTACTATCGACTTTAGTTTACATGGTTAGTCAAATCCCAGGGTGAACCTAAGATCTACTGGATGTATGTTTTCCAGTGCTAAACTTGCCTGGTTTGGACCTAAGATCGAAAGAATTCTTAGAAATCTTGTGTCAATTGCCGGTATTCCGCAAAATCTCCTGCGATTTTGACATTCATAGACCTATCTTCTTGAGTAACAAAACTAATTTACTTAGGCTTTACAGAAAGTTCGAGTTCCTGTATAAATGTTTATTAGAGAGGAGTTAAGAGGCAGTTGTGGCAAAAAATATAATAAAGCACGGAATAGGTCTGTCTTCAACTCAAAGGGATACAAAGGGTTTTTCAATATGAACATAACAATTTCGTACTTCAATACAAATGCACCTCTAATTTTTTTTTTATGATCTGTCAATGTCAAAAACGTCCATTAAAGTTGCCATTTTTATCATAGTGAAGTTAAAGTACGAGGAAAGATTGGAAATTAGTAGGAATTACTACTGAAATTCTGAGTTGCTAGTCGCAACTTAAAGAGCGCTTCTCCAATTTTTGGTCGTAATAATGGACCCACCAGATCAGACCAGTGCGTGCTATAGTAGAAAAATTTGAGTCAACATTTCACTATTGAATGTCCCTGTGTCAGTGGGACAACGCACTGGTCGAAGTACCGAAAATAACTCAGTCGCAAGCGCTTCAGGTCAAAATGAGCTAAATTCATCGATTCCACGCCATTCATAGGAACTGGGAATCTCTAGATCCATATTGTAATGAATTTTTTCTAAAGATTCTGGCCTACAATCTTAGAAGACGAAATTAATTAAAGAACGAAAGCCTCTTGATAATTTGAAGCGTTAAAGCTTGGGTTCTGCAAATGTTTGAAGAAAATCCCTGTATATCATCAACGATGAAGTTCCTTTCGAATCGATCGCTGCAAATATGCTCGCGATGGTCATATAAATGAGGTTGAATTCCATTCTTAAATTTAACATGTCTACTATACCTAGAATGAATTTCAGCTCGATATTTGAATTTTTCTGTGTTTTATTTGAATACAAAATTGTTATGTTCTTATTGGAAAACCCTTTATCTAGAACACGGTTGTGTCATACAAAGTATGCACGAACAAGTTTATCATAGCCTTGAGTACAGGCCATACGGGTTTCGACGGTTCTAGGTTACCTATAGGGCAATATGTCTGAAGTTTTGGGTTCAATGTTGGCCGTCAGGTCGTCAAAAGTCTCAGTCTTATTGGCTTTGATTTGACAAAGGTTAGGTGTCCATGTTGAAGGACATTTTCGACGACAAGAAAGTGGCTCCAAAGAGCTTCTTTCCTTTTGTGGGCTAATGCTGGACATTCACAAAATATTTCTATTCCTTCCTCGTTCTTCCAATTTCTGCAGAAGTCGTTATGGAGTAGGTCTTGTCGTACTGTATGATTACTTATTACACAGCGACCTCCTAGTTGGATTCGATGTCTACTTCTCTGATCAGAGTGCTAAGCGGTGTATTGTGCTTCGGCATCAGCTTAAAACTAACCCTGCCCCTGTTAGTTCATCCGTTTTTTCGTTACCTGGGATATCCACGTAACTCGGTACCCAACCAATAGAGATTCACCTTGTTGGCCACTTAGATATCCTCTAGTCTTATGATGCACGCTTCAAAGAGTTTGGACCTTTGACTCCGGCTTTAAAAAAAACGCACCCATTGTCCTTAAGTCTGAAGGATCGTTTTGTATTTCAATACTTGCAGTACATGCTAGCACCAGTAATAGATCCCAGTCCTCTTTACTAGGAATTCTTATAGGGAATTTCCGACTACAGTTCGGTAGTGGGACCATGTAGATTGTGTCCATTCCCAGTCTCAATAATTTGTCAAAATCTCAAAGAAAAAAGTCTAGGAGCAGCGTCAAACCACACGAACGAGGTGGATAATTGAGTGTTCCACTTCTAGAGATAACACTGTCACTAAACTTCGACATCCATATCTCGATTTGTCCAACTGGGGGCTTTAAGTCATCCTCTTTCAATTTATCCCAAAAAAAGTCGTCAATATGGTCCGTAAGCAATCTTTATATAGTATAGACCAATGGCAGGGAATATCATTAACTTTTCAAAGATAAAGCTGTCATTCATTGACAGCTGTCAAGTGTAAGAAAGCGGAACGATATGACCACACTTTGCGTAAAACGAAATCTAATAACTTTAAACTGATTGGAATGTTTACTCCTCTACGGAGCATATGGGACCTTAGGGCCTTTCCTAAGTCTCCGACATTCTCTGCTGTTCCTTCTTTGGTAACCCTACTCGAGCAACGTCGGTCCCTCCATCATGAATTGTCCTCAAGCAATTGTTTCATAAACTGCAGATTAAAAATTTACCAGAAGACAATAAAGTTCCCTGTTTACTACATTTTGCAACAAAATATCGCAAAAAAAGAGCTTAATAACACCGAAGACTACATAATAAACAAAAACCCCCAGCAATTAAGTCCGTGGCTTTTCACTCTGTCCAATATGTCCTTTTCGTCCTGTAAATAACGAAAAAAACTGCTCAATAGCCCGCAGAGACCACCTCTCCGCTTACAAAATTAAGTATGGAGCAATTATTAAAAAAAATAAAGGCGCCACGCAAAATAAAGAATCCAAGGACCTGACTGTCCTGCAGAGTAATTAACATTAAATTTTATTTTTCATTTTAAAGTTCGCCCAAGTTAAACGAACTCGAATCTGGTTGCCAAGGCATTGAAAGGATTTCCTCCTGCTCCATGGCGGCCACGTGTTTCACAACACAATTGGCAATTTGCGTTGCAACCATCCGCAACCGTAGATAAATTATCCCTTAACAAACGTTGAGCAATTAACACAAATTGGACGGATTGTATGCGTACCACACATATTAGCCTAAATGGAGCACAATGCGATTGTTAAACACAGGACACCAGGGAGTGGCTTAATTTATGTTTCATCGTACGAAATGTCAAAATTCCTCCGACATCAAGGACACGTCACACAAAGCTTCGACCAACTAAGACCATTTTTTTCTTCCTTTGGAATCCAGGTGTGTCCTGTCTTAAGGATAAATGAATGAGGCCATTGTGATATTACACATTTATTCAACAGCCAGCCCTAAAGAGTTCTTACGACTCATGTCTTCCCTAAATAATCAATAAAAACAGAATTCCTTATCGTCAATAACCATTCAGTAGCACATCGTTTAATTTTCTTCATCGTCGCTTCGAAAAAAGGACCTCTATGCACACACGTCTCGTGGATCCTTAGAGATGCAAAAGCAGAAGATAATCGCAAAATGAACGACTATGGCTCCTCCGTCGCCGTGAGGAGGCAAATGTTCAAACCTATTTCGGGCACATCCGGGTTTGGCGCTCTTCCAAGAGATTTAACATCGTTCCACCCGCGCGCCGCCGGTCGGCCTGAGCGAATACTCTGCTTAAACCAGCCCATGCGACTTCCTTGGTAGTACTCTCGGCGCAACAATATAGCCAATGTGTCTGGATGTAGTGCCATATAACATGGAAAGACATTAGGGCGCCTACTTTGGGGAATAAATAAATTTACGAAACGATACGTTCAGGATGAGTAGACAGAATGAGAATGTTTGGGCTGGAATTGCAGCCAAATGAAGTTGCTGCCGTTGGCATTGCGGTGTTGCTTCTACAGATCCTTAGAAGTGGATTCTCCACCCCCTGGGGAGGAATGCAATGTCATTGACAATGAGAGATGGTGGCGCGGCGTATTTGTGTAGAGTACTCTTAATGGCATCTAATTAGTTGCCTCCTCTTGAGATATTTAGGGAAGGGTAATTGTTTTCCAAGAGATACGTCACCCATAACCCATCGCGTATACACTCCATCTTCGAGAGGTAAGATCAAGCGCCAGTGCTGGAGGAAGACAGCAGAGACGACAGAATACGTATGACAAGAAAAAGGACGACAAAGAACCACAAAATGACGTCCAATGGGTAAAATCGAAGCATCTTCCAAGTGCAAAGGACATCTTAGTTTAAATACGAATTATAGGAAGAAATGCAAACCAGGTTGCCATGGAAAGGCTGAGTACACCTCGAAGATAGTATGTGAGTTCCTGGAGAGATTCAATAATCTAGGTAAACTGAATGCGAAGCCACCTTGAAGGAGGAACTATTCTATAAGATAGGCGAACACCTCTACCAAAACTAATGAGAGAACGGTTGAAAAAGCACGAAAATACATTAAAGAAGCTAGCCAAGGACCCGCCTAGAAAATTGACTCCGATTAGAACGGAAATTGGGTCTGGAAATATTGGTGAAACATCGGAGTACTGTACATGGTGTTCTAGCTTCGAATCCTAAAAGATATCAAAGAGTTATTTAACAAAGGTGAACGTCTGACAAACATCCTCTAGAAAGATCCCCAAGCAAATTGTGGCATTAAGCGGGACTTCCTCTCCATAGCACGAATGGTTGTGAGAAAGTAAACCTTGAATCCCACATTTACTTCTTGAACCAACTAGAAGTAACGAGAATAGCAAATGTAACGAAAATCGGTAAAAGTTTGAAGCTCCTGCAGGATTTCGAACATTTAAGTACCAAAAATCAAAAAATTGGACGATTAACCTAAGTCAAGATTGAGGAAACGTGCTTCAACCGATAGAGGGCATCGGAAAGCCCTTAAGTAGTGCGCCACGAGTGAGGTTTCAATGACCAGAAAGGGGAGAGAATACCATAAAGTCTTGTACGCCATGACAGCAGTGAGGATCTTTCTGCACTTCAAAAACTGCAACTACATCATTTTGGAACGAAGGAGGTACCGGCATTGTACTTGAACGAATGTTAAGGAAGAATGCAGCCGTGTCTGCTTACAATACTTCTGGATGTCAGCTGTCCTTTTGGACACAGTCTATCGATCTGTATCAGATCCAAAATCAATTCTTGCCTCTGAAAGACTAAAATTCGAATACTTTCAAGACTCCTTTTCAGAATCTGCGAATAACTGGGAATTTTTAGAGATTTACTCCTTAAAACGAATGGATTATTGGGTATTTTAAGGACCTATGGGGCACTGCCTCCAGAGCGAGAATCCGTATTGTAAATTCAGTACGAATTCTTAGCTTTCTACCTAAAATTATGTTGGTTTAGTCGGATAAGGATATCGATACATTTTTATGGTTTTGAGGAATTTAAAAGAATTCAAAAGGAGGACTAAGTTTTTTTATGAAATACTCTTCAAGCTTCGCGTTGACTTCATACGAAAGCAGTGCCAAAAAAGTACGAAACAGGGCCATAGTAGTGCGAAACAGGGCCATAGTAGTGCGAAAGCAGTGTCTAATAGTCTGATGAAAGACTCCTGAAACCACCAAAGTACATATCAATTCTGTTCAAACCTTCTCACCTGGGTCCAGATGCAATTGGCAAAGTTTTTTTTTACCACAAAACAGGACGAAGACTTTGTACATTTTGTATACAGAGTCTCGGAAGACATTGAACTGAAATTTTGTTTTAAAATGATCGGAACAGCAGCTTTGCAATGTCATCTATTCATTGAAACTGTGCCAACAAGTATTTTATGTCTTAAAACTCTACAAGGTAATCTCATCGGAAGGCATCAGGACAACTTTGATAAAATTCCATCGGAGCAGCTGCCGGAGCAAATGTTCTAATCCTATCCTGGCCTTGCTACAGTATAATTTATCACATCCTTGGCATTCCAAATACACCAAAAGACGGAACATATTCAAGGCTCTCGATAGCTCTAGACATGAAAAATGAAGACTTACTCCTAAGCAGAAACAAAAGGAAATTAGCTTATTTCCTTTTCAACAATGAGATGACTGAGTGTAATGACTCTAGTCCAGGCAATCCAATAGAAACAGATGGAGCTCTGTCTTAAGCTCTGTCATTGCCACAATGCGGCTGAAGAGACCAAAACGAGACCACAATTTCACATGCAATTGCTGGGAAATTACGATTTGGCATTGCAGTCCTTTTACAGATAACTAAGTTGTACCTGCAACTTTTTGTTATGACAGTACCAGCATACACATGTCAGTTCCAGCTCCAGTTGTAAACTAAAATTACAACCATCATGCGACGCTCGAATTCCTATGTACATACAGAGGACGAAAGGTAAACAAAGTCCCACAAGTAAGCACAACAAGTCAATACCCTGCAGACTTTTATTTGAATTGCATCCAATCAAAGGATATTGGAGTAAATTCCGAAATTTGCAAAATGCAATGGTCTCTCTGTCTCGTACGGAATGCTGTGCCTGAAAAACAAATTTCCAATAATTGCTCCATGGTACGAGCAGTTATCGAAATCATTTAGTCTGAGTCCAGAACAATAAACAAACTTTAAAGAGTTCCTGAATGTGTATTCACTCAGTGCCAGGACAAGGAAAGTGAAATAAAAAGTCAATGCTTCAGGAGGGATTTGCATATTTGTAGAGCAGTTTCAGAGGAAAATATTTGTATATTCCGAAGTCAAGATCGCCCACAACCGCGTCTTAAGAAACGTCTATAGTTAGTACCAAGGAAATTCCAAAAACTGCTTAGAAAGGCGCTCACCAGGACTACGGGACAACAAAACGTGTTTGCTGGACCCACTATAGCTGGAATCACTTAACGACTAAGCACAGAGTCACTGCATCGCTCTTAGAGGTCTGTGAAGGTGGAATCTACACAGAATATAGTCGAGAAGAACAGTCTACTCTACTAGCCTTCAGGCGAAAACTGTACAAAGCCTCCAGACTCTCGGCACCTATATGTTAATATAATATGGTTAGTGTGTCTGACATACAAACTTTTTCATCATTGGAATACTTAGACGTACTACCTTGAACCAAAATCCAGTATTACCCATTTTTCTTTGACTATCGGAGAAAGCCGAGAATGCACTTCAGCAATGAGGAGCTTACAGTATCAGCCCTCACCACATCAGCACAAAACATCTGCCACCTGATCCGAGCAAGGGCAGGACAATACCGAAAGAAATAATTCGGAGTATCGTGTCGTCCGTTTCACAATCATCGCAGACAGAGGTGTCCTTTAAGCCTATCACACTAAGATCCCAATAGTTTGTCTTCCTTTCTACAGTCTTTCTGCTGAGATGCAGCAAGAATGTCGCTGATTTCTTACAGACATTCGGGAGCATACGTTTAGCCTGCCTGCATCCTGGAGGACTGCCTGTGACTGAGGACGCGGGAAGATCCAACCCAGATTCAGGTCCTAAAAAATCATCATCTGAGCCTTGCTTAGAGAACCCATCGGAGATCTCGTTTCCCGCAATCCCAGTACGACCTCGTACCTAGAAAAAAATCAAAGAGCCTTGCGACTGAATTTAAAAAGTTGTTGGATTCTCGAACTCTGTATATTGGAATGGGTTGCAGGGTAGAACAAGGACTTAAGCGCAGGCTGACAGTCCACTCCGACTTCGAATAGGTCGATCCATTAGGACACCATAGATCTTCGCTTAAAAATCGGAGGAATATTCTGTATACCAGTCCGGTGATGAACTTAATCGAGGTGTCAAGCTTGCCACCGAGATTACGAATAGCTTTAGGGCACGTTCAGTGATCATACGAATACCAACTGAATTTCTTTATGTCTCCTACTCAAATGGACATCACCTATCCCTATGACCTCTCTACTTGTTATTCGATCTACCTAAACCTAGTTAAAACCTTAAGTCGAACTTTCACTTCAGTATAAATATTTAATGATCCTCCCGTCACTCCATTACTTCATCGCAAGGACATTATCCCAGCATGCATGACATATTTAAAAACACCACCACTCTGTTATCAATAAATAATTAAAATGATTCTCTTCCTCATTATCACACTCACTACACACTATTTATAATTAAATACTTGTTAATATTCGTAATAAACATTTTTTTGTTGTTAATAACGTCAAATTAAAAATAACATAATATCCTCATCATTCCTGTATGCCATTGCCAGCACTCAAGAGTGAAAATCATTTTCATGTCATGTCCTTATGCAAAAATCATGTTTAATTTAAAATTAATTTCAGATTTTTTTTCAAGCGAATATTCTCATCGATTCGAGACTCAAAATAGGCTCCGGGCAAAGTCACAGTCTCTGCTATGGCGGCACAATGGTTAATGGATATTCTCGTTCGTCTCATGCACGAAAGGATAAACGGTAAGTCATGGCGAATGTAAAAATTTTTATTAAATTAAATAAAAAATAAAGAAAATCGTCAGCATGAATCCCTATCAGCTACTGCCCCTCCTCCCAAAAAAAAGGATGGATTTGCTGATGCGTGAAATTCGATAATCGCTTGATATTATTTTTGCCTCACACAGGGTACACCGAAAATGATTTTTAACTTTTTCATCTGTAAAATTGCAATTTTCCATTAACAGGAGATTGTAGTGTTTTTTTTTTTGTAAGGACACGTGAAGGGTTTTAAATTAAAACATTAAATTGCGCAGCGAATTGCGTGAGATGTTCCATAAAACTTTGCTGGGAGCTAAATAAAAGGTTTTGGTCCACCCTGTGCGGTTATTATTTCCCTCCCACAGAGCTTCCTTTTGTAAAATTTATTGCTTTCGATATTCACTCAATCATTTTTGTCCGGAAGAGAAATAGATTCATAAAATATCCTTTAAGGACGCCACCCACTTAAAACAGAAATCGGAATTACCATCGATGAGCACACAGATAAAGGATATTTCTCTTTAATTGGAGCCCATTATCGAAAAATCTCCTGATTTGGCGTTTTTTGTTTTTTGCTATCGCCGCGTCGCTGGTGTCCTTCGATATTCCTCGAAGGATCACATTAAAATGGGAGAACAATCGTTTTTTTTTTGTTCTTCCTGTTAAGCTTCAGGAAAGAAGTTTTGGATTCATGGCACGTTCTTTGGGTGCAAATGGGAAAATAAATTCCCTCCCACTATATCCAAACGAGATACCTTCTCTTGGTCTCAAGGAAAACATAATCAAATACGCGTCAGCAGACAGGGGAATAGATAGGTCAGTCCGGTAGAGAGTTTTTCCACCATATTCAGGGCGGATTTATCCCTAATCCTGCGAGGATCCTTTCGGGTCATCATTAATGGGTTTCCCTGCGTGCGAACGTTTCCAGTCAAACACTACAAAAACATAAATAATTAGCATAACCATTAGAGGTTAATGGGAATGTGTCGGAATGCTGGAAATGCATGTACAGACGAAGGAATAGGAACAGGAAGTCCTGCCGCATATGAATATAGTAATTTGCACGTTTAACAATCGATATCCACCTTGGGGTGGAGCAATAGGGCGGCAACGTTCGGTTGACAATTTCTCCATTAGTAGGCATTTCACGGTATTTTACAAGGTGACACGATGAAGATGTTAGCGTGGAATTGGAGTCAATCGAGCGCATATTTCCTTCGTTCATGGCTTTAGGGGACTTACAGGCATGTAGTCATGCAGAACAAACGGAGAAACGTGAATTGCAGCAAATAGGGTGGATTCCCTGGAATAAGGGCGACACACATTTCTAAGTGTAGGTCATGAAACTGACGGAGAAAGGTATGCTGTAGGAATTCCATTGTCCTTAGGTATTGATTCGATGTGTGGGTGTTGAATGGAAGGGATTTTCAGACTAGGAACCACTAGTCTTAGATAAAGTTAGGAACGGGGTCTGGTCATCGAAGAATTGAAGGCTACGAGCTAGAGCTTACTCAGAATCTACGTTGATACGTTCTCTCCACACAACTCATAAGCAATGTGGGGTACCACAGTGAAAGATGCTCAAAGTCCCTCGATCCAACTCATAAGCAATGTGGGGGACCATAGTGAAAGATGCCCAAAGTCGCTCCATCCAACTCATAGGCAATGTGGGGGCCCACAGTGAAAGATGCCCAAAGTCGCTCGATCAAACTCATAAGCCATGTTGGGGACCACAGTGAAAGATGCCCAAAGTCGCTCGATCAAACTCATAAGCCATGTCGGGGACCACAGTGAAAGATGCCCAAAGTCCCTCGATCCAGCTCATAAGCAATGTGGGGGACCACAAAGAAAATCTCTGCGGCTAAGAACGTTCTCCCTTCGTAAGGAAGGTACTACGTACACTAAACATACCCAGATGACACAATAGATCTTCTTAGGTAGCAATGTCAGCCATCTGAGCAAGTGTAGTCGCAATGTAGAGGAACCGAGGCCAAAAAAGACTATTTGTATCCATAACCTGATGGCAAAAAAACAAAAAAAGGCTAGGGTTGATGACATGTCCATTTGTACAGATAAACTCGTAGCCTTGTAGCGAATACCCGCCGACAGCATTATAGTAAAAGATCAGCCGTATAATTTGACACTTAACTACAAATTTGACAGAAATACCCGATTTCGTGAAGACAACTTTCTCTTATCTGAGAAAGTCAAAATCGCATATATCAATGTCATGGCTCCGAATACTTCCCATCTGTTAACTCCCGCAGTAAATGTAATAAAAAACAAATTTGCGAAGAATAGTTTCTCTCAATCTCTCAAGATTCATCATTCTTGCTTTCGGCCCAGACATGTGTGCCATCATCAGACCACTTGGCCACACCATGTGACCCGAATAATAAAATATTTCCAGCAAAACTATAATCGTTCGCACATTGTCAGTGCGTCCGTCCTGCTGTTTGACCCTTCGCCTGCACTAATAGGGTTCATCTCCACGGAAACCATTAATCTCCAGAGTTGACACCGCAGTTCCAAATTCAATTACTCCACACGAGCAGAAAGTTCAAGCACCCGACAAAGACGCACTTTCCGAAACAATCGCTGATTACACCGTAATTGGTGTAAAATTACCTATCCCGGCCGATTTATGGTCAACAACGCGGAGGCTTCAACTTACCACACACAGATTACTTCACGACACCAGGTATTAAAATAATTATCAAACACTGACCTGGAAAAAAAAAAAGAGAGAAAAGTTATTAGAAAAACAATTCACAATTAAAATTACAACTTTATGCAATAAAATCTACTAATAGCGTCGCACGGAGCCGCACTCGCTGCAGCGCAACTACCGGACTTGGACACTGGTTTTAGTTAATTAATTTATGTAATCGCCAGCTGAGTGTGATGGCTTGACAACTCTGGTGGCGGCACACTTATGGAATATTTTGTGCAACTATTGCCATATCTGTGGCAGGAATGTGGAGCTCATGCAACTTTGTGGGGAAACTTGTGCCGGGCGACAAGTGCATTGGACAGCCGGCTGGGTATTGTTCAATTAACAACAAAGTTTCGTGGTGTCCCTCTGGGGTGACCAGGCACTATGGAAGTTCATAACTTTGGGCAAATGTTTATGTCTAATGGAGGAAAGATTGACAATCAGTTGTAAGTGGTGGAGAGATGCGCAAGTTGGGAAAGCTAATAGCACTTGGTCTGTGCCAAGTTGGATGATGTAATGGATGGGTAAGTTCAGTTGGGGTGGAGGAAGCTGCAAGACTTATCAATGTCGTAAGGGGACAGAGTGAAAATTTATCGAACACGAAGCTTATTCTGGGGCAAAGTCTGTAAGGTCCATCAAGAGAGGATAATTGCAATGAAATTGCCGGAAAAAAATTTTGAAAAATCTCTTTGACGACGTCCAGCAACTGGTTCTTACCAAATTGGCTTCAGAACAGAAGAATTAACATTTAAAGTTTGAAGTCAACTCTGTCACCCCTAGTCCAAGGTCTAAGGAATGCTAACGATTACTCACGTCCTCCTTCGATTAAGAACTCAAAAAATTAGCGGAAATTTGTCCCGAAAAATGCATGAAAAAATAGGTTACGCATACGCCACCGAACCAGATACTGAGATCCTGAATGTACCTTCTCGTGACTCAATCCAAGTCGGATATTCTGTTTCTGTGCATCAGGAGCACGAACGACCCTACCTGCTAACTCGCAATGTCCGGGAAAAATACAAGAAATTTTCCCCAAAAAATTTACGAAAAAAATTGGTTACGCATACGCCACCGAACCAGATACTAACATCCTGAATCTACACCTTCCCGTGACTCAATTCGAGTCAGATATTCTGTGTCTGTGCACCAGGGGCACAAGCGAGCTAAGCTGCTTACTCACAATATCCGGACAAAATAAAATAAATGCAATACTCTACCCCGGAGAGTACCTTTTCAAGTTCGTAGAAATCCAAATAGTGAACAATCTCTGAACCTGAACCTACTGACGGTCAGGTCAGTTACCCATTCCTCAGGCGTGAGCCAGGACCTAATTGCTGTACAAATCATTTTAAGAGTCTAAAACTGCAAGTTACCATTCAGTCCATCTGTCATCAACCTGAATGACGAAACAGTAAGATCACTCGAGAATTGGCAGATCTTCGAAAGTGGTCCTCGCACTCCTTTAATATTTGTAGTAGCCAATATCAGGATGTGTCAGGTGAGATCAGTCATGTTGGCAAAGTGAACGAGACACTCCTAGTCGAGTGGCATCAACACTCATAGCGATGACAACCCTAAAAGCCAAGCACACACTGACCCATAATCATTCATTAATGCTATCAGGGAGGTTTCGGACGAGATGCTTTCGCTTTTGTCCTTGGCCTTCAGTGAGGAACTGGACTTTACCAGTTCTTGACACATCGGTGTACCGCTTCATTGTGTGATTGGACCATTTGGAGATCGTGGATTCCTTGCTCTAAGTCTGGTCAGAAGTGGTACTTAGTTTCTTGAGTTGCGCACTTTTTTTTCCCATTCCTCCAGCGTGTATTCTTAGAATAGTTTCGCCTCCGCTTAGCTGGGCTCCGGCAAAGTATTGACCTCGTCTAGATTTATCGATTATCTCTGTGTGTAGCGATAGTGTAATACCCTCCTCAGCCTCTATGCAGTTTTAATTTTCTTTAGCCTCAAGGAGTGCTTATCCTTTTTTCTTGTCTTTACCTTAAGTGCCTCCTCGATGCAGGAGAAGATTGCTTTGCAACGCAAAACTTACTTTCCTTTCACTGTCTGGTGGTTTTTTTTTTTGGTGTTCAGCAAATTGCTTGACTTGGCAGAACCAAAAGAATTCCTTACATCTGGAGTTGCTCCCGTGGCTCATGTTGTTCAGGTTTCTTTCTAAAGAGCAGAGAGTCCATGGGGCCGTGAGTCTTCTTTTCTTTTACTGCTAGATACTAGTCATTGACTTTGCGTGGTAAACCTTGAGCTTAGTTACTTGGATTCTTTGGTGATTAAAGGTAAGTATGAGTATATCATTCCAATAAAGACCTTCTTCCAAGCATGATTATAACGTACGCTATTCGAAAAAGTCCTTAAGTTAGAAAAACCACCGGCCAGGTCTCACAAATTGACTTGGAGGGGTAAAGTATAAAAGTGAAATCTATAAACTAGAACGGCGCTAATAAGGGGCATGCGAGGCAGAGATCTTGCAAACTATGTTCGCCCAAGGATGTGAAACGTACCGAGCCTGTGTAAAACCCTATTTGCATACCCAGCCAGGTATGTAAAAGCTTAAACGAGAAGAATGACAGACTATCTTAGGGTATTCATTATACAGACATATTGATCTTAATGTCTTTGAGTATTAGCCACAGGCTTAGCTCATTACATGATCTTCAACATGCATTACCTTGGAATCATAGGCCTTCAGATTCTTTCTGCATCAATTATGTGTTCTACAAGCCAATAACTAGAGTGTTGTGTAGGTGCTTATTCCATTTTTGTTTTGTTTTTGATTTCATCACATCACAGCAAATCTACTATACATTTACAGTACAAACAAACATTCCACCATCAAGCAAAATAGTTTCAAAAAATTGTTTTATACGGAGTCCCACAAGGTTGCAGTTTATCACCACAACTCTTTCTAATAAAAATTTCATAAAGCATTAATGTGCAGTGCTCTCCGTGGCACAGAAACTAAATGCGTGACAGAAAGATATGTGTGACAGCAAATTGTTGTCTTTTTAAACTCAAAAGTGTTGCAAATTAACTTTGTGCAGTGGGGCGTGGATGTGGTGATTTTTCAATTTGAAATGTCATTTCGTTGTCAGCTGTCACCGTGGTAATTATTTAAAGATTTCAGTATTCAGCACCATCTACTGGAAAACTTAAAAACTTTTTTCTGAGTTTTTAGCGAACAAGTTAGAGGCTGGGCTCACCAAAACCTGTTCCTGATTATGCAAATTTGACTAAAAAAATTCGACAACGATAGAGCTAGTAGTGTCTACTGGTTTCTTCCAGACAGACAAATGACAAAAGACAGAGGAGGAAGGAACAAACTTCCACAGTATCGGAAAGTCTATACGTATTATATTGCTTTGTTGTTCAGTAAAGCTGTAAGAAAAAGTAGTGGTTACAGGACCCAACCTTGTAGGACACCACTTCTTTTTCTGTTCTTTATTATCTGCACTCAATTCGTCAGAAGTTTGATATCTCATAAATATTTCGCTGTGATACTGATAGTTTAATCAGGTTTCACAGTTCCCTCCTCAAACTAAACAAACCCACTTTCATAGTGAGACCCATCACGATGTGGCCCGCCTCGGATTCAGATCAAATCTTATGCAAACAGCAACAATTTATAATTAATCGTTGTGCACTTCAATTGAGTTTATCACATTTGATCTGATTAGGAATTCATTTCAAAGTAATTGTCGAATAATTTATGGAATATCTAATCACTTCAGGTCTTCGAAGTTTCATTATCGTGACACAGTTTGCATAATAACCAAGTTAAGAATCTTAATGTGCTGTGCTAGTTATCAACTAGTGTCAGCTGCAAAACTAGTTACGCCCTTGGGTTGTTTGTTTTGCTTTAAATTCACAAATTTCGCCCTAATTTGAATATGAACCTAGTACAGGTTTGTTTTGTACGAGATGCGTAAAATTTAAGCACTGCACCATCATGTTTGGTTACTGCTTTACCCCAATTAATTATGGGATACACCCACCTGTAGATGTCGAATCTGAGTAGTATTTGTCCCACGAAAGTACTCATACGTGACCACATAACATAGCCGCGTTATGTCCCATGAAAATCCTTCACTGAATAAAGTCAGAAATGTTGGTCTCTTAGGATTTTATTTGTCTCCTTATGTTACTGTATTAAAAGAGGTACATAAAATCTTCCAACAGTTTGTGCAGAAATCCTTTCACATATGACACCTTCGCTTGACAAATGTGGTTGGTTATCCTTATTCGCATCGGGAATGGAGCGTTTCGCTCAATCACCGCAGGCATCGTAATCCTGCTTCAAATTATGTCACTCTACGCAGAGACTGTAAGACGCATCGAAACATCTGATGCTTTGTATCTGGAAGTGTGGTAATTATGCATTCATGATTCCTTTCAGGGATACGAAGTCGTCATTAATTTGGGATTCATCCAATTTATAAACTGTGCACTTAGACTAATTTGAAATAGTATGTGGGGTACCACAAGGTTGTAGTATATCACCACTACTCTTTTCGATGAGGAGTAAACAACACTGATGCTGCTACTTCATATCTGTAATTAAAACAGGCAGTCAGATGGAATAAATTAAAGTCTTGTCATCATCAGAACTAAGAGTAGGATCATGGTCTACCATCGAATGAATCGTGATATAAACGAGACACATCTGTGACTTGCAGTGCATATACAGCTTTCTCTGTAAAAGGATCTTTACTTTTGCCAGTAATTTCTTTTGAGAATCAGTCATTACAGATCAGAGATGTCTCTTGTCAAGGTGTCAAGATGTCTCTACGGTAAAGGAATTGTCATTCCCCATACTGTCATCTCTGAAATCCAACCATTTTCCATTGGGTTGAGGCAATTATTTGACACTTATTTCATTCTCGGTTTTATATCGATGTACTTCATGAATATAAGTCGATAAGTGGGTTCCTATTTTATCCTAAAAGACTCGGACGTGACAGAAAAGTTCCATTACAGTCAAAATGTTCCTCAGCGACATCATAAGTCGCATAGAATTGCGTACACGCATTGTAAAATATACAAAAGAGTATGCAATATTTGGTTGTAAAAAATACATAGAATATGCAGTGTTTTGGACCTTTGACCCGTCTGCCCAAATAGCGACGAATACTTCAAAAAACAAAGACAACATAAACTTGTTTCTGTTTAAAACGCAAGAAATGCTGCTCTTTATGCTTGACTGAGACGCTGGCACCTACAACTATGCAGTGAGATATGAATTCATTCCAATCTATGTCATATTTTCAGGTGCTGGATGTAAGTATAATTTCCATTAGAAACGCCAATGGATATGGTCATTTAAATGTATCGAATACAAATTTCCACTCATCTGACATCTGGGCATACTTTCGCTACGACATATGTTAGATACTATGTGATCTTCAAGTGAAAGGCAAGGGCGTTCAAACCTCAAGAATTATGCAACGCAATTTGTAACTATAGATCCATTCTCGTTCCCACTTCAATTAGGACAATAAAATTGAATCCAACCACCTATTACCTCCCTGTAGTATATTTTATGACATGCGTTAGGCCTCATTTACTGCTCCAAAGTGAGAGTCTAACTTGCGGACTCAGCATGCACAAAATTTTCATAAATGATGCCACCGTGTCGTCGTTTTCGGTGGTTATATGACCCCAAATCAGACAACACACATACACACATTTCGTACATTTCGGCCAGTAAAGATCCGAACGATAAATCCGCACTTATACGAACGATAATCTCTCTCTTCTTGGTCGTCCGCCTGTAATCGCAGTGCTCAATCTCAGATTTAAGTACCACTTTCGGTTGTATTTACCCTCAAATATAACATCATCATCTAAATCTATGCCTAGTCTGTATCGAGAGTGTGGTTGATTCGACTGTATCTGGATAGTCCACACTCTACTCCTGTGCTTATATTTATGGAATGAAGCTGGAGAGTTTAATTTCCTTTGGATGAATACAACAATTGACCCATAACTGAGTTAAGCGAGCAATAGGTTTCATATTCCTTGCCCATGCCGAGATGAACAACACATTCACGTCGTCGGTCGTCGTCATCGTCGAACCGGATGTACCCTTGAAGGCAAGAGGAAGTATGCTCATTCATACGTGCATTTCATCATTTCAGTCCGTAGAACAGGAGGCAAGAGAACACAATGGGGTTCATATCTGTTCCCGCACACGCTTACATATGTAAGTAGATTGTACGACATGCAGCAAACCTGTGGCATTCTGGTTCAACAACAACTGCCATGGCAGCAGGAGGATAGCCCTCTGCTGTCCATGGTATCGTTTCGGATTCGGTCAGCCAGCATAGTAGTAAATAAATTCAACCCTTTTCACGCATTTCGCGTAGCCATAAAGGCGGAACCGATAGGTTTTTTGCTTTTGAATATATTTTTCTTTGTTTTGAAGTTTTTTCTCGAAATTCATACTGGCATTGTCGTGTCGGTAGTTCTTTGTCGATTTTGGAACTACCGGGTAGTTGAGTGTTTCGTAATGGAAATGATGTGTATTCAATTGACAAGTGTTGATAGAAAATTTTGACTATTTGTTGCAGTTTGATGGATTGCTGTGGGTACTCTATAAACTCTATTTTGTGCTGTTCATCCATAAGCTACATTGTGACGTATCTATTGATAGTATTTGTCAACAGAGAACTCTGAAAATTCAATCCAATATGCTTTAAGGCTTTGCTATCTGAGGTGAGGTGAGTATTGACAATAAAACACACATGCAACGGATCAGATTGGAACTCATTTAAAGGACTGAAAATACACGGAAAGACTTTTCAATAAGGACATAACATTTTTGAATTCAGTTAAAATACAGAATATTTGCGATATCGGGTTGAAAATCGGCTTTTAAGTGTAGCACACATGTTAAATTTAAATTCGATCTCATTCATATGTATAACCATTACGAGAACATTTGCATGTTGGAACCACATATCGTGGGATC
Source organism: Xylota segnis (assembly GCA_963583995.1). NCBI lineage: Eukaryota > Metazoa > Arthropoda > Insecta > Diptera > Syrphidae > Xylota > Xylota segnis. The sequence goes on along the minus strand of OY757238.1, from coordinate 59,015,774 downwards.
GACTGATTTGGCTAATTTTGAACTGAAGCACTTACAGCAGCGATATTTTCTGTATTGCGATCGATGCGTTGTCTCACTGGCACAGGGACATACAGTACTGAATATGTTGAGTTGAATTTATCCACTATAGCACTTACAGTCTGTCTGGTGGGACAAGTATTATCAGCGAAAAATGAAGTAAGCGCTCTCTAAAAAGAATTTCGGTTGTCAGTTTTAATAATTTCCAAACGTTGCTCTTTCGTGGACTTCACCATGAAAAAAATGTAAACCTTGACTGGTATGCTGACATTGACTGATTATGAAAAAAGTGAAAGAGTTTTCTATATTAATATATAAAATTGTTATGTCCCTATTGAAAAACTCTTCATGTCCGACATAGAGAATTGGAAAATCCAATTTAAACGTCGAAGATATTTGTGATTCGTGAAACAGAAGACTTCTTTCAAAACTACAGGTTCAGAAATGTTTATTCGATCGGTCTGATTGGACTCCTTGATCTGATAATAGATACGTTAACCAAAACAGGCAAAGAACTTTTTTAAACGCGTAGAACACTTTCAGATTATGTCAAGCCATCTTACCATTAAGACCAAGAGTAGATGTGGGAATAGGGATGGTGCTTCAAACCACCATATGACAGAACATTATCACGAATGCCTCGACTAACACAGTAACCCTAGAGTTCAGCAACTTTTTAACCCTGTTTATGTAGAAAACACTGACCTTATTGCTTGATAGGGGCATACTCTTATCATCTCGCTCCAAGAACGATCAAGGATTCGGTTTAACATAAGACTTTACTGCTTGTTATTACAGGAATAGAAGTAATATAGGCATTTAGCCAAATCGAAGTTAGCATAAAGAAGAATGCCACTATGATTCAGTCTTAATACAGCGTGTATAAGGAAAATAGACCCTGAGTGATTGCCCTGCGGAACACCAGAACGGAACTTTTAAAGACGTATCTCTATACCAAGGGATAGTGACCGATTGCGGAAGCTCGATCAAGGCCGCTAATTCAGTTACTAAAAAGGTCTAAGAATCAGTTTGAGACAACTCTGCTTTGCAAATTCTAGTCTATCAAGGCTTGACTTATTACTTAACAAGAGTTTCGGCGCAAATGTCTCCACCATTCTACGCCCACTGAACAAAACCTAAGGCCTCTAGTCGCTCGCCTTGAAGAGACTGGAAGAACACGTGACAAAAGAGGCCCAGGCAAGCCTCGTAGTGATGAAGTTGGAATATTAAAGCCATGGGTAACATGGTTATTGTGACTGATCAACGAATTTTTTTGCCGCAACTTGATGAATTGTGACTGGAAGACATGTGGTTCCAACAGGACAGCCCAACCGCATACATAGTTCACGCGACAATGGACCTTTTAAAGGATGCGTTTCGTTTTGGCAATTTGCCCTGACCGGCCAGTTTTTCTTTGGGTTTTTTTTGAAGTCACAGACTCTGGAAGAGAATATACGACCAGGATGTGACAACTTATCGCCCGAAGTATTTGCAAAAACGATTGAAAATCAGTAAAAAGTGCCCTAATTGTCATCAGCAATGGTGATGCCCACTTGACTGACATGTTCTTTAAAAAGTAATAGAAAAACACTTTAACCTTATGTAAGAGCCACGGTGAGTGTTCTTGGGCCACCTTGTATCACCTGCACCACCCCAGAATACTCCTTTTTTGATCTTCTCCCATAACCGTACCTTAGAGCTTAGACTTAGAATTTGCATCGTATTTGGGTACGTATGCCTCTCCACCACCTTCTTTTTTGAGTTCTTCACATCGATGAAAAGTACACGACATAGTAGACAATCTTAAGGGATACCATTCAATTTTCTCGGAACAACACTCAATTTGTTTCTGACTTAAGAAGCTAGACACTTGAACAACACACCTCCCATAATCTACATCCAATTAAAGAAGATATCACCTTCCTCTTGAGTTTCTTTCAAAATACGTTAAAGTTTTCTAAAAAAAAAGAATACCTTTCAACAAAAAACAGGAAAGATAAGAAGGGTCTGAGGTGTATTATCATCCTTGTACGACTCCTTCTTCACTTTTATAAATACTCACCGTCCACACAATAATATATCTCCAGTGTAAAGTTTGTTTATCTAGATACGTGCTTGGAAGTACTATTGAACATTTTTTATAGTTCAATCGTACGAATAGCAAACCAAATTCAACATCGGGGAGTTGTGAGAGGTAGTCTCTTGTTCAGTTGTGCACTGCGCACTTTGGGAATTGAAAATCCAAAAAAAAAATACGTGACAACATTTCTCTGTTCCTCTGTGGACTTTGAAGGATTTCAAAAATATAATTTAATTATCCTTTTAAGGTGAGTGGAGCTGAGTTCTCAGTTCGTTAGGGTGCATGTGCAGTAGCTCAGGGAGTCCTTGGGAAGTATGACGAGATTTATTATCAGTTTTCAAATTAATGGGTAATGGATCTTTTGAAATAGCACGACAATTATGTCAGGTTCATCATTCAGTTTCAAACAGAAACAGATGCACCTCTCCGCCGTGCGTATTCCTTGAAAATCCATGCAAAGCTTCAAAGCCTCAAACAACTTTTGAATTAATAATGAAATTACTGTCAAACTTCTGTGACACAGGGGTACGTCTTTCAATTTCACTTCCGAAGTTTCCCCACTCAAACCGCCTCGCCAAAGACGTCCTTAAACAATGAATAAAACAATTCAAAACAAAGGAAATTTCAAGGATAGTAAATTAAAGCGCTACAATAAATTCACTGGAAATACATTTTGCCACATTTTGCTTCAATAATTTGCATATGCTGCGGAGTTTTGAGGACCTTCCCTGTTACTTCTCACTTGAAAGCAATAAAAGGACAATTAGAAGTGTAAATTCGAGAAAGCATAAAGAAGAAATTCAAATAGAAATGCGAATGAATAAATAGCAAGGATTTCATTTGAATTTTATGAGCAACAGCGGCGACTGAGTCGCGTTTCTTAGAATTGCACGAGAGTTCAACGAAACGTAGGTAATGTTATCCACGAGGATTTTTAAAATCCATAAATATTCTCATTTTTCTGAGAAGGCTTTTGCTATGGACTGGTAAGGAGATTGTGAGATCTGATCTGATCCTGGTTACCTAGTCGTTTTTCTGTATCTCCAAGTCAAAGTTTAGTATCACCTCTCCAACATCTGCTTTGGGTATAAGCAGTCTCTTAAGCTTTGTCTTAGGCTCAATCCTTCCTGTGGCTTTAACAGGGCTTTTTCAAATGTTGGTGGGCACACAAGTTTTCACGAAAAATTAAACAGAACTAGTCTTTAATGTCGAGCTAGATACAGGAAGGTAGGTACAGAGGTAAGTCTAGCATTCCTTTCACAGAAAGGACATTTCCATTTAATCGAATTCTACTTAGGGGGTCGGCACAAGCCTGTGTTTGGAAACATCTCCTGCTGGGATTTACTTGGACAAGGTGCGCCTATAGTCCGGATTGGACCGAACCCAACCGGCTTGGACCGATGACAACTTTGAACGGTCGACAGATATTGATTTTTTTCGTCTGAAGTCCGAGGTGCCGGTGAGGATAAGTTGAACAACTAGGATAGGTATATTGTCCTTCCGATTGCGTTGTCAGATTTTAAATTTAATGATGAATCTAATTCAAGACATCTACTAAAGAATGACCATAAGATCTTTGTAAAATCCAGCTGCAGATATGCTCAAAAGATCTCGTTTTGTTTTTCATTAAAACCCGGAGATATGTACCTTTAAACTACCAGTAAATCGAAACCAAATTTGTGACAAAGTCACCGTGATGTATCCTGAAATGTATGTCGATAGCACTGTATGCACATAGTATGTCCTTATGTGTAGTAATTGATCTCCTTTGCAAAATGTGTATTGTATTTGCCAGACTGATGAATTTAATTTCAAAGTTTGTACATCCATGCTGTTTCCTTTATCCATCAACACTCAGCAGAGTTTCCGAAATGAGTTACGAACTTAGTTTTCCTTACTTATGTGTTGCTTTCATCTTGTTATTTACGTCCTCCTGTTCATTGTGTTATTCTATGCAGGAGTTCCAAGGTTCATTACGCCTACATAGCACTCATAGCTTTTGATGTTTAGTTTCATAGGATAATGGACAAACCATTCATTGATGGACAGTATTGACTACTCTTTGAATAATTAAATTTTCTTCCAAAAGACTTTATTTACTTCACTGTCCGGCTCTTACTTGTTATAGAGGTAAAGAACCGGAGGGCTATTAAGCGGTACTAGTGTGGATATGGTTCAAAACTGAACTATTGCGAGGTGGGCACACTTGACTTCAATCTAAATGTTATAATATTCTTCCGCTGAATAGAGAAAGTGGACTCCAACACCTGAGGTACAATTTTCTAAAAGTCTATCTACTTGGATACGCTGATGACATTGACATTATTGGCAGTATGCAGCGAACTGTCACTCATACGTTTGCGACGACAAAACCAAGAATATACTGTCACATCGGACAGAAGCTCACAATAGAAAGCTATAACTTCATGGTAGCTAGGAGCTTTCCCTACCTTGGCGACGCTATAAACTTTGACCACAGGAACAATTAAAAAAACCAAACAAAGAGTTGGTCCTGTCAATCGGTTTTTCTTTGGCCTAAGAAGGAAATTAACATAAGTAGTACGGCTTTGTCAAGGAACACCAAGGAAATTCTCATCATGGCACTCCTTCTCCATTGAGAAGAAGCATAGACGTTGACGAAGAGGGATTGTTCTTCAAATATTTTCGGATGAGATCTTAGCTTCCGTTTGGGTTGACGTACTTTGAAGGAGAAACTTTAACTGCGAACTGACTTGTTAACTTTAACTGACATAGACTTGTAGAGAAAGTTACGCATTAGACGCCTAAGGTGGCTAGGACATGTAGAGCTAATGAACATCAACTTCAATTAGGTGGCGCACACACCTAAGGACTTGAACCAACTGCTGAGGTCAGTCGTCATCATGGAAAAGTTTGAGCAAGTATACACCCTTTTGGACCTAAAGCCACCAACCAGACAGATGGTGCGAAATGAAAGAACACATAGCCGCCGTAGAGGCCAGTATCGAAGAACACCCAGAAATGTCGATTCGGCGCTGATTGGCTGAATTGGACATCGCCAGAGTGTCAACCCGGCTTATTTTGCGGATGGATTTGAGCCTACATCAGTTCAGACAATGTCGTGAGTTCGCTAATTCGGCGCTGGAAATGTTGGTCGGAGATCCGGATTTTGGCCAAAAAATCATCTTCTCGGACGAGGCCCATTTTTGTGCGGTTTATGGCATCGGATCTTATTTCTTTCGAAATGAGGAAGGAGACATCGTTCCCGTCAACTGTCTCAGGAACTGTCAGAGCTTGACAACTTCGATGCATCCGAGCTGCGGTTCCATACAAGCAACGCAACGCTCGAAGTTGTGAAGGAGAAATTGGCGACTAGGTCATCTCACGGCGACGATCATGCGACTTGATACCATTCTACGACAACAAGTCAGCCACTTTGGACCACATCGAGGCGTTTTCGATGAATAACGCGGCACATAGTGGAGCGATTTATCACAAATAGGACCGACTGCTTGAACCATTGCCTGCGAAGCCGAGCCGGCTATCCAAATGATATCCTACTCCACAAATAATGGCATGAATGTAGCTTCAAAATAAAGTCAGAATCAATATTATATCTCACACCACTGTTGTTTTATTTCAATTCCTTTTCCTATCGTTCTTATCCAGTCACCCTGTACCACAGCTTTGGCTACTACGAATCCATTGTCCTACAGATAACCCCCCTCCCACTTGATCCTTTCCAAAAAAAAACTTGTTAATTTCAATCACTTTAACATACATTTCGCCGCGCATTCAAATTCTTTCGAGAAGTCAAAACGTTCAAATGCGTAAATAAATACAAACAGAATCCCTTCAGGCCTAGACCTTCCACAACTTTTGAGTGTGATAATGCCACAAACAACAAAAAAGATACAAATTCCCATGGTTTATGGTTTATTTTTGTTTTTCCTTCCATTTTTGCTTTCGCCCCGAAGTTAATTTTCAGTTTCAGTATTCAGATGGTTTCGCCTTTGTTATTCGAGAAATGAAATACAAATAGCAGCACGAGTAACGTAGCGCATTCTCAGAGAAGATACATTTTTCTGCATGAGGTAGTGTGGTATGACAATGCTTTGGGGAACAATTTGAGGATTAGATACATTCATTCGTAGAGTTGTAGTCATTTTTGTTTTTCTTTTTTCATTTATATTTGTTCGGTTAGCTTCGAGAATCACTTTCGGTTTCGCTTTGTCGACACGTTGTTTGTTTGTTCAAATATTCGAAATTAAAATTCCTTGGGGATTCTCAAGGCGTCTTATGATGAAATTTTAGTTTAGAAGTGATTTATAGCAAGGAATTGATTTTTGAGTGAGGCATTCGAATGTAAATCTGGTATGGGGCGTGGTATTTGATTTGAATTGTTGGCATTCAATTCAATATCCTTTCGCTTGAAAATGTTGACGTTAAACAGACTCTTTAAGTTTTAAGATTTTGCATGCACTTCAGATATATTCTGCACGAGCCCACCTGGTAACTCGCAATGACTGGGGAATATAAAAGCAATTTGCCCCGAAAAATAGGTTACGCATACGCCACCGAACCATATACTGAGATCCTGAATATACCTTCTCGTGACTCAATTCAAGTCGGATATTCTGTTTCTGTCCATCAGCAGCAATGTCCAGGAAAAATACAAGAAATTTGTCCCGAAAAATGCATGAAAAAATGGGTTACGCATACGCCACCGAACCAGATACTGAGATCCTGAATGTGCATCAGGAGCACAAGCGAGCCTACCTGCAAGCTCACAATGTTCGGGAAAAATACAAGAAATTTGCCCCGAAAAATGCATGAAAAAATTGGTTACCCATACGCCACCGAACTAGATACTGAGATCCTGAATGTACCTCCTCGTGACTCAATTCGAGTCGGATATTCTGTTACTGTGCATCAGGAGCACAAGCGAGCCTACAAACTCGCAATGTCCGGGAAAAATACAAGAAATTTGCCCCGAAAAATGCATGAAAAAATGGGTTACGCATACGCCACCGAACTAGATACTGAGATCCTGAATGTACCTCCTCGTGACTCAATTTAAGTCGGATATTCTGTTTCTGTGCATCAGGAGCACGAACGACCCTACCTGCTAACTCGCAATGTCCGGGAAAAATACAAGAAATTTGCCCCGAAAAATGCATGAAAAAATTGGTTACCCATACGCCACCGAACTAGATCCTGAGATCCTGAATGTACCTCCTCGTGACTCAATTCGAGTCGGATATTCTGTTACTGTGCATCAGGAGCACAAGCGAGCCTGCAAGCTCACAATGTTCGGGAAAAATACAAGAAATTTGTCCCGAAAAATGCATGAAAAAATGGGTTACGCATACGCCACCGAACCAGATACTGAGATCCTGAATGTACCTCCTCGTGACTCAATTTAAGTCGGATATTCTGTTTCTGTCCATCAAGAGCACAAGCGAGCCTACCTGCAAGATCGCAATGTCCGGGAAAAATACAAGAAGTTTTCCCCGAAAAATGCATGAAAAACTTGGTTACCCATACGCCACCGAACCAGGTTGATCAGATAACCTTGAAGTCACTTGTATATATCGAGTTTGATATTCACTAGGACGATTCAAATCAGATCCAAGCAAGCTCGTACGTTTTGTTCAGGATATATGCAGTTCCACTGGCAAAACAATAGCAAAACCCTACACAGGTATGCGGATGCTTTACCGATCTATCAAGCTTGATGGTTAGCATATTCATTAAATTTTATGATGCACATCTAACGAATAGACTGTCCTCTATTGAGCTCAATATCTCATGCATTTCAAGCTCACAAATCAATAGCAAAAGATACTATCTGTCCAGCTCACGGTACACGGTGAAAAATAAAAATAAATTGGCATGCACTTCACCGCTATCTAAGATGGTTTTCGTGTCGATAATATATTTAAACATCTCATTGTTTCTGTTCGTGAACCCTCGCTGCATCAATTGTATGTTGTACTATGCACCCTTAAACACGATTTAGAGAGTCTAACCGCTTCGTTGAACACCCAAGTGAATTGCGGAAGCAGTTTTTTATTTTATTATTCTCTACTGTGACAATATTTCGAATTCAGAAAAAAAAGTATAGAGGACGAGGAACAGAGGAAACATGCTCCATAATTAAGGTTAATGTCGATAACCTACCGCAGGTACATAGATACATATGCTGACAAAATTCATGGCTGCACGCATGGTATGCATGTATCACTGTACGATGTATCCTGTAATCGAATTTGCCTATAACCTTAAACTTTTGTTCATCACTTACTCTCCGCCATGAGGGAATATTTTTATGTTTCGTCAAAATACTGTTTGTTGTCGAAATTCCACTCGACGATCACGCCTAATGGAGTCTGCCATAAATCGTATCCTTACTCTTTTATACTTGAGTATAGGAGAGTATAATCCCAAGAGGCTTCCAATTGCGTGGTTTGAATTTCAAAATTCATCCTTGACAGGAGTACTCGTACACTCGTTCGTACATGTACTTGCACAATGGATGGAGCTGGATGGAGCTGAACGCACTTGAACAGTTTTCTTTGCTGAATTTTCCTTCAAATCAACATTCATAATTTTATTTACTCGTCCTTGTTTTATTTTGGAAAGGTTTTTCGAAAGAAAATGAAAAGTTTTTGTTCCCAACTTAACCTTGTTATTTGCGAATGGGCGTTGCTTTTGTTTGTATTGTATACGAGTGGAGTCGGTGTAATTGTTTTTGTCCCGCAGGAGAGGTATCTGTATTAATAATGGTTCGAGGAGAAAAATAAGATTTTGCTTTTTAAATTCTATTCCCCGAAGGAATTTCTGTCGATACATGTAATTCCTAACACGTAGCAGAGATGGTTGTTACGAACATCCCTGCACTTGCGACAGTTTAAGAAACTTTACTGGTTTACGCCATTTTGTTTCCTTATCTGTCACCCAAATGGGGACTGTTTAACGGTAACAATATGGTCCATTGGGAGATAAAGTGTAGTGTAGTGTGTAATATCCTAACAAGATGGTGGGTGAGGATATCTTAAGTGTTCCTTTGATAAATTTGCATTAATCCCATTAATCCTGTCTGACTCGGTGGGTAGTTTATTTATCCTTCAGCCGGTGAGAGTCTTTTAAAATGCCGTTACACATATTTAAATGCTGTCGCTTGTGTTGGTGGCTGGTAGTTGAAAGCTCAAAGGTAGGGTAGACATGATGAGACCACATGATTTATGACAGGATTTTGCTTCGGATTTATAGTAGATGCGAGGAGAGGGATTTCGGATACATGATTTGCGATGTAGAGGATTAATGGGAATTCTTTGTGTGCGTGTGTGTGTCAGGCATCGTTTATTCATTTCATTGTCACATTTCCTGGAGTGAATAAATCATGCTGGACTGTGGGGATCGTAAAAAGTTTGCCTAAATGCTCTGCTGTTGGACTCATCAAAAAACGACATCACGACATAATATTGCTTAAGCCATGTGGGAAAATCATACTACCAGAGCTAGACATAAAATCTCTTTATGGACTTAAGCCTGGATTTGTTTGAGCACAAATGTCGGGGTTTAACTATCTAATTAAGAGCAAGGACCACCTTCTGTCAGGGTCACGACCAAACATAGTTTGTCGGCAATACATGTTAAGTAGGCACCTTCCATCCATCCAGGCCATATGGAACACCAAACTATTACTTTTTGGGAGTTCATTACGAGTACTAAACAGACATTTAACAACAAACAAATATTCAACAGTTAAAATCAGCAAAACGTGAGATAAGTCGTTCAGAACTTTTTTCTTGCAATAAAGCCGAAATGAGTCGTGTTTTGTGAGATGTGGCACCGTCTAGTTGCAACCACATGTTGTCAACATGTTCTACGCATTCCGTCATCAGCTGGCTTCAACTTTATAAGCGTGTAGATGACAAGTGTTGCGCTCGTCGTAAAATCATTGGATTTAGATCTTCTGCAACGTCTTAACTAATGGGAGCCATATTTGAGTTTGTTGATGGAAAGGCCTTCAGGCATCTGTAACAAAGCCAGATACACTGGTCGTAGTGCGCGAAACGAATCCACTACAGAATCACGACTTTTGAAGTAAGTTTTGACAATTTTAACACGATTAGCGATTGTTAAACCATTCATATTTTAAAGTGGCAAACACTAAACGAAACATATACATATAGTCTCGGATGACAGTTTGATTTGACGTATGTGATCGAGGCAGGGATGACACATCCAGACCACGAATTGGACGACCCTGTACAGATGCAATAAATACTTTATGAGTTAACAGCTGAATTTCTAATATTTGTCAGAGAAAAACAACAAGATTCCTACCTAGCTATTGTCGAAACTTAACCATCTTGAAAGCCATATGGTAACACTCCTTTAAACTCGAAAAAATAGCACTCAGGGCTATAAGGTTTAAGCAGAACTATATTTCATCTATCGATGCCTTTCTTCAGAGTGAAGTTGGCCACAAGTCTTAACGTGGATGTTGAGGTTAGTAAAGACTTAGATAGAAGATGATGGCAAACCAGAATCAGGACGCTCATTCGACAAGTATCTTTAGCTCACTCCTCAGCTAATTGCCTACAGTTAGAGACAAACTGAGGACACAATCGCTTCATCCTTATCTTCTTGTGGTGCCTTCAACTTATAGTATCCTGAGTAGGACCACACTCGTGGATCTGAATACTCGGAACTGTACAAGCATAGTTCGGGTAGCTTCAGCACGCATGCGTTTTGTTTACTTGACTGACAGTAATATACCCCAGGAACTAGTTTTTGGAAGAAGGACCATGCAATCAATGGATGATGGTGACGATCAGTCAGACTATAACATAGAAATGCTAATGGACGAGACTTAGTGGCTTATCCCCAAAGGGGATTACTGTCATCGGTACACCTAACTGTTTGTCCAAAAGCGTCGTCTCTATCACGAAAAGATCTAATGATTACGAGACAACAAATAGTCTCAGATAAGAACTGAACCCCGATCCATGCGACCCAGGAAGGTACATGTGAAGTTCCTTCAAGCTTTACCTTGGTACTCCGAATTCATTAAAGAAAATGGATTGTGTTGCCTTGTTGAATGGTAATGGTAGCTTGGCTGAACATAAAGAGTCCAAGAGATGGAGAAGATTATCAGCGTTTTTTTTTTTTCTACAACATGTGACTCTCTTTCCTCTTCAGATTCTTTAACTATAAAGCAAAACGATACAGACCCTGCATTGGATCATAGTAAACAGAATTTCGTACATTCAGTTCTTTGAATTTTACTGAAAGGGTTAAGTCCTCAGAACACGTAATGGATGGCACGAAAGGCACTACATCGGAAGCAGGTTTCTGTTCAAGAGAAGTCTGAATACTCCGATGTCCAACAGAGAAGTAGTATAAGGACATATTTGCTCTTCATCACATCTCCCAGTACTTACCAATAGTTAGCAGGATTCAATTCGAAATCCACGAGCACCCGTATGAAGTATTAAAAATCAACAAAGTCTAAGGTCATTCCAATCCAAATTGCGACACAAAGTTCAAACAAACCGAGTCAAATCGACATCTAATGAATAACCCATTGCCTATACCATGTCTAGTCGACGGCGCCAGATAACGTCCACAGTCCCTTTAACATACTCGTACATGCCGCATACAAATCGATTGGTAAAGCAAATAGTAACCAATGTCCCAATGCAGCGGATTGCCCAACCCTCGTTCTTCGCCACTTGTTAACCAAGGGTCAGTCAACCAACCTCATAGCTAATTTATGCCTGCACTGACAATCAATTTCCAACCCCAACTCCACTACATGATTGATTGAGGGGGATTTTGTTTATGTAGCTTAGCTAAACGGAATCACGTCACAACTCAATTTATTGCCCAATCAATAAAAGCATAAACTACCCCACCCCAGAGCAAAGGCAAACGAAAAGCCGCAAATTATTGTTTCATGAACCAAGCCATTAAGTGACAATTAATAGAAAGTCTCAACACTCGAAAGCCCAACCCAAACACCACACGCTGTCAATGTCAAATTAATAAAAAATTGACAAAACAATAGACAGCAGGCAATGAGGTACTATTCCCTCGGCTCTGCATCATTAAGTCTATTGAAATCTATCAAGCAAATCAGTTCACAATATTTCAAAATCTGCAGAAAACCAAAAAAACACACCAAACCCGGGTAACTAGTAGACAGGTAAAGGTCATGAATGTATCTCGCTTGTAAGTCCACATAAACCCTACGTGAAACAAAAAACATAAACAATGATCATGCCATTTTGACAGGCATAAACCGAACGAACAATACAAATTAGGCAACCATCACCGTCAGGCAGGCATACAGGCCGTCAAAAGTTCACTCAAAAGTGACACAATTATCTCAGAGAAGAACAGCGCCAGAGTATGACATGACAAGATCCCCCCCTCTCTGTCAACCGATATACAGAATACTGTACTGCACTGCATGTATCTATGAAAACAAAAAGTATCTATTCAGAAACACAATTGAAGTTTTTTTTTTTCTACTTTTTGTTTGTTTTACCAGATGCCCCCAGCTTTGAATTCAACCGACCCACCACCGTGGTACGCGTCACAACACCACTGGAGTTGAGTCAGGAGAGTCGAAGCTAAGCAGGCGGCATCAGCTGTATGCGCATGGTTTTCAGTTTACATCGGAACTCGACCGCGAAAACACACACTAGATACGGGCTACTTATCCACATGGCTGACGTAGATACCACTCACTGTTGACCTCTTGTAGATACACCAAGCCTAATTCCCTTTTAATTGACCAACTATCCATTAAGTCACGGATTTCAGAGATCTCTTTAAAAATCCAAACGTATTGTGTCTTAGAATTGTATCCATGTATCTATTCGATGAAATTGAAAGTGAATTGTATTTTGAAACAACACGGTGACTTGCAAGCGTGACGACCGTAAAAAAAAATGTCACGTCCTCTGGATCTGACGATAGTGTGAAAAGTGTTTCTCAATATTTGAGCTCGAGTTCAAAATAAATATTTTTAACGATATTTTAGTGAGTTTTTAAGTGCCTCTACACCGCTATATACGGATGGTGCAGCAGAAATCGGGTGTGTTTGCATAGATTTCTGGAAGTCGTTGTGATATTCGTTTTCGGTTTTTTTTTGTTTCAACCGAGTTGTGTAAATGTTTTATTGAATATTTCGAGTGGAATTTGGATAAAACACGTATTTTCGAGGTAATTACCATCACTTAGTTGAAAGAGGAATGTATCTGCATCATTTGAAATGACAAATAGATTGTTTGTCTCGAATCTGAAGGTCATACTGTCAGGACGTGACATCGAATAGCATACGCTTGGATGGAATAAATTAAGATAACATTGAGATTGGCATCACATATTCCACATTCGAGAATGATCGCCACATGCCATGATCAGTGTGTTGGGAATTTAAGTAGCCATTATGACTGGAAGATGTTCCTCCATAGTCTTGTTCAAGGCCAAGTGCATCTGCTCAACATGCCGTGACTGTTTGTTCAACCAAACTTTTAATTTGTTTTTGAAGGAGAAATGAATTTCCAAAGACGCACATCTTTTGATAAACATTTTTGGCTATTTTGACGTGCTTAGACTAAATATTGGCAGAAACACGAGTGTTATTGATGGTCCAGGCTTATTTGAAGCTGTCATTGTCACTAGGTTCTTTCTACTGACGTAATTGGAACTCTTTTCGATTAGAAAAGCAGGTTCCATTGGATTTTTCTAAACTATAAGAAACTATGGACATAATTACGTGTGGAGATTTTACGATGAGTGGTTTAAGACAGGCTTAATCGCAACCAACAATCCCAGGCTTAGAAAGAACCAATTAACCAGGTCCTTACTTAAATTCAACGACGAAGATACTTTCTGATTGTAGGGATTATATCTATGACAATTGATTTAAAAAATCAGTTTGGTATGCTCATGAGCTATCGTTTAGAAGTTAAGTTCGGCCTTCAGTTTTTAGCTTTTAAAAGTAAGATACATCGAAATTAATGAGAGCATAGTCCTCCAATAAACGACAGGAATCTGTTAGTTCCGTAGTCGTTTTGTGTTCACACGATCAATACTATTTGGCGACTGAAGACTATATTGATGAAAACTAAAAACACTAATTGATTGGTTCAAGACTCATTGACAACGATTGTTGCATTGATTTCAAGCTAAGGTAGCTGTTGCTTAAGGTCTTCATTGAAGGCTAAGTCAGCAATGTGTATGGAGCGAGTAGTAGGCTATAGTCACGATTTCAATACGTCCTACTTCTACTATGATACATAGGACCCATTAGTACCAGAAGATAGGTGGGTAGGTCCAGAAAAGTGCATCTTGGTATAAATCTAGCTTTAACAAGACAGGTAATGAAGAACATGTACAAAGGACTTGAGGAGTTATTCCTCTATCTAGACAGCTGGAGGAATGGTTGGCATATTCATGATTGGAATCATAATATCAATGTTCCTGGACAAAAAACTCAGTGAATGAGTTCAATTATTGGATAGGTAGAGAAAAAGGAAGCAAAATTTCAAGTCAAGACTGAAAGTCTGCTGAAAGTGGTACGAACATCACCTGAAACACACAGGTCTTGAAGAATATAAATGAAGAGGATCCTTCTTACATATTTATCTAGGTATCACAGAATGTCTTGTGAGGCTAGGTCTACCCAGATCCATCCAGCCATCGACCTACTATTTGCCAATCAACGTGGAAATGTGTCGATTTTTAGAGATTTCGCGTTCCACCAACTTAGACTGTATTCCTAGCGACTTAAAGGTTGGAATTTCATAAGCTATTTCTGCTATTACCTTCAACAGTTGATTCAGAACTAAAAGCATCCTTTTAGTCCCCCTTTTTGGATTCTTCTGAAACCCAGTGTTTCATAGATGGAGTAAGCATACCCTGGGATTCTTTGTCAAACCGGTTGCTGTCAATTTCCAGGTTCAGAATTATTCCTCGCAGAGATGCTTGGACATGGATAAATACGTTTATAGTCTATACTTGTTCTTATACAGACACATCCAAAGGCTTTTATAAAAAGAAATATACTCTGATAGAGTGCAGATCCTTAGAGTATGTACAAGACGTAAGGTTTAACTTAAACGTGAGCTGTGTTCTACTGTCAATGGTATCCATCCAAAGGAATTTAGAAAAAAAAGTCAATTCAGAGGTAATCACATATCTTTAGAGCTGCGGCTTAATAGAAAATCTCCGAAGTGGATTTCGAAGGTCCTGTTCCAGTTTGATACATATGATACATAAGAACATGAGATACATACTGACTACTAAGACAGGAATGTAGACAAATAGAAGGAGTTCTTGAGAAAGGATATTGTATTTTCTTTCTTGCAGTGGAGTTCCACAAGGTTCCATTCATTCTCCACCTTTCTTTCCTTTGGTTTTCCATAAGATGATTCCTTAACAGGATATACACAACCAAATCCAGTCAGTTTCCAACAACGGGGAAGGATTAACTTGGCAGTGCTTAATGCCAAGACAACGATATTCACTGTCTGTTCTAGTAGGAGTGCTTCTACCATGATTAACTTTCGCACAGAATGGCATCTACATTTGTGGCAACCAGATACTTCAAATCAGAGTTATTACTTTCATAGAAGTCTCATTTTAGACCTGAACGCCGACCATTAGGACTAAAAGATAGGTACTACTGCAGAAAGTTTAAAAACATGAATACAACTCATCCCCCTGAGCAAGGTCCTACACGAAGGAATAGATAATGAGAACTAAAAACTTTTTAATGTCCAGCGAGACATTTCTGTCCAACTGGTAATGAAATAGAATTCAACGTCAACCGAGGACACTCTCTCCAAGTACTTGGCCATAAAAAACGTCAGCATCTTCGTGGGAAAGATAAACTTTCCCTTCCAACGAATCCGATATTCAAAGTGCAACACTTAAACTTAAACGTAGTTTGTTGCACACAATTTGGACGAACCAAGTGGATAGAATCCGATTACATAGCTAACAAGTGCTCAGTTAAATTCTCCAGAAGCAAAGGATTATGGTTTCCATCCGAAGACAATTTCACAAAGACACTGACACTGTTAATTGAGCTTGTTATTCTAGTGACAATGAAATGGGATGCAATATCCCATGGAAAATCTTAAAAATAAGTACCAACGAAGCAACAAGTAGTTTTGTACATTGCGGGTTCGTGGACCTCAAAATAAATGTCATCTCTAGTCTCAATGAGAACATGAGACCAAACCACAAAGCATTCATTACAAGGTCTTTCTGTGGCGTAAATTGTATATCGACATCAATGCCTTCATATCGTTCGAGATTCTTAATTTTATATTCCAGTGAAATCCCATAAGTCCATCCATCCGTAATGAAGGTACAGTCCACGTAAATCTCTCATCATCTCGGTGGAGATTTGCAGCCTGAATTTCAATTAAATTTATTTATAGATCCATTTGGTATTTTTTTTTTTTTTAATTAAATCCGACATCGAGTAAAACATTTTTATTTTTTTTGTGAAAGATACATTTTCTGGATAAGCCTCATTATTTTATATTTCAACGAGCCACCAGCAACAAATATTAATTAAGTTTGCGACTCTCACTACCGACTTGACTAACACTTGATGTGTGGTTAGATGGAAACTAATTTTTATTTTCTCGAAGCCAGTTTTATTTTATTTTTCAGTAATTATCGCAATTTTTTCTCACTTTTTTTGCGGTGTACGTAGGAATAGGGGAAAACAACATCTCAAGTGTTTTGGAAGCGATTTTATAGCCAAAAGTTTATATAGTTAGTTAGGAAGCAGACTTAAATATCGCTAAATTGAATAACGTTAAAATATTTAAGTTTACGTCATCTGGGGATGTACAGAGGGTTTCAAGTACTCGTTACATAACAGAGACTCTAGATGGGGAAACATAGTTTAATTTATGAGAATCTGTCCGGGCTTTGTGTGGAAATAATTATTCTCTTATCCACATAGACAATCTGGGATGTAAACAAAGTTATTATTCACACACGGATTTATGCAAAAAGATTCAGTTAAAAGCGATTTAATTGCGATTAGTCGACAAAGGTCGCCACTGACTCAGGGGTTCCAAGAAGTCAGAGTAATTTAATGGTGGTTCAGTTCATGGTGCAATAACTAGTCGATGGCCAAGTTCAAGGTTGAGCTTTGTACATAATGAACATCTGGACAGCAATTATGTGTGATTAATTATACTGGTGGTATGGATGTTCTTGTTTTGACTGGGGGCAATGCTATCTACGTTAAGTGCCACAACACGTTTAGCTTTTGTTCTGGGATCGGATGTTTCAGTATGGTTTCTCCTACAAAATCGAAACTCATTTTTGAAACCTTCATCCGTGGTCGAGGTATACCCCATTTTTTTCTCAAATGTTCAGTAACGTGCAACTGAGTACACCAAAGTCTAAATCATTCGAAATACGTTTTTCGGTTAAGTTTTTTGTTGAATTTGCCCCATTTGACCCAAAACGCTTAGGGAGAGGAGATATGTAGCGATATTGCATCTGCAGTGGATCGAGAGACTTTTTCCATCCTTGGTCGAGGTACACCCCACTTTTTCTCAAATGTTCAGCAACGTGCAACTGAGTACACCAAAGTCTAAGTCATCCCAGTTTCGTTAATTGGTTGAGTTTTTTGTTGAATTTGGCCCATTTGACCGAAAACGCTAAGGGAGAGGAGCTATGTGGCGATATTGCATCTGCAGTGGATCGAGAGACTTTTTCCATCCTTGGTCGAGGTACACCCCACTTTTTCTCAAATGTTCAGCAACGTGCAACTGAGTACACCAAAGTCTAAGTCATCCCAGTTTCGTTAATTGGTTGAGTTTTTTGTTGAATTTGGCCCATTTGACCGAAAACGCTAAGGGAGAGGAGCTATGTGGCGATATTGCATCTGCAGTGGATCGAGAGACTTTTTCCATCCTTGGTCGAGGTACACCCCACTTTTTCTCAAATGTTCAGCAACGTGCAACTGAGTACACCAAAGTCTAAGTCATCCCAGTTTCGTTTTTTGGTTAAGTTTTTTGTTGAATTTGGCCCATTTGACCGAAAACGCTAAGGGAGAGCAGATATGTGGCGATATTGAATTGGGATTGAATGAAGACACTTATTAAATGCTGAATAGCATTCTATATATTCGGCCCAGAGGAACAGCCTCTACCTATCTACCTCGAGGATTACACGCTCCGTGATAGAGTCTGGCATAAGGCGATTTTGATGAGGTTGATGGTTATTTATTAGCAAAGGCTTGACACTTACCACGTCTCAAGTGGACATAAGTAGTTCAGACGACCAAATGACTAGCTATTGACAATTTTACACAAGATTTTCACATTTGAAATAAATGCTGTTTAATAGCAGATTTGTAGCCCTGACTAGATATATCCACAGATACTTACGATGAAGGCATAAACACTCTGCTGGGAGTACAGACATTGGATATAGTATAAATATGCATACCTGGAATGACATATAAAACAAAAATAAATTAACTACACGAATAATAGATAAACAAAATCAAATATTCAGTAGCAAAAATTGTAGTTAGTAGAGGTTAGGAAATGAAGGGTTGAAAGTGCTTGTAGATAGGGGTGGGAAAAATCCTCCTAGTGATCAAAGTCGTGGTAATGACACACCCATAAGGGTTTGGTTGATTTGTTAGGATTTGATTTATCTGCCCCGTGGGAGGCAAGGGCAAATGACACATTCTACAGCTGGCATGGAGATTTCCCCCAAGGGGATTAAGTGTACATCCCCTATCAACAATACAGAATTGCAACACATATTTAAATGTATCTTATTGATTTCATGGCTGCCGTATGTTAATGAAATCCAAATCCATGCTAAATATCCCGCATGAATAAATCTGCGCATGCAAATGTGGGCACGCATACGTTTAAAACACGATTTTGCATGCAAAATGCAATCACATCCTTGAATTCAATTTTTATAGAAGCAAATAATTTCCCATTAATTGATTTTTCATATTTCAGCTCAGTGGCACACTGAAGTCCATTGACTCCACAGAATCGGTACAGATATCCAATCCGTGCCTCTAGATACAAATTTCGTAATGATTGCGCGTTAAGTGATGAAATCACAAACTCACGACTTCAAAGGTCATACCTCTCTGTGATGCTAATTATCTAAAAGGGTTTACATATGAATGTATGTATATTTTTATTGCTTAAACTGCGTGTTCCCAAAGAAATTTACATCATAAAACTCGCAAGACAATCTGTCCACATTTTGTGACAACGATAAATAATAATAAAAATTCTCTGACAAATTTCGCTAACCTACGATCTGCAAGAGAGAAGTAGGCTATCGAACTTTGCTTTTCTGGGTAGGAAAAGTGAAATTTTGCAATTAAGAAAGTATCACACTCGGTGTTCTAGTTCAATCGGGGCAGCTATAGTATTTGCACTTTCTTCATTAGTTTGTAATTAGTTGCAATTTGCGAATTCGCTAATTGGAAAGCGAATACTTCGTCGTGTGAGGAAACTTTATTCTATAATCGAATGACTCACATACAATAGTAGTAAGTAAGGATATGATTAATTACACCGGAATCCACTTAGACTCAAATACATCCATTACGTTTTAATTGCACACTATGGGCTGTCAATCATGGCAGAATACTGAAGTGCGTAGGGAGCAGATGGTTGGTGGAAAAGATACTATGCCTTCAAACGGGCAGACTCATTTAATTCATGTAATTAGTAGCTGCTCTTGAACCCTTCATTTGGGCTAACTACTGCATGGGATATAAGGCCAATTATGTAGCGATTCATGGCGGCGACAATCGATTTTGTTCCTTATGCAGAGGTTTAGGTTCTTAAATTCGAAAAATAGTCCCTGGCAAGCCAAATATGCAAATGTTTTCAGTCTAAGTATAAAATGCAAATGAGTTTTCCTCATTTGCAGTGTTTGAATGGAATGGCATCCACCGCAATGATGCCGCGTGAGAGTAGGCGAGGCAAGGATTTTGGTTTCTATAGAAATTTTCATGAACACTGGAGGGGCATCCTGCATCCAGGATGTGTGTCTCAAAGGGAACTGTGCTTTTGATCCCACAAGTGGAGAGTAATCATTAAATTAAATGGTGTATCTGAAAGGATTTTCAACGTTTAGTTAAGATCTGATGAATGGAGGGATTTTCTATAGAAATATGCAACATACGTATGTATGTATATCTCAGGCAACATATAATCCAATTTAACGGCCATTTTTAAGACTACTGATGAAAAGGATACTTAAAATGAAAATGGAGAGAAATAATTAGATTGGACACGTGGAGTTCTAAACATTGTACTCCTACCAAAACCTGATATATCGATTGGTTTTCAAAAATGTCCTTGTAGCCGTTGGAATGGTAATGATTCCTGCGACAGATGTGCGATAGTTTCGTACGAGTACAGCGAAACTTTAACTAACAAGAAACTCTATAGATTACTTTCGTTCCTATTTTTGAAGATGTGTCCTCCAAATTTTGCAGATTTTTAACAAAAGTTTCAGACAATAATCCGCCAAAAACTATTTAAAGAAATGGAAACACATTTTTTTGTAAAACACTTACAGTACGTGTTTAACATTTTCTGATGAGAAAACAGGCCAGTTTTAGATAAAGCAACTTTTTTTTTAACAACGAAATAACGAAAAAAATAGAGGTCTAAGCCCTCAAAAATGTGGGACACCATAGTACAGATCTTTCTACAGATTATTGCGTTGTTTCGTAAAACAGGTAGACCTCCACTGTGTTGTGGGAGTATCTAAGGGCGTATATTATATTTGGGTACTGAAAATTTTAAGTTGAAAAGCAGGGATGTTAAATGCGATTTACCCAATGTTTTAAACAAGCTTTTTGTCTCCTCGAAATGAGAGAATTTCAAACAGTATTGTCACTACATTAATCATCATATTTCAATGAGATAGAAGTTTGGAAACTATTATCTACTTCGATGTAAATCCTATCGTTTGGAGCCAACTTTGGTCTATATGATGACCGGTCTTATCAACTATTGTCAACTATTCCCAACACATTACGGTCAGAATGCGGTTTCAATAGTCTGAGGTAGGAGGAGTTCTGGTATTGTATTTTAGAAATCAGATTTGGCTCAGACCTTCCATCTGAAATCAAAATATTGGAACTAGTAGCAACGTGTCGCATTGATTTTTAGGCTAAAATTCATGCCCTAGGGTAAACCTTGAAAAAAAGGTATCAAGAGCTCTGAAATACCAATCCGCTCATAAAGTAAGGCAGTACTCAAAGCCCTATCGCTTAACTCAGCAGAATCTATTTTTGCCACAAAAAACAGATTTATTTGGGGGTAGCACCAGCATACGATTTATGTTTGGAATTCTAACTCATCAAGATTGGTCATGAATTCAGAGATATATATGTACATAATTGGAACATTTGTATAGAACGTTGAACTGAAATGCACCATTTTACGCTCCTGCTCCGCTTTGCTCCGCTACTCTTTGAGTGGGAACTGCTGTACAACACTTTAGACAGAAATGTCACTTCTGTCACTAATTCTCAATGTTATCATATTTCTCTTTTTAGGAAAACCAAAGATCACATATACAATCACGTGGATCGCGTACGTTTGGGTCAAAGTTCGTTACAAAGTCCCAACTACTATCATCCACCGCGTGGCTCTGGTTGGCGCCAAAAGTCCATCTCAAATCTAGACCTCTCAACAAATCGTCAATCAACGGCTCAATACATCGAAGACGAACGACAGCTACGTCCCAGTCGTTCCCTAGACTATAAGCACACCACTAGCAAGCAAGAAGCACTCGATATCGCTGAATTCTACTGGCGAATCGATCCAGACAAAGATTACGAAAAATTACCGCATAACTACGGTGAGTTGTTACACGTTCAACACATTGTTCTCATTTTTTTATATACATATTTGACATTCGCTCGTGTCATTGGTGAATGTAATCAGCCAGCACCATCTGTCATCTGTCATCGTAATTAATCACTCGCCTGACATTTGACTATAATAAATAATAGTTTTATGCATTTGTTGTTCTCTCTCTTTCTCTCTTTCTCTCTATTATTCGATTTTTGATTTCTCATTTCTAACAGTTGACGAAAGTGGTTATCACTCAACGAATTTATACAATCAACCGTTTGACATTGGAAACGAGTCATGCAGCTTACGTCGCTCGAGAAGCTTAGCGGTGATTCGTGAGGAAACATTTAGTGACTTACAAATTTCATCGACAAACAGTCATAGACGCTCGCAACTG
This sequence comes from Xylota segnis, assembly GCA_963583995.1. Classification (NCBI taxonomy): domain Eukaryota; kingdom Metazoa; phylum Arthropoda; class Insecta; order Diptera; family Syrphidae; genus Xylota; species Xylota segnis. The sequence goes on along the minus strand of OY757238.1, from coordinate 58,993,378 downwards.
ATACCCCGTGCTAAGCTAGTGAATCGAGGCTTTTTCAAAGAAAGGTAAGTATTTTGCAGTGTATTGGGGCTGGCACCGGTCCTCTGTTGGCATAAGCGATTAAAGCTTAGAAAAGGTGTATTTTTAACATTTTTTGCTTGCGGTTTTATACTATGTATCTGCGAGTGTTTGACTTGAAAATTACCTTAGGTATTTATATACAAACACACATGTGTACTGGTATTTCGAAAAGCAAACGGATTCAAGTTGAGGGTGCGACTGGTGTTCTGGGGGTTTCTCAAGTTCAGTTGAATTTCAGCCGGCGTTTTGGATGAGCTTTTCGTGATTTTCGGTTAGTCAGTGGATTGTAATTAGTTAATTGCTTTTATTTTTTGTTTTTTTTTTTCTCTTCTTTTTGTTTTAAATTGCAAGGTTTAACTACCTGTTTTATGAGTTTGTGGCAATTACTTCATTAGAAGTCGTTAATCTGCTGTGTGAGTTATTGCATATGTTTTATTGTGTACAAGTTATTGGCTGTTAAAATATTATATAACAAGTATCTATCTTGCTGGGAACTTTAGAAAAAAGTATCTTCTTGGAGGAACATCTGTGCCACATTGATAGTAATTTATTCGAAAAGTTTTTGTGTTGAGAAACTTCAATGTCTTCTATGAGAAGTATCTGTTCATACTGTGCTTTGGTTTAAGATACATATTCGGTTATACTAGTTCTGAGAAAGATACATAGGATACTCATGATACAAAATTGGAAAAAAAAATATTTAAAAAAAATGTTACGTATACGACACAGTGTCCCACATTTTTAGTCAAAGTTGTCTGACTTGACCCCTATTTGCCTATAATCATACAGAACTTGTGGGAACGTACATCATAAAACTGTTTGCTCTGTCTATTCGCATTCTCACAACAAAGTTTTGGTGAAAAGAGTTATTCATTTGTAAGTAAATAAGAAATAAAAATCACTGTGAAGTTTGAATCACACGACAAAGCGAAAGCGAGTACTTTTTAGTAAGTAGATACACAATTACTGGTACACGCAGTTAGCACTTACAATTGATCTAAACGATTAGAGTGATTGATGCTAAGGTCCTTTGTGAATCCAATAGAATGGAGTGGAAAACAATATTTCACTCACTCAATCACATGGTGTTACCACGACTATCCGTAGATTTAACCTGGATTACAGTATACCTAGATATCGTTTAGTAAATATGAGCACATATACGTGTCTTGTATCTGACAGATCTCTGAAGTCTAGTCAGTTTGATAGGGAGTTTCAAAAGACATTTTGCTTAACAGCTTTAATGGTTCAATACCATCGATAACCCAGAGAAGGCTTAAACATAACAAGCAGCATAACATTGAAGTGGCTAGCAGCATAAAATGCCAACAAACTCAAGCCAGCAATTATGCCTGGCGAGGCACCAGTGAAGCTGGTTTGTGCTTGCAATGCACAGAAACAGAATACCAGGCTCTCTGTGCCTCGAGACGGTGGCACGAAGAAGTGTGTACCTGGCTCGGTTGCGTATACGAAACCATTTTTCACAGATTTTTTGTTGAAAAAACTTTTGTCTCCATTATGCCTGGCGAGGCACCAGTGAAGCTGGTTCGTGCTTAGAATGCACAGAAACAGAAAATCTGGGTTGATTTGTGTCTTGAGATGGTGGGACCAAGAAGTGGGTACCTGGCTCGGTGGCGTATAGGAAGCCATTTTGTCACAGATTTTTGGTTGAAAAATGTTTTGTCTCCGGCACACCTGGCAAGGCGCCAGTGAAGATGGTTTGTCCTTGGAGCGCACAGAAACAGAAAATCTGGGTTGATTTGTGCCTCGAGAAGGTGGGATCAAGAAGTGGGTACCTGGCTCGGTGGCGTGTACGAAACCATTTTGTCACAGATTTTATATTTACCCCCTTTTCAGAAGTAGCTACATTTTTTTTCTTAGAATGAGGTCCAAACTATAGAATTTTTAGAGATATTTGCTTCCGTTTTGCCACAGATAACATGCAAGAAGTTTTCGTTCTTCCAAATAAGAATATGCATCTAATTAAGTGCCCACATCTTCGAGTTGGAAAACATTGTAAAAAATTAGAAATATCCAACTCCCAAACCCGGATCTACAAATACGTTTACAACTCAAAAAATAACTTAATCACTCCATTAACACAAAATTACCAGCAAAATTGAACAGCTGTTGGAATTGCCAGAACTAATGTGTTTTTAGTTTACGACAAAAGGGTTTCTCTCGAAATAGCCACCATAAACCTCCACTGTATGTTTCATTAATATTTTTTTTTTTTTTTCTAAAAGAAACTTAAGACCACTCACTCGTTAAAAATAACCACACAGAGTCAATAAATTAATTCCCCAATCAATTAACAACTGCCGGCGCACACAGTGTTTTTATTTATTTTTATTTTTCTTTTTTTCTTTTTCATATAAACAAAATGTGTATACGAGTATACAGTTGACGTTGGTTTTCTCTTTTCCTACTCCAAATGAATTGTTAATTAAATTTTCATATAACGCAAACAGAGAGAGGAGATTTTTTTAAAAAAATTCCGTCATTCTGCAATGATTTTCGGTTAATTTGAATTTGCAATAACAAACAACATTTGAAGATGTTAATTAATCGTACTAACTGCCAACCGGGTGCTTTGCTGAAATTCCCAGAATAACCACACACAAGGAAATTCAAAATGTTTTCTCTGTTCTTTTTTTTTGTTCTCTCAACTTCCTGGAATTGATTGTGGAAACATTGCAAGGAGCGTGGAACAGCTGCTAGGACAATTCAATTTCTGGTCCGATTAAGTTTTTTTTTTTTCCTCAAGACACCTCCTGCAGAGGATGTCTTTCGCTCAGAAGTGGTTTAAAAGAAAAACTAGATTGAAACTTATAGAGGACACTTGTCCTTTCCTTCCTTTTCCGCTTCCGTGTCATACTGGATACGGGTATTCGCCTCTCCGGGTTAATATTCGAATTCATATAGTCGTCGGACGATTTGAAGTTTCAAATCACGATTCAGTGGAGTTTTAAACGATTCAAGCCTCTAATGCTGATTTGATTGGAAAAATATTTACCACTCCAGACTGGCAGGCAAACACTCGTAAAAAGGATCATTGATTGAATGCAATTTTAATTGAAATACCCATGGGGAAGGAAGCAGGTTCCCTCAATTGAACTCATTTACTTTATGGGGCTTAAGGGACTTATAATGCGTACAGATGGAGGCATAACCAACAGCAACTGTGTGTTTTGGATTTTATGGATTCAAAATATCAATGAAATATTTATTTTCCGCACGAGGGTGTTCTGGTACTTTATTGGGTTATTTGCTGAAGGATGTTTTTAAAGGCTCGCAGGAGAAGTAAATAAATTAAGACGAAAGCAGTGCATTTAATGAGGCTGTAAATGGATTCTTTTCCTTTCCTGCAAAGGTACACATTAATGGCTTGGAATGAAGCCTTTGCCATTCTAAGATGAAATGGGTGGACTTGTGGGAATGTCCTTGCTGGTTTTTGCAATTAATGGAAACGAGTTTGACATGGGTACCCGCTGGGGATAGTCAGTGCTAAAAAAAACTGGACAGAGTGATGCAAAATTGTTGAAATATTCAGAGACTACCTTGCTCTACGGAACATCATCATAAAGGTGTTGTCAGGATAAAGTCCTCTGAACCTGTACCTTCGTGTTCGGTGAAAGAATTCCAGCCTCCCCGGACAGGAGTACTTAATTTTAGTTATTTCCTTAATAAATCAGAATGTCAGGTTGGTTTAGAGTTGATGTCTGCACCAGACTAGAATAAAGTAGTTCCACGGTAATGTCACGGATAATTGTGGATGTCGATTTACACCAAGCTTCTAAATATGTTTAAGAAAAGAATGCAAAATGAGCCATTTTCACGAATTACTACACCGCTTTGCTCCACTACGCTCCGCTGTACTGAACTATTTACCCCGCTTTCAAGAGTATGCCCTAATTTTCTTTGACATTTGACTCAGTCTAGCGTATAAGTTCTTTAATATTTTGCACAATTCTTGATTCAATAACTTGTGGCTCCAGGTCCAAGAAAATGTGGACCAACTATATTCCAGGCGCCCTTCATATGGACCTCGATGAAATCCACGAAGGCACATGATTTCTCAAACTAAAAGTAACCATTAAACCAAATTTCATCACCAAATTCAGGCGAAAGCTCATTGAAAGAGCTAAATATGCTCTTCAAGTGATTCCTACACGAGTACTTCTTTTTGATTCTCAGATTTTTAAGTGACCAAACTGATCTAGATGGCAGAATGAGTTCGTGAAGTTTTTACGTTTTAAAGAAACTGCAGAACGGAAACTTGACTATAAATAGTCACTTTATGAAGCTCGTTTCAGTAGAAAGATACATCCAATCCACTACAACAATGTTGTCTCAGTTTAATTAGCCTCCGGATGCAATGAAATATCAAACCAATTACTTCACAGAAACAACTGACAATCACAACAACTTAAGCAAATCTGCATATTTCATAGTCTGCATCAATCTACGACTGTCACCTTCCACTCCTGCCATTTTCTCACACCAAGGATCATCAATCAATAACCTTTCAGTCAATTTTCATGAGATAGAGCCACCTGTCATTGTCATCAAAGCGAGCGTCCCCTGTCATTGTCCGACAATCATTAGAGTATCTTGACTTGAAATTAATTAATTTTCACTCACAGTCAGCAGACACAGAGTGGCAATCATCTCCCAATTCATTTCCCATTTCAACGTATCGTCAATGTCAGAGAGCATTACCCAATAGTCCCACTGCTCACCTGGATGCCCTTTAAACAACACACAAAAAAAAAAATAAACGACAAATCACCCATGTCAGTGAAGTTAGAAACAATGGCCAACCACATACGCATCAATTTGCGGTTACATGGTAATTTTGTATTCATGAACTCAAGACTCCCTCATGCACAACGAACGGACGCGAACGCGAACACACACTTTGCGTGATGATTTTTCTTCAACTTGAACTTGAAGGTCAGCGTGCACAGCGCCGGGAACAACCGCCGATCAAAAGTTAATTGAAAACGATTTCCACTAATTGCCCCTCTTTACAGATTTACTGGCTCCAAGCAACCGACCTACTACCACCACCATCATCACCTGCATCAGCACCAGCACAACCAACAGTCGACAACACTTGACCGGCCAATCGCTGAGGCACCACTACCACCGGATGCAGCAGTAGCTCCACCACCTGACACAACGACGATAACACGTGAATCCGATGAATACTACGAGAACCTGAAACGATTAGACGCCCATCAGCAGTCGATCTGGCAGAACGAGAAAAGCGACTTGGAGAGCTTGAACTCGGAATACTTTAGAAACTCCCACCATCAGAGTGACTCGAACGGCGAGAAGCAGCGGTTGTATCAGAGTCGTCATCACAAGTCGACCTCGACGAACAGAAAATACTCGGCGCATTTGCTCGGCGAGGAATCCTGTCCAGAGCTGAGTCAGAGCAGTGTATTCCCCGAAACTACAACTACAAGCGATTCGGACGACCAAACGGACAGTTTGACCAATTCCGAGCAGGAATACGACATCGAGAGGGTGGAGGAGATCCTCAGCAAGGTCTACGACGAGAAGTTTGAAATCATCAGTTTGACGGAGGAGCAGAACCAGAAAAGAGCTGAAAACACTGACGAGCAGGGAGCTCTCATAGCCTACGATTCCGTGTATCTGTCATCCGAGGAGAGCTCTGAAGGCACTATAGTCGAGGAGAAACAGGAGTCGGCATCTCTACTGCACATCTCAATTGAGGATATCTACGACCCACCCGAGAGACCAGAGATAATCCAAGAAGAGCCAGTCGACACTCCTCGCTATTCCCAGATACTTAAGGTGAATCCACCATCCGTCATCGATTCCAAACCAAAAATCCTTGCAGTTGTCGAAAAGAAAAAGTTGAAAAGATTCTCCGACTACGCCATCGTCCCCAGCCAACGTCGCGGAGTCCTAGAACACTTGACTTACGTCTCAACACAGAGCACCAACCACCACCAGCTAATCGATAACCAGTACTACAGCCTGCCAGACGTGAACATCGGCAAGAGCCTCAAGGTATCCGAGCGAATCGATGCAAAGTTGAGATCGTCCTACAACCTCAAGGAAGAAAACCAGAACAACCAAACTGTCATAACCCGTAGCAGTGACCCAGCTGCAATCTACGATTCAATAAAACGTTTCGGACGTGCCCACAAAAAAGCCCGGCAACGTGAGGAGGAAACAAAAGAGCCCAAGGACATCAATCATTCCGAAACAGAGCCGGAAGTAGAGAAACCAAAAGAAGCGCCATCCATTCAAGTAGAAACGTGCTGCAAGGAGATAATTACTGGCGAACCCACAGCCACTCCGATCGAATTAGGACAATTCCGTATAATTGTAACCGATGCCCAGAATAATGTCATCGAAGAGGACTCCATAGATGGTCACACGTCCAGCCTCAACCCCGAGCCCGAAAGTGCTAATGAAAACCACTCCAATCAGCAGCTGGACGCAAATAACGACACAAATAAATTAGTACCCCTCAGCCCGAAAAGGACACTCACTCGAACTCCCTCGAAACCGAAGCGATTGACCGGAACCATCACACATACCGAAGTGTACAAGGCGAAGGATCGACGTGTACACAACACATACCGCGCACGACCGATTAAGGTGAAACCGAATGATTCGCTGAGACGTGTGGGTAAGATGTCCCGACCACAAGTCATACAAGTTGTCGACTCCAAGAGGGGATCAATGGAGAGGAAGCATCCCCTCGCCGACAAGGCGGCGGAGGATGAGTTTCTACAGAAAGTCGATGCAATTCGTTGCTACTGGTCCAAGTTGAGCCAGGACGATAGTCCAAATGGACAGGAAACTCAAAACAAACACGAAGATGTTCCACCAAAGACCGCCGCGCCCAAAAAGGACTTCATCCTCGGGGAGCCAACCAAGTCACTGATTGCAAACAAACCACTAATCACAGACGACGATTTCCAGAGCCTGATGCCTTCGATCGAAATCGTCGAACTCGACGGCGATAAACAGGCCACGATTGTCAAAGCGAATCCTGACGAGCCTGTGCCCGAATTCGATCACATCCGCTACAAGGTTATGAAACCAAACATCTTCCGCAGTAATATCCTAAATCGCAACAAAAAGGAGGCACAATTCGACGGTCTGATTCAGTATCTGCAGGAGTACAGCTTCCAGGAGCTATTGACAAACAACAATGTCGTCATCGTCGAACCAGTACGCACGAAAATCGAAAAACCCCTAAAGGCCACATCATCGGACGGCCAACACACCAAGTCCGGCGGCGGACAGAATTGTAAAATCACCGGCGGCGCTGGAAATACCTTTACCACAACCAATGGTGCTACCACCACCGATGGAGCGGCCACCACCATCACCACCAACAACAAGGACACCGAGAGTCACAACAAACTGAGTAAACGACATTTTTTCTACCAACCCGTTCGGGTTAACAGAGAACTCCTGGAGGAGGAACTACCCACACCCGACACAGTTCGAAATGTTCGAAAATTCTTCGAAGAGAATGTCCTCCCCAACCGACACAGCGCCACAGAAGGAGTTCGCAAAACAACACCCTCACCCGACCAGCAACTCCGCCAGACCGAAGGACGAAGGGCACAACGCAGTCGTTTTAGATATTTAACCATCGATACGTCGTATGGTAATGGCCAAGGAGTAGTAGGAAACGGTACTGGCAGTGCTCCAACGTTGCGGAAATGGGATTCAGTTAGTCTGTCGAGTGGGATATCAAGCGGTGATTTATCATCGCCATGTGAGTGCAGTAATGGCGATGCAGGAGTAACTACTGTCGACGGGAGATCATCACAACAGAAAGACGACCCAGACAATGGACACGCTGCCAAGCAACAACACCAAGATATTGAGATACGAGGTGGAATGCATGTTAGGGATTTCATAAGGAGGCATAATGCCTGTGGTTCACAGGATTCGAACGGATTATGTCCTGATTACTTGGACGGTGAAGTTGAAGACGAGGATCCGGAGCAGGACGCCGACGACGACGACGACGACCTGGATGATGAATTATGTGAATCGTATTATGTCAGTGAGGTAAGTGCAATTTTATAGACTACCATATTTTTGCCCCCCCCCATCTAGTGGTTTTTTGTGGAACGTATTTTATCCTTTTTTCCGTTTTAATTAAACTGAGGGAAATGCCTGGGGATTTGAACATTTTTTTTTCATATTTTATGGCAAATTGAACATTGGAGAGGTCGTGAGTGGATGCATGTTTTTGGGTTGCGTGGAAGGAGTAATAGACTCCCTAGAGACACGCCCACTTATGGCAGGGAATTCGCATTTTTACTACTGCAACTGTGATGTAAGGAAAGCAAATCCATAAAACTGTTCAAAACGGGTCAGTAAACCTTTTTCAAAATGGGCTACGTTGACTCAGTTTAAAATGCCCTAACGTTAGCCTGCAATGAAGTCGGCACAAGGTTTATGACTTCATTATTATAGACATCGGATGGGAACTAGACAGAGCACGTCTGAAGAAAGTTTGAGTATTTATAGACTCTGTCTCCACAAATGTTGTTTTCATTTGATAGTTTTGCCTAAATACGGTTGGTGTTCCACAGGGTTCTGTTCAAATTGCTATTCTTTTTCTAAATTGAAAAAAATCACAGCTAGGGTATCCTAGACTTCATATTCCGTCGAAGAAACCATACAGAGATTAGACGAGACTTAGAGGATCTATAGTGAGCTCAACTCAGACTTTAGATAGAGGATGGACAACTACTCCTGTTAGAGTTCCAAATGCATTACACCACCCTCTACGTAACAGAGAGTTGAGGGCCTCAAACAATTTCGAATTCATAGCTTTATTTGGGTGATTAAGACCATAATGTCCATCCCGATATGCTCCCAATAACTAGCGAAGAACAAGATGAATGCAAGACGGTGGATGCCATCCTCCAGCATCTATTAACCTAATTGCCCCAGTCAGCCCCAAGTGGCAATCAAATATTTATTCATCTCTCACAATGCCGATACCGGACGAACGTCAATATCAGATTACAGCTCTGCGCGAACACAGACATCCAATCTCTTACCTCAGAGACAGTATCCTTGCAAAAACAACACCAAGAACGAAAAAAACCTTTTAAAATTCCCATCAGTTCTACCTAAAGACACCACGTCCACCCGATATCCTCGTTATACACCATTTAATCCACTCAAATGTATTTTTTTTTGTACCATCACAGGACGTTCTTGAAAAGATCCGAGAATGTGGCTCAACTGTAACCTACTATGGTGGTCGTGTGATGATGCACAGTCCACCGGCAACCGGTGCAACGTTGCGTATTCCTCGTTCGAAAATAGAATTTCTAACATGCAATTCATGTCAACCGAACCAATGCCCGCATAAGGATCAATTACACGACCAACTCGCCAAGCGGAACTACACGGGTAAGTGTTGGCCAGCATATCCTCTGAAATCACTAACTGTCTTCCCTCTGTAGGTATCAAATTCAAACTCGTCAAATCAAACAGTTGCAGCAGTCGTCTCGAGTTGATTGGCACTCAGAGGCATAACAACCATGAAACCCATCATCCGACCACCATCGGGGAAGATGAATCCATTGATGACACCGAAACCAACGACGCCACGCACAAAAACAACCACAACCACAACGAGGACGACGATGACTACGATGATGGAGAACCCTTAGTGCGTCGCCTGGTACATCGTTTAGAGACAACTGGAAGGATAAACAGCTACACAGGACCACGAATCATAGAATCGCAATGCATCGAGAAGACACGCCGTCCCATGAGTCTGGTCGTTGAACGACAAAAATTCGAGCCACCAACAAGCACCCACAAACGACTCTCGGAGGGTTTTACAATTAACAACCAAATGGTTGGCAGTAAGGGTGGCCCAAATCCAATCCCAGATCCACTCGCCTACGTACAGCTGCTCAAACAAGTTACCGTCAATAATCACATCAACGTCCCGCTGGAAACCGAGTCCGATTCGCCCTGTTTCACATCCTCCGCCATGGACATCCGCCTAACGGAGAAAACTGGCGCTCCACTCGCCGCCACCAACCAGACAAATGGAAAAGTCCGTCGCAATAAAAACGTTGACTTGGCATTCACCATGAAGGGGCCAAATGGGACGATGAAAAAGTCAAATGATACCAAATCGATAGATGCAGGCTCCGCAAAGGGACCAGATAATCCAGAAAAAAATCCCAGAATAACAAGCGCCACAAAGGATTCAGCAAAAAACGTCACCATAGTCGAACATTTCGATGGGCACCTGCCAAAGGAGGAGGCCAACAATAACAAGGCACCTTCCACCGACTTGATTGTGGACAGCGCTCTGGTGCGACACTATGTGACAAATGACAAACGATTGTTTACCAAGCGCAAGTACGACGACATCGAATTCGAGGAGTTTGAGGTGTACGACCCCTTAAAGGATGCCCAAGCCAAGGCGGAGCAGTTGGTCGACGACTTGGCCGAGGAAATAGCGCGGGCGACATCGGTCTCCTCCTCCTCCGATGAGCTCAAATCAAACCTCGACGAGTGCTACGACAGTCTAGACGATAAACTTTGAACCAAAACAATGATCAATTCATAGTCATAGTCATTTTTATTTCTGTTTACTTGTGTATCTGTATCTGTATCTTATTGTTTATGTAATCAGTATTGTTATTTGTATTATTATTAATGTGCTACGTACTTACTCGTACAGAGAGGGCAGCAGAGGCACTGCGAACGGCCAAAAAATAAAGTAATTTATCCAAAGTATCTTATTTAGACAAAATCAACTGTCGTTGGATGAGTTATTTCTATTTCTATTATTATTCATTCAGGAGAGATAATAAATATTAGACATCATCGCTCCGGCCGGTGATAATGGCCAAAACCAATTTAGTTGTTTGTGTCTGGTCACATTCGGCTCGGAGAGGTGCAGAATAATTTATCCCACTTTAATTCAGTTCGTGTTTGACACTAAATGGTTCTGTGCGCCGCCAAACAAAAAGGATACCCCGAAACAGAGGATACAACAGAAAGGACTTCGGATGGTTGTTTATTATTCATTGGGATGTATCGGGCAGTTCGTTTCGGCATTTAATTGCAAAAAGGAAAGATTTTGAATTGCAAAATAGTCAGCAGTACCGCCAATGGGGCGGGGCGGGAGAATATTTTATCGGGTTATTGTGGAAAACTTTGCAGATAGTTATTGTTAACTTAAGCCATTAGCTGGATACTTTTGTGTTTCGTTGGTTTCCTCTGAAAGGTTAATTCCAGTATGAATACTGCGGCGGAGTGTACACGAGTATCCATATTTTATTAATTTTTGGTGGTGAAAGCTTAAAACTTCTATGTATCTGCAGTAGATTTCGAAACAAATGGACACATACACTGGGCGTACACAGTCAGTAATCGATAGCTTCAAGGATATAGATTGACATTTTATTCTAATTCATGAAGTATCTATCCAGATTTGTCGTGTGTCGAAGTTTACTTCCGCAAATAAATCAAAAAAGAATCTCTATTGAAAATGTGCTAAGTTATTTCCGGTCCTCCCTCAATGGGAGTTCTGCCCAACCGATGAGATAAATCGTCCCTCGTTAGTGGGCATATGATTGATAGGTTCTTTCGATATGGTACGTTGTTAAGCTCCATAAATATCCTCTTATTTCAAAAGGCATAGTCATCATAACTGCTATGAGTTGAACATTTGAATAGTTTCTGTAAGAGGACATTTTTCTTCTTCCTAGTTTGTGAGACATTCACAGAACTCTTATCGTTCATTGGTTAAATTCAATGAGATTCTTGGCAGGGCTAACGTTCATTCCAAGGAACACAGGTGTTTGGTAATATTTTCAAGTGAGATGCTTACAAGTATTTTAAGATGACCAGTACCTTTATCATTTCAATTGCGAAATGTTCGTCCTGGACTCTCGCATTTCATCGGTCTCACCCATCAGTCTGTCCAAAACAAATGTTGAGTTTAGCACGATGCCGACTTAATAGAGTGTCTTTCCCTTGCTAGAGCACCAACTCAAAGCAAATATTTATGTGGAAACAAAGGATCCCTTCCTTTGTGCCCTCAACGGAACACAGCTTCAGTGTACGGCTGGAAGTCTACCTGCCTTCTACCACTGTTGTATGTGAATATTTGGATTTGATCACAATCCTTCCGTATGTTCTCTATGAGCTGACCATCAGTATGATCATCATATTGCTCCGATCGTTTGGGTTTGACAACACGATCGTTTAAGACTGACTATTAAAAGTGCCCAATAAAAACGATCGCAACAACGTGATGATCATCTTAGAGAGAGTAAAATACTGGAGGGGAATCCTCTATTATTTGAGACACTTTCTCAGGACAGTTGTGCTCTCGGATGTTTGTCAGACGCTCGCGAGAAGTGGGGCCGTCATAAACTTTTAGGTGTTCCCGACTGGGATTCGAACTAGCTCCATAGCCCAACGCACTAACCACTGAGCCACAGAGCCCACTTGACTATCTTAGGAATTCATAAAACTTGGAAATGAAGTCTTATGGTCGTTAGACGTTCACTGATGAAGTGGTGAACTCGCTTTCTTGTAACAAAAATCACGTTTCCCAGAGGAATATAGTCCTGACTCCGCATTAAATCAAAATGGTTATAGTTTGTCTCATTGTTTTCTTGTGCATGTGAAGATATATTTCCTTGCAGATAGGTGCTTTGGTATCGTCCCCAGCAATGCAAACAATTGTGAAAGCTATTTGCTGCGCTCATATCCCTAATCTGTTTCCCAGTGCAGTTTGTTTGAAAAAGGACTTTGGTACGCCTGAAGGGCAATAATCTCCATAACCTGTGCATGTAACGTTTGAAGTTCATGTTGATGACAGATGAAAGCCAAATAAATGCGGAAACTCTCAGGCATTCGAGGGTAAAGTTTTGCCTAACAAACCTTCTCGACCAGGAAGAGCAGCAATTCTTACTCAAAACTACACTCTCTAGCTGATTAAAGCAATAATTTCCCACAAACGCAATCTACTTCCTCTCAAACTGATGGCTCGTTAAACTTTCGGCCATAAATTCGGAACACCGTCCAAACATATGTACTCGTATAGCCTACAGATTTCGTTTCATAACCAGATGTGGTGCCGTCCTCCTTCGAGAAAGTTTTCGTGTTGACATTAATGTATCACACAGTGATTCTGGCACCAAAGTTCTGATTCTGGAGAGGGGAGGACGAGAACTTATTGCCAAATTAACGATTTTTGAAGGACGGAGGTAAATGCTGCTAGAATATCGGAGAAGTGAATCTGCCGGAGTCACTGAAGTAACTTAGATGGAGAAAAAATGGGATGTGGTACGCAGCCTCTTGTTGGGCGCCAAATAGAATAGTGAGGTTCTCATGGCCGTAATCTACCTATTCATGTGTTTGAAGTAACCATTTTATGGTACTAAGAAACGCATTGAACCCACGTATCTTTCACTATCAACATGACCTCCTTGAGTATCTTTTAAAACTTTTCGCTTTAAAAAAACAATTTTACCTATTTCAACTCAAGTGTGTGGGCGACTTTATCGATTCTCCATTTCTGGTTAACATGCGCCAGACACCCGCCATCGTGCTACTAGTTTTCAAAAGTTTCTCTTGTTGACACGTTCCATAAAGAAGTCGCTCTGCTGTTAAGTTCTTTGAATTTATTTCACAAACTATCACCAGATAGGAAGGAATAGATACTGCAGTCTCTTGTGATGATAATTGAGTCAACTAAACTTGCCTCGTAAATACAAATAACGAACAAAATTTCACTCTCCTTCCAGGGGAACTGCGCAAATCTTTTATTTACTTCCCTGACGCTCGCTGTGTACCTAGAGCAGGAAAAGAGCCTCATTCAATTTTAATTAAATTCCAACTACTGTCAGACGATGACAACTCAAATTTTATGGAAAATATTTTCGTTACACAATTTTTGAAAGGACTCCGCTTCCAAATACATTTTGTTACACATTTCTGTCTGTCAGTTCGTCCTCAAAACATGATGCAAGTTCAAAAATTCAGGAAACAAGAGTTGAAGCCCCAATCACAAAATCATTCGGTTCCCATAAATCGTCCTGACTAAACTTAATTCTCCCATTTAATGGACCCCATTCACAAATTGAATTTTCCACAATCTATTCGAAGTACCTACCTCTTGAGTCCTTGTCAAACTGTAAGGAGAAAATGTTGGTTTCTCCTAGTGCAGTGTTACCCACAAAGGACGAACGTTTCCTTTTGTTACAGAAATGTAATTCATGAAATAAGCTCACAAAAGAAGTACCTACTCAACTTACACATCCTGTCTAAGGACTGACAATATTTTAGGAATTTTATGCATGTGCTGGTTGGGAGCAAATTTACATTCACATCCTCCTCGAATGGAACCCAACAAATAAAGGCATCGACCACAAGTGAGATTTCAATAGACCTAGGTGCAGGGGAGCTCCATAATGATATAACACCGAACACCCCTAATCATGGCAGAGCCACAAATGGTCCTTTCTAGAAATACGCCCGCATTATTACATTTTTTTTTGTTCAAGGAAACATGTCGCCCTTATACCGAAAGATAGTCACTATCTCATGTAGGAGTTCCTCTTTTTGTTGAATTTTTTAATTGCATTACCATGTAGATACGCTACGTTTGTGACTTTCACTCGACGACGGATAGAATTTAAAATTTTACCTTTACATCGTGTAATCGGATTGAAAAGTCATTAAGTGGGCTTTACCTCATTCCGAAAGGACCCTCCCTTTGGCAAGGATTAAGTTTCGAAAACACAAGTTTACTTAATGACAGAAATAGTTAAGTGGGTCAAAAGGACGTGAAGTGCTTCTAATTGGAAATTCGTTGAATGTGTCGTATATGTGGTGGCAATGTACTTCAGTTTAAGGATGAAGGCAGAGGTAAAAAAAATAATCACGTGCCGATTTCATTAGTTCATAAAGTAACAAACTTTGTCCTTCCGATGGAAACCTTTGTAATGCTTGACAAAATGTCCTGTACAGTGAACAGTGGACTTTGTTGTCTGTGAATAGCAGGGTTACGGTGGAATTGTGGGTCAATCAAACCGTAGGTTGTAGGTAACAAAGGAAAACCGAAATAACTTCGTGTATTTGGAGAATTTAATTGCTTTGCCAAGGTACTTGTGTGTATTTGTTGGAAATGGATTTCAATGCATTTTAAAGCATTTCCTGCAATGGAAGCCAGTTGAGTAGCATTAGCAGGCTAAGAAGAGTTTTTCTCTAGCGAATGGTGTGCGTAAAAGCTAACGAGAGTAAACTAAATACAGGATCCTTGCTAGTACGATGACAATTGGCAATCCTTTTCATGAGTAGAGAGCTAGCACCTTCAACCGCAGGTAGATACCCATACATTATCCTGAAGTTACCATATAGCTGATTCTACTAGATTCACACAAGGACTTAAGAGCTAACATCTAAGTTGTTACTTAAGACATTGAAGAAGAAAAGGAACATCTAGGGACTCAACCGCAGTAGTCGGCAGCAAACGTAAGCTAATGTCATACATTTACTTCAAGTTCCCTTCTATATCGTATCTTGAGACCAAATCGGAAGCAAACATACGTGAACGGAGAGGACTGTCAGAGGCGATTGTAGCTTCACCTGTCATTTGTGTCATTTGAAAATCCTAGAACAATTATTCTTTCAAATGATGATTCAATTAATTGCAAATGCACTCATCTTCTCAATAAAAATGAAATGTATTTCGTTAGAAAAAATCTATGAAAAAAAAATTACGCATACGCCACCGAACCTGAATCTTTTCTCGTGACTCAACTCAAGTTAGGTGTTCTGTTTCTGTGCATCCTAAGCACAAATAAGGATAACTGAAGTCTCAGTATCGTTAGTAAATAGAGGGCGTTTTTAGTACGTTGAAAATTTAAGGGATTTTGGCTGTCCTTTGCCAAGCGTAGCATTTGGGGCGTAGGCCTTATTACCTCCGTAGGTCGTACGATGAAAGTTTAGTCTGTCCTCAAGGTACACGGATTAGTCTTTGATAATATGGCTTAAAGCAGTTCAGGACAATCAATGTTTTCCTTGAATAGTTGATTTCCAAATAGTATATCGGCAACTTTTCTGCGTTTAACAAGCCACATGTTCAAATGTGAAGTGCGCGTCGAGCAACCCTAATAAACACCTCCGCTGGATACAGTCAATTCGACCCAAATATGTATTGTGATAGGGAGACAGAACTTGCCTGGGTATTCTACAATGGGTGTAGAATGGCCTTGACCACCGATTGACAAAATCTAGCACAGAGTTTGCTTTGAATCTGAATATGGCTACGAAGTCTAAGTTCACTGTCGCATACGACACCTACGACACGGAGAAAAGTGGGAATGGTCTCATCTTAGATCCCATACGTGCTAAAGGCTGTGGGAAGGCGCATCTGAGAATAAGTATAAGCTTGGCACCAAGTACACGAAGGTTTGAAATCTCTTTGAAGTCCACGGGAGTCAGTGGGTAAGGAGACTGATAGGCGGAAATATTTGAAGGCCTTGAACGTCATTATTTGACAGAACAAAAATCATAGGACCAAGATGACTACCTTATGGGATATAAAGATTTGATTGAGTTTTAAAAATACAATTACGTGTAAAATCTTATGGAAGGCTCTACTGAAATCAGTAGCAACTATATCGACATTGCACGACAAAGTGCCGACTACGAATTCAATCAGGTTTGTGGTTGTTGAGCTGCCCTTCATTGTTATAATAATTATGAGTAAGTTTCGCTTAATTTAGAGTCAAAATGTCATAGCAAGTTTTAAGAGAATTAAACGTTGGACGTTTTGGTAATACGTTTAAAGACACGAAGGGGGATTTGGAGGTGGAGATCCTGCAGAATTTGTGGAGACAAAGATTCATGAACTAAAGTCACATTAGGGTAAAAGTCTCTTGATAGCAGGAGTTCTAGGGGTTAGCATCTGAAAAGTAATTTCGCAGGGCTTGACATTACATCGTTCTTTGTTGCAGTAGCAGCTTTTAATAAAGATTGTTGTTTGGGGACGCTTCTGTATTCCACCAGATTGACAAGTAGAAATATGGGATAAAGTATCCTTGTTTCTAATAAATGTAACAATTAGAGAAGATAAAGGATTGTTCAAAAATGTATGACTTGACAGTTCGTTAGTAGGAGATGGAGTTTGACGGCAAGACTCTCTTTTGCTGCAGGGGTTCCTAGTTAAGCCCAATTCTGCAGCTTGTGTCAGCTTTTGGAGATTATATTTTGAAACTTTTGCAAGAGACTAGAAATTTGTGTATTGCACTTTTTCTGCATTTTTTTAAGGTGCTACTGTTGATCGTAGAACTAATGCATTACTTATTGGGAGGTAGGGAGTAGTTGACTTCGACGTTGTGGAGCCCATCAGACATTTTGGGAGCTCTTTTTATAATTTTTTCCTATGTTGTCATTCCAAACGATGTTGTCATCAAAACACATGTATAGGTACGTTGCTGTACCACTTTGAGGATCGGAGAACACGGCCATTCTACCATGGACGAGAGACAAAACATTTTCAAAAATAATAAAGAAAATTGGAGACAGAACACAGCCTTGTGGTACACCACGATATATTTGGTAGAAATGAGATTTGAATTAAACGATTAGACCATTTCTAATCCATGAAAGAAGTCTGTTGCCAGCTTGAAGCGAAAGGCCTTGGATATATCCAGGGTATGAGATATGAGGCGTCCCAAATAAATTATATTTTCTATCGATTTAACAAGAGTCCCATAGTTTTCAAGACATTGGATGGCTTTTGTACTATTTTAAACGACGTTATATCAAATATACCTCCAATCGATATCCTACATGACCAAAGAATTTTCTAAAAGGAGGCCAAATGATAGTCAAAGACAAGTAAAGATGGAGGTAGCCGCAGACGCTGAAAAGAGTGAGGAACTAATATTTTTGTTACAAAAAATTAATAGTGGTTGTCCGCAAGGTTGTGTTCTGTCTCCACTACTATAGTTGACTTTCTGGTAAAAACTTAATAGTTCCAGCTCTATGAAGAATGACGTTACTGTATTTTCTGACAGATATTTTCTAGAACCACACAAAACGGAAGATGCTCTTTTCCCGAAAAGCAGGCACGTAACTGATAGACATAACCTTTATCGGAATTTTCAATGGAACCAAATATTTGGCAGAGTTTGTGGATAAATCATAAATTCTTTGGTCAAAGCATGTCACTCAAGATGAGTTGTTTTACAGATTACTTCCTATCCCGATAAAAAAACGAATGAATGAGTACTAGGTTCAAAACACTGCGATGGTGAAATCAACTCCTATCTATAAGTCGATGGAATAGTACAGTCTAGAGAGATCTCTAATAGACGTCTAAGTCCTACCTATACATGCCATAATTATGGCGACTTGCAATCCTGTACAGTTTAGGTGGTGCTATGTTGGCAATGGCATCTACACAATCAATGGCAGTAAGTACAAATGAAGAATATCTAAAGTACATCATACGAAAGGTGTGAAATTCATCATTGTGCCAACACAGCACATATCTTTCTTTTGTATCTGTAGTTATTTGTTGGTAAACTTTGAGCCAAATATCTTCCGATAAGTGTCATAGTTGTTAATCTTTGCTCCGAAACGATTTATTTTGACCTGAAAGTGATGCATGACCACCAAGAAAGCCATCGCTTATAATGTTGATACTCTACCCTTTCATTCGGTGCCAACTGCAGCTTTCTGTTACAATTTATTGCATGTGATTCCTAGAATGTCAGGGTTCATTCTACAGTTCGATTACCACCATGAAGTAACTATACTTTCCCCAGTAAGTTCTCATGCCAAAACCACTGTT
The DNA here is from genome assembly GCA_963583995.1 of Xylota segnis. Taxonomy (NCBI): domain Eukaryota; kingdom Metazoa; phylum Arthropoda; class Insecta; order Diptera; family Syrphidae; genus Xylota; species Xylota segnis. The sequence continues at coordinate 58,974,444 of OY757238.1, read as the reverse complement.
TGCCAAAACATAAACCGAAAAACCTTCCAAGTATCTTAACGTACTCGCACAGCAGAGAATTACTACAGATTTACACTCGGAACCTACAAAAAATGTCATCGATTTGATACTGGTTGGCAAGACTTAGTCTACCGAGATTGATAGATATCTTTGTCAAGTTTAAGCCAAATCGTTCATTCCATGGCTACCTGGTATATCCCAAAATAAAAGATTCACCTGCACTTATTTTCACTTCAAAAGTGTTTTGCATTTTTCATTCCCTAGCTGTGGGTGAATGGAACCTTTATATACCAACCAGTTCACCATTCAGACAGTACTCCATTTATTAACTGCTTGGAACTACAGGCATCCAACATCAACTTACCAACATCGTCTTAGAGAAAAATTCAAAGTTTAAAGTTTCCCCAACTGAATAATGTATATTCATCTATCTCGGCCCCACATTCTTTGCTGCAAAAAACTATATCTTTTAAGGACTTTATCCTTGTCCAGTATGCACCTGCAATTGTGTCGAATGTATCTCGATTTCAAGTACTTACCTTTACTATCTCCTACCCCTACAGGTGGTGGAGGTGGTGGTGGTGGCGGTGTTGCTGGTGGCTGTGTCGATGATAGCTGTCTTGATTGTGACTGTTGTGTACTGCAGTATCTTCCTTTCCCCCTGTAATCCGTTGTTGATTCCTGAAAGTATACGAAAATTCGAAATAATCAATAGAAATTCAAATTAGATACTTTGGGGGGTTTTGAACGCAAGGAGTTACGAAAGAGCGATTAACTAATTAAAACGGGGGGACTTTGTACCCTACGACGCGAGGTGTTGGAACTGCATGCTCGAAACTGGTGGGAATATTTTCTTTGAATTTGCATTCAACCACGCGCTGGAGGTGAAACAAGTTATAGCTTTTAACTTTATCTCTGCAGTGTTGTGTCATTTTGTAACCCATATGGCGAGGTAAGGTTTTCATACTAAAAACAGGGGTTTTCAGTAGAATAAAGCTAAATCACCACCGCTATACGCTTCAGTGAAGACATGATGACTATGATGGTGAAGGGTGGGAAAAGTAGTTTGAAATTAAGGAAACTTTAGGAATGTACGCGGACCCAAATTTGGATAAAATTCAGAGACCAACAATTTACCAACTTCAATACAAAAAAGGGCACAAAAATTACCCATGTTTAGTTCGGACACCACCACAGCAATATCCGGGTCTCAAACCGAAATCCACTTTTTCCGGAATCAAGTGAACATTTTATTAGTCCTTCAAGGCAGACTTATTAAGAAAGAGCTCAAATAGTGGTATAACGATTCTCTTGGCGTAGTAGCATCAGTGAAGTTTGCAAAATATGGTAGAAGTGCAAAATATGACCAAAAATTTTGGAGACTAGACATGGCGTTTAGCTTGATTAATTTATACTCTTAACTCGTCTTGTTTCTAACACAGCCAACCTCATGAAATCCGTTTTGGCTAGCTACACGGTCTGGAACTACCTTGAACTAGAACTGAATTATTTCTATTCACCAGAAGGCTCTTCTAAATTCTATTGAAGCTCACGTTAAAATCCAGGCTATTTCCGAATACGAGCTTAAATCGCATTCAGCATCCATCCTAATTTGAATTTAATCATAGATTGGTCGCGTGGAAGAAAAGATCGTATTCATCATAAGTAGGTGCAGACTCAGATAGCCTAGGGATTTGTTGACTCTTATTCGTCTAAATCAAGAATAGGTTTCCTAGGTTAGACAGAATATCCAATAACCTAAAAGAGACCGGATATGGCAGTCATCTCAGCCGAATTCTCCATCCATTCAGAGGAATGCTACAAGGTTGTCTGTTAATAAAATCTATACTCTTGGCAACCCGTATAAAAGAAGGCAGGGCACTTAAATGAACAATGATGACAGAACTAAACACATAGACTATGCTAAAGATGTCACCTTGCTTTTGGGTAGAATTATGGGATTACACCTCATGGCCCATACACTGAACTAAGAAAGCAAAATCTATGTCTGATATGCTCTCCAAAATCTGTAATACTTCTATCAACAGAAAAACATAACTACGATGGTTCTGCTCTAAAAATAGTCAGTACTCCTTCATGAAAAAAGAATATGCTAAGCAATGAAATCCCCTAATTCAACCTAGAGTACGAGCGGTTCGCCCTAAGCAAACTTGGTACAAATCAGTTAAGGATCTAGCAAGGTCTCTAAAGTTATTGCTATTAAGAGAGTTGTACAAACTTCTCATTCTCATTCTGAAGTGACTATCTTAATATCAAGACAGCGTGACCTGGAATATGCACTTTCCTTTAAGACAATCTCAGGAACGAACAAACAAGAAATAAACACTTGCGACACCAGGATCATGTAGGAATTAAGGCCTAACTTCTCTCAGCCCAGCTTTGTGGTACGAGTGTTGTTGATTCACATTCGAATGCTGTGTCTTAAGGAAGAATGGAAGGAGAATCTTCCTCCCTATCCCACCAAATAAAATTATTTCTTGAAGGATATAACGTGGCTTATAGATCGTAAGTTCTTTAATTTATATATCGTCGTTGAAGATGGTTGTTCTTTAAATGAAAATTATGATTTACCTAAGAAAAGATGCTGCAAATCGTCAGTCAGTTACTTGCCAATATATAGAGACAGAGGCTCAATGCTGAGCTTCCATTTCACTTAGTTTTTGCGAACCTCTAAATGGGAATGCAATCCGAACGACTACAGATATGCAGTTGAATAGCTGGAGATTGTAAGTAAAATGCGTTTGCTGGGACTGTTTATTCTATAACCACCAGTTGATCGGGGAAAAAGTGAATGAATTCGGCCTTTTTTTCAAATATTTCAAGGATTTCAAGGACTATTCCTTAGAGCACACTTCTACTTTACTATCTACAGTATTTGGGAGTGTTTATTCTGTACCAGATGGACGCAGAAATGGCGATCTGTTGCAACCTGTAGAGCACAGTCTAATCCTCTGTTTCTTTCAAATACCGTCTACTTTACAAAGGATATCCGAAAATCACTACCGGCACTAAGCTTTTATTGCAATTAAATCACCTCCAACTCCTGTTTGCTACTAATGGCACAAACTCACGAAAGGCTTTGATTATTCAATTACGAATCATGATTTTATCATAAATAGTACAACGCCATTATAACCGTGACATTCTGCAAATACCATGAATGGTAAATACCATGAAACATACCTTTCAGTGCAAAAAAAAATTAACCGAAACGAACCCCCTTTTCGGCAGTAATTAGGTCACACTCAACCCACCACCACTAGTAGTTCTGTATAAATGTTTCATGTTGTACGACGATGATTTCAATTAAAAATTAACACCAAACAGCTATGCAATGTCGTGCGGAATTCACTTGAAAGTCATGTTCAGGGCGTCCGTATCTTTCACCAGTACACCTGTTGCAGAACGATATCGATTTCGTTCTCCGCGTGGATAGTATCTTATTTGCTCATCAATCATTTGCAACCGTAAAGCAGTCATAAAAATTCATCACCGTGCACTCAATTATTGTTCTATTTCGAGTTCAGGTGGTTCTTTCGAACAGTATTCGTCTCAAAATTCAAAATCAAAATCATTGAATATATTTTACGAAATGTTTTTGTTGAGAATACAAACAGAAACATTTTTTTTTTTTCCTCAAATACATAGAACTCTAATTTTAGAACCACACGTCTACTGACAGAATGTTGAGAAAAATAAATTTCTATCATCTGTTGCCAGAAAAGAAGGGAAAAAAAGTCAAAAATTCTGATTAAAGAAAAAGTGGATAGAAATTATGTAAAAAAAAAATTAATATACATACTTTCGCTTTCATGGGAAGTTGACAACGTCATGTAGAGTCGCTTTGGAGAGGAAAAAAAAGATTCAAATTTTGATACTAAGAGGAATTTATAATGAAATCACGTTAAGGAGGTCGATTGCGTCGTTGGAGGGTCGCGGACGAGGGGTGGATGTATAATATTAGCATCCACTTGGGGAGACAGGCGGACAAATGAGTGAAAACTATTTGTTTTTGTGTTCCCGACGCTGGCTCCAATGTTTTTCACAGTCTGCGCTCCTCCTGGTTATTTATCATTATCATCGTCGTCGTCGTCGTCTTCGTCGCATAAGAATGAATTATTACTGCTCATAAAGTGTTCGTTTATTTTAGAACTAATGGCCGGTTGGCGTTTATTTGTGCGAAATTTCTGGCAAGTTGTTGAATTAAGTTGATGAGAGAGTTCAATGGGATTCGGTGTAATGGTGATTGTTAATGATGCTGGTCAACAACAGATTGTTTCGGTTAATGGGCAATGAAATTACATTACTTAGCGCTTTGCGTTCATTTCATGTATCTGCTGCAGGTACCTTGAGATGAAATCTAGAGACTCAATCATAATAGTCGTCAATCTAAAGCAAACTTTACGTCAAGTTTCCTTCAATATCGTGTCTTGAGGCGAAATCTAGCGAATCTTCATAATTGTCAAAAGCAAACAGAAGCTAATGTCAACGTTTTACGACAAGTTCTCTTCAATATCGTGTTTCGAGACCAAATCGAAAGCAAGTAGAAGCTTATGTAAAAACTCTTCGTTAAGTTACCCTCCGTACTGCAGGCGTATGTGAACGGAGAGAGCTGTCAGAGGCGATTGTCACTTCAACTGTCATTTGCGTCATTTGACAATCTTAAAACAATTATTCTTTCAAATTATGATTCAATTAATTGCAAATGCACTCATCTTCCCAATAAAAATGAAATCAATTTCGTTAGAAAAAATCTGTGAAAAAAAAATTACGCATACGCCACCGAACCTGAATCTAACTTCTGGTGACTCAACTCAAGTTAGGTGTTCTGTTTCGGTGCATCCTAAGCACAAATCAGGTTAACTGAGGTCTCAGTATCGATAGAGAAGAGCTAAAAATCTTCAACAAAAAAATTATGAAATAAATTACGTATTCGCCACCTGAATCTGAATAATATTGGTCAAGAGGGTGTCGCCATAGTTGCTTACCGCATTTTTAAGCGTTTTCGCGAGAACATAGGATAATCATTTCAAGTATTCCCTTATAGACCCGTGATCTGTAAAAAAAAAACCCGAGCCAGACGTCTGAAGCGATCAAATCAGGCGATCTTGTCTGACAGTCCAAATGGTCAGCGCGAGATTTTAGGCGACCCCAAAGCCATATCACGCTAACTGTATGCGGTTGCATCGTCTTGTTAAAACCACATTTCGGACATTGAAATTCAGACAAATATTTATCCATTGTTCCTGTAATACAAATGTTAGGTAAGGTAGATAGTTCAGGTAAAATAATATCCACGGCGATGCCCATTGAAAGTAGGAATAAACTTGTGAAGGATAGAGTTCCTATCAATGCAAGGTTTCAAAGGTAGAGGGAAACAAATCTTCTTCAGAAGGGAATTTGAATCACCTTTGGTGGGAAATAAATCCGCACTTTTAGAGTGAAATATTTTTCCACTGACAGTTAGCAAAAGTTCGACATTCATGTAGCAAATAACTCATCTTCCATGAAAGGCATTTCTTTTTCCCAATATCTGCTGCACGAAATAGTCGTGAGAGGAAAGAATTCACATCAGTTCCACCCTAGAGTGGAGGCAAATGTAAATTACTACACTGCTCCGCTAGATCAATTTTCTATATCTATGTATGTAATGGAATACTTTGTACATCCCAGTTGGAATCTGGATTTATGTTGCTCTAGAGATGGTATGGAGCAGGTACAAACAAGTATTTATTCTTAAACGGAGGATACTCCAAAGAGGTCAAATCATTGTACTGACCCCCCCCCCCCCCCCCCAATATTTGCGTTGACTTTCAAAGCTCAGGCCTTATCCAAAAACACCACATACCTCAGATATTTCTGTACAGCGAAGGGGAATCCTCACAACTTCCTATCTACCACTTGATTTTTTCCTGCAAGCAAAAGTATGCAATACAATTCGTATTCAGTGGTATACTTTCCGGCGCTAGAAGAATAACTACACTCGCAATATGTCCCCTTAAAACAATAAGTAGCCCACAATAGCTCAGGAAATAATCCAACCAAAGAAACTCCGGCAACATAGAACAACGAGGAATTTCTTTAACGTCCTTCCTCGGTGCAAATACCGCTTAACTGGCTTATATTGAAGAAATTAAAAATCATATTTAAATCGCTCCTAGAAATTCGTGTACAACCTCAGGACTGAGAAATACTTTCAGAAATATCTCTCGCCTACCACCGAAATTCATTTAAATTCGCCCCTTCTCTCGCAAAGTATGCAACAAAAACAATCCCCATCCGGAAGCGATTCCTCGTCCCCCGGAGTGCGCGGAAATGAAAGAAAATCCAAAAGCAAACCAAAAAAAAGGGAGAAACACAAAAAAATTCCCAGCATATTCCTGAAATGCAAATTCCGTGAAATTGGCGTGCGCGTTTGTTTAACTTGATTGTGGAACCAACATAGCATCCTCCTCCAGCCACCGCTTGGTGTGGTTTCAGGCGCACATTCCGCCGGCGTTTTTTACATTTCATTTCATAATAATTAATCCATCAATTAAAGTTGAACATTTCATATGCCTCGTACAGAAAAGGGGTGTGTTTTCATTTCGACTCTACGCCTTATTTATGTATAAACGACTTTGTGGCTCGTAGCTAAGGGTCATGAACTTATTTTAATTTCTTCAGCAACTGCTCCTTCAGGACAATAAAACGACGACGTGGCAAGGACGTCAACAGACTCTTGCACAACTTGTTGGACGGCGTTTTTTTCTTTTCAGCCGTAAAAGTAAGTACGTAGTTGTAAACTGCATAGGCAGGGAGATGAATTAGGCTTGAACACGTAAGCACATCAAAGGCTTGTGTAAGAAACCCATGAAAGGACATTATTTCCCCCAGAGATCAAGCATATTACATTGCAAAGTGGAACAGCACACAAAAAAGCGCTCAAACGTTGACAAGGGTTTCGGGTGTTGGGTTAAGGGTTTGAACGCTTTTAAATGCTTAAAAAGGAAAACCGGAAACCACTGTCACGTTCGATATTGTGGTCTTGTCCGAAACATTGTTTCAAGGACGATGACAAGACATCCTTAGATCTTCCCCCAAACCCTTGGGTATTATAATGAAATTGTGGTTACAGTGACCACAAACAGGCGGGGGAGAAGGGATTGATTCACTGTTCGTTAGAAGTTGATAACCGAAACCACGATGGGAATTTCGTAAAGTGGGTGGGTCTCAGGAGGCGGGGTTTTTGACAACTTTAAAGTTTATTCCATCCCAGGAAGACTTCTTAAACTTGGACAGAGAATATATTTGTGTGCCAAAACAATTCAAGTGTAAGGATTAATCATTTTTTGTGTGATGGGGGTACTGAAGGGCACTTGGGAGTTTATTAAGTGCGGGATGTGCCTGAGAGTTGCCATTTGCAGTTGAGTAGGAAATTGGGTTGTATTGGATCCTTTTTTGATATTTTCGACGTAGTGCTTAAGTTTTTTCGTTCCATCCTTTAGGCATCCTTGTCACATCGCCTAGGATGTTGTGTTTGTGGCAATTTCATGTCGCAATTAGAGTTCTGTCGCATGGAATTTATTATCCTTTTTGTGATGAAAGTTCCGCTTAAGGGAAATTGCTTTGGTAAATGGGCGGGAATTTATTAATGATCCTTTTCCTTCTGCCTCTGCTAATTGACACTAAAATAACGACACCAAGGTATTGTGCAGTAAAAATTAATAAAAGTAAAGCTTTCCGTTCTGATTACTCGTCACTTTGTACAGCTACAGGCTGTAGGATAATTAATTTCAATCAAAGCAATAAAATGTGTGGTAACAGTTGCCAATGGATTTGTTTATGGGCTGCTGTTGTATATAATTGGAATTTATTGGCCCGCATTGTAGTTTTGACAGTTGTACGAGGCCAAAATTGACGTCTAACATCAACTGGACATCCACTTCTCAGGTATGACACAGTGGAATCCGAATCATCTTAAGTAACTTGCTTATGCGTTGCAGAACAAGTCCAGCCGGGTATACAGCACTTGGAGGAAGTTGGTATTGATCATAATTCCGACTTCCAGCTGCCAATGCCACCCCAGAATTAGCACAATATCCAAGAAATATTCCTTCTCAGGCACAAGAAACAGCCTAAAACAGACTAACTTCTTCTGGTACGGTACAAGTAAATCCGTGAAACACGGATGTACATCCGAATAGATTCCACGACCTCAAGATCAGGATGAAGTAAAGTCCGAACCAGCGTGTTTACCAGACAATTTCCTAAGATACTCTGTGCTTACTCAAAACATATGCATAGCTTAGGTGGCTTTCATTTCACCACGGGACATCACCTATCAATGCATCTCTCTCTAGAACCGGCTAACTGCCAAAATGTGTATATTTCTGCTCTCCCACAAGACACAACCTGGCACCCTTCAAGCTACTCTGTTTCCCATTAGATCCCACAACCTTGTGGGGAAAGACTGTGTAACCGGAAACACAGTCATCAGCGAATCCAAGGAACGAGGCAACTGTCAAATAAGTAAGACCTGGCTTGGAGCTATATTAAGAGCGATGTTTGAGTCCATTGAGCTCAATTATAAGACTCCTGAGAACCTACTTTCAATCGTCAATGGATGAACTAATGGTCACCTAGATGCCTGTATGAATCTTGGGAGTTTCTTCGGCTCAATATTTTCTACATTGTCCAGCTGCGCAAGGAAATAGCGTCTTTGCTTTTGGTGGCTAGTGACGGATTATATCGCTGTGGGGTTGTCCTAACCATGCTGCTTGATTTCCTATCACACAGAGTCCTGTGATGACATCAGCAGCTATCTCGGATATCTCTGTGACCCGCTGCCAACAGAGGGTTGCTTTGTAGGTCACTGAAATATTTTAACGAGATTGGATCTTCAACTTCAGTTTGAAAAACGCTGCAATCGTCCTTGACTCTGAAGAACAGATTCGTATTTCGAAACTAGCAATAGACTAACCCCCTTTTAAGCTCCTGAGTCGATGTCAAGTGGAACAAGGTTCAATATTGCTTTCACTACTGCTGTTGGCCTGTTGTCATCCTGTCATCGAGCCTGTTGAATCCTTCTCACGCTATGAAGATGGTCTGTCTTCTCAGGCGCCTTCCACCAAGCAATAGAATCACCACATCATGAGTTAGTTAGATTTTGTCAGTGGTCAGGAACTATCAACTTTTCAAAAAGTATCACAAATCCACTTCCTCTGTCATCGTTGAACCATTCTCTGATAAAGCTATTCTTTTAAGATTTGGATTTGAAACTTCCAAGGTATTGGACACCATCTACTCTCTCAACCAACTGTCCATCTATTTCTATCAGAACGAGAGATTGTAGCCCTAACCCTATAGGGGAGTAGACACTTGTAGGACAAGTTCTAATCATCAATACTGGTCATAGGATGGAACCTTGCCTGAGTCCACTCTGCAAATTCTTCAGACAACATTCTTATGTATCTACAATAAGTGACACTTCTACCATTATTGAGTCTCTATTGAGACTATCACAAGCTTGTTTTAAGTCGATGAATAGCAGGTGAAGTGACGATCGATATTCAAAGAATTGTAGATACGGTCGACTCAAGATGATTCACTGTGGAAACTTGCTTTTTTGCTCATCACCCAGCAGTGATTTGAAAAGCCTGGTAAACATCTGCAGAAATAGCAAAGCAATAGACAGTCAATTCAACCCAAAAACCAACCTCAAAGAAGAGTGTCATATTCGACACATCCCCAATTGGACAGGTAATGGTCTCCCCTTTCTTTAAGGACATCCTAAAAGATTTAACCCGATCTGAGTGCATAAGTAAGGAAACCATTGCCAAACCAGTTTACCAAACTATCTAATTAGGTTTCAACTTCAAACCACAACCAAGTTATGGTCCTTTATTTGTCGAAATCAAAGGATAACCCACAAACCACAGCATACCCACATTGTTGTATGCTACACCAAACATTTGCCCCAGAAATCAATATAATTACAACACCTTCCCGTGTCGGTGGCACCTACCACAAATGATTATAAAATTATGAAGAAAATCACCCAACCCGTGTCCCAATTGGCTCGGCAGACGACCAACACCACCCATTCATCTTGGCCTGATATTATTATAATTTGGTCCCATTATTTCCACCCCAGCAAGGCACCATTACTCGGAAGTGCAAGTCCTTCCTGTTTATAGATTTTTCACTTTAAAAATTCATCCATTTCTAGTTGTAGATACATACATAGGTGGGTGCACACAGAAACCACCATCATCTCAGGTGCAGTGTGGCAGGCTACCCTTCTGCCGTCAATATTGGAACAACGTTGTTGGCAACATTTTTTTTTTGTTTTTATAGAAAACACAACTGATGGCGCCTTCATGGAAAGGATTTGGTCTGGTGGTGAAGTTCAAGGAGACAATCGATGTTCTCTTGAAGCCACATTTTCGATAGCAATCACAGAGACAAGGGGGCAAACAAATTTTATTTATTCACGAGTAGCAGTAGCATCCCTCTTATACTGGCAACGGAGGCCTATAAACCTCTGCTACATGCACAGCCAAACCCCCTTTCAACTCGTCGACAGACAATTATCCTCGAGCGATTATTCCATACTGCTGCTGCTGCTACTTTACTGACAGAACAATATAATGGTGACGATGACGATGTTGATGGCGGAAAACAGAGAAATGATGAAAACAGGATGCGGGCTCTCGGGGCCGGATGCGAAGCGGCGACATTTTGTATTGTTTCACAGCGAGTATCTGTTGTGTATCTTCCTGAACTGTGTGTATCTCTGTGTGTGGTGTGTACTAGAGATCTGTTGAAGGAAAAACATCCGTTTTCGTAGCGAGCCTATCCTTTCTAAATTCTCCTTCAATGGAACAGCACTTTTGTTGCGGCAGCTTTGTTTATGCGGCAGTTGAATGTTATTTCTTGTTGAATAATTAAGTTGAATTATAGTGTAGTGGCGGCGGTAAAAGTTGGTAGTACCTCGGGACACAATGGCTGCCTGGTAGGTGTAGTATTTAAATTTGGGTTTATGGAACGGGAACGGGAAAGTTTAAGTGTTTGCTGTTGGATAAGATTGCAATGGCGTCTGGTCCAGTAGTTCTTGAAAATTTACAAAAAAAAAAAACAAAAAGGATGAAGGGTTGCACGTGGCAGAAGCTAACGACACCATCTGATTAGGTTGCTCCTTTTTTAATGAAAGGAAGTTTGAGCCAACTACGCCATACCGACTGACGAATACTGTAATTAAAGAGTACAGACTTGTGGAAGGTCTTGTGGATGAAATGTATACAAAATGAATTGAATTCTGACGAGAGATCCAGACTTGACTTGCCTCCTTCAAGAGAGATTGTTTGCTGAACCATAGAAGCTACAAGTCACCTAGAGATTCATAGCCCAGTACGCCTACTGGAAACAATAAGAAAGGTTCTTGAAACCATTCTACACGCTTTTTCACCCACATTAAACTAAGGTGCAAATTCATCGAAAGATTAAAATACTGCAACGTCTCTGCAGGAGTCCCACAAGGTTTGCTACTAAGGCCCGTATTATATGCCATCATGTACTCTTCGACAACCGATTACAGGCTCGGCTTTCTGGAGTTCACATGTACATTCAGCTAAACTCATTCTTGACTGTACCTGGGTCTTTCGATACGTTGAATAGATTGAAGCACATTTCGCAAATTTTGAACACGCCCACAAAACTTCTGACTTAATGACATTACTTGTTCGACAAAGTATGCTTATTAAGCAAATTAATGACATTAATCGCATGTAAATCGGACAACTATAGTCGGCAAAGCTGTTTCGCAGGATTGCCTGAACACCGGAAATAGTACTCCAGCACCTATACTTGAGCGTATTCTCTCCATACGCGACAGTCCCCTACACGTTATACCTTGTTGAGTACTGAGGGATATGCCCGTCACATTGTTACTTAAATGTACGAAATCGATCAGGAAATTCCTATCGTACGAACGATTCCAAAGCCTACCTAATTTCGTTACAATCAACTTTTCTATCCTGTAACACAATCAGCAGTCCAAATCATAGACGTTAGCCCAGAGAGACAAAGAAAATGCTATGGATCTAGGCAAGCGTTTTCGAAAACCTTTCTCAAAGTATAAGGCAGAAGGATGTTATAATACCCTCTATGGTCTAATGTCACCAATGGATTTGGGGCTGAATAATCCACAACTGTACGCTCTTGACATTTCACACACAAAATACCATTAAAGTCCTACATTCGCAGACTAGTTTGCACATCATTCTACAAGTTAAAGCCATTCACCACTCAATGTCGTAAATGACGTGTCTACGACCTCCTCCCAACCAATGTGAATAATTTTTAGTAGCAATATCATACTTCAACCAGACTCATACCAAACAAATGTAGAATGTACATCACATTCGCATTCCCACATTCAAGCTTGTTCAGCAAACTGCACGTGGATGCTACGTGTCACAAGACTCACACGTTTATTCGAAATTCGTGATCTCATCCTATACACGGCTCCTTACCCAAACAACTCACAAAGCCATTCCACAGAAATTCACATAAATGTCACAACTGTCAAGGTCGACATCGATGATAATCGAAACCAACCAATCGCCAGATCTAGTACATTTGTTTAACAAATTCCCATCCACTTGTCTCAGCCAAATAGATGTATTTCGTATTAAAATTTACAAACCCAATTTATCCTCTTGACTCCTAGTCATCATCCAAGGCATTCCATCCATCATCGAAGTGTCAAAACCGTCTTTGGCAATTCAATTTCATGTCAACACCAATAAATCTCCAGGCATTCTCCTTCATAGCAAAAAGACTTCAAATTCGTTTTCATTATTCCAATATTGACAGTGCGAAGTGAGGGACAAAAGCTGGGGATTAGCCACGTGGGTTTTGCGTTTTCCAATTTTTCATTTCCTTTTCAAATAATTCTTTTTTTTTTCTCGCTTTTGCGGCCAACTGGGGGGAGATGGAACTTTTCCCATTAAACTGACTCATAAAAAAAGTTTCCATTCTAGGAACACCGCCCCAGCTGTCAGCGGGCAATTGACAATTGTCAAAACCGTTCAAAATAATGTCATTGTTATTGCCTGCTAGAAAGGTCAACTTCTGTGTGTGGTCAATTTAAAATGTCCATCGACGAAGGTGGAGGATATATTTACGCAAACAATGTACACATTGTTCGGCGGATAAAGGATTTGTGCGCCTAATTGGCGATATCGGGTTGCGCGTCTATATTAATTGCTCCTGGTTCCCCGGAGCCGATAGTGCGTCAGGAACAAAAGTCCGTGGTCGTTGTGCAGAGATTGTATTTCCCGATAGTTTGGTAATTAACTTTATTAACGAGTTTTGTAGCAGCACACTGGCCATGCAAGCTCTCTGCGGTATTAATTAATTACAGGATATGTAGCCATTTTGGTTCATCGGGCATTTTGGCAAGAGGCTGATATAATTACTCGTTTGACGTTGTACACCCACCACTGGCAGCGGCATTCGAGCATGTTGTTTGCAGGTTATTAGTTGTGGTTTGGCGGATGTGACGTAAAGGTTTTTCGGGGGCGAAGGATGTCTGAAAGATGATTGGTTTCGAAGTTTCAGATGGAAATGAAAACTTAGTTGGGGAATTTCTTGAACGGATATGAGATAAGGACGAAAGTGTGTGGGAAGTAATCGAGTTGAACGGATGCAGCAAGTTGGGATAAGATTGTTGACATGGATGGTATGGTTCCAATTAAGTGTTCTGGGGGAAAAGTTTTCCCATCAAAGGAATGAGTTAAGGGACTTCTGTACTGATGACGGGGATATTCGTGAATTATAATTAACAAACAAAATTTGGCCAAAAGTGGATGAAAAGCAGATGATGGCACCAGTTACGCTGGAGATCTTTTGTGACTTATCGATCAGCAATTAGGTGAACTAAGTGCGTTGAGCCACCTGTGATACCCGAGGAGTTTTTTGGGATTAAGTGCAGCCAGATACTGTAGTCAAAATCAGTGGAAGTACTGAGGGAAAAAACATCAGGCTACAGGCTTGAACGGTCATATGTCTAAGAAAAGGTAGTGGATTTAGTAGCCTGGGAAGGACATACCTTACATAGACCACTTTAAAATAAAAAGGACTTTCACATCAATATCTGTGGCATCATGACTCTTCTGCTTGGGTTTTAAGGAGGGCAACTATGATCAGTCAAAAGGGTAGGGTACGTCGTTAAGCCGATTGCTGGCTTTTTTGGCAAAATAATGTCAAAAATGAGCTTTTATGAGGTGAAACTTTTTCTTTCTCAGGTTTATATCTACAACGTCCATATCCTTAGTCTAGCAGCGGACTTATTCGCCTTAACACAGGTAAATAGGAAGGAAGGTTTGGGGGGGGATCTCAACGGATCCATTGTGTTCCCCGCTTTGAAGAATATCACTATAAAACAGGTTTGGTATGACATCGTTAATGGCGAATATAAAGACAATTGGTCCTAACCGCCTTCCCTGAGGAACACAAGAATGGACTGTCATTCCATGATTTTATAGATTTATGCATAGAACTTAACAAATTGGTGACTGTCGACTTATTTCTAACGAATACATGCTTCGCTTTGTGACAATTGTTGGGTGGAACCCTAAGTTATTTTACATTCCAGGGATGGTATAAGTTTTTGATAGATCGCATCGCCAATACCAATCCAACCAATCATGTTGCTATTACTATATCTACGTATTTCATCAGAAAACATTCGAAAATTTGGTTTCCAAAGGTCAAAAGAGTGTGAACTGTCACACTAGTTAATTTCATCATGAATATGACGGCTCTGAAGACAGTTCTATCCCATTGTAGGATGCTCAAGAGTGGATTCTATCGAAGTTTACTGAAGACATACTTTGACGCTTCGGAATAATAATTACTCATTAGGTCGCGGTCTCATTTGCGAATTTAAGAATTAAAGAACCATTTAATGTCTGTTTTTCATATATAAATTTCACAGCGCTTTAAGTAGCAAACTGACCTTTCACACCATTCTTTCGAGAGACTCCTTATCAGAACCTAGAATAACACCAACGGCCTTCAGATAATCTCAAATTTCAGCCTTCTACGATGCAACACTTCACTTGACAAAGTCTATTCTTAAGATTGTGCTCCTTGTTGTATAATCCCCTCGATAAGCTTCCTCAGAGGGTACACATTCAGTTTCATAAATAACTCTCTTATCGTCGTCGTTAAGTAGAGCAGCCAAGAACATCTCATTCCGCATTATACAAGTACTTATGATTGAAAACTTTCTTTTTAAATTAGCACAGCTCATCCTACACAACAAATTATAAATAAATAAACGACAACAAGATAATAGAATTTTTACGAACACCAAAACAATACCAAAACGATGACAATAATCACTGCAAACATCTGGCACTGTAGTGTAGTGCAATAACCCGCCCTCTAGATGGGTTTGTTATTTCAGATTTGCCCCATTATGATAAGAGCGACCAATTTTTTCGCACCCGTTGTCATGTCGCCGCGGTCTTTTGTATTCGAAAAATATATCCAAACCAACTTTATGGCTGAGTGCTTCTGTTGTGCTGATAATGCGCTAAGCCCGGCAATTGAATGGATTTATCAAGAACTGGAGATATCCTCGTCCTTCGTGCCTTCTACCCTATCGGTGTATATTGCTGCGATATCGGGAGTAATTGTCATTTGGCATGGAATCAACACTGTATCTCTGTGTTTATATTGTGGATAAACAGTTCATCTGTCAAATTAGAAACACATTTAATGGGAACGGGTGGTAGCACTTAATGGGGTATGTGTCAGTTGAGCCATGTTTATTTTTGGTTTGCTGCCAAATTGTGTTTGTTTTGGATAAATAATTCTGAGAAATCGTGGACAAGTTGTGGAGAATTACACTGGAACACATCCATCGTAGACACATTGCACTGAATGCAGTTCTCGTGTAAACAATGACAGCTCTCTGAGTTGGATGACATTTCCACAAGTCGTGGACACATTCGTGTGTAGGAAAAACCTGTCAAACGTCAAATGCGAATAAAATGGGGATTTCCTTTCAAGCAACATGGCTGATTTGAATCAAGAATGTTACAACAATTGACGTTTTGACCTTATTGACCCAAGAACGAATAGTTACGACTCACTCGTATTTGCACACATCAGCAAGTTATTTAGTGCGACTTAGTCATCCTAAGTTATATGTTTTCGTTGCAGATAATCTGTGAAGTGTGTATTCTTCTTCTAATGGGGTACGTGAATGTCATTACCAGCGCAAAAGATAACAACAAGTGTAGGCGGCTTTAAGCTGCTGAGTCGGTTCGATGGCAAGGTAAACATAACTGAATATTTACGAACTTACCCCCTTGTTCACACTTGTTTTTATTTTTTCGTTGATATTAAACAACAAAAGTTTGCTTTGTTGTCTGTTGTTGACAGATACATAACAGCATGTGAAGTTTTCTATTTGCTTAAGGTTTTCGTTGTATTTTGGAAATTTTATTTCAGATTAATTTGTTTAGATACTTTTTTTTTTTGGTTTTCATTAGAGGGTGATAATGTTGTTATTTGATGAGGCTAATTTTTGTTTGTTGTTATCCGCTAATACGTATTTGTTAATAGAAATGTCGAATCAAAGTGGAATGGTAACTCTTTATGGAATAATGTCCCCATTATGGAAAGGATCTGAATAGAGGGCGACTTCATCTCGGATAGAGCTGATAACTAAGACACTAATATGACCACACAATGTCAAGTCAAATGTAAGGCTTCAAACAGAAGAGCTTGTTAGTGTCTCGAAATCCAAGACCTCATCTTGGAAATCTATATCACCATGTAGACAAATCAGTCCGTGTTTCATTACCTACTCGCAGAGCCCAATTTCCCACTTTGTCAATCTAACACAATCTTGTACAGGACTTATTTAAACGGATTTACTTATCATATCAGGCCTGCCATTATGATGAGGATACATCCCTGTGAACATCATTCCCAGGGTAGGCTGCACATCGAAATTTAAGTTCAATAGCCATCATCACCTGGTAAAACTAAGTAGAAACTCACATAACTCAAGACCCACATCAAATGTCAAAAGAACTAATGTCCGACAAGGATCAGAGCGACGTCAAAATGTTTTCAAAAAAATAAACCACTTTAAATAAATAAAGTGGTACTTGCACCTTGCTGCTACAAGTTGGCAAGCTTTTCAGGATAAAAGTACAAATTTCGATTTTCTCATATATGAGCTTCCAGAAAGTGGGCGTGTCATTCTCAATTTTGGACGAATTACAGAAGAGCTGAGGTTTTTTAGTAGACTTCACAAAAAAATAGTGAAAATGTTTAGTTAAAGTATAAGCAGTTGAAGTAAAAGATTTCATAAAAGTAAGATTTGGGAAGTGGGCGTGGTTGTCTGCTGACAATCGCTGTAAAAGAGGTGCCAATGAGTGGACAATGAACATTTAGATTTTAGCTCCTATTGCGACCCCACCGACTCCAGATATGAAGATTTGACCAGCCGTGTGACACAGAGTCGATTGTGATGACTGCATCCATTTTGTTCGGAGGAACCAATACTCGCCCTATACTCTTGGATATAAAATTCGAATATGCCGCAGAGTCGCATATAAATTTTCGAATCATACTGAAACTTGATGGTAAAATAATCGATTTAGTTTGAATGTATGAGCGCATATAGTCTAGACACACATTCTACCAAACTCTAGTCAAAATGCCGAACTGGAATTTGATTTAATTTCGCCAGAATTGGATATTCAGCTGGGATTCTAACTAATAATGTTGATGCGCCAACCGACTCCATAACATTGTCTCTCTGTATTGTACCACTGAAACTAATCGCATTATAAATATTCGTACATTCCCATACAGAGTTCTAGTATATATCGACATTTTGGACAAAGAAGGACGGGGTATCGTTTGGTGGAAAATGCAAACAATGTACCCCTCTGTAGACGAGTATAATCAGTTTGATATTGACGGTGAGTACTTTTCAATTAATCAATTCTCCATGACGAGCCGCAGCATTCAGTCACAGTTTATGGAAGCCTTTGGAATGGGTTTTGATATCCTACCGGGAATGTCGCTATATGCTTTTCAATATTCCTAAAGTCCTCCAATCTACTCCCAGTGAACTATCTCCTTGGAGCCTCCTAGCCCGACCAAAACGAGACATAAAAACTATATGTTTAATGGATGGCATTTAAACAGTATTAAATCTGTAGGCCCTACTTTCACGAATGACTAGGATTTAATGACTGACTCATATGAGACTTATTAGGACAAGAAAAGGAAGTAACGATACTGCCTTGTTGTCATCTTAGATGTAAGGTTTAACTTATTGAAAGGCAGAGGCTGTGTACAGGATGAACGAGCTAAGAGCGATCGGCACCATTCGATCGTATTGCAAAGCAGCACAAATTGTACCCATCATGGTGTCAATTAATGAAGTCCAGAACAAGTACAAAGCCAAGGGAATAGCATCAAAAACCAAAGAAAGTCATCACCAGACACGGGGCATGCAAGCGCTAGGTACACTTATTGACTAGAAATTCTCCACATAAACTTCGGTAAGAATTGCAAAGATATCCATGGGTCCTGCAGAAATTTCAGTAATATTTCGACAGGTGACAAACACATCACAAGAAGCAGGAACATCTGTGCCACAGTGATAGTAATTTATTCGAAAAGTTTTGGTGAATGTCTTCTGTGAGAAGTATCTATTCATTCAGTGCTTTGGTTTAAGATAAATATTCGGTTATACTAGTTCTGAGAAAGACACATAGGATAGGTAGTCATGATACAAAATTGGAAAAAAAAAATATTTAAAAAAAATGTTACGTATACGACACAGTGTCCCATTTTTATAGTCAAAGGTGCCATTTCAGTTGTCTGACTTTACCCCTATTTGCCTATAATCACACAGAACTTGTGGGAACGTGGATCATAAAACTGATTATTCTGTCTATTCGCGTTCTCTCAACAAAGTTTTGATGAAAAGAGTTATTCATTTGCAAGTATATAAAGTAAAAATCACTCTGAACCTTGAATCACGTGACAAAGCGAAAGCGAGTAATTTTTGTAAATAGATACACAATCACTGCTACACGCAGTTAGCACTTAGAATAGATCGAAACGATTAGAGTGATTGATGTTAAGGTCCTTTATGAATCCAATCCAATGGACTGGAAACCATATTTCACTCACTCACTTAGTGGGACTATAGTAGTGTTACCACGACTATCCCTAGATTTAACCTGCATTACAGCATAGATATCGTTTGATAAAGTTTAGTAAAGTTGATAACGTGTACATACATACATGTTGCACTGACAGATCTATTGAGACCTCACTTTTTGATAGGGATTTTCAGAAGATATTTACCATCTAGAAGCCAGAGAAACACAACAAGCACCCGAACGATACAAGTTCGCTTTAAAACCAGGTGGCAGTTTGCCGTCTATGAAAACGTTAAACTATTCCAACGACATACAGGAAACAAAAAATTTAAAACCAAAATATACGTTTCCACTCATAGTTCATAAATTTCCTTGAATCACGCAAAGCTCCTCAATATCGAAAGTTTCTTGGAAAGTGAAAGCAAAGGGTTCACCGCACTGGATAATTCCATTTGACAGACATTCACTTTGACATTTAATGGCCAAGAAACCAACACGACAAGAGCCACTAACCACATAAATCATGGAGTTCCTCAGGGCACCGTGTTGTCCCCGAATCTCTTTCATAATTTCTTATTCACGATTCTATTTAGTTTGTTTCGCCGCCGATGATACCACGGGTATAAGAGATGCTTTATCTCTTCTGATCCACACCTATGTATGTATGTCCACATGTATGAATGTGTTTACATTCTTTACCCCTAGAGGGCGTGTGAATAATTCAAAACGATTTAAAAGTTTAACGAATATCTTCCAGTCGTTTAGGTTTACATGCGGCACTGGATATTTTCAAAAAAAAAAAACATTTTAAAAACAAATACACACTCAAATTTGCTCACGCAAATTACACCTACAAATGCAAATATATCATACAGAGCTACGAGTAGGACAAACACTGATTCGTAGAATTTTAGAATACGTCCCATGTGATTGCAGTCCCTTAATTAAAGCCCAAACTGTTTATGCATGCAACTCTCGATGCCATGCCAACCGACGGACGAAGGTTTGCAGATAACCCCACTGCATAGGCGTTTGACTACTTCGAATGGTTCCCCCCAAAAAGTCCTAACGTTTGGACCAACAAATAAAAACCGCTTTGAATATTTAAATAACATTTGCCCCATCCAGTGAACCGAAAGAAAAAAAACAGACTATCGATCCACAAACAATTTAAATGGTTTTAATAAAACTGTCACAGATTTTCGCAGCACAAAATATATATTTGTTTGCCCTTACTTAACCTCTCGCGTACAGGACATCCAATCCATGGATTTACAGTGAATCCATGTGCAACTAGGGCCATTAATATTTATAACACATTCACATAACAGAACGGGACTGCGACATTTGGCTCGCAATGAAACACAGACATACAGGCGAAAATAAATCGTGTAATTCATCATAAGGAGATTAGGGTCTATGTTGAACATGTTCTCGACATCTATCACAGATACAGCAATTTAGTCCTGAGCAAGTCAGTCCCACACGTGTCTGCCGTTGGATGGGGAATAGGTTTCTTTGAAGTTGCTGGCTGCAAACTTTTTAAGGCATTTACTTCAACTTTTAAGGGTAATCTAGCGGAAAAATTCCAACAAAAGCCGACAGGTGTACGAGTAGGCACACCACACCAGAATGGAGCCTCTGGGAGTGGCATAGATTTGCGGTCTCGTACGGCGATAAATCATTCGCGAATGGGAATGGGAATGCGGGTCTATTACTAATTGGATAAGTGCCAGATAGAGTACGTTTCACATGAGAGGTTATCAGCTGAGCTAAGAGAGCGGATGTCAATTCCGAAAATGAATTCTGTTTTTTTGTTGCTTGATAATAATTTGACTCCACAATCTGGCGCACGATAACAGCACTCAAAACGTAAACAGGCGGTTTGGCTTTGTTGCGCTTTCGAGCCATGAATAGATTCATACCACATGATTGATTCCCACAGTAATTCCGAGCGCTGATAGCGCCCGACTAACGTGGGTGTGATGATAATTTTGTGGGATACCTAGATTAGATACAGCCGTAATCATGAATAATTTATCACGCTGCTATAATTGATATTTAAGCTCTTTGTGAGTTATGTCAGGACAATATCGTTCCGAGAAAAAACAACCGAGCGTCTGGTTTCTCAGATAGCTCCTGCAGACGAGGGCGGCTATGAACTCTCAAAATACGATTATGAATGTAAACACATCTCCGAATGTAGTGCACGAATGCGATAAATTCAATTTGGCACATTTATCCACTAGAAACCGAGTGGTTGGATGCAAAAATTTCTCAACTATCTGCTGGCAACAACTTAAGTGTTTCGTTAAACCGAAGCAATTGCCGACAGAAATCTTTCAGTTCCTGACTCAGATTTCCGGTGCAAATTGTTTACGTTGAGTGGGGGCAATGATTTTTTGAGGAGAAAAATATGTTCACGGCTGTCGTTACAAGGTCAAATGTGTGCGAATGGCGATAAAGTCACCAAATTGCGTTCAAAGACTGTGTGCCACAGCACCAGCACATGAAGTAGTAAACTAGGTAAGTTATTATGTAAAGCTCTATGTAATTGATTTTTAAAATAAGACATGGCAATTGGATACCTTACTTACACTCGTATTCCCCAAATAAAGTCGGATAGTGTGGGATAACTATATCTTACTTCGAATCGTAATTGAAATTCCCAGGCATTTCTCTGTCAAATTGTATGCAAACATTGAGCAACAGTGAATTATAATATCGCCGATTTGTATCTATCTCTCAGAATTTACACTTAGGACGCTTAAAACCAGGACAAACTAAAATTTCACCATCATCTAACCCCTGTAAGTATGTGACCATTTACATTTCATTGCATACCCTACGGCTGGCTAATAAATTCTGATTTTTGATATACAAAAAAGTGCCACACTTAGGCCACAATAGGACCACAAGGTCTGGTGTCCTCAGCAGGAGTTCATTAATACTTAAGTATGTTAGCGAGTAGTAGAGAAGCATTTTCCCCGACAATACTTTCTTCGATTTGAGAGAGTTTGGCAGGTGCATGGGAGGTAAAGAATAGTCTCGCCCTTAGAGCTTCTTCTTTTTCTGGGAAACTAAGCCTGATTTCAACAACACCTACTATTGTGCTGAAGAGGCATCTCTTTCATTATATTAGACTGTTGGAGCATTTGGGGCAGTTTGGGGCAGATCTGTTTTATTAACAGATAGGCGGCAGCTTTGCAATTGAAGGCAACAACGTTCAGGGATTTAAATGCGACTTGACTGTCGGTAAAAATGATAGTATCCCTACTATACCTTACTCATCATTCCGTCTGAAACAAGCTACAGTGAATAGAAAGGCGGAAGGACAAACAGAGTGATCCGTACATTTATTTCAATTGCATTTAATAGTTGAACAGGCAAGTGTGCTGCAAACGGAAAACATCCTATAAAAAGGGTTTCTTCAATGCCTCCTTCGACACAAACGTTGATGTTAACTACTTAAAAATTTACAAGCCATCCACAGAGCCGTTTTCTTCTTCGTCGAAATTATTGGAGACATTACTTCTTCGAGTTCAAATTGCTACGACCCGTGTCCTTTTCGTAATTAGTTTTAAATGCCTTTCGATTCCCTCTAATTGGTCCACTATATTGGCCCTAATTGAATTATTTACAAAGTACATCTACATCATCCTTCCACTTCATAAAACAAAAACCTATTCCATTCAATTTCTCCTCCTCCTCTCAACTACTTACTATTCCCAGCGGGCAAGTTCCACAGAAATCCGTCTATCTTACGTCATTATGTTTCAATTTCCTACATAAAGCCGATTTATTAAGGTCAAGTAAATTAAAATGCAAATCCCACAGAGAATATCCAAAGCCGCTCGCCCTCGCTAGTCCAAATCAAACAAAATACACACGACTACCGGAGAGAGGTTACCGAGAAACAGGTCACCAACACTAAATCCCTAAATCCTTCCCGCTTTCCCAGCTGTACTAATCATAAAAGCCAAAATCGTCCTCCTTCCGACTCAGACTCCGACTTCACCTTCACTATTCCCATCTATCCACCGAGCGGCAAGCAGCAGCACAAATTCAGGATTCAATTTGAAAATTTTAATTGCACAACAAAAGATTCTTTCCTTCGCCACAGCCAGCCTGAATGGGATCCTAATTAACGACGACCGAGACGACGACGACGACGATGATGATGAAATAAGGAAAAAAAATTCTCATCCCAAAGTTGATCTCAATTAGGTTATGCAACGCAAAACAGCCAAAACAGGACTCCGTCTCTATTCAAACAAAAAACCCGCGACATGAACAAACAAAAAAAATGAAAAAAATAACCGACGAGCCTATGTGTTTTTAATGGAAAAGCTTTCCTGTTCATCCAAAGGACGAGCAGAGGATTAGGTTTTACCCAAGCGGGTGGGCGGAATATGAAAAGGAAACTTGGTTTAATGATAGTAGGTCTCGCAGGAGGCATAGACATGAATGATATCCTTTCGTGATATAATAAGGAAACTTTAATTGTTGTTAATGGCAGTCGTCCCTTTTTGGCGTGTAAATAATTTCACACAGCCAACAACGGTAACGGCTGGACGGGTTTCATTAACCTCATTTCCTGTGAAAGTAGCGAAAACAAGTAACACCCGCGTAAGGCAATTTATAAAACTTATTTGCATCGCGAACCATAAACGTCGGACGGTGAAATTGATAAAACTGATGGATGAGGACGACGGTTCGGCGGTAAACGAACCAATTTGAGACGTCATTCCCTTGATCCTTAGTCAGAAAGGGTTGGTCTGGAGAAACTGGCTGGATCAACACTAAATAAGGGAACGGCGTCTACGTTAACTGAAACAATGAGGTCGAAGGACTGGGACGTCCTGTCAACGGCTGGGAGATCCTGTGATGGTTGTTGGTTGATAAATGAAATAGAAATCCAAAAAATGGAAAAACGAACTCCGATTCTTTGCCGGAGGCGTATCCCTAAATCTCTTAATGACTCCCATGCCTCCAGCATCAAGTGCCGAAGGCCAGTTGCCAACGCTACCAACATGCTACCAGAAGTCCCCCAACTGATGTCCCGGAATGCCAGCAGCGCTGAAAAGAAGGTCGAAGACTCCTTGTGAGCTCTACAAGCAGAAGAGACGGAAGAAACATTGGCTTCCACAAAAAAGGACCATTAGAACCGCGCAGTCTTCGAAGAAAGCGAAAGCGAAAGATGAAAAAAAAACAAGTCAGGCCAACAGGAGACATACAGAAGCCTGTAGTACAGTCAGTGCTGAGAATATGGAGAAGTTTCTTCTGTATAACGACGAGGAAGACCAACACCCCGCTTAAACGATACAACGTAGACGATGATAGCCAAAATTTCTGTCCACCTGATCAAAGCGAACTAAGGATAGCAATATCCAAGCTCAAAACCAGCAAGGCTTACAGGCCGAGTTGTTCAAAGCAGCTGGAGATTACTTGATAGAGAGCATACACCAACTCATCTCCAAAATTTGGTCAGATGAGTGTCTCGGCATCGCAGAGGGTAGAGAAGCTCACAATCGGTAAAATTTTCACACTTGGACAGATCCTGGAAAGATCCCAAGAAGTCCAAATCGACATAACTCTGACAACCTTGCCAAACTCGTTCGCCTATGCAGGATGACGATGCAAAACGCTCGTTGGTCCACCAAGATCGGTAACGAACTCACCGAGAGCTTTGGTGTCAAACAAGGACGTAGACAAGGTGACGTGGTGCCATGTCATGTAACACGCTGTCAGAAGGCACAATCTTGCGGACGATATTGACATTATTGGCAGAAAATAGCGAGTTGTCAAAACCGAGTATATTCTGACAGCAATTCGGATAGAACGTCACAGTCGACAGCTATAACCTTGACGTAGTCTACCTCGGCTTTGCTCTAAATTTTGACGACATCTCAGCAGAAATTAAAAAAAAGTGTAACTCTTCCCAATCGCTGTTTCTTTGGCTTGAGAAGGCAACTGAGCAGAGACCTATCTCGAATAAAATTCTGTATACGACCCTGATCATACCAGTCCTGCTTTATGGCGCTGAAGCTTGGACTCTATCTAAAGCTGATGAAGACATCCTGGTCCTGTTTCCGTTGACGGGTTTTAGGAGAGGAGGTTCAATGACGAACTATACGAGCTGTACAGCGACATTGACATTGTCGTTTAAGATGGCTAGGACATGCAGAGCGCATGGACACAAATGCTCGGGCTCATAGAGTCTTGAAATTCAACCCGGAGGAACAACGCAGCAGAGGAAAACCTCGCCTTAGGTGGCACGTTCATGTAGAAAGAAACGTCAAACGGCTTGGAGTGCGAACTGAAGGCTGTTAGCTAAGGAACAACCTAAGGTTCACCCCAAACTGTAGCGCTACCTAAGTAAGTAAGGGTGAGAGCTTGGGGGACTAATAGGGAAATAAATTTGAACTACAACCATCGGAACCCGAAGTGAAGTGGTTCCTTAGATGCCAAGTAACCCAACCTTAGTCCTTCAACCGACCAAGAAATTACTTAACTTCCGGCCTCTTGAACTATTAGTATCCCATAGACCCTTAGCAAATCAGAATAAATCGAAACCATGACTACACTGGAGGCGAGCCTATTCCACTGGCGGCAGCCTGAATGACCTCATTCCCTTTGCAAATGCTTGGTTATCCCCAGTGACACTGATTAGAATGATTACTCGTCCTTCCCCACCAGCCACATCTACCTGTTCCATCTGATTATGATCGCAAAAATAAATCTTTTAGTGAGTTTGTGCGTGCAATTCATGTCTCCTGCCCGCCGTCCCCAAAGGACAACGATAGCTCCTTCTCTCAGGGAATGCGATAAACTGGATACCATGGCTATGAGCAAAAAAGGAAAAAACAAATAACAACCCATTCGAGTGTTATGTGCGCCTGTGTGCCTAATATTTTCCTCAAATATTTATAGACACACGGGTCGGAGAATCCTAGTTCCTCTTGTGCGTAACCACCACTATCCTCCTGAAGGATGAGGAATTAGTTGTGAAGGGTGATGAGCTTGCTCTTATCCTATTCCCTTCGTATCTGCGTAGTTTTTTTTTTTTTTTTGTGTCTACGTACGGTTTGGGAAATCATTTGACCTACTTAAAGCGGATAAACACACCCTAACCCCGATTTAAATGCAAATTCCAAATTCGTTCGCATCCTTGTGTCTCCTTAAATCGAGCGAATGCCACACGTTCAATTAGGGAAAAGTATTCCTTAAGGTGATTCGGTTGGTAGCTATACCCGCACTGAATTTATGTGTCCTGCCTCCTCCGTAGTAGGTATGCCGCCTTTGACCTAAGATACTCGTATCTTTTGGATGAAAGCAATTAGGCGAATGCATAATTCAGCTGAACCAAAGGTAAAGCCCTCACAGTTTGTATCCTTGCTGAATGGTTTGTTTTGACAGAGAGAGGACAAGTGGTGCTGCTGCTGCTGCTGCTGCTCAGCAATCCATGTAATTGCTTTGACATTTTTGTTTTCCTTTTCGTTTTTTTCTTTCCTCATTTGTTGTCCTTTTTGCTGAGGATAATTTTCCCTCGAGAAAGTGAGGAGACCTTCAAGGCAGTAGGCAACAGTTTGTTTAGTTTTTTTCTTTCCCTTTGATGGTAATCTACATTACAAGGATGTGTTTCTTTGTAAATAAATTTGTGTTGACAGTCGTGTCGTTCTCGAGCAGGGCCGATGTCAATGTCCTTTCCGCAGCATCTTGGCCCATATTCATACGAAGAAGTTTTAAATTAAACCAGAATGGCCTAATGAACATAAAAATAAAAGTTAAGGATGCAAATAGCTGGAATTGCGGAAGGAAGTAATTGATTTTTGTCTCATCCTGACCCAGAAAATGGAATTATATTTTTCGTAGGGTGTGTGGTGTGTGTCCCCCTTGACGAGAATCCTTATATTTTTAGCCAAAGATAAACATTGCATTATTGCCACCAAAAATGAAGGTCCTTGAACAAGTTTACTCATCACTTTCCTACAAATCAAATATGGCATCCCGTACTCCTCCTCTGAAATTATTTCTTTGCTGACAAAGTCCTATTTTTGGAATCCACTCGCAGGAGGAAATCAACTCGAAGGCTGTTTCCTATTTAATGGAGTGCTTAGGTATTTAATTCGTGGACAGTCCATTAAGCTTCAATTCCAGTAATGAAATTTCCTTTCGCCAGTAATTGTTACAAGAAAAAAAGTATCTTTTACGCGTCTACGATGAAATGTTGGTGAATTTAAATTTTAATTGAAATCAGGTTCTCCCGTGGGGGTGGGATGCGCGATTGTACAAAGTTTTTGGAAAACGGAAAATTATCTGGAAGAAGAAATCTAATTATGAAGAGGAAGTTCGAAGGAAATTCTCTGCAAAAGGGAAAGGACTTTGCGAAGACGGAAAGCGGTCCTATGCAAATACGTGGCACACGTGATGGCAAAAGAAGTTGACAGGAAATTCAGTTGCACACATCTTTTGGAAAACAAATTTGCGTTTTGCTCATTAAGTGGGAAAAAAAATCGGCAGTGGGCGAGTCGTATATTTAACTGTCAGTCGTAGGGTTTCAATGAGGAATCTCACATCTCACAACCGCCATGATGGCAGTTCTAAGTTGTGAAAGAAAGTAGCACCTAGATGGAGTAGTTTTTTTTGGGACAGAGCTGGTCAAGGCCATAGAAGGTGGCGAACGGTTTCTTATCCACACAGCTGCAGAGGTCATGTGAAGAAAGACCCAACGTTTTGCCATGTTGACCTATCAGCCAGTATCCAATAAGGACACCGATAACTTCTTCAACAGAACAACCTCCGTACTACATTTCAGACCAAGCGTAGGGCAGATCTTGTAGTATCTACTGTTGGTTCTACAAAAAGTGTCTCTCCTTACCAAGTTTTTGGATGGCGATGGTCATACCCAGGCTCTGCCATGTCGGGTCGTCATTCTAATAATTTTCTGTCATGTCTCTGTGGCCTGGTACCAAGAAATGTTCAACCACTCAGACCAAAAGAAACAACTGGCCAATCCCCCGATTCTAAGGATATGATTGCCACTTGACTGTCAATGAAAATACTAAAATCCCTGACGAGGCTGATCAAGGCCACCAAGATGTATGCCTGAAAAACGCTTCAATAATCTAGGAGGCGATGGCGATGGTGATGTTCGCATTGAATTTTTGGGAAAAAATTACCCAACCCACCGCAACTATTCCCAGGAAAGGGAGCGGTGCTGCTCCTCAAAAAAATTCGTACGGAAGTCTCGCTCCAGGAACGCACAGTCAAGAGGGTGCAGTCGGTGACTCCTAAGGTAAAATTGAGAAGAGCAATGATGGTGACCATCATGATAGCTAGACCACTGTAAGTAAGGAGGCTTTAAGTCGAATAATAGCGATCATTGCTTAATTGCTTGCAAAGAATGTCTAAGGGGAGCAAGTGCAGCATGATGTCCAGTGCCGCTGAAGAAGTTCCCAGTGCAACGCGATACATGCAGTTCTTTGCCCCTTAGACAGAATGTTGAGGTGATAAGCCACTAGGAGATGTTGCACTTTCTTTAAACTGAAACCGACAGATTGTACCGTCAATGAGGATCGATGAGGAGAACCTTATATTTCCGCATAAGGAAGTTCTGATCTATTTTTAAAGGATTCCCCAATAATCCACAATTTGAGGCCCATCTAATGACCCGAAGGAGAGTACATTGGAGGATTTCCTTGAGGTGTTTTCCAGAACAATGTGATCCACCACTCAACAAAAACGAATAACGAATCTTCAAAACAATCGCAGGCCTACCACAGGTATGTGCCCTGGGACCACTACCGTTGACCATGAGGTATTTTGACCCTGATATAGCCATCAAATTTCAAGAGACATATGAAGGTGAATTACATACTCGTACGTCAAATCTACAGTAACTAGTCAATCGAAAAACGAAGGCGTAACTCGTAACCAGTAGAAGGAAGTACAGAAACAGAAACCTTCAAATCGAATACTGAGTATCTAGAAACCACTTTTTTTAAAAATCATTGTACAACAACGTAAGCCACAAAGGCGAAAATGACAGCTCGTTCCTTAATGGAAATACGACACATACCCAGCAGGCCTAAGCACAGTCGACGACTGGAACAAGTTAGAGATAGATTTCTACTCAGTACTACAAGCAGCAAATCTAACCAGCTTAGATCAAGGAGTAGGCGTCCAAAGATTCGCCCTTTTGACATCTATCAGAAGAAAAAAAAAATGATTGGAATGACAAGAACTTTGAAATCCATATGAAAAGGCTGCTGGACAAACCATCTTATTCCGCCTACCTAGACATAGATCCAAAGACATTCAAACCAATGTTCACCGCCATTTCGTAGATTTAACTGTCAAAATGACATTCATACCGCCAAACGTCACACAATTGGCCGTGTATGTATATACATAGTGATTCGAGTGTGTCCCATTAGTCCTTTCTCTTCACTTGACCTTGATCTAGCATAGGATGAGTCGTGGTAACTACCCTACTGACCACGCTGTTAAGGTCAATAAATTCGATTCCATTCTGAGGAGACAAAGCAATAGTCAAGGACTTCGTCTAAACTCTTCCTCTGGACAGTTAAATAGGAACCTTAACTTACATGATGTACGGGACTGCACACCTTGTTTAGGCAGAGACGAAGACAAATAGCAAATTAGGTTTGTTAAGCTTCTTTCTGTGGTACACGAGTCCAAAACAAGTCCCCTTACCCACTCGATAGACGTTAACAACTTTAATTTCTAAACAAAACCCTCACACTTTCCGCAAAAGTTCGTGGAATACAAATTCTGAGAGGAGCAAATATTCCACACCCCTGCTCCATACAGATACAAGCATTCCATTGCGTCTCCATTGTGTCTGCCCAAGAAATATACGACCGCATTGCAGAATGCAATTCAATGCTAAGCGTCATGCAGAACTCCACCACAACACATTCCAACCCCGTAACGTCTGCTGGCGATTTGTCAAGTCGGTCTCTCCCTTTGTTCTCGCACATGGAGCACACTGGAGTTCTGCTCCACAACACCGCAATATTCCTCCCAGTTCCAGGGGTTAGACCTGACCTACATCCCTACACACAGAGATGTCTTTAGTAAAACTTTATCCCTTACTCGGCGAAATATATCAAAAAAGAGTGGAGTCCATCCCCCTCGTCCTTGAATCTAACTGCAATTACTAACTAATTCCTTCGCATTGGAAGAACTTAATTCCGATAAACGCGCCACGTTTTATTAGAAATGGAACTCCATCGGCAAAAAAAAAATTCATTCAAGGCTCTAGGACGGGAGCCTGTATCAAAAATCAGACAAGCAGGACGATAATTTCAAAATTTCAAGCACGTACGAGCGAAATTTTCCAGCAGCGCAAGGAGCACCAAAAATTAGGGTCAAGTTCGTTGGGAGCGCTGTCTGTGGACTGTAGCTGAGGTTCCACCAGCCGATGGTTCGGTGTTTAAGGATTAAAATTTCAGATAAGCTCCCGCCGAGGAGAGAGGCACATTACGAATGCTTGAATTAATCCTGAAAAAGTTTATGAATCCTTATTACCTCAGCGATTTAATATGGTTGCGGGGGTGGGTTGCGGGAGCGGGTTGCTGCTGGTGCTGATTTTGTGGACAGCAGGACCACATGTCGCTTTTGATGTTTATTTAATTTTTTTTTCTGTTGCTTTTGTGGCCATAAACTCGTCTGGATGTTTATTTTATTTTTTTTTATTTGGACATGACGCTGCTGACAGTCAGTTTGGATGATACTATCCGCGTCGGTCTCCAGGGAGAAGTGGGGGCTGCGGTAATGTGGCTGGCCTTCGGCTAAATCCGGGAGCCAAATGTGTTTGTCATTTATTTTAATAATGGTATTGAAGGCAAGAATTGAGAAATATCCTTTCGCCGCTGCTGGCGGTTATTAGGGAAAAGTTTAAAACTAATTAAATAGGAGATCGATGGGCTGAGTGGCGGATAGTGCTTAGCTCTTTAATTTGGAGCCACACCAAGGCCAGCGTGGAGTACAAGGTGCTGACGCAGACAGTGAGATACAACATATATAGTGTAAGTCACCTATAACGACCTCGCTTTTGACGACAAGTCGCCAAGTCCACTAGATCTATAACTTCGACTTCCGAAACACCCAACAGTTTTGTTATGCAGTTGGACAGTAGTGTCCAACGGACAGTGAAAAGTACTGCCCCAGCCACCTTCTTCCGAAGTCCTAACAGAAAGGATACCCTCATGTTGCCTAAGCCGATGTGGAATAGATTACAGTCAAGGAAAGTAACTTATTGTCTCTGTATGCTTGGTGCCGTGTAGCAGGATTATGGAACAAGAAGAAACCAACAAGATAAACGGCACATGGTCTTGGACACTTTACTAGGTAACCTCTGTAAGTTTACGTAGTTGAGGATACTTTTCCACCGGAAACTGGTCCTTTTCGAGCGTATAAAGGGAAGACACAAGCTTGAGTGGAAAATCGGGAGACTGAAACTGCGGCCTGAAAAGATTTATATGATCTTCAGTGTAGGTCGTACCACATCTGTAATGAAGGAAAGTACGTCCTTAGCTGCAAAAGCTTTTCATTTTTGCTGGAGAGCGGGCATTCACAGAGTATGTGCTCTGATGATTCGACATCTCTCGACCAGAACCTACATCGTCCTTAATAATTTTACAAATGTTTAACCCAGCGCAGCTTGCACTGGTATGGAGCTCAGTCTGTAAAGCTGTGGGACACAATCCTATAGAGACGTGGTGTTGGGTCGATCCGTCAGTGAACCAAACCAAACCTCTGGGATCCAGTGCCGGAATATTTCTAACTCAAATAACCAACCGAGGCAGTTCTCTCTGACTACGATGTCGAGGATAGTGCAAAACATGTCCCTTTTTAGAATCGACTGAAGAATTGTCAGGTGGGCCACAGGGTCTCCTGATTTATACTTCTACCTTCACAGTGCATCTAGCGGCCGTCTTTCTAATAAAGATTTCTAGAGGTTAGAGCCCAAGGACGGCAGAAATACTGAGACAGGCAATTCCCTAAACAAACTCTAGAACACAAAGCATGGCCCCATAGTTGATCATGAAATCATTTTTGGATTTAGACCAAGGGTTTGCTGCCAAGGGCTCTACTGGACCATATGGTCCTAGTAACGCACTCGATATAGGAGTTGTCAAGGATGACCCGAGACATGTGGCCTCACTAATGTGGTCCCTTTGGTGCTGATAGGTCCTAGATTGACCAGTTTTCTTGTTGTAAAAGGACCTAGAACGGTCTTGCATAGATAAATGGATAGTCTTTCTCTGGGACACCATCCTAAAATGTGGTAGTAAAGAACATTGCATAACGCTAGAGATGGTTGTGCTGTGTTTACCACTAACAAATATCCCCAAGTCATCAGTATAACCAATGGCGATGTAGCCTGATCTCTGTAGATCGACTGGAAGATCGCCAATGACCACAGAAGGGGAGAAAAGACACTTCCTTGGGGGCGACCTTTAATTGCTCCTCCAGAGGAGGAAGTTCTCAAGCATTGCCCTTATCCATTGCTTCAAATCCTCAAATCCTCGATACCTCTATTGAGTCGTAGCCAGTATTATCGAATGTGCCCTCAAAGTTCGGGAATGTCCCAAAGACTGTTTGTGTCCCAAATTTGTATTACATGTCAGGCTACAAACAGGCAGTTTGGCATCTCTTTCCTGAAAGGAAAACCAGAAAGTAAGTGTAGCACTTGGACGGTTAAATCAACCTTAGCAAGGAACCGTACTATACCAGTCCATCACACATTTCTTGGTTAGTTGTCGTATCGCTCGAACTAGATCACTGTATTGGCTTGAAGCCAGATGGGTACCAGAGGGTACCCCTGAACTGCGTGGCATGCGACTGGAAGATTCTCCCTTCCTGCATAAAAAGAAAGCTTCCTATCAATCCTGACGCATTTCTTCCTTCCCTTTCGTCTTCACATACAACCAAGAATCCCCATGCAATTCGAATGCAATTCCACATTATCTCACACAAAAGGGGTCGCCCCTGCATAAGGACAACATAGGACCAACAACCCCCCGTACTTATGTACACAACTGGCATTCATTTCGAAACAAAAACCCAAATCGATATCACTAGTTCCGGTCGTAAAATTAAATTGAAAACCAGCACAAGCAAGGGACACATCCTCATCCCCAACCAAAATAAGAAAATCCGATTTCGTTTATTTTTCCCCCAAAAAGGACGAAGAAAACGAAAAATATTGCACAGAGATACGAAATCCGAACTCGTCGAAACAAATGGATCCTTGTTCACGTGTTGGAAATTGATTTCTTAGTTCACTTTGTGAGCTTAATGGCGCCGTAAGTCGTTGATTTTGCCTTTTCCCTTTGCCAAAAAATCACCAACCCGAAGGATCCCCCCAAAGAAGTTCAAAGAGTAAAAATGTCCTTCCATCGAATATATGCCTTCCTGGTTGGAAAATGATATTTCTACACATACACGGAGGAGCACAGCGGAGAAAAGTGGTGCAAAAGTCTACGAATAAATTACATTGTCGAGGTTATGTTCTTATGCTACTTTAGTGGTGTGTCCTTGTATCCTTTTTGCCTCATTCTCCAACACACACACAGGTCGGTGTAAATTGGACTCATATTCGAAGTGTAATATGAAAAATTATTTTATTTACTAGCAGCACGTGCTTAGCAAAGTGAAAGATACATCACCGTGACGTTGAGAGATGACCCCTGTAATGGCGCACGAATGTAACCGGAATGCTAGGTATTTTAAGAGATTTATAGGCTCGCCTTGGTTTCTCCATCCCCAAGGTGATGATGGATGGAGGAGGCGAGGCAATTGCAGCACTTAATTCAATTATCATATGCTGCAGGTCCATGCTGCCTGATCGTCTTTATGCTCCAAAAAAAAATTGCTAGGTTAGAATACGTGTCAAAAAGCTAACGTTTACCATAAAACTTGTGACATCCTTGGATGGAGCCGGAGTAGCACTGTGCCGTCGTAGCACAAGGACGAATACTGCTTGAGCTGAATGGAATTATATTTACGGGCAGTGGGCAAGAGTTCCTCTCGGTGATGTTAGTTTTGGATCTCTGCCAAGGATGTGTTATTTGAACACGAAAACGTAGATAGAGAGATATTCGCTCGAATGAGGATGATTGCTGGTCCTAAGGAAAAAATTGTGTTTAACGATGAGGAATCATTTATGAAAAGGATTACAATTTTCCACTTAAACGTCAGACTGGACACGAGGAAGAAATGTGGAGCAAATCCACTCAAATCCTCTTGACATGACTAATCATCACCTTCGCCATGACAGTGAAAAACCGAATCATCACTGGAGTCGTCACCGGGAGTAATTGAAAGCGCTGCTAGGGGATGGCAGGAGAGGTGGAGAGTCATAAAAATATAGAAAGAAGGTGGGTCCCAGATGCATGTCAAAAGCGGTCTATAAAATGCCATAAACATGGATGAAGTAACTACAGCAGAAGAGTGCCAACTCAATACATGATTTAAACAGTCCGAGCAACCAAATTTTTCAACAACTATGACAGTCATTGCATTACAGTGATGCCAAGCCAGGCTTGAATGCCTGATGAAACTCAACAATTTTGACAGATGTCACAATGCTACGCTCTATTGAGTATGTGGACACGTTGGAATTGACTGTAATGAGGAAGCAGTTAGTAGGAGGAGAATGTCTTTGAAAAATTTTCGAACAGATGAACGCAAATAGAGAAGTAAACTCTGTAGAGACCTCCTAGAACAAGTAAGCAACGTCAATGATAGGAGGACTTACCCGAAAGTACCCTCAGACATCCACTTTTAAGTCGGTTCCTAAGCAAAAGCAAGCTGAGTTACTTGAGAGTGTCAAGCCTCAGATGCACTAAGTAGATTCTAGAGAAGAGTGAACATATTTACAGGAGTATGTGATAGCCTGACAGATTATGTCGTCAAAAACAAAAAGGTAAGTGTTGCGAGAGAGTTCAGCGATAGACAGATAGAAATGTCATTCTTGCAACATTTTTGATGAACTGTAAACCGATAGTTAGAAACGTCATTCTAACGACGTTTTGAATGAAGAGAGGTAGACAGATAGTTTGAAATGTCATTCGCACGACATGGGTAGGGATGGGTAGGGTCCTGCGATCGTGCTAAATATCCAGTTTGCTGAAAGCAAAACTTCACTGTCGGAAGCTATAACTTCGAGGTAGTTCAGGAATTCACTTCCCAACGAACGACACGGAGATCTGTCAAAAAATCACCATAGCAAGTCCATACCACTTTCATCAGCTTGACACAACCTCAGATGACACAGAAAAGAATTTTGGTATTTGTGTAGTTCCACGAGACCTTGTACTCTTTATATTCAAGTGCCTTTCGACTCCTGACTATACACATAAATGTCAAGGAAATTCCTTGAAAGCCTATGTGTCACATCTGAAGATTGAATGGACATCAACTGGATGAGAAGTGGTGGAGTATCAAACTGTGTACTACTTACTTTCTTCATGATAGTTTGACACTACTGCAAGTCAAGCATGACATAACAACTGAATTCATAAAAATCCAAAGGTTGAACCACTAAAACTGGCAGAAGACTATTTTTCTTCCATCCCCCTGGTAGTGTTTCGCTACGCATCACTAAATAGACATAAAACGCTGAAATAAATATAAAACACTTCTTCCCCATAAAAGTATGAGTACCTGCCCGGAGTACTCTCTCCAAACAGAACTAATATTGACATGAAAATGCTCAACTTCCGGAAAAGTATTTCATTCTCCAACTAAACAGCAACATTCCTGTGACTAAACGAAATCATAAAGATTGTTGCAAAATTGCTCAAAGCGTACCACCTGAACCCTGGTCTATCCTTTTATTTCAAAATCAACAAACCAGATGGCACTATTTCAAGTTATGTCAAACTACATACAGTGGTAGTCTCCACAGAAAAAAAAACTCCCAAACCAAGTAAACATCTTCCTTCTTCATGATTCTTAGCCAAAGGCTAACAAAACATTTTCACACTAACAACAGCACAAATTAAATAAAGTACACGAACAACCGAACGAAAGGGAGAGAACACCAAAGAATGACAGTAGTGGACGTGTAAGTTGTCTCGTGTGTAGAGAATCAGATGACATCATCCATCAAACCGAAACGAAAGTTCAGCATCGCTTTCTTAAAAATTGATGCATGAGACTTTTCAATCGAAGTCGTGACGAATGCCATGCCACTTATCATGTTCACTGATTGGCAAAATAAATAAACAA
This sequence comes from Xylota segnis, assembly GCA_963583995.1. NCBI lineage: Eukaryota > Metazoa > Arthropoda > Insecta > Diptera > Syrphidae > Xylota > Xylota segnis. The sequence goes on along the minus strand of OY757238.1, from coordinate 58,937,962 downwards.
TCGAGCGGGTATTAGCAAAGTCACATAAACAGAAGTGACGTTTCTTTGGTTTTGATGAAGTTTGCTTGAAGTGGAGTTAACGTGGCTTATCTCTATGAAAGCTCTGCTATTAGAAAGGTAAAGCTACGACATATGACGGGCATAAAACTCGTCATAATGCTAATAAAGGTGACTCTGCCGATACGTCAGAAATGACAAGGTGCTTCGGAATGATTCATCTGTTCGTTACTTAGGGCAATCCACAAACAAGTTGCTGATTTCCTGTGGAATATTTCAATTCAAAAAATTGGGAAAGCCTTCGGTGCGCCATGAAGCTGACAACAATTTTTTTCAAGAAATGCAAAAAACGAGTAAAAAAGAACCGAGTTCCAGGAGAGGGGCAAAGACAACTGAGGTCGAAGACATCTACTTGCTCCGCTGAAGTGAGTTGCGTTTCGGGTTGGTTTACTTTTTTTTTTGCTGAACTTTGATGAAAATAGGAAATTGACATTAGCAATGCATCAGCATCTAGAACAGACCGCTGCTAACCCATCATTGAAATGCCCAAAACTGGAGACCAAAACATGCCCAAATGTTTGTTACCTGCTGATTTTACACTTCAACCCAATTAAACGTCAACATGGCATGTTGACAGATGTGAGACAGACAGCGAAAATCTATTTGCGTGGATATTGCGTTTCGTTTTGATGAGAACCATGTTCACCATGAACACATTATGTTGAATGGATTTGTCAACAAGCAGAACAGCCCCGTTCAGAGAATTGAGAGGTGCGCTTGAAAGAGATAACATCCAGTGGAGAGAGTTTACTCATGCCGTATGCAACACCTTCACAATCAATCAGCGCAGGGAATAGATGGTGCAGATGTTATTGGAAATGAAAAATGAGGACTTGGGAATGTATGATTTCAGAAAGATGGCACTACAATATGTACAGTACACGGAGCAATCAGGACTTTGAAGTATATTATCGCGTCATTCTATTTTACGACTCGCGCTGTAGTAAAACCTGAACCACAGGTCCCAATTGTACATCAACGAAAAACGTTTTATCAAAAGTTATTACCACATAACCTGTCAGTCACCTCATATCTGACAGATGTCAATCGGAGATAGCTATCAAAAGAGATAAACTATGTTCAGACGATTGTCTGATCTGGCAATAGTTAGGTCTACAAATGTGTTGCCAAATGCTGCAAATAAGTTGTCAGTGAGCTGACAATGTCAAACTATTTTGCAACACATTGTGTCCCAATTTTTGACAATTTATTATCAGATACTGCTATTGTCAGATCGACAATTGTCAGATTAACAGGATCGGTAGAAAATTTGTTGCTAAAAAATTTGCAGTTTCACTGTCAGACTCATATGAGTCACTTGCGATGAGGTCGTTGCAAATACCAACGACTTCACTGAGGCCCAAAAGATTGGAATCTTTGCCCTAATTAGGGATGAAACTGAGTAGACGAAGCTGGTAGAAAGAGTCAGATACGTGCTAGTTTTCGCGCAGAGAAAAAGAGGAAAAGAAGGACAAATTAGACCCAACTCCACCAAACGTTGAACATTGGTCCATATCCATGTCCATGTAGTTGACCAAGAACTGCTATAAGAAGGTGAAGTCGACCTTGTACTGGGTTATAACCATACTGTCGTGAGCACTTTCTCAAGGACAGTAGTGACCCGACCAAAAGCAATGTCTACGAACGACACCCTCTTCAATATTTCGTACTCCCAGAGCTCATGTATCTCTCTGTGAGAACGAACTGGTATTCCTCCAAAATCGATTTTGTTCACGACTGTCAAGAGGAATGAGGATATGGTTCATTTCATATACCTTTATGGCCACAAAGTGACGTTCAAATTATGAGGTTTCCCAGGATGTATCGCTCCCTATACAGCCGCACAGTCACGGTAAAACGAAATAAATTCCCCATTCAGTGCTGACTCTGAAAAAACCGAAACTAAAAGGTGCAAAGGAGGAAACTGGAACGTTGCCATGCTTATTTATTGCCATCTGATTTCTGGTATCGTGTTCATCTTGCCTCATTCTCTTGCTTCTTTTCTTGCAATAATCCGTCCATTCGTACGTAATATTCTCTAACCAATGGCAGGAAGGAAAAGCGTCGTGAAGAGAAGTGCAGATGTTGGGAATCTTCGTGGATTATTCAGGTTTTTGTCCACAAAGATGTTCTGATCTTGAAGATACATGCAAGGGGGATAGTGAACCTAAAAATTGTGATCGTGTTTACAAATTAAGATAAAATGTCCGAAATCAGGTCAATGAACTTCCCGTGGAGTGTTGGTTAACGTCATATTCGCACATCTATTGAAAAATTGCCTCAATAGATGGCGCACCTCTAAGACTTTACCAAACGCATTTACGTGATTAAGGAAAGCGCTTATATCATTTGGAGCGACAGTATACTCAATGCCACATCGGTTTCAACAATCCTTTAACAGAAGAAAGGTATTTGTAGAAATTTAAAAAGTATGTCTTAAAACAGAGAATGAGGTCTATAGCGTGACCTTTCACTTGAACTCTCCTTTGGCACTTCTAAGATAGCATTCTGATGTAGGAGATGGGATAATGTCCCAAAATAGTCGGCAAATGTATGGCTTTTATGAAAATTGCCTGTCAACTGTCTAAAAATAATTACTCGCGGAACATACGTAACATACAGGTGCCAGTTGGTGAACACATTCCTTCCCATGCTCGCAATTCCAGAAATAGACAACACGAGCTCTGTTGAAATGAAAAGAAGGATAAATACCCCTACTGAATGATTTGGGGTTCGATTGAACGATTCGAATCTGCTAATCGAATGAATTGTCCCATCTCCAGAGATTTCAGCCCAAAATTCAAGGAAAAAAAATACCAATGTGTCGAGGGACAACGAAGATGTGCGGCGTTTTAACATCCTCTCCTGGGAATCTTGTGGGGAATAACCTACTTCTCTGCCTGGAAAAGGAGGATCCCAAATGGAAGACGATATCCTCTTCGGTTGTTCAAGAAGGTCGTCTGATCATTGAGGCGATACTGGTGTACAATCACTGTCGTAGAAGACATTTAGTTTAGAAAAGGAGGTAGGCTGTCTGGCTGACAAGAATAGGGCTTTTTGTCTTAAAACCAGTCTGTATGCCAAAACGGCGAAATGTTCACATTTACATTCCATTCATTAGTGACAACATTTTTAGCCTTCTAAAGGGTTTTTCAATAGGGACATAACAAATTTGTATTTGAATGCAAACGCATCCTTAAAATTTTTTCATGATCTATCAATGTCAAAACGTCAGTCAAGGTTTTCTATTTTTTCATGATGAAGTTCAGAACCGAACAAGGTTTGGAAATAGTTACAAATTACTACCGATACTCTGAGTTGATGACCGCATTCTTAAGAGTGCGTAACAATCGTATTCCCAGATAGGCTGTGGGTGCTATACTGAATAAATTCGCGTCAGCATATTCACTATTGAATGTTCGTGATCCAGTGAGACAACACCCTGATCGAAGTACCGACAATATCACAGTCCTAAGGGCTTCAGTTTAAAATGATCCAAATCAATCGATTCCACACGGATCACAGGAATTGAGAACCTCTCAGTCCACAATGTGGGAAATTTAAAGCCAAAATCTTGGCCTACACCCTTACGAGAACTAAAGCCTCCTGACCTTCTAAAGGGCCAAGACTTCTCCGACTGGACTCTGCAAAGTTTAAAGAAAATCCTGAATTTTATGCCGGAGGTGTGATAGGACCATGTGATGGTCAATGGAGTTAGCTACGGGGCCATGATGGAAGACCATGTTTGCCCAGAATTAGATGGACTTGCCATCGACATCAGTCAAATGTGGTTTCAACAAGATGGTTCCACATGCCACACAGATGGTCTAACAATTGATAGTTCATTCGAATGTTAAATTCTTTTGTTTCTTAGTTTGTGGCAACAACCCAACTACTTTGCAATGAAATACAGATACAATGGCTCACTTAAAAGCATGTGCATCCTACTAAAACGCTCAAACATTCGCTTCTACCATCGCAACACACCTTTTTAGCCCTCTAACATATAGAAGACTCCAGTAGAGTAGACAGTGATTACCAGCTTTTGTACCTAATTGGAAGCCCTAAGTTGAAACTGCTGGAGTTGAAGGAATAAGACAGAAATTAGGGCGCGTTTTGTATTCCCTTCCCTTCTGCAACATAACAGAAGGATCTTCAGTATCTGTGGAACGGGTATATGTGGAACGAACTCCCAACTAAGTTGCAACTGTGACTACTATTGGAACAAGCAAATGAGATGGAAATAACAAAAAAGAAAACCACTTCCCTCAACACCACTGCTTTTCTTAATTTCCCAGATAAACATCTGCAAAAGTTGGTCTTGTTCCAGCTTTTGAATTCATTTTCATGTTTTTTTCAGTCGCAAACTGTTCTCCATTGTCCACACACACAAAGGTGGCTGGCTCCTGCACAAAGAGGATTGTTTTCCATTCAAATACGTTAAAGACACTGACACACATTATCCTGCTGCTTGCTGCGGATAACCATCTCCCCACTCGCCTTTTGTTACGAAACTCTGATGTCAGCAAATTGTGAACCATTAACCCAGACAGCTTGACTTCACCTGCACCTCTGCATTTGCACTTCTCATTGGCTACGTCTCACCATTCCCGAGTGGGAACGTGTACACCCTTTTGTTTCTCTAATTCTTCCGCATCGCACAGTTAGCATAAAATACCTATTAGAGCGTTTTTACTACCAAGCCAATGTTGCAAGTTGGCGAAAACAACATTAAAGGCTCCGCTCCTCTTGGTCTCCGCCATTCAAATGTAATCAAAACGAAAATTTCACAGCCCCACTTAAAATCGGCCACAAATCCACTTCAGGAACATGATGCCTTCGAGCCCCGTGAAGGGTGGTGAAAACAGGCAAAAAATTCCAGTCATGTAGACTGTAAACCATTCCGAGAAACAAGGTCGTTTGGATCCCTGGTCTGCATTCGAACATCAAGTAACGAACGCTGGCTACGTGGATGCATCAGTTGGTCGAAAGGATCACACACCAAACGCAAAATGCATTAAATTCGAATAAAACAGATAAAGTATCTTTTAAGGAAAATCGATGCGATCTATCGTCTCATTGTTTATCTAAACTTTATGAACCCAAAAGTTATACGGCTCCATGCTTTCCACTGCTGTTTAGGCTGCTAGAGACGTCCATAAACCCTAAAAGGGATCAATATGCTCTTTATGTTCCAGAAATTCTTCTCCTTGAATGGCCAATAAAAGGAGAAAGAATTTCGATGCAAAATTCCATTAATCCCTGCGGTGGCTGTGGCGCTGGCGGTGGAGGTGACGTCATTAGTCGCGCAAGGACTTACGTATTTATGGGTGAAAAACACCTCAAAGTGTGCGTCTTATAATTCACACTGAATGGGTAATAAGTTATGTAAAAGGATATTTATGTGCGTACGAGCGTTTTCAAAGGGTTGTTTGTAACGCCCGGCCCGGCCCGGCCCCGCCGACAGTTTAATAATGCATACTTTGCAGGGTTTACGAGCAACTCCATCTGTCGGCAATGTACGAGGGCGGCTTCATTACGTGTGTGTGCTCAAGAATGCAGACGGTCCAAAAATGCGTCGTAAAAACTTCATTGGCTTAATGCATGTCTGAAATTTATTTTGACGCCATTCATCACATGGCAGGGAGATGGTACTCCTTTTTAGCACTGCAAACCGTACTTAAGGACATGTGTGAGGCCGTTACCGGAACAGGATGTGTAATTTTTTCGCTCGTAGTGAGAGTAATTTCAGGTTTCGAAACTATGAACGAAATTAGTTTTGGAAATGACGGTAATTCTGTGTAAGCGAACGAATAAACTATAAATTCCGGTGAAATGGAGATACTTTTAGGGATAGAGCGGTGTTGTGTGACGCAGGACTTTGGTTGTTGTGCCTATGTTGTACTGATGGGAACGGCCTTGATTCTATTTTAATGGAACTCGGAGTTAGTGTCCTATAAAATGGTTGTCCCTTTCTTTAGAGTTTTATCGATTTCGCACTTCGTTGTATGGCGTAGACACCAAGTCACAAGGTCAAGTTCAGGCACAGACTGAGAGTTCGTAAACTCTTGTGAATTTATCCATATCCATGGCCATATGTTTAACTGGAGGATGTCTGTTGGAGTAAACAAGCAGAAACTTAGGTATTTTAGAGTTTCCTCTAATGGAACTTTGAGCCCGGAATAATGACATCTGTAGCTTGAAGCCTTGGAGTTGGATCTGTTGCCATTATTTGGCAGCTAAAAAACGAACTGAAAATGAAGATCGTCGCTAAACTCAAGTGAGATGTAATGCATTGTCCTGCCACTGACCAGAATAATGTCTAGGGCAACGTACGAGGATACAGATATCTGTCCAAAATCAAATGGAAATGCTTTAGGCACGAATTAGACAAGACCGTCAAAACTCGTCCTAAACTCAGAATGACATGTTCGACGCCAAGCGTGGAGAAGCTTAGAAAGGAAGCCAGAAAATTTCTCAATCATCTATGAGCACTTCCAAGAAGAACTAAGCAACTCCGTCAAAACCCACTCTAAATCCTAAATGACCTGGTGGAAGCTAAGCATGGAGAGGTCTAGGAAGAAAGAATCCGTCAAAACTCATCCTAAACTCAGAAGAGCCTCGTGGAAGCCAAGCGAGGAGAGGCTTAGAAAGGAAGCGAGAAAGCTTCTCAATCAACTGGGAGCGCTTTGGAGAAGAACAAGGCAAGTCTGTCAAAACTCAATATGACACAAAAGACAGGCAGTTAACTCGTGGAACCCAAAGGTGGAGAGGCTTAAAAAGGAAGACAAAAAGTCTTTCATATAAAAAATTAAAGAACCAAGAGGGGAACCAACTAGAGTTGCTTAGATAGTCTGATGACGAAAACGGAGATTTCTAGTCCTTTAATGGAGACTAGCTTTCCATGTAATTAGATGAAGGTCACACCTTGCCCGTCTTACACAGACAGCGCTTGTTCTAACTCGTAAAACTCAGGACTGAGCATAGCTTGTGTATTGTATCGACCGTGATAACAGACGAGGCTTGTGGCTGTACCAAAATACGATTATAAAAAAATGTTTCAAGGATTGGATCAAGGGCATTGGACTTTGAAGAATAAACTTGCAGCTTTCTAAATAAATTCCTGAAACTTTCTCACCATACTACCGGGATTGCTCATCCTTTTAATTAGCATTTTGCTAATGAACGTTTCACTCTACAGCCTAGTCTTCTAGTTGTTCTCTTCGTTCGTCCATTTGAAGATCTGTAGAGCCATAGTAATGGTGTTTCAAATATTTCATATTGGTTTCCTAATCGTTGCTTCTCTAGTGGAGTCTGTTCTGATGGTCTCAAATGTCGAAATGTGATTCCATTGCTCGAAAGAGAGTTTACCAGGAGGTTGACTCAGGTTTCATGGATATGGGTCGGTGGCGTATACGTAACATTTTTTATTTTATTTTTTGGTTCAAAATTTTTCACTTTCCATTATTTTTTTGTGATTTTAACAGTCCCTTGGATCTGATTTCTGATTTGAATGAATTCTAGACTTCAAGGAGAAGGTGGACAACTAGAGCCATATGAGTGAGATATGAAATTTCCTATAAATGCGAAGGATTAGGATCAGACGATGACCTAAAAGAAGGTACATCTAGTATATTTGTTACATCTCGCCATTTTGGCCTTCACCTCATGAAGGACTGCGCGACAGCGAACAATGGTTTACAGGAGAAGCATGTCATTTCAAATGATCAAGGATATCTGCAAGGATTCCATGATTTAGCAGCTTATACTGGAACTGAGATGATCGAGGTCTTATGTGGAATAACTTTGATTTCTCAAGCTGGGCCTACTTTACAAGATGAACCAGTTCGGGAGTCTGGAGATGCTCAAGAGATACTAGTATCGATTGTGCTATCAAAACAATCGATCGTCTTAGAAGAAATTATCCCAGAACAGGGGCTGCTATGTAAATTTGTAGTCGATTTCCTTTGGATTCAGGACTGATTAGGGTCTAAGCCTGGACTATTCTGCTTGGTTGGGCAAATACGCCTCTATTTTCCAAGTGGAGACCTAGGCTATCCTTGTGGTCAACGACTATATTGATGGAATAGGTGGGGGAGTAGTACCCCATCACCCAGTGCAAGAAACAATCGTGGTCTGGGTATCGAGCCTGTCGTTGGCTGCTTTGGATTTCAAATACTCTGACACCTCTTTAAGGGCAAAGATGTTTAGCCCTGAACTCATACCACTGCTCTGTGGAAAATTTGTCCTGCATACCTGAATCCTTGAGCATTTCGAAAACCCTATTCCTCTTAGAAACAAATACCTTCGAGACTGTTCTCCCTACTAACTCATGCAAATTTAATCAAGCAGAACACTCCACTGTGCTGTGATGATAGCGTGTGCTTTGTTTAGAGAATCTGCATCGGAATTAGCATTCTAGCGTGACAGGGTTGTTCAACTTTGCAAAATATCAAAGTCACCATATTTAAATTATCACCTTGTGAACGATGACGAAAACGTGTATTCAAGGTTACATCATTCTCGACCGAAACATGAATAATTCAACCGATTTACCCTTCATTTGGTTATATGCACAACAATTGATAGCTGATTTTGGAACAAAGAAACGTACATATCCCGGGACATAAATCTAGATGACAAAACAGTCCTATTTGGCGGTTGGACCCACTGTAATCGTGATGATAACGACCGATTGTGTATTGTTAAGTCCTCGCTTTATGTGTTCTCGAATGTTCAGTATCATGTTTATCGTAGCCTGATGGCATGTATACATATGACATGCCTGGCGGGCCTTTCCGCACTTTAATAAAAGCCGAATTATTGTGAGATTAAAAGGTCATTTCGCATGATTTGTTGAAGAATTGTATTCTGTTTTATTTCCTTTTAGTTAAATACTTGCTGATGGCAGGATTTTATTTCTTTCCGCCGACACATGTATGTATTTATGAAAATTTGGGGTTTTACGGTCAGTCAGTGCTTCCAAATCAGCCAGGATTTCAGGATTTTTTCGACGTTCGCTGTCACTCGACAAAACTAACCAATTTTATTGGCGCCAACTACTAATATGTCAAAGCGGATAGGACTATTCATCTTAACAAAAATATCCAGTGCTGTGTGAACAGGCTCTGATAGCCAAACGTCGACCTTGATGTAATACTCAAGGTTATGGAAATTTGAAAGGCTTTTAGCAATCTTGGCGGGCTGGACATTGGAAATATGTGTGTCATTTCTAAGTAGATATAGTAGATATAGGCTGTCATCCCTTAGAATTCAATTTTGGCAATCAGTTTTCAAACATTAAGTTCTCTCCTAGCTTACCAATACCCGTTTACTAGAGTGGGATGTGACAGTCATGAAGATGATTCCTTAGCACGTTTAAGCCAGTCACTCATTTGTTATGCAATAGTCCCACCACTGTCTACAGGAGAGTGTGGTCTATTGTCAGTCACTTTTTGACAAAGTGGAGGGACTCACACAAAGTTAAGCTGAGAGAGTTCTGAATCAGCGGTATATTCGATATACATAGGTTTGCAGAATGGTCTATGTGACATTTTCTAAGCTAACTAAGGTTTTAAAGTAAAATTTCAAAATATCGCATAGAACTCTCATAAATTACGTCAAGTTCAAGGATGTAGTGGGAATTGGACAGATGTATTCGAGTGGTAGAATGACAGCGCTTCACTGGATTGTTTAACAAGCTCGACTATTACATGTATCTTCAATCTCTTGCGCCAAGTTCAATACAATTGACAAACGTTCTAAGCGATAAATGTTGAGCAATGTGTATTTCATTACCATATTTCAATGATGATGTTTTTCTGACAAACTGTCATAAATTTGAGACTTTTGGTATGCAAGTCCTGTACACATGAACCAGTACATGTTCATGATAAGCGTTCGAGTACTAAGAGCCTTACCTAGGTTAGAGAACTTTCTCTTCACTAACTGAAAAGTTTGACAGACACAGACGTTTGGATTTGTCAATATCTCACATTAATGTCTGACATCTCTTATTTTTTTAGGAATGTATCCAAATGGTAGGAAGACGATGGGTGAGTTCCAAAATCTATCAGATACGTCATAAATGGTTCTAAGTTCCAAAAGTCAAACGAAAAAGTGATGACAGTTTCTAAAGGCATCTCAAACGTTAGCGTTTCGCATCAGTTGAGCAAACTACGCATCGGTAATTTTGTCGATGCTTTCATTTGACATTTGCAAACAGGAAATGACGTCTCCAGAGAAGTAAGCGAAACCTTTTTTATTTCTTACACCATTGTTTAGTTTCCTATTGTTGCTGTTTTTCACAATAAACACAAAATGCAATTAGAAATATGAATGTGCTTTTCCAAACAAAATGTTTTACCTTATTACTTGGAACGTATCCCGTGTCATTCTGAAATGACTATGACGAACATTTACCGGTGTGTTTTCTATAGATTTAAGAACGTCAACCTTCTGTTAAGTCAAATGCGTGCAAGGCATTAAGGTTGAATTGCAGATGCGTATTAACGTGTAGAGCTAACGCATCGAAACTTTCGTCGGCGTTTCGGATCTCAGCCTTCTCCTTGACGTTTTGGAACTTAACTTTTCTTTCAGTCAAACACAAGACTTAAATACTATTCACTGACAGAAAGGGTTTTTCTTTTCTGGACGTTTACAAGCAGGTCGAAATGTCAAAGTTGAAAAAACTTAAAAACGTAAAAAAATTTGGTTTTTGTGTAAAAATTTATGTGAAAGGGCAACAAATTTAATTGACTCTGACAGCTACTAGGCATGTCGAAATTATTCAGCGGAAGTATTCAAAAAATGACAAATAAAATCTAGTCCGTCCGTCCGTCCAGTTAATGGAGCTGCCAGTTATTTAGACAAAAATAGAACGTGGCAGTCTTCTCTATTCGTAGATACGGACGAGATGAATAGACAATTTTACCTTGAAGTACAGACGTACATCATCTGACACTTCATGTCAGGAACTGAACTAAATTCCAAACCAGTAACAAAAGAGCTGCACGAAAACGGTAGCAGCTTCATAAATTTTACTTTCTAATTACAAGTTTGACGTTTCGGATCATAATTTACAAACTTTTCATAATTGGAAAACATGCTGAACCTTTTGACGGAACTGACGTACCGGATTTTTAACGTTTACAGCCCCGACAAAGGCAGCGAATTTTCACAATTTTTTTGAATTTCCTGTATTCCTTCTGACGTTTGGAAATGCCAATCTGAACACGAAAATGTCAAAAAAATCTACTCCGTCGGGGTCTTTAGAAAATGCCGGCTTATTTTCTTCTGACTTTTGGACCTAATGTCTTTCCATTGAAAGCTTAGTTCAGAGGTAAATAATCGGAACTACTTGACATACCAGAAAGTACACCGGCGAATGAAAAAAATAAAAAAGACCTTAAGGTCAGCTAATCACGATATGTCACATTTCTACCTCCAACGGAGGAGACGAAATATAGGCCAGCCAGTCTCGTGCTGTCAAATCTGAAGTTCTTGTTCATTAAACGCACGTACAACAATTTCGACCAGACCACGATTTGTCTAGAATGGCTGGAGCATGCATAATCGGCAGTTCGGCAGGTGCCCACCAATTGTTTGCAATGTTTACATCTGCACTCTCTAACGTTTTCCGAAACCGGTCTTAGCACACACACACACACACGTTGTTTCAGCGCTTAATTGTCACGAGGTTGAACTGTCAACCACTCTCTTAACTTTTCTAACCTAACCTACTCAGTCGCCTAGCATTTGTGTTTTTTGTTTTTGTTTTATTAATGAGAAATCCAAATGACAACCACGTGAGTGTGCCTTTAATGCGACTTCGTGTCGATTGCCACTCATCGGAGAAATATTTTCTGTTTTGTTCTCCACTTTACATTCCCTTACATCGAGAGCTTGTTTCTTTCTCGCCATCGGATATCGGATGACAGATGTTTTCTAAAAATAACACCAACCACACAGTGCAAGCTGTGCTTCCGATGCCCTGATACGATTTCGTGTCCCCACAAGCGACTGTTTACACAGGAAACCACCCTCCACCGCCTAGACAACCCCACAACGAGGTGGCCGTGGGCTGAGTCACTGGAGGTCAAGATCAATACCATCCGCCCCCGCACACGACAGGGGTGGCAAAAAGAACCACCAGCGCGAGTAGAAAAATCCGCGCATTACACTTGCCTGCAGTAGTGGGCGGGGGGACGGGACGATTTGCCCTCCACCTAACCGCCAGCCTGTTCCATTGACCCACACCCCTGAGGTCAAAGCACGCTAAAAGTTGATTGTCCAACACATACTCACACACGCACAAGATAGAAGTAACGGCTATGTGCATACATGGTTGACAAACGGCATTTTTTACATGACACGACACATATGGAAGGACACACAACGAATCGAGTGGAGTTGCATTTTGAGTGAGATTCTGTCTCACGCACGTCACACTGTCAGGGAGCTGTCAAAACTCCAACACACACATAGGCACGCACTACTCCGTTTGAGTGGATCGTTCCATAATTCAGCCATCGCGGCGCGGTAACTGAACTTGTTATCTCTCCACCTGTACTCCACTTGACTCCACTCATTTGTGTGTATTTTTGCTCTTTCTTCGCGATTTTCTTTCTGTCGTTCTCTTCTCGTCGAACTCTTCCCTTTTTTTTTTTTTTTTTGTTGGTTTTTATTTGAGAAAATAAACCTTTTTTGCCCTCGACTGGGTTTTTTCGGTTTTTTTTTTTGATTTTTTTAATGCACAAGCACACATTTTGGACGGGAAATTTGCGGAGAAAGGGGTTAAAAGAAGGGAAAAGAAAAAGACTACTTACCGCAGTGGGAAAGGAACGACAGGCAGCAGGCGTTAGACGAAAACGCAACAAATCCGACGACCGAAGAAATACACGGAAACTTGCAACACATACGCCCGGCGCCATCTTTTTCGAAACACTAAACGGTTTGAACGAAGGAGAATTCCGATTCAGCCAGCAAACTGACTGAACACTGAGTTAATTTTTGGGGAGCGCACTCTGCGACGGTCGGTGTTTTTGGGGAGATACTAAAAAGCTCAAGGTGGCGTTTTTTTTCTTCGCTTTTTGACTCGTTTTGCTTGGGGATTCTTGATTGTTGATAAAGTATGTTTTTTTTTTTGTTCCTTTGCCGGGGTGAGCTTTTTCTGCACGATTGAGAGCTGTCAAAGCGTATGGATGCTGGAAAGCTTGGAAGTGGATGGGAAATTTTATGAAACTTGCGCTGAGGTGGAGGCTACATTGTGGGCAGTCGGAGGAAAGTTATTTTTCTCAACCTTGTCTCGTGTAGAGACCATCCTTTCTCCAAATTGTGGTAAAATCTTTAGTATGAGGTTGCGTTTGACGTTAGTTTTATGTTAGGAAAACGTGTACTTGATGGGATAAACAATATGCAGGTCTAGATAGTAACTTGTTAGATAGAGAGATTCTTGTGGTACACCCCTTGACAGAGTTGGTAGAGGAAGGATCAATTCTAGATTTGATGCCGCTGAGCAAGTGGAAGACAGCCAATTGGAATGGCAAATATGTAACCACAACCAATATATGTAACTGACAACCTAAAGGAAAGGTGAATTGGAACAAAAGGTAACTGAGGCCAATTGGTAGGAGATTTTCAAGCCAAATGAGGACGATTTTACGGGGATAAGGAGAATCCTCCTAATATTCTAGTACGCGTAGGAGATAGTGGAAGCCAAACGGTCTATATTCCTACAATCACCCATTGTGATTGCAGAATCATCGGCTTATACTTTGTATATGCACCAGTTTTTGAATGAACCACTGTTCACGAAAGAAAACCTTTGAAGAATAACCCCACGGAAAATTATACGAACAAGTCTTAGAAGTGAAGAATTACCAAAACTATGTGGATGTACAGACTATGGGACTGTTTGATGGAACTCAGGCCCATAAAATATAAATGCCATCTCTGACAATTTCATCCTGATACTTAGAATTCTTTGAGTACTCTCTTCGACTAAGCATGCTGACGACGGATGCAATGCTAAATTTAATCATATTCTGTGTGACAGAACCGGAACAATGGTAGTGTTAAGGTTTTCTTTGCCTTGATCCTAGGCTGCGTAGTTCTATTGTCAAATAGAGCCACTGGGCTTAAGTTCTATCTTGATGAACAAATCAATTGAGTGTGTTGCTTAGGTACCAGACTATGTACACATGTACATTGTGTACACCCTTTTCTATGTCAAACCGTTTTGAAATTGATCAATCGACTAATGTTTGTATCTTCTTCTCGAACGCATAATCTATGCATAGCGGAGTCCAGTATATGTATTTCTCTAAAAAAAAAACTCTCTAACCAAGGCCCATAGAATAAGACTGGGAAGATCCTTGTTCGAAGGGGAGTTTCTTATTCAAATCTCTTTCAAGCCCACTTAAGCTCGTCTCTATAGATGTTGTCACAGGCCAGCCAACACTCAAGCGAATATGCATAGGCTTGGGCACTCGCAGCGAAAGTGAAATGCGCACTCTACTGAATCCGTGTTGCCACTGTCTCAGCAGAGTTCATCAGTTTTTAAACGGATTCAACTACTGTGGGCCGCATGAGGTTGTGTCCGCTAATGATCCCAGTGAATAGTTAAGCCCCAGGATCTGTTTAGTTTTCCACATTACGGGTATAATATTTTCTTCACAGTTTTCTGGATATGGCAAGATGGGAATGCGAACCATTTTCGAACCGCTTTCTTGCTAATTCGTCAGCTAGTTTGTTCCTTTGAATGCCGCTGTGTCCTGGAACCCAAAGGAGTGTCACGTCATGGTTTGCCGTGATTTCTGTGACTTCTCCATGGTAACTCGATTAGCTTTATTGAATTACAGTGCAAATCGCAGAATAAATCGCAGTCTTTGTCTCATCCAAGTCGCATGAACATTCTTCTTCCTGTTGTCGATATAGAATCCAAAAATCGTCTTTCAGGATACTCAGCATTGATTTTGATGCTATCCTTCAATTAGATTGCCGTGTACCTCCCTGTAGTCATCGGTTCTTCAATGCTGTGATACTGTCCTCTCTTATTGTTTGCGCAACTTCCTTAGACTGTACAATTCAATTCAAAATTGTAGTATTCCAGCTGGGCACGGGAAATATTTGTGCTTTTCTACAACTTCTGGTTGATGTCATGGCTTTGATGATGAAAGCACAACAGCGGGAAAATCCCTTCTTGCAACCACGAAAAAGTTTCAACCAAAACTGTGCAGCATACGCAACAACCCAGGTGAGAAAAGCTTCGTAAAGTACATTTCTGTATCATAACTGCTTCAAGAAATTGAATGACTTCCGTTTCCTTGGCGCCAAGTCGTTAAGTTCGTTTATCCCATAAAAATGTCGTCGGGTTAATCTGCGAACAAATTCGTTTCGTGGGCGTATACGTAATATTTACGACAAAAGGATTGTGTCGTGCAGCCTTTGAAAGTTTTTAATTGAATTCGTTTTAGTGACTATTAAACAACGACGCTGTTGGTGGATTTAATAAATCTTTTAGTGTTTCGCTTGTAACAGATGTTCATTAAATAGTTCTGTTTGTTTGTGTGATGTTAATGGTGCAGTAAGATGCAATGAAATTCAGTTTTATTGGAATAACACAGAGAATGAGAAGGCATGGAGCAGTAGAGAGTATAGCCAAATGGTTACCTTAGCATTAGTAAATCTCTGTACTCAATGTAAATCTCTTCAACGATGTTCTGAATACCGAAAAGAGGAAGTAGAGTTCATGTCTATAATGGTGATTCGTGGTCAGCCGATGGTGAAACTCCTGAGCTATAACTTGGCTAAAGTAAGGCAAGAGAGGACAGCTAAAGTGTGATCCAAATCTAACAAGAATTGTCATCTCCGGACATTACGACCCTCAGAAGGCTCTAGAAGACGTACCGTAGCCGATCATTGACTTGGACCGAAGATGTCAGAATATTTTTGACTAAAGTGACTCAAGAAAGTTCGTTCTTTTTACAACCTTGTGGCCACTTCCTTTTGTGCGCCTAAACACCTTTCTGTTTCGTGAATTGGTGGTTCGTGGGGCTTGTTCTTTTCTATGTTCTAGCCCGACGTAACTGGTGGTATGTAGCAAAGGTTTCATATTATTGGGTCTAGGTAGATAGGAGCAACAGCAGTGATGAAGTTACCACTCGGATTACCAATGGATCCATTGTGTGCTCCTATCGTGGAGAAAGTTAAATGTAGAAAAAAAGGAGACAAGTTAATTAGTATTAGTTGTGCGGCCTCCATAAACCATCTCGAGATTGTTAAAGGTAGGTAGGTGGGTTGGAGTGGAAGACTGCACTCTCACTCTGATCTCAACGGATCCATTGTGTTCCCCCGCTGTAGGATACCTAAAAAGAGAGACCAACAGAGTAGTCCAAGGCACAAGCGGCCCTCCAGAACCAACCTGTTCTCGTGATGAATTTTAGGATGATTTTACTTGATGTGAGATCATTGAATGATACTTTTCTGAGAACTGAATATCTAGTTCTCATGAGGCTTGGGTATTCGGAGGGGAAATCCGTTGGGTCTGCCTCTACCTCTGAGTTCCCGGAGTGTCTGTGTAGGTCTTTATTGCTGATTTTTATTCTTCTGATGTGGGCTGCCATTGGGTTGTTCTGTGAGAATACTAGTGAGGAGGGTCAGCTGTGGTCTATTGAGTGACAGGAGTTCTCTTGGTTTTTTCTTTGTTGTATTAAACCTAGTGTACCTTCGAAACACGGCATGATTAGAACGATAATTATAAGTGTTAGGACATTTGGTGGTGGTTATCTTGAAAGGTTCTTCAGGTCTTCGAGGCCACAACTTCTGCGGAGGTTATCACAGTCTTCCTACGTACATAGTCAAAAGGTTGATCAGTAATTTTTGCTGCGAAGGGTATCAAGTGCGTTCTATTAAACATTGGGATTTGTTCGGGAGTGGAATCCCATAAGGAGATCGTGGATAGTCACACTTTTGATAAATCAAAGTTGATGATCACACTTTGTTGCTCTCCGTAAGACGATCGTGAAAATGTCATGATCCCGCTGATCGTAACCTTAGAGAGAACAAAAGGTATGATTGTGATCATCAAAATCCACTCTCACCTTAGAAGATTTCAGTCCTGGACAGTCTTATGCTATTCTAGGTTCAACAAATACTAAAGGAAGTAGAACCACGACGAGGTAACTCCAAACTTCTTCCTTCCTAGTTCGTCTGTCAGTTTGTTCCTATCGATACAGCAGGATCCTATAATCGTTGTTTATTCTGAATGTTCTTCGATCCTCGCCACTTTGTTTGGCCAGTCCTCTTGTTTAAACGCTTACCTTGAGTTCAGGGGATGATTTCCCTTTTTAAACGTAGGGCACCTTTTGGTTTGGCTTGGCTGTGTCTTTTTTGGTGTAAGTCTATTGGAATCTGTTCGAGTATAGCCTTAGGACTAAATGTTTCAGGGCTGCACTTGGTGCTGTTCTATTGACACTCAGTCCTTACCTGCTGCTGGTCATCAGACTAACGACAGATTAAGATGGGTCTGAGAACGGCCGTGTACATCGAATGGAGGGCGGTGGTATTATCAAAGACTTTGCCTCTCTCTGATGTCCTCCCGCACCGTATATAACTAATTCTCGCCTTGGCGTCTTCTTAGTTCCCTTCATCATCATCCTCGTTAAGTAAAAACCCAGTCGTTGTATCCTTTTTTAATTGAGTCTCTTTATTGTCTGTAAGGGGATTTTTTCTGATTTTTCTTTTTGCCTCTTTTTTCTTCTATCATCTCTTCTTATTTTTTTATTTTCTGTTTTAAACATATTTCACTTACTAATCTAAAATATTTGCATCGCATTTTGTATTCATTTAATTTTAGCTTCACATAAATTTTTATCATATTTTGTTTTCTATTTAATTTTTACTAAGCATTAACATTTTTTTTATTGCAATAAAATTACAGTTTTTTTGTTGTAGATACATTTTGTATCTATTGCATGAAATAAAATTCAACTAAATGGGAAAAAATATTTCGAAAAAAACAATTCACACTGACTGGAGAGGTGCGGAGATCAACGGGTTTATCTTAATTTTAATTCGCAGGAGGCTGGGAGAGCAAAAAGGTGCTGAAAAGTGCTGAATGGAAGGATGTACATTATAGTCGGTTGGTTGAACTTTTATTCTTTGGGAATTGTTTCAAAGGATAAGGCTCCTTTTAGGAGAAAGAGAGTATGAAAGAGATATTAAAACTTAAAACAGACAAGACAAGAGGACGACGAAAAACTAAACATTTTATAGTAAGTATTACAGTAACATCTATCACTTATCGCATACGTGTGTGAAATTAAATACAAAAAAAAAATAAAATGTTAACTAAACATTAAGGTAGCTTTAGTTTTAGACATTTACATTGTAATTAGAAAATAAAAAAAATAATTATACATACAGTGTGGTGGGCCACACCACGTTTGGAGAGCTAAACACGAAAAAAAGGATTCGTGTTCAGTTCTCCTGTTCAGTTTGTCGGTCGGTTGGTTGACTGTTGTTTATGGGTAAACCGACTCAACTACTATGTTTGCTATAATTTTTTTTGTTGTGTTTTTCCCTAGAATGACAACTCTAATTAAAAAATAGACTGCGCTCTCTATGTAAATTAGTTTAATTAGAAGGCCAGGCAGGATTCGTTAGTTGATCATTTCTTAGGTTTAGCTGCTTTGCACTCTCTTCGAATCCAATTAATCGTCCTGCTTTTGCAAAGAAATTTATACACACTTCAACACACAACACACGCACACATACAATTCGTCTAATTAATAAAAGTCTATTTATGTATATATGTATATATAGCTGGGGGGCGGCGGTCGGGCAGAACTTATTCGTTTATAATTATGTAAGTCAGGCATCGTATTATTATTTTGTTTTCTATGTTTTCTATGTATATGCGCGTCATAATGTGTAATTGCATTAGCAGCCCTTAAACTGGAATTATATACGAAAAGGTGTCCTCTTAAGTTCACTAACAGCTGGTTTACTATAGTTACATACAGAATCAGTATATATTTATAAGTTTTTATATGTAAAGATAACCTAATGTGTTTATTTTTCTAATATTATTGACTTCATTTTGTTGTTTTACTATCAGCTGGTGTATTGTATGTTCCATTCCGAGTTGAATCAGGACGAGAAGGAGTTCTCGTCTTGGTGATGGTGATGGTGTAGGACCTTTTTGGGAAGTTTTCTCAGCTTACGATGCGGGCGTCGTCGTCGTTTGTATCGATCATGGTGGTGGTGGCTGGAACGCCGCTTTGCGTGCTATCACGATACTGTGGATAGATCGTCCTTGAGCCATTGGGGAATTGGTCGGGAGCCGAGTTTTTTAAGTAGCTTCACTAAGGCGGTGTTGTGACTGAGGTAATATCTGGAAGGAGATGAAAAGTAAGTCAGTAACACGAAGGTAAGTATTCATTTATAAACAGATTAAGCAAGCAATGGGCAGTTGTAGGAGCGACAAAGGTCACTCTCTGAGCTGGAAACGAAAGGAACAAGAGATTTGGAAAAAAAAGTGGACAGTTAGGGCTCAAAATCTAAAAGAACTTCCTTGCAAATGGGTAGTTGTAGAAGAGACAAAGGTCACTTTCTGAGCTGGAAACGAAAGGAACAAGAGATTTCGAAAGAAAAGTGGACAGTTGGGGCTCAAAATGTAAAAGAACTTCATTGCAAATCTAGAAAATGACTCGTTTCTACAACCCCTGGATTTTATGGATAAGTAAGTCTAATTTTTCTAGAAACAGTTCCATTTGCTTGGATTTAGTCATCTTCAAATGCAACTGATATGATTTTGCGTAGACGATGTCTATAGTATTGTGCTGCCATAGATAGCAATACGCATCTCTAGCAATTCTGGAGATTTAAATGATAGTCTGTCCAGGAGTATTCTGTAAGTACAAAGCAGTCTAAGAGACGTACACTCCAAGTGTAAGACGATTCGGCTGCTAAAGCTAGAGAGAACAATGTATAAACAATCAGTGCTGTCAGTTGCTTGGGGAAACAAATAATGATTCTCAAGCTCTTGGGACTTCAGGACCTCAGAATTGACTGTAGAAACACTAAATCCAAAGAAACCCAGTAGCAATGTAGATTTTGAAGGTACAATGTGCGATTTAAATAAAGTTGAGCATAACAATCTACTACCCACGACCCGAGTTCATTTTGAAATAGCTTTCCTTTTGAAACTAGACCACTGCGCTTCCGTATCCAGTCTCTAATAAATTAATTCCAAACTAGAGATGTCTTTATTATTATTCTTTAAAGAGTCGCCCTCTTCGAATCCTTCTTTCTAATCTTTGAAAAGAATATTTCCATAGCAGTGCACATCCTTTATCAGGAAACAAAAATGCAAAAGAAATAGAAGAAGAAAAAAAAAAGGACACATTCAATAGTGTATGTTTGTAGGTAGATAGCAAACCCGCTTTATGCGATATTCCTTTTGTGCTCTAATTATCATCCATTGTAGGTAAATATTTCATTTTAAATGAATGCATTTCCAGTGCAAGGATATCCTACCAGCAATCGTTTACTATCATCCTCCTCGTCCTACGAAAAATTGCTGTTTACCCAATTTGTTTGTTGCTATCTGACTGGGGTTGGCTGGGAATTCCTCTCCCTGGCGCAGCAACGTTGTCAATTGCAGGCAACACACCACCAATGCAACCATAAAGCCAGTCCAAAGGATATAAAGTAAAACCTAACCCGACTTATTTTTCTTTTTTTCCGCCCATCCTTATCCTGAGTTCGGTCATGATGAGCATAATGCTGTTGTATTCATTTTTCCTGCTGAATGCAGATTTATGCGGTTTCATTTCATTTCAAGAGCAAAAGAGGGTGGCCGCTTGCAAAAAGCCACGTTATACATGACACACGCTTCTCATCCTTCGCCTCATCCGTGTCCTGGGCTGGCTACAAATGAAAATATTAAAAAAACAAAACACCTTCAGTAGTAAAAGTAGTATTCTCCTCCAACCCACTAAACAGTAGAGTGGAGATACGAATACGAATACGAGAAATCTCTCCTCTAGAACCGGGTCAAATCCGCCAGAGTAAAACTTTAACCGCATAAGCCAAAGAAATGGGCGGACAGGAATGCAAGTTATTTATGGCAAATGGGCGTGTGTATGGGTTTTGAAATTTGCAAAATAATATTTCGGCTTGCACAGGACGCAGCGGTGTAAAGTAGCGTCGTAGGAGGCATTAGTTGCTGGAGAGGGAGCGAGTTTCCTCTGCAAGTAGCTCTCTACTCGGTGCGAAACTATAAATTAATTCCCCGGCTTTTGCTACTCGCTTGGTGGAAATAATATTCGCCATTCGTCGAGGAGTAGTAGTAGCGCGCTAGGGCATAACAAATGAGTATAATGGTTCTAAAACTTTTCGCCTCTTAGTAAATGAGAAAGTGCTACTACTACCCCCGTTTGGTTGTTAACGGGGGCAAGAATTGCATTGCACTGTCGTGGGCAATTTTTTTTAATGGACTCTTACCATTTATTATGCGCCTGGACGTTTTTGTGTAAATTATGTTCCACGGGATGGACGCTATGCATGCACTGTACATATTAATTTCAGTTTTTCTTCTTCTCCTTTTTTTTTTTTTTTTTTAATTACTTAGTTAATAAGATCCTGCAGAGCTAGGATTTAAGGCTATCCTTCCGGTTCGGATATCCTACAGTGTCGGATGTCAAGCCTTTTAATGGTCGCCAGAGCCTGGTTTTTCCTCGCAGATTTAGTGTTCATCGTCGACCTTTCGCTAAGGGTGGTTTGCTTTGATGTAGTTTCATGCTTAATGTATTAACGTGGATTAGGAAATGATGTCAAGGGGCTTTGGCTGTGTTAACTACATCCGTATAGTCATGTTCTGGTCTGACTTTGTTTTAGATGGGTGGGTTAACTCGAATGAGTTTTTGTTTCGTTGTCTTGTTTCGTAGATTAGCATTCTGGTGCTACGATGTGGATGTACATAGTTTAAAGTAAGGGGGAGTTAAGGTTTGTAAGAGTTGGCTTCTGAGGGACTGTTTACACAATAGATACTACTTTGGTTTCCTTCCAAGCTCAACAAAAGTAAATCGAGGGTGAGTAGCTTATTAAGAGCCACAGCAATGGCAAAAGAAAACAAGCACAAAGTTTCAGGACACACAACAACTCTTGAATAAACCCAGCCAAACCCCAGTATTGACGTCCAATATACCTACCAGAAGTACTTGGGAATCGGGATAAGTTTTAAACGAATTTGTGATAAAGATTTACGTAGACGGAATCAAGACAGCGTCTGGAACAGGTGTGGGAGTTTCCTCCAGTGCATTGGATGTCTCTATCACCTCATGACCACTGTATTGTGTATTTTAAGCAGACGTAGACGTGTTTTCGTCAATAGGACAAAATTAGAAAGACTGTTAGCCGTTTTGGTAGGCAGGCATCACAGAAGGCTAAGCGCTGAAGAGACGAGCAAAAGGAGGAACACATTGCACCCACCTGTTCTGTTCCATAGGTTTTGAGAAGGAAAACTTTAAGCGAGCACTTCTTTAAAGATCTTAGTTAGGCTAGACTTGAGCCGAAAGGGTGACTGGTTTAATGCTTAAGCCGTGAATCATAATTCCTTACCATGGACTCACAACAAAATCTGCCTCTTGTCCCATTTGAAAAGAGTCCACGTAGATCTCTAGTGTTAGTAATCCGATTTTTTCATAGTGGTATCACAATGGACCTTTTAGTCTAAATCTTTCCCTGTTGGGACAATCCAACCTATCTGTAGCAGTTCGACACGATCAAGTAAACTGTTCCTACAACGCCCGAGGCGAGGATGTTTGCCTTCTCTGGTGCAACAAACTTTAGATCCCACTTTAAACAAAGTCACATTCTCTGGTTTAATCCTGGCCATTGATATCCAGAAGATCCAGAATTATGCAAATATACTTGTTCTCTCGAGTATTCCCAGCTGTATACCTTTAGAATACCCCCTTAACCATTGGCCAACCTTTACGAAAACCAAGGGGACATACATAAGTCTCAGTCAGCATTACCACTTAAATGCAATTTGCTTTTGTAACTTTGACACTAGCTCTTAGCTTAAGCGTAGAACATAGCACTATCTTCACTTCCCAAAGAATATAATCTGATCTCCCAGAGGTTCTTAATAGAATACATCAGGGGTTCATCATATTCTTCGTCCAAGGCTACTCAGAAAAGAAGCACCAACCTTCATTTCTATCACTAGACGGAGTTTGATTTTCTTTCTCTAAAAGGAAGGGATTCGCGATATAAGGATCTGCTTGCATTGTACATAAAGCTGCTGTTCTCAGTGAGCTAAAAAGTTATCCTATTAGCAGAACCTAACCTGGAGATTCCAGGTCAGACCGTAGAACAAGGAAAAACAAAGAATGGTTCTTTGGAGCTGAACTGCTTTTAAACAAGATTTCCTCATCTCAAGGTAGTAGGTAAGAAGCCCGTGGACAGGCCTGACTAAGATATTGAAAACTTTGACAATCGCTATTACAGGCTAAATGACCTCAATAAATGGGCAATCATTTCGATATCCCTAAGCGAATCAGCATTCCTTCGTATTCCTTTTTCTGCCTTACGAAGTGCTTTCGAAATACCAGCAAATATACCACTTAAGGTTGTAATTTCAGACCTCTCTCACTGTCGACACTCACTTCCAGGTTACTCCTTAGCCAATACTCCTATCTTGTCCTAGAGTCAGACATAACTACATATATGCGATTCTTTGATGCCTTTTTCATTATATTCCAAGAAGACCTCACGAATAGCAAGAATTTTCAGTATTCTCCATTTTCCTATATCTAACCAGCCAGGATCCAAGCCAATCTGTGCATAAAGTACAGAGCATGTGGATTCCTGTCTTGACTGACCTCACCAGTAGGAAGAATGTGGGCAACTCGATGGCGTATACGTAACTTTTTTTTTTTTTTTTTTTTTTCAAGAACAATATTTGGAAGCCAAATGACTCAAATATGTCAAGAGGCCTTACCTCTGTCTTATATGTAACGCACATCTCACTAATCTACACGAAGGTTTGCTCTTATCAAGACCACCGGGTTCAGAACTGTGAGGGTGCCAGCAGACAACGAATAATGTCAACGTTGGAGCTCCCAAGATCAATAATAACCCACGACAGGGGCTCAGAATGGATTCACTAGTGATCCGAGTGCCGGTTGCAGATCCGTCCACTCCCTACTGCCTACCTATGTACATACCTACCAAGATCAAGTGGAATACAAAACCTTGAAAAAGAAAGCCACAACCATATTCTGTATTGAACTTTAACCAAAATCGTATGTGAAGCTATTGTTACACATAATTTGACATACCAGGGCTTAGTATGGTGCGGGACCAGGAACACGTTCCACTAGACAAAACCCATGCTGTAAGGATAGTGTACTGCAATCCAAATCCTATCCAAGCTCAAGGTTCAACATTCCAGATAGAAACAAACTTCCATTGCCTTAACAATAGTGTTTGGCTGCACTAAGTACTCCCCAAGCATCCCTATACCCTAGAAGAGGTCCTCTTTTTCGCAGAGTACTAGGCTTTATCCTCGAGTGCACTATTTATTGACTTCTCTGGTTCGAAACTTGATATCTCCCAAATAAGGTAAAAAATGATTGACCTACAGTCTCCGATTACGTCTGACTGTGCCATATCTGAAACAAGTAGCAGGCAGTAAGTGAACGAAAAGCGGCACCAAGTAGTATGCAATAAATACAGCATCAACCGAATTCCGTATCATACTTCCAGATGCAAGGTGGTTGGGTAATTCCGTATGCAATGCCCTCAAACCTGACATTAAAATGGATCCCATCTGAAGCGCCACTTGCTGACTTTAGCGTCTTACCCTAGGCATGCCAGCATAGACCAATATAAGCTTCATTTCCAATCGAAACAAAACAAGTACCACCCGCCAAGTAGTATGCAATAAAAACCTTCAAATTATAAACTATCTACAAACAAAATCTGACAAGTAATCAAGAAACAATCCCGAAACCATGAAGTATACCCAAGAGACAGTGCCACAAATCCCCCTAAAAACACATGACGCAGAACAGAACTCGAAAAGCACTCTGGCCTTTTGCAAATGAATTGGATTTGAACTGACACCAAACGGACTACAATGGGGGCGATGTGACCATCATGAACGCACTATTCCCCGCAGCGTTCAGGACTTGATTTCCACAAAAGGCTGATTTTAAAAATATCTCTTTTTCTCTTTATGAATAAATTCCTCTGTTCACAGAGAGAAGAAGACAAAAAAAATCAATTGCGCAAAAATCTGCTGACGCAAAACTTCGTTATCCTTGTTCTTCTAGCACTCAGCCTAAAAATGTCCTCCTCGGCATTGAGCCTTCAACGCCAAAATACCCAACGACAACGACAACGACAACGACGACCGACATTAGCACACAACTTTATAATTACATTTCTCGAGAAATCTCTGCAGAGCTGTATAACCCCTAAACCAAGGGTGGATTCTTGGTTCGTAAATAATGAGTTTACTAAAATGGATTTATGGTTTCTGGAAATCCACCATCTTCTCTGACACCCGGCCGCCACCCGGCCACCCGGCCACCAGGACGAACGAGGACTTTCACACTTATCGGTTAAGAAAAGGAGAACCGAGCGTGCAAACATTTATTAGTCAGTGATTTATGTGATCCGAATGATTGTGATTTACTTCGATATCGAGACATTTGATGGCTGTTCCATAGCTAGCTATAGGTGTACAAAAATTTACGATACAAGCATTGTGGGTTGACTGACACTGAGGCAGTGTGGAATATTTATTAATTCTTAATTGACTTGGCATCGACACACACACTGGCAGAGGGTAACCCCTATAATCCAGATTACTTTGTACCTATCCTTACAATTTCGAATACTACCGGAAGCTCTATGGTTTCATCCACAATCCAACTACCTACCTAAACCTATTCACGTCAATCAATATCACTAACGCACTTGATACCCGCCTAAGGATATCCATCACACAAACACACATTGAAAGTAAAAGGCTTCTCGTTTTGCTTACCTTTGCATGAGTTTCGCACTGCGCTCATCCATCGATGGGTATTGCCGTCCCTTTGATTTCCCCAGACATTTATTCCTCTTCTCACCGATTACCTGACAGAAGAATCCCTTCTTCGGATCATAGCGCAAGTGATTCGAATAATCGAATGGTGGTTGAATTTTCAGGAATCGTTGGAGTTCATTCATCACATCGATCGGATTCAGGCGCAATTGTTCACCGTCGATTATGTGCAGCTGCTGTGGCTGATAGTAGGCCAGCCAACGTTCCAAGTGCTGTGCATATTTACCCGGATTCAGGCATCGATTTCGTAGATCTTTTAGGGCTTTTGGGGCTGAATCACTTGCCGTAATTACCTGTGAGGAGATTGAAAACGAAAAAAAGGAGGAAAAAATAAAATTGGTATTTTCAAAAGTGAAATACTATGTCTTGTGTTAGGATTTTGGGATGTTCGGAGGAGTATCTCTCGCCGGATGTAGTCAAAGTTAAAAGTTAAAGGAGGGTTAGGGGACAAAAAAATCAATAGAGAGGTTCATTCTCGTATTCCGTTGAAGGAGGGGAGGAAGTAATTCCTTTAATAGCCTTTAAGAGGTCGTGCGGTGACGACAAAGGACTAAGCAGGGGACTGATAAATAAAGTAAGTTGCAAATCTGAATTCAATTGACGAAGATTTGAAGGCATTAGGTGGAACGGCTATTAGCATATAAGCAGATTTTTAATTTTCTAATTGGGATACCCAAGGGTTCCATTCTCTGGCCGATACTTCTTAAGTCAGTCTATGGATGTATCGGACTATCATAAGTGTTATATCAAGATTAGCTATTCACGCAAGAATCGTCGCCTATGAGCGACGTAAGAAGTAACCGATCAGGAAGTTGGAAGTCTAATGTATGTAGGTAGGGTTAGGGAGGTCTACATCAAAAGCCAGCACTCGGAGCACCGATGGATTCATTGTGAAATCCTATCGTGAAGTAATTCTAGGCGAAGACAAAAGTTTGGATGTGGCTTTGGTATAACTAAAGGGGTCTCCCTGAACCAACCCGTAATCGTTATAAATTTTAGGATGGTTAATGGTGATAGGTATCGTCTAAGGGTGCAAAAAAGTGTGTTCTGCGTCGATGTCGTCTATGTTTAGTCATAGTAGCTAGTAGATTGTGGTCGGTTATGATCTATCGGTTATGGAGAGCACCTAAATCTGCTTGGTTTTCGTACCGACATGTTTTGTAGCGTTTTTTGGAGACAGGACATGACAAGAGTGGAATTCATCTATCATTGGGCGGAAAACCAAAGTTGTCAATCAGTGTCAGACCCGAATTCGTCCTCCAGCTTGATCTCTAGGGTCAAATGCAGGTTTTCCTAACTACACAACACCGTATCCGAAGTTTACTGACTTTTTACAAGTTCAGAAGGGAAAGAAGGACTCAGTGATCCTAGGAGAGTTAGTCACTTGCTACAGAATGGTATCAGTTGAGGAACTAGACGGTAAAAATAGCCATGGGTGCGGCTTATAAGGTTTTATTTCCAATGGAATACATCACATGGAACGTTGATCTATCCAATCTTAGGAGGATTACTAGACAGATCTTCTTTTAAACACAAGTTTTGGCAACCATTGTCCTAAAGAATACAAGAAATCCATTCAAAAGGGTCATATCCTCGGCTTGGGTAGACTACTGTCAGTCCATTGAAACCATGGTGGACTCTGCTAGATTAAGTAAGACAGATTCTCTCAACATTTCCAAGTCTCTTCCAAAGTCTGCCATATACCTCAGCAGGCAGCTATCAAGGCTATTTTGCTGATCAGTACATACTCGAAACTAGTAGAGGAGTGCAAGGAAGAACTTTCCTCGCTGGGTTATCAGTCTCCTTTGGATGAACTAGCAAGGCGATGATCTCCCTCTGATGTTCCCTTGCGGAGACGATGAATGTCCCGCTGACAGTCTTTAAATCTTTGCGGACTATATATTAAAGGCTGAAAATAGATGGCTTGAATGGGCATTCCTACCAGCTCTAGACAGAGCCTAACACGAATAGTTTCGCGAATATGGAATAGTTTCGCGCAAGGTGACAAACTCTCTAAAACCTTTAACTTTGACCAACTTTAGCTAGACCAACTCACCTGATAGAAACTATAGTTGTTGGCAATCAAATCCCCATGCGCCCTCGTGTGCTGATACCAGGAATAAGCCCGTTTCGCCGGCGATATCAGAATGGTGACAATTTTGGCATGTGGCAGCAGTGCATGCGCCCGCTTTGGCACAACATCACCATCGAAGTACGTCGCTGACTTCTCGAACATGTACCGGGTGGTGGTGTTCGCTTCAATGGGAAAGAACTCCATGTACCAGTCCAGGCCACGATAGTAGTTGTTTCCATTGAAAAACTGTATCTCCTCGAATGTGTCCGGACTGGGTACGTTGCTGGCTATCGCTGTGTGCATACTGAGGAATGTGTACAGAGCGGTGGTACCGGTCTTTTGCGGACCGATGACTAGAAACTTTGGCAGAGAATCACAACTTTTGTTCTTCGACCAGATTTTGATATGACGCGGATCATCGCAGGGATTACCCCAGACGGGATCCGCCTCCTCTGGATGCAGGTGGAAGTACATTTCGGCCAGCTGCACTGGTGCGGCTGAGCTCAGTTTAAGGTTCGTCCAACAGCGAAGAAATTTTATCACCGATTCGAAGGTGTACAGGGCCAGGCGATCCGATCCATAGTTGGACATGTGCGTCATGAAGATGTTTATCGGATTGTAGACGATGGTTTGGAAGAGTTCACCACCTTGAATTGATTCGTCCAGCTTATCCCTACCACCGGGATAGCGATCGATGTACATGGTGTGGGTGAATAGACCGCACGTTTGCCTGGGCAGAACCATGATGTTCCGATGGATGAAACCACGACGCAACCTCGCCGGTCGTAGATGTGGGTATTCCTCAGTCGATGTCACCTTTACATTCCACACCTTCTTCCACGCCTCGTACAAAACCTCATGCGCTGGATACACACCCGAGTGATGTGGTGATATGGAGTACCCCGAATCGGTTGGAATTTGATGCTCCTTGGCAAAGGCATAGTTTAGCAACATCTCGTTGACCAACATCGTCAAATTATCATACAAATGCGGTTGCTGGTGCTTCCACATGTGCGAGAACCAATTAAACTCCTGGACATTCCGCAGCAGAAAATCATCGCCCAAATTCTCCTCCCTCGTGCCGTGGTGATAGTACTTCCCCGAGAATCCCAGATTGAATTTAAATCCCGGAACCAGTGCAGCTATATGCTTCTGTGTGGCTATCAAGGCACGCACGTCGTCTGGCCGCAATCGCGTTCCCCTCTCCCCCACAAATATATCATCTATATCGACAAGGATCATTCTATTCAGACTTAAACTAAGCTGCCCGTGGCTCAGGTACGAAAGAGCATCCAGGAATAGCAGGCGATGCAACCAGAATCTCAGACTGCTGCCGAACAACACTCGCTGGATGCCATCCAAATGGCCGTGGTCCTGCAGCACAGTGCTCAGTGGCAACTGCACCTGTCCCCCATCCGAGGGATAATCCTGAGTGTTGCGTTGAGCCCACTCAATCGGCTCGTAGGTGGAATGATTATGTTGGAATACGGCCCAATCGTCGCCGGGCAGTGCGCCCCATGCAGTGTCACCGGCACGTGTCAACCGTAACACCGGCGATGCTGGATTCAGGCTCGCATCCCGCAGCCTCAGATTCGTGTGTATATACAGGGGGAAGCCACGCAGTTGAGCGGCCACCAGTGACTCCTCGCTGGGACTGACAAAGCCAACGATGCCCACCGAATATTCGCGGCAGTATTTGTCCAACAGCTCACGGTTCCATTTGTCCATGTGCAGGTATTTGTCCAGGTTCTCGAACACAATCACACCATAACGTCCTTTGTCCAGGTTGGTCAGCACCGGCAGGCTTTTGCCAGCAACCTCTGTTTTGTACCTGTAACGAGAAAGAGTACATTTTTTTTTAGTCACACAGTGCATCAGTAATGGCTTGCTGTGCTCCTTCATGGGCCAGCAAATGCAAATGAAACTTTCCCTGTAAATAATCAAAAAAGGAGACGGGGGTGCACGATGTGGCAGTAGCTCTTTTGGGTATTGGAACGCCAGCCTTTTGAGTCTCTGAATGGCGGCGGCGGTTGGCAAACATTTGGATTTTAAACAGCAATAACTATTCAATGTGTTTGCAGCATGTGCCGCGAATAATTTAGACCCCCGTGTCGTGTCGTCCTTTGTGCCAGGGAAGTGCTCGGTATGAATGGAACTCGCCCGTACAAAGGGCGCGGGCAGAGAATTAAAGTTCTTCGAATCGTTGGGTGGGTTGATCGCTTTTCGGAAGTGATTCTGGGTTTCACTGTGGGAGGCGGCGGGAAAGTACTTTCGAATCGCTACACTATGAAGGGAGCGCTGATGGGTGTCATGTGGCGGATCGATTGGACAGAATTTAGGAACCACAACAACATTATAGTACTTTGTGTGGCGGTTTCGGCGAATTGAAATTAATTGTTTGCTTTGGTTTGCGGGGTTTAAAGGAATTAAATGATATTCGCTGGAAGCGTTGCGGCCGAGTGTTGAGTGCACAGAGCGAGTGTGCAGCCATTTATCTGGCCCTGAGAGCATACTTGATTAGTTTAATTGTATGGGGAGGCGCACCGCACCGCACCGCACCGCACAGGACTAGTCGTGTAATTTGGCAGCATAATGTATGTGTTCCTAATTGACCGCAAAGGGAATATACTAACTGATGTGCTATTAACTATTAAATACGGGGTATGGCCTTGCAGAGACCGTCATTATTAGTCAAAGGATGTTGCTGCAGGACTTTTGCATATAAATCGAAGAGAGTGGGGAGTTGGATTCTTTTCCGTCTCTACTCCACGACTCAACTGAATTTGGTCCAGCTAGGGCTTAGTACGGATTGAATAAGGCAACCGTAAGGGTCCTTGCTAGCTATTTCACAGACCTTTTAGTCTGCGTTTTGACGCCTTTGTCCCAGAGTATCGATTTAATTTTGTCACAACTGGGTTGAAATTTTCATGGAATGGCGCCCAACTTGAGTCCTCTTAAGTAGTCAACAGACACTGACCTACCTAAGCAGACTACGACCTTATGGGCGAAAACCGAAGCTGGCTATCTAAGTCCATGAAACAGAGAAGAAAGTGCCTTTAGTCTACACATTGTGTTGACATCCAAAGGATGACCAAGAGGATGCTATAGAGGAGGTATTATCACCCGTCCTCCCTGGGGGACCAAGGAAACATTAATACAGCAATGAAGCTACTCCTGGATGAACAAACTTCGATAAGAGGGCAATTGCACAGAGTCTAATGGATCAGATATTGTAGTCCCAAAGCATTAAGATGAATGATGTAGTGTTTCGAGCATCTGAGGTACAAGGTTTTGATAGTTTTTCCCTTCCCTTCCTGACCACTGAAACTTTTGTCCATTTCGGGTCACTCAGAATGGTTCTTTCCTTTGGTTTCTTGAACCCGTCCTGCACGGGTAGTAACCCCATGAAAGCCATCTCATCCACAGTCGTCATCTCTGAATTGGTAATACGATTCCGTCAAGGACTCACAGCATTCACAGGGAATCAAAATACACACATTTGAGTTCCAAGACAAAATGGTTTACCAGGGAACGAGCTGGCGGGCGAATTATCAAGACGACCTGAGAACAGGACAACCGAACAGAATCTGACAATGGTCATCACCTCAGTTCCACCATCTCTAGTTCTTGTTAAATCGAACCTAGAACAAACGATCGTAAGATTAGCCAATGACAGATGGAGCCTTGAGATAACTCTGGACAAAGAACCAGCCACAGTCTCAAGGCGCCCTATC
Source organism: Xylota segnis (assembly GCA_963583995.1). NCBI lineage: Eukaryota > Metazoa > Arthropoda > Insecta > Diptera > Syrphidae > Xylota > Xylota segnis. The sequence goes on along the minus strand of OY757238.1, from coordinate 58,905,969 downwards.
GAAGAAGAATACCACTAAACAGTGATTACCTCTGCAGAGGCTGTATCTATACAGACACAGAAGAATGCACATCCTACTTTCTATGCGAATGCGCAAGACTGTGTAGATCTAGGACGATCGATTGAACTACCTGTCAGGGAAGCTATCATCGACTATGGTTCAGGGATGGCGTTAGTTCTTCTAAAGTCGCAACCAAACTTTTATTTTCGCTTAGGGTTCCTCCTCGAGGGATTTATCGAGGATTCTTCGCTCCTACCGACCTACTTAAATAAATGCGGTCATGGGACAACCAGTGGAATCACCAATTCCCACACAAAGTAGACTGTCTATCCTACGTATAGACGACCGTAATGGCTCGTGCTTGAGGCCACTAAAAACCGTTCACTCCTAGCAATGAAGTCGAGAATATGACTGACAAATACCTAAGCGAACCAAAGTTTCTCCAAAAATTCGTTGTCAACATTTGAACCCTTTCTGCACCTGGTGCAGGTAGAGTGTAGCTCCACTGTAAACACCACAAAGTTGAAACACGTACAAGCCACTATAAGGCATGACAGCAAGTCTTGTAGGCTAAGGATGTAGCAAAAGGTCTTTTCTCCTACAACCGCGCTTAGCTCGAGTAAGCCCCTTCCTTTCTCGTTACCGTCAGGCTACATCCTAAGGTACACATTGACTCGAAAAAGAAACGCAGTCTCATGGAAACCAACGAGACGAGGAAGCAAAATACATTATGTCCTTAAGAACGTACTCCAAGCTGCTTCGAATCCCTTTAACTAAAGACTTATACGTAAAATTTTACAAACTCCATAAACTTTGAGAGCACCTACCCCTCTCTCTCTCTCTCGCTCTCTTTCAAATTATTGCAAATTCAATTTCACAAAAATTTCACTATCTCCACACAGGATGCAGGATCCAGGGATGCATCACACAATCCCTTCAACAAACTCATAAAAATCCCATTTAATCTGATGTCCTAACGAGATTGCCGTAACCCCTCTTCCCAGGGCCTGGTATCCAGTTTAGAACCACCACATCCCTGCCGTCTCTCATCGACGTTGGTGCAATAAATTGTTTCTAACTTCACTCAAAAAAAGAAAAAAAAAATAAGTAAAAACGATTTAAAGTATGCAACACACAAACACTGGATGTGTTCTCGTGTGTAAGGACCGCATCAGTGAGCAAAGTAAAAAGTACTACACAGTGCGCCTCTTCCAACTGATGGGCCAACCTCTCTTTCATCCGATGACCTATGACATCAGGATGCGGATAAAATGCATTCAACCGGAAGAACAATTTCAAATATATACACTCCTCGTCGTGGTGCTCCTGTGTCCTTGTCGCGTCGTCAAACGGGGAGAAAACAAAACAAAATGCAAATTAAAATGTTCCACCAACTTTGTTGTCGCTTCTAGCTTTGGCCAGGCCAGTTGTCCATTTGACCGTACACTGAGTGTGCCGAGTGCCATTTGGTGGTGCATAATTATTTTCCACCTCCAGGACTAGTACCAGGACGATTCGTACAAAAGAGTCCCCCAATATATTTATTGCGCGCGCGAACTGATAAAAATCATTTTCCAGTTGAAATCGCCAGTGGATGCCCCGGCTGTGACAACACAGCACACACAGTGCGGGTAGCAGGTCCTGTGTGAGCTAGAAATCCTTCTGCGGCGTTCCTGTTCAATTGTGTGATGCTTCATTGTGTCATCCCAATGGGAGAGAGAAAGAAAAAAAAGCACAAACAGTTTCAGCGTTGTGTGGGCGATTCGTCCTTCCACAAAAAGGATTCCATTCTCCCTCTCTGTCTGTCCAGTACTGTGGGGCATTGTCCGGCCCAGGTCTCTAATAGAGATCCGCTGCTGCCAGCATTAATTACGGTTAAATTGTGTGCGATGAGTTTCGATCGGCTTTTTCGGAACCAAATGTGGACACTAATTTCGCGCAAAGAGTTGGTTTTGATAATTTGCGGTCACAGTTTGAGGAGATAATCAATCCGTGCCCGCTGAATGGTGAGACTCCATTTACGCCACCGCCGGCTGTTGGCAGCCTCCCCCCCCACCAACGTGTAGACAAGAACGAGTGAGCTTGGCAGGAGGGGCAAAACAAGTCCTTTAAACGCTTCATTAGCATTATTAATTGCGTTTTGTACATTATTAAGTGGTGGTCATAATCGCGAACGCGATGAGGATTCTGTTTGCCGACCGCTTGGGGTCGGCTTGGTATTCAGTCATGCGGGCATCGGGGTCATTTGGGTAATTAAAAAGGATGCTTGAATAAAGGATTACCGATTGATTTATGCTAGGTCACTGCAGTGTGGATATTTTTATATTTTTTTTTGGTTTTTTGTGTACGCGGACAGTAATTAAAAAAAGGATAATGAATTCGAATGACACATCTAGTGGCATTAGGGTCGCCATGGGAATGCGATGGGCTTTGTGTTGGATTTTGGTGGGCAGTTGGAGTGGTTTTTAAATTAAAGAATTTAAAAAATTCCCAACGCTACAAGTGATCCATAGGAGAGAGAAGTTCGCTTGTTTCCTGACAGAGTTTACACGAAAAAGGATCATTAACTGGTAGGTACGCCGTAGGTCATGTCAAACAGGGGACAAAACAAGGCTCGAATAGAGTTAGTAAACTGTTAGTTAAGACCTTAGTAGACTGACACTGTTCCAAGCGGTCTTCTGTGCCTTCTTGGCCATAAACACAGAGAAGAAATAGCCAGGGAGCTTTGGGGGAAAATTCTAGCGATGTAGGTCGACCGTAAAGGGTATATTGGTACTGTGACACCAATCGTCACATCCGGAATAATTACATGGACAGAAGGAACCGATCTAGTTACTACAAGGCAAAGACTGCCTCTGTTGTACAGGAGCCATGCGAAATTGCCCAACTGCAGTCATTGAGGTGACTACTGGCTCCTGACTCCTCTGAATCTTGTGGTTGAGAATTATGCAAGTAAAATGGTTCTAAGAATGGCCAAAGAAGGACTAGGAAGAGATAAGTACATTGCATCGAAGCTATATACCACTCCTGGTATTTCTTATAGACGCTTCAACTTCTTTAACTATGCTCCCAACCTCAACTGACGCTGGAACTGAAATAGGTCAATGACCAAATACTCTGAATCCTTGGGCAAAAGTACTAGCATCTTTCAGGCTTCAGATAGATGTGTCCAAATCAATCTTGATGTCATAGCTAGAATGTCAGAAAGTCAAGCTGCTATCAGGGCACTTGTCTCCTAAACTCGTGTCGGAATGCCAGCAAAAACTTAATGATTACAGAGTGAACCTTTGTTGGATACCTGGCCATGTGGGAATAGAGGGAAACGAATGGCCGAATCTCTAGCAAGAAGGAGAGCATTCGAAATTTGCATAGCTCCTCAATAGGGGATCAGACCCTCAAAGAAGAATTCAGTGAACTGGAGGGAAGAACCAGTAAACGCAGGCAAGAACCTAGAATAACGCATGGGACAAGTCAAGGGCAACCCAACCGAAATAGATTCGAAGAATGTATAACATGAGCAAGCATAACCTCCATGCTCAAGGAGCACCTAAGAAAATATGGTCTATCTGAGGAAGGTCCTTGCAGATTTTGAGATGAGTCCAGTCATGTTCCACTGACCTACAATTATCAGATAAGGAAATATAGTCACTAGAGTCAATTCTGATCCTCAGATTCTTAGAAGAAACTGGATTAGAGAGAGTGCTCCGCCATGGTGTAGTAAGACTGTCTAATAAGGCAACGTACCTCTCTAAGGTGTTAGTTGGAAACACAAAAGACGCTTTGCAACGTAACCCTGCTTCGAGTAATAATGAATCCAAGGAACTCAACTGCCTGTGTTCAAGGCACAGAATCACGTTCTGCTGGATCTTGGTATGTATAGGTTTCCATGGAAATGAAAAGACCGGTGAGGTGGATGAGAACTACTTCATCGGAATCTTCTCAACCTACGCAGTGTTCGACACCCAGGAGAAAGGAGAATCCTAGAAGAGGATGACTACCACTACTCGACTACCTCGACTACCACTCCATCTCCAAGCCCTCGGAAAAGACAGTTATAATGAAGGAGAGTTCCGGCAGCTTCAATCAGAGGCTCACTGCTATGCTAAGTCCCGGCCCATTGGCAACTAGGGCGAACGCGACGATAGACGCGCATGGCTGGAAGAAACTGACCTTTAGAAGCCAGCTGTTGGAGAAAGAAAAAAAGGCTCGATAATGTCAGGCGAACCATTCGCAGAATGAACAAGGTTGATCTAGCAGTCTGGAAGCTTATATCAATACCAAGCAAAAATGGAGACAGTGGGTTGACATTCGCCACTCCAACCAAACAAACCAACCTCAGGAACACACGCTCTAGTGAAACCAGTAGCAGGTTTTACATCCTCAGACCATCGACTAGCCCCCAGACCCTCTACAGCGAGGCCCCCTGCAAACCCTCTCAGTCGTAATGAAACGAAAAAGGCGATCGACGTCTCTAGACCGAAAAAAGGGGGGAGGAAAGACGATCCCACCGAAAGACCCAAATACAGGAACGAGGTAGAAAAGTGGTATCCACGATGACCACCACGTCTCCCCCTAAAGTGGCTCAAAGAGGTAGTCGGGAAACTAAAAACGCCAGGTTCGAAAATTAGGTGTCCTGACAGGCCACAACGAGAATCACCAACACAGACCTTTGTAGACTCCTTTCCTTCGTGTATGCCCAACCCTCAACAGAACCAGATGCTGAATTCTGGGAAAAAATCTTTGAAGAACCTTGGAGAACTAGTAAACTTAAAATTCATCACGAAACCAGATTGGTTTCTGAGGACCACCTCTTCCATAAGCTGATTGTTGAACTAATTACATTGTCTCCTTGTTTTGGATGAATCTGTTGAGATCCAAGTGGGCTAGTCACCCCCCTAGACTTAGAGACGTCAACAGTCAACAGATTTTTCATATTAGACTTTAGAACCAAGTTGTTAGCTCTTACAAAAGTAGCAGTTTCGTCGAACTTGAAACCTTCAAGTCTGCGATTGTAAAGCAAGAACTATTTGCTTACAGAGAAAAGTATGTCCCTAATCCTCGAAGTACTTTTCGACATACAAGCTGCACTAGGAGTCATTTCGTTTGTAGCGAGGGAATCCCCCTTTCCAGACTAGCTTCGTACATATTCTCCTGGGCTTAGGGATCATTGATTTTACTTGTTTCATAAGAGCCAAGCTCTGTTAAAAGATCCTTCGATTGAAATCACTTTCTCTCTTAGGATAGGTGGATGTTGCTCGACTTAACTTGCCCATCAGCTCATGTATGCATTGCTGGACAAACGGTTGAGAGAGTTGAGAGCTTTCAATACCTTGGAGGTATTGTCTCAACCTATGGCGGAACCGAACTGGATGTAGCCAGCCGAATAGGCAAAGCAAAATCTGCGTTTGGGATGCGATCCACAGTTTGGCGTAGCAATGCGATTAGCTTAACCACCAAGCTACGACTGTTCCGTTCCAATATTGAATCCGTGTTACTATATGGAAGTGGTACCTGGAGGGTGACCGCCACTATCACGAGAAAGCTGCAAACGTTCGTCAATAGGTGCTTAGGTTATATCTTTAGGATTGTCTGGCCAAACCGTATCTCTAACGTACAACTCCATCAGAGAACGGGACATGGCACTGAACATACTCTCCGAAAGGGTGACAGGTCCATAGCTAACCACGCGATGCAATGGAACCCGCTTACTCAGGATGGCAGGATACGCGGCGATCCTAGGAGTACGTGGCGCAGAACAGTTGAGAAGGAAGCACGGCAACTGGCAAAGAGTTGGGGAGAACTATGCGCGTAGGCATTGTCGAGGTCCTAGGACCCACAAGGGGATACAGGACTTAAGTAAGTAACTTGCCAACTGAACAGAATTTACAGACTCCTCGTACATGGTGTCCTTTCTTGTTCTGGTTTGGCCTTTATTCCCTCAAAGCTTGGATAATCCTGGAATCCTACCTCAAGCAATAAGTAGTTTAAAGAGAACTAGCTATCATGACGAACAACACCCATTAGTCCCTGAATTTGTCCGTGGTATGTATTTCCAAATGTCACTTCGACATTCGTCTGACACGGAATTAAGTCAACAACCAGCTTAATCCGTACACAAACAAGCACAAACCATCTGTTTCCACACACATCCTCGCCATAAAACAAGCGCGTTACAGCTCCCAACCTCATCTAACAACCAACTGTCACTTGAACTCCGCACTTTACACCATGGACCAGTGGATTGACACGAAATTCATTACATTTAATTATTTCCGTAACGTTCTACCTAGCCTCCCTCGGATTGCCAACAAATTAACAGGAAACAGCCCTCCAACCCCCATGCGTCTAGGCAAAGGTGAATTCTCAAATGTTTCCCCGTCTAAATAGGTACAGCACCAGCAGTCGTGCAAAGGAAACTATTTCTGCTTATTGGCATGAAAAAGATTACCAAGGAGTATTTAAACGTTTTGATAAGCACATAATCAACTTTGTACCCCTGGCTCTGGCTTTGCACGGAATTTCTTTAGCCAGCTCCTCAGGAATTCCTCCCGAGGAGCTAACAGCACACACAATAATACCCAACCAGTTATCAAGGATATATTTTTCGTTGTTTTCTACCTCTGCACTTATAAACAACAATCCAGCGTTCTGTTGTTCCAAAGGGTAAACTTCAGGATACTAAAGCCTCCTCCTCCTGCACACGAACATACATAGAACGTCGTCGCACAGGAGCAAACACAAAATAATAACTTTGAAAGTTTAAACACCCCCCCAACAGCCCCAGCTCTGCTTACTTATTGTATTTAACGTCTATTCAAGTGATTTATAGAGTTTTCCACTGGCAAGGAAAAACTTAAATTAAGGGTTCAAGGAGGCAGCTTGGAGAGTTGCTACCCACTCCTGCGTTGCCTGCTTTAAGTTTTGCATCCAATTGTGGCCCACAGTGCTCATACCATGTGGCGGTGGCGGTGGCGGTGGCGGTAAGCGTTTGTTGTTTTATACCGGGGCGCTGATGATGGCGGCATTTCACCAATCCACCAACCTTTTGTGATGTGCTTCCTACCCTACCCTACCCTATCCTACCTAGCGTCGTCGTCGTCTTTGCACGTTAACTCGACTCTCCTCCACGTGTCGTCGTTAATAAAGGGAGACTTTGTGTGGACCCCAACCCGAACACACACAATGTAGGAGAACAGCAGGTTCAACTTCCTACGATGCGTGCAATGGTGGTGCATCCTGTGCAGCTCAAGGAGAACGGAAAACTCCAGAATTTCGTTACCCAAGGCAAATTATCTCTTCTCTCAACCAAATGAAAAAAAAAAAAAAAAAAAAATTCTTCATCGTTTGTGTTTTATTTTTTATTCTTCTCCTTCGTTTCTTCTATCAAGAGTCCTTCTGAAACAGGATATATCATCCTTTGTTATTGCTACACTCGATAGTAGGGAGAGTGCATACGCATCACTACTACCACAGTGGATACCACTTTGCTATTTTCTATTTGAAGGCACCCTTATCGCAAGGACCTGCACCCACCATAAGGGAGAGCAGTCGATCCTTTTCTCTCTTTTGTTGGTTTCAGGAGCACACAAGGAATTCTTTGCATTCAGAAATTTCGTGGAACAATAAAAAAGCCAACAGCAAGGAGAGGAATTGAAAAATCACCAAACGAGTTGAGAGAAGTGTCCTGTGTTGGTTGCTCCTGTGCTCTTGGTTACTCGTAGATAAAGGAGCATAAGCAAGTGGAAGGGATTCATTAAAATTTATGACGATGGGGAGAGGGGACACCTTTGTGAGATCGTATACAAATTATATTACCGCTGTTGTGTTAGCAAAATAACAAAGAAAAACAATTCAATTCAATTGTATTTGTATATTTCCGGTATTGCGAGTACGGTGAAGGCAATAATGTAAACATCTCGTTATCCTGGTGGAAATGGCTTTGTTGATCAGTTGATTTGCATCGCGGAGGTGTATCCTGGCATTGGAATTGCAAATTCCGGTCAATTCTACGGAGGTTGTGGATGGGATTTTTGCCACCTGTCGTGGATTCTAGGAAATTAGGTAGTCGAGGCCTTCGTACACACGTCAGGTCTGAGAAATTCTGAGAAATAGGTTCAAAGACAAGAGTTTGTGGTCCGAATTTACATACAATTTGTCAAGGATTCTCTGTCGAAGAAGCTTCACAGACCTCTATATCTTTCCAGGTGAACAGTGTCCTCAGAATCACAAGCTGGATACGGTCTGTGTACAATACAGGGTCATTGTGATGTGTATATGTGCAACTGGTAGGCCATTCTACTGCTGATCAAGGATAACGACTTTATTAATTTCCTCAGTGGGTTCTGTTACTTTTCCAGCAATCTGGACGAGATACATGAAGAAGGGTTTTTCTAGGGTGCATTGCCTGGTCCTCACTTGGGCCGGACATCTGCAAAGCAAGTGATATAGAGGTTCTTCCTCGTTAGTATCCTTGCAGCTTCTGCAAAAGTTATTGTGAGGGATACCGGATAATGGCTACTATTCTGGCAATATCTAGTCTTGCTGTACCAAGTTCCTTGGAGAAATAGTAGGAAGTAGGGCATAAGAAGGTCCTAGTGAAGGACTGTTAAGAAAACCAACCTCACATTGAATGGTCCTCTAGTCACTTGGTTTTGAATAGTATTTTGAACTTGGCTACCCAGGGTCTAGTGAAACCAACCAGAATTTCTTATGAAGCGAAGGACGCACATGATCACTGAAGAAAGTACCTGTTGAGGAAGAAAGAACATTCTACAGTACCGACAGTTCCAAAATACCATCTTGATCCGCAAATCGACTGATCGACCAGATGTTATAGAGGAACGACTTGCCAGTGTTGAATGCTCCAGCCGACCGATCAATCGTGGACGATCAATTAAGTAGACGTTTGGCAGTGAGTATCCCAACCTTGCGCGGTTCTTTGAGTGGATGTAACGCAGATTCTGACAAGAACCAACAAGGAGAACCCAGTGGTATTTACGTATGAGCCTGGAGAGCTAACTCCACTAAAGGAACTGTAAATCCAGTACAAGGACATCTGTAGTTTGAAAGGTTAGAGCCGGATCTGTTAATAGTTAAGTTAAGTGTGATGTAATGCATTGCCCTGTCACTGATCAGAATAAAGTCTAGGGCAACGTACGAGGATAGAGAGATACGATTTCGAACAGCTGTTCCTCTGCAGAATAGGTGGTATCTGCCCAAAATCAAATGGGAATGCTTAAGGACCATTAAAACTTATCCTAAACTCAGAAGGACTTGGTGCAAGCAAAGCGTGGAGAGGCTTAGAAAGGAAACCACAAAACTTCTCAATTAGCTGGGAGCGCTTTAGAGAACTACACAAGTTCGTCAAAACTCAGAATGGCCTTGTAGTTGTACTCTTTGTTCGTCCATTTCTAGATGTGTAGAACCATTGCAATGGTATTTCCGTTCTTTCAAAATTACTAGTTAAGCTAGTCCGTGCTTATGATACACGGAACCGCAAAATCTAACTTGAATTGGGCCACCAGGAGGTTGATTCAGAATTTATGGGTGTGACTCGGTGGCGTATGCGTAACATTTTTTTTTCTTACTTTTTTCATTTTCCAAATGAAATTTCCCAAATCGGGTAGAATTGACTGGATCTCGACTTGATGCTCAGAGATTCCACTGACTTTTAGGCAGACTTCCTTATTTACTTCCTTTGATTCAATTCAAACGAGTGCTCTGGAGCGACTGAACAACTAATAGCCCATCATCTACCAGATCTCAGAGAAGAACGGAAAAATCACAAACTGGTGAGTCTTTCAGCCAGTGGAACGAAGCATGAGACATGCAGTTGCGTCCATGGTTGCTTGGATCTTAATGCCCAGGAAGATCTCTCAGTGATGCCAATGTAAGGCCGTGTCAATTGATTTGTCCTTATGGTGAGTATGTCTGGACACTAATCTCTATTGCTTTCAGCAGAAAGGAAGATAGTTTGATAAGTCCTATATCGTAGACCTGCCTTATGTATGAAGACGGGTTTAACCTTAGTTTGGAAATGCAGACTAGATTCAGTCGACCCGACATGATCCCTATGAACTAAATAATCACTATGTTCTCCTGATTGCTGAATCTCAGCAGGAACGACGTTTGTCACAGGGGAACTTTTTTGTAGATACTATGGTCAGACGGTAGCTACACGGTGTAACGATAGTGGCTTCCAGTTTAACGCACAGAAAAAGCCCAAAGGACTTCTTGCTAGATGGTGGATAGTTGCCATTTGGAAGTACAGTAGAACTCGCTTATACAACGATGAAGGGAACGATGACATTAGGTCGTTATAACCGGCAGTTATATCTGACGAAAGAATAGTCAAAAATATAATGAAACCAACTAAATGAAAGGAAAGTGCACGTTATGCGCCACTGGTCGTAAGAAGCGACTTCTACTGCATTCGGTACCTGGGTGTAGAGAGAGGTCTTGAACGAGGCACTCAAACACTTGTGCGCCTGCTTCTATCCTTTTGGAATCCCTACTGTCATGAGCAAATCTACGAGGACATCGTAGGGGTATTTAGGCCCACCTGTATCTATGTTTGATGACAGAAGGTGCGAATCGACCGAAAAACATGAGATACATATGTATACTGCCAGTAGTAGCTACTCGTAACCGCCGTGGTAATCATTTGTTTAAAGACCACCGAAGCACTACTCTCGTGATTTCGAAAATACTAACTCGAACCACAGCATCCCCAATTACCAGCAATGATGCCCACGTAAATACAACCTACAACCACTTGAATAAATCATCTCGTGTCCTTCAACACCGTGTTGATGGATAGGCGGCCGCGGTGGCGATGGCGGTGGCGGTGGCATACCACCAACCATAACAACCAAAGTAATTATATAATTTCCATTTGTTGACCCAATTTGTGCTGCTCAATCGCAGATTAATTCAATAAATTCAATTTACGAGTGAAATTGCTTCTGGCATTCGCAGGTAATCCCTATTGCGTTGTTACAACACTCCTCACTCTCACTCGTACGCTCGTTCGCACCGCAGTAAGCGAACCTCAGGGCTGTTAATCGTCTTTTCGCCGAGACATTGCTGGAAATCAATTCTGCCACTCTAATCGAATTATGCGGTACCACCGACCGACACAAGGCACAAGGATTCCCCCAGCAAAGCACACACACAAAAAAGTATATTCGCAGGGAAGTCAATTAAATTTGTACACCTAATTGCCATTACAGAGGCCCGCCATACACACTTACGTCAGAGGATTAAATAAAGACAGGTAATTAGTTTCCTAATTAATCCATTAGCGTACGTAATTGTGAGAAGCAGACAATATGGTCCTGAAACCATGAAAAGTTCATGCACTCGAAACGAGGCACAGCAACCCAGAGCGAGTTTCACAGCAACGCGATTTAGAAGATTATCCCGTGAGTCCCTGCCGAAATGAAAGCGAATACTCGCACACAGTCGAGTTCGCAGCTAAGAACCACCTCCTGTGATCCGTTTAATAATCATTTGATTAAGAGTATGTCCACAAACTGTCTGAGCAGAACAAGGACACCCCAAGACGTCGTAGTTGACAACAATGCAGATTGCCATCCTTACCCACACCCGGCATCCTGGGTCCCACAAGAAGGAAGGAAACGAGGATTTATTTATAATTATATATCCCTTGTACTTTAATCCAAATCTACACCACACGTACTCCTGATTTATACAGCACAGCCCAGAGAACCATGGATGGACGCTTCCGTTTCTCCTTCCGTACGTACGTACGGGTGTGTGTGTTGTGATGGTATAATGAAGACTCCTCTCAAAGATTACGAAGGATTTGTGGATCATAATGTTTTTGCCAGCTCCTAAATCCCTATTTAATGTCACATCTCAGCAGAGACTTGAATACTAAGGATGATTGTAAGTCCGCCTCAATGCCAGAAGCAATTATTTTAATGATCCCAGTGCTTGATATTTCAAAAAGCACATGTGTGCCCACATGTTGGATACACACCATAAGATACTCGCACTCTCTTCGTCTGGATGTCGAAAATCTTCAATCTGTTGTCCCCCTAACCGCTCCAGTCCAAGCGAAGTGATGTGGGGATTATGATGTCAGTGTTTTCCCAGCAGCGGTGTGGTGGGGACAGTGGTCTGTCAACACAAGGGAAATGAAATTTTCGACTGTGTGGGCCAAGATTCCAAAACTACCAACACACTTAAGGAGATTAATTTCTAAATTACTCGAGTGTAGTTGGCGAGCCCCAGTCTAAACAGCATGGCACAGAGCACAGTTCAAGAAATAATCATCTCTAGCGGGCCCTTGAAGGGACCGGGCGGCTTGCTCCAGATGTCGTCGTTCAATCGAAACGTCGGTCGTTTGAACATTGCTTGGCCAATTAGGGAAAGGGTGACTATACTAACTACAACTGCACAGATTTTGGAGTGGTTATAGCAATTTGTCGCAAACTTACTTTATCCGATTGTAGACTAATAGCTCGGCAATGTCTCGTCCCAGCTGGGAATATGTTGTCTCGACGAAGACCAGCACTTTTGGATCGATGCGTAGTCGTGCTTCCGATCGGTGGTCTGGGGTTTGGGATGAGCCCAAGACATGCTTGTCGTTCAGCATTCGACAGTGTATCAGGGGCGACGGTCGTGTGTCACGGTGGATGAATCTGAAAGGAGAAAGATAAGTATTAGTTTTCTGTTGTTAAGGACAAGCAAATATTTGAGGTTAGACGCAATTCAAGAGAGGACTTCGTCACTGTATCATACATGCCGCCTATATAAGGTCTTCCCTCACAGTGCCCTACTGCAACTGGAGTTACCCCCTTAACTCTTAAAAAGCCTTGCAATTGGACATTCCACAATACTACGTTGTCCCCTGAACGAAAATTGGAAAATAGGAAAATAGGAGATTCACGTTATCTCATTCGTGGTCCCACAACCAATAAGGTGTGGGATGCTCAGTCGGTCCGTAGGCCAGTTAAATGTTTTACCACAATTTGGAAAATCCAGGACGTCAGTATCTGGTTCGGTGGCGTATACGTAACTCATTTCGATCCGACTTTGGGTGAAAAAATTTTCTATTTTTCGCAGCCTCAGCGAGGACGCTAATGAGCTCGTGTGTGCCTAGGAAACACAGGAACAGAATATCTGACTTGATCTGGGCCACGAGAAGGTAGAGCCAGGATGTCAGTATCTGGTTCGGTGGCGTAATCGTAACTCATTTCGATCCGACTTTGGGTGAAAAAATTTTCTATTTTTCGCAGCCTCAGCGAGGACACTAATGAGCTCGTGTGTGCCTAGGAAACACAGGAACAGAATATCTGACTTGATCTGGGCCACGAGAAGGAAGAGCCAGGATGTCAGTATCTGGTGCGGTGGCGTACGCGTACCTCATTTTTCTACACATTTTTGGCTGAAAAAAATTTTCTATTTTTCGCAGCCTCAGCGAGGACGCTAATGAGCTCGTGTGTGCCTAGGAAACACAGGAACAGAATATCTGAGTTGATCTGGGCCACGAGAAGGTAGAGGCAGCATGTCAGTATCTAATGCGGTGGCGTACGCGTACCTCATTTTTCGATACATTTTTGAGTGAAAAAATTTTCTATTTTTCGCAGCCTCAGCGAGGACGCTAATGAGCTCGTGTGTGCCTAGGAAACACAGGAACAGAATACCTGCCATGATCTGGGCCACGAGAAGGAAGAGCCAGGATGTCAGTATCTGGTTCGGTGGCGTACGCCTAACTCATTTTTCGACACATTTTTGGATGAAAAAATTTTCTATTTTTCGCAGCCTCAGCGAGGACGCTAATGAGCTCGTGTGTGCCTAGGAAACACAGGAACAGAATATCTGAGTTGATCTGGGCCACGAGAAGGTAGAGGCAGCATGTCAGTATCTAATGCGGTGGCGTACGCGTACCTCATTTTTCGACACATTTTTGGGTGAAAAAAATTTTCTATTTTTCGCAGCCTCAGCGAGGACGCTAATGAGCTCGTATGTGCCTAGGAAAAACAGGAACAGAATACCTAACTTGATCTGGGCCACGAGAAGGTAGTCAGGATGTCAGTATCTGGTGCGGTGGCGTACGTGTACCTCATTTTTCGATACATTTTTGGGTGAAAAAATTTACTATTTTTCGCAGCCTCAGCGAGGACGCTAATGAGCTCGTGTGTGCCTAGGAAACACAGGAACGGAATACCTGACATGATCTGGGCCACGAGAAGGTAGAGGCAGCATGTCAGTATCTGGTGCGGTGGCGTACGCGTACCTCATTTTTCGATACATTTTTGGGTGAAAAATTTTTCTATTTTTCGCAGCCTCAGCGAGGACGCTAATGAGCTCGTGTGTGCCTAGGAAACACAGGAACAGAATATCTGAGTTGATCTGGGCCACGAGAAGGTAGAGGCAGCATGTCAGTATCTAATGCGGTGGCGTACGCGTACCTCATTTTTCGATACATTTTTGAGTGAAAAAATTTTCTATTTTTCGCAGCCTCAGCGAGGACGCTAATGAGCTCGTGTGTGCCTAGGAAACACAGGAACAGAATACCTGCCATGATCTGGGCCACGAGAAGGTAGTCAGGATGTCAGTATCTGGTGCGGTGGCGTACGTGTACCTCATTTTTCGATACATTTTTGGGTGAAAAAATTTACTATTTTTCGCAGCCTCAGCGAGGACGCTAATGAGCTCGTGTGTGCCTAGGAAACACAGGAACGGAATACCTGACATGATCTGGGCCACGAGAAGGTTCGGTGGCACATGCCTAACTCATTTTTCGAACCATTTTTGGGTGAAAAAATGTTTCATTTTTCGCAGCCACAGCGAGGACGCTAATGAGCTCGTGTGTGCCTAGGAAACACAGGAACAGAATATCTGAGTTGATCTGGGCCACGAGAAGGTAGAGGCAGCATGTCAGTATCTAATGCGGTGGCGTACGCGTACCTCATTTTTCGACACATTTTTGGGTGAAAAAAATTTTCTATTTTTCGCAGCCTCAGCGAGGACGCTAATGAGCTCGTGTGTGCCTAGGAAACACAGGAACAGAATATCTGAGTTGATCTGGGCCACGAGAAGGTAGAGGCAGCATGTCAGTATCTAATGCGGTGGCGTACGCGTACCTCATTTTTCGATACATTTTTGAGTGAAAAAATTTTCTATTTTTCGCAGCCTCAGCGAGGACGCTAATGAGCTCGTGTGTGCCTAGGAAACACAGGAACAGAATACCTGCCATGATCTGGGCCACGAGAAGGTAGTCAGGATGTCAGTATCTGGTGCGGTGGCGTACGTGTACCTCATTTTTCGATACATTTTTGGGTGAAAAAATTTACTATTTTTCGCAGCCTCAGCGAGGACGCTAATGAGCTCGTGTGTGCCTAGGAAACACAGGAACGGAATACCTGACATGATCTGGGCCACGAGAAGGTTCGGTGGCACATGCCTAACTCATTTTTCGAACCATTTTTGGGTGAAAAAATGTTTCATTTTTCGCAGCCACAGCGAGGACGCTAATGAGCTCGTGTGTGCCTAGGAAACACAGGAACAGAATATCTGAGTTGATCTGGGCCACGAGAAGGTAGAGGCAGCATGTCAGTATCTAATGCGGTGGCGTACGCGTACCTCATTTTTCGACACATTTTTGGGTGAAAAAAATTTTCTATTTTTCGCAGCCTCAGCGAGGACGCTAATGAGCTCGTGTGTGCCTAGGAAACACAGGAACAGAATATCTGAGTTGATCTGGGCCACGAGAAGGTAGAGGCAGCATGTCAGTATCTAATGCGGTGGCGTACGCGTACCTCATTTTTCGATACATTTTTGAGTGAAAAAATTTTCTATTTTTCGCAGCCTCAGCGAGGACGCTAATGAGCTCGTGTGTGCCTAGGAAACACAGGAACAGAATACCTGCCATGATCTGGGCCACGAGAAGGTACTCAGGATGTCAGTATCTGGTGCGGTGGCGTACGCGTACCTAATTTTTCGATACATTTTTGGGTGAAAAAATTTTCTATTTTTCGCAGCCTCAGCGAGGACGCTAATGAGCTCGTGTGTGCCTAGGAAACACAGGAACGGAATACCTGACATGATCTGGGCCACGAGAAGGTAGAGTCAGGATGTCACTATCTAGTGGCGTAACTCAACTTCATTTCTTGGTTATAAATGGTTGCATGAACACCATAAAGGCTTAAACACAACTGCCTTGCGATTGCCAACTGTAAAGCCATCGAAGATTCATTCAAGAATGTTAACACCTAAAAAACAGAAGTAATCTGACGAAATCCTGCATCGAGTCATGCAATGATTCGCAATTTCCCACAGCGCCCAGTGGTTAAGAAAACCGTCAGAACAGTTGAGACCACAAAACTTGTGGAAACACAAGAAAAAACATCCAAAACGAGTTCAAAAGTTCTGCAAAGAACTACAACCACTGCCAGAGCGCGTGTACTAAATATTCCTTCTCCCCAAGGACTCAGAGAAATAAAACCGCCAAATGGGTTGCGTTTTGCTCAGAATTTTGAAACGTTTTTCCTTTTGGACTTATTAAATGCCTCCAACACACAAACGGCAAGAATTCGCCTTCAATGATTCAAACAAAGTGTGCCTCAGAACCAACAAACACCGCACACAGCGTCTCCTTCCGAAGGACGCCAATTCATTTGAATTTCATTATTGCAGGCAATAAAACACAAAAGATACAAAAATGTATATTTACCCAGTTCCAGAGGAGGTTCGCCTTTTACGATTGCGGTGCACGAGCTGGGGTACTGCTGCTGTGCTCATATTTGATTCGATTTCGCTTTTTATTATGTTAGCGCGCGCAAAATTTGAATGAACAACCGCCAACGGACGAGGTGCCATGCAAATCGCATCGAATCGGACGCGCTTCGTTACGCCAAGATAAAGAAATAAAATAAAAATTATTTTACGGCAAAATAATTAGTACCTGGTAAACATACTAAGCACGGTGTTGGGCGCGCAACGCTCTAGCCGACAGGCGTCAAATAAAATAATAAAGTGTAAGCGCACGACGTACTCGTAAGGTGCTGCTGGTTGGCTTCATTCATAAACTAGGACTACGTGTCCGGAATACCAAGTGGCGGAGAGCACAATTTTTTGGAGGAAAGCAAAAATTTCTTCACACAGTGTAGGTCATCTTCACGTTCAGCCGAATGCATCATCAACGACGAACGAAGGTTCTTTCGAAAGAACGGACGAACGGACGGACGGACGGACGTTTGAGTGGCATACACACGCCAGCGTGTAAGGAGAATGTAAATTGATGTCAGAATTGAATTTCTGCTTTTGCATTATTTCGTATTCATAGTGCCACTTTCGCTTGCCTTTTCCTTTTATTTTTTCCTTCTCAGGGAGGCTGGTGGGTGGGTGGACGGACACATGATATGGTTGGTGGAAGGACCTTCCTTTTTCGGTGCTTTCCGTCCTCAAAAATTCAAAGCCATACGAATTTGTAATCTAAATCTGCTTCGCTTGCGTGCATCCCTTTTAAAGGGTCAATTTGACAAATAAATTTCGGGTTACACGGGTTACTTAAAGCGATAAGTTAAAAAATGACAGCCGCAGGCACTGAACGGAAGGGTTTATAAATTGCCGGGTTCATAACTTGTGATGCTGTGCGCCCCGGCCGGGCTGGGGTAGACTATGCAAACGAAGCGTTTTATTTAAATGGTCAACAGGATGGGTTTCATCGGTTTGTTTGCCGGGTCCGGGGCTGTAAACATTTACACGCTCGTTTTGAAATATGAACTGTGAGAAACGGCAGATAGTCGTGAAAAGAAAAAGGATCATCGCCTGAGGATAGGCGCAAGGGTTTCCAGCTTCAAGCTGAAGCCATCAAAAGTGGTACAAGTGTCTGTCGGCTGGTTGATTGATTGGTATTGGCTTGCTTGGCAGTACAAACATCAACATGCGTCTCATTGCAATGGACATGTCCTTTCTGTTGCGAACAATGTTTTTGCTTACTACTCTCGGATTGAAGAACGCACTGCAGCCCTTCGTGTATCCTTTTAGTCATTTCAACAAATTTGAGTAAAATTCACTTTAAAGAAACGAAAT
Source organism: Xylota segnis (assembly GCA_963583995.1). Taxonomy (NCBI): domain Eukaryota; kingdom Metazoa; phylum Arthropoda; class Insecta; order Diptera; family Syrphidae; genus Xylota; species Xylota segnis. The sequence goes on along the minus strand of OY757238.1, from coordinate 58,887,903 downwards.
TCGTCTGAATCATGAGAGATACCAAGATACTCTTTCGTCTAGGAGTCGGTGAAGTAACTCCACGGGAATCTGCTCCTCTGCCAGTCGGTACAGAAGTAACTCCTTATACCAAGGAGACGAATTACTGCATCGTTTCGCTTCGCTACGCTCCGCTGTTCCGTTTATCTTAATCCAAAGATTGGTGCCAGTAATTTGTATAATTGGATAAATTATAAAGGTGGAACCAGCAGCAAAGCGAAATAGAAATTTGATTTCCTGGGAAACAACTTTACCAAGATTTCCAGTCAAATTATTTCCCACTCTGAGTGGGACATAGTTCCTCAGCAGAAACGAGGATTTATTTTCCTTTAGAGGTGGAATCAATCCCCGTGGAGTTGTTATAGTTCACAGTAAGACTCATCTGGTTATGGAAGACAAGTCATAGGGCAATTATGTGGTTCTATCCACACACTAGAGTGTCCACGATATGCGTATATCCCTCAGCTTCTCTTCACAAACTGTCAAAGCGAATGGATTCACTCTTGGGATATTTGGAATGACAAGTGTCAGCTTTCGGCTAAAAATGTTGCTGTCTTGGAAAAAGGACATTAGGACATGCGGCTCAGAGCTGTCAAATTGTAAAAAGAATTTCCTTTTTGGGACAATTTTCAGCCATAAGCCCAAAGTATCGAAATTTGTACAGATTGACAGTTGACGTCAGTGCAAGACCATTGGTAGCATTCTCAAGTGAAACCGTGAAACTACCTTGGAATCATTGATTGCTGTGTCAATCATTTGTTGGACTCCGAGTTTTCTAAGTTGAGCAATTCAAGAACTTCTTAGCAAACTTCAAGACAATGCATAGTCTTTAGCAGGAAGTACAAGACAATCCTTAAAAAAGCGGAATAGTTTCATACCCTCCATGTTTTTCTATGACTGTGATGCCAAGTCACATCATCTTTTCCATTTGTTGAAGCTTGATTGCATGGTCTCGGGATGATCATAGTAAAAAAAACATTTTATCATCACGAATACATAAAAGTTCCATCATCAGACAGGATTGTATCACGAAGTATCCTGGAACATGTAGATGGTTCTTAACTTGTAATTTTCATAGAAAAACACTGGCAGCACTTGCGTCTGTCAAATGAATTACTCGTAAGAAGCAGGTCTGTCATACAAAAAAATTAGGCACGATCGCGATTCTGTTTTTATGATGACTACAGGGGCTTAGATACCAAAGGACTTCCCAAATACTTATGCACCTCACAGTCTCTCAATCCGTGCCAGAGACACAACGGCCTTAGAATCCCTTTGATTCTGAGCGTGCCGCTTCCAGTTAACCAGACGCTCTGGCATCCCCTATAGCTAGATATTTAGAACAGAGGTTCGGTCTTTCTTTTCGTCTCGAACCTGTGGACTGTGATTCAATGGGCCTCTTGCTTGGAGCTTAATTCACTTGAAATCCCCGAGCCAGTGTAGTCGAACTGTTTGGGCGTTTTGTACTACACCCATAGAGTTCGTTGTTCTATCTTCGCCTCCATACGCCCATTGCATTGACAGGACTAATGACATGTAGACTACAGATGGCGTCTTTCAAGTTAAAAGTTTTGAATGTTTTTGTTTCGCCAAACCGAAGTAGCAGCGGTTTCCTGGGGCAAGTCTTCGTCGAATCTCCATGAGGTAGGTTAACTCCTTAAACACTTCGAAGTTATTGTTGGGAATAGTTTCTTTGTTTGTTGACAAAGCTAGAAAAATTTGTTACAAATAGTGCCTTTCGGGTTTACACCTTCCCTGCGCACTACATACATATCTGTTCCAACACAAGATTGAAGAGATCAGAGGAACTGTTCCTGAATAGCCGATACAGTTGGATCATTTTCACCGGGATACCTAATTTGGCCACCTTCTTGCAGAGCTCGGGACAATGAATGCTATTACAAGGATGTCTGGCTTTAAAGTTGATCAAGCGATGATTAGACTCGCCTTGAAATTCGTTTGTCTTTTCCAGGATGTGGGCAGGAAGTCATGCTTTCTTTTTGGTACCAAAAATACCTCCCTTTCTTACATACATATGAAGGAGGTTTTGGATCCCTTGCCACACTATGTTGAAGACAACGTTCTAGACTTTTCCCATTCTTTTCTATCAGGAACTGAACTGAATTCTTCTTTTGAAAAGAAATGCTTAAGTTTGATTGAAGTCACTGCCAAGTGGTAACATCAGCACACTTAGACCAAAAGAAGGTCCGTTGTCATACCACGCGAATCGATGGTATAAGTTCCTCCCGATCGGTGAAACCAGATCGAACTTCCAACGAAGCGTAGGAGAAGTCTAAATTTGTCAAATCATTCAGATTTTTAAGGAAGAATGATCCTAGATGAAGCTTTAAATAGGGATAGGCACACAATATCTATAAAAAGAATTGCCACGATCATAGTATCTGAGACTACCGATGTAAACTTTCAAGTAGCAACAAACCCCTAGTTGTCCCTAAAATGCAGTGTGAATGTCTCAACCTGGCTAAGCATGTAGCCAATGGTACCAAAATTTAAGCAGTTTCACTAGCTCACATTCTAAGAGCTGTCACAGGATACAGCAGACGTTTTGGGTGAAATCCCTGCTCATTTACTCCACCCTGAGTGAAATAAATAGTATCAGCGAGTGAAAGGAATTTTTTTCAAACAACGTATTGAGTCCTACCAAATTATTTTACCCAACAACCCATTTATAATAAGCCGTAATTAAATTACCATTAAGTATGCCTCCGTTATGATTTCTTATGAACACTAAAAGATCAAACGCGTCGATAGCATTATACTCCCCCGCACCCAGTGCCATTAAAATGGGTCAGCCAGTCGGTTATTTAACAACCACTGGCCTAAAAAGAATTCGTTTCCGATATGGTTTTAATTAGCCCGAATTTGTGCTGCAAAAAGCAACGAAAAAAATCACATAAACCCTTCCACGCAATACCCTCTTGAAGCAATAATTTGCTCAAACCTCGACGGTCCTTATTATTTAACCAAAGCACGAGACTAACATCGTCTAATTGTAAATGAATTTATAAGCCACGAAACTGAGTTCGCGTATTAAGTGATTTGTCATACCCCTCGGTTCATTATAACATTTCCATAAGCTAATTAATTAATTACATCAAGATTAGTTAGTGAACTAATACACCAACATGGCGACAGCATCGATTAGTGACGCTGTGAGTTATAGTTTTAGATGCGGTCTGTTGGATTTGACATTTTAAATATAGAAACTAGGAAAGGGAAACGAATTATGTGGATATTTAGAAACTGAAAAAAAAACGGATACAGTATGTTTAACAGGAAGGGGTATGTCCGGATGTGTTTGAGAGAACGCCATCTAGTTGATACATTGGTAGCAGTGCGCTAATAGCATGAACACGAACCAGTTAATGCAGTTTCCATGGCAACTTCGGATCACGAGTGGAAAGATAGGGCCAGTCGCTCAAAACTTCAAGGTTTTGGAACTGTCAAATGTGAGTGTCAAATACTGAAAGGACATCATTAGTTTTAATGATCGATGGAGGGTTATTCATGTTCTCTTAGTGAATAGAAAGATCTTGATTACATAGAGCAACAATATCGTTCGTAAAACTATGTACGTTTAGCCGATTGTCAGATCCATAAATGTACTGTCAATTGCTGTCAGCCAGCTGACAATGACAAGTGCTTTTGCAGCGTTAAACTGTGAGTTCACGCGATTGTTAGATTTAGTCGCAATTCCTGACGATTTTTTGTCAGACGGCAATTGTCGGACAAAAATTTGTAGATTACACGAGTGTCAGATAATTGGGGTAAATATTTATAGATTTGACAATTGTCTGAGCATAGCTTCAGACTACTCTTCTGTGGATCAACTAGGAAGCGGTGAAATAAGGAGATATTTGCAAAAAATAGGCTACAATCGATGAAGTTCCTTCCATACGGTGGAGCAGAAAGTCTAGATCGCATTTTAGCACATTTTCACCATTTTAAGACCGTCTATACCTGGTTTTGAAAACACTGTCAAACTTGTACATTGGAGAATGATCGCTGCACTATGAATATCGGAATTGTATCCTACTGTCCATAAGTCCAGACACAGACTTTAAAAAACGGGCTTTCGCCGATACTTTCGTGAGATAGGAGCTCTCATTTAAAACGGACAAGATATTGCAAAGTAATCATGTTAGCCGCATCTTGGACGTCTCTTCAGAGAAAACTTAGAGTTCACTTAGAATCCCTAAAGGACAAATGAAGACACCTTCAATCGGCACTCTCGCATAGCCATCTAAATCTTGCGGTGACAGAAGAACACAAGAATTTAGCTGACACCAGGCAGAGAAAGGAAGGTTTACGAATAATGGTAGACCATGACTATCGATGTCGGGAAGGAGTGTGGCTGTGCATCAAGCTGATGGGGTCAAGAATAGTATACCAGAAGGTTATATCATTGAGTTTCAAGTGAATGATATGGTTTAACGCTTTATTTAAGGTCAGTCTGCTGAATTTTCTAAGTTGGGATGCACTGCAGTGGTCCAGTATAGTGTATCGACCACTGTTGTACAGTTGGGACATGTCAGCTACAAAAGCTACAAGACTTACTTGGCATTGCCGTGATTGAATCCTTGCTTTGAATTCTGTCAACACAGGAATATGTATGTTGAGATTGGCCAAAGACAAGTCAATGAAATCATCAGGATTAGGTTTACAAAATCAAAACCCTCTCAGCATGCCGTTTGATGCCGTTTTTTACCTCCCTCTTACTCTTGTTTCAGTTATAAGGAATGGCTTGAAACTTATTGGACCTGCTACACATTTGGATAGCCTTGAGTACATAGAACTTACATTTGATAGAGGACGAAGTAGACTAACTGGCCTCAATTTTGTACGATCCGCTCATCTGGTTTTCCAAAGCCTCTGTCACTTCAGTGTTACACAGGTAAAAGCCTTATGAAGTATTTGTCTTTCTCTGTAATTGACTTCCTTCAAGTCTCTGGACCTACAATGCAACAGAGTCCACCATTACCTCCAGTCCCACTGAGGACTGTAATTCCATTCCAAATTAACAGCCTTCAAGACAGCTTAACAAATTAGCCCGCTGACAAGTGATAGCCCAACATGTCCATCACACCAGACAATTATATCCTCTGCGGGACATTCAATCAGTCACAGAGTCCCTCTAAGTGACTTCACAACAGAGTCGTAACCTCCAAAGGCGGTAATTTGCATATTTTTGCATAAAATTTTATTTTATCCCTTCAAACCTAAACGACTACACAAACTTTAGATTTAGACTTCCGTTGTGAAACATGCAATAATGGCGGTGTAACCAAACGTCCACCGCATTTCACCACATGGAAATTCTTCGCCGGAAAGTGCCATTTCAACTCGAGTTCTTCATTTATTATTTCCGCCAGACTTCCACAATCAAGATGTCTATCATGGCACATTCGTTTCCTTTTTTTTACCAGAACTGTTTGATGATGAAAGGACGACATGCACTTTCGTCTATCTGTCCTTTCAGAACCAAAAATGAACAATAGGGGCCACAAAAGATACTTTTATTCTTTCACACAGATACTATTTTATACATTTTTCTACCCTCAAAGCTGGCAGTAATAAAAGTAATTGAATAAAAAAATATATACGTATATGGATGGCGTACTATGGTGCACAACATCCATAACCTTAATTTATATTGCAAAAGTTCAAAAAGTGGATATCCTTGCTGCTATTGCTGCTCCAGTCACTCTAAGTCTGAGTGATAGTCTACAAAGAGGAACTGTCTCTCCCCTATCCATACAAACGAGCGTATTTTGGGGAGAAGGAGGAGAAGTGAAATAAAAAAAGTAAAAAAAATTATTATCCAACCAATGGTTATTTATGTGTTGCATGTGCCAGTATTTTCCCGTTTCCTTCCTGCTTGAGTGTAGATATAGAAAAAATAATAAAATAAACCGACACAGAACCCCAAAAGCAGCGAAATGATAAAAAACAGAGCAAAATTCGACCGAAAATTTATGCATTGAACATTAATTTGAGTGTGAAAAAGATGCTTCGAATCCTTGCACACACACACATGGATATCCTAGGCACCCGTTTCCTGTTTGTGCGGCTAGGGGTAGCGCGCTACTATAGAAAAAGGATATTCAGTTTAATACATGCATAGATTACATCAGCAGCAGCGTAGCAGTGGCAAAAAGAATCTCTGAAACCTGATTTGAATATCAAATAGTGTCGGGGGAGCGCAGAAATGGAAAATAAGGAAAAAAAGATACAATTTTGCACTTTTTTTCCACCGTATTTACCCATCTTTCTGTTTGATTTTGTTGCATTGAAAGGGATATGGCCTCGAGAGGTGGCATGACGGACGGATAGGTAGGTAGGTAGGAGTAAATATTCATCCATAAGGCATCATTCCATTCAGAATTGATGGGGCAATTCAATGGCATTATTGCTAGTTAATAAGTTGTAAAAAGGATTTGAAGTGAATTTAAAGTGATTCCATGTGATTGAATCGCAAAATTATTATTATGGCAACGTTTTAATCGCAAAATCCGATTAACTACACAGGTATGGTGTGTAGTTGGCAAAAGGAGGAGGAAGAACCACAAAAAAGACAAAAAAAAAACCGGCCATTGTGGAGGGAAAGAGTTATTAAAATTCAATTTGAATTATGAAATTTTTTTTTTCGTATTTTTTTAATCTCTGACACCCAATCAAACGTGTATTGATTTATGTATTTTAATTATTATTATTTTTATTGTTGCTATTTAATCGCATTTAAGTGATCAGTTATTTAAATTTAACAGTCAAACATTTTGAATCATAAATATTCCGTTTGAAAGGACTTCACAGTGGAGTTGGTTGAAACAATTTTTCTATTCATAAAGGGCGCTGTCGTTCTGTCAAATTAATGTGCATTCTGTCAAAATATTGATACCTCTGTTGTCTTTTTTGACGGTGAGTTTGAGCGGGATCTGTCGATTAGTTTGTTGACAGCAGGCGAAAATAGATACTGCGACCTAAAAAGATATTTTGTATCTTAGGGTACATTTTTGCCCTGAGAGTCGTACCACCTCCCTAATGAAGGAAAGAGCGTCCTTAGTCGCGCCACCTTAACCTATGCAGAGCTGGGTATTCATAGAGAATCAGATGATTCGTCATCTTCCAAGCAGAACCTACATTCTATGTCTGGGCACAGATTAAGTGATATTCCAGGTCAGAGTGATCTGTTAGGAAGCTCACAAGCTCACAAGCTTCCTTATACTATTCTTGTCTAAGATAAGAATTTCCTTGTAGGAATAAGGCTTGATTAATCTTTTGGACTGTCGCAACCCCGGGACATTTTCCCAGACGAAGTTTATGTTTCCACTCGTTTATCAGCGCTGTGGCGGCAGCCCGGTTGGCACCAGAGTAAGGTAAACGCTGATCACGAACCAGCCCAAGCGAGTTCATCTTCAGATTTGTTGCCTACAAACCCCTGATGAACTGGAACCCATCCGAGTACCACACTGTTGTGCCTAGCAAGAGATTGTAGTCCATCAGAACAGCATTAATTTATATGGAGTTAACCTTTTCCGAATATTTTACCAGATAAACTGTTCGAGTCCGTGTGAAATGCACGTGTAGTCAAACCTGGGAAATGAACCAGTAGTAGTGTTCTTGTTGTATCCATGTCAAACTTGACATTACTATGATGGAGAATTCCCAAAAAGTTGTTGCGCCATTTCCATCTGTCTGTGTGGTCGAGTGCAGCCTAAACACTGCATATTTGTGAGACCAAATTGGAATTTTCATTCAAACCTCAAAATTAAGGATACTTTTCTCGAAAACAGCTCTAACGATCTCGATGCTATAGGGTAAAAGTAAATGATATTTTTTTCAATTCTTATGTTTCAGCAGCTGTCAAAGTTATCAATAACATCCTGCTGTCAAAATGTTCAGTGAGGTTTGCCATTTCATCATGGGTCGGCTGTGTGAACACAATCCACAATTGTTCGACCAAACATCAATGCATTCGCAGAGGTTGACTATTTGGTGAGGATCATGTCATGGCGGCATCATCGGACCTAAGTTCTTTCGAAATGTGGAAGGAGACAACGTTACCGTCAATGGTCTCAGGTACATACAATAGATCTGGTATGGAGCGATGTTAAGCAACTTTCTGTGGCCAGAGCTGGACAACATCGATATGTTTGATATGTTGTGAAGAAGAAATTTAGTGACTGGGTCATCTCACGGCAAGGGTTCATCGTTTATTTTCTCTGGGGCTACGTCAAGTCCTTAGTCTACACTAACAAGCTTGTCACTTTGGACGAGTTCGAGAACCGAATTCCCGGAATAACGCCGCACATATTGGCCCGAGTCATCAAAACTTGGATCGACCGGTTGAAACACTGCCAGCGAAGCAGAAGTGGCTATTCGAATGATATGCTATTGCAGACATAATGGCATAAATGTAGCTTCAAAATAAAGCCAGCATCAATTTTATATCTCACATGTCAATATGTCATCAAGGAAGGAAGGGGTTTCGCTTGAGAAATTGGAATCCTAAGGTGGAATGAACCTGGAAAGGGACATTAACCGTCTCCACGACATATGTCGTGCTTAGCTTTCATATGACATCGCTGAGTTTTATCCCTCGCAATGATCCCTATTTGTTTGCATTATCCTAAGGGGCTTACTCTAGCAAAAGCAAGCCCATAAACTTCTTGTTGTCACCCCAGTTTCCATCGGATGTTTGGCTTCCTTAGGATCTTTATACTTCCTTCAAGCCACAGTATCCAAGGGAAAATGAACATTGAGGTCTAGGTTTGTTCTGATCTTGATTCCAATAAAAATGGGCAATTCCTGGAATATCTTCGTGTCCAGGGACTCGTTTAAAATTGTGACTCCTTCTTGTGGTACTGTCTTCAACGTAGTTTCATGGGCGGGTACTGTCACTGCTAAGACCTCTACTTGAAAAACACTGCCATGGTTCGGGAGGCTACTAGCCAACTATCACCGACAAGACTTTTAGGATCCAAAGTATCGAATTTAACACAGGATTGACAGGAGACCAAAACACATTCTAATGTATATGCTAACGTCTCCGACTTCATCTAAAGTAGATCTTATTCAAGAAACTTACTTTCGACTCTCTTCCGAGAAAAGGATATAAGGTGTCCTCTACAACCGATCGAATTGGATGGGAATTCACACAAAAGAAAATAACTAGTTCAACTCTAGATGGGAATCCCTAATACAAAACCATCTGAAGAGTTGTCTTAGCAAAGAGTGCACATTTCGAAACAACAACTTGCTATTTGTTTGAATATCCCAAGAACTTGGTAATAGAATTTAAGTCGAAACACAACACAAATACCAAACAATTATCAAAAACAAACACAGCGCACGTTCTAAATTTCTTTCACCCCCTTTTCAACCCCTTTCTCCCTTCTTCTGGTGTAGTAGTAGTAAACCATAAACAAAAAAAAAAAAAACACTATCCAACCCGCATACACTTGAAGAACAAGACCAATATCCATACATGTATGCAGTACAGCAAAGCCACTCCAATTAACAAGGCAAACAAAGTTCCGTTCCTAAGACCACCTACCGAACTACCCCAACCCCTACTGCTTCCTGCACTCAATTACTCTCCTTAAACCCGAAATGTAAACACCATCTTGACGTAAGTGTTCACACAATTAAACTTCACACCACCGCATCGCATTCATATAGACATCAACTCTCCACAACCCCCCACACCGGGGCAAAACGCCCCAAATGCCGCCCATGAAGTCCCATTAGAAATCGATTAGTTCAATATAAATATGGAAAAAGTGCCCCAAAGGAGGATAACACAAAAAAGAAAAGGAAAAATAAATGTATGCTTGTATAGGTGTAGAGTACTCACCCCACAAAGACACCCGTATCGAAGTAACGTGTGTAATAGAAAATTGTTACCACCGTTATTGCGAGTAATGCCAGGACACATCTCCGCACATTTATCGCCTTCAACAGTGGCAATCCAATGCAGCAGCGTGTAATTATATTGCAGCAGCCAAGGGATGAACAACTGCTGTTGGGGTTGCTGCCGCCATTGCCGTTGGCGGAACCATTTCCGCAATACTTGCCATTGGAATGATGACCAGAACTCAGACAACCACCGGCAGCAGCTGGTGCTGGCAACAGACTTGCCGTCGAAGACGTTACAGATGACGACGACGATGATGGGCGTATGTGTGGTGTTACACCGCCGCCACCACCCCCTAGCGCCGCCTCACAGTCATATGACGACGACGATGAGGATTTGGTGTTGCTCGTGTAGCCACCACCACTCCCAAGCAGGGGGGATGACTGGGATTGATCGTCAAAGCCATTCGACTGGAATTGGTATTGGTAGGGCGGTAGGGGTGGTGGTAGTCTGCTGTCAGCTTTTTCATATTTTTGAGATTTGCCAGGTATTACTGTCGAATTTGATGATGGCTGATGTGATGTCAGACGTGCTTGGTCCTCCACTGCCACCAGAGTGGTCCTTTTTTTCTTGGTTTTCTGTCCAATGATGGCGGCGGTGTTGCTAGTACTGGTACTGGTACTGGAGCTGGTGGTGGTGATGGTGGCGGTGGTCGAAGGCAATTGTAACAACGGTGATGCTGTCGGTGATGTTGATGTGGATGATACTGCTGATGATGATGATAGTGTTTCTCCGACAGAGGACGAAGTTTGCTGGTGGTGATTATGCTGCCTATTGGAATCCCATAATGGAGACTTTTCGGAAACAGTCATGTTGATGGAGCTTGCTATTGCTTTTCCTTTTTGCTATTGAAAGACCTGAAGCCCCTAAAACCTTTTACTCGACTTAGATAAGAAAGAGATGTCCTTTCTTTTTGGTTTTTTTTTTTCTGTTTGTTTTCGACTTTTATTTTCTTTTTGGATACTTTGGCTCGATTTGACGTTTGTTTGCAGTTTTATGGCACAAAATTTAAATTATGTACGAATAAGCCCTCTCTGTGGGCCTGAACTTGTGCGTTTAAATCTTAATTAAGTACGGCACACAACAACTTAAAGCTCTCTAACACTACTTCGTATAATATATATGTATGTATATATTTATTTATTTATCGGTATACAAAAAGGATATAAATTAAACAAAAAATACACTTTTTTCCTTTCGCGCCGCGTTCAGGCAACTAGTAAACGAACTTTTCCTTTATTTTTTTTTTGGACAGAAAACTTCTTGTTTGTCAAAAAAAATGTAAGTTTTTATAAAGAAAAATAAATTTGAAATATAGCAAAATAAGAAGAAAATAAAAATCGTATCACTCGTGTGTATTGCTGTTAGCAGCGACGATTAATCGCCATTTGATATGTTTCCAAATTTTAATATAATCAACAGTTTTTGAACGCGCTATTGCCATTTTCTTGTCTATTATCTGACGTTTGGATGTGCTGCTTTGGTTCTGTCACTTTACTGTCACTTGGTGGTGTGCATAATTTGTTAGCAGTTATTCTCCGTGCACTGTATGTATTCACCGTCGACATTGAGAGATTTATGTTCCAACGAAGAGAAATTATTTTCCACTATCCCCGATGGTGATATGTGTGCGAGACAAGTGTGTTGTCTGAATCGGGTTCACAGAGGGCGCAAACTGTTCCAGTTTTTGGTTGGGTTTGCGACGACGTTCAGCTGATTGGTTTCTTTCTTTCCTTAGTTATCTGGAATTAGAAAATGAAAATGTTAATCAAATTGATTGCGTGGTATTATTTACATGATTTGATAAGATTTTTGTTTTTTGCATGCAAAGTTTGACGCTTTATCAGTTTCTTTTTGTTTTCAGACGACAAAGAAATATTTTGAGGTCACGCAGTTATGTCAAGGAACTTGGTTATTTTTGTAACTTTTTTGGATGATTAGATGTGGTAATGGGCGTTTTGTGTACTATCATCGAAGGCTGATGCTAATTGTGATGATCCAACACACACTGGTGGTATTATTTACACAAATGTGGGCAATTGTTTGGATTCGATGTGAACACGACTGGGTGTTTATTTATTTAAGGCTGATGTTTGTGGACAATAAAAAGCGATATGTGAAACTACTTGGCTTATCTAATATTTACGAGACAATGAATGTTATTCGATATCGGACACAGCGATGTTTGTATGTATAATATCGTAGATAGTGCAAAAAGTTCACATCATCATCAATGGCGTCATTGAGGCGGTTATTGATTTACAACGACGCAAAAGGTTGATCAATACGCATACAGTAGGCACTATTCAAAGCTCATTGACTTGTGGACTCAAACGTACCATCAGCACTCTTTGGAATTTAACCAAAATGCGATAATATGGTAGATAGGAAAATCAGATACTATTTTCGGCCTTCTTTAGAGTACACGTAGAGTGTACTCTACTCAGGAACTCTACTCTTTAGAACCGCAATAGAGTTTACACAGAAAGATAAATAGATAAATACTGTACATACATGTAAACGGTCCTGAATCAGGCAGTAAAAGACCATGTGTGACAGTTTGAGGCCCTTTGTCAACATTCAGTGTAGTCTCAGGCCAAACATGTCCACAATCGACCAAATTTCTACACTTCGACAGATCGTGGGGGAAACTCAAGAAGCCCACATCGATACACATCATCTCTTCATCGATTTTAAAGCCTCATATGACAGTATTTATACAGACGGCCTATACAGAGTCATGACTACCTTTGACACAACTGCCAAACTCGTTCATCTGTGCAGAGTAACGAGAGAGGGCACGAGTTAAGGTCGGCAACGATCTCTCTGAGAGCTTTGATGTCAAGAAAGGATTCTTATACATCGCACTTGACACACAATCTTTCAAAACTTTGTCCAACTACTAGAGTAAGACGACTGCATTGACATTTTTAGCTAAATTTAGTGGACTGTATTGAAACGGTAGACAGACGAGGGCAAACCTAAGTATCATGTTCATACTCAAGGGTTTTTCAATAAGGACATCACAATTTTGTGTTTAAATAAAACACCGAATAATTCAAACATCTGACTGAAATTTATTCCCGATGTTGTACACATGAAACAATTTAAGTATATAATTCGATCTTTTTCATGTGACCACCGCGAGCATGGTTGCAGCTCGTTTGAAGTCAATTACCCATCACTCCTTTAAACATATCGACCAGAACGTTGACAATTTCTCGTTTGATGTTGTTCCTGAGCTCCTCTAACGTTGGGGAGTTGTTGACAGAAGCCAACGGTTTAATGGGGTTGAATCGCATGAACGAGGTGGCCATTCTACAGGACCATTTCTAGAGAATACACGAATACCGAACTTCGTCTTCAACAGATCAATTGTTTGACCGGCTGTAGGTCGTGTGGCGCCATCTTGTTGCTATTGTCAAGTCCAACGATCAAGTCTTCCAACAGGGTACGATAACGAACTCTATCAACCGTAACCCCACGATCCGGACTGAAATCCTCACCAAACGATCACTTTTTATGGATGCAATGGAGCCTCTTTGTTGCTTCCCAACCGAAAAGTAAGCTTCATAGCTGACCCGCTGAAGTTTCGGTGCTTCAAATGGTCAAATGGCTTCAGTTATTAAGTTAATTGGATCTTGTTATTGTGAAGATCAAGATCTTTACATAAAAATCGCCACAATGTGGACTCAAAGGTTCCCTGTTCTTGTGAAAGACGTAACATCGACTAATTTGACTCATTTTGTAATGAAGCACTCACGGGGGCGATATTTTCAGTACTTGGACTGGTTCCTTGGCTCACTGGAACAGGCACATTCAATACTGAATATGTTGACTCGAATTTGTCCACTATAGCACTCACACTCTGTCTGGTGGGACGATTATTATGACCGAATTGGAGTAAGCGCTCGTAAAGTTGCGATTGCCGACTCAGAATTTCGGTAGAAATTCTTAATAATTTCCGAACGTTTCGTGATTCGTGAACTTCACCATGAAAATATGTAGGCTTTGTGCGATGTTTTGACATTGACAGATCATAAAAAAAGTTTAAGGGTGCGTCTGTATTAAAATACGAACTTATCATGTCCATTTTTCAACCAAAAAATGTATGAAAAAAAGGGTAGTGCCCACAGAGCCAGATACCCAGAATCTGGGTATATCCTCCAATCACACATCTCAAGCTAAATCTTTTGTTTCTTTGTGTTCGAGGCGCAAACTAGCTTAGCTGCAGCCTCGAAATGCAAGTGGGAGACAGAAAATTTTTCAACCAAAAAATGTATGAAAAAAAGGGTAGTGCCCACAGAGCCAGATACCCAGAATCTGGGTACATCCTCCAAATACACATCTCAAGCCAAATCTTTTGTTTCTGTGTATTCGAGGCGCAAACTAGCTCAGCTGCTGCCTCGAAATGCAAGAGGGAGACAGAAAATTTTTCAACCAAAAAATGTATGAAAAAAAGGGTAGTGCCCACAGAGCCAGATACCCAGAATCTGGGTATATCCTCCAATCACACATCTCAAGCTAAATCTTTTGTTTCTTTGTGTTCGAGGCGCAAACTAGCTTAGCTGCAGCCTCGAAATGCAAGTGGGAGACAGAAAATTTTTCAACCAAAAAATGTATGAAAAAAAGGGTTGTGCCCACAGAGCCAGATACCCAGAATCTGGGTACATCCTCCAAATACACATCTCAAGCCAGATCTTTTGTTTCCGTGTATTCGAGGCGCAAACTAGCTCAGCTGCTGCCTCGAAATGCAAGAGGAAGACAGAAAATTTTTCAACCAAAAAATTTATGAAAAAAAGGGTTGTGCCCACAGAGCCAGATACCCAGAATCTGGGTACATCCTCCAAATACACATCTCAAGCCAAATCTTTTGTTTCTGTGTATTCGAGGCGCAAACTAGCTCAGCTGCTGCCTCGAAATGCAAGAGGGAGACAGAAAATTTTTCAACCAAAAAATGTATGAAAAAAAGGGTAGTGCCCACAGAGCCAGATACCCAGAATCTGGGTACATCCTCCAAATACACATCTCAAGCCAAATCTTTTGTTTCTGTGTATTCGAGGCGCAAACTAGCTCAGCTGCTGCCTCGAAATGCAAGAGGAAGACAGAAAATTTTTCAACCAAAAAATGTATGAAAAAAAGGGTAGTGCCCACAGAGCCAGATACCCAGAATCTGGGTATATCCTCCAATCACACATCTCAAGCTAAATCTTTTGTTTCTTTGTGTTCGAGGCGCAAACTAGCTTAGCTGCAGCCTCGAAATGCAAGTGGGAGACAGAAAATTTTTCAACCAAAAAATGTATGAAAAAAAGGGTAGTGCCCACAGAGCCAGATACCCAGAATCTGGGTATATCCTCCAATCACACATCTCAAGCTAAATCTTTTGTTTCTGTGTATTCGAGGCGCAAATTAGCTCAGCTGCTGCCTCGAAATGCAAGAGGGAGACAGAAAATTTTTCAACCAAAAAATGTATGAAAAAAAGGGTAGTGCCCACAGAGCCAGATACCCAGAATCTGGGTACATCCTCCAAATACACATCTCAAGCCAAATCTTTTGTTTCTGTGTATTCGAGGCGCAAACTAGCTCAGCTGCTGCCTCGAAATGCAAGAGGAAGACAGAAAATTTTTCAACCAAAAAATGTATGAAAAAAAGGGTAGTGCCCACAGAGCCAGATACCCAGAATCTGGGTATATCCTCCAATCACACATCTCAAGCTAAATCTTTTGTTTCTTTGTGTTCGAGGCGCAAACTAGCTTAGCTGCAGCCTCGAAATGCAAGTGGGAGACAGAAAATTTTTCAACCAAAAAATGTATGAAAAAAAGGGTAGTGTATAGCCCACAGAGCCAGATACCCAGAATCTGGGTACATCCTCCAAATACACATCTCAAGCCAGATCTTTTGTTTCTGTGTATTCGAGGCGCAAATTAGCTCAGCTGCTGCCTCGAAATGCAAGAGGGAGACAGAAAATTTTTCAACCAAAAAATGTATGAAAAAAAGGGTAGTGTATAGCCCACAGAGCCAGATACCCAGAATCTGGGTACATCCTCCAAATACACATCTCAAGCCAGATCTTTTGTTTCTGTGTATTCGAGGCGCAAACTAGCTCAGCTGCTGCCTCGAAATGCAAGTGGGAGACAGAAAATTTTTCAACCAAAAAATGTATGAAAACAAGGGTAGTGTATAGCCCACAGAGCCAGATACCCAGAATCTGGGTACATCCTCCAAATACACATCTCAAACCAGATCTTTTGTTTCTGTGTATTCGAGGCGCAAACTAGCTCAGCTGCAGCCTCGAAATGCAAGTGGGAGACAGAAAATTTTTCAACCAAAAAATGTATGAAAACAAGGGTAGTGTATAGCCCACAGAGCCAGATACCCAGAATCTGGGTACATCCTCCAAATACACATCTCAAGCCAGATCTTTTGTTTCTGTGTATTCGAGGCGCAAGCTAGCTCAGCTGCAGCCTCGAAATGCAAGTGGGAGACAGAAAATTTTTCAACCAAAAAATGTATGAAAACAAGGGTAGTGTATAGCCCACAGAGCCAGATACCCAGAATCTGGGTACATCCTCCAAATACACATCTCAAGCCAGATCTTTTGTTTCTGTGTATTCGAGGCGCAAGCTAGCTCAGCTGCAGCCTCGAAATGCAAGTGGGAGACAGAAAATTTTTCAACCAAAAAATGTATGAAAACAAGGGTAGTGTATAGCCCACAGAGCCAGATACCCAGAATCTGGGTACATCCTCCAAATACACATCTCAAACCAGATCTTTTGTTTCTGTGTATTCGAGGCGCAAACTAGCTCAGCTGCAGCCTCGAAATGCAAGTGGGAGACAGAAAATTTTTCAACCAAAAAATGTATGAAAACAAGGGTTGTGTATAGCCCACAGAGCCAGATACCCAGAATCTGGGTACATCCTCCAAATACACATCTCAAGCCAGATCTTTTGTTTCTGTGTATTCGAGGCGCAAACTAGCTCAGCTGCAGCCTCGAAATGCAAGTGGGAGACAGAAAATTTTTCAACCAAAAAATGTATGAAAACAAGGGTAGTGTATAGCCCACAGAGCCAGATACCCAGAATCTGGGTACATCCTCCAAATACACATCTCAAGCCAGATCTTTTGTTTCTGTGTATTCGAGGCGCAAGCTAGCTCAGCTGCAGCCTCGAAATGCAAGTGGGAGACAGAAAATTTTTCAACCAAAAAATGTATGAAAACAAGGGTAGTGTATAGCCCACAGAGCCAGATACCCAGAATCTGGGTACATCCTCCAAATACACATCTCAAGCCAGATCTTTTGTTTCTGTGTATTCGAGGCGCAAGCTAGCTCAGCTGCAGCCTCGAAATGCAAGTGGGAGACAGAAAATTTTTCAACCAAAAAATGTATGAAAACAAGGGTAGTGTATAGCCCACAGAGCCAGATACCCAGAATCTGGGTACATCCTCCAAATACACATCTCAAGCCAGATCTTTTGTTTCTGTGTATTCGAGGCGCAAACTAGCTCAGCTGCAGCCTCGAAATGCAAGAGGGAGACAGAAAATTTTTCAACCAAAAAATTTATAAAAAAAAAGGGTAGTGTATAGCCCACAGAGCCAGATACCCAGAATCTGGGTACATCCTCCAAATACACATCTCAAGCCAGATCTTTTGTTTGTGTGTATTCGAGGCGCAAACTAGCTCAGCTGCTGCCTCGAAATGCAAGAGGGAGACAGAAAATTTTTCAACCAAAAAATGTATGAAAACAAGGGTAGTGTATAGCCCACAGAGCCAGATACCCAGAATCTGGGTACATCCTCCAAATACACATCTCAAGCCAGATCTTTTGTTTCTGTGTATTCGAGGCGCAAGCTAGCTCAGCTGCAGCCTCGAAATGCAAGTGGGAGACAGAAAATTTTTCAACCAAAAAATGTATGAAAACAAGGGTAGTGTATAGCCCACAGAGCCAGATACCCAGAATCTGGGTACATCCTCCAAATACACATCTCAAGCCAGATCTTTTGTTTCTGTGTATTCGAGGCGCAAGCTAGCTCAGCTGCAGCCTCGAAATGCAAGTGGGAGACAGAAAATTTTTCAACCAAAAAATGTATGAAAAAAAGGGTAGTGTATAGCCCACACAGCCAGATACCCAGAATCTGGGTACATCCTCCAAATACACATCTCAAGCCAGATCTTTTGTTTCTGTGTATTCGAGGCGCAAGCTAGCTCAGCTGCAGCCTCGAAATGCAAGAGGGAGACAGAAAATTTTTCAACCAAAAAATTTATAAAAAAAAAGGGTAGTGTATAGCCCACAGAGCCAGATACCCAGAATCTGGGTACATCCTCCAAATACACATCTCAAGCCAGATCTTTTGTTTCTGTGTATTCGAGGCGCAAACTAGCTCAGCTGCAGCTTCGAAATGCAAGAGGGAGACAGAAAATTTTTCAACCAAAAAATTTATAAAAAAAAAGGGTAGTGTATAGCCCACAGAGCCAGATACCCAGAATCTGGGTACATCCTCCAAATACACATCTCAAGCCAGATCTTTTGTTTCTGTGTATTCGAGGCGCAAGCTAGCTCAGCTGCAGCCTCGAAATGCAAGTGGGAGACAGAAAATTTTTCAACCAAAAAATGTATGAAAACAAGGGTAGTGTATAGCCCACAGAGCCAGATACCCAGAATCTGGGTACATCCTCCAAATACACATCTCAAGCCAGATCTTTTGTTTCTGTGTATTCGAGGCGCAAGCTAGCTCAGCTGCAGCCTCGAAATGCAAGTGGGAGACAGAAAATTTTTCAACCAAAAAATGTATGAAAACAAGGGTAGTGTATAGCCCACAGAGCCAGATACCCAGAATCTGGGTACATCCTCCAAATACACATCTCAAACCAGATCTTTTGTTTCTGTGTATTCGAGGCGCAAACTAGCTCAGCTGCAGCCTCGAAATGCAAGTGGGAGACAGAAAATTTTTCAACCAAAAAATGTATGAAAACAAGGGTAGTGTATAGCCCACAGAGCCAGATACCCAGAATCTGGGTACATCCTCCAAATACACATCTCAAGCCAGATCTTTTGTTTCTGTGTATTCGAGGCGCAAGCTAGCTCAGCTGCAGCCTCGAAATGCAAGTGGGAGACAGAAAATTTTTCAACCAAAAAATGTATGAAAACAAGGGTAGTGTATAGCCCACAGAGCCAGATACCCAGAATCTGGGTACATCCTCCAAACACACATCTCAAGCCAGATCTTTTGTTTCTGTGTATTCGAGGCGCAAGCTAGCTCAGCTGCAGCCTCGAAATGCAAGTGGGAGACAGAAAATTTTTCAACCAAAAAATGTATGAAAACAAGGGTAGTGTATAGCCCACAGAGCCAGATACCCAGAATCTGGGTACATCCTCCAAATACACATCTCAAGCCAGATCTTTTGTTTCTGTGTATTCGAGGCGCAAGCTAGCTCAGCTGCAGCCTCGAAATGCAAGTGGGAGACAGAAAATTTTTCAACCAAAAAATGTATGAAAACAAGGGTAGTGTATAGCCCACAGAGCCAGATACCCAGAATCTGGGTACATCCTCCAAATACACATCTCAAGCCAGATCTTTTGTTTCTGTGTATTCGAGGCGCAAGCTAGCTCAGCTGCAGCCTCGAAATGCAAGTGGGAGACAGAAAATTTTTCAACCAAAAAATGTATGAAAACAAGGGTAGTGTATAGCCCACAGAGCCAGATACCCAGAATCTGGGTACATCCTCCAAATACACATCTCAAGCCAGATCTTTTGTTTCTGTGTATTCGAGGCGCAAGCTAGCTCAGCTGCAGCCTCGAAATGCAAGTGGGAGACAGAAAATTTTTCAACCAAAAAATGTATGAAAACAAGGGTAGTGTATAGCCCACAGAGCCAGATACCCAGAATCTGGGTACATCCTCCAAATACACATCTCAAACCAGATCTTTTGTTTCTGTGTATTCGAGGCGCAAACTAGCTCAGCTGCTGCCTCGAAATGCAAGTGGGAGACAGAAAATTTTTCAACCAAAAAATGTATGAAAACAAGGGTAGTGTATAGCCCACAGAGCCAGATACCCAGAATCTGGGTACATCCTCCAAACACACATCTCAAGCCAGATCTTTTGTTTCTGTGTATTCGAGGCGCAAGCTAGCTCAGCTGCAGCCTCGAAATGCAAGTGGGAGACAGAAAATTTTTCAACCAAAAAATGTATGAAAACAAGGGTAGTGTATAGCCCACAGAGCCAGATACCCAGAATCTGGGTACATCCTCCAAATACACATCTCAAACCAGATCTTTTGTTTCTGTGTATTCGAGGCGCAAACTAGCTCAGCTGCAGCCTCGAAATGCAAGTGGGAGACAGAAAATTTTTCAACCAAAAAATGTATGAAAACAAGGGTAGTGTATAGCCCACAGAGCCAGATACCCAGAATCTGGGTACATCCTCCAAATACACATCTCAAGCCAGATCTTTTGTTTCTGTGTATTCGAGGCGCAAGCTAGCTCAGCTGCAGCCTCGAAATGCAAGTGGGAGACAGAAAATTTTTCAACCAAAAAATGTATGAAAACAAGGGTAGTGTATAGCCCACAGAGCCAGATACCCAGAATCTGGGTACATCCTCCAAATACACATCTCAAACCAGATCTTTTGTTTCTGTGTATTCGAGGCGCAAACTAGCTCAGCTGCAGCCTCGAAATGCAAGTGGGAGACAGAAAATTTTTCAACCAAAAAATGTATGAAAACAAGGGTAGTGTATAGCCCACAGAGCCAGATACCCAGAATCTGGGTACATCCTCCAAATACACATCTCAAGCCAGATCTTTTGTTTCTGTGTATTGGAAAACCCTTTACATGCTCTTAACGAGGATTGGGCAGTACATCACAATTGACAGCTATAACTTCGAGGTATAAAGCTATCCGGGATCCGTTTGCGTTGACAAGCCTTGGAGAAGGAGACTCAACAACGAACTATAGGAGTGGTAGAGCGGCATAGACCTTGTCAAAAGAATTGCGTCTGAGTTGGCTGGAGCAGGCGCTCGACCTTGCAGATTCTTCGAAAAACCAAAAACTGAGCTAACTAAAAAGGGCTGTTAGTTGAAACCCAGGTTCACCTCAAGCAGTAGCACTAGGAATCTTTGACCTTCCCTTACGCCATACCACAGTATTCAACAACCGATTTAGTCTACGCATTTGTTAAACAAAAAAACGTGCCGGCATTTATAAATATTTGCATTCGTCGCAGTGGGTAGATACTTCCAGTTCCAGCACTGATTTATTAATTTCATGAATTACGACACGATCTCCGATTCTCTACAAATTAGGTCATTTAAGCACGTACCACGTACCACGTCGTATTGTGTCTTCCAACACACATGCGGCTTCCTAAATCAACAAATTTTTCAACTTATCCACCATAGTTGGCGTCGTGTTATAAAAAAACAGAAAAAAACCAACAAAACAAGCCCACAGAAGTAGCCAACCACCAAAAAAGGGCATCAATCATATTTTTACATCGCACACGCAATTAAAAAACACAAAATCTATCTGTTTTCTGGTAAAACACACAGCCACACACCGAATGTCATTTGCTAACCCAAACGTCAACAAACAGACATTTTCACTTAACGACTTGACGCCAGCAAATTAGAATTACATCATCGGTAAGCCATAAATGTCACAAAATGCACAGCACACCTTCTAATGACTTTCCCCGGTAAGTCAATCAAATTTTATCGCTTAAGGAGATAACTACTAAATACAGTGATGGAGATTTTTATTGTTTTAAATTTTTGTGTATCTCCCCCCGCTTTGGAGGGGAAGACTCGAGCGGAAGCAATAAATTTTAATCGAATTCACCGCCCGAGTACAGTATGTATTTCAATTTTAAAATGCTCTCTACACAAAGGTACATAATGGGGAACGTTATCGTGCGGTGCGTTGTTAGATTAGACAAAAACACCTGTTATCTGGAGTTATCAGTTGTGACCCTATTGACGTGGGGGGCTATAAATTATTGGAACTGCTATCTGTAGTTTGCCTTTGTCTTATTTACCACGAGTGCATTACTATTATTCAAAGAAGAGGTACCTATACTGTTCAGCGGCTTATACGCCTTGAAGAGGTACACCATTAAACTTTCCTTTGCATAACGATTCCTTAGGAGTCATCTAAAATCCAAATCCTTATAGAAACTAGCCTCACTATGGGCGTTCCTCATTTTTAGTTCAGAGCAGAGCTCTAACGAGAGCCTGAACACGTCAAACAAAGCATGGTCAGAGCGCCCTCTGAACGTCAAATTCACTGGGGGTAGGTTGAGCTCAGGATGATCAGTCAATTTATGCCGAGCTGGTATAACGAACATTTTTTGACAACGCAGGGTCTGCTCTGAACTAAAACAGAAAAACGCCATATAAAGGACTGGAGGCATCCACTGTCAGCAGAGAAAACATGGCATGCAGTGTCGATAATGCAGTGAAACGTAATGTCACCTTCGGTCATCCGTCAGGTTTTTTGCTCAGTTTCGTCCGTTTGACTCAAAACACGAAGGGAGAGGAGATCTGAGACGATTTTGGATTTCAAGTGACTTTTTCCATGCTTGACCCAGGTGCACCCCATTTCATCCTAAATGCCAGGCAGCAGGCAACTGAGTGCACCAAAGTCTAAATCATGCGATTTGGGTTTCTTGGTCAAGTTTTTTGCTCAGTTTCGTCCGTTTGATGCAAAGCACATTCCATCGTAAGAACCTACTCCCCCTCTATGACTTCTGCTACTTCAAGCCCATTTGCGAAGGCTCTGATCGCGTCCTCTACTGCCTCCGTACTCTACGAGTAGTAGCCTAATTGATGTGAATTTTCCTTTTCGTTTAAAACGAAAGTAAACACACTTAATACCTCATTTATCAGACCCTGAGGAGATGGGACCGTTTTTTAAGGATCCTCATCCTCTTCGGACAGAAAGTAAAGCCAACCTACACAACAGCACAGGCTTAAGTACAAAAAACACTTCAATCAACACGACGATCCGTAAAATTGAGTTTTTTCTTTCCTATTTTTTGTCGTTCTCCCTCTCTGTCCTTATGCCGCGATTCATCATCCTCGTTTTGGGGGTAAAATCAATCAAACGACGGAAATTACGTTAAATGAAAAATTGAAGAAGAAGAGAAAAAAAAACAACAAGAAGCCTAAGTGCCATTGTATTCTCTTTCCAGAGAAAGAAAAAAACAACAAAAAACAACGAAAGAATGAAAGAAAAACAATGAAAAACCTTTAAAACAAAGATTAAGATGAAAAAAAAGGGAACGGTTGTGTGGAGCTCGCTCATTAATTCAAGAGGTGGGCTGGGAGAAAAGCGTAGGCAATCCTTTCTGGTCGTTCCATGTGAACACCCTGAAACCAGTGTCCATACGATACCAGCGCTGAGTGCTACACCTTGTGCTGCCTCGGATGGATGGACACGGCTGTGCGTAGGCGGTAATTTAACCCAACGATGATAATTGTTTTGATTACTCTCTGGAGATAGGCAGCTGCCTCTGTATCTCTCTCTATGTGTGTGTGTGTGTGTGGATATTTAAATTGGAACAATTAATTGCGTAGTCGTAGTAGGAACAGTAGATTAGAATATTTCCTTCAGGTGATGGACGTAGGAACAGATAAATCAGTGAATGTGCACCTGGTGCTATCTGAATTACATTAGCGATAGTAGGTAGGTAGGTAGGAAGGTAGGTTCTGTGGAAGAGTCTCGATGGCGCTAAGTGCATCCGAGTAGGATAGTCGAAACAGTTTGGGAATCATCAAGTTAATCATTAGGGGTATCACACTTGGTGCTACGGCCAATCGATGTAGTCCTTCATTATGGGATATTAGTTCCACCTGACGATGACGATAGTCTCGCTATCTCATAACAAAGCAAGGTTGTACGTGGAGTGTGACAAACCCCTCGCAGAACCACCAGCTCCCGATATGTGCAGCTCTGTTAGTAAACCCTATTCCCACCTCCTCGTGGTGGCAATTTCTGAGGGAAATCTGATCAATGATAAGCCGCGAGCTAGTCCAGGGCGAAAAACGCCTAACTACTCGGAAACGAAACTCACCGCCTCGGACATAGACGAATACCACCATAAGCTTTTGTAAATGAACAACGATTGGTCTCTGGAACGACCAGACCCTCTTCCCTCTAAGAAGAGACTTAAAGCGACAGATTCCACGAGCTAGAGCGTGAGTTCACGCAATACATGATGGTTCGATGCTAGAAATACAAATCCCCAACAAAAAGGTCTGTGGGCTCTACTCCTGTAGAGGAACTGCCAGTATAAGGATGTCCGGGATACGATTTTTTGAAACTCTAGCAGAGAGGCATCCCAGTCTGCATTTCATACGAAAGTACTAAGTGGCACGTCTTGCACAATGGCAAAGCGTCGAAAGACTTTACAAAGTGAAGTACCTCAGGGGTGCATACTGTTGCCCTTTCTGTTTTTTATGGTCATCAGCGATGTGAAGCTTGACATGGAATTCTAGCCTTAAACACCACCCTGACGTGGCAGAGCTTGAAATAGAAGTCGAGAAAGTAGACAACGAATTACCCGTTGCAAGGATCACCTTTACTAACAATGAACTGGGATACTTCGTGTACTTTCCCCAGAAATATCTTGTTTTTGCTCTTAAAATGTACTGAAATGGTTGACTCTCACAGTCGGTACGTAGTCTCCTCTTGACTGGATAGTACGGCCAATGGTCGGATGTTTGAAAACCGAACTTTTTCAGAGTACTAATCGCATCTATGATTGCATGTTGAAACCTTGTCAAAGGAAGTGCAAAACTGCAACATTTCTGGTGGCGTTCCACAAGGATCCCTACGAGGGCCCATTCTCTATAACACAATGTATGACCTGACTTAGGCTACTGATATTAATTACAATAGAAGTCTAGTCTCAAAAAATGTGTCAGATGCTTAAGATGTAAAACGAATTTGGAACGCTTCTAGAGTGTTAGCTGTTCTTCATACCACAAGATGGATAAGACTCAAGATTGATGCCACTTGCAGAGCTGAATCCAGTACAATTTCGGGAAACAACCACAGACCGAAGCACCTGAACCACCATCTAGACAAAAGCAAGATAAAGAAAAGAAGTCCACAAAGCGAAGGATTCCATTAGAGTCTTGAGCAAACGAAGAGTTTGAACCCATCACCCTAAACTGGTGAGAACATAGACTCCTCGATTAAGTAGTGAGAGAAGCCAAGAGAGATTCCATCGTGTGGAGAGGACAGAAAACAGGGGAAAACCAAGGCCAAAATAATGCCAGTAGTTCAAGTTCAATAACGCCTTTGTAAGTTTTCCTGTCAGGTTGGCTAGTCTCCTGTTATAAGGCAGGCGATGAAACAACATTGACGCACCAACAAGTATTGACGTCACACTTGACAACCCAGACCTCTGCAGTTTTTAAACTTCTTTGACTCTCCCCCTACCAGCCGACCATGTTGGACCGAAACCAGTCGAGAATAAATCCCTCTCTGAAGTCAGGTCAAGGTTATTAAATAAACCAAGAGCTTGGTAAATACTTTCTGTTTGTTATAAACTTTTGCGTTGATAGAGGTTGTGAAAGGAAACGACTTGAAAACCACTGCCTGCCATAGAATATGACAACGCGTGGGTGCCATAAATGCGGTATGAGTTTCTCATTAAAACACGGAAAATTCGTATTAAAATGAAAGGGGCGCCCATAAACATTTGATGACAATTAAATTGCGGGCCATGCTATGAAATTGAATCCTCAAAACCCATTAGAGACGAACGCCGAGTAAAGTATATCTCATAACGAGTAGGAGTAGGAGTGGCGCATGCAGTTGCAGGTGCATCGTAACAACCTACACTGCCATCTGAGATTGTCCCCAAACCGTTTGATGGCCCGCACTATCATCGTATCGAATGGATTCCCACCGTCGTCGGTATAGTTTAATGAAACGAAAGACCCAAACGATCAACATAAAAACGTATTTAAAGCCTATGCCTTGGCATCGTAAAAATGAATTAGAATCAATCCGGAAATAACTCATTCATTTCAACACTATGTATGGACGCGGCCAAGTGTCATGATACATCAACGTCAGAGCGTCAGCCAGTGTCACGATGCCATCTCTCACCATTGCGCACACTGCCGGCAGAGCTATACGTAGATGATCCCCGAACTAAAACACAAAAGTGTTGTATCTGCTGCCGCATCAATGGAGCAGATACGTCTACAATGAGAACTAACGACTTTATCATCCCGCATTTGAATTGTGGCTCTTCCCTGGAGTTGTGGGGCTACCACCGCCACCGCCACCGCCACCCTTTCGAATATTAAATTCTTTTCCATGTTTATTTACGACTGTGTCAGTGTTTTCCCTCATATGCGATCGTTTATCCTTCTCTCTAGCTTCTCTCGCTGTGTCTGTCTGGCTTTTGGTTTGTTCCTTTCTGTTGTTTTTATTTTTTTTGGGGGGTTTTTGTTGACACAAATGAAATATATTCACTTGGGAGCAACATAAATCACAGAGTGCTCGCTGTGATTGTGTATGTGTATCCCCAATCGGGCAGGGGGTGGTGCTGGAGGTCCCAGCCAGTAAGTAATAAGTTTTCGAGCCTATTTGTGTTATAAGGGTTGCGTTCCTCCTAATGGGGCAATCCCCCCGTTTCAGCCATAAAACTCGGGTTAATTTCTCATAAATCCCAGAGCGATATATGCACATACGTCGTTGTCATCGTCTATATCACGGTCGATGTGAGAACTAAAAAAGTGGGAAGGAGTGTGAGGAGACGACAAGGAGAATCAACAGCAAACAAAAAATGAACAGAAACCAAGCAGCGAGCGCCAGCCATTTAACCCTCAATTAGATTTGGAAGTTTGTCTCTTGGACTGTCTGTGCGGCGTTTTTTTCTGTTTGTTTGTCTCGACACGACTGGGCGTGTGGAGCCAGCTAGACACCCCTTCTATTTGTCATCATTTCATGCGAACTGTAAATTTGTGTTAATAAGTTAATTATTCATCTGTTTAAATTGCCCAAATTGATGGCGATGATTAAGATCACGACGACAACGATGATGTTGATGATACGAGCAACGCGCATGATGGAGATGTGTGACCTTCTTCTTCGTGGGGCCGGGGGGCGTATGTAGCTGTGGCAAATGTGTGCGTATGGGCCATTAGGGCTGGTTGGGTAAATAATTTGGGTCAAGTGCCAGGAATTAGCCGAAGGGGGTTGAGCGGGGGAAAGAGTTCCCCTGTAATTAGGGAAGTTTTCGCTTTTAAAATGAATTAACAGCCGAAGAGCGTTCATGAATGGGACTTAATGGAGGGGAGGAGTTCTTGAGATATTTTTTTCTTTTTGTCTTCCTTAAGGTTTGCAGGCGGGGAGACTTTAATGTGAATACATATGCGTTGAAGGGGCAGGAGTTGGCAATCTTTTTGGGACATCACAGACAGATTTAGCATTCATTATGGAAAGTGCAGACCCTTCACTGAATATACTATCAACGAGCGAGGCTAGATGTGTCACCATCCTAAGCACAAGCAAGCTTCACTAAGATCTCGCAATGAGCATTGGCAACAGAACATTTTTCGAGCAAAAAAAGTATGAAAAAATGGGTTACGCATACGCCACAGAGACAGACACGCACATCCTGCATCTGGTCTCTCGTGGCACAATTCAAGTGAGATATTCGGTGTCTGTGCATCCTAAGCACAAGCAAGCTTCACTAAGACCTCGCAATGAGCATTGGAAAAAAAAACATTATACGAGCAAAAAATGTATGAAAAAATTGGTTACGCATACGCCACAGAGCCAGACACGCACTCCAAGCTATAATTCAAATCCTTAAATATGCGAAGATTGCCCACCCCTGTTCGAAAGGATGCCAAGATAACAAAAAGAAATTCATAATGAATTTCTCCAGTTCAGTGACTTTTAACAGAGGATTAATTGTGATGTCAAGAAACTGGTTAATTAAATTTGTTTGTTCTTTAGAGTTGCAAAAAAAACTCTCTTAGTGGTTTTCGTTGCTTCCAAAGCCGATGGGTGAACGAGGGTCAACAACAAGGAAACAACCATTGGCCTCAAAGCTGATAATATTAGCATTGCTAGAAGCTTTGATAGCGCCAGTGACATCATCTTTTTATTTCCAAAAATATATAAACAATCCAATTAGCAAATATAGGAACTAAGTCGATGTTGATAAGAAAAGGTTATCGTCTAAAGCTGAAGAGATTTTCAAACTAATTGTCTCAAGCAGCGTAGTGATTTGTGAACTCTTTTAAATGAATTTCTAGAAAAATTCAGTAAAGAGGGAGATTTCACAAAATAACGCAATAGAGTAACCCATTTGCTGATAGACTTGGACATCGCTCTGTTACTCATTTTCAATTTCTCGGTCAAACTCTTTCAACAGTACGGGCGGCCAACCATCTTATGGAATTTACTTCAAGTAATGCCTGCCTTTTAGCCAAGGAATTGTGGGCATTATGTACTATCTTTCATCACCTTTAGTCACATGACGTACAATTCAGACGCTACTAACTTCGTCCTCTTCCTAATGGAATTACCCTCCATTTCATGGTCCATTTTCTAGCCACTCCCCAACTAGTCTCCCTCGATCCACCAACAGAAACGACAGTGGAAAAGGCAACTTTCTGTCATCATGTATGTACATATTAGAACCAGTAGTGGCCCGAACGTGGAACCCTATAGCACCCCAATTTTTCTTTGTTCATATCCACTTCCATGAACGCATGAGTAGCGCCTGTATTACAGACCTCCAGTTCGCTGCTATAAATGAGCAATGACCAATAAATCAAGTGGTAATCATGGTTAAACGAGGTCAGGTAATCAAGCCATTAAAACCACAATAAAACCCCATCACCCACATCCCCATTCCTTCCCCCAGAAAGTATAGAAAAACGAAACTTTCATTACATCCCCCATCCGTCAAAAAACGAACCTCAAAAACCATTTTAATGCAAATCTCACAAATTGATTGATTCTATCATAAATCTCGCTCCACCCGCTCCTTCTGAAATTAAATGCCAATTCAGTGGGCCAGTATCGACCCCGAAAAACAATAAAAACTCCCCAAAGCACACTGCTCCTTCCTGCGATATCATCAATTTCATTTCAATTTTAATCAACACATCAAACAATTGCTCACTTCTCCTGCCGCCGCCGTCGGCGCTGATGCTAGCACCGCTTTTATTTATGGACCTCATTGTCGGGCTTGGGTTGCTTTGGAATTAGTCTGGCTGTCAGTCTCAGTGTACATACAATACTGTATGTCCCTCACTCTATCTGAAGTGATTTCTTTCAATTTCAATTCGAAAGAGTTTCGAAACTTCAATTGAATTGTGGTCCCGTGCCGCAATATCTGTCTATTGTCGCGCATTGTTATAGTATCTCCAAATGTGTATCTCAAACAAGAGGGCACCTCGCCGAACAACACAAACCCCGAACACATTGTCAGTTTTCATCATCATCACCATCATCATCATCGTGATCAACATCGTTGTCATCATTGTGTACATCTATCTATTGAGGCTGAGTGTGAATCGTTTGATTAAATTTTTGTAGATTGTTTGAACGCAATCGTATTAGTTGTGCGGATTCCGAAGTGTGGCGACGGGAAAATGACACTTTATTGGATGACAGGGGATGGTGGATATCATAAATTCATTCATTCATAAGTTTCTGAAAGGAATATTGGAGAACAAGACACTAGCACAGACCATTAGCGGGGCAAAGCGGAGCAGCAAACAAAAAAGTGTCGTTTTTCATTAACTCATTTGAAAAACGAAAATTATTTCGTGAGCATCGCCCTGTGACAGCTTACTGTTTGGTAATTGTCTTCCGAATTCCATTTCAAAGGTCGTGTATACACAACAACAACAACAACAACATTCTCTGTTGTTTCGTTGTAATCCAAAGTCAATGGCTTGTCAAGAACAATTAACTCATTAACTCCAATTAAATTGGCTCTTGACACCCATGGACTTGCGGCTAATTATTCTCGGAAATATTTGCCATTAAAATCTCTGGAAATGTTTGGTCACATTTGGTGCCTACCATCGTTGAAAAATTTCCTCCGCGAGGGAGAGGTCATGTTTTCATAAATTTCGATCCGAGGGTGATGGCAAAAAGCATAAATTACGCTGATGTATGTAAATAAATGTAATAAATGGAGTAAGGCTACGTTAGGTTTAGCAGAATACTTAGACCAGTGATAGGTCCACTTGGATCATATAATCCTCCATACCTACTAGTGAAACCAATTCAAGTTTCAACTGAAGCGTAGAGTAGACTCCTAATCTCAGTATTAATCAGATCAACATGGTCATTAAAGAAGGAATCACCCGAGTGAATCCCACGAAGTCTTTTATTAGACAGAGCAGGGCTAGTGCAGAGAAGGTGGAGAATAGATTTCTTCTCCTATTCATCTCTGCAACTTCTGCAAAAATCATTTGGATGCACACCAAGCCTAGTAGAGCCTTATCGACAGTAAAGTCTAAGCTAACCAAGGACTACTTATATGACCTCATTGCTTCAACTGTACAGATGGAGATGGTACAGCGGTACCAGATATGGTCGACAATGTGACAAGCAAATATTTTGAGGGAGGAGACAAGCCTAATAAAAGCCTAAAGCCGAGGTTAAGAACTCAATTAATCCGCCCAAGCTCTTATGGCGTAGGACACCCGTTTAAATGGATTAAAGTTTTGCAAACTAGCAGATATACATCCAAAAATAACTTCTTGAAAACAGGTTATGTCAAAATCAAAACCAAGAAACTCTAGAGCCTCCTATACCAACCTCATGGAAAGATCACACTGCTAAGGAACACTACAGTGAAGACTGTACGTCGGTTTACCTCTGATGAGCTTCTTGATACCAAATCGAGTC
Source organism: Xylota segnis (assembly GCA_963583995.1). Taxonomy (NCBI): domain Eukaryota; kingdom Metazoa; phylum Arthropoda; class Insecta; order Diptera; family Syrphidae; genus Xylota; species Xylota segnis. Next base: position 58,857,050 of record OY757238.1, on the reverse strand, counting down.
CTAAAACTGTCACGAGCTCTTTATAGAGGTCCTGCTTAACCAAAGTGGAAGACCCTTACCACTGGAAAAAGTAAAGGCTAGGCCCGAGTGACCCATTACCCTGAGCCCACTATAGGCAATGATGATGTAACCAAATTAAGGTGCAGTAAGTTATCGACGACAGAAGATAGAAGGGAAGCGATAAATTTGCATTCCACTCCTATAAATTTCAAGCCCGTTTTTATTTATTAATTAGTAGGACTCCCACAAGGGTAAGTGTTAGGACCGAATCACTGGACCATAATACACAACTAACGTTCCTAGTTAGAGTCCCAATGCTCAGTAAACCTGCAATTATTGGAAGAAGCACTCTTGAGGACCTCTAGATCTAGCAATCAGCTTTTAGCTCTCATTTCTATAAAGAGCATCTAGCCAACATTAGAATAGATGGCACAGAGTGGGTCATAGGGGCTGAATTAAGTTGATCTTTCAATATCTCTTATCGACTAGACTTCAGCCTTTGTCTTAGCTACAGGAGCACGATTTTAATTTTGAAACCATGCCTGCAGTTTGGCTAAATAAAGAATTCTGAATGAATAGACCTAAAGCCGCATTGTGTAGCTTTCTTCGATTTAACTGTCCTCGGCATTGAACCTAAACAAGAGTTAAGTATCAAATCAAAAGAAGAGACCAAATAATCTGACAAGAGAGTCTACGCCTGGACAAACGACTAACATTCCCCAGTTCTACAACAACAATAACTCAGTTGATGTGACAAGTTACTTCACCTTTCGGTTTCTTTGCAAGTTTGACACATTCACCGCACTAGGTAGCACCATGGCCATCCTTATTGACAGCCAAAGCGCAAACTAGCTTAGCTGCTAACTCGTTCTGGTTGGCAAGAGTAGAAAATGTTTGCAGCAAGAAATGCGTGGAAGAATAGGTTACACACACGCCACCGAACCAGATAGTGGCATCGTGAATCTGGCTTCTGGTGGCAGAATTCCGCGGCGACTATCAAGATGTCGGTCACTAAATCATCGAATGTAGAAAAGTGTAAATATGAACTTTCCTCCTCGTGTCGTCGGTTCAGCATCAACTCCTTTACGTTCCTATCTACGCAGTAGTGACTAGATTACTGCAGAAACGGGACACAAGAACTATTAAATAGAAGCCGAACGGATCAATGCGGCCAGAATAGGTATTCCATGTAATGCCGCAGCTGCAATATCTCAAAGAACCAGGAAACCATTCAACACTTCCTATGCAAATGCTCAGTTCTATGCAGAGCCAGAGAGCGCACACTATCTACCTTCACAGATTCAAAAATGTAAAACACTCCGGGCGACATGTCGATTCAATTTAAGCTGAAGCCCATTTCACAGTCAGGAGTCAGTGAAGAATACTTCTTACACGAAATTTGTCAAACTATCGACTGGTAGACGCTACATGTTATACCGGGGGCGACCTTTTTTCTAACCTAGCAATGGACTTACATTCCACCAAACAGTACTACGCACAAGTCCTTCTAAAAATCAGAATCTTAAGACCTGATGAGGAGCCTGACCTGAGCGCAGAAATGATCACAAATACTTCCTGCAACCTGAGATGTCATTCCATCATCCAGTAAATCTTTCATTCGATGGCAAACTCTTATTTTGTTCTGAACCGAAAGACTGTTCCAAACGAGTTGCGTCACGGAGGCCTGAGCATCTTAATTGCTTCTGAATTAATGATGCCACTCTAAAACCGTGCTTCCCCGACTAATGTTTCCCTGAAAAAAAATGAAGTGTCAAAACTTTCCCGTTTCGACGTTACTTATCTCTAAAAATAGACCTCATCTCTTCAAAGTTAAAAATACATCTGTAATCCTGCAGGGTATAAATCGACAAAAAAAAACAACACATTTCCCACAAAATTAATAATTGATTCTCCACATCCTTGAGACTGCGACTACCTGTCGTCCCCAACTCATAACAAATCCCGCCTCCAACACAACACAATCATTTCGAACCCAAGCAAGCCAATAAAAGAAAAGTATGAAACAAATTATGAGTCCTGTAACAACAACTGAAACTACACAATCGACCTAATTCCGTTTCTCAAGATCCTGGTATGACAAAACTCCTTCAACACACTCACACGAAAACGAGAGAAAATTCCAAATGAGCATATCTTTCGTACAAAAATGTGTTACGTATCCTTTAAAGTTACGCTTGTTGTGGAAGAGAAGAACCAGAAGCAGTAGCAGCAGCAACGAGGGCATACTTGAGAAACTTTTTGAACTTCCGGCAATTCTTGCAGTCGTCAAAACACACCCCACACGTCGCACGTCGCAACAGTTCGCTTAGCCAAGAAACTGGCAAAAACAGAAAACACCAACAGCAAGACACCGATAGTGATGGCATCAAGCAGCGAGACCCCACCAGGAGCAGCAGAAGCAGTAGCAAGCATGCCACCCGTAATAACGCAAAACAATTCAAACTTAAATAACTAACTTTCTGCAAACGGTTTCCGAATTCTTCGAGAGTTTGCTTACGAGTTTTAGGGCATTTTTTAGTTTTTTTGTGTACTTTTTACGGGTTTACATTTTTTTCCTGCAAAAGGAAACTCCAACGCGAAGGACGAGGAGGAGGAGGAGTTAGTTTTTAAATAGATCCTGGGAGTGAAAATTGCAGAGGAAATTAAAAAAAAACCCGAGTAGCTATAATGAGTGCTACATCAAAAGTTGTAATAAAGGACTGGAGACACTTTTTATGAAAGCACTCCTTGAATACGTTGGGACGAACCCACTGCAAGGTAACCCTGGCAATGGAAGTGTATAACTTAATTAGAAAAGGAATACAAATATAATTTTTTTTGTGCCAGTTCCGAGTTTTGAAAGACTGCTTGAATGTTCCATCAGTTGACAGGATGCCCTAACCCACAGACTGGCTCTTGTTGATGATGACAAAAGCATTACTTGTCACCTGGGAGCACACAGAACTATTATAAGTTTCCTATTCTATTCGACCGAGGTCCTTTAAAAAGTTCATATTTTGAAGAAGAAAGCAATCAACCCAGGTACCCAGGACCCAGTTTTCTAGATCACCAATAACTACAAACCAATTCTGAACAGGTAGAGACATACCCAGGCCATATCATGGCAGCTAACAATTTTAAATAAGACGTAACCAAGAAATGCTTACAAAACAAACCTTAAAACATTGTAAGGATCAAGCAGACAGATGCCTACCCAAAGCCTAGTAGTCAACGGGCTGCTATTCGACTTAGAAGGGACTCGTTGCAAGGCATTGCTATCGCTGCCTCCGCAAAAGACCCCGATACTCTCAAGAAAATTCGCCAATGTCCTCTCCCTTGGGTCAGTAGATGGACGGATTTTTTACGAATAAATGTAAGGTTTCGCTTATTGACCCTCCAACGAATATAGGCGCCAGTCTTTCCTTTAAAGATAGTGCAAGATACTGGGGTCTCCTTTTGGACAGGAAATTGAACTAGAAAGTCAATCTAATTGAAAGCATGAAGGAAGAAACGGTGGTTCTTCACTCCTTAAAAAAGGACATAGGTACGAGGAGCCATGAATTCACGTTACATACTCTGATTCTGCTAATGCTAGGCACAGCTGGCTGTGCTCCTTAATTGTTCTGGTTCGGAAGAGTAGAACGTTTTTGCACCAAGAAGTGTTTGGAAAAATTGGCCAAAAAAAAACGCCATCGAACCAGATAGTGATATCCTAGATCTGGCTTCTGGTGGCCGAATTTCAGCCAGACACTCTGATTCGGGTAATGCTAGGCACAAATCCCCTTAACTGCTAAATCGTTCTGGTTCGGAAGAGTAGAACGGTTTTGCACCAAGAAGTGTTTGGAAAAATTGGTTCCACATACGCCACCGAACCACATAGTGATATCCTGTATCTGGCTTCTGGTGCCAGATTTCCAGTCAAACACTCTGATTCGGGCAAAGCTAGGCACAAACCCGCTTAGCTGCTAAATCGTTTTGATTGGGAAAAGTAGAAAATAGCCGCTTCAGTGTCACACACAAAACAAGAATGGAACCCACTCTCTGAAAAGCATGTACTAAAACTTCCTTCCTCAGACTCTTTCAATACTTTATGATGCACGATCTACATTTCTAAGGATCGTGATGGGCGCACCATAGTGCCTAGTGCTAAACGCATAATGCTGCACTTCCGGCCTACCTACCTACATTAGAGCTGTATCTATAGATTGTTCCGGAATCAGGTCTTGTTAGACAACAACTGTACCCACAAACATATGTAAGTCTACCATGTTGGGTTCTAGGAAACCCATTCCACATCACTGACTGTCTCACCATTTCCCTCCTTCTGAGCAATTTTCTTTCCCTTTTAGCATGAAAGTCTAAATATTTCATTCAACCTCCTAGTCCCTTCATAATCTGCGTTCATTTCCCTCCTCGTTAATTGTGATCTCCCAGCGGATGCATTACCCACGCCAGTGCGGTTTTACGCTCGCAAAATATGCATAATACCCTCCCAGCACGTGGGCATTAGTTATTGATAACACTTTACCCACAAGTGAAAGCCCTTCACAACAAAATTAATGTATGTAACACCGGGCCAAGGCCTCATAAATACCCTCTTTCATCCATAAATTGCCAGCACCATGTCCCACGCGTGCTCTAACAAAAACCTCCATTGTTACATGATAAATTACAACAAACACCTTCCGAAATCAGTGTCCGATAAGATACACACCTCATTTGTCTTACGTATCTCTATCTGTATCGGTGTGCATCTCACCTGGCCCTAGAAAACCTGGTGCACCCAGTATCTACAAACAGACTAAACAAGCGTCTAGACACCCACATGCCCCCAGCTGCAGTCGCCCCCAAAGTCATTTCAATTACACCCAAGCCATCCGATGCGCAACCGAAAATACTCCCTGCTCTGTTTGCTGCAACATCCTCCTCCCTGGGGAATTTAGACAATTTTTTCTAAAAAAAAAAACAGGGTTTCTCGTCCAAAAGAGTCGAGATATCTCCAGCGTGATCATAAATCATCGTCGTAGCGTTTAATTTCAAATTTTTCCTTTCTTTTTTTTTGTCATCCTCTTGATTGCTATAAAATGAGCGATTAACAGCGACACTCTGTACACATGGAACTAGAGAGATACACTTGATTATCGCGAATAAACACACCAACTGTCTGTGCGACCGGGAGGGAGTAGTATCTAGGCCAACATCATGTTCACGTGAATGCATCCGTATGTGCATGGTTTGGCTGTTCGTCGTTGTTTGCGGCGCGTTCGACTGCAAGGAGAACACAGCAACAACACAAGAATAGCAAAATAAACAAACAACTAAGTGTACATGCGAGTGCACCAGTGTATCTAGATACTTTTTTTTTTTTAATGTCTCCTGCCTTCTGTCCCACCACCATCACCGTCGTGCAGTGCGTGCACTCAAATCAGCGGAGTAATTTGTTCCCTTTTTTTAAATGAAATGTGAAAATGTGTACTTCGTCTTCGTCGTCTTTCGTTTCAGTTCTTCGTTTTGCTTTGGGCTCTCTGCGTGCTGGCTTTCTTCGCCGGCGAACGATTAATTTATCTAAAGTGTCATGCAATCGGAATGTTAACACTCTGCATGTGCATTTTTTTTTTCCTTTTGCCTGTGATAAGTAGAGGGGGAGTCGGAAGCGGGCCGACGACGCGGAAGAGGGATCCTCGAGGAGCAAAAGGAAAAAAAGAAAAACTTGTTGAAGTCCTTAACAATGAAAATGCATGTATCCTGGCATAATGAGGAGGACCATCAAAGAGATGTTTCTTTGAAACACGACTTGGGATCGTGAGTGAAGGAAGTCCTGTGTTAGTCATAGCTTGGTAGAACAGGGTGGCTGGGAATAGCTTGCCTTGGAGGGACTGAGTCTCTAGGTTTGGTGAGATTTCAAATCTGAAATGCCACTGTGTTGCAGGGAAGAAATGTCAGAGAAGACCTACATTGACGTCCGAGATATTATGGCTAACTCGATGATGTTCTCGGAGAAAGGAACCCATAGGTTCTGAGCATGAAACGCATTCAAAGATATTAACATTCGACTCCCAGATCGATAGTTTAAGGTTGCCACCGCCAACGACTGCACTTGGGATGCTTGTGTTTCTTTCACCACTTGACGTACAAATAAATCTACAGGAGCTTCGGGTTAGTAATGCAGACCTTTTCAAGTCTAACAGTCAAACAGTGTGGGGCATTGAGAGAATCACTTCCCGAGATCCTTGATGAATTGGATGTGATTCTCCGTACTCTGGACACCATAGGATGTAATACACCCGGAAAGCAGAGAAAAGTGGTCTCTCTACAAACGAGCTCAGGGATAGACCTGCAAGTAGCCCTGAGACTTCCGGACACACTCAGTGTCACACAGTAGCGAAATTGCTAGAGATGGGATCAATATGTGACAAGATTATCGGTTCAACATTGATAGTCAAGGTGCACTTAAGTCGTTACAATCCAACATCATTGAATCTGGAATAATCCAGAATTGCCGCACAATTCTCAGGGCACTATCATGAAATGAAAAGGCCAACGAACTGCCCAAACGAGGATCAAAGCTTCTCCAAAACAATACAGGTCACACCAATCTGCCTGACTAAGAGAATTATTTTAGCGAGGTTCATTAACATGCCTGACCTAAAATGGTTCAACTTAGAAAGGCATAGCGTGTCTAAGCCTTGTGACCTGAGTTTAATCGGAGGAAATTATGAAACTAACCAGGTCGCGGTTAGGAAAAAGAATAGAGATTCTCTGTGAACATTACCTTCATAGGAGTCGTGCCATGAGATATGCAGACACTGCAGTGACCTTTACGTCTGGAATGACATCACAGGTCTACTCAGTGAGTGCCAAGGCATAGCCCGGAGAAGACTTAAGCACCTGGAAAAGTATTTCTTTGACAAGTTGGAGGAAATTGAGTCTGCGTAACCTGTTACGGATATAGTCTAACAAAAATCATTCAAAAAATTTCCTCCGAGCTATCACACCCGGTGTATCTATAGCTAGAGATTGTCTAACTGACCCGTCGAGACATTTATTCATCTGTAGTTGGTTCTTCTAAAAGTGTCTTGTCTAAGAATAGAACCCTTTCGAGCGAGTTTGCCAGCCTTGGAGTTAACTGTAGTGTCGTAATGTCCTTACTGAACTGCTCCATCATCTCGGTACGATATAAACGACAGATTAATGCATATATTGCATTTAATTCCAATCAGGATAAGGCTTCCTTGGTTGACGTCATTTCCATTAGAAAGGGAGGCGACAAACGATGCTCAAATTGATCATTTCAGGGAAGACACCATAAGCCAACCGAATTTCGGACTTGGAGCCGTGCAAAAGCGTCCAGAAAGTGTAACAGTGTTGACATTGACAATAGTCCATGACAAAGACGAAACCATCATAAAAACACGAAACGCCCCACTCGCACAACCTCAAGGATTGGGATTGCTCCGGATCACCGTCAGAGCTTGGCTTAAATCCCTGTGAACAGCTCTTGCGTGAAATAATCACAGATCTGGTTTTTCAGTACCTACATCAAGATTTTGACTAGTCCTTGCGGGCACTGACTATTATGATATCAGATTAGAGTCGATCAAACTTCGAAACAAACACTTCGACAAGTCATAGTCATCCATGTCCATCTCGTCGTGGCTGCTTATGACAGAATTTTTTGAAGCTATACAGAGCCATGTCTAGAAGAAAACAATGTTAAAGGTGACGCACTCCAACCTAGACCTTTGATGTCAAAAAAGGACTTGAACAAGGTGACGCGGTGTTATGTGATTTTTTTCAACATCGTACTTGAAAGGATTGATCACAAGTCAACAGAGGAGGCACAATCTTCCAAAAGTCCACCAATTGCTATCGTAGATCGACGATATTGATATTATTGGCGGAACACAGCAGACTGGCACTAGCGCGTTGGCTAGTATTGAAATAGAAGCTGCCAAAACGGGTCTAGCGATAAATGAGAGCAAAACCAAGTAGGTGGTCACAGCTATAACTTTGAGATAGCAGTCGACTTTGTCTACCTCGACTGTGCTGTAACTTCTGACAATGAAAGCAGAAAACTTTTGCCAATCGATGTTTCTTTGGGCTGAGAAGGCAAGTAGGTGTTTAAGACCCTCCCAGCTCTGCTTTATTCCGCTGGAGTTTTTTTTGGACTCTATCTAAAACGGATGAAGATATCCTCAGGTGCTTCAAGAGAAAGATTCCCATTTGCATTGACGGGCTTCGGAGGATGAGATTCAACAACGAACTAAACGAGCTGTACAGCGACATCGACCGACATACCTGTGTATGGAGGAACAGAGATGGGACTAGAAATTAAGGAGAACCACTGTTTCCTGGGATTTTTGGACTGGCAAACTTATTGGGCAATACCATTGCGAAGATGACGCCGGACATCAAGTTCTAGTGGTTTAGGTGATTACTATTCAAGGGGCGTGAGGTGGTCCCAACAAGGCTTTACAGTCGTTTGCACTTCGCGTCATCTCAAAATGCATTCCATATGAATACTAGTAGGCGTAGATAGGCTGGATAGATATAGTCAATCATATCCAAGTTAATGGCCACATACTACCCCATAGACCGCCCTCTATTGACCCTAAAATTATGCACATCCACTATCGCAAAGACAATCTTACATATTTCTCTAAAATAACCACCAAGTGACAACTCCCATAACAACCGTCCTTCTAAAAACGACCTACGAGTGCTTTTCTGCAGAACAACGTCTTAAATTTCCGACTAGTCAACGCAAAAAGGATATCTCTTCTCATCCCCATACGAGTCTCATCTAACCTAAGAACCAAAAACCACCGCACGTGGCACATTTCCACCAGCACCTCCCCCATCCCAGAAAAAAAAAGAAAGGAAAACCCTGATCCTTGATAAAATATCCATGATCAAAACATTACCAAAAGTCGATTTGTTTCCTAATCATTCGTATGCAAATGTGAAGACCATGTAATAACTGTTAACTAAACCACTTTGCTGCGTAATCCCGGATTCGATAAAAACCACAAAAAACACATCGGAAAGTCCAACATTAATGGCCATTATCCTTTGAAAGCTTTCCCTTGCTCCCAAAATAACAATCTCTTCTTTTTTTTTTCTACACAAAAACAAACAATCACACCCGGCAACGGCCCTTCTACTACCTAATAACAGTTAAGGAAGGAAAAACATCCCATTCGCCCCCTCCTCAGTCCAACCCCAAAACACAAACCAAGTCAAAAGATAGGAAACCTACTGCCCCTCCTTAGTCCAAAAAGCAAGCCATGTCCGTTTTACTTTAACGTTTTTCTCTTTACTATTCCAGAAGGATTTACGTCACACACAGCCATGCATGCAATGATGAGGATAAATAAAACAGAAGGGACATCCTCTCCTAGCGTCTTATCCTCCGACAACGACTACAACTACGACGACGACGACGACGACGATGACATTATCAATGATGACGTAAATCCAAAAATCGATACAAAAAGGCTAAAACAAAAACAAAAAAAAAAAAAAAACCTCTCACACAGACATCGTTGCATATAGTGCAATTGTTTCACACAGGATCCCTACTTTTGGTCCTTTATTGTTTTATGTTGTTTGCCATTGCCAGTGGTGGTATATTGCATTGCTAATTTCCGCAAGACCGGGTCAGGGATACATGAATACCTTTTCCTCATCCGGATGTCTAACAGAAGGAAAAAAAAACGTATCGAAAGGCGAAAAATAGAAAACCATGTTTGCGCTGCATCCAAGGATCAACTGGGTCATTGGTGAAGTGGTGGCAACACCAGCAACGAGGGTATGTCTTTGTCAGACATCCTCCTCCTAGAAAATATGCTTATCTATGCACTTATACTCTCAAATTTAAACGCATACATGAAGTGCTTCTGTTTCATTGTTAGTGGTGGTGGATGCTTCTGCTCCTGGTATAGTCCTCGTCTGTCTACTCATCTCTGTCAGTGATGGTGCGGATGGCTTGGATGGTTTGGATGGTTTGGATGGCGGCGGCAACGACGACGGCCTTGCCAAGTGAAATTATTATGGTTTTAGGTTTGAAAACTTCTCGACTATGTGTACTACTACTACTAAATTCATTTATAAATTTGAATTGTTGCGCTCCACATCCACCTCGGGTCTCGTCAGGGAATGCACAGCTGCAGTTGAAGAAAATTTTCATTCAACGTTTACGGGCTCTTATGTGGCTTTTTGAATCTCTGTGCTATGCCTGCGTGTGTGTGGGGAGGTCGGTCGGTCGGTCGGTCTCAATGGAAGATTTGGCATAACTAATTAATTTTCCAAATTATATGCAAAATTTTCTAATTTAAGTGTGAATTTCTGAGCTTTGTAGCAGGTTTACGCTGCACGCATCCGTGCTGCCATCTATCGATTACCATATACACACACCACTCCGCAATTTTGACACAAACCAATTTTGTTCTCCCTTCACGATTCTGTATCCAAAATGAAGAAAGAAGCATCCTTCACCTCCCATGCATGCACACAGGAAACCATACACACACACAATTTCATGCACACGTGAATTTAGGGTTATCTAGAAAATTTTCTCCGCAGAAAATCGAATACAACCGGAACGTGAGCAACCATAAGGAAGTATGTCTGGAAGTGTAGAAAATTTGATTTTCCATTTCTTCGGGAAAATTCAATTTTACCTACTTGATGTGCATTCGACTGTGGGTGGCCCATGTACGGTTTTGGATTACTTTATGCGGAGCATGTATGAAAATTGAAACCGCATCTGTGGCGCTCTTGCTGGCGAAGGCGATAGCTATTTCGGGAAAATAGCTTGAGGCCATAAATTCATACTTTGGCGTTTGGTATGCTATGATGATGATGTGCCTTTGTTGGGTTGGGTACTAAAATTTTAAGGAGTTGTACATAGTTTCACGGTGATTCAAGGTTATGATGAGGAAGTTCGCCGTCTTGCATGATAGTGATGCATGAAACTTTTCGACAGGGAACTATCGAAAGGAGTGAAATTTTTGACAAAAGCCATCCGTCAATATGAAGGCACTCTCCTTGATTGGTAGGGATATACTCAGCTAGCATCACTCCCTTTTTCTTCCACTCTGTCCCATTACAGGGCAAACTTAACTCGTGCCTTTCTTTTTGATTCTCATGGAAATATACCTCAAACTACAGCATGGCAGACACCTAGCATTTTCTTTATGTATATTCGTACAAATCACAATCTTCTACTCTCAAGCTTATATGACAAGAGACATGACATCTAGCCTAAGCCATGGAAAGACGTATTGGTCTACAATTGACAAACAACTCACCAACTTTAAAGGAAACGAATTAGATCCTAAAATCGATCCTGATTTCTTTATTTCATATTTACTCACCTGAAAAAAGAGAAAAGATACATATTAACGATTGTAAGATACACAAAGATACATTTACTCAAGCATACATTTCAATATTTAAGGTAAAACCCCACGTTATACCTCGATGGCACTGCCTTTAAATTTGAAATTATATCAACACCTGTCAGATGTGGGTTATGTCACCAAATTCGATGAATTTAAGTCCTTATTTTATACCTTTCAACGGCATTACACGGATAAATTTGTACCCACACCCGTCATACCACCGTATGTGTTGAAATAAAATTCATTGCATACCCCTTGGTGGGAAGATTTCTTATCTTAAGCAGGCTTAACCAGTTCAAGGTTCTAACATGGTTATAAAAATCCTTGTAGGTACATGAGAATCAGATGAGCGGTGAATAAGAGAACAAAAGCCTGGGATTAGAAAAGCGGCTTAATGCAGTGAACAATGGTGGTAAAGGTGGGTAGAACTTCCTGGTATATAGAGATTATGGTGACGTACAGAAGAATATGTCGTTCAAGGGTATTGTCAAGGTGTATGTAGTTGATGTCAAACTTCTAAGAACTTTGATGTTTTGTTAAGCTTTATAGTAATACTGTGAGAAGAGCGTTAATTGTCACGTGTATGTGGTGGGCTACAAGTGATTAGTTAAGACCTACTAGCAACACCACTATGGAAAGGGTATACAATCCCGAAGGTCTGATGTAAGATGCCGTCTGATAAAAGCCATACTCTTGGACAAAGGAAACTTGATGTATTCCGAGAACCCGAACAGAGACCTGTAGAGATGAACAAGAAAACTTCGTTGCTTCACAGTCGGTGTTGAGGATATAGAGAAACCACTTCAAACGAAACCACACTGAACGAACCATTTAACCTAGACAGTGAAGACTTTCATCCACCCGACGAGAATGAAGTGAGGATAGCAGTATCCAAACTTAGCTACAACAAGGCTACTGAGCCGGATGGCCTGAAGATGGTCGGGGATGACTTCGTTCCAATATCTGGTTGGAGGAAGGTATGCGTAATGAATGGAACCTCAGCATCGCTTGCCGATCCACAAATAGAGAGACCCTGTAAACTGCAGCAGTGTCTGCTTAGCATTGCATAGAAGTTCCTCCCGACCGTAATGTGTGCATTTTCATCGACAAGACACAGCGAGTGAGTTTGCAAATATTGGAACAGAAACGCCCAAAATGGGTTGAGCTGCGAATGAGAATCAACAAGAAGGGACACACAACATCGATAAATCGGACAGAAAATCACAATAGATAGCTAAAGTTGTGAGAAAGCAAGGTAGGTATCAGCCGCCTAAGGACATATAGAACATATGGACAACAACGTTCTTCGATTCGCCATGATGATTTAGAACAAGGAACTGATACATATGTACACATGTTCTCTAATCATATGCTTCAAACTTTGATGGACCAGAGAGCAGAGAGCAGATGGACCTAGTATGGAATCGCCAATGAAATGCTTGTGCCGATTGGGAGACCATTTTTGAAGATTGTTCAAAGCACAGGCTCTAAATGACAACCATATGCCAAAATTTTGTGTTGTTTGTGATACAATTCCACATCCATGCTAAGGACCAGACAGATTCCATCGTACTTCTAATTCTTTAGACCAGATTTTATTACCTGCGATATTTCTCGCCTTCCCAACACCATTACTATTCGAATAACATAACTGACAACCACCGGAAATAGCAGAAGTGAAAGTCAGCAGCCCTGTGGCACCCCACTTTGAAAGCTTCTCACACCTTATTGTTATGTAGAATGGGCTACTCTACTCATCACCATAATGTGTAGCCTTTAAAGTGGACAAACTTGTTTCTGGGGACTGTCTCATTTGCTAAAGCCTTCTCCAAGTCGCTGAAGCAAGATCATTACATTATTGCTAAGAGGAACACAAAAACCTCCACTCATTTGCACTGAAGTATGTAGTTCGAGATGAAGAGCTTTTTCAAAATAGAAAGACCTTGGAAACGTTCAGTCTTTTGAAAAGCATGAGGTTGAAATGGTCGAGTTTTGTGTAAGTAAGGTTCTAATGCATCCTGGCTCCGAAGTTGGGGTGTCAGACTTCTAGGCGGTAGCTCAAGACTCGGTAAAAATACATTGCAGTCGTGATTCCATCTCTTGCGAACGTCTGACAAACATCCGAGAGTATAACTATCATCAAAACGCTCTCGAGGGAACATTCTAATAAGTACTATGGTTTAGCTAGTTAAGTATGGTCCTGTGCGCGAATTAAGTAATGTTGGAACAGATACTCTGGATTTTCCCGAAAGATGAGATAAACTTTAACTTTATGCCCTATGAGACCCATGGCTAGATATATGATAACCATGTCCCCAGAAACCAATTCCACGAAACGACTCGCAAATCATTACATTTAGTGTTTTTTTGTTTTCGGGAAAACTTTAATTACTTCATTAAAAACTAATTAAACAAAATATTACACAACGCAGTGGGTAAACTCTCCAGCTGCACGTGATTCTTCTGAATTTTTTCGCCCGAATTTTGTTCACTTAACAATCCACAGACCTTTCAATGACTTAATTTAGTCAAGTTGATGGAAAAAAAGGACATCCGCAGGGATTTCCATAACATTCCATATGAATATCCTTACCACCGACACTGCATCCTCCTCTGGGTGGTGGCTGCTTCATTACGTATGCGTCATTGCAAATAAATTCCATCGAAGTGTATCTCATTAATACAGTCCTGTTGTGTGTTTCTGTACCCTCCGCCACCGCTGCCGCCTCCGAGGACAACGCACCAAGGCTCGTGTACACATTCCCAGTCGAGAGTCCAGTGGACAGTATCAAGGGTTAAGTGCTGCAATCCGATTCTGTGCTTTGCGTGCGGCACAAATTGGTTGACATTTATTACGGTTTATTACAGCCAAGTTAATGGGTTGTAGCCTCTATGTACGCACACACACATGTGTGGAGAGACAATGATGTTACTATTTAAATCTGTGTTGGCTCTGTCCAAGGATCATTTGTTTTCTGTTTTCAGTAACCACAGCCAAATGCAGTAGTGTACATCATTCCCTTGATTGGTGGGTTCATTTGTTAGAGGCTTTCATTATCATTTTAATGTTGTAGACGGTTAGCAAATTTACAATGTGGCCATGGATGTCAAGGTTGCCTTCGAAATCAATTCAAAATTACATGTTTCCATTCCACATGAAGTACCATCCAACCTAAGGGGCCACTTGTGAACCTCCTTTTGGAAATATTCTTTACCATTGCTGGATTATTAGCTGCAAGGAGAACAAAAGTCCTTGTAGTGCTCTACAACTACAGTTGATTACCCACCCTCCCTGAGATGTGGGCATACATGTAGCAACTGGCAATAAAAATCTCCCGCAGTTCTTGAGAACTACGGGAAGCATAAAAGTTTCCCATGTAACTACGTTCGAAAGGTGTGGGCAATAAAACGGGTCGTGGCACTCCCGTCATATAATTTCAGGATTATTACTGAACGCTCTCTCGCTCGGTGTGAGTAGAAGTACAATAGTTCTTCAACTGGAATAGTGTGTTGTGTGTGCACTATAAAGTTTTCCTCCAGTTCCTTGGTCCGAACTGATGGAATGTCATTTATGGTTCTTTTCTTTCGAGAAGAACGAGTTATTAACCACTCACGCAATAACTCATGGAGAAGGGTGATAAAATGTTTTAAGTCTTCCAAGTGATTCTGTGGGAACTTCGATTTGACGTTTATGGCGGGGTTTTATGCGCAGAAAACTCGGTCTTAGTCTGGCATTTGATGGTTTTGAAACTAGAGTTTGACATTAGCCTCAGAAATCAAGTCGAATGGGTTTCGAAATGATTTCGTTCGTTGATTTTACCAGCGTTTTGGAAACCACATAGAGTACTTATTCAACAGAGCTAAAAGTCCTTATTCTTGGAGTGAATATAAGGTAGTTGTTACGACCTATGACTCTGGTATTGTGGAAATTAAACAGACTGACATGGATGTGATCTTCCAACAGCTGTAGGGGTTCAGAGTTCTCTCCCACACTGCAAACTCATCTTCCTGATGCTCAGAATATTGATCAACTTAAACCTCCTACCTCTGAAGCCTTTCAGCATTCCCCCAAGCAGACACACAAGGAGCATTTCAAAGAGAATTTTTCCCACGATTCCATCGGATAGACCGTCTCCAAAATAAGCCATACAAAGCTTCCGATGGCGACTCGTATGTAATGCAATAGACGCTCTCATCCAGCAATGAGCTTAGGTACACCACTGCAGCTAATGTAGTGTTCACAACTCAAACTGGTAGCAGATCTCCATCAGCCCCAAATGCCCTTAGGTCTCAGTCTCACCTAAGTGTGCCTATAGGTAATGGTCCCAGTCAAAAGGACAGAACTACTGAAAAGGGGCCGAAAACTTCCTGAACCTGTTCCAGTGACTAAAACCAAAAATTATTCACTTGTCTTACCTCACCATCAGTACCCTAAAGACAAATAAACTCTGCTCCCTCTCTCTCCAGTCCAAGCTAAGACTGGCCTGTGTAGGTTTTACCCGTCCGACTATTGCGCTGGAAATCCTTCTATCTCTCTTTAAATAGAAGTTATGAAAACTGCGGCGACAAGCGCCCTTAACCCTCACCTCTCACGCAACATCAAAGCCACCAAACTAATTGGACATATGACGCTCCTTGAAAGACTTCCATTGCTAGCCTCATCGGCAGTATGCATCACAGAATCCATCGCGGTTTAAATTGTACCCTAATGGTTCAAAAATTGGGTAAGAATCGGAACTCTCGGTCCCAACTACAAATTGTCTTCATCGTCAGAACACTCTACTTCTATCTTCAAGCATACTTTTGAGCTCTGTGCCAGCTCTGTGTACCGGATAGTCAAATAGCTCTAAAAGCTCACATTTCATCCGAGTTCGAGTCTAGGCTGGTTCGGGACTGTCTATAAATTACACTAACATGAATCCCAGGACATGTAGATATTCCTTGTACTAAGGTAAGGCACTGAAACTGCCAAACATATTTTAAGTGAATGTCCCTTCATTCCTCAGACTAGGCTAAAACACCTCCACAAATGCTTCTGATGTTATCTCCTCCTCAACTCAGACAATTCTGAACTTGAACGAGGTCGTGGTGCTTCTTGAGGCTACTTCAAGGCAATCACTCCAATTATCCTTAAAAAAATCACTTATTCAACATCTGAAACAGTGGTAAGCTAAGCAAGATTAGATCGTATAATTCCTGTTAAGATGGCAACATCATATCAAACATTGGCTTTGCGCATTAATTTCTATGCCAGTATCAAGCAATAGAACACCTTATATACAGCCTTGTGGGACACCACCTTGCACTTGAAATATTTCTGATAGGAAGATTCCAGTAAGGATTTCCTTTCTACAGAGAACTATAAGCCGTGGAAACCTACGAAAAAAGGACAAAAAAAAGGGGGAAGTAAGGAAGATAAAGAGAATTGAAAGAAATAAAAAAGAATCCAAAAAAGTTGTCCTACATGGAACCACAAATCAAAAGAGCCATTCTTGAAGCTCATCGAAGACTCACTGTCTGAGGTTGAACATGTGGCAAGAACTCGTGCTTTGCTGGTGTAGTAGTAGCTATATTCTGATATAGCGTTTGGTGATATTACCATTAAATTTACCATCGTAAAAAACCGAAAAGACACAATCACCGCTAAGAATTCAAAATCTGCTTCACCAGTTCTAAAACCTTAGAACTCAAAAACCAACGACATCTAACCACCTAAGTTTCAAGGCGTTCCACCATAAAATGTTTAGTTCGTCATCTGGAAAAAAAAAATGCGCAAACTCTATGGCGTATACTTAATATTTTCAGAAACAAATTTGTAGCGAAACTTTACGTACTTGACAAACTTTTTGGATGACACACTCCCTAAGTATTGGTTTCAAACAGAACGGCTTCAAATATAGTTCACATTTCGAGCACTCCCTCTGCCATAAACGTTCATAGTCTAGAACTCGTATAGGTGGTCCATGCGATAGGGTAACTTCATCTCACCATTGAGAATCAAGTCAATCTTGACTGAACTGAATTTAACAATAAAACTAGTAGTAGAGACAGTAGCAATTTGTTCACAAGTAGCAAACGAAAAACTTGGACATTTTACATGAGAACCGTACCCATGAGCCAACTGCTACCAAACTCGAAATTTAAGCCTGCCAGCTCCCAAAAGTAGGATGCTCTTTCCTCTTCTGTGTAACCAATCGTTGAATTAGCTACTTCTAATCCTGGAAAATGAAGGCTGTCATCCAATTGCTTACCCGCAGGACACTGGTATAGATGAGAGACCTTTTTTTAAAATGGTGTCTAAAACCATGGAATTTGAATGGACTAAGAGATGTGGTTTAGTATCAAACCCTCAAAAAACAGAACTTGTCCTCTTTGCTAGGAAACACAAAATTCCGCCATTGGACCCTCTAGAACTATGCACTTCCCGACATCTAAAACTGTCGGGTCTCACGCCACTCTAAGCCTATACTGCTGTAAGATGTAGTTCCATCCGCCATCAGATTTTTATGGCTTTGGAGAAAGCCTGCTACCGAATACAAAGGTCGGCTTTCATTTGCAGCAGTCGATCATTAAGAACCATTCTGACAGCGGCTCTGGACATATTGCGGCACTTGTCGCCTATGGATATCTATACCCTACAAGTGGCAACCTGTGCAGGTACTCATTTGAAGGCTACAAATAGTGGTCTAGGACAAGACACTCCTCCATTCTGAACAATCTTGAATCCATCCCCCAAGACACCGAGAAAGTATTTCCTCAACTTCGCTTCACACCGTCACACGTGTGACTACAATACATGAAGTAGGATCAAGAGTAGGAATTTACCCAATCAATGGAGCTTCTTCCAGGTGGCGATCATGGCGATCAACAAAGGCTTGTAGTGCTTGGAGTGTAATGTGATAACTAAACGAGATATCACGGATACTGTCCCAAAGTATCACCTGTCTCTTACAGCTAATCTGCTGTGAATTCCAACAATCTTAGATGGACTGACGGCACTACGTGCTTCATCTCCAGACAGATCTGACCCAAGTTGAATCAGAAACGCTTTATTTGTTGGATTAGACCAAAAACGATGCTCATACCACTTGGTTGGGCCTACTCGCTAATGGTTCTGTAGATCCTGCATGGACGAAGAAAAGAAAGAAACAATTTTTCACTTTGGCACGTACTGTGCCAAGTTCCTACTTAGGAGCCTACTTCTAGGTGAATTGACTAACACCAGCCTCAATAGCCTCCAGCGCTTTACATAAAGTTCTCGCTGGTCCCAAGCGTAGTTTGAAGAGAATTTTAGATTCCTCTAGTATAACGATGGACTGTTCAACTGGTGCCTTTCACGGTAACCTACCTACCTATCCTACCCAAGCCTGTTAACCTTACAAAACTGTGGGAGCATTTTATCAATTTTGTCTGTCCACACACACTACCACTGTCACCCCTATTGGAATACCCCACAGCCCGTGCATTGACTCGAAAATCCACAGCGGCTATCAAAAAACCTCAAACAGATGTAAGCCTCTTGGGTTTATTGGTAACCAGAAACAAAAAAAACAATAGCTTCCACTCTGCCCCTACCATTCCCCTATGTATGTATGTAACCTCCCCATTAACAATGGAAATCGCTAACGAATTCCTTAGAGTATCCCGCCCATTAAAAATTTAAATCCGAAAATCCCAAAAAGGATACAAAAAAACCGCCCAATACAAACGGAAATTCATTCAAAAACAATATGAATTTAATTTTCTTTGTATTACACAAAACCCCATTACTACCATGGTCGTAGTAGAAGTACGCCCCCTCTAGGGGGGGGGGGGGGCTGGTTTCTGTCCTCTAGGGACATACACACAAACCAGGATGAAGTTTCAATTGTCCTTCGCATAACAAAGCAATTTATATTGCAGTTCAACTGCTTCCACTCGTCGTTAATCCGCTCTCTCCTCGGTAATACCAAATATTCCAACAGTTTCAAGTGGACACGACCAAACTTCACCCGGCTACGAGCACACGGGATGAGGAGCGAAACAAGTGTCCTTAAATGAAGTGATATGTCTGGAGGTCATTGTAGATTAAAGTCGATTCAAAAGACAAAGAGAATGAAGGATTGCTTTGGGTATAAATAATGCTCTAAGGAGATTTATCTTCTACTGAACAGGAGCACATCCTGATGAAATTACTTTTGAAATATGTTACAAATTTAAATTGTAATGATGGTAATAATTTTCGTGTGTCGACTGGTAAGGTGTGCCCAGAAAGGATATACATAAATCTATCAAAGTGGGTATGTGTGTGTGTGTGGGTTTTAAATGCGAGCAGTTTTTAGGGATCAATTAAGCCGACTTCCGGCAGCCAAGTTCAAATAAATCCACTTCCTGTGCGACCCACAATGTACGAGCGAGTAGAGATACACACCCTGCCACGCGAGAAAACAATTTCGCCACCCCTACCCTGAGTCGACGACACCTACGCAGCGCGTACATTGTCATTAATATGGCTTCAGGTTGACGGTTAATTGCGATTCTATAATAAAGCAGAGATAATATATCAAATTTCGTCGTATCCTTATAATTTATGTGCGCCGATGTGTGTGTGTGTGTCCCGCCATGGTGACACTTCAACCATAAATGTGGAGCAGCGCTCATAGCGATCGAGTGGTGGTGGTGGGTGAACTTTGGCTAGGAGCACCTTTCGCGCAACGGTTCAAGGAACCGACACCGACTTCACGATTCCACTGGAAAATGATACACCAACACAGCGACACGGGGCAGGATAACTGCCGCCACCGCTATTGCCGCATTTCTGAGTCAGGAACTGCCATTTGGATAATTGCTGTTGTCCCTGCCCCGTGTGTGTATTTCTGGTTCGCAGGACAATGGTGATGGCGATGGTGGGGGGGTCATTCGCCGGAGAGTGGGCGAATTAATATGAAATAAAATTGATTTTTTACGACCAAGTAGTTGTGTGAAGTGGCATAGTGTGTTACCAACAAATGACTCCTTGTGTGTTACGTGAGGGTGTGTGGCATTTCTTCTCTTTTTTTTTTTGGCGGTGCGGAGGGGAGGTAAAACCAACAAGAGTTGGTAGGTAGGTAGCTTCCTTCCTTGTTAATGTGCCTTCCTCTATGATTTCCATGTGTGTGGCAGCCGGGGATAGTGAGCTTAATGAACAGTGAAAGGTGGTGGCACTGCTGTTACACAAAGTTGGTTTCGGGTCTGATTTCATCAGCAGAGAGTGTCAATATGTGAGCGTGTGTGGTGCGGCGACGGCACACCGTGCGCAGGAGGTCAGGTCAGGATATTGGTTTGGATATGAGTCAAACTTAAGTTGATTTGTGATCGAAAGGAAAGTTCTGCGGGTACGAACCGAAGGATGAAGGTTGAAGGATGAAGCGACACACACCACCATTAAGTTTGTTATACGAATCAATAAATGATTAATTTATGTTGATGTTGATGGCATGGAAGGGCAGGGACGTGAACATTTCACGAGAAATACTCTTAAGCGTGTGTAGTTAATGGCATCTGGTGAACGATTTAGCAGTTTCATTTCATAGGTATATGAGCCATTAACAGCATTCTTTTGCCGGCCCATGTGTGCATACATGTGTTCCGAGTTTATGCGGTGACAGCTTTCCATTTCCCCCCCAAAAAAAAAACAACAACAAACAGGAATAAGTGGGTCAAAACGATCAGAAAGTGGTGTCCCTAATGGCTTCATGAGACCGCAGGAATGTTTTTATTACTTAGTTGTGCTGCTCTCCGAAACGAAACGAAACGAAACGAATCGTATTTAAACGACCTATAAGCAATTGCTTGTTGTGTTTTCGTGATGATTTATGGCTCTTCCTTGAAGTGTTTTTCTTTTTTCTTTTGGACGTGACTTTTGCCTGAAGATGGCTTTCGTGTCATTTCATTGAAATTCAAAAGAGCAATTGAATAAGGAGATTCTGGCCAATTGGCTTCGAGGCAGCAATCGGTGCCAGAGATGAGGCATTCGAAAAGTTTTGGACTAGTTAGTGGCCTGACATTACAACCAATTCTCATGTTGTTTCACAGGAATCGGATAGATTAAAGGATTTATATATCCACATCCACGGAACTAACTGGCACTCGCCACGACACTGTTGATGACGGACGTAGCTTGAGTCCAAGCATTCTTTGCAGAAAACAGGAATGAACTGCTGATAGTTGATGAGCAAACGTTGCTAGCTTTCCGCAAAACGATGATCTTGCTGATGGTCGCCTTAGAGAGAGGAGCGTGGACCATTGTGTTTGTCAACAACCAAGTATCACCTTAGAGAATTCCACTCCAGGATTTACCTAAGAAGGAAACTGACTGTCAGCCTGACTGGACTGTTGCACAGTGGAACTTAAGTATCAATCGTGATCGTACGGAAGTCATAAAGGTATTCCAAAGAGATAGTCCTTCCCTTCATTGCATTGATGCCTTTCTGTCTTCCGACTGAAATCTACTTCTACTAGGCACTTTCATGTGTTAACGTGAGAACGGCTTGTAATCTAAGTATGCCGACTAGACAAGCTGATGCAACGAAATTTGGATAACTTAAGTACTCTTTTCACTGATAGTACCAGTAGTAGCCGTACCTCAAAGCGACAAGTCTAACGCGTTCCTAAGATATTTGCTAAGGTTTCCGTGGAATCTCGTTAGCTGTGATACTTTCGATCTGCCATTTTTCGCCAACGTTCCAGAGAACCTTGTTGGCTTGCTGGCATAAACCAACGACTTGACTTGGCCCCATACAAAGACATCCAGCAGCGACAAATCGATCGGACCACTTCTTAAGATCAATTGTGGCATGTGGAACCGTCTTGTTGGAACCACATATCGCTGGTATCAACTCCATCCAATAGGCCAGGATAGCGATCATTTTAACCTACCTCCGATCCCATCTCCGGCCTGAAACTCACACCACACAGTCACTGATGCAATGACGGATGCAATGGAGTCTCTTGAAGCACCTGAGAAAGTGGTTAAATCAAAAATGAGCTTCAGAGCTGAAGATGAATTTTCTATAAAATTCAGGATTTTCTTCAAACATTTGCAGAACCCAATGGAAGAAGTTTCGGTGATCAAAAGGCTACAGTTCTTAAGTTAACTTGATCTTGTAAGAATGTACGCCAAGATCTTTACCCGATCGCCGTACATGGCGTAGAATCGACTGATTTGGCTCAATTTGAACTAAATTCTCTCGACACAGGAACATTCAATAGTGAATATGTTGACTCGAACTTATCCACTAAACCAGGCTAAACCATTTGACATCACATTTCATTTTTCCTTTCGTATGTATACAAGTAGGGCGAGGGCCCTTGGAGTCAGCAGAATGCTCAGAGCCTAGTTTTCAGTACCCAAGGTTCTCCGTAGCCAGAGACCAGAAGAATGAGATGTAGATACCAGAAAAGAAAGATTTACGTTGGTCCCTGTAAAGAAAAGCTGATCGTTCAGTGGTTGACAATAAAACTCAGGAACGCTCTGAAATTTATTTTCCTAGACATTGCTCAGAAACCCCTCAGTGTTGTCACATTTCCAAATTGTTATGTCTGACGTAACGCCATCTTGTTGAACCCATATATCATGTCCAATTCCTCCAGTTCACACTTGAAGCTCACCAAATTATCACTTCATTAGAATGTCAAGGCATTTCGGGTTCCTCGCGAGGATTTAGCTTGTTTCATCACATATTTCTTGGAAAAATCCGACCTCCACTGGGTATTTTTTCCACAAAAGTCTTTAAAGAGTTTAACTTACCCACAATTTCCCAAGTAGAATCCCAAACTGACATCTGTCAAATAATAAGTGACAGAAACACAATGAACTCTCATTCATCTAATGGACTCCATTTTTATTTTGGACATAAAAATCATGAAATACCCACCAGACCACCCTCCAACGCGGCGATATTAAATATCTTTAATTGTTCGGACGAAACGGACGAACAAAATTCCGTTTCTGCCTTAAATTGGTTACCCGATACGATGACTCAAAGCCACGAATACCTTGGTATCTCTACCTACAACTACACCCGAATCTGTCACATCCTCCATGTCAACCCACTAACCGAGGCGCATAGATAGCACACTTTTGCCCTTCACTACAGCATAGGTATAGCATTTGCTTTTTGTTCGCTTGTCATGTTATTTAATTAAGTTTAAATTCCATTCTGCTGATGACGGAATCAATTTTAATTTACAAAAAAATATTTGACAAGCTTCTGAAATGTAATTGGTGTTTCTGTTGCCTGGCTGCCATCGGCATAACACCGTGGTCCGTCGGTCGGTTTTTATTAATTTTGAATTTTCAGTTAATAATTTTACATGTCGTCCCGCGTGGTGTCGTCACGGCACGACCGGCCGCCCCCACTTGACCCGACACGGCGGCTGTCATAATCGTGTCCGTTCCATGACACAATGGAATTTTTGAAATGTAATGCTTTTGGAATAGTTATCCGCACTCAGTTCATGAATTGTTTATTTTTGCAATAACAATAACATATTGCAAAATGCAATCTGGCAACAGAGTGTGACCGGGGGACTCCATTTTATTTTTTGTTTTGTTTATTTTTTTGACAGCTAGCGCGGTGTAATCGAACTACGAAATTTCAAATATTTGACGACTGTGGGATTTTATAATCGATTTGGTTTTAATGGAATGCAAAGACTCGTGAACTGTGTATTCGAGGACGTATTGTAGTTTTTGTTGTTGCGGCCTTATGGAGCAGATGTTGGGTTCCATGACCGAAATGATGAATATTTATGAATTGGCACGTATTGGTGGTTAGGTCGAATTGGAGCTCTGTAGTGAAGTACAAATATGGTAAGTATTTTGGACATGAACTGCGAAGTGAAGTCCCGATTGAGCTCTATGCAGCTGCAAGGATTTTAAATAAAATGGGATATTCGCAGAACCTGCTCACGGAACTTCGTCGAAAACGACAATTGACGGTAAAAACGGATTTAGACAAGGCACCAAGCTATCATGAGATATAGTCTGCATCGTTTTTGAAAGAATTACGCTGAACTCACAAGTCAGAGACACTATTTTTAAAAATTCCGTGGAAATCCTTGCATACCCCGATGATATGAACACATGGGTATTTCTGTAAGTCTTGAAATAGAAGCGGCGAAGGTGCCTTGAACCGTCTACGAAGGCTAAATTCTCGAAAGATATCACTTTTACGTAGTTAAGGACGTTGCCTACGTAGGGTCCGATGTCACAATGACATCAACGTTGAGATGGAATGAAGTATGTATCTTTGAGGCCAAATAGGCAACTGAGTAGCAAAACACTTTTCCGTACAACTACAGTGTCTCTATACGAAACTCTGCTCATTCCAGTCCTGCTTTATGACACAGAGCAAACATTCCAAAGGCAACTGGTAGTAACTATATGTTGTATACCTTTAACTCAGTACCAACAATTTTGCTTGATAGACTTTATAAAATCGAGTCAGCCTTGAAACTGAAAAGCATGAAGCTGGAACTTTATGTTTTTTTAAAGAATGTTGTGTACATAATTCAATCCAACATTCTGGAAACTAAATACAGTCGAACTGTCCTAAGAGCACAAAACTAATGGCACTGTGCAACGTGTAAAATCAAGAAAAATTACCAAAAATTATCAGAATCCTCTTGAAAGGTTGGTATACAAGAGTTCAACTAAACAGACCCAAGAAAGGATTCCAGAGGATTCCAGAGAAGGACAAAACCATTGCCAATTTTCTGGCAGCAAAATGCTTTTAGACTCATCATTCCAAGTTTAATTTTTTTCACTCATTCTTGAACTCGATCAGAAAAATGCACCAGTGGCGTACCACAGGGATCGGTGGTGTTTCCCATACTGTTTTGTCTTTGCATTTCTGATCTACGTACATGTTTCATCAGATCAGGTTAGGATTAAGTGGGGTTATGACGCTTTTACAAGACACTAGGCCCCATAGTGCACCTGGCTTTCACACTGGATCCTACTAAATCGATCACATAAACTCCTTGCTACCTTGCTCCACTACATCTGCTGTTTACCCATTTTGGAGAAGGCTTTCGACAGCTCGAAAGGAGTTACTATTAGATGTATCCCAGGAAAAACTATAGCTATTGTCAAGGCGTGAAGTACATCAAGAGAAACCACTATTATTTCTGAAGGTTATCAGCGAGTCCCTAACCCGTGTCCTATTAGAATTTCATTCCTTGTTTCACCATGGAGGTTGGAACCTCTTGAACTTGGTCTTCCTGACGGGGCAAGCTTTTTGGTACTTTGTGTTCATTTT
Source organism: Xylota segnis (assembly GCA_963583995.1). Classification (NCBI taxonomy): domain Eukaryota; kingdom Metazoa; phylum Arthropoda; class Insecta; order Diptera; family Syrphidae; genus Xylota; species Xylota segnis. Next base: position 58,831,363 of record OY757238.1, on the reverse strand, counting down.
TTTACACAGTTTGTCTTCGGAGGCACAATCTGTCAAAAGTCTGCGCAACAGCATATGCTAACGATGTTGAACGGGCTGTCACTAGTGCGTACGCTAGTTTTGTACAGAAGCTGCAAAAATGTGTTTGACGATAAATCAGCAAGAAAGGCCACACAACATCGACCAATCGGATAGAACGTCACAATCGACAACTATAGCCTTAAAGGTAATTAGGGACTTTGTCTACCTCGGCTCTGCCGTAAAGTCTGACAATGACATCTCAGGAGAAACTAAACGAAGAATAACTCTTGCCGATCACTGTTTCTTTCCACTGATAAACCAATTGAGTTGTAAAACTAAGTCGACTAGGATGGCATACACATACTCCGGCTCGTAGGGTCTTTGAATCCAACCTGCAGGGGCAACCCATTAGAAGAAGACACAAGTGTCTAATTAAAGTTACGAGTAGTTATCTAAAGACAGGGCTTAGTAGACAAGCTTAGTGGAAAATCAGGGTATCCCCGAACTGTAGCCCCACCTAAGTGAGTAATTAACTAGTCTACTCCTTCTCTATATGTTGGAGCTCGACGTTGCGAATTGGTCTACCTCTGCGGTTTTTCTTTGCCATTTGTTTGTATATCTACTCCATTCGTCTAAACTAGGATTTCTAGGCCCTGGAAAGGAGGTGGCGTTTCGATAGATACTGACTGTCTTTGACCACCGTTGCTTCATCAGATGGAATTTTCGATACCTCGTATGGCAGGAGGAGATACCTCCAAATCTTTGATCAGCTGAACAAAGAACTCTGAAAACGATCCTTTTTTCGAGGAATCCTTTTATCAAATTCAGTTCCAAAACTGACAGGCTATAAACCAGCCAGAAACATACTCCTTCTATTATTCACAGAAGCGAGCATCTTGAACTTAATCCCCGAAAACCCTTCCTTTCAAAAAAAAGCGCACGTTCATGCCTCAAATCGAATCCATCCCCAGTAACACGGGTCATCCCCACTGATCTACGCGTGCTAATACAATTTTCTCCCCTTTTTTTGTATAAATATTCACTTTTCTGTAATAAATAAAACATGACAAGCATAAAATATGGATTAGCTTCTTCAATTTCAATGATATATACAGTATCGAACCGTCCTCAGCACCGAAAGCCCGTTCATATCTTTCTGGCTCTGGGAAAGCATTCACTTAAATCTTATCTGGAAAGCACTTCAAAAATACTTTCGTTTTATTTATTTATTTACCCACACACCCACGCACTGGGATGGTGAAATACATGTTCCATCTTTCGAATGGGTTCAATCGATTTGGGTCTATTGCTATACACGGCCTGCTTAAGTCGCCTAGCACACATAAGCGTTCTTTTGATTAAATTCATCCTGATAACTTCCTATTGACGCACTTGAAACCCTAAACAACCCCGAAACCAACTTTGTTCGAACCACGACGACGACGACGACGACGACGACGATAAGAAGAAGAAACCAGCAAAACCAGCAGAAATGGAGAAAAAAAAAGGGTTTAGGAGCTAGGTACTCAAATCGAATGTTTAAGTACCATGAGATGATGATAAATAAGAGAGAGAGACAGAGAGAGAGAGAGGAAAAAAAAAGCAACCCCTCACATGGGGGGTGGTGGAACCATATCTAGCGAGATCTCCTCGAGCACCCCAGCAGTCAGTATCAAGCAACCACTCGCACCACCGCATCACCATAACATCAACTCAATCGATTTTTATTGTGTGACTAGGTGGCATTGGCGTGGGTGGCACTTCCTTCCTGGCCGCCCCCTCCCCACATCAGCAGAAATGTCCCTATCCTCATTCTAGGGAGGCATACTCCTTATACTCCTTTCGTATCCTTCCTCTTTGGGTTGCTGGCCCAGATGCTTATCTATTGTGTATCTCAAACTGTGTGGTGTTGGATAATTCTTCTCATTGGATAATGTCCCACAAAGCCCTCTGCATGATGCGGTCCCGGCTATGGGAAATTTAATATTTACGCTTAGCTCTGCTCCATTTCAATCGGAGATAAGGACGGACGATGAAAAAGAAATAAATCCGGAGGGATACGCCGAAAAGGACACATCCACACAGGAGTACACCGAGTAGAATAGGCAGAGCCGAACCGCCCATGGCTAAGAGTCAATTCAATCAAGCATCCGCTTTGACGTATAGATGACATAATTAGTTCGTGATACGCTTGACATGATACAGCTTCGGGGAAGATAATAAGCATTTCTCAATCACACTCAACAGGACACACTGGGCAGCAGTCAATAGTAGAACTCCTTGCCTCGGTGGAGGGGTGGTTATTAAAATTAAACAAATTTTCTTGGCTTGACTGTATGGAGTGATGTCCTGATAAATTCCCGGTCAACCATAGTGTTAACCTGTTGACGGTGTAAAGGTGCAAAAAACTAATTAAAATATTCATGAACAGTTACGCTGACTGGTGGAGAACACGCAGAGAAAATTGGAAAAGTGAAAAACTAGCACACAAGTCTGCAGGGCAGGGCAGGCCAGGTCCATCAGCTCCTGCGAGTATTGGTGACGATGGTGGATGGTGGAGCATTGACTTGAAAACTTTTACTAATTGGTCACGTTTTGCTTTTAACGAAAAAATAATCAGCCACCCTTTGTAATTAAGGACTGAGATTTGAAAAACGAAAAAATGAAAAACCAAAAAAAAAGGGTTGCCAGGTTTATGGGGAAATTTATTGATCGCAGCTGGAGGGGATTTGACGGAAGTTTTTCATTTTAAGTTTTACACACTGAGACTCAAACAAAAATCAAATAGTTCAGCCTTGCGACTGAATTCAAAGAGTTTTTGGATTTTCGATTTTTCTCGGAACAGCTTACAGAGTTGAGCAAGGTCTAAAGCGTCGCCTGACTGTCGCTACAGACGCAGATACTCTGATCCCTCCACCTCCACCCTCCAGAAAATAGTCGGCGCCCATTAGCTTAAAAAACAGGGGCATAGTTGCCTTAGTGAAGACGAATGTTGTCAGTCTCCACCAAGACACCAGCATCGGATCCTTGACTAGTTTTGGAGCCATCCGTGAACAGGGTCTGGCTGAAGTCAATCTTGCAGACAACGAAAGTCAACTCTAAATTTACATAGCAGCAGAAATTCCGGTGTCATTGCATTAGAAACATAGCCATGGAACTGGGGTTGTAGGATACGCGTCGGCCATGGAAACACTTCAAAAGCCACCTCGTCTAAAAAGCTAGATTTCTCTAATAGTACAGCTCACGATAAAAGTATAAAGCAACATCATCCGTGTATGCCTGAGCGTTTGAACTATTGAGTGCATTCAACAGAGACTCAACTACGCATGCATCATAGCTGTGGAGACAGAACCCCACCTTGCGGGCAGCTTTACAACACAGAGCTCTATACATCACCACTGTTCAGATCCACAATACGCACATGTAGCCAAAATTAGCATTGTCGAAGGCGCCCTCTATATGGATGACAATTCTCTCCTGTCAAGCACGCCTTCAACTAGATTTTGAAGTGCAGTCTCACACGATTTTCCACGCTGGTATCCATGATACACTTAGTGCAGACCCGCTCACGTGGATCTTGATCCAAGCTTTCTTAGCGAAGGAATAATCAACTCTGCATTCTGGGAACTGGCCCCCAAATTTTACCGAATGTTCTGCTGAAAGAGCAGAAGGCTATCATGGCTTTCATAACTTGTGCATTCCGAACCCAAAGCTTAGATGAAATGTTGTTAATGACAAAAGCTGCCAGCCATGTATCTCTATGTAAGCAACTTACTCTCAACGTCCAGAATCGCTGGAAGTCTACTTTGACACATTTGATACTAGGTTCTGCCTGACTGGCTAGATTCACTCACCTGAAAATATAAAAAAAAAAAATTTTTTGTTAAAATGTGTTTCAAGGATGTGACAAATAAATAAAATTTGTTCATCTTGCGATTGTAATAAGTAAGTCCTTGTACGAAACAAAGTACAACATTCTTGACGACTTGGTGCCGTGAAAGACAAGACCAGGCTATAGCCCCTTCAATGCCAAAGAAGGGGCTGTGTATCTAAAGGAGTCTCCGATGACTTTAATGGTAAGTTATACCACTTACTTCAAGCAAAACCGGTTAAAGCAAAAGGAGTAACACAGTGTAAAAATCAAAGGCCCAAAGTAACAACCTTGAGGGACCCCTCTAGTCATCAGCCGTCAGAAGTAACCCACTTGCATTGGTTAGTAAAAATGAGATTGTTGAAGACTATTTGACGAAAATTGAAGTACGTTTGGTTTTGCATGACGAACTTCTGCGTACAAAGGCTAGACTGACACACTTTGGTAAGCTTTCGCCTGCCGTTCGAGGTATATATGTGCGTTTACGAGCAGTGATTCCTGAGAAAAAGGAAAATAATACGAAGGTGAACCTCCAGAAATATAAAATTAGAAGTCAATCGATCAAATTGTTTAGGACTAGCTTCAATCCGCATGTGCATATTGCATGAAGCCGTCTCATAGTTTCTGCTTTCCAATTAGGAGTAGTGTTACAGCCTAGGAGGCATCATTGCCTCACTAGGTGATCGGTAAATCCGGTCAACGATCTTCTGTTTGTCAGTCCAATAAAAAATATAGCACCCACTGCTTGTGGCAAAAGACTCATGCGTGGAAGAAGCCATTATCCTGTCCAGAATGACCGGAATGATAACTAAGCAACTTCAATGCATGTCATGCATTCAAGCCATTGAATTACGCCCACTGGGCAGTTTGGTATTTGCGTTGCAAAACAGGAATGACTTCTATATCTCTGTCCAAGCTGCTCGTTATCACACCCACATAACACCGATCCATCCATCGAAGTGATAAACAAATAAGATCTCCTTCATAGAATGACATTCATCCGATGAAAGGTTTCGATCCATAGACGCTTAGTCAGATCGTTAGCCCCATCGCCATGACACATGATCACGTATCGTATCCACACGCCCACAGCTTCCGAATGGTTTATCCAATTTTCTTAAAATTAATTCTGTTTCTTTAGATATTCATTAAATTAATCATCCCTTCTAGGTTAATCTGTGAACTGAGCAATCAAAATAATTACTTCGTTTCGCTGAATAACTAACTTTCTTTCAAAATGGCGATAGGATTGTGGGTATGTGTGTGAACACAATAGACACGTGTTTGTTGTGTTTGCTTTGCCCTTTTCTCTTTTTTTTTGTTTTCTTTTCGTGGAAGATTCCACATATAAATGCTAATCCCGACCGAACTCTTTCCGGAAATAAGGATTTTTATTTTCAATCGTATTCGCCAGAGGCTATAACTACAACATGTATGCATGTGTGTGCATATTCAGGTCAAGGTTTTGATGGAGCTTTCCTTTTTTTGTTTTGTTTTGTTGCGTAGAAAACTATTCTAGGTATCCTTGGGGATATAACAATATCGAAGCACCGTGAATCTGAAATTGTGTGCAGATAGCCCTTAACACGAATCGGTAAAGGAAATATTTGGGTTTGCAAATTGGCGAAGCGTAGGAATCCTTGTACGCAGGATGGATATGTTTACATTTTCGTGGAATTCCATTGAATAAAAGAGTTAAACAAAATGTGATGGGTGAAAGGAACTCCTATGGAGTATGAGACCCAGAAGCCACAGCAGCTACTACCACGATAAGATCCTCCTGTTCTTCGTCTTAGACAAGACAAGGGTTGCCAGATGAACTCCCTTTATAACAAAGGCAGCGATGGTTCCAAAGATCAAGTTTTAAATCCTACAAAGACTTGGTCGAAAAATTCAAGGTCTAAGGTGGGATCCAACAAGGGTGTACCCTTCCATCGATATTTTGATGGATGACTGGCAGTCTGCCAATCTGTGACGAGATGTGAAGCAATTCGATGGACTCCTTCAGCACAACTTAAACACTTGGACTATGGCGAGAACTATATATAGATATAGCCAGTCAAATCGGGTACAGGAGTAAGATATCCAAGGTATCGAGAAGGAATTAGCAATTAGCTTTAAGGATAAGCTCCGCTCCAATGTTCAATCAGTGGTGTTATACGTTATCTCTCGAAAGTTACCAACTTTCGTGAAAAGCATGTCTCAGGATCGTCTTTAGGATTTGCTGGCTAATGTGCAGCTTCACGATTTAACAGGTCATGAACCTTTAAAGACGACGATTTGACATTGACATTGAATGGACGATAATCCTATAGCTACCCACTACGAAAGCGTTGGCAAAATACCGAGTCAACCGAAAAATCCATGGAATACAGAAGTCAGGATAACCTAAAAATTCTACAGTAAACTGAGACATATTGCTATAAAGTCTACACGAGGGAACGTAAGGATTGTACAGACTGAAGAACACTTAAGAAAAGGACCACAAGACAACCTCTACACACTTTAGGTTTATCGAACCCCATTTCGGCAAAACAGAGCCTGAATCTATGAACCTTCTTCGCTTTACGTTTCAGGAAAAACTGCAATTTGCTAAGTACACACTCAAAGCCAAATTTTAAAGAGTTAGAAATGTAAACTAAAAACTCCTTCTGCTTTGCAGACAGAAATCCATTCCCAATCTTTTGTACACCACACAACTTTGCAACTTATCACTTCACTTATCAATTGACTCGGTAAGACAACTACAGGCAATTCGTTTCGTTCTCTAGCAATATCTTTGCACATTTTATAGATACGTTCTTATTATTTGAAACACTTTTCGGAGAATTTTGTCGAAAGTATAGAAACTAAATGAAAAGTTGCAAAGTTTTTTGGTGAAAAGAAATGATAAGTTTAAGAATAATCGATTCATTTGCGAAAGGATCTGCTGTACCAGAAATCCTTTGGACGTTTACAGATTTTCGAAAATGTTGTACTACTTGGTAATGGCTGTTTGGTATATAGAGCCTCAGTTCTTTTCGGAATAAAAGTGTTTTGTCTCAATCCTTGCAAAACATTTACCATTTAGAAGTACCATCAGATGGGAGGAACGCAGCTCATAAAAGGAAGAACAAAATCAAGATGACAACACTAGTGTTCCAGGAACTTCCTGACACCAGAGGGTGCCTGAAACTGATGGCATCTCCAATGTCCCATGAAAAGGAGCGGATCTATGTCGACCGGGAATATTCACGAATATCTGAGGGAAGGTGTATTTTCAATGGAAAGTACTGCTTTCTGAAAAGCTGTCCGAATATGCACAGAAAATGTCGGGCTACGTAAGAGATTATGCAACTATGGAACACTACATTGCAGCTAGAGTTCCTCAAGGCGAAGTACTCGGTCCTTTACTGTAGGACGTAATGCAAAATGGAATCTGAACGATGTCGACTAGGGGAGGAACTAACTAAAACTAAAACAGAAAGACTGACGCTATCATAATGAAGACGCAGGGTCAGAAAGAAAGCTTAAAGACAAAATGAATCCCAAGAAGCTAGAGCCCACTCGTTATGAAGTTCTTGGAGCCAATGGTGGATGGAAATTGGACATTATTTACTGATGACGAGCTCAGATCCTTCTTTACAAGATGTCACCTATCCAATGTGTATCTATCCAGTGCACTATCCAGTGTAGGTATTCAGCTTGAATTTTACAAAAAAGCGTTAAAGTCGTTTAAGTCGACTCACATAGACTATGAAACCTTGATACCCAACAATGGATGCAGAATATATGATGAGACAAAGAATGGTCTAACGCAGCAGAGACCAAAGCCCACATTTTCAAAAGTCTCTACCAGCCCCTAAAGTATAAGTTCCCCTTATGTCCATCACGTCAAACAGTCTATGACGAGATGCATAAGTGATTGAAGTCAAAGATCTTTTAAGAACCCAACAGGACACAATAGACATGTTCCCTACAAACAACACGTAGTCCTTAAATTCATGCATGGCTAGGTGGAAAAATTCGACAAAAGCCTTGCATGCACCAAAAAGCATAACAAACAAACAAATATTTTACCATTCTGCTCAAAACCACCGTCATCACACAGGATCCAGCACTCTCTGCGCCTCATATTACAGAACAACATTCCTTCCAATTTATCTAATTAAATCTGGCAACTCGGGCTTGCAAAAGTCTTTATCCTGTGAATCCAAGAATTCCTACCTCCTTTTGTAACTGGGCGCCCCTCCCCCCTTTCTGTTCTGTTTTTCTTCAGAATCTATATTAATTAACGCTAATTACTGTCAGGATTCTTAACTTCATCCTTCTTTCTTTGCCGTACCGTACCGTCTTCCCTATTCGCCCAGTGGGAGAGTTGCAAGGAATACTCACTCGCATATACCTACTAAAGAAAATCCCACCCTGAGAAAAGGACACATAGCGGGAGTCTCCTTTCATCTTTGAAGGACTTTGCTACTACAACTCGTACTGGTACTGGTGCTGGTGCTGGTGCTGGTACATAGAACATTCGCCGACAACATCGTTGTCTGAATGCACTCAGTTTGCTGCGCTGTTGCACCTCTCTGCACCTCACCCTGTCTGTCACCCGTTCAGTGTCTATTTCCTTTTCATAAATATGTAAAAACTTGCAATCATTGGCTTGAGTGCATGTGAAAAGAAAAGAGAGGAGAAAAAAAAGTGCCACCAAGGGATGAGAGAGTTCAAGAGCGCGTCGGCAAAAAACCTGTTCGTAAATGAAGACTCGCGCGCCACCCTCTTGTAGCCCATGACAGTTGAAAAGATGCCGACACTGTTAGTGAAGTTGTACTGATGATGGCGCTAGTGGTTTGGGGCAAACTCTATAAAGACCAAGGACCGACAAGGACCCCCAATGATGATGATGATGATGCAACAAAAAAAAATTAAAAAAAAAAAACGGAAAACTTGGCTTGGGGTGCACTTTCCATCTCTGAAATTGTTATTTGTCATCAGACGTCGCAATGTTTGCTCTTCACATCAAATTGCTGTATGCATCTTTAATGGAATTGTGTGTGCTTGTCGTCTCGCGAACGCTCTCTCTTTAGTTGCAATGTCCCTCTACATACTATATCTGTTTATGTGTGTGTTTGTGTGGAAAAATAACGAAAAGATACTCGGGGATCCATTGAGTGATAATCATGATAGCTGTCAAAAGTTACACAAAGCGATGCTCATAAAACAAAAGATAAACAGAGACAGAGAGACACACAGAGACACAAAGAGAAGAGAGAGAGAGAGAAAGTGAAGACAGGTAAATGGAATACAGGATCAAAGGATACGCGATGGGAGATGATGAAATAAAAGAGATCACGTGGATGCAACTTTACAGGGATGAACTGTTCTTAGAAGCACAGGATATTAGCTACTCAAAGTCGTCGTTTGTTGGATAGGGGAAACGTTGATGATTTATAATTTACACGAGCTTGAGTGACTGGATTGGTTGTTTGTTTGTTTGTTTGCATGGTTGTTGGGGACTTTTCCAAGTGATACGTGTGTGTGCTTAAGTTGGGATTCATTTGCAAATCCTTCTGGGAAATACGAATTTGCAATGGTTGGTGGTTGGTTCCTTTGATCATGGCACTCATGTATGGATTTGCCATGAGGCTTTGTCAAGTTTTTCATCATTTTAATGTGCTCCACCGGATTAATTAATTCCGGCACGTTTGGGAGCAAGGACCGATGAATTCTATAAATTCGACGGAAGAAAAATTTTAGTAATGTGATGCGAAACTCATTTGCAATAACTTGGACACTTTGATGGTATTGGCATCACCGGCAAGACACAGCGAGCTATCACTGGGGCGTTTCCAAGATATTGGAACAAAAGCAGCTAAAATGTAAACTTGGACAACAACATCAGAAATTAAATGAAGAGCTGCTCTTTAGAATCGCTGTTACTTTGGCCTAAGAAGGCTGTTACAAGGCAGAAGGCCTTCTGCAACAACAACCAGGGGTCCATACGACCCCCAGCACCTACACTATGGCGCAGAAGCACAAACATCAACGAAGATGGATGACGATATCCTCGATTATTTTGAACGCATGACATTCGGATGATCTTCGGTCCCATTTGCGTTGATGCAGGAAGAGACAGCAAACTATACAAAACTGGTCAGAAAAGTATGCGTCAGTTGTCTAACATACATAAGAAGGACATGTAGAACGAATGGACATCAACGGTTTGATACGAAGAGTCTTTGATTCCAACTCGGAGGGACGACTCAGTAGAAAAAGATCTCACCTTAGGTAATCCCCACAAGTAGACGAAGAACTCAATTAACTAAGAGTGCGCAACTGAAACGAGTTAGTCAAAGGCTGTACTAACTGGGGGGCTGCTTGGTTGAGGGCTAGGTGCACCCAGGACTGTAGCGCCACCTAAGTAAGTAATGGCACCAATCTCAAGGAACACAAAAGTTTGCTGAAAAAAACTGCTCCAGATAACTGAAAAGGATATTAGTAAACATTTGATGACAGGATACACTATGAATGTCCTGTATCAAGGGCACAAACCCAGAAACTAGTTGTATCTGTTAAACAAATATTGATACGAAGTTCACCTACCTCCTCTTTACCTACTCTACAAACAAACCTATCTTCTCTTCTTACCTACGTATCACATCTACTTCAGAGATGTTAAAGAGGCCATAAAGGCTACGTAAATACTATGCGCTGTTAGCCTCCCTACAGGGACTGAAATGTTATTTGAATTTAAATTTCAAAAACGACCAATTCTCACTTATACTCTCGGATGTTTGTCAGAAGCTTGCGAGAGGTAGGCCCGTGACTTGGATTCGAAAATCGAACCCCTTGCTCCGCAGTCTAACGCAATAACGTCTGCCAATGGATCTGGAAATCTTTCGTAAATAAATTATCTACCAATCGTATGAACTGTCACTTTATTTGTCATTGTCAGCTCATTTGCAGAGCTGTCAATGTTTGTAGGCCTGTCAATAGTCTGAACATAAAAAAAAATCGACAATACTTCGAAACACGTACATACATACATTGTGAGCTTGGGATGCGTTCCTACAGAGCCAATAGTGCTATCGAGAACCTCTTTACAAACGTTTAGAACTCTAACAGACACGTACAGTCCCACCTTCTTTCCGCTTCCAAAGCAATTTTCAGAAATCGTTAATCATCACTGTCAAGCTTGTATCAGAATCCGTGAATACTGGTTAGTGACGACAGCCATGAAACTATTTTTCTACAGAATACCCTTAGCAACAATTTTTTTGACAAACTTGATACTTAATGCTGGCTGGCCTGAGATAAGTACCACACATAGCAAAGGGCCTAACCTAGTTCAGCCACCCAGCCAAGAACGCATCAAATTCATTAAAAACTTGAATCGCCATCTCTCCGTTCCTAATTAACTGAGTAACTTGATAATAACAACATCTTCAAAGCGAAAACAAAAAACAAACTGCAATTCATTTGATATAAATGTGCGATGAATATTATTTTTGCTTTTATGATAGGCATGATGAATCAATTAAAGACAAGAATATTGAATTAATTCACAAGTTGAGAAATATTTACAATTAAATCAACTAATGGAATAAAACCGCATGTGTTGCCCAGATGCCAGCGAAAGTATGCATAATTCATTGGCAGATACTACACTGTTGGCCAGTATTCTGGTTTTTCTTCTGTACGATCGGGAGAACAAATTAAAAATGGCCTTTAGATATACAGATATTGTTTTACTACTTTAAATTATTTATGCGGTAATAAAGTAATAAGCGTTAAAGGCGACTATATGTCTGGCGAATTAAAACACAAATCGACCAACAGAAAGGGGAAAAAACAAATTTAAATGTGTGAATAACAAGTGATGAAGGAGTTATGTCATGCATTCGGATACAAGCGCGGGGGGTGGGGATAGATTGATTTTTGGCAGATAACAAAAGGGGTTAATTCGCAATTTGGAAGCATTCAACAGTCAAACATTGCACGGATGAATAAAACCTTGATAGGTGTATGAATCGGTGTTTGATGTCAATGGTGCTGTGTTCGATTCGATTTGGTTGTTAATTGGAACTGCTAACAGGCTTCACAATTTGTAAGAGTGGCAGTAGAAACACAAGTGTGACTGACTGCAGGAAAGGATTCATGATTCCATTTGATGACGAAAAGAAATAGGTGAAAGAATAGAGCCCTGAGGAACGCCATCTTACTCCTTGGATTTATCGGCTCTGTTTGAGTGGTTGTGGCAGTCGCTAGGACTAGATAATCATAATTGGAAATCTACAATAAAATTCTCCTGTCTCCTGTCATAAATATATCTTTTAAACTACCAGACTTGAACAATGTATTCTAACGCTATCGATGAAGTCGGTATCGAGTAAGGACATCGTCATTTAAACCGACAGCCAAGCAGCTAATAGAACACACAAATCACCAAAACAATCTTTCGGAATGAGAACTCGATCAATTGTAATCTCAATCTATGGTGGGTTCTTGACCACCTAGACGTTCAAAGAACTGGCCAACCAGACAAATTAGCCAGAAATGACACTAGAAAGGAACTCCCGACTGGCAAAGGGGAGCTTTTTCTACCCATAACGCTCTGCATAAAGCAAATGAACAGACGCAGAACGACAAGTCTGGTACTTATTAGAAGATCACGAATGGATAGCCCCGAAATGGATAGCCATCTAACCTAAAATCTAACAGGCTTAGCAGAGCTCTATTTCCCACTAGAGATGATCACCAGTCCTTTGTTTTGCCGTGGTGTCCGAAGGCTGTCGCCCATAAATGGGTTACAGAGTAGCTCAGATGGTTCCTCTTTGAATCTACAAAAACCACACTGTGTCCCTATATCACTTAAAAACAGTGATAAGCTTTACTTAGTCGTTGTTTTTTATGCAATTCAAACCACGTTCCCTCGTAACTTAACGATCTCCCTGTACTAGAACATGGATCGTGCCTAGCCACCTTCGTTTTTAGCTGAAACGCATTAGCGTCGAAGATTCGAAAGCATCAGCTTAAAAAAGGACCATGAAGTTCCAACATAGATTCTGGTATAGGAATACTATTAAGTGCGAGAGTCCAACCATCTATACCGTAAAATATCCTAAGCAACGCTAAGGAAAGCCATGTCCGAAATTTCATTTTAAAGAAATTCAAGCCTACTTCAAGCTAGGAAGAGCAAACTTGAGAAACTCTACTTTCGGGCATGAAAGGACCTTCCTGTACAGAGAACATAGTCCTTCTACAACAGCTAACTTGATATATTTATTCATTAATATGGTTAGGAGGACGTTGTTCAATCCTTGCAAGAATGTATTTCTCAAGTCAACTCTGTCAGGAATGACAACTGCTCCAGGACCTTCCACTAAAGACATCAAGTTATAGTGACTGAAAGGAAACAAAGAAATTTTAACTTTCGTGACTAAGATGAATAGCTGGTGACTGGTCTGTCAAAATGTCAATCACTTCAAATTTGACAGTTTGTGACTAAAGCAGATCGATCATTTCGATCAAAAACTTCACCTAACGAACGAAACGTCTGACAGAAAACAATTTTGTTCATCGATTGCCAATAACTTCAATCCTCAATGCAATTGAATTCATCTGTCACAGATCGACATCATCTGTCATTCGATACGTCATCGAATGACTTCACAATTTTCGAAAACCATTCGAATATTCACATTTCCCCCCTATTTCGTCCGAATGAATGTCTTCCTCTCGATTGACTGACTTTTCCGCACCACACCGAGCGAAACTTTCCACTTTCATTGCCGGCCATTTCATTACTTGGCCCATTGATCCAAGATTCATTGAAACCACAACACAAAACGTAATCCACTGTGCGTGTCATGTTCCGACCGTGCCCTGTAACCTCGGCCTTACGTTCAGCTACAGATTACCAAACAGAACTATATCACAACCAGCAACTACATGAAACAATAAATAAAGACCAACAAAAAAATTAAATAAACCAGACCACCCAGCCGACTGCCTTCCCGTCCCCGGTTTCCGAATCAAAACTCATATTCGATGTAAACACTGAGATTAACCTACTTCAGCTGTATTGTAGAGTACACTGCCCAAAGCTGTTAGTGACTCTGTTTCCATTTTTTTTTTTGTGCAAAACTAACGAAAAAAAAAAGAGCTTTGAAATTTTATATCTCACAGATACGGGTAGTGCACATGCATAACTGTTTACCACGTTCCAGTATTTGTTGTTGATAGGCCATAGAATAAAAAAAAAAAAAAAACTTGCCAACCAAAGTATGCGGTGCGATGGCATTCATGGGCAACCGAAACGATTTTTCCCTCACTGAACTGCGAGTGGTAGGAGTATGTGTCCTGGATGCCATTTCTTTTTTTCCTGCGCATTTTTACATGCAAACAAATAACCGCCAACACGATGCATCCATTATCAGGAGGCATACGGCTATACCGTGTGTTTTTTTTTTTTTTTTATTCTCCCTGGTGATGTAATTTTTTTTGTCGACAGTGTTGTTTTGCTAAGTGCCGGCCATGCAATATGCTTTGGTCAGGGCGCGTTCGCCAATTGGTATTCCACAGGGGGACGACAATTGTTAAAATTGTTTTTAAATAAAATAATCCCGAGGAGTAATCTCCTGGGAATTAACACACGATCCATCGAATTGAATAGATATTTGATTTGAGAATTAAATTTTGCGATTTGCGAATTCCCACAGGGCGTCGTCGTGTGGGCGTAAGTTCAAGGAAAATCGAGAATACATTCAAACATATGTATGCATGGATGTACATCCGGTGGAAAACTTTGAACTTTTCTTGGTCTTCTTTCGTTTGGTGCTTCTTCTGTGGGGATACGGATATGATGCGAACGTGTCCACTACCATCAGCAATCGCATTAAGCGTCACATTTAACTTTGGTAATAAGGACCAATTCGTCTGGAACAAGCATAAACTTCATGTCCGTGAGTGTAATCAAAAGTACGCTCTGAACAGAATGAGGGGGGGGCGCATAGGGAAGGAAGAAACTTTTATTCTCAAACTTTAATCAAATTGCCTTCCATTGGAATGGATGATAGAGTGTAGTGGAGGAGAGACGAGACGATGAGCACAGCGGAAGCAGAAGAGCCAGAACCAGTGAATGTAGTAAGCTGGAGGCAAAGCAAATATTTTCGGATGATGATATTCTTCTACTGTGGATGATTAAAACTTTTTTTGTTGGCCAATTACACTTTTTTTTTTGTTGTTTTTTTGCCTTATGATCCAACTGGATGTGGAGAGACACTTCATGTGTATGATTAAAGGACAAGTTTTCTGAGAGATAACTTGTGCTTTGCGGAAGATATTGATGTTTGGTTGGTCGGGGAAAGAAATCGAAATCAATTGAAGCAGTTTTATTTGCCACGTAATCCGGGTTGAGTCGCTAAAGTTTTGTGTATAGTTCCTTAGGACTTTGTCAAATAAATTCTTTATTAAAAAAAATGAGGGGAAAGGAGACTCCTTGGCTATGGAATCGATAGAGTTTCAGTGAATTGGTTGGTTGTAGATGGAAACTATTTCGCAACTTATGGTCGTCACTCACGGACTGGTGTGTACCTACTTTAGGACCTTTGGCTGCAAGACCAAGGAAAGTTCTAATAAAATGCACCACTTGCGCGGAAATTGATTATTAAGTTGGCACTGGAAGTTGATGGAATTAATCTACTACCTAGCTAGCGATTTCCAGAAATAGGTCGATAGACAGGAACTAAAAGATTTTATTGCTATTTGACAAATTTGACAGTGTGATGTTAGCTGCGGTTTATTCTATATCAACCTCAGGAATCTTCCATCTTTCTGAGCACTTTGAGGCGAATTGCGAGGAAGGACTTGAGTCTGCATGCAGATGAACAAAAACTTAAGCCGAGAGACTATCAGCTGCAACGTATCATTGTACCTGAAACATACACAAAAACGATTCCGATTTTCATTGTAAAGTCATTCTTAGCTATGAAGGCCCAAAAACTGTCATTACACCTTCAAAACTGACAGTTTGGTACAGGTTCATGGAGGAGGGGTCCTTGGCCCATACTTCTTCTTCAACGATGCAGTCAATGGTGATTGTTACTGGACCATGTTGACTGATCATTTCTGGAATACTTTGGCAAATGATGACTGAGGGTATATGTGGATGGTATGGAACCTGGAGGGCAAATCCCGAGTTTGTAGTCCGACCATCCTCAGATGGATGTATATTGCTAACGTGAGACTAATGATCACATATGGTCACCAAGAGGCAGACACTCAACAAGGTGCAAAAATTGACAAGCCTCTGGATTACAGGGGCTATGGGAACTTGCCCAACTGCAACTACTGGAACTGAAGTTATCAGCATCTAGGTCTAAGAATGACCAAAGAAGGGATAGACTCAAACAAATATCATTCCTATCCTAGAGACGATATCATTAGGAGGTTAAACCTCCAGAAGAATGTCACTATTTCCAAAAGAATGGGAGCAATGAATGGGTCAATGACGGAATCAGACCAGGAGTGTTTGGATCTAGGACCAATCACTATGAATCCATGGGCACAAGTACAAACAGCTTTCGGGCTGAAATCTATGCCATAAGCAGACATGCCCCAATCCATCTTGATACTGAATTCATACCAACACAGCTATAATCTCGGAAGAAGGTCTCTGCAGATTCTGTAATGAGTCCAGTGAAGCCTCGGAACAAACACTTATGGGACACTGGCCTACAAGAGATTGAAATATTTGGCCAAGTACCAATTATTATCAGATGAGGAAATACAGTCACTAGAGCCAACTCTAATCCTCAGATTCTTAAAGGAAACTGGCTTGGGAAGAGTGCTTTAGGACAGGTGTCTTTCACCGAGGCGGAACACCTCTCCAAGGTGTTAATAGAGGACAAAATAGATCAATAGGTCGTAGTGCAACAGACCCCTCATTCAAATAATCATAATAAAATGTGGTTTCCACAAGATGGTGCCACATGCCACAGTGTAAGTTTATGTTTGATGATTGTGTTGTCGAAGAAGTATTCTTGAGAGAACTTGGCAAGTGCTTCTAAGTGAAGAATAGTGTCTTCCTCTTCCTCATGTTACCATACAACTTTCTCAAAAATTGTTTGCCGAGAGATAACGCCTGAGGACATGCCTCCAAGTTATGCATACCAATGTGCTAATGAAGGATCTTCTAGTCTTATTAGACTTTTGACGCACTTGAGATCCACCTTGGGCCAGATCTGTTTCGATAGAGAACGTAGTGCAGTTCGACCGTCTACGGCAAGTAGCGTTTCTCGCGTTAAGTAGACTCACAGTCACTGACAAATAGAATATTGACCCCAGACGATGATAGCACAAACTTTTGTCTACCAAGCAAAGAGGTAGTAAGGTTCACGAGGAAGAAACGTTTGAAAATGATTGAAAAGTACTACCGAAATAGAAAAAATACAAGTCAACAACGCGAGAGGAGCTCAGGATCAATATCGAACCCGAGATTGCCAACGTTCTGTGTGAAAGAGCGGTGCACAATTGGTTCCAAAGACTAGATCGCTACAAACGTGTTCGCGGGGTCATATGATCTGGATCGAATTTTAAACCTAAATTTAACATGTATACCTACTTTTAGAATGAATTTCAGCCCGATATCTCAGTTTTCCTGTGTTTTATTTAAGTACGAAATTGTTATGTCCTTATTGAAAAAATCCTTTCTTATGTCCACACTCTCGTTTTTGGACAACTTCTGAGCAACCGATGAATGGAACACATCTCTGTGGATTACAGAAAGTAGTACAAATTGGAGTTCGCCATCTTAATAGCCCTCCAGCCCCCTACAGCTCTAATACGAAAACCCACACCACTTGGGTACATTCCGAGCGCGTTATCCTACATTATTGCGTCTTGAAGCCATCGACTTTGGTCGTTTAACTACCTTGTACTACCTTGACTAACTTGTAATCATACCCACTTTCCCCTTGTGCTAGTCACCTCAAACAGGAAAGCCTGCCTTTAGTTTCAAGTTACTCATGCCAAATCATGTCCTACTCACCGTCGAATCCAATGAGCGTCAGCGCCTCTATTGCCATCATCAAGACTAGGCATGCCATCTAAATTTGGTGACTGATCCTCATCAAGTGTCAAGGTCTGCAAGAGGTCTGTGAAAATTTCGTCGGATTCGAAAAGGACTACAGAGAGTCTGACAAATCTCAAGACGAGATGTACAACATGTTGTCCTTCCTTGACCTAGAAAGAGCCTCTAACAACTTCGTCACATATTGATTGGACTAGGAGAACACTTCAGGCAGGAACTTTAATTTAGTTCCTCGGGAAGTTATCAGAAAACTAGTTCGAAGAATCCTCTTTCGAACCAAGGACAGACCGTCAAACACAAGACAACCTCCCTTGGACTCACGTAAAGTAAATCAAAAACTCATTAGGACCATCGCATGCCACCCATTGACTTGTTAGTCAGTTCGAACCAAATTCCTCCACCAACACAGTACCTCACCGGACGTAATGACTTACTATATTTACCATCCCATCTAGATCATGTGATTTGTATTCCTGCATAGCAATTAAGCAAAGTATGCAAGGTAGAGGGTGCATAAATAACCCCCAGCGTAACAGAACATATTTCCTTTTGCAGTAATCAAGTGAGTAAACGTAATCCAATATCTAGCACAGTTCCACATGCTCCCCTTCGTGATTTCAACACACAGATTACCTTCGTGTATCTATGGAGCCAATTTGAAAATAACTTCGATTGCTGGAAATGCTACCTCCACCCTCCCTCCAGTACCAGTGATAGAGGTACCCCTGCGTTCCTTTCATTAAAAACTCATTATCGAGACTTCTCCCTCTCCCCTCCCAGGGGAGTTCCACATCTCTTATCACTACTGATGCACTTTTATGTTTCCTTAAACACTGGAAATATCTAAAAATATATATCGTGGCGATGGCTGAAGAACGCCAACTCACGTAGTTAATCCAGCGGATAAAATCGCTCTCGCAATGTACATTTCCATCGACAGACGCGTTCTAGATGTTTATTTACCTGCTCGTCGATCACATGCTCTTGACTGCTTCGTATAACCAACCAACCACCCACCCACTCACCGCTTCACAAAATTCAGAAATAAATACTTAATTGCCATTCTCCCGCCGCCAGCTTCAACGACGACGACGACGACGTCAGTTCATGTGCCATTGTACCAAGAGTAGCAGGGAAGCAGTTCTCCCCAGTAAGCAAGCAGGAATGCCTCTTCAAGTCGCGCTAAGTGCGCTTTTGTCAGCAGGGAATTCTGCATCTGACGTCGTACCACCACCCTTCATCTGTCGATTGATAGATTTCCAGCTGCAATAGCATCTGGAGTATTCCGCCACAGTGGGGTACGCGTACATATGTACGTTCTATTAAAAATCCGCTCTCCGAGATTAGCTGTTGAAAGTTATTTATTTTGTTCCGATCCTCCTCTGCTCCTGGTCCGGGTATTGATTTTATGTGCATCCCTCAACCCCTAGTTTGGTCTGACGACGACTCATTGCTCTAATTTTGTTGTGTATCGTGTGTTGTGTGGAGAGAAAAACACATTGTCACTCTCTGGGGAAATGAAGATTGACTTTGGTGTGCGTTGGGCTGTAGTGTAAAGCCTTGAAACATACACACAATAGACAAAAGGATAAACAAAGGATATGAGCTTACATTTACACACTATACACGGTATACCGAAAGTCTACACCGTAATTAAGGTGAAGGTGAATCCTTAGGCCGCAATCTGTGCGGAAATCCTTGTCTTCTTTTTGTACCTTTTCCATTGTGTGAGGCGTTGTTGCCTTTCTACCTTTCTGTTACCAGTTACCTGCTGGATGTCAATAGTTTACGGTGTCAGTTCCAAAACAACAGAAAATAAAAAAATAAAAAAAAACTGAAAAGAGATCCTTTTCATTGTGTCTTGGATAATGTTTTGTTAAAGATTTGTTGGCGACCTGTTTGGTGCACCTTTTCTCTATTCTCGTCCTGTTCTGGGTTTTTGTTTTTTTTTTTTTATGAAATTTACGTGCATGTCCAACTGGATTGGTCATTGTACACTGCTGCGATAATAAGGGAACAATAAACAGCCTCAAGAGGTGAGTCCTGTCTGGCGCGGTCTAAATATTTTTATGGATTACACAAGGATCCCAGAACACAACACAAAGAGGTGATTTTCCAAGGATGTTTGTGTGGAACATGGTCGTCTTTTTTTTTCGTTTTCGTTCACCTTATTGTTTATTTATGCCATTCAGTGTGGTCGTGTCTGTCGGTGATGTTTGGCTGGAGCAGTTAGCTGATTTGGGTTGGGTTTCGGAGATAGAGTCAGTGACCACCGTTTAGGGTCTTTAGATAGCCCAATCCTTGCCGAGAGTTATTGAATGAGAAATTCCCTTCTCTTTTTTTGGCTTTTTTGTCCTTTAAGAGTGCCAGTTAAGAGGTCATAAATTATTTACATCGCACTAATCGACGGCTCTACATGGCGTTGCTGGATGTTGGCAGAGCTCTCTGTTCAATTGGGTCATCGATTTGACTACAATACATGGAGAAGTGAAATTTTTATAATGCCCTCAACTGGGTACTGGGTTTTCCTATACAAAGTGGGATTTTCAAAGGAAACTCGTTGGCAGTTTGATTGTCGTTCTACTTGCAGAGAGAGAAAGGTTTGGCTTCCAACTTAAAGTGGCTTTTTAGCAGAAATGTATGCATGTACGGATGACGGGTGCTTGGTCAATGGACGAAGCATTAAGTCTTGGAAAATCAAGTGAAAACAGAGTTAAATCTAATTAAGTTGTTGGAACTACTTATACAATGGTCATGATGACGTCGATAGCTGGAAACTCAACAGCGTCTCTCAGAAAGAAATCAGAAGGAACTGTGAAACCAAAACCCACCATAGATTCAGTAGAGAAGATCTAGAGTTACATGTGAGTACAGAGCCATGTCTAGCCATGTGCAGGCTTCTATGCCTGGTAGGATGAATGCAGTACTGTCTATACGGCGATTGTAACTCATTCTGACATATGAACATATGAATCTTCCTTTAAGCCTCACCCAGAACCCATTGAACGACCTGCATTGAGATCCCGGGTTCCGTGAGAACACATCATCTGCGGCATTGGAGACTACAGCCTTATTCTGAAGGATATCAGGTACAATATAACTGCGTTTACAACTGAACTTAAATGTAAGGAAATAGGATCCGGATAGCCTATCCGGTAAGCCGGTGAGAGGCAGAAAATAAACAGCCTGAAACTACCTCACATGATTACTGTGGTGATTTGGTTGGATGAATCGGTTTAACCTTTCCTTCTTTAGGTCGTAAAGGAGCGCACCTACTACGTTGAACCAAGGGTGTAGTACTCTTCCTTAAGGAGATCCTTCTAACCATAAAGCATATCCATTCGGTTCTCTGTGACTCAATGCCTTTGCCAACAAATAATGATGGATTGTCAAAAGCTCCAGAAAGGCACATGGAATGATTCCTGAAACTCTTCTGGACGATAGCAGGAAAGCAGAGCAGACTTTGAACACTTGCGAGACTAAAAATTTTTGTTTTGAATTCTCGGTCCCATATGCGAGGAGGTCGAATATCAGCTACCAAGATTTGGAAGTAGTGCAGTAGTCCACCAGATGTGGCCACATCCAGCGAAGGAATGTTCATAGCTCCGGATGACAAGGAAGACCGAACCTCTATTCAAAGGATCAACCTTTCGCGGATCCCAGAGCGTCTGACCCACTGAAACCAGCGTGCTCGGGTTCGAAGGAAGTGAAAAGCTAAGAGACTCCTTACAGCTGATGCTCCCGCAATTAGTTCTCCATGTCAGCCTCTATGACTTTCTTATAGAAGAACTATCAATGGTTGGTGGTACAAATCAAAAGACTGACTGAACGTATTTTTCACCATCGCACTCTGATCGCTTTCGAAGGCTATAAGAATATGACTACTTCGGTGGCGTATGCGTAATATTTTTTTCAAAGGATTTTCAATATTTTTCTTTATCTGTTCATAACGAGACAAGATCCAAGCGAATCGGTGCACGAAATGCAGATCCACTGGATTCCTGTCTTGACAGAGCTACATCGCCTCAACAGAGGGCAGATTTAGCAAGGATATGACTATTTCGGTGGCGTATGCGTAATATTTTTTCAAAGGATTTTCAATATTTTCCTTCATCTGTTCATAACGAGGCAGGATCCAAGCGAATCGGTGCACGAAATGCAGATCCACTGGATTCCTGTCTTGACAGAGCTACATCGCCTCAACAGAGGGCAGATTTAGCAAGGATATGACTATTTCGGTGGCGTATGCGTAATATTTTTTCAAAGGATTTTCAATATTTTCCTTCATCTGTTCATAACGAGGCAGGATCCAAGCGAATCGGTGCACGAAATGCAGATCCACTGGATTCCTGTCTTGACAGAGCTACATCGCCTCAACAGAGGGCAGATTTAGCAAGGATATGACTATTTCGGTGGCGTATGCGTAATATTTTTTCAAAGGATTTTCAATATTTTCCTTCATCTGTTCATAACGAGGCAGGATACAAGCGAATCGGTGCACGAAATGCAGATCCACTGGATTCCTGTCTTGACAGAGCTACATCGCCTCAACAGAGGGCAGATTTAGCAAGGATATGACTATTTCGGTGGCGTATGCGTAATATTTTTTCAAAGGATTTTCAATATTTTCCTTCATCTGTTCATAACGAGGCAGGATCCAAGCGAATCGGTGCACGAAATGCAGATCCACTGGATTCCTGTCTTGACAGAGCTACATTGCCTCAACAGAGGGCAGATTAAGCAAGTATATGACTACTTCGGTGGCGTATGCGTAATATTTTTGCAAGAAATTTCAGCTTTTCTCCTACATTTTGTCCTTGACAGTATAGTTTGACGTAACTCTGGTCTCTGACGTTCGGATTAAGTGTCAGTGGTGTCCCAACTAAAAAAACAGCACACATTTGGGCCAACAGGACGTTGGGACCCAGGGCTTAGCTCCTCACAACCAGTCGTGTTGTGCGTGTTATACACGCATGGAAGGAGCCTAGTGTTTAATGCCGTGTCCGAAGGGCAATTTTGTATTTGAGAAGCTTTTTCATGATAGTTATACTCTCGGATGTTTGTCAGATGCTCGCGAGAGGTGGGGCCCTAAAAAAAACTTCGACTATCGAAGGGTTGCGAACGATAAGTTTTGCTTAAACCACAACAAGGCAAAGGTTGGTCTATATAAAGAGAAGTATACAACTCTAATCGCACAAGACCGATTAGCAGTGGACTACACTGAACTTAATGAACTAGTTCAGCAAACAGTGTCGAACGGAGCACTCCCTGAACTGAACAAAAGCCTATCTATCACCCCCACTCCCACTTATAGGTGAGCACCTCAATTGAGTGGATTCCAATGCTCGCCCCTGTGACCTGAAACCTATTTCGACACAAATTTATGCCTTCGTCAATAGAATTACTTCTTGATAACCTTCCACTTACACAAGATTTAAAAAAAAAAAAAAAACACACACACACACTCTTCCAATCACGTTCCACTCCAATTCAAATGATGAGGTACTTTGCTCCGTGTTTCCAATATCAAAAGGAAAAAACAGAGAACCCTCAAACCATTTCGAATTACTTAACATTTTATGTTAAGATTCCTTTATAATGAAATACATGCACGACTTGTACAAGAAGAAAAAAAGTTCTTAAAATCCCAACAAATTATATAAATATCTCCGAACTCACTAAAAGCATTTTTTTCAAAAAAAAAAAATCAAATTCTTCCGGCAATTAAGAAATTTCTCCCATTCCTGGGAAGATTCATTGAATAGTGTAGTATCTAAGTATGAAGTGTCTCCTTGCTCTTGTGCCCAACTGTGTGTGCGCGCGGTGTGGTGCTCCAGCTCTCGTCTCCACTTTAGAGAAATCAATTTCGACGATTCCCATCGATTCTGTGATAGAGAACGCGTGCGGTATGCACGATTAACCGTATAGCATCGTCTTCTAATGGAATGCATATTTAAATTTTATTTTACTTTCTTCTGTTCTCCCTCCCATGTCCGTCGGGTCTATATGGGTTTTTTTTCGTTTTGTCAGGGTGTACCTCGTATCTATTCTCTATCTGTGTTCTCCTGTCAGCGGGAAAGGTATTTTGATGACTTTTATTGATGCTGTTTCCCCCGCCGAGTCATCTCCCCGTCTCTGTGTCGTTGCCGCCCACTCGAACAAACAAGTATCTGCTCCACAGAATGAGTCCCATGGCTTTGGTGTTGGTATTATGCTTATGCCACCCTTTCTCTAGGTTACAGGAAATGCATACTTCATTTGGTTTTGTCTTCAAGACAAGGTGGAAGGAAGACAAACGAAAAGAAAGGAAAAAAAATTGTTGTTTCACTCGAGACGGCTAATTGAATTGAAATTGTAAATACCGGGTCTAGGGTGGGATAAGGTCAAAAGACAGCTCAAATCGGAGCCGTCCCAGGCCAGTAGATGTTTGGCTTACTGTGGATTGTTGGGTTTGAATTTATATTCAATCTCCATAAATGCGCTTTGACATGCAAATACTTTCGTGGATGGAGAGGAGATATGCATTTTAAATGAGCGTACCCGTACCTTGGCGTAGACTGGGGTGAATTTTTTTGTTTTTTTTCTGTTAGTTTGGTTGGGTAGCGTGTCTTGCGTCATTTTGGGGCCAGGGAATCAGTCTTATTATGTATAGTTATGTCTCGGCACTTTCTTGCTGCTCCCAGGGGAGTTAAACTACCATCAGAAAGCATTTTGCGAGGAAGCGAAACTACTTGATGTAATGGGCCTCGAAAGAAAGGTATTATAGCAGCCTATTTGGTTATGAGAGGTGGCTCGTCTGCCTCATTTGTGAGACTGCTTGGGGGGAGACGTACTTGAGACTACAGTAAATCTTATCTGGATCTGTACCCATACGGAGGTAGGAAAGTTGCGAGGAACTTTCTCAGGCTTTGGGAAGTTCAGCGGCACCGTAAGGCCACTCACTGGTTCTGTGGTAATGAGGGGTGCCACACTCTTCGGCAGTACGAGCTGGGAGATGCCTAGATTTTTGACATCCATACGAATAACACGAGAAATGTTGACGTCCAAGGTGACAGTGGTTGCTGGCTTATCTCTAAACCAGTGACTTTTCATAAAACAGAACATAATTTAGAGGCATGATCTTGGTTATCTCTAAATTGTAACGAGCTCGATCGCTGTACGGCACGTAGTAGTTTCCGGTTGAAAGCAAGTCTGCTTGAAGAAATAAGGTCCGGCGATGTCACCAGTGTGGAGAGCACACTAAACAATTTATTTTTCTGACTGTAGGGAGGTGTGTAGGGTCCTGTTCTGGATTGATCTCTCCATATGCGACAGTTTTCCAATGAGCCTCAACAGTGAGCGGATATCTGTTCTAGAACTGAATCAACAAAAGAACGACGTTGTTGTACCTTCTTCACCAGCTGAACCTTATCCGTAGGCCAAAATATGTGTTGCTTAGATCAGTCTTTTATAATTTCCATGAATTGAAGACCGATTTTCAAAGTAAATTTATACAGTTTGGTAGCACTGTTCAAGTATGAGTCTAAACAGGATGTTCTGACAGATTAAACTGAGCTTAGCTGTCAAAGAGTAGAATGGCAGCTCTGTTTGACAGTAAGTTATGGAAATTAAGAAGAATAACGTGCGAGATTCGAAGCAGCTACAACGCTCAGAGATTAAGGCGAAAACTCATGTTCAAGCTGTGGTCGGTAAGGACTATATGTTTGGGATGCTATCCACAGTTTGGCGTTAGACACAAAGCTACGACTATTGCGTTCCAACATTGAATACGTGCTACAATATGGATGTGGTACCTGGAGGGTGACCGCCACTCTCACGAGGAAGCTGCAAACGTTCGTCAATAGGTGCCTACGCTGTATCTTCTGGCCAACACGTATCTCTAACGAACAGCTTTATCAGAGAACGAGCCGTGAACCATACGACGACGAAAGTGGCAGTGCATTGGTCCATTGCTAACCACGCGATGCAATGGAACCCGCTTACTCAGGAAGGCAGGATACGCGGCGGTTCTTGAGAAGGAAGCACAGCAACTGGGAAAGAGCAACCTAGCCTACGGCAGTGACATATTTTCCATCCATAAACCGACAGCAACAGGAATTAACTCAAAATGAAACATCTGTTTCCAAAAAATATAATATTTACCAGAAAATAACAATAAAATGGCAATTTCCTCAATGAACAGCTTTTTTTCACGGTTGGTGTGCAGTTCCCCCTCGGAATCAGATTATTCCCAGAAGCTCGTGTGCTGTTTCCCGAGACTTCAATCACAAAAAAGGAACACGTACCAGGTTTGTATGGCGGATTGAATCCGGAATTATTTCGGGTTGAGGGCCATGTAACCGCAAATTGGATTGAAACAGGATTAACTCGATAGGATCACAAAATTTTCTGCGATCGATTTGAGTTTTTGCAGATTGAATTTGACAGTTAAAATGGAGAATATATGTCAAACTCAATGCGAATCTAACTCAATTTTTCAATCTGATTACAGCCAGAATGTAGATTCAATTTGAGCTCTTAATCTGGTCATTTAAACGTGGTAACAACTTATCAGAAAAAAAAACATAATCTCTAGCAAGTGTGGGGTATTTTTTGCTCCACAGTGTACTTGCGAGATGCTACTACGAGTGTACAACTATTGATTGCGTGCGTAGGTTGCAGCTGGTTGGTGGACACCAGAGCATAGCACAGCACAGCAGAGCAGCAGCAGCAGCAGCACCTCCACCATCCGACCCACCGACACAGCGCGCATCGTAGTAAAAGTCAAGACTAGCGCGGTGCCGTGCTGTGCTGTGTGCTACTTTGTTTGGATCGCTTCACTGCCAGTGTCAGTGCCTCCCAGGAACGCAGAATGTTTTCGTTTTTCCCAGCGATTTTCATGTTTTTTCTCATTTCTCACACATTCCTCGGCGTTATTTCGCAACATTCACTGGCACGAGCGCGGGTACGGTACGGGTACGGGCACGCCGACGACGACGATAGATCAAACACATGTCGTTGTTTCGTAATTTCGTTTCCCCCACCAAAAGGCATCTCTTTTTCAATGGAATTTCATTGGATTTTTTTTTCTTTTCTTTATCTACTTACCTTCGTCTTGTACTGGGCCCCGCTTATGAGGAGAAGAGATGTTTGTTTTGATTTCCACTCAAAAATAATCCAAAACGAAACGAAAAAAACTGAAAAGCTAGCCCGAGGGTGGACTGGCTGGCCTCCCCTGGCGGACTACCGCGCGCACAATAACAAATAAACAAAAATAAATTAAAAAAAAAATTAACTTCGTCGCAGACACACGGACACGGGAGTAGATTTTGATTTTCTTTTCACTTTTTTGACACTTTGCGTCACACACACGGCGGAGGAGGCAACAACAACCACACGAACTGCGAGTGGAATATTTTTTTTCTTTTCTTTTTGCTTTCTTTGCACCTTATCTGCTTCTTCTTCACTTTTCACGCGAAAACATTTTGCAAATCGATGCGAATTTGCGTTCGAAATTCAAGGGGGCCGTCCCCCAAGTGGCTGCGAATTACAACGGCGGGCGATTATTCGGGAACACGAATTGTTGGGAATTTTTTCACGGATTCCCTTCGCTGGCAAGGTGAGGAAAACAATTGTCGTTGCGAACGAGAGACAAAACTTTACGCACCCGATGTCGTTCCACGGCAGTTTGACATCAAACAACAAAATTCTTCAACTAAGGTGAAATGTCAGATTTTTCGGAATAAACATGGCGGTGGTGGGGTGTACACTGAACTGTGAACGGTATGTGTGTGTGGTGAGATTAAACGGCGTGGTGAATTGATGGGATAGTCGCATTGAGTTGGCTTGGGTGGTGTTTGCATTTAAGTAAACATTTAATGAAGAAACCAATGGATCTGAGATTTAGCGAAATTAGATCTTAATTGACATAGTTGTCTCCTCGACGATTGACGTGCGGTGGCTAACAGATTGTCACATGTAGTAATTTTTTAATAATTTTAAAAGTACATGGAATTTGTTTTGCTCTCTGTAGTTGATTACGGACAGGAATTACCGAAATTCTTATCAAAAATGACATAAAACTAAATTGCTGAACATATTTTGAATTTATGTGAGGTTTGCTGATATAAAAAAGGATTTAAGTGGCATGTCTTGTTCTCGGGCATCGTTGCTCAAGCGGTTAGCGCCTTGGACTACAGAGCAAGGGGTTACAGGTTTAATCCGTAGGCAACACCTAAAATGTATTGCACGGTCCCACCTCTCGCGAACGTCGGACAAACCTCCGAGAGTAAACTGTCATGAGGAAGTTTTTCAAATAACAGATTGCAATGCGGATACGGCATTAAACAGAAGGACCCTTCCCTTCGTGCAAAAAATATAACACGCACAACACGAATGGTTGTGAGAAGCTAGGGCCTGGGTTCCATAGACCTGTTCTTCGATTTAATAAATCTTTGCTAAATCTGGGGCTATATTCAGACTTTGATGAGCCAACAGAGAGTTTTTGTAGTGCATCCTTCGTTAAGCAACCTGTTAGTAAGAAAAGGTTTTGGAGGCGAGGACTACCCGATCTGGTAAGACAGTACCTGTATCTTGTTTTAGTTGAAGACCACTATGCCAAAGGAAAGGCGGTGATGAACACCAGGGAAAGCAGACTTCTACCTTCGTTCTTCCCCACGAGTTGAGATGCAGGTTGAGTGTCGGAAGAGATGATAGAAGTAACGATGATCGTTGGTTTTAAATGTTTGTGAACTATAATATAAGGAAAAAGGAACCTTATACAGCGTCCTTCATTCATTTTGTGGGATTTAGGAAAGAATTCTTTTACTTGACGATACGTCCTTAGATAGGCATAAGGGAAAACAAATGAGCATTCGAAGAGTGACGAGTGTTGCGAGCATTGTTGTCACAGATGGATTGTGGAATTAGACGGAAAAGACCTCTAAGACTGAAAATATCCAAAGCATTGGGAATCCTAGAAAGCTGCAGAATATTGCTGTACATAAGCTCTTCTGTCATTTCTGTATTTGGGGTATGCGTGCCACCTAACGATATGGAAATTCCTTGATTAACACAGAAATTTACTCCTCAGTTGCCTTTGTAGCCAAAAGGAACACCAATCAGGAATATTTACGGATCCCAGTTCGAAATTGGGACATGCTTCTATACTTCTTGCTTCTGTGTGAAGAAGGACCAAATAAACGTTTTTTTTTTAAACACGAAAGCTCAGTTGGCACTTAACCTAAACTTCTTAAACTTAATCAAAGCATTATTGCAGGCAAATTCTGGTGCTTAAAATCTGTTAAAAAACAATTGCATTTCTTTAGGCTGACCACAAAAGTTCTAACGTATTTGAATTAATTTTATTGAGTTGATAGCATTCTATGTACATATTAGGGATACACTTCATCGATAGCTCCTGCAATCTGTTCTCCAATCTGTCTTCCCTTACCAAGTTGTCTCTCTTTGACATGAATTTAGAAATGCACTTCAGATAGAAAATCACTCAGAGATTTATTACTTTCAAGGGTGTCCATTGTTGCGTACATGTGTATGTGATCCCGCCTCCAGAATAAATTTTTTTAATTGTAAATGTCAAACAATTGGCTTAGCTGTCAGAGAGAATGAAGATAGCAAGCATCCTGCCTGGAAGATAGAAGTGTACTTGCCTAGAGTAACCAAATACGCCAGATGCCTTCCCGTAGAATCTGTACCCATACCTGTATATTTTGAAGCAGTCACTAGGAAAAACTAGGACGGGGTTTCAATTTTTCCCAGCCATCTATTGGGAGGATAACAATGGTGTCGTTTCGTTTGAGGCAATACTTGGGAAGCATTACATCCTGAGGCATTGCTTAATGATAAAGCAGATGCAAGTGACAATTGGTTGCTCTTTCCCTGTCGTCTCGAACTTGATGGCTAGATCTCGAAGATTCTACGGATTGGAGCGTTATCGTCTGTTTTCCACACGACTTGACTTTGAGGCAAGATGAGCGTAACGTTTAAAGGTTCTGTTCGACTAGACACAGATCCCGACCAAAGTCTATTCTCCTTTCAGTTCACACCACACAACTACTGCCTGACAATAGGCCTGAAATCAATTGTATACATTTGTTGCACTATTTTTGTACTTAGTCCTTGATTCCTGCTGCATATAAAATAAATAAATATTTGGCGCGACAGGTCTGTGGAACCCAGGGCCTAGCTTCTCACAACCATTCGTGTTGTGCGAATGAAAGGGGCCTAGTGTTGAATGCCGTGTCCGAAAAGGGAATGTCTTATTTGAGAAGCTTTCTCATGTCAGTTTTACTCTCGGATGTTTGTCAGACGCTCGCGAGAGGTGGGGCCGTGAAAACAATTTAAGGTGGCTGGGATTCGAACCTATAACCCTTTGCTTAGTAGTCCAACGCACTAGCCACCTATACGGCAACAAGTACAAGAAATTCGAGTGATTTTATGGGGCAAAATTTTTTGTAGGGAAATAGACGGATAAGAGACAAAATTGGAAGTTCTTCTCTTGGATAAATTCTTACCTTTTTAGAGACTAAAGACAGACCTTCACTAGTACACCTAAGGTGGTTCCATCAGGTTGAACGAAATACAAACCTTATACGGTCAAGCCTAGTATATAGGACTGCCTTTTTACCACCTTCTGTGCTGAGCCTTTTACTTACATATCTCTGACGCTTAGATGTTTTGTCAGACTTACAGGACCGTAAAAAACCTTTACGTGGTTACCTGCGTTGTATGTATGCCTGACGCTCAGTTTATACCCTCAGATGTTTGTCAGACCTTCATAAACGAAATAAAAGAAACATTGTTTTCTGTTTTGCTTTCCATCTCCAAAAATTTTATTTTCACATTTTATCTGTTTGCTTTAGATATACTTCTTCGAACATTTTTGTCATTTGGTTCCACTTGGTTTCAACCATTACCCATAAATTTTCCTTAACTTTTAAAATTGTTTTATTTTTAAATCTTAATCCTTGTTTGCATTGTATATTTCAGTTAAAATTCACAATAAAATTCAATCGAATTCAACGTCACGAATTTAGCTACGTTCCTGTTTGCCATCGGTAGTATTTCACAGTGTATCTTCCAAAAAAAAAAAAAACAAACAAAAATAATTTACTCTATACAATATGTGTCTAGTCATTTAGTTAATTATAATTAATATTAATATTAATTCTTTTTTGTTTTTCTTGTCTTTATCTTAATACATTGTAATTAAAAAATGTTATCAATTAAATGTGAGTGTGTTGCCTGAAATAAATTGTGAAATTCTCTTTTTATTTAGTATTTACTTAAACATAACTTATTGCATATACATTAGATGTTATAATTAATTTACAATAACTGTATTTATGTTGGTTTTTTTTTTCTTTTGGTAAACTAATTCTATGTACTAAATGTAATCATTACGAATTCATTAAATTCAGTCTACTGCCCCCTAAATGTAATTTATCTCTGTTTCTGTACTTTTTTTTAAAAAAAAAAAACAAAAAATAAATAATAAATAATTTAGCGAATCAGTAGTCGCAAATGTTAATTTATTTATATTTGTTTTTGTTTTTATTCTTTGTTACTGAACACAATACGTCAAAAGCGCTGGGTACATTATTGTTTAATTAATAATATTATTACTATTATTAAGTACACAAATTTTGTATAGCTATTTACAACAAAATAAAAACAAAACAAAAGGCAATTAAATTGTTTTAAGATATTTTATTATTTGTTAGAAATGAAGAGACAAAAACAATTAGTCTTCGCAAAGCAAAGAGCTAGGAATGTTGGGAAAGAAGAAAAAATATTTGTGAATTAATTACTTCAATAAAAATGTAAATAGAGGACAATAAATTAGATACTAATTTGAAATTGTGAAGGCGTCGTCAAGAGAATGAGTTTATTAGAAAATTTTTGTGAATAGACTTTTTTTTTTTGAGAAAAGAACAAAAGAATTTGCTTTGAAGTAAAGAATATTGCTGACCTTGATAAATCAGGCAGACAAATCTGCTTTTGTACGAGGGATTAGCAGATTTATCCAATTCGATAGAGTTCTCTCATAAATCACTTGAACACCTCAGTTGCTATTTTTATAAATGCGAAAACGGAATCCAGCTCTTCGGATAGATCAATCAGGAGTGAGAAAGCTGGGTTTTTTTTTTAGGGAATGGAGTCTACAAATAGAGAATTATCATACTAATAGGCTACAGGATCTCATAGTCAATAGACTTGGTCCTTTCGAATGATTCGAATCTATTTTGCATGCCATTTGAAGAGGTTCATTGCTCTGAGAAAATAACCGAAAAAAATCATTCGACGCAGGCTAAATTTAGACGAGAAGGACGAGAAGGACGAGAAAGTGACTATAAAAGCTTAGAATGTTTGTGGATCGTAATTAATGGTCTATGAGAATGTCGTTGTTTTGATAGAATATCGCTCCTGAGGAACACTACAAGCATTAAGACCATTTGAATGCAAAGTCTGTGTTCAAACGAATGCTATGAAGGTTCCGTTCGTCCTTGTAGCTATCTTTGATGTCGCTGTTCTTCTCGCAGGTGCAACATCAACCACAGTCTGGAATATGTCCTATTGTTTGAAGTGGTTAATATGAAACTGATTGAATCTCTGCTTTATAGTAGCATATCATTGTCATACCGAGATCTGGAACAGTTAAGATGTGTTCTTCTGGGATTCGCTTTATTTATTCCATCAGCCTCAGTCATGTAGTGAACTAATGATGTAGGTTAGCTATTTGTCCTATCTTGTCTTCTGCTCAATACAAATTAACCATCGACAACTTGGACTCATTTTCATTTTCGAAATAATATGAGCGCAATGAGGATTCAATGCTTCTAATCGCTTATTTTACCAAAAAGGTAACCTAAAGCCCTCTTCCGAGTAGATAAGGCAGTTACTACAATCATAAAAGGGAACTTTATATAAGAATTCCAGTTCTATCGGGTAGAGGCGTAAAAAATGAATATTGGCTAACATTACTGAGCTGCAAAGCCATACCGACAAATCAGGAAGAATTTCCATGTGAAGGAGATGGATGGCAAATGTAGGATGAATGGAAGTCAGTGCTCTTTCCTTAGTCTTCGATATCATTTCAGAGACAGTGCGGGCAGTTCCAATTAAATTTTAGCTAGTAATCGAAACTTGAGGCACATATTGCTTGAGGTTCATTGCCACAAGGATTGTTTCCTTTCTAAGACACACATTTACATATGGAATACGAGTGTTTCGTTTTTTACTCAAAATTCACAAAACGTTCAATACTTTCTACAGGCATTGCTTAGGCAAAGGCGATTATCAACAGACTGGTGAGGGTAGAACATAGAAACCGATTGATTGTGCCCCTAATTTGTTCATTTCTATCTCCACTTTAGCGTTCTCGACTTTCACTGTAATAACGCCGTTCAATTGAAGGTGAAAGCCAATTAGAAAGACAATCTCCAAAATGTGTATCCCAAATGGTGTAAACAAAAAGAAAAAAAGAAAATAAACGAACAAACGACAACAATCAACAAAAGAACAGCAGCCAAAGTTGAAACTGAATGCGAAAACAAAAGAGGAAACCAAAAAAGGAAAAGAAAATAAACGAAAATTTGTTTTTGTTTTTTTTTATGAATTAATTAATTTTGTTTTATTCAATCATTTTTAAATTAATATATTTTGGCAATCGGAAAATTGCTCTTTGCATTTTTTTTTTCTTGTTTTTCACTGTATTGGTTTTCTTTTAAAATAATTTCCACGTATACTTATATTGTAAATCGTATAATAGTTTTATTTTTGTTTTAATTTTATTAATTTGTTTAGAATCTTCTTTGAATTAATATAAATTATTTTAATAATTAAATGACATGTTCATTTTGAATACATTTAAAAAAAAAAAATAATAATAAGAGAACAAAAATAATAATAATAAACTAGACTACACAAGGACAAACTAAAATATAAGGAGAAAACAATAGTAGGATACTAGTAATGTTAAATATACAATGAATTTGAGAGGAAAATTGAATTGGTTTTCTTTTTTTTTTTGATATAAATAATATTACTTGGTTTTTTGTTTTTTGTTTTTTATGAAATAAAGACAATAATCTATGTTATATTCAATATTTGTTTTGTTTTTTTTCTTTCGATCATTGAGGATATGTATATATGTACAGCATATAGCAACTAAATTAATTTAATTTAGTATGAGAAGGAAATCATATTTCCCTTCGTTATTTGTTTTAAATAATTATTAAGATAATATACGGCAGAGAACTAATGGAGATGCCAGAGACTCAGGGCGATGTTGTGTGGGGTAAGAAGTTGAACTTTGAGGTGAATCTTGTGTTTTTTTTTTGTTTTGTTTGTTTTTTTTTGAGAAAATCATAAAATTTGTTTTGTATTTTATAGATATTATCTTTTTTTTTTTTTAAAGAAAGAAAAAAATAATAATCAGCGAGGTTTCAATTGGAATATATGTTCTATGATAATCCAACAAATTTTCTATTTCTCTCGTTTTTTATATATAAATATGTATATATCTCATTCGAATCCCCCAAATGAACAAACGCCTACCCTGAGTCTTTGTATCATCACATGTGGGGCCATGTTTTTTTGCTATTATAGGACAAACAATTATCGTTTGTTTTAATTATAAGCTAAATCTCAAATGGAAAAAAGAAAAGAGAAAATAATTTAAACAAAAAAGAATTCGTCTAACATATAATATATATAAATAATTTTCATTTAAGGAAAAACAACAAAAAAAAAAAAAAACAGAAAAATGAGAGCATAAAGGCTTGTGGGAAAAACAAAATATTCATCATATAATATAATTTTTTCTGAGAAATGCCTCTGTTTTCTGTAAGTTCATTCTTAGAGTTTGGTATTTAAATATTTAATCTATTTTTTTCCTTTTGCTATGCATTCTTTGTTATCCCTTTTCAGTGCTAAGTTCCACTAATATTCTTTACTTATCCTTAAACATTTAAATTTTAATTTAATTTTTTTCTTTTTCTACGTTTTTCTTGCAAATTTAGCTACAAACAAATTCATCACTTAGAAACATACGGGGTTGTTCTCTCTCTCTCTCTCTCTCTCTCTCTTCAGATACATTCACTCTTATTTTTTTTTTTTTGTTTTTTGTTTTTTATTTACTCTAGCCAAACACAAATTTTCACACCTAACAGTTGAACACATTTTATGATTTACTTTCTTACCACTTTCAGTTTTTGTTTTGTATTTTTTTTTTCTATCTGCAATCCAAAAAGAGATTGAGATTTAATCTTTAATTTTTTTTTTGTTTAACTATTTTACGATTTGATCTATTTTTTTTTTCATTTGTTTAAATTAATTTAAGTTTCTGTTCTATAATACAATTAAATTAAGTCCTTTCTTTTGATCGGTATTTCTTCTTTAAATGGGATATAAACAAAGAAAGAAGAGAATGAGATACTTGTGTCTTAAGCACGTTGTGTGGGGTGTGGAGGGAAGGAGGAGGAGGAGTAGGAGGAAAAACGAGTGAAATTCAACTAAAATTCTATGTTTAGTTTTACATTTAAATTACTTAGAAGTTAATAATGGATATTGTTTTTTATATTATTATAATATTTGTTTAAAGTCTCATTTGTTTCTATGTAGGGCAAACTTGTTTTATAATTAAATTACTATTTTTTTTTGTTTTGTTTTCATTTAATTTTATGTACATTAGAGTGATAATTTTACTTGTTTTTTTGTTTTTGTTTTACTAAGTTTAATTTATTTGTTATTTACATCAAACCACGGCATTGTGGTTTGGAACACTGAGGGGGGGAGGATTTAAGTTTTGAAGAGGAGAGAGGGGGTTTGGGGTAAATATAATTTATTAAATTGTGACTACCTACAATATATATGTATAGCCTAAATAATTTATTTAGTATATTTTGTTTAAACTTAAATAGCAGATCTTAAGGTTTTTGTTTTGTTTTTCTTAAATTTTTCTTCTTTTTGTTTTTTCTTTTGTTTGTTGGAGTTTTGTTTTTCTCTCTCTGTATTTTATTTTTCTTATGTTGTTTCGATGGACTGGTAATGATCAGGAGTTAAACAACACACAAGCATGTGCACAATAGTGTCTGTTGTGTGATGTAAACCAAGATGATGACCAGTGATTTTGTTTCCAGTTTTAAGGATTTTTCTTGTCTCGGTCTAGTTATAATGTGTTTTTATTATTTTTCCTCAGTTACGTTGTTGTTTGTTTTTTAAAAGTTACGATGATGTTTTTGTATTTGAGTCTTGCTGATCGTTATAAGTTATCTGTCGAACGTTTTCAATGGCATTCACCCATTCGAGAGAGTAGCCCTCGGGGTCGTCAAGATAGTAGGTTCGATCGGGCTGGAAGGAAAAAAAGAAAGAATAAAATTATTAAAATCAGTTTAAACAACTTAGAATAGAGTAAATATTTCTTTCGTCTTTTTTTATGACCGCAGGGCATGTTTATCAAGGATATGAACTATCATTCATCAGGTATGAGACAGCAAAATGATTGCGTCAAACATAAAATACCAGACCTCGACTCGTATAATTTCATTAGAGACTTCCTAATCACACTCAAGACTCCACACAAACAGTGATGTAACACCACATACATCCAGGTGTGAAAAATAGCAAAGTGCCCCATAAACAAGTCTGTAAGAATTACGCAATTATGTACAACTGAGTCACCTAAGATGCAAACGCCTCGTGTCAGTAATAAAAAAAAAAAGACACCTACAGTCTACACAATTGATTAAGCCCACTTCATATATCTTAGTTTAAATGCGACAGGATACAAAAAGTCGAGAAAAGTAAACAATGCGAATAAATTCCATCATTCCGTGGTGAGCAATTTTCTTTGCCTTGAATAGTGAAAAATGCCTCCCCACTGAACCACCCAAGGGTATCGTACATTTTCGCATTTTTTTTTTTTCTTTTTTACAACCTAGAAACAGGATAAAATAGCAACAGCAGCAGCAAGAGTAGTAGTCTGCCAAATCCACGTGACTGCTTTACTAGTTCTACAACCTTCACAAGTCAACATAATTTCCATTTTTGCCATAACTACTAAATAATTTTTACGATACTGGCTCGTGTACGGTTTTAATAGTTTTTCCTTGTGTCATTTTCAACAATTTTCAGTGCTCTTTGGGCGATGATGGGTGGGCAAGTACACGCTTTCGTTGTTTATCGATGGGTAGTATATGCTAATTTATTGCCCATAATAAACATTTGTGGTTGTCAATAAGCGTCTTGTTACCTCATTACAAACGCATTGCCAGCCAAAGACTGAATCATCAAAAAGCAAGGTGAAACATAATACCTGAAAACCTAAAAATTGCACTTGTGGATTCTATTTTTATGAACATTTTATGCCAGATGGTCTAAGCTTTGAATGACAACATTTACCCTTTTCACTTGCTGCTAACAGAATACCAAACTGATTCGATTTACACCAAGAAGAGAGGGAGAGTAAATTGCAAAAAAAAAAAAAAAAAAAACATATGATCTTGCATTGGATTCTATTCTCGTCTACAACGACGACCAATTTATGCACT
Organism: Xylota segnis; assembly: GCA_963583995.1. NCBI lineage: Eukaryota > Metazoa > Arthropoda > Insecta > Diptera > Syrphidae > Xylota > Xylota segnis. The sequence goes on along the minus strand of OY757238.1, from coordinate 58,793,871 downwards.
CCCAGTGTCTGTGGTGTATACTTAGAGGCAAATCAAACTAACAACACACCTTAGAGTCGCGACAAATCGTTGCTGCATTGCTGCCAATGTAATAGTTGGTGTCGCCGTCGTTGTCGTTACCGCCACCGCCGCCAGGTTATTTTTACAATCTAATTATTCTATATTATTTTTTTTTTTTATAGATTTTTGCTTTTACTCATGGGACCCACATATGTATATACATATGCTTGTCTGACTGTAGCGCGTGCAATTTGTTTCGTATTCGTTGCATAGTGCAAAAGTGATTATTAGGTAATAGTTCTTGAGTTCTTGCTACAACACACATACAATCCACATCTCACCGGTGGTGCCGCGCCACCCAACATCCCCCATAAACCCACTGGTTATATAGCCTAGTTCAATGTCAACATTGCTACACGTGCCACACTCACTGTCGCCATTGTTGAGCTGGTTAAGTGTTCTTTCTCTCTATGTGTTGTCGGAATAGATAGATAAATGTGGACGGGATATAGATGGATTGTAGTGTCTCTATGAGGGTGGTTGAAGGTGGCTTGTTGATAGGGCATGAATGGCGTCATATGAAACGTACAAAAGTTTGCTCCGGCACTGAATCCCATCTCTTTCCTTCTTATTCTTTTGGATAAAGCGCGCACATGCGAAACTTTGACACCATTTGCTGGAGTAAATGTCCTTTCACTCCTGCCTACAGCAGATATGTAGATGTATCATTTTGTGTGTGTGCCCCACAAAATAAAAAAAAAAAAAAACAGGTGTGTATGTGAAGAAAGCGTTCTAGGGATTTGTTTACTCACAACTGTTAGGGGATCACACACATCAAGCCAGGTTCACTGAACTTTTCTCCAAACGGAAGTTTGTGTGTTGCTTCAAATTTTGTTGCCCCCCTCAAGTTGGCTTCAAAAAAAATTAATCGAAAGAAGAGAAATTAAAACCTGATTCAGACAACTCTATCGGTTTGCAAAAAGGCAGAACGAAGCCAACAAGCAGAATGTAAAGGTTCATGCAAAATAACTTGCACGCGACGTTGATGATCGGCTTTTTTATTGGATTATAACTAAGAGCAACAAGAGTATGACACTTTTGTGATTCTTTTTTGCATTCGCATTCAAATTGAATTTTAATATATTAATTTTAATTTGTTTCCCATATGTGGTTTGGGTAAAATGATCATTTTAATTAGCAACACCAGCTTTAACAGCGGTCTACCCGTAAGAATTATATGGAGAAGTATAACTGAATGAATATGTGCTCTGTATTGGCGGTTGCAACTTTGTCTCTGGGTCGTAAAAATTCATTCTGCAAGAGCTAACGGTTCAAATATAACAATCATTTTGCAATAAAATTGTCTCTTTTGATGGGTGTTCCGGTCTTGCGTGGGTCAGCGCAGAAAGTGAAATGTAGTTTTGCTGGTTTTGTTTCTCGCTGACTTTCAGTCTTAATTCATGGTAAGGACTTAAAATCTACCTACGGTCATCTATAATTTATATAATTTTATTATTAGATAATAAAAACACTTACCGTATGCACAAAGAAAATCTTGAAATTCTTCGGTTCCACTCTCAGCTGTGAACTCCATGGAATTTCACCCTTCTCTACCATTTGTACCGGATCGATATAGATCAATCGCGGTCCAGTGGTTAACAGTAACATTCTTCTGCGTGCAAATAAACCCTTGCGCTTATTGACAAGACCTTTCTTTAGGATAACTTCACCTTTGGCAAACGGATGCCATTTATCAGACTTTTGTTGTTCGAGGCGTTTTTGCTTCTCCGCATCGGACAAATCAAATATATCTGAAGAAAAGAGAGAGAGAGAAAAACCAAAACATTAGTTTTTACTCAATTCTTGTTGTTTTGACGACGATTTGGACTCACTTTTTCTAACAGTCTTTTGCTCTATCTCAAAGCCATCCATAGATGTGCCCAACTCCAGTCCCAATAGTCGTGTTAACTGACGTTCATCCAAACCCGGTTCCAAATCATCTGGCACACGATAATGACTACGAAATTCTTCATCCTTCGATACGCCTGGCAGGTATGGATATATCGCGGGTGGTGTTTTTTCACGAATTGTATCGAAATCGATACCATTGAAAAATGGATGTGATCTTATACTCTCATAATGGCCAGCTTTATCATGAGCGCCAATCCGTTCGTATGGATTTAGTTTTAATAATTTTCTGACTAGATCTTCGGCATTTTTATCGAAACCCTCTGGGAATTCCAAATTACAATTGAGAATCTCTTTGAAAATCATAAACTCATTATTGCCTCGGAATGGTGGTAAACCAGAGATCATTTGATATATTATACAACCCAATGCCCATAAATCAGCTGTCCGACGAATTGGAAGACTTTGTAGGACTTCAGGTGAAACATACTGGGCGGTACCAACAAAACTATTTTTTCTTCGACGAAAATGATAAATTTCATTACTATCATTTGATGGCGATGATCTTGATCCAGGTGATGACTGTGATGATTGAGTTGTTGGACCTGTTGATGTATCACGTTCGTATCCTAAGATTTTCGCTGAACCAAAATCAGCTATCAGCGTATGCATATTCTCATCGAGTAGGATATTCTCGGGTTTCAAATCACGATGCACAATATTACGTTTGTGCATATTTTCACAGGCTAATACTAATTCGGCAGCATAATGACGTGTACAGTCCAAATCGAAGGAACCAACTTTATTGATATACGGCAGGAGATCACCATTTTTTGCAATGGTCATGACAAAATACAGGGAACGATTATCTTGGAACGTACACGAGAGATTCACAAAACCCGGCACATTGGTCATAACGTTCATTACTTCACGTTCACGACGGATGTATTCTTGTTTACGCTCACGGATTATATGTTGTTTTTCGCAGACTTTAACTGCAAATAAAGAAGAAAATGAAAAGAATTTGTTAGAAATGTTTTCAATTTTTCGATTATTACTAACTAAATGATTTTGAAAGGCAATACCACTACCTAAGTTCCTATTCTAGGGCTTTTTCATCAGTTATTGCTTGCATTGGCTATTTTGAACCTTATAGCTCAGACAAAATAATCAGTTACCTTCTTGTTTGTACCAAAAGTTTAACCAAACAAGTAAGTACCCCCTTAACGCGCGTCAGATAAAGCCCGGACATCACTTCACCTTATCAGTCTGTGGCGAAAGTTTGGCGCCACTCGATCCCAAAATGCATACCCAAATAACGTCGCGAATATTTTGATAAAAACAAAAACCTATCTATTTATTTATCATTGAGACAGAGACTTATGAAACGAAACGAAATCCTAATTCCACTCAAAATCAGACTTAACTAGTTATTGCTGCTGAGGCAATTAAATTGTTGATATCGAATACATGTTTCTGCAGTGATGCGGCGGTGGCGGTGCCCCGTTCATTTTGTAAGTAGTGTATCGTTCAGCACCTACTATCGACAACAAACAAAAACAGAGGCCCGTCCCCAGTGGTCGGACTAGCAAATGAGAAGAACGAACGCTCGCAAAAGAATTGTTTTATCAAAATTTTGTGCTATTTCGGCGGTTACGACACTGTTGCTGTGTACACTTTTGGCTATCAAAATATAAATTGAATATAAGGCTCAAGTTGTCTCGTCGTCGCGTCCCCTCTGTCCACAGCGCACAGCACAATCGTTTCACTCTCGCCTAGAGTTCTGTCGGCCTCTTGAAGAGACTTTATAGTTTGGGGCAGAGATATGCGCCATGAATTACGATTGATATGGCTGATTGCCTGTGAAAAACGACAGAAAAAATATTTGGAGCAACAAAAACGAATAAACAAACACTCGACGACAACAAATGAGGGGTCGGATGAAAGTAAAAAAAAAACAAAAAAATATATTCTGTCTTTTCCTATGAAATAGAATCCACATAGCCAACCACCGCGAATAATCTCTCTGTCTCTTCGGCCACCAGCAGACGTTTTGTGTTAATAAAGCCGATTGAGGTGGTTGTTGTTTGGTGGTGGTGTTGATTTCATAACAATTAATTTCGTTTTTTATCGTCTTAAACTTTGATTTGTTTTTCTAGTTTCTTGCAAGGAAAAAAATTAAATAATAACAATAAACTTTAACAGGGGGGCTCGGTTCACGGAAAATAAAACAAATACCTAGAGGGAGGGTGGCAAATAAAGTTGCTAAGAAATTTCAATTCCCCCCTGATAACCACCTTGTTTTTCTTTCCTTTTTTTTGGCGCTTCATTATTTATATATTATTATTATTATTATGGCCAGGCCAAGTGAGAGATGATAAGACAGCTGGGGATTGTTTGTGCGAATTTGTATTTAATTTTTTGCTAGGTTCGCTGATTCGATTCTAGTTGTTGGTTGCTGACAACAAAACAGTCGGTTATTTTCCATGTAGCAATAAAAATTTCAATTGAATTGTGGTTGATCTTGGCACAAGAATATGGGGGAGGGGATGGGGCGATGGAGGAAGACTGGCATCAGACAGAACAAAAAAAAAAACAAAAAATTAACAAAAACAAAAGAAACAAAAAAAAATAACAGGCCACATAAAGTAAACAACATTTTTTTTTTTCGTTCTTCTCATTCTCAGCAAAATAAGAGCCAGTGTGTCCCAAGAAGAGAGGGAAAGCAGCCATAGCCCAGCGCCAATTTTAAAATTCTTTTACCACTTGGCGCACAGCAACAACTCGACGGGTGGAGTGTATAACACAAAAACAACAGTCAAATAGCTAAATATTATGTGTTTGGATTGGTGTAGAGAATGTAGCGCTGTTAAGAGAGTGGGAAAAGATTACTGGTGTTCTAGCCTTGAACTTAATGTTGTGAGGCAACAAACAGAGCAGAGGGTTTCCACATACATTGTATTTCAAATCAAAATAAATATTCAGAGATAAGTTTTATTTGGCGAATTTGCAGGGTTTGCAAATTCGTTTGAATAACGAATGATCCACTATCTATAAGTGTTTGATGCGACTTCATAGAGGAATGCTTTTAACGCTTTACTAGTACTTTATCCAACGCTTTATAGACGCTTAGACAGGGCAACTATCTAACCTTTTCATTTGACTGACGACTACTAAAGGTCAAATGTAGATCCTTACTCTCTGGAGATTGGAGTGTGACTTTGTAGGCGCTTTGACACGCTAACCTGTGAGAAACGTGTGAGAAACTAAAGCTTTATTTCGATCTGTTATCCCATGAAGTGGTAACACTGTTCATTAAAACAAGTACAGACGGTGAGAATATACACATAGAGAACTTCGCATGGAAAATTACAGTGCGTTCCACAAATCGTGCGTCTCAGCCACCGCTGTTGCCGCCGCCGACAATCTACCATCATGAACCGCACACCACATACATATAACGAAAATAATTTTTGCTTGAAAAGAATGACCTTGGGTGTGTATTCTGTGCGAAAACTTACGCAAAACCGACCGCATTGGATGGAAAAAAAGAGTATATACAAGAAAATGTATATACGATCCACACAGTGTGTGCCTACGCGTTCTCACAGCTGATTGACGCAAAGAACCCCTTCTGGACATGAATTTTTCGACTTTCTGACGCCTCACGTTAACTTAAATTTTCGATTTTGTTTTTTTTTCTTTTTCTTTTCTGTGTTTTCTTGAATACAAATCAACAATTTTACGACCTAGTTTTGGTCTCCTACAGACGACAGAGAGAACAAAAAAAAAACAGCATTTTGTTTTGTTTGCAGTTCAATTTCAAAATACTGCGACCGCTATATGGGGACAGATGATCAAAGTCCAAGTAAATCATTCATATATACATACATATGTACACATGTAGGTGGGCAATAAAATCGGGAGGCGATATAGGCGCATATTTCAAAACAACAAGCCAATCAAAAAAAAAATTTGTTATGTTGGTTGGTTTTCCTCTTACGCACAAGTCAATTACAAGAAATGGAATTTTTTTTCAAAATACAAAAAGAAAAAACCCATTTTTGAATGAATTAAGAAAACAAATTTTCAAAGTCTCTTCAGAGCAAACGGCTGAGGCCCAGTTGTGTAGCATGTTTTGTGTTGCATTTGAATGAAAATGCGGTTAAGCGCAAATTCCAGAAGAAATTCCAAACAAGTTGTTGTTCTCTACCCCGTGTCAAGAGAGTGTGGAATGTGGAAACAGAATTGCATAGAGCCAGTTACAGACCCTCGTCCTCCTCCTCCTCCTCCTGTTCCTCCCCCTTTTCACCCGTACAAGTGGGAAAAAATAAATAAATGCAAAAACAACCTCAAAGGCATAGGCACAGGCATAGCCATAGCAATAGCCACTGAGGGACTGAACAACGATGAAGCACAGAAGATGAGAGAAGACACACGCAAGTAAATAGAGGATAAGCAGAAGTAGTAGTAGAAGAAGAAGAAGAAGAAGAAGAAGAAGAAAAATGTCTTATTAGGTACAAGGCCTCTTCTGTGACTGTTGCTGGTTTTATGGGGAGTTGCAACTGCTCTATGTATGTTCACAAAGTGTGGAATGCAGTGCTCCGTTCGCGTAAGATAGTACATTTCATATGCGTTGTCGTCGTCTCCCAACAGAATAGACTTTGGTCTGTGACCTTAGAGCTCTCTGTTGCTGCTGGTGCCTCTGCTCTGTTTTGATTCTGAGAGGCAGTGTTGTTTGGATGCTCTGTTTGTGTAGCTGTTCCTATAGGTGGTGTATCTGATGGCTGTATCTCTTAGTGTGGATTGTTTATTTGATTCTCTGACCCTCTTTTCGATTGTTGTTGTTCGCGCGTCTTCATTGAAAAGGTTCATGTGAATTCCACTTGAGTGGGAAAAAAACAGGAAAATTCTATTTTTAGCCAGATCCAATCTGGAATAATTACATTCCACAGAGGTGAATCTAGCTATTAGGAGTGTGTTTGACCTGAGATAGGTATACAATGTTTGGTTTTTAGTGGCATTCAATCGATTTTGCAAAGAGATTTTAACAATATGTTCCCCACAAACAGTAGACCCTATTCTTCCTTCCTTCCCTCCAGTCTTTTGCGAAAACGTAAAGACATAGAAAATTCTATTTTTGGCACCGGTTGGGGTTTTTTTTGTTGGTTTTCTTTCCGAATCCCGAATAATTACATTCCATCGCAGAAGAAGACAGAAGAACAGCAACACACAACGGAAGAAGGAATAAACGCGCCTAATAACGAAGTGTACAAGTCAGGTTCCTCGCTCTGTCTTCCTTTGGGGGGTTTGTGCTGCTGGAAATGTACAAAAAAAAAAAAAGGTTCTTGAACTATTCCCTTCTTCCAGCATGCATGCAGCAGACAACAACACACCATGTGAGTTACGAAGTTTAAAAAAAAAAAAACAACAAACTCACATTTGTTTTTCCCGCCAAATGCATAGGCACTATACAAAACAGAAAACAAGAAATAAATACACGAAAAAAAAGGAAGAAAAATAACGACAGGAAAACGATGAAAGAATGTTGAATTATATAGTGGTTTGGAAAAAAAGAGAGATCACACAAAACACAGTCACAGCCGAGTTGTAGCTACAACTTATTATTGTGGAAGAGAATGTGTTGTGTTGTGTGCGATGGAAAGAAGCACGAAAAGGATCAATGACATTAGAAAAATCTTTTCTTTTTTTGTTTTTGTTTAACGATTTAGCCAATAAAGCAGTTTAATTACTTTCTTTATTAGACTTTGTGACAATTTCGTTGGGGTGTATGAAGTATTTTTGTTTTGTTTTGCTCTTTTTATTGTAATGTGAGGTAATCGATGGTCTGTGGATCGTACTAAATATCATTTTATGACAAAATTAGAACAAAAAAAATGTACTAAATTTAGATGAATAGGTACTTTGGGGGGTAACAAATGAGATCGTGTTCTTCGTTGAGATCTTAATCATCGACAATGCTTTGTGGATCGTATTCGAGATCGTGATCTTTTTCATCAACAATGCTTTGTGGATCGTATTGTAGATCGTGATCTTTTCCATGTGCTATACCTGCTTTGGATCGTTACCGAGATTGCATTGTAGAGCAAGCCAAGCCAGATAATAAGGAAATAATCTAACCCACTCTCTATCATCAGGAGATCATTAAAAACTTCTTAGCGCCCAACAGTAGGCGTAAAACATTATCCAAAAGAAAAATCCTCCTGCATTTGACTTTATTCAAATGCATAATGAAAATGATGATGATGATGTCCTTATTGGGGCACAGCAGTCTCTTAATCAAATACCATGTGTGGGCACATTGATAAATGTCTGACACCCTTAGCTTAGCTTATTATCTCTCTTCCTTCTTGCTGACACAAAAATTAAATTTATTCCCCACACACAATGAGCGCAGAAAACACAAATGAGAGAAAACGAAAAAAAAAGAAGAAAAACCTACACACACGACGAAGGAAGGTCATTGTGCGTCCACTTCTCCTACGTCCATATAAAACAAAAAAAAATTGAATTACATTCCTTTTTTTTGGGCAAAAGGAGTTATGTAGAAGTCTGTCATGACTCATCGACGAGTGAGAGTTTATTGCCCTCTTAAGGCGACCATGACCATATGCTACTAATTCTGAGACGAAAAAGGACACGAACGCGACTTGTAGTTCTTGATTAGAAGAGCAAAACATCTGCTTGTTATCAGCAGGTGGATTCTAAAAGGTTTTAAAGGTTTTGTACATACATATACCCAGGTGTTTTGGGTTAGTAAGCGTGCCCCTGTTGTCCTTTTCCGCGCCAATTTTTTTTTTCTACATTTTATGTGCCCTCTTTGTTGTGTCTGCAGGAATAGAGGTTATTGACACACTGCAATTTTGTGTCTGCATTATTTTTTCGTGGAGTCCTTTGTTCTTCGGTGTTCTTTTGACTATCGAATTTCTCTTCAACCCTCGAGGTGATTGGTTCCTTTTTTTAGTGGCTGTTAACGTGTTTTTCCTTTAAGAAACACACGACGCATAAGGACGACAGATGTTTTTGGTCTTCTGTTGATTTTAAGTGTGGGTATAGTATGTACACTCCTCGTATCTACTCCATTTACGGAAGAAGACGATGCCCTGACTTTTTCAAAAACAAGAACAACACAGAGAAAAAAAACAAAAAAACTGCATCTGCTCCTTGAAAATGCATTCAGAAAAATATTCATCACCTGGCATGCCTTTTCTTAGACGACATGGTTTGGGTATCCTTCATTAAATTGGTCGTCATCGTCGGGATCACAAATGGTGACTTGAATGTCTGGTGTTTTTTTTTTTTTTTTGTTTTGTTCTGTTTGGGCTTCTCTTAAGGAGCAATGATCGTAAGGATAGAAAGTCAATAAACTTTAAATTTAAGGGGATATCAGGATTAGGGTGTCCTTCTACACGATCAATGAACTTGAGGATACAAACACTGAGAAGATATCTATCTTACTTCTGCCGATTTCAGTTTCTCATAAACAAAAACAAGATCACTGATCTTCAGACCTAACCAAAGTCACACTGTTTAGAAATTTGATCTCGAATATTCTTCCAAATTACACAACTCATTGAAACATGGTATGACAGCTTTTTATGTTCTGTTTACCTAAGAAAGATCACTTACGATATTTTCACAATCAACAAAATCTTAATAGCCCAGACACTATCATTAAAAACTAATCTATCAACAAGGCAACAATAAAAAAAAAAGAATACCAAATCCAAATATTTATCTGAAAAGCTTTAATGTCAACAGATATCCATGCAAACAGTAAAGTGATCTTCACCTAACAAGATCAGTTTCTGCAAATTCAAATAAAAAATACGATAAAATCAGAGACGTGATCATTCTTGAATTTGTGTATCTCACTAATTTATGCCTAATGCTCTGTTTATGCTATTTTGGTGTTTGATTTTTTTTTTTTTTGTTCACCCTGACATTCAACTCAATGTATGTAGTGAGTAACAAGATCATTGATCGTTCGACCATGAACTATACAAATTTTATACCGTCTATGTGTTTCTATGTTTACCTCCTTATTGCTCATTTTTTTCTATTTCATACGAAAAGGATCAACGATCGTCCATCTTTCTATCAAATGTAAACGCGATCACTAGGTTTTTTTTTTTTCTTTATTTTTTGTTGGAGGTCATTGTTTGGACAAGGACAGATGGTTTTGGATTTATAAGGAAGAAGTAAATGGTGACAAGCGCACGTGTGTCTGGTTGTGTCTAGACGGATAGGGGATAATCAAGAAGGATCTCAGGTAAGAGATGTATTCACAAGACATCTGCAATAGAGTAGCAATTTGAAAGGAATTTGAAAGATATTTTTTAAGTAGAGGGGGGCCTTAGAAAACATCTGCAAAGATGTAACAATTTTGAGGGATTTACATACATAAATTCAACAAGAAGGAAGTAGAAGATCACTTTGATCTTGCTTTCAAAATTTCACAAAACTTTAAGGGGTTATCGTCCACTAGGGTTAGAACAGACTATCACTGATCGTCGCTATATGTGAGCTGATCGGATCTTAGTCACTGATCTTATGAAACTGTTTCATAAGACCACTGATCGTGCTTTAGGTAATGATCATGTAAGTCTCTCACTACAAGATAATCGTGACAACGATTAAGCAGAGAAATTTGTTCAAAGCAATTCAAAAAGAAATCAGATCATAGTCATATGTACATACGTTCCACAAAGCCGTAAAAATAGAATTTCCTAGAGAAATACTTGAGACAAGATGATGTTATGTATACCAAACTAAGCTCATAATTTACACCCGTGTAATAGGTGGAAAATCCGCCTCATCATTGTGATATTTATAAATATTTACTCTCATGCTATCGTTACCCTTCTGTGGGCTCTATAGGTAGTAGGTAATGCGCGCGCGCGTTTCAATTAGTGAAATTCTAACGTCCGTGTGTACATGTTTTGTATGTCTTTTGTCCCCGGGAATCATCACGTAGATATCGTAAAAATATTAAACAAGTTTCATCATCTCTGTGTTGTCTATCTTATCAAAACCAACAACAACAACTACGAACAAATATAGTTCCGTAACAGAGTGTGAGGTTTCGACAAATCCATAAAGTACACGAGACAGACAGAGAGAAAGACAAAGAATTGATGAATGAATTGAATGAATGTCGTTATTTTTTTTTATTTTTTGTTCTACTGAAAGAATTTTCTCTAATTTCCTACATTCTTTGGCGTTTTTGAATGATTTTTTTCTTTCTTTTCTTTTAGTATTTATTTTTTTTTATCTCTAACCGTAGTCATTGAGAGGTGAATTCGAACTCTTTACGCAATGGCTTTCGATAATATCAAGTACATCCACGCGCGCGTGTTCAATATATTCTTTCAAGTTTCACACTGTAAACATTTTACAGTGGAGCCTACAATGTAGTGGAGGAGGTAACGAATCGAATGTAGTGCGCGAACACACAGGTGTGGAGAATGAAATTTTTATTATCACTTACACGTGTCGATGGTTTTTCAAAATACCATTACACGAAATAAAATGAATAAAATGAAAAACAACAGTACAAACGAAATTCGAAAACGAATTGCTTATGGCTCAAGTGTCATTGCTACGTAAAGTGTTGTATGGACATACATAATAGGGGGACGGGGGGGACAGCCACAGCATTAGAGCTAAAAAAGTCAATTTAATGAATTGTAGAGTATACAGTATTTTTTGTTGTTGTTGTTTCTTTTTAACGATCGTTTAAGTCAATTTCACAGTGAAAAGAAACAAGAGTGCGCGTCGTCGAGTGAAATCGAACAAACAAATTCCACAGCTTTTGTTTTGTCTTATTCCTACTCAAACACCGTTTAGTAATTTACATTCCATAGATGGTAATCTTCTCAACGGGTCTTTGTTTACTTCACTCCTCACCCACCCGATTGTATGAGAGTACGACTACATCATCGTCATCATTAGAAAGAAATCCACACCACTACTACTCTATTGAAAGAGAGTCATTATCGTTAAGGCGATGAATGAGTTTTGGAGAGTTTTTATTTTTTATGCATTACCACCAAATGGTGACGAATTTGTTGATTGGATTTAATAGATTTGTTTTTGTTTCATTTTCATATTTAGCGCGCTCAATTCACCATTGAATTATTCTAATTTGTTTCTATATGTTGTCCACACAGAGAGATACAATCCACACGAGCGTATTGACCATGTTTAACAAAAAATAAAAATGTTTTCTATAAATAATTGATAAACACTGAGATAATAGGTCTTTTTTGCTATGTAAAAAACCAGAAATAAATAAACATGATTATAATACGTATGGCTGTGCAATCATGAGGTGTGATCGTGTTTTTATTTTACGCATAAATATTGTGATCAGCTGGGGCTATCTCTACATCGCCTGCCGTCTGGTTAGTGTACCCTATGTCTAGATTAAGTACGTTTACGTTTTGCCTCTCCTTCTTCACCTACATTTGTTGTTTAACCTTGTTATTGCTTGTTAATAAACAAAAAAAAAAAAAAATCTTTTTGTGCAGCGAATGTCATAAGGCCATCCTTTCTTGCTGATCCGATGAATGACAATGTGGATCGTGTTTATTTAATTAAAACAACTAAAACTAGATTTATCAACATTTGAACTAGTTTTTGGTTTTTCCCTTCAAAATCATTTTTTTTTTTTTTTTTAATTCGTATTGTAGATAGGTACGTAAAGATTAGACACTTACTTGCATATTCCCGTTTTGTGTGAACGTCCTTTCCCAAAAAGACTGTACTAAAACTTCCCTCACCTATAACTTTGCCAAAGACATAATCATTGGGGGATTTCTTTGGTGGTGTTGTTCCTGGAGCTGGTGTTGGTGGATTTGATGATGATGGTGCTTGTGACGACGACAATGTACATGAACTTGTTGTTGTTGTTGTTGTTGCTGCTGGTATTGATGATGATGATAATTTATTGGAGTCTGTTGTGAGATTTGTTTTTCCATTTTGCTGTTGTTTGCTGCGCGAACAAGTCGTTGTAGCTGTGTTGATTGTTGATGAACATGATGTTGTTCCTGGAAATATGGTTGAAAATAAATTTATTTTTATTAATATATATGTATATGTATGTAGGTACTTGTATAAATATCTTATACTAAGTATTTTCCATCAGTTGTGGGAAACAGAGAATCGGCGCATCGTGTTAATGTTTACAGTGGAATTCAAGCGAATAATAAATAAAAACAGATATATGAGCTTCTGTTTACTTGCGGAAGTTGATTTGAATTCTAACTCATAAGAAATATTGGTTTTGTATTACATAATACCATTAAATCGGATCAAATTATCGAATCGGAATTCGGACAAAGCTTCTATCATATAAGACTTTGCTTCGAGCTTTTAGAAGCTTCCGTCGAAGATGATTCTGACACCTGTCGACTCTGATCCAATCTGTAAAACTTTAGACCTGCCGTCTATGAATAATAAGAAGAGCTTTTATGACATACATACATATGTATGTTTCTTTCTGTTTCCCTCAATTTAATAAAACATTTATTTTCTCTTTGTGTACCACCTACCATTTGAAGCTGTCACTGTTGTAGCTGTCAACACGGGTGGTACCCGACTCATTGTATCAACAGTCGCTGATGCAGCGCCACACCCGCAAACACTATTACGATGGTTTGACTGTTGTTGATGATAATGTCCACCGCCACCACCATATCTGGTGGCATTTGTCGTATTTGATGTTACATTCGATTGTGTTGATGTAGCCATCATCAATTGTTCTTTCATTTTATCTAATTCTGAGAAATTACTTTCATTCAGCGATACGGGTGTGGATTTTTCTTTTGGCATAGCTGGCATTGCGTTACTGAAAACTTGTTGTTGACCGTTTATCTGTAATTAGACAGAAAGTAGAAATTTAGATTTAATAAACCAATCACGAAGGAATGTAGGATAATTTAAAAATTTAGTAATACATTGAATAATAAATAAATAAAACTAATGAACTCGATGAACAGAGTTCAAGGATACGATTGTAGTTTATAACCCTCAGTCTCCCGATGCCCAAATTATTAGCAAGCCTATAATAGTTCAGCCTTCAGCTGAGTGTGAGAAATATTAGAAGTATATTGGGTCATTAACTCCTTAACACACGCAGGCCAGTTTATTTGTTACATGTGTCTCGAGGAGACGCTGTATGAATAGACTATCAGACCCACAAGTAGTGGGTTATACGAGTAGTGTATAGATATTTCTGTTTCTGTGGAAGTTGTTTACTTTTCTTGGTTTTTTTTATTTTTTTTATTTTTTCGTTCTGAATCAAAAAATTCTATAGTTTGTTGGAATGCCAATGACCTAATAGACCAAAAATATTTTTATTGATCATGAGTGTACCTATGGCATCTAATAGAGAACGGGTGGTGGTGGGGGAGCGTGCGCGCTCTATTCGTAAGCTCATTAGAGAGCAGAGAAGACGAAAAAGAAGAAATCACATCACAAGTGATCGGTTTCCGATTATTTTTCGTCTGTGGAATGTATGTACAGACACACGCGAAGTGATTTCTTTTCTCTATTTAGTCTAGTTTAAGTTCAATAAACGTTTTTCGCCGCACACGGGTTAATTGTTAATAATTAATGAGTTTTTCAAGAGTATTGCTTCTCTATATGCTTTGTCGAGTTGTATTGAGTGTGAATTTCGTTAACTCGACTTATAATCAGGTGAGGAGGAAGTTAAAAATAAAAGAATTAGTATCAACCACAATAAAAAAAAAACTAATATCACGAGGACTATCTGAAAGCTGTGTTGATGTCGCGTGATTTTTTCAAGTGCTGGTATTATATTTTTTTATTATCACTTTTAGCAGCGGTAGCACGGAGGGTACGGAGGGGGAATCACTTTAATTTTAACATTATGCGATTAGAAAGAGGTTCATTTTTAGTTGTGGGAATTTACAGATAGATTTTACTATAAGATTAGTGCTCCACAGTGGCTTTGAAATAATGACAAACAGGGTGACAGGCAACGTAAATCATGGAGTTTATTGCGTTCAGTTAATGGGAACTCTTTAGATCATTTCTAGATAGATTTCAACTTTAGAACATTCAAAACCAAGGACCCATAAAAGCTCCATAAAGTGATGAGCTTTTGTTCTCAATTCGGGGAAAGCTTTCAACGAGCTTTATGAATGTTCGAAACGCGTATACTTCATAGATGCCTTTTACAGTTGTCATCAGAATCCTAGATATGGATAGTTTGAAAGAAGTGGGAAATAAATAAGGTAACGAACGACGATTGTGATACATACTACCTTGCCTGCTAGCGTAAAGGAGCAGG
This sequence comes from Xylota segnis, assembly GCA_963583995.1. Taxonomy (NCBI): domain Eukaryota; kingdom Metazoa; phylum Arthropoda; class Insecta; order Diptera; family Syrphidae; genus Xylota; species Xylota segnis. The sequence goes on along the minus strand of OY757238.1, from coordinate 58,778,624 downwards.
CAAAGCCTGAAAAGGTCGTTCAAATAAAAATTTTCAACAGGAAATAGCTCGACTCACCTAAAGCTACATATGAGCCTAAAAATCAATTACACCAATGGCCACAAAATGTCTGGCATGTATTTCTTTATTGAAGACCAATAAGTCCTATCGCTGCACAAAGTTTTGCCAGCTTTTGAATCACCACTCTTCTATTCCTCTTTTAAAACCTTTACCAATCCTCAATTCAAACACAATTGTTCACTTGCTTCATGTTCCTTAGAACACCTCCCGACCTTAAACTAATCCCAATCGCCACGCCATCTATCGCCAAAAAGTCTACATCAATTTACTTATACCCGGATAACTATTAGAACCGTTCAATAAGAAGGCTTGTCGCCAACTGAGATCATGGCGCCGAGCAAGCCAACATCAAACAGAATTATGCCTTGTGTCTGACGTCCGCTGCCACCAGACACAATCATCAGCAGTGGGGTGAGGTAAATGTGCATTATTTCGATCTAAAGTTAGACGCCAGAAAATGTGATGGCAAATTTGTTGCAAATTACCCTCGGCTTGTTTGGAAATTCGATACACAGAGACTGCAATAAATAAACGGATTCGCAAGAAAAAAAATAAAGAAAAACATGAAAATCAAACAGAAACTATTAAAGCCACAGTGGAATTCCTCCGTATCGGCCTACTCATTTAAATGACATCAAAGAAAAGCATTTCTTTACCCATAACCACCCCCACAACATCCACAAAAGAGAAACATTCCTCTAAATTGCAAAACCCACTAATAAATACCCTCAATTCAATTCCAATAATTGTCTCACTTAATCCAATGATTTATACTAAGAAATCAACCAAGTCCCGACAAAGACGCTAACAAAACCTGATTCCATATAAATCAGGTTAAAAAAAAAAATTACAAAATATACAAAAAAAAAATCGAATAAATTCAATTGCAGCGGGCCAAAACTTGAAAAGAAAATAAAAAATAAATTAATATATTTCTCCTGTTTCTTTTTCTAATTTTAGATCATGGAAAATTCCCAAAAACTCAAAATTTTGAAATACAGAATGAAAAAAAACCAAAAAAAAAATAATAAAATAATAATAATGAACATTTATATATTAAAATTGCTAATGAAATGATTACCGGTCTTGTGGTCGGTCGCAGTCTGTTGTATTTTGAATTTTTTATTCTTTACTCCTTTGGTGACAAAACAAAAAAGAGAAAAAAAAAAACACAAAATTGTACTAAAACGCTTCAATAAATTATTACGACACCTTTTCTGATTTTTTTTTTGGGGACGGGGGTTTGGGGGCCCGCGCGTAGCAATCACAATTTTCCCTCTCGAAAAGATTTTATAAATAAATAAATTACAAGCGCAAGATAAAACACAAAAAAGAAAAAAAAAAAAACAAGACCCGTCTAGACGAAATATTTTATAATATTTATAAGAATACATATCGCACTGACGAACGCCCCCCTTTGAGTATGGTCGTCGTCAACCGTTGTTGTGTGTCTTCTCTGTCACTTTTGACGTAAGAAAATTATTATTTTTTTTTTTCGTGTTCCTACTTTCCTTTCAACCCACACACACAAGTGATAGAAGTCCTAACCCCCAGACAGTTTACGAGAAAAGTGATATACCCTATGCATACTATTTTTTTTTTTTTATTTTCTACTATATTTATAACAAGTCGATTTTATTTTAATTTATTGTTAATATCTAAAAATAGGTATTTTGTTTTTTTTTATTATTTGTTCACGGTTATTATGTAAACAAGAAGATACAGCAACTATTTTTTTAATGAATAATGAAAAGACATCTCTACGTGGTTTTCTTGTGTTTCATTCATGTTCTTGGAAACTAATACATATGTACATTAGTATGTTTAAAAAAAAAGAAAAAAAAAACATTTTCAAAAGCAAGAGATAATTTTTTTTTTTGTGTTGTTGGCTTTGTCAATGCCATTCGCATAGAGTCCGCGAATTTGCATTGAAACTTGTTTTGACATACCTATCTTGTTTTTGTCTAACGTCACTAACGGTGTATAGCAAAACACCTTCAATAATACAAATATAGACAGACAAACATACGTACAATGTAATAATGGCAACAAAGTAGATGATTCTACAGCTTTTTCAATTACAAAATGACAATTTTTGTTTTTTTTTTTTTTTTGTATTTTCTACTTCTTAGCACTCATTGGAGGTGTTTTTCTTCGAAAGAGAAACACTTTTTAATAAACATTGCACTGTAAAGACCACAAGTGAACACACACGCTCTCGAACACACAATTATACGAAACGACTGTGTATAAAAAAAAAAACACACACAAACATACAAACGACAAACCCGGGAGCGCGAACGAGAGAGACGAGTTTTCCTTTTTTTTTTATTTTTTGCTTTTACTTCTCTGTATCAAAGGTTGAGAGGAAATTTTTTATTTTATATTTCTTTTCTAGAATTTCTTGAAAATTTATGTCGAATCCATCGAGACGATTATATATTTTCGAATGTTTTTTCCCCCGTTTTTCTGACACTTTCTTGCTTTTCACTTTTATAACAAAATAAAATAAATATTTCTTTTCTTATTTTTTTTTATTTTCGTTTTTTCGACAGAGGGGTTCACCAAGAGTACATGTGTTTGAAAAGGGGGGAATTCAACTAAATTCATTTGTGTATTTTTATTTCTGGTATAGGTAAACACCGCAGAGATTTTAGTATTTTTTCAAAAGTGGATGATGAATACATACTTGGCGAATGAGAAACACAAAAAAAAAAAATAAAAAGGTCACTCTAGACCCCCGACACGAAGGGGAAGTTAGCGAAAATAATTTGTGGACTTTCCAGTCGGAGAGAAATTTAACTGAGAATGAGAGAATTAGCTGGGAATTGGATAATCCCCCCTCCAAACACAACGGAATATGTGTATATGGAAATAATTTGAAGTAAACATGGAAGAAAAACAAAACAGATAGGTGGAATTTTTCTTCTTGTGAACGAACATAAAAACAAAAAAGTTCAAAACATTACAAGTGAAAGGTATTTGACTCGAGGTTTACTTTTTGTTTTGTTTTGTGTTTTGTATCAACACAACCGAAGGCAATTGTGAGATTGTACGTTTTGTTTTGAATGTTCTTTACAGTTTCGAATAGATTTCGACTTGTAGTCTGAATTTTTTGAACGTTAGGCCGTAAAAAATGGTCCAAAACTTGACCTGAACGAACGAAAATTTCTGTTTTCAATTGAAATTCATAGATTGTTGTTTTGCACAAAATTCTGGACTTTTTCTGACAAAGAAAGTATATTTTTTTTTGTTATTGTTAGTAAAAATAATTTGCTAAGCCATGCGCGATGATTTTGGACATTGGTCACATGATTTTTTTTTAATTTTATTTTCCAATATTTCCATATATTTCAGAAGCACAGAAAATATACAGAAAATACTTAATGCATACGATATGGTACCCAAGCAGGATGTAGAATGAGAATAAAGCATGCAATACAGGCCTAAAAAATATTCCTGTTTGAATTTTGAAATATTATCCGTTGGAGATTATTTTTTTGAAAAACATTCATTGACTACTAAGTCGTATCCTTTTCAGAATTATAATAATTCAGTCAAAGAAATCCCATCCCTTATTCTATAGAAAAAAATATCAAAAACCAAACCAACCGAAAACCAAAATAAATACATATCCTGGTTGCCAGCTTACCTTGATTGATTTCACCTTACGGACAACAAAATTGTTGATATCATTTAACCAAATTTTACATTTCATTAGGAGGCTTTAATTGTTAACTCCAATTTGCAGAAAAATAAAAAAAATTATAAAAAAAATAAATAAAAATATTTATTTTTTATTTTTTTTAAGAATTTAACACTTTTTTAACAAAGTGTCCCTCTTGTTTCACACAAAACACTTTATAGGGTTTTTTTTTTTTTTTTTTAAATAACAAATCACTTGGAGAAGAATATCTTTTTCACTTTGTTTTATATTTTCATAACGAATTTACTTGTTATGCACTTTTTTTTTAAATTAATATTTTGTTTGTGGGGAACGATGAACTTGCATTCCGTGTATTCCGAAAGCATTAAGGATGCGAAAGGATTTTTTATTTTGATTTGAATGGTCAAACAAAATTATTATTATTTTGTTGTTTTTTTTTTTCAATAAGATTAGTAGACAGAAGAAGAAAAAAAAAATAATTCCACGAACTGAAATAATTTTTTAAAACACTTAGTTTTTTTAGAAAGGAAAGTGCATCTGCTTTAGCACATCTGCGAGCACCAAAGCCTGCGAATACACTGTGTAGAATTTGAATTTCTCAAACGGAGTAGTTGCTGATTTGGTTCTTCTGTTGTTTTTGTCTTCTTCTTTTTTTTGTGTGTGCTTCGGCGCTACCGTAAAGAAACAGCAGAAAAAGGGGAATCAAAGCATTTGTAATGTGTACTTCACGTTCGAGCTCTCTCTCTCTCTTTCTCTCCGTCTTTCGTGATTCAGTTATAAAACAATGAATTGTGGATGGTTTTAGCATTTATGTTCCACAATTCACTATGAATTGTTCAACTCATTAACAAAATTATGGAAGATGTATGGCATTTGTAGAAAGAAAAAATCGGAACAAAACAAAAGAAAATAAATAATCTTTGGTGTCTCTCTGGAAGCTTACGGCTCTGGGACGTTTTGATTATTATTGTTTTTGTTGTCCGTCAGTTACGTTTACCTTTGCATATCGTTTCATAGATTCTGGATAACTTGATGCCATAAAGGAGTTCGTTTGGAATACCGTTGGTTGCGCGCGCGTTTTATTCCATGATTTTTGTAGTTTGCCATTTTTTTTTCTCTGTTTTTGTTGTTGTTGTTGTGTTGTTATTGTTTTTTTTTTTGGTTTGTTTTTTGTTGTCTTTCTTTTGCAGATTGAGGTCGACTGCTCTCACTGTTGCGTGTGTGCATGAAATGGTGTGTAGTTGTTTTATCGGATGGCAGGGTAGTGCAGTCGCAGTGGAAGTGGATTGTTTTTTGGAATTTTGGAATTATATAATTTTTATGTTGTTTTGAAGAGATAGCAGAGAATGAGTGGTGGGGAAATGGGCGCAAGTGAAAGGAGAAGGAGGAGGAGCAGTGAATGGTGTGTGTGTGTGGACTTATAAGGCAAAATGTTTTGTAGACACTGACTCTAGAAATATTCGAAATGTGGGGGAGCTGTGTGGGAAAATTTGAATATTATTTTATTTTTTTTTTGTTTCGACTGTTATACTGCTCCAGTGCTTGGGATAAGAAGAGAGAAATCATTGTTTTGGACTTTGCTACGGAAAGTTGTTTTGACTTAGATGAGGATAGGTGCCGTCGCCGCCACGCTGGCTAAGACGATTGGAAAGAGGAACACATATTGGGTGTTCGATGATTTTTCGCAGAGAGATTTTAATTAATACGGGATTGGGGCTGCTCTGAACGTTTGAAAGCAATTTTAATAGACGAGGGAATATTTAGATATGCTGTAGATACATACATTCTTTTTGGTGTCTGTCAATGGAAACATAGAATAACAAGGATTACTTCTGTAGACTGTATCGTTGGCGATGATCAATATCTCAGTGTGAGGCAGAATGAATCATTCAATTTGGATGAGGGGTAGGACGATGGGATAGTGTTGGTCCCTTGTAATCAAAACTAGGAGTTCGAGACCGTTCAGGTAACACAAAACACAGCCATCGAACCGAAAAATTAACTTAAAAGGAGAATTGGAGCCTAAGTGCTTCTGGAAGTTAAATCTCCTTTTCAAAAAAAAATTATCATTGATCTCCTCGATCACTGTGATCAAACATTTACCCACTCTTTAGAATAAGGTGGTTCTAGCGTCATATGCTTGCTTTAGACAGTCCCAGAGAGTCGGCAAGGTAGTGACATGCACAAGTATATGTATGTATGTAGAAGGCATTCAGGCATTCAGTCTTCAAAACTTCGGATCATGTGGTAGATCTTCAGTGACTTCTGGCGTGGGTGCTGCCCTTTTGACTAATTCTGAGCCTTAGCAGTAAAGTGGAGCAATTATGTACGTCCGCTGAAAATAAGAGAAACGGAAGGAACTGGGACAGACCGAATCAATCAAGAATTGGTTTGAAAAATGATTCGTTCATTTCAGTCAATCATTCGATCGTTTATTGACAGAGGCAGAGATATTGTATCTATCCAATACTACAGTCAATCCACAATCTCTGTCTCACTGTTTGTATGAGATTGGTTTGCGTCTCAATCGTCTATTCTCTTTCGTTCGTTCGTTCATACCTTCGTGAATGAAATTTCCTTTTCTTCATATTTCTATCAATATGTTTGTTTCGCTCGTTCATACCTGTGGGGGGTAAGTATTGACTTGGTGATCGATTGGTTTGGTGTTGTGGGACTGAAATCATCAATGCTTTTGAGTGAACGGGTCAAAATCATCGGCCCAGATCTACAAGGAACTTCTTTGTTTACGCAGCCTTTACCAGGCACTACACTATACAATCATCCTACCAATTTCTTTGTTTTAGAGGTCTTCTTATGAGAATAGCAGTACCCCGGAAAAATCATAGTCTTCCACTCCTGAATAGTGTATGACGGTGTTGAATTGCAAAGTAAGAACGAACAATAGCGACCTACAGTGGAACCGTTCAGCAAGGATAAAGTAACGATGTTTTACAGAGTGCTCTGTCGATAAAAATGGTCGAAATTTAATATAGCATTAGAGCCTACAAACATGTGTATGTATGCAGATATCATCTCAAGGACATATTTCACAAGATACAAAACCATACCATGAAATGAAACTTGTTCGGAATTCCTATTGTCACGTAACAACATTTAATTCATCTCCCACATGCAATGAAGTGTCAAATTTGATCAAAAATTAGATACAATTTCACAAATCATCTGCACTGTCCATGATTTCATTCACATTGACTAAATTCATTGACCTACCTTGCACTTTTTGTCCAAAACAGGGGAAAAAACCCATGTTCCAACGGAGTTCAATAACCCAAAATACAAGACTCGTGGAACCAATTGACATGAGGCAGCACTTCATTATTTTAAATCACCTACATTCTCATGTCATAACTTAAGCCAGCGATATAAGTTACCAGACCGCATCCAAGAAAATATAGTTCAGCTAATACCCCGAAAACTGGATAAACAAGTCTAAAATCTAAAAATATTTTTTTGCAAATCAATTTGTGTTATTCAAATGCGGACATTCATGATAAAAATTATGTTTCTATGCACTAAAATAAGTTGTTAAAAACTTTTACCAATAAAATCCGTTTTTAGTACAAATTTGACAGTTGAGGAATTTTTTTACTATTTTTATCGATAATTATTTGAATGAACAACTGACCCGAAAACTTAGATCGATTCTGATTGTTTCTGCTGTGTCTCCAAGTTTGAATATAAAAATCTAAGGTCAACTAAAAATCCAATCGTTATTGATCGTGAATGTCAGCCTACCTTACAATTGTCCAAAAGACAATTCATTCAAAAGAACACACTGTCATCTGTCGATGAGTAATACATGCAGAATCATTCTCTTCCTTTATGTCAAAAAAAAAAAATTCATTTAATGCCCACCTACAAGTTCGCTCGCTCCATCAAATCTGACAGGTAGTAACCATAAACACTTGTATCCCACCCACAGTGTCTGCCAGTCATATGACAACGACGACGTCAACGGGTAAACATATCCCTTATCGGCATCAGTCTTGACGGTGATCTTGAACTCGTAACGCAACCACACCTGCTTGCAAATTGGCTAATTGAATTCCGAAAGGGCAATTTACTATTTTTTCTTTTTAAACTGACAGAAGACAGACCAGCCCCCACAGTAAAAAAAAAATACAACAAAATAAAATCTCGCGGTTCTGCTTTCAATTTATGAATTACCATCCATAAATTATAAATAATTAAACATAACTTTCAACCGAATGACACAGTAAAACCGTTTCAAAGCACCCACAAAACAGAAAAAAAAAATAAAATAAACATTTTAAAGCATTTTACGATCGTGAAATTTTGTTGACAAACGATTATGTAAATTTCCAATTAATACGTCAATCAGTGTGATAGGCAATGAGAAATGAATAAGAAAAAAAAAAAAAATATTATAAATTTACGACTCTAGATTTACAGACAAATGTCCGACACAACAAGGCACTTTCGGGTATATACCGGCATACATATTCATGCCCCGTGTGGCTGATTGGAAGGAATATTCATACGTCAGTCAGAGTCAGAACCGTCAGATAGTTTTGTGTTGTGTACTTCAGCATATTGTGTGTGTGGTCTACGGTATGGAGTTTAATGCGTGAAGCAAGATCGTCGAGTTTGACAGCTGTAGGCAATTGAAGAGGCCTTAGGTTATGTTCACGTCTTTGACAGGTGATCGGTGATCTTCAGTGATACTGCTTATGGAATTAGGTCAGTTTTCGATTGGTGAGAATTTTGACAGAAGGAATTGGTACTTAAGTGTTATGCCATTTTGATATGTGACATTTGTCTACTTTAAACAACTTTACCTTGACATAAGAAAATGGATTAGTGGGACGTGTGCATTTATTGTGTTGTGCTGTTAGATTGCACTTAGTTTTACCTGATCCTATCTGTCAAAATTTCAAATTTAAACACGCTGAAGTTCAATCATTTACCTGCTCAAGGTATTGCTATATGAAATCTACTATCATTCGTGCGCTGTTCTTCAGATTTTCTGATCAAATCAGATCTCATCATATCAAGAAGAAAACGACAGTGAAAAAGTGACACAAGTGTCATTATTAGCACCCTGCTTTCCCAAGGCATGAACTTAATAAGAGAAAAAAGCATCAATCATAGAGTGTTGGACAATATTAGAAGATTTGGGTTTAGTTTTCTCATAAGCTTTATGATTGAACCAAAGTTCATATGTACGAGTATATAGAACTGTCAGATTAGGGTGCAGAAACGATCGCTAGTATCTCCGAACGTAGAAAACGCTTTGTGAAAAGTCCAGCACAACTTTTACGGCCTAATTTTTCACAATTATTCCTGTTTCGCGATTTGTAGTTTTTTCCAAAAGTGACAGTTGTACTAGCTATTTGATGACAGCTTTCGTTTAGCAAAATCTTGACTGCTAAATCTTCTGCTGCAGTTTCGTTATAACGTAACCCAACGTTAATCGTAAAAGTGGGTCGATGTATCTATAACAGGGTTGAAATATGTAAATACATTGAAGTTGAAAAAATGAACTTAACTGAGACTGACAGCGACATTCAAAGATTAAAATCCATTTACATGATCAAAGCATTTCGTACAAAGTTCTTAACGGAGCCAACATCTAACTCAACAAAATCATCTGCCAGGGTTGTTCTTTCCCAATGCAACACAACAGAATGACACTAATTTGACATTTCAAATGCTTTTGACACATGCACCATTGTATAGTTCTCCCCCCCCCCTCTATTCAAGATGTATCCACAAAATCGCACTACCAAAATATGGCAGCAAAGAAATTGCATGGCCAGCGAATTTCAAAAAAAAGAAATGCCAACATGACAGTTGCTGCAAATTCCATTACTGACAGTCAGCATCGCCGTCAAAGGAAATGTAAGGAAAGGCCAAAGCAACGGTAAACAACGAAAGTCACCGATAAAAAAGAAGAAAAAAATAATAAAAAAAAAAAAAAACAGCGAACAAGTTTCCCCGGATAAGCAATTAATAAATTTACGGATGGAATTTTGAAAGTGATACATTTTAACAGCGACAACAGCGACGGCACAATAGATTGTACCAGCTCCAGCTAGGTCGTCAAACTTGCCACGATACTGTGTCGAGCTTACGTCAAAGAAAACATTCGAAAACCAACAAGAACCGGTCCATTAGCATTTTATTTTTCGTAATGACCTCGAATTCCAGTGGTTATTTGGTCAAACAAAAAGAGCGTTATGATTTTCCATCCGTGTGCGCTTTGGCGGTGCTTGGACCACATTAGAAAGCAAACAGAGAGCCATACAGGCATGGTCACTGTTTAGGCCGCACAAAAGCACAAAAAACTCAATGAATCCACTGAGCGGCCTTTGTCGCCTTCTGGATGATAAAACCTTTATTGGATAATCTCTTCGATGAAACAATAATGATTGCTGTTCCAAGAAACACGTTTAAACAATTTTTTTTTCTTTCTTCTTCTTTGCAGTGTTTCTCTAAAAGAAGAGGCGACTTATGTAGTCAGACTGTCTGCTGAATCAGTCGCGTATTGCTTTGGTGTTTAATTTTTTGCTTTTTTAATTCCCCATGCAGGTTAAGCAGATATGAGCCAATAAAGATGATGATGAGCAAATCGATTGGGAGAAGAGGTGCCGCATTTACACAGTTAACCCGTTTCAGGGGGACTGAGTGAGAGGTGCGCGCTTTATTTGATTTACTGCCGCAGATCTCTAGTTCTGCGCTAATATTAGTTTTTTTTTTCTATATGTATACACACTTACCTATATTTGTTGGAGTTCTGAGAATTCGAGAGGCGTTGGCCTTGGAAAGTGTCATTGACAAGTAGGTGAATGAATGCGAATTCGCACGTGCGGAGTTCTGTTTGATTTATCTATGCTTTCGAACGACCTTGCGTTTATGGATTTGGAAGTATCTGATTCTATTGCTACTGCAGATGGATTGCATCAGACAAAAATTCATAGACGAGGAGCGGTTTTTTTTCTATTTTCATTTTGGTTTGCATCTTAAAACTTGACTTGGCCATAAATTTTGCTAGGAAAGATGACAGGTACGGATGTCACTTTTACCCTTTTAGCTGGCTGTCATGTGATCTTTTCGTATGCATACTATTTGGCTTATCTCAAAAGACCATTGGCATCGTAGTTTATTCATTGTTATGCATAATACTTAATAAAAAACAAATCAAGTTTGGCCAATATGAATATGTGTTCAAAATATGCCAACTAAAACAAAAAAAAAAAAAAAAAACAACATCAAGGGGCATTTCTCAATGGACACCAACCTGTTGTGTGGGAAATAGACCGGTGATCCAAACCAATTTAAAATTCATTGACGTATGCTGACCGCTTCAAATCCACTATTGACGTAAGTCATGTATGATTTTGGACTAATTAATTTTAGCATGGAGAACTATTAAAATCAGTCAAGGTTTTCAAATAATATTTTCCGAGAAAAACTTCATAATTTGAACAGAAGTAGGTATTTATTTCGGTGCTAGTCGATAATTAGTATTTAAGACATAAACATTCATTTTGATATATGGTGTTCAACTGCTTGAATAAGTATGCAAACATCCGGTAAGGGTATTTCAGTGCGAATTACTCAATTGTCAATTTGACATCTGTCAGCAATTACTTGTAGATTTGGAGGATTTCATTTTTGTAAGGTAAGTAGACTTGCGATTGGCTTATTGAAGGATTAAGCTTTCGTTTTTCTGATTTGTCATTGACAGTAGAGCTATTTCTGCAAGGCGTTGGCATCACTCATGAGCTGTGGTGTATAGTTGTGAACTTAAGGTGTAAATAGCCTTATCATGTCAAAAACGTTAGAATTGGTGATGCACACAACATGGTCATACTTTTTCTTGATAGCAAAGACAAAATATGATACATACAGGCTCCAGGCTCCATAGAGCTACATCTCCTCCAAAATTACTAAAATTACATGTAAGATCTTGGCCAGATTGTGGAGATGGTAGTAAGGTACAACTTCACATTGACGGGTTGTTCATTGTAGACACTGAAGAGTGTACAATCTAACATGCTAGAGGATGGTTTTATAGTCATGGTGTTTACCTTCTTCCCAGAATCTGCTTCAGAAAAGAATAGAGTAGAGGTTTAGTCTGTAAACCTTATCCTATCTAGCTTTAATATATGTTGACATGTAGCGCGGAGCATTCGCAGAGCTTGTCATTTCAGTAGAACCCTAGAAGTAGAACAAAACTGAGGAGTTCATCGCTTTTGTAGTTTCCTGGAGTGTATCTGCTTTTATTTATTATCTTCATGAGAGATAAAAGGCAATAATTTAAAGTGACATACGAGGCAAACGAGACCTTAAGACCTTCTCTCTTGACCTGGCGGCTAATATACCTGACAGGTATTGTGCTTTAGATTTCACTAAAGGCACTGATTTCTTGAACGTGATTTTCATCTGAAAAACACTGCAGGGATCTGGGAGGCATGAAGATTGAACTTTTCGGTGAATACACCATATTTTCTGACACATTTCCTTGGACTTTCGAAATCTACCTCATTTTCAGCTGAATTTCAAGAAATCTTAGGCTACAACCCTAGACTTATCGGTTTATTCAAAATATAGATGGTGTGGTGACTGCAATGGAGTAGAGGACACGCCAACTTCCTGTGTAAATTAGCAAATTTCAGCAGAAACAGAAAGTCCACCGTCGGAGAAAACCCTCCTTGGGCGGATCGGACCACAACAAGAGAAGTCTAGACAGACCACACACTAAATCTAAACTAAAATCTACGATATTGAATAAAAAACACTTCTATGGATAGGGTATCTCAAGTTGAAGACATGAAGCATGATATTGGCTGGATATAGTCCAAGGAACCTGTCCTGGATCTATAGGTCTATAATAAGTGGTCCTTCTCTTAAGATCGCCTTTTGCTCTAAATTTCCATAAAAAACTCTGTTCTAGATGCTGCTCCTGATACACTGAGTTGTACTATCAAATGATTTTCGATGAGTTTGTGCGACATTTATGCTTCTGCCCAAATTTAAGGTCAACATTCTACGCATTTAGGAATACACTACATTTGAATGTGCACGAATGGCCTTAGAATCAGTCAAGACTCCGGTTCTAGTACAACAATATAAGGCTTCTCTACTCATTAGATACACAAGTGTATATCTGACGCCTGTTAGCTGTGTTTCAGTAGAAAGAGGACAGTGCTGATGTGAAGACAACTGATGCCATAAGCTTATCATGACTGAAATATGTAGGTACTTAGTTTCTTACATAAGACGAGGAACTCCTAGTAACATGAGTAATCCCTACGATTTATACACACCTCTTCTGAACTTCTGTGAACTTTTCCTTTGTTTTCCTTTAGGTTTAAGGTTTTTAGGGCTATGATTGCACTTAGACATCTAGTCCCTTCAATGACAGTAGCCCTCAAATTTTAGTTCGAAGACTCTTCCTTTCTTTCCTTTTGGTTCACATCCTACGACTCATTCTCTGAACAAAGAATAGTTAGTTTCTGTTTTGCCAGATATGTGCATACATTGTTTGATAATTATGTTCTGCAACATTGTACATTGATTACGTACTTGAAACATACAATCTAATTGGTTATTATTTTTATATGGCAAGTGTTGACCATAAAATATAGTTTACGATGAAAATTCTAACCAATAAAACAATACAACAAGAAAATATGTGTTTTTACAACTCATGCGCATGATTACCCACTTGAAGAGCAGGTGTGATTTTTTGTTATTTAATGTTTAAATATCGCTTGTTCGACAGAAAACAATTAAAATAAATGAAAGGATTTCCCATGAACTGTAATGGAATTACATAGAAGCTGTTAAATTGATTTATTTTTTAACGTATACATATATTTGCATACTTGAGTAACACCTGATGTGGCATAGGTAATAAATAATTTTTCTTTTCATCTGTTTTATGTTGTGGTTAGCATGACCTGAACGAATGCGTACTAAATTTAATGAACTCACGGTTTATGGTTCGATTCTGGAATTTTGACGGTTCTCGGTAGCTAGTTTTTGTGGGAACTGATCAGAGAGTACTCTGCGATCGATTGAGTTAAATGATCCAATCAATCGGTTCTTTAATGTCCCAACAGGTCTTGTTTTGGTTCGATTTTCCACCTATTTCTGAGTTGTAATGGAGGAATGTAAGTATTCTTCAGAGTTACTTGTGGAGCTAAGTACATCCCTGGTTTTGAAATTTCTCAGATCATCAAGATTGTCAAAGAAACAGCCTTTCATACAAAACTTCGAAACAACTAAAGGTCTGTTGACATGAACTGTCACTTTCTTGAACGCTGAATGCATTCAGTCTGCCTGCCTGTCGTGTTTCTTTACCACACAGTTCCTTACAATGCAGATGATTGGTCAACTTTTCGTGACGAGTCAAGTGGCAACGAATAGTTACTTTTGTGCCTGCCAACATCTATAGTATGTACACAGCCGTCGTTAGACGCATAGTATCCTGTGGATGCCTAATTTGGTGGCCTGAAGTAGATACGACCCTTCTTGCACCGTTTAAATGCTTCCAACCGCAGATAATGAAACCAAAGTGATGCGTTTAGATTAGAACTTGAAGGAAGCCACTTTTAGACAGACTTGTATTGCCGCACTACTCCGAGCTGGACACACCTGGGTACTAAACAACTAGTTGGCGCAACAGGTCGATGGGACTCAGGGCCTAGGTTCTCACAATTATTCGTGTTGTGCGTGTTATATTCTTTACACGAATGGAAGGGGCCTACTGTTTAATGCCGTGTCCGAAGGGCTATTGGTTATTTGACAAGCTTTCTCAGGACAATTCTACTGTCGGATGTTTATCTGACGCTCGCGGGGCCACGGCGCCCACAACAACACCTGGGTACTGGCAGAGACTATCTCACACCATCTCCTGGCTTCAGGACTTCAAACACAACAGTTTCACTGAATGTGTCTATAGGGCTACTTCCTCATTGTTCTCAGATTTGAATCACTAAGAAAGTATCTTCATCACAATGCAAACCTGATGAACGTATTAAACCCCTCCACTGCAGATGAGAGATTTCATGCCACTACCGAGCCATTGTCTGCGATTTCAATTCCTAATACAATTCAGATTGACTTTTCACCAAAAAAATCCCCCAATTGTTTCCAAATTCTATGGAAATCATCAAAAAAAAAAGAAGAAAAAACTAGCATCCTTCAACCACCAAACAATAGAGCAACTCTTGCATACAAATCCGCAGCCTTCCATAAATTTCCAAAGTAATTAACGTACTCCAACAATAAGAAGGTCTAGAATCCAATTTCCCCCTTTTTCCCAAAAAAAAACAACAAAAGCTCCTTCAATATCATTCTCGTTTCGAAGGCAAGTAAGTACCAAGTCGCATTGACCCGCGAACTAAAAATTTCATCCGCGACGCACTTTCAAGACAATAAACTATATAAAACAAAAATTTAAGTGAAAAATTCATTAAAACAGATATGTATGTATCTATCACTCTTTAAGAGTGTGATGAGCAACAAAAAAAAAAAATCAATATACACAAAGTAGTACGCAACAAATGCGCACCAATTCTTTGTGCTTTCTCTCGCATCTGTGCTACGTTTTGGAAATGCCGCCACCGAAATATCTATACATGCCTAACCTTCCTCAACAAAATCAAAAAAGAATTACTTCGCAGCAGAATATTACGAATTCACCTTGTTCCCACAGAAAAAAAAAAAAAAGAAAAAAATAGAATGTATCTGGTACTACGCACTGAACGATGATGTGTGTAGTATCTCAACTCGTTGGCCATTAGTTCGATTAGAGGAAATCGAAAATAATACACACAACAACTTGTTAGTCGCATCGACTACAGTATCCCCTCCCTCCACACTGCATATGCTCTAGTTGTGGTCTTCAAAAGTCAATCTAGATTGATTTTATTTATCTTCCTTTTACGCAGTCAATGTCAGCAGAACAAACTCACACACATACGGATAGTGCCTATGTTTCATTTTTCAATCGCGAGTTAGGCCTAGAAATTACAAAAAAACTACCAAAAGGTTATATGAGCCTCAACACTATATTGCATCGCATTGCATACTGAAATAATAACAAACAGCTGTCCTTCCTTATATTGATTTTCTTTTTTTCCTCTTCTTATACGTATGTACATATGTATCTGTCTATCTATACAAATCAAACATGAATAGTAAATGAGAATAAGAGAGAAAAAAAAAAAAAAACTATTTATAGATAGCGCAATGCAAAATGCAGCAGCTAACACCACACAGTGGTGGGTGGTGGATGGGTCTGTGGATTTTAACGTTCATTTCGAGTCAAACAAACCCTTCAATCGATTTCAATTCGAAAAGGTCAAAAGCACACACACACAAACACCCACCCAAACCTAATTAAAATGAATATCCTTACCATTCTGATAAAACGGCTGAGTTTCTTTTTCATAAAGGACTCCACTGTTGTGTCCTGCGTTGGGTGTCTGGAATGCGCCGATGAATTTGCAAAATGATACCGCGTCACACTTAGGTACACATCATGATTGGGATCGAGTACAATCCGCTTTTACTACGCGTTTTCCCGTGTAAACACTGAGATACTTTTTCTCCTTCCTTTTGTGTAATATAAACAATAACAATGCACACGTAACACGGTGGAAAAATCGGGTCAATTCACTGCAAAAAAACCACACACACGAGTGGTGAATAAAACAACACAAAACAAAATATCACGCATACGCCCGAGTGCAAAGCGGATTTATTGTAACTTTTTGATTTTTACAAATGTCCTACGATATGTTGTGATTGTATCTTGTTTTTTTTTTTGATTTGTTTATAGCAAATCTAAACAAAAAATAAACGTTCAAGTTCAAGAGCACCGTTCAGTCACAGAGTGGATTGCACAGAGTGTGTCGAAGCTTGTCGTAGTGTGAAGCTTTTACCCGTAGAACAACAATTTAAATATGAAATTGCACATTTTTCGTTCCACAACCCTCCAGCGCGAGTGTTCTTTAGTTTTTCGTGTTTTTATTTTTTTTTTATTTTTGTGTTTTTCTCATCACACAGTGCAGGACCCATACCAGTGCAGTTCGGATGTTTGGTTGGCTGGAAGGGTGCTTTGGTGATTCTTTTTTTTTTTCGTTTTTTGAGGGAGAACGACAAGTGTGTAGCCAGTTGTAGTAGTAGTAGTAGTAGTCGAAGAAGAAGAAGAATAGTAGTAAACTAGCAAGAACGACGGCGCGCAATGCAATTGTCAAGTGAGAGTGTGAGAAGTACGTGGGTAAATGGAACGTAGTACTAGAATGACGTATGCAATGGCTGAGAGGGTGCAATTTTGTAGGACGACTTGGTTAGGGGATGGCTTAGCTTGGGGATGGAAATCGAGAACAAACGGAAATTAAAAGAGAGGAGGTAGAGGAAATAACCATCGTAATAGAGTTGAAGATGCGCAGTATTGCCAGGATTGTCGTAAATTAAACTTGGAGCTTACCTGCAGTACACACTAGGATGGTGGAGGGTAATCTATTTAACGAGGTGATAAAATATAGGAAACTCAACCACATATCATTTTTAACGACAGTAATGTGTTGTCGGTTAGATGGATTTTCTTCGTTCTGTTGTTTATTGTTTATTGATGGCGAATAGAACATTGAAGGAGTATTGCAGTTGCATTGCATTGCATGGTGCATTCTTTAATGGAGAAAAGAAAATTAAATCGTTAATGTTGGCACTAGTAATGCAGTAAAAAGTTTTAATGGTGTTCATACATTTAGATGGACTACGTATATATATATACATACATATGAATGTCATGTCGTAGATGACAGTGTCAAGAGCTATGGAAATGTAGAACATCACTTGTGGACTGATGCCTATTCTAGAGGGTAGCCCATCTCGACTGACTTGGCAGTAAACCATCGTGTCAATCCAAATTTTCAATACATTTTCCATGGTTTCGACCCCTCTTTCAATATTAGCTTGTCTTTACATCCCTGAATTATTTTCATTGAGCGCACAGGACGAACAGGAGAATATATTTGGTTATCCATCTGGAAACCAATCTGCGTATACCAGCTGCACTTTGTGCATTATTTCGACCGAAATTTCTTTTCAAAATTCTCACTAATTCGACAACAGAGTATCTATGTACTTTTCAAGAAACTTTGCAATATTTCCCAAAGTTTTTCAAACGTAAATCGATGCATTTCACGAGTTTCTGTTAGTTTTTTGACATAAGGGCTGTCAGTGTCAAAAATTACGTACGATTCAGAAAGAATCCAACAGATGGCCCACCTTTTACTTCAATCTATGACACTAGAAAAAAGCATGAAAGATGCTGCCATGCCATAAACTGCACGCAACGGTCAATCTTTGGGGATACATTGATGCTTGGTCGAACACTTGTGGATTGTGTTAGCTCCGATAATGGCAATTCTGCTTGTTGACATAGCCGCTAAGCCAAAATAGGGATGCAGGCCCAAGTCCAAACATAAAATGAGCCGGGTTTACTCTCTGGCGATGCCTAATTCTGCTGATCAGTGACGAATCGAAATTTCTGGGTCTTCTTCGATACTGACTGTTACGGTGGCTATGTTTTCTTCATGTTGCACCAATTTCTCTCTGGTTGGTGGCTTAAGGTCTAAAAGAGTGTGCTTGGAGGGTACACGCTCAAAATTTTCCAAAGTGCAACGAATTGCCTCCCGCACACTGAAGCCATGATGACGATCGGACACAGAAACAGGATGCTGTTATCGAACGCATTTCAGTTAGAAATTATTCCAGAATGGACCTCTGAAGGAACTGATTAAATTCTGACAGTTAACCGCTGTAAACATATTTCTTTCATCAAGTCCCCTATAAGTTTTCTTATAGCAAAAAAAAATTAGTCTTTTGGGAAGCAAATGAATTAATTTTCCATTCTATTCGAATTAAACTACACTCTTCCCTGTCATCTGGGCAAAAAATTAAGACAACCCCAAAGCTTCCGCAACCAAACCTGGCAATGCTGTGTGTGACCCCTCAGCTTACACGTGCCACCAGATCCATAACAAGAACACCACGAATGGAGTGCACACGCGAACACCAAGAAGAACCTCCTAGATTGTACTACAAACCTACTAAAGACCACCTGCCCACCTCCTTTCCAAAAAAAAAAAGAGGAAAACCTGCTGAATTTTCGTCGGTCGTGTGCTTTCATTCTGTCATTTTGGTTTCATTTTGCTTTTTTTTGCGCTTTTTCCTTTTGTTTTTGCCAGGACTACGATGAGGATACAGGAGAGGACATCAGGTGGTAGTAGTAAATGATAAATGGCTGGGAAAATTCATATTTTTCTTTTTTTTTTTTTTTGACGGATAAAGCGCATGCGCATGCAATATGCAGAAACACGTGTGACGTCATAGTTTCGAAGTCAAAGTAGAACAAATGTTGGTATACGCTGTTGGTTGGGTGGTGTTACGTCATTTATCGGGATATTACATCTCTGGATTGGTAACGGTTAGGTTATGAGATTGAGTGGTTGTAATTGAAAGTTAACAACGAACGACGCAGACGATGACAACGACGAACGATGCTGATGGTGATGGCGGTGCTGGTGGTGGTGGTGGTGGTCATTATACGTCATTCCAAATTGCGTCGCATTAAGATGCAATCTGTTGTGTTGTTGGTATTTGTTTGGCTTTACGAAAAGGTGTGGAATAGATGGACGTTGTACTGGGGGCTGTGGGAGGGATGTTCGAGGGCTGCATATCCCCACCTACCTACCTAGTACTTACTTTTTTTTCTTTCGTTTGATGTTAAAAAATAAAGGTGGTGGTGGTGTTCTACCCACTAAGCATTAACGTAAGTGCGTGCACATATTTAATTAACTAATAGAGCGGAATAATTGGGTTTCTGTGGCAGAGAATAGCGGCAGGGATTACAATTGGCTCCATATGTTCGATGGTGAGACGAGAATGTATGACGTGACGTTGTGCTTTGAATGTTTTGATAAGACGGGGTTTCCCTTTGACTTGTTGACGGAGGTTTTGGGATTTTCTTAAGAATTTCCTCGATTTCACTGGAAGGACTTGGATGGTTTTTCAAGGACATGGTTTGTTTTTTCTTTTTTTTTTCTCTCTTTTCGTTTAGATATGTGAATGTGATAGTGGAAATGACGCATCGGGAGCATTGGCACAGCTAATTGGATATTTTATCGGATGACGAAGTGTATAAGCCGTGGATATCCTTTTGCGTTGTTAAAGGATGTTGATGTGTATTGGAGACGATGATGCAGAAGAGTATAGTCAGAGTTTTCGGGGAAAAGATGATTCAAAATGCGTGGGATTACCATAATTTTGAAGGATGAGTATGTTGTTGGAGGGATATGACTAGGACTTTTGTACGTTGTACGTTACAGTCGTGAATATGCAATGTAAAGAGGTTTGTAAGGCATTGTCGAACTGACCTACATACACTACTTTTTTATTCTCAACCTCCTATGGTGTTGGGTATTTGACGTAGCAGTGAAGAAGAAATCATCATCTCGGTGAGAATGCCAACATTTCGGTAGTCTATTTAGTTATTGTGGCGATGAAGCATGGAGCTCGAAAGAGCTTCCAAACAAGTATCAAGTCAGGTATCGGAATATCCTTGGGATATCAAAGGGGAGACACTGCGAGCGTTGGAAAATATTGAACCTGAAATGTCTAAAATACGTTTAGCTGTGAATGAGGGAAAAACCAAGTCTATGCTGTCAACAAAAAGGGACACAAAATATGGGTAATTCTGACGAAATGTCACAATAGACAGCTGTAGTTTTGAGGTAGTTAGGGACTGCGTTTACCTCTCGCTTCTGTTACAAATTTTTACAACAGCATCACTTCAAATATCTAAGGAGCTCCTGCCAATCGCTGTTTTTTTTGTTAACCGAAGAAGGGCTTGTCAGGAAACACCAAGGTGACTCTGCATAAGATGAAGATATTCTTCATACCCTTGAACGCAAAATTCTTCAGATGATCTTCAGTCCTGATTATATTAATGGGCTTTGCAAGAGAAGATTTAACAGCCAACTCTAGGAGTTGGGCAAAACATTACACAACAGGCACGTCTGCGGACGTGTACCGCAGTAGAGAAGGACCTCACTTTAGTCTCCATCTGAAGGCAGTCTCCTCATACACTAACTGGAGAGGCTTGTTGGTTAAGGCCCAGGTCCACCCCGGATGTAACCGAAGTCGGCAGGAGTTGGAACGAACTGTCATTACACGGATTGCACAGATGCGATTGACGGCAACGACTTTATTACATTCAATGCAGAGTACTGAATGAAATAGAAATATCTACGGATGCCCCTCTGTTAACAGTGTACAGGTCGCGTAAAGGCAACGCTATTTATGGGATTGATGATGGAAAGGGGCTGTCTCAGAGTGTTAGCCAGGTTTGAGGCATTGCTTATAGTCTATTCCATTCATTTTTAAGGCTTTTACAGGTCAGCGCCCTGGGGATCTGTACAAGCGCCAATTTTGACATTTTATTCGTTGCTCCAGGTGCTTATGGTCGCATCAATCCCCGAATTTCAAGTGTTGTTCAAGAACAGAACAAACAAATTGGGAATATCAGAAAAAACTGTCTTAACTGGCCCGGAAATGCTTACCTCTGAACTCTATGGGATGTTAAGAAACTGACGAATTCCAGCTCCTAAAAAAATTTCATCTCTCTGTGTAACTACATGGTGAGATGTTAGCTTTTTCTTCTTCCAGGAATAACAATTCACCATGGAAGACTTAAGGAAGATTAAACTTCGAGTTTTGTGTGGAGTTTTCATCTTACCCATACCTAACAACAGAAATATATTAGATCCCACGACCTATACATCGTAAATTGATACCCATAGCATAAAATCTGAGAAATAACAATCAGAACCTTAAATAATAATCAAGTTACGTTCCACAGTTCCCATGAGCCGAACACACATGAAAAATGACAGCTCATACCACTGACGTCTATACGTCTGACGTCTAACGTCTGTTTCTCATTCATAATTCAGTTTGAATTAACCCATCAAATACCCGACGGGACGGACAATTTAAAATAAAATGTGTACTAATTAACGATCACTTTCCCACGGTCCATACAACAACATACGAGAAAATACCGTTCTACAAACGAAATTCCAGTATCCACCCACCCATTCAGCAATAATCTACCTACATACCATTCCCAGCCGGAGTGCACTCAATCTATTCAGCTGGCGTTCTCCCAGCAGCGCCGTGCACAGATGTGAGTCATTGCATACGAACTCATGTGTGCAACAGAGCTGATTACAAACGAACCTTATGTCATGTGGTTGCAATTAAAAGTCATTGACGCCAACCGCCAAACGCCAAACATCGGATGCTGGATGGGAGTACTCGTAGGTGAGTAGGTGTTGCGCGTACGAAAATGCCTCTACATCCACATATGTACACACTGAAGCAATTCAAAGAGTCCGACCTCTAGTGGATTTCATCGTCGTCGTTGTGGAACGATGACAGAAATGTCAAAGTTTATGGATCCTTGTTTACAGTAAAAAGGAAGTCGAATATACGAGTAGAGACCCTACTGGGAGTGGGTTCATAATATTGATGATGTGAAATTGCATTGTGGGGGCGACCTCAATGTTGCAGTTACAGATGGTTTCGCTTCCGGTGAATGGCAATCTAGATGCAATACGGCCCACGCATGCAACAAGCCTGAGCATGACGGAAATGAGATCTTCCGCTGCAGCACCCACAGCATAACTGGGTGGGATGCTTACCCAAAGCCACAGCCAGAGCCAGAGAGTCACTGAGAAGAAATCCTTTAGACGCCCTCTGCGCTGCATCGGCCATCTCTGGTGGTATGTCGGTACATGTGTATGTATTGCACATGCACCAGCAGCTAATCAATAATTCAGGCGAAGGGAAGTCTCATGCTACAGCTGGTGGTAGTAGTAGTCGTGGTGGTGGTGGTGGCGGTGGTGTAACTGGTAGTGGCAGTGAAAAAATATCGCAATGTTGTGAAATCCCATTTTCAACTGCGTAGTTTGTATTTTAGCCCACGGTACACATTTTCGGGTCGATAGCGGTAGGGAGTGGGCTGCCAACCATGGTTGGCATGGTAGGAGCTCTCAGCTAAGCTGAACTCTTTCACAGTGTGTTGCGCAGTTGTTGCAGCAACGAGGCGGCGGCGGCAGGCTTTTTTGTTTTTGTAGATGATTCACGGAGGTGCACCGTCGAAGCGGAAAGTTTTCACACAGCTTCCACAAGTTTCCTCCTCCCGTTGGCATTTGATATACGATACCCACTGGGATGGGGCAGCAGCCAGCAGCCAGCAGCCAGCATATACATATGAAGATTCTGGAAGCTTTATTCATCGCAACTGACAGAGTATGTCCGGTGCATAGCATTGTGAATGTCATTGTCCACGTGAGTAAATAACAATGGCCGCACGTGGCAATTGAATTGCTTGGAGGGTGGGAGGTGGGCCACCTACAATCATGCCCGGGGAGGTATGGTTTTATAAGCAGCAGTTGGGGGTGGATTTACGTTTCATGTAATTGGAAGATGTGTCTCGGAATATCAAATGAAGCTCCCTACCTCCTCGCCACACACCGCTCTCTGTTTTGAGGATGAAAAATCGATGGATGGAATGTGTCTTCTTTAATTATGGAGGAAGCAAGGAAGAAAAGTAGTTTCTTTGGAAATTGTTTGCGCACTTGAAATGAAAACGGTGACATATTGTCAAGCAGAGGAGAGTTCGTTGCTAAATGTGATTTCATGTTTCGGAGTTGTGGGAAAGTTTCGAAAGACGCATATTTTGGAGAAAGCTCGAATCGCTGGCAGATGGGTTAGGGGCTGAACAACTACGTTTCTGGTGGTTTTAGTCATTTGCGTTTTTGGATTTTACAATTCACTGGGATATTTCATGATACAGCGACATGGGAATCAGTTTTTACTGAGGAACTGCATAGAGACTTGTTTAGAGTTCACTCATACGTCCTTGGCTAAGTTTTGGGACACTGCAGTTTGGGGGTTCACTTAGATCGTCAAATAATTAACAGGGAATGAGGACAGAGTAGTAAAACTAAATAATAGACTTGTCAGACTTTCTGGTTTTCGAAGGAAAGCTTCTAAGGATTAATGTCCTCAGAGACCTCCATATCAAAGTCTGATGAGACCTCTTCAACTCCATTTTTTAGCCTTACCAAGAGTAGCACAATCATTCTGACCAGACAAAGATCCAGTGTAGTCATATTGGATCCTCCATCCGATTAATTCTTAACCTCTGCTCAGATGATTGCAAGATCTGTAAAATTTGTCAGGCCTGAAAATTTTCTGGCAATTGCTCCAAATGAGCTGACAATGACAAAGTAATTTGCAAAGTTAAACTGACAGTTTACACGGCTCTTAGAATCTGCAAATGTCCTGAATGGCTGACAATAGCCTGACATGGATGCAAAAGAGTGTTCAGACTATTGACAGATACTTCAAAATTTGCTGTCAGATGCCGATTTGGCAATCATCTGACAGTTGTTTTGCCACAAAATTGTCTGACAAATTTTTCAGTCACAGATCTGGCAATCGTCAGAACATACTAGGTAGCTTCAGAGTGATTGCTGCACTAGAGGTAGTGATGTCCCTCTTCTGTGTAGATTTGCAAAGCTCCTGGATATGTTTTTTGTACAATTTAAGTCCGCTCAAGGACTTTTGCTACATTTATAAAGTTAAAACACAACCAAGGCATTCGGGAAATTAAGTAGAGAAAATAGGGGATACTGATGCACGTTGGTTTTAAATGTTTGTGGATTGTAATGTGAGGGAAAAATAGAGAGAATTTAGGAAATAAATAGAAAATAGAAAATTAGGAATGTCCGAAGATAGGCTTGAAAGATAGGTGTAGGGAGAAAACTGTTGAAGGAGCGGAATGCAGCCGGCTATTTTGCTGGAACACTGTTGGTAAAAAAAAGCCCCAAAACAAAGTATGACAGGAAAGAAGAAGCTTCTGTCTCCAATTAGTTTCACAGGGCGATTTTGAATTCGATTTAAACGCTCCAAAGAGGTTTGGTGTGAACCGGACAAGACATGAGCATTCTCAAATTTGGGGCGTACGTATGCCTTTATGTACATATATTGCAGCCAGATACGAGAGCCTAAGCACATGAGCTAAACGGAGGTCGCCGCTTCAATTCCACGCTGAATATAGGGATGAATATACATATGATAAACTTCGTGAATTCGATTAGAAGTACCAGACAAGAGATCATTTATGAAAATAAGGAAAAGAGTCGGACACAAAACGGAGACCTTAGGGTCGCCATCATTCGTCTGGTAGATGGCCAACGTGAAATCGTCGAAAAGAGGATGTTCATCGGGATAAAAGAATCTGCTCTCAAACACTGTCAAATTCCATGGAAGTATCAAGCACAACCCACCAGTATGATGCAGAGACTGGTTCTACTTGTCGATGAGATATACCATCAAAGCATAAGCTGACGGTGTATCAGCGTTTCGATGACATTAGAAAGAAGGAATGTACAAAAGGTAATTTGAAAGAAAAGAAGATTTCGGGCTGAACAAATGCAGTCCTACATTTACTCGGGAAAAATCCAGAGCAATAGGATAGATAAAGAGAAGCTTACACAATGGTTTTGCTGAGTGGAAGAACACCTCCACAGAACTATGAGATTCCGACTCGAAGGACCATTCTTTGATAAATTTTGGCAGATTTTTGGATAAATGTCGAGCCTACAATTGGAACAGTCACATTAAATATAGCTGCTTCAACAAAATTTGCTACATACAGAGGGACATCTGGTAAGCGAAAGCTCTTTAATCCCAGAAGAGGATTAATATGATTTCCGTTGGTAGTGTATATTCCTCAGCCTAGTACAGAAACCTGGCTATACTAGGCTGACATTCTATGGTAAAAGTCATGGTCAAGTACTTGTCTAAAGCGTCACTTAAGGAGGTCCAGATCTGCTAACTGAGAATGCAGATTTCCATGCGTATCTATGAATATTTAGAAATGAAGATTCTCCATTTCGTTTTCTTCATAAAAACAGGATACAACCTACGGTTCATGAAACATCACTGAAGATATGTGATCGTTAACGTGGAGAACACCAAACCATTCAAATAATTGTTTGGTGCAACAGTAGGATCTAACTTCTGATTGTTGAGGTTCTTGTTAATGTTCCTTCCGAATGGCAATTCCTTGTGATTTTTGTGACATTCGAGAGAGGTATCAGTAGCAGCAACCGCCTGAAGAATCTCAGAAAGGAGCAAGAGTAGTTGGATGCCACTTGAAGTACTTGTCGAGAAGACAATATAACTACAGAAGTAGGGATGTGGTACAAGCGGTAGAAAAAGTCGTACACATCCAGTTGCCATTCCCACAGGAGACAGTGCCATGTTTTCTTTATTATCAGCATCTAGCTATCCCACCCAGAGATAGTTAGGCACCCTAATTTGGATTTCCCTCCCTCTGACTATTCAAAACGTCTGTGTAAATTCTTTATGGTTACTACCCTCCACCTTCTTGACCTTGTGCAGGCTGTCGCACCCGAATCGCGACCACTTTCATTCGGCCTAATTCCTGTACAAACTTTCCGCCCAAAAGTCAAACACTTTTCAATCCCCGTCCGCCCGCATATTTGACAATTTTCTAAAAGTGCTTAAGAGGTCTTTAAACTTTCCCCATTAAAATTCTCGACAGTACGTCTAGACGTTCGAGCGGCAAACACATCCACACCCCCTCCCCCGCCTCGTGTTTCGTGAATTGACAAATAGATATGGCAATTAGGCCTTCACCCCTTCCACGGTGTGCCATCGCCAACGGAACGGGCCTCTTCCAAAAAATTTCTTAATTACTTTAAATTTCGTTCCGCTTACTACTTGAATCCACTTAATATTCCACTGAAAAGCGGTTACTTCTAAAGTGACACACAGCACCCCGGCGCGGCGCTTACTCGCCATTCACCCGTTCGGGGCTTCCTGCAAATACCATTCAAATGAGACCGGGGTGCTGCTGCGCGCCATTGTAGTCAATGGCCTGTTGTTGCCGCATGACGCAGGGGGTTGACGGGCTGACGTTGAACTCATTTAAATTAAAAAAAAAATAAAACCGGAGCTCCACGTTGGATGGATGAATGATGTTCCGGCAGTTCTCCCCAAGGAGTATCTCATTATTTTTTCCGTTTTCCTTCTTTTTTTTTCTGCACATTGTTCACACTTTGTGAATAATTGCGACGGGTAATGCGGTACACGACGAGAAGTGGAACCGTGCACCACGGAACGGGATTATTATGCGTTTTTCACACTTTGTCTGTATGTGTGCGTGTGTGTGTGTCCAGGTGGGCGAGGAGAAGAAGGAAATGCAGTAACTTGACGCAGTTTTCCTTCGGATTAACGACGAGGACGACTTTGAGAGCGTGGAGCTAGCTCCCCAATGGCTTTTGCATGCAAATTTAAAAGAGTGTAATGATTACATCATCGGTTTCATTGCACATTGAAAGGTGTGGTGTCGTGTAATGTAACGGTTGGCCCGTCGCACTGGGTATACGAAAGTGCTCTCTGCAAGTAAATTGTGGCAATAAGTTGCCACCCAATTTTAAATGTTGTCGGTGGATGGAGGGGGGCGATTACGGATGGGGTTGGAATGGTAAATTACTCGCATTACGGACATTAAGGAGAAAAAAGAAAAAAAAAATGCCAATGCAAGCAACTTTGGGGTCAAATTAAAGTAGGACATGGAAATATGAGCGCAGAGGGCGTAATACAGTGGCGGCTCGGTTGTACCCCGGAAGCCAATGAGAATAATTAGAACATGGCGTAATTGGTGGAACAACATCGTAAAGAAATTAATGTTGATGTGCGATGTTTTGGAGTTACAGCTACTTCAGGTCATAAACTTGAGTGCTTGAGGGCTTAGTAGGTGAGTTTTTGGTAATGGTTCGAGAAGGAAACCATAAAGTTGGGCTTTCTGGGCAATGAAATGCCGGGTGTTGCTACATTTTAGCGATCTGTACAGGGTTTAAGGTTCGTGAGTTCTGCAGAGCTACATCCAATAGAGTCGACTGAGCTGTATCGTCAGGAGACCCTAGTACCCTCCTTGTAACTATGTTCGGTCAGTAGATGAAAACAATTGTGTCCTCTATGTAACGATCGGCTATTTGAGTTTGAGGAGAAAACGTACACAGCCACATGGAACTATGGAATTCAAAGAACTGTCCTGTCCACCTATTTTAATGCAATATCCCTAGTAATTCGATTTCGCCAGGCGTAGGACTACCTTTAAAAAAGAACTGAGTTGGGAATAGAATGTTGTAGATGTCCTACTGAGGCCCCAACAAAGCCAACAAAGCCATCATATCCATCAAAAACCGATTCAAATCGGATCAAAAACTTTAGAGAGCAACTCCAACTCCCTCAGCTCTAGGAACAGCATCAAGTTCTGCTGGATTCCGGGACATATGACAACGCTAAACAACCTATCATCAGATCAGTCGGTCTGAACACCCATTAGCCAAAATTACTACATGACCAATGCAAGGTGGAGCTTACTCACCTTATGTCGCGTTTCTAGAAAATGCGTTCAATGCAACTGGAAAGGACTAGAGACCTCCTATCACCAAATAGGCCATAGCTGACGTTCCTCATAAGTATCTTCATAGGCCGCAACTCAATGGCGCACCACCTTAGAAAAATGACAATCAGCGTCACACACGTTTACAGAGGGTGTGGTGACACAGAGTCAGAGGAAGAGATATACATATTTCCTCTGCGAATGTTTAAGCCTTAACAGCCTTAGATATGTACATAAGCATTTGAAAAGTATCTTCTAATGATCTCATCAAACTGCCAGACAACCTAAAATTCATCATGAAAACGTGGTAGATCAGGAGGTCCGGTCCCGGCATAGCCTAACTGTTGAACTAATTGTCATGTTCCTGGTGCCCTCGGTGTCATACGTTTGTGTACTGCTCGTAGCGGACTCCAAATTATTCCCAATCGGACGAAATATTTCACTATCTGTTCCCAAAAACACCATCTAGTTACGAATTTCGAATTGACGGGCGAGGTTATTGTCCTCTCTCACTTTAAGACTTGAACTGTCTTTAATATTCCAACTAAAACGCCATTAGCCATTGCAGGTGTTGAAGATCCAACAAGGGTTGGAGATAATCCTGAGCACTGATGGTTGAAAAATTGGGCAGAGATCGGAATTTTCGATCCCCACTGTTGTTAGGACACTCATTTATGTATATCTTCCAAGTAAATGTTTCAGATAGCGAAGCAACTCGAAAAGTTCTTATGTCCTCAGACCCCGATTATAACTTAAAGATGTGTCTTTTCATTCCTCAGGGCCAAACAACTAAGTATCTACTAAAAATCTTGGAGCATGTCTCCCCTCCAGATCTCCATATGCATGACGTTTTACTGGAATGAACTGTCACTAGGTATAGTATACTACTAAAAGCATTCCAATGTGATACGACAACAATTCCGCAGATTCATACAAATCGTTCTACAGGACGCATTCAGATCAAGTTCTTGTCAAACTTAATTTCTTAAAAAATCTGACATTCCGTAGGATTATATTGTTCGGTCTACTTTATGTATACCTTAAGCAAGAAGATTTGTACGACACGATCTTGCCCGTAATACCCGTACATTACACAGTCAGAGATGTGATCAAAATGAAGTGTGCAAAGAAATCAACCAAATAGTGCCCAACTGTCAAACCTCTCGCCGAGATTTTACCTAAACAGAGTTTGTCGTTTGAAAAATTGACAGAACCACATCATCTTTAACACGTGCCAACCCCTTTAATAGCGGCTGACAAATTTAATGACATTTGTCATAGTGCCGGTTCCCGCATTATTGTCCTGAATTCCACCCACTTAACCTTTCAAGACTGTTGGCTGATTCATTGTACAGTACACACTATACACTGTGGAATGCCAATAAATTAACAAGACACTTCAAAAGAGCACTTCCCATCATTTCGTTTAATAATGTCAACGCCAAACTCCGCACACATAGTTGCCTTAATGGATAATTAAAGCCATCTGTCACTTTGTCAAATATTGCACCACTAACATCAACATAACTCAATTATCCACTTTTCGAAGGCATCTCTCTCTCTCACTCGGCCTGGTGGAATTGTGTTTAATTAATTCTCGCGCGCTGCTGCCACTGCTGCTGCTGCTGCTGCCTCCAACTTCACTTCATTTGCAATTCGCCAAGATTTCAGATTTCAGATGTCAGGCCGCCTCCTGTCAAGGTGACAACTCTCCACTACAAGAATATTTGAATGGAAAAACTGTGCTGCGAACGGATATGTGGGCACACATGACGCCGCGTGGGCAAACACAAATACCTATATCTGTTCGCTTCGCCAAAAGTGACACAAGGAGGTGGTGGCGGCGACCAGCAGCGCCAGCGGCACGAGTAATCGTAGCATGTACGAGTACGTACGGTTTGGTGTATCTCTTTTGTTTTACCCAGCACTTGACTGGCGGCAACCGCTGCACAGATTGATATTGTGAATGGAGGAGGCACGAGAAAGGGCATCTCAACAGCAAACAAGAATAAGGTGGTGAAGGAAGAACGGCAAAAAATAATCGCTGCTGCTCTCGTAAATTACCGTGCGGTCGGATATGGTTGACACTTTTATTGAGTCCACCTTTATGGGTATCTTTCTAGAGTCAATAATTTTCCTTCCCTCGGTACGATATGATGTGCGCTGGTGCTGGTGGTGGTGAAAACAAAAAGAAAACGAAACGTTTATATGGGGAGAATGGGATCCAACACAACGCGCCGATGACGCCGCCAACGACGACGACGCCCTAAATTCTTATGGGGCAATACGTATGCTTTTAAATTAGTACAACTTAATGGTGCTAGTGATGGCAGTGGTGGTGTAGTGGTGCTGAAGTTGGCTACCCGATGGGAGCTGGCGCTGGTGGGCAGCATCGAATGCGTACTCGTGTACACATCACATGAAGTCGGGTACATTTGTATGCGCGAACGTGGGGTGCGATTTTTCGTTACCATTTGGCAGGTGACTACGTATAAGGCCTGCCGTTGCCGGAGCTAGAGAGGCGCCGCCGCCGGTTGCACCGCGGCGAAAGGAAGTGGAGAGATATTTAATTACTCTGCATACTATCGTGAGGTCCGGAAGGCACCTACATAAAATGCAATAAAAGAAAATAGACTGCAGTGGAAATGGTGAGTAGGAAGTGCTTACTAGGGCGGTGTTCGTACGAGTAGAGGTAGGGTAGGTAGACCGATACCACTGCCGGTGAGCCAGTGGAGGAATTTTGCTATCTTTGGATGATCGTGGTGTAGGGGCTAACGATGTGGTGTTATGGTTATTGCAGAGGTATAACGTTGGCATTTCTAATAAACTCCGATGCACTATTTCAGAGATTATTTCGCATGGGGCTTGGGTGTCTTAGCAGAGGAGAGATTAGGCGACGGATAACGTGGTGAGTGAAATGTAGATGAGCCTAGCTAATGATCACATCAATTTTCAAACCCCGTTCTAATTTAGGGGGACCTTTAGGTTGAGAGCGAGATTATCTTCAGGAAGGTTGGGCTGGTGGGAAGCAATAGCCACTGTCGTTTGGTTTGGTTAAAGTGACTCCCAGGATGGAGAGGTAACGCACTTAGATCAGCAATAGGTCCATTATGATACCACATGCTCTCTCTCTCTACCTACGCGTTAAATCCTTTTGTGCTCTAATGAAGCGTCAGATCGCGTAAGTCATCATAAAAGAAGACTCCTGAGTAAAGAGCTTTTTTAAAAGCCATTCGTAAAAAGTGCCAGCCTTGTGCCTTTCAGTAGTGCCAATATGCAGTCTATTAAGAGAGATCAAGTTCCTAGAGTGTTTCAAATCTAGCCTTGGGAAAAATTTGTTTGACTCCGATAGCATTTAGGTAGAGTCTCAGTTTGTGTGTGGCGGTATTCCTAAGGTGACTCTATCCAGCAAAATAGGCGAGTGCCACAAGCTTACAATACCCTGGAATGTTACTATGTGCTGGCACCCAACACAGTTGACTCTTGAGAGACAAATGGCAGTCCAAGGCTATTAAGGAATTAATAGAGATCGATTCCAAGGATTTAGTAGCTGCATGACTTCTTTAATCGCCATAATTTCCTCCTGGAACACTCAACAGTGATTTAGAAGATAGAAGGAGGACCTAAGATTAGGACTGGCAAAGTGAATACTTCCATCAACAACGACCTTGTGCCATCTAAAGGTGCTTTCTCATTTCAGAATCGATGGTGACGGCGAAGTTCTAATCAAAATCAAGACTTGGAGTGGTATAACCCATATTTTGGGGGAGAATTTGAATATTCAAAATGGAGGCAGGGTCATATTTTCTTCTTGTCCACTGCATTCTAGATTCTAGGCAAATGGCCATTCCCATTCACTTCCTAAATCTGTCGAGGGGTATCAGGTGAAGCAAAATATCCAAAGGTGCAGGCGAAGTTGTTCATAGATCTCAGCTTCCTTAGATATTCACGGTTTATAGTCTGTCCAAACCTTGTCCACCAGGCAACCCTTATGTGAGTATCTGTCCAATGACCGAGATGAACGACGGGTCAGTGATTTACTCAAGTTTGTAAATCAAATATACAACTGTCGCTTCTTAACTCTCTATCGGGCATAGAATTCTTCTTTTTTTAAGAACAAATAATGTTGGCCAAATACCACAACCCTGTGGAATGCCAGCCTTTATTCCAACCGATTCGTCCAGGAGAAAGATTTACAATGTATCTGTGAATTTGGTGTGGTAGCCATCAGGTATGGTCTTAGAAGATGCCAAATGCCAGAAGCAATGGATGGTCGTTCGGATGCAATTATTGGTTAAAAGCGACCTTATAGGAATCTCGACCAAAATGTGACACAAATTGGTCACGGATACACCCGATTCCTGAAATCGTAATATGTGATGGTTATGGAATCTTTAGCTTGCACTCTAGCCATCATTGGCATGGGCAATGTAGAGCAGTGGACTTCAAACTAAGTGAAGAGAGTTTCGGAGATGTACGGTGTATACAATCCTTAAGATGAAGAGTACTATGACTCTAAGATGGTTAGATCAGGCTTCTATTATCATGTCTCTCACTGTTGAAAAAAGGACAATCCACACCAGGTTGCAGAAGATGAAGAAAACATCATAAAATGTCCCTTACTATGACCATGATTTCTAAAATCATCCCATTGGAGCAGGATCCCCCACCCGTTTGTGTACCTCAACTAGAGTGACTCATAAAACATGTCGAAACGAATCGAAGGAGGAAAAAAACTCGACACATCCTTACCCAACAAATGTAATACCCTCCAGCACTCCCGTTCGAACTCAACTGCATACCCACAGTACATAAATTATTTTCAATGAACCAACTCCGCCGCTCGTAAATTACAAAATAATGTACTCCTCGCATAATCTGCAATCATTTTCATAAAATCCTCATTCGAATGTCCCAAATAACCCTTCGTGGAAAGAAAACAGATTACACAAATTGCCATTGCAGATTCCTTTCAATAGGCAGCCAGCCATTCGGCCGCCACATAAAAATGCACCCGCGCCAATAAACTCGTCCTTACATCATTCTCTTCCTCGTCCAACTGAAACACACTGTGCGGCCTGTATCCTGGCGTAAAATTTACTCTCTCATGACATGAGCTCTATCCAACTCCAGCATAAGTATGCACAAGACAGTCCATTTATACAAAATACGACGTGTAAACATGGCCTTCTCTCCACAACCACTACACCAACAACAATAAAGTGAAAACCTATAAAAATAAAGTTCGGAATTATTCCTCTCAATTGGTTGAATAAAAGATAATAAATCCTGAACGCTGATACTCACCACTCTACCAGCAACCACCCCGCCCCCGTATGCGATTTGTCGCAACAAATGAGACTACGGAGAGGGAGGACGATCATAATGAGGCCTCCTGGTTTATTGCTTTGGTACAACTCGATAATGTCCTGCCGCTCCTGTTTGCTTGGTTGGTTGGTAAACGCGCATTCTTGGCCCAAACTACGATTGCGAGAGAAGAAAACCCTTTCCAAACACAAGCACGTTTTTTCCTTCCGTGTGTATCGTGTGTCGCGACGATTCCCCCCCGCCCTGATACACAACAAATTGCACGAACACGGGGTGCTGCCCTAGCTAGGACACTCCATCGGCGTCGGGTGTGGGGGCAAAGTAAACTCCAAAAATATTTATTGGCGACAACTTTTATAGCCTACGGCACTAATGTCCTCGATTATTATCGCAATAAAATAGTTTTCCTTGGGCACTAGCGCAACACGGATGCGAAAAGGGCATAAACAAGATGCCATGCCAGGGAGGCATCTACAAATCCTGTCCAGCACACACACACAAACACTCCTCCTTCCCACTGCAGTTACATGTTGTAAGAATAATTGCTAATAATGCATGTAAACGCGCAGCGTTCCCAGAAATCCTTTTCCTCAAAAATACTTCCAAAATTGTGCGCGCTGAGTTTTTTATGGCATTTCTTGTGTAGGGGGTTCCGAGGACAAAACAAAAGGACATGCATCACTCTAGGAGCAAAAAAAACAAAACAAAAGAAACAACAACCAGCCATAGACAATGAGTTGATAGCTTTATTGTGCAACTATATACGAATACTTGACGGGATTGAGGTTGAGAGGCGGTCGCACTACATGGTGTCGTGACTGCTGATTGCTTTGCATGCAGCTGAAGTGGACTCTAATTGCTGACGGAAGGAATGTCAAAAAATTGCGGATAAAATGTCAGATACAAGTTACAACTTCATACATCGCCGCATGGTATGATTGAGTTGGAAACTTAGTGAAGTGGAAAGGTATTTGTTTCTTTCTTCATATTTTTTTTGTTTTCCGCTTAAAGGACACGCTACCGCAGCATACTGCAGTAGTTGAGGTAATTACGTACTTCTTGTGGGGAATGAAGTTATGATTTCTGCTCTATTTGTCGGAATGGTAAGAAGGACTGGGGATCAGTTAGACAGGGCCGCAGATACAGTGCGAAGAAGAAGTATCTTACGCAAATACACAGATCTAAATACCTTTTCCAGACTCTAAAAGAGTTAAGCCTAAACCCATTGAAAGTAACCTGCAAGAAATGAGTACTGAATGCTACAAAGGTAGTCAACAGAAACTATAACCTCTTTCGTTAGTCGAATCAGTTGGAATCCAGAGTCGATAAAAAGTTGGAAGACATGACAAACTCTCCACTACATTGCAGCACAGTACAAGAAGTATTCTGATCCTCAGTTGGAAGAATTTCTGACGATTTGGGATGCGGCTTAATGTTAGCAATAATACTAAAAGAATTTCGACGATTTGAAACCTAAAGCCCGCAGGGAATGGAAAATATGGTGAACACATAGAGTAGGCAGTTTCAGTAAGCAGGATCTAAGATTTTAACATACTCAGCGTATAAAGTCAAGGAGGTCAAGAGGTAACTGTCCCGGAAAACACCTAGTATCTCTAGATATAGACAGGCAAAACTATGCCAGATGGTTACCAGATGGTTAGACGTTGGTGTACTCAGTTTGCCGCTATCTGCCATTCGAAAGTCAATGCGGAGTACGACGGTCAAAGATGGAAAAAGGCGCTCGATCCAACCCATAAGCAATGTGGGGGACCACAGTGAAAGATGGTCAAAGTCGATTGGTCCACTTCAAATGCAATATCTTCCCATATCTCCTCTCCCTTAGCGTTTTGGATTAAATGGACGAAATTGAACAAAAAACTTAACCAAAAAACGTTTAAGGTATGATTTAGACTTTGGCGTCCTCAGTTTTCCGCTATCTGGCATTCGAAAGTCAATGCGGAGTACGACGGTCAAAGATGGAAAAAGGCGCTCGATCCAACCCATAAGCAATGTGGGGGACCACAGTGATAGATGGCCAAAGTTTCTCGATCCAATTCATAAGCAATGTGGGGGACCACAGTGAAAGATGGTCAAAGTCGATTGGTCCACTTCAAATGCAATATCCTCTCCTATCTCCTCTTCCTAAGCGTTTTGAGTCAAATGGACGAAATTGAACAAAAAACTTAACCAAAAAACGTTTAAGGTATGATTTAGACTTTGGCGTCCTCAGTTTTCCGCTATCTGGCATTCGAAAGTCAATGCGGAGTACGACGGTCAAAGATGGAAAAAGGCGCTCGATCCAACCCATAAGCAATGTGGGGGACCACAGTGATAGATGGCCAAAGTTTCTCGATCCAATTCATAAGCAATGTGGGGGACCACAGTGAAAGATGGTCAAAGTCGATTGCTCCACTTCAAATGCAATATCCTCTCCTATCTCCTCTTCCTAAGCGTTTTGAGTCAAATGGACGAAATTGAACAGAAAACTTAACCGAAAAACGTTTAGCGTATGATCTAGACTTTGGCGTCCTCAGTTTGCCGCTATCTGGCATTCGAAAGTCAATGCGGAGTACGACGGTCAAAGATGGAAAAAGGCGCTCGATCCAACCCATAAGCAATGTGGGGGACCACAGTGATAGATGGCCAAAGTTTCTCGATCCAATTCATAAGCAATGTGGGGGACCACAGTGAAAGATGGTCAAAGTCGATTGGTCCACTTCAAATGCAATATCCTCTCCTATCTCCTCTTCCTAAGCGTTTTGAGTCAAATGGACGAAATTGAACAAAAAACTTAACCAAAAAACGTTTAAGGTATGATTTAGACTTTGGCGTCCTCAGTTTTCCGCTATCTGGCATTCGAAAGTCAATGCGGAGTACCACGGTCAAAGATGGAAAAAGACCCTCGATCCAACTCATAAGCAATGTGGGGGACGACAGTGAAAGATGGTCAAAGTCGGTTGGTCCACTTCAAATGCAATATCTTCCCATATCTCCTCTCCCTTAGCGATTTGGGTCAAATGGACGAAATTGAACAAAAAACTTAACCAAAAAACGTTTAGCGTATGATCTAGACTTTGGCATCCTCAGTTTGCCGCTATCTGGCATTCGAAAGTCAATGCGGAGTACGACGGTCAAAGATGGAAAAAGGCGCTCGATCCAACCCATAAGCAATGTGGGGGACCACAGTGATAGATGACCAAAGTTTCTCGATCCAACCCATAAGCAATGTGGGGGACCACAGTGATAGATGGCCAAAGTTTCTCGATCCAATTCATAAGCAATGTGGGGGACCACAGTGAAAGATGGTCAAAGTCGATTGCCTTAACTCTTAAAATAGATAGAAGGATACAGAGACGTGTTGGGAGTCCGTTGAATAGGTAAGTACTTGCCAAAAGATCATGGTCGCTGGTCAACTGTGTTGGTTGACCTCCTACTGAACTTGAATCAACATTTAAAGACAGGTTGGTGTTAGGCACATTTTTTCCGGTAGTACGAACTGAGATAAGTAGTCTGTTAGATAACTCTTTGAAGAGACATCTCTTAAAAAAAAAACAAGTTGGTCTACTTCCGGAATTTTCGACAAAACAAATCCAACGAGTCCTTAACCCAACATTCATCCAGTTGGTTATGTCCATTCATCCATTTTTAAAGCACTAACGCGGTTTTAAATCCTTAACCTATCCACCTGTTGTTTTTCAAAACCCAACCATTTCCAACCCTCCTTAACCATAATGCCTCGAATTATCCGCACCCAGCCCCTCCATAACACCTGAGTCTCTGAGATGAGAAAAAAAACCCAACACTTAATACCCCATAATCCAACACGTGAACGCGCGTTCGAAAACAACTGATTAGCACGAATCACTCGGCACACGTTTCCAGCTACACATCCAGCTCACCGAGGAATTAATTTTTTAAATGAAAAATTGCTACAAAATTAGTATCTTAAACAGAACCACAGCGGGGGAAACAACAAACTAGTATACAACTCTCAACAACTATGTAATTAACATACTCTAGCGCTCGCATCGGAGGCGAAAAAAAAAACTTAAGTTGGATGTTTCACTCGAAGCGATTAGCATACTCGTGATTAATGAGTTCTGGAAATTTGTTTCTCGCCCCAACACGGGATTTCAATTCGATGCGACAACGTTGGCGGCTATGAATGGCATGGTCAAGCGATGGAAACTGGTAGTGTGTAGACCTTCAGTCAAGTTGCATTGTCATTCAGAAATGTGGTTTTTGTGGATCACGGATGCGTAGGTTTCCGCAATGGATAATCCAATGACATGTCAGTTCAGTCGATAAGAAGTCGGATCAGTTTAGGAGAAGAAGGAAGAGACAGAGGAAAACCAAAAAAATTGCACTCGTGCTGCACGAGGGCGTAAAAGCCAACGACATTCATCATTAGTCCGTGCGCCGAGTGTGTGGGTTCACAAATGATATGTGAGACAAGCCAATGTGCCCATGGCCCCCCTCCAATGGTCTCATGGTCTCATGGTCGCATGGTCTCGCGATTCCATGGTGTCCATGTGGAGGCAATTGCTGGAGAGCTGGATATTCTATTGGCGCCATCTCTCTTTCGTCGGGTGTATCCATGGGAAAATAATTGAAATTCCATTGGAGAAATTCACATCGCGCATCGCATGCATCCAATCTGTTGCGCGTGGGTGTCGTGCCTTTTTCCGCCGCCATCGTCGTCACTGGGTAAAAGCAATTCGAAGTTCGATTCATGAGAAATGAGATCTTTGCACTTTCAGTCATGCATAAGAGTTCTAGACTTAGCTTTTCCCATGCAGATACCTTCCTTCCTCTATACGTATCTCGAATGTTCTTCAACGCTAAGCTCAGAGTTTGTGATTCCAAATCAGCTATATTCAGTAAATTTCAAGTCTTCTCATTACTTCTGTGGAATCCGATCCGATTTTTCTATTATGCAACGAAACCGTCAAGGAAAAACACAAATCAAAGTCTTCCCCTCAACTTTGTAGGTATTGTTAGCTTGACCGCATTTCCCCCCTAAGCGCAGGTATATTTTAAAACTCCTGACATTTGCGATAAGCTAATGACACCTAGTCGTTCGAAAACACCCATTTCACCCTTAATTACGAAAATATGCAAATTACCAACGAGCTTCCGTTTAAAAAAAAAAAAATACTAACATTTCAGTAATTAACTGAAATGCCGGCGCCACAACGTCCCACTCAAGAGCCAAAAAATTATTCCACTGCACTTTTGCTGGGGCTGTGCTCCTTCCGCCCAACCGAATGGCACATGTGTGTGAGGCACAAACATGACTAACATGCACATATTGAACATCTACCCCGAAAAACGAAACAAGAAACACAAGACCTTCGTAATAAGATTCAACCCGAAATAAAACACACACGTGTAGGTAGTTGGGAGTACCCTTCTCTCGTCGCTCGTCCTGTGGTGTATTAACACTACAAGATAGCATTGCAAAACACTATCTACGAAATGGCGCTATCATGTTTGGGAGTGTTGGAGATAGGGTGACCAACGTGATGTTTGCTGTTTTAATTTTCTTAGCTAATATTTGTTGTTTCCGTATCCTTGTGGTGGAAGTGAAAACCACTCCCCAAGGTTTGAAATTTTAAACAGGCGCTCATTGGATGAAGGGGGAAGTTTTGCTGAACAACTCCTTAAATGCCTTCTGCTGCTTAAAGAGTGAAACTATTCTCATTTTTTTAAATTTTCATTCTTTAAGGGACACAAGAGATGATTCGCTGACAAGTTCGAAAACATTCAAACAGCAACAAGCTTGTCAAAACCGTTTGAATCAAAACTGTTCCCTTCTCCAGAACACCACTATGGTCACACCAATAGCCGATTCAACTGAATCTAGTCGGTTGCGTTATGACAGCGATCAGTTTGACGTGCGCGTCATTTTACGAAACTACGTGTATCCCTCTTGAATCTGATGTATATCTGAGCTCTCGGCTCTATTCTTCTTTGGTTTGTTATTCAGTCTGTGCGTTTAAGGCGTTTCTTCAATTTCGACTTGGATTTCGACGCTAATTTGTGATTAAAATTTGTGAGCACGCTCACCACTCCAATTCCAAAAATTCGAAATATACATATCACCAACACATCTTATTCGTCTGAGTCTGGCAACACGTATTTGAAAATTCTACTCCAGATAGCCAAGCACCTTCCGCCTTGTTCTGTACCACAACTTTCCCATCCACAAGTTCTTGAAAAAATCCTAACTTCTGTTCGTACGAAGGTCTCAAAGGCTACCAACTTTCTTTACAAAACCTACCACGATGTGAATCGAAGGTTGCTGGTTCAAATATCAATCGAAAAGATCAAGTCTATATGGCTCCAGGTACTCCTTAATAACACACATCTAGGTCACAGAAGTTATGGTATCAAAAGGCACAAAAAAACCATAAACCCCTTTCGATTTTTGCAGCGCGGTACTTATAAATTCTTCGAATTTAGGGGTTCGATACAATCTTTAGACCAAGAAGTCAATTGAAAATTCACTGTTCACAGCAGTTCCCGATGTACAAGAAGTTCATTAAGCCCATGAGGTCCATGAAGCCTATGATCAACGATCAACGATCAACGAGGTGCATGAGGCCTTTTAGGTCTATGCGGCAGAATACACGAGTTGCACGAAATCAACGAAATCGATGACGTTCACGACATGTTTGTGGTCCACGAAGTCCATGAAGTCGAAAAGGCACACAAGATCCATATGAGTTCTGTGATATCTACGGGGTTGAGGTGCACTATGTCTGCAAAATCCACCATGTCTCCAGCATCGACAAGGTCCATGGGGATGTTGAGGCAGCTCCAAGTCTTCCACAAGATCTTCATGGTTTGGTTAACAAGGTTCATGTGGGCCATTAGGTTCACCAAGTCCACAGACTACACGAGTTCCACGAGGTTCACGAGATCTATGACCTTCACAATCCCTTTATGATTCCCGAGGTCCATGAAGTCGAAGGCAGTCTATGCAGTCTATGCGATTTAGGATTTCTACTGGGCAGTGTGACGTAGGTGCACTAGGTCTGCGAAGTCTGTAGAATCGACGAGATCCGTGTGTGAGCTGAGGCAGCTCCATGAGGTTTTTAAGGTCTATGTGTTCATGCGGTCTACGAGGTTCTAGTTCTAGTTCTAGTTTTCTTAACCGGGTCTACTATAAATCTTCGTTTAGCAAAAGGAGAACAGATTACCTGAAAGGGTAATTCTATCCATAGTTTCATGTCTGGTACCTTTCACACTCTGATATTCTGTAACGTACCAGGGGATAATTGAAACTTGTGGGCGACCGTTTTTATTCACAAGAATCCATTAGTTTGTTGTTGGGTTTTGCAACAGAACTGAAGGTAGGAAGGGCCAGTTTCTATCTGTTTTTGGTGAGCAGCAGTTCAGTAATTTTGGATCTCACTCGCTTGATTTAAACCTCCTTTCACAGAAGGCTCAACTGAAACATTTTCTGCCTCCAATACTCATACGGAGAAGACACTTCAGCTCGTTTGTGCTTATAATGCGCAGAAACAGAATATCCTTCTGTGCGTGATACAGATACAGGACGCATTATGTAGTCCATAGCTATCGAATCTTAACTTAAATAAATCTTCAAGTTCTAGACCTTGTGGGACTTCAAGTGAAAGTCAAACTTCCTTTGAATTAAAACGTAAAATTGCGAGTTCACTGGCAACACTTGCAACCGACGATAACACCACCTCTGTTGAGCATCAAGTGAAGTCAATTCAAACAGAACAGCCATACCAGTGGCATCATTAACTCAGTCAGTGTCCTTTTGTTTGTTGACATATGCTAATTTTAGACGTTTGCCCGATAATAAATTAAATTTAGCCACTCTTACTCAATTGTATGTTTGTATCAGTAACCCTCCTGCCCTTAAAGTTAAATTTGGCATCTGGGTGGTTGGCCACTGTTTGCTTCTTGCCAAAATGCTAATTGGCTAAAACAGGGTGCAACAACAGAAAGTTTGCCTCCTTCTGTAGTTTTAAGATTAATTGACTTCCTACTAATGGCACTGTGCTGCGCACCTTGCATGTCGTCATCTCCGTCGCGTAGGTTGAAGGTTTGTTTTTCAATTTGGATAACAAAACAAAAAAAAAAACAAAAAAAAACTTTGAGATACAGTAAAACTTGACTTTGTCAGCGCGGGATAACAATTCAATGGATGGGGCTTCTATTGTTTGTTTCGTTGTGGTGACACCCCCAAGCCTCTCAGATGACGCGGAACTGCCAAAGCAATAATCCAAGCCAACTCCACAAATTGAAAATGCACCGTCGTCGTCGCCAGTGTATGTATGGTATTGTATCTGCAAGATACATTTCTAAATATAGACCTCTTTTGGTTATTTGTTTGCTATTTTCAGCGAGAAGAACTGGTGACGGAGTGCCTGTTCCAATACAAAGGAACCGATTCTATTTTTGGAACTATCGAGGAAGTAAACGGTGTTTGGTTTGGCTCGTCGAATTCGTGCTTGGGGGTGATGGAGTGAGATAAGTTTTTTTTTTTTTTTGTCTTCTTTTTGGTGTTTACTCGTTTCGCATGTCTGTATGGATGGATTGTTTTGTTTTATTGCTTTTTGTTTTTAATTCTGTTTTTTAGTTTGCAGGTGGAATCAATGCAACAGGAAATTGTGATTTTATGTCATGTTTTGGTGGTTTTTTTTTTTGTTTTTTTTTTTGGAGAGAATTGGTCGGTGTTCGCGCAGTGGGAAGACAGAAAAGAAACCGGAAACCTTGAATTGAACGACATTCTTTGTCTTTAATTGATTTGATTGCAGTTTTGTATCTACGAATGGTTGTGGTGTGAGATTGTTATTTTTTTTTTCTTGAAAATTGCGTCAAAAAATGTTGTTGTTTTATGACACACGTGCGGAGAAATTAGACGTAGACGTCAAAGCTAGACAATGAACGTCAGTGGAGGATTTTGATTTACGGGCCAACTGTGTCCAAGGGCAGGGCCTCTCAGCGTGTGTTGTACCTATGTACATATGTATGTACGAGTAGCTGGCCAAGCGAATAAAATTATGATTTTCACATTACGCCGATGCTGAACGCTTAGATGTCGTTAAAAGCAATATTGACGCACGGTATTTAGTTCCGAATGTCATGGTGGCAGTCGTTAGCTATGCACGGGTAGAAAGGTGAAGGTAAAGTAGTTGGTTTGTCTTTATCAGAATTTCGTGTGAATTGTCAATCAGAATCTGACACAATCATTGTTATTCGGTGAGTTGTAGGCTGCGGATACTATCGGCTTTTGTTGATAGTGGCAGTCAGTTATACCCAAGATTTAGGCTTCGATTCAAGTAGTCTTCGAGGGCTCATAGCCGATTACAGCAATTTATGTACATTAACACTAAAACACGACGTTCCCCAAGGTTCCGT
The DNA here is from genome assembly GCA_963583995.1 of Xylota segnis. Taxonomy (NCBI): domain Eukaryota; kingdom Metazoa; phylum Arthropoda; class Insecta; order Diptera; family Syrphidae; genus Xylota; species Xylota segnis. The sequence continues at coordinate 58,735,590 of OY757238.1, read as the reverse complement.
GTTAGGTCCAATGCTGTCGAACATAAAGTATTAGGATGTTCTTAAGCTAAGGATCCTAGGGGTCGTCAAAATAATTAAGGAAAAGGAACATAAGCCCTGGCACATCTCCAATTCTATTTGAAAATGGTTTGAAGTTTTTTTTTGGAGTGAAGGCGTTGGTAGCGTTGTAAGCTCGAATACTTGCTCGAATCATTTGCTGTGAAGGGACGATTTAGTAGTAGTTTGGGTATCACTGTGTAATACCATTTCCTTTCGAGTTTGCTGCGAGGATAGGGAAGGTGCGTTGGGCTCCCAGAAAGTAGAAACATTCACACTTAAGTCCTTGTAGATCCATTGTAATGGCTAAGGGATTGGTCTCAGATTTTGAATTGCGTGTCTTCCTTACTTTTTCTGCTCGTTGGTGGTAAGGACCCCAACCATGATAATACATATCACCGAAAATCCTTTAGATCTATGCGACTATGATAAGACCTTTTCTGTCTTATGCTTCGGTTATTTCGTGGACGGCCGTTTCGCATAAGTATGTACGTGACTGCTTATTGTTCTAAGGCCCAAAGAACAGCCAGTCTCGAGTACAGCGGGCTTTATCCTAAATTCTATGCTTGATTTACTTCCTCTATCATGGGCTGTTCTATCAGAGCAATCTACTGTCTTATACGGGATATCATCCGTGGGAGTTCGATGACATTGAGCGGCACTTATCTTAGGACAATCATATCAGAAGAACTCTTTGAATTCGGTCACAGAACTGAACTCTTTGATTTTTTCTGACCTCCAAGTCACACTAGAATTGCGGAAATTGAAATCTCCGTTGAGTTTGCTAAGCAAAGTTCGGAGGATGGAGAAAATCGTAAAACCTGGAAATCAGGAAGTTAATGTTTTCCTTTTCAAGTGGGAAAGTGGAGTATAACTTCCTTAGCAGAGGTATATTGCTATCATTGACTTTAAAAGTCATTATGGGATTCCCAAGGAAGTTATAACCAAACTGAGCAAATTCTAGCATTTCCAGTGATTTTTGATTCTTGATTCTGGCTTTGTCGGATCTCGGACAAATTTTCCTTGATATGTGGCAAGGGATAAGCCTGTCATTACGATTTCACGTCAAATCCTCACTCCCTGAGGATACAGAAGGGAGGCTTAATCCATTGAACTCCTCGATTTTGGACCATTTCTCATCTTTTCTGTCAAGAGCTACCTCATTCCTAGAGTAACACTTGAACTAGCTTAAACTAATTTTCAGTACCTAAAATTGCTTCAATTGATTTAATATCTCGAGATAGTGCCATTATTGAGATCATAGTAACTGCCTCTGTCACTGTCAAAACCTACATTTGAAAGACACTCGGAGTAGTCAGGATCTGTGTACATTTAGTGCCTTGGAGAACATACTTCCATTCGTACTTGTGACTCATCTTTGGAGGAAGATATACCCTTGGCTTCGGTTGGATCACTGGTTTCTTTGTTCAGAAAAGCGGAGTAGAATGGCTTCTTAAAGTCGTAGTCACGTAGTCATTCTTGGTGCTGATGCTCAAAGTTCTTTGGTCGCCAGTCTAGCGATAATATGTCGAGAATTTTACTGGGAAGTTTGATACGATTGAAATAAAATGTTTGTGTTATCCATCAACTATCCATTAAACTCAGATAGAAAGATCAGTGGCATGGACAGGAGGAAGAATTGTCTTAAAATAGGTCTATACCTCCAAATATCAATTATCCTTGGAATGCCTTGGTGGAACTGACACATTCAGAGAATCAAAAGGAACAACATTTTACCATACTTTGTAAATAGTAATCAAACGAATTTTAGTAGAGGTATTCTTCTATTTGTAGCACTAAATCCAAAATCAGATTCACTTCTCGAACATCCAAGCTGTGATTAATCGATAAGTCAATGACCTTCTATCAGTCTTTTTCAGATTCCAGCTTTTAATTTTAATTAAAAGACTGATACTCTAGTTAAAGCTAAACTAGTCACATTTTGTTGTCATTCATTTTAAACTTCAAAAACTATTTAAAATTTACCAACAATATAACCTTACTGTCTTATTTGAATCCGATACCACGTGCGTACATTGGCATCCTCTCCATTATAAGTTGAGGTACAAGTCATTTACCTGAAAATAAAAAAAGGATAACATAAGTCACGGAAATTGTTTATAAACTATCAAACTTTATTTATGTATGTATTCTTGATGAAAAGTTCAATTTTTAACCAAAAAATGTCGAATTTGAATAAAATTTAGACAGAAACACTGCGCCATTGAGTTTCAAATCTTTAAAATGTCCTTGTAGCACCCTCACTGGGGAACTGGGGGAACATTGAAGAGATTAACTAATTGGATTGGCCTATGAAATGAAGGAATTTTTTAATAACATAAGATATTGTAATTTTATTCATTAGAAAATTACAAATATTTATGTGTGCATATATAAATATTTGTGCGTGCCTTACGTGCAACCTTCGATAACATGTTTTCTGTAATGGAATGCGTTTGCTGCATAGTTGGCTTTAGTTGTACACTACATTCCAGCCTTGGTGACTGTCCAAAATGGGCTTAAAGGCCTTCATTGGTTTCAGTGCGTAAAAGCCTGAAAATCTTGCCTATAAAATGCGACATTCAAACAAAAGAGTATCGCGTCCTATCTTGAAGCTTTTAGAACAAGTTCGGGCAGTATTTGAGCGAGTATGCTTACCAATTCTTCTTGAAGGTTGAAATTTATTTTGCTGGTCCGTATATTATACAGAGGCCTTTGAATAGTCTTTTAACAACGTAAACTCGAAAGACTTAGGTTAAGCCTTATAGCAGGTTCCACTCTCAGATGCTTAAAGGATAAAACAGTAGCAAACTGGTGCAACTGTGATGTAACTAAGCACTCAGTCTCTAGAAGTAGCATCTGTTTGGTGAAATTTTTGTAGGAAATGGTTCTCTTTTCATTTCGAGACAACCTTTCACTGTCACTTCGGAATATCACCATCGACCTACTCGAATTGTCAAAAAGTAAAATAAGAGAACCCTTGGAACGACGGCTACAGCTACTTAAGATACTATGGCCCACTCTGCGGGGAAAAGAGCATCAAGCTCAACAGAATCCAAGCATAAACTCAATTCTCAATGTCAAACCACAATTCCGTGCAGGATTGCAGGCAATTTGGATATAACACGATCCGCGTTGGTTAAATAAACTCGAACGGCCAAACGCGACGTCTCTAGGAACAGTGTAACCCAGAACATCGCTTAAAACAGGAGTAAACTGCGTGCTGTGTTGAATCTTCGCTTACAACTAGGCTCCTCTTAACATTTCTGTGTTCCTGTTTAGTAGAGATCGAATTATGCTTCACAATTCTTTCGAAGAGGAAAACTGGATTCAAGACTGTCAACGCTGATGTCAATAGCTTAAGATGGGTATTCCTTTCAAAAGTTAAGTTAGATCTCCAGGGCAGACTGTTAGGAGCAATAGCCACTTGAGGGACTGCTCAGGTTAGATTATAATACCCTAGTACAATCGAACTCACAACAAATTCCAACCAGGAACAATGTTAATCAGACGACACTGCATGTTCGGATCACGAATGGAGTTCAGGAGGTCTTTACAGATGATAGAGACATTTTCAGAAAAGAACTAGAGCTCTTCAGGTAATCAAGTAGCACTAACTTCCATTTAATCCAACAGGATAGGGTCTAAGCATCTCTGAGACTGTAACCGTAGCTTAGATTTCAGGGTACGAAGGTTTCTAGTGAACTGAATCAATTCTTTATCTGGCGAGAAGAAGAGGATCGTTGCTTCGGAGACACCATCTAGCAAGGACCATTCAAAAATAAAAAAAATAGGAGATTGATGAACAACCATCAGTCCAACATGTAGCACGGTACTCAGTTATACTCAATTCAGCAAAAACTAGAATCTTTGATCCTCTCCAGGACGGAAGATGTAAAGAAATACATTAAAAGGAGTTTCCTAGAATATTTGAAATGATTCGGAAACAACCAAGGTATACGTTTGGCTTTCAGTCAGTCATTTTAGAGTGATGTGGTGAATCCGATCCTTACCATGTGAATAAGCCAGTCTAGCAGAGTATAGTTTTCAAATTTTGTTAGGCTGGCTTGTCCCTATTTTCAATTTATTTCGAGTCACCATCAGGACCTCCCATAATTGCCCACTTTCTCTACTGTAATACCCCATGTGAGAAATAATTCCAAATCGCCCCATAACTGCATACTAAAGGTATGATGGTACAGACTTGTCCTGGCCGGACCGTCGGAAAGCCTCCCAAGAGTCTGCAGATCGAACGTACCTTTAGCAAATGAAACTCCGTCTTCGCTTGGTAACGTTTATTTTCTGTAGAATCGTATACTCTACAAACGAGTATCTACTTACTATTATCTCCAGACTCATGGTGACAACGAGGGCTTCAGAACCAAAAGTTGCGTACCCACACTCAATCTGACATTTTGTTTAGGTCGGTTTCGTTTGACATTCCATGAGAGCACTGTCGCCGTCACAGTTCTCAACAACAAAATTCGCAATCCTATCGAACAGATTGTTGTGGCGCCATCAACTGTGTGTTCGATTTGAATAATTCTCCCACGATAGGAATTACTCCGCACTATGTCGGGATCGAACAGTCAACAGACAAACATTTTACCTCAACGCAGACCGACGAGATCGGTGAACAATCCAAGATAAAGATACAAATGACCCACTGGCACCCATTGCGGTTCCCGCTAAGTAGGTGCTCATCCACGACGCGATCTATAAGAAAAAGAATCTCAAAATCGACAACTGTACCAAAACAAGCAACAAGCTAGCCGCCCTAGATACTCTACATCCATCCATCGAATGTACTCAGTCCGGCATTCGTTTCTCTGTTCCCAGTTCTGTGCGCCACCGAATGCCGTTTTCATTCATAAAAATATTGTATTATTCAATTCATTGAGTCATATTTTGGTTTTATCTCGCGCCGTGCGCCAGCCGGGACTGCCTTCCTCAGTTTCAGTTCAAAGTGGTGTAACGTACTACAAACTTGGTTGCGCGCACTCCGCGCGTTTGTATGGGTTGGGGAGGGTGGGGCGCAAATATGTATACCTTGGCATAGTTGCGCTAAATATTGAATGCACGCGCGCCTTCTGTGTACTAATGTGTGTTGCAGGGGATTCCCAATTCGATGGGAACCATGTATCTGCATTTTCTGGGAATTCGAACTCGAATTGGCAGTCGATGGCGGTGTAAGGAAATGTTTGTTTATCTCACACAACTGTTGGCCGCCACCGTCACCGATACTAAGTATATCTGTGTGATAGGTGGCATTCGCTGGTATCTGACTCATTTCAGATATTTTTGCGATTATTTCGCTCTGCCCAGTGTAATTGCGGATAAAAATAGAAAGGCCAATATTAAATAACAAATGAGTGTACAATTTAGTAGGAAGTCAATCGACCAGGAGGTTGGGGGAATTTATTCAGATACATACCTTGACTATGGAGAACGAGTGTTTTGTGGAAACTCATGTATACCGCATCGAGTGGTTCTCATGAATGGGTGGGGTTTTAGGGGTAACTAGAAAATTGTTCTAAGGAAGTGCTTACATGGCTTAAGTAAACAATAAGCTGGTTCATTTGGTTTCACTAGAAATAAGTTGCACGTAGTTGGATTGTGGATATCTGAAAGAGACCACCTGGAAGACGTTTCAACAGGATTGAACGAGCTTCTAAAATACTTGATGTCTTTTGATTATTTAAAGATATGTAATGAACAAACTTACACAAAACACAATAACAAAAGGTGTATCCAGACGCAACCGAAACATATACGCACATCCTGGATCTACCTTCTCGTGGCACCGCAAATGCCAGATATTCTGATTCTATGCATCCATGGCGCATACGAGCTTAACAGAGGCCTCGCCAATTCAAGTAAAAAGAGAAGGTTTTTCAATCCAGAGATGTGTGAAAAAAATGGTTACACATACGCCAACGAAACAGATACATATGTACATCCCAGATCTTCCTTCTCGTGGCACAACAGATGTCAGATATTCTGATTCTGTCTATCCTTAGCACATACGAGCTTAACAGAAGGCTCGCCAAAGGAAACGAAAAGAAAAGATTTTTCAACTCAAAAATGTGTGAAAAAATCGGTTGCGCATACGCCACCGAACCAGATACGCACATCCAGGTTCTACCTTCTCATGGCACAACAGATGTCAGATATTGAGATGTCAGACGATTTTTCAGCTCAAAAACGAGTGAAAAAAATGGTTACGCATACGCCAACAAAATCTTGAAAATTGTACTGCATTTAGTTTTGCTATCTTCTGCTTTATTATACTTTCTCCCGTCCTAGCTAAATATCCAGTAAAGGATCAATCAATTCGATAAAATAAGCAGGCATTCGTATACAAGTTTAGTTGGACCTACAAGTCCTTTTGGTTGTCTTACTATTGCTATGTACTATTGGAAAATGAACCATATACTTCATTCTTGGTCCAAATATCCATTTATTTGTTCCTTCCTTGTAAGCAACAGTCTATAAACCGTCAATCCAGTAAAGGCTGAAGATGAAGCTGTGCAGGATAGCAAAAATGCCTTTGAGACGAGCTTATCTACCTTACAGGGTCTTGGACCTCCTCCGACTTACCAATGAGTCAGTTCCAGGTGGAGAACTGCTACTCCTTCACGTGATCGCTTTTGGTTCCGTCGATGTATCTCAATTATCTCAAGCATTTGCTTAAAAGTCTTTTTAAAAATATTTGTAAGTCAGAGCACTTGTGTTTTTACTTGGAATCGTCGTCCCTTCGCAAAAAAAAAAACTCCAACTGTATTAAGGCTCGTTCGTTAGTGTTCGGACTTATTTTGTTTCTTAGCCATCAGTTAATCATAAGATAGAGCTCTTTCGAGTAGTATTGGCTTTGCTATTTCTCTCTATACTCTCTGGACTCTGTCTGACAGACATAAACTGCACATTCAAGCTGTTGATTTATATCGTAAGAGAAAAGACAGTATGCAACCACCATCTTGATCTGCAAAAAGTACTGGTAACAACACACAACCCTGTTGGACACCACTTTAAATCTCAAATTTGTTCATATCTCGCCTCCTTTGCATCCATCCAACACAGGGTGGAATGCAAAACACATCATAGGTCTAAATTTATTTGATCTACAAAATCCCAAGTCATGTTGTTTTCATTTTCTGTTATTCATCGATTCTTACAAGTGTCAGATGCGTCAACGAAAACTACGTATTCCCCCCCAGCGAACAAGATGAATCCGTTCCACGATTCAAACTCCCAACCAAAAACCAAAACATGACATCAGAGATTCATTTGAAATTCAGATCGATGACCTGTTTGCTTAAACACGCACCGCGCGCCGCATCGCTCCGCCTCACTTGCAAGTCACACTGTAAATAGAATTTATCATAATAACGTACTCGTAATAAAAATACGATTTTTCCAACTTCAATGGAAAATTATAAATAAATAAAATGGCAGCGTCATTTTGTTTACAAATATTTCTATTTTTTATCTACTTACAAACTTAACATCCATTACTGGTTCTGGTTCGGGGAAGGGGGGCGTTCGAAAACCTCATTTTGCACGCGCGTACGTCTGTCGTTCTCGTGCTCTTTTTTATGTGATTGCAGTCGAAACGGAAATGCCTATGCGAACAGAGCTAGAAAGGGGGTGTTCAGCGGGGTGTACCTGCACGCGTTCGGCTTTGCGAATTAGCAGCATTGGTCTGTGGGTAATTATTTGGAAATTGAAGGTGCGATCATTCCGTTTGACGTCAATTGACATACTGGGGGGATTTTCATGGAATTCGCCGAACTTCTTGGGAATTGACAGATTGCCAAACGTAAACATTGTAATGTGACAGTTGTAAGGAATTCTTGTTGGTTGCGTTTTTTCCGATTCATTCTGTGCTGAGTCGTACTTGAGTAAATATTTTTGGAGAGACCTAATCAGTTGGGGAGTGTTAATAAAATTTAAATTGAGGAAGTCTTATCGGATACTGGGACCGGAGTCGGAGTCGATCGGCTGCAATTTATTCCATTGAACGGAGAGCACAAACAAACAACGCACTTGACCTTGTCGATTTGGAGAAATCATTTGATTTGAAGTAATTACACACGATCGGACTGGTGGCCGGTAACATGGCCGAAAATAATTATTACTTAATGTCTAATGTTTCGTTTAATAGCAGTACTGCGGACTTAGGACCTATTTGCGTGTGCGTGCGTCATATTTCTTGGAATTTTTATTATTTTGCGGTTTTAAATCATTTTTTTGGGGATTTTTTTTGCTTGGTTATGTGTGTGCACGGAGTTGAGTATCAATGCGACAATGTGTTAGTCGAAGGTAGGTGCAGTAATTGTTGTTTATGCGCCTCTTGACATTGCACAGAAAAACCTACCAAAACAAATTTGCCTGACGTCATTGAGGTTTTGTTTTTACCTAAAATAAGGTGCGACGACTATCGGCTGGGGGTTACCGACTTTTAAGTTAATTACGTGTTCATATACAGTTGCACATGTACGCCGCTAGTTATGAACAATGGCTGCGATGTGCGATTATGATAAAGCTTCAGTTGCAAGGTGGGCAATTGTAGGATCCTTGGTGGCTTGTAGGAAGCTTGTGAGAATCTTAGCGTTTAGTACTCTTTTTTGTCGGGCTAGGACCAGTGGTCCTCTGTACTACCAGGAAGCAAAATACCCCTTTTTTTGGCATTTATTCGACTATCTGAGAAAGTAGGAAGAGCACTTAGGTGATGAGAAGCTTAGAGTCTCAGCGCTCACCAAATCGTAGCCTAAGATCTGTCACCTTTTCCGAGCTGAGGCAGGACAATATCCGGACTATCGTTGCCCTCTCCACAAGCGTCGCAGACAGAGCTTAGTACACGGAGATGCTTAGCAAAAGCAAAGAATGTCATTGATTTCTTAGAGACATTCGGTAGAGTGCATTTAGTGAGCCATGCCACACGTGGCTTAGTAAGAGACCCTCTCGTCAAGAGAGGCTCTGATCGCGAACTCATGAGAACTCATGTTCAGTGTTACCTGTGACTGAGACAATATAGAAAGAGTTTAGTCGTGCGACAGAATTCAATAACTTTTTCCGAACTAATTTGGAACGGGTTCCAGGATTAAGGAAGGTCGCTACTGACACAGATACTCCGACCATTCCACTTGTTTTGAAGAAGCCTTGAGGATATCCTAGATCTCCGCTTAACCAACAGAGTCAACAGAGTTTATTATAATTTAAAACAACAATTGGAGACTATTGCTAGGACTTGACATTTTCGAAACCGAACTGTCAAACTGAACTGTCAAACTGAACTATCAAACTGAACTGTATTTGATTTCATGTGAAGCGTGACACACTCGGATGTTTACCCGATGTTCACGAGAATTGAGACAGGGATAGAAAAAAATGTATTGTAATGTAGGAGACGTTCTATATTTTTTCGGTTATAGCACTATCCATGTGACGAACGTCTCCAGTGCGAAGAACATGTTCACGAAGACCTCTCTTCTGACCAGTACCAGATGCGGATGAGAAATGAATGTAAATGACTGTAAATGTCTTGGACTTGTCCATCTTAGAGAAAGAAAAAGGTTGACGAGCTCACCAGGAAAGGTACTTGCACTGAAATGGCCAATACAAGCTGTAGGATCGCAAAGGAGGAAAATACTCAAGCAATCCAGTAATTCGAGCCTACACGCAGATCATAATTGGTTTTGAAAACATAAGGGGATAAATAGTTCTTCTCGCTGAATATCATGTCTTTCATCCTAGACGTCTTTTTGTCCTTAAACGAAGCCTTTGACGAACAGTAAAGTCGAGCTTGAGTAGACGCCGTGGCTCAAGTAGTTAGTCCGTCGGATTAAGGAGAAAGGGGTTCCAGGTTCGAATCCCAGCCAGAACACTTAAAATTTTGTTCACGGCCCCACCTCTCGCGAGCGTCCGACAAACATCCGAGAGTGTAAGCTTCTCAAATAGGAAATTGCCGTACGGACAGGGCATTAAATAGTAGGCCTCTTCCATTCCTGTGAAAGAATGTAACACGCACCAACATGGATGGTTTTGAGAAGCTTAGACCCTGGGCTCCACAGACCAGTTTTTTTGTAAGTCGAGCTTGGCTAGATGATGCGTCTAAACTAAAACATATGCTGACTCTACAGTCAGTGCGTTCCATTTCTCTCATTGAAATCGAACCTCTTCCTGGCTACTTCCGAGTGGTTTGTCTAACACCAGCTCAGACATGATGATTAATTCCCCAGACTACCACCCATTTCGTACTCCGATAGTCACGCTCATTGCAGCTGTCTCAACCCGTGTGCTCTGTAATTCTAATGAGGTGATAAAACTTAAAATAACAATGGTATCATGAACCCCGAAAATATTTGGCACAACTCATTACATAAATTGTGGAAAATTTTTACTGCAAACAATAAACCTTGCCAGCTGATTGCCAAAAAAACACCAGCTAACACGGCTAACACGAATAGCAGCGCGTGTGGTGGTTTTTTATCAAAGAGCTTTCAAAGCCTACCTCTACTCACGTGCCAATAGGATGTGTTCGTCAATAGACTAGAACACACAGCATCTCTTGCATTCTTCTGGTTCCAGTTCCAGATGACGCACTGCGAATCCGCAAGTCATCTCACACGTTTCGCTAATCGCAATAATCAAATGCGAAACGTTAATTCCACTCACACCTAACAATTACATTAATTTGCAACTTCATTGCCAAATTACTGGTCGTATCTAGCCTATTTCATAATAAAAAGAAATTCAATTAAACCTCTGTGCCCCTCCTCTTCCACGGAATCAAATTGACAAAATGTAAGCAAAGATAAAACCTCGAGAATAACAAAAAAATTAAAAAAATAATAACAAAAGCAAAACCCCCAGCTGGCGCCAATGTGCTTCCTGATAGGGTCTCAACTAAAAATTAAATAAATAAAAAATCACAGAAAATAAAAAAAGCAGAAACTGTCACTCTAACACCTTGTAACAAACGTTCGCACATCAATCTGCCGTTGGTGGGATCCGGCGCGTTTTTTTTTTCGTACCAACAATCATCTGCCTTGCGGCTTAAGAGTCATTCGGCACACACGAGGGTGCTCCATAAACCTAGAACGGCACCATTAGTCAGGTGAGCCCCATCACCATTAGTACCTACTCAATCACAATCTACATACATCATACGTACACGGTATCTATGTATCTCTACAAAGAGCCAGGGAGCTAGAACTGAACTTGAATACAGTCACGTGTAGAACGTAAGGTTAGCGTGGCACTGATTGCGCTAAGCGATAAGACGTTTCGATGGAATTTCATACTCGAACAACCGAAACTAGATACAAACCACCTTACGTCAGGTAAGACAGCGTTATCGCGTTCGTCGCGATGAGTTTTTTTTTTTTTTTTGTAGCTTTTAACAGCAACCTGACGCCAAACGCAATGCGATAAGGTTCTTGTATGCGATTCGGCGCGTGTTTGCGTTTATTACGTGTACCAGGGCGAATCTTTTGGCAAATTCCATGGACATTCGGCCAAAAGGTTATTTTTACCAATTCTTACGTATGACGCCGACAACGCCGTATGAACGCCATGCGAAAGGAATTCGGCTGCGTTAGCCCGGATTGCCGCTGATTGATATACGATTCGCATACGTGGAACGGTGTGCTGAAATACTTTTGCGGCAAATAAAATCGACTGCGGTTTGGGAATTGTTTTGTACTCGGATTCACATGATTTCTGCATGTTTTGGGTGACTTTTCTTTGGTGGCGATAATCATCGCCGCGCGTTGATTAGAGCAAACTCGTGATTCCGGAGGCGATGGGATAGTGCGCAACGGAGTGGCCTTTGGACGACGCCGCCGCCGCCGCGCACACACGTTTGATTAGGTTTCAGGGTCAAACGTTGTTCGTTCTTTGACCCACGGGTTGTGTTTGGTATGAATTTTTCCACAAATGTCCTTCGGCTTTGATCGGTCGCCTATCAGTTAGACTTATGGCGAGACTTTAATTCCTAATTAGTATTGTTTTCTTTTTAGGGGATAGATCTTTTAATACCTTGAAGGTTGATGGGGTGCCAACATTCGCAGACAGTCTTACACGTGTTGGGGTCTGGTTTTTGGTGAAAAGATATCGATCAAGTGGGCAGTTGCACGGGAGATCAAGTCCCAACTAGGCGGGATCAGTGGTATTTTCGAGATTGATGCCGCCCTTGGGTTAAGGAATAGGATGCCTAAGATTTTTGACTACCAATCACTCGAAGTAAAGATCGATTCTGCAAGGAGTCTGAACCTAACAGCAGTATCTGCATCCATAGTGACAGCAAGGATTCCCCAAAGGCCTTGATCAAAAGCTCATGCAAAGAAAATATTTCGAAAAAAACCAAAAACTCTCTGAAATTATAGACCGATTGTCCCCACTTAGCCTTGTCTGGCTTCACAAGGAAATATCTGAAAATTTATGAGTTCATCTTTCGATATATTCAGGCCACAGTTTCCTTCTCTTGCTCACCATCTAGCTTTATTCCCAGTTTTGTAGTTCAATGAAGTAGACAAGATGCTCGCAGTGATTCAGGTTGAGCTGGTTTATCTCCTGGGCGGTTCTTCTCGTTGGAAAGTCGAGCTCTGAATTTGACTGCAGCAAGAAAGTAGTCAAAGTCGATATTTGCTCCTCTAAGCTTTTGCAGATTCAGAAGCAGATGGAGATAGCCAGGTTGCTGTGTAGATACCTAGTCTTGTTCGATTAGTCGGAAGCCGTTGTCTGTTGTCATATCCTGGAAGCTGTGCTTTTCGACTCATCCGCCGAAGATGTTTTCCTTACCGATACTCCGTAGGCTTCGTCCAGAAGGTCCTAAAACTCTTCCTTGCTCAGCTTCGGTGAGAGCGACGTGTGCAGATGCTTTGAAAGTTCCCTTAATGTTGATCAAAGCCCGATGATCGCTGATCGGCTTCAAGTCAATTATCGTTGAACTTAGCCGATATCCCACTACGAATCCGCGTCCTAACATGTGCATCGTATATATCCACCTATCCAGCATATTTCCTCGATTCAGCCATCCTCGGATCACGCCTGAGGACAGATTCAAAATTTTGAGCTGCAATAGGGGTGCACATACGGATTCATTACATAGTCCGTAAACATTCCGGGTCGTGATCTTAAATAAGGCTGCCGTTAACCCATGAGGGGTTCGTCCGCCACCGTCTCTTTTCCAAAAAAAACTTATCTTATCCATGGAAATCCTTACCGGCCTGGGCTCCGCAAGTGTGCTCAATGCTTCCGTTTGGAACTCTGATCGTTGGCTCCATCGATATAGTCCGCCCGCTGTCTACTTATAGTGCAGCAAGTCCCGTCCGATTGGATATCAACCAGTACCCGATGTCTACGACTTGAAGGCTTTGACACTGGAAGTGGTCAAGTGCTCACCCTATTCTTACAGCATCCAGCCACCCGAGTGGGTACGAAAGTCCTAAAGTCCATGTGAGACTACTTCGTACATCAACTGCTTAACCTGTACTTGTACTCGTATGTATCTAGAACAAACCGACTTATATACTATACCCCACGAGTATGTACATATGTGCATTTGTTTACAATTCTCACGCAAGCAAACATTAATTGATTTGTTTATGAGTGGAATGTTCCTATGGCATGGCGCGTAAACACTTGACATCCATGCGATTCGTTAGCGTGCCGCTGCGCTCTTCTCCCTTTCACCGCCCAAACTGATATGATAGTAAAATTATATATTTTTATTTATTCTTTCTTTCTTTTTTACAGTCTCGAACTTGAACGCAGAAAATTATTATTATTATCAAATATTGTGTAATTGAAAGTTCTAATTTTAGTTTCGAACAAACAACTGACTTTGTTTTGATTATTATCTGGCGAGGCTGGCGGAGCTTAGTGACGATGCAGAAAAGAGGTAGATGATGTGGCTACAGTTGTAGATTGTGGGGCTTAAAATATCTATTTCATAACTGAGATACATGTTACATGTTTTCAGTAGGAGTGGGCGTAGATCTAGTCGAGATCTCTACTCTAAGATACAAGTTCAAGTAAACAAATGCAACGGCCAGCCGCTGCACATGAACGCTTCGTAGAGATAGTATTCCTGATTTGTTAAGGGAGAGGCTAATTGATGGGCTCATCGAGTTGTGCTTGGATTAAGACTGGCTTTAGACTCATTATTTGAAGATAGAGATCGTTTTTCGTCGTCCTGTGATTTGGTGTAAGTTGATTAGTTCAAGACCATTGGCTTGTGCTTTATAAGTAGCTCCTGTGAATGTTTGACGTTAAATTTTAAATAAAGTGCTTGTCTACTAGGTAGGCATACTAGGTGCCATTAAGTAGAAGCATTTACGCCCAAACTACGCCCAAACTACTTTTCCAACTACGAAGCCTTCTCTGCAATCTTTGAAAACTAATGGTTTGGGAATAATTTTTGGAAGTGGTTTCCCACAGTTCTTAGGGAATGGAAGCTCACTGACATGCAAACTCAACTCCAGAAAATCGTCAATTAAATGCCATAGACGAGGTACCCCAGTGCTCCATACTAGGTCCACTATTGTGAAATCTGAAATATCTGATAAAAACCCCGAGGTCAGAAGGATACAGGAAGACCATAGGACGAGGAAATATCAGAGTTTTGAGATCCACAAGTCCAAATTATGAGCTGGTGACATGAGATGGACACATTACATAACCGCTTGCTTAGGCAGGGAGGAGAAGGCTAAACGTCAATGCTACCAATGTACTCAAGGGCTCAATCTCCATAGATATGGAAATGACGATGACTCCAACCCCTATACATAGATGGAACCAACCCAGAGATAATATATGTTGTTCTCGGTACTGTGAAGTGAAGAAGCTGAGTGAAGATTTAGACAGAGATGGTTGGAAGGGATGGAGCTAGTGCCACTATAGCAAACATCATGAAAAAAAAAACAAATCCAAAAACAATAACAATGAAATGCAGTGCTATGAGGTCCAAAAACAAGGGCTAGACGCTATCTGGCAATGAAATCCTTGTCGACAATCCAAGGAGGACAAAAGAGTGATACTAAAGATTCGAGGTATCTACTTGGACAGTAACTACTAGTACTGTTTAGAGCTCTTTTCTTACATGCTCCACGTTTTCTTGTTAACTAACGTATTATAAGCCTAGGTCTTGAACATATAACAATGGCTCTGTTTCCCAAGTAACAGGGACTTGAACAGAGGGAGCATAATTGAACTTTAACTTTATTTCTAACGAATTTGTCGGAGGTTATGATCGAAAAACATGTCTCAGAGCGAGTTGTTCTAGCCTTGCCATGTGCCTATAGTCAGAGATCCAAAAGAATTCAACAAATGCCCAATGCCCTTTAGCTAGCTCTTTCCTTATGAAACTTTGGTAGAACCTTAACTTAGAAAGCTACTTCGTTCCTATATATCTGACAAAAATCTGGGCAATGCCTATGCCAGTCTTAAAGTTTACAAATTCCTCCCAATACGGGAAACCGAAAAAAATTACTGTATTGAAAGCTCAGTAGTTTAAAAGGCTTGTTCGACCTCGTTTAAGCCTCGAATACCACTTCGTAAACAGATCCAAACGTGAGGTTTCTGGCTCTGCTTAAAGGTGGGCTTAGGTCCAACAAGTCCAACAAGTGGTTGCAGGATAAGATGAAAAAATACGATCGGTTGAAAGCGCTCAGGACTCTTTAACTAGTGTTCAGGACAACTGTTCAAATCAAATAAAAATTCGGACCTTAGGACTGGAAAATCTACGGAGCCCTTAAGGTTTCTTGAAATGGTGAGCCATGCACAGTACAAGGATGAGATGAGTACACTTTTGTGGCTTTTGCTCAGAAGACGTCCAAGATGACCATTGGCTGTAAATTTTTAGTTTGGGCCTTGTTGCTTTTAACATAATGATTGCCTGTCGAACCAGATTAATGGAAAAGATACATCTTTATCTGTAACTGTTAGCAATTAATCGTAGCCCGCGTCGTTGACCGATTAAATCGAAGAGCATTTGTTTCCCCAACAAGACTTCCTTATTTTTTACGATCAAGGACGAAATTCCCAAGCTACAATTCCTTATCCATCGCCCGCCTATGGAAAATCTAAACTAAAATCGCAAATATTTCCACGTAATCTCATCAAAATCATAAACAACTCTCAAAGATTTCCACTATCATTTGGAATTTGATTTAATCTTGCACCAATGTGGGCTCACACTAAATCAAAACAACATCTAAAGCCAACATCATAAAAATCGGCGACGTCCTCCAACTTTGCTTTAAATAGAACACAAATACCTAAAGTATCTACGAAGTATTAACCAATACAGCGCAGCTAGTAGGCCTCTTTGGATGTCACTGGCTTAAAAACGTAGTACGTGAGTGCTAAACAGTAAGACCCCGTATCCGATTAACGCCTAATCTCACACCAAATGCCTCCGATAATCGGACAAGTGGCCGTGCAAGTATAAATTTTGATTAAGGGCTCAACTCAGGCATATCATAAACCAACACCACGCGAATGACTGACTAGCTGACCCCTTCGGCCTTTTGTTGACTTAACACAGTTTTTTGTCAAACAATACGCATGACGCAGCAGAAGACGCACAATTTTTTTTTTCAATGTTTGTCACTCTCATCATGACGAGGTAAGATTGTGATACTTTCGTACGAAAATGTATCTCAAATATTTGCACAAACTTCACGAGATCAGGGGTGCGCGTCACTATCAGCAGGTACCATGATGAGTGTGCTGTATTCTGGCGCACGCTCTTATCACGCGCCACTATTAATAGACGCAAATTCGATTCAATAGTTTTCGCTGATCACTCACGATGCACGGGACTCATTTGCGTTTTTTTCGGCTCTGGCTGTGTTTTACCTTCGTGTTGACTATAATTGGTATCTGCGACTAACGACGACGTATCTTATGAGTGTGATAACTAATTACGATGGAATATGGCTATGGCGGCACCAGCAGCAGCAGCAGCAGGAAAAAAAAAGTGCGCATCAGCCTCGAGCAGGCGGGCATTGTTTCCTCGTCCTCCTCTGTAGTACTCCGTAGTGTAGTTATGATGAGATAATGGCGATGTATATTGTATCTGAGTCTCTGGTCAGACAGCAGACCATTTTTTTTCCAACAGAAACCGCTGAGATAAATTGTCGTTAATGGGGTTCCGATCGGACGGAATCTAGAGGGTAGTCGAGAGGGAGGTCGAACAATTGTAATTCATTTGTCAAGTACTACGCAGTACATTTGCAGTGCGCATCGATGGGGTGGTCGATCGGGTACTTCACCACGACGACAGGTGATAATTGCAGCCAGCGTGTGTACTGTTTGACTTGGCATGGTGCTGTGGTTTCGTAGACTTTGATCGTCTGGCACGTATGGGCTTACATTATCGATAAAAAAAATTTTGCAGCACTGGAACTGATGTAATTTACCCCGACTGGGCTGAGGGTGAATCGAATGGTCGAAGGGAGGAAAAGTGTCAATATATGCGGCATGCAATCGACAGAGCTGTCAAGTGGTTATTTCATTTTGCGTAGTTTTATGTTGGCGGCGGCTTATCTTGAAGATTCATGGAACAATGTAAAGAACAGCGCGGGGTAATTTACTCTTATCTGTTTGGGGTTTGGCTTTGGTTTGGGTAATCCACAGGCGTTGGACTTTCCACTGGTCTCAGAAGATCGCACTGACAATTGCGCATAAGATAGCATAAAGCTGTAAACAGGACTGATAATGGCAAAGTGAAGCACCAATGGTTTGATTAGGGAATCACATTTTGATTGTGCTCATGATATTCCCAAGGCATGAAACCATTTATGTAGGAGCACATCGTTTTTTAAAAGGTTTTTCAGTAAGGACATAACAATTTTGTACTTAAAAAAAACATAGAATAATTGAGATATCGGGCTGAAAATAAACATAGATATCGTACATATGTTAGATTTAAGTATAGAGTTTGATTTTGTACCGAAAACACGTTTCCAGGGTTCGATTATTTAGAGTCAATTTTCGACCACCCTTGTCACTTATCGGCAGAAACGTTGGCAATTTCGCTTTCATTATTTTTCGTGAACTTCTCTAACATTGATGCGTTGTTGGCATAAGCCAAGAACTGAAAGTAATCCCATAAAACAAAATCCAACGTCGTTAAGTCGCATGGGCAAGGTGTCAAACCACTTTGGCCATTTGCACGTACACGATTTCCCATTCAATAGATCAACTCTTTGATCAGATGGGTGGCATGTGGCACCATCTCGTTGGAGCCACACGTCACTGATGTAAAGTCCATCGAATTCTGACATAAATAGTCTTCTATTCTTCCATTAAACCAAAAATAGGTCTCATAGCTGATGATGGCTTTTCGATGAAATCCAGGATTTGCACCAATCTTTTGCAGAGCTCAATCGGTGCATCAAATGATGAAGAGGCTTCAATACTTGAGTTGGTTTGATCTTGTAGATATGTAGCCCAAATTCCCAATTCCTCTGAATGGCATAGAATTAAGTGATTTGGCTCATTTTGAAGTGAAGCACTCACGGCTGTGATATTTGGGTATGTCGACCAGTGCTTTGTATCGCTGAGACAGAACCATTCTATAGTGAATATGTTGACTCGAATGTATCCACTTTTGCATACACAGCCTGTATGGTGGGACGATTACAATCGAAAATTGAAGTAAGCACTCTTAAAGTTGGGTTTTTTAATTTTTAAACGTTGATATATCGTGAACTTTAGCATGATAAAAATGTCGACCCTTCTTGATATTTTTACATTAACTGATTGTCAAAAAAGTTTAAGGGCGTGTTAGTATGAAAATACTAAATTGTTATGTCTCTATTGTTAAGCCTTTATTTATCTACATATCTTCCACACTTGAGCAAGCTGAGACAGTTGTTTGACATCTTATAGAGCCCCGTTGGTCTATCAGGTGAAAATATAAGTGCCAACAGTTGCATTAGGTTTAACATATTTTTATAATGAAATAAATCATGAGAGTCCTTGAAACATTTCGACACGGACATGCGGTCACCTAAATTCTGTCAGTCTCTTGGAATTCAACCTTTCACCATTCATACAGTGAGTGCAACTAGGTACTGGTTCAAGTCCGCATTGTCTGGTTGTACAATGGTAAGATCTACATATCGACTGCTGTATATTAAGACGGGAAAACCGTGTTCTTTAATTCGCTTAAGCCAATTTCTTGGACTATCAGACAGTGTCCAGTGAGAAGGCCGATAACGTGACTGGTCTGTGATCGTTCAATAGAACCAGCTCTGCACTACGTTTCAGAACAACCCTAGGCCAGATCTGCTTTGAAATGTGACAAGTAGGGAGATATTCCCATCTAGAGTTAGCTCTACTAAAAGACTTCAGCGTTAGTAAGTAAGTGTGCGTGTAGCGAGGGGCACACGTAGGCTAGGATCCTGTGGTTCGTAGGTAGTCTCACGATCTCATCGACCTTGCAATATCTCTGTGGACAGGCACGAAGCACAGATGAAATGTCGAACTACTCATTCATCTTCAGCAGAGCCAAACGGCACTTTAAGGCGAACGCTGAAGTCTAGGACATGCTTTGTACGAACATTTAAGGTTTGAAGCTTATTTTATTTACTGATTGTCAAGACAGTTTTGTTTTTGTGATAGCTAATCTCTCCAGACCCATAAGTCCCAATATGGGACACTGAGCGGATTAAGCGTCGAATTCTTTAAGCCTGGGCTCCAAAGCGCGTGATGGCTGTACTTCCAAGGGTGACCCAAGCTACCTTCAGGACAGAACGAGTTGCTGAAAAGCTTCAAACTACCTACATTCTTATTGAAATAAACCTATAGGAAGCCCACCTAGAGGTGCCGACCAGCTGACCGGAATGACTGGTTGTTTTCTTCGCGTCTGATAATTTTTCGATTAGATATTGTGAAATTCTTATGGCACTACTGCCTCCTAAACGCTTATCACAAGTACCCACTCTCGTTTTATGGCCTTAAATTCTTTCTGAAGTCACTGAACAGGTGCCACTGGAGGCCTGACTAAGTGGTTCTATGCAATATCTTGTTTACCTCTCCATTTGGATTAAAGTTTCATCAGCAAATTTGATAGATTGTATCTAATCTCAATACGTATGCACGTATCTTGGTACAATTTATGCTTAAATGTGATGAAATCCCGAACATATTGGCAAAAATTCCTTCGGATGCACATGACAGATACAGATACCCCACTTTGTATACTCTGCTCGATATGGAGAACGTGAAATGGGTCCACGACGACGTACATATCAATTGTGTGTTCTTATCACCAAAACATACACGTGAATGGGATATTTCATTTTTTCCGCCTGTTTTTGGCGCACTCTGTGTCAGCCAGATAATACTCAGCACTTAGATAACATACTCGTGCGCAATTAAAACGAACAAAAAATATTCCATAACCTTGACCCAATCAAATACATAAAAACTGTTTTACTTTGATTCTATCTGGGCCCATAAAAAAAGTATGAGTATAAGAAAAACTCATGCAGAAATATACTTTACCATTAATCAACTACGACTACAGTTTGTCATTACTTGATATTGTACTCGAAATATTTTGAGATTTATTTTTATTGCTTTTCGGTCGTAAAAGAGTGGATTTGCGACGGACCCGCCGACCAGGGTACCCTTTATGCCTGGTATCAGGCTATTTACATTTTTCTTCGCAGTTAGCCAAAAGCTATAACATCTAAATTAGGCTCGATGGAATTTTTGGAATCTCGATTATTTTGGGTGGCATATTTTGTAGCGATATTTTGAGGAACAATTCGGGATGTTTTATTTGAATTTGTTTTGCGTAGGCTGTTGTTCATTCAGTATCTGTGGCACTTAACTTTACTATCGATAGTCCGAGGCATCGTATCGCTTGTTTCTGATGCGAATTTGATTTTTCTGGCTGTAGATAGATACAGGTTTCGTAACCCATCTGTTAGATAAGGAGGGTTTTAGTGGAAGACGCATTATTCATCGCATTTGGGACTCTATTTTGTCTAAGAAGTCAGAAAAAGTTTGAGCATTTAAATGGTTTTCATGAAAAGTCGTCATAAGCCACAGCCCTATGTTGACTCAATAGCTTTGCCAACAAGAAAAAAGTCTTTGACTGTACCACAGAAACTGACATTGAACTATATAAGCATTTCCCTATCCTTTCCGCTCATACATGCCTGATCCCGTAGTGTGTTGGATACCCTAATGTTGGATAGCCATCAGTAACCTCCTTTTGCCGGGTCCAGAACTGAGGACGGAGTCGGTGCTGGAGTCTTTTCAGAGGACTTAGGCATCCACCTCTCCTTTAACCTCCCACAGTATTGCAGCGATTTTCAAGCCGAAACCAATGCTGATTCGCTGTCGGTTAATGCAGTATCAGGATGAGATATTGTCATCTACTTCGACAGTCAAGCTGCCATCAAATCTCTAGCATACAGCATTACGAGATCCAAGACAATGAAAGGCGTGTCTCTTAACGAGATAGCTATTCAACCTCACACTTTGCTGGATACCAGGTCACTGTTACATACCGTGGTTTAGAGAGCATAGACGAAACCAATATCGAGGCGCCAACGTCTTAAGCTAAAAACCTTATCAACGCCCACGCGGTAAGGGTGGCCAATCATCGATGGCATCAGCTTGGCCAATGACACACTTTAAACGAAAATAGGTCCATCGGACTCCTAAAACACAAGATCGTCCACTGTGCTATAGGAAGTCCTCCTATCGCCATACCCAGTACCTACTTGCTACACTAGGTGAATACATTTTAAACGATCTCAATGCACAGCCTGTACGGCTAAGTATAGCCTTCATACAAAGGAGCGGATGGTTCTCAGAGTAAGAGGGTGATGCACCCACCTTTTAGTACAATGCCAACGCCAGTACAATGGACCTTCCCTGCTTTACGCCCGTCCTTACCGAGGGCCGTTGTGCATAGGTCAAGTTGATGCCATCGATGATTGGCCTCCTGGAGGATAAGACATTGATACCTCGATGTGGGTGACATTTATACTATCTAAGCTGAAGGAGTCTTTTCTAGTCAGTACATCAGCCTCATGATTCGCTGGTACCGACTCTGTCCTCGGGTTTAGACGCGTTCCTAAAAATTCCCAGCAATTCTTGGTGCAAGACTAGATAATGACAGACGGAGTGCACTCTCATTTGGTCGTGTCTCCAGAAAACTCTAAGGATGCCAGAACATAGCAAATTTAAGGAATAAACAGCCCCCACCTAGTGCTCTTCATGCCACAACCTCCTGGCGGGCGAACGAAGACGAAAGCCACTAAGGCACTGATGGCCTCTGCTCAGGGTGTAACGTCCTAATAGGAATCATATCGGAAATCCCCAATAGAAATTCTAGACCCCTTTTTCTGGTAAGATAGACGAGATCTTTAAGGAATCCAAGCTCTGTACTAAGATGCTCGCAGCCGCTTCCAAAATGTCGAGTTATCTTAAAGGAGCAGATGGCTTGGGAACCTCTCTATCTATTACTGCATTCTCACTTCCCAAAGAGCACCAATGACACTTCGTAAGGGGTTGGTCTGTTAAGTCATACAGGGAAGAGGATGAGACTATTCTTCACCTCCACTATACCTACTTGCCAAGTTATTTGAAGTCAACACTAGATCCTATGGTATCACAATGCACGAAATCTGGCCTAAGTGCTGCTCCAGCGAACCTAACCTAATGCCCATAACTGGGGACTCAAAAACCCACCAAAAACAAAAAGCCCAATTCGATGTAGGGGAAAACATGTGACTCAAACTAGTCTCCGGTTTCCCAGATACCATCTACTTTACAAAAAATTCTTTCGACAATCAAAGGACCTCGCCGCGTTCCGCATACAATCAACAAACTTCAAAGTTTCCAACAATTCGCGTTATCAACTTCTGTTCTAACACCTTAGGAATTTCTCTTTCCGTTTACAATTTAATACGCGAAATACCTACATATCTACAAGTGTGTAACAATTGAATCACAGTAAAACCCACAAACTTAAAACATGTATCTGCATCTTCGCGGCGTAAAAACCCCCCCGATAAGAATTTATGTGACCAAAATGTAAACAAATAATAGTTTTGTTTCCTTAAACGAAAAAATCCAATTAACTTTTGAATCACACACCATATTGAGCCGCAATGAGTCAAGTCTTTGATGTTCAAACAAAACTCTCGTACACCTTTCAATAGTAAAGTTAATTGATTGCGGTAATTAGTTTTATATGAAAAACAGCAGGTTGTCGTAGTTGTCGGGGAATGTAATGCTTTCGGGATGACTTCACACAGCCAACAACGTTTGTTTACACATTTACAAGTGCTATTGTGATGAATGAGAGCACCCAGCACACCGTCCTGCCCGGCCGCCCCTTTGGCATGGCAAGTCTGCCGATCAAAGTTGAACCTTACAAATCTAGCAGTCAGTATCTACAAATAGAAATGTTGGCCCTTATCTAATCGTTTAGCTTAAAGTATCTACTACCCACCTACCTACATCTAGCACGTCGCGCTGTTTGTATATTTAACTGCGACGTACCTGTACCTTTAACCCTGTTCGATTAGACTTGTTTTTTTTTTTCCATTTCTTATCTCCTTTCATATATTATATATTTTTTTGTTTTGTTTTTCGGTGTTTTGTTATTGTTTTTTTTTCAATTTTATTGCGATTGTCACATTTTTCTTTTATTACGAAGCAAAAGATACAAGACAAAGTGTCAAAAAAAACTAATAAACTGTCAGAAAGACGTTCTACCTGTCGCGTGCCTTGCAACACTGTCCGCAACTCCCAATCTGCCAAAGCGAAAAAAAGTTAAATCAATTTCAATGTCAGGAACTAAAACCGATAACCGTTTCGCTAATCATGAAGAAACAAATGACATTGTTATGACAGCTCCAGCAAAACGACAAAAAATTAAGTTTATGTTGCGATTGCGATACATGAAACTTGGGGCAAAGTTGAGCGAATGATTGTAGTTTCTAGCTATCTTACGATGGGGGCTAAGATCGTTTTTATAAACACGGCTTAGAGAGTACAATGTACGTAGTACATACAAATTTACTTTTTGTAGGTTAATGACAACGCGAGACTTTGGACTAGTGATCCATCACAGGGAGTGAACAACATTAACACCTACATTTACTCCAGACGCTCCATTACTCAGCGCTGACGATTTGTTTTCTATTAATTGTACCCAAGTCCAAACAACAAATAATGGCTTTTAAAGATTGCATTGCATGAATCAGAGGTTTAGATAAAATTTCTGGTCAGTCATGATCAAAACAGTTTGACAGATCAGGGCAGCGGAATGGTGACAAATAATCTTCGAACTTGTCAAAACCGAATCTCCTTACATTTCGAAAATTGAGAATGACAGATGGTTCGTGGCGACATAAACTGTCATTTTGGTATAAATTACGTCTGACTGATCAAAGGTTTGTATCAACAGTGATGCCAAGTGATCCAAAAATTAGTTCAGAAAAACATAGAGTTCAAAAGATCACGCACTCTCTGACGTTGTTAAAGGTTTACGTATACCACTCCACTCAGCAGTTGAAATTTAACTAATTTGCAAATATTATTCCAAACATGATCTCAAGACATGTAACGTCAGATAGTACGAGGCCATCAATGCGGAAGTGCGAATTATGCCAAAATCCAAAAGTCTAAGGTGATGAAGACGTAGTTGAGGCGTTTATTGCTCAATTAAAAATTGTTATCGACAGCTCTTCACGAACGTCAATTGAGAAATGTCAAATACCACACAAAATGACGGTGAAGCCACGTTGACCTGGAGCATAAAAAACACAGAGTGGAAGACAATTTGTAAATGTGAAGTAGAGGTAGGCTCAGCATTGGGTTCTGTGGTAGAAAAAGAAAATATCAATGGAATGATAGTTACGACTTCATCATAGTAGGCAGTTCAGCATTTAAAGTTCGATTCTGACTGTCAAGTCAAAGATCGTCAATTTGAACCTACAATGGTTAATCTCGGAGTAGTTTTAAGTCAACAACTAAACTGGAAACCTCGCTTCGACTTTTCAGGAAGAAATGGGGGGCTTATCTCACCATCGCCACCGCAATAACAATTTAGTCTCCATTACGCCCTTCTATTGAGACAATCCTGTGAACCCTCAATACGAGCCAAACTCAACTGCTGCACGTTTCAAATATTTCTCCGAATTTCGCACACACATTCTATTAGCCACACATTAGTAGCCAAGCAGCCCTAAAAACTCTCAAATCCTTCAATTTTAACAATAAGTTGGTTTGGAACTGTAATACACCCCCTTTGCACCTTGCTGCATACCATTAACTTGGGTCTTTGATCATAAATCACAAATTAAGCTGCTAGAGGTCTAACCAGAAGAGATTCATTTGAATACCGTGGAAGTTTGAAACCAGTTCGGGACTGTCCTGGTTCAGTCCCTCCTGCTTCGAAGTACTGAGAGGAAGAAAGTCTGTCTTGAACATTTGGCAAACATATGAAAGTATAACTGTCATCAAAAAATTTCTCAAACAAAAGTTGCTCTTTAGAGAAATAATTGTGACAAACTATGCTCTGCATCCCCCTTGGACCCATCCCAGCACATCTCTGCTATTGTAACTCTTTGGCATTGCTAATGGTATCCAGCTTTAGTAGATATTTAGAGGCAACCGTTGGCTACCTATTGCTGCAGAGTACTTGTCAGATATCCACTTATTTGACATGACTCTCAGACCTTGTACGCAACATAGATACATCTTGAACTGTCCCATCTCCTCCTTGAGCGACAAAAGCCGATCTTGGGGATAATAGAACACGATTTCAGAAACTTGACTGTCAGTGAAAATGTTCACATCTCTTACAGACGTTACATTGCTTCCATGAAACATACTAGATTTCTCCACATGAGGTGAGCCATAGACCACTCCACTTAGTCCCTGTAGAGAACCAGAAATAGTCGTCAAAAGAAGAAGACGTGTCTCTGGTATGATCGAGCGACTTTATTTAATTTGACTTAATGTCAATCTGAATGACGGTTCCGCATTCCTGAATCCTCAAATCGATTTATTGTTATTCGAGTTCTCGTCCAAGAACGCAGTGATTCACTTCACCACTAACAGGAGTCATTTCCCCTTTTAATCGTCGCCTTATCATCTAGCTTCAGTTCAACTGCCTAGGCAAACCAGTTAAGCATCCGCACGCGCTCCCACTTTGTTTCAATTCACCATCCATTTGTATGTATGTGTAATTCCAACTAATTTATGTGCCATTTAGCCGGAAATCGTAAGGCAAATCAATTAATCAAAATTGACTCACACTCGACTTGGTCGGTTGGTGACATACCCCAGAGCAATAAAACAAATAAAAAAAACAAAAAAAACAAAAACAAAATCCCACCCAGTCAGAAGCTGCTTAGATCATGCTAATTTATTTAATAATATTCTTTTCTACGCCATGATTAAGCCATAAAATAGTTTACCACATAACCCACCCCCAGAGCCACCCCCACACCAAAGACGACAAAACAAAACCGTAAAACTGCACTTAAATCCGTGACATAACAGCCAGCTCCCAGCAGAGAAACCGTCCAAAACAAAACGACAACAAATTTCCGAAAACAATTTCTAAATTTAAATCCACAAACCCGCTCACCCCCCCCACCCAGCTCCTTGACCAGCCCCAGAAGCTGTCTCCATGGAATTCCAAAGCCCAAAACCAACCCCCCGAACGCTGTGCCTGCTGCAATCGGGTAACACCTTACGCGTGTGCATGGGTCAATAAATGCGGCACGTGTATCGGATGTGTTTGGTCAAGTGTCTTTAATATTTGAATTTCAATAAAAACAAATAAAAAGCGCTCGCTCTCAACGTGCTAATAGCCGAGTCAATAGACCGCCACACGGTAGCCGTGATGGCATGGCCAGTGGCCACCCTTTCGATGGATTCCCAGATTTATTTGTTTTGGTGTTTGGTTGCAAACATCTCACACGTTTGGCGTTTTAAATTCTGCAAAGTGAATGTTTTTTTTTTTAACTAAATATACCCAGTGACTTATTTTTAGACCACCACTGTACGCTTAGCTCCTTAGCCCCCTCTCGGCCCGCGGCGGCGGCGGCGGGGTGATAAACTATTTATTTTTAATTTTTAGTACTCAGTGTATGCAGATTTTATTCATTTCACGTGCACTTGGCGAGTGGGATTAACGATGGGCGTGTTGGATTCATTAAGTTCGACTCGGAGTGGCGGTCGTAAGATACCGGATGACTTGTAGTTTTCTGTGTTTTTTTTTTGTTTTTTTGTTTTTTTCTGGGGGGTGTGTGTGCGAGCGAACACATGCCTGCGATTTGCTATAGTGGTGGTGGTGGTGGTGGTGGAGGGGATGTTTGTTTGTAGTTATCAGCTGCCCAAATCGGATTTAGAAATTCATACTTTATGATCGTTGGACATGTCACGTGTTGTGATAAAGAAATTAAGATCACATTACTCGTGTTAGCTGTCCTTGTGATTAGCGCGAGCGCGAGTAATAAAAAGACTGATGGGGTGGGTGTGGAACGAATGTGCTTAGTGTTGGAAATGGGTTGAAGGTTGCATTAGAGAGGAAACAGCTGCGTAGTTCTAAGTCGTCTTGTGTTGCAGATACACACTTGTAGTGTACGTGGATACTTATGTGTGAAAGTAGGGCGCGCGTGGCTTGGAGAAAGGAAAAACACGGGGTGTACAGCTGATCTGGGTTTTATGTAAGAAAGAAGGTCGGTGGACCAGGGTTGTCTTCCCTTCTGGGGGAGGCTACAGTTCGAGGTGAACCTGATCTCTCCAGTTAACCCGGTCCTTAGCTAACTGCCTCCAGTTGCGCACTCCAAGTCGGTGTTCCCCTTCAAAGCCCGCAAACGGGACCGAAATTTAGACGAGGAATCTTTTTCTCGAAGCGACTGAGGATCTCTTCATCCGCTTTAGACAGAGTCCATGCTTCAGTTCTTAACCAAAGAAGCGAAATCAATGAAACACTCTCAGACCGCTAAGCAGGTCCATTGCTCTACTAGCCGGGAGGGCTTCTTTGTATACGTACCTTCGTTTTTTTTCTGACCCTAGCCCATATGGCTGATACCTGAAAGATCTATTGCATCTGAGGGTTTGTTTCACTCTAGGAGACGTACCACCTCCCTAATCAAGGAAATCACGTCCTTAGTCGCAGAGTTTCTACTATCTGCTGGCGAGCATGTCGATGATTCGTCATTTTCTGAGCAGCACTATGTCTGGGCATAGATTAAGTGGTATTTCAGGCCACAGTGACCTGTTAGAAAACACACCAGCTTTCTAATACTGTCTTTTTCTAAACTAAGAATTTCCTTCTAGGAATAAGGCTTAATTAATCTTTTGAACTGACGTAACCCCGGGACATTTTCCCAATGGGTTATGTTCACATGCGTTAATCAGTGTGGCGGTAGCCCACTTGACACCACAGTACGGTTCAGGCCCAATGAACGCAGATTCTCAGACAGCCCTGGCTAGTTCATCTGCAGATTTGTTGCCTACAATCCCCTGATGACCTGGAACCCATTCAAGTACCACAGTATTGTGTCTAGCAAGCGATTGTAGTGCATCGTAACAGCATTTAACTGGTATGGAGTCCACTAAATTGGACGACAGCGCTCTAAGAGCTGCCTGACTATCTGAGAAGATATAAATTTTAGCGGCCTTGGTACTCTTACTAAGGTTTAATCTGGCGCAGATCTCAATGGCATGGAGTTCAGCCTAGAAAACCGTGGGACACATTCCCATAGGTATCGAGACTTTGGTATTGGGTCCAAAGACGCCAGCACCCACTCCAGAGTCCATCTTTGATCCGTCTACGAACCATATCAGACCCTTAGGGTCCAGTGCCGGAACACCATTAGATCGGTCTGCACGGTCTAATATATGTATTAACCTCAAATAACCCACCGCAACAGTATTCCCTGACTATAACGTCTCTTTGTGGGATTGAGTCAAGAATTGTCAGGGGTTTGTAAAGCTTGAAGCCCTACAAGGTACTATAAAATGATTCGAGATCGGTGTCAAAAGCGAACGGTTCAAGCATTAAGACGTTGCCTGCCAGTGTGTCACCGATTTGGATAAAATTTTGGTATGTTGTAGACTGGGGCACTTTTCTGAGTATTTTGATGTAGCAGTGGCTGATATAAAATTTCCCACCACCCACCACTCATGACAACTGACAGTCGGTGACAGTCGGTGACTGTGGGGCCGAGATATTTGTACAAGGGAACAACATACTAAAATTTTATCAAAATCGAGGGGAAATTTCATTTATTTTTGCTTTTTAGTTTGAAATCCATCCAAAAACTTCTTATTTTGCTAGTAAGCCCTGCCCTTTGACTAACTGCCTTCCGTTGCGAACTCTAAGCCAGTTGTGGTTCCCTTTTACTTGTGCGCTTCACCAAGGATAAGGTCTTCCTTTACTGCATTATACCTCCGAGTTAGATTCGAAAACATGTCTAAGTCGAAGTCAGTATAGAACTCATATGGATTTGGTTGAATCTCCTCTTCCACAGCCTAAAACCCCCAAAGCATACAAACCCCCATAAACAGAATAGAAAATTCTACGAAGAATCTTTCTCTCGAGGAGACATCTCCATCCGCTTTAGTAGAGTCCAAGGTTCAGCTTGATAAAGGAGGACTGGAATGATCAAGGTCTAACACAGTTTCTCCTTAGTTGTTTGGGATAGGACTCTACTACTCATCTGCCCTCACAAATAACAGAGCTTATAGCCGACTCGAGGTAGACAAAGCTGCTTACTACCTTAAAGTTATAGCCGTCGATTGAGAAGTTCTGTCCAATCTACCCATTTGTCTGAAATTTCCTCATCCCTAAGAAAAATCCGAGTATGCTGCTCAGAGATAAAGAATTCACGGTATCAGTACTGGACACATCAGCAGCGAAGATCGGTTAACTTATACAGAAATCATCTGATGTATCATCATCCTCTTCACAAAGATCGTTATACCTAGCAACATCCGCAGAAATGCCTCTAATTTCGTACAGAAGCCGGATTTGACGCGATAGGGACCTAGGGTCTAGCTTCTCACAACCATTCGTGTTGTACGTGTTATATTCTTCACACAAATGGAAGGGGCCTACTGTTTAAAGACGCGTCCGAAGGGCAATTGTACTTCAAATGTACAATTGTACTGTCAGACGCTCCAAAAACTGACAAGAGCTAAATGTGTATGCCTAAAGTATCAGATCCATCCCACACTGCAGTGCAAACTAACTCTCAATTCCCGCCAAATATTGTTTGAAAAAATTTCATTCATTCCGCCGGAAACTCTTATGTTTACAATATATCCGGTGTTGACAATTCACATTCCCGAACCAGTATCAACAATGACTAACACCGCATGCATTAAATTCCAGATTACACACAGTGTACATATGAAATCAATTCTCGCACAATAAACAGAAAAGAAATCTGATATTTACAGCGAAATTTTTCATCCCATATCTTCGTCATCACCCGAGTCATCGCGGCCTGGCATCGCGAGATTAGTCAGCGTTCCACATCCACCATAGTATACACAGCACATCCGAATTGGTGTTAGCTGTTAACATAAAAATATATGAATGATCCAACACAACGTCACGATCAGTGTTATTATGAGCATTGCATCAGTTTCGCTTCAGCTACACGATACTGCGAGTAATTTCACGACAACCACTCCAAAGAGGCACCACAGCACAAAATCGCAGTCAACACCGCTGACCCAAAAACTACAATGTATCTGCGAGATTTGAGAGATCCAAATAACGAGCGATGACCTCCAGAATTTGTGGCCAGATATAGTCAGAGATCAATTGCTTGTATGATCGGTTTGAGCAGTGTTTGATGCGATCAGTTTGGTTTGAGTGTTGCCATTCCAGTAATTCTATGTGTATCCTCAGATGAATGTATCTGTATGGTGAGTATGGCGTGGAGTGACGAATTTTCATGAATGAATTTAGTTCTTTCGTTTTGTTTTGTTTTTTTTACAAACTTTACAACAACCTCCCCCGGATGTGTGTAGTCAGTCACAGTTCAGTTAGATACTTGTACTGAAGCTATAGGTAGATCTAGATGCAAGTACCACTGTGCTCTGCTGTGCAGTGTGTAAACGAATCAATTGAATTTGTATATAAAAAAAAAAAAATTACTGATGACGCCGTCCCCCGAGAATTGTGTGACTATGTCATTGCCATTGTACAGCACGACTCTCCATGATGATGATGATGATGATCGCTGTCGGGTCGTGTCGGTTTGTTTGGATGAGCGAAGCTTTGCGACTATTTATGGTTGTGTCATGCTAGACTGAAGCAAATCGAGGTTCCAAACGATGCGTGTGCAACACACCAAGCCACCCATATGACATTGTATCTCTTAGCTTATAGTAGATACAGAGAGGAGGAATGAAAAAAAAAAAACAAAATAATTTAAATAAGTTTAATTAAGTTTGAACAGGAAGGCGTAGTTTAATGGCTTTTCATTCTTTTGTCGAGAAAATTAACGACGAGCCATTAATTATGATTAGATCGGGGAAAATTGTTAAAATTCTCAGAATTTGATTAGTCGGCCCATTAGGTGGATAATGGCGGAGACTAATTACTAATAATTGACAGGTTAAGCATGTCACTTGAAATGGTAGGTACTTGTTAGAGCTAGGCGCCCCCATGGACATTTATTTTCTCGTCGTCGTAAGTGTCACGCCTCATTTAATGTTGTTGTTTGTTTACATTAAATAATCAAGAGAATAGCATTTTGTCACGTTAAGATAGTTAGACCCTTGACGTTTATGTAACCATACAAGTACTGATTAAATGCAAAGATTTACGCAAATGAACTACGAATAGGGACTCCATTGTGATGCCTGATTCGAACGAGATGAGGATAAGGCAAGTATTGCCTAAAACGATTGAAGACTACGTTCATCACTAACCAACAAGTGTCATGATCCACTGAATGAACCCACATTTTCCCAAAGAAATCCGTTGGCACTGAGTATAGATTCCGTGAACTTGCAGGTCCGATGGAATAGACAACTTTACAAGTATAAACGAAGCATCAACAGTATTAGAAATTTGAATGACCAGGCAGACTAAAAGGGCCTGTTGTTGGGCGCCAATCGAATTGTACTACAACTGATCGCACCTCAAATGACAAAACTCTTGAACAATAGACTTCCACACTAGTCATAGAACCTACATATGTACGTCTCGACAGTCTGAGATTTCTTGGCTATACTCCAGTAAGTTATATTCTAAAATAAAGTTTGCGAACTCCTTGCCTACAGAATCCACACAGATCAACCGCTCTGAGAGAATTTTAAGGATACTACCCTGGTTACACAAGGATTTCCTAAGCAAAGGAAACTTAACTCACTTGCTCTCAGAATTATAACCGAGTTGAGTCTTGATTGCAAGATGAACCTTTTCAAAGAAAATACGTCGAGTTGTTTAGGTAGGGCTTCAATAGTCACAAGAGTTTCACCATTCTTTCCTCTTACTCTTCACTGGAGTTTCCTTCACGCTGCTGGAATATTTTAGAACAACCAGCGCAAAGGAATTACCACCCGAATGTTCCTCCTACGTATCTTCCACTCCGGCCACCCAATGCCCAGACACACAAGAAGAACAAATCTATTTTCGCTCTCCTTGCTGAGCGAAAAGCCTTCCAAAATTAATAAATATCTTAGGTTACACTCGGTGTTTGCAATCCACAAAAAAAAACACACAAATCCTAGATCATCACACCAAATACTTCAAATAATGACTTTGCTAAAATAATACCTACCGTCTACACCGCAACGTGACCATAATAGCTAAACAAACTCAAAAATAGCAAAACTAATGTTCATCTAATTATAGCCTCAACACCATTCAATGCAATGATGTATCATACCGGAACTGGGCTGTCATTTTCAAGCCTCTACCGTCTCGAAGTACTTGCCTATCCTGAAGTGAAGTGTGTTCACCACTCTAAAGACATGACATTCATATCGGGTGTGTTCCAAAAATAGAAAAAGACAAATGTCAAATGTTCTATCGTCACCGTTATCTGCAATCGTCATCGCTGATATTACCGTCACGCGACTGATTTTGAGTACTAAAATCTATTCTTCTTTACCAATTCATTCTAGAGCTAGAGAACACTTCTTAATTATTGAAGAAAAAAAAAAAAGAATTGCAAGTTCCTAGAATTCCACAAGGCATACACACACATGCTCGTAAAAAAAGAAAAGAAAAGAACACCGAGTACTCAAAGACGGAATTGACAGCCCGCAACGATATGGATGCCCATATGCCATTGACGTAAGCTTCAACTAATTGTCTGCAAAAATTGTATCATTCCGTAGGAATTTACTGGCCGTACATGTGCCAGCAGTGAAAAACGAAACGAAAAAAAAAGAAAAAGAAAAACGTATTCTCAAAACCCCAAAACATACACACAGAAGGAGAATAGAAACAGCGAACAACCATAACTGAAACTGAAGAGCATTTCTAGGAATTTTACAAAACGATTAGCAATTTTATGCGAAAAGATATCTGCAGCAGCAAACTGTAAACAAATGTTTGCGCCTGGCAGTTGGGCTTCACAAGGCTTATGCAAGAGCGGAAGATTTTTTTCTTCGAAAGAATTGATTTTATTTTGAACACACTCGCCTCATGCTCATTTGTCAGTTCTTTTCTTTTTCTTTTTGGCGGGATGCAACAGATACAGAACTGATGTAAGCGTGTGGTTAAGTTGGGTGCGATAATCGGTAGCAGCACCGCAGAGCGGTTTGTTTACTTTTGCCGATTTACGCAAGTTGTGGGAGACGCGCAAATAAAAGTGGGAAACGTCACGTCACGGGGGTGTTCGTTTGATGCACGTGCCCGAAAGTTTTCCAATAAAAATTGTTCTTTAAAGCGTGTGCAGATAAAATTGTTCTGTGGAATCGTACTGAGTGTTCGTGTACAAGATAGATGGATGGTGGGCGGAAAGTTATTGTTTTGACTGAGCTCACGCTGTTTTGAAGGTTTATGGGAAATAAGCAGATCATTGCTTTACCACTGATCTACATACATTTCATTTGTGGATCAAGCGGCCTTTGGGATAAGTACGACTTGAGGTTCAACGATCAAGGGCGTAAAAATACTGTTCGTCCAAACAACACTTACAGACTTGGAATACATATTTAAAGATAGTTGGGCAACTGTCGTTACAGAATACCTTCAAGCAGCTGATATACAGAGTGCAATTAAGAATTTGGGAACAAATGGAGTGTACCGGGCAAACATGGAAAAAGTCTCTTGCAATGCAATATCTCCTCTCCCTTAGCAATTTGGGTCAAATGGACGAAATTAAACAAAAAACTTAACCAAAAAACGTAAAGAGGATGATTAAGACTTTGGTGTACTCAGTCATCCGCTATCTAGCACTTGGGAAGAAGTTGGGTATACAGAGGTCAGGAATGAAAAAATTTCTTGATGCACTTCAAATGCAATATCGCATCATATCTCCTCTCCCTTTGCGATTTGGGTCAAATGGACGAGATTTAACAAAAAACTTAACAAAAAAACGTAAAGAGGATGATTAAGACTTTGGTGTACTCAGTCGGCCGCTATCTAGCATTTGGGAAGAAGTTGGGTATACAGAGGTCAGGAATGAAAAAATTTCTTGATGCACTTCAAATGCAATATCGCCTCATATCTGCTCTCCCTTTGATATTTGGGTCAAATGGACGATATTTAACAAAAAACTTAACCAAAAAACGTAAAGAGGATGATTTAGACTTTGGTGTACTCAGTTGGCCGCTATCTAGCATTTGGGAAGAAGTGGGGTACGCAGAGGTCAAGAATGAAAAAATTTCTTGATGCACTTCAGATGCATTATCGTGTCATATCTCCTCTAACTTAGCGTTTTGGGTCAAATGGATGAAATCGAACAAAAAACTTAACTAAAAAACGTAAAGAGGATGATTTAGACTTTGGTGTACTCAGTCGGCCGCTATCTAGCATTTGGGAAGAAGTTGGGTATACAGAGGTCAGGAATGAAAAAATTTCTTGATGCACTTCAAATGCAATATCGCATCATATCTCCTCTCCCTTAGCGTTTTGGGTCAAATGGATGAAATTGAACAAAAAACTTAACAAAAAAACGTAAAGAGGATGATTTAGACTTTGGTGTACTCAGTTGGCCGCTATCTAGCATTTGGGAAGAAGTGGGGTACGCAGAGGTCAAGAATGAAAAAATTTCTTGATGCACTTCAGATGCAATATCGTGTCATATCTCCTCTCCCTTAGCGTTTTGGGTCAAATGGATGAAATTGAACAAAAAACTTAACCAAAAAACGTAAAGAGGATGATTAAGACTTTGGTGTACTCAGTCATCCGCTATCTAGCACTTGGGAAGAAGTTGGGTATACAGAGGTCAGGAATGAAAAAATTTCTTGATGCACTTCAAATGCAATATCGCATCATATCTCCTCTCCCTTTGCGATTTGGGTCAAATGGACGAGATTTAACAAAAAACTTAACAAAAAAACGTAAAGAGGATGATTAAGACTTTGGTGTACTCAGTCGGCCGCTATCTAGCATTTGGGAAGAAGTTGGGTATACAGAGGTCAGGAATGAAAAAATTTCTTGATGCACTTCAAATGCAATATCGCCTCATATCTGCTCTCCCTTTGATATTTGGGTCAAATGGACGATATTTAACAAAAAACTTAACCAAAAAACGTAAAGAGGATAATTTAGACTTTGGTGTACTCAGTTGGCCGCTATCTAGCATTTGGGAAGAAGTGGGGTACGCAGAGGTCAAGAATGAAAAAATTTCTTGATGCACTTCAGATGCATTATCGTGTCATATCTCCTCTAACTTAGCGTTTTGGGTCAAATGGATGAAATCGAACAAAAAACTTAACTAAAAAACGTAAAGAGGATGATTTAGACTTTGGTGTACTCAGTCGGCCGCTATCTAGCATTTGGGAAGAAGTTGGGTATACAGAGGTCAGGAATGAAAAAATTTCTTGATGCACTTCAAATGCAATATCGCATCATATCTCCTCTCCCTTAGCGTTTTGGGTCAAATGGATGAAATTGAACAAAAAACTTAACAAAAAAACGTAAAGAGGATGATTTAGACTTTGGTGTACTCAGTTGGCCGCTATCTAGCATTTGGGAAGAAGTGGGGTACGCAGAGGTCAAGAATGAAAAAATTTCTTGATGCACTTCAGATGCAATATCGTGTCATATCTCCTCTCCCTTAGCGTTTTGGGTCAAATGGATGAAATTGAACAAAAAACTTAACCAAAAAACGTAAAGAGGATGATTTAGACTTTGGTGTACTCAGTTGGCCGCTATCTAGCATTTGGGAAGAAGTGGGGTACGCAGAGGTCAAGAATGAAAAAATTTCTTGATGCACTTCAGATGCAATATCGTGTCATATCTCCTCTCCCTTAGCGTTTTGGGTCAAATGGATGAAATTGAACAAAAAACTTAACAAAAAAACGTAAAGAGGATGATTTAGACTTTGGTGTACTCAGTTGGCCGCTATCTAGCATTTGGGAAGAAGTGGGGTACGCAGAGGTCAAGAATGAAAAAATTTCTTGATGCACTTCAGATGCAATATCGTGTCATATCTCCTCTCCCTTAGCGTTTTGGG
Organism: Xylota segnis; assembly: GCA_963583995.1. NCBI lineage: Eukaryota > Metazoa > Arthropoda > Insecta > Diptera > Syrphidae > Xylota > Xylota segnis. The sequence continues at coordinate 58,698,892 of OY757238.1, read as the reverse complement.
TCAAATGGATGAAATTGAACAAAAAACTTAACAAAAAAACGTAAAGAGGATGATTTAGACTTTGGTGTACTCAGTTGGCCGCTATCTAGCATTTGGGAAGAAGTGGGGTACGCAGAGGTCAAGAATGAAAAAATTTCTTGATGCACTTCAGATGCATTATCGTGTCATATCTCCTCTCCCTTAGCGTTTTGGGTCAAATGGATGAAATTGAACAAAAAACTTAACCAAAAAACGTAAAGAGGATGATTTAGACTTTGGTGTACTCAGTCGGCCGCTATCTAGCATTTGGGAAGAAGTTGGGTGCACAGAGGTCAGGAATGAAAAAATTTCTTGATGCACTTCAAATGCAATATCGCATCATATCTCCTATCCCTTTTCGATTTGGGTCAAATGGACGATATTTAACAAAAAACTTAACCAGAAAACGTAAAGAGGATGATTTAGACTTTGGTGTACTCAGTTGGCCGCTATCTAGCATTTGGGAAGAAGTGGGGTACGCAGAGGTCAAGAATGAAAAAATTTCTTGATGCACTTCAGATGCAATATCGTGTCATATCTCCTCTCCCTTAGCGTTTTGGGTCAAATGGATGAAATTGAACAAAAAACTTAACCAAATAACGTAAAGAGGATGATTTAGACTTTGGTGTACTCAGTTGGCCGCTATCTAGCATTTGGGAAGAAGTTGGGTACACAGAGGTCAGGAATGAAAAAATTTCTTGATGCACTTCAGATGCAATATCATGTCATACCTCCTCTCCTTTAGCGTTTTAGGTCAAACGGATGAAATTGAACAAAAAACCATTTAGGAACAGATGGGTTGTAGCCGGGTCAGGCATGTGAAAATCTCCTGAAATCCAATATCATTTGCAATTGCAGGCGTACCGTAAAAGTGATCATGATACCAACTGTTTGTTCCTACCTCAAGCTATTTGATATAAACACCAAAAAAAGGGGGCGTTCTTAACGAGTTCAAGTTTGAAGCTAACTAGACGTTGACCTGTTCCCCACAGAAAACAATAACCGAAACCTCCACGCCGCAGTTTAAGTAAAGAATTTAGTTCCATTGAACCACGTCAAACGATTCAATCAACTCCCATCCCACTTTAACTGAATTTCACTGGAAAACCCCGAAAAAATTCAGTCGTTCCCACCGACACACCGACCATTAAGTGAGTCTCCACACTTTAGCTGTCCGCATTGGCCGAACGGATGATTTATTGTGGGAAACTTTCTACACATGCCTCTGTCGACCGTCTATCGCGTCTATTGCGTCTAACCCCTCGAATGAGAGAAAACAACCAAAACGCAACTAAAGGACGATCACTTTGTTTGGGAGTGATACCCTCTGTCCGTCCGTCCGTCAGTCCGTCCGTACATTTTGAATCGTCATTGTCACGGTTATGTGAGTCATCTCTTATTAGCGGGAATTAGATTTCTATTTTTAATTCGATGATACGCCCCCACCGAGACCCGCCAACAAAAGCCCCAATTATGTGTTTGTTTTGATTGTTTTGCTGTTTTTTTTTTGTTTTTTGTTTTCTTTCTCTCTTCTCTTCGCTTCTGTCTTCCCGTGTGTGTGTGTGTTGTATAAATTGTGGATTTTCCTTTCGGTGGCTCGTTTCGAACATCAAATTTATCACTTTAAGGTTGAGTTGAGATCGCTGCTAACACATGCTGCCAATAAATTTCTCTCCTCGCATCTAGTGAACGAATAGTAGGTAGGAAGGTGCTGGTGTGTCAGGGCTCCTCATATGGGCGGGCGGTCGGTGGTGCGTCGCAACGACGTCGCGGCTGTACTATGGTATGTAATTGACAAGGTTACGGAATGAATTAATTTCTATTATAAATGTAGATGCATACCTCCCCACCCACCGCCCATCACCCATCGCCCATCGCCCATCGGTGTGTCGGTTACACGGGGGATTACTTAATTTTGTTTTTCCTCTTCGAAGTTGCCACATCGTCTGGTGTTGTTTACGAAAAAAAAAAACAAATGTATCTCACAGATACTTGGCGTTGTCGTACGCTACTACATAGTTGGAGGTCGTCATCACAGGCACACCAGTAATTAACGACGTGATGCACACACTCATTTGTTTCATTGCAGTGCGAGCACTGTCATCGTTTCTCGGTAGAGTGCACTTGCAAATCATTGTCGAAACTGTTTCCACTTCCCATTCAATTTCCGTTCACTTGTTTCTTTTTTATTTTATGAATGAATTGCTGTTACACGACGATGAGAGTTTGTATCTATGGAATCTACTACGACTACTACTATATGTGTGTATCTGCCAAAGGAATAGTGTATGCAGTGTAATTGCAAAAAATAACTTTCCATGCAGATTTAGTATTCCATTCAAATAGCGAGCAACAAAAACTGAAAAATTTTCAAAAAAGATTTCGCATTGACTGTGAGTCAGAGTCAGTCACCGTTGTGTTTCGTTTAATTGTCGTGTGAAGAGTTTCGTGAATGCCGAGGAACCGGATGTGATTGGAATTTTCATGACTTGTTTTGGAAAATCCCATCGCACTAGTCTCGTAGACTTTTAAACGCAATTAAAACGACCCAAAGACAGATGTGCAATGTCGCTGTGTCGCGTCTCGTCCCGGATGAATGGATAGTTATCGGATAGTTACGATTCGGCGAGAGAGAGAAATTTTGTGGATTGCATGCAAAATAGATTTCTCTTGGGGTATAGTCGTAGATTTGGTGGTGTTGATGTTTTGCCAGTCGGTTTAAGATTTGTCGAGTATGTAATCAAGTTGTGTGAACAGCAGTCAATCCTTGAAAACTTGCAAACAAGGTTGACACTTCAGATATTTTTTTACCACTCAACAGGAAGGTTAAATGCATGAAATGACAACTGTCTTGACAACTTTCCATACGGAACTTCAACTCAAGGATTACTTATATGAACTACATATTTCTGTTTTTTTTTTTTTTTTTTTCACACCCACATTTCATGATTAGTTTGACGGGCGGCCTTTGAATGTTCAGTAGAATAGAACGATGTCAGTTAAGAGGTCTCTCCTCATTATAAACAAAGTTTCACTTCGCAGATGTAGTCTGGAGCTGAGCTACACTTTGTGAAAATAAACATAGCGTTGACTGAGTTATGGGAAGAGTGGCCGCGCTCTGTTAACGTACTTGTAACTTTATTTAGAATGGAAAGGGAAGAGAAGGCTTAAAGTCCTAGCATAAACCATTGAACTGACATAGCCCCAAGGAAAATAAAGGAAAGATACGTCAAATCATACTACACTATCACCGAATTTCGACCTCAATAACTCGATTGTTTGACTAGTTTTGTGGCATGTGGCACAGTCGTGCTGAAGCCACATGTGTATCAAGATTTTCTCTTCCAATTTATTGCAAAAGTAGTCAGTCAACGTGGTCCGGTAGGGATCTCTCACTATAGCTATGTAAGTATGTTGCCAGGATGATTCAAGAGGAGTATTGGCTACTGATCCATGGAACATGAAATCCCCAGCAATTAGCTCATTTTTTTTGGGTTTAATGACTTTGGGTTGATGACTTGCCCATTTGCGGACATGGCTCTCGATGTCATGACTAAAAAGGATATTAGTGGTCGTTCGGCTTGAGCGATCTCATTGGGATGAAAGGCCAATTCCTTACGCAAGAACTGGTCATACAAATCCCAGATTCCTGAGATTGGCGATAGTCTCGGAGTTACAGCCGCAATTTTCTTGGGATTCTTACCGTTTTTCCATCTTGTTGGCACGGAAATATTAGGAAGTGTATATGTTGACTCTTGAAAGGTGTACTTTTCCGTAAGAATCGCTCTTTTAAAATGTCAGAGAAACCGCAGCTAACTTCAAGCATATCAATTGAAAAATAATTCCTTAGACTTACCTTTTGTGGAACTATGCCAAGAGACTAGGACTACGAGACACGGGCTTAAGTAGATGGTAGGTAGGTAGAAGTGGTTGTATTAGTAAATTGTGATGAAACATAATCTAAGGCAGCTGTGACAAGCACCTATTCTGATCACATGAACCTCGAAGGGGGAATGGTCAGTACTAAAGGGGAGAGCTCTGAAATATCTCCCCAACTTCCATTCAATAGTTCTTGTGCTTTATTCCAGTAGTATTTGGGCCACGACTACCTGGATATGACACAGTACGCAAAGATATTACCCTTAAAGGCTCTCAACTCGCAACTGCCTTCACAAGGGAGTCATCAATATCCAGATTCTAGACAGATCTCCTACATCCTAGAACATGTAAGTTCTTTAGAACTTCGTTTAGAACTTCGCTTGATTCTCACTATTCCTGTTTGAGGAAATCTGACCTTGGCGTCATTTCTTGAATTCACTACGAGAGATGTATAGGCCATTGGATTTGCCACCAGATACAGGATGCTGTTGTGACCATAAGGGTTGGTTATCCAGTATCCTGTCTTTCTCAACCTGACCGCACTACATGATGATCAGAGTGATAAAAAGTGCAACATTGCGTTTGAAGCATCAGTTAGACATGTGGTAGTTCCTTGAACTGAAGTGCAATGTTCTAGTCTTTTCTTTATGCTAGCTACCTTTCCATAGCAAAGAATAAAACACAGCACCACCATGATGTAGATATGATCATCTTTCCCACTTCTTACAGAAGGCTTTCCTGAAACCATACCTAGAAAGCCACGCTGGCTTACTAAAGTAGATACTGGTGGCAGACGATATTTCAGGTAACTCGGTGTTTATACATAGAAAGACTTATCCAGAGAACCCGATTAGCCCATTAGAATGCTCAACCTGACCATCCACATCATACAGCGTTTACGTACACCTATAGGAATGTATTCCAAATAAACCTGTGACTGACAACGCATAGCCGCCCTAATGTCGAATGTCTGGTCTCGTGGTTCTAGGGCTTTCCGTAGTCGGGATTTTTGCCAATATCAATCAACAAGTTATAACAGCTTAACGAGGAGCGACTACAACTCATATGACAATTTCCATGTCGCTTGCTCAATTAAATAATTTATTGCGGATATTTCCTGGAATTTTTTTTAAGTCATTTAAATCTAATTGGGAAATACCATCAATAAAATTGCGCGATGATCAATCATTGGAGCGTTATTGGCTGCGTGGTTATAATTTATTTTATTACTTTCGTACATACTCGTACGTGGACAACCCCTTCGAGTTCCCCCCAAGTCGAAAGCGGCCAAGAGAATAATAATAATTATTGAGGCAACAGATTTCGACTTGAATGGTTTCATCCAGTCTCAGGAAGCATCTCCAAGCATTTTAACTCTAAATTTGAAATGGAAGCCATGGGGCCTATCGGGTCTTCCAGGAACTCGAGGTTTAACTCCCTTTGGACACACAAAAGAGCAACTTCCTCACTTAAGCTAGCCCTACAAGCCGGCGAGACTTTCCCGACCTTGATGGATCAGTGATCATTCTCCATCGTCATCCTACACAACCGGATGAGTTTGACATGGTTGCCAAAACTCTGTTTGAATAATTTGTTGCTCTAGATCTTGTCGTAGACGGCATACCCTCGGCCGATCATATTTTGGAGATAAGTTGGTGCTATAGCTCGTCAGAAATGTTGGACATCATCCTCCAAAAAAAACACGATTCCTTGGAATATCACAGTCCCGGAACCCAGATGAGATGTGTGTTGAATTGTACAGCCATCTCGTTAAGAGACAGGCGACAATTTTTGAGTTGAAAGTGAAGGATCGGAAGGATTTGGTCGCGGCTCGCCTATCCCTATAAATGTTGACATTGCTACTACATTTCGCATCGAACTATACGTATACTGGGACGACAATGACTGCCAGTTTCGCTCGATTCTGCAGCGAATATGGGCGTCTAATAGTTTCTGCAGAGTTTTCAACAGAAATAATGATAAACTTATGAGTCTGAGATCCTAGGGATTGGCATGTGGGCTTATACCACAAATCCACAGCTCTGTTGGATTTCGGGAGAAATTGAACTCTCTAGCCCGCTGCGTATTGCACAAGGAATTTTCGGCCTTATCGAGCTGCATGGTACAGATACTGCAGGTTATCCGCTCTTTTCATATGACTAGGGGTCTTGGAGACAGAAATCAAGACCTTTCTGAGAATTGCTGCCCCAGGGATCTCTTCTATGCTTCCACTTCTACTTAGTCCTCTACAAATCGGGTGGAATGGTTTAACGCCAAGTCCTACACCAGTCACCAGTGTAACGTTCATGAAGGTGGCTTATGCGTAAAGGCTTGGCTGCTTGTGCACCCTGAACACTATTGTAACCCTTGCCCTACAAATCTTGCATTTATTTTCCTTGGTTTCAGGGGTAAATCGGGACGCTATCTGAGCTTAGTTCTAGTATGGCTTGAAGGCTAATTCAGGGTTTTAACCTCTTTAAAAAAAATGTTTAATCCGGTCGCAATTGAACCCTTTTACTTTTGTCTAGCTCGAAAATCGGAGTGGGCTACGAGTGCTAGGCAAAACCCTGAGAAAAGGGCTCTGATTATCAGAGCCAGTATTAGGTTTTCATGCGTCTGTTTAGAAACGCCATGTGATTTACTCTGACCATGCCATTTGGACGGCTAAGTAGTCGTCAAATGCATAGTTTCCAGCTGTCTGGTCAGCCCCGCCCTTATCTTCATTAAAACAGAATCATAACTAGATACCTGCCTGACAGTGGTATTTCGATCATCTTCGGCATGATTCAGTCTGCAGAAGTGATCTTTCCGTATCTTCAACATCGATTATGATCCTTGCTTTCTTCGTCTCTGGCTCTGTAGCCTGACACATCATCCAAATCTTATTCCTGCAAGGGAAACTCTCCATTAAATCTATCTCAGGCTTTCATACACCGCCGTTTTCCTTTTGCTGAGTCTGTCAGTCCAAGTATTCACCCTCACTCAGTATGTATCTCCGTAAAATAGAATTTGAGGGGTGTGTTCAAAAATACGCCTTGAATTTTTGTTCATCTTTCCATTGCCAATGTACACGAAGATGCAAGTCGAACTGGGAATCTTCGACAAATACCAACATTCCATGAGCCAGAAAAGGTTTGATGTGATTTAAGGCTACCACACAGTAGCATAGTAGGCGTGGCAATGGAGATAATTACTATGAGTTACTAAAAGTGCCAAATCATTGGCTTAAAGTTAATAATGAAACTAGCTCAAAACCTCCACCAAAACTGAGAAAACTTGTCCCCGTCCTACACTGTTTGTATGTTATTCCTGTAGCGCCAAACTTTTAAGGCCTTTATGGACATAATGACTGATAGAAATTCTGTAAAGTTTCAAACGCCCAGATGCCTTGTGCCGAGAGTTAGTGGATTAGCAATTGCTTTGACACCTGTCGACATTCAATGTCACAAACACTTCGCATTGTTTTTTTTTTGTTAGTGGGCGTCGATGAATTTTTTGAAAATTAGGTTTCTCAAGAAGCCCAGACAATTTTAATCAAACTCTCACCTCATAGATACTTCCTTTCAATACGACTCCGAGTGTGTATTTCCATAGAAATCTAGCAATCTACCCACTTTGGCACTTTAGCCAGGTCGTAAATACTCGTAGATGTTTCCAGTAGCCGTGCTCAAGGATAAAGGTCATCATTTCTCGACTGAAAATAACATGACCCGTAATACCTTCTCGTTTCCAAAAATAGCAAATAGCACAGACAACACTCCAAGTAATCATTCCTCCACATCGATTTCTTGGCGCCACAATTCCAAACAATTATTGCGATGGCGTGTGTAAGCCTCCTAAAAAAAAATAACGAAAAAGGCCTCGTTGTACACCCATTACCGAGGCAATATTGAAAAATAAATGATAATAACCGACTAGGACACAAAAATGGATGAAAAAATCCACCGAAGCCAGGCAAATATTAGTTTATTGCCATTTATGGGAAATTGATTTACATAGAGACGGCCTAATGCCCCCAGTTGGGCGCCACCTAGCAGTGCAGTGCAGCGGGGACACGAATACCGAATTACTCATAGTTTCGCAATTACCTACAACTCCGGCTGCAACGGGTGCTCTTCTGACAGAGTCGACTTGGTTCCATCGACGTCGTCGTCGTTGGCGTTCTATTTATAGAACTCCATGGGGCCTGTGGTGGCCCGTTCAATAGAGGGTATTTGAATATTTGTGGCGCCGTTTTCGGTGGCAGATTGGTGGGCCGCATTTCAACAATTTGTCCGCCATTTTCACACACAACAGCTACAGCGACATCGTCAGAACGGAGAGCAACAACTCCAATCCAACCAACTAACCATTCAGAGTGTGTTGCTGATTAATTTCATGAATGAAAATTTCAAAGCACACTCTCGGTCCTGGGTGAGTGGGTTTGGCCACTGTTCGTAGTCGGTCGTCTGTCGCTGTCGTTGTCGCTGTGTCGTTGAGTATTCAAAACACTTTCCATTGCGAACACCGCGAGAGAGTAGATGAATGGATCGCTAGCGATGGGCATAATGAAATACGTGGCGGCCGGATAGCGGAGGAGGCCGGAGGAGGAGGAGGGTCTCTTTTAGAGGTCCCCAGCACCGCCACCACAAGAATGATGGCATTTCAAGAAATAGTCGCCATGGTGCATGCTAAACAGTTCGATGGCTGGTAATGGCATTTTGGTAAACAACGAGAAGCGTTTACATCGTGTTGGACAACCATATTTGGTGGTCCTAAACTGTCGACGTTGTCGTCTCGAACATATGGTGCTAACTTATGACTTGTTATGACTGTGAGCGTTTGGCCCAGTGACGATGACGCAGGTGGGATTACTCATCGTATTCATCATTCGCGCCGCGCCACACTGAAGCTCGGCTTCAAATGCCATGAGAGGAACATAAAACAATGGCCTACGTGCTTGACCATATTTGTCCGGCGACCAAGTCAGAGACAGGTGGTGGCAGTAGCTCATGATGACGTGTGGGCTAGCGCGCTTTTTTTTTTTTTTTGAGAAACAAGAACAAATGTGGGTCTCACGGTAGGCTTGGCTTAAGCTGGAGACGACTGGTGGAAAGGAAGTGGCCGATCTAATTTGGAAAATCTCTTTGCATATGGTCAGTCGGAAGTAAGGAAGTTCGCTAAGTCAAGTTCCGGTAGGTAGGTAGTTGGTGGCTAATTTGGAGATCGGATTTCCTTTGCCATGTTCGAATAGACTCGTGGAACTGAAACTATTCGGTTTGGAAAGAAGTGAAAGGTTTGCAGTTAATTGCTTTTGCAAAACTGGGTTATAGTGTTTCCTTTGACTCACGAGTGAATCTATTAAGAAACGGCACGTGGTTGCTGATTTCTCTAGAGTTTTGACAACTTGTCATCAATCATCAGGTGCGGTTTTTGAAAATGTGTCTAAAAGTATTGCAGTGGAGCTCCACAGGGTTCATTTTGGTTGATACGTTTCGCTCATATTTGGAATCTGTTTCGTATCTAGTGAAAGTAAGATATGCGACCTTATAGATGAAGGAGCCATATGAAGCACTCCTATAACTCGAACTCAAGTATACTGTTGTCAGAACAGAATTACAAGAGTAGGGGTCAATCCCCAGAAAACCAAGCTGGTGTTCGCTTAGAATATCGGACGGCGCTCGATAGGCATCGTACTTGATAGGAAGCTGAGGTGGAGACCTAACACTAACGAAAGGATCAAAGCAGCATGTCAACGAGGATTCCACCCACTCTCTCTGTCACTGTTCAGATCTTACCCAACTTAGTTCAAACATCTCGAGCAAATCCACTGAATGCCTAAGTAGTTCACAAGAGTAGGAACCATTTCTGTGTAACTATGGCAAGGGATATTTCTCCACTGCGGGGGTCACAATAGATCTGAATTCACCTAAGTGTGGCCCAATCTTGTCTCCTTCCAGTTCGATTCACTAAGTATACCGCCCATATCGCTAGGACCTGGCCAGAATATGGAACATAAATTGCAGTCCACTGTGTCGCTAGCTCATCTGTCGAGAGTGTTGCTTGCCAAATTCATAAGAAGTTCTGAGAACACTATACTTGAAGGACCCGATGATTTGCGAGTGATCAAGCCATTGTTTGAGACAAAGTTGCAGGCTAAAAGTCTTTAATTCAACACATCCGTCGCGTACATATGTATGTTTATATGCTGACGTTTCTCCTACCATTTACGTAAACACAAGTTCCTACGTCAACTGAATTCCATCAAAGTTGTTTTCCTGTCACAAATCATTAAAAAATCAATGAAACGCCTTCCAAAGAACCCGACTACGATTTTCCACTGAACTAGATCTTGCCAAAACCACGTTACTCGAATTCATCGCAATTCCATCTGTCGGATTCCCATGACACGATAACAACACACAGCCCCACGTGTAATCGTAATCAAGTTTCGAAATTAATTTCGCCAGTGCAACGGTTCACCCGTAATGCAAATAACATAAATTCCCATCGCTGGACGTAGACACAATTACACAGAGACTCCCTGTTTGCCCAGCCTGTTTACACTGGCCACATACGATGATTCCATGCAAGTGCGTAGCCTTATCTAACAGCGCTCCTCCATTCCCAGAACCTGGGCGATTTCCTCTGAATGAAATCACACAGCCGACCAACCACCCTACGAGGACGTGACAGCACATCGAACAAATACCGATTATCGAATTCCTATTACAAACCGCCCCGTACTTCGCAGAACTGCATCTCGATAACGATGCATCTGACATAATTATAGCACCGATCCGATCCGATGTGAGACCAGAAAACAAACTCAATGTTTTCATGTTTTCCGCGTGAGTCAGTTCTCAGATTGTGTTCCCAGCGATTGAGATTGACCGAACGGTGTCCTCTTGGGATGAAATTATAATTACGGCGCCAAATTAATTATTTATTCATCGTGCCGCCGGATGTTAAGCGCCAATGCGGGCGCTGGCGATAAGAATCTATAGTCGCAGTCCATGTTGGGAACGCGCGCGCTAACATCAAGGTCATGGAGTCAATGAATTCCCACTTCCACGGCCCGCCACTGCTGGGAAATCTCAGGCCGGAGAGAGATAAAGATTCGGAATCACATAAATTTGTTTTTGTTATTGTTTACGTTTGTGTCGCGAATTGAGGGAAGAGAGCCAGGCTGCAACGGCTCTGGAAGTGACACCCTCAATTGTTGCAGTCACTGGTGACCAGACTGGGCGATTCCATTCGAATAAAAGTCCAAACTTGTACCAGGCACTCTCGTGGGCGTACACTTAAGTGTTCTACTGCCATCATCATCATCATCGGAGTCGTTGTAGTCGTCGTAGTTGGTTGGTTGGATGGATGGATGGATGGATGGATCATCACTATGCCAGACTACCCGTACCCGGTTGTTCATATCACCAAGCCGTTAGATTTTTTTTCTTTTGAGTTCACAGCGTGTGAACGATTAGTCGTACAGTCACTTTCGCAAGTTAATGGATGCTAATTTAATTTAGAGTAGTAAGCTAGAATGTGTTTACAAGTTCCGGGTGAATACGACTGCATTATTCACTAAGTATCCTCGTATCTGTGTCATACTAAGAATTCAATCAGATAGTTTAGAAATTAGAGCCATTTCTGATTGACCCTTGTGAACCTTGTGGTACTTAGTGTGCAACACATTGTGAAATGGTGCTCGGATGAGGACCGCAATTGACTAAGTTATGGATAAGCACAGAACTTGAGATTTAGGTATGAACTAAACGATGAAATAGACCATTTTGCCATCAGTCGTTTTAGGAGTAGTCTCCGAAACAAATGAGGAGGAAGTATGGATTGAAGTGAAAACATCAACAGATGTCGTACCACTTCCCACTAAATACTCAGGAACTACATTGACAGATTGAAGTAATCTCTCAGAGTCCCAACGATTTAGACACCATCTTCCGAAAGATGAAGCAATCCTGCAATAGTACCAGAATACACAGAAATCGCATTGACAGGTTAAAGTGATCTCTTAGTGTCCCAAGGACTAAGACACCATCTTCCGAAAGCAAGAATCAGTGAATCTGCCGCGAAAAATGTTTTTTCGTATAGGGATACAGGCATGTACATAGGACGTTAGGTAGTGTAGGGTTAAGAGTGAAGAGTTTGTATTAAGCCACCATAGTGGGGCATCCCGGTCCCTAGAGAACCTTTGATATCCCTCGCAAAACTTTACTATTTCATTGACTTATTTTGCAGACCGAAGTTTTCAAAATACTTTCCCAGTTTACTCCGAGTTATCCCCTGGCACACAGTAGATGTGTATGCTGATATGATAATCATAGTCACATAGCATTCATCCTCTGAAGACAATAGGGGAGGTAGAATCGCTACTGTTATTCTTAACAGGGACTTCCTTAGTTTCATAATTTCCCCACGATCCTTTAAACACCCTTAATCCTTCCCTCTAGAACTACACAGATCGTTGGTGTTACTACTGGAACTATACTGTTTTGTGGTCAGTTTATCGGTCCTTTCATTCGTAGTGTCCCCAACATTGTGCGGTAATTAAAGACAGATTCAATGTCGATGGCGATTTGGTTGTCAGATAATGATCCCATCTCTAGCTTTCAGAATCTCTGCTTGGAACAATCTGCATGTGTTCGCAAGTGTCCTGACTACCTGCAGTTCTATGTATCTAGAGTATATGCTTGAGCTCATGAGGTTCTGAAACCGTTCATTAGTATCGTAATCTCGTTTTGTAGAGAGACAGCTTTTCTCTGCTAATCCTCCCTCTCTGGCTATAATACTTCGATGTATGGAAGTCCAGGATAACCACCATAGAGCTGTGGTATCTGCCAATAGCCAAAGGAAAGGGTTTTTCAGTAAGGACATAACAAATTCATGTTTACATAAAACACAGAATAATTAAGCTATTGGCCTAAAATGTATTCCAAATATAGTACACATGTTAAATTTAAGTATGTAATTCCATCTCGGTTTTATGAACAAATTGAGCCTTTTTGCAGCTTCTCTACACATATGTATCTCCTGGATTGTTGCCAATTTCGCATTCAATTTTATCCTGAACTCCTCTACTCCTGGTTGGGATGAACCAAAGACCAAAGACTTAAGGCGTAACTCCAATCCAACGTCGTGTAATCCCATGAGCGAGGTGGGCATTCAACCGGGATGTTACACGATTATCGAGCTTTCCATTCAAAAGATCAACTATTTGAACAGTTGGATGGCATGTGGCACCATCTTGGTAAAACCACATATCACTGATGTCATGTTCATCCAATTCTGGTCAAAAATAGTCTTCCAATATTGTACGATAACAATCGATGAAAAAATGCGATCCAATCATACCTCCGCCATGAAATGCACACCGCACAGTCACTATATGTGGATGCCGATTGAACTTAAACGCCGAAGATGACTTTATTGATGAAATTCAAGATTTTCTGCAAACATTTGCAGAGCACAATCGGAGATGTGTCGGAGTTTTAAATGATGAAGAGGCTTCAGTTCTTGAGTTACATCATTTAATCTAGTAAGGATCCGACTCAACGATTCGGAACTAATTTTTAGTAATTTTCAATCGTATTCAATTCAGAATAACCAGAACTTCACCAAGATAAAATTGTAAACCTTGACTGACGTTCTGATATCAAAAGACCATTAAAAATTGTTTAGAGATACATTGATATTAAAATACAAAATTGTTATGTTCCTATTGAAACACCCCTCACATACAGAATTCAGTGAGCACCATGAACAACCATCCAAAGAAGTGTCGCTGATTGGTGTTTGTTAAGAGGCTCTGTGGATCAAAACAATACCCTGTCACATTCCCAATGGGAGAATACTGTCGAAGGATTTGCAAAATTACAGTAGAGTCAGACAAGGTTGGATTCTTTCTCCAATATTGTTTGTATCCATCGATATTGCGAGGAATTCAATTGAACCTGACATCTCATCTCAAGAATCATAAACGTCCACCAGATGACATCATCCGCAGCGGATGCATGACTTAACCAAACCGAGTTGAAGGACCTCCTCCTCAGACAGTGGAAATTAGAGTTCATTTTTATCAGGGGATTCCCCAGTTTACTCGCACTTCTGCACACTCATCCGAATGTGCCCTACACTTCATTTATCAAAAAATTATGTCTGCGAGCAAATAAGCACGAACCACACAGCATGATCCATAAACAGTAAACAGTCTCCCGACCCAGATTATATCAGTTCCATGCAATCTCTTTCGGCATTCCCTAACGCCATAGTCACTAGCCTCCATTCGATTTGTCACAATTTGCCATGATTCCCCTATAACCGAATGCCCACTGATTTATCCATTCACCCGCTTTGCCAGTGGCCCCCCTCGTGTCGCTCCACATCCGCATGGACCTGCATTCCTGCATCATTCATACAGATACCCTCATTCATTCCTCAAAACCCCCGCCATTAATGGATAAAAATTAAACTGAAGACCATACCCGAAAATTGACAAGCACATTGCGTTCGGTTTGTTCACTACACAGAACCAATAAAACGTTTCGTACTAATTTGTTTGTCACACACTGTCCACGATCATTAATCATCGAACGTGTGTGTACCTACCTACTGGGACTGGGACTGGGACAGGGACGAGACGGGACAGTACGGTACGACCTTTCGGTGAATGGATTCGGCGGCATTGTACATGGTATACGCCTGGAGAATGTGCCCAAAGCAGCCGATGAAGTTCTGTGGACAGAACGGTTTGGAATTCAATTCTATTGACACACACTGTGAACTGGACACATTCGTCTTTGTCAACAGGGTTTTTGGACACAAAACTATGATACTATGAGCCACCGAGAGGGTGTAGGGTATGTGTGTTTTCGATTAGTGCCTGGGGTGTTGGAAAATTACTTATAGATACGCGTTCGACTTTGGAGATACGTGACTATTTTGCCACGGATTGCAGCTTGGTTGGAATGGAGGGATTGGTTGCATATTGAACAGCACTGCATCAGACGACGACAACGAACAGAACATTAATGGGGGAGTATTGTTCGATGGGAATTTCATTTTGCTTTGGAATTACGGATTTTTTTTCTTTCTGTGTGTTTTGCTTCTGATTTTCTTCTTTTTTTTTGTGCATTAATCAAATTTTTTGGATGATTTGGTGCAGGGGAATCATTAGGAGTCGCATTGAGGATTTAATGGATTGTAACACATTGTTTAAAGCCCATTAGTCTATCAATAATTGGTTAGATATCTGGCAATTATGGGATACATAAGTTATCCCCGATTCTGTGAATTGTGTGTGGAAGTTTGATTTACGGAATGTTTCGGAGAAATGCAGGACGATTAGAAAGGGGGCAGTACTTTCAGTGGAAATGCTTGTTAATGGAAAGTCAATAATAGATGTAATTTATGGGCAAGGTTAGCAGTGTCGTAGAAGAGAAGATTAGAAGGTTCCCAAGGTTCGCAGAGTGCTTATTCTTTCGAGTATTGTTTCGTAATACATAGTTTAAACAACATTCTGAAACAATACAGTAGAAAGAATGTACCCTTGTCACGGCCCAGTTTGGATGGAGAATCCTAAGCTTAGACTGTCGTACTGCACAACAGTACCAGTGGATGGAAGGATGCAGGATGTCGTCGAAATATCCTCGTAGATACGCACTGCTTGATTACTGATTTGATCGCAGTTGTGATCTGGTCTTAAAATCTTCTTATAGAAGAAGGGAAAGAGGGACATAACCTCCTCCACGAAAACAGGATTGGAATCCTCTAAAGTGATAGTTGATTGTGGGCAACCACAATGATTTCCTGTGCTCTCTCTAAGGTGATCAGCGTGATCGTTTTACGGAGAGCTAACAAGGCATGATCATCAACTTTGAGAAACAAATGTGTGACTATCACTTTCTAGGATGCCACTCCAATAATTACTTACCTAACGATTCGCTGCCTAAGACACGGGAGCCTTCCACTCCACTCGATCCAAACCACGCTGCTTCCAGTTGGCCAGACCAAGCTCTTAGGCATCCGAGATTGCTTGATCCTTAAAACGGATATTCGGCGTTTCTTATCGTCTCGAACCTGGGGGTTGTGATTCGAAAGTCATCTTTGATTTGACCTTACTGTCCATTCGTTCGATGTGACCGAGTCAATATAGTTGACGTATTTTTGCAGGGTGCAGCTCATAGAGATCGGGGCTGGTTCCGGAAACTCAATGAAGAATTTTTCCCTCAAAAGTGCTGAAAACTCCTTTGGTTACCTAGGTATCGTCCAGCAGTCGAATCCATAGTACAGCGTGCATTTCATCTGTCAAGTTAGGAGTGTTGAGTCCATTTCTTTGAGCCCACGTATGTATCTCCTCAACTGGACAGATTTGTGGAAGATAGTGCCCTCCGAGTACACACGTGCCCTGTGCACTATCTGCTCCAGCACAAGATTGAATAAATCAAACGACAGCCCATCTCCTTGCTGAGATCCGCTGTATGTTTTAGTAGTTTAGTCCGGAGGGTTTGTTTACGAATTACTCATTACACCGGGTGCCAGGATGTCGATTTCGGCCGCCTTGTACAGCTCAAGACGATAAATGCTATCATCTACGGCTTCGAGGTCTGTCTGAGTCTCGAGTCTGAATACGACTTGAAATTCATTGGTCTTTTCTAGGATTTGTCTTAGTGTGAAAATTTGCCCAATCTGCCGGCTCAAAAGCCGCACTGGAGTAGTGTGTTGCGGAAAGATGTTAGACATTCACACAGTATCTACGTTGTGTCTTAAAAGCGACATTAAGGACGGAAAGCTATGTATAGCTCCTACAATACATAGGATTGCCTTTCTGGCAGATGTTCCACTGGTGGCCTTGTTGTTCTTCAAGTATTTAATAGTTGAGTCAACATCTTCAAAACTGACAGAGGGGGATGGCTTCTTCATTGACTGTATGTTCTCTATTTGTCCTATCACTCTCTCTGAGTAGCTA
Organism: Xylota segnis; assembly: GCA_963583995.1. Classification (NCBI taxonomy): domain Eukaryota; kingdom Metazoa; phylum Arthropoda; class Insecta; order Diptera; family Syrphidae; genus Xylota; species Xylota segnis. The sequence continues at coordinate 58,682,034 of OY757238.1, read as the reverse complement.
CTAGAAATGTTCCTTAAATATAAGTATGTATCTACTGTACCCTTCCACTTCGGTGACTAGGATTATTTCGCTCTTTCACAGATCCTTCGATCTTAGCTTGAAGCCAGCTGCCAATTCTTTGACTTTCCTGAAGAACATCTGGGTGTTGTTCCTATCGTCGGACTCTTCGAAATTCATAAGCTGGAAGGCTGGGTAGGCCCAAATCTTTTAACACAGGAGCTTCATCTCCTCCCTTGAATTTTCTGCCACCTTTTCCGGGATAACAGCCCTAAATGTGAGTCTAAGTTAGTCCAAGAATCCAAACAGTCGAAACCGTTGATCACTTCCTTCAAAAATGTTTAAATTTCTTGTGATAACAGCGTCTTGTAGTCTTTCTTTAGGTCGATGGACTTTAGCCATTCAAATTTGTTTAACAACCAAAGTATAATAAACAAATGAAGGATGCAACAAACTATCACCGAAGGTATGTTAATAAAACTGACTTATGCATGGCAGCCTCAGGGGGTTTGTGCAAATTTTTCTTAATGAATTACGTTACGATACAAAAATAATTCGTAAAACTTGTTTCTTTAGTTTGAAAGACTGTAGTTGGTGGACTGACAAAAATAGAAATCCCTGACAAAACACTATTTTGAGTTAGGCACCCAAAATAGCTTGCTTTTCACATGGTTGCTGTGAAGATCCCCCATTGCCTATCAGCCTAAACAAGTCATCAACCTATCTATCGAAACAAGTATTTACATATACGTTTGTATGTATACATAGTAAACATATATTGATGGTGTATTGATGTCAAAAGCTCATAACCCAAAGTGGTATGTCATCCTCATCTTCGAATGGCCTTTGCGGAATTTCAGCACACAATTTACATAATTCCACTATTAACATTAATTTAATATATTTTATTGTTTAATTCATTAATTTATTATAAACTTTTTCTTTAAATGAAAACCGAAAGTCAATATTTTTGACAAATTTATCTAAAGGGGGTTTTTTCGACGTCTTTTTTTTTTTTTTTTGCTGTTTTTCTATCTTTTACAAACTAATTAGTATCTTGACACGAAATATATGTTAGGTGGCATTAATAATGACACGCTAACAATGGAGGTGTCTTACTAAATCTCGGCTAAAACTCGGTAACCCAAAACCGGGTGTTTAGAAAGTCACTTCTTATTGTTTCGAAGGAAAAAAATTGAAAATTAATCATCTCGTCGATGTGTCGTCCTCAATAAAAATTCACCCGCATCGTCGTCATCATTAAAAACATTCACTATGATCTGATCATCAGTCGAGGCTGACTGTAATAATTGAAAGTGTATCCTTCCTTGTGGAATGTTTTGTTTTGTTGTTCTTTTCTTTCAATTAATTTGGTTGCCGGCACAGTACAATTCACAGTGCCAGTCACGTTTTCTCAGTGCGCTTATCAAAATCAAAATAAAAATAAATCCAAACAACAACAAAAAGTAAATAAAAACAAATTCATTGTCGATCATTGGCTTCTTACCCCCACCGTGGTTGGATTTGAGAGTACTTTGAACTCAGCAGTCGGCTCCAAGTTGGATATGACTCCACAAGCCGAGGTACACTCGACGATCAAGGTTTCGAAATTTGAAGAAAAAAAAAACAGTCCAAGCCACGCGAACTCTCATCGTCGACCAATTAATAACGCAATCCACACCACAACCCGACGCGCGGTATCCGAAGCGGGAATAGATACATCTGCGCAACTAAATGGATATGATGGGGTGGTGGGGCAGATGATTCTATGACGCGGGGAGGAGTTGTTTCCTTTTTTGGATCTTCTTTCACAATCCTAGGGTCAATAAACAGAGACACAGGGAGCTTTGCTCGACAAACTATTAGAGTGGTTACTCTTGATTGTTATGAGAGGAATGCTTTGTTTACAAAACATTCTGGAGTGGGAAACCAAAAATGTTTTACACTAGTGCCAGAGGCGGTACCCAAACAGTGTGGGGGAATAGTAAACGGACTTGATTTACGGAGGCGGAGGAGGTGGGAAAGTATCACGTCCAGCAAAGGGAAGAGTTCGAGGTTCACAGTGGATGAGGGCAAGGTTGCTATAGGGGATGGCAGTAGTAAAGCTGAGTCGCGTTGATGCTAAAACTGCATCTGCAGTCAACATCCAGTATCAAAAGTAGCGCTGTGTGAAACAGCTCCTTACTGAGTTGCGAGCGCTGCAAAAATATTATGTTTCGGTTGAAACCTGTGGAGCGGTTGCTCTTCAACTTTTTGTCAATGCTAATCAGTGCTGTCGGTTCGAAGGATAACAAATGAAAGTTTTCACAGGAGGGGAAGGATTTTTCAATAGGGGCATACCTATTTTGCGTTTAAAAACAATCGCATCCCTAAACTTGTTTTACAATCTGTCAATTTCAAAACGTCAGTCAAGGCTTACAATTTTATCATGGTGAAGATTACAAAAGAGAAATGTTTGAAAATTATTAAAAATTAGTACCATAACTCTAGGTATGTAGTCGCAGTTTTAAGAGTGCTTACTCCAATTTTCGGACGTAATAGTTGTCCTACCAGACAGGATGCGCGTGCTACGGTGGATAAACATATTCTCTATTGAATGTTCCTATTCCAGTGAAACAATACACCAGCCGAAGTACTGAAAATATTGCAGCTGGAAGAACTTCAGTTTAAAATGAACCAAATCAGATAATTCCACGCCTATTCCTGTAATTGGGACCATCTCAGTTCACATTGTGGCGAATTTTGGATGGATATCTTGACCTACACCCTTACAAGATCAGATTAAGTTAAGAACGAACCTCTTCAAACACACACGTTTCGAAAAGAGATGGGATATTGGTTCCAAAGAATCGATCGTTACAAATGTGTACCACACCTGGAACGAATTTCAGTCTGATGGCTTAATTATCCCGTGTTTTACGTAAACACAAAATTGTTATGTCCTTATTGAAAAACCCTTCATAAAGCTCCCTATTGCAATCCGTGTCCTTGCATGTTCATCCTGTTTTTTCATCCCTTTATTCGCGGACTCAGATGTTGAACTGAAGAAAGAAAGCTGATAGAATGCTTAGAATTCTTAGAAATCTTTCTCGATTGCTTCTAGTAGTTCTAGAGTCCAAGGCTAGATCTATGATTCAGTACATGAAGCACAACTACAACTTTCCAAGCGGGTGTCATCACTCCTAGAAAGTCTGTTTGGAATATTTTAAAGTAATACTGTAATACTTAACCATCTGTTGTGGTAGTAGTATCACCTTTCAATCCAATGCCATGAAAAAACTTCCAAACGTTTTAGATATTAGTAACCATTGACCTTCACTAGGTAGGCAATCAAAGTAAGTTCATACACAGCTCTCTTAGTACAAGTAAATGCCATGATGACTAATACAAAATTGTTAAAATCTGCAGCTGGCACATACTCGTACACAGTTGGATAGATACCTACGCATAACACACTTACTTTATGGCAGCAATTAGGTAATTAAAATAAAAATTTGTTTGGTCATAAAGTACGTAGATGCAGTCACAGATACTCGTAGCATGTTACTACGAACCAAGTATCTTTGTTATTACTTCTTTTAAGGAAATTCTTTTTACTACAAAGAGTTTGGCACCAATCTCTCTGAAAGCATTCGAATTTATTTTCTACATTTACTTGTAACATTTTGGGCTTACGTCATTCCATTGGCTTTTCCAAAAATTCTGATATAGAAATGTTTGTGCATAGTTTAAGGTTAACTTGGGAAAAGAGCATCCATGGGGATGTGAGCTTCGATTTTATACTTATTACATTCACAATTTCGATTTATTGGACTTTTTTTGGTGCAAATTTTTCTTAAGTCGCTTCAAAGTCTTGGCGTAAACATACGGGCAAATATGGTGACCTGTGAAGGACCTAGAATCTGCATTTACAACGCTACGAAGAGTTTTGTTTCGGATTATTTCTCCATTATTCCACTGCATTCACATTCTGTCATTTCATTTCTGACAGATAAGATTAGTAAAGCTCAACTGAATCACTTCCTCATTTTTATATGTAACATCCCTGCTTACCGGTAAGAGCTACGAACTCAGTTGTTATGTCAAACTGGGGCATCATCTAACAATGTTCTGCATTTTATCTTCTTGAAGCAAGTTGTCATTTTTGAAGTTTAGTAAAAATTTGCACAAATTACAAAGGCCTTACCGAAAAACGCTTGAGTTCCAGAACTCGAGAGTAAGCTGAAAGTCCAAGAACTCCATTAATAAGGTCTACAAGTGTATGAGTGGTACGTATTCCAAACCTTTCTTAAAACAACGCTTTTAAGATAGAAAATATGAGGTCAATCCTACAATCTTGAACCTCTAACCCATCTAATCATTCACCCCTTCCCCTTGACATTTTGGCTTTCAAGAGAAGAGGAAGAAGAAAGAAAGAAAAAAAAAACATAAATAAGCTAAAAAAGGGTTCATTCGTTTATTTGCCAGTCACATTGTGTAAACAAAACAAACGACCACCGACGACAGTCTCGCAAAGGCAAATCACCTCTAGAATAATATTCCTATTGTGGAAATGAAATGACGAAATTCTACCCGAAATTGAATATCATTTTTCTTCTTTTCCTTCACTCCATTGTACATCCCTCTTCGCCGCCATAACTCCTCGCTTCTTTATGGAGTGAAGTGAGCCCTAATTCGTTCACATTTGTCAATTTGACACCCAAGCTAAGCAGATTCCAATGTTTGACTTGTTTACCAACTGTCTTCCTTTCCCGCCTTTCTTAGAAAATTCTCGATACACCTCTCTGACAAATTGCATGCTCAAGCCCAACTAACGAGGACGGCACGGACGAAGAAGAACGTTAGGGGGAAATGGGTTACACTAAACTTTTCGCGTAAACAAACCAAAAACACGTGCAGCAACGAGTCGAATTGAAAAATACAAAACAAACTGAACCAGGTCGGTGCCCCAGAAATTGTTTTTTTTTTTCGTTTTTTTAGTTGTAGCAGTTGTACTGAGGCAGGTGGGGTACGGAGTGCTGCGCTTAAAGTCAATTAAAAAACAAGAGAAATGTCTCGAATTGAATTTATGAGAAATAGCAAATTCATGATAAAAATGTCAAAAAAAAAACAAAAGAATTCCCCTCGTTCTTGTCATTTGAGCGTGGTGAGTTTGTAGTTGGCTTGGGTTGTTGAATTTTTTGATTTGCCAACGAATTAAACAAAAAAACAAAATTTAATTGCAAAGCAAATCACATTCAACGTTCCCGAGAAGTAGGAACGGGTCAACGCCCATTTTTTCCTTATTTTCTGAACATTCGGGTTTTTTTTTTTTTTTTGTCAGGTGAATCACTTTGGATTGAGTAGTTTGATGGCCTTTTGGATTTGGTGGATTTGGTATTCAATTTAAATACCTAGCACCGTGCTCGGTTGTGAAATAATGATAATGAGGTGTTAAAAATAATATGTAGGTATATTGTTGGGTATAATCTCTTAATGGAGTGTGATCTATATTGGGAATGGAAGAATACCCGACCATCTATCACAAACTATTCGTATTGTTTCAGCGGGATGTTGGTGTACCCACTCGGTGAAGGTATGGAGGCGGGAGAGGATATTTGAATGTCTGTTCGGGCGAGCAGAGGTAGTAGAGGTATGTTCATGGGAAACGCACATTAATGCGAATTAGTCAGAAAAGCTGTTAAATGATTGTTATAGACACTGGCGATGACCTTCACGGTGGCGATTGGCCTTCGGTGAACTTTGAAAACAGGTGAACAACCAACTGGGTGTAGTAAACTTTCTAGGAATTCGAAATGCGTGGGAAATAAATGCGTAGATACATACATATACTGCGTGTCCTTGTAAAGTTATGGCCACTTCAATTAGCAGATGGATGTAGGCACAATAGAGAATAAATCGGATTAAGTTATAAGGTCATGCGTTTCTAGGGGATGGTGTACCTAGTCTCCTGGGAAAAATATAAAACCTTTATAGTACCCCAACATCATCGATGTAACCAACCGCTTGGTCAGATGAAATGCCAACATGTGTACATATCTTAAGGCAGTCTGTGGGTATTTTGCATCTACTGTTAGGACGGAAATTGTCAGTACCATTGGTGTACCATCAACGACATGACGAAGAGTGGGTTTCGAAACTTTTGACTTTAAGGATGAATGTTACGCTCATCTCAAAGTCTAAAATTTTCTGTTTCCAATAGTACCTCCGAGGTGTTAGTGAAGCTCGTTTGTGCTCAGGATGCACAGAAACAGAATATCTCACTTGAATTGTGCTACGAGAGCGTTGCTACAGGATGTGCGTATCTGGCTCTGTGGCGACTGCGTAACCAATATTTTCATAAATTTTTTGCTCGAAAAATTTTCTGTTTCCAATAGTCACTCCGAGGTGTTAGTGAAGCTCGCTTGTGCTCAGGATGCACAGAGTCAGAATATCTCTCTAGAGTTCTGCCACGAGAGCGTAGATGTAGGATGTGCGTATCTGGCTCTGTGGCGAATGCGTTACCAATTTTTTCATAAATTTTTTGCTCGAAAAATTTTTTGTTTCCAATAGTCACTCCGAGGTGTTAGTGAAGCTCGTTTGTGCTCAGGATGCACAGAGACAGAATATCCCTCTAGAATTGTGCCACGAGAGCGTAGATGAAGGAAGTGCATATCTGGCTCTGTGGCGAATGCGTTACCAATTTTTTCATAAATTTTTTGCTCGCAAAATGTTCTGTTTTCAATAGTCACTCCGAGATGTTAGTGGAGCTCGTTTGTGCTCAGGATGCACATACCCTACCTGTCTTTTTAAAGTCCCAACCAAATGATTTACTAACAGTGTGAAGTTAGTTGATGTCAATATCGAAACGAGATTTCTTTCTTTTTGACAGAAAAATAAATTTGGTCCTCAATGGCATCTTTGTAAGGACGAAAGATAGACTCTTTCAGAATTTGTCATTCCATTCCACTAGTCGAGAGACAAATGGGTTTACACATCCAGTTGATAAGATAACAAGAATTCGCTTCAATTAGTTCCCAAATCAATAAATTCTCTGGAAACAAATTAAAAGGCGTCTCTTCATCGATTTCACCATGCAATGAAACAATACACTCCACACGTGGGAGCTACAAATCGACCAGAGATACAAATGTTGCACAATGTAACCAATGTGCTGGGAAATATCTAAATTTGGCATCATTGGGTGATGGAATTCACTACTTTGTCGTGAATCGCAAAGAGAATTTCACCAATACCGTTCGTAGACCTTCTCCCCAAGTTAGTCTTTAGTACCGACCACAAGAAATGGTAAAAAAAACTTCCACGACTTTTACTTACGGTTATGTCGTTATGTCCTCCTGTCCATCAATTGATTCATAGATCATATTTTTTAAACAATTTCTCTTTTTCGATTTGCAAATTTGAAAATAACTACAAAAAAACATCAATCATTTCCCCATTCCCTGGCTGGTGTTTGTTTTTGTTATTTTTACCGTACAACTATTATAGTATATTTAACCTACTTAATTGGAAACGAAATAATGCGCCAAATAATGAAGAAATCTACATACATCCATATGTATTCGCGCATGTATCTACATACATATGTGTGGTGTATCTGAGTATCTACAACAGTGCACAGCTAGCCCATGGCGTTACGGAGTAGATATTCCTTGCAAAGTATGCCAGCAGTTCGCCTAGCAAAACAATAACAAACTCTGAGTTGATTCGTTTGTTGGTTTGCTTGAGTTTTTTTTTTTTTTATTATTATTATCTTACCTGACTCACTTTCTAATATTTAACACAAAAACGGTTTTGCCCCGCCACCATGCCGATCCCGTCCCGTTTCTTGTTTTTTTGTTTAACCATCTGCTCAGGTTTCCTAATACATACCATTCACTCTCTTAACCAACACCACCACCAACCACCACCATCTTAGCCACAGAGGAAAACATGGTTTGGCGAATATTTACATATTTCATTTCGTTTTCCTTTTGTTGGTTTCATTTTGCGAAGTGAATTCGACCACGCTCCCCCGCCGCCGCCGCCGGTGAAATGGGGAAATGGAAATGGAAATGGAAAATGCACAGCACACCCAAACAGAACATCGTCTGTGATTTGTTCTACCTGCAGGACGGTGAATCACCGACATTTCCTCCCTCAAAAATGAAATTCGTTTCAAAACAACAAAAAAAACTATCCAAAGGGGGTTGAAACCGGTCGGTGGTGTAGACGCAATAATAGGAAGAATAACAATTTTTCCAATCGCTTTCGCTGGGATCCAGTGGCACTCTCGCAGATACTAAGTGACGTTATCCGGCCCAGAATGTATCCACTCTGATCCGGGGAACCCATGCATTGGTGTTTGTGTTTGTGTGAAGAGAGGAATAACAGTTTTTATTTTTGTTGGCTTTTTGTTTTGATACAACTGTTCGCGTTCGTCTTCTTTTTCTCGTTGTTGGCCTCTTTCAGTCAGAAAAAAAAAAAATAAAAAACAAATAAAAACAACAAGAAGATACTCAACCTGCATCCATCAGATACGTTTTGTTAATTTGGCTTTGATGCGCGGCGTAGCGCGGCGCTACGTACTATGTTTTCGCCAAATCATTGGGTGTAAAGTTCGCTTGACGCGATATCGAAGCGCATAGCGGAAAAACGTTATTTATTGTTTGTTTTTGTTTTTCGTTTCTCCTTCTCCTTCTCTTGGTTGTACATATGCGCTTTGTTGCTGTTTCTTGTTTATATTATTGTTGTATTGTTTTGCTTTTGTTTTTTGTTGTTTTTTTTTCGTTTATTACGCTCTTTTATGAGCTGCGCTGCGGTCTTATTTTTGATCTTTAACAGACGATGGGAAGTTCATAATTTAGTTGGCCGCCCCCTCCCCTTTCGAAAGAAATGGTATTTCGCGTGTCAATTGTTGTTGTTTTATGTTTCTCTTTGTTTGGTGTTTTCTTTATTTATTTACTGGAATGGAGGTATAAGTATGACAGAAGTATGGTTTTCATTGATGTTCGCAAAGTTTCCCTTGGAAAGTAATACCCTCGGTTTCGTAAAGAGGGCGATAATGTGAAGAGGTTTGTTTCTCCACAAGTTTGTTGCGAAACAGGTGGAATGTGTTGACGTGATAGTTGTCACGTTTTCTAGCACAAACCGATATTCTTTTGAATCAAAGAAGGATCATGCATGTCGTCCGATCTGCCTTCACAGTGAGCGATCGTGGAGTAGGAAATGTCAGAATTGGCCTTATTTTGGCCAGCAAAGGAAGGACTGTTGCCAAAACCTTGTAGATATATGGATCTTGTCTAAAATCTATACATGTACTGGACTAATAGTGGCAAAATAGTGGACTATTCACAACGGAGTACAGATTTCAAAGAATTTCAAACTTTTCTTAAGCAGCAACACCATGCAACTTATGTACATATGTATATGTATAAATATGTATAATAAATAATAGAATTCATTCTTCTGCAGATTTACGTGGCTAGGACGATCCCTATTTTTATCGCTGTAAGAAAGTGATAGGAAATAAATTGGGGCTACAGCCACGTATTACATATTGGCTCTATGAATCCGTCATCAGGCCTTTACTAACATCTGGGCTGATTGTCTGGTGGAAGAACTTTGAAGAAATCCTTTTGCCTAAGTAAATCAACTCAGCCGGGTGCAAAAGTCGGCTTGCATTTGAATCAGTGATGCAATAAGTATGACAGCAACTCTAGACACTTGGAGCCTTTGCACTTCTATTCCAAACAAGAGACAATCTGTGGAACTAATCGTTAGAAGGCTACATCTCAGTAACCTTAGATATCTTAGAACAGGAGACTTTTCTATTAACAGTCTTGAATTCATCTCGGAAGACACTGACTACTCCCTCAACTTCTGTTCCATAGAGATTTTCAATTACGCATTCCTTTAAGGTTCGATTGAGAGGAAGACTTGATGCCACAAAATTCGGATTCCATATCCGTCTATAAGGATGAATTAAAAACAAAATCTGGAATAGGAGGAGGTGTCATCACCAACCAAGTACACAACAAAATATCTCCTTCCTCCTTCTAGTAGCATCTTCCAAGCGGAGATCAGGACGATCAAGAAGGGCTTGTGGTGGTTGAAGTAGAATGTGATATCTAATCGGGATATCAACAGTTACAAAGATAGGTAAGCTGCGATCAAATCTGAAACTGCCATTATAGTCGCCTGTTTCTTAACGAGATGGCGACCTCATATGGGTTCCAGGACATTGTGATATTCCAGGAATTTATAAGGCCTACGACGGATCGTATAAGACAAATATCGGCTACAGGTCAATTCAACGAGTCGTAGATGGGCAAACGGCACTACGCACCTCATGTCCAGACAGATTTGGCACAAGCTGGATGAGAAGCACTTCGAAAAGGATGCTCATAGCAATCATAGTAGGTTTTATTAAAGGACACTTTGGGGGATTGGGGCTCCTCGCTAATGATCCATAGAATCCATAGAAGCTGCATGGTTGAAGAAGAGAAAGAACCCATTCCTCATGTGCCGATCGAAGAAGATTGTATGTGGGTGGGCACTTGTTATAATGATGACATCCAGGGCTTAATATTAACTTGTTGCTGATTTCAAGGGTAGGCAGGTCGGTGGGTGAGTGACTTCAGGCATAAGAGTGCAGTCTGCCCGGATCTCAACGGATCCAAAAGAGAAAGCATGAATTACTCTAACAGATCCATGTCCATGGCGGGGGCGACGCTCCTCAACCAGTCCGTTTTTATGAGATCTTTGAAAGGTACTTTTCCAAAGGTGGAGTATCTGGTTCTGTGGAGTCTTGGGCATTCGCAATGGAAGTGATTACTGTGTTCCTCTACACTCTCTGCGTAGGTCTGCTCTCCAGGGTCCCATTCTTCTATTGGGTTGTGGTCTGTGAGGATACTAATGAACTGATCTTGTGGTCTATAGAGAGATATGAGTTCTCGGATCCTTTTGGGCACAAAGTAATCACGGCATGAGGAAAGTGCATTCCATATTGCGCTGGCCATGTTATGGAAGTCAAAAGCATTTTCGAGGCCGATGGGTGTAATGGCTCCAAATTTCATTGTTTTCATCTGACATCACATAATGATCAAGGGAAATCACCATTACATTGTCGACGGCCACACCCACTTTTTGATGACGATTTCCTTAAAAAGCGATTTTGACAATATTTTTTGGCAACATCCTCAAACGTTCAAAGTTGTAGGTTGACCCTGCAGGCATTCACTAGACAATTACATATGCTAATGCTTATGTAAAGCCTAAGACTATTGATGGCCCTATTTTGAGGGTTGGCTTCTTTACGAACTTTTAGAAAATCGACCTGATTGTTACCGTCTTTCGCGGCTTTTACATTTCTAAAGTCCCAGATTTCAAAGTTCATTTAAAATTGAGATTCCAGGGTTCTGCATCAGTGTTCCGCTTTGCCATTTCATTCAGATTTGAAAGGGTACCTTGAAAGCCCTTTCTAGGTTGGTCTTGAAGGAAGGTAACTCTTAGCTTAGCAAGAAACCATTCCTCCAGTGATGCCAACACTTGCAGTTTTTCAATTTTACTTTTAATGCGAAATTCCCACCCTTCCCACCAAGGGTTCTGTCACATGTTTCATACCTGTTTTTTTTTTAAATCTTTTCCTAGACCAGGATTTTACCTAAACTCACCCCAGCAGAGATGAATCAGTTCGAGCTCAACCAACCAAAACACCTGAACGGCCTATGTTCCAAAAAAAAACCAAACAATCTCTTCTTCTACCTGTGGTAGGACATTGACATATTCATTCACACAGAACTCATGTGTCATCTTGAACATTGTTGTAGGCCTTTCTATTACCATTCACCATCAACGTGTGGTCCAATGAGTCTACCTCGTGTAAACCATTGTTCCGTTTCCAATGATGAAACGTGTGTCGGTATTTTTGAAAAGAATATTGATTTTGTAAAGGAATTTCACTAAAAAAAACCGAATTTATTTATGGCGCTTGTTACAATAGGCATATTCGTAAGGAATTTGCATTAAATTCACATTAAATCCGAAATTTCAACCTGAAACGGATTCGAATGCTTTGAAACTTCATCTGTTTCCGAAAAATCGCTTTGTTTGTCTTGGGAAAATCCAATCCAGTTAACAGCTTTAATAGATCTGACGAATGATCCACATTAATCTACGGCTACTGATGTTTAAAACCCTGGTTACACTATAATATTTGTATTTATGAGGCGAGACAGTCCGCAGCGGAACTAATTTAAATGAGGATCTGATTGAAGGGATTCCCTATTGTTGCATAGCCGGTGACAGTCGCCGTCAATTAAACGAAAGAATTTCAATTAGCCAGAGTGTGGCTGTGGTCTTAAAAAAAAAACAAAAAAAAAATCCCACGGGAAAAGGACATAAACAAGTCGTCATCGAGTTTAATTTCCTAATGGCCGGGGCCATCTCACATGAGATATCTGACTGCTGAAGTTGGGAATAGTTATGATCTGTTCGATACATTTGGCAGCCTGACAGAGTTCGAGCCTCTGTGGTCGTATATTGATGGCAGAACACATAATTTTTGGCCATTTTTTGGCAATCATCACCGAAAGAGGGTTCACAGAGTTACTGTCAACCTATAATGTTCTCATCTGCAAAAGCATGGCTAGAAATGTGCTGGTCTTTGCGTGGCTAATTAATGGCTACCGTCGCTACTAAATGTCACGAAAGTCGCGCATAAAACAGCGCTCAACTGCCGCCAGCCCAAAGACCGACGACGAAGAAGAAAGCAAATTCCGTTGGCATTTCCGCTGCAGACATCTTTGGACACTAATGAATGAATCCGTCGTTGTCGTCGACGTAGTGTTCTTCGTCTTCTTCTTCTTTAACGTCTTCTGCTTCTTCAGAGACGGCGTTGTGTTGTTGGCCGAATGCCCTGACTCATTCATTCATTATTTTAACTTTTAATTTGTTTTTTTTTTTTTTTTTTCGTTGATATGTATACCGCTGCCGGTGCTAGTCTTCTTGTAAAATGGGACACACACATGAAAATGAGTCTTCTCACGAATGGGTGAGTGTGTTGGTGTGTTGTGTATCCGCAAGTAAGACAGACGGACATTGGAATGCGACAATCTCAATTCACCATTTAATATGCAACGCTAGAGGCATCGGCGGCAGTGGCAGTGACAGTATGTGATGTACTCTCGGGGTACTTTCCCTGCCACCGAACCGAACCGACCGACCAATGATGATGATGACGACGACGACGTGGATGATGATGGCGATGCAATGAGAAACTTTCGTCTTCTATAGTCATCCCCGACACAGTCGGTGGTATGTAGTACGATGCCAGAGAGGAAAAAAGGAAGTCAGGGCAGGGGTTGACATTAATCAAGTGGCGTCCGGTGTAAGTAATTAAACTATGGACGCTGCTTTTGAATTCTTTTGATGATTAAGGAAAGTGAATAGTTGTGTTTGGGGCAGATTTCCTGTTGGCACACACTCCAAAAGGCTTTATGCATGAAGGAACGGAACTAAATTTTAATTACACATGTTTGTAGATATTCAGCGAAGTGACGTCACTGGGGTAAGCTGAGATGAGGACATGTATGACAATTTTAATAAGCCCTAGACATACCTTTCCACTAGCTGTGACCTCAGAACTTCCAGCGGAATATGCAAAAAGGGCTTGGTAGAGCGGACTAAACTTTCGGTCATTCAATCATTGGTTGGAAGGACCTGCGATGACCTCCATTTGAGAGTTAAAAAACGAGCTTTCACCTTAAGATCAGAGCACGTTACGAATTGCCTTTAAACCATTCCCTAAAAATTCTGTAACCCCTCTGATAAGAAGCATAATTCTCAAAGAGCCTGAGGCTACTAGGACGAAGAATATCTTTCAAACTAAACGCGCAAACTTTAAAACGAGGCGCAAACTAGCCTGCAGCCTCGAAATGAAAATAGGAAACAGAAAATTTTTCCACCAAAAAATGTGTGAGAAAAAGGGTAGTGTATAGCCCACAAAACTAGGTACCCACAATCTCGTGAAATCTTTAAATCACACATCTCGAGCTAGATATTCTGTTTCTCTGTATTCGGGGCGCAAACTAGCTTACCTGCAGCTTCGAAATAGAAATAGGAAACAGGAAATTTTTCCACCAAAAAATGTGTGAGAAAAAGGGTAGTGTATAGCCCACAAAACTAGGTACCCACAATCTCGTGAAATCTTTAAATCACACATCTCGAGCTAGATATTCTGTTTCTCTGTATTCGAGGCGCAAACTAGCTTACCTCCAGCCTCGACATAGAAATAGGAAACAGAAAATTTTTCCACCAAAGAATGTGTGAGAAAAAGGGTAGTGTATAGCCCACAAAACTAGGTACCCACAATCTCGTGAAATCTTTAAATCACACATCTCGAGCTAGATATTCTGTTTCTCTGTATTCGAGGCGCAAACTAGCTTAGCTGCAGCCTCGAAATGAAAATTGGAAACAGAAAATGTTTCCACCAAAAAATGTGTGAGAAAAAGGGAAGTGTATAGCCCACAAAACTAGGTACCCACAGTTTCGTGAAATCTTTAAAACACACATCTCGAGCTAGATATTGTGTTTCTCTGTATTCGAGGCGCAAACTTACTTACCTGCAGCCTCGAAATGAAAAAAGGAAACAGAAAATTTTTCCACCAAAAAATGTGTGAGAAAAAGGGAAGTGTATAGCCCACAAAACTAGGTACCCACAATCTCGTGAAATCTTTAAATCACACATCTCGAGCTAGATATTCTGTTTCTCTGTATTCGAGGCGCAACCTAGCTTACCTGCAGCCTCGAAATAGAAAAAGGAAACAGAAAATTTTTCCACCAAAAAATGTGTGAGAAAAAGGGTAGTGTATAGCCCACAAAACTAGGTACCCACAGTTTCGTGAAATCTTTAAATCACACATTTAGAGCTAGATATTCTGTTTCTCTGTATTCGAGGCGCAAACTAGCTTACCTGCAGCCTCGAAATAGAAAAAGGAAACAGAAAATTTTTCCACCAAAAAATGTGTGCGAAAAAGGGTAGTGTATAGCCCACAAAACTAGGTACCCACAATCTCGTGAAATCTTTAAATCACACATCTCGAGCTAGATATTCTGTTTCTCTGTATTCGGGGCGCAAACTAGCTTACCTGCAGCCTCGAAATAGAAATAGGAAACAGAAAATTTTTCCACCAAAAAATGTGTGAGAAAAAGGGTAGTGTATAGCCCACAAAACTAGGTACCCACAATCTCGTGAAATCTTTAAATCGCACATTCCGAGCTAGATATTCTGTTTCTCTGTATTCGAGGCGCAACCTAGCTTACCTGCAGCCTCGAAATAGAAATAGGAAACAGAAAATTTTTCCACCAAAAAATGTGTGAGAAAAAGGGAAGTGTATAGCCCACAAAACTAGGTACCCACAGTTTCGTGAAATCTTTAAATCACACATTTAGAGCTAGATATTCTGTTTCTCTGTATTCGAGGCGCAAACTAGCTTACCTGCAGCCTCGAAATAGAAAAAGGAAACAGAAAATTTTTCCACCAAAAAATGTGTGCGAAAAAGGGTAGTGTATAGCCCACAAAACTAGGTACCCACAATCTCGTGAAATCTTTAAATCACACATCTCGAGCTAGATATTCTGTTTCTCTGTATTCGGGGCGCAAACTAGCTTACCTGCAGCCTCGAAATAGAAATAGGAAACAGAAAATTTTTCCACCAAAAAATGTGTGAGAAAAAGGGTAGTGTATAGCCCACAAAACTAGGTACCCACAATCTCGTGAAATCTTTAAATCGCACATTCCGAGCTAGATATTCTGTTTCTCTGTATTCGAGGCGCAACCTAGCTTACCTGCAGCCTCGAAATAGAAATAGGAAACAGAAAATTTTTCCACCAAAAAATGTGTGAGAAAAAGGGAAGTGTATAGCCCACAAAACTAGGTACCCACAATCTCGTGAAATCTTTAAATCACACATCTCGAGCTAGATATTCTGTTTCTCTGTATTCGAGGCGCAAACTAGCTCAGCTGCAGCCTCGAAATGAAAATTGGAAACAGAAAATTTTTCCACCAAAAAATGTGTGAGAAAAAGGGTAGTGTATAGCCCACAAAACTAGGTACCCACAATCTCGTGAAATCTTTAAATCGCACATTCCGAGCTAGATATTCTGTTTCTCTGTATTCGAGGCGCAAACTAACTTACCTGCAGCCTCGAAATAGAAATAGGAAACAGAAAATTTTTCCACCAAAAAATGTGTGAGAAAAAGGGAAGTGTATAGCCCACAAAACTAGGTACCCACAATCTCGTGAAATCTTTAAATCACACATCTCGAGCTAGATATTCTGTTTCTCTGTATTCGAGGCGCAAACTAGCTCAGCTGCAGCCTCGAAATGAAAATTGGAAACAGAAAATTTTTCCACCAAAAAATGTGTGAGAAAAAGGGTAGTGTATAGCCCACAAAACTAGGTACCCACAATCTCGTGAAATCTTTAAATCGCACATTCCGAGCTAGATATTCTGTTTCTCTGTATTCGAGGCGCAACCTAGCTTACCTGCAGCCTCGAAATAGAAATAGGAAACAGAAAATTTTTCCACCAAAAAATGTGTGAGAAAAAGGGAAGTGTATAGCCCACAAAACTAGGTACCCACAATCTCGTGAAATCTTTAAATCACACATCTCGAGCTAGATATTCTGTTTCTCTGTATTCGAGGCGCAAACTAGCTCAGCTGCAGCCTCGAAATGAAAATTGGAAACAGAAAATTTTTCCACCAAAAAATGTGTGAGAAAAAGGGTAGTGTATAGCCCACAAAACTAGGTACCCACAATCTCGTGAAATCTTTAAATCGCACATTCCGAGCTAGATATTCTGTTTCTCTGTATTCGAGGCGCAAACTAGCTCAGCTGCAGCCTCGAAATGAAAATTGGAAACAGAAAATTTTTCCACCAAAAAATGTGTGAGAAAAAGGGTAGTGTATAGCCCACAAAACTAGGTACCCACAATCTCGTGAAATCTTTAAATCGCACATTCCGAGCTAGATATTCTGTTTCTCTGTATTCGAGGCGCAAACTAGCTTAGCTGCAGCCTCGAAATGAAAATTGGAAACAGAAAATTTTTCCACCAAAAAATGTGTGAGAAAAAGGGAAGTGTATAGCCCACAAAACTAGGTACCCACAATCTCGTGAAATCTTTAAATCACACATCTCGAGCTAGATATTCTGTTTCTCTGTATTCGGGGCGCAAACTAGCTTACCTGCAGCCTCGAAATAGAAATAGGAAACAGAAAATTTTTCCACCAAAAAATGTGTGAGAAAAAGGGTAGTGTATAGCCCACAAAACTAGGTACCCACAATCTCGTGAAATCTTTAAATCACGCATCCGGAGCTAGATATTCTGTTTCTCTGTATTCGAGGCGCAAACTTACTTACCTGCAGCCTCGAAATGAAAAAAGGAAACAGAAAATTTTTCCACCAAAAAATGTGTGAGAAAAAGGGTAGTGTATAGCCCACAAAACTAGGTACCCACAATCTCGTGAAATCTTTAAATCACACATCTCGAGCTAGATATTCTGTTTCTCTGTATTCGAGGCGCAAACTAGCTTAGCTGCAGCCTCGAAATGAAAATTGGAAACAGAAAATTTTTCCACCAAAAAATGTGTGAGAAAAAGGGTAGTGTATAGCCCACAAAACTAGGTACCCACAATCTCGTGAAATCTTTAAATCACACATCTCGAGCTAGATATTCTGTTTCTCTGTATTCGAGGCGCAAACTAGCTTAGCTGCAGCCTCGAAATGAAAATTGGAAACAGAAAATTTTTCCACCAAAAAATGTGTGAGAAAAAGGGTAGTGTATAGCCCACAAAACTAGGTACCCACAATCTCGTGAAATCTTTAAATCACGCATCCGGAGCTAGATATTCTGTTTCTCTGTATTCGAGGCGCAAACTTACTTACCTGCAGCCTCGAAATGAAAAAAGGAAACAGAAAATTTTTCCACCAAAAAATGTGTGAGAAAAAGGGAAGTGTATAGCCCACAAAACTAGGTACCCACAGTTTCGTGAAATCTTTAAATCACACATTTAGAGCTAGATATTCTGTTTCTCTGTATTCGAGGCGCAAACTAGCTTACCTGCAGCCTCGAAATAGAAAAAGGAAACAGAAAATTTTTCCACCAAAAAATGTGTGCGAAAAAGGGTAGTGTATAGCCCACAAAACTAGGTACCCACAATCTCGTGAAATCTTTAAATCACACATCTCGAGCTAGATATTCTGTTTCTCTGTATTCGGGGCGCAAACTAGCTTACCTGCAGCCTCGAAATAGAAATAGGAAACAGAAAATTTTTCCACCAAAAAATGTGTGAGAAAAAGGGTAGTGTATAGCCCACAAAACTAGGTACCCACAATCTCGTGAAATCTTTAAATCGCACATTCCGAGCTAGATATTCTGTTTCTCTGTATTCGAGGCGCAACCTAGCTTACCTGCAGCCTCGAAATAGAAATAGGAAACAGAAAATTTTTCCACCAAAAAATGTGTGAGAAAAAGGGAAGTGTATAGCCCACAAAACTAGGTACCCACAATCTCGTGAAATCTTTAAATCACACATCTCGAGCTAGATATTCTGTTTCTCTGTATTCGAGGCGCAAACTAGCTCAGCTGCAGCCTCGAAATGAAAATTGGAAACAGAAAATTTTTCCACCAAAAAATGTGTGAGAAAAAGGGTAGTGTATAGCCCACAAAACTAGGTACCCACAATCTCGTGAAATCTTTAAATCGCACATTCCGAGCTAGATATTCTGTTTCTCTGTATTCGAGGCGCAAACTAACTTACCTGCAGCCTCGAAATAGAAATAGGAAACAGAAAAGTTTTCCACCAAAAAATGTGTGAGAAAAAGGGAAGTGTATAGCCCACAAAACTAGGTACCCACAATTTCGTGAAATCTTTAAATCACACATCTCGAGCTAGATATTCTGTTTCTCTGTATTCGAGGCGCAAACTAGCTTAGCTGCAGCCTCGAAATGAAAATTGGAAACAGAAAATTTTTCCACCAAAAAATGTGTGAGAAAAAGGGAAGTGTATAGCCCACAAAACTAGGTACCCACAATCTCGTGAAATCTTTAAATCGCACATTCCGAGCTAGATATTCTGTTTCTCTGTATTCGAGGCGCAACCTAGCTTACCTGCAGCCTCGAAATAGAAATAGGAAACAGAAAAGTTTTCCACCAAAAAATGTGTGAGAAAAAGGGAAGTGTATAGCCCACAAAACTAGGTACGCACAGTTTCGTGAAATATTTAAATCACACATCTCGAGCTAGATATTCTGTTTCTCTGTATTCGAGGCGCAAACTAGCTAAGCTGCAGCCTCGAAATAGAAATAGGAAACAGAAAATTTTTCCACCAAAAAATGTGTGAGAAAAAGGGAAGTGTATAGCCCACAAAACTAGGTACCCACAATCTCGTGAAATCTTTAAATCACACATCTCGAGCTAGATATTCTGTTTCTCTGTATTCGAGGCGCAAACTAGCTTAGCTGCAGCCTCGAAATGAAAATTGGAAACAGAAAATTTTTCCACCAAAAAATGTGTGAGAAAAAGGGTAGTGTATAGCCCACGAAACTAGGTACCCACAATCTCGTGAAATCTTTAAATCGCACATTCCGAGCTAGATATTCTGTTTCTCTGTATTCGAGGCGCAACTTATCTTACCTGCAGCCTCGAAATAGAAATAGGAAACAGAAAATTTTTCCACCAAAAAATGTGTGAGAAAAAGGGAAGTGTATAGCCCACAAAACTAGGTACCCACAGTTTCGTGAAATCTTTAAATCGCACATTCCGAGCTAGATATTCTGTTTCTCTGTATTCGAGGCGCAAACTAGCTTACCTGCAGCCTCGAAATAGAAAAAGGAAACAGAAAATTTTTCCACCAAAAAATGTGTGAGAAAAAGGGTAGTGTATAGCCCACAAAACTAGGTACCCACAATCTCGTGAAATCTTTAAATCACACATCTCGAGCTAGATATTCTGTTTCTCTGTATTCGAGGCGCAAACTAGCTTAGCTGCAGCCTCGAAATGAAAATTGGAAACAGAAAATTTTTCCACCAAAAAATGTGTGAGAAAAAGGGTAGTGTATAGCCCACGAAACTAGGTACCCACAATCTCGTGAAATCTTTAAATCGCACATTCCGAGCTAGATATTCTGTTTCTCTGTATTCGAGGCGCAACTTAGCTTACCTGCGGCCTCGAAATAGAAATAGGAAACAGAAAATTTTTCCACCAAAAAATGTGTGAGAAAAAGGGAAGTGTATAGCCCACAAAACTAGGTACCCACAGTTTCGTGAAATCTTTAAATCGCACATTCCGAGCTAGATATTCTGTTTCTCTGTATTCGAGGCGCAAACTAGCTTACCTGCAGCCTCGAAATAGAAAAAGGAAACAGAAAATTTTTCCACCAAAAAATGTGTAAGAAAAAGGGTAGTGTATAGCCCACAAAACTAGGTACCCACAATCTCGTGAAATCTTTAAATCACACATCTCGAGCTAGATATTCTGTTTCTCTGTATTCGAGGCGCAAACTAGCTTAGCTGCAGCCTCGAAATGAAAATTGGAAACAGAAAATTTTTCCACCAAAAAATGTGTGAGAAAAAGGGTAGTGTATAGCCCACGAAACTAGGTACCCACAATCTCGTGAAATCTTTAAATCGCACATTCCGAGCTAGATATTCTGTTTCTCTGTATTCGAGGCGCAACTTAGCTTACCTGCAGCCTCGAAATAGAAATAGGAAACAGAAACTTTTTCCACCAAAAAATGTGTGAGAAAAAGGGAAGTGTATAGCCCACAAAACTAGGTACCCACAATCTCGTGAAATCTTTAAATCACACATCTCGAGCTAGATATTCTGTTTCTCTGTATTCGAGGCGCAAACTAGCTTAGCTGCAGCCTCGAAATGAAAATTGGAAACAGAAAATTTTTCCACCAAAAAATGTGTGAGAAAAAGGGTAGTGTATAGCCCACAAAACTAGGTACCCACAATCTCGTGAAATCTTTAAATCACACATCTCGAGCTAGATATTCTGTTTCTCTGTATTCGAGGCGCAAACTAGCTTAGCTGCAGCCTCGAAATGAAAATTGGAAACAGAAAATTTTTCCACCAAAAAATGTGTGAGAAAAAGGGTAGTGTATAGCCCACAAAACTAGGTACCCACAATCTCGTGAAATCTTTAAATCACACATCTCGAGCTAGATATTCTGTTTCTCTGTATTCGAGGCGCAAACTAGCTTAGCTGCAGCCTCGAAATGAAAATTGGAAACAGAAAATTTTTCCACCAAAAAATGTGTGAGAAAAAGGGTAGTGTATAGCCCACAAAACTAGGTACCCACAATCTCGTGAAATCTTTAAATCGCACATTCCGAGCTAGATATTCTGTTTCTCTGTATTCGAGGCGCAACCTAGCTTACCTGCAGCCTCGAAATGAAAATTGGAAACAGAAAATTTTTCCACCAAAAAATGTGTGAGAAAAAGGGTAGTGTATAGCCCACAAAACTAGGTACCCACAATCTCGTGAAATCTTTAAATCACACATCTCGAGCTAGATATTCTGTTTCTCTGTATTCGAGGCGCAAACTAGCTTAGCTGCAGCCTCGAAATGAAAATTGGAAACAGAAAATTTTTCCACCAAAAAATGTGTGAGAAAAAGGGTAGTGTATAGCCCACAAAACTAGGTACCCACAATCTCGTGAAATCTTTAAATCACACATCTCGAGCTAGATATTCTGTTTCTCTGTATTCGAGGCGCAAACTAGCTTACCTGCAGCCTCGAAATGAAAATTGGAAACAGAAAATTTTTCCACCAAAAAATGTGTGAGAAAAAGGGTAGTGTATAGCCCACAAAACTAGGTACCCACAATCTCGTGAAATCTTTAAATCACACATCTCGAGCTAGATATTCTGTTTCTCTGTATTCGAGGCGCAAACTAGCTTAGCTGCAGCCTCGAAATGAAAATTGGAAACAGAAAATTTTTCCACCAAAAAATGTGTGAGAAAAAGGGTAGTGTATAGCCCACAAAACTAGGTACCCACAATCTCGTGAAATCTTTAAATCACACATCTCGAGCTAGATATTCTGTTTCTCTGTATTCGAGGCGCAAACTAGCTTAGCTGCAGCCTCGAAATGAAAATTGGAAACAGAAAATTTTTCCACCAAAAAATGTGTGAGAAAAAGGGTAGTGTATAGCCCACAAAACTAGGTACCCACAATCTCGTGAAATCTTTAAATCGCACATTCCGAGCTAGATATTCTGTTTCTCTGTATTCGAGGCGCAACCTAGCTTACCTGCAGCCTCGAAATGAAAATTGGAAACAGAAAATTTTTCCACCAAAAAATGTGTGAGAAAAAGGGTAGTGTATAGCCCACAAAACTAGGTACCCACAATCTCGTGAAATCTTTAAATCACACATCTCGAGCTAGATATTCTGTTTCTCTGTATTCGAGGCGCAAACTAGCTTAGCTGCAGCCTCGAAATGAAAATTGGAAACAGAAAATTTTTCCACCAAAAAATGTGTGAGAAAAAGGGTAGTGTATAGCCCACAAAACTAGGTACCCACAATCTCGTGAAATCTTTAAATCACACATCTCGAGCTAGATATTCTGTTTCTCTGTATTCGAGGCGCAAACTAGCTTACCTGCAGCCTCGAAATGAAAATTGGAAACAGAAAATTTTTCCACCAAAAAATGTGTGAGAAAAAGGGTAGTGTATAGCCCACAAAACTAGGTACCCACAATCTCGTGAAATCTTTAAATCACACATCTCGAGCTAGATATTCTGTTTCTCTGTATTCGGGGCGCAAGCTAGCTTACCTGCAGCTTCGAAATAGAAATAGGAAACAGGAAATTTTTCCACCAAAAAATGTGTGAGAAAAAGGGTAGTGTATAGCCCACAAAACTAGGTACCCACAATCTCGTGAAATCTTTAAATCACACATCTCGAGCTAGATATTCTGTTTCTCTGTATTCGAGGCGCAAACTAGCTTACCTGCAGCCTCGAAATGAAAATTGGAAACAGAAAATTTTTCCACCAAAAAATGTGTGAGAAAAAGGGTAGTGTATAGCCCACAAAACTAGGTACCCACAATCTCGTGAAATAGAAATAGGAAACAGGAAATTTTTCCACCAAAAAATGTGTGAGAAAAAGGGTAGTGTATAGCCCACAAAACTAGGTACCCACAATCTCGTGAAATCTTTAAATCACACATCTCGAGCTAGATATTCTGTTTCTCTGTATTCGAGGCGCAAACTAGCTTAGCTGCAGCCTCGAAATGAAAATTGGAAACAGAAAATTTTTCCACCAAAAAATGTGTGAGAAAAAGGGTAGTGTATAGCCCACAAAACTAGGTACCCACAATCTCGTGAAATAGAAATAGGAAACAGGAAATTTTTCCACCAAAAAATGTGTGAGAAAAAGGGTAGTGTATAGCCCACAAAACTAGGTACCCACAATCTCGTGAAATCTTTAAATCACACATCTCGAGCTAGATATTCTGTTTCTCTGTATTCGAGGCGCAAACTAGCTTACCTGCAGCCTCGAAATGAAAATTGGAAACAGAAAATTTTTCCACCAAAAAATGTGTGAGAAAAAGGGTAGCGTATAGCCCACAAAACTAGGTACCCACAATCTCGTGAAATCTTTAAATCGCACATCTCGAGCTAGATATTCTGTTTCTCTGTATTCGAGGCGCAAACTAGCTTAGCTGCAGCCTCGAAATGAAAATTGGAAACAGAAAATTTTTCCACCAAAAAATGTGTGAGAAAAAGGGTAGTGTATAGCCCACAAAACTAGGTACCCACAATCTCGTGAAATAGAAATAGGAAACAGGAAATTTTTCCACCAAAAAATGTGTGAGAAAAAGGGTAGTGTATAGCCCACAAAACTAGGTACCCACAATCTCGTGAAATCTTTAAATCACACATCTCGAGCTAGATATTCTGTTTCTCTGTATTCGAGGCGCAAACTAGCTTAGCTGCAGCCTCGAAATGAAAATTGGAAACAGAAAATTTTTCCACCAAAAAATGTGTGAGAAAAAGGGTAGTGTATAGCCCACAAAACTAGGTACCCACAATCTCGTGAAATCTTTAAATCACACATCTCGAGCTAGATATTCTGTTTCTCTGTATTCGAGGCGCAAACTAGCTTAGCTGCAGCCTCGAAATGAAAATTGGAAACAGAAAATTTTTCCACCAAAAAATGTGTGAGAAAAAGGGTAGCGTATAGCCCACAAAACTAGGTACCCACAATCTCGTGAAATCTTTAAATCGCACATCTCGAGCTAGATATTCTGTTTCTCTGTATTCGAGGCGCAAACTAGCTTAGCTGCAGCCTCGAAATGAAAATTGGAAACAGAAAATTGGAAACAGAAATTATAGCCCACAAAACTAGGTACCCACAATCTCGTGAAATAGAAATAGGAAACAGGAAATTTTTCCACCAAAAAATGTGTGAGAAAAAGGGTAGTGTATAGCCCACAAAACTAGGTACCCACAATCTCGTGAAATCTTTAAATCACACATCTCGAGCTAGATATTCTGTTTCTCTGTATTCGAGGCGCAAACTAGCTTAGCTGCAGCCTCGAAATGAAAATTGGAAACAGAAAATTTTTCCACCAAAAAATGTGTGAGAAAAAGGGTAGTGTATAGCCCACAAAACTAGGTACCCACAATCTCGTGAAATAGAAATAGGAAACAGGAAATTTTTCCACCAAAAAATGTGTGAGAAAAAGGGTAGTGTATAGCCCACAAAACTAGGTACCCACAATCTCGTGAAATCTTTAAATCACACATCTCGAGCTAGATATTCTGTTTCTCTGTATTCGAGGCGCAAACTAGCTTACCTGCAGCCTCGAAATGAAAATTGGAAACAGAAAATTTTTCCACCAAAAAATGTGTGAGAAAAAGGGTAGCGTATAGCCCACAAAACTAGGTACCCACAATCTCGTGAAATCTTTAAATCGCACATCTCGAGCTAGATATTCTGTTTCTCTGTATTCGAGGCGCAAACTAGCTTAGCTGCAGCCTCGAAATGAAAATTGGAAACAGAAAATTTTTCCACCAAAAAATGTGTGAGAAAAAGGGTAGTGTATAGCCCACAAAACTAGGTACCCACAATCTCGTGAAATAGAAATAGGAAACAGGAAATTTTTCCACCAAAAAATGTGTGAGAAAAAGGGTAGTGTATAGCCCACAAAACTAGGTACCCACAATCTCGTGAAATCTTTAAATCACACATCTCGAGCTAGATATTCTGTTTCTCTGTATTCGAGGCGCAAACTAGCTTAGCTGCAGCCTCGAAATGAAAATTGGAAACAGAAAATTTTTCCACCAAAAAATGTGTGAGAAAAAGGGTAGTGTATAGCCCACAAAACTAGGTACCCACAATCTCGTGAAATCTTTAAATCACACATCTCGAGCTAGATATTCTGTTTCTCTGTATTCGAGGCGCAAACTAGCTTAGCTGCAGCCTCGAAATGAAAATTGGAAACAGAAAATTTTTCCACCAAAAAATGTG
This sequence comes from Xylota segnis, assembly GCA_963583995.1. NCBI lineage: Eukaryota > Metazoa > Arthropoda > Insecta > Diptera > Syrphidae > Xylota > Xylota segnis. The sequence goes on along the minus strand of OY757238.1, from coordinate 58,656,508 downwards.
TGAGAAAAAGGGTAGTGTATAGCCCACAAAACTAGGTACCCACAATCTCGTGAAATCTTTAAATCACACATCTCGAGCTAGATATTCTGTTTCTCTGTATTCGAGGCGCAAACTAGCTTAGCTGCAGCCTCGAAATGAAAATTGGAAACAGAAAATTTTTCCACCAAAAAATGTGTGAGAAAAAGGGTAGTGTATAGCCCACAAAACTAGGTACCCACAATCTCGTGAAATCTTTAAATCACACATCTCGAGCTAGATATTCTGTTTCTCTGTATTCGGGGCGCAAACTAGCTTACCTGCAGCTTCGAAATAGAAATAGGAAACAGGAAATTTTTCCACCAAAAAATGTGTGAGAAAAAGGGTAGTGTATAGCCCACAAAACTAGGTACCCACAATCTCGTGAAATCTTTAAATCACACATCTCGAGCTAGATATTCTGTTTCTCTGTATTCGAGGCGCAAACTAGCTTAGCTGCAGCCTCGAAATGAAAATTGGAAACAGAAAATTTTTCCACCAAAAAATGTGTGAGAAAAAGGGTAGTGTATAGCCCACAAAACTAGGTACCCACAATCTCGTGAAATCTTTAAATCACACATCTCGAGCTAGATATTCTGTTTCTCTGTATTCGAGGCGCAAACTAGCTTAGCTGCAGCCTCGAAATGAAAATTGGAAACAGAAAATTTTTCCACCAAAAAATGTGTGAGAAAAAGGGTAGTGTATAGCCCACAAAACTAGGTACCCACAATCTCGTGAAATCTTTAAATCACACATCTCGAGCTAGATATTCTGTTTCTCTGTATTCGAGGCGCAAACTAGCTTAGCTGCAGCCTCGAAATGAAAATTGGAAACAGAAAATTTTTCCACCAAAAAATGTGTGAGAAAAAGGGTAGCGTATAGCCCACAAAACTAGGTACCCACAATCTCGTGAAATCTTTAAATCGCACATCTCGAGCTAGATATTCTGTTTCTCTGTATTCGAGGCGCAAACTAGCTTAGCTGCAGCCTCGAAATGAAAATTGGAAACAGAAAATTTTTCCACCAAAAAATGTGTGAGAAAAAGGGTAGTGTATAGCCCACAAAACTAGGTACCCACAATCTCGTGAAATAGAAATAGGAAACAGGAAATTTTTCCACCAAAAAATGTGTGAGAAAAAGGGTAGTGTATAGCCCACAAAACTAGGTACCCACAATCTCGTGAAATCTTTAAATCACACATCTCGAGCTAGATATTCTGTTTCTCTGTATTCGAGGCGCAAACTAGCTTACCTGCAGCCTCGAAATGAAAATTGGAAACAGAAAATTTTTCCACCAAAAAATGTGTGAGAAAAAGGGTAGTGTATAGCCCACAAAACTAGGTACCCACAATCTCGTGAAATCTTTAAATCACACATCTCGAGCTAGATATTCTGTTTCTCTGTATTCGAGGCGCAAACTAGCTTAGCTGCAGCCTCGAAATGAAAATTGGAAACAGAAAATTTTTCCACCAAAAAATGTGTGAGAAAAAGGGTAGTGTATAGCCCACAAAACTAGGTACCCACAATCTCGTGAAATCTTTAAATCACACATCTCGAGCTAGATATTCTGTTTCTCTGTATTCGAGGCGCAAACTAGCTTAGCTGCAGCCTCGAAATGAAAATTGGAAACAGAAAATTTTTCCACCAAAAAATGTGTGAGAAAAAGGGTAGTGTATAGCCCACAAAACTAGGTACCCACAATCTCGTGAAATCTTTAAATCACACATCTCGAGCTAGATATTCTGTTTCTCTGTATTCGAGGCGCAAACTAGCTTACCTGCAGCCTCGAAATGAAAATTGGAAACAGAAAATTTTTCCACCAAAAAATGTGTGAGAAAAAGGGTAGTGTATAGCCCACAAAACTAGGTACCCACAATCTCGTGAAATCTTTAAATCACACATCTCGAGCTAGATATTCTGTTTCTCTGTATTCGAGGCGCAAACTAGCTTAGCTGCAGCCTCGAAATGAAAATTGGAAACAGAAAATTTTTCCACCAAAAAATGTGTGAGAAAAAGGGTAGTGTATAGCCCACAAAACTAGGTACCCACAATCTCGTGAAATCTTTAAATCACACATCTCGAGCTAGATATTCTGTTTCTCTGTATTCGAGGCGCAAACTAGCTTACCTGCAGCCTCGAAATGAAAATTGGAAACAGAAAATTTTTCCACCAAAAAATGTGTGAGAAAAAGGGTAGTGTATAGCCCACAAAACTAGGTACCCACAATCTCGTGAAATCTTTAAATCACACATCTCGAGCTAGATATTCTGTTTCTCTGTATTCGAGGCGCAAACTAGCTTAGCTGCAGCCTCGAAATGAAAATTGGAAACAGAAAATTTTTCCACCAAAAAATGTGTGAGAAAAAGGGTAGTGTATAGCCCACAAAACTAGGTACCCACAATCTCGTGAAATCTTTAAATCACACATCTCGAGCTAGATATTCTGTTTCTCTGTATTCGAGGCGCAAACTAGCTTACCTGCAGCCTCGAAATGAAAATTGGAAACAGAAAATTTTTCCACCAAAAAATGTGTGAGAAAAAGGGTAGTGTATAGCCCACAAAACTAGGTACCCACAATCTCGTGAAATCTTTAAATCACACATCTCGAGCTAGATATTCTGTTTCTCTGTATTCGAGGCGCAAACTAGCTTAGCTGCAGCCTCGAAATGAAAATTGGAAACAGAAAATTTTTCCACCAAAAAATGTGTGAGAAAAAGGGTAGTGTATAGCCCACAAAACTAGGTACCCACAATCTCGTGAAATCTTTAAATCACACATCTCGAGCTAGATATTCTGTTTCTCTGTATTCGAGGCGCAAACTAGCTTACCTGCAGCCTCGAAATGAAAATTGGAAACAGAAAATTTTTCCACCAAAAAATGTGTGAGAAAAAGGGTAGTGTATAGCTCACAAAACTAGGTACCCACAATCTCGTGAAATCTTTAAATCACACATCTCGAGCTAGATATTCTGTTTCTCTGTATTCGAGGCGCAAACTAGCTTAGCTGCAGCCTCGAAATGAAAATTGGAAACAGAAAATTTTTCCACCAAAAAATGTGTGAGAAAAAGGGTAGTGTATAGCCCACAAAACTAGGTACCCACAATCTCGTGAAATCTTTAAATCACACATCTCGAGCTAGATATTCTGTTTCTCTGTATTCGAGGCGCAAACTAGCTTAGCTGCAGCCTCGAAATGAAAATTGGAAACAGAAAATTTTTCCACCAAAAAATGTGTGTGAAAAAGGGTAGTGTATAGCCCACAAAACTAGGTACCCACAATCTCGTGAAATCTTTAAATCGCACATTCCGAGCTAGATATTCTGTTTCTCTGTATTCGAGGCGCAAACTAGCTTAGCTGCAGCCTCGAAATGAAAATTGGAAACAGAAAATTTTTCCACCAAAAAATGTGTGAGAAAAAGGGTAGTGTATAGCCCACAAAACTAGGTACCCACAATCTCGTGAAATAGAAATAGGAAACAGGAAATTTTTCCACCAAAAAATGTGTGAGAAAAAGGGTAGTGTATAGCCCACAAAACTAGGTACCCACAATCTCGTGAAATCTTTAAATCACACATCTCGAGCTAGATATTCTGTTTCTCTGTATTCGAGGCGCAAACTAGCTTACCTGCAGCCTCGAAATGAAAATTGGAAACAGAAAATTTTTCCACCAAAAAATGTGTGAGAAAAAGGGTAGTGTATAGCCCACAAAACTAGGTACCCACAATCTCGTGAAATCTTTAAATCACACATCTCGAGCTAGATATTCTGTTTCTCTGTATTCGAGGCGCAAACTAGCTTAGCTGCAGCCTCGAAATGAAAATTGGAAACAGAAAATTTTTCCACCAAAAAATGTGTGAGAAAAAGGGTAGTGTATAGCCCACAAAACTAGGTACCCACAATCTCGTGAAATCTTTAAATCACACATCTCGAGCTAGATATTCTGTTTCTCTGTATTCGAGGCGCAAACTAGCTTACCTGCAGCCTCGAAATGAAAATTGGAAACAGAAAATTTTTCCACCAAAAAATGTGTGAGAAAAAGGGTAGTGTATAGCCCACAAAACTAGGTACCCACAATCTCGTGAAATCTTTAAATCACACATCTCGAGCTAGATATTCTGTTTCTCTGTATTCGAGGCGCAAACTAGCTTAGCTGCAGCCTCGAAATGAAAATTGGAAACAGAAAATTTTTCCACCAAAAAATGTGTGAGAAAAAGGGTAGTGTATAGCCCATAAAACTAGGTACCCACAATCTCGTGAAATCTTTAAATCACACATCTCGAGCTAGATATTCTGTTTCTCTGTATTCGGGGCGCAAACTAGCTTACCTGCAGCTTCGAAATAGAAATAGGAAACAGGAAATTTTTCCACCAAAAAATGTGTGAGAAAAAGGGTAGTGTATAGCCCACAAAACTAGGTACCCACAATCTCGTGAAATCTTTAAATCACACATCTCGAGCTAGATATTCTGTTTCTCTGTATTCGAGGCGCAAACTAGCTTAGCTGCAGCCTCGAAATGAAAATTGGAAACAGAAAATTTTTCCACCAAAAAATGTGTGAGAAAAAGGGTAGTGTATAGCCCACAAAACTAGGTACCCACAATCTCGTGAAATCTTTAAATCACACATCTCGAGCTAGATATTCTGTTTCTCTGTATTCGAGGCGCAAACTAGCTTAGCTGCAGCCTCGAAATGAAAATTGGAAACAGAAAATTTTTCCACCAAAAAATGTGTGAGAAAAAGGGTAGTGTATAGCCCACAAAACTAGGTACCCACAATCTCGTGAAATCTTTAAATCGCACATTCCGAGCTAGATATTCTGTTTCTCTGTATTCGAGGCGCAACTTAGCTTACCTGCAGCCTCGAAATAGAAATAGGAAACAGAAACTTTTTCCACCAAAAAATGTGTGAGAAAAAGGGAAGTGTATAGCCCACAAAACTAGGTACCCACAGTTTCGTGAAATCTTTAAATCACACATCTCGAGCTAGATATTCTGTTTCTCTGTATTCGAGGCGCAAACTAGCTTAGCTGCAGCCTCGAAATGAAAATTGGAAACAGAAAATTTTTCCACCAAAAAATGTGTGAGAAAAAGGGTAGTGTATAGCCCACAAAACTAGGTACCCACAATCTCGTGAAATCTTTAAATCACACATCTCGAGCTAGATATTCTGTTTCTCTGTATTCGAGGCGCAAACTAGCTTAGCTGCAGCCTCGAAATGAAAATTGGAAACAGAAAATTTTTCCACCAAAAAATGTGTGTGAAAAAGGGTAGTGTATAGCCCACAAAACTAGGTACCCACAATCTCGTGAAATCTTTAAATCGCACATTCCGAGCTAGATATTCTGTTTCTCTGTATTCGAGGCGCAAACTAGCTTAGCTGCAGCCTCGAAATGAAAATTGGAAACAGAAAACTTTTCCACCAAAAAATGTGTGAGAAAAAGGGTAGTGTATAGCCCACAAAACTAGGTACCCACAATCTCGTGAAATCTTTAAATCACACATCTCGAGCTAGATATTCTGTTTCTCTGCATTCGAGGCGCAAACTAGCTTAGCTGCAGCCTCGAAATGAAAATTGGAAACAGAAAATTTTTCCACCAAAAAATGTGTGAGAAAAAGGGTAGTGTATAGCTCACAAAACTAGGTACCCACAATCTCGTGAAATCTTTAAATCACACATCTCGAGCTAGATATTCTGTTTCTCTGTATTCGAGGCGCAAACTAGCTTAGCTGCAGCCTCGAAATGAAAATTGGAAACAGAAAATTTTTCCACCAAAAAATGTGTGAGAAAAAGGGTAGTGTATAGCCCACAAAACTAGGTACCCACAATCTCGTGAAATCTTTAAATCACACATCTCGAGCTAGATATTCTGTTTCTCTGTATTCGAGGCGCAAACTAGCTTACCTGCAGCCTCGAAATGAAAATTGGAAACAGAAAATTTTTCCACCAAAAAATGTGTGAGAAAAAGGGTAGTGTATAGCCCACAAAACTAGGTACCCACAATCTCGTGAAATCTTTAAATCACACATCTCGAGCTAGATATTCTGTTTCTCTGTATTCGAGGCGCAAACTAGCTTAGCTGCAGCCTCGAAATGAAAATTGGAAACAGAAAATTTTTCCACCAAAAAATGTGTGAGAAAAAGGGTAGTGTATAGCCCACAAAACTAGTTACCCACAATCTCGTGAAATCTTTAAATCGCACATTCCGAGCTAGATATTCTGTTTCTCTGTATTCGAGGCGCAACTTAGCTTACCTGCAGCCTCGAAATAGAAATAGGAAACAGAAACTTTTTCCACCAAAAAATGTGTGAGAAAAAGGGAAGTGTATAGCCCACAAAACTAGGTACCCACAGTTTCGTGAAATCTTTAAATCACACATCTCGAGCTAGATATTCTGTTTCTCTGTATTCGAGGCGCAAACTAGCTTAGCTGCAGCCTCGAAATGAAAATTGGAAACAGAAAATTTTTCCACCAAAAAATGTGTGAGAAAAAGGGTAGTGTATAGCCCACAAAACTAGGTACCCACAATCTCGTGAAATCTTTAAATCACACATCTCGAGCTAGATATTCTGTTTCTCTGTATTCGAGGCGCAAACTAGCTTAGCTGCAGCCTCGAAATGAAAATTGGAAACAGAAAATTTTTCCACCAAAAAATGTGTGAGAAAAAGGGTAGTGTATAGCCCACAAAACTAGGTACCCACAATCTCGTGAAATCTTTAAATCACACATCTCGAGCTAGATATTCTGTTTCTCTGTATTCGAGGCGCAAACTAGCTTACCTGCAGCCTCGAAATGAAAATTGGAAACAGAAAATTTTTCCACCAAAAAATGTGTGAGAAAAAGGGTAGTGTATAGCCCACAAAACTAGGTACCCACAATCTCGTGAAATCTTTAAATCACACATCTCGAGCTAGATATTCTGTTTCTCTGTATTCGAGGCGCAAACTAGCTTACCTGCAGCCTCGAAATGAAAATTGGAAACAGAAAATTTTTCCACCAAAAAATGTGTGAGAAAAAGGGTAGTGTATAGCCCACAAAACTAGGTACCCACAATCTCGTGAAATCTTTAAATCACACATCTCGAGCTAGATATTCTGTTTCTCTGTATTCGAGGCGCAAACTAGCTTAGCTGCAGCCTCGAAATGAAAATTGGAAACAGAAAATTTTTCCACCAAAAAATGTGTGAGAAAAAGGGTAGTGTATAGCCCACAAAACTAGGTACCCACAATCTCGTGAAATCTTTAAATCACACATCTCGAGCTAGATATTCTGTTTCTCTGTATTCGAGGCGCAAACTAGCTTACCTGCAGCCTCGAAATGAAAATTGGAAACAGAAAATTTTTCCACCAAAAAATGTGTGAGAAAAAGGGTAGTGTATAGCCCACAAAACTAGGTACCCACAATCTCGTGAAATCTTTAAATCACACATCTCGAGCTAGATATTCTGTTTCTCTGTATTCGAGGCGCAAACTAGCTTAGCTGCAGCCTCGAAATGAAAATTGGAAACAGAAAATTTTTCCACCAAAAAATGTGTGAGAAAAAGGGTAGTGTATAGCCCACAAAACTAGGTACCCACAATCTCGTGAAATCTTTAAATCACACATCTCGAGCTAGATATTCTGTTTCTCTGTATTCGAGGCGCAAACTAGCTTACCTGCAGCCTCGAAATGAAAATTGGAAACAGAAAATTTTTCCACCAAAAAATGTGTGAGAAAAAGGGTAGTGTATAGCCCACAAAACTAGGTACCCACAATCTCGTGAAATCTTTAAATCACACATCTCGAGCTAGATATTCTGTTTCTCTGTATTCGAGGCGCAAACTAGCTTAGCTGCAGCCTCGAAATGAAAATTGGAAACAGAAAATTTTTCCACCAAAAAATGTGTGAGAAAAAGGGTAGTGTATAGCCCACAAAACTAGGTACCCACAATCTCGTGAAATCTTTAAATCACACATCTCGAGCTAGATATTCTGTTTCTCTGTATTCGAGGCGCAAACTAGCTTACCTGCAGCCTCGAAATGAAAATTGGAAACAGAAAATTTTTCCACCAAAAAATGTGTGAGAAAAAGGGTAGTGTATAGCCCACAAAACTAGGTACCCACAATCTCGTGAAATCTTTAAATCACACATCTCGAGCTAGATATTCTGTTTCTCTGTATTCGGGGCGCAAACTAGCTTACCTGCAGCTTCGAAATAGAAATAGGAAACAGGAAATTTTTCCACCAAAAAATGTGTGAGAAAAAGGGTAGTGTATAGCCCACAAAACTAGGTACCCACAATCTCGTGAAATCTTTAAATCACACATCTCGAGCTAGATATTCTGTTTCTCTGTATTCGAGGCGCAAACTAGCTTAGCTGCAGCCTCGAAATGAAAATTGGAAACAGAAAATTTTTCCACCAAAAAATGTGTGAGAAAAAGGGTAGTGTATAGCCCACAAAACTAGGTACCCACAATCTCGTGAAATCTTTAAATCACACATCTCGAGCTAGATATTCTGTTTCTCTGTATTCGAGGCGCAAACTAGCTTAGCTGCAGCCTCGAAATGAAAATTGGAAACAGAAAATTTTTCCACCAAAAAATGTGTGAGAAAAAGGGTAGTGTATAGCCCACAAAACTAGGTACCCACAATCTCGTGAAATCTTTAAATCACACATCTCGAGCTAGATATTCTGTTTCTCTGTATTCGAGGCGCAAACTAGCTTAGCTGCAGCCTCGAAATGAAAATTGGAAACAGAAAATTTTTCCACCAAAAAATGTGTGAGAAAAAGGGTAGTGTATAGCCCACAAAACTAGGTACCCACAATCTCGTGAAATCTTTAAATCACACATCTCGAGCTAGATATTCTGTTTCTCTGTATTCGAGGCGCAAACTAGCTTACCTGCAGCCTCGAAATGAAAATTGGAAACAGAAAATTTTTCCACCAAAAAATGTGTGAGAAAAAGGGTAGTGTATAGCCCACAAAACTAGGTACCCACAATCTCGTGAAATAGAAATAGGAAACAGGAAATTTTTCCACCAAAAAATGTGTGAGAAAAAGGGTAGTGTATAGCCCACAAAACTAGGTACCCACAATCTCGTGAAATCTTTAAATCACACATCTCGAGCTAGATATTCTGTTTCTCTGTATTCGAGGCGCAAACTAGCTTACCTGCAGCCTCGAAATGAAAATTGGAAACAGAAAATTTTTCCACCAAAAAATGTGTGAGAAAAAGGGTAGTGTATAGCCCACAAAACTAGGTACCCACAATCTCGTGAAATCTTTAAATCACACATCTCGAGCCAGATATTCTGTTTCTCTGTATTCGAGGCGCAAACTAGCTTAGCTGCAGCCTCGAAATGAAAATTGGAAACAGAAAATTTTTCCACCAAAAAATGTGTGAGAAAAAGGGTAGTGTATAGCCCACAAAACTAGGTACCCACAATCTCGTGAAATCTTTAAATCACACATCTCGAGCTAGATATTCTGTTTCTCTGTATTCGAGGCGCAAACTAGCTTAGCTGCAGCCTCGAAATGAAAATTGGAAACAGAAAATTTTTCCACCAAAAAATGTGTGAGAAAAAGGGTAGTGTATAGCCCACAAAACTAGGTACCCACAATCTCGTGAAATCTTTAAATCACACATCTCGAGCTAGATATTCTGTTTCTCTGTATTCGAGGCGCAAACTAGCTTACCTGCAGCCTCGAAATGAAAATTGGAAACAGAAAATTTTTCCACCAAAAAATGTGTGAGAAAAAGGGTAGTGTATAGCCCACAAAACTAGGTACCCACAATCTCGTGAAATCTTTAAATCACACATCTCGAGCTAGATATTCTGTTTCTCTGTATTCGAGGCGCAAACTAGCTTAGCTGCAGCCTCGAAATGAAAATTGGAAACAGAAAATTTTTCCACCAAAAAATGTGTGAGAAAAAGGGTAGTGTATAGCCCACAAAACTAGGTACCCACAATCTCGTGAAATCTTTAAATCACACATCTCGAGCTAGATATTCTGTTTCTCTGTATTCGGGGCGCAAACTAGCTTACCTGCAGCTTCGAAATAGAAATAGGAAACAGGAAATTTTTCCACCAAAAAATGTGTGAGAAAAAGGGTAGTGTATAGCCCACAAAACTAGGTACCCACAATCTCGTGAAATCTTTAAATCACACATCTCGAGCTAGATATTCTGTTTCTCTGTATTCGAGGCGCAAACTAGCTTAGCTGCAGCCTCGAAATGAAAATTGGAAACAGAAAATTTTTCCACCAAAAAATGTGTGAGAAAAAGGGTAGTGTATAGCCCACAAAACTAGGTACCCACAATCTCGTGAAATCTTTAAATCGCACATTCCGAGCTAGATATTCTGTTTCTCTGTATTCGAGGCGCAAACTAGCTTACCTGCAGCCTCGAAATGAAAATTGGAAACAGAAAATTTTTCCACCAAAAAATGTGTGAGAAAAAGGGTAGTGTATAGCCCACAAAACTAGGTACCCACAATCTCGTGAAATCTTTAAATCACACATCTCGAGCTAGATATTCTGTTTCTCTGTATTCGAGGCGCAAACTAGCTTACCTGCAGCCTCGAAATGAAAATTGGAAACAGAAAATTTTTCCACCAAAAAATGTGTGAGAAAAAGGGTAGTGTATAGCCCACAAAACTAGGTACCCACAATCTCGTGAAATCTTTAAATCACACATCTCGAGCTAGATATTCTGTTTCTCTGTATTCGGGGTGCAAACTAGCTTACCTGCAGCTTCGAAATAGAAATAGGAAACAGGAAATTTTTCCACCAAAAAATGTGTGAGAAAAAGGGTAGTGTATAGCCCACAAAACTAGGTACCCACAATCTCGTGAAATCTTTAAATCACACATCTCGAGCTAGATATTCTGTTTCTCTGTATTGGAGGCGCAAACTAGCTTAGCTGCAGCCTCGAAATGAAAATTGGAAACAGAAAATTTTTCCACCAAAAAATGTGTGAGAAAAAGGGAAGTGTATAGCCCGCAAAACTAGGTACCCACAATCTCGTGAAATCTTTAAATCGCACATTCCGAGCTAGATATTCTGTTTCTCTGTATTCGAGGCGCAACCTAGCTTACCTGCAGCCTCGAAATAGAAATAGGAAACAGAAAATTTTTCCACCAAAAAATGTGTGAGAAAAAGGGTAGTACCCCACAAAACTAGGTACCCACAATCTCGTGAAATCTTTAAATCACACATTCCGAGCTAGATATTCTGTTTCTCTGTATTCGAGGCGCAAACTAGCTTACCTGCAGCCTCGAAATGAAAATTGGAAACAGAAAATTTTTCCACCAAAAAATGTGTGAGAAAAAACTAGGTACCCACAATCTCGTGAAATCTTTAAATCACACATCTCGAGCTAGATATTCTGTTTCTCTGTATTCGAGGCGCAAACTAGCTTACCTGCAGCCTCGAAATGAAAATTGGAAACAGAAAATTTTTCCACCAAAAAATGTGTGAGAAAAAGGGTAGTGTATAGCCCACAAAACTAGGTACCCACAATCTCGTGAAATCTTTAAATCACACATCTCGAGCTAGATATTCTGTTTCTCTGTATTCGGGGCGCAAACTAGCTTACCTGCAGCTTCGAAATAGAAATAGGAAACAGGTAATTTTTCCACCAAAAAATGTGTGAGAAAAAGGGTAGTGTATAGCCCACAAAACTAGGTACCCACAATCTCGTGAAATCTTTAAATCACACATCTCGAGCTAGATATTCTGTTTCTCTGTATTCGGGGCGCAAACTAGCTTACCTGCAGCTTCGAAATAGAAATAGGAAACAGGAAATTTTTCCACCAAAAAATGTGTGAGAAAAAGGGTAGTGTATAGCCCACAAAACTAGGTACCCACAATCTCGTGAAATCTTTAAATCACACATCTCGAGCTAGATATTCTGTTTCTCTGTATTCGAGGCGCAAACTAGCTTAGCTGCAGCCTCGAAATGAAAATTGGAAACAGAAAATTTTTCCACCAAAAAATGTGTGAGAAAAAGGGTAGTGTATAGCCCACAAAACTAGGTACCCACAATCTCGTGAAATCTTTAAATCGCACATTCCGAGCTAGATATTCTGTTTCTCTGTATTCGAGGCGCAACCTAGCTTACCTGCAGCCTCGAAATGAAAATTGGAAACAGAAAATTTTTCCACCAAAAAATGTGTGAGAAAAAGGGTAGTGTATAGCCCACAAAACTAGGTACCCACAATCTCGTGAAATCTTTAAATCACACATCTCGAGCTAGATATTCTGTTTCTCTGTATTCGAGGCGCAAACTAGCTTAGCTGCAGCCTCGAAATGAAAATTGGAAACAGAAAATTTTTCCACCAAAAAATGTGTGAGAAAAAGGGTAGTGTATAGCCCACAAAACTAGGTACCCACAATCTCGTGAAATCTTTAAATCACACATCTCGAGCTAGATATTCTGTTTCTCTGTATTCGAGGCGCAAACTAGCTTAACTGCAGCCTCGAAATGAAAATTGGAAACAGAAAATTTTTCCACCAAAAAATGTGTGAGAAAAAGGGTAGTGTATAGCCCACAAAACTAGGTACCCACAATCTCGTGAAATCTTTAAATCACACATCTCGAGCTAGATATTCTGTTTCTCTGTATTCGAGGCGCAAACTAGCTTACCTGCAGCCTCGAAATGAAAATTGGAAACAGAAAATTTTTCCACCAAAAAATGTGTGAGAAAAAGGGTAGTGTATAGCCCACAAAACTAGGTACCCACAATCTCGTGAAATCTTTAAATCACACATCTCGAGCTAGATATTCTGTTTCTCTGTATTCGGGGCGCAAACTAGCTTACCTGCAGCTTCGAAATAGAAATAGGAAACAGGTAATTTTTCCACCAAAAAATGTGTGAGAAAAAGGGTAGTGTATAGCCCACAAAACTAGGTACCCACAATCTCGTGAAATCTTTAAATCACACATCTCGAGCTAGATATTCTGTTTCTCTGTATTCGGGGCGCAAACTAGCTTACCTGCAGCTTCGAAATAGAAATAGGAAACAGGAAATTTTTCCACCAAAAAATGTGTGAGAAAAAGGGTAGTGTATAGCCCACAAAACTAGGTACCCACAATCTCGTGAAATCTTTAAATCACACATCTCGAGCTAGATATTCTGTTTCTCTGTATTCGAGGCGCAAACTAGCTTAGCTGCAGCCTCGAAATGAAAATTGGAAACAGAAAATTTTTCCACCAAAAAATGTGTGAGAAAAAGGGTAGTGTATAGCCCACAAAACTAGGTACCCACAATCTCGTGAAATCTTTAAATCGCACATTCCGAGCTAGATATTCTGTTTCTCTGTATTCGAGGCGCAACCTAGCTTACCTGCAGCCTCGAAATGAAAATTGGAAACAGAAAATTTTTCCACCAAAAAATGTGTGAGAAAAAGGGTAGTGTATAGCCCACAAAACTAGGTACCCACAATCTCGTGAAATCTTTAAATCACACATCTCGAGCTAGATATTCTGTTTCTCTGTATTCGAGGCGCAAACTAGCTTAGCTGCAGCCTCGAAATGAAAATTGGAAACAGAAAATTTTTCCACCAAAAAATGTGTGAGAAAAAGGGTAGTGTATAGCCCACAAAACTAGGTACCCACAATCTCGTGAAATCTTTAAATCACACATCTCGAGCTAGATATTCTGTTTCTCTGTATTCGAGGCGCAAACTAGCTTAGCTGCAGCCTCGAAATGAAAATTGGAAACAGAAAATTTTTCCACCAAAAAATGTGTGAGAAAAAGGGTAGTGTATAGCCCACAAAACTAGGTACCCACAATCTCGTGAAATCTTTAAATCACACATCTCGAGCTAGATATTCTGTTCTCTGTATTCGAGGCGCAAACTAGCTTAACTGCAGCCTCGAAATGAAAATTGGAAACAGAAAATTTTTCCACCAAAAAATGTGTGAGAAAAAGGGTAGTGTATAGCCCACAAAACTAGGTACCCACAATCTCGTGAAATCTTTAAATCACACATCTCGAGCTAGATATTCTGTTTCTCTGTATTCGAGGCGCAAACTAGCTTACCTGCAGCCTCGAAATGAAAATTGGAAACAGAAAATTTTTCCACCAAAAAATGTGTGAGAAAAAGGGTAGTGTATAGCCCACAAAACTAGGTACCCACAATCTCGTGAAATAGAAATAGGAAACAGGAAATTTTTCCACCAAAAAATGTGTGAGAAAAAGGGTAGTGTATAGCCCACAAAACTAGGTACCCACAATCTCGTGAAATCTTTAAATCACACATCTCGAGCTAGATATTCTGTTTCTCTGTATTCGAGGCGCAAACTAGCTTACCTGCAGCCTCGAAATGAAAATTGGAAACAGAAAATTTTTCCACCAAAAAATGTGTGAGAAAAAGGGTAGTGTATAGCCCACAAAACTAGGTACCCACAATCTCGTGAAATCTTTAAATCACACATCTCGAGCCAGATATTCTGTTTCTCTGTATTCGAGGCGCAAACTAGCTTAGCTGCAGCCTCGAAATGAAAATTGGAAACAGAAAATTTTTCCACCAAAAAATGTGTGAGAAAAAGGGTAGTGTATAGCCCACAAAACTAGGTACCCACAATCTCGTGAAATCTTTAAATCACACATCTCGAGCTAGATATTCTGTTTCTCTGTATTCGAGGCGCAAACTAGCTTAGCTGCAGCCTCGAAATGAAAATTGGAAACAGAAAATTTTTCCACCAAAAAATGTGTGAGAAAAAGGGTAGTGTATAGCCCACAAAACTAGGTACCCACAATCTCGTGAAATCTTTAAATCACACATCTCGAGCTAGATATTCTGTTTCTCTGTATTCGAGGCGCAAACTAGCTTAGCTGCAGCCTCGAAATGAAAATTGGAAACAGAAAATTTTTCCACCAAAAAATGTGTGAGAAAAAGGGTAGTGTATAGCCCACAAAACTAGGTACCCACAATCTCGTGAAATCTTTAAATCACACATCTCGAGCTAGATATTCTGTTTCTCTGTATTCGAGGCGCAAACTAGCTTACCTGCAGCCTCGAAATGAAAATTGGAAACAGAAAATTTTTCCACCAAAAAATGTGTGAGAAAAAGGGTAGTGTATAGCCCACAAAACTAGGTACCCACAATCTCGTGAAATCTTTAAATCACACATCTCGAGCTAGATATTCTGTTTCTCTGTATTCGAGGCGCAAACTAGCTTAGCTGCAGCCTCGAAATGAAAATTGGAAACAGAAAATTTTTCCACCAAAAAATGTGTGAGAAAAAGGGTAGTGTATAGCCCACAAAACTAGGTACCCACAATATCGTGAAATCTTTAAATCGCACATTCCGAGCTAGATATTCTGTTTCTCTGTATTCGAGGCGCAAACTAGCTTACCTGCAGCCTCGAAATAGAAATAGGAAACAGAAAATTTTTCCACCAAAAAATGTGTGAGAAAAAGGGTAGTGTATAGCCCACAAAACTAGGTACCCACAATCTCGTGAAATCTTTAAATCACACATCTCGAGCTAGATATTCTGTTTCTCTGTATTCGGGGCGCAAACTAGCTTACCTGCAGCTTCGAAATAGAAATAGGAAACAGGAAATTTTTCCACCAAAAAATGTGTGAGAAAAAGGGTAGTGTATAGCCCACAAAACTAGGTACCCACAATCTCGTGAAATCTTTAAATCACACATCTCGAGCTAGATATTCTGTTTCTCTGTATTCGAGGCGCAAACTAGCTTAGCTGCAGCCTCGAAATGAAAATTGGAAACAGAAAATTTTTCCACCAAAAAATGTGTGAGAAAAAGGGTAGTGTATAGCCCACAAAACTAGGTACCCACAATCTCGTGAAATCTTTAAATCGCACATTCCGAGCTAGATATTCTGTTTCTCTGTATTCGAGGCGCAAACTAGCTTACCTGCAGCCTCGAAATGAAAATTGGAAACAGAAAATTTTTCCACCAAAAAATGTGTGAGAAAAAGGGTAGTGTATAGCCCACAAAACTAGGTACCCACAATCTCGTGAAATCTTTAAATCACACATCTCGAGCTAGATATTCTGTTTCTCTGTATTCGAGGCGCAAACTAGCTTACCTGCAGCCTCGAAATGAAAATTGGAAACAGAAAATTTTTCCACCAAAAAATGTGTGAGAAAAAGGGTAGTGTATAGCCCACAAAACTAGGTACCCACAATCTCGTGAAATCTTTAAATCACACATCTCGAGCTAGATATTCTGTTTCTCTGTATTCGGGGTGCAAACTAGCTTACCTGCAGCTTCGAAATAGAAATAGGAAACAGGAAATTTTTCCACCAAAAAATGTATGAGAAAAAGGGTAGTGTATAGCCCACAAAACTAGGTACCCACAATCTCGTGAAATCTTTAAATCACACATCTCGAGCTAGATATTCTGTTTCTCTGTATTGGAGGCGCAAACTAGCTTAGCTGCAGCCTCGAAATGAAAATTGGAAACAGAAAATTTTTCCACCAAAAAATGTGTGAGAAAAAGGGAAGTGTATAGCCCGCAAAACTAGGTACCCACAATCTCGTGAAATCTTTAAATCGCACATTCCGAGCTAGATATTCTGTTTCTCTGTATTCGAGGCGCAACCTAGCTTACCTGCAGCCTCGAAATAGAAATAGGAAACAGAAAATTTTTCCACCAAAAAATGTGTGAGAAAAAGGGTAGTACCCCACAAAACTAGGTACCCACAATCTCGTGAAATCTTTAAATCACACATTCCGAGCTAGATATTCTGTTTCTCTGTATTCGAGGCGCAAACTAGCTTACCTGCAGCCTCGAAATGAAAATTGGAAACAGAAAATTTTTCCACCAAAAAATGTGTGAGAAAAAACTAGGTACCCACAATCTCGTGAAATCTTTAAATCACACATCTCGAGCTAGATATTCTGTTTCTCTGTATTCGAGGCGCAAACTAGCTTACCTGCAGCCTCGAAATGAAAATTGGAAACAGAAAATTTTTCCACCAAAAAATGTGTGAGAAAAAGGGTAGTGTATAGCCCACAAAACTAGGTACCCACAATCTCGTGAAATCTTTAAATCACACATCTCGAGCTAGATATTCTGTTTCTCTGTATTCGGGGCGCAAACTAGCTTACCTGCAGCTTCGAAATAGAAATAGGAAACAGGTAATTTTTCCACCAAAAAATGTGTGAGAAAAAGGGTAGTGTATAGCCCACAAAACTAGGTACCCACAATCTCGTGAAATCTTTAAATCACACATCTCGAGCTAGATATTCTGTTTCTCTGTATTCGGGGCGCAAACTAGCTTACCTGCAGCTTCGAAATAGAAATAGGAAACAGGAAATTTTTCCACCAAAAAATGTGTGAGAAAAAGGGTAGTGTATAGCCCACAAAACTAGGTACCCACAATCTCGTGAAATCTTTAAATCACACATCTCGAGCTAGATATTCTGTTTCTCTGTATTCGAGGCGCAAACTAGCTTAGCTGCAGCCTCGAAATGAAAATTGGAAACAGAAAATTTTTCCACCAAAAAATGTGTGAGAAAAAGGGTAGTGTATAGCCCACAAAACTAGGTACCCACAATCTCGTGAAATCTTTAAATCACACATTCCGAGCTAGATATTCTGTTTCTCTGTATTCGAGGCGCAAACTAGCTTACCTGCAGCCTCGAAATGAAAATTGGAAACAGAAAATTTTTCCACCAAAAAATGTGTGAGAAAAAACTAGGTACCCACAATCTCGTGAAATCTTTAAATCACACATCTCGAGCTAGATATTCTGTTTCTCTGTATTCGAGGCGCAAACTAGCTTAGCTGCAGCCTCGAAATGAAAATTGGAAACAGAAAATTTTTCCACCAAAAAATGTGTGAGAAAAAGGGTAGTGTATAGCCCACAAAACTAGGTACCCACAATCTCGTGAAATCTTTAAAGCACACATCTCGAGCTAGATATTCTGTTTCTCTGTATTCGGGGCGCAAACTAGCTTACCTGCAGCTTCGAAATAGAAATAGGAAACAGGAAATTTTTCCACCAAAAAATGTGTGAGAAAATGGGTAGTGTATAGCCCACAAAACTAGGTACCCACAATCTCGTGAAATCTTTAAATCGCACATTCCGAGCTAGATATTCTGTTTCTCTGTATTCGAGGCGCAACCTAGCTTACCTGCAGCCTCGAAATAGAAATAGGAAACAGAAAATTTTTCCACCAAAAAATGTGTGAGAAAAAGGGTAGTGTATAGCCCACAAAACTAGGTACCCACAATCTCGTGAAATCTTTAAATCGCACATTCCGAGCTAGATATTCTGTTTCTCTGTATTCGAGGCGCAACCTAGCTTACCTGCAGCCTCGAAATAGAAATAGGAAACAGAAAATTTTTCCACCAAAAAATGTGTGAGAAAAAGGGTAGTGTATAGCCCACAAAACTAGGTACCCACAATCTCGTGAAATCTTTAAATCACACATCTCGAGCTAGATATTCTGTTTCTCTGTATTCGAGGCGCAAACTAGCTTACCTGCAGCCTCGAAATGAAAATTGGAAACAGAAAATTTTTCCACCAAAAAATGTGTGAGAAAAAGGGTAGTGTATAGCCCACAAAACTAGGTACCCACAATCTCGTGAAATCTTTAAATCGCACATTCCGAGCTAGATATTCTGTTTCTCTGTATTCGAGGCGCAACCTAGCTTACCTGCAGCCTCGAAATAGAAATAGGAAACAGAAAATTTTTCCACCAAAAAATGTGTGAGAAAAAGGGTAGTAGCCCACAAAACTAGGTACCCACAATCTCGTGAAATCTTTAAATCACACATCTCGAGCTAGATATTCTGTTTCTCTGTATTCGAGGCGCAAACTAGCTTAGCTGCAGCCTCGAAATGAAAATTGGAAACAGAAAATTTTTCCACCAAAAAATGTGTGAGAAAAAGGGTAGTGTATAGCCCACAAAACTAGGTACCCACAGTTTCGTGAAATCTTTAAATCACACATCTCGAGCTAGATATTCTCTTTCTCTGTATTCGAGGCGCAAACCAGCTTAGCTGCAGCCTCGAAATGAAAATTGGAAACAGAAAATATTTCCACCAAAAAATGTGTGAGAAAAAGGGTAGTAGCCCACAAAACTAGGTACCCACAATCTCGTGAAATCTTTAAATCACACATTCCGAGCTAGATATTCTGTTTCTCTGTATTCGAGGCGCAACCTAGCTTACCTGCAGCCTCGAAATAGAAATAGGAAACAGAAAAGTTTTCCACCAAAAAATGTGTGAGAAAAAGGGTAGTGTATAGCCCACAAAACTAGGTACCCACAATCTCGTGAAATCTTTAAATCACACATCTCGAGCTAGATATTCTGTTTCTCTGTATTCGAGGCGCAAACTAGCTTAGCTGCAGCCTCGAAATGAAAATTGGAAACAGAAAATTTTTCCACCAAAAAATGTGTGTGAAAAAAGGTAGTGTATAGCCCACAAAACTAGGTACCCACAATCTCGTGAAATCTTTAAATCGCACATTCCGAGCTAGATATTCTGTTTCTCTGTATTCGAGGCGCAACCTAGCTTACCTGCAGCCTCGAAATAGAAATAGGAAACAGAAAAGTTTTCCACCAAAAAATGTGTGAGAAAAAGGGTAGTGTATAGCCCACAAAACTAGGTACCCACAATCTCGTGAAATCTTTAAATCACACATCTCGAGCTAGATATTCTGTTTCTCTGTATTCGAGGCGCAAACTAGCTTAGCTGCAGCCTCGAAATGAAAATTGGAAACAGGAAATTTTTCCACCAAAAAATGTGTGTGAAAAAGGGTAGTGTATAGCCCACAAAACTAGGTACCCACAATCTCGTGAAATCTTTAAATCGCACATTCCGAGCTAGATATTCTGTTTCTCTGTATTCGAGGCGCAAACTAGCTTAGCTGCAGCCTCGAAATGAAAATTGGAAACAGAAAATTTTTCCACCAAAAAATGTGTGAGAAAAAGGGTAGTGTATAGCCCACAAAACTAGGTACCCACAATCTCGTGAAATCTTGAAATCACACATCTCGAGCTAGATATTCTGTTTCTCTGTATTCGAGGCGCAAACTAGCTTAGCTGCAGCCTCGAAATGAAAATTGGAAACAGAAAATTTTTCCACCAAAAAATGTGTGAGAAAAAGGGTAGTAGCCCACAAAACTAGGTACCCACAATCTCGTGAAATCTTTAAATCGCACATTCCGAGCTAGATATTCTGTTTCTCTGTATTCGAGGCGCAACCTAGCTTACCTGCAGCCTCGAAATAGAAATAGGAAACAGAAAAGTTTTCCACCAAAAAATGTGTGAGAAAAAGGGTAGTGTATAGCCCACAAAACTAGGTACCCACAATCTCGTGAAATCTTTAAATCGCACATTCCGAGCTAGATATTCTGTTTCTCTGTATTCGAGGCGCAACCTAGCTTACCTGCAGCCTCGAAATGAAAATTGGAAACAGAAAATTTTTCCACCAAAAAATGTGTGAGAAAAAGGGTAGTGTATAGCCCACAAAACTAGGTACCCACAATCTCGTGAAATCTTTAAATCGCACATTCCGAGCTAGATATTCTGTTTCTCTGTATTCGAGGCGCAAACTAGCTTACCTGCAGCCTCGAAATAGAAATAGGAAACAGAAAATTTTTCCACCAAAAAATGTGTGAGAAAAAGTGTATAGCCCACAAAACTATCTCAGACCATGAATCTAGACTTATTTGAAGGACGGGCAACTAAACGCAAGACTGAGCTATTTATTCCCTTCGAGAATGATCTACTGGTCTAGTATTCAACTAGTGGCGTCTACAGCTCAATAACCAAATAATACCTTGTTAGGCTTTTAGCTAATTTTAGTTCAGAAGAAGGCAATGGAGGCAGGTTGTGAGAGTGCTAAACCTGCCATTTCGCTGTAGGCATCTTTCCAAATATTATCTTCTATGTACATGTCTGAAGTATGAATAATTAATTCAATGTTGGCAATGAACATAGAGGTTCTTGGTGCTTCCCTGGGTACCTCTGATTAGGGCCAAAAAAACCAAAATTGTATCCTACGTGGTTCCGCGAAAGAGGAGTATCAACCAAAAATGTTCTTTTTCAGAACTGGTGTCCGTTGCATGGACCCTAAATGGTTTCACGGAGATTTTAATGTTTGGCGTTTGGTTGACTCAGATCGTCGGACGGGATTCTTGCCACCCGCATCATGCACCTCCAACCCAAATGAAAAAGTTAGTTAAAACATTCTTAGAGATCGGACGGACGTAAGTGATAGGATAGATGACAGTAATAGGACATTTCACTATGACGACAGAGGGTGACTAGAGAGGTTCAGTACTTATTGTGCTAGGGCCGTGAAAACTTTTTAAGTGTTCCGACTGAGATTTAAACCCCGAACCCCTTGCTCCATAGTCCAACGCAGTAACCACTGAGCCACGGCGCCCTGGGCAGTTGTGTGACCCAAAGAAGACAATGGGTCTGTTTCGATGAACTGACAAGATTATCCATGATATCAACTACAAGCGAGTAGATAAGCTTCAGAGGATCGCAATTACGTCAGACAAGCCCAAAGCTACACAACTCGAAACGCTGTCGCATATGGGATTGTCTTGCACCTAGTCTTCCTATTCAGTCAGAGCAAATGTAGCTGGAGTGAAGGGTCTGAAAAATACGACTCACTCACTGAAATACCATCCAGACGTTCTAATTCCAAACAGTGAAGCATTTCATTAAATAACAATAGCTGCCACCCCAATGTAACCGCTCACTAATAGAAACTTTTAAAGCGAACCCATCCATTAGAAACGAAATCCATTATTCTCGAGATATTGATCGGACCCATCAAATGGCGCATTACTCTACTCCTCCATGGCTGACCCAAATGAGAATACCTAAACTGCGTAGTTCCTTCTAACTACATATACTCATACGTATCGATGACCACTCGCGAGCGCTGTGCTAGTTGAAATCAATTGAATTTATCGCATGAATATTTTACCTTGGGAGCGTCCCTTCCAAACGACTACTGCGATGCGATCCGAAATGTAGGTCACTGAAACAGTTCGCCCTTCGGAAGTCAGCTCTTGAATCCATCAACCCTCCTCCTAGTAATTAATATTTAACTCAAATGCACGCGCACAAACTGACACACATGTCGTGGCGGTTTGATGGAATGGGGAGAAGGTCCTTGTGTAAACGGTCCGTCATTGAATTGTTTAACCAGAAACCATGTCACGCAACAACCTGTGGCACTCTCTGCGCCCCCAAATGGAACCTCATAATACGAGTACACTATACCACTCATTACTCTTGTCCTTCGCTCTGACACCCAATGCAAATTCTTTTCATCCTTTTCCCTGATGCTGATGATGTTGATGATGACGATGATGACGATGATGACGAGGACGTTGTAATGGAAGAGTTTATGAAAGAGGGCACTGTGCTGCACACATAAATCAAATCAAACTCAAAGGAAGCGAAGAGAAAAGGCAACACACACACAAAAAAAAACAGAAAAAAAGAAAAACAGAAAAATAAAAACGGAAAAGGCGGGCTTCTGCAAAAAGTAAAAGTCGTAGATGGTCGTTATGTCCCCTTAATTAAACTTCTGTCACCAGCTACACATACTCTGCTCCCAGTCCTGCAGAAATGTACACACATGTGGCTCCCTCTTGTGTACATACCGTACTGTCACTGATAGAACCAGGAACAGAGCGGCAGCCAAATGAAAACAAATCCAAGTGGCCAGGGTGGCAGTGGGAAGCAAAATGTGACCCAAAAGGGAAGTAATAACTGCATGAGCTACTTTCCGTGACCTAAATTACTTTTTATCGATCGGCCAGACAGAGACAGAGAGGCCGAGCAGAAAGAGACGAAGGGAAAACATTGTTGCATGTTTACATGGTGCCTCTGCACGTGTGAGGCTTCTCGTATACCCACCACAGCCAGGCGTTGTGTATACAGATGCTTGGTACTCGTAGTAACATTTCTTCTTTCTTTCATTTTGTTTTTTTTTTTTCCTCTTCTTTTCAGTAAAACGGAGATGAAAACAAAATGGCTTCTCCATCCTTGTACAGCAGATGCTTTGGGTGGGTGAGATGGTGGAGCAGTGATAATAGCATTATGTACTTTTCACAAAAAAAAAAAAAAAAAAGAAAAAGAAAAAGGATGACAGAAAGCAGGAAAGGGTTTTCACCAGGGGGAAGCGCATGTGACAGGTCCTCTCTCTCCTTCGACGGATGGCATGAGGATGACATTATTATTTTTCTCATTTTATTCGCAAAGTAAATGGCAGTAATGGATGCGATACAATGTCAGCGTCTATTCTCTACTCTCGTAGTAATGGATAAAATCCTTGCATAATACGCTCCAGCTCAGGCGTGGTTTCATGCAACGACAGTGCACACCCAATCTATGACACAGAGTGTATACAGTCGAGTCCTTGTCATAGTGCGCATTATGTTACCCGTCACAGAGTTGTCAAGATGACGGTTATGTGGTATGGTGGGCTACAATGTACATATGTATGTTTGTATGATGCAACTACGTGTTGGAGGTACCTACTTACCAGAGATGGAAGGAAGCTTTTGACAAGGATATTGATTTTTACTTCAGTTTTTTTTCTATTTTCTCCTTTACTTAGAGTAATGTACTTACGTCATTATTTTTTGGGAATGCGTCTCGTCAACTGTCAAATTAACGTTTGTGACAGAATGGGAGCATGTATATGTACTAAAATCTGTGCTTACAAGTTGCTGCAGTCGACTTGGAAAATGATGGAATTAGGTTGTGATTTGTTTGAGGGAATTTGTGTATCATTTTTTCGGGAAGTTGAGGGAGATTGGGTGGGCTGCTTTGATGTAATATTGACGAGGAAATGCTTAAGTGCAGTTAGAAAGGAGGATTATGTTTGAAGTGCTAACAAAACTAAGAGCTTTGTGCATGTTTTGTGAGATGGAAATCAAGATGACGAATGAAAAGACATAAGTCGGCGAATTGCCGCTACTGTTTGTCTATTTGACTACTACTCAGCTATTCAGCTTCTCTAGAAATTGGTGATAGTGGGTTGGAAGTTGGTTTCTCAAAGGGTTTCTACTTTGTGCAGATACACCGTGGTTGTCATGCAGCAGAACTTCACTTGGATTCGTTGTTAACAGCAATAACACAGATTCTATGCGTCTTAGTCAGGAGGGGTATTGTAGGGTGATTACGATCCTCTATCTGTCATCCTCTTGAGAGCGATAGTTTGAACTTCGAATAAACGTTCATTTGGAAGGATTGTCAAAAGCAACACAAAGTTCCTTTCTACAACATTCCTTAATAGAACAGCAAGGAGAAGATCCAGCAGAATGGCTCATCCAACATAGTCGAAATTACAGAGTAGTCCAAGAATGCTCGAGACAGAGGTAACATATGTCCTTCTTTTAGGGTCAACTCTAGATTTTAACAGGTCAAAGGTTCTGGTAAGATTACAAAGAGAAAGCATCTGTAAGCTTATAAAGGGTATCATCGGACAGAAATATTCGGACTGTGAATCCGATGTGTTCTCTTTGATAATTTTTGATACTCTTACTTCACCTACTTGGCGTGGGTAGGTTTGACCTGAATCGAGTCTTTAAAAGTATCAAATGGCCCAGCTCTTTCGCAGGATCTTAAATTGGACCTCCGTTGATACTGACTGTACATATTCTATGGACCGAGAAGGATTCCATCTAATCACAGATACATTTTTTGTATATCTCTTCCAAACTATTTGCCGAGCCGGATCTTTGTAAGCGGAGACATTCGGTGTATGATCTAATTGCTTCCATGGTGTACACAATGATTTCTTGTGTTTATATTCATCTTAATATATTCACAATGAATCGCTGTCTATTTACCGACTTCAATTGAATTCTGCCGCCTTTGTCGGCTTTGACAACACACCTACATCTCTGTCATTGAATGCACTGTCTCAGATAGATCAGTTACATTTACCAAAAACCTTCCCCATTGCTGGCATTGTTTTCGAATGCGCCAGCCGATCCTTCAATATGACGGATCTCTGACAGATTAGCAATTATAAATTCAAAGACAATCTGTCAGCTCTCGATCACAAGATACTTAAAGTGCGTTACGATCTCAATTAACAAATCAAACAAGGAAATTGCGTACTCAGTTTCGATTTGCAACGCAAATTTATCCATCCAACAACAACAACCGAATCAGGTAAAATAAAAAAAACAAAAGCCAACCGCCTTCTAACTGCAACGCACCACTCGGGGACACGACCTTACGTGTTCACGTTATTACGCAACGCTTTTGCATATTGCATATTGCGGTAAGTTGACGGCACACACTCGCTTCTGTCACTTTGCATTGACGTTCCTTTGTCTGGGATTGCTTTTCCTTGGTGCCTTACTCCAGTATACGATTGTCCGTGCACTGTCGCACGCGCTTACCCAAAAGTATCCTACATGCGTGTGCGAACGCTTAAACCCGTTCCCTCTAGCACAGTGCAGCGTCGCGTCGTCGCACGCATTATGCATTCCGTTCCAAAGTGCAGCACTCTCGCACAATCGCTCACTATTCACGGTGTAAACAGAAAATAAAAACCAAAAAAAAAGAATAAAACAGATAAAAACAAAACGAAAGAAAGACTGAAAGTGAAGTAACCCAAGTAGAATTTGACGTAATGTGTACACTCCCGTACACACACCGCACTCACAGATACTTTACTTTGTCTCATTACGGCTGGCTACAAGTCTGGGTGTCCAATGAAAGACAAACAAACACCTAGTTACGAGTTTAGCAGGGCTAATCTAAGTCGCAGCTTGTTGTGTCTCTGGTTGTCTTTGAAATTTGGGTTAACGTATTCTACCCCGCGCTGGCTTGACCTGATTTGTATCTTTTACGTTTGGCTTGGTTTTTTTTTCTCTCTCTCTCTCTCTCTTTCTCTCGGTGCTTCTGCGAATGTGTGTGAATGTATGTTTGTATGAAAATATAGTACGCACCGAGAGGAGACTTTAATCCAAAGTTCATCACTTTGAGATACTTTTGTAGTAGAAGTGACTAAGTGCACTATGGATAGGTGATAAGTGGGGCTTTCGTGTGATGATGATGTTACTGCGGCTGCTGCTAAGTTTTTGTCAATGCCGGAGCCTTGGCATTCGGGTTGAGAGTTTGTTTTGGTGATTAAAATTTTTATTTTCCTCGAGACTGAACTGAAAAGTGAATAGTCATTGCAAGTTGTGAGGTAGATATGCATAGTTTTGCGTAATTGAAATGAAAACTTTTGCGCTGTATCTTTTGTTGGAGAACTTTTGACCCTTTCCGCCAGACGATGCAGTTGAAAATTCATTTAGAGTGCTTCACCGTGTTTTAAGTTTTTGTTATTTTTTTGTCCGGAGTCGTAAATCTTTACAATCGAGGTAATTTAATTGAGTCTGAATATTTACAAAAGTTCAGGGATGAAATAAAAAGTTTTATCATTCGTCGCTGCAGGTTTTATTTGTTAGGATGCAGGTTTTGTTATTCTTTTTTATTTTCAAGGTAACGTAAGGAACAACGTAAATAAGGAACATTTGAAAGGTCAATGCAACCAGAATTCTGGTGAGGTTTAGCAAAAACCGAGGCATGCCCATTGTCAAGAGTGGATAAGACCGCTCTTGAGATTCCCGCATTATGACGACCGACTTCACGACAAAATTCACGTTGCGTTTTTACAACTGATTCGGAATTTCAATATTTTTTAATGATCTTCGTAGATTCAACAAGCGTGAAACGATGCATAATGAAATGGCAGACTTTACTGACCATTCTGATAGGTAAATGTCATTGGTAATTTTGACAGCTGCTGAAAAATAAGAATTAGTAAAAGTATCATTGCTATCTGGTCACCCTTTAGATAGTAGCTATTGGCGACTTTTGCGATTGCAGACGACACAAAAACTGAATCAATATCAGAAAATAACCGAACAAGGACGCACAAATTACTTTTGCTTATCAAAACGTTTAGTTCGAGACAACTTTCTTACATAACCAAGCCTAATCTGTCTCCAAGAGCAATTGTAAACCAAACATACTCATAACTCAAAGCGTTTATGATGAAACTTCAAAAATAGTTTGTTTTTTTTATTGTTCGGCATTCCTCTCTTTCAAATCTAATAACTTTTATGCGTATGACAGTTCAATATTACAGACAGACCCGTTCGCATTGAACACATCCTCTGCGACCCTCACAGTCTATCCGCTGGTTAAGTTCAATGCTTCTGTTTATTTTTCAAGTCGATTTACTTTTGACAGTTTCAATATTTGAAATGAAGTGATTGACACATACATACTCGGATATTTCAAAGGCGAATATCTTCACAACGGAAAATCCCATCACCACACACTTTGTGAACGAAGCCAGGGTGGCGACGACAACGGGTGGCTTTGGAATGTTATTCGTCACCCACCCGGTTCACCATTGATGATATAAATTAAATCAAAGCAAACACAAATAGAACGACTGTAGTACCTACGAAACACGAAAATGTTCTTTTTTTCTTTTGATTTTCCACGGAAAATTTACACTTGCTACTGGCATACCTACACCGTGGTGCTAATTGAAACATAAACAGATGAGTGTGTGCCTCACCGTGCTGTGCGAACGTGCATTAAATTTTCACTACTGCATGCTTTCGGATCAAAGAGACAATTTTATTTAAATAATTAATATAATTTGTTAATTCCAGTCCCAGCCCCCCAGTTTGACACTTCAAAAAGCAAAAAAAAAAGAAAACCCAACATCTGCTCCTGGTTAGGAGTTTACCCACGATTTCGGGGAAAAAATTCATCCTAATGGACGACAAATTGGAGGTATGAATGTCGCTGCCAGAAAAGATGAATATTTCAAAGCGTGGACTTCTTTTGCACACGCACAGACAGTCTGATAATGTTCTCACACTCCCCTTGCGATATGGGGCGGGCGTCTCGTCGGTCGTCGTGTCGGTGGAGGACGAAA
This sequence comes from Xylota segnis, assembly GCA_963583995.1. Classification (NCBI taxonomy): domain Eukaryota; kingdom Metazoa; phylum Arthropoda; class Insecta; order Diptera; family Syrphidae; genus Xylota; species Xylota segnis. The sequence goes on along the minus strand of OY757238.1, from coordinate 58,628,596 downwards.
TGGAACATAAGAAACGTTTTGTTGAAAAATTCTAGGACATTAGGGAGAGGAACAGAGTCGAAGTCTCCTTCTGCTTAGCATAGATATTGCCGCCGAAAAAAATTATTAGAATTGGATATTGCTGTTACGTGAGTCAATTCCTTGAATGTAATTGGTTTCTACAGAGTTCGAGGAAAAAACAAAAACTCTGCTGAACTCAGCCAAGAAGATGGTAACAGGAGCACGACTGTGCCGCACATCCTTTTAAAGCCGGAGTGGCGTATTCAAGGAGGAGTGCAACAGAGGACGTTATACCTTATGTCTAATGTCCTTCGAATGGTTTTTTTCTTTAAAACCTGGGGGACATTCACATTGGTGATGGTGACGGTGACGGAAGTCGTAGAGGGTGCGTTCGACATTCAACAGACCCTAATCAGTAAGCAGGCTCACGTGCAAAGAGTTTACCCATAAAAACGAATGGGTTGGATTGTTGGGTGTATTGTTTTTCATTTTTCATTTCTTTTTAATTTTACTTTACTTCTCCTCAACAAGGGAAAAAAAGGACCAAATGGTGAGAGGGCCAATGTACAAGTTTGCTGCTTTAAAAATGGAAGACGATGGCCTATTGATCTGGTTTTGTGTTTTACGTTATTGAAAAGATGTCATAAGGTGTGTGTTGAAGAAGGATTTTTGAAGGGAGAGTCCTTGAACCTTTCTTTTCTTTTGTTGGAATTTTCTTTTCGACATTTTCTTGCTACTTTAAAGCCATCGAAAGTAGGCACGTTTTTTGAAAGAATTTCTTTGGCATTCTTTATGGTCTCAAGGGGGTTTCGAGGTTGTAGACGAAGTCTTACTGTCCCTAGACATAGACGGTATTAGGAAATTTGAAGAGTTCGTTCAAGTGACATTGACAAGGGACAGTGTCGTTGGTAAGTCTGACAGCAGTTTTATGAAACAGACAGAACTGACTGTAGCAATTTTGTTTAAAGTTCTGGACTTTTCTTTCCCTCCGATCAGTCTCCCAAAGTGAGAAACGATTGGATTTATTTATAGAAACAAAAAGCCAAACAAGCACACACCTACTAGCTTGCAAACTAAGAACTTCAAGCTATCACTGTTTCCTAGTCTTCTTCCAAAAGCTATCACCTAAAGGATGTTCCGTCTCGATTTCGGTGGTAATCTATCGTTTTCTTGGTTTGTGTATTTGGGTTTCACCTTGAATAGTCTTTAAGAAACGAGGGGACAAGATTTGCTAGAACACGGGTCTAAACTCAGTCTAAGACATCAATCGGGATGCTAGACTTCCTACTCTTCTACAAAAGTCATTATTAATTCAAAAAATGCAGCAAGTTTTCAATATTAGTTCTCTGAAGAAGGAACTGTCAGCACCGAGAGTAAAAAAAACCCCCGCCCTGTGTACCAATTCCTAAACATACAAACCGCCACAAAGTCTATAAGCAGATGTTGTTGTTCTATTTAAATCGATGGTGTTAATGACTTGTAATTTTTTCACTATTTACTCAAAAGTTTCAACATTTCCCAAAATAAATTATGATCTGTTATTAAGACAATCAGGGAGAATCCCACAAATCAACAGCTTCACGTGGCTCGTGACACTTTTATTAGAGCCGTTCTAACCAATGTCACTTCCCAAACAAACAAGCACCAATGTATGCACTTTATTAACCAACATATTACTTACTATATGCAAATTAAATACCATAAACAACGTGTCTCAATTAATCCAATTCGATACAAATTAATCAATCAATCAAAAGAAGAAAAAAAAAAGAGGAAAGGCCTTTCGATATTACCCTCTTAATTTAAACAAAACAGTTTCACCAGAGAGCCACATTTGATAATCGCCTCGAGAGCTCGTGTGGCACCTGTTTCAATTGGAAAACAAATAAAAATTTTATATTAAATTAGCGGAAAATATAGGTAACCAGTATTCAAATATATCCGCCTTGATGGGTGCTGTGTTAAATGACGTTAAACGATGGTTAAGCTGATAAAATTTCCATCGAGCTTTTGAAATCCAATCTGTTTGCATCATGGTCGAGAGCAGGAAATCACTATAATAAATGTCCTTTGGCCAAAATCATCACCACAGAGGTGGTTTCGCAGTGAAATGGGATATTTTCCAAATTATTTTAAAACCCACAGACAGCTATAAATACATCTAGATACATTAGCAAGACCCACTTACCTGGAAAATAATAAATTAAAATCTTTTAGTTCCTTTCTTTTTAAAAAAAAAAAATTCCTCATGCAAAGTGTGAAACGATTTCATCAACCAAGAGGGTTAAATAAAAGAAAAAAAAATAAAACAAATTTAAAAATCATAAATAAACAACAAAAAAAATATATTTCAAAGATTTACGAGCGTTTTTTTGTGAAAAATCTTACACTTTGTTATTTAAATAGTGGAAGTGACAAAAAAAAAAAAAAAGAAAGAATTTATGAATGGAAACTTTTTCGGATCACAGATAGATAGATACAAAGTGTAGGTACTTAAATAAAAAAGCAAAATAAAAATTATATTTTTGTTTGTCCAAGTTTAGTTGGACTTTATTTCAGCTGTGTGCCTTTGGCTTTTGTAGTATGAGATACAAAACGATTTTTTTAAAAAAAAAGAAAAGAAAAATTTAAATAACGTCATTCCGGTGTGTGATAGGGGAAGTGTCGGCCTTATCATTGGTGAACTTTCTCAGAATGAAAGTGAACACTGAATGGGAAGCAAATATTGAATAATGCACACTTGTTTAGAGCAAATAGAATATTTATTTAGGAACGTCAAGCTGTGACGTTAAATATCATTTATTGACGTATTTTCAATTTATTTACATAGTTGTCTATGTTATCAGTTTTTTTTGTTGTTGTTATTTTTGACGTGTTTTTGTTATTTTGATTGATATACTTATATGTTTAGTGGGAGATTATAGGTTATGACGGGCTATAAGAATATATTTCGTTGGAGTGGGTATGATTTAAATGACTGGCGTTGACGAGTAATTGACTTAAAGTGCAAGTAGATAGAATACACACGTTTTAGAGTGCACTCCATAAATTTATTTAATTGCGTTTTCTTTTGTCGAATCTGCTGACTCAACAGTTGAAGAGAACACTCAATTAGGGGCGCGTTTTAAGGCAGATTTGTCTGGTTTTGCTAATCAGAGTTCAGATTTTATAAAAGGCTGATATGAGATATGATATGAGGCAGTATGAGACAAGTACGTTAGGTACTTGTAAGAGTTGGCACAGAAGCTACCAGATGTTAAGTCTAAGAAAGACTTAAGACGTACGATCAGAGATAGTGAAGTAAAAGATGTCATTTCGTAGAAAGATTTTGAGTTTTATTCCCTGGTTCCATGTACAGACAGTCCTAAAATTTGAAACCTAGTTGTGAACCTGCATTGAATGTATCTGGTCAGTGATTTCAAAAACTCCTTAGATGTCAAGCGAGCAATCCACAGCAACTTACTTATTTTTGGAAAATTGTCAGTCCTACCAGTGAGTTCCTCCAGATCATTGGCTGTTGATTTTTTGTGGTTGTTAGCCACATATCCGTTCAGGTGCAGTGTCGGATTTTTCCAACCTCTAGAGAAATGAGGTGTGGCTTTCAGGTAGGTATGATTTCGGTAGATCTAGATTTTTATTATTCAAACAGTTGTTCTGAAGATTCTTGTGAACGATGTGGCCCTCCAAAGCGAGGTATTAGTTGTGGTACCATACTATCTTTAAAAAAATAAAGAACCAGTTCCATGGAGTCCAGGGTCTGGCTTTTCACAACCATTCGCGTCATATTCTTCACGAAGATACATCATTTATATACTTTATGTCCTGAATTTATGCATCGCAGTTTTGTAGGTACAATGGAGAGTCGTTTCGATCTTATTTTGTAAAGCTACAACACTGCACACATAGTATGTACAAATATTGTCTTCAAGTCTACTTGACAGCACCATGACATTTCACATTTTTGTGTATTTCCCACAGGTTTGAAGCATTTTATGAAAGAAGTTCTTTCAAACTCACCTGATAAAGGTGATATCGTGGCGCCAAGTGGATTACATCAACAAAAAATTCGCAGAAACCGAAGTTATCGATAAGTTTTATTTCGTAGAACTGGCCACTATGATTTACTATGTTAGGGCATATGCCTTGAATGATATCTAAAGGTTTATGGGGAATTACACGAATTGAAACTTTAGGACTTTAGTGCAAATGGTCGAAGGTTATTCTAGTCTAATCTTTCAGAGTCTCACACGTCCGGGATGTAATAAATGATATTCGTAGAAAGAGCTTGAAGAAGAAACGTTTATCAAATATTCTCCACAACTTGGTGCAGTAAGGCTCACTGATCACTCAGTCCTTTCCCGAGCCGCAGCTGAGTTCAAGATTTGCACTGAAGAGCCATGACGACGCAATGTATAATATAAATTTTCGTCCCAAGACCAGATATTCTGTCAAAAGAGAAATCACTTTCAACTGGTAGTTAGGCTGACGATTTGTAAAGTAAATCTATCTTTCGCTCTCTACCAGTAGTAAAGTATCTTATCACAGGTCATGAATGGACAAACCAAGTTGGCCTTAAACTGCTTGAGAGCACATCTAAGTACATATTTGCGATCGACAAACAAAGAGCTTATTGCCATATCGTTCAGACAACTAAGACTATGGTATCACACCATAAACCCAGATTCTAGGGATACATAACACAGGTTTCCCGAAACAAATTAAACAAGAACTCGGGCTCTACATAACTATCTCTACCTCTAACTGACTCTGCATGGTGCAAAACAAGAAGGTCAAACGAAAGGGAAGATATAACCAGAACTCCAAGTCTGTTCCAAAGTATGGACTATATTGAGGAAACTCTTCAAATTAACAATGCTCTAGGCAAGAGTATCTTCAGACGCCTTGAAGCAGTGTGCCCAGAAACAACGCAGAAAGCTGACTTTAACTTAGTACCTAGGCTACAAGTGCTGGGACCCTGATAGTTCATCATTAGTTCTGTGAGTATAAGGAAGTTCTGTTCGGTGAGCACAAGGATGTCGTACCATTTATTCAGACTCATCCACATAGCATGGTCTCAGTATGCTGGTAACTATAAAATGGCTCACCGGCTACATGGCTACCTAGCTATGTATGTATACGTACTCTTAAACCAGAACCTTTAAATCAGATACTTTCTTAAGGAACTCCATACGTCTAAGGGTATTGATGAAACCGCCATCTTGCGGTCGTAATCTTATACCAAGACCCTTATGCAATCACACGGTGTGTGTCCTTGGGTAATTGCTTTACAATATTGCAGAGATGCAGTGATACAAACATCCTCCTTTTCTTTTCTCAATTCAATTTACTATTTTCAATAAGAACACGAACAAGGAAAAGAAATTCACTCACTACCAACTCCTTTTATTGTCATCAACAGACGACATTAAGGAAAATCAGTCTCTCTCTCTCTCTTTCTCTCTCTGTCTTCTCTTTCCTATAGCATTCGCATTCTAAAACTACCAAGCACACTCGCCCCAAAAAACAACTTTTAATATCTGCTTGCGCGCTTCTATAACATTCCAAGAGCCTACGGTAAAAAAGGCATTCTTCTCTTCCCCCCTTCTAACCACTATTCGTTTCTACTCGTACAATCCCGGAAAGCTATTTATAAAACCAATCCTACGAAAGAAGAGAAAAACTCCTTCTTGCCCCAAACACCACCGATGTCGCATACCAAAGCGCTTCCTAAGACACACCATAAGAAGCGCATCTAGATGTGAACAGTATTCCACAGAAGAGCGGGAACAAGCCAAGCAGTTCTATTACATTCCACATACCGCAGAGTGCACAAAGCGCACATATACATACACTCGTACAATACACACATTGCGAGGAAAAAAATCGAATAAAAAATTAATCAAAACAAATATAGAAGAAGCCACGTTGATGAACCCAAAAAAGGAGGAGGGCAAGAAGCAATCACAAAATGGAACCAAGTACACAGAGAGTGTCAACCAAAAGGAATTCCTTGATCAGTCCGTCAGTGTAGTGTAGTGTAGTGTAGTGAAGTAGGTTGTAGTTGGGGAAAATGAGGGAACGCATACACCTTCTCCCAGTCCACACCTCATGAGTGGGCAAAGGAATTTCCTTTTAGCTTCGTCTTCGGGCGAACCGTAGTTACACAAAACTAGGGAAGCAGCATCAAACGAAGAAGAAAAAAACAAAAAGGCGCGCATGAATGTGTTTCATTCCAGTATGTTCCGTAAACTCTACCCTTTCGCCCAAGAACAGGGTGGGGACAACGAACAATAACTCCAAAAAAAAAACAGAAAAAAAAAGAACTAGAAAAACGGGAAGAGAGAAAAATAAATGAATCTTTCACCCTGAGGGACCATCCAACCCAGCCCACCTTAGACAACAATGCGAGGCACACCACACTCCTCCTCTCTGTCAGCCCCCCCCTGTCCAAGAGAGGAACCACCCCAAGGAATAAGGTAACAAAAGGGAAAAAGCAAAAAAACAGCATAATATTATTTTACTACGACAATTACCGCGCGCCATAGTAAAAATGAAAATCCTCTCAAACTCCTCTGCGCGGTCTTCGTTGGCCGCTTCCTTCGCCTGCCCGCCGAACCCGGACCAAGCCCACAACCCTGCTGCTCACTGCTCACTCAAACCACGCACAGAAACAGAATATCGGCGGCATTCTCTGGCTCTGTTTAAAGACAAACGTTCCTAGGAACATTTGCTGTCCTCGCATTTGTGCGGTTACCAGCGCGGTGTGGATGGGAAGCTGGGGAGCGCAATTTCCTGGTCTTTGAACCCAAACAAACTTGGCGCAGGCTGTGCGGCGTGGCAGAGTGTGGCTGTGGATGTACGAGCGCGCATTCCATACCCCAGTCCCCAATCTCTCTTTCGTTCTCTCTCTCTCTCTCTCTCTTTCTGTGTAACCTTCTCTATTTGTGTGCTCCTTCGGCGTGTTCTGTTTGTTTGGGTATTAAAGTGCACAGCTCGGGTCTGTCGCATTGGCAGCAGAAGCAGCATTCACCGTCCGTGTGTACTTAGCCAAGTTCTGGACCAGCGGTTGGGGGGGCGGGAGGCAGCTGAGCTTCTGGGCGAATTGTTGTGTTTGCCTTTTTTTTTACGTTCATCATTCCAGAGATAGCAATAAAGGAGAGAAAGAAGAAAAACAAAAACAAGGTACCTAAGGATGTTGTGAGTGTAGATACCCAAACAACAGAGAACGTACATGCGCACTGAAAAGGGCGGGAGAAATGCGCGCCAAATTGTTTGTTTGGGTGAAGGAAGACGAATAACCGAGACGGGCAAGGGACGAAAGCGACATTCTGCTGGTAGAACACAACGAGGACAAGAGAGAACGGCCAAATTGGATCGATTTTTGTGAACTTTGGTCGATAAAAATTTCCATCTGATTGCGAGACGAATGCGATGTGAGATAGTTATTGTGGTGGGGTGGTAGTTCCATTTTGTTTTGTTTTTTCCCTGAGATGAGAGTGGAAATGTCAAAGGTTGGCTAGCGGCGGCGATTTGTACATACATACATATGTATGTACATTTCTTTTGCTTTGCTGCTGTCCTTCATGTTTGGGGGTAGGAATTATACACTAATTGCGTTTTTGTCTGGTGGAAATTTAATTAGAGAAAGGGACGTGCCCGGCATATCCTAAACTAATCCGTTTAGTTATACATACATACATACATACGGCATATGGCAGTTAGAGCTAAGTAATGAATGTTTATAGTCTTGAGTTGGTTATGTCAAAAATAGACATTTTATGGGTTCGTTATAAAGGCCTGGGACGATGGACGCGAGTTGAGTGTCTAAGTTGAGCGCCAATTCTGTTAATAAGCGCGGGCTAACGAACTCGCCCTGAGGCATACGAACTCTTTTGTCATCTCGGAATGTAAGAGTGTAGTCTAGGTGCAAGCAATGGGTTATGTGTTTGGTTGCAAGCTAGACAAAAACATGCTTAAAGTCAATAGGTAGCCCAAACAAGACATAGTCCTTACTTCTTCTAGCTTTTGTTCTGTGGATGGTGGTCTTATTTTCGCAAGAGACTTACTACAGTTCAATTCTATGTATTCTGGGGCAAAACCCATATTCTCAGATTTTTTATAACAAAAAGAGCGACAGACAATTAGAATCGGTAAAGTACCCCAAGAGTCGATGCTTTGGCCTTTTTTCTTAAATGTTCGGTATAACACTTTCCGGAAACTTCATCCAACGGACGAGACAAATTGCCGACCCTTTGTCTGAAAGCTGCTATTGACGTACAAGGCTTAGGCGTAGAACCTAGTTCAGCAATTCGCCAACAGTAGACCAGCATAGTCTCTAATCCAAACTACTTTGTCAGGAAAGTAAACTTTCGCGTTTTTGGAAAACTATGACCTCGAACTCAACCTTGTCCACTAAACCAAGATGCAAAGCAGAGGAAATGCATCCATTGGAGCAGATGGTTGATGGTAATCTTGTAGAGAATTAAATTTGTCCTTTTTTAGGAGTGGTTGACCCACTTTTACACCTTGGACTGTAGAAGGTTCCTATTGTGCCTACAGATAGAGTTCTTAGAGTACATTATATAGGTTGTCAGGAAGATCAATAACTTCTTCAATAGCTTTCTTCAGAAACTTGCAACAAATTTTGTACAAGAACCCCTTCCGGAAAACGTGCAGGGAAATCCTATCATTCCTTACGAGGAAACTACAGGGGTTCGGTACAAATTTTAGGGTTCTAAGCTAGGCAGACGCTGATTCAGAGGAATCTAACATTCCTTGTGTGATAACGCAGAACGGAAGTATTTGGATCATCTTTGTTTAGGAGCATGTGTGTTCAGCTGACTTTGACGGAAGCTTGAGATCATCCTTTTCTGAGGTTTTAATGGCTACCATTTCTGCCTGATGCGAAGCTTGTGCCAGATAACTCACCTACGATTCCAGATCTAGATCCACAGTCTACTTTGCAAACGGTGCGGTGGACAAGGTTTTGAGTTTTTCCACTCATCAACTGGGATTTATGTTGTTTTGATGATAGACCCTGTTTCGATCAGCGAAATGTAATAAAAATGAGGTAAGTATCAGGATTGGACGTTTCCAAGATAGAATCCTTCTTAAAATCGTTTTCTTCGTGGTGTCTGGGAATCGACTTTGAATGGGACACTACTGATCAGTTGCCAAGTAACAGTCACATATAGAATAATAATAAAAACCACAGGATGGATGTACATAAGCCTTTGGCGCTTTAGAACATATCGGAGTCTCAACCAACAAGCCAAGGTGGAGGATCTTTTCCATTTGTGCGCGCCACCTAATGTGAGGTTTCACTTTACCTCATGCGGATTGGAATCGAATAGTCTTCGGTGTCCATTTACTCTGTATGTCCTAGCCATCTTTGGCAACTGATTCGTACTTTTCTGACCAGGTCAATGTCGCTGCACAGCCCGCAGAGTTCGCTGTTAAATCTCCTCCTATAAAGCCTATAAGAAGCAACATTTTTTGCCAGCTAGAAGCAAGATTGATTCTGCTTATCAGTACTATTCATCGCTCTTCCCGAAAGCTCTGCAATTGTTCAATTATTTGAAATCGAAGGTATCGAAACGAAGTAATCCAAACACCAAAGTTAAGGTACTTACATTGAGCTCTTAATAGTCTAAGACCAGACCGCTATCTATGCCGATGACCGTCTAAGCGATATCGTTTTTAGCTAGTTTTGCTTAACGTAACATTTGAAATCACAACCGTTTAGGGATATTGTTCTGACCAACCATCTCTTGCTTCAAGTAACGTCAAAAACTGTTTAAAACACTATCATTGCTCTCGTTTAGACGACAATCGTCTTAAAAGTTGCGTGATGAGGACCCTGGTTTCCTCGAACAATATGGACGAAACTGAAACATTGTCAAATTCAAATATGTATGTATCTGCGAAGTACTCTTTCTTGTTAACGACATTTTTTTCGAACAATAAACACATGCCATATTGTGTACACCCTTTCCAAGTAACCACACCATTGTGGCTAATTCTATGTAGTCTGCTTAACATGTTCCAACTCACATCAAAGTCAAATCAAAGCCAAATAATTATCAACACTCTTTATTATCCTTACGCTTTATAAACACATTTTATACGCATAGCCGAAGTTCCCAAAAAAAAAAGGCAATTTAACGTCTATGACTACACATAAATCTAGCAACCCTCTTCAAGCCAGAAAATCCACAATCCAAAAAGGGGGCAGCCAAGGAGTCTGCTTTCGATACCAATGCCTAGGCATATAATCAGTGAACCACCCTTAGAAATTGAATAAAGGCGTTCTACCTTTCTGCACACACATCCATATGGTTGTAGGTACAAACTTATACTTGAACTTCGTTACGAACCCCATTGCCGAATCATCTTAGAAGGGAGTTACCTCAGACTTAAACGGTCGCATTCTACGCAAAGTAGAGAAAAGTTCGTTAAACTGCCACTTCGTCTGGCGGCGAACGTGAACGACACAACAGCGTCAACGACGCGTAACTTACGCATGAAAAACCAGAATCAGATCAGATTCGGCACTCCATTCCCTGGTCGCATTGTTGTCAGTATGTACCAAGTAATCCAGGCTGAGGTAGTAGATAAGTATGTACTTTCTATGCTATGCCAGACAGAAAACGAATCCGCCACCAGAATACCCTATACGCACGTACTTAACACGCATTGCGAAAAATAATAAAGCATCCAAGCAGCGTACGACTCTCACAAATATAAAAGGGACTCCGCAGACACGACAGACGACGCAGACGGTCGTCGTTATGTTCGTAGACCTCAAACCTAGTTTTCCGTTTCCCTGTACATCCGATCCGATGTGAATTTATACCCCCAGTCAGTCAGTAGGCAGGCTGGCTGAATACTATACCCATGGCAGCAGGATGGCTGTCTAACCAGACAGTCAGTCAACCAGCCAGCCAAGCCGCACAATCAGGCAGTCTCTCTCTATGTGTATGTGTCTGTCTATCACAAAATCGAGGAGGGTTGTCTTGCACAATCTAAAAATTGCGAACTCTCCACGAAAAAAGAAAAAAAAAAAAAATTGAATTGCAAAATGTGAATGAACTTGCCAAGGACAATGATCTGCTGCTGTGTGTGGTATGGTGTAGTAGCTACTGCCACTGCTAGACACAGGAACACACGAAATACACCACGATGAAGGATGTAAAGGACACACGGAGGACGACGAAGGATTTATTATATACGTACGTACATATGTATATGTATAGCACTTTCGCATGGGGTGTGTGTTGATTTTGCGCCAGACGAACGAACAACCAACCGATTGTAACAACAACAAAGACGACGACATAACAAATCGTAAAACAACCTGATGGTATACAGTTTGCACTGGTTCTCTGTCGCACAACAAGCAAACTAAAGTATTAGTACAGTGTGTCCAGAAAGATTATTCCCCTAACGCTGATTACGTCCGAGGTGTTCGCCATATTGAAAGGACTCCGCACATGAACGAAGTCGATACTGGTTATGACAGCCAAGCACGAAGTCAAAACAAATCTAAATATCCTTGTCATTCACAGAAGAAAAAGATGGTAAGCTGGGTATAGATGGAAGAAGACCAGGGACTTAAAACTTCAAATGAATCTCAGGAACCATTGAAGTTGGGTATGGAGTTCATTAAGAAATCGAGCTGAAAACAAAAGAATACCAAAATTTGGCGCAACAGGTTCATGAGACCCGGGCCCTAGCTTCTCACAACCTTTTGCGTTGGACGTGTTACACTCTTTACACGAATGGAGGGGATCTACTGTTTAATGCTGTCCCCGATGGGCAATTTATTAATTGGGACACTTTTCGTTTAGTTATACTCAAGGTATAGACGGTCGCGAGGGGTGGGGCCGTGAAAAAACTTTTAGATGTTGTCAGGGAAGTGAAACCTACAATTCCTCGCTCCGCAGTCCAAGCTTCTGCTATGCTAATTCTATCCTTAAATCCCATCTGTACAGAGAGTCTAAAAAGCTCCTTTCAAATAATTCAGTTCACTCTCCCTATTAAGTAACTTTCGATCCTGTAGAATCCTTATGTATTCCTAGTTTGGTCCTCCGAATTCTAAGTTCAAAAGACTTTGTTGAAAGCATTTACCTTTCTTAGTTTAACTAGTTTCTGTATTACCTGTAAAATTCAAAGCACAAAGAGGGTGTGTGAGCCTATCCATATGTTAACCTACATATCAAATGGACCAGTTGCATCTTTATCGGATCCGAATACAGAACAACCAGCTCTTTGAACATGATTGAAAGAACTGGTCACTTAAGCTAAATCTGTATAATGGTTGTATAGAAGTCCACTTAAAGCTTCCTTACGGAATTCGTCACTTTACCCCTCTACGAACAAGACATCGGGTAACGTCCCACGAATAAAGAGCAAAAACCCCTTCGAACGTCTTTGAGACTCTTTGACTAAAGTAGGCCCTTAACTCAACTCTATCTTAAACTTCTCTAGAAATCTACTTAAAACTCCAAGACATCATCTAAGGCTCTTCTCTTTCGTTCATCATTAGGCCCTTAGGCCAAGTCTATCTTGCGCTTCTCTAGAAGTGTATTTAAAGCTTCAAGACATCAGCTTTCGTCCCACTTTTCGTTCATCATTAGACCCTGAAGCCAAGTCTATCTTGAACTTCTCTAGAATTCTACTTAAAACTCCAAGACATCAGCTAAGGCCCCCTTTTCCGTTTATCATTAGGCTTAAGCCAAGCCTATCTGGAGCTTTCTAGAAGTCTACTTAAAACTCCAAGCCATTGTCATTTCGTCCTTCGATGACCTATACGGAGAGATGACTGTGTTGTGTGTCCTTATGACCACTGAGAGGATGTGGCAGTAAAAGTAGCGACAACTCCATCGAATCCAAAGTTTCCAACCTGTCGCACGCACTGTACACACTTAATCGTCAGGGTTGAGTTAAGGTATCTGCTGCAACTTGTGGTATAGCCACAACCTTTCCCAACTGTTTTTGTTGTCGGCTGTGGCTTCGTTTCGTAACAGAACAACGAACGGAACGACCAAGCCAAGCCCAAGGAAGAACCAAAAGATGGATAGTGAGTCTTATAGCTAGTACGCGTGTTTTTATTTCCCTTAAATCAACGACCCTCACACACACACACACACACACACACACACACAGACAGTCTTGTATCTGTTCTTCTTCATCTGAGCGCTCCCTTTGTAACGTCCTGATCGAAATTGAAATCTAGATGCGATTTGCGATTTTTTTTTTTTTTGAATTCAGGTTGTTGTGTGTTGGCTCTGGATCTTCTTCCCTGTTTACCTGATTAAGACGCAATAACAGGGTGAAAGGATATTATTCTTGAATCCCAAGTCTGAGCCCACGTTAAACCAGTACGAGTGTCTATTATGTATGAATGAAGAAAAAAAAGCCCAAAAACTTGATGTGATTGTCTCGTTATTGTTGGTTGACTGCCCCTGGCCTTTTGCGTGCCTATATGTATGTGTGTGTGTGTCTGCCTCTCTTCCTTCTAAACAATTGATAGACGCACGGCTCATAAGGGCGTCAACGGCGGCGTGGCGGCGATTTTTCATGCAAACATTATTTGCTGCTGTCCTTGCACAATACGAACAGAAAAAAAAAAAAAAAAAACATTTATTTGTGATTCATACGCAGGATGGAAACAAAAGTGAAGAACAAAACGAAAAACCGTCGTCTGCCGTTCGTCGTCGTCGTCGTTGTTGTCGTTGTCCTCGCCGGATGTTAACATTTTTGCGTATTTTACTCGTTATTTTGGGTTCGGCCCCTCCAGACAGATTGGGATGATAATGAAGCCGAATATGCAGAGTAAGGGGGACACACTAAACATCAGCAGCAGGAGCAATACACAGAAAGAAAAAAAAGGACACACCTCACCATCTCATCATCATCATCATCATCATCGTATCGTCGTGCCTGACGGTTGGTATGGCATTTTGGAAGATTTTCTAATACACACAGACAAACGGTTGCTGGCGTGGCGGGAAAACTTTTGCTGAGAGCTCTCCGTGTTTTGAACTCAAGTGAACTCACGTAACATGGTAACATGGAACATCTCTGTTTAGGTCCTTTTTTTGTTGCTGGTGCTTTTTCGGGGTTCGTTTGAAGCCTCTCTGGGTATGGTCTGTCTGTCTGCGTGCATTCACTGGTTGTCTGTCTGTCGAGGACAATTAAATATTTGTGTTTTTTTTTTATTTGCTTTTGTGGTCCTTTATTTTTTTGCTTTGTTGGGGAGGGATTGAATATTGTTGTAATGGGAGCTGTGTCTGAGTGGATTTCGTATATCGTGGTTTGGGTTCGAAGGTTGAGTTTGAATTGGATTAGAAGGAACCTTGTTTGGCTGCTGATTTCTTGTTCTTCCTTTTTTTGGGGTACAATTCCTTGGAGGAGATTTGTATTCTATTGATTTTTTTTGCTTGTAAGCGGTTCTGCGGTATCGGTGGCTCTGGGGACTCTGTGTGTATACCTACAGATAGAAAGTCGTGACCGATTTTAGGCGACAAAAGTCAAGGTTTAACTTTGTGGGTGGAAAATTGTAATTGTCCTTGTACCTACTGTTTTGTTTAGATGACCTTCAGTGAGGCAGTCATGCCTTGGGTAGGCATACTATATTTATTTATATTATTTTTTCATTTAATTTGGTTGATCATCTGTCTGGAATTGAGGCTATGTCGTGTCTTGAATTTTTTAGATGTGACCTTCGTAGAGGACACCTGAGGTGATTGTACACAATCCCTTCGCTTGTGGGTGTTTAAAGAGTTTGGTTGAATAAGGGTTTGATGACTTGTACAGAAAAGAGATACGAAATGCGGCGGAGGCGTAACGAAGTTAATGTTTCATTGAGTCAAAGGTCAAATCTGGAGGGTAATGCTGAGTTAGTATCAATCAGTAAATTAGTGGAAAAGTCCTATTCCGTGACATTTGAAGGTACGTACTTAGAGAAAAGGTTAATAACATGCATAAATCTGCGCATAAATCAACTGATTGGTGGAATTGAAATGAGTTCTTGGAGACACATATCCGTGCTTTCGATTGAAAGATAGTGAAAGTTTAACTGAGACTAAAATGGAACCCAACTTAGTCCTGCTCATATGGAAGTGTAGTCAAGAATTGACTGAGAATTAGGCACAGAGGTTTACAGAGAACAAAGCTTAGACTTTTTTGGGTGTCAGTTCAAAACCTTCAACAGGATTTGTTGAATTTCTTATTTGGCAGACGCTGTACTGTCAATAGGGTACTGTGGTAGCTTGGGTATGTTTTGTCAATGTCAACTTTCTTATGGAATATGAGAATGAGTTTCGTAAAGTAGACATACAGCTATGGCCAAAATAATAGGAACACTTACTACATTCCAATGATATCGTGCGTAGCGACTCCTTCGTTCGAATGTAACAAAAACAATGTAGTCAAACTAATGGTTCTTTATATGTGCAACAATTCTTTGTACGCACATTTGTCAAAAACAAAGAAGAATGAGATCAGTTGCAATTATTTTGTTAAGAGCTACTGATCTGCCTGGACAAAAAAATAGGAACACTTTAATTACATTTCGAGAAAATCGTTTTTTGAGTTGGTAATAAATAATATTTTGGTAAGCTGTGTTTGCTAAACAGTGTCCTGATATTTTAGTATTATTTTGTTTAGATATACATTTTTTTAACAAAAAATAACATGGGCAAGAAAAAACTGCACTGAAACTCAACGTGCAAGCATTGTGGTACTACGCAATCAGGGTGAATCCATCCGAAACATGGCAAAAGTAATGAAGTGCTCTTCCACAATGGGAGTCAATGCTTTGCAAGCTAAAAAACTTCCCGAAACACGAGGACGTCTGACTAAAATGTCCACTAAAGATAAAAAGAGATTGGTCAGGAAAGCCCAGGCGAACCCTTTTATGTCCTCCAAAGATTTAAAACACGAGACATCAATAGAAGTGAGTGCCCGGACAATTCGCCGAGTCTTGGTGGATACAAAGCTGTACACCCGAGCTCCAAGGAAAGTACCACTGTAAAAAAAAATACATGTACAGAAGCGCATTGATTCTGCTAAACTCTACCACATGTCCCACGATCTCCAGTGTGGAGGAATGTATTATGGAGCGAAGAGACTAAAAGAAATCTGTTTGGAATGGACGGTAAACAGTTTGTTTGTCGCCCAAAAGGTGAAGCTTACAATCCCCGATACACGAAACCCACTGTGAACCATGGAGGTGGTAGTGTTATGATATGGGGTTGTTTTTCTTGGTGGGGCGTTGGTCCTGTATATCTTATCGAAGGCATAATGACCAAGGAAACCTACGTGGATATATTGCAGAATGTCATGCTGCCGTGGGCCGAAGAAAATATGCCCCTGAAATGGCGTTTCTAACAAGATAACGACCCCAAATACTCGGCAAACCTGACAAAACTGTGGTTTGAGCAAAACAATGTCGATGTTTCGCAGTGGCCTTCTCAATCTCCGGATCTAAATCCGATTGAGAATCTCTGGAACGACCTAAAGATTGAAGTAGGCAAACGGCACCCTTCTAACAAAGCGGATATTTGGAGAGTTATTCATGAAGTTTGGTATGCAATAACTTCCGACAAATGGCAGCAACTAGCAAACTCCATGAGTCGCCGAGTGGAATCTGTTCTTAAAAACAAAGGCTTTGCAACAAAATATTAACCAAATAATATTAACATAATAATATTACCTTAATAATATTAACAAATAAATTCAAAAAAGTTTAATGTGTGTTTTTCCTTATTATGTCTGGGTGTTCCTATTTTTTTGGCCAGGTAATTAAGCAGTATGAAGCAATATAACTCACTGAATACAATTTGCTTTGAATTGAGCAAGTGGTAAAATTTGGAATATGTTGTGAACACATTTACCATGATTCTGATACCATCCTTGCTTTATATACTTGAGTAAAATCGGAGCTACGTTTAATGGTATCGAAAAGTAATAAGTGTTCCTATTATTTTGGCCATAGCTGTAGATAGGGGTCGCCTCCCGCTTCTTTCAGATTTGAGAAAAATTTTACAGAAGGAACGAAACTGATGATTGTGTGGATTTTGACAGTCAATGTCATGTCAACCTCTAAACTTCATCGTATCCCTTCAGACCTTAGGTTGACTAGAACGATCTTAGCAAAGCAAAGAAATACGAATGTGTTTAAGGAGCAGCGAGCGTTTACCATGAATAGCTTCTATTCCCAGGGTGTACAGTCCGGCGAAAGTTGATCGTACTTAGATGAGCTTGAGCAGAGCCAAAGGAAGAAGGATTTTGCGACATTTTCGTCCTTAACGTACAACCAAAGAAACTCAAAATTAGAAGACCTGTGACAATGCATTGCCGAATATACATAGCTTATATGTATGTATGTATATAGTATGTGTATGTCGACCAGATAGCTTTGATACTTTTTTCAATTGTTTCAGTAGTTGTGTAGCTGAACTTGGCTTCGGCAGAGAGTTAACCCGCGGTTGGGTTTGGGCCTACATCCGTATAAACTTGTGCTGAGGCAAGAATTGAAGCCGGGCGACCATAGACAACGCCGTGAGTTCGGTAATTGGATTGTGATTTTGGCCGAAAATCATGAAAATCGATTCATGATTAATTCATTAATCGAAATTAAGTTGAATATTACTTTTAAAGCTTTCTTTGTGAATTAACATTATGTACTCGTCTTTGACATTAAAGAGGTGAACCTCATGGAAAATTCAAGACTATTTAGGGCTGGGCTGGGTTATACAGACTTTTTTTCTACCCGTCAGGACCAGGAGTGTATTTGTTCCTTAATTTTACGGTATGATTTATTTATTAATGGGAATAGAAGTCGCATCGAAGGACATCTTCAAGAGAAGATTTGATTTTGGCCCACGGTGTACTGGTTCTTGTTAACGATAGTCTTTTTAACGAATAACGACAGTCATAGCAGTTTTTTTGACAGTAAATGTATAAGATGTAACCCTCAGCTCAGAGTTTAGGTTAGGTTAAATTCAATACCCAAGAATCCGAGCTCATTCTTATTCTGAGTTGGGTTGACGGCGTGAACGCCAGCAGTTATGTTTTCGTAGGCAGTATATCGAGTTCTTTCTGTAAATATAAGGAAGGCTGATAGTTCTGCAGTTTTAAAGAAGGTTATAGGCACTAGGTTCCTGATTTAGGAATGTAAGCTGCATCAGGCTGAGCACAGAAGATAAGAGAGTAACTCTTGAAACAGTCATGAGCATAGTGCCTAAAGCTATAGGCTTATATGATGAAATGATTGATGATGGTGCTTCTAGTCTTGCAGCTTCGGTTCTTCAACATTTTTAGAAGATTTTCCTCAAAGACAAGACTTAATGTAAATGCACTCATGGCCCAAAAAAAAAAGGATTTAGATTCCATTGCTATTGAAAGCTAAAGGAGTTCAACAGGAAAACCTACACATGAATATACTCTCATTTGGAACAGACTTACTTTAGTCATCTGGCCTAGACAACTAGGTAACGATTAAGCTGTCTGGAGAAAGGTTATTGATTGACCTACAGCTCCAACATAGGCTTTATTAAAGCAAAGTCTAGAAACGAGTTAAGACCAACTCAATGGACGGACCAGACTTTTGCTTTAGTTCTCTTGTATCAATGAGTTGCCTGAATATCAAAAACCAGTAAACCCTGTTCAATTCCGTCCTCAGGCTAGATATTGCTGGTTAAGTACATTAAATTTTAGTATCCGAAGTGTTGTCTCAATCTTTGCCTCTCGATCCCAATCGCTTAGTGAAGAATCCATGAAGAAGAAGTTGGTATGTAACACACCAGAGCCAGAAGCAATATTGCCGAGAGTGTCCAACTCTCTCAGACATCTTTCTTTTGACAGGGGCGTGGCACTTAAATTCATAGTACGACCTCCTTGACTTATGTACATATAATTGACGCTGTTAATTTTGAACCATCATCTGGCTGCCCAAAGACTATTCCTTTTAGTCCTCTTTGATCCCATGTGATGTTGCAAACAACAAATCGATGTCGTCAATCATTGCCCGAAGCTATATTTAGTTAAACAACAGCGGAAGTCAATTAGCCCAAGCCTACCTACATAAGTTATAACTGTCATTTTTATTTTAAAAAGTTGCCCCGACAGACAAAGGAACGTGTCTTCCAAAATCAGTTAGGAACCTCAGTTAGCCCCTCCGAACGGGCGGCTGTTAAAATTCCTTTCACAAATTTGACTCACACACAGTGGTACCCACAGTAAAAACATTCACTTAAACCACCTCACAGTTCCGTGGAATCCAATCATTTCATTCAGTGCATTGACTTTAGACATTCTTCGCGAAAATGTTACTCAATTCGGGGCGATGAGAACGAGCCCACAAACGACCAAAGAAATTCGCGTTAAAGAGGAAACGATAAAAAAAAATTATACGTCCTCCCAACTAATCTAATCGAATGCGAAACAAACTCTCAATGAAACCGCGGACGGAAATCAAAAAGGAGGAGACCACACAAAAATTAAATACTCTCCACCGGTCTTCGTCTTCCCCCGGTCCGCCAAAAGAGAGTGGTCGGCAGTTAAGACCCTCACAAGAGCGGTGGATCTTAAAGGTCCAAATCCGCACCGCATCCGTGGGGTATGTGAACTCTCGCCAAAGAAACAAAAAAAAGTTGAAATACATTGGACATGTCCAACTCACAGTCCGATTGTGCAGAAAGATAAAATATACACACATCCACCAAATAGTAGAATCCAGATCCATTGCAGCAGCAGGAGCAACAGCAACAGCAGCAGCAGCAGCATCTCACAGCACGCCGAACCGAAACATTCCATTCAAAACGTCTATCACCGGTGTTCGGTCGATGAATCTGCTGCATTCCATTCCCTGAACCCAGAGAATCCTTCATCTTGCCATTCTCTTTCTCCTAATGGTGAGAGTGCGGCGGGCCTGTGGTTGCCTGACTGCATTCCAATTGTAATTGACTAACGTGCAAACGACTACAACGACTACAACGACGACGAAGACGACGACGAAACCCAGCGCGAAAAACTAAACACACACAGGACACAGACCAAGACCGAGATCATGGACCTTGGGACGTTTTCTCAAGGATTACGTACCAAAGTAGCAAAGAAGAAGCAACAGCAACAGCAACAGCAACATCATGGGAACCACTGTGCTGTAAATAAATAATCTCTCCCGCGAAGACGGTCATACGTCAATGGACCACAAAAGATTCCTCCAATCGCACCTTCTCTCACCTCGTTCATTTCACAGCCTTTCGCTTTGGCTTGGTGTTGTATAGGAGTCTGTCTATACTACACACATACATACATGTGCATGAAGTTGGCTGCCTTGTGCACAATTCCAGGAATTTTATTCTCAACTCCACTTTGGCTGAGTTGCAGGCGGTAACAATATGGAAAGGGGCTGCTTCTGCTGCCTGCCTGCCTGCCCGCCTGCCTGGACAGCATGGTAAATTGGACACATATTGGAAGGCTGCACCGTTGCTGCGACCGCGCGGCATTATGTCGCTTTGAATAAGCATAAATAAATAAGTTTGACTCTCGGGATGAATGTGGATCTGCTAGTGGCTACATATCTGCTGTGCGCGGATAAAGTGGATTTGATTTTGCACAAAAGATTCTGGAGACTTGTAACGTGGCACGTTTGCTGGCTTGGGTGTGCGGAGGTAGATTTTTTTGTGTGTAATTAACCTGGTGTTGGGTTTAACAGGTTTCTCTTTGTACCTCCAGACTAGACACCGTCGGGTAAGTGAGTCACCAGTTGAAGTTGTTAACAGCGAAAATTCCAGGAAGCTTACATTGTATACCACCGAGTCAGACAGTGACAAATTATTACAATTTTTTTCTTTTCAAAAGGAATGTGAAGTTTGAAGTTGGAACTGTTTTTTTTTTGTAGTTTAACAACCCTGGTTTGCTTTTGAAATGTGAATGGGAATTGAATTGGAAACGAAATGAATGAATTTGAATTGAACTTTCAAATAGAATGAACAGTTTTTTTCAATATGGCTTCTCGACTATGCGTGAAGTTAGATGCTGATAGGATTGGTGTTTCAACTCGTCTATTGAATTATGGGACAGGAGGACACGCTTCAACAACGCTTGGAAAGTTCAACTTTACGGTTAACTTTTGGTGAACGTGCTCATCGTAGTAAACGAGCCGAGAAACCATTGTGACAGCTGTCAATGTCAAATTCGTTGTCAATGTCTAGTTACATGATATTGCTCACCTTGTCTAAATCGTTTTTTTAGCATCATAGCTCATTGAGTTCGATTTATGAGACGAGATCGTTTTGACAAATGCCGAGATGGGTGATCCTAAAACCGATAAAAAGATGTCTGAAACCGAACAGGTTAGTTGGCTGAGACTTCTACAATTGGAGAGACAATGCTAAGAATTCCATTGACCACTTGCCTGAAATGAGTTCATGTATGCTTTCTACCAAGTCATCTTCACCTGTTTTGGGTTTCTTGGTCGATTTCTTGGATATTTTTGAATTCATCAAGTGAAATACCTTCGTTGTTCTTGCTAGGAATTCTGTGAGAAAAGGACTTCTGCATAGACCATAACACTTCTTTAGCCACTTATGGTCTAGACATCAAGAGGTGCCAATCATTGCTCCATCAATTTTGTATCCTACTTTCAGTGATCTGGAGAATACATGGACTGTCCATTGCTTTGTACTAGAAGATCGTTTTTGAGTAAACTTCGGTTTAGCAATCAACAAAATTAATCGATTCGACCTCGAATGCTAGGAAAACTTAGCTTAAGTCCAAATATTGACTGTTTGAAGTTCACTGGACCGGGATAGCTCAGGGATACGTTCTTCCTCCCACTCTTTTCATAAAGAATATACTCGATATATGCTCGTATACATATATGCTGGATGAGAGCTTACTAGAGTAACTTGGGAGTTGAGGCCAAGTTCCAGTTCTTTGCTTGAACAGCATTCCTAAGCCTTAGCTGCTACTCTCTTGCAGATCATGATCGCTGTTGAGGATTTGACTTTACTTCTTTTCGGGGTTTAGACAGACAGAGAAACCATTTTATTGTCGCATTTGGAAGATGTCAAGATGAACCTCAAGATGAACCTCAGCCTTTCTCTCTGATCAAGTCTGATATTTTCCGGTGGGTGGTATATTTTTTGGGTTGGATACTAGTCCACAAATTGAATGTTTCAATAGCTAGGTACTCCTCCTGCCGGAACTGTCTAAACTAGGACATATAGTCTGGACTTTAGGTAAACAAAATTTCCTCTACCACCAAACGAAAGCCCCCAGCCAGCTACAGAATTCAATTTATTCTGCTTATTTTGCGCGATTAAGTTCTTTATTTTGGTCGCAGCTGATTCGACAAAGTTTTCTCCCCCGCCCCTCCTTGTACGAGTATTAAACGTTAAACACCACCGATACCATTTCACGATAATCTAAGCCTCTTAGCTTTCTGCAGAATGTCACCATCATCAATTACCATTAATAAATATTTCCTCACCCCCTCCCCCTGGCCAGAGCCCCATCGATAAATCTTCAAACTTATAACCAAACTCATAGTTATTATCTATGCGATGCCAAACCTCTTTGCGTCTCGAATAAATCACCCAAAACAAATTGTAGCCAAACTATTAATTCCTTTCGTCCTTCCCCCTGTTTGCTCTCAGATAACAAGACTGTACCGACTTCAAGTATCAACTAACAACCATCCCATGGCCCCCACTCTCTCTCTCACTTAACTCCTGGACGTAAAAAGAAAACATTTTCTTATATTTTTTTAATAAAACTTCTTTTTTTTTGCGCAGAAAAACTTTTCTAATAAAATCAGACACAACATGCAGCACACACCCTCAAGAGAAGGTACCGCTGCCGAGTCGTCCTGCAGGAAGGCAGGAATAAAACTTTTCGCCGCATTATCGCTGTAATTAACTGACATCATTCATAATTGCATTGCAGTTTGCAGGAAGAGGCCAAGGAAACAGAATAGAATGGGAAGGTAGGAGAGTCGGATAGTAGCTATCAAAGGGAAGCAGAACGCTACACTGTCAGATCAACCAAATTAGGTTCATAAAATTGACAAATGTGTCTGAAAAGTTCCCTAATAAGGCCGGTGCTCCATAAAGCGACTAGTGAAAGAATATTTCAACAGTTTTTGGATTGTTTCGCTTAGATAAGAGGAAATAGATGAACAATGGGCGAGAGTAGAGGGGGTGGATGGGCGCACTTTGAGGCAGGACAACGACCGCCATGACCATCACCAATAATCAGATTCATTATAGATGAGTTATGGGAATGCGCGAAGAAGCCATAATTCAGTTGCGATATCATCGCTACCAGCTATGAGTACTTTGTCCTGTCTGCCAGGGCTGCGTCAGACATACTGAATTGTCAACAAGGGAATAGAGTACTCGTACTCGTACGTATTCCCATTGTTCGCTATAACCATGCGTATCCGATGGATGCGTTGCGTACTGCAATGACGAATTATTTTGTTGTTTACATGTGAAGCCGACAGACAGGAAGTCGTCTGTGCCGTTGATTATCTTTAAAGCGTGCTTTTGATGTGCTTTTGGGTTCGTCGCCGGTTGTCGGTCTAAGGATTTGTCATAAACACTTTAACCTGATTTCTCTGTTTTGTTAGAATCCTTTGCCACTTTCGAGAATAGCTCGACTGAATGCGATAAGATTGCTGTGCCCTCATGTATCAAGTGATGTTAAATCGTGACAAGTTTATCTTTCCTTTTTTTTTCTGTTCTGCTTTAGATGTTCCCTGTTTGTTAAAAGGAATTCCTTGTAAAACAAAGGAGACACAGTGGCAACGACAAATGCGAACAACTTGACGAAAGAGGGTCGTCGACTGGATGTTTGCATTTGTCGTGTCTCAGAGTAGAGTAACATTTATTTTCCTTTTGAATAGAACTTAACACGACCTTTTGGGTTCTAATAACTATTGAGAATCTTTTAAATGTATTTACTAAAGGGTAGATACAAGATACAATAGATCTTCTTAGGTCGCAGTGGCGGCCATATGGGCAAGAGTCATGCATAAAGGGTCATTTGGCAAGAACTCGCTTTTGACATTACTCATCATCTGTATTTGATTCTATTAGACAGCCAGCTTGCATTTATGTTGCTAAGTGACATGTGTGACATTAGTTTTGTCTTTATATCTTTAATGTCATTTTCCTAGTTCTCAGTTTGACAGTACACTTCTTCTGTCCTCCATCTGACTCAAGTCTTGAACTGTCAAACAACGACATATCAGCTAGTTGGTTTCATTGAACGAACATAAAATTTTGTAGTGGTTTCTCGCGTTCATAAACACAACACCTACTTAAATTGATTTTGTTATAACAATAAAACGTTTTGAAATAGCTGATATTGTCATTTCTGCAAATTGAAATATCCAAA
This sequence comes from Xylota segnis, assembly GCA_963583995.1. Classification (NCBI taxonomy): domain Eukaryota; kingdom Metazoa; phylum Arthropoda; class Insecta; order Diptera; family Syrphidae; genus Xylota; species Xylota segnis. Next base: position 58,604,179 of record OY757238.1, on the reverse strand, counting down.
CAACGAAGTAGCTAATACGACATTTAATGGAAACTATAAACAATTTAAGTGTCCGTTAATATGGTGGTAAACAGAATAATGTATTACGCCAACAACGATCATAAAAATTTTCACATAAATTTTGGTCTTTAATCGGGTTTGATATAAAAAAAAAAATGCGGCAAGATGACAGTAGTGAAAGTGTGGTCAATGCTGATTTGTGGTTTTTTTTGTCATTTTTTTTCAAGTAAACTGAAGAAGACGATGATTTTGATGGCTTTGTATGGTTTTACCTGGTATTGTTCGTTTGTAAATAGCAGTAAAGCGGGTCCCCCTTAGGAGGACATAAAATTCTTGGGTGAGGTATACCATGACTCCTTCAGGAGATGCAGCAAATCACCCTTTTGCAACTTGTGACCATAAATTGGGAAACCGTTTGTGATTTTCACAAAATCCTACACCAAAAGCCATACTATCTCCAGTCGTAGAGTTTTCCGTCAAATTTTTGTACCCATTGAACTTTCTGTTGTTTCTTTTCTAAACTAACTTTTCTAACTTTTTCTCAACTAAATTCTTGCCAAAGTAGCACAATGACGACAGCTGTCACCAATGACAAGAATAGCCTAACAATTGCGGCACCAATGGTTTCAGATCATAGATGCTTTTCGGTCGAATCTCTATCGGTTTTAGGGATCCGATGGAAACCCAAGTGGCTCTAGATAGATAGATTTAGACTGCAGTGGGAAATTAGGAAAATCGGTCTATTTTCACTTTCAAAGAGTTTGAATCACTCTAAGAAGCATCTACACAAAAATGACTGTTCGTATCGCTATTTTAGGACAAATGCTGTCAGTTCTAGGAAGTCACTTTGAAGCCGTTACCATACTCCTGGAGTTCGAGGTACAACTAAGGCAATTACAAAATTCTTTTCACAAACTTAAGTCAAAGTCCCTTAAATGAAATTTGAGAAATTTGACACGCCCACTCACAACTGTGGAGATCCCTTGAAATCATTTTTTAGAGCATCCTACCAGAGAATGCAAAGAGAAATCGATCAGGGAACCTTTTAATCCGAGACTTGGTCCACCTTCATACCAAGTATCTGACCATTTTAGAAAACGTCATGTGCGTCAAAAATGGTTTTGTTAAATCAGGATTTTTAACTGCATATCGCATTTTTGAAAAAATCTGAGATGACATTAAACGTCGAAATGATTGTTGTCATACTTGACATTTGTCACTTCTTTGTCATACAATGACCAGCAACTGATGCTCAGATTGAACATTTTTTTGACGTTTCCACTGATACACTGAGACATCCACAACAACTTCATTTGTAAATAAAACAAAACTCTTAACAAACAGAACTAATTTCAATGCAAGAGCTCAAAGCCAAAGGTCCTAAAAGATCATCTCGGGCAAGAAAATTCTTCTCGCCTACACAATCCAGTGCAATCCCATTGAAATGTTTCGCCGTCGTATTGGGATCGTAAACTGCCACTTTAGTGCGATTACCTACGCCAACAAAGCCTTGAAGTACAATTATTCCCTCCAGTAACAAACAATTCATCCTACCCACTTTCGATCGAAGTCGTCCCTGTCCCAACGGAAATGGGATGCAAAATACAAAAAAAAAATAACGAAAAACTTAAAGGAAAAAGAAAAAAAGCAAAGAATCACACACCAATACGACATAAGAAATCAAAATAAAATGATAAAACGCGCAAACTCATTAGGACTTGTGGCCAAGCGAATTATAGTGTCGGCCCAAGGAGAAGAGACTCATCCAAGTGAAATCATAAAATCGCCGCCTCGCTATGTCCCATAAATTTTCGGCCTCCGCGAAAAACAAGTAAACATCGGAAACACGATAATCGCACCAAATATGCAGAGGAAGATACAAACGAAGAAGAATGTCTTTAGATCGCGGGCGCGAGCTCGCGGCCACGATCCTTCATGTGGGCCCAGCCCGTGCATTGCGCTATGCGAACACACATCCCTGCCAGTGCCAGTGCCAGTGTTCAAGATGTTTTGATGCGATAAAAAGGCGCAAACCACTTCAGCAGTTCAGGCGAGTTCAATGAATTTCCCTCAGACGGATGGCAATGGCAACAAACCACAACGACAGCAAAGACAACAACGAAGACGACGTCGACGACCAAGAACGGACATCGTATAACAGAGGAGAATGGGAGCAATGTAATGAACCGCTTTTGAGTGCTCTAGCGCCATACTCCGGTAGACTGGTTCAGATGGCTGAGATGGAGCATATGGGGTGCTCCAGTGCACCTAGTCTGGATGGCTAGGAGATAGAAGAGAAGCGCGGTCCCAATCGGTAGGCGCGATGTGAGACATCTGAAGGAAAAACCAAGAAGATGGCTGGAAGCTTACGACACTCGTAGTGCAGAAATTTAATGCGCCACCGCATACATGACGAGGGGGTGCATGATTGCTCGACTGGCTGCTCGACTGGATGTTCGGAACTCATAGGTTAGGTGGCTCTGCAACTCGGTTGGTTGATGTTTATATTTTCGTCGTCGTAATCTCCATCGTCTTGTCCATCGTTAGTTGCCTGTTCGTTGGGGGTTCTTGTCTTGCTCCCTTTATCCATTGTAGAGAGGAATTTCATGCTTTTGATTTGTGTTGGCCTTGAACGCTTAGATGGGAAGCCATAAGTTTCGTTTACCTCAGATTTTTATTACGATCTTCGTTTGTGCGTTTTTTTTCCTCTTCTTCTACTTCTCCTTCTTAGTTTCTTCTCTTTTTTTTTTTTGCGTCCATCCTATAGACGAAAGGTTAATTATGTGAGAACGTATGGAGATGGAAGAGTAACGTGCGTGAGGACAGTCGCGTACCTAAGTTCGTTTTTTTTTTTGCTTTGTTTTGTTTTGTTTATTTACTCTTTTTCTTTTCTTGTTTTGTTGTTGTTTGTTTGTTTTGAAAATGTATACGTACGTGTTGTTGTTGTGGCTGTTTTGCATGTGTGAATGAGTTTTTGAAATCGTTTTGATCGTTTATGTTGTGAGAAATGCGCGTCGGTTCGGTGATTTATGCTCAGTCATCAGCATTTTCGATATCTTGCGAGTAATTTTAATGAACTTATGAGTTACATGATGTATGTATGTACATATGTAGGTACACTAGAAGTCGTTAACATTAAAATGTTGGTAGGCGTGGGATTTGCAACTCGAAAATCAATTAAAAGCCTAACCGTGGGAGCCTTTGAAAGAGTTCCGTGTTGTAGCAGTCATCTCTATTAGTGTATGCCTAGATGGCGCTGGGATACTTCATACAAATGTTAGGGATTATCAGATCCAAAATAGACTTAGCTTTGAGTTATCTAAGACAAACCTTTCCAAGTGACTGGGTTGCATGCCTTAGACTACAATGATTTATTAAAGTTTTGTAGATAGGCTTAAACGAATTTTTGACGCATGTGAGGATGATCAAGGTCTTAGAATGGTATTGAAGCATTTTACGAAATCCGACATATAGTCTAGACACACCGCTCCGTAAACCGTCTAAACATTAACGTCAGTCAAGTTCTTTATTCTTATCTGGGTAAGTTGTACATACATATGTAGCTTCAAGTCACTTAAGTCAACTAAAGATGATTATGCACTATTAGGTATGTATGTGATTAGTTCCAAAATCCAATACATCTTGAACATGATCTTCCTGTCAAAAGGACCTGAAATGTAGCCCATATAGCCGTAAGCCTGTTAGGTTAGTAAGCTACTTGAAATACAGAAAGGAAAAGCTATCAAGAAGCTGCCTTCGTAGATGAGGATAGACTGATCTTATTTTTCTGTCACCATACCGCATATTACAAAACGCTATTTAAAGATCAAGCTAGCTAAGGTTCTCTGAAAGTATAGACGCATTAGTTAGAACTATTTCCGATTTTATCGATTCTTCTGGATTGGGTAAGGTTATACTTCTTTAGGTTTTCCACATACCGATCTAAGAGTTGACTGAAAATTTAGGTCAGGACTCCATAGATCCGGAGTGTTTTGAATTTCTGCTGTTACCAGTGCAGGGTTGTACATGAGACCTGCAAGCTGCTGAAATTTTTGAGCATTTTCTGATGGGCATCTTCTCCAGATTTAGTTCTTTATTTTCTCTTAAAATCACAATATTTCAGTATAAGGAACCAATGCAGGCTTTTTTGGAAAACATCATGGTTTTCCACATAGTAAGACTGTACCATCTACCATGCTCAAGCAATCAAACCTTCAAATACCTATTCTACGTTCAGTAAATCAGAAAAGAGCACAATTTTTTGACTAGAATATCTCTAAAAGTAATGTCTTACTGGACCTAAAAACAAGGTTTTCACTTACGTACGACAATCAAGTTAGAATAAGAAGGCCCTGACAACAAAAAGCCTTGAACGAAACTCCATGTGTAGCATGATATTAGGACCACTGTAACAGTGACTTGATAGATGACTAGTAGGCGTAGTTTAACCTGCATTTGTAATGAAGCATATGGATCAAAGCTGTACCGCAGATCCTAAGATTAATAGAATTTAGTACAGTCTAATGGAATGTTTCGACAAACTGAAGTCTTCGGGCATTCTTTGCATTCCCTCTGGCATTCTTTGAATGAATAACTCAATTTCTGATTCTAATCTTTGTAGTTTTTCCCAATCCTACTAATTAGGAAGCATTTTAGCTGTCACTGCCTCGAAAATACCCAAAATGTTCTCTAAACATTAATCGTTGTCTAGTTTTCTATCCATGTCTCCTTTAGGAAGGAGGATCCTACCAGGAATCTGGGTTAGTTTTCCTCCTTGCCATAGGTACATCCATAGTCTTTCAAATCGAACAAAGTGCCACTTAGTCATGAGAACACTATCTCTCTATGTACACACTTTCACCTATTCACGACAAATTGTCACTATCTTCAAAGACAAAAACAACTGATATCAATCCAGGCCTAAACAATTTATCAACTCCAGTGCATCTAATCTCAAAGGAGAAACAAACCCTTAAATCAACTACACATCTCACTAAACGACTCTGTATTAATATTTCCCTATTGCCATGCACACTCTTTGGAAAAGACGGGAAAAAAAAACATATTTAAGTATTAAAAGGCAAACAAATCATTCACTGGCCGCAGGAGATTCCAGGAATCACCATAAAAATATTCCCACACAACTATTCAGGGAATGAGAACGAACCTATTAACACCAACACTGTGTGCACTGTCCAAGGAGGAACATTTAAGGTTATGTGTTTGCGTGTGTGTTTCGGTCTTCAGCGCGGCAAACCACTCAACCATTCAAACGAAATATTTTGACCAATCCATTGATGAATTTAATGGAAAAGAAGAGAAGAAGAGAAAAAAAAAAGAAAAGGAAAACGGTGATGGATATAATAAATCCTCTCGGCAAAAGGACAAAACTGTGAACACACACCCCGGCAGCGCGACACACTATTCCAATTCCAGGCCAGACAGATTAACACTCAATTGAGAAGAACCGTCCTCGGAGTAGGTAGATCTCCCTGGAGGAGGCTCACAGCACAGATATAGTATATTCCTGTGTCCGTCCCCGACACAGCCGAAATGATAAAGAATCCCTCATTTCCTCTGCAGATTCAACAGATCTGTGTTCTGTTTCTTTTAACTCTTGTGCGGAGGAGCCTTTGAACAAATACCGATAATTTTCCTGGAAGGATGTTTGTTTATTTATTTTGTTTTTTTTTTCTTTCTCTCTATCTCCGATTGACTGGACAAATGTGTGTGGGCTGTCGGAGTATGTATTTTGCGAAAGGAAAATACGCAAACGCATCAAGATTGGATCAATGTTCTCGAGTCCTAATTCGTAGAAAAGTACTTTGGATTATTAGAGAGAGGCCTGGAATGTCCTCGTAAGTGTTTGCTGGCAGGAAATTAAATTGAAAACTCTGTGGGAAATGTTATGTTTTTCTTTGTATTCTTCTTTTGGGATAGAAGTCACGGACTATTTAATTCTTCCTGGTAGAGTGCTACTACACACTTGGTGGATCATTAAGTAATGGTTACGAGGAAGTCATAAAGGTGGTTTTTGTGGGCCATTCGTGCAGATGTTACGCAGGTATGGGAAAAGGAATTTAAAGAGATGATACCTACATACATTTTCGTGGGAATTTTGCCCATTTTTGAGTTTGCAAATCATGGAGATTAACTCATTCTCAATTGCAAAGAAAAATCTTTAATAGGATGTACGTTCTTCGCTGAATAAATAGCTTGCCACGTCTACTTTAAGGAAGTTTTGTTGACAGATGAGAAATGGAGAATCGTTAAAAGTAGACTCCAACATGTTTTGTGGTAAAAAATAAAACTGAGACAGAAAACTGAGACTGAGGACAGAAGTTCGCTTCCTTACAGAGATAACATATATGTAAGTAGCTACTGGCCCTAATTTACTGCCTTGTGGAACACCTGAATTTTGTATTTCTACTCGTATGAATCATTCTACGTCTTTAAACATAAGACTTTTATTGACCACGCTGATGTAAAATACATAGTTTCGCCAAAGTTGTAAACCCAGAAGGATTGAAGAAAGGAAATTTTTTTTTTTCGGAACTAGGGGGTTTGAACCAATGTTGAACTTCTTTTTAATCTTATGTTCTATTCTGCTCCGATGACCACCATCATTGATGATTTATTTATTGGTCCATGCTTGGTACCTACTTAATCCGTCTTCAGCTGCTGTAAATGGTGCCTTAATGAGTGCTGTCTTACAGGTATTAACGCCAGCCTTATTTTCAAAAGATTGGATACTATACACTGAGATCTAGAAGTCTAGTACAGTTGACCGACGAGTCAAAAATGGAATCAACAGTTTGAACTCGAATGTCAGGTGCCAAAATAAAAGTTTCAATACTTTTGGTTACGTATCCAACTGCGTCGTTCTGAAGTTCTTAATGAATCTTTTTGATGATGTAATCTCCGAACACTTAGTGCTTCTAGGGTGAGTGTGTCGTCCTTGGACGTCTTGTGTATCTGAGTATTTTTGACTCAAGCTTTAGCCCCATAGATTATGATTGTCACCTGCTAGGCCTTAAGAAATCACAAGCTATCTATCCAAAATACTTGATCTCCATTTTTATTTAAGTTTTATGACCTTAGATGAAACAGAAATCAATATTTAGGTAAAGTTATCTCTGTGATATTTCCAGTCGTTGTTTAGAAAACTATTATTTATCTCTCCAGGATGTTGAATGTATTGTAATGAGTTTACAAAGTCATGGGGTGCTGTATCCCATGGATTTTTTTTTTATCTTAAAGGAAAGGAATTTGCAAGACCTTTTCTTATCTTCTTGACGATACGATTCTTATTTTTGCTGATATCTGCGACAGTACCAAAAATTGGGGTGAAGGGCTTCGAAATAACCTCAAGAACCACTATGACCTCATGGAGATCTTTTGTGGCATATCTACGACAATATAATTTGAAGATATTTCCTCAGAATGTTAAATTATCAGGGGATATAGATCCGTATATCTTAACAAAACAAATAAAATTTGTTTTCCTTGATCGGCTAGATTATAAGCATCAGTGGAATTCGCAAGGTATTACGTTTTCTTAAACTAGAAATACATGTTCCTTACATAAAATGAGGAACTTACATCGATCCCACGCATGCAAAACTAATTAAAAACATTTCAATCTTAAAACAAAAGCACTGTCAATAGATACATCACAACCGTGCCAATTCTTATGATGTGTTATGCATGAATTCCTTGAACTGCATATTGGCTTATGTAAATAAACAAAATTTGTAGTATTGTATGAAAAAAATAATATTTCCTTGAATAGTTTGTTATTTTTAGATCGTCAGCAACTTAATACCAAATGCGTTGTATCTTGACTTTGATGTATTTGACGGCAAAATATGGCTAGGGTAGGGCTATGCGTTCTGCAAGATGCATGCCAGATATAGCAAGCAAGGTAAAGCTATTTCGATGGCACTGTAGATAATCTGGGACATCCAGTGAATTCTTCTAGTCAACCTGCAGTACGTAGAGTACATTTTACATATAATTTGGTTTAAAACTAGTAGTAGTAGGTAGTAGGTGTATATTTTATTCAATGAAGGTAAGTATTACTGGGAAGCAGGATCCGTCATTCAGAAGTAATCTGCCTCATAAGCAATCGGTAGATAGACTATCTATTGGGTTCATCATGGCCATTGTCCTAAAGTAGCCAACGTCAATTCTTGGCAGATTCGATTCTGTCTTCAGAGATACTCTGAAGCTGGACTGGGGCGTACTCGAATCTTCACAGATGGCTTCGGTCTTGGTACCTTCATAGAGACAGACAAGACTAGACTTCACCACTCGTTATTCAAGAATGGCTCTGTTTTGAAGCGGACGTCTATGTTATCCTATTGACTGCGATCCTATGTGGAAGGGTCGGTATATCTGCATCTGTAGCTGTTGTCAGGCTGGGCTTAAAGTCATGCCGAACCCTGCAATAGTTCGAGAATGCAAGAACTCTTTGAATTCGGTCACAAGACTGAACTCATTGACACTTGTCTGGGTCCCAGGTCACACTTACATTGCAAGAAATGGAATCTCCGCTGAGATTGCTAAACAAGGCTCAAAATATGAAAATGGGTTCTCGTGCAGGACCTTATTATTGATGATTGCGTCTCTTACTAGCACAATTGTGTGTGTCATGGCTGTCCAGGATGCAGCCAGATTTTCTTCAAGAAAAGTCAGTTTATTGGGGTTCTCAAGGGATGTTTGCCTTCTTGCTAAGAATCTCTGTTGGTAACCCTTATGGAGAGAGGCCCGATACCTCTATCTCTATATAGACAGGCAGATCTTCGGTGCTAATGTAGCGTGTGCTGATGCTGTAAGCTCCTGAAGTCCATTCTCTACTTGGTAGTACTGGTTTCTGGTATTCCTCTTTTTTTTTGCCCCAGTTATACGTAGTCGACTGTTGCCAGTATCCTTCCCTTAGTAGACATGATCTTTACCAAGACCTGTCCAATAGAGAACGGTTTATAAAGTCATGAACTTATTAACCCGATTTCGAATGGAGGCATACTTCTTCCTTTCACTCCTTTGAACAGTAGATTTCCTTGTAAGTAACCTTGTTAACAGAATACCTTTTCCTTGATTTTTATCGGTGTCCATGGTACCGAGATGCGAAAACTTCCACTGCTACATGAAGTTGGTGCTAGAAAGTTCATTTTGTTTGTTCTTCTAATAATAGAACCACCTTTGGCATCTCAACGGATTATAAGACCAACAACCTGTGTACGAGCATTACCAGCTTAATGAGGTACTCATCCGAACTCACTCACTTCCGTTGAACTACGAAAATACATACATACCTCCATACAAATACCGGGATTAAAAAGTAATGAAATCTATTTCTATTTCCAGATTATAAATGATCGACAGCGGCCACTAGAAAATCCAACAAAAGGGTCATTGCTTTCGCTTGAAGGCACTTGCCTAGTAAACAGAACGTCTTTTCGTTCTCAATTGGCTTCCGCGTACTATTCGGTTATCCTCAAGTGATCACCATTCGCTACTAGGAAGCCATAAACGCCAACAAGATTTGTTCCAATATTTATAGCTGTCCATCCATTGATAGATACCATGTTTCCAGACTCATACACTGGCCTGGTTGAAAATTCCAAGCTTAATAGTTGCTGCGTCCGTTTGAGAGTTGCACGAACCAACCACCAACTACCACTATTTATGTTGTTTTTCTGTTTTGTATCTTTAATTTACTTGGCTCGTAAAATGCGCGTCCCGTGCGTCATTAACTTTGGTGGAAATTCCATTCAATAAAAAAAAAACAAAAACCCTGCACGTGTATGTGTATTGTGGACGCAGCTTAACGAGACGCCCGCAGTCCACAGTGTTCCCAGCTCATCAGTGGTTTTTGTATCTGTTTTTTCTTCAGTCATTTTGAAGCCCAAAATGTATCTTGAGCGTAAATTTTCTTCAACTCCCCACTCCAGGTCGTAAAACAAAAAAAAAAAAACCGACACACCTCTCTTCGATGCGTGCTTTGGGATGGATTGTGCTGGTGCAGGAGGAGGTGTGGCTGTGGGAATAAGTCGCTTTTTTTAAAAAAAAACAATTTTATTACTCAAATGAATGGAGTGGATAGTAATTATGAGGCTAACCACACTCTAATGAACGCATAACGAGGGGTTTTGTTCCTTCTTTCCGTTCACCGAAACTGTCAATATTTGAAACTCAGGCGCGGGTTACGTACCCATATACTCGTACATAGAGGTACTCGTACATACTCGTGTATTAATAAACAAACCTTTTCTCTTCCATTTTCTATTTTTATTGATAATCGGTTTTTAATTAATAATCGGATCACATCGCGTGCGTGTTACGTCAAATTGAGTTTTTGAACCAAACAGATAGTTTCCGAGCGGACAGATAAATTTGATTGGTTTACGAGCCAATTGGAGGTGGAGGAGGTGCCGGCTTGTGGTTGAGGTTGAGAAGTTCCTCAGGTGTTCGACCAACTATCCCACTATCCCATGGGAAAGTAGAAGTGATGAAATGCGAGGAGAAAAACTTTGTCACATCGTAAATCCATTTGACTCTGTTTAGTTTCGAATTGAGTTTGAGTTCCGGTATGGTGTTCGTTCGTTGGCTGGAGGAGGAGGCAAACAAATTTCGAGGAATTTTCAACCATTTCTCTTTGAGTTTCAATTTGTGTGTGAGAAGTGTAATAAATTGATTCAATTGACTGCTGCGTGACCCTTTTTGTGTAGAGAACGTACTTATTTGAGTAATTAAACCTGATAAGGGAATTCGGGAGGAACGAGCATATAAAACGGTTGAGGGAGAGCTGATTGCGTTTTGTTACCAAATAGAAAATTACACAGCTCTGGGCTTGTTAGAAAGTTTTGCTAGAATTGTAGGCCAAATGGGACGGGCTTGGGTAGTTTTCTTTAAATTTTTTATAGCTAAAATGGCTGAAAGGTACATACGAGTATGTTGTAGGTATTCAGTGTGTACTTTATGGTTCAAAGGAAACGAGCAATTACACATAGCAACACGTTCCACTTGGTTAGATAATGGTGGGCTAGTTTAGTTTGATTTCTAAAGAAGGCTGGATCTTAACTTTTTTTTCAACTTTTCGGAATTGAAATGTTAACCTGAATGAGTGTGGTTAGAAGAGTGCCTCGTGACACGAGATGATTTCTACTCTACGCACATGGGTGGAATGACCAAAGATTAGGGTTATTGGTTTCCATGAAGACCAACCTAGCCAAACTCAAAATCTGACCGAAATCAGAGCTGAACTCGAAGAAAGTTGGCTGCATCAGCCGGCATATTCATGAAACCAGGGTCGTAAGCTTAGTCCCACGCCCGGGGATAGAAACTCAAGTGCGGATGATACCAAAGCCACTCCATCAAAGATGGTTCTCTGAATTTTGGTGCAGAAGCTGGAAAAGTCCTATCAAGAGGAACTTTCCATGCTCCATGCAAAAATTCCCTTAACCTGCCAGTAAACTGAGATCGTGTTGAATGTGTTCGACTTGACATGCTAGCCCTAAGGAAATTTCATATCCAGTATCATTTGGCTAGAGATGCCTTTTAGCACTGACAGTTGCAAAATACAAATATTGAACGCAACAGGTCCATGGGACCGAGGGTCTAGATTCCCGCTGTTTCCGTGTCCGAAAGGCAATTTGTTATTTGCTTTTCATGACATTTATTCTTCTGGATGTTTGTCAGATGCTCGCCAGAGCAGAGGCCGTGAAAATGCGTTGAGGTTTTGTTCGGGGCGCCGCCGTGGCTCGAGTGGATAGTGCTTTCGCAGCAAGGGGTTCCAGATTCAATCCCTAGACAATACCCAAAAATGTCTTTCTCGGCCCACCGTTTGCGAGCATTTGACAAACATTCGAGAGTAAAACTGTCATGAGAAAACGTTTTAAATAACAAAAGGCAGACAGTAGGCCCCTTCCATTCGTGTAATGAATATAACAACACGGATGGTTGTGAGAAGCTAGATCCTGGTTCCTATAGACCTGTCGTCCAAAATTTTTGGGAATCGAACCCCGAACTCTTCGCAACTTAGTCCCAAGCACAAACCACTTGAGCCTCTGACTATATCAAAAAGGTTACAAGCATCTTTCTTGTGAAGTGTACAACATTAGTCCTCAGAAGTTGGACGGGTCTAATTCCTGGAACCATTCATCAGGTCTAGGGTTAGAAAAGCCGGGGAAGTAGTTTTTTCTACAAATTTTTGGTGCAAAGCTCCTATAACCATCAAGTCCGTAAGAGACACTGACTTCAGACTTCAGCAGGACTGGGTATATTGATCTACTGTGTGCATTGTCGAAGACCTAACCTAGGTACTGACGGTACACTCCATCCATCCGTATTTTTTACGGTCCTCATATCTATACTAATTACTTTCGTGTAGGTAGCCCTATTTCCTTCCACCAAACTCAAATTGAATTTCTTCTTATTACCAAGTTAGTAGCTCTCGGTAGGGCCTATAAAAAATCCAAATAAAATCACGACAAAGTTCAATGATCGTTTAACCCTCACTGTCATTACAAAAATAAAAAAAAATCTCTTAAAATCCACTTAAGATAAATTGTGTACCGTTTTTTATGGACAAAATCCTCAGTGTCATAGCAGGTCATTGACTTGTTCGACGATAAGCCCCCTCAAAGTCAGCTTTACGACTTTTACGCACTTTCCACAAAATTGTTGCTACTCCTAACCCAGATTCGCGTTCCCATGCAACTTTTAATTAAAAACAGTTAAACTCCTACCCATCCATATGCCGGTGGTAGATACATCTTACTAAATTTTTTATGAACAACTTATCTGCATCTTAATTTGAACCCTTTTTTCCTGGGTTCTGCGTGTGATTACACTCAGGAAACAAAAAATTCTACCCATCCGTACATGAACTAGGGTCATGACTGTGCGTCTAGTTCAATAAAACGTTTTATGGACTCAAAGAGAGTAAAAAAAATGTTGTTTTTTTTCTGTTGGTTGTGTGATACACTGTAACATCCTCATAAAACTGGGTTGCCACCGGAAAACGCGGCACCGATCCTAACACCGAATTGAGCCCGAGTAACGCGCTTCTCTGCACGTTCCGTGGAGGAATTTTATGATGCCACCGCACTACGGACAAATCAAATTCACTCAAACGAGATCGCGGGCACGCGGCGCGGCTTCCAAGTGGGGTAGGAGTTCATAAAACAACTTTATGGAGACCATTAAACAGGAAACCCTTCCCTTGTACACCATTTTTTTATTTTTTGTATTTTGGTGGGGGTGGGCTAAATGACACATTTTTCGGTATAGGTGTGCACTTTACCGAAGTGGCAAAGGCGCGTGTGAAGGGCGGATTTATTAAAATATACGATGGAGCTTTAAAGTTGTGTGTGTGTTTTTTTTTTTTTGGAAAGAATCCTTTCACTCATCAAAAAGCCAAGCCCGGAAGTAAAACGTGCGCGTTCTCGTATAATATGTGCATTTATAGGCTCGTAATACAGTTGTTTATTGGCGCACGTTCGCATAAATTGTTTTGCGTTATTAAAATCAGCATAGCTGCCATATCCGTGAATGGGTTCATATTCCATGGAACCACCTCTCAGTCACACCCACTCCGGCACACATGGGCTAGCAATCATTATGTCAGATGACGACGACAGACAACCTGCATTTTAGAGAATCTGGCGCAAGGTTAGACGAGAGAACACCAAACCGGAATTCATTCTTATAGCTTTTGTGTATCTCTGATTCGAGATGCAGACAAGTGGATCGAATAAACACAGACTCATGGGATGACAACGGCACTGTAGACGGATAGACAGACCGTGATGCAATCCGATATGAAAGTGGACATCATTTTTTTTTTCCTCTATTTTGTAGTCTTCTTCCTGCTGTAGATACAAAATAAATATAGGCAGACGTAGACGCATAGACGGACAGATGTGTCCCAGCTTTTTGCGTAGAAAGTGGAACAGGAGTGTTTGTTCATCTAAGAGTGATGGTATGGCTGCACTCGAGTGGGGGTTTGGATTTATAATGAGCTGAATGACACGATTAGGAGGTATGTGGCCTAGTTTGGCTCTCTGATTGAGGAGGGTTGTTGCGAGAATAGGTTTGCATACAACTCAGCATTGTATAATGAGGAAGTCAACGTAAGGCGGTGACGTGTTTAAATTTTATCGGAATTTGAAATATGTTCCAGTTCTCTAGCCTGAATATGAAAGACGTTCTCAATTGTAAAGGAAATTAAATTGAATTCGTTCTGTTGGACAGTAAGCGGAATAACCTTGTTCCCGTATTGCAGTTCCGAGCAGGGAAGCAGCTTCTCGGTATTAGACCTCGGGAATTAAATCCACAGTTTGTGGAAAATAAATGCACAATTCCTACTGAAAGTGAGCAATAATTTCACCAGAAATTTGATGAGATTATTTCTAGAAATGTAATATTGTAGTTTGCTTGGTTTGTGCAAATTGTTTACATTGTACCTGCGAACTGATGTGTATTAACTTTTATCAGCAGCTTACTTCTTCTAAGCAGGGTTTTGCTTACTTTCAGAGGGAAATTACTTCACTAGAAATATGTGAATTTAATTTCCAGGCAATGTGAATCAATATCCCATGCAGAGAAAATTCCCGTGAAGTTATTTCCCCTCAATACCGGTGTTTTGTTGCTTACGTACGAATGGACATGAGTTAATTCATGTTCATGGAAGTTTGGCATATATGCAAACAGAACATATTCTCATTGGCATTGAACTTACAAGCTACCTTTCGGAGAGTCCTGGGCATTTTAGTTCAGTTGAGAGAACTCTCAGTTTAGTTCAAATCTATTCGCAGAACTAGTTCGATCTTCTAGTTCATTTAGTTCTGTATAAACTGCTGAGGAAATTCGGATCCATTCGATTCGGGTTTATCGGGTATTTGGCGCGACCGGTTCTAGCTTCCATCAACCATTCATGTTGTGTGTGGTATATTCTTTATACGAATTAAGGGGCCCACTATTTAATGCCGTATCCGAAGGGCAATTTCTTTGTTTAGAAACTTTCTCATGACAGTTGTATGACCGGACGTTTGTCATACGCTCGCAAGAGGTACATATCAAGGTCCGTGAAAGACAATTCAGTACGTTTGCTGTCTTTACTCAAGAATAAGTCCCAGTGCGATACCAGAATTTCTTCTAAACATTGCAGAATCAACCGCGGGGCTACACCTATCAGCTAAAGTTTCATTCAAGCTTGTTGCATGCTCTTGTTGTTTCCGATGGAATCATGCAAAAAGAAGATACCATAAGAAATGGTGTCACTTTTGACAGTGTGCAACGTTTTTGTAAAGATCGAGCTACTAAGCATCACATCAAGTGCTGTCTGCCTTTCTGTGCTTAGGTTGTTTGCCATTTTAATGTACTGAGACCCATGCAGTGCATTTCATTGCTTTCTAGAATCTTCTAATGCTATGTGGGGTGCCCCTTATACCCTTTCTCCAATCACTGTCAAATATAAATGACAGCTCTATTTTAAGGCAATTTAAGTCCACGAATTTGGGCTTCAATATATGTAGGTATAGCATAGGCTGGACTCTAATTGTACCTCTACTCAGAGAAGATTCTAAAAAAATAAAAACATAAAAAAATTAAGCTTGACTTAAGAATTGACAAGCTCCCACTTGA
Organism: Xylota segnis; assembly: GCA_963583995.1. Classification (NCBI taxonomy): domain Eukaryota; kingdom Metazoa; phylum Arthropoda; class Insecta; order Diptera; family Syrphidae; genus Xylota; species Xylota segnis. The sequence continues at coordinate 58,588,528 of OY757238.1, read as the reverse complement.
GAGTTAGTCATAATAATTACTCCTGGTCGTCTAGTTCACTTTTTCTCTTTTCTGGAGAAGATAGTCTCAAAATGATTTGAAAATACGGATAAGTTGAGTCCGAATATCTTTCATACTTAAAAAAATATTTGACAGGTACTTCGGTCCTCGCAAGCAGTAAGTATTCAAGTTCTAAGCTGCATGAACCAACTGTCAAAAGAGGGAAAAAATACAAATTTTTTTACCTACTTCCTCAGCTGGAGGAAAGATACCTCAAGATCGGGAAGAAAATTTTATACTACAGCCAACAGATACGAAGACGATCTCTGCAAAAGTACATTTAAAACTTGTTCACCATCTCTAGCATAATCATTTCTCTATCTTTGAAGGGATCTCTGTGTACAATCTCTGTGTACAATCCAAACTCTATCTCTGAGTCGTGGAATCTTATTCCAATTACCCGTATGCCGAGTCCACAAAAAGGTATGCAGAAGCTCACACTTCCATTACTAATTAATAAAACATTTCTTGAAAATAGCTTCAGGTTGTTACACTCACCTTATTGCACAGATCGTACGTTCGTGCCGCCATTTCTGCTCACACGCCAGGGGCAAGCTTACCCTGAATTCCACATAAAATGCCAGTCACGATGTCAAATCTGAAATAAAAACCCAAAAACCGACAAAAGACCAAAAGAAAGTCCAAAGTTAATGAAAAAATTGTTCAAATTCCAAGATTTTCGAATTTAGTGTTTCTCACTGCCCTCCCTCCCACGCGCCACAGCACAGTGTTGCCGTAAAACTTTTTTAGAGCTCAAATCAAATTTAACACACAGACATCAAAGTGAAATTCATAAAACAAGCTCAAGCGAAACGCGGTTCAATTACAAACCACCATCGCCTTCGTCTCACCATAATTCTTAGCTGACTGCTCACAGGTGAAGAATTTCAAATACAAAAACAAAAAAACAAAAAAAAAAAACAACAACCGAAACCAAAAGGTATAACAACATCAGCACAAGCGAGTGGCATGCATTTTACGACACGGCAATTAAACTTTAGGCACATTCATTAATCGGTGCAACCTTTTCGTCTCCCGGCTCTTAGTTGCACCAGACCGTCAAGAGAAGAGGCTCCCCGTCTAAACCTAAATTCCACAACTCACTCGGTGTTGTTGTTGTCGTTTAAACAAGTACCAGTACGAGTATAGGTATATGCGCAATCGGTGTGGTTTTTCGGTGTCGCTCTTGACCCCCGACTTGCATAAAACATTCCGCCGATTCAACCTTGCTTCCAATTTACTCGAGGAGTTCAAGTTGCGATTTGTTTTCGGCTTCCAAGAACCCCCCACTCGAGGAGAACCCTTAAAATGCAAAACAAGCTCTTTGCCTCGTACCTGTGCGCTGTGCACTGTGTTGGCTTGAGCCCATAAAATAGGCCCCTGCTTAGGCTGTTCGTGTGCCCCACTCTTGTGTGTGGTGCGCGCTAGACGCATGCATCTACCAGATGACGATGATGGCGAGCGTGTCTTTAGCTAATAAATAAATCCGGTGCATACCGCGCAACACATGCTTCTTCAAGACGTACGTTCTACGTACGTACAACGTACTAGATGGTTATGGGGGTTTTGTATGGTGATGCCTTAACGAGAGCTCTAGACGGTATTTCTCGAGGGGTGGGAGGGTAAAATGAAAACCCTATCCGACTCCGCGTGCCTTGCTGAAGAGGTGTTCAACATCGATTCTGGTTTAAATTAATGAACGCTCTGCTGATTAGGATGTGGATTTATGTTCCACATTTTCTACGTTTGCAGCTCGAAGCGTAGGGGTAATAAAATAAATTTCTTGACGTTGTGGTACACCCCATCCCCCCTGCGGGCCGTAAGCAGCCAACAAGACTTGTTGGTTTTAATTGTTTTTGATTTCATTAACACACACAGCGAGTGAGTGAGCATATGCCGGCGTTGGCGTTACGCTAGGATTCTTTAGAAATTTATGTTGATTATTTGACAAATTACGGATTTGTGGAACGAATAAGTGAAAGAAAGAAAGAAAGCAGAAACGGTGGCGATTTTGGGGTATATTTTTGTATACGGTGTGCGAATTAATTTGCCATTTGCACGAGTGCGAGTGTAATGGATGCCTTTTTAATTAGCGGTGTTGTGAACGCCTGAACGACCCTTTTATGCATGTTCGACTCTATTGTGGTGCGGTTCTCGTTGTGTGTCGTAAATAATGGCTGTGGCGTGCAATAAATGCATTATGGGTGTAGGCTTATCGCCTGCATGTTGATTTGGGAAGTTGTTTACAATATTTCTCTTCGACTTTGTCTTCTCTCAAGCGGAGGCAGTCAAGAGTGATGTCTGGCATATGTTGGCTGGATGGCTGGGAAGTGCTTTTCGATGGAATCTTTATATTCGATGTAAGCAGAAGCTGTTTACGAGTCAATGTCCTTGTGGCGCTAATCCAGATAAATTGATAAATATTTATCTGTTTGAAGGATGTTCAGGCTTACTTCGGTGATCCAAGTGGACAAAACCAACGCAGATCCGAAAAAAATGAGTGGGAAATGGTGAAAATTAAGCGATTAATCCTCAACCTCCGTATCCAATCCATTGTTAATTTACAAAATGAATGAAGGACATGTAAGGATCCAATCAAATAAATTTTTGAGAATATTTTTTCAAGTAGTATACAGCCAAGTGTTTGTCAGATGTTCGTGGGACGTAAGACTGTGAACTATATCTTTTTTTCAATCTCGAATGTCATGCTGTGTATGTCGACGCAGTAAACATAAAGACACGTTCCATGTTACATCTTTTTAAGTTTAAGGCTGTGTTCACAGTGAAGCGATTTCACGTCGCGCGATTCACGTTGATGGGATTCGCTGCTAGGGATCAGTCACCTGGGTACAATTGGATGTGTTACTGAAGTAGCGATTTGCCGAAAAACTAATTGAGACTGTTGACGACTGTCAAAACATAAATAAAACGAAATCGCTTTGTCGTAAACACTCAATTGCTTACCATTTCACTGGTAAAATCGCGTAAAAAACCATCAGGGAATCGCTTCACCGTGAGCACAGCCTAATAGTAAGAGAACTCTCAAGGAAGATGTAAGAAAAATGTAATTACTACAATGGAAGGCCAATGTCATACGCAAGGTTCCACAGTTCCAAGACCTGGAACTATTCTCTGGTTTCAAGGTCGCAATAGCCAAACCCTGGCTTTAACAGAAATAGCGAATCAACTGCCGAATGTTCGATCGAACACTTATTGTAATGCTTACAAGCAATAGCTAGAGATTTTTCGATCAAGTGACTCTGAATCTTTCAGTAGATTCTATCGGGTCCATTAAGTACTACAGACCAATGACTGGACAGGGCTTTCAGGACGGCAATGTATTCAAGTATCAAAACAGCTGTCTAGGTTTAACCTTCGCCTAGTCCTCGATAGAAGGACCTAAATATGCCTGCCATCGGGGCCCACATTAAAATAGCTCGACGACCTAAATCTTTTTACACATCCATTACCAAACCTCGTCTGGTATGTGTCTTCTGTGACCCTTCATTTCTCCAGTTCACTCTAACTAATACTCATCTTAAGTGACCGCTTTTAAAGCCATGTAAATAAATCAAAACTATTTCATCTCCGAATCTGTATGATTTCTCTTAAGCCTTCCAGACCAAATGGCGTGAACTTCACCTCTAAATCTAAACATTCCATCACTCGCTCGTAAGTCATCAAAGCGACTTCCCAAAGTCCCGTCAGCAGAGAAGCATTCCATGCCTTTCGAGTCGTAAAACCCTGTGTATCTCCGTCCATATCAATTTAAATTGGCTTAAAACTCAGCTAACAGCTAGCTAGAGTTTTTTAATCGTAATAATTTCTCAAATCCGCTCATAAAAGCATAACCCTGCCTCCACGTGCGGCAAGTTCATTCATATTCCTTAATGGTGGTGTCAACTTCTCTCGTTCGTTTCTCACGTTTCTTTCGGTAATCTTTGCCACACGTAAACCCCAAAAAGACCAGACAAATAAAAGCAGCGTTATATACAAAATTTGTTCTTTCTTTTTTTTTAGCCGCAATTTCTCTTCATTGATGCAACTGACCCCTAAAACATATGTTATGTACGCCACTCTGGCCCGAGGTACACGTGTCGTGCCACCGGAATTACCCAAGGAATGAGACCAACAGAGAATGAGAAAGAAGATGAAAGACGAAAGACCCCATCAAAAATTCAAAAGCCGAGCTAGTGAGCCCAGCTTTGACAGATCCTAATCATTTCGCCCCAAAAACACATGACACATGTCACGTAGCCGTCAGAAATAAACACCGACCAACCAGAGTGACTTCCTGTGCAAATATGAGTACGCCGCCAAAAAAACAAAAAAAAAAAAAAAAAAACTAAAACGACGCACACCACTTGGACAGACATTTTTCTCCATCACACCGTGGTGTGTGAGGTGTGGAAAACCCCTTTCGCGTACGACACCAGCATTAAAAATATTTCTTTTTGCGTGCCCTGCCGTGCCATGATGACAACTGACAGCAGCCGTTCGGTCAGTGGTATGGCGCGACGCGTAATGTGGTACTTGCACACAGTGCGAATGCGAAACGGTTGTGCAGACTTAAATTGCAAACACGTGGAACCGTGGGCTGCTTCGTCGGCTGTGCATATTTTAACCCCTGAAAGTTGGGAAATTGTTTTTTAACTGTACTTTGACTACACCTACACACACACAGTCGGAAGGAAGGAATATGCGGGAACTTGAATTAATGAAAAGTCTAAATATAGCTGACAGTGGGCGGGGAAGGAATCCATGTAATGTCAGACACGAGGAAGGGTTGTGCACTTGCACCCCCCTCGAGTTAACTAGCTGCTAGGTATTCAATTTCTCTTTCATATCGTGAGCGAATCTTTCCGTTTCAACAAGGCCATTAATTGGGCTGATGTCCCGCGCGCACGGGCTCAGTGTCCTAATGACTCACACACGGAGGACCCTATACGCCGTCATGGTAATTAGACTTTGCCTTCGCTTCTATTTAATTAAATCAACCAAAAATGAGAACTCCAATTCACCAAGGGGAAAGTTTATTGTGCTGCCCCCCTTAAGAAATCAAAAAAAAAAAAAAAAGTTTAATACCGCTCATACGTCAACTTTATTTGCGTTTTTTCGCTGCTCTCCGTGTCGGTTTTGTGAGGTTAATGACTTTGACACTCTGGAGTGGCGCAATTGTGACGTTTGCTGTCGTCAAATGGTGTTTGATTGATGGATTCTAAAATTAGTAAAAGGTTAGAAAAACGACAGACGCTGGTGTGGGGTTAGAGGTTTCCAAATAGAGCATACAATGGGATTGCGAAAAAAGCACATACATACATGCATAAATGAACTGAATTAGCGGTAATATTGCGCTGTAAGATTTCGTTTAAAGTTTGACGTTTATCTCTCCGGCTCAGTGTCATCTGATAGTTAAGAATCATAGTTTTTTTTCCCAATTTAATGTAAAATTCGACAGTCTTTTTGGGAATCCACCGTAAATAAGATCGATAGTCCCAAGATATGGTGGTTTTTAACAAAGTTTAGCGTTCCCCGAACGCCAACAAATTTAGTTCGAAGTCTGCTCACGTCTGCTCTCTTAGAATTGTGTAAACAAACAACAACTGAACTCAATTTAGCATTATTTTTCATATTAACCTTCGATGTTATTGCTCTGATTTGCCCTCGGTTGAATCATCGACTAGAATGGCTGCCAGCTTATGAATCAGTAACTCTGATTAAGTATTAACTAGGGTGAGTTGCCGCATCGGATTCAATCCTATAATCATGAGCCGGTGATTAGGTTCATGAAGTGAAAGTACTCCACTGACGTTCTCATTTTATGGAGTGTGTGATTTGGATTCAACCCAGGGTTAATTGAAGCCGCCAACTTGGTTAAGGCCAGAAGTAAGTGTACTTTAGAAAGACATTAGGCTATGTAGGGGGACTAGACTTGAATTGATCAACAGGTACTAGGCTCAAATTTAATTGTAGAATAGGAATAAGAATGCCCATTCCTGGCTTCTTAAGATCAGTCTCAACTGAGGAGCTGTTGATTGAGGCCAAGACATGTCAACTCCTTAACTTGGAAACTATCAAAGTTTCCGTTTTGGGCATTTTCCAGGATTTGCCTTTAAGTATAAACATCTGTTATGTTCCAAAAACCACTAGCCACTACAAAATCCGTCAACAAAAAACTTTACATAAAACCCCCTTCTTACGCACGTACGTTACACATGATCATGAGATAAGCGATTGCAGCTTAAACCATACCATGTACTTGAGAAATGTTTTGTTTTTTTAAATAAACTCATTTAGCATACAACAACACTCTATATGGGGAATTTCCATTGCAGTAGAAAAACAATTCTGAAAAAAATCCCCCAAGCTATGAACAACATATACACATATTCCATGGCGTTAAGTTGACTTTGAGGTTTATCAAATCGTTTGTGGCATTCCCCAGCCTCAAAGACTTTGTTTTTATTATAAACATCATTACCAATCAATTGTGAGTAAACAAATGTGAATAATTCTGATTAAACGAACTCATCAATACAGCTTACCAGGTTCAAAATTTCAACTGAAGCACAATAAAGAACACACAAGTGAAATGCTTGACAAATTGAATTTTTGGAATCGAGTTCGCCGAATGTGAAGATGAACTGTAGGTGAGAAAAAAATCACCGAAAAATATATGAGAAAATGGATAGCCCAGGCCCCATCGAACTAGATACTGACATCCTGCACCTACCTAGTCGTGGCTCAATTCAAATCAGATATTCTGTTTGCATTACTGGCTACCAATGTCCAGAAAAAATAAAAATAATTTGTCTCGAAAAATGTGTTTAAAAATTGGTTACACATACGCCACCGAGCCAGATACTGACATCTTGAGTCTACCTTCTCGTGGCTCATTTCAAACCAGATTTTCTGTTTCTGTGCTTCAGGAGCACAAGCGAGCCAAGCTGTTGTCTCGCTATGCTCGAGAAAAATTAACAAAAATTCAAAAAACTATGAGAAAATGGATAACTCAGACCCCGTCGAACTGACATTCTGCACCTACCTCGTCGTGGCTCAATTCAAATCAGATATTCTGTTTGCATTGTTGGCTACCAATGTCCAGAAAAAGTAAAAGAAATTTGCCTCGAAAACTGTGTTGAAAAACTTGTTACGCATACACCACCGAACCAGATATTGAGCCTTTGAATCCACCTTCTCGTGGCTTAATTCAAACCAGAATTGGTACACATACGCCACCGAACAAATTTTTTTAATTTCGCAAATGCCTTCCTTACAGGAAATTTTTTCACGATCAGTCCTGATTCCAGGTAGTTAAGCATCTCGTTAAAACTCTCTCGGCAAGAGTGAAGGCTGGCTGGTCACCCGCTTACTTACATTCAGGAAAAACAATTTGTGAATGAAAGGATGCCGACGTGAACACTTTCAATTCCTTCTTCAGGACCTGTAACTGGTCTCCCGTCTCCATGCATTTCACTTATTCCAACCTGGGATAGAAGAGTCCGGTAAAGGCGAAGTCTTTCACATCCTTGTTGTCTTTCCAGGTCAGATTCCCCACTGCTCACAATTCTCTTACTTACTCTCTCTTTCTCTCTATATACTTACCTGATCGAATATTCCTAGTACATTTCCCATTTTAACTTAACCTCCAAAGCCTTCCTCCTTGTTCCCTCGAATATAGTGGACACATTCAGACCGAAAACTAATTTTTAAGTCTAGAAAACAAACACCACAGCTTGTTTATTGATCAAATGGTTTAGAACCGATTTATTTAGGTTTTCAGTAAAGCAATCTGTTAAACATGTAAGATCTTAAAAATACTAAAAGAATACATAACATTAGAATGTGGACATGGTCCGGTAAAGTCCTTCATCTTCTTCTTCAAAACGATGCGCTGTTTTAGGCCGGTGATTGGGGTGGTTCCTGACTAAAGTATGGTGCAGCATTTGGTGCCAACAATGTGTGACACAACTCACAAACTCTGGCGAGTTTCTGCCTTGGGCCGGATGGAACTGTCTTATTCAAACATTTATCACAAAAGATCACTCCGCAATGACGACAATGCTGTTTGCGTACGGTTACCGAAAAGTTTGAATTACAAGTTGGACAATTGGTGATATCTTCATCATCCTGCCAGCGGACTTCGGCATTTGGCTGACGGAATTTTTCAATAGTTATCTGGAAGAGAAGAATGGATGTTATTTGTTGAGTGGTTTCCATGGAAAGGTTTAGGGAAGTGGTCACACTTTGAAAATGATTAGGTACGCTGCACTACGGCTTGAACTCGAGGCTTAGACAGATTCATAAGGACTTCCAGAAAAGACGAGCGAAAAATGTTGATAAGAAATCGATTAAATTTGGTCCTACAATGTTTGGTTCCCATAAAGTGTGACCTTCCCCTAAAACGCCCTCCTTACCTGTAAACTTTGCGACAACTTGACAAAGTCCCTCTGAACATGCTCGCTCGTTGCGAGATCATCCTGAAGATTCTTAATCTTAGCCTTATACTCCACATTGATCCGGTTAAGCTTTTCCTGAAAGAAAGACCAACAAAATGAAAAGACAAGCCAGGACCACCGTCAGTCTGTAAGCCGTACATTTACTTCCTGTAACTCGATAACCGTGACTCGGAACTCGGAAATCTGCTTATTCAGATCCGATTCCTTGCGTTCGAAGGAGTTCTTCATAGTTTCATACTTTTGCTGAGTCACCAGATATTCCGTGAGTCTATCCCTGTTAAAGAAATACAATGACTAAACTGCACCCCTGTCTAGAACCCCCCCTTCCAACTTACTGCAATGACTTCATCTCCATCTGGACCTTCTTGTTGTAAGCCCTCTTGTCATTGATACTGCTGTCCAATTGGTCCCGCAAAATCTGTACCTCATCTGCATAACTTACACACTTTTGCTTTTCGAACTCGCATCCGACCCGAGCTTGAATAAAGTCATTCTGCTGACGCAGTAGTAGCTCATGCAGTTCCTCGACGTTGTTTGGTAAATTTATGTACTGATTCTCGATTTCCTCGGCGGTGGCCAAGTACCTTCCAGACAAATAATCATTGTCAGCTTGAAGCGTTTCCAATTGCTTGTTGACCCGCTCACGATCATCGGAAAGTCTCAAGAGCTGCTTAGTGATTTCATCCTTAGCTTCGAGGAATTTCTGTTGTAAGTCCATCAGTTCCGTTTCGCTCTTCTTGACGTGATCTTTAAGGTACTGAACCTCACTTTTGTGAGCTTCACGCTTCTCTTGCCACTGATCCTCGAGATCCTTACGAAGAGCCGCCTCCTTACATATGTCTTCTGCTGATTCTTCAATAGTCTTCTTTAAAGCTTCGATCTTTACTTGGCTTTCCGTGAGCTGTTGCTTGGTTTTCTGAAGATCTTCATCGAGATTTCGACAGGATTCACATTGGAATTCCATTGATGTACTCTTGCTGACCGTATTGTTGGCGACGACGACATCGATTGGCTGTGGAACTCCTGTGTTAGAGGTTGAAGCAGCAGCTATTTCCTGTGGGGACATTTTTTGATTACGCAAAGCCTGAAGTTCTTCATCGGTGGAACGGAGTTTCTCCTTTAAAGCTTTGATTTCTTCTTCAAGCGGGACCACCAAAGAGCGCAAGACTTCGGCATCTTCCTGAGCCTGAAAGATGGACGATAAATAAAAGAGATTTTAGGGAAAGGCTTAGTTTTGTTGAAAGGTCAGTCTATAATTTTGAAACTTAAGAAACGTCGGCACCGAATTCCGTTTTGATTACGTACATATTTGTTTACCTTCCGCATAGAGTCGTCTAGACTATCATGGCTACCGGTCGCTGAGTCAGCACCCAACTTACGAGCGAGGGTTTTCTTAACATGACTCAAAACTGGGGCTAAGCTTGGTGTTTCCTGCAAGACGAAGTGCATTACTAAGGATCTAGAGGTAGGATTAACCCACCTGTTGATATTGAAGGATGCCTTCCTTGAGCTCTCGGTTCTCCTGCTTGAGGCGGTTATTGTCCTCCTGGAGCTTCTCTAAGTCCGCCTTACAAATAGAAGACTCTTCAATCGTTTCTAAAATAACAAACAGAAAATAGAAGTCACAGCTTCAAGGAGTCCCGGTTTCAAATCTACCCTGCACCAAGAGTTGCAATGATGATATCTCCTCCTGGGTCCTCAAGTCATTAAGTTCCCTCTCGTTGTCCGACCTACACTCGGCCACAAGGACTACACTCTTCAGTTCGTCCAACTCGCGCTGGACGGCCTTCTTCTCCGCCATGCAGTTAGCGTACTCAGCCTCCTTTTGGATGAACAGATCCTTAAGCTTGGCTCGTTGAGTATTGAACTCGATGTGCATTTTCTTGTTCTCAGCTTCTAGACCCTGAATTCGCTTTTGCAGATCTATTTCGAAACACAATGTTGGTGGGTTTGCGTACACCAGAATCTGTCAAATGTCAGACTTACCTTCTTCCCGGGATAGTGTCCCGCTCGCATCCTGTCCAATCTCATCCTCCATGGTTCTAATTAAATTCTCTCTTCACTGAAATTGTACAAATGCGTTTGAACTTCAGATACTCGACTCAACAAGGAATTAAGCAAAACAAATCCGGGAAATATGTATTGTCAAAACCATTTTTAGAAAAGAGTGGAACCCCCCACACACAAACTGCGCTTCCTCTTTGAGACAAAAATCAAAAGCCATAAAAATGCCATAAAAAATTATAGGGGTCATAATTTTTTCTGACCCCCTGTTAGATATAGACTGGGGGGGCTGTTGCTGCTGCCTTTCGGCGACACTCCTCCCGTCGCCCAATAAATGGGTGTCGAGCGAAGGAACTCACAGAGAAGGTGATCGTAAATTTTCCCCTCGTTAATGGGTGTTGGGGGACAATGTGCGGTTGCAAAGTTATGCGATCGCCCATGGCGTATGCGGCGGTATGGCGGTTTAGCGGTATGGTATGGCCCCATCAATTAGAATTTAAAAAGCCAAATGTGTGGATTTTATTTCCTTTTGCGACTGCGTATGCGGGCGTGTATGTGTGAATTTTAAATTTCGATTAAATGACTCATAAAAATCGGAACTGGAGCGTTATGGTATTATGGATGCGCGATATGTTTTACTCTGGGTTAATGGGTAATTGATAGGTATATGTGCACAGTTCGGGGGAAAAGATGTCGCATTTAGCAATAAAAATATCGTAAAACGGGATCGGGGAATTTTGAAATCAATTTTCAAGCGAAACATATGTGTTTTAATGGAGAATTAAAGTGATTTTAAGGAGTATTTGCTTCAAATAGTGTGTGGAATGAAAGTATACTTAATGGAGAGGGTGGCTGTGTAATTAGTGTAGAAGGGCATAAGATTGAAGAGTAACAGCTGAAAGGGCTAAATCTATTTTTCGAAGACGCAAATGGCTATGGATAAACAAAAGAATTTTGTGAATATAAAAAAAGTTTAATGGCCGTCGATAGCATTAGCATAAACAGGAGATAAAGATGGGGTTTTGTGGGGAGCCATTAAAAGTTTGACAAGAATTAGGAAATACAAACAAAAGACTGTAAGGGGGATGTTTAATGAGGTCTGATAATGTGTACCAAACGGAAAAGAGGCGAATAACTCTGGCTAACAAGGGAACTAAGAAGAAATCTTTTCCATCTTATCCATCTAGCTTTAGGAATGCTGGCAATTCTTGTTTCCGAGATCAAAGGGAAGAACTAGAATTTTACACGGACGGTTTCGTAGATTACACCTTTTTTGTGAACACGTTGTAGTAAACCAAAACTATAGGAATACTGCGAAGCAGATACCTTCTGGGTACGAGTACATCGAGGGATCTAGGTTTTGTACACTCTAAGTGGGTGTACGTTGATGCTGTTCTGCAGAACTGAACAATTTTAAAGGTAGATTAGCTTGGTTTTCAAGTCTTTTTTTATAGGAAAGAGAAGCTGTTTAGATAAAAACTAAACTTCATGATCATTTAAGAATATAAGATCCTTTTCCTTAGTGAAGCTTTGAAACAGCGAAGTATAAGTCGTCTAAGGTAGGTAAAATCGGTCAAAAATCTGGTGAAATCAGTAAAAGCGTCGTAGCTCTGTGGTTAGGACTTTGGATACCTAAGCTATAACACCAAGTTCGAGTGTCAAAGGAATGAAACGTGAAGAACATAACATGCATACGACGAAGAGAAACTTGGTCGTGTTGGTCCAAGTGACTTATGACTAAGGTCAGCAGGGTCTGTCTCTCTACTTACCTGGGTCACTCTAATAAGATTTTATCTTTCTACATATGATGCAGGTACTCTATGCTTCGAGAAGTTTCTCTTTGCACCCTTCTACCAATTTGGTGAATCTGACTTTAAGACTCTCGATTTCTTGCAATAGTTGACTAATCTGGCTCCAAGCCTCACTAACCCACATTTTAAAAGGTTGGTAGCAATGGCTTAGTTAGCTTAAACAATACTTGAGATCTAAATTTTAACCACGCCTACTTTTATATTGCTTGAATCCGATTGATCCCATCTGAATCCCTGGATTTTACCTACAAATAGTGACGGCCACGCCTATTTTTCTCTACAAACCTTCTCCACTCAAGTCGGGAAAGTATTTTCTGAGACGTCAAGGCTTTTTATAGAGTTTTTCTAGAACCAGTGCTGCCAGAATGTTCTCTTTCTTCTCAATGCTACTTGAGAAGCTACTTGGTTAGCACCTTTCACCAAAGGGCTCTACTAAATCTTAGTACAGTTGCTGTCAGGGGAAACCATATCGTAACGAAGGTGAGTAAATATAATTGAAGGCAGATGTGACTATCTGTGAAGATAGTGTGCCCTGTGGTTCTCTAATTAGAAAAGTAAGTCCGTTTATAGTACCAGCCAACCGTTCATTTTCACGCCTCTTCACCGAAATGTACCAAACCACAGGAAAAAAAAACCCCTCGATTCTATTTCTGTAAAATTGAATAAATATCTTCGAACGAAGCTTCCTCACAGTAACCCTCACAATGAGTATATTTTCTTTTCCAGGAAAAAACAACCACAACGCAGAGGGCCATTTAATGAACTAACATGTCAATTATACGTGTACACCTCGATCAAATTAATTTCCTCATTAAACGAGGAGAGAAACCCCGAACCGAGCCACCAACAAAAGGGGTGCTGCACTAGAGGCACTAGAGGCGCGCCAGACAAACAATACACTCTACAGCAAGACACAGCGTTTACCCACACGTTCAGCATTTGCTGTTCTCGCTCTCTCTCTCTCTCTCTTTCTTATTCTCGTCCTCATAATTCGTTCTAAGCCACGATATAAATCAGACACGACATAATATTTAATTAATTAATTATCGAGCCACCAACCCAACCAAACCAGAGGGAGCGAACGGACATGAACCGAACCAAACCCGCTAGGATGGCTGCAAGACTATGTTGGCGGTGGTTCTTGACTCTGTTTTTTTTTTTTTTTGTTTTTTGTGGCGTGTTCACGCCATCTTCTAGACTTCTGGATGAGCCTCCAGTAAGCGGCCAACTCTAGGTACCTACTCTTGGTGCACACGAAAATTGCCCAAGATAATAATAAGGGGCAAAGAACAAAAGTAATTGCACGGCCCCGGTGCAATGCTGTTAGACGTTCAATTATTAAATTAAAAATAAAAATTAAAACAAAAAACAAAAAACAACAAACTGAGTCTGTTGTTGTTTATGGAGGATTTGAGGTTAAATGAAACCCACTAATCAGCAGCGTTACGACGACGTAGTGTGCGTGGTTTACATAGTTAATTGCTTTATTAGATCATAATGGTTAATTAGCAATGAATTCCTAGAATCGACGCGAATCGCTGGCTCACGAACCGATTCGCTGCACCGTTGCATGGCGGAAAAATTCATGATGGCCGGCGCGGCGGCGCTGTAATGCAGGCGCACCGCCACCACTGGCGGCAGTCTTTATCGTGAATGTTTGCACCGAATACCGATGCAGTTGGTGGGTTTTCAATTGGGTGGCCAATAATGAGATCTAGTTAAGGTATAATGAGCGTCTAGCTTTTTGTTTTTTTTGCTTTTCACTGCTGCAGTCACAACATAATGAGATTCGTAGAGTGGTGGTCTGGCGGTTGTGTCATAGTGAAGACAGTGTCGGCACACCTTTGCTCATTTTGTTCTCTCAGTTTGAGTTGCTGGACCTTGACTAATTTTTAGCCTCGCCGGAGGTATCTGAAACGATGGTAATTATGAAAGGATTACTATCCCATCCATAGTCTGGGGATGGGCATTCTATTTCCGTGCTGCTTCAAGCCTCACCAACTCTTGGTGCAAGGCTCAAAAACGGCTGCAGTTCTTTTTTCATAGAATAATGCGTTTCGCTTCAGCAAAAGGTTTAAGGAATCCTAGCCAAAACACCTAAAAGTTTAAAGGCTTCTCCTTTCGCGAGCGTCTGACTAACGTCCGAAAGTATACTGCCAAAAAAAAAGATGGCCCTTCGGAGTGACAACTTAAGGTCTGCAAAACTTAAGAAAAATCCTACCTGAATAGCCAACACTACAAAATTAGGCTAAGAACTACAACCACTTATAGTCCCAAGAAACAGAGAAAAACATTTAAGTCAGACTTAGGAAAGTCAAAGGCTTTCACAAGAACTGCTACAAAATGAAAAAAATTGAACTCTGGCAGGACCATGATCTCATGAGGATCATCCCTGGACACTTTGGAATAGAATACTAAGAATGGCCTTGTGATCAATTTAAAATCCAGGGCAGTAGTATAAGAAAGAGGGCTGTGACTGTTCTAGACGACATCCAAGGGATTCCCAGTTTTCTAGTAGTGAAAGGGTGTCCTTGACAACATCATCAATCTACCATCTTAGGCAGGATAGGTTTTGAATAATCTTCACAGGAGTTGCCATCTGTTCTTTGACGTAAATATACCAAGACTTCAGTTGAGGCGCAGTTATAAAGAAAACTGACAGTTTGAAGAGAGATTACACCTCATACCTTGGACGTTTTAGCCGTCAATGTAACAGAAATTATGATGCAAAACTTCGAACAATAGGTACTACATGCCAGCTCTTATAAAGAACAAGTAATTTTCGAAGCTACATATCTTGTTTGGACACTAATTTGGGCTGATCAAATAAATAATCAGAAAAAGTTCTCCTTGAAGACAAATCTTTACAGATGAAACAAGGCAATCGACAGGTACAAAAAACTTCAGGTTTTTAGGTCTGTAACAGGTGATCGTGACCCAATTTAGCGCAGAAGGTATTTCCAAAAAGGTTTTGACAGCTACTGCGATTCATTCTAAATAGTCTTTACTCCGTTTGTGAAAATCCAAGCAAAACCAACGACACCCCACTGAAAGAAATCGAAGCCAACGTCACTCTACAAAGTTCCTGAAGGTTGAACGAGAAACAGCCTACTGTTTTTAATTCCGGGAATTTTCAATCATCTCCTTGCATCGATGACACTATGCAACAAAAGCACAACAAATTATCCAAACTCCATACCTAAACACTGACTCATAACCAGCTCCAAACAAGTAGCACCTTTAACGGAAATTCCACCAAAAACCGGCTTTCAATTCATACCTATCCGTGTAAAACACACCTCTTGTTTTTCAATTGAACAATATCAACATCACCCAAAGTACAATAGCTCGATAATTATCGTTCATACACCCGGTACCTGTACCGTCATTCCGTTTCGAAAACATTCGCTCTCATATCCGGCCAGCACTTACAAATTTCCCAGAACTGTCCATGTTCAGAATTTGACACTCCGACACCGCCACCCGACACAGATATAGTACTCTTTTTGAACAACTTTATCTGCGGTTTACATTTATTTTAGTCGCGCCTTCCGGGGGAGAAACCCCAACCTCAACCGAGGTTCGAATCTAAACAAAAGCATGTGTACAATACTCGTACTTCGGCTTAATATTATTTATAAACAAATCCGGAAATTTACTTTTCCTGGAATATACACACAAAGTGCTTTCGAAAAGCGACACGGAGCGGGGAGGCGAACAAAAAACTGCGCGCCGATTTGTTGGTATTTCCGTTGCAGTCATGAAATAAATCATCGAAATCAAAAATAACAACGAAAGCGTTTAGCATCAACAACACAACACAACGCATCGTCATTGTTATTATATTTCGAATATCAATAAAAGCAAGTGAACTGAAAAACAACAAAAACAAATTAAATTTTAAAGCCACATTAACAGCAAATACTAAATCAAGTTGTAGTCGCACTGGTAAGGCACCCGTCTCGGCCATCGATCAAGACCAAAACACTGTGTTTTTGGCGGGAAAAAACAACCTCTAGTCTAGAGATCACAAACAAAAGCCGAAACGAGCTTTAAAGATGATGGAGAGGGTACCATTCCGAATTAATTGGAACCTTCAGACAGATAGTATGTATGGCATGTGTGTACGTAGTACAAAGGAATCAGAATCAAAATCAGACTTGGTATTGCGTTAACTGAATGCTAATAGTGCCATAACCTCGACGTGCATCACTCTCCAAAGTGCACCATCAAAATAACAACAACAATAGCACAGAATCGGAACGTGGAAACAGCCCAAAGGAAGAAAACAGTCGTAAATTTGAGCGCCGCCGGTGAATCTCCGAACGAGAGCCATAAATGTACTCGTATACACCAAGATGCAGTTTGATGATGTTCCAGCAGCTGTCAGAGTCAGAGTCAGAATCAGAGCCACCCATCAAGATGCTCATCACGGCGGTCCCAGTCGGTCTTCGACTCGAGCTACCCTTTCATTCAGATTTTTCCTCACTTTGCTCCGCATCCGCGTTTCGTCCGCCGCCGTCCGCCGTACCCCTCTTGTGGTATTTTTATGTTGTTGTTATTCTTCTGACGAAATAGGTTTATTTGATGTTCTCTCCTCGAAGTTCAGTTGATGTTTTGATGGGCGATGGGCGATGCGCGATGGGCATTACCATCGTATCGGGCTGATGTCGATTGGTTTTGTTGGCCGGCCGATATCGTACTTGGCCCGAATCTTTAGCTGTATAGGTATTTCTGTGCGAAATATATCTTGTTTACCATCACGGAACTCACGTTGTGCTGTGCTTGTATGGTGAGTGTTTTGCTGGCCCCGATGCAAACAAATATCCACCTTGTGTGTTAAGTTGAGATTTGTTTTGATTCATTCACCTTTGGTTGTAGTTTGTCTTGTTGTTGTTGTTGTTGTTGCTGTTGTTGCTGCTGCTGGTGGTTGTGGTAGTGGTGGTACTGGTAAGTTGTTTGTTTTTAACGAAACAGGTAAATGTTTGCATTTGTCATGAGTTCAGCAGGTAGGTATATTAATAACAAATAAATGAGAGGGACTATCAAAATACATTGTTGCGTATCACTTTGTGCAAACATCAGCCACGACGTTTAGCATGAGAGATTAATATCCATTAATTAGTAAAGTTTGTGTCTTTTTTTTCGATTTGAAAATACCATTGAGTTGAGCGAGAGAGATACGAGTTGTTTTCGGGGCGGCAACACCTTGTGTTTGCTTTGTGGAATTCCGGATCGAGCTGAATTATAATTCATTCAATAAATTATCAAATACTCAATGGAGAGCTTTTAGTTTTGGTTTTTTTGTTTTATTTCGAAACAATGAAATTGATAGAATGCCGGACAAACCACTACTTGGTTGAAAACTGTCCCGAATGTCAAAATGGCAAATGGATATAATAATCTAGACTAGTTTCCAGACAGATCTGACAGCTAATGGATGGCATCTTGAATCAAATAACTCATGCCACACATTTCTAATAAACAGGCTACTGACCTGTAGAGAATCCTGTCTAAAAAAGTTGTGCCTTTCTGTTTCTACATATATTTTCATCGTGAGAGTTCATGGCCTTGAACTTGAACTTGGGTAAAGAATTTGTAACCGCACGAGTGGACCTTAATTTTGGAAGTAAATGTGTGGTAATAAGTTGTGAGACTAACGCAGGTTGGTTCTACAATTCTTGCTGTCAGAAGATGATGAGGAATACGTTGATTAGTTGAGATTCGCTAAATGTCAATTTTTCTGACGTATACTTGAATGACAGAAAGGAGTTTTCCAAAATTTCAGTAGTTCTCTGACAGAAGTTGGTGTACTTGAAATGGCGTTGCATTCGGCAAGAAATGCAAATAGAAATCTCCCTCAGTTTTTGCTGAATTTATAAATATTTCAAGCAATGGCCAACAGTATCATAGCCATTCGCCGTTTGTCAGAAGACAGGGTATGTATGCGTTCAACAAAATGGCGGTGCGAGTTACGTAAGAAGTGAAACTTTTATTGCAAGCAATTCAAGCACCTTTTACTCAAAAAAAAAGACGGATCGGCTTAAAAAGTTTGGGTCTGTAGGCATCAGCTTTTGCCGCTAAAAATGACGCAAATATTGTTCTTGCGGCTTCCAAATATTCACGATCTGGATCTGATACAAGTTTTGGCCAAGGTCTTTCCCCAAAACTTTCAAACAGGGTATCACAGGATATATTATTTTCGCCATACATACTCTTAGCAATGACGTTTCTACGAGAAGGGGAGGAAGAGTAGATCAAAGTTCAGTTCACGTACCCAAATCAGAAATACAGATGAGCAGGAGTAGTACAACAAAAGACGTGCCCCTGCAAACTTTCAAGACAATAGCTATGGCTTTCATCAAAGAAGTTTAATGAAATTTTCAAATAACTCCTGACCTCCCCCATACCATATTGAAGACAAAAATACCCTCCACCACCTACAGTGTTGGCTTAGATAATTTCCGCCATCATTTTTCCAGCTTAATGTAATTCAAGCGTCTAATCCGCGCGTTCCACTCACAAGAATACGTGCAGCACTCAGCACAGGGTCTTTAATTTTAGAACGATACCCCCCATTACATTTAATGCTTTAACAAATAGTGTATAGAGTTTATTCTTGATTCCGCACCATTCGATGGGGACTCCTCGCCCAATTACATATTCCATAAACGCACCGTGCGCTCAATGCTCTCCTCAGCCAGCACTATCCAGGACCATAGAGCAGCACAACGTGCGTTTCCACATCTTTTGCAGCTGTGTGATATGATACGAGCGTCATTATCATCGCCATCATCGTCTCAACAGTACACGGACAGTCAGAGCCAGTCAACGAACCCCCACTCTTCGATAAATCGGCGTGTATATCTCGCTGCTCGATGTGACACGTTGTTTAATGGATTCGGGATATTTTTATCATGGACAACGGGAGAATTCAGGAATAAAACACCAGGGGGAAAAGCTGCAGTTGGATGTGTATGTGTACGTGGTGTTAGTCCTCATCAGTTCAAAACCTAGCCACCCAGGAGCCGTCAACCGTACCGCGCGGATTGAGAATAGTTGAATCTTGTTTTTTTTTTGTGATAAATAGCACGAAGGAGGGGTGACCGACCACCACACACACCGCCGACGAGGAGTCTCTATAGTCAGTCGTCTGTCAGCTAATTTTTCATGTTGGATGACTTAATCTTGTGAGGGGTATCCTTGGAGATATTTCTACATAAATACATATTTCTATGTGCGTTGACTGTATCTCTGGTGTTAATCGGTAGGATTCCTTTCTGAGCAGGGAAACGGATGACACTTTATAAAGAAATGAGAGACATGCCAGGGGGTGGGAATTGAATAAACGTGATGGGAAGATGTAATTTTATTAGAACCTGGTAGCACGTGTTACCTTGTGTTGACCTAATAATAAAGGCACGTAGGGGACATCCTGGCAATATGGGTAAGCTTAAAGGGATTGCATTACAAAAAAAAAAAAAAAAAGAATGTATACGCACCCACATTGGTAAGATGAGAACAATGTCCAGGATGAAGCAGCAATATTTTTGACAAATCACCATTGGGCAGGCAGATATGGCTGTCCCGTAAAAAATACCGATGCTGTCCTAGCTTTGGAATAAGAAATTCGAAGGAATGTGTATCCTTGTAACAGAGAGACTCATCTCTGGTGTTTGAAACTAGATATTTGACAGAGAGTTGAAAACTTTGACTGATCGTTTCAAGAGATTGAATGTAGATGAAGCTCACAAATGTTATTCTTTACGTAGAAAGGCTACTTTGACATCAAATGAATACCGACTTCACTTCGATTAAAGTCAACTCTTGTGTTGACCATTGAAAGTCCTTTCTTTTGTAAGTAGATGCACTCTGTATCTATTTCAAAAGGCGGGACAATACGATTTTGACGTGTTCAATGTGTAGCTTTTCCACAGCTAAGAGAGGCGCAAAGAAGGAGCAATCCACAGGACATGCCAGCATTGAATTGCAGCGTTTTTCAAGTCGAAATCTACGCCATCTGTCAAGCCAATCAGCTAGCTGACGGCTAATGCAATATCAGACTCGGATACTGTCATCTCTCCCATCCAGCATTACGAGATCCAATGCAGTGAAAGACTGGCGCGTAACGAGACTCTGATCAGTACAACCTCACCCTTT
Source organism: Xylota segnis (assembly GCA_963583995.1). Classification (NCBI taxonomy): domain Eukaryota; kingdom Metazoa; phylum Arthropoda; class Insecta; order Diptera; family Syrphidae; genus Xylota; species Xylota segnis. The sequence goes on along the minus strand of OY757238.1, from coordinate 58,568,055 downwards.
GTTGGGTATCAGGTCACTGTGACATATCTGCAAATTGTGAAGCTGACGCATTGGCTTAAAGAGGCTCCTCTGGTTTAGATAGCATAAACGTCACCGACATCGAGGCGCCAATGTCGTATGCTAAATACCTTCTTAACGCCTACGCAGTAAGGCTGGCCAACCATTGATCAGTTTGACCATTGCTCGACTGACGATATTGAAAAACTCCAAAAATCTGGAGTTTGAGAGCTTCTTGTTTTGGAAAGTGATTTAGATATTTCACAGACCAGACTAACTTGGTCTTGGTCGGACCAAACCCGAGGCCAAAGCCTTTTATCGAAGTCATGAGTTCAGTGATTGCTCTTTGTTTTAAGGTACGATTTGGTTATTACTAGAAAAGCGAAGGAGAAAGAACTCCTTCTTGGAAAGTCCCTTGAAATGCTAGTCTTTGAACTACGGGTACGGCTACGGGTAGACCCAAGGGTAGTGCTGAACATAGTTATTCTGACAGCGAAATCACAATGATTTTCTGACAGCCATGTCAAGTCGGCTTGAATAGACATTTACTACCCACTGTGTCCTTAAAAAAGAGATCTAAGACTTTAACTAAAGACCAAGACAAAGGCTTAAAGCGTTGCCTAGTTATTTGACGGGTTGAGTAAGCCCTTAACCCGAGCCAACGCCTTAAGTCAGATCTTTGCTTTCTTCAACCTACTTACTGAAAGCAACTCCTGTAGCCTAACAGTTTGATAGACCAATGTGACCTCATGGGGGCAGATCATACATAGTTATGTAGACGAACCTACATATGTAGATCCCATCAGGATCTCCGGCTAGATTTTCATGGCAGCGGGAAACGTGGCATACTCGTACATAAAAATTTATTGGCGGCAGGCCTCCGTTACCTATTCGCCCTTAAGCTCGGTTCTATAGCACACCATTCAATTTCAAATTAACGGTAATTTCAGCTCATAGAAATGCTTTTCATTTTCTTCTCTTTCACTTCCTCAATTCCGTTTCGTCAAAATGAAAATCGACAAACGCCAAGAAAGCCGGCACTATGAACATGGACACACAATTCATCGAAGAGTTAGACATGAAGGTAGTACAATGGACTACCTTTAGCGCTAGGGTCTGGCTCTCTAGATGAAAGAGAGAACATTACAACTCAGCCTCGAGGTGAAATCACCCATCCAAATATTTTTCCGTGATAAAACATCACGAGGCATGCCGCCGCATCTATCTAGTACGCCCAGCAATTGTCTACGGCACATAACTGCACTCAATTGTTGTGCGCTACGTCGTAGTAGTCGTCGTGGCGTTCCACCTAATTTTATTGCGCACGATGTAACATTGTAACAGCAATCAAGTGAACTATCTCTCCTTCGTGCCGACGACGACCCAAAGCACCTTACCACCACCATACCATAGCATACGGCCAGAGGCGGACCCTCCTCGGTTGTCGTTTCGCTTTCTCAAGGAAGTTACGCGAAAATCCTCTCTCTCTCTCACCGTTGTTCCAGCTTCAAAGACGCACACACAAAGGCTAGGAATTTTTGCAGCGTTACCTCGCAAATCATGATTTAGATTATTTTAGCCATCAAAGCCAGTCCTGACCATAGTCTTGATGGTATTGTTCCAACACCCGGAGCAACAATGTATGCCGCCGCCGCCGCCGCCGTGTGTTATGAACCAAAACGGCGTGGCGGCTGGAAATCATTGTTGCATGCAATATGTTGTTGTCTGAGGGTCTCCCCGCCCGCAGGCCCCGGTATTTGCTGACACGCAAGCACAGGCATCCATCCTCCTTCAGACTACAAAGAGGATGTCATTACGCTCAAAACAGCAGTTAAATCATTTTCTTCTTCTTCGTCGTAGTCGTCGGTTTCCTCTATTTTTAACCAGCCTGAGACTTGGTCAGCGTCAGCGTCTCAGGCGGTGGACAGGAAGATGTGTCATTGTTTCGTCGGTTTTGATGGTAAACATCGTTGACTGATGAAGTGGCCGAAGCTGACAGATTATTGACAGTTGTAGATGCGGGTTTTGCGCTCCGCTGCTGGTGGAATTAAGTTGGAGTCCGCTTGTGTATGACCAGGTGCCGTGTTGTTTACGTTGTAAACCATGTTTTCCTATGCAGCCTGGCCACCCCTCACTCCGGTTGCAAGTTGATTGCATTTCTAGAGTCTGCGTGTGCAGGTCTCTGCCGTTATAGAGATGCAAAGAAATCCATGAGAGATATGAGGATGACTTGACAATAATTGCATTACATGCTATGCATCTTAATGGCAGAGAAGAGGGTCTCTCTCTGCGAGGCTAAGCTAGATGGATGGGTTGGCGGATGGTGTTGATTTTCCTTGGAACGCTTGGGTGCTTGATGCACAGATGCACATTGGTGATGGCGGTGGCGGTGATGGTTGAAGAATGTGGGTTTCGTGTGTTTGTCGAAGGAGAGTGGTTTTTCTTTTATTTTTTTTTTTTGTTTTTTTGTACTTTTGTGACGAGAGCGCGTGGTGCTACATTGTAGTTAATTGTGTTTACAATGTAATGCCAGTGGGATTGTATGATTGAATTTTGCTTTTCCTGTTGTAATTACCAAGAGCTGGTCCCCCTGCGGCAACAAAGATATTAGTTGAGTGTATGTTTTCAGTGAGTACACGCAATGGAGGTTGAAATCGATAGTTGTTTGGTGGAATTGGATGTATACCTACAGTCGTGTAGTGAAGCAAATTAGTTGGCTGCTTTCTGGGGTAGATCTGACATCAATCAATGGGTTTCTCAAGACATCTCTGCTGTCAGCTGTCGTCTTGTTGCGGACTTGATCGCGATTGAAGTTCGGTTATTAACCGGAGTGCACAAATGTTATGATTTATGTTTATGATTTGGACCACCTGTTCTACTGGACAGACAAGTCGATTCAATGTAGCGATTCATGTGGTCTGGTCTATGGGAAACTTTAGCCACCAGCAGGCTAAGCTCTAATCAACCTTAGATCGATGCCAAGTCATCTAAAGCTAGTCTGTCTAACAGTGAGTTCACAATCAATCTACGTTGGTTTCAAAACGTATCTAATGCTAGATGCAGGATACGAGCAATAGTACTAGGTACAAACTAAACAAACAACTTTGGCTAATACCAATAGATTTATACGATTTGTATTGTTTGTAGATGATATCAGGAAGTTAAAGAACTTATTAGACTGGATTGGGATGCCCATCGGACACCTATCTTTTAAGGGTACCGTGACCATGGTTGTCATTGGATAGAGAATGTCAGTTTGGTACAAACCTGGCTAGATGTTTCTATCTAGAATCAGGGTGAAAAGAATAAGTTTAACACTTCACACTGAATGACGGTGATAGTTTGAAAACAAAAGGAAGTAAACTTTGAACAGCCTTAAACCTAAATGGTTAGTAAAAATTATTTTTAGCTGGGATCGGTGGCGTATGCGTAACCAATTTTTTCATACAGTTTTCGAGGCAATTTTTTTTTCTGGACATTGCTAGCTACTAGCTAAGCTCATGCGTGATCACGATGCACAGAAACGGAGTATCCGATTTAAACTGAGCCACGACAATGTGGATTCAAGATGTCAGTATCTGGTTCGGTGGCGTATGCGTAACCACTTTTTCCAAACATTTTTCCGTGAAAATTTTTCTTATTTTTCTCGAACATAGCGAGGCAACAGCTAGGCTGTTTTGTGCTCATGAACCGGAATATCTGATTTGAATTGAGCTACGACGAGGTAGATTCAGGATGTCAATATCTGAATCGATGGGTGTGAAATTTTCACTACAAGTTAGCTGCTACTTGTCTACGTCCACTCTATGTCGCATCAGGACAATAATAAAAGCCCAGCGTATCCTTCAAACTTTTCACTTAGAAGGCTGGTAAGTTTTAAGGCTTACAGACCATCTCTACACTAGATTTTATCAAGAGTGCAAGATTTCCCACTTGACGATCGAAAACAATTAAGCCCCCAGAAAAGCAAGACACTTCCGTTGACACAACCCAACTATTTCAAAACCTTGTGTAAATAATTGCAAAATTCAATCAAATCACTTTAAAAAGAAAAACCCCTGACTTGTGCAAGAGTCTTTTCAAACTTTTCCCCATTTCCTTGCGCCTCCGTACAATCAAACCGATTCAACTGTACATTGTGTCGTTGGAAAAACTTGATTAAGATTGATTTGACAATCCATCTCATTTGGCACTTCATTCAAATGCACTCCTTGTGAGTGCTGCCTATGTGTGTCGCGTCGCAGCAGTCGTTTGTTTAAATTTTCCAGAATGGGGATGCATTGGGGAGATACACTCGCATTACACCGCCGCCGCCACCGTTTCTAGAACGTTCTCTCACTGTCCGCGCTAGACGGCGTAGTTGTGTGTTAATTAAATGATTACTTTCTCGAGGCGTTCACGTACTTCCTTTACGATGGTTTCGATGGGGACTAAAGTCATCGCAGACAAGAATACAAAGAAAACAAAAACAATCAACAAGAGACGAGAAACGAGAAACGAGGAACGAACTAAACAAAAATTGGAACTTTGAACACGCGATGAATAGATTATGCGACACAAAGTAAAGAACGAAGATTGACTTCGTGATGTCAGTCCCGTCATCTGTCATTCTTCGAGATGTCAGTGTTTGTATATTTTTGTACTTTTCTTCTTGAACTTTCCGTAATAGAAGTGACAAACTATAAACACTGCGGGATCAGATGTTTGTTTCAACATCATCGTACAGTTCATTTGGTTCATTAGCACAATTTACGTGGCGTTGGAATTAGCGTTTACATTGTAATGAGGTTTGGGATAGGGTCAGGCAGATGGTCGTCGTTGTCGTTGTCATTTCTTGCGAAAGGGTTGAAAAGAGAAGTCAACAAAATAAAATATAAATAAATTACGAAATTGGACCGCAATTCTGATCCGTCAGTCACGTGGTGCAATTTTGTGGCTCGAAAGTTAACCAGGCCAATAAAAATTAATTGAATAGATGTAGCAACGAGGAAGGTAGTTTTTTTCTTTGATACAATCGTAACAATGTAGATGTAGACAGTTGGCAGCATTACTGTGACTTTGTTGACATATAGGGCACCACTGGTCGGATTAGACATTTGCCTCTTCGTCAAATGAGAGTTTGCTGGATTGGTACTATTCTTTCCAGAAAATGCAAAGGGATGTAATGCTACAGTGACATTTGGTTAAGAAAGAAGGCAAAGGAGAAGGTTACTCCAGATGATAGGCTACGGCTAAGAATATCCAGAAAGTAGTTGGGGGATACGGTGACACCGATTGATTGGCAATGGGAGGTTAATGGGGTTTTCAATAAGAACATAACAGTTTTGTATTTAAAAAAAAAACACAGAATAACTGAGATATCGGGCTAAAATTCGTTTCAGGTATAGTATACATGTTAAATTTAAGTATGAAATGCGATCTCGTGCGTATGACCACAACGAACACGTTTCGATCCTTTGGATCTAACTTCCCACCACTCTCCTCACATATGCGCCGAAACGTTGACTATTTCGCATTCGTTATTGTTCCTAAGGTCTCCTAACTTTGTTGGCTTATTGGAATAACCCATAAAAATAAATCTTTTGGCGGAAAATCGCATGGGCGAGGTGGCCATGTGACCGAAACATTTGATGACTAAGAAGATTTTTTGATCAAATTCAGGATTTTCTTCAAAACTTTTGCAGACCCCAATCGGAGGAGCTGCGGTGCTTCAAATTATCAAAAGGAGTTCAGTTCTTGAGTTAGTTTGACATTATAAGGATGTACGGCAAGATATTTATGCAAAATTCGCCACAATGTGTACTGAGCGATTCCCAATTCATGTGATCCGTCTAATTTGGTTCGTTTTGAATGGAAGCACATACGTCTGCGATACTTTCGGAACTGATTAGTGCGTTGTCTCACTGGGACAGGAACATTCAATAGTAAATATTTTGACTCAAAAGCATCCACTATAGCACACACACCTGGTGAAAGAATTATTACGACGGAAAATTGAAGTAAGAGCTCTTAAAGTTCCGACCAACAACTCAGAATTTCGGTATCAATTTTTAATACTTTTCAAAGGATATTCGTTCGTGAAATTTACCATGATAAAAATGTAAACCTTGGCAGACGTTTTGACACTGATAGATCATAAAAAAAGTTTAAAGGTATATTTGCATCAAAATACAAAATTGGTATGTCCCTACTGAAAAACCTTCACCAGGCTGGTCGTTTTGTTTCCCGTCACTTTGTCACTCTACTAAAGACAGGGATGGCTTTCGGCGGTAAGGTAGATAGTGAATACTCATAGTTCAGCTATACAGGCTTCTGGTTCAATTGTTGTGCACCAATCTGACAAAAAGCAATCCGTTGACCTAATTCGATTGAAACGTTCAAATTCCTTTAAAACATAACAGAGTTGTCTAGAATTGCCAACTTGACAAATTAACTTGTAAAACTGTTGTTCATCTACGCCTAGACTCGCGGACTGACGTTTTTCAAATTCCTTGTCATATTCTACTGCGTATATGTATGTATGCACAGCCGTTCGAAAGCTAGTTTATATAGTTGAAATTGCCTCTCGATTGGCGTTGCTCAATCATTTCGCTATTAGCACTAATGAGCATGTTCAGGGATAATCACAAAGAATTCTAAGCGCAAAGTTTAAAAAATTCCTTTAGTCTATTAGGTACGCCCATTAGGCTTCAAAACATCGTTTACCCTCCCTAATGACTGACGTACACTGTGTACACACTCAGTGTCTCTGCATTCCATGCAAGGTTCCATGTGTGTTGTTTTTTTTTTTTTTTTGTGTTTTGTTTTTCCAAACACCATACATCACCTCGAATGCCATTGACACAAATAACTTTCCAATTGTACCTACTTATGTGAGCGCGAATCGAATGAGCCATAGAAAACGCTTAGATCAGAAAATTGCATTGCAATGCATGACACTGGTGTGGAGTATCTCGTAGGCTGCATGAGTGAACTGGTGAATTGTATCTGCAGCAGCACCTTTGCATTCTACTGGCTATGGCTACACACAATTCATAACAAACACCTGTCTCACTCAAAGCGGATGACGATAGATGTCGGGCTGATTGCAAGGCGCAAAGTGTTTTGTTTGTAACGTTCGCCTATGCCAGTACTAGATGACGATTTTTGGACTTTGTACCTCTCCATAGACAATGGCGCAAAAACATGTGGACACACAACAAAAACATGACACAAAACCAAAAGAAATCAAACACAACCACCAACGGATGGGGGGAGAGAAAGAAAGAAAAAAAACACCAAACAAAAACAGAGACGAAGCAGTAGAGAGACGAGAGAAAAACAAAAAAAAATCAGCGAAACTAGCAAAAGAGAATCGTTGACTGAAAATTACACTGACCTACATTACGATGTAAACAAACATGACCTGAAAATGATTGTTTGTAAACAAATACCAAGTTTTACAAAAAAAAAAAAAAAACAACAACTCCAAGACAAAGGAAACCCAGAAAGGCAAACAAACGAAAAAGCAAAAAACAAAAAAAAAACGACAAAACGACGAAGATGACTCCTCTCTCTAACACAGGTGGCAATCAATTTCGCATTCCAGCGGACCACGAAGCGTTCTTTCCTTTGTTTCGTCGAGGTTTTTGGAGAAGAAAATTGATAGGCGCCCGCAATTGGGCTTTCAGCCCGAAATAGAGCGTGCTGTTAAATTGTTTGAGATAATGACAGGCTTCAGCGGCAAACAACATGTTTGTCTTTACATAAACGATTGTAGCAGTGAGGCTGAAGAAGCTGTGCTCATGACTTGGCAGATGTATCTTTCCGGTGGTCTTTTGGAGACTAAAATCGGTTTTTTTTTTTGGATTTTTTCATGTTTGACTTGTTGGAAAATGCTGATGAAATACTGTTCGATTTTGAATAAGATTGGTAGCACCGAACTCGGTCAGAGGCAACTAACTTGATCAGCAGTTGTTTTATCGGTTTCATATGGTAAATCACCAACGACTTGACCATGGACCCTGCATGATTGCAGTTCCATGTCCGGGACAAGAGTCTTGGGAGTGCAATGACTTTTCGAGTATGAGTCCACGGCGACTTTGGCGTGGATTGGAAGGAATCTGAAGCATTTTCACTTTGACTCAAACCACCGATCTCTTTTCTGAGCAAAAAGATTGCCAGAAGGCAATGATTTTCTTACCAACCGACCAATGTGATATTTCGAATGAAATGTGTTTTGTTTGTTCACGAGATCCCAGATTCGACGCAGTTGCAAAGGTTGGCACTATTTTGAATATAAGAAGTCATTTGGAATCAAGTGGCCTAAAGATAGTTACAAGACAGAAGCCCTAATTAGAAACGTGCAGCACGAAGAAACCTGTCATTTTCCAGTAAAAGGATGGCACTCAATACTTTCATTAGACTTGGTAACATTAATCTGTCAAAATTTTGAACATGGTGTGTCCATCTTTCATGTCGGTAAGTGAATACTGAATAAGTTTTAAAAAACAACTGATTTCCATAAATGAGATATTTTCGTTTAACTTGGTCCTTTACAATTTATTTGGTTTTTAAATACAACGTCAATCAAGTGCCGGTTCTATTGACCAGAGCAAGATGTGGCGGGGCGTTTTCCATAACTTTTTCGAGCATCTCGGGCGGTATAGCGATGTTTTCGGCACGTTGAAGTCGTTAATGGTCTGGGGCTTGCTGGCATATACTTTGCTTTTCAAATAACAAAAAGAAGTCCAGAGGGGTTGAATCCGGAGATCTGGGTGGCCAAGAGATTTTCCACTATATTGAGTTAAAACAACTGAACGACTATTCTCAATGTACAGCGACACTATTTCTGCGCATTCCTTCGGTTAAAATTATACCGTTGGTTAATGTCAAAGTTATTCAATGTTTCCGTTCCGACATATACTATTTTACAAAATGCCGACTTAACTTATTCAAATATCAGCTAATTTCGAAAAAATACCGTGGCAATCTATCAATCTATCAAGGTTGGTAAGAGGAAAGCGTGTTAGCTTCAAACTTGTACCTTATAGAACCCTACACACTTTACGCTCAGCTGAAGTTTGAGTCTCAATCTGAAAGCAGTCAAAACAGAGGATGTTGCGAGTAATAGTTAGCTAAGCTCTTTTTTCCAGCTCTGGATAACCAAGAGCTGCGGATTCAAAGTCACACAAATATTGTAAGGGTTGCCAACACAGAATTCGAATTATTGGAATATCTTTTACCCATGCAACAGATAGATCCGTCTAAACGTATTTTTATTTTGCATAACTCATAATGACAAAGGAATGTCACGGATCCTTGCAATTGCAGTTCCACAAATAAAAAAAAATTCCTTTACCAACCAAAACTGCAGACACATTCGAAACTGAAATATCTTTTAAAAGAAACATTCCCCAACCAGAATAAGTAAAAGTGTCGTTTATTCTCGGACACTTTTGTTTTTTTTTTTTGGGGGGGGAGACGACAACCCCTCGTCCTAATAAAAACAACGATGGCCAAAAACTTTCGTCACACCCAACACGCGCCAGACTAATTAATTACGGAATAAATCTCAGAACAGAATACCACTGCTAATCTAACGGTGGCGTCTGCAATCTAGACGCATAAAAATGCAATAATTCCAACTGCATTACATCGGGCTGCTGCGCTTCTGGCATGCAATTTGCAGCGCGTACCCATCTGTCTCGTCGCGCGGGCAGTGCTTGTACATCTTTCAACGTTTTTATGTATTTTTGTTGCCTAAAAATAGTGTTACCCTCCTCTAAACGGACGGAGTGCAATGTGCTGCGCATGTGTGTCTGTGTGTTTGTGGCCAGAGCGTGAAATTGTATCTTAGCCATCGGAACGCTAGCACAAACAAATAACACAGATGCAAGATTTAGATATTCTATTTTGAACCGTTTGGCTCTTTTAAATATAGACTCAGGGGCATGCGGCAGTGCATCTTGCTTCTCCCCATTTGTTGTCGCTGTATGGTTGTTCATCAACAACACGATTGTATCAATACTACAACGCGACAAGGCGACTTTTTACGTCTGTTTATGTTTTTTTCTTTAATTTTGTTGTAACAAAAGAAACAAAAACAAAATAAATTGCAAATAAGAACAAAAGGTAATCACAGAAATGGATATAAAGATACAAAGATACAAAGAACGTACGCGAAGCAAACAAACGACGACGACAACGACGCGAACGCGACGTTTTAATCGAAAGGAGAAGTGCAAAAGTCTTGTGGTTGTCTGGCTGGCAGTTGAGGTTGTTGTTTTGTTTGTGTATGTGTTGTGTTTTTGTTTTGTATGCACTTTTGGCGGCGACCTACATTCCGAGGGAATGCGCCTCGTTCTCCTTCCCGGCATCGTCGTCGCGTCCATGGCACACAGTCAGTGGCGCAAAATTTTGCAGACTTGCATGCAATGCACCTCTTATCTGCATTTGTGTACCGTACTACTCGCGGTGCAGCTCTGTAACTGATGAATGGAAATGTATTCGTTTTGAGTGGATACGGTTTGTTTGATTTGATTTGGTTGGTACTATAACGTCTTATGGCCCATAGGGTAAGAAGCAGTTTTATACAAAGGTGGGAACGAATATTCTGGCACTTGAGGGATAAATCCCCAAAAGTTAGAGTTCGCCACTCGTGTCAATGAAGTCCTCTCTTATACTGTGGATGGGAATCGGGTACTCAAAAGCGAGAGATTTGGTAGCACTGTTTGTGAAAACAGCATAATCTGAAAGATTTTACGAGACATACAAGACACCATAACTTTAAGGGTTACCAGCTCTGTTACTGAATATATGTATGTCAGCCGCAATTAAGCAGAGTTTAAGGAAGATAAGGCTGACAGATTGCCTCAAACTTAACTAGAAAATAAAGCTGGTAACTGAAAGATTGCGAATGATGTGGGAATAGACGGGTAAATTTCCAGTGAAACTTAAGACAGCCCTGTGAATCAGAAAATTTAAGGCAGTCTATCTAAGTCTGTCGTTAGTTCTGTGGATTCTTCGTCGAATATCTGACGATTGAGAACAGACAGGAAAAGGCTTTGATGTTTTTTTGGAGATTTGGTGTCAGAGCCAATAATTTCTTTTACCCACAGTGTCAGTTTGATAGTTAGTTGTTAAGCGATTCAGTAATGAGCTCCACATCATCTGTTAAGAAAATTATCCTCTAACCTTCTACTGAAGACTTACCTCACAGTAGGCTTCTCAAACAGAGAATCAACTTGGCATCAATGAGGAACCAGGTAAACTTAGATAGCTTGTATTCTGTGGATTCTTCTGGAATCCCTAACTCCCTAAACTCTACTGGATGGATCCTTAATTTCTCAAAAAGACTCTTGAAGTCGTGTAAAAAGCTATTCTACTTAAAATGGTGTGAGTAAAACTGTGCTAACATAGTCTGCGTATGGTCAGGCTTTAGCAGAATCCAAATGTATTCATAGCAAACCATTCCCACAAGTGTTCTCGATCCCAAGACACTTACTACTGTCCTACAACCACAACAGTCTAGCTACACAGTATGTTTTATTTTTTGTTTTACCCTCAATTTGTTTATAAAATGTTTTAGCCTAGAAGTGAGGAAACAGCTGTTATTGCAATTTTTTGCATTAAGTGCATTTAGGTGTCGATTTGGCAATAGTTCTGTGGAATATATACATTTGTATCTATGTATCTCTGAGGTGAGGATGTAATTTGTTTTTCACTTTTTGCGCGAAAACTTATTTTACGACTGATGCAATTTTTATCACGAGACATCAAATAATGTTTTTTTTTTCTTTTTGTTTTATTTTTATTTTTAAAAGGGCTGTAGCGCCACAACAATGCTTGAGCATTTTCATGTGCAAATTACTCGTGAATTTGTGACGAATTTGGAAATTAATTTTAAAAGGAAAATACTGATGTAATCGATTCGTGCGCTCAAAACTATATAAGTTTTCGTTCAGATGACTTAAATTATTGTTTTTAGTCAAAGCGTTTGGCTATGGCTGTTTGTCATGCGGTTGCTTAATTTGTTTTGATGTAATTTTTAACGTTTTTTGTAAGTAAACAAGTTTTATAACTCTAGAAAGTTAGCAGACATTAGTTTGGGATGAGAATGGGGATAAGGCAATCTGAACAAGCAAACACAAACACTAAACGCTTAGCCTGAATTTTTCGTTTAGTTTAGGCAGAACCTTCGGAGTTGTTAGCCATCTAGGTGTGGAATCCTTCAACCAAAAAAAAAAAAATTGTTTTAACCGAAGGGTATACAACTTTTGGAGAGGGGAACTGATGAGAGTACCATCGACCTACACGAAAACCTTAGGTTGTTAGGAACTATAAGTGGAAAGAAAGTAGTATGACCCACGTAGGGCTCTGAGCTTAGATTGAGGTTACTGGCATGACTTTTAGCCAAACAAGCCCGAGATTCTTGCAATTTTTATAAGTATTGCATTTTTTTTAAAAGATAGATACACAAGCCTGTGCCTCAGGTGCTAACATCATGCAGAAGATTATATTTTGCCTGAAAAGTACCCTAGCTTCGGTTTTTTTGATAAGAAATCGTCTGCAAGACTTCAGATGACAGATGTCAAACGTCTGAATTAACTGACATTTAGCATTATAAAGGCAAAACAGTGTGTTTATGTTCCTGAAGTAGTTCACTTTGTCTAGTAGAGCTCGTACTAATACTGGCTGCCGAAGTTTGCTCGGAAGTCCACATTAGATTTGCCTTCTATTTCAAAAGACAGTCAGGTTTTTCTGAAGTAAATGGTCAAAGTCCTGCAGTATTGCAGGGGTATGTACGTAGACTATATTTTGATATCTGTGGATGCAGAACTACGTGACTACATGTCACCAAATTGTCGACAATTTTATGATGAAAGAGTCCTGGTTCTTGATCGACCCAACAATTGTCAGACTTCTATATGTTGATCGAACTTTTTGGATACACAGACGTGATTGGAAGTAACAGAAGGACATCAGTCTTAAGAAGCATCACATTTTACTCAAAATTAAAAGAAAGATTCTGAACAACAACACAATCTGTTCTCTCTAAGATTTCAGGTAATAACTTTGGTTTATCTTTCATGATAAGAGCTCTGCCTACAAATCCAATACTCAAGATACAACAAAACACACAATTAAACTGCAAATCACAAATAAATTGCAAAGTCTCCCCCTCAGTGCCAGGTATTCAAATTTACTGTCAACCCAAGAGCACAACAACAAAAATCACTCATCTCATCATGCTTCCTTTGAGATGGAAATTCACTTGCTATAATCGATTATGTCCTACACCCACTACCCCATCCTAAATGTTTCATTGCCAAAACCTCAAGCGTCATCCCAAATACCCTGGCAATATGCGGAATTAAACTCGAGAAAATAAGAAGATGTAGAGGAAGAAAAAAAGCACAACACAACCAAGGAAAAACTGATTGAGCATTCTCAAGCGGAAATTCACTCCGATGCCTTGCCACTTCCACTTCAATAGCGATGCCATTTTCAAAATGCGGCTTCGTCATCATCTCTATTGAACTCAATCTCAAGTGGCTAGCAACCATGGTTGTCGTTCTATCTGCATACTTTTACCTTCGAGAGCATCCTTCTTCGATTTGCTAGTTCTTTTCTTTCACGTTTCCTATTTGCATAACAACATTATCCTTTTTGGCTGAGGGGATACGGATATCTTTTCGTGAAGGATTTGGAAGGATTTCTTCTTACTGAGGGGTCACTCTTTTTCCTAACGATAAACGTTGGGGGTGAAGGAAATCTAACTGCATTTGGTATCCTTCTCCTTTAAGAGATTGCCAAATTCGAATGCAGATTTAATACCAACCAGGAAAAGGGATGTTATGTGAGGAAGTAAGTTGTTAAATTTAAGATTTCTTTATTTCCTCTTTCAACACGACATAAATATTAAGGTAATGGCAATGAGTCTGCGGACAAGGATATTGCTTGCATAATCTGAAATAATCCATTGGTAGGACAAAGGATAGAGATTTGGTGACTTTTGCTATTCGAGATTATGGGTCCTTGCAGTATACGAAGACATAAAAACATGGAGTTGAAGTCTATGTAATTTCTGTGTTCTCAAAGCACTTATGCTGCTCCTTACTGACGAAGGAGTAGACTCTGGCATATATTTATCCGAACCCGAAATTGACAGCTCTCTGAGACTTCCAGACCACGCCAGTGTGCTCCAAGAGAAAGTACTAGCAATGGCAGAAGCGACGAGAAATATCTATGACACTGCACTCCAGAAAGGCTTCTCACCCACAGTCGTCAAATCAAAACTGGTTATCGTGAACAAAAAACTTAACCAAAAAACATAAAGACGATGATTAAGACTTTGGTGTACTCAGTCATCCGCTATCTAGCACTTGGGAAGAAGTTGGGTATACAGAGGTCAGGAATGAAAAAATTTCTTGATGCACTTCAAATGCAATATCGCCTCATATCACCTCTCCCTTAGCGATTTGGGTCAAATGGACGATATTTAACAAAACACTTAACCAAAAAACGTAAAGAGGATGATTAAGACTTTGGTGTACTCAGTCACCCGCTATCTAGCACTTGGGAAGAAGTTGGGTATACAGAGGTCAGGAATGAAAAAATTTCTTGATGCACTTCAAATGCAATATCGCCTCATATCACCTCTCCCTTAGCGATTTGGGTCAAATGGACGATATTTAACAAAAAACTTAACCAAAAAACGTAAAGAGGATGATTAAGACTTTGGTGTACTCAGTCACCCGCTATCTAGCACTTGGGAAGAAGTTGGGTATACAGAGGTCAGGAATGAAAAAATTTCTTGATGCACTTCAAATGCAATATCGCCTCATATCTCCTCTCCCTTTGCGATTTGGGTCAAATGGACGATATTTAACAAAAAACTTAACCAAAAAACGTAAAGAGGATGATTAAAACTTTGGTGTACTCAGTCGGCCGCTATCTAGCATTTGGGAAGAAGTTGGGTATACAGAGGTCAGGAATGAAAAAATTTCTTGATGCACTTCAAATGCAATATCGCCTCATATCTCCTCTCCCTTTGCGATTTGGGTCAAATGGACGATATTTAACAAAAAACTTAACCAAAAAACGTAAAGAGGATGATTAAGACTTTGGTGTACTCAGTCACCCGCTATCTAGCACTTGGGAAGAAGTTGGGTATACAGAGGTCAGGAATGAAACAATTTCTTGATGCACTTCAAATGCAATATCGCCTCATATCTCCTCTCCCTTTGCGATTTGGGTCAAATGGACGAAATTAAACAAAAAACTTAACCAAAAAACGTAAAGACGATGATTAAGACTTTGGTGTACTCAGTCGGCCGCTATCTAGTATTTGGGAAGAAGTTGGGTATACAGAGGTCAGGAATGAAAAAAATTCTTGGTGCACTTCAAATGCAATATCGCATCATATCTACTCTCCCTTTGCGATTTGGGTCAAATGGACGAAATTGAACAAAAAACTTAACCAAAAAACGTAAAGAGGATGATTAAGACTTTGGTGTACTCAGTCGGCCGCTATCTAGTATTTGGGAAGAAGTTGGGTATACAGAGGTCAGGAATGAAACAATTTCTTGATGCACTTCAAATGCAATATCGCCTCATATCTCCTCTCCCTTTGCGATTTGGGTCAAATGGACGAAATTAAACAAAAAACTTAACCAAAAAACGTAAAGACGATGATTAAGACTTTGGTGTACTCAGTCGGCCGCTATCTAGTATTTGGGAAGAAGTTGGGTATACAGAGGTCAGGAATGAAAAAAATTCTTGGTGCACTTCAAATGCAATATCGCATCATATCTACTCTCCCTTTGCGATTTGGGTCAAATGGACGAAATTGAACAAAAAACTTAACCAAAAAACGTAAAGAGGATGATTAAGACTTTGGTGTACTCAGTCGGCCGCTATCTAGTATTTGGGAAGAAGTTGGGTATACAGAGGTCAGGAATGAAAAAAATTCTTGGTGCACTTCAAATGCAATATCGCATCATATCTACTCTCCCTTTGCGATTTGGGTCAAATGGACGAAATTGAACAAAAAACTTAACCAAAAAACGTAAAGAGGATGATTAAGACTTTGGTGTACTCAGTCGGCCGCTATCTAGTATTTGGGAAGAAGTTGGGTATACAGAGGTCAGGAATGAAACAATTTCTTGATGCACTTCAAATGCAATATCGCCTCATATCTCCTCTCCCTTTGCGATTTGGGTCAAATGGACGAACTTAAACAAAAAACTTAACCAAAAAACGTAAAGAGGATGATTAAGACTTGGGTGTACTCAGTCGGCCACTATCTAGCATTTGGCAAGAAGTTGGGTATACAGAGGTCAGGAATGAAAAAATTTCTTGATGCACTTCAAATGCAATATCGCCTCATATCTCCTCTCCCTTTGCGATTTGGGTCAAATGGACGAAATTGAACAAAAAACTTAACCAAAAAACGTAAAGAGGATGATTAAGACTTTGGTGTACTCAGTCGGCAGCTATCAAGTATTTGGGAAGAAGTTGGGTATACAGAGGTCAGGAATGAAACAATTTCTTGATGCACTTCAAATGCAATATCGCATCATGTCTACTCTCCCTTTGCGATTTGGGTCAAATGGACGATATTTAACAAAAAACTTAACCAAAAAACGTAAAGAGGATGATTAAGACTTTGGTGTACTTAGTCGGCAGCTATCAAGTATTTGGGAAGAAGTTGGGTATACAGAGGTCAGGAATGAAACAATTTCTTGATGCACTTCAAATGCAATATCGCCTCATATCTCCTCTCCCTTTGCGATTTGGGTCAAATGGACGAAATTAAACAAAAAACTTAACCAAAAAACGTAAAGACGATGATTAAGACTTTGGTGTACTCAGTCGGCCGCTATCTAGTATTTGGGAAGAAGTTGGGTATACAGAGGTCAGGAATGAAAAAAATTCTTGGTGCACTTCAAATGCAATATCGCATCATATCTACTCTCCCTTTGCGATTTGGGTCAAATGGACGAAATTGAACAAAAAACTTAAACAAAAAACGTAAAGAGGATGATTAAGACTTTGGTGTACTCAGTCGGCCGCTATCTAGTATTTGGGAAGAAGTTGGGTATACAGAGGTCAGGAATGAAACAATTTCTTGATGCACTTCAAATGCAATACCGCCTCATATCTCCTCTCCCTTTGCGATTTGGGTCAAATGGACGAAATTAAACAAAAAACTTAACCAAAAAACGTAAAGAGGATGATTAAGACTTTGGTGTACTCAGTCGGCCACTATCTAGCATTTGGCAAGAAGTTGGGTATACAGAGGTCAGGAATGAAAAAATTTCTTGATGCACTTCAAATGCAATATCGCCTCATATCTCCTCTCCCTTTGCGATTTGGGTCAAATGGACGAAATTAAACAAAAAACTTAACCAAAAAACGTAAAGACGATGATTAAGACTTTGGTGTACTCAGTCGGCCGCTATCTAGTATTTGGGAAGAAGTTGGGTATACAGAGGTCAGGAATGAAACAATTTCTTGATGCACTTCAAATGCAATATCGCATCATGTCTACTCTCCCTTTGCGATTTGGGTCAAATGGACGATATTTAACAAAAAACTTAACCAAAAAACGTAAAGAGGATGATTAAGACTTTGGTGTACTCAGTCGGCAGCTTTCAAGTATTTGGGAAGAAGTTGGGTATACAGAGGTCAGGAATGAAACAATTTCTTGATGCACTTCAAATGCAATATCGCCTCATATCTCCTCTCCCTTTGCGATTTGGGTCAAATGGACGAAATTAAACAAAAAACTTAACCAAAAAACGTAAAGACGATGATTAAGACTTTGGTGTACTCAGTCGGCCGCTATCTAGTATTTGGGAAGAAGTTGGGTATACAGAGGTCAGGAATGAAAAAAATTCTTGGTGCACTTCAAATGCAATATCGCATCATATCTACTCTCCCTTTGCGATTTGGGTCAAATGGACGAAATTGAACAAAAAACTTAACCAAAAAACGTAAAGAGGATGATTAAGACTTTGGTGTACTCAGTCGGCCGCTATCTAGTATTTGGGAAGAAGTTGGGTATACAGAGGTCAGGAATGAAACAATTTCTTGATGCACTTCAAATGCAATATCGCCTCATATCTCCTCTCCCTTTGCGATTTGGGTCAAATGGACGAAATTAAACAAAAAACTTAACCAAAAAACGTAAAGAGGATGATTAAGACTTTGGTGTACTCAGTCGGCCACTATCTAGCATTTGGCAAGAAGTTGGGTATACAGAGGTCAGGAATGAAAAAATTTCTTGATGCACTTCAAATGCAATATCGCCTCATATCTCCTCTCCCTTTGCGATTTGGGTCAAATGGACGAAATTGAACAAAAAACTTAACCAAAAAACGTAAAGAGGATGATTAAGACTTTGGTGTACTCAGTCGGCAGCTATCAAGTATTTGGGAAGAAGTTGGGTATACAGAGGTCAGGAATGAAACAATTTCTTGATGCACTTCAAATGCAATATCGCCTCATATCTCCTCTCCCTTTGCGATTTGGGTCAAATGGACGAAATTAAACAAAAAACTTAACCAAAAAACGTAAAGAGGATGATTAAGACTTTGGTGTACTCAGTCGGTCGCTATCTAGCACTTGGGAAGAAGTTGGGTATACAGAGGTCAGGAATGAAAAAATTTCTTGATGCACTTCAAATGCAATATCGCATCATATCTCCTCTCCCTTTGCGATTTGGGTCAAATGGACGATATTTAACAAAAAACTTAACAAAAAAACGTAAAAAGGATGATTAAGACTTTGGTGTACTCAGTCACCCGCTATCTAGCACTTGGCAAGAAGTTGGGTATACAGAGGTCAGGAATGAAAAAATTTCTTGGTGCACTTCAAATGCAATATCGCATCATATCTACTCTCCCTTTGCGATTTGGGTCAAATGGACGATATTTAACAAAAAAACTTAACCGAAAAACGTAAAGAGGATGATTAAGACTTTGGTGTACTCAGGCGGCCGCATTTGAAAATTAATGCGTAGTACCACGGTCAGAGATGGAAAAAGCCAGCTATCACAATGTGATTCTGATTTAATAGAACCAGAGAGATTCAAGGATTTATATAAATGGTTACCAAGGAGGAGGTTAAACACTCTACCTGCCTGTATAACGTGCACACAGAGATTTTACAGAGAATCATAGAGCTCCCAAGGGTAATGACCAATATCATGACTTGAATGCTCCATCATGCGTCACGAAATCAAAAATGTATCTGTGATGGTCTCACAAATAAGTTCTGTAATCTTCAAAACAAATACACGTCCCCATAAAATCGTTTCGAGTGCCAATTTCATTAAACGATGAACTACTATATGGCTAGATGGCTCTAACAAAAAGCACGGGTTTCACCCATCCGTGTTTTGAAATTCCGTCGATTTGACCGAAATTTCTTCTGCCAAAAACGGGGTTAAGAACCCCGTTCAGAGTGAAAAGCACACATTTTGTTCCCACCACGTTTTATAATCGAATTGCGCTCCGCAGTAAATTTCCACACCGATTTTGTTATTCATTCTCTCAATTAATTTCGCCGCCCGCCCCCATTAAGTTGTTAAAATAGAACGTCCCTCGATTTCGGTCCTTTTATCCCCTTCGGCCACGCTTGGCATGATTTATGTCAGGCAGAAAAGTTCAAAGAATCGGAAAAATCAAAAATCAAAAATTTATCTGCGCCACACTTTTCCTTGAACCGTGCCTTACACACACACATACATACACACACATAAGCGAATATTTTTATTTGCAAATTTTTCAAAATATTTACAAGCAAATAATAGCGAACAAGTTATTTACAAACAGCAGATACTCGGTCATAATTCTCTGTTCGCGATGTATCGCATCGTATCTGTTCGGTTCGGGCCAACATTCTTCAAATTTAAAGGCCATCTTCGAGTCTCTAGTATGTGTGTGTGTGTATGTGTGTACCTCTCAAAACGTTGCAGTTTTCACTTCAATTTTACGTTGTTTACATCTGGATTGATCCGAAGGAAGAGTAGTGGGGCTGTCGCTGCCGATGATGATGATGTGCAACACTTGCATTTGCACACACGTGCGCGATTCCTCATTTTGATTTCAGGAAACAGAATCAATACTGGGACCTCGTTGGGTATCTATGTATCTATCTATACCTATACACATCTGTCTGTCTGTCTTGCGTTGGCAAAATTAAATATCAAAAAGAAATTACGCAGAAAATGCATTAGCAGCAGGGGCAGTATGCACAAGGAAGACACAAGGAATTTAATTACGTCGTGTCGTTCAATGTTGGATCAAAAAAATAAATAAATAAATAAACAGAAACGAGGACGACCGACCGACGCGCTATACTCTGCGGCTTCTTTGTTCGCACAAATTGCGCTCTCGAAGATTGAATGGAAAAAGACAGCCCAACAGGAGCAAAAAAAAGGAGAAAAAAAAGCCAACACAACATCCTTTGAAAGACTCCCACATGTCTTCGGCTGGGTATACGGATTGTTTTCCTTTTTTCTTGTTCCTCATCTATTTATCTATTAAAAGGAAAATTCAATTTTCTTCGTACGTACATACATAGTACGTTCACCAGGAAGGAGCGAAGGAACACAAGAAGACGAAGTCAGACGACTGTCGGAGGCATGTGCTTGGATTACGTTTTACATTAGACGATCGACTGCAAGAATAAATCATGTTAGCCGGTGTATCCTTGGCCAACCATTTATCTAGGGTGTGCTCTCCTGTTCCGCCTACCGCTTCTCATTCCTGAATTCCATCACATTACTGTTGGGAGGATTTTCTTCTTCTTTTTTTTCGTAAGAAATTATTTTTTGCCGGGATTTGCACTGAAGGAGACACAATGGAGGCACACACACGGAATTAAGGCCGAACACGTTGTATGTTAATTGACAAGTGACAGTGTTGTCAGACGATGGAATATATAGTGCATAGTCGTTGGCGGTCGTCCATACAGTGGGTGTTACTCGCTGTAATGATCCTGTAATATGGTTGTACATGGTGAGGGGGTCCTTGCTCTTAGAAGGCTAAAGTCACGTGGAAAATGCAATAGGAAACTACTCATTGATTTCGCAAATATATCAGCAAGGTACGAGGTGGAAACGAGAGACTAAAGACAGTACCAAGGACATCCGTAATGGGGTCTGCTTATACGAAGATGAAAACAGTTTCGGCATCGTAGAACAAGGATCAATACACCAAATGACGAAATATGAGAAAGAATCTGAAACAAGGACGAAAGGTACGAATACCCTTTCGATCCGGATGTGTACGGAACTATACTAGGACTGGGACGTACATGTGTCCTACTCGGATCGAATTGGAGATTAGATTTATTACTACTGTCCCTGACCTTACTTACATCGTGACAGACTTCGTTGCTCAAGTCAGAGACATTCAACGTATACTTACATCTAAACACCTACCGCTTTCGCTGTGCAATCGTACAGAACGTAGTTAAGTCTTGTCCTTATACTTTCAGGACCTCAGATCGTTGAAAAATACCGCGACATTCTTGTGGCTAAAAGCCGAGTCTTTGACACACGATGGTTGATACCATCTGCGCTAAATTTCTTGTAGAGCAAGCTCCAAGTGCTACTATATTCCATCAGGCATTACTCCTCGTAAATTGGCTAAATCCTCATCTTTGTCATAAGGGCCATGTACAGAAGAGGTATTTCCATTAGCATTAAGTACACAATGGCGAAGGATATAAGGCTCTAGAACTAGACACCCTGACAACACTTAGATCCATAGAAAGCCACCTATTACCCAGCAGATGATCTGCTAAATGTAGCATGATTGGTAGTTAATTGAACCGACTACAAAGTTAGGCGATCAACTGGCCCCCGTCCAGTGAAAATGGTCAAAACTGTCTAGAGGAACTAATCCTCCTTAACCAATGGAAGCATCAAAATCTATTTGTATTACCCTGACGAATTATTGCCACATACGACAGCCTGTTCGTGGTCGCAGAGGAGAAAGAAACACTGTCAGATCACTACATAGTTCGGATTCAGAAAATCGCGTTTTACCATTGGTGTCATAAAGAAAGCAGTGAAAGATGATGGCTGGCCATTAAAACCATACTTAATTGAGTACACTGATAGCTTTTGAAAGACTTTGTTTACTGTGATGGATACTAAAGATACACGGTTACAAAATGAGTTACCCAACAGGAAGTTGAGTTACCAAACAGACAAGCAGTTGCCATAACGCTTGTTAACAATTGGTAAACAAAAGCAAGAAGCTCCTTGGGATTCCTAAGGATTACTCGAGCAGCATGTCTTAAAAGAATAACCCCTAACCCAAACTGGAAAGCATTAGTAAGTTGGGTCCTTAAAGGCCATTGCTATTCCAATCTTAGCCATAGAGTATGGGTTCGCCTGGAACAGAAGAAATCCTCTAGACATATTCTTTTGCAAGTGTCCCGCACAACACTGTCAAGGACGGTGTATCTTACATAAATATGAAATGCGTTTTGCACTCAATATATCCGTAGACGAGTCTGCTATATCCTATTAGCCCATTATGTTCTCGTCTAGGTATTCCAAGTGATTGCTTCAAAGTTAGAACTCGATTGAGTTAGTTGTTGTTGACAGTACTAGATATCAACGAGCTTAGCTAGAAAAAGGTCATCTTCCTCCCTAAAATTAAGCGTGGGTCTTCATATTCCCAATATACCTAAGAACCTGGTCAAAACTTTCTAGATTTTAGCCGAAGTTCACTTCCCTATTCACAGATAGTGTCCATCGAATCCAACTAACTTTGGGGCTAGTCGATGGAAATGTGACTCGACACCGTTCCCTAAACAATCAATCTATCCCAGAATTGAGTCACCAGAAGCATAAATAACAAGTGACAACTAATGAGTGTTGCTGGCCCAAAGTGTCAGTGGCCTTCAAGTTTTCAGCATATCCATCACCTAAACAAATGAAAGGTCACACAAGTTCCTCCCAGAAACGTGTCACCATTTTTCAAAAGAGCAGTGCAATGAACCTAACCAAACACAAGCCGCATGTAATCACATCGTATCATCATCTCCATTAACTTGGCTAATTCAACCCCCAAAAGTTCATCATCATCATCATAATCATCATCATCAGCACATCATCCCCTACCACTTCCTTTCCGGCCTAAAGCATATTCACAACACTTCAATAATTAAAGCGATACACCGCGCGCCTTCTCACCGTCACTATCCGGCAGGTGGAACATAGTTTTTCGGTTATGATGTTTTTTTTTTCGTTTGCCTTGTTTTGTTGGCCTGTTCCACGAATGAGGTGACAGGGGCAAAGTATTAACAAAGCGGAATCAAACAAAACAAAGTCGCACACAGGGCAACCAACTTAGAGAAGTCAGTTGAACCAATCCACGTGTTTGAGTACTTTTGTTCGCTTCTGTTCTATCATTCCATCGTTCTCCGCCAAAGTTCTTAGTTTCGCAAGAAAGGAGCAAAAAAAGAAACACTAACAGAGAATCGAATACAAGAACGCGCGCGCGTTTTCTCTTTTTAGCTTCATTTCTCGTTGCCGGGTAATGACACCGACTTAAAATATTCACCAATCGGGAAAAAAAGGAGTCAATAACCGGCGATAGACCCACGCGTCTTCATTTTTTACTCGTTTTCTGTGCTTTTTGGCAACTCGACCCGTTCCGTCCCGCTCAGTCCCGGTCCCGGATGAAGCCTCCTCCATCGGTCTAACAACAAATTTTTACGTTTGTTTAGCTTTGGAGTTCTGATTATGCTTTTACTTTTTCTTTGGCGCGATGGTGGTGTGTTTTTGTTGTGACTTTCTGGGTTACAGAGAGTTCCTGACAAATGCCAAATGTTACAGCATGAGGGGCGTGGTGGCCGGGCCGGGTTGAGGCACCGAAAAAGAGAGACCACCGAGAGCCGAATACACACGACACACGAAACGCCACATTGGGAACGCACTGCGCAATAAGTTTTTTCTTATTTTTCTGTTCGGTTTAATTGAGGGTAAACGGTTGGGTAAATGGCCTCTTGTGGCATTCCGTCGTTTCGACGCTCTTACTGCTTCTAATGTTTCGGTTTGGTCGCTTTCCCGCCATAATCCAGTCAAATGTTGTGTATTTAGAAGCAGGAGCAGTCAATGACTTGTTCACACAAAAAACAGTGTTTGGCATTGACTTTTGTTTTTACTTTTTGTGGATTGGTTTGTTTGGTGAGCGAAATTGGGGTTAAAAGTTCAGGTGACGATGAATACAACGACGACAACGACAACGAGACGTCGACTATGGTGCGAAGGTGAAGCGATGAATTGGGGGAAAGGTGTGTGATGACGTGCCAGCAGTCATGTGCCTTTTGATGGAACCACGTCGAGTGTAATGGATTTGGTTTTTTTTTCGAATTCCCACGAAAATTCACAGTGAAATAGAAAACAAAGTCGTGAAATATATCCGTGGTGTGGTGAAATTGATTTCGATGAACATTCGGATTGCAGAGACCCGTTTAGACTGTAGGCTTGTAAAAGCCATCAAGGTCGTGGGCTGAGCCAATTGAACAGAGTTTATTGGTTGTCTTCTTACAATAGAGTTGAGTTGTTATCCTTTTTTGACTCTATATGCCAGGAATCCGAGTAATTGGCACTTTAAGTTTTTTTTCCTGAGGTAGCCCCTAGAAGCACCGCGACCCTATAGCTTCCCCTTACAAATGCTGAGTGGATTTGCCTACCAGTCACGTTCATTAGGACTGGATAAGCTGAGGAGAAGGTGATATCAGAAGAAGAGTAAAGCCTTTGTGGAAGTCTTTGAGCCTAGTTCAGCGGTTTCAATGTCCTGGAGACATAGTCTTGATAGTTGAGAGAGCAATTAGCTTTGGATTTGGTTTTCGCTAGAATCTCGTTCTTTAGTGAATTTTCAGGCATGTCTTAAGCCAGTTAGTGATTTCCAGTAAGAGAGCTTTTCATGTTGATCCCACTGATCTGGTTTATCTTTATCTGGCTAACAGGTAGACCTGGAAAAGGTCCAGATTCAATATATGAAAATTGGGCACCGAATCTGGCAAGTTCGTCAGCGGCCTTATTGTCGGGGATAACTACATAGTATATGCAGTTTGTATCCTTCGAAGGTCTCTCCTAAAACACTCTTTGGCACATAACTCGATAATAAAAACCTCTCCTTGGAACATAGAGGTAAAGTGTCAAAGCTAGGATCAAAAATTCCGACTTCAAGCCCATTAGAGATTTTGACATCAGTTGAATAGCTGTGGTCTGGAAGGGACTGTAGAGCTTGATTCTTTCCGGCATGAAGTCCGAGGGGCTGGTAAGGATAACAGCGTAGTTCTATCCAGGGTTTTCATATGTCTAAATAGGTTGCTGGTATTGATGTTGTATAATAGCTGCAGAGGTCTTCATGACGTTTATATGTAAATACATAGAGGTGGAAGGTCAAAACGCCTTCCGCGCTGTAGAATTTAAGATTTAGGTGCTAAAGAACTCAAATAAGAAAAAGAAAACTTAAAGAAGACAAGTGGAATCTATGACAGCCGCATTTAAGCCACAAAAAAATTGACATATTAAGCCATTGCATCCACCAATCGTGAAGCAGAATAAGGTGTCTTTTACTCAGTTTTCTGAAATCCGTGAACACCAGGTCCTTGAACCGAAAACTTAAAACTTTGTTGACGTATTGAAGACTCAAGGAATCTCGTGGATGAAGAATTTTACTTGTGTTTGCTCGATATGGCCAATTCGATGAGTTTACAATCATATAACAGTGTAACTCCCAGCAAGGTATACGATGGAATTCCTATGCAATCGTGACAGGTTTCTAGTGATCGTCTAGCAAAGTTTAAGGGGGTTTCGACCTTGAATTCGTTCGTCCAAGTTTGTCCCTAATGTAAAGTCAAGTTATAGATGTTGGGATGGTAAAAACATTTTTTCCTAACATTCGCCAGCCCTGTGTACTTGATACCAGCACTAACACATTTCTGTAGCTTTCTTCAAAAGAATCGAGATGACATATCAAAGCCTTGCGGTGTCCCATTTAACTGTCAGATTTAATAGTTTGAGTGGCAATTCAGGTTTATATTTCCCAGAATGAGCACACCTACAACATTTGTAAACATTATCAGTTACTTCCGAAAAATAACAACAATGACAAAAATTTCACACCTCTTCGCTAAGCGAACCATAAACACTTGTCTTTCGAAATCTGGTGAAATCACCTTACATGGTGCAAAATTAATAAAAAAAAATCACAACAACAACAACAACTGATAAAAAAAAAACGTTCCACAACAATGGGCTAAACCTGTAAACAATTCAATTGCACTTAACCGTGAAAGTGACACCGGCATTCCGGCATCAAAACAAATGAATCATCTGCCAGACCAAGTGTCCAAAACAAGATTTCAGCGATTCCTGGCAAATGCGTCAGCACTCAACACAGCTACTGCGAGATATATTTTGATATGAATAACCTACAACCGCAGACCACCTGCTGCGCGCATCCTTTCCACCCAAAACAACACACGCTAAACGGTGTATTTCACCGGCAAGAGGAGAGAGGCCAGAAAAAGGCCAGAATTACACAACATCATTGCCGCGTGCACCGTGTTGCATGTAATTCTGCTGACGTTGTTCGTTATTAGTACTTGGGCCACTTATGTAATCGAGGATGTGTACGCCGCCTGTTGTTTCGGGATGTGTGCCTGCCCAACAGGTGGGAATATATCCAAAGGATTCACAACACAGGCACATGTGTTCTGGATCTTCCTTCTTCTTGGTTTGCATTCTGTTCTGTGCGTTCTTTTGTTGGTCCTGTGTAAAAAGGACAGAAAACAAAAAAACTTGGGGTTATTGTCGAATGCAACAAACAAACAACGAATCAAGATACAGATGCACTCAACGAAGTAATTGTTGTCGATGCTTGGGTGGCAGATGTTTCGCTCTGTCCCATTGTTTGGCCGAGGGTTGTGCAAATGTAAAATGAGCATTGGCATTTGAGGACGACATCTGTTGATTTTCGATGCAGTTGTTTTGAAGGATTTCCCATCGAAAGGTGTTTGGTGTAATCGGTAATCGGATATTGGAGGGAAATCATTAAGCCCCTGACAGCGATCCATTGTACAAGATTGTGTTCGACTTCCGTTTGGACAGAATGCGAAAGCGTCTGCCAGCCAGACTTTCTTTTCTTTCCTTCAAACTACATAATGCCCAATCACTCAAAAACAGTTCCCACAATTTGAGTTTACAACTTGTCATAACCAAAGATTTCATATTTCCACAGAGGGATACCAATGACTATCGTTTCGCACCATTTAACTTGAAGCGTTTATAACCTATAAATTAATTTTTAACATTAAAGACTTTTTACACGGTCTGTTGGTTGTCTATTAAAATTGACAGCTTTCAATGTCAAATTTTAATTAAATCCACCTGATTGACATTTATAACCTAACTGACCTAACAATTGTTAAACAAAAATGAAACAAAATGAAATGCGTTTATATTAGTGTGTATTAGTGGCAGAAGTGCTAATGCCTCCGAGGTTATTGTCATAAATCCGCAGGTACAAGGTATAAACCTAGAGTAATAAAATTTCATTTAAAGTTGCATTCGAGTTACTGATGGAGGTCTACCTTTAAAGGTTTTGACGTGCGTTCTAAAAAAAAAAAACAAATTATGATGCAGAGACAGGTGTTTCTTCTTCTGTGAAGGATTATTCGCTTTGCAACATCTGTCACATCGATTCGCAAGGTCTAGACAGGGCTGGATATCTGTGTCAAGAAAATCGAAGAGAAATTCCAACAAGCATTGGAGAAAAGTCATGGAAAACTGAGATTTTCTCCAGATCTCTTTGCAGAGCTACTTAAAAAATGTTTAAAAGGTCATTACTTACTAAAAGGCTGTGATGGAGGCTCAGACTTACTTTGAGGCTTACTCAGATATCTCAACTTTAACAGCCGTCGCTCAGGTCGAAATGGACGGGATTTCTGATCTCTTAGTACTCTTTAAGGTCGAAGTCATGATTTTTTCTATCTGATTCGGTCAACTGGGCAGTAAAAGTGTTAGCTAGAAATGTTGATCCAAAAAAAGTAAGTTGGAGGTATCAATGTGTTGACAAGCGGGGACAGATGTACCACACGTAAACGTATCATTGAGTCATCATAAGGGCTCTCAAGTCTTGAAGTGAATACGGACAAAATGAACGTCAAACTTAGACCTATCTTTTCACAATCTATGATGAAATGACTCTTTTGAATATTCTGTTCTCGGTTTTATGAAGTTTTTCTACTTTTTCATGCCTTTTTTAAAAAAGTTTGAAGCGCCCGCCCCAAACCGTCCTCATTTGCTGACATTTTAAAGTCTAGACAAGCCCTGACATAATCTTCCATTTAGTTTCGTTTTTATTATATCTTCTGTCTGGTCTGTGACCCTTATTGTCAGTTTTTTTTATTTTCTTTTTCTTGTTTCGAAAACAAAATTCCTAACTAATGTTGCAACATTGTAGGCGACGCGCTCACATAAACAATCCTATTTTAAGAATCATTCATTGTTTACAATAAATTGGGGACAATCTCATTAAAAAAAAAAAAAAACAACAACCGCACCAAGTAGATGATGAAACAATTACATATGAATCTAGTACTTTGATAAAATGTCATTATAGGAAGGAACGTTTGAAACGCGTATTTCTGAACGCGGCATCAGCCACGAAGACAAAGAAAGCCGTTTCTCTTCGATAAGAAAGTTAAAAATCCAATTAACATTTAAAAATAAAAAACAAAAAAGTGTTTTTCTTCTTTGGAATCCCCCCCTTCACAGAAAAACGAACAGTCAGACAAAATAAACAAAATTTATTTACCAGCGCGCGAGCTGAACTATTCAACTTAATTTCTTTTTTTATAACACACCCGCCTTGTTGTTTACATTGACTGCCCTTTTTATGTAGGTGAGCGCTGTCCCTACAATCGAATATGCGCCTGTCAACCCACTCATCGATATCCTTCGGTGTGTCGCATGTTGTTCACATAAATTCTTGGACTTAATTTCGTCGTCGACATAGTTTACACGCGTCTCACCGCACCATATAAACAACGGGGACAGCTGTTGTTGCTGCAATAGCCCCCATCGAATAAAATATCAACCACCTACTTCACCCCCTGTCGATTCATTATCAACTCGGATTGGATCATGGATCGCTTTAGATAAAATTTTCGATGAAAGATGAACAACTACCGTCGCAGTTCCCTCGTCATAGCGTCCAAAAAGAAAAAAAAAAAAAAGAACAACAAACGCGTCATAAAACCGCTATGAGCTGTCGATGTCGGTGGTTATTTTTAGTTCTGTTTATTTTAAACACAAACAGAGCGTTTTGGGGCGCACACTATTTCCCCAATCATATGGTCCTAGATGGTTCTCCACTGTCATCCGTGTGTGTTGGAAAGGAGAATCTATTTTGTATGCCCCCACCCCCTCCACTGGGATGGATGGTTTTGAGTGGTCGGGTGCGTTAAGCAATTCGAAATATCGTATTGTAGCCGATTGCGTCGTTCACCACGCAATCATGTGCCTTTGGCTGAGTAAACGGGACGATATTTACGTCATGGACCGCAGTATCTTTTCCTTCGGCATCTTGGAATTCTTTTGCCAAAATATTTTGTTTATTGAATTTTAGAAAAATTATTTTATTTTCTTATAGAGTCTTTCGTAATATTTATTATAAATAAAAAAAAAAATAAAAAAATACGAAAAATTCTTTTGAAGAGTATCTGGGTTGGAAAAATAGATATGACGGTGAGAATATTCTTTCTCTCCATGACCTAGTATAATGGCTCCACAGTCTACATATGAACGTCAACACTTGGTGTTTTTTTTTGTTCGTTTTGTCTAATTTAAGAGGAAAAAAAGTGTGGATTTTTGTGCTGAGAATCGATGCTGCTGTTCACTGTGACTGGGGAGCGCTAAAGCATTTCGTGAACCGATGGTGTGACCAAAAATGGAAATGTCATTGTGCGCGGAATTTGTGAATGGAGGTGAGATTTGTATTATTGGATTCTCAAAGTGAATTTGCAGACATTTTGAGCAGAAAATTCTTTAAGTTTATGGTGACATTTGCTGTCAGGCCTACAAAATGCTTTCGTATAATGACAGCTGAACTATAGCGGTTGACAGGGCCTACAGATGATTGTTGATTCTGTTGGGGAATTCCTGGGCATTGAATGCATCTATATGTGGAGTGTATTCTAACCTTTTTTGTGATAAAATGATGCTTGAAGGCCGGCATAGAAATGAGGGTTTTATCAGGCATCCTCCAGAAGTTGTCTTGTACTCGATGGAATATTTTATGAGAATCTGAGTCTTAAAAAGAAAGAGGTCTACTAGGCTAATGTGATTTTCATGTACATACATACTGGGACGTCACTTCCTATTGTTCAGATCAGATGCTTTGACATCTGATGATGTATCCAAAATCTCTGGAATCGCATGCAATCTGTCTGAGTGAATGCATTCAATGTCTTTTTATATGGAAGCCATGATTGTCAAAACTGATCTTTAGTCGTAGATCTTGGGGATGATGGAAGCATTCAAAGCTGTCAGTTTCGTTTGGTTAACCCAACTGAATAGACTTGCACGAGATCGGGAAATTCACGTGTAATCGAATCTTTATAATTGTAAGGGCAGCTATTACGCTGAGTATCTCCCAGATTTCAACCGAATGACGTCTAGTGAACATCAAATAATTGTAGGTTTAGTAGTGTAAAAATCTAGGCATTAATTGATCTGCCGGGAAAGAAGCTGAACTGCTGTCAACTAAGCATAATGACGCCGTTCACACTGCACACCGTATGGCAAACAAATATGACTCAGGGAGCTTCTATCAGGCAAAGGTTTGGATTTTTTGTAGGCCATTCCTTTACAAGGTCTGTTTCTTTGAATATCTTTGAATTCTTTAAAATATGGTAACCATTCGACAAGCTAAGCAAATTTTGGTGAAGACTTTTTCTTACCTTACCTTACAGAACGCATCTGTCAAAGTATGACGAGGCCAAGGTTCTGACTTAACGCTTTTTACAAAAATCCTTTGCTTAGTGAAATGTTTAACAGATTTTGCGAAGTTTTCTTTCTCTTTAGCTACTAAAAGGTGCGTTCCACGTTTGTCAAAATGTCATAGAGTATATCAAACATTTTTAAGTGTTACCATTTTTTTGTTCAACTAGACGGTACTTACAGTACTACATTCCAGTAAGAAACGACGGTCTTTTATCTGTAATAGCTACTTTCACTAACATAACATGTCATGATACAATTTATGGCAAATAAAGACAACATTGTCGTCGACAGGGTAACATTTGCTTAATCATTAAAAGCAAATAAACCCATTCAATCTTGCTGCGCATAAATGGTCTGTTTTAAGTGCAGGTGCTTCTTTTACAAGATCATAAACCAAACTGTCAGCCAAATGTCATTTGCGATAATTTTAATCACACTGCAGTTTGTTTGCTTTCGGTAAACTTGCGTCACACGATGATTTAACAAAACTACGACACACGGTATGGTTATCCTAAAGGTGATTGGATTTGTTTGTCAAAAACGAAAGTTTCCAAGAAAAAACCCTCACCACAAAGCTAAAACCAATTTATAGCTGTCAAAACGAGGAACCTGTCAAGGTGATGACAACTGTCACACATAGCCGACAATGAACCCTGTGTGAAAACGTCAACCGCCCCCGGGATGCAGTTTATTAAACCCTCGCTTAATTCCCCGATAATTTGCATACACAAAACCGACTAATATCTAATTAATTAATAACAATTACGACCCACCAAAGGCGATGATAATCGGACAGTATTATCGACTGTCAATTCCTGAAAGCGTGCTAAATTATCTTAAAAGCAAAACCAGATTTCACAACCAGGTGTCCCAAGAGCCAACGCAAAATGACACCTAAGAAACGTTTCATTTGACAAGAGCTCGTCCTTGATCCATGCACTACCGTCTGGTGGCTTATGATAGATCAACGTACAGGGATGACTTATCTACTGTGCATCGACATCATAACTCAAATTTAATTTACTCAAATTAGAGATGAATTTTTATGATTTTATTGTTTATTTGCGAGAAGAAACACCTAATTACACAGAGTATAACCCCCACCTATAAAGCGACGTTAAACAGAAAAGAAAAAACAACAAAAACACACAAACAAATGCGTCAATCAGATCGGGGATTGTTGCTCTAATGTTCTCTAAAGGCACAGCGCGGCTGGGTAGTAAAACAAGGGAGAGCGAGCCGGGAAAGAGGGGAAGCTTTTAATTTAGAAGTTCAAGGTTATGAGCCTCTCATGAATATTCTTTTCTTTTCAAAGGTCATTTCCCTTTCCACGCTCGTCTGCTATTTTCGTTTTGTTTTTAGAAATAAGTCTACAAGCAAATATTTGCAACCCTTCATGGGGGTTGGATGGCGGCACGATGGTTAAAGAAAAAAAAATGATTTTTTGATTTCTTTGCACTCGATTTCTTAGAAGTAAATGCGTGTTTTTCACAAGAGATCCTTTTACGTATCCTTTTTGAGTTTTTTTTTTGGTTTGAGAGAGGATTATGGAAGTCGGTAAATGAACAGAAGTGTGCAGGACGTGAGGGGAAGATAAAAAGGAAATTTTCGTATCAAGGACGACGTGTATGATGCCCTAGAATGTTCGAGTGTGAATTAAGAGTGACTTGTGGAAAAGGATCTTTCATTCAGGACGGGGTGGAGGGGCGTCTCTTAATCTACAAATGGAGAACCAAATAAATATGAAATCTAACATTGGCTTTGGTATTCTCCTATATCCCAGATAATTTGTTTCGAATTTACGGATTTAAAATATTCTACGAAGCCTTGAGCCTGTTGGTAAGCAATCGAGTACATTTTTGGTCGGAGCTGTGATTAAGTTTTTCGGTCACAGATCGATTAATCTTGGACAGAAATTCAATATCACCTTATTTCTTAAATCTTTTTATTGGTAGTGGAGGACTCGCTTGAATTAAGGTCTACTTGAGTAATCTCAAAACATGGTTTGTGTTTTCTATTGATTGAGGGAGAACTATGTAGGCCATACTACTGCGGCCTTGTAAAGCGATTTTGATCGGGATCGGGATCTGCGGAAATCGGCCTTCAGGACCGATTCGATAAGATAATGGTTCGTTACTACTGACGGGATTTTAAAAACAGGGAACCATCGCCGTCAACCGATGATGAGTTACTTGAACACTGCGCTGAGCTATTCTGCCCAGCTAAAGGTTGGGGGCACGGGTGCTAAGTGATTCGTTTGGCATAGTCCTTCGACGTTAGAGGACTATGATTCTACGATCTGTACCCGTTTCCACATGACCATAGCAATTTTCCTTTTGCATGAAAAATGAGAAGAGATAAAACCTTTGAGGACAATAAGTCCGAACGAGATCCAGGGTCTTCATTATACAACCAACAGAAGCTTTTGTATGAAACAGAACATCAGAACAAGAGAAGCTTTTGAATGTTTGTCAGAAGCTTGTGAGAATAACTTTGATGTTGTCGTGGAGTAGAGTCTTGATCTTTCACGAACTAGTCTAATACATAACACTTTGAGCCCTGAGCTGCACTTGAAGGATCTTCACGAGAAGTAAAACTTGTAAGGAAGTGTGGATTGGTAGCATATGGCTGAGCAGTTCAATATTCGCCATTGTTGGGTGCCAGCGCATAATAAGATTCCAGAGAATTGAAAGGCTGATAAACTGACATTAAAAGTAGCAACGCTACCCATTGGATTGAATAAACTTCGATTTTTTGGTTGAAAAATGTTCTCTTTCTCTACTGAGACACCAGTTAACCTGGTTTGGGCTTAGGTTGCACAGGAACAGAATGTCTAGCTTGAGCTGTGTCACGAAAAGGCAGATTCGGGATGTGGCTATCAGGTTCGGTGGCGTATGTGGAATTTTTTTCACAGATTTTTTGGTTGAAAAATGTTTTCTTTCTCTACTGAGACACCAGTTAACCTGGTTTGGGCTTAGGTTGCACAGGAACAGAGTGCCTAGCTTGAGCTGTGTCACGAGAAGACGGAATCGGAATGTCGCTATCAGATTCGTTGGCTACGTAGTCCAACCCACTACCCACTTAAGATACGGCGCCAGCTAGTGATCTAGGATAGGAGTGCGATGCCTTGGCAGAACTTGAGTATCACTCATCGACCTAGAATGTCTCATGTCAGCCAGAGTAAAGCCATTAAAAAAGCTACCCATCCCAGTGTCGGTAATGTTAGAGAAATAAAAATCTGTGGCGTAGATTATCCGGTGTCATTATTTCACCATCTCGTGCAATCCGTGTTTGAAAGATAATGTACTCTATTAGGAGGGTGGTCGGCCTATAAATAGGTTCTCACCTCCCTATGTCTGTAGCCGTCTGTTTACTTGCGAACGGCCTCCATAACCTCGTTTACGAATCAACAAAAAGCGTTCTAACCAAACAGTCATCACATTCGAATCAGTTCAATTGAAGACAAAAATTGATTGAAACGCAAAACTTTGCTCTAGAAACTGTAATTAAACGCGCAGATAGATTTCCTCCTCCTCGAGTCTGTAGATACCTACATATACATACTTGCACCCGGTATCAATGTATGTATGTGGTACGCCTAAGTGCCATGATTTACAATTTCTTGTTGTTATTCGTTTGTGTGCGCCATTGTAAGGCCTTATTTAATCTAATACCCGTACCCCCACTGCTCGTGTGTTGTAAGTGGCAGTTGGCCCGCGCGCCCTTTAATGTGTTACATCGCTGAGTGGATGCGAGATACTTTTACAGTTTAATGGAATAGATACACACACAGCCGCACAGGCAATAATACAATTTGTTTGCCATTAGATTTAGTTAATACGATGTTTTTGTTGCTTAATGGGTTTAGTAGTTTAGTGGTGGTGTAGCCGGTACGCGTCGTAATCTCATTCACAACATGGACTCAAGTTTGCCCCACCACTACACACGAGGATCGCTGCTATCAGTAACTCGCGCTCAGGTTAATAGACGTTTTCAAGGCCAAGCTACACTCACAAAACACAAAAATATTATAAAACAGCCGACAAAAACGTAAATGTACGACCGACGACGACAACCGACACGGTGACAATTTCGTCAACCAAACGCTAATGTGGTGTATGGTGTGTGATGTGGTGTGGTGTGTGGAGTGCTTATGGGAATCTCCCTCTGATTGCCACCACCCCGCGTTTCAATCGCACTGTCCCTTGAGTGGTGGTTGGCGCTTTTGCTTGGTCTAAACTCGGTCGGGGTGGTTCGAACTGCGTATAATTTGTTCAAATTCTAGATACGTCGCAACGTCTTCTGCTTAGGCTTGTTCTTCTCCTGTTTGTGCTCGGTTTATGCTTTTGCTTGTGTCTCAGCGGTTAAGCGGAGTGTTTGCGATTTAATTCACAAAGAGTCGCTGTTTCTACACAGTATTGACTTATTTAAATGAGAGATTAGAGGGTTTTTGACTTATGCTGGGAGGAGCGTTAACCCGTATTTGTCTTGTTTTTTTTTTTTTGTTTCTTTACGACACACGATCAAGATTACACACAGAGGGTGGGGGTTGTGTTTGGTTGGGTGAATGTGGGGCGCAAAAAAATGTTCGTCAGAGATTAGCGACCGAAAGATCAAATGAGGGCAATGCGGAGTTCAGGAGAGCAGCTGCTGACGTATGAAGATGCTTTGCTTTGACCTTTGGGGTTTTTTCCATTACGTGGCACTCACTCACTTGAGCGGTAAACAGTGAAACGAGCGACTAGATGATTTAGCAAGAAGCGGTCCTGGCAGGAGCTAACAGTGGTCGTTACTTCTAGCTTCAATATAGAGCGAACCTTCGTGAGATTGGCTAATGAGAACTCTGGACAAATATGTAACCGCCAACACCAAGCAAATTTTAGCGCTTAACAGACTCAAATCAGGCCTTCTTATGAGGATTATTACCCCCCACAACGTCCTGGCTCACCGAAGAATATTGCCACTCAGTCTAGTGACCTCTGATGAGGGTGTGCCAACACGGGTGCAGAAGAGAATACATCTCGCTTTCCTTGCGACTCCCCAAGCCTTTGCAGAATTAGGAAAATGGCTGAAGGCGAATACCAATTCGAAAGCCTGGGCGAGCTGGAAATTGTGACTTTTCTGAAATTAATGACAATACTGAGCTGGTTCATGGTTCCAAGGCGGTCTCAAAGCTGCAAACCATGTCTTTATCAGCGAAAAGGACACAGACTGGATCCATTGGTGCCTACCTAATTACCTATCCAGCCACCTACCTACCCACTTACCTCCAACCTACCTACCTACCTACCCACCTTCCTACTTTCAGGACATCTAGAGACATGGTGCCCCGCCATTAATTCATATTTTCTAGAGGAAGCGTCCTGCCATCCCTAATCATTTGGTTTTGCAATAAAGATTCGGTCGTCCTTTCGAAACTGGAGTCTGAGAATCAGCATTATCTTGGCTGGATCGCTGTTGGTTATTGAATTGGTGTGGCTGAGGCATTAGGGTCCTTTTATCTTGGCTTGTGGTACAGCTTCTAGAGTCTATGATTGTATTTTTTCCTCCATTCGCCATCCTCCCCCAGGACTCGGTTCGGAAGAGCAGAACTACCAACTAACGCATTTGTTTTTCCGAACTGAAGGTTGAGGATGAGCTGAGGATGAAATGAACTCTTTAGTTCACGATCAATTCGTTCCTCATAGTCCTTTTACGTCGTCTGTACCGTACATCACCGCAGCTGGAGTCATTCTGTCCCAACATGACATTGAAACAGTCACTTCAGGGTCAGGACGAACATCGAGTCTATTCGCCATTAATGTTAGACCGTCTAATAGTGTGAAGTGGACCGGAAACTCTTAGAAGCATTCGTCAAACATTCAACAGAATTCCGGGCAGATTACCTCCAATCTTGGGGACTCATAGGTAGAATTGACAATGCTGAGCAGAACCACTTTATACTTCTGACAAACCCTTCATATCATCACTGAAACAACTTGAACAGATTGATCCACAAAACATTCATGTTTTCGACAAACTAGTTGTAGAAGAACCGTGTTTAAGGTCAAAACGATCATCCCACTGATGTCATCGCTATAAGATCACTCTCTTGACTTCCTCGAACCACTAACGACCTGTCGTAACCCCAAATAACCCCCAAAGGGCACATACGTGTCATTATCTCAATCACACTCAAAATCTAATCCATCAAACCAAACACACAAAACCAAAAAAAAAAATCATCCGAGGTCCATTTCATTCAGAGTCACCAGTAGTTCATCGGCGATCACCCCTAGAACCGGAAATAAGTAGTTTTATGGTTTCAAATTTCATCAAGTTGACTTGGCACGCCTCCCATCTCGCTGGCATCTCTCATTTCGGTCACAAAGCATCACTTATCCGTCCAGATTCTTTCATTCTCCTTTAATTCCATTCTCTACTACGGATGTAGAGTAACCTCTGCGCCTGACCTGATGCCCAGTGGATTCCATAGAAATTCAAATTTCATTCATAAAACGCACAACAACGCCTCATCGTCGCTCCATTGATAAGGCGACAAAGTGCGATTGTCATGCTATCTTTCACTTTGAATCTGTCCCCTACAACCTCCTCCGTCATACATATGTATGTTCATACGTTATCAGTATATTTTGCGTGTATATGCGCAGTATCTATGAAATTAATACGTTACAACTCACAGATGGTGGATACTTCATTTGTGATTGAAAATGACAGGCGACAAAGCGGAAACTGTCACCGAGCACTCACTCACTTTGCACATAGAACACTCAAATCACAGAGATATCATGTTCTTCCGTCGAATTGCTTCTTTGGCACCTAATCTTTGCGTGGCGGCTTGTAAACGTAGCTTCCTTTCCGCCCTGACTCCGACAGAGAAGTGCATTAACAGATCGCTTTCAGAAGCGACAAACAAAATGTAAAAAACACAACTGAAATGCCAAATTGCTTTCGTGTCGGTTGAAGGGGGTCCTTTAGGCATCAAAGGAAATCTTCCGACATAATTTTCAGTTTTAATTCAGACGGACAGATAGTACATCACACAACGTCGACAGTGTGTGCAACTTTGTTGCCCGAAAGATCCCACACCAGAGCCGAGCCGAGGACTACGCGACGGTGTGTGAGCACAGATTTTCTTGTTAATTGCAAAAGTGGTTCAGAGATGTGTGGCGATCCGAGCGTGTAATATGTTCACATGTTACTTACACGAGTGAGGAAGTAGTGGATACATTCGGCGGTGACATGTGTCACTATGAGTGAGTGTTGGACGTTATCCAAGTCTTGGTTTCGGTGAATGAAAATTGGCCGAGCGAGGGCGAGAATAAATCTTCAAAAATATGTTAAAACAATTTTCCGCCGTCTGTTGGCAAAATGAGTCATTTGTTTTCGCTTTTTGTGTTCTTCTTGGCCATGGTAAGGACGGTGGCTGACTGCAAATGCAAGAGACTAGAATTTAGTGGATTTATTTAGACAAATGAAACATATCTTCCGGAAGATTCACTGTCCAGGAACTGAAATATCATTTTCAGGATTCTGAAGTTTCGCCCGATAGGACATGCAACACATAAAAAGGACGAATGCAAGGAGGTGCTTGTATGTAATTTCAACAACTGGAATGAAGTTGAAACACATCACCAGGCGTGACTGATGCTCAAGGACTCATAAGACACACAGGATCTAGATAAGTAAGTTACACAATGGTTCCTGCACAAGCTAAGCAATGTGACAGTTGAAGATGGAAAAATGTCGCTCCATGTTGGCAAAAAATTCGGATGGCATGGGAAGTCATTTACCATGAACAACGCAGTCAAGTTAAAATGTTCTGGATATGGACACATTTAGGACAATTTTTGTAACCATCAGCAGCTTTTACTTGATTGATCCGGACGATACCATGGGAAGTTGCGAGTTCTTCTTCGCTCCGCTATACTCCGCCACACCCCGCTAGTCTGTTTCGATTGTAATGAACAAAGGCCAAATGAGGAACTGTCGTAACTAGAAATGTTTTCTTTGAGCCTTGAATGTTCAACATTCCCATCATAGAGCAGACTTTTATAAAAATTTTCAAAAAATATGTACATATGTATAACAATAGTTTCCTGGTCGTGAAGGGTCTGCACGTTCTGTAACAAAAGCTAGTTTTGTAGAGCGATGTCTACACGATTACTGGTGATTTTGTTAATCGTAGAAGTTTCTCGAAATAGAATAGGTCCCAGGATAGATCCCTTACATCAATACGAAATATATCAGCCTTTACGGTCTTGCAATACTGAAGTCTGTCTGCAGGATATAGATTTTACGTATTTATCTACATATTGTAAGTTCCATAACCATAAGCATGATAATGAAATCAGTTCTCTAAAAGCTGGACAGCGAAAACATGTGGAGCAAGTGGCTGAGATTATTTTGATTCCCACTCTTTAGTAAAATGTCGATGTCTTAGGCATCTTAGCTATGTTAGGCCATCGTCATCGTCATAGTCGCATGTTTATCTTAACTGCAATAGTTCCCAACGATGTGTCTATAATCAGATCGGACTTTGCCTTTGCCCAAACCGAATTTGCTGCAAAAGCAATCGAGAGAATTGAAATCAGGAAGCAAATGGCGACCAGTAATAGAAGAAGGTTTCGGAAGTTGGACATGATTTTTCCACCGATGTTCGGTGTAGACGCATTAGTGTAGATCCTCTTGTGATCCAGAATCCATCAGTCTTTCTAGGTTAAAATTCATAAATTCTGACGGCCCTTAGCCTTCCGTTTATACCCAGCGAAGGAGAGGATGGATTTGGTACTGACGCGCACTCCAATTTGATTGTAAGACACCAGTGATACTTGTCCTCAAGAATCATTCAACAAGAATGGAAGTGCGCCCGTTTTGTCAAGCTTTATAATAATGCAATAGTCACTTACGCCCTATCATCCATCACTTTCATCTTTCACTGCAGATGATTCACTCAGGAGGAGATTTTGAAGAAACAAAATGAAAATTTAAACAAATTGGTGTTCATACGATAAAATTACAAAAAGATACTCAAACACACCTATTATTTCCAAGTATTAAGTTGGTTATATGTAAACAAACAAATTTTCAGTATGTCCAACTGATGGGATTCATAGTTTGAATTCATCAGGTTTTGGGGCAACGTTTTCTTGCTTCCATAACCGTCATTCGTTTAGTACGCATTATCCACCCGATTGTGTAATATGTAATTACTCTTATCACCTTCCGCTGAAGTGCGTTGTTTTTTGTAAACAATAACAAATATTACAAATTTTCACTATCTACACTTATTGCTTATAGTCTAATCTGTAATCAAATAAGCTTAACACGCAAGTTTTTGTTTTGACAATTCATTTGACAGATTGTGGTAGTTATGCGTTACGACAAAAGCTTTGGAATGTTTTCCAATCAAAACAACAACCTTCACAACTATTTTCATACGCGTATTACAGATTGATAAATAAAAAACAAAACTACGCACTCTACACGAATTAAAAAAAAAAAAAACAATCCTTGACCTCGTTCAATATCCAAGGATAAAACGAATCCCTCACACCGAACCTGTCAATTATGATTCATAGAGTTACACATTTACAGAGAGAATAATTTATATGTATGTACCTACATACTGTCACAAGAAAAGGACACGAGCTTTAGTGGCAACCAATGTGAGGGTGAGCAGTGAGTTCAGAAACAGGAAAACATCTCAAAACACTCACCTTTTTTGTGAATATCCTTAAGAATTTATGAATTCTTAAAAAATTCAACTCGGCCTTCTTTTCTGACAGACAATTTGTTGTTCTCTTAATATAATTTTTTTATTTTCTACGCAGGATATGAATAAGCTAAGCTTTCACAATGAACACACACACTATATGAACACGGAAACAAAAGCTTTATGAACACATGCATATATTTTTTGAAGCTTTTTTTTATATTTTTTTCTATGAACACAACACTATAGAGAACACATAATGGCAGAACACGCACGGACCTACACTAGCAGAGAAGATACACCGGGCGGCATACAAGGACATGTCGTCGCGACGTTGCTATGTATTAGTGTTATGGGTCCCTCTAGAAGGGACTAGGTACTTAAAAAAGCGAATAACAAATTTATAATCCCGAGCAGCGAGACGGGGAAAATCGAAACTAAATTGTTCTCGATTCTGTTGATTTGCACTTCGATGTCGATGCGAGATAGAGTTAATGGATTTCGAAACAGACAGTACGGTTAATTAATTGACTAATGAACACAATAGCCGAACTGTCATCTTCAAGGATTTTCTCGCGTTAACTAAGGCGAATACGTATTTTGTTGGGGTGTCAACAAAATCTACTGAAAGCTACTACAACGCAGTTGGCAACGACAAGAAAGTTGCTCCTTTTGGGGATTTTGGTTGTGAAATGGAGATGGCGCTGGCGCTGACACTGGTCATCGGATACATTTCGGGAAGTTATTTGCAAAACGGGATATGTAGATATTTTTGAAATCAAAACTTCGAGTATGAATAAGGATTTTAAAAAAAATATCAGACTTTGAATTAATTCACGGGAAGGTATGAGTATATGGATCGGTGGCGTATACGTAACCAATTTTTTCACACATTCTTCGGAGCAAAATTCTTTAATTTTTTCAAGAGATAGCGAGGCAGTAGTTAGGCTTATTTGTGTTCGCAAGGCACAGAAACAGGATATCTGACTTGAATTGAGCTACGACAAGGTAGATTCAGGACGTCATCAGATACTGGGCTCGATGGGGCCTGGGTTATCCATTTTTTCATACGTATTGAGGAGGAAATTTTTCTTATTTTTCCCGAACATACTGTGTCAGTAGCTAGGCTCCTTTGTGCTCATGATGCACACAAACAGAATATTTGACTTGAATTGAGCCACGAGAATATGGATTCACGATCTGAGTATCGGGTTCGGAGGCGTATACGTAACCTTTTTTTCACACATTTTTCGGAGCAAAATTCTTTCATTTTTCTCAGAAATAGCGAGGCAGTAGCTAGGCTCATTTGTGCTCCTGTTGCGCTGAAACAGAATATATGATTTGACTTGAGCCACGAAAAAGTAGATTCAGGATATCAGTATCGGGTTCGGTGGCTTGGACTGAAATTTCTTGGTGGTTTTGTCGGACTGAAGAGAGATTTTGAATTCGCTGGTTTGCAAACTGTAAGGAATGTAAGAAGATGTAAGAAGGGCCTATGTATGTTCGAATGGTGTTGGACTTACACGCCCAAGTCTATAACTCAAGTATGAACATGAATTATGCATATGTACATCACGAATCAGATACATGGTTACGTCTCGTGATCCTAAAATTCTCTAGTCACGGTGAAGCATGGAAAGATAAGTCCCTAATTTTCTAATCGATAGTTTCGGGATTTTCACATGATAAAAATTCAATTCATTAATTTTCAAGTTTACTTTGCCGACAATCTTATCATTTGGTGTCTTGATTATGATAAAGATATCAAATAAAAAGATCTGACATTGGTTCGGATACACGTGCCATTTCCGGAAATATCGGACAATTCAAGGTCCAAAGGCGTTATTCATTTTTGTATACATAGGTGTAAGTGTAGTAGGTTCTACATATTGGTTTTGTCTGGGACAACGTTCAAACAGACAATCGTTTACATACAGATTAGATTATTCTATGCTCCTAAAGCCCTGTGAGTAACCTAGGTACCCCTGCCAGTTTTTGCAATCCTAGCAACACCCGAAAACTTACCCTAATTCTTAGTACTCAAATGAACACTAATAAATTGTGTCATAGATATGTATGCTACATATAAATTGTGTGATAGATCTAAGTACATATTTGTTGACTTAAGGTAGATAGGGTATTTGTTTTTATTTACACTTTCATGTATTTTGGGTTATAGGGAATTCCCCTGCTACTGTTGGATGTGTCTTTTTTTCCACTACAAATTATCGTTTCGATTTGAATCTACAATTTCGATCACAAGCACTTACAAAATTACCAACTATTAGTTCTTCTGCTTCTGAAATTTGCGTATGAAATTTGCAAATGTAACAAGATTCTGTGTAAATTGCTAAAAAGACGCGATTTTTCAGTTAAACATGTTCACGTTTAGTACGGCCTCGTGCGAATAGATCCTTGTTCTCTTGTCCATCCTCTAGAAAAATGTCTTTTCTATTTCTGAGCTCCTTTGCTAGTTGAGGGTATATTTCGCTGAAATGTTGGTCCATACTTGCTTGGATGGAGCCTCAACGAAATATGGTACTCAAGCCGAGTCGAAGGAATTGATTTTTTCAATTGGATATCAGTGCCAACTGGATTCTAGTATTTCCTCCATAGTCTAAAAGAACAGAAGACTTTTCCATCTCCAATCCTTTCAATTGATTATATAAAGTCCTGCCATTTATAATTGGGAAGTTCTTACAATGACCTGACCGTCCTGGAGCAGAATTGCCCTATTTTTCGAACTTTTAAACGATTTTTCAGAAACGTATGGTTCTGTCACAAATTATATAGATTCTTTCAGGTTTTAATTGAGTTTTAAAGCATAACATCCCAAAGCACCACAAATCTTATTAAACACCAATTCAGAATGTACTGGTAGGCTCTAAAAGCTGAAGTTTGGTGAATAGCAAATTCCTTCTAATTTTTACGTTAATTGGCCTACTCGTCGTCCAAACTATAGCAGAAGCTAGAAAAGTCGTACAGCGACCGCTGACTCAGTGAATGTTGCCCCGAATTACTGAGCGAGTGGGTAAGGTTGAAGTCTCGGGGAACTATCCCAAAATTATAGTCTCGCTTGTAACAAGAGAAAACAAAAAAGCCAGCTTCCACCAGAAACCGTCACATCCACCACCACTGAATTCTCAACAT
Source organism: Xylota segnis (assembly GCA_963583995.1). NCBI lineage: Eukaryota > Metazoa > Arthropoda > Insecta > Diptera > Syrphidae > Xylota > Xylota segnis. The sequence continues at coordinate 58,524,160 of OY757238.1, read as the reverse complement.
ACTCATCGATAGCTTCCTTGGTCTCTGGACAGTAATGGTATTTCTTTAGCCTCCCAGCTCGGAAACTCTGACAACAAATACCTCTAACCCAAGCGTCTTCTCAAAGTCGACAGTTCACCCGAATTTCACTCTAATCATCTCCAAGCCACACCGTATCGACTCAGCACATCTAGTAGTGGAGGATATTCCCTAAACCGAGGTACTTGAGTACTCTATCATACTAAGACTTCAAACGTGTTTTCCGGCCAACCTTTGAATGGGAACACAGAGATAGAGGAAGACACAACGCACTTCCATGCGAATTCCCAAGCCTCAGCAAAACCCTCGGAAAAGTGTCTTTCAACGACCTCAACGAACTAATTAACAGGTCACCTAGAACCGCCTTAAAATTCATAATGAAAACAGAGGAACACAATGGATCCATCGAGAACCGAGTGAGACTGTACTCCTTTGGTCGGAGTCACCTATTATACCTACCTACTTACCCAAATGGATGGTTGAAAGGACCTGTCTTTCTTCATTAGAAGAAGACCTCTCCCTAAGTCCATTTCTTCAAGAAGTTCGATTATCGAGTAAATATGGATTCTAGGAACCTCTCACCCTTCATCTTTTACATCTTTCTTTACCCAAAATGCAATGGCTCATATGTAAGTAGATAGCATCTCGAGGAAATATTTTAAAAAAATCAGTGAAACCATATTTCAGGACCTGCTTATCTGTATATCGAAGGAGCACCCAACCTACCTATTTAGAGAACCCTGCTCACTCTAACGCGATCGTAGACTAGTAGGTCCTCTCTCAATAGAAACTTAAAAGACTCGTCAAAATTTGGTAGACTACCTGATTTGGTTTTCTTCCTAACTCTTGGTTAAGCGAAACCTTCAGGAACTCAAAATTTATGTGCAAAGAGATGGGTGATTTGCCAACAACATCGATCCCTCAAACTAGAAAATATTACAACTGCCACAGATCCATTAGACAGGCTAAAAAGCCTCATATTTCCTAGACAAACGACTTACTTATAAGACTTGGTTCTTCCAACCAGACCTGTAGTACAATTACCACGTACTTAGTTTTTTTAAGTACAAGTACAATCCCTTGGTACTTGTACTTCAAAAATTCAAATACCAGTACTGGGAATTGTACTTGTACCTGCAATTCCTTCGAAGTACTTGTATCTAGTTTCTGTTGAACTATCGGCACTATTGGGAAACACAATAAAGATCCTTAAACTCAAAATTCAACTGATTCTGATGATGGGCATATGTACATATGTACGTACAAAATAAATAAAAACCTACAAGCGTAGGTTACAAAGAACAATCCATAAATAAAAACAATCACTCCCGTCGATTTGAGTTCACCAAAGTCCCCATGCCCTTGTCCCACCTTGGGAATATTGATAATGACGATGACCAAGTCTAGACTTCGTCTTAAAATATGTCGGTATGTCTGTACAAGACAAACATCATCCCAAGAGCAAATCAAAAAAACAAATAACACGTCTCTTGGTATCTGATTTGATTTATACGTCGCATTTCGTTCCCCGAAATGTATGTGATTCTGTGTCCCACATCGCAAAAAGGGAACAATCATCAAATTAGGCCCAAACCTGAGCTTTTTACAAAAATAAAAAATGCTTTAGCTCCTCCAACCAGGTCAAAACAGATCCAACTGCGTGTAATCAGTCTCTAAACAATCCTCACCTCTAAACGATTTCCTTGACTCATCGTTGTTATTTCGAACATCATGACCATCCCCAGTTCGTTGTAAACAGACTTTCTTCGTCATTTTTTCAACTGAATCACCCCCCAACTGCCAAACAAAAACATGTACTCTGGGTCATTCTTGTTAAAAATTGTTGTTTTGACGAGAAGATTACCAAATAAACAAATTGTTTTCGCGAATTTTCCAAATCATCATCATTCGGTCTTGTATCTGCAGTACGCGGTAGAGACAAAGGCAAACAATAACAACCGTAAGAAATCCAAATATTCGCAGAAAAGCTCTTTTTTCGTCTTTTCCTTTCACCCAGCAGCGCCCAGTGTATTTGTGTAAGTATGTCTCTGCTCCATTACTGCTGGTGTCAGGTTGGCTTTGGCTGGTCTGGCGCTTTGCCTGTGCAATTATTGCCGCGCCGCGCACTGACCTATTTTCTTCGTCGAAGGAAAAATAAAAGAAAATCCTTAAAATTGCTAAAGGAAAAGAGCATAAGAGGTAAACACAATTTTCAATTTTCACACCTGTCTCCATCGTGTTTGTTGGGGAACAGGGTTGGGAAATATTCTTCCATCTATCGCACTCGTACTCGTAACTGTACAAAAAGTTCGAGAACCCATTTGGGGATGAAACGAATCCAAGCAAAAGCAAGAGAAATTCGGGAATCTTCCTCAGACCTCCGCATTATCATATTTTCTTTCTTTCACTTGTACGTTGTACCGTTGTTTTTGTATTTTTTTTTGTTTTTATGCGACGACAACGCAGGCAGGGAATTTCCATTCGACCACCGTACGAAGCAAGTGAAAGAAGAAGAAAAAAAAAAATAAATAATGATAGTACTGGCGCGATAAGCGACAACAACAAAGTAGTGACACCCTTCCCCAAAACATTTTTTCTATTCCAATCGCGATGACGACAAATACGCGCGGAAGAGAGAATAGAGACACAAGTAATGAGAAAGGAGAACGACGTTCCACATCGAGAGCAATGTGGGGGGGAGACTGAGCGAAATTCCTTCAAATGAACACTACCCCACCTTCCACAAATTCATCAATTCCAAGAGAGCAATTCATTCTCTCTTGGTTCCATAATTCATTTTGGCACTTTTTCTCCCTCGCTTTACACAGTACATACCACTGCACACAGATACATGCATGAGTGAGTATCTGTGGGGACGTTATGAAATTTGAAAGCGGTTATGCGCATAACAAACGAACAAAAACAAAACGAAAAAAACAAACTTCCCGCCGTGAGCCGTCCTCATCCTCTTACGTGAAATTTCAGACCAAGTATCCATGTTATGGTGGTACAGCATGCTATCGAGTGTATGAGCATCGCAGCACAGCACCGTTTGGTCACCACTCCGAGGCTGAATGAAATCCGAAGCTGGTTACGCGCCAGGCAGACAGAGATGCAAGAACAACAAACAATTTCCGCTCTTTTGCGTTGGTTGGGCTGTGTGTTGTTTTTATTTTTGTTCGATTCCTCTTTCTCCTCGCATTCGCATCTGTATCGGCTCGACACTGGTAACGACGTCGTCGTCGTCGTCGTTGTCGTCGTCGTCGTATAGCGCTGGTGTGTATCTATTGAGGGGTAACCACCATATCCAGTGACGTAACAATTTCTGGTGTTGTTGTTGCCATATAGTGAAATTGGAGAGGGGGTGTGTGTGTTTGTGCGTCATACTGATAGTACGTACACGCGTGTAGTAGGTCCGTGGAGGAGGGGAGAGAAGACAGGATAGCGTAGCTTGGATGGCGGGAATTTGTACTGCTCTTGTTTCTTGCTTCGTAGGTGGGAGTGTTGTGTACTGGGGAGCAAGTAAGGATGTGAGATGATAATTCTGTTGGGGAGTTTTGGGAAAATGTTGGTTTTTCTTTTTTACTTTTTTCTATTCTATTTGGTTACTGCTTCTGGAGATACGCGCAGAGTTTCGATTCGGTTTTGGTGGTGTGTAGGGGTTTTATCCGTTAGATTTACATTAGTCATCGATTAAATTGGAGAGTGATAGCTTGAGGTGTGACCCAGTTTTGGCAAAATTAAATGCGAGAGATGGGTGTAGAGAGAGAGAGAAAATCAGGACACCACCATCGTGAGTGGTGGGTGACAGTCAATGGTTGGGGATACACTTACAATCCGTGAAGGGTGGAGGAGATACGCTCTTGCAGATTGGATTAGCTCAACTCGAGAGGTTGGTAAAAGGTGAACAAATATGCCATGACCTAAAATGTGGAGCAAAAAATGAAAAAAAAAAACCGCTGAAGTAGAGGGTCGGGAATTTGCGCAGAGCTTACTGGTGATGTTGTGGGAAATTCATAGACAAACTCGATTCTTGGAGTTGGTCAGGTGGGGGGGTTTAGCTATTGATAATTGTCCGTGGGAGGGAATAAGCCTGTGAGGACGTGCGAAATCATTATCGTCATCAAGTGGGTAGTGACGCATTTGGAGTAGTCCTCTGAGACAATGCTCATGCCACGAGTTTCGAGGCGTCACAATGTTTATGATGTGAATATGATTGAAAGGAAGGCGCACTCAACTTAAGAAATTATCCTGAAATCTCCATGAAATGAGAGTGAACTTGTTAGCATAGATAGAAGTTTGGAGCATCAAAGTGACTATAACACCATCATCGTTAGAGTTTTGACCTTTCCTGCATGCTTCTGAGGGAATTGTTTGTTTTACGTGGTTTTTCGGCTCAACGATAATATTTTTTTTTTTAAAGGGGAAGACATTTGAACTGTAACCTTTGATCTAACAGAGGGCGACATACGGACATGAAGAGGGGGACCTACTCGTACTCACATGGATGTTGAAGGTCTTCACGGAAGCCTTTATAACGAGTTTATCGTTCCCATGGCTTCAGTGAGTGGGCTAGCTCGTATCACTGAATAGGTCACATGAATAATGTATGGTTTATGATACAGTGGGCTTTAGAGGTTGCCTCCCTTTTTACACAGTAATCGGATTTATAAATGTATCTTGTGAGGCTGGGGCACAGAACTAACACTCATCTAATGCACAAGGACACCGGTAGACATTTTTGTAAGTTGTATGCGAATAGGAATCATTTCAAGACTCTAAAATTTCCTTTGCATTAGCAAACAAAGTGAATATAGAGTGGAATCTCAGGACCTGCCGGTGGGTTTACCAAAATATAGTAGCAGCCGGGGACAAAAGGAAATAGGGACTTTGGACCTTTGGCAGAGCAGGAAGTACATATGTAGGTGGAAATCAGTGATGACCAACAGTGGAATGGTCCAAGTTCCCGTACTGGGTATCTCCCTTACTAAACGTTGGTGACCGACTATTGTGATGTCCCCTGAAACCTGAAATGTTGTAGATAGTCCTTGTATGTATGAACCTATGTAGGTCCTTGAAGTAATGTCATGTACATGTAAATTTAGAGTCGACTTTCCTGCGTTCAGGGTTGGCGAGACTCTGAGTCTAAATGTAGTCAAATTTTCACGAATGGCTGGTGTCTTCGTGGAGACCGACAACATTAGAATCCATTACTGGTTGGACAAGCCTATCCCAATGGCTCCCAACTATACATACATATTGTTATGAATAGGTGGAGGGGTGGGAGTATCTTTCGTTTCGTTTAGTGACAGTCAGACTACGCCTAAGAGCTTGTCCAACCCCGCAACCTGCAAAACCCTTCGGATTCGGTCGCAAGGCTGAACTCTTTGATTCTTGTTTGGGACCTAGATCACACTGGGATCGCGGGGATGTAGATCTGAGGACCTGAATCTGTGTTGGGTCATCTCTCGAGCCCTCCGTTAACGATTGGGTTTCTTGAGAATACAATTATGTTCCAGGATACAGGCAGACTAAACGTGTGTTGTGTAAGAAATCAGCGGCATTCTTGCTGTCCCTGTAGGCACTGTAAAAGGACTTTTACTCAACATCGACACGAGGCTTAAAATGCACCTCAGGCCACGATACTCCGGATCGTTTCGTTTGGTATTGATCTGCCCCTGTTCGGATCAAGTGGTACATCTTCTGTACTGATGTGGTGAGTGCTGATACGATACAGTCCTCATCGCTGAAGTGCATTCCGAAACTCAAAGAAATGGCAGTGAAGTGGGTAATACTGGATTTGCCATCCTGGTAGAACAATGGACCAGTTGGGTCTAAGTGATTCAGTGACTCGACAAAAAAATGTCTTTCTAGGGTTCGATCTTAAAGTGAAAAACTATTTCGTCGTCGCAGCCTCTAAGTTTTAGGCTTTAAGTTTCATTGTACAGGGAAGGCTAGAAACAAGCTAAACACTGCAAGCTAGACAGTGACCCAAAAATAGAGCCAGATCACCACTGGGTCAACTTGGAAAAAGTCAGGTTTTTGCCAAAGAATAACCAATGAACTACGTAAATAGGCGTACATTTCGAGTTGATACTTTTCGGTGATTTCTTGCCAAAAACCCTTAGATGTCTTGACTATAGAAGTTGTTGGCATCATGTGAGAGATCTAGATAGTGACGGATGGACAGTGTACAACAGAGAGCTTATTAAAGGAAGATTTAATGAAACTTTGTCTGTAAAAATTGGTTAATTGGCGCCCGACAAAGAGGTGTATATAACCAGGGGTCGTTGTGTAACTCACCGAAGAATTCAGTATAACGACCTTCCGCTGTTGTGGGTCTAGAGGGACAGCGCTGTTCATTCAAGTCGAATGACAAAATGAAATCATAACCATGTTCCAGATAGCATGGATACCAGCCATAACGTGTCAGGGATTATCACTACCTTTGGCTCTAGATCGAGAAGGATAAATGTGTAATTTGGCTGAATGTGCAAGACACCAATGACTAGTCAAGCTTAGCTAATTTCAAATAGCCTCTCTAATGGCAACCGATTAGCGGTAAGAATTTCATACTTTTATGTGACAACACAAAGGCCGTCCGTGGCCCCATTTTCAAATTCCATAATTTTCCACTACATGGCTTTTTTTTTATTATTTTTTTATAATTTAGTGTAATCTTCATGTGTCATTAAGTTAATAATAATTTGTTGTAACAATAAGTTTTGACATGTACTGCGTACATAGGCATGTCCCCGGAGTTGCAAATATAAATCAGGGTATGGGACAATGGAACGAAGAACAAATGTGGGAAAGCGATCACTCCCCGCAGATAGCCACTTAATTTTTCTATTTTTTTTTCGCTGTACATGCATAAGGTTTACTAATTATTATTATTATTTTTGTTATTATCAAATTTGTACTTTAACTGTATGTGTCCCAGTTAAACAAGTCACGAGAACACTGACATCGAACAAACATAACAATTATGATGAAAAATTGTTTTGGCCATCGGGAGAATAAATTAATTTTTAACATGCGACGATGTATTTATAAGGGACACGTACTCGTAGTACCACGGCTTTTCTGGTTAAATGGAACGATTTGTGCTTAAAACTATTGGAGAATCAAGTAACTTGAAGCACGTGACAGATTTAACGAACGCCAGATACTTTATGTGCTCGTACGTAGATCTTCTCACGTATCTATACAATTATTGGATGGAGAACGCAATCGATAAGCCCAACAACTATGACGACAGCAAATAGTGCACACGCACTTTAAATCAAACAACAAACACACCATCACGCAGTCAGATGAAGACGAAGCGTCATAAATAGAGCTCCATGCATGCAGTGGCAGCACCAAGGCAGGCATTCCTCGTTTAACAGCGATTTCCTATTTTGATAAGGCAATCTTGTCGAGGGTGGTATTCAGTTGGGAAACCCATGTGTGAAGTGTGTACTATCCCCGGTTGTGTGTATATTTATGAATGGCTTCAGTTTTAAGTGTGTTTACTTGGCCATTAGGACCAGTAGAGGGCTACATGCGCCCGCCTCGATGGATAGAGAGCCCTCCATGTACACACACATATTTAGGTCGGCGATGGCAATCGGAAAAAGGTGTTCCAACGAATCATGACCCAGTTTGAAATAATTTAACCAGGAACTCAATGTCCATGATGTTGAGATAATGTCTCGTAGTGAGTGGTTTCGGGGGAAATTTTTGAAACGTGTAAGTGGAAAGGGAAGATAAGATTCACGAATCCTTTCAGTAGATAGATGGGACACTAATCAAATTTAAAAAAAGCAGTCCACACAGACGGAGGAGTCTATAAGTTCCTGCAGGACGTACGGACATGTAACTCTGTGTAACTAGCCAGTCAATGAACGCTGTGATAAGTGGAAGCAATAAGTGGTCCGTGCTTGTCAAGTACAACTAGAACCTATTCCTGGCTCTGAATCTGGTCGAATCCAATCTTGAAGGAAAGAAAAGTCCAAAATCTAGTTCGAATCAGATGGCACAACCATGCAACCAGAGTAGAGGGGTAAAAATGTCTCAAGGGAGTCACAGCTCTAGTAAAACAGTAGACATGGTATAAGCATCAAGAAAATAGAGCCAGAATGCCACTGGGCCTACTCGGAAACAGTCAGGTTTTGCCAAGGAATAACCAATGAACTACATTTGCGTACAGTTCGAGTTGATGCTTTTCGGTGGTTTCTTGCCACAAAAATTCTTGCATTGCCAGAAAACCGAGAGCTCTTTGACTTGAGATGTCTTGACTAAAGAAATTGTTGGCATCATGAGAGAGATCTAGATAGTGATGGGCAGAGAGTGTACAACAGAGAGCTAATCAAAGGAAGAATGAAGGACAGAAGAGTTATTCAAACTGCTTTACCAAACGAAACCTTGTCTGTAATATTTGGTTAATTGGCGCCCGACCAGAAGGTGTATCTTATCAGCACGAGTACATTGTAGCTTTGTTTGTTTTTTTTTTATAGTAGTCTAGGTGTTAGGTGAATGATTCGAGATGTCGTAACGAGCCTTAAAAGAACAAAGTTTTCTGTCTTACATGCCTATTCTAAGATTTTGAAGGTTTTTACCGGGGCCGAACTGATAACATTGACAGACTGTCCAAGAATATGTTCCTTCTACTGTACGGTTTAAGTTAAGTCTCTGACAGGAATACCTAAGATGAAGTTGGGGCGAATATAATCGGTCTTTCTATGATGATGATTGTAGTATGTGATTATGTTCGGATAGAGTTGCAGCAAATATCTAAGGGTATCAGTCAATAGTTTGAAGTAAAAGATGGTCAACGCTCTTACCCTCTAATGGGGGCATTGAATCGGGTACTTCTATAGGATAAGGACTAAAGACACAATTATCAATCAAACCATCATCCCTACGTACGTACATAGCTCGTGACTTTTTTCTGATGACTGTCTGTAAACAAAATGCAATCAGAAACTTTCCATGTCTCCATCAAACTACGAACTCCAACAGATATCAGCGCCAACCCAAGTCCCTATCGCTATCTAAATGACCTGTTTCTGACTTCCCATAAGTGACAGTGCTCTTGTGTGATTCATTCAACAATAAGGCCAATTGACAAATACGTAACACACTCATGTACATCCATACATAGCTTCCTGAAGTCCACAATCGCTTCAATGTTATGCACAAAGAGCACCGTATTCCGAGCACAGGCACACGATTTATCATTCCGGCTTCAACTTTCCATTCATTAACAGTCAAAGGATAAATGATTAATGCCTCGCAAGAGGTCGAATGTCAACAATTGCGGCGGCAATTACAAACAACAAGACAGTCTGTCGGAAGTTTTTCTTTCTTTTTTTTTTATCGCATGATCCCGGTGACGACGACATAATGAATCGTTCAACTCCAATGTAAACGATTTACACATGCGGCACACCGCGGGTGAACTACACCGCGTGATGATATATCCCAAGACGTAATGTCACCACTGACAGTTGACACATAAACGTCACTCTGTTGACATAACATTCATTTTATTAGTGAAAAGAAAAATTTGATTTCTTCATTTTAGTTTTTGCCCCCTCTGGTGTAACTTGATCCCTAAGACAAAGGTTTATATTTTTTTTTCCTGTCTGAGGTCAAGTAAATCCATAAACGGTTTCTTTTTGTGTTTCTCTTCTATTTCGTTAAAATAAATAGTATACGTTGTATGTTTCTTAATTTAGATCACACAGTCGCGCACCGCAAGATGAATCTTTCCACTGACCTCAAAGGCTGATGCAATAACTGATGAAAATTACGCGTCGAGTACATCAACGTAGACATAAACCAACCAAGCTATTGGCGTATATCCTAAATTATCTGAGCAAAAACCAAAGCTCATCATGACGAACAATTGAATTTATCTTATATAAATATTAACATTATTATTCTTTCGCAATTGCAGACGTAGGTTAGGTAATTTTGTGAAATGATTTACAATACCGCGCGAGAGTATGATGAAGAACCTTTTGGAGAGTATGCCGGCAAATATTTGACTGACGGATAATATCTTTTGAAATTGTTCTGTCAATTTTGGCAGTTAAAAGAAATGGTCATGTTGACAGATCATTTAGACGTGTCAACTTCCGGAACATGTGTACATATGACTTGAGTTGAGTGGATTAGCATCACTATGTCGAGTTGAGGCTATTTCCGTGTCAGGAGCTTCTATGATGGGAACAGATACTTGTAAGAGCGAAACCATTTTTAGTCGCATTGGTTGGATGAACTTAGAAAGTGACAGCAATAAATCTGATAGCAGTTTCTTCTTATTCACTTGGATATGCGCGGGAAAGAACGCAAAAATTCTATCATCAGATCTATACTTGACATACCACAAGGCTCTAGGCTGGGTCCATTATTATTTTACAAACAAAATGTAGAACAACTGGAGAAGGAAAAGCTATGAAATGGCGAAGATGGAGACCGAGAGGTTGCTCTATGCTTTCTTGCACTATCTTCCGCGACGCATGTTGAGTTACAATAAAAAATGCTACATCCGCTCTGCGGAAAGTATAATGGATAAGAGCAGGATTCTGAGAGAATTGAGGACTGTAAATGCCTTCTTTTTTCTATTAAATCCAGACTGAAGTAGCCAGCCAAGTATAGGATTTGCACCTAGGTCTAGACATTGGCTTATAATCCACTCTTGCATTGTTATTCCATTGTGACAACCGAGATTTTAGATTAATCTGGTAAAGTTGGTCCATGTTACCAAAAACTTAACTGACTGAGGAATGCAGTGCCCTTACCTCACCTAGCTAGGTTTTGTGCCTACAATTCCAAATATTTGGTTTCTGTTTTCTTACAAAAAAAACTACATTATCAGAAAGTATTATCGTTAATCTTCTCCACGAATTTTACATTATTCAATCGCCCTATCAAGCCACACAAAACGGCCTTCTGCTGTCTAGATAAACTAACTCGTAAATAAATTTTGAGTCAACGACCGAACTACCAAAACTTGGGGACACTTTACGGAAGCGAACCAAAAAGCCTTGTTCCACTTATCAGCCGCCTTTCGCCAACAACGTAAAAGACTACAAAAAAAATTTTGTGCGCAAAACCATTTCTCGAATGGCCTTCCTCAATTCCTGAAACTACAGGTCTACTACGCGGCGGTTCAAGGCAGCCCTGAGCACACATAAATTCTGATTTATTTTCAGAAATAAATTCGTCCCTAATAAAACCAATCCCGTCCTATATTTTCGCGCACACCAACCTGCTCATATACGATTAATTACCCCGTCCGGTCCATTTATGTGTGTGCAAACTATAGCTAACCTAATTATAGAACTCTCTCCTTAACAAGCTATTAGTGCTGGCTTTTTACAAACCCCATGCGCTGTACCTCCGTCAAAGTCTACAGTCTACACCACCGACGTCATGATGTTGTTTTTTTGTTTCCAAATTTTTTTCAAAAAACACAAAAAAAACAGCCCTCACCATCAAGACCAAGAAAATTTGTAAATATTAGCGCAAGTTGACATACGCGTGCAGAACGAATCTCATACTATTTACGCAAATCGCGCAAAGCTCAAAACGTGTACACGTGTTGCATGTGTTTCATTTGTGTTTTGGCACTTTTACCAGCAAAAAAAAAAAACAAAACAAAAACACAAGTCACTAAGGAGTTCATTGAAAAATTAGAAATTATTTTAATTTATTTATTTACATAACAATGGACAAGTGGCAGAGATGAACAAAACAATAAAAAACAAAAATCACAGAAAGAGAAGGGGATTTTCCTAAAAAATACATACATTCGTCCATTCATGTGAACGACGAGGTTTATAATTTTTAGATTAAATATTTGGACAAAGTAATCCAGAAAATAAATAAAATAAAACTGAAGACGCAGAATTTTTCTCATTTTGTTTTGGTTTTTGTTAAGTCATTAATCCTCTTGAGTTGAGGTATCTTTTTTTTTTTAGTTTCTTGGATCGGTGGAGTCATTAAGGCCAAGAGATCGTGTGCCAATTATTGAATTTGCATTTAAATTTTGTATTTTTAAATCGAGTTTCTTGGTTTTATTTGGACTGGAAATTTGGTAGTAAAGAATGCATTTTATTAGAAGGTCTCCTAGATTTGGAAAAGTATTTAGGTTAGGCTATGGCATTTGGTGAGAAATACCCAAGCGAAGTTTGCCCATCTAAATCTCAACTAAACGCATGCAATGTTTAAGAAGTCTGAAGGGCCCTTAGACTTTAATTTCTGATCTCGAAACAAGATCAAGGACTTGGATGATAAACTCAAACTAAATAAGATATGAAAGAATCGGATCTAGATTCCGATTGATCGGGAAACTACTGATCGTGCCTAACAAGGTTTCGAACAGATAGACAGGAGGGAATTTCGTAATCAAGTGCGTGGTAAGAATACTTATACACGGAAGCTAAACTTATTTTGCTGTAGTCTTGCGTTAAAAAACATTTTTCACGGATATGGATTAATCCAATAAAGAGTGTGCTCAGACAAAAACTGGTCTGAGAAGGCTGTTCTAGGCTCTGATAAACGAGGTCATTACTTTACTTACTTCCTTTAGGTGGCGCTACAGTCCGGGGTGAACTTGAGCCTCAACCAACATGCCTCTCCTGCAAGCTCGATCTTTAGCCAAGTGCCTCCAGTTTCGCACGCCAATTTGGTTGAGATCCCTTTCCACCTGAGCGTGCTAACTTAGGCGAGGTCTGCCTATAGACCAACCAGGTCCTACTAATGAAATAGACCACAAGTCGGAGGTTTCGTATTACTCTGAATGATTGTATTTCAGGGAGCTAGTTTAGTTCTGTGACGAAGATCAGAAGGAAAAAGATCTGTAACCCTTTTGGTTCTTCTGACGAGGGGACTAACCACGGCGATCAAGATATAACTCATAATACGTTTCAGTAGAGATATCACTGACTTCCACCTTTAAGGAGTAAGAACGAACCGTCATCTCAGCAGTAGTTGCCAAACTTCCAGACGAAGTCTAGGAGAGCTTGTTGCCATAGATGTTGTTGAGGAAATACAGCACCAACAGCTCCAAAAGATGAGAATGATCCACAAACCGATTGATTGCCAATATGACTAACAACTTTAAGGAGTCTTCTATCGTACGAATATGTATTGTAAAGGAACTTAGAGAGCAGAAATAAAACGAAGAATAACTCTTGCCAATCACGGTTTTTTTTTGGCCTAAGAAGGCAATTGAGTAGTAGAGCCCTATAGCGAGGAACTAAGGAAATTCGATACAAGACCTTCATGGCGCTGTCTAAGGCGGATGAGGATATCCTCAGTCACTTCGAGAGAAAGATTCTTTGTAAAATTTTCGGTCCCGTTTGCGTTGACGGGCTTTGAAGGAGGAGGTCCAACGATCTCCTAATGTTCCGGCCCGCAAAAGTTTTTGAATCAAACTAGGACTTACAACACAGAAGAGGAAGACCTCGCCTTGGAATTCGGAACTGGAGGCTAACTGGAGAGGCTTATTGGGTTGAGGCCCAGGTTCACCCCGAACTGTACCGCCACCTAAGTAAAGTAAGTAAGCTTGTTCTCTCTGTACTTGAGGAATTCGTGTTCAAGCTCACTGAGGTAACGAACACAAAAAAATATTTGGCCCAACAGTTCCATGGGACTCGGGGCCTACCTTCTTACAACCATTGGTCCTGCGCGGGTTATATTCTTTACACGAATGGAAGGCGCCTACTGTTGAATGTCTTTCATTATTTGAAAAGCTCTCTCATGACAGCTGTACATTTGGATGTTTGTCAGACATTCGCGAGGGGTCGGCCCGTGAAAGAAATTTTAGGTATTTAGGGATTGAACCTGGAACCCCTCGATCCGTAGTTCAAGTTGGATCTGTTAAATTCCAACCTTTAGCCTCGATGGATGAACTGCTTAAAAGTGGCATCGTGACGATCGTAATGCATATATTAAGCTGCTGATCATACTCTGAATCTAGCAGTATCTTGTTCCTCCAGAAATTAACATGCAAAATGCGTGGAATTTCGCTGATTCCTTTCACCATAGTAGAAGAAAAGAGACGTTCCTTTCAAGTCAATTTCTGCACACTGAGTTTTTTAAGCTTGGTATAGTTTCCAAGTATGTAAAGCTGAATATACACAAAGGTCCTTCGATATCTAAACTGTCTTTCGCAATCATAAGAAATAAAGCTTCGAAGCTCTATCACTCTATCGTAGTCGTATCTTAGAACGTTGTTTTTTAATTGATTAGCGTTTTTCTGAACTCTGAACCTCGAACAACAAAAATAAGCCACCAGGGTAAACAGACAACACATTTTTGGAACAGTTTTAGGTTTAATTTTAGAATCAGGTTAGTAGTGTGTAAAAAAGAAATCCCCGCTTGTACATTCCAAATATTGTCTCAAATGTTTTCATTGTTCTTCTAGAAACTTCATCCTCGTTGTGCGCCATCAATTATTTACCCTTCGCATGAATTGACAGAATGTCTTACGTAAATTTTGATCCATTTACAGTTTGTTTTCATTTTGTCGAATTGTATAGTTTGCCGCACGCAAACTGAAAGTTTACTCTCTCTCTAACCAGTGTCATTCCATCGCACAAAACATAACAAACACCAAAAAGGAAAACAAAAATCGCACAAAAAAACGCAAGAGAAACGTAAAACGTTTCACCATTAAACAAATAAAATTGAATTTAATATTATTTTTTGCAACTCTCAGCGGGATAGCGCGCATACCCAAGCTGTACTGTACATCAAGTGCGAACACGTGTAATGGTTTGTTTCGCTTGGCGCAATTATAAGCGCCGCCATGCTATTAGCGTTTTTGACAAAAAAAGTTCGAAAATTTGGGTCAAAAACTTGAAGATGTATCCCAAACTGCCTCCTCGTGCAAGTACTTATAGCCATTTTGAACAAATGACACACACGAGAAATCCATGAATGAAAGATGTCGAACACGAACATTTTTTTTTTTTTCTTTTTGACGTGTCTTTTGGCAGACCTCCCTCGGTGATCGGTGGTCAGTGGTCAGAGTAAACGTCAATAGAACGACAAGTGATTTGTTGTTACTCGTAGGTTATAACAGAAAATATACTGTTATATGACAAATGGATCAAAATTTGGAACATTTACTAAACAATAACAAAACAAAAATAATTTTTTCACAAAGAAAACAAAACAAAAATGGCAAAGAAGAACACAAAAACCCTATTGAGAACCGCAAATAGAGGGCGCGCGTGGAAGATTATGACGATCTAATGAGTTTAATGTTTACCTCTCCTCCTTGTTGTTTAATGGATTTCCAATTCAGTTCTCAATTGGAATATGTACATACATTCGGCCTGGGACAGGCGGGGGTTTTGTTTGGCGTACAGATGAATGTAGTAAACACTTGTGACAGTTGGCCAATATTCGGTTGCTTCTATCGGTGCCCGCTGTCAGAGGGCATTGACATCGGTTCCATCGATGGATTCACTCAGAAAATGTTACGAGAATGACCTCGACATGTGGAGGCTTAAGCGAGACAGTGTGCGTTTGTTTGGATTTTTGTTTTGTGATTGTGTGTGTGCGTGTGTTTTTTGCTGTTTGAAAGACATCTGAGGCTCATCAAAAAAGTGACACGCACGAGTTCCTTTTAACCGGGTTCCTGTATGAGATGGATAGATCTGACATTAATTGGAAACATTTCGTTCGACAAAGAGGTGTCAGGGTTTTAGGACAGACACACACACACATACACTCATTTGACGTAATCAATGATCTCTTCATTCTCTGAGGGTGAGATATGGAGAGAAAGGGTTGTTTTCGGGGCGATAATATGGTATTGAATTTCGAAAAGTATCCTCTGTTGTAACGGAACATGTGACGGAAGTTAATGTCAAACTTGGATGCGAATGTTGAAAAGGACAAGAGGGTTGTGTAAGAATTTGGTCGTTTGGTGAAAGTGAAAAAAATGAGTTAAGAACCAGAAGACAGTATATCGTGCATGTCATGAGAGAACAGAAATAAGGCTTCAAATCGTGCTAGATTAGGTGCTTAATACCAATTTCTACATGAATTGCAAAATACTTACCTGAAAGCTTTCATGAAAACCTTTTCAATGGCAGAGATCCACGAGAACCAGAATCACTTTAAGGGAAATGGATGCCGAAAGAGTTTACGTCTCATTCATGGTGAAGCCCTACAAGCATGATTCAGATGCGTTTCCATGAAACAAACCACGGAAAATGAGGTACTTACATACCCAGGAATGTCAAATTTGTTCTTACAGGGGAATGCCTTGAAGGTTAGCGTTAAGCTGCGTTCATCAGTACTTAGCAAACCAAAGCCCCAGGTACAAACTCGACATTCGGTTTCATCTTAAACTTTACTTTTCTGGATATGTAGTGAAATATAGTGAAATATAACCGATCATGATTCGAGAAAGATTGTCAAGGAATCATCTGAATAGGGTTATGCTAGCTTGGTGAACTGCAGATGCAACCTTACTATTGAAACAGCGAAGCAAAAATGCTAAGCAAGTCTTTTCTCTCAGCCAAGACCACAGATTAGCGGTCACAACACGTAGGGAAAAAACTGATCTCTTTACAAACATATGTATACTCAGACACTTCATCACATACTAGTTCAGAGCCTGAGCTGAGGTTCATGCCTCTTATGATTCAGGATTTTAGTGAGACTAGGATAAGGTCACTGGATCAGACAGATTACAAGTCAGCATTCTCAAAAACTATGAAACGTAGAACTAATCTGCGGATGAGCTGGAATAGGGTAGACCTTGCTCATTACGCTGGCGTTCCACAGGGTTCTATTCTTCCACCTATTTTATTTTTTCCCAATATTAACGACCTCTAGACTAAACAACTGACAGTCTTATTACCAAAAGCAGGTCTATTGTGAAGCAAAAAACAAGCCAGCATCCACAACGTCATCATGTTTCGTTGTTGTACCACCTTCTTAGCGCAACACTGTCAAGACTCTCAGGACAAGAGATGCCAGGAAGATTTAAAATCATAGATATTGCAAAAGGTAAGTCGAAGGATGCCATTAAATAAATCTGAAGCCGTTGATTTTTACGCTCTACCTGGCAACCAAGGATAAGCATATTGTGCAACCACCCTTAATCTGCGATCAAATTGAAATGCATTTAAAAAAAAATAGAGGTGAGGATGGGGAAAGAAACCAACTAACCTCCGATGTACATATTTCTTTCAGTGTTCCATTCATCATGCTCGCTGTCCAATTAAAGGAAGCGCAGAGCAGAGGATTACCAATATAATCCTTCCCACACAGAGATACACATTTACACACCACACACCCACGCGGTGACCGCTAACGTCATACTTTGCATCGACGAAGACATTCAAATCAGATTATAGAGGGCGCGCGCTCACAAGAAGAATACGATTCCAACAAATCAATCTCTCCAAACGGCCCCTTTTCTCCGCCTCAGATAATATACATATATATAGGGTTCCCACGCGCCCACTCTATCATCATTCATCACTTGAGCGGAGGAGGGTAACCGCTGCCACTCTGCACAACAACAGATGCAAAACCACACTCTACGCGAAAACATTATCCAACTGCAGCGCTGGCACAGGAGTATTAAGTGGCGCCTTTTACCCCCAAACCAACACACAACAAACGTCTTCGTGGACTTTGACGACCGACTTCACAGTCTTTCCATCTGGCTGCAGCTTAAAACGTTGTCATTACGATTACCTGTTGGGTGGAAAAAAAAAATAAAGAACCAACCTGGAGCAAAGCTACATATAGCGGTTACATCTGGAATGGAATTAAGCCCAACCGCTAATATCAATGAAGCGAGTGGGTGGTTGGTTACAACAACCGATGATGGTGAGAAGTGGGAGTATTACGTGGATGTGGGGTGAATTCGCAGACACATACATACATCCAAAGGTCCAGTGGAAGGGAAAGAAAATAATCAAAAGACGAAGGAGATAGAACTAAAAATATGATACCACGGCGCACACAAACTGTAATCGGAATCAGTCGCCGTCGCTAAGAATAGAGGGAACTAGTTCTCGTGTAATCTGAGACTGCAGTGAATCGTAAATAGAAGTAATGAATGCTTGAAGAGGAGCGCTGAACCGACCAGATGGGAGTATTCCGTGCACATTTTAATGAGATGACGCTATCCATCCGACGGCGTTGTGCAAAATGAAATTTCGTTTTCGTAAATAATTAAAATGTAGATGAGGACCTACAAGTGCATCTTGAGGTATCTCTGGGAAAAGATTGATGGGTTTTTTTTATCATTTTTTGTGACGGGCTGCACCTTTTCAACTATGACTCGAAGGAAGCTAGGACTGTGGTAGCTTAGACTGTGGTGCTAAACCTAGGCTCTATGTTTAGTCCTTGTTCGAATACAGAGTCATTGGGTTTCATCTGTGATAGAGATTGAGTGGATCTAGAGTTCGACTATACGGAAAGTGGTAGGATAAGGCTGAACCACTTTTAAGTCGAAAGAATCATGAGAAACCCGACATAAGTCAGAAAATTTCATAAAAAAATAAGTGTTTTGCAGATCACCAAAAGTCAAGAATAAAAAATGTCCAAAAACCACTGATCAGAACAAATCTACTCTCTTTGTAGTTCGTCTGCGATCCAAAGACCAAAATATGAATTTTTCAGGACTGGACAACATCAGCTCTTGCTTCACTTCAATTTTTCAGAAAGAAGATACGAGTAGTCCGTCATAGTCTTTCGAATCTATCAGCCGGGGGATATCTTCAAAAAAATCGAAAATTAAAACCCCGAAGCCTGGAATAATAATTCGCAAGAAGGTTTGGGAATGAATGCTTTAAAAAGAGATAAAGAAAACTTCGGAAACACTAGTGTAAAACGGGCTATATCCGGAAATAGTATAACGTCAGGGGAGGCATTCCTCAAGGCACTGTTTTCAGTCCCCTACTTGCAATATTGGTAAAATGAGAATTCTGTGATGTTTGAATTGGTTTCCCCCATTCGACATGGCTGTCTATGCCTGAATCCAGACACATTTAGATTTCCGGATGTTTGTGAAACGTTCCCAAGAAGGTAGACCGTGAAAAAACTACTGCTGTTGTCTGAACATGCATTAACTCATTTCGTATAGGTATGTACCTACTTCCGATACAATATGTTCGAACTCCTCCTTTCCCAGTGAGGTACCTACACTTCTTCACTTTTCATTTGCATAACCAAGTCGGAATGTTCTTGGGGCGCTACAAAACACAAAAAAAAAAAGCAACACCAACACCCAGCGTTCCGCAAAGATTCTAATTTTAGAACAAAACGCACGTTCCTCTGTCTACCGTATGTACACGTAAGCGCCAAGGAGAATTTCTTGGGCTAGGACACGGTTGAGCTCCTCCATCGACTCCCAACTTCGTTTCCTATCTAATCTACATTCAGCATTCTTGGAACGGATAGAGAAGTAGTAAACGTACAACAATGCTTTATACTGGCGCCTTTGGTGAAAAACGAGACCACTTACTGCCGCGCGCCGTTCCCCCCCAGTCCATCAAGGGGGTGCCACAAACAATTGCCAAGCGTTCTGATAACAGTTCGTAATTATATTGCTTCCTTCCACGTTTACAGTCTTACGGATTTCATTTCCATTTCGCATTTTTAATAGGCAGATACCTGTCAGCCTCTACCCCGTCGTAGTGTGCATATTTTTCGTAAGAGGCGCCAAGTGCGTGAGAAGTTAATGCGTGAAGAAGGAAAGATTACCGAACACTCCCCCTTTTGAAATATGATACTTGACGCATAAAGGCAGTAACTTGTTTGCCCCTTTTGCATTTTTAGTTTAATTTTCTTTTTTGTTGCGCCAGGACAATGCAATTGCAATTGAGGCTTTAGAGAGACACAGTCTATTGCACTTGAGTCCGGTAGGTACTTGGATGATACCTAGTCGACCAAGCGCGTTGTCCGTGTATGACTACTGTCTGCATTCAGCCGTCCCGGGATTATTTTTCATCCTCGTTTAACGGCATAGCAGTGCAGTGCAATGCCTGCCGGAAGCTCTTCATTGGCGATTCCATGGGCGTGTTGACTCGTTAGCACAGCTCCTGTTTTACATACACGATGTGTTGTGTTGTGAGTGTGTGGCGCAGAGTGACGCTGTTGTTGGCGGATTTAATTTTATTTATTTTTTTATTTATTTTGCAACTTCTACTCGAATGTTGTTTGACTGCGGTTAAAACCTGAGAATATAACCATTCACTTGGAGAGGTGAGAAGGACTTAAGAAGAAGAAAAACGCCTTTCATGGGAAATTTATTATTGAGTTTGTTTTGAAGGAATCATAGTCATACTGCTTTCAGCCCAAAACGGCGTGGAATCTCACCCAAATTATCGATGGTTCACTGAAAATAGGTTTTGTGGCCATTCATACACCATATGGTAATTAGAAAAGCTAAAAACTGAGTTCTTGTGAAAGGCTGGTTCTTAGAGTGTTCCAAATTGAAAACTATGCAAGTACCAAACACTCACATGCAAGGACTTCTCTGGTAATAAGGTACCTACGCTGGCTTAGTCAGCTGAGTACAACGAGTCATAGTACAAAAATAAACTCATGTTCCAAGTAACTCCAAATATGCATACGAAGCTCTTTCGAAAAGGTGCATATTTTAGACCTTGTTTACACAGCCCTGACAGCTGAATTTCTTATGCGTGTTCAGATTAAAAGTCCTGTCTTAACAATTTTGACGTATTGGCGTCAATGGACAATAAACTTGGGTTGCTTTCGTATTTCTATTACTTATTTCGTGAGTTTCTCAGTTCTTGTTTAATTTTTTTGTAACCCTATGGTCGAGCGACAACAATTGACATTTTCAAACGTCAAAAACTAGTGTTTACATGATAACGACTTTTAGGTAGGAATAAAGAGTTGAGGATCTTACTTTGTTTTTTGATTTAATGACACATTTTTTGAAGAAGAAGGATAAGTGTACATACCGAGGAATACTATAAGCTTTTGTCGGCCATTTTAACGTCGCTAAAACTACTCAAAATGGTTGACAATCGTTTGTAAATGAGGACCAAGAACGTACTAGATTTTCCTATAAATGCACTTACTATTACTAGGATTACTAGATAAATTGAAAAATGATGCACCATTAGCATTTTTTATGTTCACAGCTTTTCATTTTTATGTTTAAGAAAAGAGATTTAAGAAGAATATCCCATGAAGGGAAAAGCGTTATTTACTTCGTAGAACTTGTTCTCAATAAACCTGGGAAGCGTAGGTTGTATGGCAAGCTAATTCCCCATTTCTGGCTTTAAATCCTTATGTAATGCAACGAACACTTACCGATTAAGCAAGAGCTGTTGTTGATACCTGAAAAAAAAGAAAATTTTTTTATCAACAATAATTCATAATAATTTATGGTCAAAAGAACGGAAAAAACATTATCCTTGTAGGCAGTTCTTATAGTAATTTTAGAATACTTTGTTTTATTCCCAATATTGACAGCGTTAGAACAGGGTTCTGTCATAGTATGACTGTCACTGTGGTAGAAATGAGAAAAATTGGACTCTGTTTTCACGAAAAGTTTATTTAAAGGTTAACAATGCTCTGTCTATAAATATATGCATATGTCAATGTCAAAGGACAATGACATCTTACGCCATTTGAAAAAATGATGACACATTTCTTTTGTCACGTTTCTGTACATAAACATGTTTTCATCTGCTTGCAGAACTCTTCCCATGAATGGCTAGTGAAGGGTTTTTGTAATCGTGTACGCAGCGAGGAACATCTCTCATATTGACAAAACTTGAGTTTGAAAAAAATCGAACACGAAATATTATACTTTACGAAGTTTCTTAGTTTAGGTACATATGTATGTACATATGTATATGGCTGATGTGAATGTCTGCAACTTTCGTCAGTATGATTATAGAAGATCCTGGAGACGATTCAAGATCATTCCAACTTGGACTCATAATTTTGTATTAAAAATCTGTGTTCAAACGAATACCAGACCTGTCAGATGGGTAATTGGCAAATGTCATAACCTTCGCTTTAAAATTCCTGTAAGTCTGTAAATATCTGCCTCATAATGATACAGAAAAGTGTTCAGACAATTGGCAGATAAATGTAAATGTATTGTCAGATGGCAGCCTGGTAATTGTTTGACAATTGCTTTGCTACAAAACTGTCACGCGAAAATTGACAGTTCACACGACTATCTGGTATTTGAGAACAAATTTTCATTTGCAGATCTGGCAATCGTCTGAACATACGTAGCTTAAGACCTCGGCAGGACTCAATCCCTTAACCGAACTTTATACAAGACCTTAAATTCGAGACCAAATTCATTCGTTAGATACATATACGGTCATACGGGGTTTCGCAGAGGTAGATTTAACGACAAGTTTTCTAGAGACATCCACAAAGTCATACAAAGTCCTTTGATATGGCTACTACATGAAGTCGTAGAATCCACTCCAGAGGACAACACAAAGCAATATTTAGTCTGTTAAAAGTTTACTGTCAACGCAGATTGTCCTGTAGAGTTCTCCATATGTATTTAATCCGAAGACTTAGCACAGACCTACATATGTACTTCTCTTATCTATGATTCTACGATGTAAACCCCCACCCATGTCAGTGTTCAAACGAACTACAACATCTTGGTGGGTTCAAGTTTGTATGGCTCTTGTAACCCTTGTAACTTTTGGCAAAATTAAATACGTGTCACGTGAGTTGTTTCCATACACACGCACATATATCATGCCAGATCCTTCCGACATACATTTCCTCATGTCTTTTTATTATTTATACCCGTATTAGGAGGAAATAATAGGAAAACCATACTTCATATGTACATACGTACTATATGTCCTACCACCTTCATCCCTCAGAGAAAACCCCTCCGACCCTCCGCTTCCAATTGAACTTTCAAGGGGTCTGTGTCAGAATTTATTATGTCGAAATGTTTTCCCTCTCATTTGTTTACATTCATCGTAAATTTGTTCGTAACGCTTTTCAACCCCAAAAAACAGGCGGATACCGTCAATTGATTCCCGAAATTTGAATTCCAAACAAAAGATGACAAACTTGGAATTACTTCTAGAGTAACGAACAAACAAACAGATCAACACAAAGTCCTTTGTCTGGTATTTTGTCTGACAATGCCGCCGAACAAATTCCCCATCAAGAATCGACTTGAAATCCTTAACAATAAAAAAATGTATCTCATTATAAAATAAAAAAAAAAAATTCTAAAACCGTCTGGGGGCCAATCGAGGGCAGCGTCTTCTCTCGCTTGTTCAATTCCCATAAATTCAACGTGACGCGACCGGCCTTCTCTCAAACGGATGTGTGAAATACTCAAACTCAAACTACAACAACAAAAAAAGTAATCTCTCCCGAAATTAATTATACCATACTGGAGGGAGAGGTATCCACACGAGCATCACACTGCTCGTCTTGGTCCCAGACATCCCTACTCTGACAGATCAGTCGACAACGATCGCATCATACTGTCGCGCGCGAAATTTTAGAACTTCTCCATAGATGCGACTACAATAACAACAACAAAAACAAATCAAATAACGGCACGTTTGATGCAATAGTATCTTTTGCTTGTCCATCGAATTTGATTCACAGACAGACGCTTTGAAAAGCAACAAAAAGAAAAAAACAACAGCAAAATACCCATCGAACGTATCTTCACCCGAACAACGTTGTATTCAAATACTCGTACGTAAAAGAAAACAAAGACGATGCACGAGGTTCCAGCTTTAGAAACCTAGAATAGGGGACTGCAAGGAGAGGTGAACACCATAAATCTCGAAGACACCGTTGAAAGACGATGCCATCGTGTTTGTGTTTGTCACTCTTTTTTGGAGGTCGAAAGGCGAACGATCCTAGGTTCAAAAAAAAAAAAGGAAACCAAGCTGCTGGTAAAAAATGAGTTCAATAAATTCTCAGACACTGCAAGTACGTAATAACAGGGTCTGATCATATTCGTCGTTAAATCGACTTGAGAAACCATCGAAGCCAGGTAAAACTGCGTCATCAAATCTGGGGGTCATCATACCGATTTGACGCAGTGTGAGCCCCCCTTAATCTGTCGCTTTTGGTTGAAGCGCCAGTGTTTGACGTACCGTACAGTACCGATGAACGGCACACTTGTTGGTTTTGCTGATGACAAGTGGAGCAATCGTTGTGGTAGTTCCCTTGGTTGTTATCGAATTTGACAGATAAGATCCAGACAGACGCAATCGATGTTACGACGAATGACAGTTCTGCAGGGTCCCTGTAAGTACATCTACAAGGTTTAGAAAATCAAGAATGCCCAAAAATTGAGGCAAGAGGCTTAGAAGAAGTTCAAAAATTGTCTTTACAGGCCCAGAGAACTCTTTACCTTCTTACGGTCCTTGGGTTGAAAAATGTGCACCTATTTGAGAGGTAGGTATACGGAGCATCACTTCCTTTAAGCTCTGGTAAAAAATGTGAACCTTAGGCTGTCACAACAGCCTGACTGAACACATCTGGGTTTTTGTAAGACTGCAGCCATTACCCTAACTTATACGTTCTTGCCATCACACTTCTTGCTGAGTTATGGGACCCTTGAAACTCGAATACGCTTACGTTGGCTGCCACAGTAAAGGTGCATCATCTATATAGAGGCAGGTCTCCTTATCTTCTTTTAGAGTCTGGTTTTGTGGACATCGTGGCTCAAGTGGTTAGAGCGTTGGACTACAGAGCGAGGGGTTCGAGTCCCAAGCTAAATATCTAAACAATTTTTCACGTTTTTTCACGACCCCAAGTCTTGTGAGCGTCTGACAAATATCCGAGACTAAAACTGTCTTGAGAAAGCTTCTCAATAGTAAATTTCCCTTCGGACATGAGATTGAACAGTAGAACCCTTCTATTCGTGTAAAGAATATGTTACATGCACAACACGAATGGGTATGAGAAGCTAGGCCCTGGGTCTTACAAAAATTTTGTATTTTGAGTCTAGTTTCAGACTCTTGTTGCATGTAAGAACCTCCTGATGTCAGTGTTATTGATTGTAAGTCCTATCGAGGAACTCATACAAGTAATCTTTGATCGCGTATGACAGGGGCTGGAAACTGGCTTCAAGTTCAAAAGATCTGCCGTAAGTCTGTCCTTAATGACTTTTAAAGAAACTTTGCATCTATTCAGCAAAGCAATTAACTCCTTTCGACCGACCCATCCCACCGCACTTGGATCCACACTTTCGCAGTTCCAAAGGGCGATGCCCTTCGAATTAGTTTGTCAGTCTTCTTGTTTATATGTACCAGGGTTACTTGAAGACAAGAAAAATGAACAAGAAACTCCATTTTTAAAAGAAAAATCTCTCTTCTTAGTGCAGACACCACCCATCAAGTACATCGCCGGAGTTTCAAACCACTCCATACTTTGTGAGGTGTATAGGTGTATTCTTAAGGTTAAATCAACATCAACTTGACTCTCTTGACACAAGATATGTACTTATCTACTCAACAGCCACTTCGAGGAATTGCCGATGAACGTGTCTTCATGAATCGATTTAAAGGGGTTTAGAGAGGGCCTGAACCATTTGGTTTTGCAAATATTTATGGTAACTTTTCAGACTTCCCCCGAAGGCCGATGTCTTCAATGAATTAAAAAGGTCAACAAAAATCTGTTTTACGCAAGGGTTTCATTGACTTTTCTAATTTCTTCTTAATCATCGTCCTTCCTGATAACTGGGGGGATGCTCTTTCTAAAATATTTCCCCAGAATCATTCAAAGTTTGTAAAACAACTAAAGTCGACGAGAGGCATCCTGTCCACTTGCATACACTGGACCGTGGTTGCCATAGTGACTCCGTACCCATTTCACCACATTTTACGACTAAGCCCAGCCAACAATAATAAAATAAAGTCCACCCCAACCATATAAACAATTTTTGACTTCCTCCCACGTTTCGTCCTGCGTGCGAGTGTCTTTTTGATTTCTTTTCCGTGTTCATCTAATTTTTTATTTGGCTTCCCGTTTCGTTTTCGTTTTTTCTTGTGGTTCTGTGCCTTGTTTCTTTCTTCGTTCCTCTCTATTATTAATGGTGTTTGACTAAGGCACACATAAAACATGCTTAGTGTGCATAGAATTTTGTCCTTGAACGCTTAGCCGAAAATTTCGAAAAATCATTGAACCCCAAGTTGTTGGTTGTGTCCTTCATTAGTTGCTGCTTGATTTGGTTCTTATTGGTGCGGGCGGTGTTTTTTGTTTTCTTCTTTCCTTTCTTTATTATTTTTCCTTTGCGTATGTTTGTTTGCCATTCTTCTGGTTCGTTGTAGGGGAAGAAGTCGTTCTTGTTAAAGGAGGACTGAGCAAAAAAAATGTCCAAATTAATATTCCGTTCCGTATCCGTAATTATCCGAATATTCATGCGGATTTATTGAGTCTATCGCATACTTGTTCGAGTGTTGTATGGGGATTTGTGTTTCTTGTTTTTTTCGAAATTAGATTTGGGGTGCTCTGAACTCAATATCCGTTAGAAAACATAATTTTCTTGTCCGGAGTTGGGGGATAAATATGCAGATGCTATTTAAAGAATTCCAAGAAGAGATGTCAAAACCGGGGGGCTGGGGGTTGTGGGGAAACAAAAGTTTTGCAGATTGAGGGGATTGTATTCAAATGAGCGTTGCGTGTAATTGAGACTTATTGCTGTTTTGAATGGATTTCCACACTTGTTTGGTTCTGTATTTGAATGCAACAAGGTCTTTCGTTGAACTATTGAGTTTGAGATACAAATTCTAATTAGCTGGGAGTTTTGTAGAACAAAGTTCAGAATTGGAATACAATTGGGAGTTGGAACTTGGAACTGTGGAGTGATGCATTAAGATGTTTTGTGAACTTTCCAACTTGGTTCCTGCTCCTGGGACTAAAGTCTAAAAATTTGTTTGTCGACGAAAGTGTTTAGATTGTCTCATATCGGTTCGAAATCAGTAGTGTGAGGGAGTGTGTCCCTATATGGAGTATCTACCGACCTTATTCTTAGAATGGGTACATTTGGCCAGCATATCGGAGAGAATCTCATTAGAAACGGAGGTTGAAACACAGTCTTTAGAAGATCCAGAGAAAGAGGAAGAAGTTTTAATATAATCGAAAGCACGAAACTTAAATTTGGCTTGAGCGATGGTTGCTCATGAGTGAGCTTTCTTGAGGTCTATACGAATAGGCAATCCGATCCGAAAGTTAATGAAGAATAAGTCGATTTTTATGCTAGCGTTGACACCTAGGCAGGAAGGAGTGAAAGACAGGCAAAAGATGCTTCTAAGCCATGCTTCTAGTGGCTACCACCCTTTGAACTCACGGAAAGCCAAACGAAAATGTCGGCTTATAGAGGAGGAATGCAATCAAAGGGAGAATCTCTTCCGAGGATACACAGAATTTATACAAAATTTTGCAGACAGAACCAGTGTGCATTACAGAAGCGCAGTCTGGTTCCTTCGAAAACGGTCAAATAATCGAGAATTCAGTGGCCAGGCCAGCCATTGAATGGATTCCAATAATGTCTGTTCAAAATGTCAGCAGAACACGGTATGTATGACTGCGTTGGCTACAATATGCGGAATGGAACTCTCGGAAAGGAGCAGTACCCATATACAAAGGTGATAACTAAGAGTGTCAAGATCAAGAGAAGGCTATACGCTTGGAAGCTTGTCCCTAGTGATTTGATTCAATTGATAAGAAGACCTCAAAACCATTTGGAGAATGAACAAGCCGCTTGCGACATTGGTAGAGGTAAAACCCTAGAGGTCTCTCACTTAGTTTAGTGAAACCAAGTTCTCTTCTACTTTTTGAAGTCATATTCACTAAAGATAGAGAATGAAATTCAAGGTTTAGAATCTCGAGTTTTTACTATTACCAGAGCCCTTCGTATACATTTGCTACAAGCGGTCTGCCCCAAGAGCTGAGATTTCTGGACTGGAAAACGAAAAACACTAAAGAATTAAGCTATGGATTGAAGTTAAGTAGAGATAGGATGCCAAAGCCGTATCAGACGCTTCTCGAAACCTACCTAATGTTGAGATGATGTTCGTTTGTATTCGTATGAAGTGTATTTCTTTTTTGAAAAGAATCCTCTAGATTTTAAAGGGTTTTTCAATAGGGACATAACAATTTTGTACTTCGATACAAACCAACCCTTCAACTTTTTTTATGATCTGTCAATGTTAAAACGTCAGTCAAAATTTATCATGGTGAATAAATAACGTTTGGAAATTACTAAAATTACTACTGAAATTCTGAATCGGTGGATGCAACTTTTAGAGCGCTTACGCCAATTTGAAGTCGTAATCATCGTCCCACCAGACAGGGTGAGCGTCCTGTAGTTGATAAATTGGAGTTAAATATTCACTATTGAATGCTCCCGTCCCAGTAAGACAATGCACGAATCGTTTAGCTTAAAACGAACCAACTCAGTAGATTCCACGCCACTCCAATTGGAAGTTTGTCAGTTCAGATTGTAGCAAGATCTTGAGTTACAAGTTCAAATTAACTCAAGAACGGAGGTCTCTTGATTATTTCGATTGAACTCTGCAAAAGTTTGAAGAAAATCCTGAATTTCATCGAAAAATCATCTTCAACGATGAGGCTCATTTGGATCATGGCTATGTCAAGAAGCATTAGTCGATAGCAACAATGTACTTCAAGAGAGTCCCTTGGATCCATAAAAAGTGACCGTGTGGTGTGGATTCCATACCGCAAAGTGTTCCATGTTTGAATAATTTGGCCTGAATTGCATGCACTGAGCATGTACTGACATGGACTTCATATGTGGTTCCAACAAGAAGGTGCCACATGCAATCTGAAATTTCACACTCAGCAGTCCGGTGCACTACATAATTGCTGAGTATCGACGTACAACAGATTTTGGAAACCTAAAAGGAGGGTGATGCCCTACACTTCCATTGGAGCCACCGGAGTAAGTGAGGAGTAAGGGGAAGCTATGGTTGGCGCGGTCGAACACAGTGGATTTTTGTGTCTCACCTCTTGGCAACAGAGGAGACTTTGCTGGATTCCCCATAAAGTTTGACAGAGTTCACATAATTTTACAATCCTCGACCAGTTCCACCAATATTCAAAAACAAACTTCAATAAATCTCTACAACAACTTGTCATAGGAACACTTTCACGCGCCACTGCTTCACACAACTTCAATTCCATAGATAAATCAAAAGGGAAAATCCCACCATCTACTAATACAAATAGGTAAACCGGAAACTCGTATCCAACTAAACGCTTCAAGCCAAACAATTTGTTAATATTTACGACCCAAAGCTTTGATAAGGCATTAGGGGATCCATTCATACCCCAATACAGCACAATACTCTCTCATTGATAAAAGAAAAACACAAATAACGAAGAACCACCATAAATTCAAAGAACAACCGTATATATGGACTTTTCACCAAAAAACCCTTATCATTTGATAAATATAATCATTGTAGGGCCTAAAATTAAACCATAACCACTCGAGTCAACGGTACCATAATTCCCAAAGGCATAGAGCCAAACCACTTGAAAGAGATTTTCCTTTATTTGGTACTGGCTGGTGTTGCGGGGCCCGAAGGCCCCCCCTAACTACACACTTATCAATCTTAAGTGGTTTTTGAACCTGTCAGTGACAAGTTTTCTATGTCAAAAAGCAAAATGTAACAGCAGTCATAAATGTTTGACAGGCCGTATCGTTCTATGAAATCAATTTGTGGAGTTTCACACTTTTCGGTCGGTTCCACCGAACTGTGCCTGCAAGTAGCATGATTATTATCGCACACAGTCTGTCCCGATAAGGATCCGTCGTGTTGCGGCATCAACTAAACAAACCGACCGAGTATTTTGTATGCCGATGGTGGTGATACTTTAAAAATGACATAAGGATGTTGAGGAAGATTGAATTTTTTTTTCTTTTTTTGTGCTCAAATATAATTGCTCCCTTGACCGGTTGGCATTGTTTCTCTTTTCTTATTTTAGGAAGATCTAGATATGATGAAGGAGTCTTCAAGGGTTCTTAGGATGTTTTCTTACTTGGGCAGCGAATGAGTGATTTATCAGCATCGGGGATGATTTTATTTTATACTTTTGGGGTTTTTGGTATTTGTCTTTGTTTAAGGCTTTGGGTTTTTTATTAGATTCTTTTGAAAAGGACGAGAGGAAATGGAGTAGAATATCTCGTATTCCACGACCTAGTCCAGTGGAAGAAGAGTCGCAGAACGAACATTAACAAGAATAGTGTACCTCTGTCAAACACGAGTGTCATTCATTCTTTCTATTCGATATTCGAAGTAGTTTCGATATTCGAGGTAAATTCGATATTTTAGGTATTGGAAGGTATTGGAATCTGCTCAAAATATCGAATTTACTTCGAACACCGAATTAATGACAGTTGTTTTTGACAGGGGTACACAAAATGGAAGGGAGAATGGTGATGACAAATAGATTGAATACAATCGCTGCTCGATCTAAATGTCATGTGAAAGAAAGTGAAGTGGCTCATACACGTGATGAGCCTGTTCAGGATTGACGGACTGTATTTTTGGCATACGCGTGTCGAGATTGTCGGTCTTGTCTGAACACTGTCTTTGGCGTATTAGTGGTTGGTGTTAATGCTTTTCACAGCAAGTTGTGGAATTGTTTGTTCGTAAATTTTTCGGTTTTTAATTTATGTTTTCATCCTTTTGTCGAGTGACAGCGGTTGAAATTTCCAAACGTCAAAAGTAACATCTCATTCCTCTTATTCCTCCATAGCCAGTAAATGTCAAAACAAAATCCAGTCAGTCAATCCTGTGTGAACAGAGTTTTTAGACAATGATGCGTTGTAATGTGTATTTCATCAATGGCAACACCGAAAATACGATCTTTCAAAAATCGGTCCAAACTATAACGTATGCAGCCGATAATTGACAAAACTCGAAAGAACTGTCACTCGTACGGTAGCAAAATTAAGACAGAAGAACAAAATGGATTTACCAATAAATGGGGACAACACCAAGTGTATGCAGTTGAGAATCAAAAGCAACGAAACGAACAGAACTTCACAATCTGTGCTATAACCTCTGAAAACCTCTGCTATAACCTATTGAAAATATTTCCAATCGCTGTTTCTTCTTGACTGAGAACGTGCAGAGGCTGGATAGCTATCTGCAAATAATTAATTTTTGCACGATACTAAGTCCGAAGATGGTTTTTGCAGCTATCAGAGGTTGCAACCTTAGGTCTCGCAGTTAACCCTAGTCTGTTTCTGGTTTGGTTTGCTTGAAATAGTTGGCTCTAGTTGGCACATCGCTCTACTTACTCGTCACTATGTCCCGGCATTTGAATGTTGAAATGCTCCGACATCTCAATAAGAGACAAACGGCAATTTAGAGCTTAGCTATCGGAGAAGATGCGGATATCCTTAGCAGATATCATGTTTTCTTTAAGCCAAGATAAGATTTCGTTAATTGTTATAGTTTCCTTCTGAAACTTGCTACAGTGATTTGGACGACAGAAGAAGAGCCTAAGATTAAGACTGTCAGTATTTAAGCCCAACACAGTCCTTGGTTTTTGAGCCTACTCATCCTGGTTTCGATCTGTAGCAGTATGAAACTAACCATGGTCTCCATTCCTGCTCTGGCGCAGATGATATGTTCTCCATTGTTAGTGTTTTCAGTGAAACAAAAAGTATAATTGCCCAATTTTCGAAAAAGATCGACTATCCTGCGATATATTCGTATATTCCAGTGATAGTCGAACTGGGTGTCGATCTTGTCAAGAACTTTCCTTAAACGATACGTTTCAGTGGTTGACTCTATGGAGCTGCGAAGAGCTCTTCTTTTCGAATTATAATCTTTTCTCGAATAGTTTTTAAACTGTTTATAAGTAGACACCTCAATGACCCTTTCTTTGGCGACGTACCATGATAAAGACATTTGTAAAATTGTAAAGCTTTCAACAATTTACTTACGCTTCGCGGTTTGGTTTCATGTTCATCGGTATTCAACCCCTTCCACTTTTTGAACATAGAGGGACTCAATAGCTCGGAACCCTCACCATGGTTTTGTAGACCCATTTCGACTAAGATTGTCCGACTTGCAAGGTTTGTCCCCGTACTACTACCAGGCGAATGCAAATAGGGAAGACAATTGGCTAGGAGTTCCAGTGATGGTACCCAGCCAAGCCACCGCTAAAATCATTGTAATCTAGAAAGCTTATGGGATACGATGTGAAAGTATCCACAGTATGTTAACAATTTCTTTCCGGCTAATATGTCCAATAATTCTACAAAACATATGTACATACCTGCATGCAAGCAACTTGCCATGCCATGCTAGAATTAGTCAAGTCAAATAGTACCTACACAGCAACCCAGAATCACAAATTCCAATTGCATAACGCCGTAATCACTGCGACTTCAAAATACCTGGGCTTCAACTAGATACGCTTTACCAGGGCAAATTATCAGTCTTAACCATTCTAGACTCAACAACATGCTACTTAATCATTTGAGAATTATTTTTAATTACCAACTTCAACCAAAAAACCGAAAGCAGTTAGACAAGCTACCACCAATGGTGGCAGGCAACTAAGTACTCCCGCTGTCCAATTGCCAGTAGCGATCTCTTGTTGGCCAGAGCTTAGCCTCTCTGTGCCGAAGTCGATGCAATGCACCAACATGCATTAAATTATGAAAACAAAAACAAGAAACAACCATGCACATCTCACCTAATTTCAGTTCGTTTCTGCTGATTGAAAGGTGGCGGCAAATTACAAATGATTGCTTTAATTACCTATTATATGCCACAGGCAGTGGCGGCGGCTTCAACAATCTCTCAGCCATCACATCAAAGCCTCAAGTCCATGAAATTGCATCTACCATACATACAGATGTAGCTAGGTAGGTACCGCCGAGTTCTCAACACCGAAATTAACACAGAACCAACATAATTGCACTCGCAACATTGTACCATCCTGTTTGCAATCTGTCACGACAAGCCAGCGCTGTTATTGTTAAACATTTGCACTTCTTTAAAAACTCATTAATTCCAGCCCCCGAGGGGGAAGTCCTGACATCCAATGTCAAAAACAAAAACAAAAAACAATCCAATTCCTGGAAAATTGCGGCGCTCTGAATACCATTGGTTTGGATGGGAAAGAGAACAGATTACGCTTGTTGGCCCGTTTTAAGATCTTAATCATCACCGCACCAACCACCTGTGAAGATTAACCCTCACCGACAGATACTACCTGCATGTTCATCTCCCCATTTCGTTCCACCGGTCATTATTGGTCAAATTGAGAGAAGTCCTTTTGGCGGCCCATACAAACATTGCAACTCATTGAGGGTAATGGGCTGCTGTGGCCCAATAAACCAAGGGCAACTCGTTCTGGCCGCAAGTCGTTAAAACAAGACCAGCATCGGCGAGAATCCGAACTCCATTTTGATGAGAATAAAACAACCGAACACGTGCGCGCACACGGAACATACATATAATTAATATTCCGCATGAATACCGCACTTCGGTGACAATACCCAAACAATCGGACACCGGTCTGTGTGGGGCGCTTTTAACTGTTGTTTCCTGTGCAATTATTGCCACATTATCAGCAGTCGATAAATAAGAATTTCGGCCCCCAGCCATTACCAAAAGTAAAAACAAAACAAGCAACAAAAAAAAAAAAAAACCCAACATTAAATTAAATTGACAATAAAATTAACTACTTTTTGTGAGCCGATTTCGTTTCGTTTCGATTGGGCTGGTTTTGGCCGCTTTTTCCTGGTCGGGTTGAAGAGCAGTCACGAATTAATGAGTCGGCATGTTCCACCGACACCTAGGCGGCTTCTTTGGTGTGTACCCACACTGGAGGTGTTTTTGTTTAAAAGCCAACCAACCAGCCAAGAAGGAGGACAGAGTAGTACAATCACCACGAACGAGGATTGATAAGAATCTACTACTTTCGGTGCGGAATGG
Organism: Xylota segnis; assembly: GCA_963583995.1. NCBI lineage: Eukaryota > Metazoa > Arthropoda > Insecta > Diptera > Syrphidae > Xylota > Xylota segnis. Next base: position 58,490,177 of record OY757238.1, on the reverse strand, counting down.
CTGAATGATTGTGGCTGGACGGACGCCCAATTCCTCGCGAGAGAATGGCGAAAACTTGATCACGAAATGTTTATAGTCTCACAATGGAAAGGAATTTTGTTTGGTTTTCGGCATATTTTCGTGTGTTTGATGATAAAGTGATTGTGCGACTACACTAGAGCGCTAAGCCAAAAGGTTAGAGGTTACCAAATACACTGTGAGTGGCTAGGTTAAGCTATGCTGGTAGAGAGTTGAACCAGCTACAACGCATAGAAAGTTTATTATTTAACTGCTTCGGGCAAATCTGAATGAGGAAGTTTTGTAACCTACTCCTCCTCGTTAGATGAAGGTGCGCTGCCTACAAAGGGTTGAGTCTGATGGTCCAAAAGATGATCAATTTTTTGACACATGTCAAGTACAAACAGTCGATAACAACTAACCAAACTTTCTGAGAACAAAACAAACAAATCGTTGGTCGCCATCATGGCATCAATGTAAAAGTGGAAAAGTTTGAGCCTTTTGAACCTTATCAGACAGAGATTAGTGCGAAATGAAGGAAACATAGCCGCCGTAGCGAAGAAGACCCAGAATGTCCATTTGGCGCCGATCAGCTGAATAGGGCATCGCCAGAGAGTCAAGCGGGCTATGGGCCTATATTCGTATAAGTTTAGACTGACACAAGAATTGTAGCCGGACGACCATAGACAACGCCGTGAGTTCGCTAATTGGGGGCTCGAAATGTTGGACGGAGATCCGAATTTCGGACAAACAATCATCTTCTCAGACGAGGCCAATTTTAGGCTTTGTGGCTATGTCAACAAGTAGATTTAGCATTATTGCAGCGAACATAATCCACAAGTGTTCGAGCAATCATCAATGCATCCACAAAGATTGACTGTTTGGTGCGGCTAAGAGCATGGCTGCATCATTGGAATTTATTTCTTTCGAAATGAGCAAGGAGACGTGGTTACGATATGGTCTCAAGTAAAGAGCGATATTAACCGACTTTATATGGCCAGAACTCGACAAGATCGATATATGCGAGGTGTATTTCCAACAAGACGAAAAGTTCGAAGTTTATTCTACGCTAAAAAGCCAACCACTTTGGACGAGCTCGATGCCGTCATTTGAGACCGCCTAGATTTCCATTTAAAAGTTTCAGTGCATGGCATCTTGATTACTAGGTGAGAGTACACCTATCAAAATGGGTAAACCCTTTGCAAACTTTGTCTGGAAATTGAAAACACTAAATAAAAAGTCAGATAACCTAATATCAGCTAAATATCTGCAGATTTTTGCAAAGACTTATAATTTGTTCGCTTGCACTCTGCTCAAACCGATCAAATCTGACGGGATCTCCCAATTTTATCTCGCTGAAAGGGTCAAACCATTCGTCTTCAAACAAAGGGTTACCCGTTCGCCTTTAGACCGATGGTCTTCGGAGAATACAAACACCAGAGTCTCTTCGATGTAGTTTACGTCACCGACGACTTGACTGCCAAACGCTCTCGGCCTACAGATACTCGTAAATCGATCAAACAGGGTTGAGCGCATCGAACAAAGTTTTGTCAATTTTGTTGGGTGAGTCAAAAACTAATGGAAGTTAGACGATCTCTCCTTAAACCATACAAAGCACAAGTTCTTGGTCGATAATACTAAGGGTATAGGGTGTTATTTTTGTTCATAATATCGATAACTGTCAAATCAAACTGTCATTCTGACATCTATGTTCAATATAATCTGTCAATTCATCATCAATGAATCCACGCTTGAACAGTGTTACCAAGTCACCTGAATGTAAGTTCAAAATCAGTCGCTGATTCGTGAACTTTATAGACGGCTTCGTCTATTTTTTTTTAGAACGTCTGAGCGAACTTTCTTTTGAACGATGAATAGACTTTCAATGGTGAAAGTTTTGGATTGAGAAAAATTCAGAAATATTAACCTTTTTTCCTGGTTCCTTGTTACTAGCATTTTCGAGAATGCTATTGTGCATTGAAGATCCCTAAGAAGCTAGACGGCCTTCCAAGAATGAAGGACACATCTGCTCTTAGTAATAATTTTTAAATGCTCCTGAATTCCAGACAGGTACACCCCGTCTTTCTTAAAAATTTAAACAGTTCATTGGCCCATGTTCCACTTATCTTCTGTATTTTTGTTTCTCTCATTAACTGCTCATTAACATTGTACGAGGAATCAAAAACACACATTACAGTACATGTCAGTTGAAGTGACAAAAAGCGCCTTCTACACCATGACAAGGCATTAGATAATTCACGAATTGCCGCCAAAAGTGCCTCCGTCCATGGAATGGGAGCTTTGGCTTCACTACTTCACCATCTTGGTAGTATACTCAAAAATTTATATCCACATTATGTAAACCTCCCTTTTTTACTTAATTTTTTTTTTTGAAACACCCCATACAGACATTTCAAATAATAAAAAAAAAAAACATCATTCCATCCCCCAGCCCTCCCTGCTCATTCAGAGTATTTACGAAAACTCCCGCCAAACTTATTCATTCCCAAAAAAGGAAAATATCTCCCCAGCACCAGCACACACTACTACAGAACACGTTGTCGTCCCGTCGCCCGTCCAATGTTTATATTTTGAATTTATTGATTTTGTCCTGTTTCACATCCCAAAGCGTTCTTCTTTTCATATCTGTGTGTTTGAGTCTACTCCCGAAAGCAAGAAGAACAAAAAAAAAAGGAAAAATCGGTTTGATGTATCTACTACAATGGCACTTGAACGGTTTTAACTAACACTAACGTATTACTACGTTACTTTCATCTGGCGCGGCAGCCAAAAAAGGAGGATTTTCCTTTTTTTTTTTTTTTGTCTTTCCTTTCACATTACGAGTGCGGCTGTGTGCGACAAAATAAATAAACGAAGGAGAGCAATGCCCTGCATCATCAGCATCATCATCATCATCATCATCATCATCATACTCCATCATCACGAACACACGAGCCACTGGCATAGCATACAGGAGCATCACTTTGCGCGCCAGTCTTCCCTAAACTCGTACTACTGCTACTCGACAACGAGAGGTATAGTGGTCCAAGTCCCGGTTGTTCCCTGAGAGAAGCCCCAAATGTTTCGGCAGACAGACGTCTTTATGGCCATGTTCCACTGTGTTGTACACTTTTGCTAGTTAGACTCGCTCTCTCTATTGGTGTGATGGAGGATGGATGGATGATGGCGCGTTGTGAAATCCCAAGTGGTAGATGATAATGTAGACTGGGAACGGGGGCAGGAGCAGAGCCCAAAACATCCCTTCAAATTCACATTTATATACCCGAATGATTGTGATTTGATGTGGACTGCTTGTGTGTCCGGATGGGTGAGGTTAATGTTTTCTATTTTCGGGTGAATCATTGATTACCATTTGGGAATATCCTAAAAGGAAAAATTAATTTGTGCTACGACTTCGATCAGTTTCAGATTTCTTCTTCTTCTTGATGGATTTTTTTTTTGTTTTGGGAAGATAGATGCCCATCCTAGTGAACCTAATCTGTCTGTTGGCTTCGGCGGAGAGTAGTCTCTCTGGGTGGTGTCTTTTGTAGGCCAACGATAATAAAGTAGAAATATTACCTTCTTGTGTTTATTAATTAAGTGTGCAAGATGAATTTATTAGACGGATAGATGGGTCTTTTTTTTTCTTCTCTCAGATACATAGATACATACTTAGGGGAAGGGTGGTTATTTTTGGGAAAACGTGCGTCTTTCAAATGTCTCTCGATGGCTTTGAAGGTTGAGACGCATAAACATTTCGTCAGAAATTGCCTTCTTAACACTTGGGTACCTAAATAGGTCATGTAGGCAACGGAGGGGGATGTCTGTGAATCAAGGAAATGCATTCTACTGGAATTGAATCGGAAGCGACGTAGTTTTTAAGAATGGTTTGGTCCCAGTCGACCTAAAGCTTCATTAAAGTTGTTTAAAGCAAGAAAACTGCGATGTCCCGTGGGAGTATTCGTTGATCTTCTACCAGAATTATCCTTGAGACTGATTTGTGAAAAATTCGAATATAACTCTACAAACTGCATGGTGTTCCACATGGTTCTACCCTAGGACCCATCTTGTACTAAGTAATGTCCCACAGCATTCTTGTAGTCGGGAAATGATTGTGAAGACTCTTTTGGAAGCGTGTTTGGGTCTTGTTTGCTTGATGTGTTGAGTGCCCCATTGGAAGAGAAGTCGGTTTCAATTCGAAACACAAGGAATTTTGATAAAATTCTCGAAGAGTAAAAAGGTACATATGTACGTTCCTTCATTACCCCAAATATTGGCAGCACCACCTAAACAAACGTCTTTTGTCTACAATAAATAACACAAAGAAAAAATCCATTACTACACCCACAACCTTGTATCTGGCAAACAAATTGACTCACCCACACAGTATTTCGCAAAAAAAAAAAAAAAGTAAAAAAGGAAAAACGAAATTCAAAACTCAAAAATAAGCAAACTCGCCTGCGTTTCTTCAAAAAATAACCCGTAATTCATTTCCATGTAATTAAGATTAGACATCGTCGTCTCCTCCGCACAGTACGCGGAATTGTTGCAATAAATATTGACAGCCATAAATATTGGCCCCTCTACAAGCACCAGCAGTTCCAGCCAGCAGCCTGCCAAACAGGATTAGACACCGATGCTGGATGCTGAATGCTGTTGGTGCCTTTAAAAAAATGTTTACACATATCGTGCCACACATCAGCCACCGCCGCCGCGTGAACCATCTCATCTCCCTCTTGCTGGGCCAGTCACCGGAAATTCCGTGGAACAAAGATTGAATGTCTTTCCCACACATAAACTTTGTTTTGTTTCGTTTGAAGTGAATTTATATACTTTCGTGCACATCATCATCATCGGTGGTTTCTCTGCACAGCTAGCGATGCGAAGGGAAAACCCTGGTCATCAAGACCGGGCCGCCAATGCCGCCAAAACAAAATGTAAAAAAAAAAAAGAATGTGCCCCTCCACCCAACTGCCTGTATCTGTCTGAGAGTGAGTCAAGAAATATTTTTGAATGACTGTCTCGATGGAGATACATACGATCCACCGAGACCCGAGCACAATCCAATGCAGAAATATTTAGGTTACGAACATTCTCCTCGGTCTGACTCTGTCTCATTGAAGTGCCCCCACTGTATGTGAACTTTTACTTAAGAGGTCTTGTCCCGTCCCATACCGTGCGGTCCCTTCCAGAAGGCACAGACCGAGGAATGGAATATGTATCTGATTTTTGTTTTTTTATTAGAAATCGGAAAATTAATTGGAATCAATTCGATGGAAATGCTCCCACATTCTTCACTTTTTTTGTCGAAAGAGAGGCCCAGCATGACATTCCATTCCAGTGTCATGGTAGCGTCGTCGTTGACGTTGTCAGTTCAATGATTTCTAAAATTTCTTTTAACTGGCTGGTCGCTGTTGGGCGACAGACAGATACTCATATGTCGTAGATGTTTATTGTTTTCGGTTATAAATCATCAGACGGACGAACGGGCTCGAACTGGAGGCAGTAAAACTCGCGGATTCGTTTGGATGAATTGAATTCCTGGAACGATGGTGTTTTTGTTCGAAATGGCTTTGTTTAGCTTTGTCAGGCGTTTTTGTGGTAGATTCATCGGTTTTTGCTGGAATCAGAGGAGAGATGCAAACAGATATTTGGGGCTACATGCTAATCGAAGACATTACTCTGGCGGCATACCTAAGTTATGAGACAGTGGAGACGGAGTGTGATTAGATCTTTGGCGCAGTTTCGCTGGGTTTGATGAATGCTATGGGTGCAAAGAGTCGAAAGCCGGTTTTTTTTGTTTTTTTTTTTTGGTAGTGCGTCACGTGAAACCTTGGAGTGAAAGGAAACAAGCGGTAAGCGTGTGAAAACAAAAATGCACACGCGAGGCTTAGAGATACCGCGTATACCTATACAATTAAGTACGACAGCGGGTGTAACCGTGACTTCAAATTCAATGAAGATGCAAATTCATCATGTGTCACGATTGTTGTTTCAAGGTTTTTGACATTTTGTTTACCGACTGGCTCTTTGGGGGACCCATCTGATGGCATTTGCGTAAACAAAATCAAATAGCAAAGTTCAAACCTTAAGTAAAGAGGTATGCGCTCGATTGCGAATATTCGAGCCTGGGACAAGAGAAGTTTTTTATTCCTAGCTGCTGCAGGACAGGTTCATAGTCCACACTCTGTTCTTTGTCAAGAATCATGTGATTTCGAAACCTCCTGAGGTTAGGGTCCGGTTACGGTGGCTATCTGTACCAAGAGGGAGGCACACTTGCATCAGAAGACGTCCTTTGAGATAATATTTTGAAAATACCGTGAAAGAGCACGGTTTTAGGGACTTGCCGTCTGGCTGTCAGTGAAAATCCTAATATCTCTGAGAGGTAATAACTACATTTCAATCAGGAGAATGCTTCCTTGAATTCCATAACTGCCGCTGGAGTGGAAGAAGATGGTAAGACACTATAACTCATCCTGCTTCCGGTCTTAGAATCGTCTGTGTAGAAACGAGCTTAAATATCGTCTGAGGTGACATTTATTGTGTTATAAGCTCTTCATCACTGAAAAGCTGATCAACAAAAGAGGGAATAGCTGTGTCATCCTTCCTGTTACGTCCTGGGCACTTATCACGTACGACGACAACCGTCGAACGATATCGTTTTGAGGTAGTTTTGCTTCAGGTAACATTGAAACTCATAATCGTTTTGAAGAACCGACTTATTCTTCAAGTTATACCAAAAAACTGTCAAACACTATCCAAAATACAGAGCAAAGGGTTCGTTGCTATTGCTTAGACGACGATCGTCTTAAGTGACGAGGGCCTTGGTTTCTCCAGGGAGGGCCGATGAGACGAATCACTCATTAGCCTTCTTTCCTCCAGGATCTCTATGGACTTTCATAACATGATTTAAATAGAACACAGCTAACCCTTCTCATCAGTGTCCTCACAGGCTACAACTCAATGGCGGCCCACCTCAGTAGAATGAGATTCAACGGTTCAGACCTATGCAGAGGCTGCGGCGACATTTATGTAGAGAAAAACACACCACACTTCCTCTGCGAATGCCCAAGGGGAAACATAAAACCCCTAAAACCACCTTCTGTCTTCTCTTTGTGATTATACAGCTCATTTGATTCGAAAGTGGCTTTGGCACTGGTTTTAGGCTCCAAAATAAGACTGGTTCTCGCCAAAAGACAACTACTATCAGACTTAGCTAGTATTACTAGCATTACAGGTCACCAGGCGCATTAATCTACATTGAGCAATGGCCCAAGGACTTCTAATTTAAAAAAAAATCAATGCATCCTGAACTTGAGGAACAAAACACACGAATGGAGGCAACAAGCAAACCTTGATGCAATAGACCTCACGACAAGATTGAACCTGGGCCTAGGAGGAGTTTGAAAATGTGATTAGGGACCTTCTTCAGTTTGCAAGAGCGGACTTTTTGCTCACAAACGCAAAGAATGTCCTGAAGGCTTGAGATAACCTTCTTCATCGAAATTTGCAGTATGTGTCCAGATCGCTCATGTCTTCAAAGGACCCATTCACCAAGTGTCTCATAACAGCTATCATTACTAAGACTAGCTGATCCAAGCAAAAGAGGCAAGAAGAAACGAGCTTACTCAGGCTCTTTCCAGAGTCTATAAAGGATATCCGCCATGTACAAGCGTCATAAGGGGGGGAAATAAACAAATCAAGTGTCGTTCAAGGCTTAACCTACTCTCGAAGAATCAAAGACTAGTCGGAAGCCCTCAAGCCAGATCAACTTAATTAACTCAGTCGAAGCCCAAAGGTCTTAACAGCGAAATACAACCAAGTGGGTGGGTGATATGTTCAAATAATCAACTTTCCCAAGTTCTCCACGAAACATACCTGAAAGTCTCTTTCGTGAAAGAAACCCAACCAACCTCAGCGGGTGGAATAAAGTAGATTGAGATCGTTAACATAGCAGCCTACATACATACACCATGTCCCCATTTCGAGAGCCTTGACTAAAACCCTCAACAATGCATGCAACGCTGTGGGAGTGTGATGAAATTGTTTCAAAACCTTGCATCACCGTTTTAGGTTACGCTTCTAGGAAATTGTAAATAATTTCGTAATTGCATGCTGCGCCGTATAAAAATAACAACAAAAAAAAAAGTACAAAGTTTTTTTGTTTTTATTGACAAATTAGACACCAAAAATGGCTGGAAACAGTGCTATTATAACCATTTTACGGCCTGGCTTATGCCAACAATAATAGAAAACCAAACTGACACACAATTATCTTTTATTTAAATGGAAGCCCAACGCATATTACGCACGCGAATCATCCAATCGAATAATGTAAGCCATCATCGCAGCCATTATAACCCCATTCATAACCAAGCCAACCCCCTTTACACCAGGCGTCGGCCGCCCCTAAGTCTGAAGCACCACCAACGAATGTTATTGATCATATTTTTCCAATTTATTACGTTCCTCCATGTCTGACCAATAGACGGAATGACGAACGACTACGACAAAACCTAAGCAAATACTTCTAAGGTCGCTAAACTCTGTGTCAAGGTCTACGACGATGTCGGCGTCGGGTTATTGCCAGCACTTTACTCGAACTGCCTACAACAAAAAAACCAAAAAAAAAATAAAAAAAAAACGATGACACTCGTGGCTTAAAGCACTAGATACATAGATATGTATCTGTATCTGTATCATTGGCAGGTGTATTACCAAAATTACGCAGTTTGGAAAGGAGACACACGAAAATTCGCAAAGTTTTTGAACAACCTCCTGTCCGTCCGTCGTCCCCTGTGCTGCGCTCTGGTTCGCAGCTCTTGTCAAAGAGAGTTGCGTTCTTTGAACCCGAAACACACGAGGACGAGTAATTGTGCAAAAATAATTCTTGTTCGTACTTTTTATCGTTTCGCTTCGGTTTTGTCTGAGTTTTGTGTGTGTTATTTACGAGACAGAAGTTTAATTAAATTCCCGCCATTTTCTCCATAAAAAAAAAGAAAGAAATCAAAAAAAAAAGAAGTAAAAAGCCACAACAACGACCGACACGATGTGGAGGTGAAAGAAAAACTTGTTGTTCGACGTTTCAAGAGTTCGACTGAGTTATGGTCAGCCATTTGGCGCTTAAATTTGAATAGCCAACTAATAGCATAATTTATCATGGCATACATACCCTACACAACCAGATATATGTTTGTATGAACATAAAAATGTTTCGCAAAATTCATTATTTTGCCATCAATTTTTGATAAGCACCAGCGACAGAGTTTAATGGTTGAACTCAAGACTAAACAAACACGAAAATTGTAATTTTTTTTGGTCTTTATTTTGGCGGCATCGACGGAGTCCTTGAGAGTTATGGGGTCCAGTCCAGTATCTGATTCAGACAATTTATCGATGCAGCAAAGTATGGCCAATTACGAGCAGTTACGGTAATTAACAGAGATAGCAATAAGTTTGCAACTCCGCGTGTATGTTCGTTGTATTTTAGGAACTGTCAAAATGTTTTTGCCCATCGATGACTGTCACTGTCATGTTTGACAAGTTTTTGTACAATTGAAAGTGCTAACAACTTCAGTTTGGATAAGTAATAGAAAAGGTGGCCTTGCGTAGTAGGGCCGCCTATCATGGACGATCAACTCGAATATGAAACATGAACCGAAACTTTCAAGTATGATATCGCCGGAACAAAACAAATCCTGGCGCTTAACAGACCCAACTAGGACTAGAGAATTAAACAAGCCACTATTGCTTTCTCTACGTGCAGTAGAATGTTTGGGAAAACATGAGGTCCAAGACTTATTCTGACTTATGGTTGTCTTGTATGGTTACAGTCCGTCAACAAGATCACCAACTCATCACAGAGATTGGGCTCTTTGGTACCACAAGCACCATAAGAACAACACTTACTACAGGAATGGAGGTTGTAGTCAATATGCTACCTCGGCAGCAATGAGTGCCTTAAGAGTAAGTCGGTCAGATAGTCGGGCGTAACAGGTCATTCCATTATCCTGGAGAAATATCTATTCATCTATTCACGGACTATCTTACTCAGTACCTGGAATTCAATAGACCTTTGACAAGCTCATTTCCGAGCATAGAAGAATGGAAGGACAGTCAGTTTGCCAACACACATGCCACTTCTATCTTCACAGATGGATCAAAGATGGATGAAGGCGTAGGGTTTTGCAAGCGGAGGTCCTAGCAGTGACAATAGTTGCCCGTGAGACTGCGTCGAAGGCAATACCACAGGAAGGTATCACCTTTTTCATCGACACCCATGCGGCAATAAAAGCGATTACTGCTATAGAAATAAAATCCAAGCTTGTGAAGTACTGTCCTGACGAGCTCAGGGTTGTCCTATGGTTGGTCCTTGGACAGGAAGGAAAACCAGGATATGAGAAGGCAGACGAACTGGCAAGAAGTGGTTCAGAATTAATATCACCCCGGTGTTCATCCCGCCTTGCACACTGAAGCAAGAAGAAGGGATCAAGACCAATAGAGAGGCCAATTGTAGATGGTCACCTGTGTGCTTACAAGAAGTGTATGGCCTTACTTTGACAAAAAAATATGTCAGGGATGTGGAGATGGGAAAGCCAATGGGTATACAACCCTCTTTCTCTCTCACTGCCCTGGGCATATCCACCATAGATTTAAAATTTCTCGGGCAACACTTCATCTTAGATCTTGAAGAATTATCCAGTGATTCTTATGAAACAAATTTGTACGGCTAGGGTTAACCAATAGGCAAGGACATCTTTCCCCTAAGGGTATCACAATAGCTCTGTACTGACCTGAATGTGACGATGGGAAATGTTTCCACTCGTCTACCAACAAACCTAGCACTCTTCACGGGGATCATCACCGTCCACAACCTCATAGCGGATGACGAGGACTGATAATCTCTGCAGACGTTGTAAAGTGTACTTCCTCTGCGAATGCCCAAGTTCTGCATAACTCTAGATGAACAGCCCTCCGTGAATATCAATTCAAAGACCTGGGTGACCTGTCAGGAAAGCCACCATCATTAAATTTATAAAAATTTCAGGGTGGTTCAAGGAGGCCATGTACACCCCAAAGGTAATAAGAAAATTCAATTTTTTCTTCAGGTAAACCCAAAACAAGGGCTCACAATGGACCCACCAGTGATCCGAGTGTTGGCGGCACATGTGGCCACCTCGTTCTACCTACCTACTTTCCTAAATTTTTCCAAAAGAAATCGAGAAGGAGCTTACTATTGTGAAAGTCCTGAAAGAAACTGATCATGTTTTCAAGACATGGTACCCAATCTACATCTCTAAACAGAGGTTTGAATTTGATTAACAAGTACAGAGCCTAGTTTACTTAACTGTGTTACGCACCTCTAAGTACGATTTTTCGTAGTTAATTTGTTTTTAGACCCACAGAGGTCTACACTCTGTGAGAAGACAAAACAAAATTATAGGTCTCTTCAAGCCATTAAACCTCAGAGTTAAATGACAAATCCTACAATCGCCTTCAATCATCAAAGATACTGATTATTCTGTAATTGTCCTTCGTCCGTGACTATTTGGTACTTATACCAACAACTGGAAATCTTCTCAGACATTATCGTGAATCCGAAGAAATTGCGACGCGCCGCACAGCACCTATCAAGCCACCATGACATTGACTGTCATAACTCAAACTACAATGTTGCAGTTGCACTCATAATAATTATTGTTCGCTGGTCCCGAACAACGTATAGCTTCTTTCTTTGGATCCGTCACTCACAGCAGAAAACCAAAGATAGTGTGCCTCATTCCTCATCTGGGCTGCTGCTTTCAATATTTCTAAAGCATTCAAGCCAAACCATAATCCATTTGTGTAGAACTCATTCCGCATTGCAACTGAGGTAAATTAACCACGAATGAGAGATCTCTCATGGCGCGCCTTGACGACCTACAATCCAATTGTTCACTTTTTATTTTCTGTGCTCTTCCTCCCATCTTTGTTTGATGTTATGCGCTTGCTGAGAAGACGTTTGTGCAACAATGTTGCAACAGACTTTGCATTGCACACTCAGCTCATAAATTAAGTGATTTGCACCTTTTGGCGGGCTTCCATCTCTCTCCGCTGGTCCACCATGAACCATGCATTTCTTTTTAGCCAAGTTTTCCAAAGGCGCGAATGAAAATTGAAAACATAAACAAAATAAAGCGAAAAAACCAAAAAGAAAACATTCGTGCCAAGGTGTAATGCTAGAAGGAAGACGCGTCTCGAGTGCAGCAGCGGTGACTTAATGGAGTCTAGTCGCTCTGTCATGGAACCATGATCAAGCAATTGGCAAACGGACAGACACAATCAGGCAAACGGACGGGTGTTTGTGTGTTGAGAAATTCCATGTTTGAGGAGGTCCAGCTGTCAGTTGATTACAATGGGTGGAGGAGCAGACCCGCCTCCGTCATCCCTTGCAGCAGTAACGTTGTTCCATCCCCGCCAGGTCAGAACCCCATCAAACCAACAAAATGAAATGCAGCGATGCAGTGTTTCCGACTTGTGCTGCCTCGGTTTGGTTATTACAAATATTATTGGCAGCGCGCGCGGTGGTTATTTTTCGATTAAGAAGTAATTATTGTGTCCATTCTTGCAGGTCGGAAAGGCGGGCGCAAAGGTATTTCATATTTCATATTATTGAGGGTACGGAGAACGTTAAGGAAATGGGTGCTTAGAGCAGCAGAACAATACCGCTAACTGATTGGATATCAGCCAATGCTGGGAGGGTACTCGTACTCGTAAACAGTTTAGAGATAAATCTGGCATCTGAGATGTCAGAAAAATATGTAGATTGAGGCCATCGAGCCACAGCCAGAGGCAGAGACCGTGACCTGTCGTTGAACTCGATTTGATGGCGCTTTGCTTTGTTTGTTTGTTTGTGTCCTGACATGAAGAATGGTTTGGATTTAGTCATGGACGACAGTGTTTTGAAAGGATTGGGATTGGAAGCCTTACCTCCTTACAAATGAGAGAATAAACTAAGGACTTTTCTGCTATATCGTATGAAGAGAGATATCCAAGGCGATGAGCAGAATATATAGCAATAGGCGACGAGAAATGTCCGTTCGAAGTAGTTTCAGTAGAAGACATGCAAGAGGAAAACCACGACAAACTGTGGAACTCCTTCCTAGTCCTACCTGCCGGTAGGAAGAAGTCACGAAAGTATGTACTATCCAGGTGGATAGGAGCAAAAAAAAAGACTTCCAAAAAAAAAACAGCCTCTCAGGAGAACCTGGTGGATTAGACGACAAACTGCAGAACTCATTCAACGCAGTAGAGCAGCACCAGACACCGAGTGTGAAAGGAAGTCTCCAAGGCACTGGATTATCGGTAGGCACGCCACTATCCTAAGCATTTTCCCTAATGAATTATGTATGGAAATGCTGTATGGGCGAAGAACAGGAAAAACTATTCTTCACCTCCTTTGTACGTGTCAAGCTCTCTGCGCTCGAATAAGGTTGCATACTTCTATTATAACCTAGGTGAACTCTCTAACGCCAACAGAATAGCTTCTATTAAGCCTTCACTGACTAGAAGGGTAGTCTTCGTAACTGGTTTAAGTAAGGTTGCATGTGCAACTTGCCATGGTGATCTTATCTAACCTAACCTAAGGCTAAGATTAACAAGGATATCCTAGACTGTATACGCATAACAAGAGCTATGAGACTCTACTCGTATGCTGGTGTAGCGCTCGAGCTCAGAATGATGTATTTGGAGCCTCTGGGAACGAAATCCGGCATTTTTCAAGCAGAGATTGATGCAATCGAAAGCTGTGTACAATATCGCAACGGATCGTACGATTTTTGTTCTTCTTTGTAAAGGAGCGCCTGGTTAAGATAAAAGACGGCAGCTAACAAAGTCATATGGAATTGGTTTAGTGGCCCAGTTTATCTATGAGAAGCTTCTGGATGTTTGTCAGACGTTCGTGAGAGGTGCGTGCGTGGCGAATGAAATATATCCATTCTTCTTGCGTTTGACTGCAGAAACGTCCATACTTAACTGGAACGTTCCCTACTTAGAAGATTCACTAGAATACTCTCGCTGAGCTGAGAGCATATAACTACTGAATTGTACTGAATAAGGACTCATAATCAAGGCCAACTTTCGGTTGAACGAAGTTGTCGTAAGATTGAGTATCCGGAACAGAGATTGTGTGCAGAATGTCCTGGAACTCTGTGGGACCTTGCATATATGGACAAATGACCAAACAATGAACAAGACCTCGTCCTATCCACAAGTTGCTTCTTGAAATATTAATAAATCGATGTGGACCAGTGCTGCCAGCTGACTAGTTCCGGTGGAACATTGGATGTGTTGTAACATCCGACATTTTGATTCTTAACGCCGAATGCTAAGAATATAATCTAATTGCTGATTGTTGTTTATACAATTTAAAACAAAAAAAAAACTGCAACAATTCAACCGCTTGGACTCCATATAAGTTGTGCCAAACTGACGTCTGCATAATAACAATTATTACATTTCCGCACACAATAGCTGTCATAAAATAAAGCATGCGGATGTTTTTTTTTCCCAGCGCCAAAAGAATAAAACCAGTTATTTCGAATTCCCATAAAAAAGGAATATAATTCGAATTATGTATGTACGTGTTAATTGTCATTCTCGAATGCACTATCGCCCGTATTAGTTGGTTTCTTTTATTTAAATTTTATTTCACTGACTCGCTTAATTGCATTGTGAAACTCTCCACTAAACTTTGAGTATTTCCGACATTTGTAGGAAAAAAAAAAACACAAAACAGAAGTATCGTGTCACAGTAGAAATACGCTGCGCGCATTAATGGTTGAATTAATCTTTTTTTTTAAAACCAAAATTAAGCAATTAAATGGCAGAGTAATTTGATCATAAACAATTATTGTTTCTTTTTTTGTTTTTAACCAATTTACCTAACTCTGCTGACTGACAGGTGGTCAAGAGTGGGTCCAGTGAGAAGTGATTCTTTGTAAAATGGTGGGGTGGACCGTTAATTACCGATTAGTTGGGGAGATTTGACAGAATCAAGGTGGCCTGGGTCAATGCTCAGATGGAAAGTAGTTTAGTTTTGAAATTTAATTGTGTTATTGTCGATTGCTATTTTTAGAAGAATTTTGTTGATTGGAACGTTGGCGCTGCTAACGGTTTTCGGCGTTAAGGCAGTTAATTTATAGAAGTGGTTTGTAGTATTCGTATGTTGTGATGGTGTAAGGCGAGGGATAAAGTTTAAAAGTGAAGGTTTGTGACTCTGTCGGTTTTATACAAGTTTTTGTCGTGGGCTGGGGAATGGTTTGGATATTCAAGGAATTGTCAAGGTTATAGGAAGGTTGAAGTGGAATTCTTTAAAAAAAAAACGAAGTTGGTGAACTGGAGGTAGGTTGGTGTTAGGTTGAAAGATATGTGGATATGCTTTAGTGCAATTTATCTCTATGAGGTATGAATGTATTAGCGCTTCCTTTGGCTGGAAGGTACAATGAAGAGTAAGAGTTTGAGTGTGGGGTTACAGCAGGAGCGGAGCTTAACGTCAACTACGAAAACGCGGTGCGTTCTAGGCCACTGGAGTCCTTTCTTTTAAATAATGTCAACATGAAGTGCTGCGGTTCGTTGTGATTTTAGGAGAGTTTCGTTCGTGTTTGTACGTAAAACGAGAGCAGTAGGCTGCAGGATATCATCGTATGATTTGAATTCACTAGAGAAGGCAAAATCCTAGAATCTAAGAAACTGTGTACCGTTTACATCGCTGTGTACCTTTCATAATGGGTAGCCTGCCCTGTAGTTACGGATCTAAAAATTGGTTCCCAAACAACCTCTATCTTTTGTTCACTGTCCCAACCCTCACGAACGTCTGACAAACATCTAAGAGTAAAAAGAACATAACGATTGATGGATAATCATCAATTCCAATTCTCAGTCAACATACACCATTCTCCCCAGAATCGGACTCACATGGACTTTAGGTTAAGTGAGTTCTCTTTGAAGTTTTGGGATCCAGTGTAATGACAGTACAGCTTACACCTGCCCTTCTTAATCACGACTTCATCAGTGGCATTAATTCTGAAGCGAGCCTTTCGGTGTTCATTTTTGCCAGCTACCGTGCATTGTAGTATTCTAACATCCGGGGTTTCGTGTTTACCATCCTTTGTTGTTGCGCACATAGGAGCTTATTTTTCATGCGGCAATCTGGCGTCTGTAGTCTGCGAGTCTTATGTTACAGTCCACGTGTTAAAATCGATCACACAAATGACCAATTCCTTCCTCTTTCTGTGCCTTCTGTTCATCGTTTCATATATTTTTGAAGATTGAAAAGGCAACCAGTAAACCTGGCTCTCGTTATGTATGGCCGATGGTCAATAATAACTTAGAAATATAGATTTCGCTAAGAGGACTGTGATCAAAGGACTAACAAACGAGATTCAAAACCTTGGATTCAATCACAAAAATTATTTGAAAAAGTCTAGCTTGAGCTAAAGCCAAGTGTAGTTCAATTTAAAGACCCATCTTCGACAGCTTTATTCGACAATCCTTCTTAGTTCCACTTGACTTGTGTACATTCCAATCAGAGTTTCGGATGTGTACCCGTAGACCCTGCCAATGGTAGACCTTGTCGATTTCCATGATAGCTTTCCCTCCACCCAACACCATGCGAAGTCAATCGAAAAGAACAGTACTGGCCAAACGATACAACCCTAATGGACCCCATTTTGAATTCAAGGCCCTCTGATACTTGGGATCCTTTTGGACGTCATACAGGATATCTATGAGTTGTTTAACTAATCAACTTCCAAATCTCATTCGATCTTGAGGGGGCAAACATGTTTATAAGGACGCTGTCACCGTTAAACCCCAATAAAATTCCGTCTTCTGACATGGCAGTTTCTTTTTAAATGTTGATCTCACCACATAGGTACCTAAGCCATGGCTTTTGAGGACGCTGAACTACCACATATAGGTATAAGTGTAGACCCACCTTAAATCGTCTTCGATTTGCGAAAACAAATCCATCACACGCCAGGCAGTGTTTTGTTTGTAAAACTTGTTTTTTTGTTTTTATGTTACCCATACGCCCCCAGCAAAACCCCAACACACGTGCTGCACATAACGTGATTTTATTACCCACTTTGGAATTTCGCTATACAAATAGAAATAGAATACATCAACTATGTTGACATATTAAAAACGGAAAAACAGACAACCAAAACCAAAACAGAATCTATCTCGATGGTCTTTGGTCAATAAAACCTCACACGAGTGCCGTGTGATTTATGGGCGCTGTGTCGGATTGCTAGCCAAGAGCTGGACCTCCCCACCCCGCCTCTACGGTTTATGCATTATGCGGAGCAAGATCAACAAGCCACCATCATCACATCACCTGATTTCGTAATATTGCAAAATTTGTTATTAACATAGGCATATGGCTAAAAATAGCCAACAACACTTTGGCCAAGATAATTAATTCCAAATTCGAAGCGCGCGCTGCCTTTGATTGTCTGACTCGAGGATCACTTTTGCTTGAGAGAGCGAGTCTATGTGTATGTTTGGCTAGTATCTGTGCATCCCCTACCGAGCTGATGGCGTGTAAGGCGATTTAGCGCGTGTGCGCGGTTCGCTAGCAGCAGCGGGATGCCTGCATCTTTAGTTTCTTTTGCACACATGCCGGGGGCCTTCGATTTCGGCTTTGACCTTAGCGGCTATATTTGTTTTAATTGATGTTTACACACACTAAATAGTCTGGCCATAGACGGGGCTCGTCGTCGGTGGACAGGTGAGCGGGATGGGTGGGCTGCCAATGGCCAGTACGTCTGAACTGGGGGGCAGCTGAAAATAAACAAAAAATTCTGGCCGAGCCTGGGAGGTGATTAGAAAAATGCGTATTTAGTTTCCATTTGGACTTTGGCATGGAAGTGTGTTTATGTTATTTTCCTGCTGGCAGGTAAATATTGCAGGTAAACATTGGGTGAATTGTTTGATGAGTAAAGTGTTTATTGCTTTTCGGAGATAGGCAGCGCTGCTGTGTATTGCATAGTTTTGGGAGGTCGGGATAATTGGATCTTCGAAGTGAGTTGTGACGTGAATTATAGCAAGTCTTGGTGTGTTATGGGAGCGCAACACTGATGGAGTTGGAGTGAACTAATTGCAAAAAGGATTAGGGAGGGGATGGATGGAAATTGGTTGAAATGAAATTTGTGGAGATTCGTTTAATTGTTCAAGAAAAAGCGCTGAGACATCGGTGAACAAGAGGTTACACGAGGAACTGGCGTTCAGTAGTGCGTGCAATTGCAGTCAAACATATCTGAGATCAAGGTCATGGAAGATGCTTGTTGGTTGGATCCTGGTTGTGAAGTCCGATAGTAGGTTCCCCTGGACAGTAGGATCATTCCAAGTGTCATACGCGGAAAAGAATTGCTGGGTAGACTCACATCACGACCGTTGATAAACCTGAACAGACGCTTTGCTTAGACAGAAGGATAGGAAAGAAGGATATCTTGAGCAGCATAGCTCATTTTGTGATCGATGCATATCTCTGACATACTTGTTGCAACCAAGGTATTCATCCAGATATTCAAAACGTCACAACAAAGAAGAATTACCATCACCAAGAGACCGCCACCTGCTCACACAGTCGAGGAAGTTTTCACACTTCAACAGATCTTGGACAAAACTGAAACCCAAATCGGCACAAACAATCTTTTGTGCACTCCACCAATGTTGATAGATTCGGAAGGAATCCAACGAACTGTCACTTCTTCATATTATTGAGACAATACCTGTCAAAGTTATATAAATAGTAAATCAGTTCGAGGTTGAAATTTAAATCTGGCACTACTATGGTAAGTGACAGCTGTCAATACTAAGCAATGACATTTGTTAGAATTGGAACGGTGAACAACGGTTTTAATGGTTAACCTTTGAATTCACTAGAAAGACACCAAGTTGGTCGTCTAGACAACAGCAGCTACTTTTAACTCGATGGTGACGTATGTAAATAAGAAAACAAAATGGCATCTAAAAAAAAAAAACACAGTGCTATGCGAATTTGGCTGCCGTAACAGTCAACGGTGATTCAATACCGTCTAACGCCCCGGGATTACGTCAAGTAGAAGCTGCATCCCAAAGACTCCAAACGATTCGCTGAAGCTATCTTCACTTGTTTCAAGGGAGTTTGAGTTTCCTGCATAAATATTAATTACTAGGAGTGAATTGCTTATTGCGAACGTTTACACTGTAATCTCCACTAAAACGACAAAGTCCTTCGCGTACATGGTATATGCATAATGATTACAGGACATCTATAGATAGACAAGTAGTTCCTTCCATAATTTTGTAATGCACAACTCCACACCAAATATATATGCATGTATAGGAGTACAATATAAAACGTGCAGTAAAATTCCAACATCTGTAATGGGACGACAGTAATGGTTGAAAATCTACCGCCAATCTACACGCCCTTGGTAATAAAACATTTAGCCTCAACCTGTCGTCCTCCAGTGAAAAGCTCTTCCGATAAGACCGTCCTGAAGCAATTTCAATCAAATTTACGAAACCCACAATCACAATACCTGGAACTGGTGCACGACCACCTTCTCTAACCACCGCACCGTGCAGTTTCACCACTCAGGTGAATGACATCTAACGCGCGACCTGAACTCAGTAAAGGAAAGTTACGACCAGGCAAACACAATTGTTGGTGAACCACACCCTGAAAAACATATGAAAACCTACTGCAACTGCAGGAGGATGGCTGTCATCAGAGGCCCGCCATTTAATTCGCAGAGGAGAATGCTGCGAACTGCGAAATTCATTGCAATTAATTTCATTTAAACTATAACTCAGCGTGCGTGGATATGTAGGAGAGTCTGTACATAGATACTCGTATATGCGGGTTTTCTTTTCCTTTTTTTGTTGACGGAAAAAGATAGTAAACGTACTATCATCCCCATGCCATGGTTGCACCGCACCGCCAAACCACCCAGCGTGGTACTATACTATGTGCACTCTCCACTCTCGTTCGCTCGCTCTGTGAAAATTAGGAACAAAATGCGCGCCAAACCTGCCCTGCCTTGCATTCGGATTCAGTGTACACATCAGGGCTGGCGTGTACCGACGCTCCTACTACGTTTATCGATTTTTCCTCTGACATAAAATACAACGCGCTGGCTGGTTAGGGAGTAGGGATGAGTTCCTAAGCATTACCCGCGTCCACCTACCTACCCCAGCGCCGCCCATTCCACGAACCAACATAATCATTATCAAGAGAGCGACGAAACTGTGTTTCAAGTTCCAGTTCGTTCCCCAAAATGGGGTGCCGGCGGGTGGACGCTCCACACCAGTACTCTTATCCACTTTAACCCCCCAATAACAAACACGACCAGCACAATCTGCAGCGAGCGCACGTCTATGGCGCGCTGTGCAAAGATGTTGTGGGTGGATGGCTTGGGATGGCTTGATGGTACACAAAACGGCCATTGACCTTTTTCTGCGAATGGGAAAATCTGACGCTAGAAAAGCCAACACAACTCCATCTCACCATTACCCCAATCGACTGGCGTTCTGTGGCGCTGGTGCTGCTGCTGCTTCTGCTGCTACCCTTACCATCCCTTATATTTAATCTGGGCTTTAACATTATGGCTGTCTTTATTGCTTCTCGATGGAAACCCACAAAAAAGAGACTACAAAACAGGGACGTGGATAGCAATGGCAGCCAGCAGGATGGGGGTTACCATAGATAGATGGGAGCGCAGTGTCAGAGTGGCAGCGGGAAGGTACACAGTACACGGTACACACTGCAAGTGTTAGTTCACCAACAGAGAGGAGTACTGACTGCTCCCATTTGCCTTAGCTATGTAGTACACAAGCCAGCATGGGCGAGGTTATGTACGCTATTCAAAGATTCAGGGCATATGGGTTTCTTGGCTTGGTTTCTTATGTTGCTTCTTCTGCTTTGTCGTCGTCTTTCTCTCTCTCTATTAAGTTCGTATTACTCGTATAGTACGAGTACGATGTTGTATTCAAGGGAATGAAAACAAAAAGAAAACTGTTCAAGGAACTTTTCCCGCGCGTCAGGGAACGCTACGAATGCGCAGAATCTGGACAACACGCTACACCACCAAAATCCAAATTTAATTGTTATAGCCATTTGTGCTTTAGTTGTGTTGTTGTATGCGAACTGATGCTCGAGAGATGTGCCTTAGGAGAGTAGGGGTGCAGCAGTAAGCTGCCACTACTTCTGCTGGGATGTTTGCAAATTAGTTTTGTTAACAAAAAAAAAAGGACGAAGGGAAAATATGAATAAATGATGCTTAGGCAATATAAGTGGAGATGGAGGAACGAACAAGACGAGATCATTGTAGTAAAGTGCTGGATTCTATGATTATTACGAAAGGCGGATGGTGGATGGCCCTTGGGAATTATAATGAATGCTTCTATGCATTGTAAGAGCAGGGCAAGGGCTTGCTTTAAGAAAATCCATAACTCTACGGTTAGTTGGGATGGATTTAGCGTACTGGTGCATTTCCTAATTGATTGGACGGTTGGTGTGCTTTACCTTGAATGGTACATGGGTTCTGATTTGGTAGAAAGGAAAAAAAAATGTAACAATCAAGTGCTGCTCTTGGCAGTCAGGCATTTCAGCTGAGAGTGGTTTTGAAATAAAAATTAATTCGGGTTTTATAGAATGAATGATCGAGTGAAACTACAAGACAAGCATGATAACTTATAAAGTACTGACAGATCGAATAGATGGCGTTCTAGGGGAAAAGTGGTTGTGTTGTTAACTAATCTCAGTGAAAAGACTTGACAAAGCAATGATTTGCTTATGATTCGGTAGCTACAAAAGTCTTCTTCTTGGTTATTAAATGCTAAGTAGAGGGGTGTCACCAGGAGGCAATGCGTGGCGTATGCGTAATTTTTTTTTCACACAATTTTTTGGTAAAAAATGTTTTGCCTGCTCTGTACACCGAGGGACAGCAGTTAATCCACGTAGCGACCAGCTACCAAACACCAAAGTTTCTCTTTACGTTTTTCGGTTAAGTTTTTTGTTAAGTTTCGTCCATTTGACCCGAAACGCTAAGCGAGAGGAGATATGAGACGATATTGCATCTGAAGTGCATCAAGAAATTTTTTCATTCCTGACCTCTGTACACCCAACTTCTCCCCAAACACTAAATACCGGCCAACTGAGTACGCCAAAGTCTAAATCATCCTCTTTACGTTTTTCGGTTAAGTTTTTTGTTAAGTTTCGTCCATTTGACCCGAAACGCTAAGGGAGAGGAGATATGAGACGATATTGCATCTGAAGTGCATCAAGAAATTTTTTCATTCCTGACGTCTGTACACCCAACTTCTCCCCAAACGCTAAATACCGGCCAACTGAGTACGCCAAAGTCTAAATCATCCTCTTTACGTTTTTTGGTTAAGTTTTTTGTTAAGTTTTGTCCATTTGACCTGAAACGCTAAGGGAGAGGAGATATGAGACGAAATTGCATCTGAAGTGCACCATGAGATTTTTTCATTCCTGACGTCAGTACACCCAACTTCTCCCCAAACGCTAAATACCGGCCAACTGAGTACGCCAAAGTCTAAATCATCCTCTTTACGTTTTTTGGTTAAGTTTTTTGTTAAGTTTTGTCCATTTGACCCGAAACGCTAAGGGAGAGGAGATATGAGACGATATTGCATCTGAAGTGCACCATGAGATTTTTTCATTCCTGACGTCTGTACACCCAACTTCTCCCCAAACGCTAAATACCGGCCAACTGAGTACGCCAAAGTCTAAATCATCCTCTTTACGTTTTTTGGTTAAGTTTTTTGTTAAGTTTTGTCCATTTGACCCGAAACGCTTAGGGGGAGGAGATATGAGACGATATTGGATCTGAAGTGCACCATGAGATTTTTTCATTCCTGACGTCAGTACACCCAACTTCTCCCCAAACGCTAAATACCGGCCAACTGAGTACGCCAAAGTCTAAATCATCCTCTTTACGTTTTTTGGTTAAGTTTTTTGTTAAGTTTTGTCCATTTGACCCGAAACGCTAAGGGAGAGGAGATATGAGACGATATTGCATCTGAAGTGCACCATGAGATTTTTTCATTCCTGACGTCTGTACACCCAACTTCTCCCCAAACGCTAAATACCGGCCAACTGAGTACGCCAAAGTCTAAATCATCCTCTTTACGTTTTTTGGTTAAGTTTTTTGTTAAGTTTTGTCCATTTGACCCGAAACGCTTAGGGGGAGGAGATATGAGACGATATTGGATCTGAAGTGCACCATGAGATTTTTTCATTCCTGACGTCAGTACACCCAACTTCTCCCCAAACGCTAAATACCGGCCAACTGAGTACGCCAAAGTCTAAATCATCCTCTTTACGTTTTTTGGTTAAGTTTTTTGTTAAGTTTTGTCCATTTGACCCGAAACGCTAAGGGAGAGGAGATATGAGACGATATTGCATCTGAAGTGCACCATGAGATTTTTTCATTCCTGACGTCTGTACACCCAACTTCTCCCCAAACGCTAAATACCGGCCAACTGAGTACGCCAAAGTCTAAATCATCCTCTTTACGTTTTTCGATTAAGTTTTTTGTTAAGTTTCGTCCATTTGACCCGAAACGCTAAGGGGGAGGAGATATGAGACGATATTGCATCTGAAGTGCATCAAGAGATTTTTCATTCTCGACGTCTGTACACCCAACTTCTCCCCAAACGCTAAATACCGGCCAACTGAGTACGTCAAAGTCTAAATCATCCTCTTTACGTTTTTTGCTTAAGTTTTTTGTTAAGTTTTGTCCATTTGACCTGAAACGCTAAGGGAGAGGAGATATGAGACGATATTGCATCTGAAGTGCATCAAGAGATTTTTCATTCTCGACGTCTGTACACCCAACTTCTCCCCAAACGCTAAATACCGGCCAACTGAGTACGTCAAAGTCTAAATCATCCTCTTTACGTTTTTTGGTTAAGTTTTTTGTTAAGTTTCGTCCATTTGACGCGAAACGCTAAGGGGGAGGAGATATGAGACGATATTGGATCTGAAGTGCACCATGAGATTTTTTCATTCCTGACGTCTGTACACCCAACTTCTCCCCAAACGCTAAATACCGGCCAACTGAGTACGCCAAAGTCTAAATCATCCTCTTTACGTTTTTTGGTTAAGTTTTTTGTTAAGTATCGTCCATTTGACCCGAAACGCTAAGGGGGAGGAGATATGAGACGATATTGGATCTGAAGTGCACCATGAGATTTTTTCATTCCTGACGTCTGTACACCCAACTTCTCCCCAAACGCTAAATACCGGCCAACTGAATACGCCAAAGTCTAAATCATCCTCTTTACGTTTTTCGGTTAAGTTTTTTGTTAAGTTTCGTCCATTTGACCCGAAACGCTAAGGGGGAGGAGATATGAGACGATATTGGATCTGAAGTGCATCAAGAGATTTTTCATTCTCGACGTCTGTACACCCAACTTCTCCCCAAACGCTAAATACCGGCCAACTGAGTACGTCAAAGTCTAAATCATCCTCTTTACGTTTTTTGCTTAAGTTTTTTGTTAAGTTTTGTCCATTTGACCTGAAACGCTAAGGGAGAGGAGATATGAGACGATATTGCATCTGAAGTGCATCAAGAGATTTTTCATTCTCGACGTCTGTACACCCAACTTCTCCCCAAACGCTAAATACCGGCCAACTGAGTACGTCAAAGTCTAAATCATCCTCTTTACGTTTTTTGCTTAAGTTTTTTGTTAAGTTTTGTCCATTTGACCTGAAACGCTAAGGGAGAGGAGATATGAGACGATATTGCATCTGAAGTGCATCATGAGATTTTTTCATTCTCGACGTCTGTACACCCAACTTCTCCCCAAACGCTAAATACCGGCCAACTGAGTACGTCAAAGTCTAAATCATCCTCTTTACGTTTTTTAGTTAAGTTTTTTGTTACGTTTCGTCCATTTGACCCGAAACGCTAAGGGGGAGGAGATATGAGACGATATTGCATCTGAAGTGGCACCATGATATTTTTTCATTCCTGACGTCTGTACACCCAACTTCTCCCCAAACGCTAAATACCGGCCAACTGAATACGCCAAAGTCTAGATCATCCTCTTTACGTTTATTGGTTAAGTTTTTTGTTAAGTTTCGTCCATTTGACCCGAAACGCTAAGGGGGAGGAGATATGAGACGATATTGCATCTGAAGTGCATCAAGAGATTTTTCATTCTCGACGTCTGTACACCCAACTTCTCCCCAAACGCTAAATACCGGCCAACTGAGTACGCCAAAGTCTAAATCATCCTCTTTACGTTTTTCGGTTAAGTTTTTTTGTTAAGTTTCGTCCATTTGACCCGAAACGCTAAGGGGGAGGAGATATGAGACGATATTGGATCTGAAGTGCATCAAGAGATTTTTCATTCTCGACGTCTGTACACCCAACTTCTCCCCAAACGCTAAATACCGGCCAACTGAGTACGTCAAAGTCTAAATCATCCTCTTTACGTTTTTTGGTTAAGTTTTTTGTTAAGTTTCGTCCATTTGACCCGAAACGCTAAGGGGGAGGAGATATGAGACGATATTGGATCTGAAGTGCACCATGAGATTTTTTCATTCCTGACGTCTGTACACCCAACTTCTCCCCAAACGCTAAATACCGGCCAACTGAGTACGCCAAAGTCTAAATCATCCTCTGTACGTTTTTTGGTTAAGTTTTTTGTTAAGTATCGTCCATTTGACCCGAAACGCTAAGGGGGAGGAGATATGAGACGATATTGGATCTGAAGTGCATCAAGAGATTTTTCATTCTCGACGTCTGTACACCCAACTTCTCCCCAAACGCTAAATACCGGCCAACTGAATACGCCAAAGTCTAAATCATCCTCTTTACGTTTTTTGCTTAAGTTTTTTGTTAAGTTTTGTCCATTTGACCTGAAACGCTAAGGGGGAGGAGATATGAGACGATATTGCATCTGAAGTGCATCAAGAGATTTTTCATTCTCGACGTCTGTACACCCAACTTCTCCCCAAACGCTAAATACCGGCCAACTGAGTACGCCAAAGTCTAAATCATCCTCTTTACGTTTTTTGGTTACGTTTTTTGTCCATTTGACCCGAAACGCTAAGGGGGAGGAGATATGAGACGATATTGGATCTGAAGTGCACCATGAGATTTTTTCATTCCTGACGTCTGTACACCCAACTTCTCCCCAAACGCTAAATACCGGCCAACTGAGTACGCCAAAGTCTAAATCATCCTCTTTACGTTTTTTGGTTAAGTTTTTTGTTAAGTTTTGTTCATTTGACCCGAAACGCTAAGGGAGAGGAGATATGAGACGATATTGCATCTGAAGTGCACCATGAGATTTTTTCATTCCTGACGTTTGTACACCCAACTTCTCCCTAAACGCTAAATACCGGCCAACTGAGTACGCCAAAGTCTAAATCATCCTCTTTACGTTTTTTGGTTAATTTTTTTGTTAAGTTTTGTCCATTTGTCCCGAAACGCTAAGGGGGAGGAGATATGAGACGATATTGCATCTGAAGTGCACCATGAGATTTTTTCATTCCTGACGTCTGTACACCCAACTTCTCCCCAAACGCTAAATACCGGCCAACTGAGTACGCCAAAGTCTAAATCATCCTCTTTACGTTTTTTGGTTAAGTTTTTTGTTAAGTTTTGTTCATTTGACCCGAAACGCTAAGGGAGAGGAGATATGAGACGATATTGCATCTGAAGTGCACCATGAGATTTTTTCATTCCTGACGTCTGTACACCCAACTTCTCCCCAAACGCTAAATACCGGCCAACTGAGTACGCCAAAGTCTAAATCATCCTCTTTACGTTTTTTGGTTAAGTTTTTTGTTAAGTTTTGTTCATTTGACCCGAAACGCTAAGGGAGAGGAGATATGAGACGATATTGCATCTGAAGTGCATCAAGAAATTTTTTCATTCCTGACCTCTGTACACCCAACTTCTCCCCAAACACTAAATACCGGCCAGCTGAGTACGCCAAAGTCTAAATCATCCTCTTTACGTTTTTCGGTTAAGTTTTTTGTTAAGTTTCGTCCATTTGACCCGAAACGCTAAGAGAGAGGAGATATGAGACGATATTGCATCTGAAGTGCATCAAGAAATTTTTTCATTCCTGACCTCTGTACACCCAACTTCTCCCCAAACGCTAAATACCGGCCAACTGAGTACGCCAAAGTCTAAATCATCCTCTTTACGTTTTTTGGTTAAGTTTTTTGTTAAGTTTCGTCCATTTGACCCGAAACGCTAAGGGGGAGGAGATATGAGACGATATTGGATCTGAAGTGCACCATGAGATTTTTTCATTCCTGACGTCTGTACACCCAACTTCTCCCCAAACGCTAAATACCGGCCAACTGAGTACGCCAAAGTCTAAATCATCCTCTTTACGTTTTTTGGTTAAGTTTTTTGTTAAGTTTTGTCCATTTGTCCCGAAACGCTAAGGGGGAGGAGATATGAGACGATATTGGATCTGAAGTGCACCATGAGATTTTTTCATTCCTGACGTCTGTACACCCAACTTCTCCCCAAACGCTAAATACCGGCCAACTGAGTACGCCAAAGTCTAAATCATCCTCTTTACGTTTTTTGGTTAAGTTTTTTGTTAAGTTTTGTCCATTTAACCTGAAACGCTAAGGGAGAGGAGATATGAGACGATATTGCATCTGAAGTGCATCAAGAGATTTTTCATTCTCGACGTCTGTGCACCCAACTTCTCCCCAAACGCTAAATACCGGCCAACTGAGTACGCCAAAGTCTAAATCATCCTCTTTACGTTTTTTGGTTAAGTTTTTTGTTAAGTTTTGTCCATTTAACCTGAAACGCTAAGGGAGAGGAGATATGAGACGATATTGCATCTGAAGTGCATCAAGAGATTTTTCATTCTCGACGTCTGTGCACCCAACTTCTCCCCAAACGCTAAATACCGGCCAACTGAGTACGCCAAAGTCTAAATCATCCTCTTTACGTTCTTTGGTTAAGTTTTTTGTTAAGTTTTGTCCATTTGTCCCGAAACGCTAAGGGGGAGGAGATATGAGACGATATTGGATCTGAAGTGCACCATGAGATTTTTTCATTCCTGACGTCTGTACACCCAACTTCTCCCCAAACGCTAAATACCGGCCAACTGAGTACGCCAAAGTCTAAATCATCCTCTTTACGTTTTTTGGTTAAGTTTTTTGTTAAGTTTTGTCCATTTAACCTGAAACGCTAAGGGAGAGGAGATATGAGACGATATTGCATCTGAAGTGCATCAAGAGATTTTTCATTCTCGACGTCTGTGCACCCAACTTCTCCCCAAACGCTAAATACCGGCCAACTGAGTACGCCAAAGTCTAAATCATCCTCTTTACGTTTTTTGGTTAAGTTTTTTGTTAAGTTTTGTCCATTTAACCTGAAACGCTAAGGGAGAGGAGATATGAGACGATATTGCATCTGAAGTGCATCAAGAGATTTTTCATTCTCGACGTCTGTGCACCCAACTTCTCCCCAAACGCTAAATACCGGCCAACTGAGTACGCCAAAGTCTAAATCATCCTCTTTACGTTTTTTGGTTAAGTTTTTTGTTAAGTTTTGTCCATTTGTCCCGAAACGCTAAGGGGGAGGAGATATGAGACGATATTGGATCTGAAGTGCACCATGAGATTTTTTCATTCCTGACGTCTGTACACCCAACTTCTCCCCAAACGCTAAATACCGGCCAACTGAGTACGCCAAAGTCTAAATCATCCTCTTTACGTTTTTTGGTTAAGTTTTTTGTTAAGTTTCGTCCATTTGACCCGAAACGCTAAGGGGGAGGAGATATGAGACGGTATTGGATCTGAAGTGCACCATGAGATTTTTTCATTCCTGACGTCTGTACACCCAACTTCTCCCCAAACGCTAAATACCGGCCAACTGAGTACGCCAAAGTCTAAATCATCCTCTTTACGTTTTTTGGTTAAGTTTTTTGTTAAGTTTCGTCCATTTGACCCGAAACGCTAAGGGGGAGGAGATATGAGACGGTATTGGATCTGAAGTGTACCATGAGATTTTTCCATTCCTGACGTCTGTACACCCAACTTCTCCCCAAACGCTAAATACCGGCCAACTGAGTACGCCAAAGTCTAAATCATCCTCTTTACGTTTTTTGGTTAAGTTTTTTGTTAAGTTTTGTCCATTTGTCCCGAAACGCTAAGGGGGAGGAGATATGAGACGATATTGGATCTGAAGTGCACCATGAGATTTTTTCATTCCTGACGTCTGTACACCCAACTTCTCCCCAAACGCTAAATACCGGCCAACTGAGTACGCCAAAGTCTAAATCATCCTCTTTACGTTTTTTGGTTAAGTTTTTTGTTAAGTTTTGTCCATTTGTCCCGAAACGCTAAGGGGGAGGAGATATGAGACGATATTGGATCTGAAGTGCACCATGAGATTTTTTCATTCCTGACGTCTGTACACCCAACTTCTCCCCAAACGCTAAATACCGGCCAACTGAGTACGCCAAAGTCTAAATCATCCTCTTTACGTTTTTTGGTTAAGTTTTTTGTTAAGTTTTGTCCATTTGTCCCGAAACGCTAAGGGGGAGGAGATATGAGACGATATTGCATCTGAAGTGCATCAAGAGATTTTTCATTCTCGACGTCTGTGCACCCAACTTCTCCCCAAACGCTAAATACCGGCCAACTGAGTACGCCAAAGTCTAAATCATCCTCTTTACGTTTTTTGGTTAAGTTTTTTGTTAAGTTTTGTCCATTTGTCCCGAAACGCTAAGGGGGAGGAGATATGAGACGATATTGGATCTGAAGTGCACCATGAGATTTTTTCATTCCTGACGTCTGTACACCCAACTTCTCCCCAAACGCTAAATACCGGCCAACTGAGTACGCCAAAGTCTAAATCATCCTCTTTACGTTTTTTGGTTAAGTTTTTTGTTAAGTTTTGTCCATTTGTCCCGAAACGCTAAGGGGGAGGAGATATGAGACGATATTGGATCTGAAGTGCACCATGAAATTTTTTCATTCCTGACGTTTGTACACCCAACTTCTCCCCAAACGCTAAATACCGGCCAACTGAGTACGCCAAAGTCTAAATCATCCTCTTTACGTTTTTTGGTTAAGTTTTTTGTTAAGTTTCGTCCATTTGACCCGAAACGCTAAGGGGGAGGAGATATGAGACGATATTGCATCTGAAGTGCACCATGAGATTTTTTCATTCCTGACGTCTGTACACCCAACTTCTCCCCAAACGCTAAATACCGGCCAACTGAGTACGCCAAAGTCTAAATCATCCTCTTTACGTTTTTTGGTTAAGTTTTTTGTTAAGTTTCGTCCATTTGACCCGAAACGCTAAGGGGGAGGAGATATGAGACGGTATTGGATCTGAAGTGCACCATGAGATTTTTTCATTCCTGACGTCTGTACACCCAACTTCTCCCCAAACGCTAAATACCGGCCAACTGAGTACGCCAAAGTCTAAATCATCCTCTTTACGTTTTTTGGTTAAGTTTTTTGTTAAGTTTCGTCCATTTGACCCGAAACGCTAAGGGGGAGGAGATATGAGACGGTATTGGATCTGAAG
Source organism: Xylota segnis (assembly GCA_963583995.1). Lineage (NCBI taxonomy): Eukaryota > Metazoa > Arthropoda > Insecta > Diptera > Syrphidae > Xylota > Xylota segnis. The sequence goes on along the minus strand of OY757238.1, from coordinate 58,459,596 downwards.
TGCACCATGAGATTTTTCCATTCCTGACGTCTGTACACCCAACTTCTCCCCAAGCGCTAAATACCGGCCAACTGAGTACGCCAAAGTCTAAATCATCCTCTTTACGTTTTTTGGTTAAGTTTTTTGTTAAGTTTCGTCCATTTGACCCGAAACGCTAAGGGAGAGGAGATATGAGACGATATTGCATTTGAAGTCTTTCACTGTGGTACCCCATTGCTCAAGAATTGTATCGCAAGACTTCGTCCATCTTTCTGAGTTGAGGGGTATCACCAGAAGGCAGAACTAGGAGAAATGTATTTGGTTCGGTGGCGTATGCGTCATTTTTCGTAAACCACTGTGTCCTTGATACGTATTCCAAGGAAGGCTTTTTCTAGAAATGAAATATGTATGCGTACACATGCCTTGTATAATGGTAAGGAGTCCAAAGTCTGTGTAGATTCACCCCTTTCGTGGTACCCATTTCGAAAAGTTTTGAAACACAAGACAGTTCTGTTTTGTACCGAAATTTCCAACGAAAATGTCTTCCACAGGAGTGTCGGAACGGGTACGATGGTAAAATCAAACCAATATCCCAATTTGCGTGCGCAATCTGGAACCGCAAACATGAACCGATGCAAGCCAAGTAGACCAAGAAATGTGTTTCCATCCCAACGTATACCCATGCATAGTTTTAGGCGAGAATCAGTTTTTAAAAAATTTCTGTTGAGGCTCTAGCCCCAACGAAGTCAACTGCGTATTCACATAATCGATAGATAATTGGCAGAAAATTAAAAGTTAAGAACACAAATTTAATGTGTTCTTGAGAGTACACTGTCCCATTGGAAATCTTGATAATGGCGGAACCGATCCGTATTGCAGCAATTTTTAAAAATTGATTTGTCACGCGCAAGTTAAGGGCTAGCGTCAGTTCTGGAAGAGATAGCACAATCCCCAATACCCCCATAATGCAGCAATGGTGTCACCTCAGCTAACACTTCCTTTCGAAAGGAATATCTGATATGAATAGTGGAAGAGTCATTGAACTGAGAAGAGAAACTAGAAGTGAGTAGATGCGTTTTAAGCCATGTGCGTAGTCTCTGTTACTGTATTGCAGTCACGTGATCACGTGATCGCCACAAAGAGCACATCCTTACACGAAAGAGAGCAAAACATTCGTGAATCGTGAAGAAAACGTAAGTCTTGTACGTAAAGCTTTAGAGTCAGGGCCACTCACTGTATTCAGCAGCAGGATTTCCGGAACTGCTCAGTTCCGTCTGTAGATTGTTGCCTTCGACGGGACAAGATGTATTCTCAATCAAGACGCAGACAAGATTCCTCATTACCTTCAGTTGGCCATTCGAAATCGACTGCAGTACTCCTTGTTCTTTCAGGTTCAATGGGTGCCAGACGAAAGGTAAGTATTTATTTGGTTTACATGTCCAAGTCTGGTCCGCACCATCTCAATCCACTACTCGAAGTACCGAATACTTTATGACAAATGTTTCCCTGGAAATGGCTGAGAATACTTCTATTGTCTTTGGGTAGATTGCATGATTCAGCACTGCAAAGTGTAGAGTTTGCCTAGTTGTCTTGGTATTAACTGCTCAGTCCAAGGAAACGGTGATTTGCAGGACTTATTCGTCGGTACCGATTCTGATGGCGCAGAGAGCATTCTCCATCGTCAATCCGCACACAGAGAAGCCGAGGATTTGTATAACTGATCTTCATAAATGCTATGATAGGCGGAAAAGTTCGGCTTATCGATTGGGACTTCAAATTTCCCCAGGATCTGTTCAAATCATTACATCGCACAGCTGATAACCCTTTCATCATTCGTCTGAAGAGGAGACGTTAAGTCGTTTAGGTATCCTCCTTAGAACATTGCCTACAGATTTTGTCGAGTACTCGAAAATCCTCTGTAGGATTGACTCCCTAACTCTGCCGCTTTGAATGTAGGTCCAAATAAGAGCCATTTGTCCTCTCCACACCGTTTCGTAGTAATCTAGCGCTCGTTCAAGATCTGAACATTCCACCTGGAGATTCGAAGTTGTCGTCCATTCTGCCGCGGCTGGCTGTCGCTTCGTAACTAGAAGTTTACCCGACATGCAATCTTAGATCTAGAGGAACAATATGAATGCAGATCCGAGCAGCTTCCTTTTACTTATCAGAGGTTGTCACTGCAATGGTTGTGTCGCCTTTCAAAACACTCAAACAAGAGCCAACCTAAAACGAAGTAAACAATTAGTATCCTCCAAAGCACTGGAAGCCGGACACGTGGAGACTTCCTCGGTAAATAAAACCAATTTCTACAAAACGTGTATTCAACTTCTTGTTCTCTTTAATTTAACCGAAAACGGAATTTATTTTTCAATTTTCATTTTGTTTACAAAATCAGCGACGTGGAAATATACAAATGAATGGAGAGTTCTGTGTGCCTGGGGATGTGGTGTGGACAAAATATCAGTATGGACCGCAGTGCTCCGGTAGTGTTGTACAAAAATAAATTCGGGATTTACTGAAAAACACGGGAGGACGTGCTGACTTGTAAGCAAAGAAGAAAAAGGTGTGAATTACAAAAAAATACAGAAAAAAACAAACTTAAACCAATAACTAAGCGAGATGTAAACTTAATCAGCCGGTGCGTCTTCACGACTTCCCGCCGAAGCCCATTAGATTGCCTAGTCCACCGGCCGCGCCCTGCTGCAGCTGTCTCATCATATTCTGGAGACCGCCAACGCCGCCCATCTGTTGCAACATCCTGGGGTCGATCATCTTGGCCATTTGTTGATTTAGTTTCGCCATTTGTGTGGGATTCACGTTCTTCGTCATGTCGCCGGTCTTGAAGAGACCCTTCACGCCGCCCATTTTCTTTACCACAGCCGCAAATTTTGTGTAATGTGAGATTAGCTCCTTGACTTCGCGCTCCATAACACCAGCGCCTTGTGCTACTCGAACGCAGCGTGTTGGCTGTTTGGTGAACAATTTGGCTCCGTCGCGGTTGTCTAGCTCTCCATCGGACATACTGTCCATCATGGTCATCATGCGCTTGATCCTTGCCATTGATTCCTGCTCTCCACCTTTGGTCATGAAGTCCTGCGAGAAGCCGGGGATCATGCCCATAATCTGCGAGAAAGGCCCCATTTTCATGATGTTCTGGAATTGTTCGTACATATCACGTATTGTGAACTGGCCGTGCTTGATCTTCTCCAGCAGTTCCTCGTTCCCGTCCAGCTTTAGTTCGTTCACCTTGTCTATGAGTCCTTCTATGTCGCCCATGCCGAGAAGCTTGCTCACGAATGGCTTTGTTTTGAACGGCTCCAAGTCGTCAATGTGCTCTCCCGTACCGATGAAGATAATCGGCGACTGCGTGGCCGCAACTGCAGACAAAGCGCCACCACCCTTCGCATGGCCGTCTAACTTTGTGATGATCACCGATCCGATGTCTACCTTCTCTTTGAACGCCTTCGCTTGGGCTTCGCAAGCCTGTCCAATTGTCGCATCCATCACGAAGATGATATTGTCCGGCTTGACCGCATTAGCAACAGCCAACATCTCCTCGAACAGTGACTCCTCCTGCTTGTGGCGACCGCTCGTGTCCACAATTATCATCTCAAATCCCTCCCGCTTGAACATCTCCACACCATCTTGGGCAATCACCACCGGATCGATTTCTGTATAACTTCCGTAGAAGGGTATCCTAGCTTTCGTTGCGTTCTGCTTGATCTGGTCATAGGCGCCTGCACGGAATGTATCCGCACAAACGAGGCACGACTTCCAATTGCGCTTCTGGTAGTGATAGGCTAACTTGGTACATGTGGTTGTCTTACCGGATCCCTGCAGTCCAACAAACATTATGATATTGGACCTTCCCTTCACTGGCTGATAAGGCTTAACACCAGGGTCCACCAGCTTGATGAGCTCCTTGAACACAGCCGATTGAATCATTCGTCGTTTGTTAAGGCCTCCGGCCATCTCATCGAAATCGATAACTGCACGCACATTCTCACGCAATTGCTTAACCAAACGAATATTTACATCCGCCTCCAGGAGGGCTGCACAAATCTCCTTTAGCATAGAATTTAGAACCTCCTCATTGATCACCGTGGCTTTGCTCAACGAGTGCAAAGCAGTCGTAATTTTACGACCCAAATCGGCTAATACCATGGTGGGTTTGTGGTGGATTAACTCGGAAAACTATTGTTTTACGTAAAAATCGAAAATATTCGATGAAATGTCGTTCTTTGTTGTCGAAAAAAACAAAATTACATTAGAACGTGAAACTTTCGTGGTTTTTGGATTTTGACACGTCGATGTTGAGTTTCCATCGGGTTGTCAAAATCGAGGAGGTGTTTGGAAAATTATTTCATTTCGCATGTCATACAATGGTCGGTGGTAGTAGATTTTTAAATATAACTTGTTTTAACCGAAACGCAGTTTAAGTTTTCGGGCTTTCATGGCCGGGAATGTTGTGGCCAAAACACAGAAAAAGGCTTGATAAGATATTTTCCTTTACTGTAATTACTTTTATGTGGTTTTTCTCAAATGAATTAACAGTTTGCATAGATTTCCTTATGATTTGTCCTTTATTTTATCGGACATTATTATTTCGATTCTAATTACAGTAAATTTACCAGAAAATGAATGAGAAATGTTTACAAAATTACTTAGCCCCCAAAAAATGTCATTAGTAATTGGACTAGATGCTTCGTACGCCCCTATATGAATCTGGTACATTTCACCTTCTGTCACTGTCAATTCCACAGTAAAGAAATTTTACACGAAAAGTTTGTGTAAACAAAAAACAGAGTAAATTCAATTTATTTCATCAATTTTCAACTGGAAAAGAATCCCCGAATCCTCTACCATGGATCCAGCACTACTTCGGGAGCGCGAAGCGTTCAAAAAACGGGCCATGGCCACTCCAACGTAAAAATCATTGTTCTTCCCTTTTCCATTCGTTTTTTTCAATGAAATTCTTCCTCTAGAGTCGAAAAGAAAACAAAAATCGAGAGTGCACCACCGCCAAAGGATGATAAGAAAAAAATGCGACCACCAACTGCTCCCAAGTTGGACTCCAGCACGTAAGTTTCGAAACAAACTTCGTTCCTCGTTCGCGAGTGAAGAACTCTTGTTCGTTTCAGGTACAAAACTATGTCTGGGAGTTCCCAGTATCGGTTTGGTGTGCTGGCTAAGATCGTAAAACATATGCGTACCCGCCACCAGGATGGCGATGATCACCCACTAACGATTGAGGAGATTCTAGACGAGACCAACCAGCTGGACATTGGTCAGTCTGTGAAAAATGTAAGAACAATCGAAATTCTTCTCCTATCCACTGTATAATCTTTAATTTTTCTTAGTGGCTAGCCTCGGAAGCTCTAATGAACAATCCAAAGATCGAAGTGTCTCCAGATAACTGTCGGTTTGCCTTTAAGCCAGTTTACAAGATAAAAGACGGCAAGACACTGCTTAAATTGTTGAAGCAACACGATCTCAAGGGTTTGGGAGGAATTCTGCTCGATGATGTCCAGGAATCACTGCCACATTGTGAGAAAGTGTTAAAGAATCGAGCATCAGAGATTGTCTTCATCATACGACCAATAGACAAGAAGAAGATCCTCTTCTACAACGACAGAACGGCGAATTTTGTGGTCAGGACGGTGGTAGAATCGCTTCAGAACATTCCTGACAAACATTTTTCTTTGTAGGTCGATGAGGAATTCCAGAAACTATGGCGTTCGGCGACTGTGGATGCTATGGATGATGCCAAGATTGATGAATACCTCGAAAAGCAAGGCATTCGATCGATGCAGGATCACGGGCCGAAGAAACCAGTTCCAAAGCGAAAGAAGATGTCCAACAAGAAGAGGCAGTTCAAGAAACCACGAGACAATGAACATTTGGCGGATGTGCTTGAGGTTTACGAAGATAACACGCTGACACTCAAGGGATCCAATCCAACATAGACTTAGCAATGTTTTTATTCATTTGTTTCCTATTAATAAATAAATTTAAGGCAAGATTATGGCTAAGTTACTGTTGAATAAGAGCTCCATCGGACTTCTCAAATGTAGAAGAGAAACGTTCTTTAAACCTACCAATTCGTAGTCATTCTCAAAGGATGGACAGAGCTTCTTCGTCACAGAAAGAACGCTTGAGCTGTGCTGGGGTACTTTCCGTTCTATCAAAAGCTACTCCAAGCCAACGAACTATTCAAACACAAAAGATCTGGTGTTGTCGTCCAGAAATGTCTCTGAAAATCGACGCACCATACCCATATCCACAGGCAAGTCTTATATACGCAATTCGTGAGATAGATTTCCTAATTGGTTGAGAGTTACTAACCGAATTTAGTCAAGAATTAGTTTTGCTTCAAACCGACCCATAAGAGCAAGAGGTTCCCCGTCAAATAATCTCAAACTCCAGGAGAGAAAGCTTACTTGCTGCAATATCGTCACATATCTCCTCTCCGCGTTTTGGGTCAAATGGACGAAATTGAACAAAAAACTTAACCAAAAAACGTAAAGAGGATGATTTAGACTTTGGCGTACTCAGTTGGCCGGTATTTAGCGTTTGGGGAGAAGTTGGGTGTACAGACGTCGAGAATGAAAAATCTCTTGATGCACTTCAAGTGCAATATCGTCTCATATCTCCTCTGAGGATGGCAAGCTTAAATTCCACAAGTTTTCTAAATTCGATTGCTTACCGATCCAACTACTCATGGCAGTTAGAGACGATTTGGAAGACTACCGTCTTTTTTACACTTTTTGTTGACGCAAAAGGTGTATGGGACCCAGGCCCTAGCTTCTCACAACCATTCGTGTTGTGCGTGTTATATTCTTTACATAAATGGAAAGGGTCTACTGTTTATTTGTAGATACTTTCTCAGGTAAGCTGTACTCTCGGATGTTTGTCAGACGCTCGCGAGAGGTGGGGCTGGGATTGGCAGCTTGAACCCCTCGCTTGAGTCTATCGGTGAGATTTCTGGTCAAAAAATTCGACAATCTATCAAATTTGTATACAGATCCGGGAGCAATCTGAGATCCAAACCGATACATAGTGAGTTTTATGGATTTTAAGACCATCCATGACAGCATTTGCAGAAACGAGACAATCGTTCCAAACCATGCGCATGGAAACAACCTTCACCTTACATTCGTCAATGTCATGGGATAAACTGCAACGCACTACCCATTCGATCTCTACCTCATGTGCTTGGCACATACTCGTGTACATACTCTATGCTCGTATGTACACAAAAAACATTTTCGAAAGGAATACGAGTTACCAACGATTATGTGCGTACAAACAGAACTCTTCCATCAGTGCACATGTTTTGACTTTCACTATTTCTACCGTGACGTCATTTCGGAACAGCTGTGTTCCTTGTTTCCTGACAGACCTACCCTCCGCTGCGAACGATGATTTACCATCCCTCAATCGGCATCGCACATTTTCCCTCAATCCAAGTCGCGTTACTATCGCATTAGAACGAATTCATCCCGAGAATCATCACTCGGGTGTGTGCTGAGTGTGCATTGTAAACAGCGAGCATCACCATCGTTAACGAAAAACAAAAAAACACAAAAAAAAACTGACTTTAATCGTTTTAAGGTGTGCTAGGGTGCCGCTACTGGTCACTGACCGATTAAACATAAAAGCATCTCTTCTGGCCAACAGGTTCTACTGTCTCCGGGCTGACGGCCGACCGGAAAGCACTATCGTTACCGAAAAAACGCACAAATTATAACAAAATTTACATCGCATTGTCGCCACACTGCCGAATTCGTGATAACAAACAGACCAACAAAGAGACAAAGTAATAAAACAAAACATAAACTATATCCTATACACCCAGCGAACTGCGATTGAAGGCAAGGTATTATTTGTTTGTGCATATTTCTGTGGTTTCTTATAACGTGGAGGTGTTTCTTAATGGCAGACATTGCTAGGAACAGGAATACAGGGATTGTTACCCACAGAACCTGGTAGAAAACTAAATGGACTTCAAGGTACTACAGCATCCAACTAAACAAGGACAAGAAAAAGTCAAGTTTGACCAGCTAGACTGTTTTAAAGAGACTTTGGGAGGACGTTGTGTGGAAATTTAAGGAAACTTCGACGTGCAAGACAGTGCTCTGATTCACAAATCAGGTGTAGCTTTAGACAAAGGTTTTTCGTATACCGGATCTTACCACTTATTTCAGACCTTAGTCCGATTTGGAACTTCTAAGGGTACTCAGCACGCCCGTGGCTACAAATTTAATACCTTAGCCAAGCTCAGGCACGCCAAGTGTAGAGTAAAGTCAATTGTTTCGGTGTTTTAGTAACTACTACTCAATTTTGGCCTCGAATGAGTCAAAGAACATCTCTGAAGTTTTAGAAACACGATCTTGATACAAACAAACCTAAACAAAAATTCCACATTAAAATACATTTGCCTTTAATTAAATTTCGCTGATTGTAGCAGCATACCGAAACTGGTAGAGCCGTGCCGTGCAGACTGTGACACCGACCAGACACAGTAACCAGCAGTGGCAACCATCAAATGTATCTGTGCCACGGCAGTTGGATGATTGTATAAATTTCTTGAACTTGTGCATTTTATCGGTCAGTTTACTTAACACCACACACGGGTGTGGGTGCCGCGCTAAGCAAAAATCAATCTGTTGTGAGAATTCCCTAAACGCACCAGGATGTGGATCTATCAATTGTTACTCCTTGCAGTGGCGGCAATTGCAACACCAGTCGCATGTACCGAGTAAGTTACAAACTATTATTTAATAAACTAATCCATTTGGCATGGCAGGCAATTGGGAGCACCAGCAGCTTGTCATCGGGCGGCAGAGAAAGTCCCAATCCGATTGTCGGGCATTAGGTAATTGTGTATTGCACTTACCCCGGTTATGTGGCACACCTTTATTCACTGAAATATCACGTTGTTGGGTATTTATTAAGCCTGATAATAAATTCGACAACAAAAATTCACAAAACTTGCGGGGCAAATATTTACACGCGAAAAGCAAAACAACCGGACTTGACGTACGGTTGGACTAGTAGAACAGAACTTTGATTCAACAAATGAGTGACGTAGTGTGGTTGCTGTCAGTTTTTTGTTTTTGTTTTGTGGATTGGGTGCCAACAGTTGGGGTGAAAAGTATTCGACGCATTGCGTATAAAGTCATAAATACGTTGGGGAATGTTTTGAATTCCTTAGGTTGCGGTACTCAGATTATGCCTAGTTTCTCCTTGGTCGTGTGATGTTGGTTTTGTCCAGGATCTATCCATTTCTATTTGAAAAATTCGGGAGGCCAGTTACTGTGTTTGTGAATACTTGTTCGTAAATATTTATAATTTTGTTTTAAAAGTTTTTAAAAGCATCCGGGTTGCAGGTAGAACACTGGGAGTGCAATTTGGGATGAAAATATATTTTTTTCAAAGTTAAAGTACTCGTGAATGGTGTCACCCAAAGCTTGGAAGCAGTGATTCCCTTGTTTTTTTTAACCAAATCTTTGCATAATCCACTAAGTTTGAGGCTCTTTCGGTTTTGTCTACTCGACCAAACATTTGACTAAGCAATATGCAGTCACAAACTCACTACTAGCAGTCCTTTGTTTTCCAAGAAAGGACATTTGTTCCGAATTATTTTGCCACATCCGTATCCAAGGGTCCTTTGTCATGAATTCCTTGATATAAGGGTCTTTGTTTGGTGGGACAGACTATAAGGGGCAACCACTTTCACTTTTGGTTAAAAACTAGGCGTATGGCGGAGTCTGCTATAATTTATCGGCAAAGGAAAATCGCTAAATTCGTTAAATTCGCTGTTAACACTCAAACGGTTTTTTTTTTGCAAAATCAAGGAAGAGCAGCTGAAGTGGCGATCAATATTGAACACAAAAACGAGCCTTAACTCCAGAAAATCCAGGGCAAAAACCTGAGTTTTGCATGTTTGCTAGATTCCTGGACTGCTAGTAGATTCCTCTTGGTATCTTATGGAGCTTGTCATTGCTTTTTCCTTTCACTGATCAGCGCTCGACCGACCTACTAAGATTTTGGATATATATTCGAAGCTAGACTTAACAGCATGTTGGCTATAGTTGTCACCACTCCTCAGTTTCTTGGTGGTCCTATAAACGCTCCTGCATTCATCCGATTCGCGTGTGAAACTGTATAGCGGCAACATACCGCACAATATGCAGTCTAGAATTTGGTAGTCAAAATATTTACTATTACTGAATGGAAGGTGCCTGTTCTTGGGACTCTGTTTCTTCGTATTCCAGACACCAACTATTCCAAGGTGCAAACCAAGTCCAACCAGTAGTTTCCCGATTAATTGTCATCCAGTTCTCGAATAGTTTGCTGATCAGTCCCTATCCCGGTTATTGTATTCACCTTCTCAATTCAAGAGTCGATACTGCCCCATCTGCGATATACCTTAACCAAATCCCTTGACTAAAGACGGAGGTGCTCCTAAGCCTTCTTGTAGAAATCACTATGATTTCAGGCACTTTCTGTCTCATCTGACTAATCGGGATCATTCTCATTTCATCTGACTAGAAGAAGGAACTACATACTTTTCTTTTGCGCACGTACCTGCTTCGTAGTTTGTGAAGGTGTTTGGCAATTCCATTTAGAAAAGCTTTATATCTTTTTGTTATGCTAAGACCTATTCCTATTCTCCTTGCACTGGTACCTCTTGGTCAAGTTTCAATAAACGCATTATAGTTTCGTTGTCTGCCATTCGTTTGGTTAGTAATATTGGGATTTCCAGGATTTCCCACTCAAACTCTTGAGGAAAGCTAAACATCAGCCTCCATTCATGCCAACGATGTAGTTAAAGCCAAAACCAGGGGAAAAGCTGCATGATACGCTGCCACCTTATCTCAAGAGTCAGCTGTCTTACCGTCGTGGTGTTCAAGCCATTCGTCGTCGACACTTTAGTCATAACCTAGTCCGGAAAGATTACGAGTGTATTGCATTGTTTTACGGGCTTATGTTCCAATCGCTCGGAGATAACTCGGCTAAGCTATACTATAGCTTAGATAAGAGTTCAATCAACAACGTCTTGGAGTTAGACAATGTGCCTGTTTTTTGTTTTTTAATTGTATTTGTTTAAAAAATAAGATAAGCCCATTTCAAGAGCACCTACTTCATCAAAGCTTTGTGCCACAATTACATATGTACAAGTTTTGTCCATTAGCTCGTACGGTTCTCTTCCTCTGTGCAAAGCAATTGTAACTATAAACAACTAATTGGGAAACCCCTTCAGGTCGATCAAATGGCCATTGACTGGAGACGTTCTCTTGCCATAAGCGTTTCTAATTTCATTATCAGCAATTGACTCTCTTGAACGGTGTCCAAATTGCTGCCATTGAAATAATATCGGGTCAAAGCAATAAATAGCAACAATTAGTTTGCGTTCTTAAGTGGATCAGTTTTGAATTGGTTGCCGCACCTATGACGTTCAGTTGGAGGCACTTTTTTGTCGGCGTTCTTGTGTTGGCCTTTGCGTGTGCAATGATCGCCGTATTGGTCCTCCTTACGAGATCGTCACCTGAGACCGTGGATCGTGATGAGTAATGTCATAGCTTGTAGCCTTTAAATGTATCTAGAATCACTAATTAAATTAAATTTTATCTTATTTGCAGTTTAGTTTGGGGCTACGAGTGTAAGCAGAGCAAGTGCATGAAGGTGCCCCTCAATGAGGATAATTTCCAGAAAGCCGTCAGTCTTCCGGTTTGCAGAATATTCTGTGGAGATACTATTGGAACGTTATGGCCCAAGCCGACCGGACCTGTGAGAATTGGTGAATATATCGTGCACATCGATCGGAGCAAGATCAAATTTAGTTTTCCTTCGTCGAAGGCCGCTCCGCTGTGGCAAAGCAATGAGAAGCGTTTCATAGATCAAATAGACTCGAAGATACCAGATCCAACACTGGTTCGAGAGGAAGGCAGATCACTGACGATTAAGATTAAGGTCGATGAAAGTGCAGAGAAATCCCAAGAGATTCCACGGTTGACGTATGATACAGATGAGAGCTATACGCTGCAAGTTAGTCAGGGCAAGAACGAGGTGTTCGCCGATATTAGTGCGAAGACATTCTTTGGGGCTAGGCATGGTTTGGAGACTCTGTCGCAACTGATCGTGTACGATGATATTCGACGGGAAGTCCAAATGCTGGCACAGGCGGAGATAAGTGATGCTCCGGCTTATAGGCACCGCGGTCTGCTGTTGGATACGTCAAGGAACTATTTCAGTGTGAAATCCATTAAGAAGACTCTCGGTGAGCTATTGAATGCTTTTACATATCTGAATTGATTTCCTAATTGATTTTTGTCCTCTAGATGCGATGGCAATGACAAAGTTGAACACTTTCCACTGGCACATAACCGATTCTCACAGCTTCCCCATGGTGGTCAAGTCCCAGCCCGATTTATACAAGCTTGGTGCGTACTCATCGCGAAAAGTGTACACTCACGAGAATATTGCTGATGTGGTTGAATATGGACGAGCTAGAGGTGTTCGTGTCCTCCCCGAATTTGATGCCCCTGCTCATGTTGGTGAGGGTTGGCAAAATAAGAACATGACTGCCTGCTTCAATGCTCAGCCATGGAAGAATTTCTGTGTCGAACCACCCTGTGGACAACTAGATCCCACAGTCGATGGCATGTACAACGTTCTTGAGGACATTTATCGTGAAATGTTCGAATTATTCGATCCTGATGTTTTCCACATGGGTGGCGATGAAGTGTCAGTAAACTGCTGGAACTCCAGCGAAACCATTCGCAATTGGATGCTGGCCAAGGGCTGGCTCTTAGAAGAAAAAGACTTCATGAAACTGTGGGGTCATTTCCAAACCACTGCACTCGCCAAGGTCGATAGTGTTTCAGGAACTCCCGAGATACCGATAATTATGTGGACAAGCCGACTGACCGATGTTCCATTCATCGATGAGTACCTCGATAAGCATCGGTATATCATACAAGTGTGGACAACTGGAATCGATATGAAAATTCAGGAGATTCTCAAGCGGGGCTACAGGATGATCTTGTCAAACTATGATGCGCTATACTTTGACTGCGGTTTTGGTGGTTGGGTTACGGATGGCAATAACTGGTGTTCACCGTACATCGGTTGGCAGAAGGTCTACGAGAATAGCCCTGAGAAGATTGCCGGTGACTATAATGCGCTTATTTTGGGCGCAGAAGCCGCCATTTGGTCGGAGCAAATCGATGAACATACCGTGGATGCAAGGTTTTGGCCCAGAGCCAGTGCTCTGGCCGAGCGCTTGTGGTCGAATCCAAAAGATAACTGGCGATTGGCCGAGTCTCGGTTGTTGGTGCACCGAGAACGTTTGACTGAAAATGGCATAGCGGCAGAGTCCATTGAACCGGAATGGTGTTTGCAGAATCAAGACGAATGTCCCATCGATTCGTATGATTTAAACGTGTCGAGCGGATAATGCGGAATATCTATTATTTTCTGCTGTATTTTGTTGGCCCTTACTGTGGGGGCGGATGTTTTTAAATATTGCACTTGAGGGGAGCCTGTGTACTTGTGAAATGTGTACCTTTTTTGTATGTAAATTAAAGCACTATACTTTTTTTTAAATTGTTTGCTTTTGGTTAGTCATGATAGACTTGGAGAAGGTTTTTTTCAAATTCAGTGAACTTTTGTAGAATTTTAATGAAAATTCAAGCTTCTAGCCCTAGTAGGGACGGTAAGTTGTGTCTCGAGCTGCTAAATGAGTTCAACTAGTCGCATTACATAAAGTATTCAAGAATGCAAATACGAGGCGAAGCTATCGTGGTTTCGAGAGAGAGTGCTGCGAGGATGATGAGGAGATGACGATGATAGAAACAGCTAAATGGGTCTGGGGTGAAAGGTAATCGGAAGCAACAACACCTGAGGAATGCAGTAAGAAATAAAAAGGCTTGAACCTGATGATGATTGAATTCAAAACAGAGAGGAAGGTGATTGAATGTTACACGTTAGTGTTGTTTGCAAATCAAACCTCGACTGACCATTCCTCTCAGTTGTACGGCGAAATAGCCTCTCCTCCACTTCTTTTTTTCGAAATGTTTGACCGAAATTTTCCTTTTACTTAATGCGCTCCCGACCCGTGAAGAGACTTTTCCTAAAACTCGGGACCCTTCCACACTTCTTCCAGTTGTCCAGATGAAGTACTTAGGCTTCCTTGTTGTCTTGAACCTGTGGACTCAAAGATTATTGCTCAGTGTGGCTGAGCCAGTGTAGTCGACGTGTTTTGACTTTTGGACTACAGCTACATCTTACTACAGCTCTTAGAGTTCGAGGTTGTACCTTCTGTTCCAATCACCCTCCTCGGAGACGGGAGGAAGTGCTCAAAATCTGTTCTGCCTTCCTACTTATCGTCCAGCACTCAACTCCATGTAGCAGAAATGGGAGGATCAATGTTTCGTTTGTCTTCCGAGTTGGGAGTTCTCAACCCATTTGTTTTCCCGAAGGAGCAGCTTAAGGTAAGGAAGGGTAAGTCTTCGCCAAATCTAAGGTGTCATTCGTGGAGCTGATCTTTTTCCGAGGATACTGTTGCCAACAGTGACGTTTTGTCCTAGACGGTAGAACGATGCTTCTTTGTTTGCTGACAACAGGTACTCGTTTCTTCTGTTCTTCAATTGTCGTAAAAGTTTCTACAACTGCGAGCGGGGACCGACTGATGATGTCGATATCATCTGCCTATCCCAGCAGCTGAACAGAGTTGTTGAAAATAGTGCCTTCCGTGTTAACACCTGCCCTGCGCACTATCTGTTTAAGGAGGATTAAAGAAATCACACGACGACGGTGCATCTCCTTGTCGAAATCGGGTTAATGTTTGGAATAGTTCAGAGGAGCTGTTCCCAGTATTTTCCTCCAGGCCTTCCTCCATCCTCACCTTTTCTTTGCTTATAAGCCTTTATCTTACTTTGCGTCTAATTGCTGTTTTAGCCAATTTCTGAATAATACACCAAAGGAGCGCCGACCATTCAACCATAGCTCTGAACGTTGTTGTCGGAAACAGTGTTTTGGTAATGCGTTGATATCGCAAATGCAGCTCTCGCACAGTATCTGTTAAAACAAAGCAAGTGTCCATGGACATGACCCGAGAAGTACAAACTTAAAAATTATAACTATTTATTGAACACATTTAATAAATACGAGTACAGATCCTAAAATATTTGTTACAACATCTTCCTAGTCATAGGCATCTTTGGGGCACTCATTGTGATTCATGAAACACCATTCCGGTTGAAGAGCTTCCGCTCGCACTCCATTCTCCGTCAAATGCGTCCGATGCATCAAAAATCGTGCCTCCGCCTTGTGCCAGTCATGCTCCGGATTCGTCCATAGCCTTTCACCAAGCGCACTAGCTTTCGGCCAGAGTAACGTATCGAGGGAGAACTCATCGATTTGCTCCGTAAATACTGCTGCTTCGGAGCCCAAAATCAACTTATTCGGACCACCAAACACTTGTTCAGGTCTGTTCTCGTAAAACTTCTGCCAGCCGCCCATTTCACCCCAAAGCCCATTCCAGCTAGCAGTGTCACCATTGATAAATAGATTGTAGTTGGAAGCAATCATTCTAATGCCACGACCCAAAATTTGTTGTGTCCGCCAATCGGGTTCGCCCTGAAAAGTTTGAACAATGTACCGCGACTTGTCGAGATATTCGTCAATGTATGGCTCCTCTGTCAATCGACTTGCCCACACAATAATTGGAGTATTCTTATTTTTTGCAACCTTGTCAACTTTGGCCAGGGCTTTGGTTTGGAAGTAACCCCACAATTTGACGAAACCGTCATCGACCAGGTCCCAATCTTTTGAACGCATCCATCTGCGAATACTTGCACTGGTATTCCAACAAGCAAACGATACCGTGTCTGATCCCATGTGGAAGACGTCAGGATCGAATGCGTCAAACATTTCCTGATAGATATCTTCCAGGACATCGTACATGCCGTCAATAGTGGGATCGAGCTGACCACAAGGTGCTTGGTGACAAAAGCTCCTCCACGGTTGGGCGTTGAAACAAGTAACCATATTGGTATTTTGCCAACCCTCTCCCACGTGAGCTGGACCATCGAATTCAGGAATCACACGCACACCTCTAGTGCGGGCATACTCCAAAACATCGGCGATATCGGCGCGAGTGTAGATCTTCCGAGCGGAGTACGCACCAAGATTGTGGAAATCTGGATGGGATTTCACAACAAATGGGAAACTATTCGAATCGATCATATGCCAGTGCAGGACGTTCAGTTTGCTCATCGCCATGCCATCTAGAAGGGGTTTCACATCAAGTTAGAAGGGTTTAACAGTCATAAAACAAAACACTCACTGATGGTCCTCTTGATGGACTTCACGCTGAAATAGTTGCGTCCCGTGTCTAGTAGTATACCCCGGTGTTTGAAGGCCGGCGAGTCACTTATCTCCGTGTCGGCCAATATCTGTATTGAGTCCTCAACATCATCGTAAACCATCAGCTGCGATAGTGTTTCGAGGCCGTGCCTCGCTCCAAAGAACGTCTTGCCGTTGATTTCGACCAAAACCTGTTTGTTGGTCTGGCTGATTGTCAACGAATAACTCTCGTCTGTCTCATAAGTCAGTTTTGGTAACTCATCGCGCTTCGCTGGTGATTCGTCTATGCTGATCTTGATCATTAACGGTCGTCCCATATTCGGAAGTAGGCTCGGGTCTGGAATTTTGTTCTCAATTTGTCCATAAAACCTTGTCTTAACCATGCTCCAGAGCCGGTCGTTTCTTAGATTCGACGGTGTTTGGAATCTGATCCTGCTGCGATCAATTTGAACCGTATAGGCTCCCTTTTTGACAGTGCCCCTTGGTTTGGGCCACAGTGTGCCAATATCGTCGCCACAAAGCATTCTGCACACTGTCTGGGCTTTAGCTATATGTCCTCCGTTCAGGGCAACCTTGATGCACTTATTTCCCCGACACTCGTAGCCCCAGACCAGCAAGCCACTATAAAATTGAAAACAGACACTTTGAGACAAACTTTTGAAAAACACAAGAAAGGACGTTACTTACTCTTGGCACATAGCTGGTGCTGCCAATGCTAACACGGTCAAAAGTAATTTAACAAACTGGGTCATCATTTTAGATGAGACTAGTTAACCACTTCGCTGTTGTAAAAGTTCTGAAGCGAACTGACTCCATCCTCGGTTCTTATACACCTATCCAGGCCCACGCTTTGTTTTGGTTACCCCGGAATAAACAACAAACAATAAGCAATAAACAATTGCGTTAGTTTATCGCTTTGTCCACACATGTGTGTTAATTTAATTGAATTAGCATTGCTTCATGGTGGATGGGGCTTGACCCCTAGAAGATAACCAAAACGAAAGCAAACCACCAAAGCTAGGACATGATGTACGTACGTAGATAAGTTATTTTGAAGTGCGTTCACGAGACAAACATAAAGATTGGAGCTTGGTCAGGGAGACCTATTTTGTGAAAACCATCACTAGTGTGACTAAGCATTGGGAAAGACCACTGGTTGACGAGGAACATCACAAGACCGTGGGAGTCGCTTTCTCTTAAACAAGTTCTTTTCAGTCTTTGAAGCATTTGCACCTTTCAAGGAAGGAACTATGAAAATGGACAAACTAGCACATTACTATGCAGATATCTAGGTTGGGCTTGACTTTAGAATCAAATTTAGGGAATTCGTGCTGACCTATTACCATGTGGGAGTTGGTAATCTCCGTGAAACCTCCGTGAAACATATTTATATAGCAAAGCCCGAGATAAGGTGTTGAATGAGATTTGAAGGCTGTTATCACTGGAAGCCATATATTCGAGAGATATGGACCTATATAAGGCTCTGATGCCTGCCTACACATGCAGTGTATTGTCGTATTGGCCACAAAAGGAGTAGAGGTCCTACAAACCGATATAAAAGCATAAAATCATCCTGAGGGTAAGGGCATGGTAAAATAAACAACAAGGTTAACCTACGATGGTCAAACTAAGCAGACCATACGATTTTAGTGTCACTGAGCCCTGATTAAAGGGAAGAATAGCGATATAGATACTTTTTGGCAATTGCCTTCCAAGTAAGCACGGTATGAGGTTATCGATTATCGATTACGGATACTTGTATGTATTGTGATAACCAACTTTCTCAAGGGGACACTACTGATCTACTCTGTGAATGTCAAGCCATGTTTGAGAGCTTCGACAAGTGTCCTTACCCTGAAGGATCTCAGAAAATTCATAGCAGACGATAACCTGTACCAGAGTCCATCTCGACCGATGGATTAAGTGCTCGATTAAGTGCAAGCCAAGTATTGCAATTATGTCAGACAAACGTCCACTTATAGGACATTAGCTACCACAACACAGTCTAATCGTCTCAGAATTGTATCAGCAGTGATTCCTACAAATTCTAGTCTTTTATTAAAGCTAAATTAAGTCTACAAATAAATAAGTGTCTAGTAAATATAATACAATGAGTAAATCACTCCTAGTCATAGGCAAACTTGGGACACTCATTGTTATTCAGGAAACACCATTCTGGCTGAAGAGCTGCCGCCCCTATTCCATTCTCAGTTAAATGCGTTCGATGCAACGAGAATCGTGAATTAGCCTTTTGCCAGCCATGATCTGGATTTGTCCACAGTCTTTCCCCTAGAGCACTGACTTTAGGCCACATGATGGAATCCAGTGAGAACTCATCAACTTGCTCTGAGTATACTGCTGCTTCGGAACCCAAAATCAGCTTACTCGGACCACCGATCGTTTTTTCAGGTCTGCTATTGTAAATCGACTGCCAGCCACCAATGTCATCCCATCCTCCATCGTACTTAGCATTCTCATTATCTATGAACAGGTCGTTGGTTGATGCAATCATTCGAATGCCACGACGTTTGGCTAGATCCGACCGAACACCGGGGCTATCGTCGAAGAACTGTATAATATACCGAGAGCTGTTGAGATACTCATCAATGTAAGGCTCTTCCATCAAAGGACTTCCATGTATAATAATTGAAACGTTTTTATCTCCTGCAACCTTATCCACCCTGGCCAGGGCTTTCTTTTGGAAGTAGCCCCACAATTTGATGAATCCACTCTCCTCCAAGGTCCAGTCTTTCGCAAGCATCCAATTACGAATAGATTCACTGGCGTTCCAACAATTGTACGCTACTGTATCTGAGCCCATGTGGAAAACGTCCGGATCGAATGCTTCGAAGATTTCACGATAGATGTCCTCCAGGAGATCGTATAACTCGTCAATTGTGGGATCGAGTTGGCCGCATGGTGCTTCCTGACAAAAGTCCCTCCACGGTTGGGCATTAAAACAGGTAAGGAACTTTGTATTTTGCCAACCCTCACCAACGTGAGCTGGACCATCGAATTCAGGAATCACACGGACGCCTCTAGCGCGAGCATACTCCAAAATATCGGTAATATCTGCGCGAGTGTAGATTTTGCGAGCCGAGTAAGCGCCAAGATTATGCAAGTCTGGACGGGATCGCACCACCAATGGAAAACTGCTCGAATCGGATAAGTGCCAGTGAAAGGCGTTCATTTTGCTGATTGCCATGCCATCTAGAAAGGAATTGAAACCAAGTTAGAAGGGATCACAACGATCACAAAAAAATACACTCACTGATGGTCCTCTTGATTGACTTCACACTGAAGTAGTTCCTTGCTGTGTCCAGTACAGCTCCTCGGTGCTTGTAGGCAGGTGCGTCAGTGATCTCTGTGTCTGCAATTATCTGGATAGACTCCCCGATTTCATCATACACAATCACCTGTGATAGGGTCTCCAGACCATGCCGTGCTCCAAAGAATGTTTTGCCCTTGATTTCAACTAAGACTTGTTCCTCGTTCTGACTGATTTTCAACGAATAACTCTCGTCTGTGTCGTAAGTCAGTTTGGGCAACTCATCGCTGTTCGCTGGCGCTTCTTCCACACTGATCTTGACTACAACCCGCTGTCCAATGTTTGGAAGCAGACTTGGTTCTGGAATTTTGTTTTCAATTTGTATGTAAAACCGTGTCTTAACCATTTGCCAAAGCCTTTTGTTTCTCAAATTGGCTGGGGTTAGGATTTTGATTCTGCTGCGATCGATTTGAGTGACTCTATTTCCCTTGACCACCGTGCCGCTTGGCTTTGGCCACAATGTCCCAATCTCGTCGCCACAAAGCATTCTGCAAACGGTTTGACCTTCGCCCCTGTTGTCACCATTCAACGGAACCTTAACACATTTGTTCTCACGACACTCGTAGCCCCAGACGAGCAAGACACTAAAACAGAAACCAAGTTCTAGACTATTCAAAACCAAGAATGGAAGCTACTTACTCTTGACACAGAGCTGGAGTTGCTAGTGCTACAATTGCCAAAACTAACTTTATACACTTTATCATCGTTTTCGATACGATTTAGTGCGCGACACAGCTGATGGATGTGGTTTTTCTGAAACAGAATGACTTAATCCTCTGCTTTTATACACCCATTCAAATCCATGTTTTGTTTTGGACATTCCGAAATATGTAAATAAGCAATAAACCGAACCTAGCTTACCGGTTTGACGACATAAATTGGTCGGTCATACGACTTACCTTCTCCAGCAATCAGCGAAGTTAGACAGTTTCTTGAAAAAGAATGTTTTGATGACGGTAATGATATGAGGAAACATGGGATTGGAGTTTATTCAGTGGATTCCGGTATTCTGTTAAACCAGTTCTTGGTTTTCAAAAACAAAATGTTTTGGTTAAACAATTATTGCAATTGGGTGGTCTTTAGCCATGATTGGATGGCAATACAGACAAGTTCAAGTGCTTGAAACACAACGTTGAGTTTGTTTTAGAACTGCGAATGTTATTTAGACTTCAAGACACAGACACATAATGAGATCTGTTGAGTTGAGAAACGCTTTACTCAGTCCCAATTGAGTCAACAACCAAGACATCAGATTTTTATGGGAATTCATTTGACTTTCGGAGGAAGCTAAGAATGAATTTCAGTAAAACTTCAAGTTTCCGGCGATGATATTCGAAAGCTATAGGTCTCGTGAGGCACAGACCTATCAGAAGCTAACTTCAGCAGAGGAGTGGCTTTCGTTCATCACAGAATGCTCTTAGTCTAGTCAGAGTTCTACTGACTGTCATCCCTCTGGTTGCAGCATTGAAAATTTCTCATAACAAGCTATGTCAGTCAAGACATGACTCTATAACCAAAGCTAACGTAAAGACAGTGAAGAACTAGTTTAACAGAACGCCGGTGTTCAGACTGACTCCCACGGTCCCCGTCTGCACAACTGCTTTCTCTGATGCTTAGTTACATTAGTGATGCTTTTTACAAAAAAGGGTTCTTGCTAATCAAAGTCCAAGCTTAACTTTTGAATCGTGAAAGCGCTTAAAACCTACAGGACTACAGTAATGGAGTAGTGGCAGTGAGTACCAATTGATCAAAGGTCTTCTTTCAAGGCGAGAGCTTCGTCTACTGCTTTGTTGGAATCGAAAACACTTTCAGAACGGAGGATTGGGGGGCCAGCTATATTAGACAACTGATACATACTTCTCTGGCCAGGTCGATGTGGCTGTACAGCTCATAGAATTCGCTGTTAAATCTTCTCTCTTTCAAAGACTGTCAACGCAAATGGGAACTCGAAAGAACCACGAATGTCTTTTTTGTCTTCCCTAACGTTCGCTTTCTGGTGTTTCTTGATAAAGCCTTGCTAGTTAATTGCCTTTTTAGGCCAAAGAGGCAGTGATTGGCAAGAACCGACGTTCTGTTCGATTCGTCAATCCTGTGTGGCTGCATATTTCGTCGCTGTCATTCACAGCTAAACCTATTTTAGCCGCTTTTGGTCCGATATTCTCGAAAGCACCAATGACATCGCACTGTTTCTCAGTGTCCCATTGAAAGATGTAATTATTAAATTCTAGCCATTTATTAACGATATAGCATGGAAACTAACATAAATCATTCCTAGTCATACTTGAACTTCGGGCATTGATTGCTATTCAAAAAACACCATTCTGGTTGAAGAGCTCCCGCCCCTATTCCATTCTCAGTTAAATGCGTCCGATGCAACGAGAATCGTGAATTAGCCTTTTGCCAGCCATGATCTGGATTCGTCCACAGTCTTTCAGCCAGAGCACTAGCTTTTGGCCACAAGAACGAGTCCAGTGAGAACTCATCAATTTGCTCTGAGTATATTGCTGCTTCGGAGCCCAAAATCAGCTTACTCGGACCACCGATCGTTTTTTCAGGTCTGCTATTGTAAATCGACTGCCAGCCACCAATGTCATCCCATCCTCCATCGTACTTAGCATTCTCATTATCTATGAACAGGTCGTTGGTTGATGCAATCATTCGAATGCCACGACGTTTGGCTAGATCCGACCGAACACCGGGGCTATCGTCGAAGAACTGTACAATATACCGGGAACTGTCGACATACTCATCAATGTAAGGCTCATCGAAAAATGAAGCTCCATATATGATAACTGAAACATTTTTGTCTTTTGCAACCTTATCCACAGTGGCCAGGGCTTTCTTTTGGAAGTAACCCCACAATTTGATGAAACCATCTGCCTCCAAAGTCCAGTTTCTCGCAAGCATCCAATTGCGAATAGTAACGCTAGTGTTCCAACAAGCGTACTGCACGGTATCTGATCCCATGTGGAAAACGTCCGGATCGAATGCTTCGAAGATTTCACGATAGATGTCCTCCAGAACATCATATAGTTCATCATTTGTAGGATCGAGTTGACCACATGGCGCCTCGAAACAAAAGTCATCCCATGGTTGGGCGTTGAAACAAACAAGAAAATTTGTATTTTGCCAACCCTCTCCAACGTGAGCAGGTCCACTGAACTCGGGAATCAGACGAACCCCTCTGGCGCGAGCGTACTCCGACAGATCCAAAATATCCGACCGAGTGTAGATTTTGCGAGCGGAGTATGCGCCAAGATTATGAAAGTCTGGACGGGATCGCACAACCAATGGGAAACTGCTCGAATCGGTTATGTGCCAGTGAAAAGAGTTCATTTTGCTCATCGCCATTCCATCTGAAAAAGGATTGAAACCAAGTTAGAAGGGATCACAACCATCACAAAACAATTCACTCACTGATGGTCCTCTTGATTGATTTGACGCTGAAATAGTTCCGGCCCGTGTCTAGTATAACACCGCGGTGCTTGTAGGCAGGGGCGTCAGTGATCTCTGTGTCTGCAATTATCTGGATAGCCTCCCCGATTTCGTCGTACACAATCACCTGTGACAGTGTCTCCAGACCATGCCGTGCTCCAAAGAATGTTTTGCCCTTGATTTCAACTAAGACGCGTTCCTCGTTCTGACTGATTTTCAACGAATAGCTCTCGTCTGTGTCGTAAGTCAGTTTGGGCAACTCATCGCTGTTCATCGGAGCTTCTTCGACTGTGATCGTGATGAGTACCGGTAGTCCAATGTTCGGAAGTAGACTTGGTTCTGGAATTTTGTTTGCGATTATTATGTGAAACCGTGTCTTAACGATTTGCCAAAGCCTTTTGTTTCTCAAATTGGCTGGGGTTAGGATTTTGATTTTGCTGCGATCGATCTGAGTGACTGCATTTCCCTTTTTGATAGTGCCACTTGGTTTCGGCCACAATGTGCCAATATCGTAGCCACAAAGCATTTTACACACAGTTTGACCTTTACTTGTATTCTCACCATTCAAGGGAACCTTGACACACTTCGTGTCACGACACTCGTAGCCCCAAAACAGCAGGCCACTAGAAACGGAAAACATCTGGAGACAACGACATCGAACTCAAAGATGGATATTTCTTACTCTTGACACAAAGCTGGAGCTGCTAGTGCTAAAACTGTCAAAATTAACTTTAAACACTTTGTCATTGTCTTAAACACGACTTATTTGAGACTCTACGATGGGAATGTTCTGAAGCAGAATGACTTCACCCTCGTCTTTTATACGTCTTTCCAAGTATACGGTTTGTTTTCAAGTTAAATAGATAAACAACACTTTAGCTTACCGGTTTGACGGCATAAATTAGTTAAGTCTTTTCAAGTAACATTGGATCTTTGTGGGACCTTGACTCCTAGAAGATGATCAAAAGAAGCACAAAATTTGAATTTTTTAGGATTTTCCCTAAGCAGACGAATCGGCGGAGTTTGCCCAGCCGTCATTGGAGTTAGACAGGTACTTTGAAAAGAACTTTGTGATGACGGCAATGTTACGATGTTCATAAATTCCATTTTCCGTAAACGAGTTTTTAAACATTTTGGTAAAAAGTGATGGATGGCAATATGCTTGAGGCAGACAAGCTCATTTATATTTACGGACACGAGACGCAGGGCGACGAACGGTCTGTACGCACTGTCTCCACAATCAGATCAAGGTGGAGTACGAAACCAGCTAAAGATTGGATATTGCTTTTTGCGTTTTAAAAAAATTGTAAGTAGCCTCCCAGGGGATCTAGCAGTATGCTTACAAATGGTTGTGACAAGCTATACCATGAGTACCATAGACATGGTGCGGAAGGTGCTTCTGTTACTGGGACCAAGACCTTTACTCTGGCTCATCGCCGGATCGAAGGTACACTATGGAGTTGTATCGGAATCGGATCTAACAACAAAGTCTTGGTAACTTTTCTCAGACATCAAGTGTACCCCTCAGCACGCTCGAAAACAAACTTTAATTTTGGAAAACATTATTGAATCCAAGCTGCTCCTGACTGCTGGTGTTCTGCCTAGTAAAAACAATTTTTTGCCGTCGACTACGTTTATCTACTTTTAATCCTTGGGCTTCGTTTCCTCTTGATTCGAGCTGCTTCGAGAGACACTCACGCAAGCTAGGCTTCATATCATGGTTTTAGTTCCTTCCATGAAGTGGTTCATTTTTCCTGGGACTAATTCCTCTGAGCTAGCTCCACTTCTGACACTAGCTTTTGTTACGAATGTCCTACCAATTCATAGGGGAAGTTTTGGACGGAAATGTTCCATTATTCCTGCTATTTTCTGAAAGTCCTGATACAAGAAAAAGTGTCTGACACAAGAACATAATTTATTCAACTGGCCTTAACACCTTGATCAGCCACGTCAGAGTCGAGAGCAATCATCGAGAATAGTTCAAAGTCCCCTTTTTATGAAGAACTGGTGCCTGTTAATCACAGAAGTTAAATATAATCAAGAAGCTTCCAAAGCTAGCTGTCGTCACTCAGATCATATAAAACGAGTTTCGCTTTGTTATTAGTTTCTTAAAAATATAGAACCGGTTTGGTGGCCTCTAGCTCACATGCTTCAGAACATGAACATCCATCAGTTGTGGGGAAACCTAACTTTCGTTGTCCTTTTGGTTTTCCAGAACTCAGTTGTTGGGGCTAAGAATAATCTGATTGACTTCTGTGCACATTTGGTGTGGACAATCTGTAAGAGGGTATCCTGTGCTGGAGGACAATGGAAAGTGTGGGCTAGCCTATCATGTAGCAACCTTGGACCTCACCTAGATTTTTGGTGTCAAGAAATGACCAATGATGTCATGCAGCACAACCATTTCAAAGTCCGTGCAATAACTTGATCAGGAGAATGTGGGAGATGTCCGGAGTAATAAAACTCAATTGTGCCACGGAAAGATAGATTCAGCATGTGCATTTCTGGTTCGGTGGCGTGTGCGTTACCAATCTTTTCATACAATTTCGGTTACTCACAGTGAGGCTTCTGCTGAGCTCGTGTGTGCCTAAGATGCACAGAATCAGAGTATCTGACTTTACTTGAGCCACGTGAAGGTAGATTCTGGTTCGGTAGCGTATGCGTAACCAATTTTTTCATATATTTTTGGTAGAGCGTCTTTTTCGTCTGCCAGATATTTTTTGATCCTCGTCAGAACCAGTCTCTTAAAAACTATCCACAAACCTTTGAATTGTTAACTCATTTGGACAATAAAGTGAAAGTTCTCCGTGTTCTCTGTTCTCTGTTATCCAGATGAAACAAATGAAAAGTAGTACAAGTACACATTTCTTTTGCTCATGTTGTAACTTTTCTATATATTGTCTTAATTGCTCCGTGTAAACATGCATTCCAGTTTCTATTCGCTTTGGTCTTCCAATGTGAGAACTCCCAGCGATAACTTGTTTTTCCCATTAGTCGGAAATCTCAACGTTTCATAACAAATCTATCATTAGAATCAAAAGATATCTCTTGAACACAATAACTATAGGTGCACTGAGGTGTACACCTTTGTGAATTATAAAATTATAGTATGTACTAGACTTAGATTAGTGTTTGAAGAAAAATCAAGAACTGTGTACTAAAGTCTAACTAAAGTTTGGTTCTTGTTGGGTCAATAAACCAGTGGCGTCCGGATTTTTGCATCTCTATACAAGAAAAAGGTTAAAAGATTGACTCTATCGCTACTAGGTGGTATTTTTGTCTAGGATCTGAAATCGGAAACTTGTAAAACTTTAAAGCAATTAGTAAGTTATCTGCTGTGCCGAAGCATTGCAGAACTCATATCAGTGCAGTTTGATTCTTGTGGTTCTATCTAAATCTGTTTGCAATCAAATTTAGCTGTTTATACGTACCTCAGTTGAGCTTCTGTTTCTTTGAATCATGTGATGTGAATCATGAAACGGTCGAGAACTTTTCATTTCACGATCGAAGGGCACAGTAAGTCAACTTGAAAATTGCTGTGTTAGAACCGTTCTTGAGTTATGCTATGTCAAGTTGTTTCTTAGAATTCAAAACCTAGATGATTGCATGGAGATTAAGATTATCTAACAAAATTCCATATTATCTCTATTTAGTCCGAAAAAGGGGCGTGTCTAGCCTCACCTGAAAAGATGATTATCAAATTTCTGACCGTGCTGGCAATAGCATCACCAGCTTTGTGCCAAGAGTAAGTTCTGGCCATTTTTGCGCGTACACTGTCTGACTATGAATGTGTTTTGGTTTTTTTTTTTTATAGTGAGCTATTGGTTTGGGGTTTTGAGTGTCAAGAGGATAAATGTGTAAAGGTTCTGTTAAATGACGAGAGCAAAGCTCAAGGTCAAATGGTATGCAGAATGCTCTGTGGCGACGAAATAGGAACATTGTGGCCAAAACCCAGGGGCTATGTGAGTAAGGGAACTTATACCATTCAAATCGATCGCAGCAAGATCAAATTCCAAAGACCATCAAATTTGAATATAAAAAAACTTTGGGAAACTCTTGAAGTAAGATTTCGGGGACAAATTAATAACAAAATTCCAGAACCCAGCCTACTTCCCAATATTGGGCAGCCGCTAATAATCAAGATAAGTGTGGAAGAGTCTCCAACCAAACTCAAATTAACGTATGATACAGATGAGAGCTATTCCTTACGCATCAGTCAGAACGATAATCACGTTTTGGCTGAAATCACTGGTAAAACGTTCTTTGGAGCACGTCACGGTTTAGAGTCATTGTCACAACTGATTGTGTACAATGAAATTCGGGACTCTATTCAGATAATTGCAGACACAGAGATTAATGACTCGCCGGCCTACAAGCACCGGGGGCTTCAGCTAGACACAGCACGGAACTACTTCAGTGTGAAGTCAATTAAGAGGACCATCAGTGAGTGTATTTATTATTTTATGATTGTAAATCCTTTCTAATATATGTAATTTTAGATGGAATGGCGATGAGCAAACTCAATGTCCTGCACTGGCACATTGTCGATTGGACAAGTTTTCCACTGGTGGTGCGATCTCGTCCAGAATTTCACAATCTTGGCGCTTACTCCGCGCGCAAGATCTACACTCGCGAAAATATAGCCGACATTTTGGAATATGCCCTTACTAGAGGCGTTCATGTGATTCCTGAATTCGTTGGTCCTGGTTCCGTTGGTGAGGGCTGGCAAAATACAAACTTGACGGTATGTTTCAATGAGAAACCATGGCGGAAATATTGCTGGATACCACCATGTCGTGGTCAACTCGATCCTTCAAACGACAAAGTGTACGATGCCCTGGAAGAGATCTATCGTGAAATCTTCGAAGCATTTGATCCAGACGTGTTTCACATGGGAATCGATCGGGTAGCATTTTCCTGTTGGAATACCAGTGAATCCATTCGCAATTGGATGCATGCGACAGGCTACGAGATAAATTATGACAATTACATTAGGTTCGTGGGTTACTTTCAAACGAAAGCCCTGGAGAGAGTGGATAAGGTTTCAAAAAATAGTAATGTGACAATTATTGTGTCGTCAAGGATTTTGGGATATGATCCCTTCATTGGTGAATTCCTTGACAAGTCACGATATATTTTCCAAACTACTGCAATATACCCATCGATGGAAGTAAGTTCCTATTTAAAAAATGGCATACGAGTGATTTCATCAGCCATAGATCTGATTATCAATGATGGCACTGATAGCTGGCTTGGAGGATGGAATGACATTAAGGGTTGGCAAAAGTTCTACGAGCACAATCCTAAACAAGTATTTGGTGGTCCGAGTAAATTGATTTTGGGCTCTGAAGCTGTACTAGATTCAGCGAAAGTTGATGAGTTTTCGCTGGATCTGTACCTCTGGCCAAAACTTAGTGCGCTGGGAGAAAGGCTCTGGACAAATCCGTTTCATGGCTGGCAAAGGGCAGAATCACGGCTTATAATGCACCGAACGCTTTTAACTGAGAATGGACTTGGAGCAGCAGCTACTCAACCAGAATGGTGTTTTATAAATAACAACGAGTGTCGCAAGTATGCCTATGACTAGGATGGATGTACATATGTAGTTGAATGTCTTAAATAAAGGATTTTTTATTTTTAAATTGTTGAGGCATTAGTTCTTTGAAAATGCGACAAAAAAACAAAATCCTCGAGCATGATTGTGGCGAATGAAATGTTTAAGGTTTTCAACTCAATTTTTTGCCCAAAAGTCTGAAGAAGGGCTTGAAATCTTAAGTTATCTCTTCAGTGGCTCTATCTAGATGCTGTTTTTAGTTTAGGTTTTGCCCTGTATACAGCCTTAGGAACCAGGCAAGGGTCAGATTTCTCGTGTCCTCGATCAGGACCTCCATTGACAATTGGTTCTCTTAAGAAATTCCTTTCACCAGCAAATTATTTAAAAAAAAAGTCCAAAATAAATCAACAAGACGTATACTAGGACTGTCGTCAGGGGTTAGCCCCAATCGCGTAGACCTACCAAAATTTGTATACAAACATTCGAGATACGTTTTCGTATGCTTACGCAGTAATTATATCATTTCAATTCAGGCCAAGACGTCAGAGCCACGATCAAAGGAATATTAGCATTTAAAATCGGTCAAAGCCCCGTTTTTCAAGGTCAGCTTTGAGTTAATCACAAAAGCTAAGCCTACTCGAGGAACTTGTAATAATAACATCGAAAGTGTTAATGAGTCTGCCGGCTGCATGTGCTGATCGTCATGCTTCACTCGATCGTACACATGATGAGCCATCATATGGAACAAGTTTCACCCGATTTCCAGTTATATTATTGTTTCTTTTTCGTTGGAGGCGCAGTTTCCTAAAATATAATCAAGAACTGGTTTAGGAGATTGCCGGTAAAACCCATTACCAACATACTCCTCTTTGAACAGCTGTCTCAACTTATATCTTAAGATGGTTAAGATGATGGTTTAAGATGGTTAGTCACATAATCAACCCATCTGCAGTACGAGTACGTTTGCCTCGGTCCTCGACTATTTAAACCATCGCGCAGAACAGAGGTGCAGAAGATTCCTTGTCCTAACTCTTGGTTTGTTTTCGTTTTTGTTATTTCCAAGGAGTCAAGGTCCACTCACAGATATACTACGAAGCAATTTTATTTCGATAAAAATACATTATTTATGTTGATAAACCGGTCGGCTAACGTGTTGTTTGCTGTTTATTTCGGAAAGTCCGAAGCAGAGCGCGATTTTCGATGTGTGTACCTATAAAAGGAAGGAGATAGAGTGACTCTGCTTCAGAATATCTACGAAAGTAGTGTCGCTCACAAGTCGGATCTAATTACCATGATCAAGTTCATTACGTTGATTCTCACATTTTTAGCACTCGCAGCACCAGTTCTGTGCCAAGAGTAAGTGAATATGAATTCTTTTGTTTGAATAGTCTGACTGTAGATGTTTTCTTTTTCCAGTGGTCTGCTATTCTGGGGCTACGAATGCCGGAAGGATAAATGTGTAAAGGTTCCTTTAAATGGCGAGAATATGGGTAAGGGTCAAACAGTTTGTAGAATGCTTTGTGGCGACGAGATTGGGACATTGTGGCCGAAACCAAGCGGCAGCGTTAAAAAAGGAAATACCGCCATTCAAATCGACCGCAGCAAGATCAAGATCATAACACCACCGAATTTGAGAAACAAAAGGCTTTGGAAAATAGTTAAGACAAGGTTTTACATTCAAATTGAAAACAAAATTCCAGAACCTAGCTTGCTGCCAAATATTGGAAGACCGGTAGTAGTTAAAATCTCGATAGAGGACGCGCCAGCGAACCGTGATGAGTTACCGAAGCTGACTTACGAGACAGACGAGAGTTATTCGTTGAAAATCAGTCAAAACGATGAACATGTCTTGGTTGAAATAAAGGGTAAAACGTACTTCGGAGCACGGCATGGTCTGGAGACACTATCACAGGTGATTGTGTACGATGAAGTTAAGGAGGCTATCCAGATAATTGCAGACACAGAGATCAATGACGCGCCTGCCTACAAGCACCGCGGTGTTGTACTAGACACGGCTCGAAACTATTTCAGCGTCAAGTCAATCAAGAGGACCATCAGTAAGTGAATTGTTTTGTGGTTGTTGTGATCCTTTCTAACTTGATCTCAATACTTTTTCAGATGGAATGGCGATGAGCAAAATGAACGTCCTTCACTGGCACATAACCGATTCGAGTAGTTTTCCATTAGTGATTAAATCTCGTCCAGATCTTCATAATCTTGGCGCTTATTCTGCTTTTAAAATCTATACACGCGCGGATATCACGGATATTTTGGAGTACGCCCTTTCAAGAGGTGTGCGTGTGATTCCTGAATTCGATGCTCCTGCTCACGTTGGTGAGGGCTGGCAAAATACCAAGATGGTTACTTGTTTCAACGCTCAACCATGGCGGAACTTCTGTAAGGAAGCACCATGTGGTCAACTCGATCCCACAATTGACGGATTGTACGATGTTCTGGAGGATATTTATCGTGAAATATTCGAAGCTTTCGATCCAAATGTTTTCCACATGGGATCCGATACAGTGTCGTTTAACTGTTGGAATGCAAGTGAATCTATTCAAAATTGGATGACTGCAAAGGGTTGGAAGCTGGACGATGATGGTTTCATCAAATTGTGGGGTTACTTTCAAACGAAAGCCCTGGACAGAGTGGATAAGGTCGCAAAAGATAAAAATGTTTCAATCATTATACATGCAAATCAATTGGCCGATTCATCTTATGTTGACCAGTTTCTTGACAAAAACCGACATATTGTACAGATTTTTGACAGCAAACTTGGTTCTCGGACAGAAACACTTTTGAATCGTGGCTTTCGACTGATACCATCAACCAGTGATGTATTTATTGATGGTGAGACCGCTAGTTGGATTGGTGGTTGGAATGACATTGGTGGCTGGCAAAAGTATTACGAGGCGAAGCCAGAAAAATTAACTGTCGGCCCGAGTAAGCTGATTTTGGGCTCCGAAGCAGCCGTGTACTCAGAGCAAATTGATGAATTCTCCTTGGACACATTGCTTTGGCCGAAAGCCAGTGCTCTGGCGGAAAGGCTGTGGACGAATCCAGATCATGGCTGGCAAAGGGCAAATTCACGATTCTCGATGCACCGGACGCATTTAACTGAGAATGGACTGGGGGCGGCAGCTCTTCAACCGGAATGGTGTTTTTTGAACAACGACGAGTGTCCCAAGTATGCATATGACTAGAGAGGATATTACGAGTGTAATGTGTATTAATTATGTATCAACAATAAAAGACTGGAATTTATATGTGGTGTTGGACTATTAATTCGATAGATGAACATGATGGTAGATGATGTGCCCATTTGATATTGGTGACCAGAATCTTGTTTCCAATTCAATCGCAGTAGTCTTGCTTTATTTACTATAAAGGGTGGGCCATCTACTGGTGTCTTAGGTTATTTAGATACTGACTGACAGCTATTTCCTGCTAAATCTTGGCAGAAAGCCAGCATCATACTTTCGCGGAACGAAATGAGTCGCTTTAGGCTTGAACAACGTTGAGAAATATTGAGAACTTATTTCCAAAGTGAGTGCTGCGTAGCCCAAACAGTGCGTTATTTAAAAAGAATTTTTGGCCGAAATGAAGCATCCACCGCGCCTGCTGTACGCAAGTTTATGCAAAAAGTTCGTGAGACTGGTATGCTAGTGGACAACACTCATGGTCTCCGTCGTCGTATGGTCGACTCAATTCACGAACATCAACTCGCCATCGATCTCAATAGCTCAACATTTCACGCACTAGCCTGAGGAGAATCCTGCACAAAGATCTCGGACTATTCGCTTACAAGGTCCAAGGCGCACGACCACCCCCTTCCTTATCGCTACGCAGTATGGGCCTTAGGGCAGCTTGAATTGGACAACGATTTTGGGCGAAAAATCATCTTTTCTGACGAGAGTCGCATTTTCATCTCGGCGGCTGCGTTAACAAATAAAATTGCCGCATCTAGGGCTCGGAAAATCCGCACGTTATTGTCGAGAAGCCGATGCATCCACAGAGAGTGACAGTTTGGTGCGGATTTGTGGATTGGTGGCATTATTGAACCATTTTTCTTCGACAATGAGACTGGGAACAACATTTCGGTCAACGCTTTTTTTTTTACTGAAATTGAAGAGATACATTTGGATGATCTGTGGTTCATGCAGGATGGCGCACCATGCCACAAAGCCCATGTCACAATCGATCTTTTGAACACCAAATTCCAAAATCGTGTTATCAGCCGTCTTGGCGATGTAAATTGGTCGCTTCGGAGCTGCGATTTGACTATTTTTTGTGGGGAACCGTGAAGGACCGATATTATGCCAGCACTTAAGGCCAATATCATCCAAGTAATCCGTGAGCTACAGCCCGAAACCATCAACAAGGCTTTGGAAAAGTGGAGTGACAGAATGTGCTACTGCGAAGCCAACCGAGGCAGCCACTTGAACGGGGTTGTGTTTGTTTGTTCTTACTAATAAAGCCATAATACATGGGAAAAATGTAATGTAGGAGTTTGCTAAGACCCAAAGCATTGTATCCTTGACAAACCGAATCCGTCCTGTGCTATGTTTTTTCAGCTGTGGTTAGTGTTTGGAGTTGTAATCGATATTAAGCAAACTTAAGTGTATGGCATAGTGATTCATGATTATTTAGAACTCGTTATCCAAACACGGAACAAACCCAAAAATGTGAGAATCAAGAAGAAGACACTACTTTCTTTATTTGCTGTTTTGTTCATTTCTAGTTCTCTGTTAGAGGTTCAAAGAATTCAAATTCTTAGTTTAATTTTTTGGCAAAGGTTGGGGTGGGGGACTAAAACAAAACTATTTAAATTTTTTAGAATTGTAAAATGTGGTCTTGTTGTGTAGCAAGTAGTAGATGCTTCACGGATGCTGTTTGCTATGGTGTTCAAGCCACTGTGGAAAACAAATCCCGGATTAAAAAGAGTAAATTAATCCTAAGTTACTAAAACATTCACATTTATAAATGGTTTCCGGCTAAGAGTGGAATGAACTGCATTGGGCTTGACTGCTCTGGCAAGGAAAATTAGAAAATAGATCTTTATAGCCTTTCTAGAGACATTAACTGAAATAAAAGGCTATTATAGATTTGAAATTCAATTAGAGAGTTCAGTTAATAGAATTTGCAGGCTGTTTGCCTTCGCTGACTCTGAGAAAATATTGTTCTCTGGTAGCGTTCATCAAGTAGTTTAGATATCAAACAGTTTACGTTGTTTGGCGGAAAGAATCACTTTATTTTCAAACAAATGGATTACTTACATTGGATCTAAAAGTCGTGGATGGTGATCTTCTTGGCTGTCATTAAATCTCTCACAAAATTGGAGCATTTTGCTAGCAGTTGACACAGGTGATGAAGTTTGTAGTCCCCACTGCACATAAGTGCAATTCTCTCGTTTCAATAAGCCGATTCCAGCTGGAGTTCGTCAAGGATCTGCTTTAGCTCCTATACTGTTAAACATCTTCACAATATAAGTGCAAATGTTTTCGAAATGGACTTCACGCGTTGTGTGTATGCGACAAACTTTACAAAGTTATGGTAAATGTTTGAAAGTATCAAGCTTTTTCTCAAGAAAAACTAAGAGTTGTTTATTTCGTTTTAAGCTTTAAGCTTTCTTAGCCAATTTCACATCCAGTTCAACTTTTCTTTTACGATATTAAAATTCAGCCTTTATGAGCAACTTACGGTCTTAGTAAAAGGGATTGAATTGTGAATGTGGACCCTTTCTTGGGATAAGTTATACTTGTGCAAGGAACTTATAGACAAATGAAAATTTTCAAAAAGGAGGGCACCAAGTGGTGTAAAATACAGCTCCGTTTACAACTTACACAAATACAGGGTTGTCCAACAAGAGGAGTATTTCTAAATCATCAGAAAAATGCAAAACTTTTTATGGAAAGTGATAACCTTTTCTCTTTCCTCTAAAGAACAAACTTTGAAGCACAACATCTGTCAAATCAGGCTACAAAAGCCATTCTTTGGGTGGACTTTCTCATCTAGTTTTTGCATTATTCCGACTGTATGTTTCAAATAACAGTTCTGATTAGTAAATGTTAATAAAATGCATGAAATAAAGTGCCTTACCTGTATGAATGCAAATTCATTCATCTAATGTGGCTGAGCACTGTATATATGCAGTTGGAGGTCCCACCCGAAAAAACTATCTTTTACACCAAAATATGTAGACACAAACGATTATGTGAAAAACTGGTTTCAGAGAATACCGGAACTCACAATCTAAACGTTTCATCACATCATTACCATGTGTCGCTATAGAGTGCTTCTAATTAAGAACCATGGCTTAAATAAGTTAGTCACATGAGCGCTATTCAAAAACTAGATATACGTTAGCCAGACTCGAATATTTATTTCTGTCTCGTGAATCTGTTAGTACTGCTCGATATTTTAAGTTTCGTTTCAGTTTCTTTTCGTTGTCTTTCACAGCACACATGTATGAGTTGAACCCCATATGCCAATGTACCATTTAAATAAAATTAACTTCTTTTATGTTGACAAACCGGTACGTTTAGGTGGTGTTTGCTGTTTATTCTCAACATCCCGAATCAAAAATCGTACGTTCGAATCAGTATAAAAGCGGAACATTAAGTTATAGCACTTCAGAACTTCCACGAACGCGGTGTGGTTTACTAGTCTCATCTAAAACGATGATCAAGTTTTCTCAAAATTAATTTTGACTATGCTAACACTATCCACACCAACTGTGTGCCAAGATGAAATAATATTGAATTCTTGTGACTTAAGATTGATTTGTTTATGTCAGTGTTTTGTTGGTCGGGAGAACAAATATATTAAGGCCCCACTAAATAGTGAACACAAAGGTCAAAGTCAATCAGTGTGCAGAATGCTTTGTGGCGACTAAGTTGGAATATTGTGGCCAAAAGCAAGGGACATTGTTGGATAGAATGGTTAAGTCATTCAAAACAATCGCAACAGGATTATGTCCGGAATTTCATCAGATTTCAATATCGATGAACTGTGGAGTTTTCAGGGACAACTTGTGGATAAAATTTCAAATATTTGATGATCAAGATCGGTATGGAAGAACCTATAAAGATCGGGAAAGCGATGCTCAAATTGACTTATGACACAGACGAGAGTTATGCGTTACGAATCAGTCAGAGCAATGAACAGGTTTTAGCTGAAAGCAAAGGTGAAACGAAAAATGTATCTTTCTGGGCACAGTCTCCAATTTGATCGTATATCATCACCTGTGACAGAATCTTCCTGTTACGGGCTTTTAACCGTTGATTTCAACTAAGACCTGTTCATCGTTCTGACTGAATTGCAACGAATAACTCTCATCTGTGTCATAAGTCTTGTTTGAGCTTCTTCCACACTGATCTTGATCATTAACGAGTTTTGTCTCCAATTTGTCTCTTGTTTCTTTAAATTCTGATGAAGTCTTACGTCGGGCGATGCTAACCTCTCTTTTTAACGGTGCCCCTTGGTTTTGGCCACAATGTTCCAATTTCGTCGCCACAAAGCATTCTACACACTGTTTGACCTTGACCTTTGTGTTCAGTATTTAAGGGAATCATAGTACATCTATTCCCTTGACACTCATGGCCCTGGACTAGCAAAAGGCAAAATAGAAATCTTTACTCTTGGCACAGACCTGGTGCTGCTAGTGCTAGCACAGTCAGTATTAACTCAAGGAACTTGATCATTGTTTTAGATGGGACTAGTAACGCATACCGCGTTCGTGGAAATTCTCAACCAAAATGACTGAAATGAACTACAAGCGTCAACGTCAACGTCAACTTAGTGGCTAATGACATGGCACTATTGCATGATACATAGGCATTAACAAGTAGAAAATGGAATGAGAAGAAAATAAAACAATGCGTGACATGATCCACAGTATACAAACCAGTTCTTTACAATCAGCTGCCAATTAAATTTGTCATTTTTAATTACATGTTCTGAATGCCAATATTCGTTAGATCTCGGATAAATACCATCGCAGAGTGAGGGTCACAAGTGCACTAAATGTCGAATTAAAAACGAATAGTAGTAAAGAGCTGAGCCAACAAGAAAACAATTGAAAACAATTCAGAATTCAGATTTAATACAAATTAACATTTTGTCAACACTAAGGGTATTCTTAGTGAGATCAATTAGAAAAGAAGTTGACCTGTTTGGCCTTTAGAAATGCTCCAAGTCCAGCGTACTTAATAGCCACACTCCTCCCCTAATAGAACAAATTTATAAACTTAAAACGTTTTATCGGTTTTAATCCCACCTGCTGCAGTCTCCATTTTGCGTTTAGCGCGTACCCTGATGCATTTAAATCAGGCTAACGAGGTGGCGTCTTTTCTTTCCCATCTATGAATCATTTGGTTCCCGATCGAAGAACAAATTGAACCTAGCGCGAGGAATATTACTGCTAAGCCAAAGTCTAAGCTGTTGCTGTTCAGCGAATTTGGAAAAAAGGGGGATACGCCTACAACCTTCAAATGATTAATATTTAAGTTTTTTTTCTGATATACATAAAGTGGGCGTGTCAGTCTGCATTTCTGATGAAATATTGAAAGCATTGTGGTTATGCTGCTTAGGAGATTTCACAACAAAACATCTGAAAAATTGGAAGCACAAGAACGCGACTATTTCGGTGGCGGATGCGTTTTATTTATTAAAATTTTTTCCATGTTTTTCATTTTTGCTATGCCATGCGAGCCAGGAGTACGGAGAATCTGTGCTCAAACTGCAGACCAATGGAGATTCGGTTTCATACATTGTTGGGTTCGAAAGTTCTCATATTCCACTACTCACAGAGGATCAGCAGTGGAGATCGTTTGTGCTTAGGATGCACAGAAACGAGATATCTGATTAGAAATGTGTGATCGGAACGTAGTACTGGTAGTATTGTATCGAGGTGGGTGGCGTCTGCTTACCTGATTTTCCATACGTTTTTGGCTTCGGAAATCTTAATTTTTCAATACGGCGGAGCAGCAATGGATCTCTTTTTTGTGCTTCATCGACTCAGGAACAGTAAAAATGAAACTCTTTCGGTGGCGTATGCGTATTTTTTTTTTATGATTTTTGCAAATCTCATTTCTTGCAATCCGAGCGTTACCTTTGACCGACTCTAAGGATTTCTTAGATTCTCGAGGTATTTCAAAACGTATTTCAAGGTTAGGTAAACCTATAGCCATTAGGCTAGCATAGATCTTCGCTTACAAAAAAAAGAGGCATGCTTGCCTAACGAGTAGTGAATTCTAGTGTAGTCAGTCTTTCGTTGATAAAGTCTGTCTGAAGTCAGTCCTAAGCGAGGCACTTTCAATTTGTACAGCAACCGATGTTACGCTGTCACTGCATCAGATGGCGTATCTATGGAACTAGGGTCGTGGATTGGTATTGCAGGTGGTAAATGTATCAAGGGGACTTAAATCAGGCTTCGTATTCCAACGCACTAACCACGGCGCCTACAGAGATATGGCGCCATACAGACAGAAGAATTGTCGGACCAACTTTTTTGGAATTCTGCATAATAGTGATGTCAGGTTTGATTCAAATATATTTCAGAAGTGAATTGAAATCACTGAAAAAACTCATGCTGTCGTCATCACAATGTTCCTATCGCGTGGCTTAAGATGCCACGTAAATGAGTCGACTACAACTTCTGTCTCTTTCAAAATAAATTTTCATTTTAGCTATCTTTTGGGAGTCAAAGTTCATGTTCCATCAGTCATTTTATTCAATAGATTGACTAATTTATGTACATAAACCGGTAGTGGAATGTGTTTATTGTTTATTGCAAAATGTCCAAAGCACCATGGGTTCAAATAGATGTATAAAAACGGAGAACTATATCATTCTGGCTTAGAACTTCCATGATAGTAGTGTCGGTTGTCAGTGGTCTCGAATACAATGAACAAGTTTCTTAAGATACTTTTGACTGTGATAGCACTAGCAGTTCAAGTCGTGTGCCAAGAGTAAGTCATTGAATAATACATCATCTGTGGAATCCACAAATTAGAAGATACTGCTTCCTTATGAACAAATTCATAAATATTTTCCATTTTGCAGATCGCTGCTTTACTGGGGCTATGAGTGTCGCGACAGCAAATGCGTCAAGGAAAAAATGGATGCAGAGAATATACACCGTGTTGTCGGCCTGTCAACTTGTAGACTATATTGCGGAGGTAAACTGGGTACCGTGTGGCCCAAGCCCACTGGAATTGTTAAAATTAAACAATCAGCTCTACGGATTCGACCAAAGATCAAATATAACATTCAATCGCACGCGAATGTTAAACGACTTTGGACTGAGAATAAGAGACGATTTAAATCCCAGATTGATTCAAAGATTCCAGACCCAACGCTTCTACACGACGATGGTAAGGTTCTAACAGTCAAGATCCTAGTTAGCCAAACAGACGTTGAGGCAGCAAAGTTTCCATCACTACGGTATGACACAGACGAGAGCTATTCGCTGGATATTAGCAACTTGAATAACGATGTTTTCGCTGTAATTAAGGCAAAATCCTTCTTTGGAGCCCGGCATGGCCTAGAGACACTCTCGCAGCTCATTGTTTACGATGAGGTACATCAGAAACTCCTAATACTTAGTCAAGCAGAAATAACCGACGCACCGGTTTACAAACATCGTGGGGTAATGCTGGATACGTCGAGGAACTACTTCAGCAAGAAGGCGATTAAGCGCACTATTGGTGAGACTGGGTTAGAAAGTGCTTTGATTCTCATTCCATGTTTTCTGTTTAAATTTCCTTAGATGCAATGGCAATGAACAAGATGAATAGGTTCCACTGGCATATAATAGATACGTCCAGTTTCCCATTGGTTATCAAGTCTCACCCCGACTTGCATATGATTGGAGCATACTCTCCGCGAAAGATCTACACTCACGAGGACATCGCCGATCTCGTCGAGTATGCACGAGCTAGAGGTGTTAGCATAGTACCGGCCTTCGAGGGACCTGGTCGGGCCGGTGAGGGATGGCAACTCAAAAACATGACACTTTGCTTGAACTACGAACCATGGAAGATCAACTGCGCCCCACCGTGTGGCATGTTCGATCCGACAAATGACGACTTGTACTCTGTCTTTGAGGACATTTATCGAGAAATTTTCGAAATATTCGATCTCGATGTGTTCGACATGGGTGGTTCGCAAGTGATACTCCAATGTTGGCAAGAGAGTGAAAAGGTTCGCAATTGGATGGAGCAACGAGGCTGGGGTCTGGAAGAGAGTGATTTCATAAAACTATGGCTTCACTTCCAAACCAATGCTTTGAATAGAGTCGACAACGTCTCTCACGATAAAAAGATGCCAATAATTCTGTGGGCAGATAGATTGGTGGGATATATCGATAACTCCCGATACATTATACAGACGTTTGCAGGTAAGGGATCTCATGAGATCCGAAATGCTCTGCAAAACGGCCACAAATTGATTTTGGCGAATGTTGACGCACTATTCTTGGATTGTGGTTTTGAAAATGTGTATGGTGATGGCAACAACTGGTGTTCACCATATAAAGGATGGCAGACCATCTACGAGAATCGTCCGAAGGAGATTGCAGGCGATAAAGCTCATTTGGTTTTAGGCGCTGAAACAATGAACTGGGCAGAGCAACTTGGCGAGCATTCGGTGGATGCAAGATTCTGGCCAAGGACGAGTGCGTTAGCAGAACGATTATGGTCCGATCCAGATGAAAATTGGCGTGCAGCTGAGGCACGAATGTTAGTCCATCGTGAACGATTGGTGGAGAATGGTATAGGAGCAGAGGGCCTGCAGACCGAATGGTGTTTACAGAATGAAGGTATTTGTCCTCGGCTATAACATTTAGAATGAAAAATAAAGAAAAACATTTATTCTGTCAAAAGTTCTTTTATTTTTACTGTCTGACGTTTGTAAAGAATAATTTTTTCTAAGTAAATATTCTGTTTAGTGTTTGATATGCAAGAAAACACTTCTTTTCAAGCCTTGTTCATGTTTGGTTTTTGCTCAATAAAATGGTACTTATTGAGAGTCTATCTGTTGGAAATTACATGCTTAGGCAAGGTAGATTCTTCACTCATGAACTGGCAATTTGACAGGATGATCAAAGTCTACAAGTCAATGCAGTTGTTAAAGCAGCCATCCCCTCATTGAGAATGCTTTACGATGACGACCACACGATGACGTGATCATTTTGGTGCACATTCCCATGTCATTTTGACTTTCTTTGTTGGCGTGTAATCGCAGCTAAAATAACGTGGATTCTGACTCTTACTCATTCTTGCTGTAATCAGTTTTAGGGTTTATCGTGAATATAATTATAGCACAGCAGTTTTGCAGGAAATTCTTCAACAAGTCTTTCGACAGATTTCTCTCGGACGCAGAGGGTTTCGCAACTTGTTGGATATAACGTTGTTGAAAGAAAATCGAGATCAAGAATCCTATTATTATGAACTGAAGTTCGATTTGAACTTCATGAGGCATAAAGGATTACCACATTTGTAAGTAAACTGAAATAATTCGTATCTCAATATCGAATAGAACGCTAATTCTATGATCTCGTGGTCTTAACTTTTCTTGGATACCGTCTAGCAGACGATCTATTTATAGTTCATTTCAGAAATTCCAAAGCAAATCAAGCTTGAGACGATGATCAAGATTCTTAGGATAACTCTGACGCTTCAAGCAGTAGTAACACTAGCTCTGTGCCAGGAGTAAGTGCTATCCATTCTTGTGTCTAGACAGTCTAATTAGTTATTTTCTGTATGTTTGCAGTATGTTGGTAGTCTGGAGCTATGAGTGTCGCGAGAATAAATGTGTTAAAGTTCGCCTAAATGGCGAGCACAAAGGTCAAGGTCAAACAGTGTGCAGAATGCTTTGTGGGGATGAAATTGGAACATTGTGGCCAAAACCAAGAGGCATAGTGAAAAAAGGAAGTAATGTAGTTCAAATCAAGCGCAGCAAGATAAAATTCCAAACACCTGCCAATTTAAATATCCCCAGGCTCTGGCTGTTGGTTACGACAAGGTTTTGCGGACAAATCGATAGCAAAATTCCAGAGCGTAGTCCTCTTCAAAACATTGGACGATCGCTAATAATCAAGATCAGTGTGGAAGAAGCACCAACAAAGTCGGGAAAGATGCCCAAATTAACTTATGACACAGATGAGAGCTATTCGTTGCGAATCACCCAAAGCGATGAACAAGTCATAGTTGAAATCTATGGCAAAACGTTCTTTGGGTCAAGGCATGGTCTAGAGACATTGTCACAGGTGATCGTTTACGATGAAATCAAAGATGCTATCCAGATAATTGCAGATACAGAGATTAGTGACACGCCTGCTTTCAAACACCGGGGTGTTCTACTCGACACAGGACGAAACTATTTCAGTGTGAAGTCAATTAAGAGGACCATTAGTGAGTTTATTGTTTTGTGAGTGTTAATCCCGTCTAACTCGATGTCAATCCTTTTCTAGATGGAATGGCAATGAGCAAACTGAACGTTCTTCACTGGCAACTAACCGATTCAACTAGTTTTCCATTGATGGTGCGATCTCGTCCAGATTTGTATAATTTTGGCGCTTACTCTGCACGTAAAATCTACACCCGCGCAGATATAATCGATGTGATGGAGTACGCTCTTTCTAGAGGCGTGCGTGTTATTCCTGAATTCAGTGCTCCTGCTCACGTTGGTGCGGGTTGGCAAAATTCAAATATGATCACTTGTTTGAATGCCCAACCATGGTCTAAATTCTGTTGGGTACCACCATGTGGTCAACTCGATCCTACAATTGACGAGCTGTACGATGTTCTGGAGGATATCTATCGTGAAATATTCGAAGCATTTAATCCGGACGTCTTGCATATGGGAGGAGATGCGGTATCGTATCCTTGTTGGAATAACACTGCCTCAATTCGTAGTTGGATGCTTGCAAGAGGTTGGAAACTGGACGATGATAGTTTCGTTAGATTGATGGGTTACTTTCAAGTCAAAGCACTGGCCACAGTGGATAAGGTTGCAAACAATAAAAATGTTTCAGTTATTATGTGGGTAAATCGAATGGTAGATGCGGCCTATATTGACGAGTTCCTTGACAAATCCCGGTATATTGTACAGATTACTGAGAGTAAACCAGATTTTCGAACAATACTGCTTTTAAGTTATGGTATTAGAATGATTACTACAACCAGTGATCTCTTTATTAATGGTGATAGTGCTAGTTGGCTTGGAGGATGGAATGACATAG
The DNA here is from genome assembly GCA_963583995.1 of Xylota segnis. Taxonomy (NCBI): domain Eukaryota; kingdom Metazoa; phylum Arthropoda; class Insecta; order Diptera; family Syrphidae; genus Xylota; species Xylota segnis. Next base: position 58,416,678 of record OY757238.1, on the reverse strand, counting down.
GTGGCTGGCAGAAGCTCTACGAGCACAGGCCCGAACAAGTGCTTGGCGGTCCGAATAAATTAATACTTGGCTCCGAAGCAGCAGTGTACTCAGAGCAAATTGATGAGTTCTCATTGGATACGTTGCTTTGGCCGAAAGCTAGTGGTCTGGCGGAAAGGCTGTGGACGAATCCTGGTCATGGCTGGCAAAACGCAAATTCACGATTGGCAATGCATAGGATGCACTTAACTGAAAATGGACTGGGGGCGGCAGCTCTTCAACCGGAATGGTGTTTTTTAAATAACAATGAGTGTCCTTATTACGCGTACGTCTAAGAAGTATGTAATGATTACAATTGTATCAGACAATTTTTTTCAATAAAGAATTTTAATTTTTAAGAAGTGGTATTGCTATTCATAGGTTGCCTGTTTGAAAGCATGCTTTGAGAGCATTGTGGTTAGTTTGATTCAGTTGGACTGCCATTTGCGAAGGATATAGAAGTCAATGAGAGTCACCATCAGTCTCAGATTGAAATTTCTTTATCCGAGTTTTGAACTTTTTCTCTATAGTCTGAGTCAGGAGATAATGTGTCTTACAAATAATAAACAAAGGTTACTCTCATTTCATTGGACATTCACGGAACTATTTCTCACTCGACGATCGGCTTTTGATTCAACTACACGATGCAGACTGGAATTGTGCTGCCGTCTTAGTCCTTTAACAGCTATGTGAGCTCCTTGTTTATCATGCGTTTGTCCTCGAAGCGGTCAATTCGCGTCGGCACATTGGGCAGTGGTCTGACGATGTGAAATGCACAGACTACCTATAATATAATTGACAGCAAACTTGCAACTCCCCCTGCGTGGGAATTGTCAAAAATAGGCGAAGATAAGGTTTCCAATTTTCCTTTAAAATTTTCCAATTTTCGCGCTGTAAAAATTTTCTTTGGGCAGAGACGAACACAACAAACAAAAGAAAACTCTAATCGGACCATCCCTAGTCGAGTTATGCGGGGTCGCAAGAGTAAGCAACTTTGTTTTACATATTTGTGTGTATGTACGAATGTATGGCTGTGTATACAGATTTTACTACAAATGAACACGGAATATGTAAAATGCATAATAATTCAATTTTTTGCATAACAGGGGCATTGGTGCTGCGCATGTTACACGCGCTTCACAACATACAAAATGTCAAACGGAATAATGAGAATCAAAAAGTAAGAATTTCAAACAATATGCAGGCGCACTTTAATTGCGATTTTAATGAATACTAATGGAGTGATTGATGAATTTTAAACGCCGAAATAAAGGTCAGTGAGTCGATTTATCATATAGAATGAAAATATTGAAATATTTTTATGTTATTCTATATGTATGTACAGGTAAATGTACCTCTTCGCCTTTATCCAAACTGATCTGATTTAAAGCCTGAAAATATTTAGTAGTCATTTGTTTTTTTTAAATAATATAAATAAATGCAAATATGGAAGGTATAGCCTGCACCACAGCACTTTTGTCAAAGAATTCGGCCGACGGGAAGTACCAAAATCGACTTTGGTTGCTGATCAGTCCTCCATATTTTTCCTTACATTGCTATCGGCAGAAAGCAATCTAGATTTGGATGCTGATATGAATGATGCAGTGAACACATTAAAAAATACTTTTACAAAAGATAGTATGTATACCGTCTGCACCAGGTACTGAAGACCAGTATAAATGAGAGGAACGGTTACAAGAGTTGGGCAAGAAATTTCAGGTCCGTGAGCAGTGAATATAAAAACAAATTTAAAGAAAATATTTTTTTTTATTTCATTATGAGTATTATACTTCAGAACAATTATCTTCGTTCTGCAAACACCATTCGGGTTGTAGACCCTCTGCCGCTATACCGTTCTCCACCAAACGTTCACGATGGACTAACATTCGTGCCGCAGCTGCACGCCAATTTTCATCCGGATCCGACCATAACCGCTCCGCCAACGCACTCGACCTTGGCCAGAATCTTGCATCCACCGAATCCTCACCAAGTTGCTCTGCCCAATTTGCTGTTTCTGCGCCCAAAATCAAATGAGACTTATCGCCTGCAATCTCCTTCGGACGATTCTCATAGATTGTCTGCCATCCCTTGTATGGTGAACACCAGTTTTTACCAGCATCGAATGTTTTTTCCAAACCACAATCCAAAAACAATGCATCGAAATTTGACAAGATAACTTTATGCCCGTTTTGAAGGGCATTTTTGATCTCAGGCGATCCCTTAGCAGCAAACGTCTGTATGATATATCGGGAACTATTGATATGTCCCACCAATTGATCTGCCCACAGAATTATTGGAATCGTTTTATTGTGAGAGACATTATCGACTCTATTCAAAGCATTGGTTTGGAAGTGAAGCCATAGTTTTATGAAATCACTCTCTTCCAGACCCCAGCCTCGTTGCTCCATCCACTTACGAACCTTTTCGCTCTTTTGCCAACATCCTAGTATCACCTGCGAACCACCCATGTTGAAGACATCGAGATCAAATATTTCGAATATCTCCCGATAGATGTCTTCCAAGACAGAGTACAAGCCGTCATTTGTCGGATCGAACATGCCACATGGAGGCGAGGGACATTGGTTCTTCCATGGTTGGTCATTGAAGCAAAGTGTCATGTTTTTGAGTTGCCATCCCTCACCGGCGCGACCAGGTCCCTCGAAGTCTGGTATTATGCTAACACCTCTAGCTCGTGCATACTCGACAAGATCCGTGATATCCCCGTGAGTGTAGATCTTTCGCGGAGAGTATGCTCCAATTATATACAAATCGGGGTGGGATTTGATAACCAATGGGAAACTGGCCGCATCTACTATATGCCAGTGGAACCTATTCATCTTGCTCATAGCCATTGCATCTAAGGAAGAATAAACAAAAAACATGGAATGAGAATCAAAGCACTTCCTAACCCAGCGTTACCAATAGTTCGCTTAATCGCCTTCTTGCTGAAGTAGTTCCTTGCTGTATCCAGCATTACCCCACGATGTTTGTAAACCGGTGCGTCAGTTATTTCTGCCTGACTAAGTATTAGCAGTTCGTGATGTACCTCATCGTAAACAATGAGCTGCGAGAGTGTCTCTAAGCCATGCCGGGCACCAAAGAAGGATTTTGCCTCAATTTCAGCGAAGACTTCATTATTCCAGTTGGTAATATCCAGGGAATAGCTCTCGTCTGTGTCATACCGTAGCGATGGAAGCTTTGCTCCCTCAGCGTCTGTTTGATTAACTGAGACTTTGACTGTTAGGACTCCACCATCTCCACGTAGCAGCGTAGGGTCTGGAATCTTTGAATTAATCTGGGCTTGAAACCGTCTTCTATTCTCACTGAACAACCGTTGAAGATTGGAGTGCGATTGAAAGTTATATTTGATTCTGGTTCGAATCCGTAGAGCTGATTGTTCAATTTTAACAATGCCAGTGGGTTTGGGCCACACTGTTCCCAGCTTACCGCCACAATATAGTCTACAAGTTGAAAGGCCGACAGCACTGTTTGCATTATCCGCATTCAGTTTCACCTTGATGCATTTACTCTCGCGACACTCATAGCCCCAGTACAGTAGAGGCCTGCCAAATGGAAATATTTAAGAGCATGTAAGTGCGAATCAGAATGGCTAGTACTTACTCTTGGCACAGAGCTGGTATTGCCACTGCTAGAACACTCAGTATCAACTTAAGACACCTGATCATCTTTCGAAATGAGAGTCTTTCGGATATCCGGTATGCAGATCGTTGTACCTCCTAGTTTGGCGTGGTTCTGTACTCATAAAAAAGTTAAGCTTGACTAATCAAAAACGACTGAGCACACTTCAATATATACATCATGTCCATTACATTTAATGTTTTTATCAAAGTAGGAAATTCCCCAGTGGAATACCCAGATGCAAGCACTCTCCGCAACCAATTAGACTTTAGTATATACTTATGTAGATATGTGACGCATTGTTGGCATTGCTGGTATTATGGTTGGTATCGATGTAATGTTGTCATCTTATTTAATTCTGTTCGAGCTTCTAACAGCGGACTTTCTTGTTTGGATTTTTCCCTAAACTGAAGTCTAGGTTCACTGTTGTATATTTCAGAAAGCTGCACACCTCAGTGCACCTACAATTATTGTATTCAACAGATAACGATTCTATTGATAGACTCGTTGCACAATTAAATTCCCGACTGATCACAGCACATTATCGTATTGGAATTTCGATGAATTGAATGCAATTGGAAGCTGGAAATCACGTTTACACAGTGCAGCTTTTCCAAAACAAAGTAACACTAGACTGTTCGCACTGCTGTCGCGATCGTTAATTGCAGTAGTCATCCATACTAACCAGGGACTCATGGATTTCCAAGAGATTAAGCCATGGCCGGTCATTCATTATATGTAGTAACCACAGACTGAAATAGTCGTGCACATTAGACCTGTTCGTCGTAATATATTGACTTTGCTTGGCACTCACCTTGTCCTAACCTTTCTAGGCACCCTAATCGTATCAATACACCAAACAACAACGAATATTGGAATTTTTACAATTTTATTGATAGCCTTTGAGCGTTTTTTATATATCGTACCCATACTTGGGACAATCATTCTTATTTAAAGAACACCATTCCGGATGAAGAGCTGCCGCCCCCAGTCCATTCTCAGTTAAATGAGTCCGGTGCATAGCTAGTCGTGAACTTGCTTTCTGCCAGCCATGATCCGGATTCGTCCACAATCTTTCTCCTAGTGCACTGGCTTTCGGCCAGAGTAATGTGTCCAAGGAGAACTCGTCAATTTGTTCTGCATATGCTGCTGCTTCGGAGCCCAATGTCAACTTATTCGGACCACTAGACAATATTTCAGGCCTGGCGTCGTAAAACTTTTGCCAGCCACCAATGTCGTTCCAGCTTCCAAGCCAATCGTTGGTTTCACCATCAACAAACAGGTCAGTGTTTGATAAAATCACTCTAACGCCACGACCAAGAAGTTGTGCTGTCCGACTACCGAACTTGCTGTCAAAAATCTGTACAATGTGTCGGGATTTGTCGATAAATTCGTCAATATAGTGTCGATCTGACAATGGATTTGCATGCAGTATAATTGAAACGTTCCTGTTTCTTGTGACCTTATCTACAGTAGCCAGAGCTTTGTTTTGAAAGTAACCCCATAAACGGATAAAACCATCATTGTCCAGGTTCCAGCCCCTCGCCAGCATCCAACTACGGATTGTCTCACTGCTATTCCAACAATTAAATGATACTGTGTCGGATCCCATGTGGAAAACGTCAGGATCGAAAGCTTCGAAGATTTCGCGATATATATCCTCCAGGACGTCGTACAATGCGTCATTAGTGGGATCGAGTTGGCCACATGGTGGTTGAGCACAGAAGTTTCTCCAAGGTTGAGCGTTGAAACAAGTAATTAAGTTTGTATCTTGCCAACCTTCACCAACGTGAGCAGGAGCATCGAATTCTGGAATCACACGCACACCTCTTGAAAGGGCGTACTCCAACACATCGGTGATATCCGCGCGAGTGTAGATTTGACTAGCAGAATAGGCCCCACGATTATGGAGGTTTGGGCGGGATGGCACCACCAATGGGAAACTAGTTGCATCGGTCAAGTGCCAGTGGAGAACATTCAGTTTGCTCATCGCCATTCCATCTAGAAAGGGATCGAGTTCAAGTTAGACGGGATTAACAATCGCAAGAAAAACTACTCACTAATGGTCCTTTTAATTGACTTCACACTGAAAAAGTTTCGTCCCGTGTCCAGTACAACACCGCGGTGCTTGTAGGCTGGCGCGTCAGTGATCTCTGTGTCTGCAATTATCTGGATAGACTCTCCGACTTCATCGTACACAATCACCTGCGACAATGTTTCCAGACCATGCCTGGCTCCAAAGAATGTTTTACTCTTGATATCAACGAAAACTTGTTCATCGTTGTGACTGATTCGCAACGAATAGGTCTCGTCGGTCTCGTAAGTCAGTCTTGGCAACTCCTTGCTATTCATTGGGCTTTCCTGCACAACGATCCTAACTATTAGCGGTCGCCCAATATTTGGCGCTAGGCTTGTCTCTGGAATTTTATTATCAATTCGTTCCTGAAAGCTTGTCTTAACCAATCCCCAAAGCTTTTCGAGTCTCAAATTCGGTGGTGTTTGGAATTTGATTTTGGAGCGATCGATTTGAACTGCATAACTTCCTTTTCTCACAGTGCCACTTGGTTTTGGCCACAGTGTTCCAATCTCGTCGCCACAAAGCATTCTACACACCCTCACACCTTGACCGCTGTTCTCACCATCTAATGGAACCTTTACACATTTATTCTCACGGCAGTCGTAGCCCCAGACCGGTAGCTCACTGCAAAAAAACATCGCGTGTCAGAATATTCAAGGACATGAGCGAATACAACTTACTCTTGGCACAGGGCTGGAGCTGCTACTGCAAGCACAATCAAAGCTAATTTAACAAACTTACTCATCGTATATGATTACGACTAGCTAGCGACACTACTATCCATGAAGTTCTGAAGCAGAACGATTAAATGATTCTGTTTTTATACATCTATGTGAGCTCGTCACATTGAATGTTTGGGATTCCCAAAATAAGCAAACAACCAACCCAACATGAGCTGACTGGTTTATCGGCATAAATTAATTATTTTGTTGTAGATTGATCTTTACTCCTGAATGTAAACAAAAACGAAAACAAAACAAGACTTGGACCACTGGGTGGCTCAGGCCCATGTTTACTGAGAGGAATTTTGTACTACGGCGACCCACTGGACTTACTTGAGATTATCATTGCGATGACGGCAATGACTTCAAGAAACTGTGCTGGTTCTGGTTTTACCGATGAATTCAGTTAAACGTTGTGTCTGTAACGGGAAAATAGCAAAAATTATATATTTTTGTTGAATAACAGATATTCGTGTAAGCTTGTGCGATACAATCGAATGCGAGATGACGAATGTGAATCGCCGTGAGGTGGGCAACTTAATTTGCACTTACGATGAAAATAATTTAATTTACTCAGTGTTTTCGTTACCCCTTTTCGTAAAAGGAGTTTGCTTTTCCCAATGTAGGACTGAAAAATTGGATTCGATAGTACTGAGATTATTTGCCAGCATAGGGTTTGATGCCAAGTAAATTTGAAGGCTTTTTCAATAGGGACACAACAATTTTGTATTTAAATACAAGGGCACTCTGAAATTTTTTTTATGATCCATTAATGTGAGAAAATCAGTCGAGATTTACGTTTTTATCATGATGAAGCTGATGTACAAGCAACGTTTGGATATTCATGGCCGGAACGCTTATTCAATCATGCTATAGTGGACAACTTCACAGGATAAACTCAAGTTATGATCACAAATCAAGAAAATATCGCAGTGGTAAGTGCTTCAGTTCAAAATGAGCCAAATCAGTCATTTTCATGCCGTTCTTACATATGAATTGGCAATCCCTCAGTCCGTATTGTGGGTAATATTGCATAACGATCTTGGCCTGCACCCTTACGACATCAAATTAAGAACGGAAGCTACCTGATCAGTTGAAGCGTCAAAACTTTTCCGATTGCGATCTGGAAAAATTTGAAAAACATCCTAAATTTCATTCGGAAATCATCTTTAGCGATGTGGCTCTGTCAATAGCCCCTGAGCCGAAAATGGGTTTCATCTAAGAAGATGATTTTTTGGCGAAAATGCGGATCTCTGGCCAACATTTCCAGTTGTTTCCAGGTCACCCGCCTTCAATTCTTGCACCAGCATAATCGTATATGGATATAGGCCGAAATCAAGCAGCAAAATAAGCCGGGTTGACTCTCTGGCGATGCCCGGTTCAAGTTATCGCCATCAAATCGATATTTTTGGGTGTATTTCGATACTGATCGCTACCACGGCTATGTTTTCCTTATTTCACATTAATATACTCAAGATCAAACTTTTCCACTGTGCGACGAATTGCCTGCACATTGAAATCTTGATGACGACGGACCTCACGACGTTTCTTATTCACAACTGACCTGGAATTTCGCTAATATTTTTCAATAATTTTCCCACGTTTAGCAAACGTGAAACGGTGCACAATGAAATGGTAAATTCTACTAAATATTTTGACAGCCAGATGTTATTGGTAGCTCTAACAGCTGCTAAAACATAGTAATTGGAAAAAGTATCACTACTGTCTGGTCACCCTTTAGTACAAACAAATGTAGACATTTTTGAGATCCACTATTTATTCATGCTTTACGCAAACAAAATCATTAAAACCCTAAGTTTTTAAATTGTGTACAGCTAACTTATGCATTATTTATAGACACGCCTACTATTTGAGGAGGTTTTCATTAAAAACTCGATTTCAGCGATATTTTGAAAAGAACAAGTGCTTGAACTTTTCGTAATAGTTTAGTAATCAAAATGTCGTGTGCCACGCCTACTTTTTAGAAAATCCAAAGACCAAATACAACAAGAAAAACACTGAAAAGTTTACAAAGTTAAACCTGGCATTAGAGTAAACATGAAAGCTGAAAACTTGTTTTTCGAAAAAAGGCCCATTAAAAGGCGTAGCCCTGCACAATGTATAGACAGAGTATACCTATAGGAAAAATTATTTTAAATGTATATTCAATGTTATGAGGATTTTTCTTGTGAAAAAGATGAGTAAATAGATTTTTGTTAACAATTGAGAGCATTCTAAGACCATTTCACCACTAGTACGCAGTATGCAAGCCCATGGATGCAATTCAGCCCAATATTTGCAAAACCTATGAAAAGTAGTCCAATGAGACAGTTCCAAGTGATCAGAAAGTATGTATTTTTCTTTATTATTTCTCATTATAAGTCTTACAATCGAGGGTATTTATCATCAATTTGCAAACACCATTCGGGCTGCAGACCTGCCGCGCTATGCCATTCTCCATCAAATGTTCATGATGCACTAACATTCGTGCCTCAGCTGCACGCCAATTTTCATCTGGATCTGACTACAGTCGTTCTGCTGACGCACTCGACCTTGGCCAGAACCTTGCATCCACCGAATCCTCGCCAAGTTGCTCTGCCCAATTCGCTGTTTCTGCGCCCAAAATCAAATGCGACATATCGCCTGCAATTTCCTTTGGACGATTCTCATAGATCTTCTCCCATCCTTTATACGGCACCCATTATTGCCATCACCATATGTATTTTCAAAACCACAATCCAAAAATAAGGGCTTTTCTGATATAATCGGATCCCCTATGTGGAAATATCTGCATGATGTACCTGGAACTATTGAGATTTCCTATCAATCTTTCTGCTCATGTAATTATTGGAATCGTTTCATTGTGAGAGACATTATCGACTCTATTCAAAGCATTGGTTTGGAAGTGAAGCCACAACTTTATGAAATCACTCTCTTCCAGACCCCAGCCTCGTTGCTCCAGATAGTGAATCTTTTCGCTATCCTGCCAGCATTGTAGTTACACTTGCGAACCACCCATATTGAACACATCGAGATCAAATATTTCGAATATCTCCCGATAGATGTCTTCCAAGACAGAGTACAAGCAAAGTGTCGCTACCAGGTCCGTCGAAATCTGGGATAATGCTTACACCTCTAGCTCGTGCATATTCGACTAGATTTGCGATGTCCTCGTGGGTGTAGATCTTGTGGGAGGAGTACTCTCCAATCATATGCAAGTCGGGGTGAGACTTGATACCCAATGGGAAACTGACGCATCTATTATATGCCAGTGGAACCTATTCATCTTGCTCATAGACATTGCATCTAAGGAAATATAAACAGAAAACACGGAATGAGAATCAAAGCACTTCCTAACCCAGTCTCACCAATAGTTCGCTTAATCGCCTTCTTGCTGAAGTAGTTCCTCGCTGTATCCAGCATTACCCCACGATGCTTGTAAACCGGTGCATCGGTTATTTCTGCCTGACTAAGTACTAGGAGTTCCTGATGTACCTCGTTTATTCGAATAATTCACATATTGAGGGTTTGAGTCATGACTTTGTTGGCTAAGATCCGATCATTTCGATCATAATTTTGATTTAATAAGGACAATTCAATTCAGCTCTACACAATTGGAGAATTCATTCGACCATTGTTTCACTTAATCTGCAAATATTCAAAAATGAATATCGGGAAAGTTTTCCAAGTCATATCTCCTCTGTATATCTGATCCCATATGGATAGATAAATAGTTCCGTCGACCTCGGGAAAAAACCCACCATAAAACCCACTACCCACAACGAATTAGTTTGCTGGAACTTAGGGACTACGAGTCCACAGAAGGGGAAACATATCAACAGCACTGCAATTCTTAAAAATTCTTTATTGAAGATATAAAACGAACATGTGCCTCCATGCATGTGAGTATATAAAAGAAAACCTTGAACATACATCCCTATATGTCATAAGCGAACTTGGGACATTCATTGTTGTTTAGGAAACACCATTCCGGTTGAAGAGCGTCCGCCTTCAGTCCATTTTCAGTCAAATGCGTCCTATGCACCGACAATCGTGAATTAGCCTTTTGCCAGCCATGATCTGGATTGGTCCAAAGCCTTTCCCCTAGAGCGCTACCTTTTGGCCAAAGCAACGTATCCAGAGAGAATTCATCCACTTGCTCTGAATATACTGCTACCTCAGCGCCCAAAGTCCCCTTATACGGACTGCCAGCCACTGTTTCAGGCAAGCTATTGTACACCCTTTGCCAGCCACCAATATCAGTCCATTCTCCAAGCCAACTAGCAGTATCATCATCGATAAATAGATCATTGGTTGATGGTAACAGACGAAAGCCTCGACTTTTAAGTCGCTGTGACCGGCCACCTACCCTGGAGTCAAAAATTTGTATAATGTGTCGTGACTTGTCAAGGAATTCTTCAATATAAGGGTCATCTGCCAGTGGACTTGCATGCATTATAACTGAAATATTCTTATTTTTGGTAACCTTGTCTAGTGTCGCCAAGACTTTGGTTTGGAAGTAACCCAACAATCGGATGAAACCATCATCGTTCAGTGTCCAACCTTTCGCAAGGATCCACTTTTGAATAGACTCACTGGCATTCCAACAATTGTACGACACCGTATCTGATCCAATGTGGATAACGTCAGGATCGAATGCCTCAACGATTTCACGATAGATATCCTCTAGAACATCGTATAACTCGTCAACTGTAGGATCAAGTTGGCCACAAGGTGCTTGCTTACAGAAGTCCTTCCATGGTTGGGCGTTGAAGCACGTAATGAACTTTGTATTTTGCCAACCCTCGCCAACGTGAGCAGGAGCATCAAATTCGGGAATCACACGTACGCCTCTTGAAAGGGCGTACTCCAGCACATCGGTAATATCTGCGCGTGTATAGATTTTATCAGCAGAGTAAGCGCCAAGGTTATGGAGGTCTGGCCGGGATGGCACCACCAATGGGAAACTAGTTGCATCCGTCAAGTGCCAGTGGAGCCTATTCAGTTTGGTCATCGCCATTCCATCTAGATGAGAGGAGTTAAAAACGAATAAAACTCATAAAGAATATACTCACCGATGGTCCGCTTAATTGACTTCACACTAAAATAGTTCCGCGCCGTATCTAGTATAACACCTCGGTGTTTGTAGGCAGGCGAGTCAGTGATCTCAGTCTCTGCAATTATCTGGATGGAGTCTTTAATTTCATCGTAGGCAATGATTTGCGACAATGTCTCCAGACCATGTCTCGCTCCAAAGAACGTTTTTCCCTTGATTTCAGCTAAAACCTGTTCACCGCTTTGGCTGATTTTTAGCGAATAACTCTCATCAGTATCATATGTTAACTTGGGCATCTCTCTCCGGTTCGCTGGAGTTTCTTCTATTTTGATACTGATCACTAGCGGTTGTCCAATATTGGGAAGCAAGCTTGGCTCTGGTATTTTGTTTCCAATTTGGCCTCGGAATCTTATTTCAACCATTCTCCAAAGTTTTGCGATATTTAAGTTCGACGGTCTTCTGAAGCTGATCCTGCTGCGATCGATTTGAATGGTATAAGTCCCTTTTTTCACATATCCCCTTGGTTTTGGCCACAACGTTCCAATATCGTTGCCACAAAGCATTGTACACACCGTTAGACCTTGAACATTTTTCTCACTATTCAGGGCAACCTTAACACACTTATGCCCCTGACACTCGAACCCCCAGACCAGTATCGCACTGGAAAAAGAAATAAAAAGTTATTGTTCACACGCAGCTTTGAAGATCACTTACTCTTGGCCTAGAGCTGGTGCTGCCAATGCTAGCACCGTCAATATAAACTTAAGACACCTGATCATCGCGTAACAAGGTACTGTCTAGCCACACTGTAAACAAGTAAAATTCATTGAGGCTCGTAGTATTGCTGGAGCTTAAGTTCTAGAAGATAGCTTAAACAAAAATGTATCTAATATTCTATCCTACCCTTCGAGTGTACAAAGTTTAGTACTTGTTTTCGGCCCCGAAATACTGAGCAGTATGATGTGCCTATTTGATATCATTGAACAATGAGACAAGTATTCCCCAAAAGATTATGCTCAGTCCCATTCTATTCGCTCTTTCGACTGATGAGGTGTTTGATAGTAACTTACCTGATAGTTTGAGATGACAGTTGAGTTTTGTTATTTTAGCCAGCTTACGTTACCTGGCTATCTTCAAACTACATGACAGATAGACGCCCATGAAGGTATCGACTTTTTTGCCACAGCCAGACAAGAGAGATAGAAAGTCAAGTAATGTCAAGGCTATGAGATATTTCGATACATTCTACATAATTCAAACATTTATTGATTTGGTAACATTAAAATCTAATATTATTAGTCATAGGCAAACTTGGGACACTCGTTGTTATTCAATAAACACCATTCCGGTTGAAGAGCTGCCGCCCCCAATCCATTCTGAGTTAAATGCGTCCGATGCATTGCGAAACGTGACTCTGCCTTTTGCCAGCCATGATCCGGATTTGTCCAGAGCCTTTCTGCCAAAGCACTAGCTTTCGGCCAAAGCATCGTATCCAGAGAGAACTCATCGATTTGCTCTGAGTATACTGCTGCTACAGAACCCAGAATCAACCTATTTGGACCACCAGTCAATTTTTCAGGCCTTGACTGGTAATACTTCTGCCAACCCTTAACATCATTGTAATCCCCAATCGCAGTGGCGGATTCACTATCAATAAATAAATCATCAGTCGAAGGAATCAATCTAACACCATGATCCAAAAGTGTTTCTGTGCGTCCTCCGATCTTGTTATCAAAAATCTGTACAATATACCGTGATTTACTAATAAATTCGTCGACGTAGGACGGATCCGACAGTCGATTTGCATGTAGGATGATTGAAACATTCTTATTTTTTGCCACCTTATCCACTCTGGCTAGAGCATTGGTTTGGAAGTAGCCCCACAATCGGACGAAACCATCATCGTCCAACTTCCAACCTTTGGCAAGCATCCAATTTTGAATAGACTGACTGTTATTCCAGCAAGTGAACCCCACTGTATCTGATCCCATATGGAAAACATCAGGATCGAATGATTCAAATATTTCCCGATAGATGTCCTCCAGAACATCGTACAATTCATCAATTGTGGGATCGAGTTGACCGCAAGGAGCCTGCTTGCAGAAGTTCCTCCACGGTTGGGCATTGAAACATGTAATGAACTTCGTATTTTGCCAACCCTCACCAACGTGAGCAGGAGCGTCGAATTCAGGAATCAAGCGTACGCCTCTGGCACGGGCGTACTCCACTAAATCGACTATATCCGTGCGAGTGTAAATTTTACGAGCAGAGTAAGCACCAAGATTGTGGAAGTCTGGACGAGATCGGATCACCAATGGGAAACTAGTTGAATCGGTCAAGTGCCACTGGAGAGCATTCATTTTACTCATGGCCATTCCATCTAAACGGGGATTGAGGTCAAGTTAGAATCATCGGATAGCAATCATAAACAACAAACTCACTGATGGTCCTCTTGATGGACTTCACACTGAAATAGTTTCGTGCCGTGTCCAGTACGACACCGCGATGCTTGTAGGCTGGTGCGTCAGTGATCTCTGTGTCCGTAATGATCTGGAGAGTCTCTCCAATTTCATCGTACACAATCAGTTGTGACAATGACTCCAGACCATGCCTCGCCCCAAAGAAAGTTGTGCCATTGATCTCAGCTATGACTTGATCATCGCTGTGGTTAATACGCAGCGAGTAACTCTCATCAGTGTCATAAGTTAGTCTAGGCTTCTCTCCTGGATTTGGAGCTTCTTGCACATTGATCTTAATCTTTAGCAGTCGTCCACCATGTGGAAGCAGACTGGGCTCTGGAATTTTGTTTCCAATTTGTCCCCAAAACCTGATTTTAATCAACCTCCACAACCTTTCGATATCAACGTTAGATGGAGTTTGAAATTTGATCTTGGTGCGAGCGATTCGAACAGTACTGTTTCCTTTTTTCACGGTGCCCCTTGGTTTTGGCCACAGTATTCCAATTTCCTCGCCACAAAGCATTCTGCACACAGTTTGGCCTTGAGCCTTATGCTCACCATTTAAGGGAACTTTAACACATTTGTTGGATCGACACTCAAAGCCCCAGACCAGCAAACTTCTGTAAAACAAAAAAAGTCAAGCTATTCAACCAAAAGAACGAACATTTTTACTTACTCTTGGCAAAGAGCTGGTGTTGCCAGGGCTAGAACAGTCGAAACTAACTTAATAAACTTGATCATCGTTTTACAAGAGACTTGTGAACACGTATTCAAACTTCTGGGCCGATGGAGTCAAGCTTCCTAGAAGACAATCAAAACGAAAACTAAATTCAGTTTTACTCCATAGCTCCTCATGTGGAAGGGTAAACACGGAATTCTTTAATAAGGATTCGAACTGTGTAGCCAGCTTTTGAAAAATTATATTTTTCTTCAGGATAGTCTGTGCAAGGCCCTGACGCTCTTGTTAAGTTTTAAGATAAAATCCCAACACTAGTAATCTTTTTGAAACGTCCTCCTCTAGTCGGACGTTCTATTCATGGCCTTGGTCGAACAAGGAGTAGTTTCATCCCAGCATGGGCTATGACAAGACATTGTGGAAATCTGAAGAGTTGTGACAGAATCTAAGGTGTTTGGGACATGAGGACTTTTCTAGCTTTTTCGTGTTAATGTTGGATTTGGAACTTGTGGTTTTGCAAAGTCTCTATTTCAGAGAGGACGTCGGCATGTACCTGAACGTAATTAAGGTCGACCAACAGTCTGAGAGAGCAGCTCTTAGATTTTTCACGAAACCAGTACCTGTTCGTCATTAAACATTAGCATGCGAGCAAGACTCTGTGTGCATTTAACAGAACAGAGCTACGCGCAAATGCACAAACTAGAAACGAGACATTGAACACCACATACAGTTCCCCGCCGCCCGAAGTAGAGGAAGAAGAATACGCACTTAGGTGGTTCCAGTGGCCAGTGATGAACAGGTTCTCTGTGGTCCCACCTTGGATCCATAACTAGAAGTTCAACAAAAATACTCGTAACTAATAGTTCCGAGTGTAATAGTCCTTCGTCTCACAGAACTTCTGATTGGGCACTGACTAGAGGTACAACCAAACTCAACTTGTAGCTAAGAGATACAAGAGAGTTCTCTACTGCCAGGTGCACTGTATGTAGTCCAAGTCAAAGAGTTTAGTTTTTTCTTTGGGTTCAGGTTTTCTCGTTTGTTGGTCTGTGCATCTAAAAGTCTCTAATCGAACTCCCCAGACGTTGTCTTTATATGACGCAGTTTTGCACTGGTTGAATCAGTCTTTTTAGTAAAATCCGCCGGAGTGGTCTATGCCAAGCGAGCCATGATAGTAAAAACGTTAATAGAGCTGCTGGTAGCATTCTCATTCATGGTGGCGCCAGGATTGTGTTATGAGTGAGTGAACTTGAAGCTAGAATTCCAACTTTTTTTTTAAATTATTTGTTAACACAGCGTCTTGCCAGTGTGGGGCTATGAATGTCGCAATACCAAATGCACCAAGTCTCCCTTCAATGGGGAGCACAGGGGCCAAAGCTTAACGATGTGCAAAATGCTGTGTGGGGACGAAATTGGAACACTATGGCCAAAGCCAACGGGACCCGTGAAAGTCGGCCGGACTGTTGTCTCGATCGATTCCAGAAAGATCAAGTACCAGATTCCAATAACTCCAAGAACCGAAGGTCTATGGAAGCTGGTTAAGAATCGATTTCGGTCGCACGTCGATTCGAAGATTCCAGAGTCAGATTTGCTACCGATCGGTGGGCTGCCACTAGTCATCAGGATTGCCCTGAATACTTTGGAGGTGGTGGAGGAGCTACCGAGACTCACGTATGACACAGACGAGAGCTATTCACTGCGAATTACCCACAATAAGAGACAGGTTTTCGCTGATGTAAAGGCTAAGACGTTTTTTGGAGCGAGGCATGGCATGGAGACTCTGTTGCAGGTGATTGTGTACGATGACATACGAGGCAGTGTCCAAGTAATGGTAGATAGAGAGATGTACACCAGTGTACAAGCACCGGGGTGTTCTACTGGACACCGGGCGGAACTATTTCAGTGTGAAGTCCATCAAGAGGACCATTGGTGAGTGGGGGGGGGGGACGCTGCTGAGTGTGTGTAAATCAATTCTGAATTAAATTCCTATTTAGATGGCATGGCGATGAGCAAAATGAACATATTCCACTGGCACATGATCGATACGAATAGCTTCCCATTTGTGGTTAAGTCGCACCCAGACTTGCACAACCTCGGAGCATACACCTCGCGCAAGATCTACACCGCGGAGGACATTCTCGACATAGTGGAGTACGCTCGAGCTAGGGGCGTACGTGTCATTGGTGAGTTCGATGGTCCTGCCCACGTCGGTGAGGGCTGGCAGAACACAAAAATGACAGTTTGCTTCAACGCGCAGCCGTGGAAGAACTTCTGTAATCAGCCGCCATGCGGTCAACTCGATCCGACAATTGACGGTATGTACGATGTTCTGGAGGGCATCTATCGGGAAATGTTCGAAGTTTTTGATCCCGATGTCTTCCACATGGGCGGGGATACGGTGTCCATGGAGTGTTGGAACTCCAGTGCTGGCATTCGGAGTTGGATGCGCTCCAAAGGGTGGGGTGTCGAGTATCAGGACTTTTTAAAGCTCTGGGGACACTTTCAAACCAACGCGCTGGCACGAGTTGATAAGGTCGCTAAGGGTAAGAGAATTCCAATTATTTTGTGGGCCAGTCCACTGACAGAAAACCCACATCTCGATGCTTACCTCGACAAGTCCCGGTACATCATTCAGACCTATCAGTACGACAATGACTGGAGGATCCAGCAACTATTGGAACGTGGGATACGATTAATCTCAACCAATATGGACCTCTTTATAAACGGGGGCACAGCAAGCTGGAATGGAGGTGGAGGTTTCGGTGGTTGGCAGAAATTCTATGAGAACAGGCCTGAGCAGAGGTTTGGTGGACCGAACAAATTGATTTTGGGCTCCGAGGCAGCAGTTTGGGCTGAGCAGATAGATGAATTCTCGTTGGATACGTTGTTGTGGCCGAAAGCCAGTGCACTGGCAGAGCGTTTATGGTCGAATCCGGCTGGTGGTTGGGCTAGAGCAGAGTCACGGTTCTTGGTGCATCGGGACCTTTTGACTGAGAACAGGATAAGGGCTGAATCGCTCGAGCCGGAATGGTGTGTCCAGAATCAAAATGAGTGCCCAAGGGATGCTTACGATTAGGGTAGTCTGTATTCCGTAAATTGTACTCGTAGTTTCAAATAAACAAAAGTTTGTAACACATATTCTATTTCATATGCATCTCAAGTGTTTTTGTTGTGGAATTGGACGGATGTCTTGCGGCAGCTCTGCATTGCTGTAAGGCGGACTCGGTAGAAGCAAACAAACTCTAAGCTAACCACTTCACAAGTAAGGCGAATCTTTCTCAACTCAGATGTAGAATTTCGAGTGAAATAGGATGTTAATGAAGAATCTCGTTCACGTAGGTATCGACGTTCATGTAAATCTCTGTAAAATGTGGTACAACAACGGGCAATGGCAGCAGGAGAATGGATACATCATTGGCAGCTTAAATATGTAAGTCTTCCGAGGATGGTTTGGAGAATCCAGATATTTGTACACTCTAGACGGACTATAAAACCAATCACGTATTTTGCAAAGTTGGATACAAAACATTGTATTTCAAAACATACACTTCGATGGCTTTAACCTAAGATCACGTGTTTATACACGATTTAGTATCACCTATGGAGTTGTATTCAGAATAATCAACAGAGCGTATCACACACAGCAATCCGGTTTGCATTCAATTGCTAATCTAATGGATTTCCCCGATGCAAATGCATATGAATACCAATCGACAGCCTCTGACCCCCACCTATTCAAATTAATTAGTAAGCTTTGGTCAGCAGATATTGAACAAAGTTTTCAAGTAAAGAGATCTCGACTCTAATGAATGGAAGGACCACAGGGACAGGACGCGGATGGGGTTAGTTTCACGAGAAGTATGTAATCCCAACACTCCCACTCCCAACACGTCATTAGAGTCACTTTTATCTTCAATTTAACTTCACCGCGACAAGTTCAAGACATGCACTGGTTGAACTTTCAACGAGATGTTGAATTACTTAATATTCTTCAGGATTCGATATCCTAGATACGCACTTACGTACACAAGTCCTTGGTGGTGGCTGTGGTGGATTTCGGTTGTGCCCCCTTCCAGACACTCCATTAGAACTTATGGAATCGTCTCCCATCGCTGAGGTATACTTTTGTTGATAGTTAGTGATCGCTGCGTGTTGTTACTCTAGAGTGACTACGTCCGGATCCAGAATGGCTGAGAAAGTGTTCTGTCTTATCTTGGCTATTGGCCACATTAGCCTTTGACGAGGAAAGCCCGTTGTAATAGATTGCTTAGTGTGGGAGATTTGTTAATATTTTTCTCCAATAAATTCTCTTTTTTTTAAACGCTCTTGACTCTCACTTCCATTCTGGATAATGCCTTTGTTTTAGGCAATAAAGTCGCCAAATGATGTTAGAGAATCTCTCAGTAAAATTGATGAAATATGGAAACAAACTTAGGATTTCGAAGTGCTAAAACTAAGTAGAAGTTGGGTACTTAGGCGAAGTGCCAACTCACTCCTTTCGCAGATTATTCTTGACTCCGGCTTGGACTTAGAATGGAAATATGGACACAAGAGGATTCCGTAGATCAACTACTCACTGACTTTAAAAATGTTCAATTCCTTTCATTGGGCAAGAATCCTACACTGAGCTAAAGTCAAGGTTAATCCAACTGCCAGAAAAATGTAGCACCATTGTCCGGACCAGGTTCTACCTCGGCTCATAAGGATTTACTTCGCCTTTCGTCGACTTCACCTTCTGCAGAGTTTGACTGGAAGCAAGCTATATTAATAGATTCACAAAGGAATAGCACTAAAGATCTCAGTCAAGGTCCAAGTGGTAACCCCGTTCCACCATCAAAAGATAATGTGTATCTCCAACATTACTGGTAATCGTGTAGCGTGAACACCCAATCACCATTTGTCTGGGAAGTAATGGTTGTAACTGGTTTGGCAGAATGTCGGACTTTCCTGACCAAAAACCCATCCCGTCATCGCAATTTTTCTCCCTTCTCCTACTCCTTTGTAAAACCAAAGATGGTAAGACATTTGAGCGGCCAAACAGCCAGTGCTTACTTCTGCTTCGTGAGGACAACAGCAGTCTGATTTTTTGTTTTATTTACCTCCAGGAGTACCACGAAACAATGCGTGTTATTTATGTTGACAAACCGAACCGGATTGGGTGCGTTTGGATGTATAAAAACGGAGGACTAAAACTCTTTACTTCAGACACTCCACGAAAGTTGCGATGCTTACTACGGCGGTGCCGCTTCCTGCGACGATCACGTTCTTGAGTTTAATTTTAACTGTGCTGGCACTGAAAGCACCAGCTGTGTGCCAAGAGTAAGTGCTGCGCATTCTTGTGCTGGAAAATTCTGTTTCTACATACTTTTCTCTTTGTAGTGACTTGTTGGTTTGGGGCTACGAATGCCGACAGAACAAATGCGTCAAGGTTCCCTTGAGCGGTGAGAGCAAAGGCCAAGGTCAAACGGTATGCAGGATGCTTTGTGGAGATGAAATTGGAACTTTGTGGCCAAAGCCAAGGGGAACCGTCAAAAAAGGCAGCAAAGTAGTTCAAATCAATCGCAGCAAGATAAAATTCCAAACACCATCCAGCCTAGATACGGAAAAGCTTTGGACTTTAGCTAAGATAAGATTTAAGGTCCAAATTGAGAACAAGATCCCAGAAAGCAGTCTTCTTCTAAATTCTGGTCGAGCACTAATGATCAAAATCAGTGTCGACAAAGCCCCAACGAGCTCGAAAGATAAGCTGAAGTTAACTTATGAAACAGATGAGAGTTATTCTCTGGGAATCAGCCACTGCGAGAGACAAGTTCTAGTGGAAGTGAACGCTAAGACGTTCTTTGGAGCGAGGCATGGTCTGGAGACATTGTCGCAGCTGATTGTGTACGATGAAGTCGAAGAGGCTCTCCAAATCATTGTAGACACAGAGATCAGTGACTCGCCTGCCTTCAAGCACCGCGGCGTTTTATTGGACACAGCGCGAAACTATTTCAGTGTCAAGTCAATTAAGAGAACCATTGGTGAGTGCATTGCTTTGTGAGTGTTAATCCTTTCCAAGTTGATGTCAGTCCCTTTCTAGATGGAATGGCAATGAGTAAACTGAACGTCTTTCAATGGCACATAACGGATTCGAGTAGTTTTCCATTGGTGGTGCGATCCCGTCCAGACTTCCACAATCTTGGCGCTTACTCTGCCCGTAAAATCTACACTCGCGCGGATATCATTGACGTGGTGGAGTATGCTCTTTCCAGAGGCGTACGTGTGATCCCTGAGTTCGATGCTCCTGCTCACGTTGGTGAAGGATGGCAGAGTACAAATATGGTAACTTGTTTCAACGCCCAACCATGGAGGAACTTCTGTCAGCAAGCACCGTGTGGTCAACTGGATCCCACAATTGACGAAGTGTTCGATGTTCTGGAGGATATCTATCGTGAAATCTTCGAAGCATTCGATCCTAATGTTATCCACATGGGATCTGACACGGTATCGTTTAATTGTTGGAATGCCAGTGAACCTATTCGTAGTTGGGTTCTTGCAAAGGGTTGGGGCTTAGAAGAGGCGGCTTTCATTAGACTGTGGGGTTACTTTCAAAACAAAGCCCTAGCCAGAGTGGATAAGGTTTCAAAAAACAAAAATGTTTCAGTTATTGTGTGGGCAAATCGATTGGCCGAAGAGTCCCACATTGACGAGTTCCTTGACAAATCGCGGTATATTATACAGACTTACCAAAGCCAACCAGATGATCGGACGAAATTAGTTCTAAGTCGTGGCATCCGAATGATTGCAACAACGAATGATCTATTTATCGATGGGGACACCGCCAGTTGGATCGGTGGATGGAACGATACTGGTGGCTGGCAAAAACTGTACCAGCACAAACCGGAAGACGTTGTTGGTGGTCAAAAGGATTTGATGTTGGGCTCCCAGGCAGCAGTATTCTCAGAGCAAGTGGATGAGTTCTCGCTGGACACATTACTTTGGCCGAAGGCCAGTGCTCTGGCCGAGAGGCTGTGGACGAATCCGGATCATGGCTGGCAAAAGGCAAATTCAAGGTTCGTTATGCATAGGACGCTCTTAACTGAGAATGGACTCAAGGCGGAAGCTCTTCAGCCAGAATGGTGCTTTCTGAATAACAATGAGTGTCCCAAGTATGCATATGACTAATGCGGATGTAATAAAGGTTTTGAATTTTAAGGAATTGTTATTTATTTGGTGATGCCTAGTACATGTGAAGAGATGCTATCCGTGCATGATCAAAACCTCAAAAAATATAAGGCATCGCACGGCTAGATACATCCTATAACGATCGTAGTTGTTGCGTCGCCTATAACGCAGGCAATACTATAGGCTATAGGTAGAGGTAAGCAATACTCTGGGAAAGGTGACGAATTGGCAAAAAGAAATACTACCCACGTGTAACGCCTAGCTAGCCCCTCTGTACTGCACAGTCTATTCAAGATGGACTTCATCTTTCCCCAATGCTTGCAGTTAACACTCAGACGGGTGTTCCTCAAGGTTGCTTTCTTAGTCCCGCTTAATTTGTTCTTTCCGTTAATAACAGGTTGGGAGATAGATTTGAAAGGCGATTTTTTCTCGACTGCACAACAGTCTATTACACTTGAGTACAGGTTGAGATGCTGAGTCCTATGATTCGTATACATCATACCCTCAGAAGAAAAACAGAGAAACATCAGAGCGATTCTTCAAAATACTTTATTGAAGATACAAAATGTATCATGTGCCTCCATGGATGTGTGTCTGTTTTTCCTATCAATCGTAAGCGAACCTGGGACATTGGTTGTTATTCAACAAACACCATTCGGGTTGAAGAGCTGCCGCCCCAAGTCCGTTTGCAGTTAAATGTGTCCTATGCATCGCCAACCTTGAATTTGCTTCTTGCCAACCATGATCCGGATTCGTCCAAAGCCTTTCCCCTAGAGCACTAGCTTTCGGCCAAAGTAACGTGTCCAGAGAGAACTCATCCACTTGCTCTGAATATACTGCCACCTCAGCGCCCAAAGTCCACTTATATGGATTGCCAATCGCTGTATCAGGTCTGCTATTGTACACCTTTTGCCAGCCACCAATATCAGTCCATCCTCCAACCCAATTGGCCGACCCACTACTGATCAATAGGTCCTTGGTTAGTAAAATGATTCTAAAGCCATTGTCCATAAGTCGAATTGTCCACCCATCGGGCTTGTCATTGTAAATATGTACAATGTGCCGTGATTTGTCAAAGAATTCGTCAAAAAACT
The DNA here is from genome assembly GCA_963583995.1 of Xylota segnis. Taxonomy (NCBI): domain Eukaryota; kingdom Metazoa; phylum Arthropoda; class Insecta; order Diptera; family Syrphidae; genus Xylota; species Xylota segnis. Next base: position 58,393,776 of record OY757238.1, on the reverse strand, counting down.
GCTCATCGAGCATTGAGCTTGCAAGCAATATAACTGAGATGTTCTTATTTCGGGCAGCCTTGTCTAGCGCCGCCAGGGCTCTGGATTGAAAGTAACCCAACAAGCGGACGAAACCATTGTCGTCTAACTTCCAACCTTTGGCAAGCATCCAACTACGAATTGTTTCACTAGTATTCCAACAAACATTCGATATTGCACCCGATCCCATGTGGATAACGTCAGGATCGAATGCGTCAATAATTTCACGATAAATATCCTCCAGGACGTCGTACACTGCATCATTAGTGGGATCGAGTTGACCACAGGGTGGTGTGCGACAGAAGTTCTTCCATGGCTTAGCGTTGTAACAAGCCACGAACGTTGTATTCTGCCAACCCTCACCAACTTGAGAAGGGGCACCAAATTCAGGAATCACGCGTACGCCTCTTGAAAGAGCATGCTCCAACACATTGGTTATATCTGCGCGTGTATAGATTTTCTTAGAAGAGTAAGCTCCAAGGTTATGGAGGTCTGGACGGGATGGCACCACCAATGGGAAACTAGTTGAATGGGTCAAGTGCCAGTGGAGTACATTCAGTTTGGTCAGAGCCATTCCATCTAGATGGGAGAAGTTAAAAACGAATAACAATCATAAGCAACAAACTCACTGATGGTCCTCCTAATGGACTTCAGACTGAAATAGTTTCGTCCTGTGTCCAGTAAGACACCTCGGTGTTTGTAGGCAGGCGAGTCAGTGATCTCTGTCTCTGCAATTATCTGGAGAGAATTTTTGATTTCATCGTAGACAATGATTTGCGACAATGTCTCCAGACCATGCCTCGCTCCAAAGAACGTTTTTCCCTTGATTTCAGCTAAAACCATTCCACCACTTTGGCTGATTTTTAGCGAATAACTCTCATCAGTGTCATGTGTTAACCTGGGCATCTTTCCCGGGTTCGCTGGAGATTCGTCTACACTGATACTGATCACTAGCGGCTGTCCAATATTTGGAAGTGTTCTACGCTCTGGTATTTTGCTCCCTATAAGGCCTCGGAATCTTATTTCAACCATTCTCCAAAGTTTTGCGATATTTAAGTTCGACGGTCTTCTGAAGCTGATCCTGCTGCGATCGATTTTAATGGTAAAAGTCCCCTTTTTCACACGGCCTCTTGGTTTTGGCCACAGTGTTCCAATTTCCTCGCCACAAAGCATTGTACACACCATTAGACCTAAAGCATTTGTCTCACTACTTAGGAGAACTTTTACACAATTATTCTTCTGACACTGAAAGCCCCAGACCAGCACGTCTCTGTAAAACGCAAGGAATCAAGTTTATTCAACCAAAAGAACGAACATTACTACTTACTCTTGGCAAAGAGCTGGTGTTGCCAGGGCTAGAACAGTCGAAACTAACTTAACAAACTTGATCATCGTTTTACAAGAGACTTGTGAACACGTATTCAAACTTCTTGGCCGATGGAGTCAAGCTTCCTAGAAGACAATCAAAACGAAAACTAAATTCAGTTTTACTCCATAGCTCCTCATGTGGAAGGGTAAACACGGAATTCTTTAATAAGGATTCGAACTGTGTAGCCAGCTTTTGAAAAATTATATTTTTCTTCAGGATAGTCTGTGCAAGGCCCTGACGCTCTTGTTAAGTTTTAAGATAAAATCCCAACACTAGTAATCTTTTTGAAACGTCCTCCTCTAGCCGGACGTTCTATTCAAGGAGTAGTTTCATCCCAGCATGGGCTATGACAAGACATTGTGGAAATCTGAAGAGTTGTGACAGAATCTAAGGTGTTTGGGACATGAGGACTTTTCTAGCTTTTTCGTGTTAATGTTGGATTTGGAACTTGTGGTTTTGCAAAGTCTCTATTTCAGAGAGGACGTCGGCATGTACCTGAACGTAATTAAGGTCGACCAACAGTCTGAGAGAGCAGCTCTTAGATTTTTCACGAAACCAGTACCTGTTCGTCATTAAACATTAGCATGCGAGCAAGACTCTGTGTGCATTTAACAGAACAGAGCTACGCGCAAATGCACAAACTAGAAACGAGACATTGAACACCACATACAGTTCCCCGCCGCCCGAAGTAGAGGAAGAAGAATACGCACTTAGGTGGTTCCAGTGGCCAGTGATGAACAGGTTCTCTGTGGTCCCACCTTGGATCCATAACTAGAAGTTCAACAAAAATACTCGTAACTAATAGTTCCGAGTGTAATAGTCCTTCGTCTCACAGAACTTCTGATTGGGCACTGACTAGAGGTACAACCAAACTCAACTTGTAGCTAAGAGATACAAGAGAGTTCTCTACTGCCAGGTGCACTGTATGTAGTCCAAGTCAAAGAGTTTAGTTTTTTCTTTGGGTTCAGGTTTTCTCGTTTGTTGGTCTGTGCATCTAAAAGTCTCTAATCGAACTCCCCAGACGTTGTCTTTATATGACGCAGTTTTGCACTGGTTGAATCAGTCTTTTTAGTAAAATCCGCCGGAGTGGTCTATGCCAAGCGAGCCATGATAGTAAAAACGTTAATAGAGCTGCTGGTAGCATTCTCATTCATGGTGGCGCCAGGATTGTGTTATGAGTGAGTGAACTTGAAGCTAGAATTCCAACTTTTTTTTTAAATTATTTGTTAACACAGCGTCTTGCCAGTGTGGGGCTATGAATGTCGCAATACCAAATGCACCAAGTCTCCCTTCAATGGGGAGCACAGGGGCCAAAGCTTAACGATGTGCAAAATGCTGTGTGGGGACGAAATTGGAACACTATGGCCAAAGCCAACGGGACCCGTGAAAGTCGGCCGGACTGTTGTCTCGATCGATTCCAGAAAGATCAAGTACCAGATTCCAATAACTCCAAGAACCGAAGGTCTATGGAAGCTGGTTAAGAATCGATTTCGGTCGCACGTCGATTCGAAGATTCCAGAGTCAGATTTGCTACCGATCGGTGGGCTGCCACTAGTCATCAGGATTGCCCTGAATACTGAGGCGGTGGAGGAGCTACCGAGACTCACGTATGACACAGACGAGAGCTATTCACTGCGAATTACCCACAATAAGAGACAGGTTTTCGCTGATGTGAAGGCTAAGACGTTTTTTGGAGCGAGGCATGGCATGGAGACTCTGTTGCAGGTGATTGTGTACGATGACATACGAGGCAGTGTGCAGGTAATGGTAGATACAGAGATAAACGATGCACCAGTGTACAAGCACCGGGGTGTTCTACTGGACACCGGGCGGAACTATTTCAGTGTGAAGTCCATCAAGAGGACCATTGGTGAGTGGGGGGGGGGACGCTGCTGAGTGTGTGTAAATCAATTCTGAATTAAATTCCTATTTAGATGGCATGGCGATGAGCAAAATGAACATATTCCACTGGCACATGATCGATACGAATAGCTTCCCATTTGTGGTTAAGTCGCACCCAGACTTGCACAACCTCGGAGCATACACCTCGCGCAAGATCTACACCGCGGAGGACATTCTCGACATAGTGGAGTACGCTCGAGCTAGGGGCGTACGTGTCATTGGTGAGTTCGATGGTCCTGCCCACGTCGGTGAGGGCTGGCAGAACACAAAAATGACAGTTTGCTTCAACGCGCAGCCGTGGAAGAACTTCTGTAATCAGCCGCCATGCGGTCAACTCGATCCGACAATTGACGGTATGTACGATGTTCTGGAGGACATCTATCGGGAAATGTTCGAAGTTTTTGATCCCGATGTCTTCCACATGGGCGGGGATACGGTGTCTATGGAGTGCTGGAACTCCAGTGCTGGCATTCGGAGTTGGATGCGCTCCAAAGGGTGGGGTGTCGAGTATCAGGACTTTTTAAAGCTCTGGGGACACTTTCAAACCAACGCGCTGGCACGAGTTGATAAGGTCGCTAAGGGTAGGAGAATTCCAATTATTTTGTGGGCCAGTCCACTGACAGAAAACCCACATCTCGATGCTTACCTCGACAAGTCCCGGTACATCATTCAGACCTATCAGTACGACAATGACTGGAGGATCCAGCAACTATTGGAACGTGGAATACGATTAATCTCAACCAATATGGACCTCTTTATAAACGGGGGCACAGCAAGCTGGAATGGAGGTGGAGGTTTCGGTGGTTGGCAGAAATTCTATGAGAACAGGCCTGAGCAGAGGTTTGGTGGACCGAACAAATTGATTTTGGGCTCCGAGGCAGCAGTTTGGGCTGAGCAGATAGATGAATTCTCGTTGGATACGTTGTTGTGGCCGAAAGCCAGTGCACTGGCAGAGCGTTTATGGTCGAATGCGGCTGGTGGTTGGGCTAGAGCAGAGTCACGGTTCTTGGTGCATCGGGACCTTTTGACTGAGAACAGGATAAGGGCTGAATCGCTCGAGCCGGAATGGTGTGTCCAGAATCAAAACGAGTGCCCAAGGGATGCTTACGATTAGGGTAGTCTGTGTTCCGTAGATTGTACTCGTAGTTTCAAATAAACAAAAGTTTGTAACACATATTCTATTTCATATGCATCTCAAGTGTTTTTGTTGTGGAATTGGACGGAGTTCTTGCTGTAGCTCTGCATTGCTGTAAGGCGGACTCGGTAGAAGCAAACAAATTCCAAGCTGAGCACTTCACAAGTTAGACAACTCTTGCTCAACTCATATGTAGAATTTTTAGTGAAATAAAATGTTAATAAAGAATCTCGTTCACGTAGGTATCGACGTTCATGTAAATCTCTGTAAAATGTGGTACAACAACGGGCAATGGCAGCAGGAGAATGGATACATCATTGGCAGCTTACATATGTAAGTCTTCCGAGGATGGTTTGGAGAATCCAGATATTTGTACACTCTAGATGGACTATAAAACCAATCGCGTATTTTCCAAAGTTGGATACAAATTGTATTTCAAAACATACACTTCGAAGCTAAGCTCACGTGTTTATACACAATTTAATAACACCTACGGAGTTTTATTCAGAATAATCAACAGAGCGTATCACACACAGCAATCCGGTTTGCATTCAATTGCTAATCTAATGGATTTCCCCGATGCAAACGCATAAACCTTGTCCGAATGAATACGAATCGACAGCCTCTGACCCCCGCTCATTCAAATGAGTTAGTAAGCTTTGGTCAGCAGATATTGAACAAAGTTTTCAAGTAAAGATATCTCGATACTAACGAATGGAAGGACCACAGGGACAGGACGCGAATGGGGTTAGTTTCACGAGAAGTATGTAATCCCAACACTCCCACTCCCAACACGTCATTTGAGTCACTTTTATCTTCAATTTAACTTCATCGCGACAAGTTCAAGACCTGCACTGGGTGAACTTTCAATGAGATGTTGAATTACTTAATATTATTCAGGATTCGATATCCTAGATACGCGCTTACATACACAAGTCCTTACCAATATCGCACAATCGGTTTCACTGCAAGTATCCGCGACTGGGAAACAATCCTACCTCGAAGTGTGACGATACTAAATGCACTAGCTGCAGTCTAGTACGGCAGACACTAAGTGGGAAACCACCGGGGGAAATCAACCACACAAGATTACTTTGATATCACTGTAGTCTCATATATATAGATGTGCCTAGATGCGACTGTTTGTAATTTTGAATTGAGCTCATTCGACGCCTGTCTGTGGTGGATTCCGGTTGTGTTCCCTTCCAAAGACTTCATTAGCACTTGTAGAGTCGTCTGTTATCGCAGATTTAAACGCCTTGAGTTGTAAATTAATGACAAGAAGCCGCGATAGGGAAAACCCGCTGATTAGCTGCGTTGGCCCGTCACTGTGTTGTTATTCTAGAGTGAGTAGGCCAGGTTCCAGAATGGCTGAGAAAGTGTTCTGTCTTGTCTTGTCTATATTAGCATTCTCCGCATTAGCTGAAAGCTATGAGTAAGTGTTAACTTTGAAAATTTTGTTATCGTTCTGGTATGACGTAGAATTCACAGAGTCGCGAAGCCTGCGTGGGCCTACAGTTGTCGTGAGGGCAAATGCATTAAGGCTGCCTTTAACAAGCAGTACAATAGTCAAAGCTTGTCAGTATGCAGGATGCTTTGCGGCGATGAGATCGGAACTTTATGGCCTAAACCGACTGGTTCGGTGCAACGCGGGGAATATGTCATACAGATCGATCACAACCGGATCAGGTTCGAAATTATACCGAATCCGATAAGCGATGCACTGTGGGGAAAGGTCAAGAGCCGGTTCCGCAACCAAATCGATGCAAAAGTTCCTGACCTGGCACTCGATACGAATAGTGGAAAACCTTTGGTGATAAGGATTCGCTTGGAAGGAGTGCAGGACGAGATTCCCAAACTTACTTACGAAACAAATGAGAGTTACATGCTGAGGATAACGCACGGGAAGAAGCAGGTTTTCGCCGATATTATCGCCCAGTCATTCTTCGGGGCGAGGCATGGTTTGGAGACCTTATCGCAGTTGATTGTGTATGATGATGTTGGAGAAAACGTCCAGATACTGGCCGACACAGAGATTAGTGATGCTCCGACCTATAAGCACCGAGGAATTATGTTGGACACTGGGAGACACTATTTCAGCGTGAAGTCAATCAAAAGAACTCTCGGTAAGTGTAACGATGCTGTGGCATTTCCTGATTGAATCTCAGTTACGCTTTTCTTATAGACGGCATGGCGATGAGTAAGCTGAACAACTTCCACTGGCACATGGTCGATTCGAATAGTTTCCCCCTTGTGGTGAAGTCGCACCCGGACTTGCACAGACTAGGTGCGTATTCACCGGGACAAATCTACACTCGCGAGGACATTCGTGAGGTGGTGGCATATGCTCTAGTCAGGGGTATACGCGTCATTCCCGAATTCGATGCACCGTCACACACCGGTGAAGGCTGGCAGAACGAGAATGTGACAGTTTGCTTCAATGCCCAGCCATGGAAGGCATTCTGCAATCAGCCACCATGTGGTCAACTTGATCCCACTATAGACGCAGCGTATGACATACTGGAGGATATCTATCGTGAGATATTTGAAGCCTTCGAACCTAACATTTTCCACATGGGAGGCGACACAGTCTCCAGCGCGTGTTGGAGTTCAAGTGACAGCATTCGACAATGGATGAAGAAGAGAGGATGGGGCTTGCAACACGCCGATTATATAAAGCTCTGGGGACACTTTCAAACCAAGGCACTGGCTAAGGTCGATATGGTGGCAGCAGGCGAGACAGTGCCGGTTCTATTGTGGGCAGCATCTCCTTTCATTGATGAGTACCTCGACAAGTCCCGGTACATCATACAGACCGTGTGGAAAGAAAACGAGTTGAATACCCGCCAGCTTCTAGATCGTGGCTTTAGAATGATCTCATCGCAATACGACTTGTTCATCAATGGCGGTACTGCGAATTGGAAGGGCGAGGGCAACATTGGCGGTTGGCAGAAGTTCTATGAACACAGACCTGACGTTGTATTTGGACGTCAGAATGAACAGATTTTGGGATCAGAGGTTGCAGTATGGTCTGAACAAATTGATGAGCTTACTCTGGATGGGCTACTCTGGCCAAAGGCTAGTGCGTTGGGCGAGAGATTATGGTCGAACCCGAAAGACAGTTGGGAGAAGGCTGTTACACGGCTATTGACACATCGGGAACTTTTGGCAGGAAACGGTATAGGGGCGGAGGCTATACAGCCGCTGTGGTGTGTGCAAAATGAACGCCAATGCCCCAAGGATGCCTTTGATTAGGGGAATCCGTTGCATAGTGTGAAAGATTTTTTATATTTTTCTTCAATAAATACTCAATTTTTAAAGCATTCTTGACACTACGTCGGGACTATTACAATTTAAGTAACCTTAGGACATAGTTTTATCGCCAGTAAGTATTCTAATAACCCTTGGCTACTCGGTTGTTGACTACTGATTTCTTTGAACCTCACCCCGAAGGACGTGCTTTCAGAAAATTCTTCAACGTTTTAACTAATCTTTCTGAGGTTCATTGTGAGGTTAAACCACTCATCACATCTCTTCACCCAACTCTGTACTCAGAGGCAAAAGATGACGAACCACGTGAACGAAGGTTTCAAGCACGCAAGCGTTCGAACGATTGCTGGACGAAATCGAACACCACGCTGGCAAGTGGTTAGTAAATCTGGGTAACACAAGCCATTTCCTAGGCAAATATTGGACGAACAGAACTCCCTAGGGCAGTTCTGAACTCAATGTTCTATGCAGTGACTCAACAACTGGAAACACCAACTACACCGCAAGTGTATCGTCATACATCAACCGTTTACTACTTTAAATGACTAAAGAACGTGTAAAATGTGACTCATCTCAACACAAACCACAGAATAGTTGATGTCTCCGAAGGGTTTTCCCGTCGAATCTAGTTGCAGTACTGGGAACTGGTGGTTCTGAACAGATCATTCGTTACTGAAACTTAAGTGGGCAGACCGATTCGCAGAACAGACTTTAACTGCCATTGCGACACTGCCAGTTGCCTTCACCGTCACTAGCCTTAAGAAGGGATACTGGGCCAACTCGTCCTCATCTACGTTAAGTCCAAACAACAATTCTAGTCACAACTGGAGGCAGAGTCCAAAGAATAGGAATGAGACCAAAATGTTTGCTAGATACATTCTCTAACGATTGCAGTGGCTGCGAATAAAGGAGTTTTGACCACCAGTACGATTTAAAAAAAAATGTCTTTTCTACCCTCAATGCCGTAAGAGAGATCGTTGATACAATCACTAAAGTAATACCGATTGAGGGGACATCAAAAGGGTATCATGTAGCACTCAGTAAGGTGTTCCCCAAGGGAGCATTCTCAGTCCCATTCTATTCGCTCTTTTCACTGTTGTGAGATATGAAAGTTAAACACCAGCAGTTCTACCTATACAATCCATGTTTATTTATTCGATAATATTAATATTTTGTAGGACTAAGAAAAAGCAGCAGCGATATAAGGCGGTATGTATTCCTCGTGCTTGGGACACTCGTCGTTATTCAAAAAACACCATTCCGGTTGAAGAGCTGCCGCCCCCAATCCATTCTCAGTTAAATGCGTCCGATGCATTGCGAAGCGTGACTCTGCCCTTTGCCAGTCATCGTTCGGATTTGTCCAGAGCCTTTCTGCCAAAGCACTAGCTTTCGGCCAAAGCAACGTATCCAGAGAGAACTCATCGATTTGCTCCGAGTATACTGCTGCTACAGAACCCAGAATCAATCTATGTGGGCCATCTGTCAGTTTTTCAGGCCTCGCCTGGTAATACTTCTGCCAACCACTAATATTAAAGTATCCCCCAGTCCAAATAGCGGTTTCACTATCAATCAATAAATCGTTTGTCGATGGAATCAGTCTCACACCACGATTCAAAAGTGTTTCTGTGCGTCTTCCGAACTTGTCATCAAAAATCTGTACAATATACCGTGATTTGTCAATAAATTCGTTGACGTAGGGCGAATCTGACAGTCGATTTTCATGGATAATAATTGAAACATCTTTATCTTTGGCAACCTTGTCCACTCTGGCTAGAGCATTGGTTTGGAAGTAGCCCCACAGTCGGACGAAACCATCATCGTCCAACTTCCAACCTTTGGCAAGCATCCAATTTTGAATAGATTCACTGTTATTCCAACAAGTGAACCCTACTGAATCGGAACCCATATGGAAAACGTCAGGATCGAATGATTCAAATATTTCCCGATAGATGTCCTCCAGAACATCATACAATTCGTCAATTGTGGGATCGAGTTGACCACATGGAGGTTGTTTGCAAAATTTCCTCCACGGTTGGGCATTAAAACACGTGATGAACTTGGTGAATTGCCAACCCTCACCAACATGGGCAGGAGCATCGAATTCAGGAATCACGCGTACGCCCCTAGAACGAGCAAATTCAACAACATCGACTATATCCGCGCGAGTATAAATCTTACGAGCAGAGTAAGCGCCCATATTGTGGAAGTCTGGACGAGATCGGACCACCAATGGGAAACTAGTTGAATCGGTCAGGTGCCACTGGAGAGTATTCATTTTACTCATGGCCATTCCATCTAAACGGGGATTGAGGTCAAGTTAGAATCATCGGATAGCAATCATAAACAACAAACTCACTGATGGTCCTCTTGATGGACTTCACACTGAAAAAGTTCCGTGCTGTGTCCAGTACGACACCGCGATGCTTGTAGGCTGGTGCGTCAGTGATCTCTGTGTCCGTAATGATCTGGAGAGTCTCTCCAATTTCATCGTACACAATCAGTTGTGACAATGACTCCAGACCATGCCTCGCCCCAAAGAAAGTTGTGCCATTGATCTCAGCTATGACTTGATCATCGCTGTGGTTAATACGCAGCGAGTAACTCTCATCAGTGTCATAAGTTAGTCTAGGCTTCTCTCCGGGACTTGGAGCTTCTTTCACATTGATCTTTATCTTTAGCAGTCGTCCACCATGTGGAAGCAGACTGGGCTCTGGAATTTTGTTTCCAATTTGTCCCCAAAACCTGATTTTAATCAACCTCCACAACCTTTCGATATCAACGTTGGATGGAGTTTGAAATTTGATCTTGGTGCGATCGATTCGAACAGTACTGTTTCCTTTTTTCACGGTGCCCCTTGGTTTTGGCCACAGTATTCCAATTTCCTCGCCACAAAGCATTCTGCACACAGTTTGGCCTTGAGCCTTATGCTCACCATTTAAGGGAACTTTAACACATTTGTTGGATCGACACTCAAAGCCCCAGACCAGCAAACCTCTGTAAAACAAAAAGAGTCACGCTATTCAACCACAAGAACGAACATTTTTACTTACTCTTGGCAGAGAGCTGGTGTTGCCAGGGCTAGAACAGTTAAAACTAACTTAACAAACTTGATCATCGTTTTACAAGAGACTTGTGAACACGTATTCAAACTTCTTGGCCCATGGAGTCAAGCTTCCTAGAAGTCAATCAAAACGAAAACTAAATTTAGTTTTTACTCGATTGCTCCTCATGCGGAAGGGTAAACACGGAACTCGAGAATTGTATATCTCCAGGTTTTAGCAGAGATGGCTCTGCACAAATGTTTTTTCTAATGTTTAACCTAAAACACAGAGTTTCCCCTAACAAACACTACAACCATGAGCTCTCGGGTAGCACACAAAAAAAAGAGTGGTCCCAATTGGTTACGTTATGGTACACCCGCGGTTATACAAAGCGGTTGACATTTGATGCCATTAACTGGTATAGCTAACTTCACTCTGTTTTTGACAGACAAACCCATGTAAAAGTGTTTTCGCACAGAATTGCACTTTTCCATGACATGCGGTTTGTCTGTTTGCATTTTCCAGTTCTCTTCTTACTTGTAATTGCTTTTAAATATTCATAATTGTGGAATATATAAAATTCATCTTCTGTCTCGTGTGGGCTCGTAGTAATTAAGAGCGATTACGTCAAAATTCAGTTTCATTGTAAATGTTAATTTGTTTGACATTTAAATGTGATGCAATGGTCCGGGGTGACGTTGCTGTCAATCTCCACCACTTGGAGTGAAATGAAGGCAATACTATCAATCATTTTCATGACGACATGTCAAAATTTAAATAGAAGACGAGTCAATGGAATTCGCAGTCCGTTCGTTCCACAACAAACCGAACTACATCTTGCATTACTTACGATCAACACAAGCCAACTGTCGTTATTTATTGTTTTCGCCATAGAGCTAGAAACCCGATACAGGATGATTGGAAAGGATTTGCAAATGGATTTGTCAGAACACGCAAAGATATTCAGTAGAGTCAATGGATGAAAGTTGCATCTAATTACTTCAGAGAGCTTTGAAGCAGCCTGACCATAAGAGCTACTTCAGAAATGCATTTCTCTAGTTCTAGTCAGTCTACCTAACAGCTTCGACCAAAGCGGATCAATAATTCAAACTAAAACTATGATCAAGTATCTCAAGTTAATACTGATAGTGCTGACAACAGCAGCACCAGCAGTTTGCCAAGAGTAAGTGTGGCGTGTTTCATAACCTCACTTTGCAATTATCTTTTATTCATAGTTACCTGCTAGTCTGGGGCTACGAGTGTCGTCAGAATAAATGTGTTAAGGTCCCCTTGAACAGTGAGCATAAAGCTCAGTGCCAGTCTGTGTGTAGAATGCTTTGTGGCGACGACATTGGAACCTTGTGGCCTAAGCCAACGGGCGTGGTCAAGAAGGGAAGGAGTGTGGTTGAAATCGATAGACGAAAGATACGATTCCAGATTCCGGCTAATTTGAAATGTGAAGTTCTCTGGAAAATGGTGAAGGTCAGGTTTCAGGGACAAATTGAAAGCAAAATCCCAGAGCCGAGCTTACTGCCGAACGTGGGAAAGACATTGATCATCAAGTTCAGTGTGGAGGAGAGCGTGGACGCAGGAGATCTGCCAAAGCTAACGTTCGACACAGATGAGAGTTATTCCCTGCGGATTAGCGAGAATAACAAAACGGTTTTGGCTGATATCAATGCTAAGACGTTTTTTGGGGCGAGGCATGGCCTGGAGACCTTGTCCCAGCTGATCGTATACGATGATATTCGAGATCTGCTTCAGATAATTTCGGATACAGAAATCAACGATGCTCCAATCTACAAGCATCGTGGCATTCTACTGGACACCGGAAGGAATTATTTCAGTGTGAAGTCAATCAAGAGGACCATCAGTGAGTGTATTGCGTAGGTGTGTATGATTCTTTCTAACTTGATCTCAATCCCTTTCTAGATGGAATGGCCATGAGCAAAATGAACGTGTTTCACTGGCACATAGTCGACTCGAATAGTTTCCCATTTGTTGTGAGATCCCATCCAGATTTGCACAATCTTGGTGCGTATTCCGCGCGAAAAATCTACACTCGCGCGGATATTGCGGACGTGTTGGATTATGCCAGAGCCAGAGGTGTACGTGTGATTCCTGAATTCGGTGGTCCTGCTCACGTAGGTGAAGGTTGGCAAAACACAAAGATGATTACTTGTTTCAACGCCCAACCTTGGAGAAACTTCTGTCAGCAGCCACCATGTGGTCAACTTGATCCGACAATTGATGCTCTGTACGATGTTCTGGAGGACATCTATCGGGAAATATTCGAAGCCTTCGATCCGGATGTCTTTCATATGGGAGGCGATTCAGTGTCGGTGGAGTGTTGGAATTCGAGTGCTGGTATTAGGTCATGGATGCGCTCCAAGGAATGGGGTGTCACCTCCGCCGATTTCTTAAAGCTCTGGGGACATTTCCAAACCAATGCGTTGGCGAGAGTGGATAAGATTAAGAAAGATAAGAAAATCTCAATTATTTTATGGGCAAGTGCACTGACTGAGGCTCCCTACCTTGATAGTTACCTGGACAAATCACGGTACATCATACAGACGTATCAGGCTGTTCCCGATTGGAGGACGCAAGAAATTTTAAGTCGTGGCATGGGAATGATTGCAACAAACTATGAACTGTTTATCAATGGTGGGACTGCTAGTTGGAATGGCGCTTGGTCTGAAGTCGGCGGCTGGCAGAAACTTTACGAGAATAGACCCGATCGAGTGTTTGGTGGACCGAATAAGTTGATTTTGGGCTCCGAAGCAGCTGTATGGGCAGAACAAGTCGATGAATTCTCTCTGGATACGTTACTTTGGCCAAAAGCTAGTGCTCTGGGCGAAAGACTGTGGTCGAATCCGGATCATGACTGGCACAAGGCAGAATCACGGTTTTTGATGCATCGGACACTGTTGACTGAGAATGGCATTCGGGCCGATGCCCTTCAGCCAGAGTGGTGTTTTCTAAATCACAATGAATGCCCCAAGGATGCTTATGATTGAGTGTTGTACATGAGTTAGAGTTAAGGCAGTGTTTAGTGTTCAATAAATTGTGGTTACCCATTTCGGAATCGTTTCATTTCGATTGTTTCAACGTAAAATCACGTGTTGATACACGATTTAATAACACCTTTGTGTTTTATTCAGAAGCATCGACAGAGCGTATCACAGACAGCAATCCGGTTTGCAATTAATTGCAAATCTAATGGATTTCCCCGATGCGAACGCACAAACATTGGCAGAATGAAAGATGCTGACTTCACAATCTTACCCCACCTATTCTAAGGAAATAGTAAAGTCTTCAAGTAAACGATCTGGATTTTAAAATTCAGATACAAAATGTCGAAGTAATAGTGTCTCTCTTCAGGCTTTGGAATGACCACCGAGACAAGACGCGTGCGAGGTTAGTTCCACAAGAAATATGTGCACAAATCCCAACATTCAATTGAATTCCGGTTTGTAATTCACCGCGACAAGTTCAAGACATGCACTGGGTGAACTTTCAACGAGATGTTGAATTAGTTAATATTCTTCAGGATTCGATACCTTAGATACGCGCTTACGTACACAAGTCCTTACCAATATCGGACAATCGGTTTCACTACAGGTATTCGCGAGTGGGAAACAGTCCTACCTCGAAGGGGGACGATACTAAATGCGCTAGCTGCAGTCTAGCACGGCAGACACTAAGTGGGAAAATGGTAAACTTAAAACCACCGGGGAAAATCCACCACACACGATTACTTTGGTATTACTTTGGTACTGTACTCGTACATATGAATCATCACCTGAGATACACATTTGTTTTGAATTAATGGCAAGAAGGTGCGATGGGGGGAATCCGCTGATTACCTGTATTGTTACCCTAGACCGAGTCGCTACACAGAATGGCTGAGAAACTTTTCCATCTTGTCTTTCCATTGACTGCAATAGCTAAGAAGATGACTAACAATGCAAATCCAAACCTTATTGATGTTCAAGGCTCTTCAACGACACTTTGTGCTACAGTAACCATGTTCTCAGTAGGGTTTCCACATTTGAATCCACCAAAAGTAGCTCCATTATAGTACCATGTGGATGAACGGTGAACGTTTCTCTCTACCTGCTCGTTTAAGCCAGTTCACTTTCAGATCTCTTTAGTTCTTGAAGAAGAATGCTTCTAAGTGAGACGTCCTGCTGCGAGAGAGAGCTGGTTGAAAACAGGAAAGTTACGGAATGCTTCCTTACTTCTCCTCATCCCTGCCGCTTTTGCAAAAATTATTTGCAAACAGGCCCAGTCTTGCGGCATGCTTGGCTATATGACAGTGTTTCGTGATGACACCTATTATTATGGCTTTCTTCAGCCTGTGTGGAGTGTGGAATGCTCTTCCTCACGTATTCAACGGAATTTTGGAAATTTCGCGTTCGATATTGTATTCGAGCTCCTCTAATGTTTTAGGCCTTTTGGCTCGGTGCCACAAACAACGCAAAGAGCGAAAGGGCCATTTGTTCACTTTATTTCTCGAAGTTACACGACTAACGAACTTGCCCTTCAACAGATCACTTGTTTGACGAGCTGTGTGACATGTGGCACCGTTTTGTTGAAACCACATCCAATCCAATTTTGGCCAAAAGCGGTCTTCCAACATGGCATTGACCTTCCATCGACGAGAACATACGGTCCATCACGGTCACTACTTACTCGGATCCAATGGAGTCTCTTGAAGCACATGTGGGCTCGCAATGACGTATATTTTATTTATTGACAAAGCCGTTACGCCAAAAATGAACTTCATTTCCGATGATGGTGTTGCGTTGAAATTCGGGATTTTCTTCAAACTTTTTCAGCGTCAAGTCGTGTAAGTTCTCAGTGGGCATCTCGACCACTGGGCATCACCTTCTGGCGACTATCCATGCTGAAAACTATAAATATAAGACGAAGTTCCATCCAAATGCCGGTTTAATGTTTGTTTGCTTTCGTTTCAAGCTGCAGTTCTCCCAACGATTTCAACGAACTGGTTTCACGAATTCGGTAATTTAATTTCTCTGAAGAAAAACGAGTTCTTCCTGTCTCCTGTGACCACTTAAGACAGTGCGTCTAGGAGTCAAGGTCCGCTTATTGCGAATCAATGTTGTTTACATAAAATCAGCGAAGTTATAAACAGAAACAGAAACAGAAACCGGTAAGCGAACGCGCGCTGTTTATTGTTTATATTGGTAAAACCCAAAAATGGAATTTTTGTATAAAACCCGAGGATTAGATCATTTGGCCACAGAACTTCCAAGAAAGTATTATTGGACAGAAGCCTCGTCTTGCATTATGATCAAGTTGTTAATTCTGACTTTGCTGGCCCTATTAGCACCAGCTGTGTGTCAAGAGTAAGTGATATTCATTGTTGGGATTACGTAGCCTGACTCAATTTGTTTGTTTTATAGTTACTTGGTTGTCTGGGGCTACGAGTGCAAACAGGACAAATGTGTGAAGGTTCCCTTGAGCGGTGAGAGCAAAGGTCAAGGCCAAACAGTGTGCCGCATGCTTTGTGGCGAAGAAATTGGAACATTGTGGCCAAAACCAAGGGGAACCGTTAAAAAAGGCGGCAATGTAGTTCAAATGGATCGTAGCAAGGTAAGCTTCGAAACGCCATCGGGTTTAAACACGGAAAAGCTTTGGATGTTGGTCAAGACACGGTTTAAGGGCCAAATTGAGAATAAAATCCCAGAACGCAGTTCAATCAAAAATGTTGGTCGATCGTTAGCGATCAAGATCACTGTGGAGGAGGATCCAACGAACGCAGGAAAGGTTCCCAGATTGACTTACGACACGGATGAAAGTTATTCGTTGCGAATCAGCCAGAATGACGGACAAGTCTTGGTGGACATCAGTGGTAAGACGTTCTTTGGAGCGAGGCATGGTCTGGAGACACTGTCGCAGCTGATTGTGTACGATGAAGTCGGAGAGTGTATGCAGATAATTGCAGACACAGAGATCAGTGACTCGCCTGCCTTCCAACACCGCGGCGTTCTATTGGACACAGCGCGAAACTATTTCAGTGTCAAGTCCATTAAGAGGACCATTGGTGAGTAAAATGCTCATGAATGTCAATCCTTTTTAATTAAACGTCAATTCTCTTTTAGATGGAATGGCATTGAGCAAACTGAACGTCTTTCAATGGCATATAACCGATTCGAGTAGTTTTCCAATGGTGATCAGATCCCGTCCAGACTTCCACAATCTTGGCGCTTACTCTGCACGCAAAATCTACAGTCGCTCGGATATAGTCGATGTGGTGGAGTTCGCTCGCTCTAGGGGCGTCCGTGTAGTTCCTGAATTCGATGCTCCTGCTCATGTTGGCGAGGGTTGGCAAAATACAAATATGGTTGTTGATTTCAATGCTCAGCCATGGAGGAACTACTGTTGGCAAGCACCATGTGGCCAACTCAATCCCACAATAGACGAGTTGTACGATGTTCTAGAGGATATTTACCGTGAAATCTTCGACGCATTCGATCCTGACGTTATCCACATGGGATCCGATTCGGTATGGATTTCGAACTGGAATCGCAGTGAACCTATTCGCAAGTGGATGCTTGCAAAGGGCTGGAGCCTAGAAGATAAAGATCTCATTCGATTGTGGGGCTATTTTCAGAACAGAGCCCTGGCCACCGTGGATAAGGTGGCACCAAATAAAAACGTTACAGTTATTGTGTGGGCAAACCGATTCGCAGAAGAGCCCTATATTGATGAATTCCTGAATAAATCGCGGTATGTCGTCCAGACATTTCAGAGTACACCAGATTTTCGGACGAAAGTAATCCTAAGTCGTGGCATTAGAATGATTTCAACAGCCAATGATCTGTTTATTAATGGTGAGACGGCCAGTTGGCTTGGAGGATGGAATGATACTGGTGGCTGGCAGAAACTTTACCAGCACAAACCGGAAGACGTTGTTGGTGGTCAAAAGGAGTTGATGTTGGGCTCTCAATCGGCAGTGTTTTCAGAGCAAATTGATGAGTTCTCACTGGACACACTACTTTGGCCAAAAGCAAGTGCCCTTGCCGAGAGGCTGTGGACGAATCCAGATCATGGCTGGCAGAAGGCCAATTCACGGTTCGTGATGCATAGGACACACTTAACTGAGAATGGACTGAAGGCGGCAGCTCTTCAGCCCGAATGGTGTTTCTTGAATAACAATGAGTGTCCCAAGTACGCGTACGACTAAGAGAAACGTAAAAATTTTGTGATTATTGTAACCAGATCTAGGTTAGGTGCAAGTCTTCAATAAATGACTGATTTTTCTAAAGATTTTCCCTTCCTCGGAGTTATACATATATCTGCAGGCTTACGCTTAGGCTTTGATCATTTTGGCGACTCTATTCCCATTCCTGTCTGACTGGTAGCCATCTAGAACTTAATGTGAATGGCACCCGAGTGATCTTTGATTTGATAGTGATCCCTAAGCCAGGTTAGGTCACTGAAAGTTTGAAGCATCTTAGTCCGAAGTAACTGCTTTGCACTTCGATGCAACCGCTCCACGACGAATTCATTAGACAGAGTTACCTCCTCTGTCGAAATCGAAGCTTGTGCACATCTTAGGAAAAGGTTGTTGGAGTTGCGGAGTTGACTTTTTTCCTACTTTAGGATAACTTTGAGGATTCCAGGCTAAAGTGGTTTCTAAAGAACTCTAAGTTTCTTGGGAATCGTATTTCGAATTCGCAGTCTGGTTCAATAGTTTCCATATGCCGATTAGTGAATATCATCATCCGGCGACTGTGCATTCCAAGAACTATATAAAGCGGGGCTCAATTAAAATGCCGGCTTTACTTTTGTTTGTTTTCCTTTCAAGCAGCGATTCTCCAAACGATTTTAAAGAACTGGTTTTGTATAAATTCGGTAATTTAACGACGATGTTCTTCGCTAACGAAAAACTGGTTCCATCAGTCTCGTGTGGTCGAATAAGACGGTAAGTAACATGGTTGCCTTCTAGGAGTCAAGGTCCACCTATTGCGTACCAACGTTGTTTACTAATTTATGATGAGAAACCGGTAGGCGAATGTGCTGTGTATTTCGCGTAAACCCAAAACAACACGTAGGATTGGATTTTTGTATAAAAACCGAGGATTCGATCAATTGCCCTCAGAACTTGCAAAAAAGTATTATTGGATACAAGCCACGTCTTAAGCTACATTATGATCAAGTTGTTAATTCTGACTTTGTTGGCTCTATTAGCACCAGCTGTGTGTCAAGAGTAAGTGAGATTCATTGTTGTGATTACGTAGTCTGACTCAATTTGTTTGTTTTATAGTTACTTGGTTGTCTGGGGCTACGAGTGCAAACAGGACAAATGTGTGAAGGTTCCCTTGAGCGGTGAGAGCAAAGGCCAAGGCCAAACAGTGTGCCGCATGCTTTGTGGCGAAGAAATTGGAACATTGTGGCCAAAACCAAGGGGAACTGTCAGAAAAGGTAGCAATGCAGTACAAATGAATCGAAGAAAGATAGCCTTTGAAACACCATCCAGTTCTAATACGGAAAAGCTTTGGATGTTGGTCAAGACACGGTTTAAGGGCCAAATTGAGAATAAGATCCCAGAACGCAGTACAATCAAAAATATTGGCCGATCGCTAGTGATCAAGATCACTGTGGAGGAGGATCCAGTGGTCTCGGAAAAGGTTCCTAGATTGACTTACGGCACAGATGAAAGTTATTCACTGCGAATCAGCCAAAATGACGAACAAGTCTTAGTGGACATCGGTGGCAAGACGTTCTTTGGAGCGAGGCATGGTCTGGAGACACTTTCGCAGCTGATTGTGTACGACGAAGTCGGAGAGTGTATGCAGATAATTGCAGACACAGAGATCAGTGACTCGCCTGCCTTTAAGCATCGAGGAGTTATACTGGACACAGCGCGAAACTATTTCAGTGTCAAGTCAATTAAGAGGACCATTGGTGAGTGTACTTCTGCATAGTTGCTAGTTCCTTCTAACTTGATTCTTTCTAGATGGAATGGCATTGAGCAAGCTGAACGTCTTTCAATGGCATATAACCGATTCGAGTAGTTTTCCATTGGTGGTGCAATCCCGTCCAGATTTCCACAATCTTGGGGCTTACTCTGCACGCAAAACCTACAGTCGCTCGGATATACGCGATGTGGTGGAGTTCGCTCGTTCTAGGGGTGTCCGTGTAGTTCCTGAATTCAATGCTCCTGGTCATGTTGGCGAGGGTTGGCAAAATACAAATATGGTTGTTGATTTCAATGCTCAGCCATGGAGGAACTTCTGCTATCAGGCACCATGCGGTCAACTCAATCCCACTATTGACGCATTATACAATATTTTGGAGGATGTCTATCGTGAAATCATCGAAGCATTCGATCCTGATGTCATGCACATGGGATCCGATTCGGTATGGACTTCGAACTGGAATCTGAGTGAGCCTATTCGCAATTGGATGCTTGCGAAGGGTTGGGGCTTAGAAGAGAAAGATCTCATTCGATTGTGGGGCTATTTTCAGAACAGAGCCCTGGCCACATTGGACAAGGTAGCACCAAATAAAAACATAACAGTTATTGTGTGGGCAAACCGATTCGCAGAAGAGCCCTATA
Organism: Xylota segnis; assembly: GCA_963583995.1. Classification (NCBI taxonomy): domain Eukaryota; kingdom Metazoa; phylum Arthropoda; class Insecta; order Diptera; family Syrphidae; genus Xylota; species Xylota segnis. The sequence continues at coordinate 58,373,449 of OY757238.1, read as the reverse complement.
TCGATGAATTCCTGAATAAATCGCGGTATGTCGTCCAGACATTTCAGAGTACACCAGATTTTCGAACGAAAGTAGTCCTCAGTCGGGGAATTAGAATGATTTCAACAGCCAATGAACTATATATCAATAGTGAGACCGCTAGTTGGCTTGGAGGATGGAATGATACTGGTGGCTGGCAAAAACTATACCAGCACAAACCGGAAGACGTTGTTGGTGGTCAAAAGGAGTTGATGTTGGGCTCACAGGTAGGAGCTTTTTCTCAGCAAATTGATGAGTTCTCACTGGACACATTACTTTGGCCAAAAGCAAGTGCTCTTGCCGAGAGGCTGTGGACGAATCCAGATCATGGCTGGCAAAAGGCCAATTCACGGTTCGTGATGCATAGGACGCACTTAACTGAGAATGGACTGAAGGCGTCAGCTCTTCAGCCCGAATGGTGTTTTCTGAATAACAACGAGTGCCCCAAGTACGCATACGACTAGGAGAAATGTAACTTAAGTTAGGTGTAAGTCTTCAATAAAAGACTGATTTGATTAATTGTTTCTTATAAATGGATGTGTCACACGTTGCATGTCATCTATGTCAATCTAGTGACCAACTCGACTATGTCTTCAGAGGTGTCATTGACAATGCGCTTGATGTTGGAAATGCACCGCAAAAGAATTTTTTTCTGATCGTGGCTTGAAGTCATCTTGGTTTTAAGTGTCTCAATCTTCGACTGGCACTTCTGGGTCTAATTTTACTTACTGCCTAAGAAAGATCGGTCAATATACAAGTGTGGCGAACTATCTTAGAAAGTCTCTCTAGGCACTGAGACACCACCAAGATCACGTCTGGAAGAAAGCCAGGAGAGACGGTATTACTTTGATGCAGATGAGCTCAGAAATTGATCCTCAGTATAAGGTTAGTAGGACTCAAAGAAATTCTGTTGATCCATATGATAATTGGTGGCTTTACAAATTTCGACACCTCTAGAGTCTAGTCTAACAAATCATGTTTCGTTGTCTACGATATAAACAAGATGAGATAGATATTCTCTTAACGCGAAAGATTATGATGGACGTTCGCAGAAAGCTTACAATTTTATGCCTAAACAATGTCAGGACATTGACAAGGAAAGTACCTGTTTCCAGAGCAGACATACAAAATAGTTAAAACAGTCGCCTAGTGTTCGGAAAAACTATTCGCTAAATTGCGACTTTAGTTCTGCTTTATCCATGCACATACGCAAGTGGTTGCATTAATTCCAAAACCTGTTGCATGGGAATTTTACACAAGTTGATTGTAATTAAAATTAATCGCAAAAAATGCATATTTTTATGTAAATAAAAGCTTTTCTTGGAACTCTTCGTACACTCACACCGCCAAACGTTTCGTACCTCAAACTTGGATTTGAAATATCCACCTTTTCTTGGGCTGTATGGTATAAAGTTCATGTATATCGCAACTTATTTCAAAAAAAAAACCAAACTTATTCTAGAAAATAACAGTGAACTCGTAAAGTGTATTTACCTTCAATAATTGCAATACAATAGCCGGAAGTGGTAGCAGTATCGGGAACAATTACGCGAACAGAATATGCAATTTCATCTCCTAGACTGTCTTTGGATTGATTTTTAATTATTTTCAAGAAAAAAAAACCGCACTTTCCCACTACTAGTGAAATCTGTAAAAACTTGCTTTTGCCTCGGTGCAGCTGCTTTTATAGCCCGACAGGCTACTCGTACTGCAACTGGCTTTTCAGTCTTTGCCATCAAGATATTGGAAACATTTTATCACATCAATCACAGTTCCCGGACGGGGTAAAGCTTTGGGTATATTTCTTATAGAAGTTTGTAAATTTTCTTGGGCTTCGTTGTTTTTTGTAATTCTATCTAGATTTGGTTAAATTTTTGCAACATTTTACATTTGCCTAATGCAGAGCTAGTGTAGAAATACTGTACCTTGTCGTTTCCAGAAGTAGACGCAGAAGTTAACCTCAAGTACCATCGGCGATTCTCACTAAGGAATTGGGCTGAAAATTTGTTTGAGATTTTGTTCGCATGCGTTGAAAATGTGGAAGAAAGCCTACTCTTGTTCCCTCCTGAGAGCAGGGCGGTCAGAACATGTTTCACCTTAAAAAAAATGTTACGCATACGCCACCGAATCAGACACGCACAGCTACACTCGCGTGACCCATTTTAAGTCGGGTTCTGTGTTCCTAGGCACAAACTTCCCTAACTGATGCCTCGGTATGAATAGATTGAACTGAAAAGCAAAAAAAAAAAAGTTGCGTATACGCCACCGAACCAGATACGCACATCCTGAATCTACACTCTCGTGACCCATTTTAAGTCAGGTTCTGTGCATCCTAGGAACAAGCTTGCCTAACTGATGCCTCGGGATGAGCAGACAGAACTGAAAAGCAAACAAAAGTTCCGTATACGCCACCGAACCAGATACGCACAGTCTGAGTCTACATTCTCGTGACCCATTTTAAGTCAGATACTCTGGTTCTGTGGACCTGAGGCACATAGTAGCTTGCCTCGGTATGAGCAGAATGCATAGAAAAATGTCCAACCAAAGACTCTATATAACAAAAAAAAAATTCTTTAGAGCATCGACCTCAAGATACAGTCCCACTTGTCCCACGATATCTACAAAATAATCGGGAGAAGCAATTAAAGACAGAAGCAATGTGAAGAAACTCACCACACCAGATTAGTGCGACATTACTTGATGTTCTCAGCTCAATCAGCGCTCATCTGTAGTGGCTTTCGGTTGTATTCCCATCCGATTCTTTCCCAATCCATAGAATTTAATTGCTATCGCAGCTGAATACGACACTCGAGCCGTATAACCTCAATCGGATTCAACAAAAACAAAACAGCAACTGGGAAAACCCAACGACAAGCGGTTTCATCTACGTATCTCAGCGTCCACAATGGCTAGCATGTTTTTCAACTTTGTTTTGGCTATAACAGCTTTAGCCGCATCAGGTGTATGCTATCAGTAAGTGTTGTTTACATTTCCAAGATTCGTAATTGTCTGACCAAGACGTATGATTCGCAGAGTTTCGAGGCCAGCTTGGGTCTATAGCTGTCGAGCGGGGAAGTGCATTAAAACTCCTTTTGATGATGACGAGGGTAGTCAAAGCTTGTCAGTGTGCCAAATGCTTTGTGGCAATGAAATCGGAACCTTATGGCCTAAGCCAACAGGTGCTGTGAAACGCGGAGACAACGTAATGAAGATCGACCAAAGCAAGATTAGGTTTGAACTCACACCAAGGCCAATACGCGATAGCCTTTGGGAGAAGATCAAGGCCCGATTCATCGAAAAAATCGATAAGAAAACTCGCGACTTGGCTTTGGAAGGAGGAGTACCATTGGTTGTAAGGGTTCACCTAGAGGAGTTAATGGGAGAAATACCCAAGCTTTCGTATGACACGAATGAGAGTTATATGTTGAAGGTGACGAAAGGGAGGACGAAGGTTTTCGCAGATATTACAGCCCAGTCATTCTTTGGTGCTAGGCATGGCTTGGAGACGTTGTTGCAGTTGTTGCATCGTGTATGATGATGCTGGAGGAGTGCTTCAGATTCTGGTTGATACAGAGATTAGTGACGCTCCGGTGTATAAGCATCGTGGAGTTCTGTTGGACACTGGGAGAGTAGATTTTGGTGTACTCACTGGGAGAGTAAGTGTAACGATACTGTGGCTTTGCCTGATTCAAACTCAGTTACGCTTTTCTTATAGACGGCATGGCGATGAGTAAGCTGAACAACTTCCACTGGCACATGGTCGATTCGAATAGTTTCCCCCTTGTGGTGAAGTCGCACCCGGACTTGCACAGACTAGGTGCGTATTCACCGGGACAAATCTACACTCGCGAGGACATTCGTGAGGTGGTGGCATATGCTCTAGTCAGGGGTATACGTGTCATACCCGAATTCGATGGACCTTCACATGCCGGTGAAGGCTGGCAAAACGAGAATGTGACAGTTTGCTTCAATGCCCAGCCATGGCAGACATTTTGTAATCAGCCGCCGTGTGGTCAATTCGATCCCACAATTGACGCATTGTACGACGTATTGGAGGATGTTTATCAAGAGATATTTGAGTCCTTCTATCCGAATGTGTTCCACATGGGAGGCGATACAGTGTCCGTCTCGTGTTGGAAATCTAGTAGCTCCATCCTTCAATGGATGAAGGACAAAGGTTGGGGTGCAGAAAACCACTATTTCATCAAACTCTGGGGACACTTTCAAACTAAGGCACTGGCCAGATTCGATAAGGTATCGGCTGACAAGAAAGTTAAGATTATTTTGTGGGCAGGCGAGTTAGCATCAGCGCCTTTCATTGATGAGTACCTCGATAAGTCTCGGTATATCATACAGACTGTGTGGAATGAAGGCCAAGCGAATACTCGAGAAATTCTAGACCGTGGCTTTAGAGTGATTGGATCAGGATTTGATTTGTTCATCAAAGGAGGCACCACAGATTGGATTGGAGAGGAAAAAGGTGACGGTTGGCAAAAGTTCTATGAATATAGGCCGGACACTGTATTTGGACGTCAGAATGATCAGGTCTTAGGATCGGAAGCTGTGGTGTGGTCTGAACAAATTGACGAATTCACTTTAGATGGCTTACTCTGGCCAAAGGCTAGTGCGTTGGCTGAAAGGCTATGGTCTAATCCAAAAGCAAGTTGGCAGGACGCCGTCGTGCGGTTGTTGATTCATCGGGAACTTTTATCAGAAAATAGTATAGGGGCGGAGGCTGTACAACCGGAGTGGTGTGTGCGAAATCAAGATCAGTGTTTGAAGAATGACTTTGACTGAAGAAGTTTTAGTGTTTGTCAGCATGTTGTACATTTGAATAAATAAAGCAATTGAAATGTGTAACGAAACACCTAAAGTCATAGTATCTGCCCGTTACATCTCCTCCCTTAGCTTTGAACAAAAAACTTAACCAAAAAATGTAAAGAGGATGATTTAGACTTTGGCGCACTCAGTTGGCCGGTATTTAGCGTTTCGGAAGAAGTTGGGTATACAGAGGTCAAGAATGAATAAATCTCTTGGCGCACTTCAGATCCAATATCGTCTCATATCTCCTCTCCCTTAGCGTTTTGGGTCAAATGGATGAAATTGAACAAAAAACTTAACCAAAAAACGTAAAGAGGATGATTTAGACTTTGGCGTACTCAGTTGGCCGGTATTTAGCGTTTAGGAAGAAGTTGGGTATACAGAGGTCAAGAATGAGAAAATCTCTTGGCGCACTTCAGATCCAATATCGTCTCATATCTCCTCTCCCGTAGCGTTTGCGTCAAATGGACGAAATGAAACAAATAACTTAACTCTCATGATTTAAACTTTGTTGCACTCAGATGGCTGCTCTGCAACTGCTGTCTCGCTGTGCATAGAGCTGGCAGATAAGTTTTTACCAAAAAATTGTGTGAAAAAAAAAAATACGCATACGCCACCGAACACATCCCCAAGTTATGCCTGTAGCACATCTCAAATCGGAGAGGAGCACGAAGTCTCTCGATCCAATTCTTTTGTGGAGTACCACAGGGAAAAATGCTATCAAAACAAAACGGAAAAAAAACTTTTTCACACAAAATACAGACTGCCAATCGAAATGATGAGAATCAAAAAGAGGAAACATCTTGCAATATGCGTGTTAATTTTGTTCGCGTTTTTAGTGGGAAATAAGGCAAGTGAGTGATGAATTAAAGGCCAAAATAAGTGTCAGTGAGAGAATTTGTAGAAATTAAGGAAAATATTTAAATTTTTTCAAAGTATTCGATGTAAACTTGCAGCAAATTGAGGAACAAACAATGGCTAGTCTGCTAGGAAACTTCGAAGCTATAACGGGTGGAATATCACTTCGTCGCATAGCAAAGTCCCAGTCAGCGAACATGGTTCAGTAACAATTTCCATTGACTTTAAATATATTTGGCAGGAAATTGCTAACAGCTACTGATTAATTGCATAAATGCGGCTTTAATTGCCCACGTGAAGTTGTAACAAGCGAAAGGTGTCGTTTTCTATGAATAGAAAGCATAGGCCAGACATAAATGTGGCGTCTTAATAGAAAATCCATTTGATTAAATGATAGAATGTCATTAACCTTTTGGCCACACTTGCCTGATTCTTCAATTCTTCGAACAATAAAATCCTCTTCTCGTAAACAATCATCGACGACGTCAATCTCATTTCCATAGCAAGACAGAGAACGAGCGCCACTTTTGTTTTCAAAGATTTATGTAAATACTTACAAGTGTCAGTCATGTCATCAAGTGCGAAACACACTCTGCAAGCCGGTATTTTATTGACAAACTGGACAAATTAAAACACAAACAATGTTGAACCTGAAATATCCCCACTTTTGGTTATAACGTGTGAATTAAACAAAACAGCCCGTCGTTCAGGCCCAAACTTCGTATCTCTTCGATAAGTATGGTCTATAAGTACGCATCCCAAGCCAGCTAGTCTAATTTGTTGATTTGAGTGCTGAACACATCTCTGACTGAAACGTTGGCTTACCCTGCAAATAATATTGAACAATAAATTCAATCTGAACTTGTTTAGTGAACATAACTTCCAAGCGCGTGGACTTAAATATTCAATCATAGACCGAGTGTGGTGGGCATAAAATCGCCAAAGATGTTTGCCTTCAGATTGATAATCCTTACGGTGGCTGTTGTAGCTCCAGCAGTATGTCATGAGTAAGTGTTTGTTATTCACCAATAGAGGTCCACACTCTCAGGATATGTGCAAGCATTAGTCGAGTTCCACTAGTAGCACGACATCCACAACTGGCCCTTTTGGAAGTTCAATGAAGTGGCACTCCAAACAACCAGAAGCACATGAAACGCCAAAATTTTTGGATAATTTACATTTAATGGCAATGCGATCGATATTTCCGAACACATAACCAAAATACAAATGCACACCTTTTTGTAATTATTTCTCATTTAACAGAGCGCTACTATTCTGGAGCTATGACTGTCAGGAAGGCCAGTGCATTAAGGTGAAATTGAATGCGGATAACGTAGCAAGGGCTGTCGGTCTATCAGCTTGCAGACTGTACTGCGGTGATGTCCTGGGAACATTGTGGCCAAAACCCACCGGCATTGTTAAGATTGAAAAATATGCTGTGCCGATCCGAGCGAAAATCAAATACCACATACCATCCCACGCGAATGTCGAACCACTTTGGCGTGTGAATAAGAGACGATTCAAATCCCAGATTGATTCGAAGATCCCAGATCCAACGCTTCTCCGTAATGAGGGCAAAATCCTAACAATCAAGATTCTAGTTAATCAAACCGCCCTGGAGGCAGCAAAGCGTCCATCACTGCGGTACGATACAGACGAGAGTTATTCCCTGGAAATAAACAATTTGAATAATGACGTCTTTGCTGAGATTAAAGCACGGTCCTTCTTTGGAGCAAGGCATGGTCTGGAGACACTCTCGCAGTTGATTGTTTACAATGAGATACGGCAGGAGATCCTGATCCTTGGTAAGGCTGAGATAACAGACGCGCCGGTATACAAACACCGTGGAGTGCTGCTGGACACAGGCAGAAACTACTTCAGTATGAAGTCGATTAAGAGAACTATTGGTAAGATGGGTGCATGGATTCCTTTGATGCCTACTTTATGATTTTTTTGCAGATGCTATGGCAATGAGCAAGTTGAACACATTCCACTGGCATATTGTCGATGCAACCAGCTTCCCGTTGGTAATCAAGTCTCAACCCGACTTGCATATGATTGGAGCGTATTCCCCCCACAAGATCTACACCCACGAAGACATCGTCGATCTGGTTGATTACGCACGAGCTAGAGGAGTTCGCGTTTATCCAGACTTCGATGCTCCCGGCCATGCTGGTGAGGGTTGGCAAATCAAAAACATGACAGTTTGCTTCAAACAACAACCATGGAAGTACTATTGTCCACTGCCACCTTGTGGGGAACTCGATCCGACAAATGAAGATGTGTACCCCGTTCTGGAGGACATCTATCGGGAGATTTTCGAAATATTCGATCTAGATGTGTTCCACATGGGTGGATCGCAAGTGATACTAAAATGCTGGCAGGAGAGCAACGACATTCGCGACTGGATGTTGCATCAAGGTTGGGGTCTTGAAAAGAGTGACTTCATAAAGCTGTGGGGTTACTTCCAGGCGAAGGCTTTGAATAAAGTCGATAAGGTCTCCCACAAGGACAAAGTTCCGATAATTCTGTGGTCAAATGAGTTGTCACAAGCGCCCTACATTAACGAATATATCGACAGTTCTCGGTACATCATACAGGCGACAACTATCAAGGGATCCGGTGAGATTAGCGATGTTCTGCAAAATGGCTATCGAGTGATCTTATCGAATTATGATGCTCTGTTCCTGGATTGCGGCTTTGGTAACACAGTTGATGCTGGTAATAACTGGTGTTCGCCCTACATCGGTTGGCAGAAGATTTATGAGAATCGACCAAAGGAGATCGCTGGCGTCAATACTCATTTGATTCTGGGTGCGGAAGCAACTAATTGGGGAGAACAACTGGACGAGCACACAGTGGATGCAAGATTCTGGCCACGGTCCAGTGCGTTGGCCGAGCGAATGTGGTCAGATCCGGATGAGAATTGGCGAGCAGCTGAGGCACGAATGTTGGTGCATCGGGAACGATTGGTGCAGAATGGTATAGCGGCGGAGGCTATTCAACCTGAATGGTGTTTGCAGAACCAAGATGAGTGTCCTAGATTGTGATAGAGAAGAATAAAACAAAGCTGCCACAAGTGTGTTTGTTTTCTTTTTCTATAGCTATAGCACTTCAAAGCATACAGATACGAGTGGTTGTATTGTTTTACAATCTCGCTTTGAACTCGCATGTTAAAGGTTCTCCATTTATCCTCTCTAAATGCTAGAAGTTTACTCGAATGCATTCGCAAACCAGGTGTAGCTCTCGAGAGCTGTAGCGAACTCCATTTGTTTTGTCCACTCGATGTAACAGCAGTGTATTTTCTGTTTTATCTTTGTTTTTCCAGATATCCTACACAGGCGAACACAATGAATCCGTTGAGATCCGAGTAAGATTGATCCCTCCTGATGGTTGTTGCAGTCATGTCCTTTACCTAAACTAGCCTACAGTCCTGCTCTGTGTGAAAACATTTTAGCCCCCGAATCGAGTATGTACGCAACAAGCACTTACCCTGAACTGTCAATTGGACCCACGAGTATTTTTGACAGACTAACACAGTCAAAAGCGGAGCGCAATGGAGCGTCAGCGGAGCATTAGCGGAGTAAACAAATTTACTAGATTATCTCTAAAAGGTGTGAGAGGTGTGTGATGTTCCACTGAACTGTGATTGGAAAACTCAACAAAAAAAATTTCTGAAAGAAAGTTCGTCAGAATGATACGCACTTCTTTTGCTTTCACTGGTATCAGTCGTAGCCCTTGATGGAGCACTGTCAATGTATCTCCTTATCCGCACTGTTGGAATGTATTAAACGCACTAAGTAGCCGATAGTGTTCTTCGGACTATTTTTGATTTAGACTTACTAACAGCACAACAAAAGGACGAGAATGGAACACTGAAGTTGCAATTAGACTCACAAAGTCTTTTAAGCGATAATCCGCTTCCACTCGAATATTATTCTGGGAATTCCACACCAATTATCTGCGCAACTACATTTGATTGGAAGTTCGTGCTATTTTTACAATAATTCGTGGGTTATCGCCTAATAAATATTATTTCTAGTCAGTGCGGACTAAGTCTTAGTCTAAGCGCAAGTATGTAGAAAAGAGCTGTGTGAATGAGAATAACAAGTACCTCACTATGTCTTTTCGAGCATTTCAAACGTGTGAGTTCTGACAGAAGAAGAAGGGTTTTTATTGCTCCTATCACGCCCTAGTTTTGAATTTAGATTATGAGTAGAGGTGGGAGCAAGTCCCCTTACTTTTTCGGCTACTTCGTACGCATTCAGCAAGACTATTCATTTATTTTCAACTCATGTGATACCACAATTGAATAGAACAGTCGCAGCTTAAATAAGTTTCTCATGCTTTCAGATGTATGATAGAACTCCCGAAGGATATTTTAGCTTTCCAATTCTTCTGCTGACATCGACTGAAGGGATTTGTAGATCTGAGGTTGCTTGCATGTCTAGGTTGCTTGCATGTCTATGGAGGACAATGTTGTTCCTTCTTGGTAGGAAACCCAGAGCTAAAGAATGAATGCTGCCCTTCACCTATGATAACAAATGTTTCACCACAAAAGCAAACAATAGAACAACAAAATTTTTGAAGTGAGTACATCTCTATTTTATTGGTTTTTCTAAATTTCAGTATTTAGGACACTCATCTTGGTTCTGCAAACACCATTCGGGCTGAACAGCCTCCGCCGCTATACCATTCTCCACCAATCGTTCACGATGCACCAACATTCGTGCCTCAGCTGCTCGCCAATTTTCATCAGGATCTGACCACATTCGCTCGGCCAATGCACTCGATCTTGGCCAGAATCTTGCATCCACTGTACCCTCGTCGAGTTGCTCGGCCCAATTCGCTGTTTCCGCGCCCAAAATCAAATGAGACTTATTGCCTGCAATCTCCTTCGGCCGATTCTCATAGATCTTCTGCCATCCGTTGTATGGGGAACACCAATTGTTACCATCTTGAACGGTATTCGCAAAGCCACAATCCAAAAACAGCGGATCAGCATTCGTTAAAATCACCCTGTAGCCCTTTTGAAGAGCATTACTGATCTCTATGGATCCCTTGGGTGCAATCGTCTGTATGATGTACCGGGAATTGTCGACATATCCCACCAACCTGTCTGCCCACAAAATTATTGGAACCTTTTTATTCTGAGAGACTTTATCTACTTTAGCCAAAGCTTTGGCCTGGAAATAAGCCCACAGCTTCATGAAATCTTTCTCTTCAAGACTCCAACCTCGCTGCAGCATCCAATTGCGAATCTTTTCGCTGTCCCTCCAACATCCGAGCGTCACCATCGATCCACCCATGTGGAACACGTCTAAATCGAATGATTTGAAAATCTCCCGATAGATGTCCTCCAACACAGAATACACTTCTTCGTTTGTCGGATCGAGTATACCACAAGGCGGGAACTGGCAGTGGTACTTCCATGGTTGGATATTAAAGCAAAGTGTCATGTTTTTGCCTTGCCATCCCTCACCAACGTGGGCCGGAACATCGAAATCTGGATAGACGCTAACGCCTCTAGCTCGGCCGTACGAAACGATTTTGGAAATGTTCTTGGCAGTGTAGATCTTCTGAGGAGAATACGCTCCACTCATATGCATGTCAGGGTGGGACTCAAGAACCAATGGAAAACTGGCCGTATCCACCATATGCCAGTGGAATCGATTCAATTTACTCATTGCCATGGCATCTGCAAAGAAATCCATCAAGGAACCATCTAACTGATACCCATGTCTTACCAATAGTCCTCTTAATCGAGTACAAGCTAAAGTAGTTCCTCGCTGTATCCAGCAATACTCCACGGTGTTTGTAAACCGGTGCATCAGTTATCTGTGCCTCCCTGAGGATTACCAGTTTGTGACGAATCGTGTCATAAACAATCAACTGCGACAGTGTCTCTAAGCCATGCCTTGCTCCAAAGAAGGAGTTCGCTCTAATCGTAGCTAGAACTTCACTATCCGAATTAGTAATACTAAGCGCATAGCTCTCGTCTGTGTCGTATGTGAGCGATGGAATCTTTTCCCCCTCCGAGGGAGTTTGGCTATTATCAATAAAAACGTTGAGTGTCCTCCCTTCATTGTGCAGAGGCGATTCGTCTGGTATCTTTGAATCAATCTGCGACCTAAATCGTTTTTTATTCACTTTCCAAAGTCGTTTGACATTCTGGTTGGTTGGTATGTGAAATTTTACTTCATTTCGGATCGTTAGGAGTCTTTGTCCAATCTTAACAGTGCCAGTGGGCTTTGGCCACACTGTTCCCAGTTTACCACCGCAGCATAGCCGGCAGGTCGAAAGCCCAACAAGTCCGTGTAAGTTATTTGGATCCAACTTCACTTTGATGCATTTGTTTTCACGACATGTGTAGCCCCAGTAGGGTAGGGTTCTGGATGAATAAACAAATTAAATTTTGTTGTTAAATTGAATTCATTTCAAGCCACATGCTTAACAGTATTCGACAATTAACAATGACAACACTCGTATCTTACTGATCCCTTTGTCCCGAGACTACTATTGCCAGTGTAAGGATAATCCACTTCAAGTTAAGCATCTTTCAGATATTTTGACAGTTTGATTCGGGAAAGTATCTCTTTATCTGTACTCGTTCCACACTATTAGACTCTCCCTTGAATACTGACTTCCAGTACTTCACTCTAATGAAATATATTTGGATTAGTGAGGCTACTAACAGCAGCAATATTTGAATGACACCAAGTTAGGCGCCATGCTGTCCCGCAGTCGAAAGAAATTCTGTGAATTTCCTATCAATTTTCTTCGGAACCCCATCTGCTTCCCGCTTGTCTAACATTATGAGGCTTTCTAATTTCTTAGAAAATTTGTTTCATTATTGGTGTTCGCATTCTAGTTTCAGATTAAATGCAGTCTGCGACACACTAGTTTGACGTGGAAAGCTTGCTTGTACTAATCATAATGCATTGGAGAGGAGCGATTACGTAGAGATTAACCAGAAAGGAAATACTTGTTCCGTGGAAAAGTGGTCTTCTTGTAAAGTTTATGGAAAATTCTATTGTGCATGCTCGTAGCTAAATCAATGATTACTTATGGAATGGCCTGGATCAGCCCCTAATACATGACTCTATCGAATCTATCGCTGGGGAAATGCAAGCAAGTGGCACAGAAAAACGCTATACTCAGTGCTATCAAACCGTTCTTTCCATGACAAATCTAACCCGGCTATCTCGAAACTATTCCCTCCTCATTCTCTCTAAGAGTCCAGTATTCTCCACCTGCACTCTGAGTAGCAACAAAATTGCATCCATGAGCCTTTACCATAAAGTCAGACGTGTAAAAGGCTTGTCTCGTTAGAGGTTTATCAAAGCTCGCACAGGATTCGACTCCACTCTCAAACAAACCCAATGTTGGTAGTCAAATAGAATCTCTTCCCACGACCTCGCACCATTGTACAAAGGTCTTCGTTGTGATTTTTCAAAACCAGCTTAGACATACTACTCCTGCAGAAACTATGGGTTTGCACAGGCCAGTCATGCCATATCCATGGCTTTTACCTGTGCCGTTCTTAATTCGAGCCCTGCTTTACTGTCCTCTGACAGGCCACTATCTGGTTTGAGCTCTTGCAAACGTCATCCTTGCAGTCAAGATGTCTAAAAAATAATGTCATCAACCACCTTACCACCTCAGCCCTATGTTTCTTCCAGACAGACCTACCTGAATCATATCAGAGTTTACTACAAAAAAGCGAAGGCGAAAGAATGCAACCTTGTAGTACTCCGCAACGAATTTCAGACTACCATTGCGACGGGTTTTCTGGTGCATAACTCCGGCTTTACGTCCTCGTCATACCTAATCCCGATTCAGGCAACCAAAGGCCTTCTGGAAATCGGTGATACCCAAATCTAGCCACGCATTGTTCAATGTAAGCTTATCTGTTTCTTGTCGAGCTTTGAATCAAGATTTTCTATCAAAAGATCCAGAATGTGTTGCTCACTTGAACTTGCATCCAAATCGCTGTTGCCTAAGTGTGTAACGTTTCCGCCACTTGGCCAACTGTTCCTCTGTAGAGGGTCTTTATGTTTCTGGTAATCTTTTCTTAGAACAGTACTCGTGTTTGTAAAGTTATGAAAGAGCCGGCTTTATACAAATAATCACACAGCAAAGTCAGCGAAAGTATTTCAAACTGTTCTGAGAATTACAATTGAAATGAAATCAAAGCGGTTATCACCTTTTTCCTCGGATCTACAGCTACTACAGCAGTCGTTTGCTTGGGTGTCTATATAAAGAACAGTGGCTCTGCAAACCAGTGAGTTAATAGAAAGTCAGTTCCATCACAAATGTGGGCTGCACTGGAGTCGCCGCTCTAGAAATCCTGGGATTATACTTGGCGACGTTTAAGTACAAAGAGGACACAATGTAGCGTGGCAAATATTTCCAAAAGCTAGTTGCAAGGATTCTGTAATCCGCAAATCTTTACTTCTCTCATGTAGACAGCAGTTTGTTTCCCTAGAAGTCCTACTTAACCTCAAAGGGGCCCAAAGACAGACTGGACAGTCAACACTGAAAGAGATTTTACCAACCAAATCTAGGTGATGGCTCTGGAATAAGAAACAACAGGATGAACTTTTGATTTCTTTATTTCTCGATGAACTACAATTTTGGACACTCATCCTGATTCTGCAAACACCATTGGGGTTGAATAGCCTCCGCCGCTATACCATTCTGCACCAATCGTTCCCGATGCACCAACATTCGTGCCTCAGCTGCTCGCCAATTCTCATCCGGATCTGACCACATTCGCTCGGCCAACGCACTGGACCGTGGCCAGAATCTTGCATCCACTGTGTGCTCGTCCAGTTGTTCTCCCCAATTAGTTGCTTCCGCACCCAGAATCAAATGAGTATTGACGCCAGCGATCTCCTTTGGTCGATTCTCATAAATCTTCTGCCAACCGATGTAGGGCGAACACCAGTTATTACCAGCATCAACTGTGTTACCAAAGCCGCAATCCAGGAACAGAGCATCATAATTCGATAAGATCACTCGATAGCCATTTTGCAGAACATCCCTAATCTCACCGGATCCCTTGATAGTTGTCGCCTGTATGATGTACCGAGAACTGTCGATATATTCGTTAATGTAGGGCGCTTGTGACAACTCATTTGACCACAGAATTATCGGAACTTTGTCCTTGTGGGAGACCTTATCGACTTTATTCAAAGCCTTCGCCTGGAAGTAACCCCACAACTTTATGAAGTCACTCTTTTCAAGACCCCAACCTTGATGCAACATCCAGTCGCGAATGTCGTTGCTCTCCTGCCAGCATTTTAGTATCACTTGCGATCCACCCATGTGGAACACATCTAGATCGAATATTTCGAAAATCTCCCGATAGATGTCCTCCAGAACGGGGTACACATCTTCATTTGTCGGATCGAGTTCCCCACAAGGTGGCAGTGGACAATAGTACTTCCATGGTTGTTGTTTGAAGCAAACTGTCATGTTTTTGATTTGCCAACCCTCACCAGCATGGCCGGGAGCATCGAAGTCTGGATAAACGCGAACTCCTCTAGCTCGTGCGTACTCAACCAGATCGACGATGTCTTCAGGGGTGTAAATCTGTCGCGGAGAATATGCTCCAATCGTGTGCAAGTCAGGTTGAGATTTGATTACTAATGGAAAGCTGGTCGTATCGACTATGTGCCAGTGGAATGTGTTCAACTTGCTCATTGCCATGGCATCTGGAAAGAAATCATAAAGTACACATCAGTGGATCCCTACTTCAGTCTTACCTATGGTCCTCCTAATCGACTTGATACTGAAGTAGTTCCTGCCAGTATCGAGCAGCACTCCTCGATGTTTGTAAACCGGTGCATCAGTTATTTCCGCCTGACCGAGTATCAGGATTTCGTGACGCAACTCGTCATAAACAATCAACTGCGAGAGTGTCTCCAGACCATGCCTGGCTCCAAAGAAGGACTTCGCCTTGATTTGAACGAGGACATCGTTATTCAGGCTGCTTATATCCAGGGAATAGCTCTCGTCTGTGTCGTACCGGAGTGATGGACGCTTTGCTGCTTCCAGGGCGGTTTGATTAACTAGAATCTTGATTGTTAGGATTTTGCCCTCATTACGGAGAAGCGTTGGATCTGGGATCTTCGAATCAATCTGGGATTTGAGTCGTCTCTTATTCTCACGCCAAAGTGGTTCGACATTCGCGTGCGATTGTATGTTGTATTTGATTTTCGTCCGAATTGGTAAAATTGTTTGTCCAATCCTAACAATCCCGGTGGGTTTTGGCCACACTGTTCCCAGCTGACCACCACAGTATAGTCGGCAAGCTGGTAAACTGAGAATAGTACGTGAATTTTCCGCATCTAACTTCACTTTAATGCATTTGCTTGCACGGCAATCGTAGCCCCAGTAAAGTAGTGCTCTGCGGGATGGAAAACAATCAAAGTTTGCAGTTAAAAGAATGGACTTACAAACTCTTACTCGTGACAATCTGATGGGACTACTATTGCCAGTGCAAGGATAATCCATTTTAAGGCTAACATCTCCTGTGTGTTACTTCGACACTGCTGTCAATCTGTGATGGAAATCACTGTTTCGGTTTCGAACTGCGTTCTGTGACTGAACTGGTAAATAGCTACTCCAGTCTAGTCGACACAATCTCGTTTTACTCGCGCGTTATCGCTAGAGCATATGTACTTGGATGAATATTTTCGAGCAACCAAATCTTCTTATCGTGCGGCGCACATTGCTCCTTGACTGATTCAAGACACGTATTTCTGAGAACCTATCAATAGTTGGGGACTTTTGTTTGGATAGTTGATTGCTTCGACTGTAGAGTATAGAAAGAGTTCTTTCTTCATGAATGGTATCTCCATGAAAAGACTTGATCCCTATCGGTAGGTCCATTCATGTGATAAAGAACTTCGTCGAATCTCATACATCGAATACACTGGCGATGCATGGGTACTCTCTGCAGACGTGGAATGACCTGGCTGGAGTCGAACTCATCAGCTCAATGATAAAGGCTTTCCTGGACAACCGAAGTGAATATATTCAGCAAAATCGACAAAGCAAAGCTAGACTTTGGGATGTTATCCAAAGGTATTGACGAATTAATGCAATAACCTTAGCGATAGATACATTCCTAGTAGCCTCTAGTAGCCTTAAGAGAAAAATTTGAAACAATCAAGGGATAGGTGACCTAACCAGACAGCTATGAACTTTGAGGTACAAAAAAAGTCAATGCCGCTCTTCAACCCTGTTTTATTACATTACCGTCCAAATCTTGATTCACACACTCTCTGACCAATTTGGCCATTTCTTTATTA
The DNA here is from genome assembly GCA_963583995.1 of Xylota segnis. Taxonomy (NCBI): domain Eukaryota; kingdom Metazoa; phylum Arthropoda; class Insecta; order Diptera; family Syrphidae; genus Xylota; species Xylota segnis. Next base: position 58,356,431 of record OY757238.1, on the reverse strand, counting down.
TTTCATACAGTGCACTGCCCGGACTCTCCGTTCCAGCCAATTGCCTTGCACCATAAAGCCGATATTCATTCACAAGCTTATTCAGTCTAATACCTTCTTCTATAATTAATTTTGCCGCATTAAGCTGTTTCTCTGGCGGCTTTAATGTCGTAAATGTTCCTATGAATGCTATACTAATGCTGTCTCCGTTGTATCCTTTCGTATGGGCACCTTGTTGATCCCAGCCACGTCCTTCGTACACATTACCATCTCCTCCAATCAGAAAGTTATGTGCTATGTCAGCAAATTCTCGTACCTTCATGTGGAAGTCCTGAATGACTTTAGTGCGATACGTGCACGAAGCCTAGGTGGTAAAGAAATTGAACTGAGATGGACTTTTCATTATAACTGATATTCGGCTTACCGGGGTTGAGCAGTTCTCTGTGGCAGTGTGGTGAATTATCACTCTATGAACTGGGAGGACGAGTTTGTCCAAAGGGTATGTTTCGGGCTCTGCCAACCATGCATCTTTGGTTACTAGTCGTAGAATTCGGCTTTCTGATCATGGAATCAAAAAAAGACAAATTAAGAACGTGAGACACAAAACAAAACTATTGAAATTACCTTCGTTGGAAATATGGAAATTACTGGGCTGGGTTTGAATGGGGCCTTGGTCATCAGTGGTGGTTTTACTAACAGGCTTGGAGTTTGTCCTGGCGATGTACACTCCTATGCGAATAGTAAAAGCGATAGTGCTGACCACTATTGCAATGTAGAGGATTAGATTGTACCGCCTCAATGGGGCGTTGTTTTCATCAATACAATCTGAAAAGAAATGTTTTGGTAGAGTAAGAGGTTTTATGCAGGTTTTACCTTGTACTCGGGAATTACTTTGCGAAATTCTAAGGTGGGTGCGAAAATGAAAACAAATTTTGTATAAGTGGTTTTGGGTTAACACTGCTCATTTGTTTATTGTCAGCGGTTGTCAAGATTCGACTTTCAAACACCAGCGTCCGAGAAACATTGAAGAGTATAAAGGAAACTTCAGAAGCACCTCCACTATTTAGACAGTTCTCGTGTCTAAATTTGAAGAGACAGGAACGAAAGCAGCCACCTACGAAGAGCCTAGAATTCTTTTGCTGAGTAGTCCAACATACTAACTACTTGAGCCAAGGCGATCACTAACTTTTGGGACTTTTAACAAAATATCTTAAGTAAAACCCTATGCAAACTCAAGTGATGAGCTATATAGAATGACTTTAGCATGGTAAGACTGACTGACTAAGCATGGAATCCTTAGTCATTGTTAAATCGAGAGATATCTGGGGACTAAGCAGATCACGGATATGAATAGGAAAGAGGACACTGACTGGAAATGGCCTTCTGACTAGCCTGTTACGATGTTAGGATCATTGAATACAGCAATGGCTCACATGTCTCAGAGGATACTACATATGTATGTAACTCCCTGAAGAAACTGGCTGGCTGGTCAGCAATCAGGCTAAACAATGAAAGTAGCACCCCACAGGACATGTCAGTATACTATTGATACATCTTCCACAGGTCATAGACTACTTGCCCACGGAACACAGCTTCAAAATTAGCTATAAACTTGCGATACCTCACAGAACTGAATAAATTCCAGGTGAAATCCTGTACCAGAACGGGTCCAAAACTGAGGACGGAGTCGGTGCCGGAGACTTCCCAGAAAACTTAGGCATCCATTTCTCCCATACTATTGCAGCATTTTTCAAGCCGAAATCAATGCTATTCGTCAAACAGCTGATTGGCTGGCGGTTAATGCAGTATCAGCATTAGATATTGTCATCCACATCGATGGTCAAGTAGCCATCAAATCTCTCGTATTCAACATTAAGAGATCTAAGGCAGTCTTGACCAATAATCAGCTTAACCAATACAGTACCGCTAAACTGCTCCGGCCAACCCTAAACGAAACAAGAAAGAAACTCTCTATAGAAAGAAATCCTCAAAGACTGGGCATCCCCTATAAGACGTTCTGCAGACGTTGTATGGACGAAGGTGACCAGTAGTCACCGCCAATGCCCAGTACTTGCCAATATCAGGAAGGCTACACTAGGTGAATACCTTTTCAACGATCTCAACGATCTAAGCACCGCCTGCACGGCTAAGATTGACGGATGATTCGCACCGTAAGACACGGCAGTACAACGGACCGTCTATGGGCTAAGTCCATCCTTATCGAGGGCCGGGCTAAACACATCCTAAACTAAAGTAGAGTACACACTATTAGTCCGTGCCCACGGTCTACACTGAAGAGCTTTCACAAATACAAATTTTTTGGGGGAACAGGTCTGTAGAACCTAAGACCTAGCTTTTCACAACCGTTCGTGTTATCCGTGTTATATTCTTTACACGAATGGAAGGGGCCTACTTGATAATGCCGTGTCCGAAGGACAATTTGTTATTTGAGAAGTTTTTCATGACAGTTGTACTCTCGGATGTTTGTCGGACGCTCGCACGGTGGGTCCTGGAAAACCCTTTATTGTGTCTTGGCACATTCGAGGTTCGAATCCCTTGCTTCGTAGTCCAACACACTAACCACTTGAGCCAAGGCGCACACCTGAATTTGGGTAGACGAATTGCATAGTTTTATGGTTTTATGGCTTTCCAGTTCAGACCATTGTCACACCCTTGCGTGTACTCTACTTAAAGTTTGTATCTTGTATAGCGCCATTATAATTCCTATTGTCTTATGAAAACCTTTGAGAAATTTTTGGAGTAAAAACTTTAACACAAGGTGTCTTTTATTCGAGGTGGCTAGAGCATGCAAAGCAGGGAAAAAAGGGCCCTCAACCAATGCGAAGTAGATCGGTATTGCAACTGAAGAGGATTTTTGATTGAGGCCCAGAGTCGCATTGAAACTATAGCGCCATCTATGTATGCATGTCATCAACATAAATTCGAATCAAATATACTTTACAACTCTTTCTTTTATAATGTCTGTATATTGACAAGTGGTTAAGTAGGATTTCAGTTGTAATTTCTAATTTCCTACACAACTTGCAATGTAAATGCCGAACGGCATTGGACTTGACACTTACGAACCGTAGATTATAGAGAGATCAACTTAACGCAAATGAACTGGGAAAAGAAATCGATTACGTATTTATTTATAATTAATTAAATGAAATATGTACAGTAATTTACCTTTCATTATATTGGTGATTTGCGCACAGCAAATGCCTCCGATGTTAGCAAATTTATGGGAAGTTTCAAAACGCCTGTGCTTGACTTGATATCGTTTGAGAAGAAAACAAGAAAAACCTATGAATCACGAGTCGTTTGGAATTTGTTTACTGCTTCGTAATGATTAAGTGCTGCTTTGTACACATTAGAATTTTGTTAAACTTTCCCAGCACTCTTATGTTCAAAGTACGTTGGACACTCGGTGGATTCTATTCACTAGATTGCAGCTAGCGCGTTAGCCGATCTCAACGCTATTTCACTCACTGAACTGGAAAAGATTTGTCGATGAGTGTTATATTATATTTTGTACTGAAGTCAGTGCGGTGTTAATTTATTCTGTAGGCATCTCATGTGAAGAGTTGAAAAGATCTAAACAGCATTGCCACATTAGAAAGGAAAAAATCTATGTTGTTTGTTTTCTTGAAGTAAGTTTTCGAGTAGATTTCTTTGAAATCCTTACCTTAGGGTCATTAGGGTGATAGGGCATCAAATTTAAATAAAACAACAACGGTGTGAGATATAAAATTGATTCTGGCTTTATTTTGAAGCCACATTCTTGCCGCCAATAGCGTTTTGAATTAGCTTCAAGTAGTTGGTTTGTTAGCGTAGACTAAGGACTAGAGACAAAATAATCGAGTGATGTCAAGTCTCCTACACAACTTCGAGCCTTGCGTCGCTTGAATGGCTTGTAGCGTCATCTTGTTAGAACCACAGCTCGGATACATCGATGTTGTCTAGCTCTGGTCACAGAAAGTTGGTTAACATCGCTCTATAGCTACCTGAGGCCATTGACGGGCGAATGGGGTCATTGCACACTTGTGGATTGTGTTCGCTTTAATAACACCAATCCTGGTTGTTGACATAGCCGCTGAGCCAAAAATGAGCCTCGTCCGAGAAGATAATACGGATCTCTGACCAACATTTAACTAATTCACGGTCTATGGTCATCAAGTTTGACAATCTTATACAGATGTAGGCCCAAATCTATCCACAAAATAGGCCGGGTTGACTCTCTGGCGATGCCAAATTCAACTGATCGGCGTTGAATGGACACTACTGGGTTTTCATCTATACTGGCCGGTACGGCGGCTATGTTTTCTTCATTTTGCACCAATCTCTATCTGGTTGGTAGCTTAAGCTCCAAAAGAGTGACTCACGCTCAAACTTTCCCACGGTGCGACGAATTACCTGCACACTGAAGCCATGATGACGATCGAGAGTATTTAAATCAGAGACGGAACATTTTTGCAAGTACTGTAAGCATGGAACAATTCATGATAGAATGGCAAATCTTGCTAGGTTGACAGCTGAATGTCATCAATAGCTTTGACAGCTCCTAAAACATAACAATTGGAAAAGTAGCATTGCTATCTGGTCATCCTTTTATAAAAGCTAAGAAGTGGAAACAAAAATAGGTTGCACCTTCAGCTGCCTGCGCCGTATCAAACGTTTGGCCAGCTGTCAGTCTGTCATGTAAATAAAAATTGCTATCTGAATCGATTGTTTTGTTGCGTTTGCGAGGGTTGGTCATCGACATCAGTGCGTAGTTCTTCTCTGGAGGCGAGTTCAACTTTACAACAATAGGCGGGCCGCTGACATACACTTCAGTATCGCGGTTTGCATTGTACTATAGGACAGTTGCAGCGTGTTCTCCAGCGTTATGCGACTTAACAGTCAGTTGTGTCTGTATTCTAAATTCTGCCGAGAAACAGCGACTTTAAAGTCGATCAAGGGGCACTAAGTCTCGGCATCGATTTGGTTGGTCTTTTTCCAGCTTTAGTGTAAAGAAATGATATAAATCGATCTACCAGGTCGAGCTTAGCTGCAGCCTCGAGATGGAAATAGGAAACAGAAAAATTTTCAACCAAAAAATGTGTGAGAAAAAGGGTAGTGTATAGCTTACAAAACTAGACACCCAATCTTGTGAAATCTTTAAATCACACATCTCGGGCTAGGTGTTCTGTTTCTGTGTATTCGAGGCGCAAACTAGCTAAGTTTCAGCCTCGAGATCGATATAGGAAACAGAAAATTTTTCACCCAAAAAATGTGTGAGAAAAAGGGTAGTGTATAGCCCACAAAACTAGACACCCACAATCTTGTGAAATCTTTAAATCACACATCTCGGGCTAGGTGTTCTGTTTCTGTGTATTCGAGGCGCAAACTAGCTAAGTTTCAGCCTCGAGATCGATATAGGAAACAGAAAATTTTTCAACCAAAAAATGTGTGAGAAAAAGGGTAGTGTATAGCCCACAAAACTAGACACCCACAATCTTGTGAAATCTTTAAATCACACATCTCGGGCTAGGTATTCTGTTTCTGTGTATTCGAGGCGCAAACCAGGTAAGTTTCAGAATCGAGAAAGATATAGGAAACAGAAAATTTTTCAACCAAAAAATGTGTGAAAAAAAGAGTAGTGTATAGCCCACAAAGCTAGTCACCCACAATCTTGTGAAATCTTTAAATCACACATCTCGGGCTAGGTGTTCTGTTTCTGTGTATTCGAGGCACAAACAAGCTTAGCTGCAGCCTCGAGATGGATATAGGAAACAGAAAATTTTTCAACCAAAAAATGTGTGAGAAAAAGGGTAGTGTATAGCCCACAAAACTAGACACCCACAATCTTGTGAAATCTTTAAATCACACATCTCGGGCTAGGTATTCTGTTTCTGTGTATTCGAGGCGCAAACCAGGTAAGTTTCAGCCTCGAGAAAGATATAGGAAACAGAAAATTTTTCAACCAAAAAATGTGTGAAAAAAAGAGTAGTGTATAGCCCACAAAGCTAGTCACCCACAATCTTGTGAAATCTTTAAATCACACATCTCGGGCTAGGTGTTCTGTTTCTGTGTATTCGAGGCACAAACAAGCTTAGCTGCAGCCTCGAGATGGATATAGGAAACAGAAAATTTTTCAACCAAAAAATGTGTGAGAAAAAGGGTAGTGTATAGCCCACAAAACTAGACACCCACAATCTTGTGAAATCTTAAAATCACACATCTCGGGCTAGGTATTCTGTTTCTGTGTATTCGAGGCGCAAACTAGCTAAGTTTCAGCCTCGAGATCGATATAGGAAACAGAAAATTTTTCAACCAAAAAATGTGTGAGAAAAAGGGTAGTGTATAGCCCACAAAACTAGACACCCACAATCTTGTGAAATCTTTAAATCACACATCTCGGGCTAGGTATTCTGTTTCTGTGTATTCGAGGCGCAAACCAGGTAAGTTTCAGCCTCGAGATCGATATAGGAAACAGAAAATTTTTCAACCAAAAAATGTGTGAGAAAAAGGGTAGTGTATAGCCCACAAAACTAGACACCCACAATCTTGTGAAATCTTTAAATCACGCATCTCGAGCTAGATATTCTGTTTCTGTGTATTCGAGGCACAAACAAGCTTAGCTGCAGCCTCGAGATGGATACAGGAAACAGAAAATTTTTCAACCAAAAAATGTGTGAGAAAAAGGGTAGTGTATAGCCCACAAAACTAGACACCCACAATCTTGTGAAATCTTTAAATCACACATCTCGGGCTAGGTGTTCTGTTTCTGTGTATTCGAGGCACAAACAAGCTTAGCTGCAGCCTCGAGATGGATATAGGAAACAGAAAATTTTTCAACCAAAAAATGTGTGAGAAAAAGGGTAGTGTATAGCCCACAAAACTAGACAATCGTGTGAAATCTTTAAATCACACATCTCGGGCTAGGTATTCTGTTTCTGTGTATTCGAGGCGCAAACCAGCTAAGTTTCAGCCTCGAGATCGATATAGGAAACAGAAAATTTTTTAACCAAAAAATGTGTGAGAAAAAGGGTAGTGTATAGCCCACAAAACTAGACACCCACAATCTTGTGAAATCTTTAAATCACACATCTCGGGCTAGGTATTCTGTTTCTGTGTATTCGAGGCGCAAACCAGCTAAGTTTCAGCCTCGAGATCGATATAGGAAACAGAAAATTTTTCAACCAAAAAATGTGTGAGAAAAAGGGTAGTGTATAGCCCACAAAACTAGACACATACAATCTTGTGAAATCTTTAAATCACACATCTCGAGCTAGATATTCTGTTTCTGTGTATTCGAGGCGCAAACCAGCTAAGTTTCAGCCTCGAGATCGATATAGGAAACAGAAAATTTTTCACCCAAAAAATGTGTGAGAAAAAGGGTAGTGTATAGCCCACAAAACTAGACACCCACAATCTTGTGAAATCTTTAAATCACACATCTCGAGCAAGATATTCTGTTTCTGTGTATTCGAGGCGCAAACCAGCTAAGTTTCAGCCTCGAGATGGACATAGGAAACAGAAAATTTTTCACCCAAAAAATGTGTGAGAAAAAGGGTAGTGTATAGCCCACAAAACTAGACACCCACAATCTTGTGAAATCTTTAAATCACACATCTCGAGCTAGATATTCTGTTTCTGTGTATTCGAGGCGCAAACCAGCTAAGTTTCAGCCTCGAGATCGATATAGGAAACAGAAAATTTTTCACCCAAAAAATGTGTGAGAAAAAGGGTAGTGTATAACAAAACTAGACACCCACAATCTTGTGAAATCTTTAAATCACACATCTCGAGCAAGATATTCTGTTTCTGTGTATTCGAGGCGCAAACCAGCTAAGTTTCAGCCTCGAGATGGACATAGGAAACAGAAAATTTTTCACCCAAAAAATGTGTGAGAAAAAGGGTAGTGTATAGCCCACAAAACTAGACACCCACAATCTTGTGAAATCTTTAAATCACACATCTCGAGCAAGATATTCTGTTTCTGTGTATTCGAGGCGCAAACCAGCTAAGTTTCAGCCTCGAGATGGACATAGGAAACAGAAAATTTTTCACCCAAAAAATGTGTGAGAAAAAGGGTAGTGTATAGCCCACAAAACTAGACACCCACAATCTTGTGAAATCTTTAAATCACACATCTCGAGCTAGATATTCTGTTTCTGTGTATTCGAGGCGCAAACCAGCTAAGTTTCAGCTTCGAGATCGATATAGGAAACAGAAAATTTTTCACCCAAAAAATGTGTGAGAAAAAGGGTAGTGTATAACAAAACTAGACACCCACAATCTTGTGAAATCTTTAAATCACACATCTCGAGCTAGATATTCTGTTTCCCTGTATTCGAGGCGCAAACTAGCTTAGCTACAGCCTCGCGATGGAAATAGGAAACAGAAAATTTTTCAACCAAAAAATGTGTGAGAAAAGGGTAGTGTATAGCCCACAAAACTAGACACCCACAATCTTGTGAAATCTTTAAATCACACATCTCGGGCTAGGTGTTCTGTTTCTGTGTATTCGAGGCGCAAACTAGCTAAGTTTCAGCCTCGAGATCGATATAGGAAACAGAAAATGTTTCACCCAAAAAATGTGTGAGAAAAAGGGTAGTGTATAGCCCACAAAACTAGACACCCACAATCTTGTGAAATCTTTAAATCACACATCTCGGGCTAGGTGTTTTGTTTCTGTGTATTCGAGGCGCAAACTAGCTAAGTTTCAGCCTCGAGATCGATATAGGAAACAGAAAATTTTTCACCCAAAAAATGTGTGAGAAAAAGGGTAGTGTATAGCCCACAAAACTAGACACCCACAATCTTGTGAAATCTTTAAATCACACATCTCGAGCTAGATATTCTGTTTCTGTGTATTCGAGGCGCAAACCAGCTAAGTTTCAGCCTCGAGATCGATATAGGAAACAGAAAATTTTTCACCCAAAAAATGTGTGAGAAAAAGGGTAGTGTATAGCCCACAAAACTAGTCACCCACAATCTTGTGAAATCTTTAAACCACACATCTCGAGCTAGATATTCTGTTTCTGTGTATTCGAGGCACAAACAAGCTTAGCTGCAGCCTCGAGATGGATATAGGAAACAGAAAATTTTTCAACCAAAATATGTGTGAGATAAAAGGGTAGTGTATAGCCCACAAAACTAGACACCCACAATCTTGTGAAATCTTTAAATCACACATCTCGGGCTAGATGTTCTGTTTCTGTGTATTCGAGGCGCAAACTAGCTAAGTTTCAGCCTCGAGATCGATATAGGAAACAGAAAATTTTTCACCCAAAAAATGTGTGAGAAAAAGGGTAGTGTATAGCCCACAAAACTAGACACCCACAATCTTGTGAAATCTTTAAATCACACATCTCGTTCTAGATGTTCTGTTTCTGTGTATTCGAGGCGCAAACCAGCTAAGTTTCAGCCTCGAGATGGACATAGGAAACAGAAAATTTTTCACCCAAAAAATGTGTGAGAAAAAGGGTAGTGTATAGCCCACAAAACTAGACACCCACAATCTTGTGAAATCTTTAAATCACACATCTCGAGCTAGATATTCTGTTTCTGTGTATTCGAGGCGCAAACCAGCTAAGTTTCAGCCTCGAGATCGATATAGGAAACAGAAAATTTTTCACCCAAAAAATGTGTGAGAAAAAGGGTAGTGTATAACAAAACTAGACACCCACAATCTTGTGAAATCTTTAAGTCACACATCTCGAGCTAGATATTCTGTTTCTGTGTATTCGAGGCGCAAACCAGCTAAGTTTCAGCCTCGAGATCGATATAGGAAACAGAAAATTTTTCACCCAAAAAATGTGTGAGAAAAAGGGTAGTGTATAGCCCACAAAACTAGACACCCACAATCTTGTGAAATCTTTAAATCACACATCTCGAGCAAGATATTCTGTTTCTGTGTATTCGAGGCGCAAACCAGCTAAGTTTCAGCCTCGAGATGGACATAGGAAACAGAAAATTTTTCACCCAAAAAATGTGTGAGAAAAAGGGTAGTGTATAGCCCACAAAACTAGACACCCACAATCTTGTGAAATCTTTAAATCACACATCTCGAGCTAGATATTCTGTTTCTGTGTATTCGAGGCGCAAACTAGCTAAGTTTCAGCCTCGAGATCGATATAGGAAACAGAAAATTTTTCACCCAAAAAATGTGTGAGAAAAAGGGTAGTGTATAACAAAACTAGACACCCACAATCTTGTGAAATCTTTAAATCACACATCTCGAGCAAGATATTCTGTTTCTGTGTATTCGAGGCGCAAACCAGCTACGTTTCAGCCTCGAGATGGACATAGGAAACAGAAAATTTTTCACCCAAAAAATGTGTGAGAAAAAGGGTAGTGTATAGCCCACAAAACTAGACACCCACAATCTTGTGAAATCTTTAAATCACACATCTCGAGCAAGATATTCTGTTTCTGTGTATTCGAGGCGCAAACCAGCTAAGTTTCAGCCTCGAGATGGACATAGGAAACAGAAAATTTTTCACCCAAAAAATGTGTGAGAAAAAGGGTAGTGTATAGCCCACAAAACTAGACACCCACAATCTTGTGAAATCTTTAAATCACACATCTCGGGCTAGGTGTTCTGTTTCTGTGTATTCGAGGCGCAAACTAGCTAAGTTTCAGCCTCGAGATCGATATAGGAAACAGAAAATTTTTCACCCAAAAAATGTGTGAGAAAAAGGGTAGTGTATAGCCCACAAAACTAGACACCCACAATCTTGTGAAATCTTTAAATCACACATCTCGGGCTAGGTGTTTTGTTTCTGTGTATTCGAGGCGCAAACTAGCTAAGTTTCAGCCTCGAGATCGATATAGGAAACAGAAAATTTTTCACCCAAAAAATGTGTGAGAAAAAGGGTAGTGTATAGCCCACAAAACTAGACACCCACAATCTTGTGAAATCTTTAAATCACACATCTCGAGCTAGATATTCTGTTTCTGTGTATTCGAGGCGCAAACCAGCTAAGTTTCAGCCTCGAGATCGATATAGGAAACAGAAAATTTTTCACCCAAAAAATGTGTGAGAAAAATTGTAGTGTATAGCCCACAAAACTAGACACCCACAATCTTGTGAAATCTTTAAATCACACATCTCGAGCAAGATATTCTGTTTCTGTGTATTCGAGGCGCAAACCAGCTAAGTTTCAGCCTCGAGATCGATATAGGAAACAGAAAATTTTTCACCCAAAAAATGTGTGAGAAAAAGGGTAGTGTATAGCCCACAAAACTAGACACCCACAATCTTGTGAAATCTTTAAATCACACATCTCGAGCAAGATATTCTGTTTCTGTGTATTCGAGGCACAAACAAGCTTAGCTGCAGCCTCGAGATGGATATAGGAAACAGAAAATTTTTCAACCAAAATATGTGTGAGATAAAAGGGTAGTGTATAGCCCACAAAACTAGACACCCACAATCTTGTGAAATCTTTAAATCACACATCTCGGGCTAGATGTTCTGTTTCTGTGTATTCGAGGCGCAAACTAGCTAAGTTTCAGCCTCGAGATCGATATAGGAAACAGAAAATTTTTCACCCAAAAAATGTGTGAGAAAAAGGGTAGTGTATAGCCCACAAAACTAGTCACCCACAATCTTGTGAAATCTTTAAACCACACATCTCGAGCTAGATATTCTGTTTCTGTGTATTCGAGGCACAAACAAGCTTAGCTGCAGCCTCGAGATGGATATAGGAAACAGAAAATTTTTCAACCAAAATATGTGTGAGATAAAAGGGTAGTGTATAGCCCACAAAACTAGACACCCACAATCTTGTGAAATCTTTAAATCACACATCTCGGGCTAGATGTTCTGTTTCTGTGTATTCGAGGCGCAAACTAGCTAAGTTTCAGCCTCGAGATCGATATAGGAAACAGAAAATTTTTCACCCAAAAAATGTGTGAGAAAAAGGGTAGTGTATAGCCCACAAAACTAGACACCCACAATCTTGTGAAATCTTTAAATCACACATCTCGAGCTAGATATTCTGTTTCTGTGTATTCGAGGCGCAAACCAGCTAAGTTTCAGCCTCGAGATCGATATAGGAAACAGAAAATTTTTCACCCAAAAAATGTGTGAGAAAAAGGGTAGTGTATAACAAAACTAGACACCCACAATCTTGTGAAATCTTTAAATCACACATCTCGAGCTAGATATTCTGTTTCCCTGTATTCGAGGCGCAAACTAGCTTAGCTACAGCCTCGCGATGGAAATAGGAAACAGAAAATTTTTCAACCAAAAAATGTGTGAGAAAAAGGGTAGTGTATAACAAAACTAGACACCCACAATCTTGTGAAATCTTTAAGTCACACATCTCGAGCTAGATATTCTGTTTCTGTGTATTCGAGGCGCAAACCAGCTAAGTTTCAGCCTCGAGATCGATATAGGAAACAGAAAATTTTTCACCCAAAAAATGTGTGAGAAAAAGGGTAGTGTATAGCCCACAAAACTAGACACCCACAATCTTGTGAAATCTTTAAATCACACATCTCGAGCAAGATATTCTGTTTCTGTGTATTCGAGGCGCAAACCAGCTAAGTTTCAGCCTCGAGATGGACATAGGAAACAGAAAATTTTTCACCCAAAAAATGTGTGAGAAAAAGGGTAGTGTATAGCCCACAAAACTAGACACCCACAATCTTGTGAAATCTTTAAATCACACATCTCGAGCTAGATATTCTGTTTCTGTGTATTCGAGGCGCAAACTAGCTAAGTTTCAGCCTCGAGATCGATATAGGAAACAGAAAATTTTTCACCCAAAAAATGTGTGAGAAAAAGGGTAGTGTATAACAAAACTAGACACCCACAATCTTGTGAAATCTTTAAATCACACATCTCGAGCAAGATATTCTGTTTCTGTGTATTCGAGGCGCAAACCAGCTACGTTTCAGCCTCGAGATGGACATAGGAAACAGAAAATTTTTCACCCAAAAAATGTGTGAGAAAAAGGGTAGTGTATAGCCCACAAAACTAGACACCCACAATCTTGTGAAATCTTTAAATCACACATCTCGAGCAAGATATTCTGTTTCTGTGTATTCGAGGCGCAAACCAGCTAAGTTTCAGCCTCGAGATGGACATAGGAAACAGAAAATTTTTCACCCAAAAAATGTGTGAGAAAAAGGGTAGTGTATAGCCCACAAAACTAGACACCCACAATCTTGTGAAATCTTTAAATCACACATCTCGGGCTAGGTGTTCTGTTTCTGTGTATTCGAGGCGCAAACTAGCTAAGTTTCAGCCTCGAGATCGATATAGGAAACAGAAAATTTTTCACCCAAAAAATGTGTGAGAAAAAGGGTAGTGTATAGCCCACAAAACTAGACACCCACAATCTTGTGAAATCTTTAAATCACACATCTCGGGCTAGGTGTTTTGTTTCTGTGTATTCGAGGCGCAAACTAGCTAAGTTTCAGCCTCGAGATCGATATAGGAAACAGAAAATTTTTCACCCAAAAAATGTGTGAGAAAAAGGGTAGTGTATAGCCCACAAAACTAGACACCCACAATCTTGTGAAATCTTTAAATCACACATCTCGAGCTAGATATTCTGTTTCTGTGTATTCGAGGCGCAAACCAGCTAAGTTTCAGCCTCGAGATCGATATAGGAAACAGAAAATTTTTCACCCAAAAAATGTGTGAGAAAAATTGTAGTGTATAGCCCACAAAACTAGACACCCACAATCTTGTGAAATCTTTAAATCACACATCTCGAGCAAGATATTCTGTTTCTGTGTATTCGAGGCGCAAACCAGCTAAGTTTCAGCCTCGAGATCGATATAGGAAACAGAAAATTTTTCACCCAAAAAATGTGTGAGAAAAAGGGTAGTGTATAGCCCACAAAACTAGACACCCACAATCTTGTGAAATCTTTAAATCACACATCTCGAGCAAGATATTCTGTTTCTGTGTATTCGAGGCACAAACAAGCTTAGCTGCAGCCTCGAGATGGATATAGGAAACAGAAAATTTTTCAACCAAAATATGTGTGAGATAAAAGGGTAGTGTATAGCCCACAAAACTAGACACCCACAATCTTGTGAAATCTTTAAATCACACATCTCGGGCTAGATGTTCTGTTTCTGTGTATTCGAGGCGCAAACTAGCTAAGTTTCAGCCTCGAGATCGATATAGGAAACAGAAAATTTTTCACCCAAAAAATGTGTGAGAAAAAGGGTAGTGTATAGCCCACAAAACTAGTCACCCACAATCTTGTGAAATCTTTAAACCACACATCTCGAGCTAGATATTCTGTTTCTGTGTATTCGAGGCACAAACAAGCTTAGCTGCAGCCTCGAGATGGATATAGGAAACAGAAAATTTTTCAACCAAAATATGTGTGAGATAAAAGGGTAGTGTATAGCCCACAAAACTAGACACCCACAATCTTGTGAAATCTTTAAATCACACATCTCGGGCTAGATGTTCTGTTTCTGTGTATTCGAGGCGCAAACTAGCTAAGTTTCAGCCTCGAGATCGATATAGGAAACAGAAAATTTTTCACCCAAAAAATGTGTGAGAAAAAGGGTAGTGTATAGCCCACAAAACTAGACACCCACAATCTTGTGAAATCTTTAAATCACACATCTCGAGCTAGATATTCTGTTTCTGTGTATTCGAGGCGCAAACCAGCTAAGTTTCAGCCTCGAGATCGATATAGGAAACAGAAAATTTTTCACCCAAAAAATGTGTGAGAAAAAGGGTAGTGTATAACAAAACTAGACACCCACAATCTTGTGAAATCTTTAAATCACACATCTCGAGCTAGATATTCTGTTTCCCTGTATTCGAGGCGCAAACTAGCTTAGCTACAGCCTCGCGATGGAAATAGGAAACAGAAAATTTTTCAACCAAAAAATGTGTGAGAAAAGGGTAGTGTATAGCCCACAAAACTAGACACCCACAATCTTGTGAAATCTTTAAATCACACATCTCGGGCTAGGTGTTCTGTTTCTGTGTATTCGAGGCGCAAACTAGCTAAGTTTCAGCCTCGAGATCGATATAGGAAACAGAAAATTTTTCACCCAAAAAATGTGTGAGAAAAAGGGTAGTGTATAGCCCACAAAACTAGACACCCACAATCTTGTGAAATCTTTAAATCACACATCTCGGGCTAGGTGTTTTGTTTCTGTGTATTCGAGGCGCAAACTAGCTAAGTTTCAGCCTCGAGATCGATATAGGAAACAGAAAATTTTTCACCCAAAAAATGTGTGAGAAAAAGGGTAGTGTATAGCCCACAAAACTAGTCACCCACAATCTTGTGAAATCTTTAAACCACACATCTCGAGCTAGATATTCTGTTTCTGTGTATTCGAGGCACAAACAAGCTTAGCTGCAGCCTCGAGATGGATATAGGAAACAGAAAATTTTTCAACCAAAAAATGTGTGAGAAAAGGGTAGTGTATAGCCCACAAAACTAGACACCCACAATCTTGTGAAATCTTTAAATCACACATCTCGGGCTAGGTGTTCTGTTTCTGTGTATTCGAGGCGCAAACTAGCTAAGTTTCAGCCTCGAGATCGATATAGGAAACAGAAAATTTTTCACCCAAAAAATGTGTGAGAAAAAGGGTAGTGTATAGCCCACAAAACTAGACACCCACAATCTTGTGAAATCTTTAAATCACACATCTCGGGCTAGATGTTCTGTTTCTGTGTATTCGAGGCGCAAACCAGCTAAGTTTCAGCCTCGAGATGGACATAGGAAACAGAAAATTTTTCACCCAAAAAATGTGTGAGAAAAAGGGTAGTGTATAGCCCACAAAACTAGACACCCACAATCTTGTGAAATCTTTAAATCACACATCTCGAGCTAGATATTCTGTTTCTGTGTATTCGAGGCGCAAACCAGCTAAGTTTCAGCCTCGAGATCGATATAGGAAACAGAAAATTTTTCACCCAAAAAATGTGTGAGAAAAAGGGTAGTGTATAACAAAACTAGACACCCACAATCTTGTGAAATCTTTAAATCACACATCTCGAGCTAGATATTCTGTTTCCCTGTATCCGAGGCGCAAACTAGCTTAGCTACAGCCTCGCGATGGAAATAGGAAACAGAAAATTTTTCAACCAAAAAATGTGTGAGAAAAGGGTAGTGTATAGCCCACAAAACTAGACACCCACAATCTTGTGAAATCTTTAAATCACACATCTCGGGCTAGGTGTTCTGTTTCTGTGTATTCGAGGCGCAAACTAGCTAAGTTTCAGCCTCGAGATCGATATAGGAAACAGAAAATTTTTCACCCAAAAAATGTGTGAGAAAAAGGGTAGTGTATAGCCCACAAAACTAGACACCCACAATCTTGTGAAATCTTTAAATCACACATCTCGGGCTAGATGTTCTGTTTCTGTGTATTCGAGGCGCAAACCAGCTAAGTTTCAGCCTCGAGATGGACATAGGAAACAGAAAATTTTTCACCCAAAAAATGTGTGAGAAAAAGGGTAGTGTATAGCCCACAAAACTAGACACCCACAATCTTGTGAAATCTTTAAATCACACATCTCGAGCTAGATATTCTGTTTCTGTGTATTCGAGGCGCAAACCAGCTAAGTTTCAGCCTCGAGATCGATATAGGAAACAGAAAATTTTTCACCCAAAAAATGTGTGAGAAAAAGGGTAGTGTATAACAAAACTAGACACCCACAATCTTGTGAAATCTTTAAATCACACATCTCGAGCTAGATATTCTGTTTCCCTGTATTCGAGGCGCAAACTAGCTTAGCTACAGCCTCGCGATGGAAATAGGAAACAGAAAATTTTTCAACCAAAAAATGTGTGAGAAAAGGGTAGTGTATAGCCCACAAAACTAGACACCCACAATCTTGTGAAATCTTTAAATCACACATCTCGGGCTAGGTGTTCTGTTTCTGTGTATTCGAGGCGCAAACTAGCTAAGTTTCAGCCTCGAGATCGATATAGGAAACAGAAAATTTTTCACCCAAAAAATGTGTGAGAAAAAGGGTAGTGTATAGCCCACAAAACTAGACACCCACAATCTTGTGAAATCTTTAAATCACACATCTCGGGCTAGGTGTTCTGTTTCTGTGTATTCGAGGCACAAACAAGCTTAGCTGCAGCCTCGAGATGGATATAGGAAACAGAAAATTTTTCAACGAAAAAATGTGTGAGAAAAGGGTAGTGTATAGCCCACAAAACTAGACACCCACAATCTTGTGAAATCTTTAAATCACACATCTCGGGCTAGGTGTTCTGTTTCTGTGTATTCGAGGCGCAAACTAGCTAAGTTTCAGCCTCGAGATCGATATAGGAAACAGAAAATTTTTCACCCAAAAAATGTGTGAGAAAAAGGGTAGTGTATAGCCCACAAAACTAGACACCCACAATCTTGTGAAATCTTTAAATCACACATCTCGGGCTAGATGTTCTGTTTCTGTGTATTCGAGGCGCAAACCAGCTAAGTTTCAGCCTCGAGATGGACATAGGAAACAGAAAATTTTTCACCCAAAAAATGTGTGAGAAAAAGGGTAGTGTATAGCCCACAAAACTAGACACCCACAATCTTGTGAAATCTTTAAATCACACATCTCGAGCTAGATATTCTGTTTCTGTGTATTCGAGGCGCAAACCAGCTAAGTTTCAGCCTCGAGATCGATATAGGAAACAGAAAATTTTTCACCCAAAAAATGTGTGAGAAAAAGGGTAGTGTATAACAAAACTAGACACCCACAATCTTGTGAAATCTTTAAATCACACATCTCGAGCTAGATATTCTGTTTCCCTGTATTCGAGGCGCAAACTAGCTTAGCTACAGCCTCGCGATGGAAATAGGAAACAGAAAATTTTTCAACCAAAAAATGTGTGAGAAAAGGGTAGTGTATAGCCCACAAAACTAGACACCCACAATCTTGTGAAATCTTTAAATCACACATCTCGGGCTAGGTGTTCTGTTTCTGTGTATTCGAGGCGCAAACTAGCTAAGTTTCAGCCTCGAGATCGATATAGGAAACAGAAAATTTTTCAACCAAGATATGTGCGAGAAAAAGGGTAGTGTATAGCCCACAAAACTAGACACCCACAATCTTGTGAAATCTTTAAATCACACATCTCGGGCTAGGTGTTTTGTTTCTGTGTATTCGAGGCGCAAACTAGCTAAGTTTCAGCCTCGAGATCGATATAGGAAACAGAAAATTTTTCACCCAAAAAATGTGTGAGAAAAAGGGTAGTGTATAGCCCACATAACTAGTCACCCACAATCTTGTGAAATCTTTAAACCACACATCTCGAGCTAGATATTCTGTTTCTGTGTATTCGAGGCACAAACAAGCTTAGCTGCAGCCTCGAGATGGATATAGGAAACAGAAAATTTTTCAACCAAAAAATGTGTGAGAAAAGGGTAGTGTATAGCCCACAAAACTAGACACCCACAATCTTGTGAAATCTTTAAATCACACATCTCGGGCTAGGTGTTCTGTTTCTGTGTATTCGAGGCGCAAACTAGCTAAGTTTCAGCCTCGAGATCGATATAGGAAACAGAAAATTTTTCACCCAAAAAATGTGTGAGAAAAAGGGTAGTGTATAGCCCACAAAACTAGACACCCACAATCTTGTGAAATCTTTAAATCACACATCTCGGGCTAGGTGTTTTGTTTCTGTGTATTCGAGGCGCAAACTAGCTAAGTTTCAGCCTCGAGATCGATATAGGAAACAGAAAATTTTTCACCCAAAAAATGTGTGAGAAAAAGGGTAGTGTATAGCCCACAAAACTAGACACCCACAATCTTGTGAAATCTTTAAATCACACATCTCGAGCTAGATATTCTGTTTCTGTGTATTCGAGGCGCAAACCAGCTAAGTTTCAGCCTCGAGATCGATATAGGAAACAGAAAATTTTTCACCCAAAAAATGTGTGAGAAAAATTGTAGTGTATAGCCCACAAAACTAGACACCCACAATCTTGTGAAATCTTTAAATCACACATCTCGAGCTAGATATTCTGTTTCTGTGTATTCGAGGCGCAAACCAGCTAAGTTTCAGCCTCGAGATCGATATAGGAAACAGAAAATTTTTCACCCAAAAAATGTGTGAGAAAAAGGGTAGTGTATAGCCCACAAAACTAGACACCCACAATCTTGTGAAATCTATAAATCACACATCTCGAGCTAGATATTCTGTTTCTGTGTATTCGAGGCGCAAACTAGCTAAGTTTCAGCCTCGAGATCGATATAGGAAACAGAAAATTTTTCACCCAAAAAATGTGTGAGAAAAAGGGTAGTGTATAGCCCACAAAACTAGACACCCACAATCTTGTGAAATCTTTAAATCACACATCTCGGGCTAGGTGTTTTGTTTCTGTGTATTCGAGGCGCAAACTAGCTAAGTTTCAGCCTCGAGATCGATATAGGAAACAGAAAATTTTTCACCCAAAAAATGTGTGAGAAAAAGGGTAGTGTATAGCCCACAAAACTAGACACCCACAATCTTGTGAAATCTTTAAATCACACATCTCGAGCTAGATATTCTGTTTCTGTGTATTCGAGGCGCAAACCAGCTAAGTTTCAGCCTCGAGATCGATATAGGAAACAGAAAATTTTTCACCCAAAAAATGTGTGAGAAAAAGGGTAGTGTATAGCCCACAAAACTAGACACCCACAATCTTGTGAAATCTTTAAATCACACATCTCGAGCTAGATATTCTGTTTCTGTGTATTCGAGGCGCAAACTAGCTAAGTTTCAGCCTCGAGATCGATATAGGAAACAGAAAATTTTTCACCCAAAAAATGTGTGAGAAAAAGGGTAGTGTATAGCCCACAAAACTAGACACCCACAATCTTGTGAAATCTTTAAATCACACATCTCGGGCTAGGTGTTTTGTTTCTGTGTATTCGAGGCGCAAACTAGCTAAGTTTCAGCCTCGAGATCGATATAGGAAACAGAAAATTTTTCACCCAAAAAATGTGTGAGAAAAAGGGTAGTGTATAGTCCACAAAACTAGACACCCACAATCTTGTGAAATCTTTAAATCACACATCTCGGGCTAGGTGTTTTGTTTCTGTGTATTCGAGGCGCAAACCAGCTAAGTTTCAGCCTCGAGATCGATATAGGAAACAGAAAATTTTTCACCCAAAAAATGTGTGAGAAAAAGGGTAGTGTATAGCCCACAAAACTAGACACCCACAATCTTGTGAAATCTTTAAATCACACATCTCGGGCTAGGTGTTCTGTTTCTGTGTATTCGAGGCGCAAACTAGCTAAGTTTCAGCCTCGAGATCGATATAGGAAACAGAAAATTTTTCAACCAAAAAATGTGTGAGAAAAAGGGTAGTGTATAGCCCACAAAACTAGACACCCACAATCTTGTGAAATCTTTAAATCACACATCTCGGGCTAGGTGTTCTGTTTCTGTGTATTCGAGGCGCAAACTAGCTAAGTTTCAGCCTCGAGATCGATATAGGAAACAGAAAATTTTTCACCCAAAAAATGTGTGAGAAAAAGGGTAGTGTATAGCCCACAAAACTAGACACCCACAATCTTGTGAAATCTTTAAATCACACATCTCGGGCTAGGTGTTCTGTTTCTGTGTATTCGAGGCGCAAACTAGCTAAGTTTCAGCCTCGAGATCGATATAGGAAACAGAAAATTTTTCACCCAAAAAATGTGTGAGAAAAAGGGTAGTGTATAGCCCACAAAACTAGACACCCACAATCTTGTGATATCTTTAAATCACACATCTCGAGCTAGATATTCTGTTTCCCTGTATTCGGGCGCAAACTAGCTTAGCTACAGCCTCGCGGTGGATATAGGAAACAGAAAATTTTTCAACCAAAAAATGTGTGAGAAAAGGGTAGTGTATAGCCCACAAAACTAGACACCCACAATCTTGTGAAATCTTTAAATCACACATCTCGAGCTAGATATTCTGTTTCTGTGTATTCGAGGCGCAAACCAGCTAAGTTTCAGCCTCGAGATCGATATAGGAAACAGAAAATTTTTCACCCAAAAAATGTGTGAGAAAAAGGGTAGTGTATAGCCCACAAAACTAGACACCCACAATCTTGTGAAATCTTTAAATCACACATCTCGGGCTAGGTGTTCTGTTTCTGTGTATTCGAGGCGCAAACTAGCTAAGTTTCAGCCTCGAGATCGATATAGGAAACAGAAAATTTTTCAACCAAAAAATTTGTGAAAAAAAGAGTAGTGTATAGCCCACAAAGCTAGTCACCCACAATCTTGTGAAATCTTTAAATCACACATCTCGAGCTAGATATTCTGTTTCTGTGTATTCGAGGCACAAACAAGCTTAGCTGCAGCCTCGAGATGGATATAGGAAACAGAAAATTTTTCAACCAAAAAATGTGTGAGAAAAAGGGTAGTGTATAGCCCACAAAACTAGACACCCACAATCTTGTGAAATCTTTAAATCACACATCTCGGGCTAGGTGTTCTGTTTCTGTGTATTCGAGGCGCAAACTAGCTTAGTTTCAGCCTCGAGATCGATATAGGAAACAGAAAATTTTTCACCCAAAAAATGTGTGAAAAAAAGGGTAGTGTATAGCCCACAAAACTAGACACCCACAATCTTGTGAAATCTTTAAATCACACATCTCAAGCTAGATATTCTGTTTCTGTGTATTCGAGGCGCAAACTAGCTAAGTTTCAGCCTCGAGATCGATATAGGAAACAGAAAACCAGCTAAGTTTCAGCCTCGAGATCGATATAGGAAACAGAAAATTTTTCACCCAAAAAATGTGTGAGAAAAAGGGTAGTGTATAGCCCACAAAACTAGACACCCACAATCTTGTGAAATCTTCAAATCACACATCTCGGGCTAGGTGTTCTGTTTCTGTGTATTCGAGGCGCAAACCAGCTAAGTCTCAGCCTCGAGATCGATATAGGAAACAGAAAATTTTTCAAATAAAAAATGTGTGAAAAAAAGAGTAGTGTATAGCCCACAAAGCTAGTCACCCACAATCTTGTGAAATCTTTAAATCACACATCTCGAGCTAGATATTCTGTTTCTGTGTATTCGAGGCACAAACAAGCTTAGCTGCAGCCTCGAGATGGATATAGGAAACAGAAAATTTTTCAACCAAAAAATGTGTGAGAAAAAGGGTAGTGTATAGCCCACAAAACTAGACACCCACAATCTTGTGAAATCTTTAAATCACACATCTCGAGCTAGATATTCTGTTTCTGTGTATTCGAGGCGCAAACTAGCTAAGTTTCAGCCTCGAGATCGATATAGGAAACAGAAAATTTTTCAACCAAAAAATGTGTGAAAAAAAGAGTAGTGTATAGCCCACAAAGCTAGTCACCCACAATCTTGTGAAATCTTTAAATCACACATCTCGAGCTAGATATTCTGTTTCTGTGTATTCGAGGCACAAACAAGCTTAGCTGCAGCCTCGAGATGGATATAGGAAACAGAAAATTTTTCAACCAAAAAATGTGTGAGAAAAAGGGTAGTGTATAGCCCACAAAACTAGACACCCACAATCTTGTGAAATCTTTAAATCACACATCTCGAGCCAGATATTCTGTTTCTGTGTATTCGAGGCGCAAACCAGCTAAGTTTCAGCCTCGAGATCGATATAGGAAACAGAAAATTTTTCACCCAAAAAATGTGTGAGAAAAAGGGTAGTGTATAGCCCACAAAACTAGACACCCACAATCTTGTGAAATCTTTAAATCACACATCTCAGGCTAGGTGTTCTGTTTCTGTGTATTCGAGGCGCAAACTAGCTAAGTTTCAGCCTCGAGATCGATATAGGAAACAGAAAATTTTTCACCCAAAAAATGTGTGAGAAAAAGGGTAGTGTATAGCCCACAAAACTAGACACCCACAATCTTGTGAAATCTTTAAATCACACATCTCGAGCTAGATATTCTGTTTCCCTGTATTCGAGGCGCAAACTAGCTTAGCTACAGCCTCGCGATGGAAATAGGAAACAGAAAATTTTTCAACCAAAAAATGTGTGAGAAAAGGGTAGTGTATAGCCCACAAAACTAGACACCCACAATCTTGTGAAATCTTTAAATCACACATCTCGAGCTAGATATTCTGTTTCTGTGTATTCGAGGCGCAAACCAGCTAAGTTTCAGCCTCGAGATCGATATAGGAAACAGAAAATTTTTCACCCAAAAAATGTGTGAGAAAAAGGGTAGTGTATAGCCCACAAAACTAGACACCCACAATCTTGTGAAATCTTTAAATCACACATCTCGAGCTAGATATTCTGTTTCCCTGTATTCGGGCGCAAACTAGCTTAGCTACAGCCTCGCGGTGGATATAGGAAACAGAAAATTTTTCAACCAAAAAATGTGTGAGAAAAGGGTAGTGTATAGCCCACAAAACTAGACACCCACAATCTTGTGAAATCTTTAAATCACACATCTCGAGCTAGATATTCTGTTTCTGTGTATTCGAGGCGCAAACCAGCTAAGTTTCAGCCTCGAGATCGATATAGGAAACAGAAAATTTTTCACCCAAAAAATGTGTGAGAAAAAGGGTAGTGTATAGCCCACAAAACTAGACACCCACAATCTTGTGAAATCTTCAAATCACACATCTCGGGCTAGGTGTTCTGTTTCTGTGTATTCGAGGCGCAAACCAGCTAAGTCTCAGCCTCGAGATCGATATAGGAAACAGAAAATTTTTCAACCAAAAAATGTGTGAAAAAAAGAGTAGTGTATAGCCCACAAAGCTAGTCACCCACAATCTTGTGAAATCTTTAAATCACACATCTCGAGCTAGATATTCTGTTTCTGTGTATTCGAGGCACAAACAAGCTTAGCTGCAGCCTCGAGATGGATATAGGAAACAGAAAATTTTTCAACCAAAAAATGTGTGAGAAAAAGGGTAGTGTATAGCCCACAAAACTAGACACCCACAATCTTGTGAAATCTTTAAATCACACATCTCGAGCTAGATATTCTGTTTCTGTGTATTCGAGGCGCAAACTAGCTAAGTTTCAGCCTCGAGATCGATATAGGAAACAGAAAATTTTTCAACCAAGATATGTGCGAGAAAAAGGGTAGTGTATAGCCCACAAAACTAGACACCCACAATCTAGTGAAATCTTTAAATCACACATCTCGGGCTAGGTGTTCTGTTTCTGTGTATTCGAGGCGCAAACTAGCTAAGTTTCAGCCTCGAGATCGATATAGGAAACAGAAAATTTTTCAACCAAGATATGTGCGAGAAAAAGGGTAGTGTATAGCCCACAAAACTAGACACCCACAATCTTGTGAAATCTTTAAATCACACATCTCGGGCTAGGTGTTCTGTTTCTGTGTATTCGAGGCGCAAACTAGCTTAGTTTCAGCCTCGAGATCGATATAGGAAACAGAAAATTTTTCACCCAAAAAATGTGTGAAAAAAAGGGTAGTGTATAGCCCACAAAACTAGACACCCACAATCTTGTGAAATCTTTAAATCACACATCTCGAGCTAGATATTCTGTTTCTGTGTATTCGAGGCACAAACAAGCTTAGCTGCAGCCTCGAGATGGATATAGGAAACAGAAAATTTTTCAACCAAAAAATGTGTGAGAAAAAGGGTAGTGTATAGCCCACAAAACTAGACACCCACAATCTTGTGAAATCTTTAAATCACACATCTCGGGCTAAGTGTTCTGTTTCTGTGTATTCGAGGCGCAAACCAGCTAAGTTTCAGCCTCGAGATCGATATAGGAAACAGAAAATTTTTCACCCAAAAAATGTGTGAGAAAAAGGGTAGTGTATAGCCCACAAAACTAGACACCCACAATCTTGTGAAATCTTTAAATCACACATCTCGAGCTAGATATTCTGTTTCCCTGTATTCGAGGCGCAAACTAGCTTAGCTACAGCCTCGCGATGGAAATAGGAAACAGAAAATTTTTCAACCAAAAAATGTGTGAGAAAAGGGTAGTGTATAGCCCACAAAACTAGACACACACAATCTTGTGAAATCTTTAAATCACACATCTCGAGCTAGATATTCTGTTTCTGTGTATTCGAGGCGCAAACCAGCTAAGTTTCAGCCTCGAGATCGATATAGGAAACAGAAAATTTTTCACCCAAAAAATGTGTGAGAAAAAGGGTAGTGTATAGCCCACAAAACTAGACACCCACAATCTTGTGAAATCTTTAAATCACACATCTCGAGCTAGATATTCTGTTTCTGTGTATTCGAGGCGCAAACTAGCTAAGTTTCAGCCTCGAGATCGATATAGGAAACAGAAAATTTTTCAACCAAGATATGTGCGAGAAAAAGGGTAGTGTATAGCCCACAAAACTAGACACCCACAATCTTGTGAAATCTTTAAATCACACATCTCGGGCTAGGTGTTCTGTTTCTGTGTATTCGAGGCGCAAACTAGCTAAGTTTCAGCCTCGAGATCGATATAGGAAACAGAAAATTTTTCAACCAAGATATGTGCGAGAAAAAGGGTAGTGTATAGCCCACAAAACTAGACACCCACAATCTTGTGAAATCTTCAAATCACACATCTCGGGCTAGGTGTTCTGTTTCTGTGTATTCGAGGCGCAAACCAGCTAAGTCTCAGCCTCGAGATCGATATAGGAAACAGAAAATTTTTCAACCAAAAAATGTGTGAAAAAAAGAGTATTTTATAGCCCACAAAGCTAGTCACCCACAATCTTGTGAAATCTTTAAATCACACATCTCGAGCTAGATATTCTGTTTCTGTGTATTCGAGGCACAAACAAGCTTAGCTGCAGCCTCGAGATGGATATAGGAAACAGAAAATTTTTCAACCAAAAAATGTGTGAGAAAAAGGGTAGTGTATAGCCCACAAAACTAGACACCCACAATCTTGTGAAATCTTTAAATCACACATCTCGAGCTAGATATTCTGTTTCTGTGTATTCGAGGCGCAAACTAGCTAAGTTTCAGCCTCCAGATCGATATAGGAAACAGAAAATTTTTCAACCAAAAAATGTGTGAAAAAAAGAGTAGTGTATAGCCCACAAAGCTAGTCACCCACAATCTTGTGAAATCTTTAAATCACACATCTCGAGCTAGATATTCTGTTTCCCTGTATTCGGGCGCAAACTAGCTTAGCTACAGCCTCGCGGTGGATATAGGAAACAGAAAATTTTTCAACCAAAAAATGTGTGAGAAAAGGGTAGTGTATAGCCCACAAAACTAGACACCCACAATCTTGTGAAATCTTTAAATCACACATCTCGAGCTAGATATTCTGTTTCTGTGTATTCGAGGCGCAAACCAGCTAAGTTTCAGCCTCGAGATCGATATAGGAAACAGAAAATTTTTCACCCAAAAAATGTGTGAGAAAAAGGGTAGTGTATAGCCCACAAAACTAGACACCCACAATCTTGTGAAATCTTCAAATCACACATCTCGGGCTAGGTGTTCTGTTTCTGTGTATTCGAGGCGCAAACCAGCTAAGTCTCAGCCTCGAGATCGATATAGGAAACAGAAAATTTTTCAACCAAAAAATGTGTGAAAAAAAGAGTAGTGTATAGCCCACAAAGCTAGTCACCCACAATCTTGTGAAATCTTTAAATCACACATCTCGAGCTAGATATTCTGTTTCTGTGTATTCGAGGCACAAACAAGCTTAGCTGCAGCCTCGAGATGGATATAGGAAACAGAAAATTTTTCAACCAAAAAATGTGTGAGAAAAAGGGTAGTGTATAGCCCACAAAACTAGACACCCACAATCTTGTGAAATCTTTAAATCACACATCTCGAGCTAGATATTCTGTTTCTGTGTATTCGAGGCGCAAACTAGCTAAGTTTCAGCCTCGAGATCGATATAGGAAACAGAAAATTTTTCAACCAAGATATGTGCGAGAAAAAGGGTAGTGTATAGCCCACAAAACTAGACACCCACAATCTAGTGAAATCTTTAAATCACACATCTCGGGCTAGGTGTTCTGTTTCTGTGTATTCGAGGCGCAAACTAGCTAAGTTTCAGCCTCGAGATCGATATAGGAAACAGAAAATTTTTCAACCAAGATATGTGCGAGAAAAAGGGTAGTGTATAGCCCACAAAACTAGACACCCACAATCTTGTGAAATCTTTAAATCACACATCTCGGGCTAGGTGTTCTGTTTCTGTGTATTCGAGGCGCAAACTAGCTTAGTTTCAGCCTCGAGATCGATATAGGAAACAGAAAATTTTTCACCCAAAAAATGTGTGAAAAAAAGGGTAGTGTATAGCCCACAAAACTAGACACCCACAATCTTGTGAAATCTTTAAATCACACATCTCGAGCTAGATATTCTGTTTCTGTGTATTCGAGGCACAAACAAGCTTAGCTGCAGCCTCGAGATGGATATAGGAAACAGAAAATTTTTCAACCAAAAAATGTGTGAGAAAAAGGGTAGTGTATAGCCCACAAAACTAGACACCCACAATCTTGTGAAATCTTTAAATCACACATCTCGGGCTAAGTGTTCTGTTTCTGTGTATTCGAGGCGCAAACCAGCTAAGTTTCAGCCTCGAGATCGATATAGGAAACAGAAAATTTTTCACCCAAAAAATGTGTGAGAAAAAGGGTAGTGTATAGCCCACAAAACTAGACACCCACAATCTTGTGAAATCTTTAAATCACACATCTCGAGCTAGATATTCTGTTTCCCTGTATTCGAGGCGCAAACTAGCTTAGCTACAGCCTCGCGATGGAAATAGGAAACAGAAAATTTTTCAACCAAAAAATGTGTGAGAAAAGGGTAGTGTATAGCCCACAAAACTAGACACCCACAATCTTGTGAAATCTTTAAATCACACATCTCGAGCTAGATATTCTGTTTCTGTGTATTCGAGGCGCAAACCAGCTAAGTTGCAGCCTCGAGATCGATATAGGAAACAGAAAATTTTTCACCCAAAAAATGTGTGAGAAAAAGGGTAGTGTATAGCCCACAAAACTAGACACCCACAATCTTGTGAAATCTTTAAATCACACATCTCGAGCTAGATATTCTGTTTCTGTGTATTCGAGGCGCAAATTAGCTAAGTTTCAGCCTCGAGATCGATATAGGAAACAGAAAATTTTTCAACCAAGATATGTGCGAGAAAAAGGGTAGTGTATAGCCCACAAAACTAGACACCCACAATCTTGTGAAATCTTTAAATCACACATCTCGGGCTAGGTGTTCTGTTTCTGTGTATTCGAGGCGCAAACTAGCTAAGTTTCAGCCTCGAGATCGATATAGGAAACAGAAAATTTTTCAACCAAGATATGTGCGAGAAAAAGGGTAGTGTATAGCCCACAAAACTAGACACCCACAATCTTGTGAAATCTTCAAATCACACATCTCGGGCTAGGTGTTCTGTTTCTGTGTATTCGAGGCGCAAACCAGCTAAGTCTCAGCCTCGAGATCGATATAGGAAACAGAAAATTTTTCAACCAAAAAATGTGTGAAAAAAAGAGTATTTTATAGCCCACAAAGCTAGTCACCCACAATCTTGTGAAATCTTTAAATCACACATCTCGAGCTAGATATTCTGTTTCTGTGTATTCGAGGCGCAAACTAGCTAAGTTTCAGCCTCGAGATCGATATAGGAAACAGAAAATTTTTCAACCAAGATATGTGCGAGAAAAAGGGTAGTGTATAGCCCACAAAACTAGACACCCACAATCTTGTGAAATCTTTAAATCACACATCTCGAGCTAGATATTCTGTTTCTGTGTATTCGAGGCGCAAACCAGCTAAGTCTCAGCCTCGAGATCGATATAGGAAACAGAAAATTTTTCAACCAAAAAATGTGTGAAAAAAAGAGTATTTTATAGCCCACAAAGCTAGTCACCCACAATCTTGTGAAATCTTTAAATCACACATCTCGAGCTAGATATTCTGTTTCTGTGTATTCGAGGCGCAAACTAGCTAAGTTTCAGCCTCGAGATCGATATAGGAAACAGAAAATTTTTCAACCAAGATATGTGCGAGAAAAAGGGTAGTGTATAGCCCACAAAACTAGACACCCACAATCTTGTGAAATCTTTAAATCACACATCTCGAGCTAGATATTCTGTTTCTGTGTATTCGAGGCGCAAACTAGCTAAGTTTCAGCCTCCAGATCGATATAGGAAACAGAAAATTTTTCAACCAAAAAATGTGTGAGAAAAGGGTAGTGTATAGCCCACAAAACTAGACACCCACAATCTTGTGAAATCTTTAAATCACACATCTCGAGCTAGATATTCTGTTTCTGTGTATTCGAGGCGCAAACCAGCTAAGTTTCAGCCTCGAGATCGATATAGGAAACAGAAAATTTTTCACCCAAAAAATGTGTGAGAAAAAGGGTAGTGTATAGCCCACAAAACTAGACACCCACAATCTTGTGAAATCTTCAAATCACACATCTCGGGCTAGGTGTTCTGTTTCTGTGTATTCGAGGCGCAAACCAGCTAAGTCTCAGCCTCGAGATCGATATAGGAAACAGAAAATTTTTCAACCAAAAAATGTGTGAAAAAAAGAGTAGTGTATAGCCCACAAAGCTAGTCACCCACAATCTTGTGAAATCTTTAAATCACACATCTCGAGCTAGATATTCTGTTTCTGTGTATTCGAGGCACAAACAAGCTTAGCTGCAGCCTCGAGATGGATATAGGAAACAGAAAATTTTTCAACCAAAAAATGTGTGAGAAAAAGGGTAGTGTATAGCCCACAAAACTAGACACCCACAATCTTGTGAAATCTTTAAATCACACATCTCGAGCTAGATATTCTGTTTCTGTGTATTCGAGGCGCAAACTAGCTAAGTTTCAGCCTCGAGATCGATATAGGAAACAGAAAATTTTTCAACCAAGATATGTGCGAGAAAAAGGGTAGTGTATAGCCCACAAAACTAGACACCCACAATCTAGTGAAATCTTTAAATCACACATCTCGGGCTAGGTGTTCTGTTTCTGTGTATTCCAGGCGCAAACTAGCTAAGTTTCAGCCTCGAGATCGATATAGGAAACAGAAAATTTTTCAACCAAGATATGTGCGAGAAAAAGGGTAGTGTATAGCCCACAAAACTAGACACCCACAATCTTGTGAAATCTTTAAATCACACATCTCGGGCTAGGTGTTCTGTTTCTGTGTATTCGAGGCGCAAACTAGCTTAGTTTCAGCCTCGAGATCGATATAGGAAACAGAAAATTTTTCACCCAAAAAATGTGTGAAAAAAAGGGTAGTGTATAGCCCACAAAACTAGACACCCACAATCTTGTGAAATCTTTAAATCACACATCTCGAGCTAGATATTCTGTTTCTGTGTATTCGAGGCACAAACAAGCTTAGCTGCAGCCTCGAGATGGATATAGGAAACAGAAAATTTTTCAACCAAAAAATGTGTGAGAAAAAGGGTAGTGTATAGCCCACAAAACTAGACACCCACAATCTTGTGAAATCTTTAAATCACACATCTCGGGCTAAGTGTTCTGTTTCTGTGTATTCGAGGCGCAAACCAGCTAAGTTTCAGCCTCGAGATCGATATAGGAAACAGAAAATTTTTCACCCAAAAAATGTGTGAGAAAAAGGGTAGTGTATAGCCCACAAAACTAGACACCCACAATCTTGTGAAATCTTTAAATCACACATCTCGAGCTAGATATTCTGTTTCCCTGTATTCGAGGCGCAAACTAGCTTAGCTACAGCCTCGCGATGGAAATAGGAAACAGAAAATTTTTCAACCAAAAAATGTGTGAGAAAAGGGTAGTGTATAGCCCACAAAACTAGACACCCACAATCTTGTGAAATCTTTAAATCACACATCTCGAGCTAGATATTCTGTTTCTGTGTATTCGAGGCGCAAACCAGCTAAGTTTTAGCCTCGAGATCGATATAGGAAACAGAAAATTTTTCACCCAAAAAATGTGTGAGAAAAAGGGTAGTGTATAGCCCACAAAACTAGACACCCACAATCTTGTGAAATCTTTAAATCACACATCTCGAGCTAGATATTCTGTTTCTGTGTATTCGAGGCGCAAACTAGCTAAGTTTCAGCCTCGAGATCGATATAGGAAACAGAAAATTTTTCAACCAAGATATGTGCGAGAATAAGGGTAGTGTATAGCCCACAAAACTAGACACCCACAATCTTGTGAAATCTTTAAATCACACATCTCGGGCTAGGTGTTCTGTTTCTGTGTATTCGAGGCGCAAACTAGCTAAGTTTCAGCCTCGAGATCGATATAGGAAACAGAAAATTTTTCAACCAAGATATGTGCGAGAAAAAGGGTAGTGTATAGCCCACAAAACTAGACACCCACAATCTTGTGAAATCTTCAAATCACACATCTCGGGCTAGGTGTTCTGTTTCTGTGTATTCGAGGCGCAAACCAGCTAAGTCTCAGCCTCGAGATCGATATAGGAAACAGAAAATTTTTCAACCAAAAAATGTGTGAAAAAAAGAGTAGTGTATAGCCCACAAAGCTAGTCACCCACAATCTTGTGAAATCTTTAAATCACACATCTCGAGCTAGATATTCTGTTTCTGTGTATTCGAGGCACAAACAAGCTTAGCTGCAGCCTCGAGATGGATATAGGAAACAGAAAATTTTTCAACCAAAAAATGTGTGAGAAAAAGGGTAGTGTATAGCCCACAAAACTAGACACCCACAATCTTGTGAAATCTTTAAATCACACATCTCGAGCTAGATATTCTGTTTCTGTGTATTCGAGGCGCAAACCAGCTAAGTTTCAGCCTCGAGATCGATATAGGAAACAGAAAATTTTTCACCCAAAAAATGTGTGAGAAAAAGGGTAGTGTATAGCCCACAAAACTAGACACCCACAATCTTGTGAAATCTTTAAATCACACATCTCAGGCTAGGTGTTCTGTTTCTGTGTATTCGAGGCACAAACAAGCTTAGCTGCAGCCTCGAGATGGATATAGGAAACAGAAAATTTTTCAACCAAAAAATGTGTGAGAAAAAGGGTAGTGTATAGCCCACAAAACTAGACACCCACAATCTTGTGAAATCTTTAAATCACACATCTCGAGCTAGATATTCTGTTTCTGTGTATTCGAGGCGCAAACCAGCTAAGTTTCAGCCTCGAGATCGATATAGGAAACAGAAAATTTTTCAACCAAGATATGTGCGAGAAAAAGGGTAGTGTATAGCCCACAAAACTAGACACCCACAATCTTGTGAAATCTTCAAATCACACATCTCGGGCTAGGTGTTCTGTTTCTGTGTATTCGAGGCGCAAACCAGCTAAGTCTCAGCCTCGAGATCGATATAGGAAACAGAAAATTTTTCAACCAAAAAATGTGTGAAAAAAAGAGTAGTGTATAGCCCACAAAGCTAGTCACCCACAATCTTGTGAAATCTTTAAATCACACATCTCGAGCTAGATATTCTGTTTCTGTGTATTCGAGGCACAAACAAGCTTAGCTGCAGCCTCGAGATGGATATAGGAAACAGAAAATTTTTCAACCAAAAAATGTGTGAGAAAAAGGGTAGTGTATAGCCCACAAAACTAGACACCCACAATCTTGTGAAATCTTTAAATCACACATCTCGAGCTAGATATTCTGTTTCTGTGTATTCGAGGCGCAAACCAGCTAAGTTTCAGCCTCGAGATCGATATAGGAAACAGAAAATTTTTCAACCAAAAAATGTGTGAAAAAAAGAGTAGTGTATAGCCCACAAAGCTAGTCACCCACAATCTTGTGAAATCTTTAAATCACACATCTCGAGCTAGATATTCTGTTTCTGTGTATTCGAGGCACAAACAAGCTTAGCTGCAGCCTCGAGATGGATATAGGAAACAGAAAATTTTTCAACCAAAAAATGTGTGAGAAAAAGGGTAGTGTATAGCCCACAAAACTAGACACCCACAATCTTGTGAAATCTTTAAATCACACATCTCGAGCTAGATATTCTGTTTCTGTGTATTCGAGGCGCAAACCAGCTAAGTTTCAGCCTCGAGATCGATATAGGAAACAGAAAATTTTTCACCCAAAAAATGTGTGAGAAAAAGGGTAGTGTATAGCCCACAAAACTAGACACCCACAATCTTGTGAAATCTTTAAATCACACATCTCGAGCTAGATATTCTGTTTCCCTGTATTCGAGGCGCAAACTAGCTTAGCTACAGCCTCGCGATGGAAATAGGAAACAGAAAATTTTTCAACCAAAAAATGTGTGAGAAAAGGGTAGTGTATAGCCCACAAAACTAGACACCCACAATCTTGTGAAATCTTTAAATCACACATCTCGAGCTAGATATTCTGTTTCTGTGTATTCGAGGCGCAAACCAGCTAAGTTTCAGCCTCGAGATCGATATAGGAAACAGAAAATTTTTCACCCAAAAAATGTGTGAGAAAAAGGGTAGTGTATAGCCCACAAAACTAGACACCCACAATCTTGTGAAATCTTTAAACCACACATCTCGAGCTAGATATTCTGTTTCCCTGTATTCGAGGCGCAAACTAGCTTAGCTACAGCCTCGCGATGGAAATAGGAAACAGAAAATTTTTCAACCAAAAAATGTGTGAGAAAAGGGTAGTGTATAGCCCACAAAACTAGACACCCACAATCTTGTGAAATCTTTAAATCACACATCTCGAGCTAGATATTCTGTTTCTGTGTATTCGAGGCGCAAACCAGCTAAGTTTCAGCCTCGAGATCGATATAGGAAACAGAAAATTTTTCACCCAAAAAATGTGTGAGAAAAAGGGTAGTGTATAGCCCACAAAACTAGACACCCACAATCTTGTGAAATCTTTAAATCACACATCTCGAGCTAGATATTCTGTTTCTGTGTATTCGAGGCGCAAACTAGCTAAGTTTCAGCCTCGAGATCGATATAGGAAACAGAAAATTTTTCAACCAAGATATGTGTGAGAAAAGGGTAGTGTATAGCCCACAAAACTAGACACCCACAATCTTGTGAAATCTTTAAATCACACATCTCGAGCTAGATATTCTGTTTCTGTGTATTCGAGGCGCAAACTAGCTAAGTTTCAGCCTCGAGATCGATATAGGAAACAGAAAATTTTTCAACCAAGATATGTGCGAGAAAAAGGGTAGTGTATAGCCCACAAAACTAGACACCCACAATCTTGTGAAATCTTTAAATCACACATCTCGGGCTAGGTGTTCTGTTTCTGTGTATTCGAGGCGCAAACTAGCTTAGTTTCAGCCTCGAGATCGATATAGGAAACAGAAAATTTTTCACCCAAAAAATGTGTGAAAAAAAGGGTAGTGTATAGCCCACAAAACTAGACACCCACAATCTTGTGAAATCTTTAAATCACACATCTCGAGCTAGATATTCTGTTTCTGTGTATTCGAGGCACAAACAAGCTTAGCTGCAGCCTCGAGATGGATATAGGAAACAGAAAATTTTTCACCCAAAAAATGTGTGAGAAAAAGGGTAGTGTATAGCCCACAAAACTAGACACCCACAATCTTGTGAAATCTTTAAATCACACATCTCGGGCTAAGTGTTCTGTTTCTGTGTATTCGAGGCGCAAACTAGCTAAGTTTCAGCCTCGAGATCGATATAGGAAACAGAAAATTTTTCACCCAAAAAATGTGTGAGAAAAAGGGTAGTGTATAGCCCACAAAACTAGACACCCACAATCTTGTGAAATCTTTAAATCACACATCTCGAGCTAGATATTCTGTTTCCCTGTATTCGAGGCGCAAACTAGCTTAGCTACAGCCTCGCGATGGAAATAGGAAACAGAAAATTTTTCAACCAAAAAATGTGTGAGAAAAGGGTAGTGTATAGCCCACAAAACTAGACACCCACAATCTTGTGAAATCTTTAAATCACACATCTCGAGCTAGATATTCTGTTTCTGTGTATTCGAGGCGCAAACCAGCTAAGTTTCAGCCTCGAGATCGATATAGGAAACAGAAAATTTTTCACCCAAAAAATGTGTGAGAAAAAGGGTAGTGTATAGCCCACAAAACTAGACACCCACAATCTTGTGAAATCTTTAAATCACACATCTCGAGCTAGATATTCTGTTTCCCTGTATTCTAGGCGCAAACTAGCTAAGTTTCAGCCTCGAGATCGATATAGGAAACAGAAAATTTTTCAACCAAGATATGTGCGAGAAAAAGGGTAGTGTATAGCCCACAAAACTAGACACCCACAATCTTGTGAAATCTTTAAATCACACATCTCGGGCTAGGTGTTCTGTTTCTGTGTATTCGAGGCGCAAACTAGCTAAGTTTCAGCCTCGAGATCGATATAGGAAACAGAAAATTTTTCAACCAAGATATGTGCGAGAAAAAGGGTAGTGTATAGCCCACAAAACTAGACACCCACAATCTTGTGAAATCTTTAAATCACATATCTCGGGCTAGGTGTTCTGTTTCTGTGTATTCGAGGCGCAAACTAGCTTAGTTTCAGCCTCGAGATCGATATAGGAAACAGAAAATTTTTCACCCAAAAAATGTGTGAGAAAAAGGGTAGTGTATAGCCCACAAAACTAGACACCCACAATCTTGTGAAATCTTTAAATCACACATCTCGAGCTAGATATTCTGTTTCCCTGTATTCGAGGCGCAAACTAGCTTAGCTACAGCCTCGCGATGGAAATAGGAAACAGAAAATTTTTCAACCAAAAAATGTGTGAGAAAAGGGTAGTGTATAGCCCACAAAACTAGACACCCACAATCTTGTGAAATCTTTAAATCACACATCTCGAGCTAGATATTCTGTTTCTGTGTATTCGAGGCGCAAACCAGCTAAGTTTCAGCCTCGAGATCGATATAGGAAACAGAAAATTTTTCACCCAAAAAATGTGTGAGAAAAAGGGTAGTGTATAGCCCACAAAACTAGACACCCACAATCTTGTGAAATCTTTAAATCACACATCTCGAGCTAGATATTCTGTTTCCCTGTATTCTAGGCGCAAACTAGCTAAGTTTCAGCCTCGAGATCGATATAGGAAACAGAAAATTTTTCAACCAAGATATGTGCGAGAAAAAGGGTAGTGTATAGCCCACAAAACTAGACACCCACAATCTTGTGAAATCTTTAAATCACACATCTCGGGCTAGGTGTTCTGTTTCTGTGTATTCGAGGCGCAAACTAGCTAAGTTTCAGCCTCGAGATCGATATAGGAAACAGAAAATTTTTCAACCAAGATATGTGCGAGAAAAAGGGTAGTGTATAGCCCACAAAACTAGACACCCACAATCTTGTGAAATCTTTAAATCACATATCTCGGGCTAGGTGTTCTGTTTCTGTGTATTCGAGGCGCAAACTAGCTTAGTTTCAGCCTCGAGATCGATATAGGAAACAGAAAATTTTTCAACCAAGATATGTGCGAGAAAAAGGGTAGTGTATAGCCCACAAAACTAGACACCCACAATCTTGTGAAATCTTTAAATCACACATCTCGGGCTAGGTGTTCTGTTTCTGTGTATTCGAGGCGCAAACTAGCTAAGTTTCAGCCTCGAGATCGATATAGGAAACAGAAAATTTTTCAACCAAAAAATGTGTGAGAAAAAGGGTAGTGTATAGCCCACAAAACTAGACACCCACAATCTTGTGAAATCTTTAAATCACACATCTCGGGCTTAGTGTTCTGTTTCTGTGTATTCGAGGCGCAAACTAGCTAAGTTTCAGCCTCGAGATCGATATAGGAAACAGAAAATTTTTCACCCAAAAAATGTGTGAGAAAAAGGGTAGTGTATAGCCCACAAAACTAGACACCCACAATCTTGTGAAATCTTTAAATCACACATCTCGAGCTAGATATTCTGTTTCTGTGTATTCGAGGCGCAAACCAGCTAAGTTTCAGCCTCGAGATCGATATAGGAAACAGAAAATTTTTCACCCAAAAAATGTGTGAGAAAAAGGGTAGTGTATAGCCCACAAAACTAGACACCCACAATCTTGTGAAATCTTTAAATCACACATCTCGGGCTAGATGTTCTGTTTCTGTGTATTCGAGGCGCAAACTAGTTTAGCTACAGCCTCGCGATGGAAATAGGAAACAGAAAATTTTTCAACCAAAAAATGTGTGAGAAAAGGGTAGTGTATAGCCCACAAAACTAGACACCCACAATCTTGTGAAATCTTTAAATCACACATCTCGAGCTAGATATTCTGTTTCTGTGTATTCGAGGCCCAAACCAGCTAAGTTTCAGCCTCGAGATCGATATAGGAAACAGAAAATTTTTCACCCAAAAAATGTGTGAGAAAAAGGGTAGTGTATAGCCCACAAAACTAGACACCCACAATCTTGTGAAATCTTTAAATCACACATCTCGAGCTAGATATTCTGTTTCCCTGTATTCGAGGCGCAAACTAGCTCAGCTACAGCCTCGCGATGAAAATAGGAAACAGAAAATTTTTCAACCAAAAAATGTGTGAGAAAAGGGTAGTGTATAGCCCACAAAACTAGACACCCACAATCTTGTGAAATCTTTAAATCACACATCTCGAGCTAGATATTCTGTTTCCCTGTATTCGAGGCGCAAACTAGCTTAGCTACAGCCTCGCGATGGAAATAGGAAACAGAAAATTTTTCAACCAAAAAATGTGTGAGAAAAGGGTAGTGTATAGCCCACAAAACTAGACACCCACAATCTTGTGAAATCTTTAAATCACACATCTCGAGCTAGATATTCTGTTTCTGTGTATTCGAGGCGCAAACCAGCTAAGTTTCAGCCTCGAGATCGATATAGGAAACAGAAAATTTTTCACCCAAAAAATGTGTGAGAAAAAGGGTAGTGTATAGCCCACAAAACTAGACACCCACAATCTTGTGAAATCTTTAAATCACACATCTCGAGCTAGATATTCTGTTTCCCTGTATTCGAGGCGCAAACTAGCTCAGCTACAGCCTCGCGATGAAAATAGGAAACAGAAAATTTTTCAACCAAAAAATGTGTGAGAAAAGGGTAGTGTATAGCCCACAAAACTAGACACCCACAATCTTGTGAAATCTTTAAATCACACATCTCGAGCTAGACATTCTGTTTCTGTGTATTCGAGGCGCAAACTAGCTAAGTTTCAGCCTCGAGATCGATATAGGAAACAGAAAATTTTTCACCCAAAAAATGTGTGAGAAAAAGGGTAGTGTATAGCCCACAAAACTAGACACCCACAATCTTGTGAAATCTTTAAATCACACATCTCGGGCTAGGTGTTCTGTTTTTGTGTATTCGAGGCGCAAACTAGCTAAGTTTCAGCCTCGAGATCGATATAGGAAACAGAAAATTTTTCAACCAAGATATGTGCGAGAAAAAGGGTAGTGTATAGCCCACAAAACTAGACACCCACAATCTTGTGAAATCTTTAAATCACACATCTCGGGCTAGGTGTTCTGTTTCTGTGTATTCGAGGCGCAAACTAGCTAAGTTTCAGCCTCGAGATCGATATAGGAAACAGAAAATTTTTCACCCAAAAAATGTGTAAAAAAAAGGGTAGTGTATAGCCCACAAAGCTAGTCACCCACAATCTTGTGAAATCTTTAAATCACACATCTCGAGCTAGATATTCTGTTTCTGTGTATTCGAGGCGCAAACCAGCTAAGTTTCAGCCTCGAGATCGATATAGGAAACAGAAAATTTTTCACCCAAAAAATGTGTGAGAAAAAGGGTAGTGTATAGCCCACAAAACTAGACACCCACAATCTTGTGAAATCTTTAAATCACACATCTCGAGCTAGATATTCTGTTTCTGTGTATTCGAGGCGCAAACTAGCTAAGTTTCAGCCTCGAGATCGATATAGGAAACAGAAAATTTTTCAACCAAAAAATGTGTGAGAAAAAGGGTAGTGTATAGCCCACAAAACTAGACACCCACAATCTTGTGAAATCTTTAAATCACACATCTCGGGCTAGGTGTTCTGTTTCTGTGTATTCGAGGCGCAAACTAGCTAAGTTTCAGCCTCGAGATCGATATAGGAAACAGAAAATTTTTCACCCAAAAAATGTGTGAAAAAAAGGGTAGTGTATAGCCCACAAAGCTAGTCACCCACAATCTTGTGAAATCTTTAAATCACACATCTCGAGCTAGATATTCTGTTTCTGTGTATTCGAGGCACAAACAAGCTTAGCTGCAGCCTCGAGATGAATATAGGAAACAGAAAATTTTTCAACCAAAAAATGTGTGAGAAAAAGGGTAGTGTATAGCCCACAAAACTAGACACCCACAATCTTGTGAAATCTTTAAATCACACATCTCGGGCTAGGTGTTCTGTTTCTGTGTATTCGAGGCGCAAACCAGCTAAGTTTCAGCCTCGAGATCGATATAGGAAACAGAAAATTTTTCACCCAAAAAATGTGTGAGAAAAAGGGTAGTGTATAGCCCACAAAACTAGACACCCACAATCTTGTGAAATCTTTAAATCACACATCTCGAGCTAGATATTCTGTTTCTGTGTATTCGAGGCACAAACAAGCTTAGCTGCAGCCTCGAGATGGAAAT
This sequence comes from Xylota segnis, assembly GCA_963583995.1. Taxonomy (NCBI): domain Eukaryota; kingdom Metazoa; phylum Arthropoda; class Insecta; order Diptera; family Syrphidae; genus Xylota; species Xylota segnis. Next base: position 58,317,113 of record OY757238.1, on the reverse strand, counting down.
AGGAAACAGAAAATTTTTCAACCAAAAAATGTGTGAGAAAAAGGGTAGTGTATAGCCCACAAAACTAGACACCCACAATCTTGTGAAATCTTTAAATCACACATCTCGAGCTAGATATTCTGTTTCTGTGTATTCGAGGCACAAACAAGCTTAGCTGCAGCCTCGAGATGGATATAGGAAACAGAAAATTTTTCACCCAAAAAATGTGTGAGAAAAAGGGTAGTGTATAGCCCACAAAACTAGACACCCACAATCTTGTGAAATCTTTAAATCACACATCTCGAGCTAGATATTCTGTTTCTGTGTATTCGAGGCGCAAACCAGCTAAGTTTCAGCCTCGAGATCGATATAGGAAACAGAAAATTTTTCACCCAAAAAATGTGTGAGAAAAAGGGTAGTGTATAGCCCACAAAACTAGACACCCACAATCTTGTGAAATCTTTATATCACACATCTCGGGCTAGATGTTCTGTTTCTGTGTATTCGAGGCGCAAACTAGCTTAGCTACAGCCTCGCGATGGAAATAGGAAACAGAAAATTTTTCAACCAAAAAATGTGTGAGAAAAGGGTAGTGTATAGCCCACAAAACTAGACACCCACAATCTTGTGAAATCTTTAAATCACACATCTCGAGCTAGATATTCTGTTTCCCTGTATTCGAGGCGCAAACTAGCTTAGCTACAGCCTCGCGATGGATATAGGAAACAGAAAATTTTTCAACCAAAAAATGTGTGAGAAAAGGGTAGTGTATAGCCCACAAAACTAGACACCCACAATCTTGTGAAATCTTTAAATCACACATCTCGAGCTAGATATTCTGTTTCTGTGTATTCGAGGCGCAAACCAGCTAAGTTTCAGCCTCGAGATCGATATAGGAAACAGAAAATTTTTCACCCAAAAAATGTGTGAGAAAAAGGGTAGTGTATAGCCCACAAAACTAGACACCCACAATCTTGTGAAATCTTTAAATCACACATCTCGAGCTAGATATTCTGTTTCCCTGTATTCGAGGCGCAAACTAGCTCAGCTACAGCCTCGCGATGAAAATAGGAAACAGAAAATTTTTCAACCAAAAAATGTGTGAGAAAAGGGTAGTGTATAGCCCACAAAACTAGACACCCACAATCTTGTGAAATCTTTAAATCACACATCTCGAGCTAGATATTCTGTTTCCCTGTATTCGAGGCGCAAACTAGCTCAGCTACAGCCTCGCGATGAAAATAGGAAACAGAAAATTTTTCAACCAAAAAATGTGTGAGAAAAGGGTAGTGTATAGCCCACAAAACTAGACACCCACAATCTTGTGAAATCTTTAAATCACACATCTCGAGCTAGATATTCTGTTTCTGTGTATTCGAGGCGCAAACTAGCTAAGTTTCAGCCTCGAGATCGATATAGGAAACAGAAAATTTTTCACCCAAAAAATGTGTGAGAAAAAGGGTAGTGTATAGCCCACAAAACTAGACACCCACAATCTTGTGAAATCTTTAAATCACACATCTCGGGCTAGGTGTTCTGTTTTTGTGTATTCGAGGCGCAAACTAGCTAAGTTTCAGCCTCGAGATCGATATAGGAAACAGAAAATTTTTCAACCAAGATATGTGCGAGAAAAAGGGTAGTGTATAGCCCACAAAACTAGACACCCACAATCTTGTGAAATCTTTAAATCACACATCTCGAGCTAGATATTCTGTTTCTGTGTATTCGAGGCGCAAACTAGCTAAGTTTCAGCCTCGAGATCGATATAGGAAACAGAAAATTTTTCAACCAAAAAATGTGTGAGGAAAAGGGTAGTGTATAGCCCACAAAGCTAGTCACCCACAATCTTGTGAAATCTTTAAATCACACATCTCGAGCTAGATATTCTGTTTCTGTGTATTCGAGGCACAAACAAGCTTAGCTGCAGCCTCGAGATGGATATAGGAAACAGAAAATTTTTCAACCAAAAAATGTGTGAGAAAAAGGGTAGTGTATAGCCCACAAAACTAGACACCCACAATCTTGTGAAATCTTTAAATCACACATCTCGGGCTAGGTGTTCTGTTTCTGTGTATTCGAGGCGCAAACCAGCTAAGTTTCAGCCTCGAGATCGATATAGGAAACAGAAAATTTTTCACCCAAAAAATGTGTGAGAAAAAGGGTAGTGTATAGCCCACAAAACTAGACACCCACAATCTTGAGAAATCTTTAAATCACACATCTCGGGCTAGGTGTTCTGTTTCTGTGTATTCGAGGCGCAAACTAGCTAAGTTTCAGCCTCGAGATCGATATAGGAAACAGAAAATTTTTCAACCAAGATATGTGTGAGAAAAAGGGTAGTGTATAGCCCACAAAACTAGACACCCACAATCTTGTGAAATCTTTAAATCACACATCTCGAGCTAGATATTCTGTTTCCCTGTATTCGAGGCGCAAACTAGCTTAGCTACAGCCTCGCGATGGAAATAGGAAACAGAAAATTTTTCAACCAAAGAATGTGTGAGAAAAGGGTAGTGTATAGCCCACAAAACTAGACACCCACAATCTTGTGAAATCTTTAAATCACACATCTCGAGCTAGATATTCTGTTTCCCTGTATTCGAGGCGCAAACTAGCTTAGCTACAGCCTCGCGATGGATATAGGACACAGAAAATTTTTCAACCAAAAAATGTGTGAGAAAAGGGTAGTGTATAGCCCACAAAACTAGACACCCACAATCTTGTGAAATCTTTAAATCACACATCTCGAGCTAGATATTCTGTTTCTGTGTATTCGAGGCGCAAACCAGCTAAGTTTCAGCCTCGAGATCGATATAGGAAACAGAAAATTTTTCAACCAAAGAATGTGTGAGAAAAGGGTAGTGTATAGCCCACAAAACTAGACACCCACAATCTTGTGAAATCTTTAAATCACACATCTCGAGCTAGATATTCTGTTTCCCTGTATTCGAGGCGCAAACTAGCTTAGCTACAGCCTCGCGATGAATATAGGAAACAGAAAATTTTTCAACCAAAAAATGTGTGAGAAAAGGGTAGTGTATAGCCCACAAAACTAGACACCCACAATCTTGTGAAATCTTTAAATCACACATCTCGGGCTAGGTGTTCTGTTTCTGTGTATTCGAGGCGCAAACTAGCTTAGTTTCAGCCTCGAGATCGATATAGGAAACAGAAAATTTTTCAACCAAGATATGTGCGAGAAAAAGGGTAGTGTATAGCCCACAAAACTAGACACCCACAATCTTGTGAAATCTTTAAATCACACATCTCGAGCTAGATATTCTGTTTCTGTGTATTCGAGGCACAAACAAGCTTAGCTGCAGCCCCGAGATGGATATAGGAAACAGAAAATTTTTCAACCAAAAAATGTGTGAGAAAAAGGGTAGTGTATAGCCCACAAAACTAGACACCCACAATCTTGTGAAATCTTTAAATCACACATCTCGGGCTAGGTGTTCTGTTTCTGTGTATTCGAGGCGCAAACCAGCTAAGTTTCAGCCTCGAGATCGATATAGGAAACAGAAAATTTTTCACCCAAAAAATGTGTGAGAAAAAGGGTAGTGTATAGCCCACAAAACTAGACACCCACAATCTTGTGAAATCTTTAAATCACACATCTTGAGCTAGATATTCTGTTTCTGTGTATTCGAGGCGCAAACCAGCTAAGTTTCAGCCTCGAGATCGATATAGGAAACAGAAAATTTTTCAACCAAGATATGTGCGAGAAAAAGGGTAGTGTATAGCCCACAAAACTAGACACCCACAATCTTGTGAAATCTTTAAATCACACATCTCGGGCTAGGTGTTCTGTTTCTGTGTATTCGAGGCGCAAACTAGCTAAGTTTCAGCCTCGAGATCGATATAGGAAACAGAAAATTTTTCAACCAAAAAATGTGTGAGAAAAAGGGTAGTGTATAGCCCACAAAACTAGACACCCACAATCTTGTGAAATCTTTAAATCACACATCTCGGGCTAGGTGTTCTGTTTCTGTGTATTCGAGGCGCAAACTAGCTAAGTTTCAGCCTCGAGATCGATATAGGAAACAGAAAATTTTTCAACCAAGATATGTGCGAGAAAAAGGGTAGTGTATAGCCCACAAAACTAGACACCCACAATCTTGTGAAATCTTTAAATCACAGATCTCGGGCTAGGTGTTCTGTTTCTGTGTATTCGAGGCGCAAACTAGCTAAGTTTCAGCCTCGAGATCGATATAGGAAACAGAAAATTTTTCAACCAAGATATGTGCGAGAAAAAGGGTAGTGTATAGCCCACAAAACTAGACACCCACAATCTTGTGAAATCTTTAAATCACAGATCTCGGGCTAGGTGTTCTGTTTCTGTGTATTCGAGGCGCAAACTAGCTTAGTTTCAGCCTCGAGATCGATATAGGAAACAGAAAATTTTTCACCCAAAAAATGTGTGAGAAAAAGGGTAGTGTATAGCCCACAAAACTAGACACCCACAATCTTGTGAAATCTTTAAATCACACATCTCGGGCTATGTGTTCTGTTTCTGTGTATTCGAGGCGCAAACTAGCTAAGTTTCAGCCTCGAGATCGATATAGGAAACAGAAAATTTTTCACCCAAAAAATGTGTGAGAAAAAGGGTAGTGTATAGCCCACAAAACTAGACACCCACAATCTTGTGAAATCTTTAAATCACACATCTCGAGCTAGATATTCTGTTTCCCTGTATTCGAGGCGCAAACTAGCTTAGCTACAGCCTCGCGATGGAAATAGGAAACAGAAAATTTTTCAACCAAAAAATGTGTGAGAAAAGGGTAGTGTATAGCCCACAAAACTAGACACCCACAATCTTGTGAAATCTTTAAATCACACATCTCGAGCTAGATATTCTGTTTCCCTGTATTCGAGGCGCAAATTAGCTCAGCTACAGCCTCGCGATGAAAATAGGAAACAGAATATTTTTCAACCAAAAAATGTGTGAGAAAAGGGTAGTGTATAGCCCACAAAACTAGACACCCACAATCTTGTGAAATCTTTAAATCACACATCTCGAGCTAGATATTCTGTTTCCCTGTATTCGAGGCGCAAACTAGCTTAGCTACAGCCTCGCGATGGAAATAGGACACAGAAAATTTTTCAACCAAAAATGTGTGAGAAAAGGGTAGTGTATAGCCCACAAAACTAGACACCCACAATCTTGTGAAATCTTTAAATCACACATCTCGAGCTAGATATTCTGTTTCCCTGTATTCGAGGCGCAAACTAGCTTAGCTACAGCCTCGCGATGGAAATAGGAAACAGAAAATTTTTCAACCAAAAAATGTGTGAGAAAAGGGTAGTGTATAGCCCACAAAACTAGACACCCACAATCTTGTGAAATCTTTAAATCACACATCTCGAGCTAGATATTCTGTTTCCCTGTATTCGAGGCGCAAATTAGCTCAGCTACAGCCTCGCGATGAAAATAGGAAACAGAATATTTTTCAACCAAAAAATGTGTGAGAAAAGGGTAGTGTATAGCCCACAAAACTAGACACCCACAATCTTGTGAAATCTTTAAATCACACATCTCGAGCTAGATATTCTGTTTCCCTGTATTCGAGGCGCAAACTAGCTTAGCTACAGCCTCGCGATGGAAATAGGAAACAGAAAATTTTTCAACCAAAAAATGTGTGAGAAAAGGGTAGTGTATAGCCCACAAAACTAGACACCCACAATCTTGTGAAATCTTTAAATCACACATCTCGAGCTAGATATTCTGTTTCCCTGTATTCGAGGCGCAAATTAGCTCAGCTACAGCCTCGCGATGAAAATAGGAAACAGAATATTTTTCAACCAAAAAATGTGTGAGAAAAGGGTAGTGTATAGCCCACAAAACTAGACACCCACAATCTTGTGAAATCTTTAAATCACACATCTCGAGCTAGATATTCTGTTTCTGTGTATTCGAGGCGCAAACTAGCTTAGCTACAGCCTCGCGATGGAAATAGGAAACAGAAAATTTTTCAACCAAAAAATGTGTGAGAAAAGGGTAGTGTATAGCCCACAAAACTAGACACCCACAATCTTGTGAAATCTTTAAATCACACATCTCGAGCTAGATATTCTGTTTCCCTGTATTCGAGGCGCAAATTAGCTCAGCTACAGCCTCGCGATGAAAATAGGAAACAGAATATTTTTCAACCAAAAAATGTGTGAGAAAAGGGTAGTGTATAGCCCACAAAACTAGACACCCACAATCTTGTGAAATCTTTAAATCACACATCTCGAGCTAGATATTCTGTTTCTGTGTATTCGAGGCGCAAACTAGCTTAGCTACAGCCTCGCGATGGAAATAGGACACAGAAAATTTTTCAACCAAAAAATGTGTGAGAAAAGGGTAGTGTATAGCCCACAAAACTAGACACCCACAATCTTGTGAAATCTTTAAATCACACATCTCGAGCTAGATATTCTGTTTCCCTGTATTCGAGGCGCAAACTAGCTCAGCTACAGCCTCGCGATGAAAATAGGAAACAGAAAATTTTTCAACCAAAAAATGTGTGAGAAAAGGGTAGTGTATAGCCCACAAAACTAGACACCCACAATCTTGTGAAATCTTTAAATCACACATCTCGAGCTAGATATTCTGTTTCTGTGTATTCGAGGCGCAAACTAGCTTAGCTACAGCCTCGCGATGGAAATAGGACACAGAAAATTTTTCAACCAAAAAATGTGTGAGAAAAGGGTAGTGTATAGCCCACAAAACTAGACACCCACAATCTTGTGAAATCTTTAAATCACACATCTCGAGCTAGATATTCTGTTTCTGTGTATTCGAGGCGCAAACTAGCTTAGCTACAGCCTCGCGATGGAAATAGGACACACAAAATTTTTCAACCAAAAAATGTGTGAGAAAAGGGTAGTGTATAGCCCACAAAACTAGACACCCACAATCTTGTGAAATCTTTAAATCACACATCTCGAGCTAGATATTCTGTTTCCCTGTATTCGAGGCGCAAACTAGCTTAGCTACAGCCTCGCGATGGAAATAGGAAACAGAAAATTTTTCAACCAAGAAATGTGTGAGAAAAGGGTAGTGTATAGCCCACAAAACTAGACACCCACAATCTTGTGAAATCTTTAAATCACACATCTCGAGCTAGATATTCTGTTTCCCTGTATTCGAGGCGCAAACTAGCTTAGCTGCAGCCTCGAGATGGAAAGAGGAAACAGAAAGTTTTTCAACCAAGAAATGTGTGAGAAAAAGGGTAGTGTATAGCCCACAAAACTAGACACCCACAATCTTGTGAAATCTTTAAATCACACATCTCGAGCTAGATATTCTGTTTCTGTGTATTCGAGGCGCAAACAAGCTAAGCTGCAGCCCCGAGATGGAAATAGGAAACAGAAAATTTTTCAACCAAGATATGTGTGAGAAAAGGGTAGTGTATAGCCCACAAAACTAGACACCCACAATCTTGTGAAATCTTTAAATCACACATCTCGAGCTAGATATTCTGTTTCTGTGTATTCGAGGCGCAAACCAGCTAAGTTTCAGCCTCGAGATCGATATAGGAAACAGAAAATTTTTCACCCAAAAAATGTGTGAGAAAAAGGGTAGTGTATAGCCCACAAAACTAGACACCCACAATCTTGTGAAATCTTTAAATTACACACCTCGGGCTAGATATTCTGTTTTTGTGTATTCGAGGAGCAAACTAGCTAAGTTGCAGCCTCGAGATGGAAAGAGGAAACAGAAAGTTTTTCAACCAAGAAATGTGTGAGAAAAAGGGTAGTGTATAGCCCACAAAACTAGACACCCACAATCTTGTGAAATCTTTAAATCACACATCTCGAGCTAGATATTCTGTTTCTGTGTATTCGAGGCGCAAACAAGCTAAGCTGCAGCCCCGAGATGGAAATAGGAAACAGAAAATTTTTCAACCAAGATATGTGTGAGAAAAGGGTAGTGTATAGCCCACAAAACTAGACACCCACAATCTTGTGAAATCTTTAAATCACACATCTCGAGCTAGATATTCTGTTTCTGTGTATTCGAGGCGCAAACAAGCTAAGCTGCAGCCCCGAGATGGAAATAGGAAACAGAAAGTTTTTCAACCAAGATATGTGCGAGAAAAAGGGTAGTGTATAGCCCACAAAACTAGACACCCACAATCTTGTGAAATCTTTAAATCACACACCTCGGGCTAGATATTCTGTTTTTGTGTATTCGAGGAGCAAACTAGCTAAGTTGCAGCCTCGAGATGGAAAGAGGAAACAGAAAGTTTTTCAACCAAGAAATGTGTGAGAAAAAGGGTAGTGTATAGCCCACAAAACTAGACACCCACAATCTTGTGAAATCTTTAAATCACACATCTCGAGCTAGATATTCTGTTTTTGTGTATTCGAGGAGCAAACTAGCTAAGTTGCAGCCTCGAGATGGAAAGAGGAAACAGAAAGTTTTTCAACCAAGAAATGTGTGAGAAAAAGGGTAGTGTATAGCCCACAAAACTAGACACCCACAATCTTGTGAAATCTTTAAATCACACATCTCGAGCTAGATATTCTGTTTCTGTGTATTCGAGGCGCAAACAAGCTAAGCTGCAGCCCCGAGATGGAAATAGGAAACAGAAAATTTTTCAACCAAGATATGTGTGAGAAAAGGGTAGTGTATAGCCCACAAAACTAGACACCCACAATCTTGTGAAATCTTTAAATCACACATCTCGAGCTAGATATTCTGTTTCTGTGTATTCGAGGCGCAAACAAGCTAAGCTGCAGCCCCGAGATGGAAATAGGAAACAGAAAGTTTTTCAACCAAGATATGTGCGAGAAAAAGGGTAGTGTATAGCCCACAAAACTAGACACCCACAATCTTGTGAAATCTTTAAATCACACACCTCGGGCTAGATATTCTGTTTTTGTGTATTCGAGGAGCAAACAAGCTAAGTTGCAGCCTCGAGATGGAAAGAGGAAACAGAAAGTTTTTCAACCAAGATATGTGCGAGAAAAAGGGTAGTGTATAGCCCACAAAACTAGACACCCACAATCTTGTGAAATCTTTAAATCACACACCTCGGGCTAGATATTCTGTTTTTGTGTATTCGAGGAGTAAACTAGCTTAGCTGCAGCCTCGAGATGGAAAGAGGAAACAGAAAGTTTTTCAACCAAGAAATGTGTGAGAAAAAGGGTAGTGTATAGCCCACAAAACTAGACACCCACAATCTTGTGAAATCTTTAAATCACACATCTCGAGCTAGATATTCTGTTTCCCTGTATTCGAGGCGCAAACTAGCTTAGCTACAGCCTCGAGATGGAAATAGGAAACAGAAAACTTTTCAACAAAAAAATGTGTGAGAAAAAGGGTAGTGTATAGCCCACAAAACTAGACACCCACAATCTTGTGAAATCTTTAAATCACACATCTCGAGCTAGATATTCTGTTTCCCTGTATTCGAGGCGCAAACTAGCTTAGCTACAGCCTCGAGATGGAAATAGGAAACAGAAAATTTTTCAACCAAGATATGTGTGAGAAAAAGGGTAGTGTATAGCCCACAAAACTAGACACCCACAATCTTGTGAAATCTTTAAATCACACATCTCGAGCTAGATATTCTGTTTCTGTGTATTCGAGGCGCAAACAAGCTAAGCTGCAGCCCCGAGATGGAAATAGGAAACAGAAAATTTTTCAACCAAGATATGTGTGAGAAAAGGGTAGTGTATAGCCCACAAAACTAGACACCCACAATCTTGTGAAATCTTTAAATCACACATCTCGAGCTAGATATTCTGTTTCTGTGTATTCGAGGCGCAAACAAGCTAAGCTGCAGCCCCGAGATGGAAATAGGAAACAGAAAGTTTTTCAACCAAGATATGTGCGAGAAAAAGGGTAGTGTATAGCCCACAAAACTAGACACCCACAATCTTGTGAAATCTTTAAATCACACATCTCGAGCTAGATATTCTGTTTCTGTGTATTCGAGGCGCAAACAAGCTAAGCTGCAGCCCCGAGATGGAAATAGGAAACAGAAAGTTTTTCAACCAAGATATGTGCGAGAAAAAGGGTAGTGTATAGCCCACAAAACTAGACACCCACAATCTTGTGAAATCTTTAAATCACACACCTCGGGCTAGATATTCTGTTTTTGTGTATTCGAGGAGCAAACAAGCTAAGTTGCAGCCTCGAGATGGAAAGAGGAAACAGAAAGTTTTTCAACCAAGATATGTGCGAGAAAAAGGGTAGTGTATAGCCCACAAAACTAGACACCCACAATCTTGTGAAATCTTTAAATCACACATCTCGGGCTAGATATTCTGTTTCCCTGTATTCGAGGCGCAAACAAGCTAAGCTGCAGCCCCGAGATGGAAATAGGAAACAGAATTTTTGTGTATTCGAGGCGCAAACTAGCTAAGCTGCAGCCCCGAGATGGAAATAGGAAACAGAAAGTTTTTCAACCAAGATATGTGCGAGAAAAAGGGTAGTGTATAGCCCACAAAACTAGACACCCACAATCTTGTGAAATCTTTAAATCACACATCTCGAGCTAGATATTCTGTTTCTGTGTATTCGAGGCGCAAACAAGCTAAGCTGCAGCCCCGAGATGGAAATAGGAAACAGAAAGTTTTTCAACCAAGATATGTGCGAGAAAAAGGGTAGTGTATAGCCCACAAAACTAGACACCCACAATCTTGTGAAATCTTTAAATCACACATCTCGGGCTAGATAATCTGTTTCCCTGTATTCGAGGCGCAAACAAGCTAAGCTGCAGCCCCGAGATGGAAATAGGAAACAGAATTTTTGTGTATTCGAGGCGCAAACTAGCTAAGCTGCAGCCCCGAGATGGAAATAGGAAACAGAAAGTTTTTCAACCAAGATATGTGCGAGAAAAAGGGTAGTGTATAGCCCACAAAACTAGACACCCACAATCTTGTGAAATCTTTAAATCACACATCTCGAGCTAGATATTCTGTTTCTGTGTATTCGAGGCGCAAACAAGCTAAGCTGCAGCCCCGAGATGGAAATAGGAAACAGAAAGTTTTTCAACCAAGATATGTGCGAGAAAAAGGGTAGTGTATAGCCCACAAAACTAGACACCCACAATCTTGTGAAATCTTTAAATCACACATCTCGGGCTAGATATTCTGTTTCCCTGTATTCGAGGCGCAAACAAGCTAAGCTGCAGCCCCGAGATGGAAATAGGAAACAGAATTTTTGTGTATTCGAGGCGCAAACTAGCTAAGCTGCAGCCCCGAGATGGAAATAGGAAACAGAAAATTTTTCAACCAAAAAATGTGTGAGAAAAAGGGTAGAGTATAGCCCACAAAACTAGACACCCACACTCTTGTGAAATCTTTAAATCACACATCTCGAGCTAGATATTCTGTTTCCCTGTATTCGAGGCGCAAACTAGCTTAGCTACAGCCTCGAGATGGAAATAGGAAACAGAAAATTTTTCAACCAAGATATGTGTGAGAAAAAGGGTAGTGTATAGCCCACAAAACTAGACACCCACAATCTTGTGAAATCTTTAAATCACACATCTCGGGCTAGATATTCTGTTTCCCTGTATTCGAGGCGCAAACTAGCTAAGCTGCAGCCCCGAGATGGAAATAGGAAACAGAAAATTTTTCAACCAAGATATGTGCGAGAAAAAGGGTAGTGTATAGCCCACAAAACTAGACACCCACAATCTTGTGAAATCTTTAAATCATACATCTCGAGCTAGATATTCTGTTTCTGTGTATTCGAGGCGCAAACCAGCTAAGTTTCAGCCTCGAGATCGATATAGGAAACAGAAAATTTTTCACAAAACAAATGTGTGAGAAAAAGGGTAGTGTATAGCCCACAAAACTAGACACCCACAATCTTGTGAAATCTTTAAATCACACATCTCGAGCTAGATATTCTGTTTCCCTGTATTCGAGGCGCAAACTAGCTTAGCTACAGCCTCGCGATGGAAATAGGAAACAGAAAATTTTTCAACCAAGATATGTGCGAGAAAAAGGGTGTCTAGTTTTGTGGGCTATACACTACCCTTTTTCTCACACATTTTTTGGTTGAAAAATTTTCTGTTTCCTATATCGATCTCGAGGCTGAAATTTGAAACTTAGCTAGTTTGCGCCTCGAATACACAGAAACAGAACAAATAGCCCGAGATGTGTGATTTAAAGATTTCACAAGATTGTGGGTGTCTAGTTTTGTGGGCTATACACTACCCTTTTTCTCACACATTTTTTGGGTGAAAAATTTTCTGTTTCCTATATCGATCTCGAGGCTGAAACTTAGCTAGTTTGCGCCTCGAATACACAGAAACAGAACACCTAGCCCGAGATGTGTGATTTAAAGATTTCACAAGATTGTGGGTGTCTAGTTTTGTGGGCTATACACTACCCTTTTTCTCACACATTTCTTGGTTGAAAATTTTTCTGTTTCCTATTTCCATCTCGAGGCTGTAGCTAAGCTAGTTTGCGCCTCGAATACAGGGAAACAGAATATCTAGCCCGAGATGTGTGATTTAAAGATTTCACAAGATTGTGGGTGTCTAGTTTTGTGGGCTATACACTACCCTTTTTCTCACACATTTTTTGGGTGAAAAATTTTCTGTTTCCTATATCGATCTCGAGGCTGAAACTTAGCTAGTTTGCGCCTCGAATACACAGAAACAGAACACCTAGCCCGAGATGTGTGATTTAAAGATTTCACAAGATTGTGGGTGTCTAGTTTTGTGGGCTATACACTACCCTTTTTCTCACACATTTTTTGGTTGAAAAATTTTCTGTTTCCTATATCCATCTCGAGGCTGAAACTTAGCTAGTTTGCGCCTCGAATACACAGAAACAGAACACCTAGCCCGAGATGTGTGATTTAAAGATTTCACAAGATTGTGGGTGTCTAGTTTTGTGGGCTATACACTACCCTTTTTCTCACACATTTTTTGGGTGAAAAATTTTCTGTTTCCTATATCCATCTCGAGGCTGCAGCTAAGCTTGTTTGTGCCTCGAATACACAGAAACAGAATATCTAGCTCGAGATGTGTGATTTAAAGATTTCACAAGATTGTGGGTGTCTAGTTTTGTGGGCTATACACTACCCTTTTTCTCACACATTTTTTGGTTGAAAAACTTTCTGTTTCCTCTTTCCATCTCGAGGCTGCAACTTAGCTAGTTTGCTCCTCGAATACACAAAAACAGAATATCTAGCCCGAGGTGTGTGATTTAAAGATTTCACAAGATTGTGGGTGTCTAGTTTTGTGGGCTATACACTACCCTTTATCTCGCACATATCTTGGTTGAAAAATTTTCTGTTTCCTATTTCCGTCTCGGGGCTGAAACTTAGCTAGTTTGCGCCTCGAATATACAGAAACAGAACACCTAGCCCGAGATGTGTGATTTAAAGATTTCACAAGATTGTGGGTGTCTAGTTTTGTGGGCTATACACTACCCTTTTTCTCACACATTTTTTGGTTGAAAAATTTTCTGTTTCCTATATCGATCTCGAGGCTGAAACTTAGCTAGTTTGCGCCTCGAATACACAGAAACAGAACACCTAGCCCGAGATGTGTGATTTAAAGATTTCACAAGATTGTGGGTGTCTAGTTTTGTGGGCTATACACTACCCTTTTTCTCACACATTTTTTGGTTGAAAAATTTTCTGTTTCCTATATCGATCTCGAGGCTGAAACTTAGCTAGTTTCCGCCTCGAATACACAGAAACAGAACACCTAGCCCGAGATGTGTGATTTAAAGATTTCACAAGATTGTGGGTGTCTAGTTTTGTGGGCTATACACTACCCTTTTTCTCACACATTTTTTGGTTGAAAAATGTTCTGTTTCCTATATCGATCTCGAGGCTGAAACTTAGCTAGTTTGCGCCTCGAATACACAGAAACAGAACACCTAGCCCGAGATGTGTGATTTAAAGATTTCACAAGATTGTGGGTGTCTAGTTTTGTGGGCTATACACTACCCTTTTTCTCACACATTTTTTGGGTGAAAAATTTTCTGTTTCCTATATCCATCTCGAGGCTGAAACTTAGCTAGTTTGCGCCTCGAATACACAGAAACAGAACACCTAGCCCGAGATGTGTGATTTAAAGATTTCACAAGATTGTGGGTGTCTAGTTTTGTGGGCTATACACTACCCTTTTTCTCACACATTTTTTGGGTGAAAAATTTTCTGTTTCCTATATCCATCTCGAGGCTGCAGCTAAGCTTGTTTGTGCCTCGAATACACAGAAACAGAATATCTAGCTCGAGATGTGTGATTTAAAGATTTCACAAGATTGTGGGTGTCTAGTTTTGTGGGCTATACACTACCCTTTATCTCGCACATATCTTGGTTGAAAAATTTTCTGTTTCCTATTTCCGTCTCGGGGCTGAAACTTAGCTAGTTTGCGCCTCGAATACACAGAAACAGAACACCTAGCCCGAGATGTGTGATTTAAAGATTTCACAAGATTGTGGGTGTCTAGTTTTGTGGGCTATACACTACCCTTTTTCTCACACATTTTTTGGTTGACAAATTTTCTGTTTCCTATATCGATCTCGAGGCTGAAACTTAGCTAGTTTGCGCCTCGAATACACAGAAACAGAACACCTAGCCCGAGATGTGTGATTTAAAGATTTCACAAGATTGTGGGTGTCTAGTTTTGTGGGCTATACACTACCCTTTTTCTCACACATTTTTTGGTTGAAAAATTTTCTGTTTCCTATATCGATCTCGAGGCTGAAACTTAGCTAGTTTCCGCCTCGAATACAGGGAAACAGAATATCTAGCCCGAGATGTGTGATTTAAAGATTTCACAAGATTGTGGGTGTCTAGTTTTGTGGGCTATACACTACCCTTTTTCTCACACATTTTTTGGTTGAAAAATTTTCTGTTTCCTATATCGATCTCGAGGCTGAAACTTAGCTAGTTTCCGCCTCGAATACACAGAAACAGAACACCTAGCCCGAGATGTGTGATTTAAAGATTTCACAAGATTGTGGGTGTCTAGTTTTGTGGGCTATACACTACCCTTTTTCTCACACATTTTTTGGTTGAAAAATTTTCTGTTTCCTATTTCCATCTCGGGGCTGCAGCTTAGCTAGTTTGCGCCTCGACTACACAGAAACAGAACACCTAGCCCGAGATGTGTGATTTAAAGATTTCACAAGATTGTGGGTGTCTAGTTTTGTGGGCTATACACAACCCTTTTCTCACACATTTTTTGGTTGAAAATTTTTCTGTTTCCTATTTCCATCTCGAGGCTGTAGCTAAGCTAGTTTGCGCCTCGAATACAGGGAAACAGAATATCTAGCCCGAGATGTGTGATTTAAAGATTTCACAAGATTGTGGGTGTATAGTTTTGTGGGCTATACACTACCCTTTTTCTCACACATTTTTTGGGTGAAAAATTTTCTGTTTCCTATATCGATCTCGAGGCTGAAACTTAGCTAGTTTGCGCCTCGAATACACAGAAACAGAACACCTAGCCCGAGATGTGTGATTTAAAGATTTCACAAGATTGTGGGTGTCTAGTTTTGTGGGCTATACACTACCCTTTTTCTCACACATTTTTTGGTTGAAAAATTTTCTGTTTCCTATATCCATCTCGAGGCTGAAACTTAGCTAGTTTGCGCCTCGAATACACAGAAACAGAACACCTAGCCCGAGATGTGTGATTTAAAGATTTCACAAGATTGTGGGTGTCTAGTTTTGTGGGCTATACACTACCCTTTTCTCACACATTTTTTGGTTGAAAAATTTTCTGTTTCCTGTTTCCATCTCGGGGCTGCAGCCTAGCTTGTTTTCGCCTCGAATACACAAAAACAGAACATCTAGCCCGAGATGTGTGATTTAAAGATTTCACAAGATTGTGGGTGTCTAGTTTTGTGGGCTATACACTACCCTTTTTCTCACACATTTTTTGGTTGAAAAATTTTCTGTTTCCTATATCGATCTCGAGGCTGAAACTTAGCTAGTTTGCGCCTCGAACACAAAGAAACAGAACACCTAGCCCGAGATGTGTGATTTAAAGATTTCACAAGATTGTGGGTGTCTAGTTTTGTGGGCTATACACTACCCTTTTTCTCACACATTTTTTGGTTGAAAAATTTTCTGTTTCCTATATCGATCTCGAGGCTGAAACTTAGCTAGTTTGCGCCTCGAATACACAGAAACAGAACACCTAGCCCGAGATGTGTGATTTAAAGATTTCACAAGATTGTGGGTGTCTAGTTTTGTGGGCTATACACTACCCTTTTCTCACACATTTTTTGGTTGAAAAATTTTCTGTTTCCTATATCGATCTCGAGGCTGAAACTTAGCTAGTTTGCGCCTCGAATACACAGAAACAGAACACCTAGCCCGAGATGTGTGATTTAAAGATTTCACAAGATTGTGGGTGTCTAGTTTTGTGGGCTATACACTACCCTTTTTCTCACACATTTTTTGGGTGAAAAATTTTCTGTTTCCTATATCGATCTCGAGGCTGAAACTTAGCTAGTTTGCGCCTCGAATACACAGAAACAGAACACCTAGCCCGAGATGTGTGATTTAAAGATTTCACAAGATTGTGGGTGTCTAGTTTTGTGGGCTATACACTACCCTTTTCTCACACATTTTTTGGTTGAAAAATTTTCTGTTTCCTATTTCCATCGCGAGGCTGTAGCTAAGCTAGTTTGCGCCTCGAATACAGGGAAACAGAATATCTAGCTCGAGATGTGTGATTTAAAGATTTCACAAGATTGTGGGTGTCTAGTTTTGTGGGCTATACACTACCCTTTTTCTCACACATTTCTTGGTTGAAAATTTTTCTGTTTCCTATTTCCATCTCGAGGCTGTAGCTAAGCTAGTTTGCGCCTCGAATACAGGGAAACAGAATATCTAGCCCGAGATGTGTGATTTAAAGATTTCACAAGATTGTGGGTGTCTAGTTTTGTGGGCTATACACTACCCTTTTTCTCACACATTTTTTGGGTGAAAAATTTTCTGTTTCCTATATCGATCTCGAGGCTGAAACTTAGCTGGTTTGCGCCTCGAATACACAGAAACAGAACACCTAGCCCGAGATGTGTGATTTAAAGATTTCACAAGATTGTGGGTGTCTAGTTTTGTGGGCTATACACTACCCTTTTTCTCACACATTTCTTGGTTGAAAAATTTTCTGTTTCCTATTTCCATCGCGAGGCTGTAGCTAAGCTAGTTTGCGCCTCGAATACAGGGAAACAGAATATCTAGCTCGAGATGTGTGATTTAAAGATTTCACAAGATTGTGGGTGTCTAGTTTTGTGGGCTATACACTACCCTTTTTCTCACACATTTCTTGGTTGAAAATTTTTCTGTTTCCTATTTCCATCTCGAGGCTGCAGCCTAGCTAGTTTTCGCCTCGAATACACAAAAACAGAACATCTAGCCCGAGATGTGTGATTTAAAGATTTCACAAGATTGTGGGTGTCTAGTTTTGTGGGCTATACACTACCCTTTTTCTCACACATTTTTTGGTTGAAAAATTTTCTGTTTCCTATATCGATCTCGAGGCTGAAACTTAGCTGGTTTGCGCCTCGAATACACAGAAACAGAACACCTAGCCCGAGATGTGTGATTTAAAGATTTCACAAGATTGTGGGTGTCTAGTTTTGTGGGCTATACACTACCCTTTTTCTCACACATTTTTTGGTTGAAAAATTTTCTGTTTCCTATATCGATCTCGAGGCTGAAACTTAGCTAGTTTGCGCCTCGAATACACAGAAACAGAACACCTAGCCCGAGATGTGTGATTTAAAGATTTCACAAGATTGTGGGTGTCTAGTTTTGTGGGCTATACACTACCCTTTTCTCACACATTTTTTGGTTGAAAAATTTTCTGTTTCCTATATCGATCTCGAGGCTGAAACTTAGCTAGTTTGCGCCTCGAATACACAGAAACAGAACACCTAGCCCGAGATGTGTGATTTAAAGATTTCACAAGATTGTGGGTGTCTAGTTTTGTGGGCTATACACTACCCTTTTTCTCACACATTTTTTGGGTGAAAAATTTTCTGTTTCCTATATCGATCTCGAGGCTGAAACTTAGCTAGTTTGCGCCTCGAATACACAGAAACAGAACACCTAGCCCGAGATGTGTGATTTAAAGATTTCACAAGATTGTGGGTGTCTAGTTTTGTGGGCTATACACTACCCTTTTCTCACACATTTTTTGGTTGAAAAATTTTCTGTTTCCTATTTCCATCGCGAGGCTGTAGCTAAGCTAGTTTGCGCCTCGAATACAGGGAAACAGAATATCTAGCTCGAGATGTGTGATTTAAAGATTTCACAAGATTGTGGGTGTCTAGTTTTGTGGGCTATACACTACCCTTTTTCTCACACATTTCTTGGTTGAAAATTTTTCTGTTTCCTATTTCCATCTCGAGGCTGTAGCTAAGCTAGTTTGCGCCTCGAATACAGGGAAACAGAATATCTAGCCCGAGATGTGTGATTTAAAGATTTCACAAGATTGTGGGTGTCTAGTTTTGTGGGCTATACACTACCCTTTTTCTCACACATTTTTTGGGTGAAAAATTTTCTGTTTCCTATATCGATCTCGAGGCTGAAACTTAGCTGGTTTGCGCCTCGAATACACAGAAACAGAATATCTAGCTCGAGATGTGTGATTTAAAGATTTCACAAGATTGTGGGTGTCTAGTTTTGTGGGCTATACACTACCCTTTTTCTCACACATTTTTTGGTTGAAAATTTTTCTGTTTCCTATATCGATCTCGAGGCTGAAACTTAGCTAGTTTGCGCCTCGAATACACAGAAACAGAACACCTAGCCCGAGATGTGTGATTTAAAGATTTCACAAGATTGTGGGTGTCTAGTTTTGTGGGCTATACACTACCCTTTTCTCACACATTTTTTGGTTGAAAAATTTTCTGTTTCCTATTTCCATCGCGAGGCTGTAGCTAAGCTAGTTTGCGCCTCGAATACAGGGAAACAGAATATCTAGCTCGAGATGTGTGATTTAAAGATTTCACAAGATTGTGGGTGTCTAGTTTTGTGGGCTATACACTACCCTTTTTCTCACACATTTCTTGGTTGAAAATTTTTCTGTTTCCTATTTCCATCTCGAGGCTGTAGCTAAGCTAGTTTGCGCCTCGAATACAGGGAAACAGAATATCTAGCCCGAGATGTGTGATTTAAAGATTTCACAAGATTGTGGGTGTCTAGTTTTGTGGGCTATACACTACCCTTTTTCTCACACATTTTTTGGGTGAAAAATTTTCTGTTTCCTATATCGATCTCGAGGCTGAAACTTAGCTGGTTTGCGCCTCGAATACACAGAAACAGAATATCTAGCTCGAGATGTGTGATTTAAAGATTTCACAAGATTGTGGGTGTCTAGTTTTGTGGGCTATACACTACCCTTTTTCTCACACATTTTTTGGTTGAAAAATTTTCTGTTTCCTATATCCATCTCGAGGCTGCAGCTAAGCTTGTTTGTGCCTCGAATACACAGAAACAGAATATCTAGCTCGAGATGTGTGATTTAAAGATTTCACAAGATTGTGGGTGTCTAGTTTTGTGGGCTATACACTACCCTTTTTCTCACACATTTTTTGGTTGAAAATTTTTCTGTTTCCTATTTCCATCTCGAGGCTGTAGCTAAGCTAGTTTGCGCCTCGAATACAGGGAAACAGAATATCTAGCCCGAGATGTGTGATTTAAAGATTTCACAAGATTGTGGGTGTCTAGTTTTGTGGGCTATACACTACCCTTTTTCTCACACATTTTTTGGGTGAAAAATTTTCTGTTTCCTATATCGATCTCGAGGCTGAAACTTAGCTGGTTTGCGCCTCGAATACACAGAAACAGAATATCTAGCTCGAGATGTGTGATTTAAAGATTTCACAAGATTGTGGGTGTCTAGTTTTGTGGGCTATACACTACCCTTTTTCTCACACATTTTTTGGTTGAAAAATTTTCTGTTTCCTATATCCATCTCGAGGCTGCAGCTAAGCTTGTTTGTGCCTCGAATACACAGAAACAGAATATCTAGCTCGAGATGTGTGATTTAAAGATTTCACAAGATTGTGGGTGTCTAGTTTTGTGGGCTATACACTACCCTTTTTCTCACACATTTTTTGGTTGAAAAATTTTCTGTTTCCTATATCCATCTCGAGGCTGCAGCTAAGCTTGTTTGTGCCTCGAATACACAGAAACAGAATATCTAGCTCGAGATGTGTGATTTAAAGATTTCACAAGATTGTGGGTGTCTAGTTTTGTGGGCTATACACTACCCTTTTTCTCACACATTTTTTGGTTGAAAATTTTTCTGTTTCCTATTTCCATCTCGAGGCTGTAGCTAAGCTAGTTTGCGCCTCGAATACAGGGAAACAGAATATCTAGCCCGAGATGTGTGATTTAAAGATTTCACAAGATTGTGGGTGTCTAGTTTTGTGGGCTATACACTACCCTTTTTCTCACACATTTTTTGGTTGAAAATTTTTCTGTTTCCTATTTCCATCTCGAGGCTGTAGCTAAGCTAGTTTGCGCCTCGAATACAGGGAAACAGAATATCTAGCTCGAGATGTGTGATTTAAAGATTTCACAAGATTGTGGGTGTCTAGTTTTGTGGGCTATACACTACCCTTTTTCTCACACATTTTTTGGTTGAAAATTTTTCTGTTTCCTATTTCCATCTCGAGGCTGTAGCTAAGCTAGTTTGCGCCTCGAATACAGGGAAACAGAATATCTAGCTCGAGATGTGTGATTTAAAGATTTCACAAGATTGTGGGTGTCTAGTTTTGTGGGCTATACACTACCCTTTTTCTCACACATTTTTTGGTTGAAAAATTTTCTGTTTCCTATATCGATCTCGAGGCTGAAACTTAGCTAGTTTGCGCCTCGAATACACAGAAACAGAACACCTAGCCCGAGATGTGTGATTTAAAGATTTCACAAGATTGTGGGTGACTAGCTTTGTGGGCTATACACTACTCTTTTTTTCACACATTTTTTGGTTGAAAAATTTTCTGTTTCCTATTTCCATCTCGGGGCTGCAGCTAAGCTTGTTTGTGCCTCGAATACACAGAAACAGAATATCTTGCTAGCAGCTACTTGCGCCATATCAAACGTTTGGCCAGCTGTCAGTCTGTCATGTAAATAAAAACTGCTATCCGAATCGATTGATTTGTTGTGTTTGCGAGGGTTGGTCATCGACATCAGTATTCCTTCTCTGGAGGCGAGTTCAACTTTACAACAATAGGCGGGCCGCTGACATACACTTCAGTATCGCGGTTTGCATTGTACTATAGGACAGTTGCAGCGTGTTCTCCAGCGTTATGCGACTTAACAGTCAGTTGTGTCTGTATTCCAAATTCTGCCGAGAAACAGCGACTTTAAAGTCGATCAAGGGGCACTAAGTCTCGGCATCAATTTGGTTGGTCTTTTTCCAGCTTTAGTGTAAAGAAATGATATAAATCGATCTACCTGTATCCCTGTATCCCTGCTTTCTCTTTACGAAGACTTAAGCATTCCATCTTGTAACCAATGTTTCTCGTCTCAATAACGCAATTGTAATTAAAATTGAAAGAAAAATACATGAAATACTGCATTTTATTACATCTACACCTTATGAAGCATAAAATTGCCATCAGATTTGCAAAAATCTAAATGCTCGACGACCAATTGGGCCATGTCTTGATTTTTTCAAACAAAGCAGTGCCAGTACTGCGTGATCTACCCAATTGCATGGCACCAACAAGACGGTAGTCCTCCACCAGCTTATTCAGCCTAACACCTTCTGCTAAAAGCAATTTGGCCGCATTAAGCTGCCTCTCAGTTGGTGGAACCTTATTAAACGTTCCTATGAATGCAATGCCAATACTATCGACATTGTATCCTTTTGTATGGGCACCTTGCTGATCCCAACCACGGCCTACATACACATTACCATCTCCGCCAATAAGAAAGTTATAGCCTATGTCACTGAAGGCTCGTGACTTCATATGGAAGCGTTGAATTGTTTGGACACGAAAGATGCACGAAGTCTGAAATCATAATCAGGATTAGTATGTCTCCTAGATTTTGATACAGAGTCTATGTTTGATGTATACATACCTGGTATGTGCAGCCCTCTGTTGCAGTATGGGATATCAACACCCTATGAACTGGGAGGACAAGCTTGTCCAGCGGTTCACTTTCCATTTCTCCCAACCAATGGACTTTGGAAACAAGGTGGAGAACCTTCTCATCACTAACGTTAGATGCTGAAACTAAAAAGTCTATATGAATAGGGCGAAGGTTAATAAAAGGATCAGTAATTACCGGTAGTCGTTTGGGGTATTACGGGCTGGCAATCGAATTTAAATGTACTAATGGCCTTCATCAGGAAAAGTCCTAAGACAATGCTTAGCAGTATGGCGACAACTGCGATTTTCGCGTAAAAATCTATTCTAGAGCCCTGGGATGGGGTGTCATGTTCCTTTTTTAAATTACCTGAAACATAGAATAGGTGATATAGGAAGTTCCATAATCAACATTGTCCTCACTGTGAAGGCAGTCCTATAAGCCCGACTTAAACTAATAGACCATGCATTGTTGTTATATGAAAGAGTACACTAGTGCAAGGTTTTACTTAGACTAGACAACGCCGAGGATTATTGTAAACTTGGCTGAGATGACGACGATGACATCTAGTAAAAGAATTTCTAACTCCAAATGTTGTCCAGCTTTAGACATATTCATCAAAAGATGAGTAAAGGCTTTAAATGAGAGTAAATCCAGGTCTCTGATGGAACACTATTGGAATAGTTTTATGAATTGTTTTGAGGATTGCTCAGCTTCAGAGGAACGCAAACATTTTTGTTCGTTACAGCCTTCGTTAGTGCAATGAAAACTAAGGCGGAACAGGGCCAAAGATCATTTCTAGCATAGCGGAGCTATAAATGTTTCCAACTGACTGCTGATGAATGAGAAGAATATAGGCAATTTCAAGGGTACAGTCCCTGATTTCGAACAAAGTCCAATAATAGGGGAGAAAGTTGTATCTACAAATCCATGAAGGCCGTAAAGAGAAAAACGGATATATCTACGTTGAACCCCTTGATGTGTGTGGCATGGGTTTCGTGATAGAGCGACCAGACCTGGCTATCATAATCGAGGATTGGCCTAACAAATGTTAAAAGAAGGGATCTCGTGATATAGGGGTTAGAGAATCAACGCTTTAGTAGAGTTGGCTCTGCTAAAGGTGCTATCAAAATGAAAGCCCAAATTTAGTTCTCTGTTGGGTATCACGCAGTTTTAAATGATCAAGTCAAATTCGTTACGAGACAAGATAAATATCAGAGGACCAAGATGGTTGCCTTGAGGGACTCCTAAAGAGTGTATTTTCCTTTATCCGTTTCTACAACGAGAGCCACAGGTAAAAATACGCTTAGCGCTTGAGATTATGTTGCATTGGGTTCGGTTGAGATATTCGAGGTAAAGGGATTTACAAGGTTCAGAAAAATGGGTACATGCTTGGGGGTAGTTGGAGAGGTCAGAGTTAAGACGAGATCTTCCACTAAACTGATAGATGCCAGTATCCGAGAGACAGTCAATCAATAGGATTTCTTTGTCTGAGGAGGAATTTGTTGCAATGAAGTGAGTTTCGTTCTTCAGATGGAACCCATTTAAAGTGGTCGAAATCGCCTAAAATTATGACAACGTTAAGGTGTCCACAGCATTATACAGAGAATTAATGCGGAGAACCAGTAGTTAGTTGGTAGCAACCACAGTTTAGAGCACATGCTTGACAACTTAAATTAATTGAAAACGAATTCTTTAGAAACAAATTTATTTGTTTTCCATTCCGATAAGGCATTGTTGAGAGTAAACATCTGTTAATCACGGAAAACCCCAGATTCTCTCGCTTCGACATCGAATTCCAGAAAATCCCTCCTTATCTCGAGTCCACAAACCAAATGAAATTTAAGTTTCTACGACTTTTGTAGTCTAAGCGTTTCCGATTTTATAGCATTCATAAGATAAGAAAGAGAATAGGAACCGGTGAATGGAGTCAGTATCCATAGGGCGCCGGCATTCGGTTGACAGACGTCTAACATTGATTTGATACCCAAAACGTGTGCACAATGAGGCACATTGTTATCAGGTCTACAAAATAAGCAATTTGCACAAAACGCGTTTTTTTGAAATGATGTAAAACTAGAAACACCCTTTGCTGTCTTATTTGGTTTTCGATTCCCCAGGCAATGTACAAGTCCTTCCATAATCTAGGAAAAGATCCCTGTGATATTGGTACACAGACTGTATCTGTTGATGAATATCGCCAAACATTTGCTCGCTGATGTCTTATGACTATTTCACTGCCGTTGACCCTACCATATTCCCAGAGACAGTTGTTAGATACTACCTACTAGAGACGCTTTGAGTTTAATTTTCTTGCACTATATTCGAACTAAATAACAATCTGATACAACGATTCCAACCCACCTTTCATATTTGCAGAACCGTGCCGCCCGAGATGTTAACAAAATTCGGGAAAACTCCGCAAAGCCAATAACTCGATTGGGAAACAACAAAATCAAAATGTCGTACTGTATGTATTCCGCGAACGCGACGATTCTGAATATTTAGATTTATTCAGTTGTTTGACGTTTCACAAGAAAAATAAAAACAATTTTCATCAATTAGTAGGAAACGAAACACCGCGCACTTTAATCGTATGTACTGAACTCAAGCGAGGTGCCCTACTCGCTTCAAATGTTGATATTGCTGGAGATTACTACACTAGTGCCGAGGCGATTCCCGTCTTAAACTGAGTATCTATAGACGTTTCATGAGTATAGGAATACATATACGTATTCCGATGTACTAACCATATTTCGCAAACTTGTTTGTTTACTAAATAAATCGCCTGGAAACCCCATCTGTTTTGTATCGCTCGACGACCTCTCTGTACTCGTAGATGAATATATTTTGTAAATAAAAATAAATACCCAATGGGTGACTGGAGGAAAGGAGTCTAGAAACCCCGGTCCTTCTTAAGACACATCCTATGTTGTCCTATGTACCTTTATCGGACATCATGTCGCCATAGATACATTTATAATTTTGTTTTCATAAGTATTCCGTTCCTATACGAACTTAAGGTCAGCTGAAAGATAATCTATTAGTTGAAGCTATACATTTGCTTTCCACATTTTATAAATATTGTTATCAACAAAAGAAATAAATTGGAAGCATATTTCAAACAGAGGCCTAGTTTTTGGTTTGTAAGGTTTTGTAGACAGGCTTCTAGTCCCATAAAGGCATACTCAATGGCTTATTGGTATCTTTATAATGTTAAGACACAGCGCACGCTTTACGAAAATTAGCGAGAGACTATAGGACATTCGGATGAACGTTGGTTTTAAATGTTTGAGGATTATAACGAGAGAGGAACATGGAGCTTGGTAGAGTATTCGTGTGGTGCCATTTCGAAAGGAATCCGTATATTTGACGGTAGCTCCGAAGATAGGCTTGAGGATAAACTGATGAGCATTCGAAGATTGCCGAATGTTGCGAGAAAACTAATGAAAGGGCGGAATGCAACTTGGTAATCCGCTGGAGCACTTTGTGTGTAAGATGGTCCAATAAGAAGACAGGAAAAAATCTAAATAAAACAACAACAAAACTGATTCTGGCTTAATTTTGAAGCTACATTCATGCCATCATACGTGGAATAGCATATTAATTAAATGGGAGCCTTGGCTTTGCTGGCAGTACTTCAAGCGGTCGATCTAATCCGGATCTTCGGCCAACAATTCCTCACAGCGTTGTTTATGGTCGTTCGGATTTACAATCTTATGCGGATGTAGGCCTAAATCCAACCGCAAACTCACTGGCGATGCTCAATTCTTTGATACTGGCTATTCTTTTCTTCATTTCACACCAACCTTTGTCTAGTTGGTGACTTTAACCTTTCCACGGTGCGACTGAGCGGAAATTTCGATAATATTCTACAGCACTGGACATTTTGTGTCACCTGATACCCTTTGAGATTTTCGGTAGACAAATGGGTTACTAGAACAGCTGTTCATCTCAAAAAAATATTCTCAGTATTCCAGTACACATTGTCGCTTCCATTCTAAGCAAATTCCATAGACTACACTTATTCCGGATCTACACATTGACATAAGCTTCTGGGTAAATAGGTGTTCCAGTAAGATAAGGCTTTATTACCTCCACTGTTCAATAGCTTACGACCGGGTAGGTGGAGGTGTTTTCTCTGTTAGACTTAATCTGAGTCTCCACTTTCTTCTTTCTAATCGTTAAAGCATGTTCTATAGGTGGAATTAATGACAATTGGGAGTTCTATCTTAGTTCAGAAAAAATGTAATGTCCACATCTTTTCACATAGTCAAGCAGCCATTTCTTATAATTCGAAATCTCAGGTGGAGAAGTGGCTAGCAACAAAACAGATTTTGCCTTAATTGCAGCTGAAACGCTCTAAGACTTCGATCTTTCTTAGGAAATTGCATGTCAGCAATATAAAAGGTGTCATCACTAGGAATTGTCGAATGGGAAACCACACAGCCTGACTTGGAGTGTATTCATACGATTTTTGAAAAATTTTGCAGAGATGAGGAGGACCAATCCTGCTCTCCTTATTTACATCGACTTTAGGAGAAGCTATGGAGAGTTATCTGATCCATATGACATCACAACGAACCTATTATTGGTCTAAGTGTGCTGGTGATAGCTGGCAGTCGCTTTAAACCTAACCTAGCCTTCTGTGTCCCGTCTAGTACGTTGACGACACCATCATACATGTAATAGCAGTTTATTAACAAAAAACTCCGCACAAATTCTGTTTTGAGGATCATTTGGCGGGCTACCCTATCAGCATTTGTAAACAACAATGCATGTTTGCTCTCATAGAGTTTAACAAACAGGGACAAGAAATGCTAGTTTGTCAATACTGTCTTGAAACCAAAGACACCCAAAACATCCATGATACCATCTTACTCATGTATTTCTGTATATTTCTACGTTTTCTATGAACTTAATGAATTTAAAGTTCTTTAAACACATTCGACAAAATCCGCCAAAACCTATCTGAGCATCCGTCCTACTATTTGATTCTCATAATTTTCGTATCATTTTCCAATTTATCAATGTCATGACAGTGGAAATCAGAAATGAATCAAGAAAATGCCTAAAACTGAGAAATAAACGCTAAATTCGACGACATCTATAATCTTTGTATCGTGGCACGAAATACGGCACAAAGTCTTTTCATTTTCTTTTTCATTTCGGGAATTTTGTCAAACACGTTGTTATTGTCATGCTCATGACTGACTAGTGTGTTCAATTGATATTCTTCCCTCACATTTAATCCAAAATTTGCATAAAAACTTTGAAAATGCTGTGCTTGGGCGGTGAATAAGGAAGCCATTGTTCGCCATTTCGTAAGCAAATATGCTGTGATTCTGTCGAAAAGACAATGCCATCGTCCGCCATTTTGTGAGCAATTCAAGTGTGACACAGTTGACAAAATAATGTCCAATTCTTTAGGAAAAATGTTACATAAAATAGTTTGCTGTGTACTCTTTTGCATTAAGGATAGAAACCACTGATGAGGGAGACTAAGAACGAAAGCCATCGAATCGCTAGGCATTAAGTGTATCGACAGAGTTGCCGACTTGTTGAATGTTCTTCCAAGTCGCGATAAGATCTTCATGAATCTGATAAAGGTTTTTAAAGTTTCCCCTATTTAGTGTTCGTTGAAAATAATGCTTAACTTTTATTTGATATTTTATTTACATTTTTATTTCTATTCCTAATGACTTATTTACAAAATGTATCACAAAATGTTAATGCTTCTTTTTTTCTCTTAAATTTAATTTTAAAACTACACACTAACTAGTAGCTCTACAATAATCCTACATAAATACGATGAATCTATACAATATTGATACTCTTCTTAGCTTAAAGAGTCGCTGACCAATTTGGCCATTGTTTGATTATTTCATACAGTGCACTGCCCGGACTCTCCGATCCAACCAATTGCCTAGCACCATAAAGTCGATAATCCTTCACAAGCTTCTTCAGTCTAATACCTTCTTCTATAATTAATTTTGCCGCATTAAGCTGTTTCTCTGGCGGCTTTAATGTCGTAAATGTTCCAATGAAGGCTAGTCCAATGCTGTCCACATTGTATCCCTTTGTATGGGCACCCTGTTGATCCCAACCACGACCTTCGTATACACAACCATCTCCACCGACCAAAAAATTATAGGCTATGTCACTGAAGTCGCGTGACTTCATGTGGAAGTCTTGAATGACTTTAGTACGATACGTACATGTAGCCTAAGGAATGAAGAAAAACAAGGTTAGATTGACGGGCTTAGTGTATGATATTGAAGGCTTACCTGGCTTGTGCAATTCTCCGTTGCGGTATGCGCAATTACCACCCGATGAACTGGCAAATGAAGTTTGTCCAAAGCTGCACTTGCAGGCTCTGCCAACCACTGATCTCTGGGTACCAGTCGTAGAATCTTTCCACCTCCTATGTTATCTGAGCCTAAAATTGTTAAAAAAAAAAGAAAAAACCATATAAATTCGAAGGTCCTTGAAAGGCGCAGTGAATTGATGAGAAATGAAAACAGTTTTTTGAACGCTGCATGTATTTGTTAGTTGATAATGAAAAACCCATTTTGTAAGTTAAATTTTGAAGAAGACCCCATTGTTAGGAGGAAGGACTTTAGAAGTTTCAGGTCGATTGGAATTTTTCGAATTTGGAAATACCTATGGTTGTATTAGCTGGGATATTCTTTCTTGAATCTTCGTCATCCAAATTTAGCTTACTTTTGCGTTTAAGCACGGAACTTGTCGTCACGAATGTAACTCCAAGGACAATAGTAAGGATTATGATGGCAGCTGTGATGATTGCGGCCTTACGATTGCAGATAAATTTATATGGCTGGTGTGGTGCATTACTCTCTTTGGAATTATCTGTAAAGAAAGATTGTTTACATTAGGAATGGGTTTGTCTTAGAGTTATTAAAATTATTAAGGGGAATACCAGAAAAGTCTCAGACATACACACATTCTTCAGGAAATGACAATATGGGTAGACCACTCGACAGGTAAAGTCCCGAATTGTGAAATAAAAGTATATTTTTTGTCATCTCTATATGTTGTTTACCTTCTTTGGGTAAATTAATTTAGCTTAAACAAATAACTATCTACATTCCAGGTATCATATGGAAATACGCGTCAAATAGTACAAATTCATATCAACAGATACATAAGCAGCTGATTGCAATAAAAAGATGACAAATTCTTCTTCCGGGATGCAATTTATTTCTAAGTATCTACACATGTGTGCATGTGATGAGTTAATTAGAATCGAAAATTTCTTCTTGCTTTATTATTCATAGAGCGGTTGGTACAAGAATGTCGGCGATACTCATAATTTCGCTGAAAAATTATGAAAGAAGTAGCCACACAAGCTCTATAACAAGTTCTGGGAGACTAGTTAGACAACGATCGCTGAGAACTAGTTCTCTAATAAGAAAGGATTTGGACTAGCAAATTACGATTTTGTTCATCTTTCCAGACACCTCCACAGTACATAGTGGCTTCATAAAAATTATGAACTCAAATAGCGCCTCAGATTAGGTCACATTTCCCAGGATATGCCAAATTGGACTTTGGCCATGATTTAGCCCACGATAATTTGTTGGTATGTTCTACGAAAATCAATAGCACTTCCCAGAGAGAGTTATACTTATCTCCGCCTGTGCTTGTTGATTAACTGATTATTTCCATAAGAAATCATTCATTTCTCGTGGTGTGTGATAGTTCGGGGCTTCCTGTTGAAAGTACATGTCTGGGTGGATTAGTTTAATCCGGTTCTACAGTCTAAGGGTAGGCAATATGACAAAAACACTCCTTGTGCGGTATTCCCTCTGACCTTCAGTCAAGTTTGTTCAGAAATCTGAGAAATACCTACAATTTTCACAAGCTCACCGCAAGTTTGCAAACCATAGCTAGAACTTCGCACGTAAGCCCAATTTCCACGAGTCATTCAGGCCTTTCTACTAATCTTTATCTGCGAATTCCTCAAATTCCTATAATGTAATCATGCTAATGTGCCTAAAAATAAACTCCAAATGAATCATTCCCCTCTTCAGTTGGGTAGAAGTTTACTCTGCCAGCAAAGATTTCCTAGAACCCATCACCATCCGCCTCCAGCGATTAGAAGTGGAGCTATTCACACGTGTGTTTTGAAAAATTTATTTTCGCAAAAACGTACTCATTTGCAGCGAAAGCTTCCCCAAAATATGAACAGAAACAACAAATAAGTTCATATATCATCCAGTGATATCGCCAATAACAGTCGCCTAATCTGTGTTCCCTGATCCAACGCCCGGGGGCGGGTGGATACCTATTGAAATAAATTAAAAGAAGCCACCTGATGTGACCGCTATTATGAGCCAAACCGCAGCACATAGTTTACTTAATTCAAAGTGTAATTTGTTTAGTGGAAGATGAACAAAAAAACAACATTTTTTTATGTTTTTTTCCAAAGAGCAACAATAAAGCCATCAGCACACAATCAACACTAAGGTCATAACGATGTGTGTGCATGCATACATAAATAAAAATGTTTATACAAAAAAACACATACAACTGTCGAATTATGATGGGATTGTGTGGGTTTTTTTGTGTTTTCTGCTGGAGGAAATATTGGATATGAACAGTGAAGAGCTTTCGAAACGGCTGGAGGTAGAAATTGTAAACAACGTCCACTTATAATCCGGTTTTGTTAAGTTTTTAGTTAGTTTTTTTGTTTTTTTAATTTGATATATCGAAATGAGAAATGAATTTATATTATACGAAAATCACGTGGGCTTGAAGTGATTTAAGTTAATGGCTTAAAGCAGTACTTAAACAAAGTACTTAACTGAGTTTGGCTTAATGATGTGTTGGCTGGCACTGGGTTCCTTCGTGGAACACGACACCTTCAACGCATTTATATACTTTTTCAGTTGCTATAGTGCATTGTAATACAAATTTGTTGTCAGTTAAGCCGAAAGTTATGGAGTGTGTATCTAGATAGAATGGGCAGTCCAAAGTTTGAACAGAATTCATCATCTCTAAAAGCAAGAAAGAAAGTCGGAGACAAAAGCGAACCTTGAGGGACGCCAGCATTCTTACGATGGAGAAGTTATTAATCCATCGATGAGGGCATTTATCAATGCCAAGACAGTAGATTGCGAACTAAAGAGCTTACTACCAAAAAATATCAAAGATCTGTCAAATATTGGCCAGATTGACCGGAGTATACTACGAGTTATTTCACTTTTCTGTAAGATATGTACATATATCCGTTGACCTTTCCCTACGAAAGTCGTATTCGTAATAGTTTTCATATGAGCTGATGACTTGTCAGAGATTTTGATAACATTGCAAAGGGTCGGCAGTTGAAGACAAAAGAAGAATTCCCAGTTTAGAGACGGCCTGGGCAAATGCTATTTTCCATGTCAGATGCAAAAGCTTACGCAATCGCTTACGCATCAGCATGAACAAACATTTCTCTAGAACATTATTTCTGGAACAATATCTTTCCATTTCGATTCTACAAATACATAGCCTCACATTAATTGAGATACCGTCTGGAACAACCGATTCGCTCATGTTAAGATCTTTAATTAACACTTTGCAAATTGAGTTTGCATTTGGAACAAATAGGCTTAGGTATACTACGTGGCATATACGTAATCTTTTCACAAATAATTTTTAATATTTTCCATTTTCTATACAAGAAGCAAAGGGCAGATTATCAGCGTTCTACTCAGAGGTAAATCTGTCCAGCAAAGGCTGGAAATAGGAAGAAATAGTCCTAGGTCGGTGGCCTATACGTAATAAATTTGCAAACAATTTTCAATATTTTCCATTTCTCTGCACACAATGGTGCAAGATCTCAGCATATCTGTACACAAATTAAAAGGCAGACTATAACCTGTCTTTTCAGGGGTAAATCTATTCATCAGAAGGCAGAAATTGGAAAAAATTGATCTAGCTCGGAGGTGTATACGTAATATTTTTTTAAGAATTTTCAATATTTTACATTTCTCTGCACACAAGGGTGCAAAATCTCACCGTATCTGTACAAGAAGTAAAGGGCTTTCTACTCAGAGGTAAATCTCCTCAGCAGAGTCCAGAATTTGGAAGAAACAGGCTAAGTTTTTTTCACAAATAATTTTAAATGTTTTCCTGAGCAGTCCTACTAAAACCATTTCTCTATTCAAGGATCCTGTAAAACTGCACAGTAACCATCCGATTACTATCTTCAGTATCACAGTATGGCCTGGGTGTGGAAAATATCAAGTTATGGTCACGAAGTTTATGATTCGTGTGAGTCGTCTGCCCACTAATCAAATTGACTTAACCATATTATCGAAAGTCTTTTATCAGAAGATGTGTCATGAACTATTAGGTCCCATTGCAGTGGAAGTGGGTTGATCACTTTTCTTTTGAATGAGCAATATTGATTTAGCCAGCTCGCCTAGGATTATAAAATACCTGTTTGATAGAGAATCGGTTAGCTTTAATTAGTTGAGGAAGAAACCGAGAGACTTATAAACGCTGGAGACAGCTCGAGTGTATGAAGCCAAGCATGATAAGAACCAAAAAAACATATTCTAATCAATTCTTTGAACTAGTCTTACGATTTCTCTCAGCAGACAAATTGTAGTCGCAGTGCTAATCTTAGAACAAGTCTTGAGTTTAATCAATTCAAACTAATATATATTTATCAATCAGGAGCTCCTTGGAGCTTCAATCAATTCCAATCTTAATTTAATTAGTGTCTGTTTGGCTTTTTAATTGAAATTCATTGGCATTAACATTAAAACGAGTGTGTAACACTTAAACGACATCGAATTAGGGACTCACAGTTCAAACACTTACAAAATTATTTTCGTTATACCTTACATACCCGTGTCTATAATTTATTAACAATTAACAATCAGACTTAAAAAAAATTAAATACAACCGTGACTTGTGTTCAACTTAATAATCTACGAGTATTAAATGCCTTCCTGGAAATGGTAATCATAAAACGAAATGCATTTAGCGATAACGCGTTTGTAGCACATTGGAATACATGGGCAATTTAAAAACCGTGACAAGCATGCTTGATGTGGAAATATTTATAAATCGTCGAGACTGGTAAACCAGTTTTTGAAATATTCTCGGTCGATACGTCGATGTTTTTGTTTGTTTTCGAACGTACAACAACTCATCTTTTTCCAATCAGCAAGTACAGTGAAATATGGTTCTTGACATTATCTCAATGACTTTATAATTAGTTGTAACTAGTTCGGAAGGTTCACAGAGTTAAGGGCTGTGTATTGGCTGGTCATTGCACCCTCTTGTCTATAAGTGGTTTAGTTTTTACAAAATTCTGTTGGTTATACATGCGATGACGCGTTGTTTTCAAATTTTGCCGAGGTTTTGTGTATTCCATAGTTGGCGCGTGGATGTTGTTAATACATTTCGTAATAATATTCTAAAAATAAAAAATTAGCAATTATTGTATACTCAGTACAAATATGTGAATAATTTCGCTTAAAATGTTTGGCAAAAAAGATTTCAGCAAGTCATGGTTGCTGAAAGGATCTACATACAACAGGTTGTTTACTAGAGTCTCGACTTTTTTAGTCTGGACAAACACATGTAGATGCGAATATATATTAATGAAATGTGAAGTCTTAAAAAGCCTTTCATTCTAGTTGTTAGTGTAAAATTTTAAAGGCAGGTATTATCTCATTTTTCTTTTAAGTTGCATAGTCCCGCTCTTAGCCAGAGAACCTACGTTGTATTTGCTCGTTTCTAATTCGGATGGTTGCTGATTACAGTCCTCTGTTGGGTTTGGAACCCATATAAGGCATTTCATCACTTGTCTTTAAATCTAGTCTTCCCAATAAATTTTTAATATTAGATGGCCCGGCAACTATCGTATCTGCAAAAGTTATGTGAAATTGGCCATTGATTGCTTTTAATGTGTTTTCTAATGCAACGGCTAATGTTTCGAGCGAGAATTGTGCTGTAATTGCCTTGAAAGTGGACATGACATTGTTCGGTACAATATGCCTCCCACCAAACGACGTTAGTTGATAGAAACTGTTCTATTTTTGGATGTTTAGAAAATAAATGGACACAATAGAATCCAGGAATGTCGCCACTAAATTATAAAACCTTAGTATGTTCACAAACGACTGGCATTTCTCCATTCATAAGTGATCTGTCCACATCGAAATGTTAGTCGATTTTCGAATCGTAATTTCCAATTTCTTAGGAGCACTAAGTAGGCGCAAACGGCGTTGTTGCGCTCCCTGGCGTTGTGTATGGTGTGAACTAGTTAGTTCCATCTAATCTCTTCTCGTTCATCTTCAGTTGCTCTTGTCATCAGTGCTGTTCGCACGTGAAGCAGATCGCCGCGCATTTGACGGACTGTGCATTCCCATACACAATGCATATCTTGAGTTTTTCTTTTTTCTGGCTTTTCTGGGGTATAAAAACGAATAAAACAAAAAAAGAATCATCCAAATCGGTCGAACCGTTCTCGAGTTTTTGAGAGACGAACACAAGGCAAAAAAGAAATAACTTCCTTCTTCTTGATTCTCACATTTTTTGGTTTCTCCGTTGTTTATCAAATCAATAAGATTTCAAATTTAAATAAAGACTAACTATCATGTATATGTTCATGTATATGTTCTCAAGCTCAAGAGACTGGCGGCAGTCCGATTGAAGTAAAGATTAACTAAAGCCAGGCCAATAAAAGTTTACTACAAAGAGGGATAGTAATTCCAAAGTGAAACACGAAGCGTCAGTTGAGACATTCTGATAATAGTTGTCTGCTTAGGGTTGATTCGATAAAAGTATTGTGCAATAAAAATACTTACAAGATACATGTAATTATATCTACATATGTATATTCGCAATGCCTTGCAAGCACGCGATGTCTCATTAGTAGTAGTCGTGTTATATATTCATAGCAAAGGGCATGTTTGCATTTAGAAAAACAAAG
Source organism: Xylota segnis (assembly GCA_963583995.1). Classification (NCBI taxonomy): domain Eukaryota; kingdom Metazoa; phylum Arthropoda; class Insecta; order Diptera; family Syrphidae; genus Xylota; species Xylota segnis. The sequence continues at coordinate 58,282,137 of OY757238.1, read as the reverse complement.
ATTTTAAGCCCTCTTTTCAAAGAAGAATTTGTTTAATAAAATTTGAATGAATAAATGAATTCATATCTAATTCTTATCCGTGCCACCATCGGTGCAAAAAGTATTCACTTGATATGATATGTTTAAGGACTCTATACCAGCTGGTCCAAAAAATAGGTATATATCCCTTTTCTTTTAGTTACTTTATTTTGGTTGGTAAAACTATTTTTTTCTTTTAATATGGAACAAAAGGGCCACTCCTCGGAAGAGGAAAGGGTAGTTCTAGGAAGCTCCCAATGCTTCGTCACAAATCCCCTTAATCCAACAAAAGAGCGTGAAAATAGTGGAAAGCGATTACTGACCACCGCGGTTTGGTTTTAGTGAACTCAAATCTTTTTGCATTGTCAAGGACTATAGCTGCAGGAATTGACAACGAAATAAGTGCACGCACAATCCAAACAAGTGTACAGATTCTTCTCCCAGGAAGCTTCGCCAGCAGGAAAGTTCAGCTGTTAAGAGCTAATAACCACAGTACTGGAAAAGAGTCTACCAATAGTTGGAATGGACCTGCAGGTGTGGAAAAATGGCGTAATTTCATTTGGAGTGACGAGATAAAAATAAATGTATTCTCCTCCGATTGTGGGCGAAATGTTAGGAGACCAAAATAAACATATTACCACCCTCGCTATGCAAAGTAAACCATCAAACACGGAGGGGGAAATATCAGGATTTTCATGGTATGCTTACCAGCCTTATATTTCGGATTAATGACTCCATGAAGAAAAATGGATATAAGGACATGCTGGATGGTGCCATGCTTCCATTTGCCAAGGAAAACATGCCCCTGCGATGGCGCTTTCAACAGAATAACGAGTTGAAAACATATAGCGCGTCATGTGACAGATTGGTGCCTTAATCAAAAAGTGTCTGTCATTCCATGCTTCAATCAATCCCCAGATCTCAATCCCATTGAAAGCTTGTGGGATAAACTGAAGAGAAAATCTGGGGATCAGTAGTAGTAGCAGTTAAAAAAGATTGCCGAAAGTAATAGGGTCGATGGCACGCCGAATTCAAATAATTATGGATAATAATAGAGGGTACGCAGGGTGTTAAAGTAGAGCAAAGGATAATTTTGAATTTTTTTTCAAATATTAACAATAAAGCATACTTATTCGTGTCCCAGCTTCCCTGCTTATTTCACAAGAATGACAAATTTTTCCATTTTCCCAGAAAAAGCAAGGCAGGAGCTGGGCTCGTTTGTGCTCATAATAGACAGAAACAGAATATCGGACACGAATTGAGCTACGAGATGGTAGATCTTGAATTTTAGTATCTGTCTCGGTGGTGTGCAACTTATTTTCTCGTACATTCTTCGGTAAAATTTGTTTTTATTTTTCTGGATGTCAGTACTTGGCGGCGTACGTGTACCAATTTTTTTGTACATTCTTCGGTGAAAATTTTTATAATTTTTCCTAAACAAAGCAAAGCAGGAGCTTAACTCGTTTGTGCTCTTGATAAGAAGAAACAAAATATCTGACTCGAATTGAGCTGAGAGAAGGTAGATTTACGATGTCAGTATCTGGGTCGGTGGGGTACAGGTTAATTTCAAAACCATTTCTGACTACGTGAATCAGGAAGGAGTTTCACACTTTGTTCCTATTAGTATTACAAAGACCCTGTGTAATTGTGCTCTCGACAGTAAAGTCATGGCTATTAGCTATTGGTGTTGTTAAACCAATGACATTGTTAAAATCTGCTATAGTTATGAGTAGCACTCATGCCCATCAATTACCGTGTTCATGCAAATGCTATTGTGTAGGTCATGTGTTCAAATTTAATTTAAACACCTAAAGCATCATGAATCACTCTACGATATTCGTCATCCCCTATCACAGCGGTACAGATTTAATCCATCTAATAGCAATTACTATTTTACTGGCAATAGCCATACTTATCAAACCATTAGCAAGGTTGATTTAAGCCTTATCACCAGTTCTTTGGTTTTAGATATTCTCTGTAAGAGTTTCGTCTGCTTTGACAATTTTAGACATACCAATGCACTTCCTATCGTTTTTATCTAATCACAGGAAATACACACTTCAAATCTCGATAAAACAAAAAAGATTTTATTTAATTTTGCAGTAATTGACCCAATTGCGGCAACCAAAAACAAAACAAATAATAATTTCGTTTGATTTTTATGACAAGTTCTGAAATGTTCTGTGCACAGAGCGGAAACTGATAAACTCCTGCAAACACAGTATACTTTATTATCATCATTCATTTACGTATAGATAATGGAGAAATACAAAAATGGAACTTGATTTCCATTTCCTGATTTCTGGTAAGTTATTGATCAATAGATAGGAATCTTTAGTTTGTTACAACAAAAGGGATACTTTCGTCAGAATGCATTGCGATTTTGACTTCTGAGTTTAAGATGCAATGCCCGGCAATATTAGATCGTCAGGTCAGATTTTCAACTAAAACTGGGATAAGTTATAAGTTGGTCTTTCGATGGAGCCTCAGTTGTGGCTAAGTAAGTCACTTGATCGTCAGAAGCAAACGATTATTACGAACCTAGTATTGGAAGCCTTCAGTTCGTACCATTTGCATTCAAAGGTTGAGTGGTGAAGTCGTTATAAAACACCTAAGTACCACTTTTTTTTATGGACTGTAGAGTGGCATCACAAGCCGGCTGTAAAAAGTAATTTCATTGCACAATGATTAGATCTCGAGGTTGATGTTTACTTATTAAATAAATTTTAACAATAATTCCTTTATTTTGCTTCGTGATGATGCCCGTTTTGGATTTTCCCATCTCTTAAATAAATTTAATGTCACCATTCTAATCAAAAGACTATAAGGGAGTCATGCTGCAAATATTTCCGGCCATGGTAGTGCAAGCTATTTGATAGTAAATCCAAGCGGCACTGTGCACATATACCACAGTATACACAAGCATGGCGAAATTGATAAGAAATGCTATTAAATTCTTTGGGTAAATACGATTCCATCTAAAGGTTTGGAAACAAATAACACGTCGATAGCAAACATTTGTAGATCGGAAGGTGATCCGAAGACGACAACTGTCCTAATATAGTTCATCATGGCGGACTCTATACTTCTAAGCATATCAGCAGCCTTCGCACAGGTTAAGGGATTCTCCAAGATCGCCGTACTAATGCACAATGTGTTTTTAGCATCTTTAGGATCCATTTCACCTAAGATAGTCAACAAAATGTTAATACACATAAAAACGGTGAGAACATCAGGTGTACTCTGTTACCCACTTTAGCGACAGCGTGGACAAGCTTGTTCATTGAAAAATAATGTTCTGTTTTCCCGTGCTTGTACCTCAAAGAAAATCTTTACTAATGCCCTCTTTCTAAACATTAAGATATACCTTGAGAGTAACCACAGGTTTCTACGTACAAAGGATTCGAACTAAACAGTTGAACTTTAAACTCAGAGTTTTATGATTTTATACATTTGATCCTCTGGATTTGGATAAGAATCGCTTAGTTTGAACCTTTTCCTGGCGTTTAGAGTATAGATAGCCGACTATAGTCCGCGGAAGATGTCCAGATCATACAAAAAGGAGAACTGCATCACTTATACCCCTGAACATAGGCAACAATAAATGGTGCCCATGATCTTGTCACCACTTAATTAGGTTGTCAACCTGATCGAGGTTTTGTACGTCCATTACATGTTGCCACTACATGTTTTGTTTTTGACGCTTTAGTTGAAGTGTCCCGGCATGTCCGTGGTATTTATCTTGAACATATCGAGGAACTGATCCAATGCAACTGATCATGGCACCCAACAGTGCAGCAACTGCATTGCCTCGATCGGGCATCCATTATGATGATTGGGATTTACTTGATAGTACCTTTCTTGATCTAACTGATACAGGAGCCATCTATATAATTCTTTAGCTCTGTAAATAGGAAATCAGATCTGATTCGTCAAAAATCACACGCATATCTATCGAGCAATAAGGAAGGAAGTAAACAAAGTGCAGCCATTTAATCGTGATTCATGCCGCCACTTCATCTTTCCCGCAAACATACTGGGACATTCCGTACACATAGGTATGTCGCCCGAAATATGGAGATTTTCCTATTACTCACATTCGTCCAATGCATTAAACCATAATAACCGCACGTACATTCAAGAACGAAGCAAATTTATCACTTCACTTCCGCCATCAATAATCCCAACATTAATTTCACCTACTCACCTTGATCGCCGGGCTTTCTCCTCACTCCAGGTGGACTACCATTCTCGAAGGCATGATTTTCATTGCCCCCGGTACCGGGGACGCCTTCCCTTTTTCGACCCTCGATCAGAAACTGCTGTATCGTAACCGGTCCTTGGTAATAATTCTTCTGGCCAATTGTAATATCTGTGGAATTTGTGAACGCCATACTGGCCAGTTGTGGCCCACCCGCTCCCATGGATGTGGACGCCGTTGCCACTGTACCCATGTGCTCCCCATCGACCCTCTGCTGAAGTAGAACCACTCCATCATTGCCACCTATATTCGGAATATCTACACTACCAGACTGGCATGAGGTTTGCTGGCCCAATTTCTTGATGGTGTATTTGCCAGTTGAGTCCTCGAAATCATCGCTATCCGAATCGATAACACTCGACAGTGCATCCGATTGGATTGATGTTATCGATATGTTTGTACTGCGGATCGAGAAGGTCGGCGACGATGATTTGTTTGTGCTCGCTTTCGGTGATCCTTTCCGCGTCGGATGGACATTTTTCGCAAGATTTATGATGTTCTCGATATTGATGGACGTATCTGTGAGGGCTGAATCTACGTTTGTGTTTATGTCGATACTACACTGATTTGAATCTGACATGAATTTCTCATCTGTAATCACTCCCGAATCCGATGAAGCGGCACTGTCATTTGATTGATTATCAATTTTATCATCTGTATGCATTTTCACCAATGCAGATTTTCACACAAGCGCATAGCGCTACACTGCAATTACACGAATACACCCACGACACACACACAGATCCTATGGCAGCATGGTAGTTTAAGTGTGGCAGCCAAGGTTCAGTTCCAGTAATAAACTGGAAAAACTTGCACACGTACGAATGAACTAGGCGCGCACTATTCCTGAAACCGATACGGCCACGAATGCAGTTCCCCACACACAGATACAGCACACAGATACAATGTAAACAAACTGGCAGGGGCTAGAAACTGGATTTCTTCAATTTTTCACTGGAGGGAGGACCGTTTTTGCGTTTCTTTATGATTTCCCACTCTAAGATATCCACTGCGCAGTTTTCCGCCGCGATAATATGGAAAATTTCGCCCAAATATACCGCTAAATGTAAACAAAAACTCTTTTTGACAGCTAAATTAATTGCTTGACAGCGGAATTCCAGTAGCCAAAGCTTTTGCGAACTCCAGAACCCGCCAAAAGCTTTTTCTTGTTTACTTTGGTTTCTCTTCTCTTCTCTCTTTTTTTCTTGGTTTCGAAGAAAAATAACAACAAAGTGGTTCGGGTAATTAGCATACAGACTAAAACTATCGAAAATTTTAGTACGAACTTTAGCCGCGCCGCAGATTTAACAGAACCTAGCGAATGGTCACGATCAACTGACTCCAGTTCGGTTGCCGTTGGGTGATGGTAGTGGATCCGATGGATACGTTTGTTTTTTGTTTTTTTTTTTTTGTTCGACCAATACTTGTCGGTTGAGACTACCACTTGAACAAATAACATGGCACTGGTTATTCGTGAATACATATACTTGACGGTTTTATTCAGCCAAGTACGTGTAAATGTATGTTTTGCGAATGAATATTCTCTAAGAATAACTTCATTAAGAAACAATTAAAAAGTAGAAAAAAAAACAGTTCTAAGGCGGTCTGAAACGTAGAAAGCAACTTAGTAATGCATTTATGTTAATTTGAAGATTTGATTAATTTGAACAACTAATTGGCATAATCGAACAATTTGTTCGATTTTCTTGTGACTTAACATAATCTGCTTGCAATTCATTTGAATTGCACAGAAAGTTGCAACGATCTTGAGACACCAGATTTGAATTATTCATTATTCACGGATGGTCGTCGTTGCGTTTTAGTCGATATTTCCATTGGCACGAGTTGAAAACTAAATAATAATAATCAGCGTACTTGTAACACGTTTTATTATAGTGGACTCGGAGATTTACATGAGATTTCTTACTTGAAGTCTCGGTGGGTATAAGACAAATTCGGTAGATACACGCGGAGACAATTGTGCATGCAAAAGTGCTTACAAGGTTTTGTGAATTTACATCGAAAGGTGTTTGAAAAATCCTGATAAATTGGAATGTGGACTTGTAATACAAGAAAGCCTAGAGTTTGTACAAGAGTCTGCATATTTTTAGAACAAACTTGATGGCAGTGATCTTAGGCGTACGAACTGCATCAGGCAAAGGCACAGGTTGATTTCTGTGAAGATCAAGGCTTCAATTTGTTTCGAGCACTTCATTAGTCGAATCTTCTAGATGAGCGACTTTTGAATTTTAACAGCGTTGACACTGGAAGAAGTGAAATGATGAGGAATGATATTCATTAGAACAATAACCACGTCATTCATTCTTCGTCCTTTATTGATCGCTCCACTTCTTTGGACATGTGGGCAGTTAAAGACAGCCAATTTCCCGGATTTTTAGGTTCATTTAAACGGAGAAATAGTGGAAGAATTGGCTATAAAGAAAAACGTAAATTTATGCTTGGTTTAGACGGTGGAGGTTGTGCCATATTACGTTAATACCTAGATGAATAAAACCGATCTACCATACGACGATTTTGAAAGCCTACCAGATCTCGTTGTTTTTTGTTGTTTCTCCCTCATTCAAACCCCGAGACAGCACACATAGTAGCACTGATATTAATGTTCATTATTTTTTTGGGAAATCCTCCGAGAAATCCAAAATTCAAAATTTCTGCATCGATATCAGTAATACGAATCCCTATCCGTAAACTCTCGCTTAGTAGGCTTAAGACTAGTAGTTGTATCGTTAATGCACAGGTTGCGCCATCTTCTATGTCGGTATGTAAACATTGAATAACTTTGACTTTTATCAACCGATTGACTCGAGTAGACATATTTTAAAACGCTTAACATCGAAATCATGCTCCGAAGTAGTGACGCTGTACTTTGAAAACAGTCAACAGTTGTGTTAACTTAACGTGCATATGTCTAAAATATACTGGCCAACAAGCACCGACATTGACTTGCTACTCTAATCTCAAGATTTAACCCCTCCGGACATCTTTTTGCGTGGTTATTTGAAAATCAAAGTGTACGCCAGCAAGGAGAGCTGACCTCCTTTGGTCAATAGAGCCGACCACTTGATTGATGCTGTATTCAAAAATTAGTCCAAATAAATAGTAAAGGACCAAAGGATTTAAAAATACCTCATATATGGAAATCGCTTGTGTTTTTTTTTAAGTTATTCAATATTCACATAGAAGATAGCGCACCTAGTAGTTTCCGTGTTGAAGCTCATTTTTGGATTAAAGTATCCGTAACTAACCAAAATGGGAACATTTGAAAAAGACTCCAAAAAATCTTACAGAAATGCTCCTCTTGGTCCTTATTTTTACCACATTGCTTCAAAAATTATTCCGAAGTTCCCATTATATCCAATGTAGATGGTAACTGCACCATAATCCTTGAAAATATGGGTCATAAGGATACCGACACGATTGTGATGGTTATGTCAGACCAAATTATTTATGTAAGTTTTTAGTTAGCGATAAGTTGATTTAAATAGGCCCATCACTTGGTGTCCAAGATTGTGTCTTGGTTCAGATTTCTGAACTCAAATTCAACTGGCCTTAAAAACACCCATTTTGATTTGACTGACAACAGTATTCGTATGGTATTGGTAACAATGTTCAAGTTTTAAGGTTCTAAATGCAAAAAAGAGAAAAACTGAGTACTAGTCCATACATTACATAAATCCGCCCTGGTCCTACCTAAGCATATAATATATGTATCATTGAACTGGTAGACATACTTAATACTAATTGAAAAGAATTCTAGGAAATAAGTAATCAACACCTCGACTTTCATTCTGACTCACTTTCACGGAGGTACATCCCAAATGCAAAGCAAACCAGCGGTGATTTCTAACTTCCTAACTACCTACGTATGTCAAATCAAACTCACTTGAAAGTGTAGCCTGTTTTGGTTAGAAATTATTCCTAAAACAAGCTTTCTTAAGGGGGTTTGGAATATTGCCAATAATAATCGAAACCTCATCACAAATCTATTTCCGTTCTATGTTCCACATTCGATTGGAAAACCGGTTCCATTGAATAACTCGAACTAGAATCACAAAGTCCAGCTTAATAGTACAAATCGACGAAAATCTATTCCATCCGCTATTGCATTTTATTATTTTCAAAACCATCCCCACTGATAAGAATAATATTTCTCATCACAAAGAAAAAAATAAATACTGACTCGTTATCTATCCAAGCCGACTCCATACAAAAATCAAACCACAACAAGGTTAAACAACGTTTACATGAGTCGTGACCATTGTATCTGTTGCTACACACCTCGGCTATAAGTATGTTTTGGTTGTTTTGGCCAAAACGAATTAAACGCGCGTAATGCGGAACACTTTGGTGTGTGCGCCCCCCAACAGGTGGAAATTTGTATTGTTCCCCGAATAAAGACCAACGGAAATTTTATGAACTTCACCTCGACTGGACGGAAAACATCCCCCAAATTGATAATTGGAATGTAATCAATCGGAGAGAATTCCCAAGTCCCCCTTTTATGCACAGATACTAGCGCGGATCCCATTGAATCAATCGTCGATTATAATTATAATATTTGCGTGTTGTTTTGCTTTAATGGGAGATAATTATGCAGGATAAGCTTTTGTTGCAAAGCAATTGGAAATTCCGAACTTTGGAGCTTGCGAGCAGACAAAGACAAACGAAGGCTTATAGTGGAAGTTCGTCACTACTACAGAGTCAAATTGTGGCTAAATCTAGCAGAGTTTGGTGATAGGAAACCCATACATAGAGCTTCTGTTGCATAATTAGTTGTAGGCACTCTTCAAGCCTTTCACAGAACTGGCTCTAAAGTTCGTACATATCTTTTATGGTTGTTCCACTTCGTAGAGACTGCTCTCCCTGCTCGAGATCACGACTCAAAGTCAATGCACCCTATAGAGGAGTTTGTGTTTTAGAAAGACCAAAATAATGGCATACGAAAGCTCGATCTAGTTACACCGGCACATGATCAAAGATCCGTCAGATAGAGCTGCTATTCGTGTGATGGATGGTATCGGTATTTACGGTGCAAATAGTATCTCGTTGTGTTTGTACAGATTTGCATTTTTCCAGTCTCCTCACTTTTAACTCATACACAATAGGGGCTCTGTACAACACGCACAAAGTAGAATCACGTACAGGGTAGACAGTTTATTAAGTATTTTATCGGTATACTGAGCGATCATGACGGTGAATGCCGCCCTTCTAAGCAAATACGGTACGATGACTCAATGCAAGTCATTGTGGAATGGAATTTGATTGACAATAAAAGCCAAAATACCAGGAAATGTTTTGTTTACAGAAAGTTTACTAAGCGCACTGTCGTACAACAACCAATACCAATAGTTCCTTGGAATTTCGTAAAGAAACCATCACACAGTCTATTCACTATAGTCATGGTGTCGTGGTTAAGCCAATATTTTGTCAAATCACGGCTTGTTGTGACAAGTACAAGTACAAACAAGTACAAGAATCTTAGGGCGAACTTCTGGGTTCTGGAATATCTTAGAAACATGTCAGTCGGAGCTCGATTTATTGCTATGGAAGCTACTGAAAGGAAAATGCTCTCAAACTTTAAGGATCTGCTCAGTTTTCAATACTGTTATACTACAGAACTTCCAAGATATCAGCGTAGTCTTACATAACCCACATCTACTGAATCTTATTTCGACTGAATCCTGCTTCTTTTTTCGCAATAAAATCTTTCCATTCCAAGCTGAGCTTAATCCCTGAAAGCAAGTCTTTCAAATACAATAAAATGATTTCATTGTTCAAGAATTGTCCACCAGCTGGCCAAGAATTTTAAATACCAGCTTGAAATTTAATTAAACAAATTACTTACCAGCACCATTCATCCGGTTTGTTTGACTTTTAATGTATTCTCTCGAGATCCTGGTTAACTAACTCGAATCCGTCCATTAAAACAGAGACCAAATATTTAATTTTAATATATTTATCATTAGCATTAGCATTGTTAAGCTTGAATTTAAAATGACTTATTTACATACGTATCACAAATAAATAGTTTCCAATGTTTGTATACTACCTAAGCTGTTGTTCGCATAATCGCTACCTTATTCTATGTTCTATGTTTGCATGAAAAAGTAAAAATACTCTTCGCATCCTGTTACAATTCACTCGACAGATTCGACCAATTTGGCCATTTTGTTATTATATCATAGAGCGCGTCTCCGGGTCCATCGGTTAGATCCAATTGTCTGCTGCCGTAGAGCTTGAAATTGGGTTCAAGCTTATTCAGTCGGACACCTTCGCTTAGTAGCCACTGGGTGGCATTCAACTGTTCCTCGGGAGGTGACCACTTATTGAATGTTCCAATAAACGCTATACCCACACTTTTGTCATTGTATCCTTTTGTGTGGGCGCCAGCTTTGTCCCAGCCACGTCCGACATATACGTTACCATCGCCACCTACAAGGAAGTTGTAACGAATGTCATCGTAGGACCTCGATTCAACGTCGAAGGTCTGAAGGAATCTTGTTCGGAAGACACACATGGGCTGGAAAAAAACATAAAACTCATATTTGTACTTTCATTGGGATTAGTATGATCTTACCCTAGAGGTGCAATTTTGCGTCGTGGTGTGGGTGATAATGACGGTCGATACTGGGGTTTCTAGATCATCCAAGGGCACGTTAGGTGGCTGTGCCACCCATTCATCCCTGGATATCAATCTCAGAGATTTATTGTCATCTATCCCGGCAACACCTGCAAATAAATGTTTATATGGCAATAGGCATACACCTTTTGTGTGAACTTACTCTGTAACACACCATCCTGAAGGAAGTGTATGCTCGTAAAGACAACTATCCCAAGTAGGAGAGTTAGCATAACTATTATGGCCGTGATTATGGCGGTCTTGTGGTTGAGAACATTCTTGTATGTCTGCCAGGGAGGTATAGCATCGCTGCGTGTATCTATAATGAAACAAAGAAAAATTCAGTTCAAAGTGTCTAGTAAAAGTCCAGGGATGGTCTTGCTTATACTCCGTCAGAATGATTTATGCGCGTCACATCACGTCTAGTTAAATATTTTCACGTGAAACATAAAATCAGTTTAAAATATTAAATAGACTACTTGTTTCCATTAAATGACATTTCTGGAATTTGACTTAATTCAGGGCGTAGCCAGGCGAGATAGATTTTTAAGATTTGTCCAGAGATGGCTGGTGACAGCTGTCACATAACTCGCTTAACGTGTGCATTATGACATTCATTGACTGTCTACTGAGCCTAGATTGCTTAATAAAAAACCATGTAACTAGAAAATATAGCCAACGACTTACGTAATGTCAAGCATCAAGGCATATCAATTATTCGAGCTTTAACGAATCATTCTAGTTTGTTTTTGCTTTTCTAGACTAAGACAAGTTAAGTAAGTTAAAACGAAGATTAACGCTTGTCAATCGGTGCATCCTTGGGCTAAAAAAACCAATTATGTATGCAATGCCTCTCTGGAAACCTAGAGTAAGCCTACAAAACCCTGATCATCCCAGTCCTACTCTATAGTGCAGAGGCATGGACTATATAGAGAATGGATGACGTCACTCTCGGCTGTTAGTCAGACGACTTCACATACAACATCTAAGATTGCTGGGTCATGTACATGGGATAGACATCAATGTTTCGACCCGGAGAGTCTTCGAATTCAGCCCGAAGGGACGACGCAGCATAGGATTACGTCATATACGGTGGCGCTCTCAAGTATGAAGAAATCTTAACCAACTTGGTGTGCGAAACTGAAGGCAGCTGGCTAAAGATCGAGCTACCTGAAGAGGCATCTGCATTGTATCTAAAGTTAAGTAAAGTTATACTATCTGGAAATGGTTTTAGAAAAGGTCGGTCTTCTACTTCATTAGGAAAGTTCAGTTCAAAAAGGTAAGCTGCATTCGAAACAGGCTAACGTAGAACAGTGCAAGTCCATCTTGATATTGCAAAGATATAAGATCCCTAAAAACTAATCGCAGCGCTAAGAGGAGCTCATTATTGAGCATCGGTGTTTATATTAGTCTGTTCTCCGACGTTGTCGAGGAAGTAGACTCCTCAGTTTAGAGAGCCGGGCCTGGCACAACCGGAGGAAGTATATTATCGTTTTCACCTTTTTCGTTCATGCGATTTCATTCCGAAACTGCCTAGGTACCAAACTAAAGAATCGCTTCCACGTACAAGAGCTACAAGACATCCTCAAGTGCAAAAGCACTTATTTGGAAGTAATATGGTGAATGCTACCATGTGCAACTATTTTGATGCAGCTTTCAGTCAGGAGTAACCTTAGGCTTAACCTTTTGGCATAGAAGTCACAGCTTACTTCCATCATCAATAGCCGAATGAAAAGGAGTCACAAAAACCGTGTTTTTAAGAAATCATTCGAAGGACCAATATACGACCATTGTCCGAGATATGTTATAACGATCTTCCTGGAAAATATGAATGCAATCATCGGAAAGGACGACCACCAAGTTACCAAGTTAAACCGAAGGCAGAACATCGATATCAACTATAAGAGTCGTCGTGAGGCAGTGGTAAGTGTGTTGGAGTTCAGAACTTTGACATCCGTTTCTCGGATAATACACACGTTTATTCATCTCAGCTCTAGTGAACATCTGACAAACATCGGAAAGCATAAAAGTCATAAGAGAACTTTTTTACAAAAATCGCAATGTATTGCGATTGACTATCTTTCTTTCATACAAAACTCATGAGAGTCCTGGAATGTTTACTGGAATGTTTACATGAACATTGAAGGAAGATTTTGGTCGCCTATCCAAGTTAAACTTTTGATTTTCATACATACTCGACTAATTGAATGAAATGTAGTAAGGCGGTGGATCTAATTAGTTTCTGATTTGTCTATTTCCATCCTTCAACTGACAGTATCTCCTAATTAAATCAAAATTGTAACAAAAACAAAAACAAACCATTCATTACCTGCGACTACAACAAGGCAGGTCATGACCGCACTTCTACTGGTATCACACCCCATTCAAGGATAGATCCCATATAATCCCCAGGCATTTGTAAACAATTTGTCAGATAACACACGCTGTAGGTTCTCATCAGATCCAGTATCTACTCTAATTAATAAATCAATAGATTGCGATAAAACTTTCCACTTGATGAATCGCTCGACTCCCCTTTTAGTCGAACAAAAACATATTTACCCACACTTACATAAGTCCAGCAGATACAGATTCTTATATTTCAAAATTATTATTGAATTCCTTTCTATTTTTCGATGAGGTACATAGGGAGCGCTCACCTCTCATCATAGACACAAATGTATGCATTGATGTCACGAACTAGGAATGTGATATCTCGAACTGTTAACAGCCTAATGGCTTCCGATTCGTGTGCATTGGGAGGACGTCAAACGCCACCATCGTTAAGTTCCATTTTGATTCAAAGTCCAAGCTTAATATCGCCATTAACCCCATCCATGGATACACATACGTAAGGGTATTTGTAATGACAATGCTAAAAACTTGCAAAACAGGTATTTGCTGAACGCACCACTGATTTGGCGTCAATTAACATGTTTTTTACAATTATTATGAGACAACATTGGGGAGCTCTTCAACTATAATGAAGAATTATTATTCAACTAATAACAGGTACCATTTAAAGCAGATTGAAACATTTTTTTCCCTCTTTAACGAGTTTTCTATTTCGAGGGATTGAGTGTGTGGTTTTAAAACAAAATAAAGCTTTTAAAATAAACAGACAAAAACATAAACAAATGTGGGTCATGATTAGAGAGAGAGAGAGAGAGAGAAGGAGGGAGAGACGTGTGCAGTGGTAATGGTGTTCGTCGATTTATTGGCTCCGAAGACCTTTTGTTCAAACAAAATGGTATGGCACTCAGTTTTTTTGTCAAGTTCGACATCTTAACCTTGGCAGTGACTTTAATTCAAGCTCGATAGATTATCTGCTCACAGTAACTGGTATTGGCGGCGTGGAATCTCGAAAATTAAAAAAAAAAATTGAAATACTAATTTGGAGGAAAATATTTTAGAGAAACTTGATCTAACAATGGAGGGGTTGGGCTTATAACCTGAGAGAAAATTGATACACTTTCCGGTCGGGCAGGAAACACGCTGCTCCATCAAGGTTGGGAAAGACCTTACACACGGTATTCTTAAAAGAAATAATCTTACATTTCTTGGTTAAGTTTTTTGTTGAATTTCATCCATTTGACCCAAAACGCTAAGGGCGAGGAGATACGTGAAGATATTGCATTTTGAGGCGATTTTTTCCATGTCCGACCGAGGCACACTCCATTTCTTAAAAAATGCTAGCTTTCGTCCAACTAAGTGCACCATCGTCTCAGTCATCCGAATAACATTTTTTGGTTAAGTTTTTTGGTGAATTTCATCCATTTGACCCAAAACGCTAAGGGCGAGGAGATATGAGACGAAATTGCATTTTGAGGCGATTTTTTCCATGCCCGACCGAGGCGCACTCCATTTCTTAAAAAATGCTAGCTTTCGCCCAACTGAGTGCACCAACGTCTCAGTCATCCGATTAACATTTTTTGGTTAAGTTTTTTGTTGAATTTCATCCATTTAACCCAAAACGCTAAGGGCGAGGAGATACGTGAAGATATTGCATTTTGAGGCGATTTTTTCCATGCCCGACCGAGGAGCACCTCACTTTCTTCCAAAAAGCTAGCTAGTGCCCAACTGAGTGCACCAACGTATAAGTCATCCGATTAACGTTTTTTAGTTAAGTTTTTTGTTGAAAGGAGATATAAGACGAAATTGCATTTCTTCCAGAATGCTAGCTAGTGCCCAACTGAGTGCACCATCGTCTCAGTCATCCGATTAACGTTTATTGGTTAAGTTTTTTATTGAATTTCATCCATTTGACCCGAAACGCTAAGGGCGAGGAGATATGAGACGAAATTGCATTTTTAGGCTATAGTTGCCCGTAGACTGATTTGTTACTTTTGATCTGATTTTGCATTCAACAGATGATGTCATAGTGGGATCGTTATAACTTGCTAGTTTCACAAACTTATGAAAACAGAATATAGACGCAACGTGACTCAATGATTTGTACCACTGTGCGAAAAATACAAAACTTAAATCAGACTCATTAGAACGGCAAATAGCATCAGCTATCCCATTTCATTTCAAATCCTTTCCATTCGTTTAAAACAAACACAGGACCCTACGTCAGTTCTTCCAAAAAATACTGAAGAACTAGTTGATCACATTCCCATTCAGGTGAACAAAACAACAACTGTGATACTCCTGTTAAATACGTCAGAAATGTTGAAGTTTACTGTCAACAAAATAAAACTTTGAATAAATTAACCTTCACTACCGTAATGACGTTCTTCTTTTAAAATTAATTTGATTTCGAAAATCCGACACTAAATGTGTCAGTTTAACTGACAAACAACGTTTGTCTTATGTCAAACATCTGCGTGAACAATTCACACATTTTGCACATATTGAATTCACGTGAAACGTCATTACTGCTCTGACGATCGTTTCAAAGAAACCCAATCGTTAAAAAAGCAATAAAACCGATTGAACATCAACACAACGACGTATGTATGCAATTTCTCTTAACATTGTTGCGCTAATTTTAAGCGGAATTTTGTTTTGTTCATTTCAAATTAATTATTAATATTTGGCTTAACTTTCTTTCGCTTACACGTATTTATGGATGATAGGTGTGCTAAAACTGGTTTCACTTCAAAAAACACATCCATAACGACGTAGGGCGGGCTAAAAATAACCTTACAACGCCCAGAAAACGATTAAGGTTCATTAACATACACTGACAGCTGACAGTATGGATTGCAGTGATTAAATGCAAAATGGCGGCACGTGTAATACTGACTGCAATACAACATGTTTCGTAATCGTGAAGTCTATAATTGCCAAACAATTGAAACAAGCTATCGATATCATGACCTACCGTATGACACTTGAGTTGAAATATAATTTTCAGAAACCCAATTGCAGTGCCTTGGCATTGTTTCATTGTGAATATCTACGTCAAACACTCGTCTTGAGTGAGATAACACCTCCTCACTTACTCAACATAAAATCTAAATTTAGCGCGAATAACTCACCATGTTCGGGTTCCTTTGTTCGTGCAGCAGTACTTGAGTGATCGTTGGAGTTCTCAAAAGCTGGATTACTGTACCCGCGATGTGTTGGTTTTTCGACGAGTATCTGTTGTATAGTGACAGGACCTCGATGGTACTTCTTATGACCAAACGTCACGTCGGTAGAGTTTGTTAATGACAAACTGGCAATCTGCGGACCGTTTGAAGAGGAAACATCTCTTTCAATCTGTTGACCTAAAAGTACACCAATTTCCGGACTTATATTCGAGATAGGATTAGTGTCAACTGGATGGGAAGTTTGTTGGCCGAGTTTCTTCACCATACACCCAGTCTTGGCGTCTTCAAACTCATCAACATCGGATTCGATGACACTTGATGCTAAATCTGATTCGATCGAGGCTATTGATATACTTGTACTCCGAGCCGAGGGTGTGGGTGATTTGAGTGGAGGCGTTTGACCACCATTCTCTGTTGGTCCTGACGTCGAACGCTCATCGCTAGTGATGTTTATGACATTTTCGATATTTATAGTTGTGGGATTGTCCGAGTTTGACGTTTGTTGCGATGGTGACGCACTGTCAGTTACTAAATGTGGCACTATGGTCACCTCATTGACGTACATCTTATGGGCAAGTTCTAAGGCACTGTTTGTACTTTGTATAACTTCTGTCACATCTTACGTGCACACGAACGAAGCTGACAAGCTTAGGGGAATAAATGACAGCGGTGTTCGAAATCAAAACGCAATGCACGACCTACCGCCTGCGACGCACTGATAACCCAACCGGATTGAGAACCGAAAAACCTACTCAAAGATCTACACGCGCAAAGCTAATTCAAATTTGCGCCACACCAAGGCTAAAATAAACAAACACACTCGAGTTGGCTGTTTGCACAAGATTTTAGCTCTTCTTTGCGAAAATATCCCTCGTGCACGGTGAAAGGAGTTTTCCCAGCCTTCCCACCTCTTTCGCGCTCTGGAAAATCCCAACAAACTATCAATTGAACAACAATAAAAAAAAATAGTAACCGCTTAACCGGGCTGTCTGTGAATAATTAATTGGATTATTAGCAAACTAGTCACACCGTCTGTAGGCCGAAAAGCTTCAATTGTATCTCGAACCGGAAAGCTTTGGGATTGACTCTGTTCTATAGCCCCACGTCGTCGATGCACCGCATCGTCTTTATTCAACGGATTGTCGCGATCAACGAATTCAAGTGACTGAATGATAATAGCGAATTCTTCAGCCGGTCAGTGTAAACAGAAAAATAAAATCTGTAAGCTTACTGGAATCGGAGAAAAACACGTTTTTTCTCTGAGCTTTCACTTCCCAATAACACTTACGCTGACTGCGGAAAAGATACAAAAAAAAGTTCGCTCGTTCTTTCTGCAAAATGACGAAAAACAGGCTACCAGCTAACAGGTATCGAAACAGGGAATAAGATTGTATCTCAACTTTGTACTGGGCGTGCTGACGACAGGTGGGAACTGTTTGGCGGTACAAACTTATTTTAGTCTTGTTCATCGGAAGCGAATAATTAAGATGCAAGATGATTAGTTTTGTTTTAGGTAAATCGAAACTGTTTTTTTGGGAATCCAGTTGGTGTTAGTTGCAGAGTAGTGTAGTTACGAATGACGCGTTGTGAATAATCAATGAATTTTTTAAGTGAACTCGTTTGGAATGTAGATTTCTGATATGTGACGTTGATGATGCTTTGGTTAGACGTAGGTATTCGACGTCATATGATGTTGTCACAATCGTGGGGCTAAATTATTTAGAAAGTAATCACAAGTTTAGTGGAACAAGGTCATAATACTATCATCACTACATTCCAGAACTGGCTGGTGCACTCATAAATACTGAATCACTGTGAAACCGCAATCACTGAATCAACTTACAAGCAAAAAAGTGTTATGGTACTGGTATCTGACTCTATTTTATTGCGTTTCCCAAGGCTTTGTAAGTGCATCTATGCTTCTCTAGATGGCTTTCTTCTAAAATACGTTTCAGTCAGAATAAATGCGAGATATTTCACAAAAGAAGAATGTACACTTGTGATTGGCGATCATGATGTTTGCATTCTTGTCAGGTAGGAGATGGACAAAAGTGCTGTTAAACTCTCTGAAGGCTCAGGCATCGTATTCTTATTTGATTTACTAGGCATCTGTGAAGATTCGCAGTGATTCGTTTTTCTTTACCATCACAATGCAAGCAATCTTCTTTGTAAGATACTGTAAATCTCTTTTAAAAATAAATAATGTTCATACTCTGTTCTGTGCATCCCGAGCACAATAGGGCCTGGCTGCTAGCTAGCAATGTCTAGAAAAAATAAGAAAAATTTGAACCGAAAAATGTATGAAAAAATTGGTTACGCATACGCCACCGACCCAGATACTGAGATCCTGAATCGACCTTCTCATGGCTCAATTCAAGTCAGATATTCTGTTTCTGTCCATCAGAAGCACAACCGAGTCTAGCTATTGCCTCGGTATGTTCGAGAAAAATAAGAAAAATTTCCGCCGAAAAATGTATGAAAAAATTGGTTACTCATACGCCACCGACCCAGGTACTGATATCCTGAATCGACCTTCTCATGGCTCAATTCAAGACAGGTATTCTGTTTCTAAACAAACTAGCCTACCTGTTGCCTACCTTGTAACTTGTGCAACAAGGTTGCGGCCACAGCATCTACGTAGGAATCATATTGATGTTGAAGATGCATTTTAGAATGACACGACATACTCTGGTGCTGGTGTCCTTACACGGGTCCTCCCAAACTGATCAATGGCCACTACAAGTGTCTAAAGTGTCCCACGGTCAAACAAAACTTTTTCTGATTCTTGGACCCGTGATGATCTTCAATTGAAATGACATTAACAGAGCAAATATGCCCCCTTTAGCCAAGCTTACACTTTATTCAAAATGCAAACCCGTGCTGTTGGATTTGGAGTTATCCCAACCGACTTGGTTAATTAGCCCATCTTTCCGTATCCGATGGCACTTTTGCAGAAGTGAATATGTTGGTTAACTTGAAGACCTGTGACATGTGGCCTTAGACTCGACCTAAGATATGAAGTGGCTAGCGTTCTTAAGCGCAGTCAGTGCTACAGCAGAGCCAAAAGTTTGCCAAATCATGTTGTATTTCACTGAACATTGAATTGACAGCATTGTATCCGATTACATTTATAAATGTCCTTATTGCTGACTGAAAGAAGGAAGGGGTACTGTCTGTTTAAAGCCATTTGTTTACAATCTTGTAGAAGTTTCTTTCGAAGGAAGCCAATAACTTCTTTAAAAGAACGAAGAAAATCTAGATCAGTTCCCTTAGTATTGTCCTGCAACAGAGGTTAAGAAAAGGGTGACAAATGAATCGGTCATACATTAAAATATTCTGTTCTTTCACACCGAAACCAAATTTAGAAGGAAACACAGATGAGTCTAGAATTAGAACCAGGTTTAAGTCTGAATCGACCTTTGCGTCTCGGAACTCATACGGAGATGGAGTTCAGTCGTCAGTTGATTGGGATTGCAGATAGATCTGGATCACTAGGTCACGCTTTAAGAAAGTGGTTTCGTACGGGCTATTTCCTTAAGATGGCACTGTTAAACGGCTTTCCTTAGTCATTCCCTACGCAGGGTGTCCTCCAATAAGATAGGATTTTTTGACTTTTTTTTTTGATGATGAACAAAGTTCAAAGAGCTCACGACTTTACCTAAGCCTGGTTCGAACAGTGAAAACTGTACTCAAATTGTTTGTACCGTGCCATAGGTTCTTCTACCGCTCCGCATGAATTGGTGAGCTGTAAAGAAGGGCTTCCAAACCACTTCTAATCATTGAAGGGATTCTGGCAGAATTTGAAGGTGCTTTCTTAGGTCTCACAGAATGGGGAAACTTAAGAACGACTCCACTGTATTGTTGTTTTCTCAATATTTTCCATATGTTCTTCAAAACTTTTTTTACATCCTTTGACCGTAGAACCGACCTTAATTTATTCACATATGCCATTCTCCGTTTATTTGTTCATTAATTTCTATAGACTGATACCTTGTAATCAATTCTGTGCAAAGTTAATTAAGTGTATATTGTCGTACTCGTAATAATGAAAATTATAGATGCGGTCAAACAATTAACGTTTTTTTTTAATCAAAAACTTGTTTTATTATTTTCAAAAATAATATTGTTCGATGTGATAAATGTGTTGGCGCAAACCATTTACATGCCGAGGTTAGGTGGCTTGAAACGTATGTATCTGGCTGAAATTTTGTGCTGACTTTATTTTCACAATGGCCACGCAAAAATGTCACGTTTCGCATCGCAAAACCGCAGAATACTTAAATAATATGAAAGTGTTTTGTGTTTTTTTTGTTTCATTCCAAATACAATGCGATACACTGAGTATGGATGTATTCAAACAAAAATGTTTTGAATACGAAATGTCGTAAAGCGAGGTTTATTTTATATGCATGTGGTTGAAACACAGCTGTAAACTAATTTTGTAAAATTTGTTAGCAATTTATTGTGTTATTGTGGTGAATTCAAATGTTAAATTGTAGAAGCAACAAACTTACTTACTTAACCTGAGACAAGGTAGCTTCCAGTGCCTTCGATCACGGGCCACACTGTTTTTAGTTGTCTAAACCAATCTCTCTTGGTCTTTCTTGCCTTAGCGAGGGTAGTGATCCGAAGATCCGATTTGACGGACCATTATCTGATCTAGTCAGTGTATTCGACGTGTTTTAGTTTTACTCATAATTGTACCTTCTTTTAAACGAGGAATCTTTCTCCTGAGAATGTTTAAGATTTGCTCTGTTCTTCTATTTATCGGTTAGAACTCTGTTCATGGAGCAGAACTGACTGGATCTTTGGCCCATTTGTCTGAAGCATATGTGGGCAGGATCAATGAGCCTATTTGTTTTTTAGGTGCTCTGGGTTCTGTAGTCAGTTTGTATTAATACATATAGGACAAGACGGTTCCTACCTACCCTAAGCCTGCGTCGGTTCTTTGTTGGAGAGGACAGAAGCAGACAAGGGATCAGTACTGATGTCTTCTTAGAGCCTGGCAAAACTAAACTTTACTACTCCTTATGCGACTTTGCTAATGGACTCCATACGCCCATGCTAAGTAATATACCCAGACTTAATAGTTCGAAAATGCAAGAATTCCGTGAATTTGATCCAACAATCGTTTGACTAAGTTGGAGTCATATTGGGATCTTTGGGAATCAAAACCCTCAGACAAAACTTAGAAGACAATTGACGATTAAATTTCTCACGAACACAGTTAAATATTGCACTGCTTTTCAAAATACAGGGTCTCAGCCAAGGAGTCCATATCCTAGGTTCACGCCACGTATAATCTGCGACGCTTATGAACTGGCTGCCGATATTTCCTTCCTCTGGTTGGAAACGGTGATGCTATTGTCTAAAGTGCTTATACTATAAGGTCTTCATCATTAAAGCGTTTTCCCCAATTTTTCTCAAAAATGCTAAAATTTCTGGGTTCTGCTTTCTGGAAGAAGTAAAGGCTTTCCACACCAAAAAAATAGACTGGTGCGTGCGGATCCACCATCCATCCAACCATCTAGCTATGCCTAGTTAATCAACTTTCTCTTGACTGATCGATTGGTGCACGTAACTTTCTTAATATTCCCAATCGATCAAATAGAAGAAACTTCCCTAGTTTGTGACTTGAAGTCCGAAATCTCCATTGAAAATATTAAAGTTCTTGTCAGGCTGAAGAGAAAGTCATGTACTTTAGTTTAGATGATCACGCTCTGTCCAATCGATCTCCAACTAGGTACAGCTAAACACAAACAGATGAACTGTATTGAACATCAATTATTCCTTCAATAACTCGTGTCCTTAAGGTGTGAAGAACGTGATGTGTGGTTCATTCAATAGCAATCTAGAAGGCTTTGAAAAATTCCACAAAAAGATGTCTACATATGACTGTGATATATCTGACCGTACATAGAGGAAATGATTTAACTACAGGCAAGCAATTCATGTCCAAGAAATCTAAAATACTCCTGTGGAGACACAAGTTAAAGTATCTCATGCCTTTAGGTCAAAAGGAAAACTCAGAACATTTTGTATATTTCAATATGAATATTATTAAAAAGCATTTTATTCTAAATATGTAACATTCGCATATATTATACATCAGTATCAGTCACTATGGCTATGAACATTACAGCAAACCCAACGTTAAATGCTCATAAAACTATTTCTTTCCTTTAAGCTGCTAATTAAGGCATATTCGAAAATAGACCAAAAACATACACTGATGTAGTTGGCAATATCTATTAACTTACTTCACTATCTAAGGAGTATACTTATAGCTACAACTACTATGTACAATCACGCATAATTCATTCGATTCTCAATGCAGAAATCTACATTTTGCCATTCCATTCGCCTGACATTCCCAGTTCAACGCCACACTTTGGGTTATCGTCCATTCCACAGCGATACCAGTGCGGCCATTTGATGATCTCTTTGTATACATTGAAACCCGGACTTCGTGTCGATTTTGTCTGTAAATAATAATTATTAACGTCAGTAATTGTCGTCACCAATCGGTGATATCTATAGTGTGTTACCTGATTTTGTGCTACCAATTTATAATCGATTGCCAGGTGCTTATTTGTTATTCCGTAGGCAAGTAGAAATTGTACGGCCTCGAGTTGTTTCTCATCAGGAGTATAACGTATAAAATCGCCCATGAACGTCACTGCTAGAGTATTATTCGCATAGGTATTGGCATAATCCCAACCTCGTCCCACATAAACGTTACCATCGTTACCAACCTGGAAATCAGCCAACAATGTATATCTTTCATACAATAAAATAAATGTATGTCTTACATAGAAGTTAGAGGAGATATCGGGCAGTCCTTTTTCAACAATTGAAGAATCCTGTAGAGTTCGCATTTTAATTGAACACTTATAGATGTTATAGCATGGCGTGGACTGTACACCAACGTGAGTGATCATTACATATGGTATTGGATGTTTTAGACGTATTGTTAGATTCCTAGCTAGCGATGTACCCCACTGTTCCCGATCGACGACCAGATGACCATTTCCTAAATTCGGAACTGAGATACTTGAAATAATTTTTTATTGGTAGAAATTAATATAAGAAGTAATAAAGCGGTTTGCATTATTATTATTTGCTAGGGGGTTGGCTTGCAGATGGTACTTACATGTTCCTGTTTCATAGTTATTTCCGAAAAGGATTTCTCTCTTAATGTCCTCTTTAGTGTTGGGTCGGAGTTCTAGGTACACTATTAGTCCAACAATAACTATGAGAACTAGCATTAAAGCAATGGCAACCTTGGACGATGAGGTTAATTTTTGAAACGTAGTCGCTGTGGCAGTATGACGGTTATTTGTGATACCTAAAAGAAAAATATAAACAAAATTTGATTAAGATCTTTGAAATATTCAAAGCAAAGGATACACTATAAGTCTCTATAAAGAATTGCATCTCTTTGTGAATTCAATTGCTAGGGGAAGAGTAGTATGTTAACTACATCCTCCTCATCACTAAATCGCAGTCTTTAAATACCAACTGCTCGATAAGACAAAAACAAAGTTGTAGTAAAAAGAATGGAATGTGTTGAAGGGAAGGTTTTTAGTGGGCAAAAATCCCAGACGACTATGAGCACTCTCTTACTATTCTCACAGAGTCTTCTTGAAGACCTACCCAAGGGAAAAAAAAATCGTGTTATATAGAACACAAAGTGAATAAATTATCAATGTTTAAGCTGTTCAAACAAAAACTGGAATAATACCGAACACTACAAGCTAGTTTAGCAACTAGTTCACTTCACATAATGAGAATCAAAAAGAGGGAACATTCATTAGTGGCTCTGATGGACGTTGAATTTTAATTCAGTGTATATCTTCTGAGAATCGAATCAATATTCAATGTTTTGAAGACATTTTATAATAGAAAGTCTAAAAATTTTACTCAGATATGGAAGTTTAATTTGAAACACAAGCAATAGAGTAAATCATGTGCAAATCTAAACTTACTCTTGTAGCTTGTATATCTGGATTGGGCATACATATATCAAAGAATTTAATAGAAGATTCTAAGAGATTATAAACCGTGTCAAGATTTAAACGATGTTCAAAGCATATTGTACGATAGCTGCGATTCTTTCAGTATTAAGGTACTGTCCCGAAGAACTAAGAAGCTGAGTCATCATAGCTCTACTTAAAGGCAATGAAACCTTCACCCTATAGCGAAATACTATGGGTTGTTTCGACAGAAAAATTATTTGCTAAGCGTCGGATGTTTGCTCACAAGAGGTGGAACCTGGAAACAAGAGATTAGATGGTAGCTTGAAATCCAGCATCAATCTCTTTATCAAGATTCTGGCACACTGACTACACAAGAGGTGGGGCCGTACAAACAAATCTGGTGATGTCTCGGGATCGAACTTTATACTATTTCTTAGTAGTCTGACTCATTAACCACTGAAATACGCCCTCCACAACCTGCCTATGGTTGTAATATTATTCATTATTGAGGTGATTTCACATCTGTCTTGTAAATAATAACTAAAGGCTGCCTTAGCTTCTCTAGAGAACTTCAGAACACAGCCTAGAAGTGAGTATTAGATTTAAAATTACGTGTCTTGAAATGTGTTATTCGTAATAACTATATGAGAAGTTTATCACACATCAGAACGGAATGTGTGAAATGCAAACTAAGTATGATAATTGAAATTTATGGGCATATTACATGCAAAATGTCCATCGAAATAATGAGAATCAAAAAGTAAGAACTTTTAACCATGAACACGTCAAACTTAATAAAGATTTGATTGGGAAATAAGACGAGTGATTGATGAAGTTCAAAGCCATAAATAAATGTCAGTGAATCGATTTATCATATGCAATAAAAATTTTGCTCAAAATGCTCTGTGTGCATGCACAGGTGAATGTACTCCTGTATATTTTTGAACACAACAATTCACATGGCAATAAAATTTGAACTTTCCATGAAATGCACACAAATATTACCATGGAACACTACTGAACAAAGTCGGAAAGAAAATTTGTATGAATAAGTCTTTGGTATTTCGAAAAACTTGGGAAATTTTGATTCTGACATACGGGAATACGGGAAAGTTGTATTATTAAGTTTGCAGTCATTCTGCGAGTATTAACCCAGTCTCCAATTATGTTACAAAACGCTCTGCGTAGGTAAGGCAAGGTCCTTGATATCATTCCCTAGCTTTAGTAGCAATAAATTCATATAACTGCAATCCCTTTGAACAGCAAAACACCTTCCGATAATTTAGATTTATGGCAGCGTAGTTTCCCAAGTTGATTTGCTGTTTAATAAGTCAAATCACGAACAATTTGTTTTTATTTTAATTTTTTGCAAAACTCTGCTACGACATTATTAAACAGAAGCTGATATCGGCAGGCATATGATTAAGATAAGGCGAACGGGATGAGCAACTCATTTAAAGAGATTATAAGTTCGGATTGATCAGAATCGGAAGGAAAACCCCAGCGCAAAAGGTAGATTTTTTGTCGAAGGGCCAATTCAGGACAAAAGGCGTGAAACGAGTTTAATATTCGAGAAAAACTCAGTCACTCACGATTAATCAAATAAC
Source organism: Xylota segnis (assembly GCA_963583995.1). Taxonomy (NCBI): domain Eukaryota; kingdom Metazoa; phylum Arthropoda; class Insecta; order Diptera; family Syrphidae; genus Xylota; species Xylota segnis. The sequence continues at coordinate 58,256,092 of OY757238.1, read as the reverse complement.
CTGTGTTTCAGGCTTCAGCCCTTGCATATCATTAATAAGTGATCGTCTTACATCACAATAAAGTCATTATACGTAAATTTAAGTTGAACGCACATTCAGTAACAAGATGTGGATTCAATTTATTTGTCATTAGGAGCTGGAACGAATTTTCTTCAACACAACTTGACTGTGATTCTAAAAAACAGACTTCAACAAGTCACAGATAGGGCTTAGGTCCGATCTTCATGAGCAACTAGCATATAAATATTGAAACCCCTTTGGTCGAACTTATCCAATCATTTATATAGAAAGCTCAGGCTTAGTTTTAAAAATCGGTCTTGTAGAAGAATCTGTAAGAACGAGTTTTGATATGTACACTGTTCAGCATCACTTCTCCGCATAAATAAGCCACCAGTTCGGTGTTCGTTGTTAGTTCTGAAAATCAAAATCTCTGGCTACAGACTATGGCTGGGTGCCGTGACTCAAATGGTAAGCGCGTTGGACTATGGCCCAAGAGGTTACCCCAGCGTAGACATCTAAAAGATTTTCAAGGCCCCACTTCTCACAAGCGTCTGACAAACATCCGAGAGTAAAACTGTTATGAGAAAGCTTCTCAAATAAGAACACGGCATGAAACAGTCGTGTAAAGAATAAAACATGCACAACTCGAATGGTTGGGAGAAGCTAGGCCTTGGGTCCCATAGACCTGTCGCGCCAAATATTTATGGACTTGACATATTCGTAAACCACACAAAAGATGTGGTATCCCATTGACTGAATCATTTGTGAAAATAACACGGTTAGCGAGCTTCGACTTCAATAAACTGATTGTTTGGCTAGTTGTGTACATTCTGGCATTGTCTTGCTGAAACTAGGTACATTCCTATCAAATTTATCCCAAAAATAGTTCCTTAACTTGGTTCAGGAGCGATCTCCATTGATCGTGACTGTATTGTCAAAATGAGAGCTATAGGCGAAGATTCAAAGAACATGAGAGATCTGAACTCAAATGGGGACAAAAGGAAGACAGAAAAGGAAAAGAAAGAAGAAGAAGATTAAGAAGAAGCTGATATACTGGAATTTTTTCTAAATGAGCTGAAACCGTTTGGTGTTTTGAGAACAAACATTCCATACCAATCTAATTCAATTCGAATAACAAGCTCATTGTTAAGTCAAAATAAACATTTCCTTATCGAAACTTGTTTAGAAAACAAACACAAAACGACTTCTACATTTCTGTTATCAGTACACGAAGTTCTGCATTTGAGATACGACTTCACTTGATCACAAAGACTTATCAGACCATGCAAACCTCCTTTTTTTATACACAGATTGTGTGTGGGGTGTGTATGATTAAAATAAGTACATTCCGCTTGACCGCTCTATCATTGAGGGGCAATTTCAGCACCCTTTCAAGTTGTTCCATATTCCATCACAAACTTTTCCATTTGCTCATACACAGACACTGTTTGCAATTAAAAATAAAAATATTTGCAATTTTCTTTCTTTTTTTTTTTCTCGATAAACAAATAATGAGAGAACTCAGTGAGTAATTGCGGTTTTAGTCGTCGTTATCTTTGTAGAACTCAAGATAAACGCCCAGTCACGTTTCGCTTGGCACTGCAAAACAAACTGCTACAAGATATCTACAAGATACCCGCCCCAATCGATCTTTAGGGAAAATCCTGTGAATAAAAATTTCTCCTCTCTCCAGTCAGTTGTTCCTCAAGTTTGTATGACTAAGTCGGGTATTTATAGCGCCTTTGCATTTAAATAAATTAATTTAAAACAAAAAAAGAAAAGAATTGAATACACACGTTCTGTTGGATGTAGGCTCCAGTTGCGATGACGTTTTCGCGTTTTCTCCGAATTCACTTTAAGCAAAAGTTTCATCTTAGAATGAAAGATAATCACAGTTTGTTTTCAAGATTGTTTTTATTTTTTTAAATACAACACACATACGCGGTATTGGAAAATAAACGAGCGTTCAAACAGAAACACCTTTTCCCGTCCACACTCCGTCGGTCATTCTTTTGGATTTCATATCAATTCGATTGCACAGCGAGAACATGAAACCGGACGGACTGATTTAACTAACAGAGCTGACTTAGCGCGAAATAAACTCGCAAAAGATACAAGTACACATGCACAGAATATCGAAATTGTCGTTTCGAATGGCATTAGCGGCGATACACTGCCACGGCGTAGATAGTTAAGAAAGAAAGTATCTGACAGTTTGTATGTCGTTTAGTTTTGTATTGAGTCACTTCACACAGTTGAGCACAGATTGAGTTTGAATGGCGTACAAGGAAGGAAGTCTTTCCCCAAAATCTTTGGGACTTTCTTTGGAATATCTACGTAGGCTTTTCAAGTTGTGCGCTGCATATCAACACTGTTCGATACTATGTATGACGACAACGGTGATGAAAATTTAAGGGAACACGATTCGGAGTCAGTTAGTCATGTCGACGACTGAAATATCAACTAAACGTGGTATTCCCGATGATAAAAATGATGTATGCGCGCAGCGCAATGATGTGTGCTGTAAACCTGATTCGTAGTCGTACTGTGAAATCGCAAGTGAGGTGAATCGTGGCGGAGTACAATATACTCGTACTGAAGGAGGAGGAGGAGGAGTAGAAAAGAATTCACCCGCGCACAGTTCGCCCGATTTGATGATTTGATCCACCGATCGTGACAGTGACGACATCTGTTACGTGCCCTGTTTGCCGAATTTTTGTATTCGAGCCGTTTATTGTACTGTTTAGCCTTAATTTTTGTTGATTTGTTTTTGAATACATTTATTATTGTACATATGTATGTACGTGAAGGGGGGGAATATCTGTGAAGAGCTGAATTCAATGAGAATGGGCGGTTTGTGGAAATGTATCAAGCCTTATGTAGATACAGTCTGTCCACATGGTATTGTTGGCCAATAAGCAGTTTTTTGATTTTGATTGGAAATACATTCATAGTGCAATGATATTGTAACGCCTCGCGTCCACTGAAAGCAGAATGACACTCTGTCTGATACCGTCAGTACTAAGTGAAATGTCATGCATCTGCCCATATGATGTGTCAAAATGTGGAAGGATCACCTTTTACAGAGTTTTGAACAGTTCTTTAAGAATATTTATGAAATAGAACCACTAACTTGTTGAGCCTCTTCGAAAACCATATTTTGAAGACACTCTGGTGCTAAGGAATATACTCGTATATATGCAACAAAACCAACTATTTCACTAGGTTTCGCAGAAACACACTCAGAATACACTGAGAAGTTCCTCCTTTCTCCTCCAGATTGCTAACGATACAGTACACATTCAAATACTAGCTTAAGTCAAACTAGTGACCGAATCCTAGTCCTGGGCAGATAGACAGAATTAGACTCTAATTTAGCTCCAAAAACTTATATAGGTACAGTCAAAAGCTTTAAGATTAAGAATCTGGAAGACAAATTTTGATATCGGATACTTGTCACTTCGTCTTGAAGAGACAGTTGTGTCTGAACTTAGAAACCAAATGGACCCATTTACGATCCATTGGATTGAAGTGCCAACTGGGTTTGTACTGGAATCCTACATTTTGAATTATAGAGACGAGCTATACAGAGCCATGTCTAGTTTTGGCATCCCTGCCATCAAGGTCGGTAACGATCTCACCGAGACCTTTGAGTCAAAAAAGGATTTAGACAAGGTGACGCGTTGTCATGTGATTTTTTCAACATCGTACTTAAAAGAATTGTGCGAAACTCACAAGCCAATACCAGAGGCACAATCTTTCAAAACTTCAACTTCTAGCGTACGCCAGTCCTGCTTAATGTCCTCAGTTGCTTTGAGAGAGAGATTCTTCGTCTAATTTTCGGTCCCGTTTGCTTTGACGGGCTTTGGAGGAGAAAATTCAACGACGAACTAGTCAGAAAAATATGCATCAGTCGTTCAAGATGGCTAGGACATGTGGAGCGAATGGACACCAATGCTCCGGCCCGTAGAATCTTCGAATCAAACCCGGAAGGACAACGTATTAGAGGAAGACCCCTTAGGTGACGGGCATAAGTAGAAGGGGACCTCAACCGGCTTGGAGTGCTAACTGGACCGGGCTAACTGGAGAGGCTTGTTGGTTAAGGCCCAATTTCACCCCGAACAGTAGCGCCACCTAAGTAAGTAAATATTAAAGTCTTGAACCCTTCATTCTGTGGAACATTTAAGTTCACTTGCCCAACCAGAAGATGCTAGAAAAAAATTACGAGATATAGTTAAACCATTGCGTCTCAAAGTATCTCAAATCTTGTCGAACCTTGTCGATGCCAAATTCTACACCACACTTTGCAAATCTATGTATACTCGTACACAGTTCCTTAATTCTAATTCGATTTCAATTGAAAACAGTCCGTAAACTACCCTTTTAATCAATTTAATGTTTGATATCTACTCATACTTGGGTCAAATCGATTAGTATCTCTATGGGATAATTCATTTAAGCCTGTCTACTGTCTGAGTAAATAAAATGTCTCTGAGTTATCTACCTCGTGTAACGATAATTAATATGAACCACAATAGCAAGCAGTGTCCCATTTGTATCTAAACTCATTTGTGTAAGAGCAAACAATATTTTCCCGGACGTGTGTACTTAAGTTCAATTTAAAACAAAAATTGTTTCATACAACATTATGGGTGAGGAATGGAGGGTGAAGCATACGAAACAATTGCAATACACTCGTACAGAGGTTGCTGAACTTGGAATAATGGAAATGCATCGGAGGGTGTTCTTTGTTAAGACAATTTAGTAACCACTCTTGAGTCATTGTATTCCATATTATCTGTCTGTTTGATTGGATAATACGATTGGCCTTATCGAGACCGAGAATGCAGGCGGAGTAAACGAACTTTTGATGTACTGGTTGTGATGACACTTATGCGATCTATTCTAACATAAGGAGCTGTATGATATGGAGACTTAAGTTACACGAAGCAGAATTATGATCAAGAGTATCGTAAGGTGGGAGGCTGCTCCAAACACGTAGACTTAAACTGATTACCTGACCTCGATGCTAAGGCTTGTCAGAATGAGTTATGTATAAAGAATGGTTGGAAATTTGCACTGAGGAGCCTGAAGTTTACTGCAAAACCTTAGAAGTAAACCTAACCTAGGCAACTATCAATACGCTCCAGATAGTGAAAGGTATTCTTTCTCTGGTTAACCTCTCAAGCAATGACGTGAAGTCAAATACTTTTGAAACGACAAGATAGACGATGACAATCTGTTGTCAGCCTCACAGGGGCTTGCTCTAGACTTGCTCAAGTTCTAGAAAACCTCAAGTAATTATACCCGTATCTGGTAGGTTGTTAATTTCTTTTTTTTCAGAGTCACAGGATAGTTAAAATAGGCACACTGAACCCAGTAGTAGACACAGATTCATTAACAAAAAGTGTCTACAAAACTACGGATTGCTTGCTACCGATCGAGTTAACTGAAAGGATCCCAAGTCCAACCGAATGGTTTGTCTGTCTTTGATCTCCACCCATACAAATCACCATTAATAAGACGACAGCTAGATGGTGTTCTGGACCCTAGAAGTTTGGTCTGATTTACACATAGATAGAACGTGGGATCTTGGAAGAGAGCTCAGATCTTTGGATCTAACATTGGTTAAAGTCTATACCACTGAGATTTATGTCCAGTTAGACCTGAATACATACATACCTTCTCCGGTAATTAGGCAGCACTTAAGATCAGAGGACTAGAAAGTCAGTTAAGTGCTGCTACGATACGTTGTAACCCTGGTCGAAAGCCGGCCAGGGGCAATGAATCTTCGGACTCAAAGTGGGCGTTTGCTTCAGTTTGCTCACAGAAAAATGGGCTTTAGAAGGTGTGCTTAACTCCGGTAAGGATAGTATCATAAAGCTGGTGAGACTCTGGCACCATTTTGATACATTAAATTTAGTTTAGAGACAGAATGTAGGTTTTATCAGGATAAGGATGAATTATGTGAACCCAGGCGCAAGCGTCAAGCATATGGACTGTATGAACTGCAAAAACAGTGGAAATCGTATACAAACGCGGCTTTGACATTTCAACTGTCAAACAATAGGCATCTGTCGTTTTCGTCACAGGTAGCCATTTTTAAAACTAAAGAGTCTGCTGGCACTGGATTGACGGACTGGATTTTTGTCCACATTAGCGGTTGGCGAGAAATGAAAAAAGGAAGCTAATGCTTTTCACAGCAAGTAAACTGGGTTACTGTCACATTTCTATGGTTAACTTCGTGAATTTCTAAGTTTTTCGCGTATTTCCTGCATCAAAATTCATTGATTGTGAAATTTCGAGGAGTGGGGGTGCGAATTCTCTCAGGGAGTGGCAAAATCACAAAAAAGTAAACGAACGCGAAAGCTACGAAATTCGCCCACTTTTTAGACGTCAAAAGCAAATGTATGCAAATACACGAACAGCAAATAATTTCGTACATGTATCTGACAGATTTGACAGATTTCGTAAACTAAAATTCGTTGCATAGGGAAATTTTTTACTCTCTCGTGAGCGAAATTTTCTTCTACGAAAGATTTTCGTGGCATTTCGTTGTTTTGGGAGAATACGCGAACAGACCTTATGTTTTCACCCTTTTGTCGGGTGACAGTGACTGACGTTTCCAAACGTAAAAAAAAAATCTAACGTACCACCACTCCCCCATAGCTTTGAACGTCAAAATAATCCGGTCAGACATACCTGTGTGAAGAGGGTCAAACAAAGGAGACGATTGAGAGGGGAGTTCCTGGAATTAGGTAAGTATTGCAGGTTGTCTACCCAATTATAAATTCTATTAGTCTATGCATTTTCTGACAGACGACGTTGAAGCTACTTATATAGCGAAACAAGTTGTGAAAATGTCACGTTACCACGCCTCAGTTTTAAAATTAATTTTTTTCAAACGATTAAATGTTATTTTCAGGACTCTATTTATTTTACAAAATCGTGTTCCTTATTTTTTTATTTTCTTTCGAAAACACCTAAGTATTAATGTTAAAAAATTGTATCCAAACTAAGACAACTTGTTCTCACAAACCGCGTATTTGCGTATTTTGTTTCATTTACATATAATTATACGAATGTATGTATGTGAATGACTAAAACTTCTCGAACAAAAGTAGCATTTGAAGAAAAAAAAAAACAAAAACAAATACCATTAGCAATTAAATTTAAAATAACAGTGCGAAGGAAAATCACTGGCGAACTAATATTTATGATAATTGTATCTCTAGAGCTGTGGAGCTTTTACTAGTTTGGTCTTTAAAAGCTCACGGCTCGTTCTCTTTCGCGTGAATCTAACAGCTGCAACGAATAAGATACAAGTTCTCCACAAAGAGGAAGCGCAGCGCAGTCACGATTACGATTACAAAAAAAAGGTAAATTCCCAGAAAACATCGAAATGGTAATTTATGAGGTGTGGCTACTTAAATAGATAAACAAAACGTTCTATTAATACCTCGACGCTTACTTCGAAAACCTGAATCAACACGGTTGTATAACGAACTTTTCCCAGGAACATCCATCACAAAGTTACACCGAAAAGCAAAAAGGTAAATAGCAACCCAAGGTTAGACAAAATCGCCAACGTAATGGCATTTAAGTTGTGGACTTCTAAATTACACACCGGTCGCCACTAATGATGGCACATTGATGTAAACAAGTTAAACTTAATGTTTCCACTGTCACTGGTCATGTGACCGGCTTTCTATTCGAATACACAACACAACACGTTCAATTAACATTCATATCTAGTTAGATATACATACCCCCGCCATTAGCCTGCATGGATCTAGCCTCAACGGTTGCATCCATATACTGATAGATGGTAACAGGTCCTTGATACTGGGTCATCGGCCCAATGACCACATCACTTGAGTTTGACAAATTAATAACACTGGACGGCTGAATGGAAGGATTTGCGAAGGTATTTTGTGGGACGGCTGCTGCTGCTGCTCCGGGAAAACCAGCCGAGTTGCTGGCACGACCTTGCAAACTCATCAAGGCATTACTGGCCGCCGTTGACAGTGGATTCATCGTGTTTTGTTCGTACATTGTTTATGACTTAACACTTTGTTTAGTGCTTATGATTTAAAAAAAAAAGAAAACAAAACAAACCGCCCGAACTATTCCGAGTGCGAGACAAGACTACGCCTCGAGAGGAGGTATCGTCCGCTTCGGTACCGATTTAGATACAAACTGAGAAGCAATATGATCAACTTTATCGGGATTTCCAAACCAACTTGATTTTTTTTTTTTTTTTTTTCCCGCGCGTAATCATTTTTTCTTTTTTTGTTTTCTTATTTGAATAAGAGCGATCGAGAGCTTTAGTGTGGCGGTGGGGTTTTAAGATACTTTTAAGACATTCAAGAGCGTATTTACGAAGATCGCTAGGACAGTGGAGAGAGTAGATCGTATCCAGAAATGGGGGTTCTTGGGAATTTGGGTTTTGAATTTGCATAAAGGGATTATCGGGGTGAAGTGTTGCTCACATATTCAAGCTGATGTGGCTGTGGCACGTGACTAGCGGTGAGTAAATTAAAAATGGTAGACTGGCGGCCATATTTAGAAAATTATATAAACATGTAAACTGGTCAGTTTTTGTTGAAAGTCAGGCGCTAGAGTCGTGTCAAAACCACAGGAATCCATTATTTAAAAATGCGAATGTAGTTCTTTTTGGCTTTGTATTCATCTGGAAGTTTTATCGAATAATTAAGGTTTTGCTGTAGATAAGCGGAATATAATAGATTTAATGATTGCCATTCTGTTGAGGTCTCCTGGCTGTCATCTTCCAAAAGTGGTGAAAGGATTACACCGCAGAAGTGTTTGAACTAGCGAAGGTCAGGAATTGTTTTGTATAAGAGGGGCTTCCAGTGGTAAGAGTTGCTAAGATGACGGCATCGATAGAGAACTCAATGAAGAACTTATGCTGTCAGTACCTACTAGAAGTACCTACCGCTCACAGTAGAAAGGGTTTTTCCGTTGAGGCCCATATCCACCTCAGGCTGAACTACTAGAACAGGCTTATTTAACTACATTGTCAGTTTTGCAATACCGCTCAGCGATATTCGTAAAAGGTAAGTATACGAGTATGACCATCTTTTACGTTCTAGAATCTTACAGCGCTGGGTACGTAAGTTTCCCGACAAACGGGCAATTTTAACGACTTTAGCTTGAACATTGGTGAAATGCCTTTAGGGTTAAATTTTCTCTGTGTCTGACAAGACTACGGAATAGATTTTGAAGCTATGCGTACAGATTACCAGGTCTTCACTGTGTGTGATAAAACAAAGTAGGAAATATATGATTCAACCGTCGTATCGACCGGCATCGGCCACAACAGTAGTATGTCGCAAACGCAGGAGATTTCCATACAATCAGAATATTTTTTGAGCCGTTTTTTTGGTGGAAGCCTTGTTTTTGTTTTATTTTCCTGCATTTTCCCATCAGAAAAGTGAAATCTATAAGACACGGTTATACAATTTCTCGCATAAAACACAGGTTGTATGGTTCAAGAGCTTGCGACTGTAAAATATCGATACAACCGTCAATTGAGTGGATATACACGATACAACAGTCGCCCGATACTTCACAAAATCTGTCCAACCATTGCGTTGGTACGACGGTGGTATCGTGTATTTTTTACTTAAGACTCTAGCTCGGATCAAATGCTAGGTCGATGGGAAAATGGTCCGTGATCTCTTAAAACCGCCAGTGATAGACATAATCTCAGTCTTTATGCTAAGTAGGACAATAGGTCAGAGAGGGTACTGGATGAGCTGCAGTAGCTGTGGGAGATATTTTCCTTGCGCCATTCATGGTAAGACATGCCACTCGTTACGTTCCTTCCAAAGGCTTCAGATTGACCTTCTCCTGCAGAGCAGATCACCACATTGTTACCTAACCTCCGATGTCTATCCTGGATGCAATCTAGTCCTAATGACTAAATGGCTTTGCTTCTAAATAGGAAGCACTATAGGGACTGGATTTAGAGAAGGAAAATACATTAAGTTTCTTCATGAAATGAAAAAGTTCGGTTTTCAGCCGGTTAACGCGGTTAACGACATGGCATCTCCGCAGAACTATACTTTAAGTCAATTTGTATGAAACTTTCCTTGAGAAGAGGAAGTCAACAATGTCCTTACGACTTTACTGAGTTCCTTTCAAACGATGCTTCAATTAGCTTGTTTCTAAGCGTGAAGTCTATAAAGCCTATCTGTTGTACTATCGCCGCAGACACATAATTACATAGATTTTGCCGATTTTTGCATTTTATTAGTGATCCTGGGTTTAAGTAGAACTTAAGGGTTTCAGTGCTTTAGAGTCTACAGAGAGAAACTTTAATGGTTAACGCAGTTTAAATGATGTCCTTTCTAGAAAATCGGCAAATCATTTGCTGTTTCCTTAATCAGACAAACGAATAATTTGAGTCTTTTAGAACAAACAAGGATCAGGATCAGCTTTCTCCTTAACAACTCCTAGGTGCCTACTCCTTTCCCAAAGCAAAAGCAATTTCGTGTAATGCAGCGTCACCCTAACCGCTTGATACATGCACCACAACCAGATGTCGCCCTAGACCAGAGCTGACTTGTTTGACAACTGTACTGCATACATAAAAACTGCCACAACAAAAAACAATTCTCTTCCCGGAGTGCATAAAGGCGGATTTTATTTAATTCATATCACCAGAATTCCCACAAATAATTCTTCGAAAATGTCCCAAGAAGGTGAACCTGGAACCTCCCACGATTCACAGCAAGCCATGGCAGTCGACGAACCCACAACGATGCCAAGTTCATCAAAGAAATCACAAGCCCCTGCTGTACACAATCTCAATCAGTACAACCGCATCAAGATAATGAACCACCTAATGGAGGAGGGATGCGATGCCAAGAGCTGCACCGCTGCTGTACGTAAATATAAAGTCAAACAGGACGACGCAGAAAGTAAGTCCCTACGCTGAGTGTAGGCGGTTTTTTTTCGCTCCAACAGTGTTTTGTTTTTTCTAGAATTTGTCAATGAGAAGGCACAAGCAGCACAAGAACACGTTCACGAGGAATGCGACTCCATTTGTTACAAAAACATCAACAGCTGGCTGGAGTATTACAAAGAGAAGAACTACCACAACGAGGCAAACTACGAGAGTGCTCTGATAATGATTGCAATCGCCGATATGGAACATCATCCCGATCCGAAGGAGACCGGCGGAGTTGACTTTCAGTAAGTAATCCTCAAACTACGTCTGACAGAGTGATGAGAACTTTTGTTGTTTAGGAAAATATACAGGTTTCTGGGCGATGTGATGCTAGGCAATCCAACACCCGAGCTAAATTCTGAGTCCAAGGAGTTCTTGGGTCAGGAATTCGAGGTGAGATTTGGTAAATAGACACCTTGCTGAGTGCCAACTTGGTCTTTGTGTCTTGCAGAATCTTATCAACATGGCCAATACAACCCAAGGCGATGAAGACACCAAAGACCTGCATGCTAATATTGGATTCAAGACCAAGCAGATTGTCCCACAGATTTCAGCGGTCGACAAGAAACGCCGCAAAGAGTACGGCAGCTTGGATCCAATGGGCATTGACAAGTTCATCAGCAGCACCAAGCGGGGCGGCCCAAAGCCAACTTAGACAGTACATCAGCATTAGAGGTTTTACTGTTTTGAGAGAATATTTTTTTTACTTGATGTTTTATGTATGTATGTATACTTATTCATTAGTGTTGTGGATTAAAGATAGACAAAATCTAATCGACACTTTTTACTGCGCCAGAGTAGGGTTTCTGCATGGAATTTGCTTGGAGGTGTGGATTTCCCGCCTGAGCCGAGTTACTATTCATCCCGGAAGGACAGCGGAGTCTAGGAAATTCTCATTTTAAGTGGCGCAACCACGATTCAAAGGAAATCAAACAACTTTCTAGACTCGAGTTCCGGTCAACGTTGTCGTCAAATGGAAAAAACGAAGTAAATCTGTCATTTTGGGAGAATGATTGGCAGTATGGCCATGTTTTACAAGGATAAACTAATAAAACAGGGAAACCCTATAAATTTCATGCAATATATTCCAAGCAAATAAAATGATTCACCATTCGTTGTGAAATATTCCAATTCGTCGCTGAACTCACTCCTTTCATACTCCGTCACTGTGCGCAACCAGTCGGTTTGCCGCTTGTAAGTTTGACAGTTTGACGTATGCCCGCAGTGAGTTCCAAAAATCGGCATTCGGCAGCATTTGAAGATAAATACAAAAATTTGTATAAAAGAACGTTTTCTCGCCTCAATTTTATACCATAAATCGCTTTCTGCTGAAATTCCCTAAACTCCACACAATCGAAGAAGATGCCTTATGCCAACACACCATCGGTAACCATCGCCGAATTGACCGACGATAATGTGAAGTTTATCGTTGAAGACACCGACTTGAGCGTGGCCAACAGCTTGCGGCGGGTGTTCATTGCAGAGACTCCCACACTGGCCATAGACTGGGTGCAACTGGAAGCCAATTCCACCGTTTTATCCGATGAATTCCTAGCCCACCGCATCGGTTTGATTCCGCTGATTTCGGATGAAGTTGTCGAGCGACTGCAGTACACTCGAGAATGTGTTTGCTTGGATTTCTGTCCAGAGTGCAGTGTGGAATTCACTTTGGATGTTAAATGTGCCGAGGAGCAAACTCGTCATGTCACCACCGCCGACTTGAAGTCAAGTAATCCGAAAGTACTGCCGGTAACGTCTCGCCTGCAAAGTGACGAGGACAACGAATATGGCGAGAACACCGACGAAATTTTGATCATAAAACTGCGTAAAGGACAAGAATTAAAGCTGAGAGCGTATGCTAAAAAAGGCTTTGGCAAGGAACACGCCAAATGGAATCCTACTGCTGGTGTTTGCTTCGAATACGATCCAGACAATTCGATGAGACACACATTGTACCCGAAGCCGGATGAGTGGCCAAAGAGTGAACACACCGAGTTGGACGATGACCAGTATGAGGCACCCTACAATTGGCAGATAAAACCGAATAAATTCTTCTACAACGTCGAGTCGGCGGGTGCTCTTAAGCCAGAGAATATCGTCATAATGGGAGTTCAGGTGCTGAAGAACAAGCTGTCCAACTTGCAGACACAACTCAGTCATGAGACTCAAAATGATGTACTGGCTGTTTAGTTTATAATTTGTGTATGGTGTAGATTTTAATGAAAATGAATAAAGATTTATGTTTAACAATCAGATTGGCTTTCTATGGTTCGTCAGACTGGCTGTGTAAGCGCTGTGCTTTACGATTGAGTGACGCCGTGTACTGGGCAACATGAGAGACATATCCATGCGGGATAGTCTAGTCTTGGTGGCCACTGTCATAAAGCATTTTATCGCAAGATCCAGCCACATGCCATTGTCCCAGAATTGAGTCAGCATGATGTTTCGTGGCTTCCACTGTTAATGTGCAGCTTGGGCGTGTTTTAGTGAAACTTCAGTTCACAAATTAGTTTATCCGCGTCTCTATGTTAGACACGATTGGACTTCACCCACATTCACCAACTAAATAGCTCTGTAATCAGCGAAGTCACCTATATTACCGAACTCTGATATTCTTAGCGAAAGGATGTCATTATATGACTCGTTTCCCTGCAAATGACTTACATAACATGGAGCCGCTGCCCTCGTAGAGTAGGAACTGACTTTGAAAGTACTATACTCTGCGAAGAACATTAAAACAATTCCAGTATTAACAAGAAGCCATCTTTGGCCAAACATTTATTTATTTTAAGAAGGAAAAACAAACAAAAACTAATTTAAGTTGTGTAAAGTGATTGTAGAAAAATTTGTTAACAAAATCTCCGAATCCGTGTACCTGTTCCGAAGTAGTTTCTATCTATCACAGCATTTTAATATCTACTCCAACAGGGTTACGCTAAACTAAACTTATATATCTTAGTTACAGAGCAACTGCGACTGTTCGTTATTACTTTTTTAATCGAATTAACTTTAATTTATAATCAATATTTATTTTCCTTTTGAACATGGCCAATGCCTCACGCAGAGTGGTCTGCTTAGTCTCTGGCAGGAGGAAGAAGAAAGAAACTCCAAACACTAATTGTAACACACCCAAGATCAGAGTGTAATCCGCCACTGTATTGATGGTAAACCCAAACGAAAAGCTTATAATTATTTGAACGATATTTTCGAATATAACCGCTATCAAGATGAATACTGGTTTCACAGAAATCGAGAATGCTTCTCCCAAGTATATAGTGCTTGCGGGTGCTGCGAGTCCCGAAAACAGTTGATATACAATCAATAGGGTAACCATGCTCATCAGTTTGTCTGGATCCTCTAGATTGTCATCGTCTGCTGCAATCGATCCAACAGCTATTAATAGGGCACCACCAATAACCATTGCAATCGCCGTAAGACCCCTCCGTCCTAGACTGTCCAAAGTGAAAATACTGACTGTAACCCCCGTCAGTCGCATAATTCCATAAATATAGGAACTCCAATATTGATTATTTTCATCGATCAGTTGAGACACGTAGATCAGTGTCCAATTAAGTGGCAGCGAGAAGGACATTGCGACAAATACCCGATACACACATAACTTCATCATGGGCAGGTAGCTATTTCTCATATTTTTCAAGTGTCCCCTGGCGATGTCCTCCTTCAGTAGGTCCTTATTTTCGTACAAGTTACGTGTTTCATTTAGCACATCGCTAGGTGTTTGCAGCCGTTTCAAGGAATTCATGGCTTCTTCTTCGTTATTGTGACGCAAATAGAATACCGCTGATTCGAGGGTCAGAAATGATGTGCACACCAGGGCTAGTATACCAAGGACAATGGCCACTATACCCTGCATTCGATTTGAACTTAAACCCGAGGTGGACCGTAGTGTGCTTGCGAAAATTGTTCTTAACATTATGCCAGTCATAATGCCAAGTGGTTCTGCGATCAGAACGATTCCTCGGAATCTTTTCATAGCCTGCTCGGAGCCGGCTACAATGGCTGCAATGATCGTCAGGCCGACTGCTAGTCCATCACAATAACGAGCTAAAATTACAACAACTATGTTTTCAGGTGCTGAGACGAAGAGAATGCCATTGATCAGAACTAAACCAGATGCCCAAAGCTGTATGGAAAGAGAGTCTTTTTGTTAAAAGCAGTTTTGGATAGTGTTTCACTTAAATGTGCTTACGTTCAAAATGCGTTTCTGTAAAATATCGATTAGCGTGGTGCCCAGGAGTGCTCCAATGATGACAGCGAGCAGCCAACAAATTTCCGCATTCGGCTCATACGGTTGCACGGATTGGGTTAGGTCGGCGTATAGAGGCGAGAATCCCAGGCTCCATGCTAAGTTCATGCCACCAGAGGTGAAAACTAACACGGCTGTAAGAGAAAGCAGTGGTTACTGTTTAACGATGTAACTATTCTAGAAAGCAGAACTACATATTTATGAATTCCAAGTACCTACGACTATCTACATTTGTAACTAAATAAATAAATGCCAGTGTTCCCCAAGGTTCCATTTCGATACCAATTCTGTTCAAAGACCTCTGGTATATCAGCACCGAATAGCCTCACAAGCAAGTCAAATACTTTCGAAAGCTGGGCCGCAATGACGGCACCAATTAGAAACAAATTTACCTTGAGACTCTTGTAATATTTGAGGCCATGTAGGAGTATTGTCTTCACAATTGAATAAGCAATCAGATTGTGCCATTTGTCGCAGACGTCGGGGCAGAAAAGTTAGGACAGCTTGTGTTGAAAATTCAGGATTTTTTTTTTTTTTTGTAAATTTGTCTAAAATTCTGATTGACGTTAAGTTGTTTTCAGAAATCAAAGTTTTGAGTTCACTTGCTTTGGTAAAATACATTGAGATATGCACAAACTGTGTTGCTTTCCTGGGGTTCCCCTTTCATAGGTCTCCTTTCAAACGAAATACAATTTCCAAGTTGCTGCGCCAATGGTAGAATGTGCTTAAACTTGCTACTGGATAAGTGGCCTTATTAGCCTTGGAAAGGTTGGCCTATCTAAGAACGTTTGGAAACGATTCCGATTTTTTTACTTTAGACCGCCTTCGACTGTCAGCCAATTCCTGGTAAAACACGATCTCCTTGTGAAATGTTTTAAGAAACAAGTAGACCTTGACTAAATGTTTCAAGGATATTGTAAGACGGACCTACGATCCACAAACTTTTGAAACTATCAACGGATCTCTCGTCGAGGTAGATTGTTTCCCTTCGTTCATAAAATGGTTCAGGGCTACACTCTTCATCCTTGTTTCCCAGCACAAGGGTAAGTTGCATTCGGCAGCAATATTCTTCAGGGATCAGCAGTATTAGTTAACCAACATGGATCGTATTGTTTACGACTCACTGTATCCGAAGATCCTAAGAAGACTTACCAGATTCCCAAGTAGTAGGTATTTTGATTTTGCATTGCACGTCGAGTAAGTTGTCCGAGGGGCAACACTTCCGATATTACTGGGAATAAAAGGATTCTAAAGAGGCCCAAAACATTTTTAGAACGTTCGTTTCAGTGCGCTGAGAAACATATATTTAAATCTGCTTTATTGCCTAACGCAGAGCTATAATTATAAACTTTTTTTTTGGAAATCTTTATCTCATAGCAGATAAAATGAGTCAGTTCTAGATGTGCATAAAAGAAACTATCTATCTAGCTTACAGTAGACACCGATTTCCTAATCTCCAACAAAGGAAATCGAACATAAACCGTGACGTTTGACTTGTTTGTGGAATTCTAATCGGAACTGCCTCAAATATTTGGGTTTTTCAGCAGAAATCGATAATTTTGTGACATGAAATACAATTGAACTCAAAAATATTTGATTTCGCCAAATAACGATCAAGTTTTGCCACAATAACATCCATCATAACAAATTTCCCATATTTCTATCTATACTAGATGTACATATGTACATATGTACACTTGTACTAATTAGTTTCCGGTAAGGAAAAGCTTCTTTTACGTTGATGCATCTATTGACTTGTTTTCAATCGATAATCGATCTTTTCGCTAATCTAAGCAAATGCCATTCGAAAAATAAAGTATTTTTCACAAAATTTAAAAAAAAAGGACCTACATACATACCTGCTGCCAAAGAGTTCGATTGCGGCTTATTCTTTTGCGAATCCTCAAACCAATTAAGTTTTGGCGGCTCATATCTATCCGGTAGTCTCATAGACATTGGACGTGATGGTAGCGACGGTGTTTGATTGCCCAGTTGAAGTCCTGGAACGGCTTCGATAAAATACGGTGGCGGTTGTTCTTTGTCCATAACAGATAGAATGTTTCGCACTAACTGTTCGATTGTTGAATTAAAAATTTTATCAGTATCAAGCAAAGTATTGCGAAGAAAATTTTATCAGGTTATTGTTTTTATTATTTTTGATTAGCTTAACTAATAATTGATGATAAGAGCTTGAATTCAGTGAAAGATTGCAATTAAATAGGAATGAAGTTTGCTAAAGATACTTAAAAAATTATTAAGCAAATGCTTTCGTTGGTGGAAACGTGTAGTTCAGTTCATGTGGGCTTACGAAAAATCCAAAAATCTAGTTCACAAACCAATTAAGTGTCTATTATATCAAAAAAAAGTGTCAAAAAATACATGTCATCGGTGAAGTGCTGTACAAATCCCTTTTTGACATCAAAGATCTCGATGAGGTCGTCGTTGTCCTCGCAGGAGCAGTGCCTTCCTTTTTCTACACAGGCGCACACATCTAAAAGGGATGTTAAAGCTAGATATGACTTGTGTCTACAATTAGTCCCATCATTTTCTCGAGCTCTCTGGCAAAAGGTTTACATTTAATCAATCTACCTCGGTGAGGACTATCAGGACTATGATGATGAAGGGTTTTAGCCATTTGTACAATATGAGCGATAAAAACTTGCAAGCGATGTTGAGGAGACTGAAACTTGTGTAATTGAAGCAATTGAAATGTCCTCCTTTCTTGTGCATCGGACAAATGAGTTCCTGATGAGTTCCTATATGTACATATGTAGCCGTCATACTGTTAGGTCCAATAGCCTAGCTGAATCTATGGTTTAATATTGCTATTCTTATTGGTTTTGCTCAAGTGGAAGTATTGCCCATAATCGTCGAAGTTGACTGCTCCATTTTAATCGATATTGATATTCGTGGTAGTTAAACAGGACGGCGTGGAGGAATCGCTTAGTGTTTCGAGTCCCAGCCAAAACATCTTAAGCAGACTACACACAATCAGTTGCAACACAAGCAATAAAAATGTAGGGATTCCCCCTTTTTATTCACTCAAAGTCCCTTTTTCGATGCCCGAGGGGTAGCAAAACTAACTAAACCCGAATCCTCTCTCGCTGCTTATGATTCTATACCCTCTTGTCGGTTTTCTTTGAATCGATAGTTTCGCTACCTCTCGGATATTGCAACGGGGACTCTGAGTAAACAAAAAGAGGAAATCCCAACATTTTTATTGCTTGTTGACTTGAGATACTAATTTTGCTTCATGTTGCAACTGATAGTGTGTAATCTGCTTTAAAGTTTTCTACCCATGCGAGCGTCGGACAAACATTCGAGAGTACAACTGCTATGAAAAAGGTTTTTTAACAACAAATTGTCCTACGAAAAAGGCAGTAATCTGTAGACGCCTTCCAACTGTGTTAAGAATATAACACGCACAAGGTCCCACAGACCTGTTGCACCAAAAGAAACAAATATGGTATTTTGTATTTGGTAGTAAAACTGTCTGGAAAAACATTTACCCTACTGGGACTGTACGCTAGTCGAAGACTTCCTGGAAGTAGATGATATATCTAAACTCATTTGTTTAATGCGTTACCACATTAAAAATCCAATTTTCTAAATGCTTCAATAACAGCACCTGGCCATTAACAAATGGCTACAAGTCACGCTAACGCCCATAGATGGCAATCTATTTCATACTGATTATATCTGTTCAAAAAGATTTAATTGGTTAGTAACTTACGAATAAATCGATGCAGATTAGATCAGAGATCATAAGGTCTACTTCTTTAAGTATAACGTGACCTACAGATAAGACTTAAAAAAAAATACCAAAAAGTACCAAAAGTCACAACATAGGATTATGGATAAAGGTTTGTATTTCACAAAAGAACTGTGGGAAGTTCAGACACGTGAGTATTATGATTCATTTCCATTGATTGGGAATGAAAATAGCCTCTGATATCATTGACAATACCTTTCAAGTACAATCATCGTAAAAGAAATTCAGATAATGGCCTAATTGAGGTGAAAATATAAGTACCAACAAAAATTTGGCAATGATTAGATTTGTCAGTGAGTGTGATATCGTAGAAAGTTGACAGATTTGTTGACAGAATATATGTAGCCTGAAGTAGCAGCAAGTACATACGAGAGGACTACATGGACTTCGTCTAGTTCTCCAAACAGAAAGAGGGCCAGTGGTATGGCACAAGAATTATAGATGTGTCAATAGAGCCTTTCAGGAGCTTCTTAATGGGTATCAACTAGTTAAAAAAACCACTCACAGGTCTATGCGTGATCTGGGAGTGATTTTCACTATCTGACGCTTAGATGTTCACCAGATCCTTTTAAAAGATGAGACCATGCCCAAACTCCGCTCCTAGAGACATCTCACGATCAAGTCTTGTCTCCTCTTTTTTTTTTACCAAAAACTGTCTCTCGAAAGTAGAGATCTCAACGATTGAAATGCAAATAGCCAACTGATAGCAAGTAAGGCCCAGTGATTGCCTCAAAGAGACTGATTCATGTAATGAAATGAACATATTTACTCAAAACTTATGGATGGCATGATAGTATCTAACATTTCTGATCACAACACCGTTTTTATTTGACATTCCCGATGACGTAGCTACTGTTTGTACCAAGGACTATACAAGCACTTCTACAAAGAATGATGTTCGCAAGACTTTTACGTCGCAAGTACTGAAATTTGTAAGCTGCCACGCCCACTTACTAAAATCTTTACCATTTGCCCTAATTTTAGCAGAAATGTTTTCAATAGAGAAAGACACTATAAATGTAGAGGAACAATGTTTTTCTAATAAAAATGGCAGAAGAAATTCATAGATGACATCAACGGTGGCGTTGTAGATGGGGCCTTGTACAGCATGCTGTAATATTTGTGCTCCCATTCAAAGTAAATACATATTGGAATCAGTGCCGTGACATTTTCAAAGAATAAAGTTTATATCTTCAAGTCTAAAAGCCCTCTTTTGTAGACCAATTAACAAAATTTACAAAAAATCAATTCTAAGTTTCTAATGAGTTTTTAATCACAAAATACCATTCTGTAAACGACACCAACGCTACATTTGCACATACCAGTTAATTGTTGTTTTTTCGCCAATAAATAGTAATTATACAGCAAATACTTGTTCAACCATAGGAGTAGATATTTCAATTAAATAAAGAGCAAAAGTTTCAGTGAGTCATCCCATAGATACATAGATAGTATGATCGAATAAAAAGTATCTAAAACGAGTATACATATGTATGTGTGTGTGCTTTTTTTTGTAAACAAATATTTCGCTCTCTGGGTATTTCACAGCGTACCGGTTTGCGCAGAATCGTTTCTTTAAACCAATGTCGACTGAATTTCAAACAAATTCTGACGAATAGTGTGATAAACTTGATTCGCTTTTATTTCGCACCAAAATGTGTACCTTGTTGGTAGTCTAAAAGATTTTATTTGACGGATAAGTTCTACCTGACTGTGCTATCAAAGATTTATTTATAGAATAATTGTGTTTTATCGTTCGAATATCATTCAAAACATATGTACAGTGAAAACGTTATCAGTTCAAAAGCTAAGTGAATATTTATTTAATATACATATAAGCTTTGTGTAGGAAAAGAGTTCTCTTAGTCGTTTAGTAAACTTTAAGTGAGAAAGAATTATCGCGAACGTACTATTCGTTAGAGTATGGACAAACGACAACCGGATTCGTATTACGGTCAACCGACAGCACCACCACAGGGGGGATATCCCCAAGATGGTTATCCACCACCCGGAGGATATCCACCCCAGGGAGTTTATCAACCACAAGGAGGATATCCACCCCAAGGAGGATATCCACCCCAACCGGGATATCCACCACCTGGACAATATCCCAGTTATCCTCCACAATCAGGATATCAACCTGGCTATCCTCCACAACCGGAATACCCACCACAATACGAACCACAACATCGTCCACAACCTCCGGCAAACGCTGTGCCACAGGTGCCGTACGAAGCAACGAAATACGGATGGTGTGAGGATTCTCGAAGAAATAAGCCGCAATCCAATTCTTTAGCAGCAGGTGTGTTGTACTTTTAAGTATTTGTGTGGCAATAGTTAGTTTTGCGATAACCCGATGTACCTACTTTACAGTAGCAGTAGTGATAAAATCATAGAAAATCAATGAACCGCTTCCACTTTTTTTCTTATAAAAATTTAATTGCTGTTTACATTTCCAGTCACAATCCTGGTAGCGTGTCACCTTAGTTTTTTTACCTCCTGTGAGTCCTACCTATGCAGTTGTGTCAGTTTTTTACTTGTGCGTACTATGACGTGAGTGCTATTTTCGCAAGGATTCTAGGAGTGTCCCTTCCGATATTTCTGTTTACGATGTATAGTTCCTCAACACAATGAAATTAAACCAAAAAACCATTCAAGGATGGTGACAGACAATATCTTTTGTCCTTTAAAAACAGGACCTCATCCTGATTTATTACTGAAATACTGGAACAGTTCTCACATTACTCAATAATTCAGGCTTTCGGCCTTCTTAAACCCTAAAACAGAATCTATTCACAAACAAAATATTTGAAAAATTTACTGCCAGTAATTAATTAACAACAACGTTTGGAGCGCTCTTACTGAGAGCACTGGAATACCTGAACTAGACAACTCAGGCTCTGGTCTGAACTAAAAAATAAAGTTGCCTAATAGCGTGCCAATCACGCGAAGTTAGGGAATGATTTTGACACCGGGTTTGACAGAAATGGTGCGACTTATAATTGATCTGTTCCCATACTGTGAAAAACTACGAAATTTAACGAAAAATGATCACATCCTGCTCTCGGAAGCCGAAATTTTGTAGTTTTTCGCAGAAGTACTGCTCATGAGAGAGTAAAAAATCTCCTTTGCCTGCGAATTTCAGTCCAATAAATTCCTTTAGACAAATTTATGAAATATGTCAAAGTTGACGTTTGCTTTTTTTCTTCAAATGCGTTTGTAAAATGCTAAATGTTTGAATTTGTTTGATTCCCCAACTAGTTTCCAATTTTGTGCATAAGCCTGATTACATTGAATATTTTACTGAATGTCCCACGTTATAATAATTTCCTAAAGTTTTTCTAATTACTCGATAGGAAACCATGAATGTGACTCATGTTCTTGTTTGTCATTTTTTGTTGTATTGATTCAATGTAATTCCCCAGTTATTTACAAAAGGTTTCACATTTAATTGCTAAAAAGGAATTTATCCATAGTCATATCGACTAGGTGGGTACATATCATATCGAAATGAGCTCATCAAGTGTCACATGGAGACAAAGGCAATTGACAGCATTCTTTGATGGTATGGTATAGATTAGATAAGTATACCTGGTTATCATGGTTATAAGCTTGTAACCTTTTATCAGAATTATGATGATGCATGTTCATAAATCCTTCAAATTTGATGACGATAGGATATAAATTATCATCAGATGGATAGTGTTGCTCTGCAAGACTCTGCTTCACACTTGTGGTGGAAAATAAATTCACATTCCATATCTTTGTAAAAAAAATAAACCCCATCCCTTAAATTTGTTAGTTTCAACTGAGAGGTACTCTAACGTAATCTAACCTTTCTATTGGAATCGTAGAGAAAGAAGTACAATCCTTCGCATAAATGTGCATACATCGTGTGGACAGTCAACAGATCGAACATTTGTGAGTTAATCATTCGAAGACGAACTCTGTCACGGATTTTTTTACACTCACAGCGAATCGTCCTTCAGATCTCTCCTAAGTACATACGTTGACTCCATTTAGAAAAAAGTATCATTGCAACAAGATGTTATGTAAATTTTATACAAACAATTATTTTCATGCCAACAATTCAGACTCTCTTTGCATGAACAATTGGACTTTACGATCCAAATTAAGTCGATTTAGCCAGGTCCTCGTGCCACACAGTGTACCTTGTCGTATACTGGGTTATATGCCCCCCAATTCGACATCTAAATCAGTGAAATCCATAAGAAATTACCTTTCGTACGAAGACTTAAAAATGCTACCAATTTTCGTTACATCAACTTGTAAGACGTTACCATGCCCAAAAATACCGTCAGATTAAATACAAATCTAACCAAACATATTTTCTTCTTTCAGCAACACTAATCTTCACATCTGGTGGCATGAGTTTGGCCTGGAGTGTCGGCTTTGCCCCTACTTACAGATATTTGAGTAAGGCTGCTCAAACGCATATGCAAATTTGTTGGTTTGTTGCTGTCATCATTGGAGCCTGTTTAGCCACCATTTTGATTAATAAAATCACAAAGAAAATATTCAATGTAATAATAGCATAGCCTTTCAAACTTCCATCTTTTCACTAATAGGCTTTTCGTTACAGTTTCTGGCTTCAGTTCTCGTCATCGTCAATGGAATACTCTACCTTGCGTCACCAAACAGTGTGACAGCAATAGTCATAGCTCGCTATTGTGATGGAATTGCATTTGGCTTGACTTTGATTCCAGCTATCGTAGCAGGTTCCGAGCAATCAGTAAAAAGGTTCCGAGGACTTGTTTTGAGCGTAGAACAAGTTGGCCTGGTCACTGGCATCACGCTTAAGATCATCTACTCAAACCTTTGGGGCACCAATTGGGACATAAACACGAATCAAATGCAAGGCATCTTGGCTCTAATCTATGGCGTCATAGCCTTCCTTTTCACGTTCATTTTCACCATTGAATCACCGATATACCATCTGCGCAAGGACAACGAAACTGATGCAATCAATGACCTACGCCGGTTGCAAAGACCCCAGACTGTAACCAATGAGACTTATGCTCTCCTGTATGAGAACAAGCGTTTGCTGGAAGAAGACATTTCTAGGGGTCGTGCTATGAATGTATCTACTGGCCTGATGCCATTAATCAAGATCTGCCTATTCCGTGTGTTCGTATCTATGTCTTTCACACTTCCGCTAACATTTGCAATTGTTACGGCCTCGCTTATGACCATCCGCAGTGATGACCTTTGGAGTCTATACATCTACGCCGTGATGAGGATGATGGGTGTCTTTATCGCCATATTCACCATGGACACCTTGGGACGTAAGCTATTGAGTGCTGGCTCACTGCTAATTGGAGGCATACTTATGGTCGTTGTTGGATCCATATTCTCGTCCAATTGGAACCTGATAAATTACGACAAAATGCAAACAGCCATGGGACTGTTAATGGCTTATCAAGTGTTTGCTGGTGTGGCTGCTCCTGCCAGCACTTGTTATTTGGGCGAAGGCTTTTCGGTGTCGGTGAAGCCGTACTTCATTTTGGTTGCGATTGTGTTTGAAAATGTAATTCAGATTATTATCTGCTCCGTATCTACTGGCATCGAATCGGTATCCGATTACGGATATGCTCTGGGTTCATTGCAAATTGTCTTTGCGATCATTTTCATTCTGTTGATGCCGGAAACTAAGAAAACCACTCTGCGTGAGGCGTTGGCGAAATTCAAGAAGACAGTAAATGTTGGAACATCCTAACTTCCTGAGTAATGTAATGTAAAATTGTTGTTTTATTTTGTATTCAAGAAGTGACCTTTTCTTATTAAGTTAAGTTGTAGATACGTACATAAAAGCGATATACATATAAAGAAATTTATCTGGTGTCTGTATTTATTTTTGAGATGACTGATGGCAATGGCCATGATTCAAAAGAGATTCCTCGATTCTTTGAACGGGTACAAGTGTTTTTTATTACAGAACTCGAAGATACGAAAGACATCCCAGCAAGGAAACCGTACGACCAATGCCCGAAATATGAAGTTAACGTTCTCATTGGAGTAGTATAAGAAAAAAGGAATATTTTTTGCAGAAACAGGAAGATTTAAACTTACAAGAATGTAGTAAGAAACAGATTGCTGGCGAAACGGTCTTCCTACTAAAAGGCTCCTCGCAGTGGTTTATCTACCACACTGGTCACTCGATCAACTCAATTTTAACCACAAGAATATTGAGTACATCCTATCGAAACTGAGATTTGATTGTGAAATCCAAAAGAGCATCCCCACCCATAGTGGCTTCTTCTCTGAAAAGCTCAATCCTGCGATTAATGTTCAGATGTCAGTGAACACTACTCAAGGGACTGTCCCGAAATGGAAAGCTTTTGCTAGATATAAGCATCTTCTAAAACTAAATGCAATTATCAAGACATCTGAACTAGGGTGCATCGTAAACATAGTGACAGTTTACTGGTCACATATGTATGAAGTACCTACAGTGAAATCTTGCCATTATCTAGGTGCTTTTCCTTACCACAACTTCAGCAAACTGAAGTCCATAGCATCCTGCGTCATGAACATCCTTCCTTTCATTGAAAGTTTTATTAGTTTTTGTGTAGCCAGAAAAGGAAAAGGTGCACAATGTATCACAAAGGACCTATTTTCATCTGAAAACGTATCCTGGAACAGACAACCATAATTTTTTTTTAATGAGAAGCAAATGGATAAAATCTGCGACTCCTTTACATCGAAGTGCTTCAGAACAATGTCTCCTATTCGTTTTCAAAAGTTTATTCAACTATTTACTTGACAGCGCCGCCGATTCTGACAGTATGCTGTCACCGGCGACTTAGTGAACCGTTATGCAATGAACGCAATGAGGCAGTTGACTCTACTAGACATTTGTGCAAAAAATGCGCAGATGCGCAACGTTGTAATTTAGTCATAACTATTTCTTTCCTAAGACAATAGGACTGTGTAGTTCACGAAAGAACTAGTTCCAAAACACCAGTGATCCAAATGAACTACTTCCTAATGTCATTTCATTTTAGTTCATTGTTCAGTCGTTCAACTACACTACATTGAAGGCGTTTTGTGTGGTGTGTAAGTATTGCCCAGATGTGATAAGGATTGTTTTTGTTTAACTTATAACATAAAATTTGTTATCATTTATTAACGTTTTTATCATCAATTTTATTAAGGGTTTCCTCTTTTATCTTTAACTGAGTATTGACCTGCGTATATAAATAGATTTTAGATTTCTACGTTCGTGTGCTTGTTGCTTAAGGTACCTTTAGATGATGTCATTCATTGTGTAAACACAGCACTCCTGATGTACATATGTAAACTCGCAAAATGCACTCTTTGATGTTGTCAGTTTTTTGTAAGCACAATATTCTTCATGCAGTCACCTTGCAGCTGATTAAGCTTTTCATTTTATATTTGTTGACACACGTATCAATTACTGAACGTTTTCTAGTGCCAGTGCCAGTTTTAAGTAGGTTTTAACGTAGCAATCCTTAGAAACTAATAAGTGAACGATTATTTCCGAAATTGACAAATTTTATATATTTAAGAGGATAATAACAGATGGATAATTCAATTAAAAAATATCCACAAAAACTAGGAGATCCCATTCCGGAAATACCGAGATATAACTATTTCGAGGATTTCGAAAGGAATATGCCACAACTTCCAGGTATTCATGCACATGCAACCCAATTGCGCAGGTACACTAAGATCCTTAAAAAATGTTCTGTTCAGAGTGTTCCGTTTTTACATAACTAGGCCTGCATATTTGAAATCTTTGATTTTGGAAGCCAGTTGGGCTTGTAAACGCTTCGAGAAAATGCCATCAACTCCCACGACTTCTTCTTTCTCGAGTGCTTTGATCACGGCTATGATCGCCGTTTAACTAGAGAGACCAACTCTCCAGAAATAGGTAGCTCAGTCGTGCGCTGATGACCCTGAAAAACACTGCGGTGTATCAGTGTCGAACCGCTGATGGTCCTGTGACTCTATAAACGATCCTACTGTCACTTTTATTTCCTGCTTTGTCGCCTTTATTACGCCTCACGCTACGCTGAACTTCTTTCATGAGATCTTGGGATTGTAGCTCCATTTTTCCTTTTACTAAGGCGGCTGCGAATTGAGTCTTAAGAGAACTATAGTCTTCGAACAATATCGATAGCGGTGTGGTTTGATTCAGTGCTGCCAGATTATGAGAAATGTTTCGGTTTTACGAGAGTATTTGATCTCGAAATGAGCTAAAGAGCTTTGCGGAACAGAGAAACGCTAATTTGTATTCTTTCCGTTTGACATACTTTTTTAAGCCACGTAGTGGATCATACAAAAAATTGGACGCAGGACATAAGACTGCGCTAAATGTAAAGATTCGTTTCAGCAATTCTAATTTTCGCATCCGGTGGTGTGAGCTTGATCTGGAGTTTTGGATTCTCACCTGTCTATAAATTCTGCAGTGAAGGCGTTCGAATTCACGCGCAAATCTGTTGGTTTTTGGCTGTAATCCTTGGAGCTTCCATAGGCGCCGTCTTAAGTGGAAAAATTTCGAAATTTCTTTGTAATGTGAGTACTTTAATGTTTTTTTTTCAAAAAAAAAAACCAAAGCATTTCCTTATTATTTTCTATTTTCTGTTCAGCTTTTCGCTTCCGTTCTCGTTATCGTTAATGGAACTCTGTTCTTTTTGACGCCGGAGAGTGTGACAAATGCCATTACAGCTCGTTATTGTGACGGAATTGCATTCGGCTTGACGGTGATTACAACAATTGTGGTGGATTCTCAACAATCGGCACAACAACATCGAGGTCACGTGCTTAGTTTTGAGCAATACGGCACAGTTGGGGGAATTGTTATCTATATGCAAGGCATATCTTTAAACGGGTTTTTAGCCATCATCTTCGGAGTCTCAGGTTTGATCTTCACTTTTTTATGCAGAACTGAATCGTCACTTTCCTATCTACGCAAAGGAGATAAATCAAAAGCTATTCTTGCTCTTGAGAACAAGCATTTCCTGGATGAGGATATTGCCAGAGGTCGTTGCGTAAATATTTCGATTGGCTTAATGCCGATGGTAAAGTTGTGCCTCTTCCGTGCTTTGGTATCGATGTCACTGACAGTTCCATTTGTGTGGGGATTTCGATTGGTTTCGGCCTTAACCAGTCCGGATGATGACCACTGGATCCTTAAAGGTTTTGCAGTGATGCGATTAATTGGAATAGTTTTTGCTAAGAACACAATCGATACTCTGGGACGGAAGGCGGTGAGTGTAATTGGATTACTTGTTAGCGGTGTGCTGCTCTTTGGTGTTGGAGCATTATTCTCAAGTTATTCAGAACCAACAGACTCAGGAACAATAAACACAGTTAAAGGCTTACTTATGGCCTATCAGGTATTTGCTGGCCTAGCAGCACCTACTAGCAGCACCTATTTGGGAGAAGCCTTTTCTATATCAGTGAAGCCATATTTTATTTTAGTTGTAATCGTATTTGAAAATATCATACAAATATTTATCTGCTGTGCATTTCATGGAGCAATACCAGCATGGTCGGACTATGAATATTCCTTGGGTGTTTTACAAATTGCCTTTGGAATATGTTTTAGTTTCGCATTGCCAGAAACTAAACAAACAACTCTTCCTGAAGCTTTGTTTAAGTTCACAGATTTATAAAAAATTGTAGCTAAATACAAAACCAAGCAAAATGTAAATAATGATTTTGAAATTTAACGCCTTAACGCCTTGGAATCACAGAAGAGAGAAAGAACAGGATTGGAAATATCTTCTGCAGATCAAGTGCTCTAAATCGCCCAAGATTGAGGCAAAGTTTGCTTGCTGACAAAGTATCTGAGTTTGCATGATGACACCGGTCAGTTTGGTCAGAAATGATGATGCCCAAGTAATCATAAAATATGTTAATGCACGCCTTAAATAAAAACATCTCCAAAAAGTAGGCGTGGCCCTCTACAATAAATGAGTAATGTATATAGCTTTTCTTATTAATAGTTTTGTTGATTCATATTTCAGTTTATAGATACGTGAGCTACAGATTACTGATGGATCTCTCACATGTAATTAATAAATTCGTACTAAATACAATACAATACCTTACTATTATAAAAATAAGGCAATACTGGCACTTTCGTTTGAACTAATTTATACACGAATGTGCGGAACCTCTGTGCAAATCGCTATCTTATCTGACTAATCGTCTCAGTAGCTATAGCTATTAATAGACAACTAAGTATGTACCTACATATATGACGTCACTAATGTGTGTTTAGTAAACAATAATTTAGCTCTAGAATAGATACAGAACTGTTTTCGTCTTTTCATATACTGTTAGTTTGCAGTCTATAAAAATTCATCACGGCTGCGGGTTCTACTTAAATATTTTTCCAAATACCTGTGCGATTTTATGAAAAAGGTCATTTTAATTGACATGACTATCTAATGACATGCATTGTGTAAATAACAAACAAAGTCTAGTGAAATACATTAGTTGAATTAGTGAAAACAAAGTGTTGTCTTCCTATCATGGAGAAATTGAAACCATCACCATTGGCAGGGTCAGAACCGGGGCCATATCACAATATTTACATATCAGCCGAGGATATTCCTCAGAGTTATGGCTGGTGGAGGGATATGCAAAGGAATAAGCCACAATCAAACGCAATGTTCGCAGGTATGAGACACCTATCTACCTATCCACCTAAACTTCCTTCTACAACAGGTTTTGAAACGTCACAGTCAGAGCTTTTTATTGTTTGTTTACCTCATGTGTTGTCATCTGTTCATGTGTTGTTTATATTTTTCTTCTTTTTGTGGAATAAATTTATTAACTCAGTTCAGTGTTTTGCTGAACTAGTTCGTTCAGTTTAAGACATGCTTGTGGTGCTGTTCTCTGGATTAAGCAAAAGCAACTCATGTCTAATCTGGAAAGTATAGTTCCCTTTGTTAAACTACTGAACTAAGTGAACTAAAATAAAATAACATTGGGAACTAGTTCACTTAGTTTACTTGTTAGAGTACTCTTTTTTGAACTAATTCGATCATGAACTATGTACATGACCCTAATGTAAATGCCCAACGTCTTCCATGCTGATCATCAGTGTCGCTATTCTATCTGGGAGAACTCCTTACCTCGTGAAGTCCTTTAGGGCCTTTCAGTGACTAACCGATTTGTTTCCTCCACCATGACAAAGCCGAGACTATTTCAATCGAACCACTAAAAACTTAATCCACTTCCAGCAAGTTTCATATTCATATCTGGGGGGATGAGTTTAAGCTCGAGTTTAACCTTTCATGGACTTATAACTGCAAATATTCATATGCGATTCTGCTGGTTTGTTGCTGTCATTATTGGAGCTTGCCTGGGTGTCGCCACCTTTAACAAAATAGCATGGCGTCTATCGAATGTAAGTATTTGCTGTGTAAACTCCTCCGAGCTTATTTATTTTGTCTTCCAGATCCTAGCATCCGTTCTGGTTGTCATTAATGGAATACTGATCCTTTTGATGGACAGAGATGCTTTCATCGTGGCCCGATATTGTGATGGAATCGCCTTCGGTATGACTCTGATTCCAGCTATAGTCATCGGGGCAGAACAGTCTGTGAAACGATTCAGAGGTATCGTGCTCAGAATCGAACAAGCCAGTCTTATAGCTGGAATGACAATCTATTTCTGCTTTTGCAGAACTAATACGACACAAATGCATGGAATTTTTGCTACAGTCTATGGTGTCGCAGCTTTGGGCTCTACCTTCATGTACAGTGTTGAGTCACCACTCGCCTTCCTACGAAAAGGCAATGAAGCCAAAGCCATTCTTACACTAAGCTGGCTGCAAAAGCCGGGTATTGTAACAGACGAAACGCACGATCTGCACAAGGAGAACAAACTCTTACTGGAAGAAGACAAAGCTAGAGAACTTGCTTTAAATGTTTCGAATGGTCTGGCACCACTGGTAATGGTGTGCCTCTTCCGGGCCTTAGTTACGATGTCATTTTCAACTCCAATTCTAATCGCTGCGACGTTAGGTTCTGAACATGGCCTCAAGATGTTTTACATATTTCCAACGATGAGACTGCTTGGAGTTATTTTGACGATTTTCACTTTGGATACGCTGGGACGCAGGACAGTTAGTGCAACTTCCTTGCTTGTCAGTGGTGGGCTTCTACTAGTATCTGGAGTACTATCTTTCGAGGAACTTAATATTCCAATAGTAATCATAATGGCATATCAGTTACTGTGTGGTCTTACAGCTCCTGCTAGTACATGTTATTTAGGAGAAGCCTTCTCGATATCTGTGAAGCCATACTTCATCCTTGTTGCGGTCGTCATAGAGAACATCGTTCAAATTATTATAATAATTTGCATTGCAACGAAACCATCTCCGGAGGATAGTACCAAATTTATATTCATTCTAAGCGTATTACAGATCCTTTTTGGAGTATATGGCTTCTTCAGAATGCCAGAAACCAAGCAGACCACTCTGCGTGAAGCGTTGCGAAAATTTCAAAACTTGTAACATACTTACCTCTAAATAGAATAATTTAAATAAACAAATGTAGTATTTAACAATAATTACAATTTTATTTGCATGGGCTGCAAGCTTTCACACTTTGTCAGATCCGCCGGATATCCAATTCCTGTTCATCAATCTTATGGCCGCCTATGAGAGGATCTATGCATAGAGACGAGTTATATAGAAGTATGGCTAGGCTTGAATAGTCTTCGGGTCCAATGCAGTGAAGGAGGACCTTGACTTAGGTGGTATACACTTGCAGTGCAAGATAACTAGAGACTATTGTTGATTAAAGGCCAAGTTCATCCCGAACTCCTTGAGATTCTCCAAGAGGGTGATGGAGAAGTTTATGGGTAAAAGTGTAAGATCATTGACCAGGTCTACCTATTCTCTACCCAATTCTAATGTTATACGAATGAAGGACTTACTTGTGAGAGATGAAGTGATTCAGTTCACTTTACTGTGGTAAGGTGTCTCAGAACTCATCGTGGGTAGTGGATTGATTCATAGAATTTTGGTTTTAACTTTTTTGTGTATCAAGGATCCTGTAAAAGGTGGGATCTTGCAGTTGTGTTAAGTTTCCAGAAGGTCTAAGGCTTTATAAGCTCTTCAAAAGCTATAGGTAAGTTTTGAGACTTGGGGAAGCTACATCCCTGCACATGGCATAGTATAGTGAAGCCCATTACTTGACTGTGAAAGAACAGGTAAAAGAAAGACCTGTGGATCGTTTGCAGATATAAAGACGAAATCTTATAACTCAAGAGGAGGATGAAACCGCAGTTGACAACATCATCTACAGGACACTAATAATGTCACCATCGTTTCAGTCAACCCACTCCTCATTAAATTCCGAAAACCAACAGAAAACCAAAAGTCCTTCGCAAAATTCTCCTCCTAACCATCAGCTCCAGTGAATCATCGCAGCATCTAATCGACAACGCATATTCAAAGCCTCGATGATGTCAGTTTTCTCAAATACATACCCTAATCCCGGCGACAACCCCCACAAAAAAAAACAAACCAACCAGACAGGAGTTTACGAAATTCTTCTCGCTTTTCGTTTCGCGATGTGTGTCATGGCAAGACAGTACATACACTGACATCGTCGCGTTAAGTCCTGTGAACGAATTTTAATTTATCGGCCGACTAATCGTAAACTCCAAGTGTTGTCACCGAAATTTCAGTGAAAATTACTTAAACACGATCCCTAAGCATGGAAAAAACCCAACCTCCAGCCTATTCCAGTCCAGATACCGATTACCCAGACGACGAATATTCACCAACACCGGCGCCAGGAATATATCTTCCGAATGTCTCTACTTCATCTGAAAATAATCGACCACATGGAGGGTATCCAATGCCGAATAGTACCCAAGAATGACATCCACCCCCGGATGGGGGACATCCTCAGATCAATTCAGCATCAATGTATCCGCCACAGGAGAATTATCCACCAAACAATGCAGTACAGTCGCGATGTCAAGGATATCTTAGACAACCCAACCCCAAACCGGAACTTCAGGCACTGTCAACAGCACACCCGGGTTATGGAGCCGTACATGTACCCTATATACCGCCGAGTTATGGCTGGTGGGACGATATTAGCCGGAATAATCCACAATCAGTATCATTGACTGCGGGTATGAATAAAATATTTTTTTAAGGACTTTTCGATTGGAATATGGATGGTATTCTCAGATATAGCCACGTTTTTTTCTACATGCTGTCTTGGTCAAAGTTTTGTTAATAATATTTTACATCTCAACCTGCCGATAGGGGTTTAGGCCGGCTCACCTCAACTTTGGTAACGAAAATCGGTAGTCGTTCGAAGGTATCGTACAATAGAAACTTACTGACGGATTTAGTTGATTTAGATATCAAAATACAAGGCATATTCGTCGCTATCCGCCTTTGTATGCCGGGTGAGAAAATTGTCGCCTACAGGGTGGTGAGTGCGCTGGCAGTTGGAGAACATATTTTTACTTAAAAAATTGGTGTAACGAAATTTAGTATAAGTTTGAAGCCCTTGAGCGATTGGAAGTAATTGATGGATTTTCTTTATTCAAGTATCTACGAATAGGGGATATTTCTCGCTATGCTATGAATAGAAAAGATATGTAAACAGTTGGAGTATGTTTTGAATCTCAGTCAACTTCGGGAAGGCGCTGTTTTTACCTACAAAAAAAGTGTATTTTCGTGGACAAGTAGTTGACTAGACCCTTTAAACTAATGTTACTATGGAGTTGTCTGGATCTTTGTCTTCGTCTCTCTGTATCTTCTTGACGAAACCAAACTGCATCCACAACGAAGGCCTTTGCCCACCCTTTACTCTCTGCATAGTTGGCTGCACAGCTCTATGAAGCTTTTAACAAAATCTAACACATTTCCTCCTTTCAGCAATTTTCATTCTCGCATCTGGTGGCATGAGTTTGGCTTGGAGCATGGGCTTTGCGCATCTAAATGAGACACCACAACTCAGCGAAGCTGCTTTCACCCATCTACAAATCTGTTGGTTTTTCGCTGTCATCATCGGAGCTGGTATAGTCACCCTGTTCATTGAAAAAATACCAAAGCGGGTATTTAATGTGAGTATCCACCATTCAAATGAAAAGAAGTTTACCACTTCAAACTCTAATCGTTACAGTCACTGGCTGCTACACTCGTCATTGTGAAGGGAATCCTCTTAGTTTCCGCCCAAGAGAGTGTAACAGCTGCCGTCATAGCTCGATACTGCGATGGATTCGCATTCGGTATGACCTTGATTCCAACTATTATAGCCGGTTCTGAACAATCCGTGAAACGATTTCGAGGCTACTTCCTAAGCATCGAACAATTCGCCATAATCGCTGGTATGAACATCTATTTCGTTATTTCGAGTAACTTCTTGATACATGGCATCCTGGCTCTTATTTGTGGCATCCTGGCTTTGATCCTTAACTTTGTGTATACGATTGAATCACCAATTTTCTATCTACGCAAGGGTAACGAAACGGAGGCAATTAATGTCCTACGGAAACTGCAAACCCCTAATATTGTAACCACCGAGACGTACGCGCTACTGAACGAGCACAAGCAACTTCTCGACGAGGACATTGCCAGGGGACTCTCGCTCAATCTCTCGAATGGGCTGATACCAATGGTGAAGCTGTGCGTGTTACGTGTCCTCGTATCGATGTCCTTATCACTGCCACTTGTGTGGGGTTTCATTCTAGCATCGGCGCTGAGCCATCGAGATGATAATATCTGGAAACTTTACATGCTGTCATCGATGCGATTGGTTGGGATTATTGTTGGGAAAAACACCCTGGACGCCCTGGGACGCAAGGGAGTGAGTATCGCTTCATTGGTTATCGGCGGTGGACTACTCATTGCAGTTGGAGCCCTCTTCTCAAGCTACTGGGTCTTAAGTTATACGATAAAAATTAAATTGGCTAAGATACTCCTTCTGGTCTATCAACTGTTTGCTGGTATGGTGGCACCGGCTAGTACGTGCTATTTGGGAGAGGCCTTCTCCGTGTCCGTAAAGCAGTACTTTATACTAATTGTGGTTTTATTTGAGAATAGCATTCAAATTATTATTTTCTGTGCATTTAGTGAATCAATGGAGTCCTTGTCGAGCTTCGGATATGCTTTGGGTGGGTTACAGATTGTTTTTGCTGTTTTTTGTGTTTTTGGAATGCCCGAGACCAAGCAGACTACCTTGCGGGAGGCACTGGCAAAGTTCACCAACACAGCGAAGTGGTAGGACTTGTATATATTTGGAAAGGATCAAAGCTTATGCAAAACTATATCAGCTTATGCAGCCTTGCTTTCAATGTTAACCATCGTACTAACCAGTGTTTAAGTGTTCATAAATGTTCATTGCCTTACGCGCTTGTGATAAAACTGTCAGAGAACCTATGAAGGGATTAATGTTTGTGTTTTATTTAAGACTGGATGGGATAGGTCAACAGGTAAGCTTTGGTAAGGTTCATGTGAACCTTGTTCTTTAAAGCGCAGAGATGTGCATCATGCCTTAAATGCCTAACAAGTTAGAGTTTCCACGTGTGTTACAGAGATCGTTCCATTCGCTAACACCACCCTGAGATTTCACAAAACCCTCAAGAAAAGTGCCACTTCTATGCAAGGTCTGAGAGTTTATACGACTAAAACAGTCTAAACATTGCTACCAGATCTATCTTATTCAGACTTTAACCTAATCCCCGACTTCAAGTTTTCCTCCAGAGAGGACTGGACAAATGGTGAGATGTAAAGCATCAAAAGTAAAAGGTCAGGAATCTTCTGAATAAATCCCCAACCACGCGAGTTTGTTCCAGCATACATCACAGGCAACTCAAAACTGGTCAAGAAATGTGAACAGAAACCCCAATCCCTTAGTTCTAGGCACAGGCTCGCACTATGCTGGATTTCGGGACATATGAGCTTTCAAGGAAATAGAAAGCCCGATGAGCTAGCTAGATAAGCCTTGAATCACTCGGTCTAGCCGCCCATTAGCCTCCGCACTTCAAAACTTTATCGGACTTTCGTAACATGGCCAAGGCTAGGTGAAGCGCACTCTCCTTGTGCCGTGTTACGATTATACTTTGGGTCCATACAATACATAAAAGGACCAGAAAACTCCAATCACTGAATAGACCACTGCACTTCATCTGCGAATGCCCAAGTCTCAGCAGAACCTAATACCAAACCTTTGGGAAACAAACACAACGAACTAGCTAACACGCCCCCTGAAATCACCCTAAAATTCGTAATGAAAACGGACTGGTTCAGGAGGATTCTTCCAATGGATCTGTCAAGATCCGCGTGAGACTGTTTTCCCCTTTGAAAAACAGACGAAACGAATTGGTGTTGAAGTGAAATGAGGACAAAACCAAGTGTACTTGTTGTGAACAAACAATGAAGCATCCACGTACCAAAGTCACGCAACAGTACCTTCAAAACATTTACTCCACGAATGACACCCAAGTCATCAATTGGTCGAAGATTTGTTCTAGGAAAACTCTGCTACAATAGTTCAGCGAGACCGACAAGCATCCAGTTCTACTATATGGAACCAAGTTCTGTACGAGAAGCAGGAAACAGTTAATGCGTTGGACTACGGAGCAAGGAGTTACAGACTCGAATCCCAGCCAACTTTTTTCAAGGAGCGTCTCGCGAGCGTCTGACAAACATCCGAAAGTACAAACTGTCATAAGAAAACTTTTCAAATAACAACACGATTCTGAGAAGGGAATCTGTATACCAAAAGATCCAAAATATACTTAGCCCACCTTGTGCGCGAAAACCATACACTGATTCGATTTTGAAATACTTTTTGTACTTTTGGTACAAAAAAAAAATGCTTTAGCAACACTGGAGCTTCCATTCTATTTTTCTTTTCTTGGTTAAGTGCATACATATGTACATATGTATATATATATCTTTACAGGCATACATGCATGTTAATGCCTTCACAAAGCTGATTCCACGAAGTGAATCCCAACATCAGCCCAACCGTCTAGTAACCGTCTTGGACACTAGTATCTTCGCCCAGTCTTCCTAGGAATGGACACCCAAATGTCTGGGCGACTGTCTTCCTCAATTCCCCACCATCTCTTCAAACGACTGAGCATCGTCACCATTGAATCGTTATAGCTTCCAATACGCAATGTGCAGCGCATGTACCACATAGTGATGATGTCATCAAATTTCCTCATAAAAACACACAAGCTCGGTACATGAATACCGTATCGGTCTCCCAAACGAATGCAGCTTTTGATTTCTGTATCGCAATTCGGAATGCCTTTGCCGGCGGACAGTACGACAGTACTCACTCTGTTATCGTCGGGGCTGGTTCTACTCGGTAGAAATGTGTTTGGAAACAAACTCCGTCTTACCGGTTGACTATTAATAAATTATCAATCGACGCCAAGGGTTGTCGGTTATATATAACTTAAAAGAAAATACTGATAAGCATTCGCATTGCTTAGCAAAAATATTCGCTTTCAACGGTCTTACAGTGTGATATAGCCTTCCTCTAAGTATGGACAAATCACAACCGCCTTCGTCTTACAATGCACCATCAGCTCCGAGCAATGATTATCCAGCGGAGGCACAACCTCCACCGGTGCCGTCGGGGGATTACCAACAACAAGGAGCAAATCCACCTCCACCAGCGAGTACTTATGGGATTCCACCACAGGAGAACTACCCACCAGGATATCAGTCGGGATATGAACCACAACCTACATATCAACCACAGCCAGCGAACTCGGAACAACAAACATTATTGGCGGCACAGCAGACCTATGGAACTGTCCCAATTTTGCCGGTGATTCCGAGTTACGGTTGGTGGGAAGATATTCGCAGAAATAACCCCCAATCCCAATCACTGTCCGCAGGTATGCACTCAATCTAGAGAATAAGATAAAAAGCTTTTCAGCTAAATTATCAACAGATGCACATTTGCTTTATGTACATACAACATCTATTTATAGCCTTAGTTTTAATTAACGCCGCAGTATACATATATCCGCTCAGCGTGTTCTGGAGTTTAAACAAAAAGCCAGACACAATCGGAATTCAACTCTTAGTTGGAAAAACTGTGATGTCACTTTTCAGTGCTAATTGTTGTCGATTATCGGGAAGTAATGCAGTCTGTTCGTGTTTATCTAGAACGTTATTTGCCAGCTGATAAAAACAATGTATTATCTACACCATAAGTCACTGTTCCGTGAATTAAATAATAAACAACCGGAAAAAGTTATATTCGACTTTCCTGTACATTACAAAAACTCTTTGAAGCAGAGACCAGGGTCACAGATTAGACAGATAGTCAACGTCTCAGTTCCTGCCCTGAAGAGGAGATTTGTATACCAATAATCCAAATTAATAAAGTATCTGATGATGATGAGTACCTACAGTCGACTTATTTAAGCCGTATCCGTTCCTTCATATGTCATCAATGCGAAGCTTTATATTTCCCACTTTTCAAGTGAAGTCAACCGGTGGAGGGATATAATATCATGGGAGTTTATTACACATGGGAATTTATTTCACCTCTAGTGGGATATATTACTCTTTTCATCTCTTTTCATCTTATTACTCTACATCAGCTATTGATGTACTTTTGAATACAGTCTCCCACATATCTGTTTCCCTGCTGCACTGCTGGAAGGTTTAGTTTAGGCCAACACGGTGAGTTTTGTGTGAACTAATTCCTTCGTATTTAGTGAGTAAGGATAGTCCCATGGTTCCATGTTAAGGTGGCCTCGCAATGTCGTCAGCGAAGGTACAATACCAACATCATGAAAGAGAGCACGTACGGAGCCTTAGGGTAGACCATTCATTGATTCGAGGAGTTTGTTACGTCCTTCTGTTGTCCAGCATGGTATGAGTTTGAGAATCGTAACAAATTTCCAAGTCATGTCGTACGTTGCTGTGAGGACAACGAATGCAACTGATGTTTTGGTGTTCGGCTTAGAAATACGTTTCCCTCGTCTCCATTAAATGGACTACAATCCATCAATCCGTGTCCAAGTTCTAATTTCATAAAACCATAAAATTTGTTTCGCTGTAGCGATCTTTAGTTCAGAACTTGGGAACGACTGATGGTGTGTGCTCTATTTTCCAGTTGCGGAATATGGGCCGTGATAATCTGCTCTCCCTCTTTCTTCTAAGAGCTTCTCCTACAGCATGCGTCATGCTGAACAAAGGTGGTCCCAACACGGATTCCTGTGGAACGTCCTGATGGATTTCTTCTGCCTTGACATTCATCGAGTAATAGTAGACCAAATTTCCTTTAAGTGAACTGGCAGATGGTACATGGATAATATTTGGCCATTTTTGTGGAATCGTACAGACTCTCCGCTAAGCTGAAACACAGTCAGTTTTAAACGATGTATAGGAGGACAGCATGGACTAAGATATGGTATCCCCAGTTTCAGATTACAAATTTTCACAGATATGGTTCACTATTACTGTCAAGTTTTAATCCTTAGGCTAGAGAGTCTAAGGACGGGATCAGTGAAGGAAGCTACATCGTGGTCGACGATTTACAGATTATTCGCCCATTATTGGTCGTTGTAGAGCTAAATAAAGAAACTTCCCACCCTACGGTGGCTTGAAACTTCTTCCACAAAAATTTGACTCTTTTATTTTCTTTTCTACTTTCAGATTCTTTCATTTTCGCATCTGGTGGCATGAGTTTGCTCTGGGGTATCGGCTTCTCACCCGACATAGCGCAAATCGGCGATCCTGGTCTTACCCACGTGCAAATTTGTTGGTTTATTGCAGTCATCATAGGAGCTTGCACAACCACCGCCATTAATGGGAAAATATCGAAGCGTATCTTGAACGTATGTAGTTCGACCCAAACTAGATCTTTGTCTTGATCCTCATCCTTTCATTGTGTTCTTACAGTTTGTAGCCTCCTCTCTGGTTCTCATCAATGGAATAATCCTAGTTTCGGGAGGAAATTATTTAAAAGACGTTGTCATAGCTCGATATTGTGATGGATTTGCATTCGGTTTGACGGTGATTCCATTTATTGTGGCAGGCTCTGAGCAAGCTCAAAAACGATTCAGAGGCTACGTTCTGAGTTGTGAACACATTGGATTGGCAGCTGGGATGAATATATTTTTAACCATTTCCAGCAGGAACCCCACGCAAGGCATCATAGCCATAGTCTTTGGTGGTTTAGCATTGATGTTCACTTATGTCTACACAAATGAGACGCCACTCTTCTTTTTACGTAAGGGTCAAGAAACGGAAGCAATTAACGTGCTGCGCCTGTTGCAAAAGCCTTATATTGTCACCGCTGAGACCTATGACCAACTCTATGAGAACAAGCACCTACTGGAAGAGGACATTGCCAGGGGATCCGCTCTCAATTTTTCGAATGGCCTGATACCAATGGTAAAGTTATGTCTATTTCGTGCATTCGTAGCGATGTCATTATCAATTCCCCTTGTATGGGGATTCATCCTGGATTCGATTATCATTACCCCCAATAATGAGACGTGGAGGTTCTCTGTGTTTACATTGATGCGATTGATTGGAGTCATCCTTGCTGTCTACACTCTGGATACCTTGGGACGAAAGGCAATAAGTATAACTGCTTTGCTTATTGGTGGCGGAATAATGATTGGTATTGGAATGTTATTCTTGGATCCTGTGACGAATTTGGAATCATCGATAGGATTGCTTTTGGCCTATGAGTTGTTTGCTGGGATAGCAGCACCTGCCAGTACGTGCTACTTGGGAGAAGCCTTTTCAATATCCGTCAAGCCGTACTTTATTCTGATTACGATTGTGTTGGAGAATTTGATTCAAATTATTATTTGCACTACGTTTAATGGCCAATTTGAATCAATCGCAAACTATGGATACGTTTTGGGCACATTGCAGATTGCATTCGGGCTTCTTTTCTTTTTCGGAATACCGGAAACCAAGGGGACCACACTGCGAGAGGCTCTGGAAAAGTTCAAGAAGTCTGTGAGTTTTGGAGATTACAATCGGGTTGTGTAGACTGCGATACACCTTTGGCAGGTGTAGCGGTGTAAATTTCTGTTTTTTATTGTTTTACAAGTTCTTAAATATTCACTAAATAAACATTTATTATTTTTACTTGCACCTATACCTATAGGGCAAGTATTGTATTCGTGCAAAATTTGGAACTCGAGATTTTAATCAAACTTGACATTACTATAATGGAGAAGTCCAAAAAAGTAGGTCCGCCAATGCCGTCTGTCTGTCTGTCTGTCAGTCTGTCTGTCTGTCTGTATATTCGACTACAGCCTAAACGGCTGAACGGATTTACTTCAAACTTCATATATAGGGTTTGTGGGATATTCCCTAGAGGCGAAATTTGAATTTTCATTCTAACCTCAAAAAAAAAGGCCGATTTCAGTTAAAATGGATTTTCTTGAAAACGGCTCTAACGATTTCGATAAAATTTGATGTGTGGGTTAGTTTGGGTATATGCTATGAGGTGGCATACCACGTTTTTCACGAAAAATTCGAATAACGGTAATATTGAAAATCAGCTGTTTCTCGGGTATTTGTACAGCGATTGGCCTAAAAATTATTATTTGTAGGTTATAAGACAAGTGTAAAATAATGGCATACCAAATTTTGGAATGCCACGCCCACTTTTATAAAACTTATTTTTTTTCAAAATTTTTACTAGAAATTGAGAAAAAATTATTTAAGCAAAGTAATAGGCCTTAAAATTCTCTATATTTCACTCAAACACCCTATCTGGCCACACCCACTTTTTATGGGCATTTTTATAAAAACAAAACATTGAGTAAACTCCAACAATGTTATGACTATTATTCCATCGAAACGCGGAATGCCACGCCCACTTTACTGGGAAGAGCAAGACTTGGACTTTAATCCTGATAAAATTATACACTTATAGCATTACGGTGCAAGTACGTACGACCCAGTCGTGCACTTTATTTATCAGTGTTTTGGAATTAATTCATTGTTTGATTTCTAAGAAGTATGAGACCTTTTGCGTGTACGATTGGTTAAGCTTTACGATCAATTGGTGATTAGATACTGTCACTTCATTAGATAAAAATTGTTCTAATAAATACGTGACACTGTTATTGTTGTAGGACTCCCATGCTACATGGGACTACTACGATGGGGTTTATTCAATAACAGTGTAAAAGTAAAGGAATACGGAAGAGGGAACGCCTCCTTGAGGAACTTCGAAATATATAATATGACCACTGAATGTGAAGGCTTTAAACAGATCTAGGTCAAATGCGAGGATTCTGTGGTATGGCTTCCTGTGGTTGAAGCATTTCCTGATTTGAATGGAATGATATTTAAGCTTATGATCGTATGGTGACGTCTTCGAGGAGTTCTAGACAACTGCCATAAGAATTGAAATACATCGATAGTACTTACCTTCTTCTATTGGTTTAAACGGTTCTGACAGAGGAATCGCTTTGTTCTCGTTTTAATTACCAGAGATTTGAAGAGTTTCTTACTAAGCTCAGGATCAAAATGAAGTTTGGATAACCAGGAGGGCTGAAGTATCAGTGTTCAGAATCCATCAGAACCAAGGGTATTAGTTGATTTGACGTTTTAAATGACTGTGCCTTCGTGTTTTGAAGTCTGGCTGCAAAGCTTCCGTATAGCCCTTGCTTGCTGTAGTCTGATTGCAGTTCTAGAAATTTTCTGACTATTTACACATTCGACTGTTTGTACAGAGTTACGTTCGTTGGCAAATAGTGCAGCTGTGGCAGATAGTGCAAGGTTCATCCGAGAGCCTGTCATGGCTGTCACGAAAAAACTTCTGAGTTCCACTTTCCTCAGTTCGTACAGATGTATTCAACTCGAAAGATCTTCCTGTCTGAGATGTATGAGGTGGAATCCTTTCGAATAGGAGGATCTACTGCTGTGATCGTAAGTCTATACGTGATTTGTGATCAAGTATCTGTGAATACGTCTGTAAACTAGGAGGAGTACGACAGAGAATCAATGAGATGCCATTCTTGGTCATTTTCCAGGTATCTATGGCATTGTAAGAGATTTATTGGATTTGGATTTATGGATTTATATTGGATTTATAGTGAACTATATTTGAAGATTGTGTCGTTTTGCAAGGACCGCCAATGGCATGGACTTCTTCGAGCGAGCTCCTTTCTCCAGATTTATGAAATCTCGAAGTAGGTGAAAAAATGCCAGCGCACAGGAAAGTTCACAGTTCATCTAGAACGGATTGTATAATACCCCATGCTCTTCCCTGATATCAACCCTACGAAAGTGGGTTCATAGGGTCTGGAGTATTTCTTTATCTTTCAAACTGTGTACCTCTAACGCAGGATGTATTGTACTTAAAGTAACAGTCAGACATGACATCCGTTTAATATAAAATATTAGTTCATTTGCGAATGAGTCACGGCGCTTTGTAAACAAACAATCTTACTGCCACTCCGGGTTGCAAAAATAATAATCACTGTTTGCATAGGAATGTGTATGAAATTGCGCGTTTCGCAATTTTATGTGCAAACATTCCCATTCGGGGAACACTATGTACATCCATACGTAGATTTTCATTCCCCGAATAAATTGGCATTCTTCCAGAATATACTTATTTATAGGAACACTTTCTTGGTTCTCTTTTACTGGTCAATGTTTTGGCCGAAAATGCTTTCAGTGAGTTAGTAGCCGACTCGAGGAGCTAACTCTTGTTGGTTTTATCAAGTTTTCGTCGACGGAAAAATAAAATTCTCACTGTCAGCTCTAGAGATGGACTATCCCCAACCATTGCCATTGGTGGCAGATCAGGGTACTTTTGGATTATCGATCGAATACCCACAGCTCGACCATCCAGCACAATTGGAAAACCAAACAGAATCATTGGATCAACCAATAGTACCAGCGGAGACGGATTTTTGGTATGCGGACTTCCGAAGGAATCGACCACAGATACGATGACTAGCTGAAGGTTATTCCGCTTTTTATGCTACTGGTGAACAAGAAGATGTGTCACTCTTTCTTCGACATTGCTGTCACGTCCCCATGGTTAGCCTAGATTGCTTCTCTGCGCCGCATTATAAGAAGTCACAGTCTTTACAGGTTTTAACTCTTCCAGGTAAGCTTACATGAAAACCTTAGTGACTCAAGCACTATTTATCCATATATCCAAGGTTTAACAAAAGTTTCAACTTTGTATCTATTCCCAAACTAAAGGACAGACTATAACCTGTCTTCTCAGAGCTTTATCCCCTCGGTATAAGGCAGAGTTAAGAAGAAATGGGCCTAGCTCGGTGGCGTATACGTAATATCTTTGCAAGGAATTTTCAATATTTTCCATTTTTCTGCACATAAGGGTGCAGAATCGAAGCGTATCTGTCTTCTCAGAGGTAAATCTCCTCAACAGAGGCTGAGCAGTCTTTTGAGTCTTAAAACATCATATGTCACAGGAAGATCTTGATGGAGCACTTGCCTCTAATATACTCCTTCATTGTCTCCCAAGCTTCGAATGCTTACATTTTATTATTTGTTCTTCTATTATTTCGCTGAATTTCTTTTCTGGGCAACATGGTAGGAAAGCTCTCGCACAACCGAGCTTTTTCTGCCAATAAATGAAAAATTTCACCTGTTAGGCGACTTGTAAAAGCTTCTTAGGAAAGCACTCAATTCCTGACAATTGGATGTTTTTTGTTAGGGAACTTTATAAAAGCTCAAGCATTAGGGCGACTTGCCTAAGACAGAAAAGCTTCTGTAGAAATACTCATTCGAAGAAGACGTGGAGTAAGTCTTAGATAGGTTACTACTTACGTAGTTGTAACTCTTACTAGCTTCTGCTTACTCTCTGCTTA
This sequence comes from Xylota segnis, assembly GCA_963583995.1. Lineage (NCBI taxonomy): Eukaryota > Metazoa > Arthropoda > Insecta > Diptera > Syrphidae > Xylota > Xylota segnis. The sequence goes on along the minus strand of OY757238.1, from coordinate 58,211,239 downwards.
TTTTGCACTTTAGTATCTTTTAAACCTTATTTGTTTAGCTAGATGGCGTTGCTATCAGGTAATACAAGTTGTAGCCTCTAGGTCTACGTCAACTATGTATGTCTTTTCTTAGGAAAACATTCTCAAATTACATGGAACGATTCTGCAAAGTAGGCTCACGGAGGGATGTAAAAAAGGAAACCTTCGTAGATTATCATCGATCGAAGCCGTCGTAAGGACAAATTCTAAGGAACTTCCATGATCCCGTCAAGGCTTGAAATGCGGTTATTTCAAGAAGCAAATGATTCCCCTAGTTAACGTCTTTGTGGTCTAAGTGCCAAATATCGCAACTCAACTTTTCGATCTAGAGCATGTAAGTTCGCTAGATCCCACATCCTGTCATCCTTGTTAGCTTGTTCAGAGATTCGTCCTTCTTACTGGTCTAAGACGTGATTACTTGGATTCGAATAATGTATCTTGAAGGGTTATCTCTGTTGAAGTTGGTGACTAAAAAACCGAGTCGGAACCGCAGACTCAGTCTAAATCATCCTAACGTCTTTCTTACAATTCTATTCCATATTCATACCTTCCTTCACCCAATCGAGTCGCCAATATATCCTATTACGTATGCCTTTTACTGTAACCCCCGAGACGTAGAGCCTACTCAATGAAAACCAACAACTGCTCGAGGAAGACATGGCCAGGGACCATTCTGTGAATACATCAATTGGTCTGATACCGCTGGTCAAGTTGTGCTTGTTTCGTGCAATCGTGCAATCGGGCTACATTCTGTTCTCGCTATTGACTATTACCGACATTTTGACTATAACATACATTTTTGCTGTGATGCGACTGATTGGAGTTCTGTTTGCCCATGCCGTGTCCCTGGATAGCCTTGGACGAAAAGGAGTGAGTGCGTTATCAATGCATGTCGCGGTATTATTTGCGGAAAGCCAACCAGATTCTAAAACGCTGTTCAGAGCTAAGGGATTACTGATGGCTTATCAGCTATTGGCAGGAAGCCTTTTCGGCATCTGTCAAGCCGTACTTTATTCTGTTTCCAGTTGTACTTAAAAATATCACTCAAATATAATAATATTTGTTCCCTAATTGTGTTGTCCTACAGACTGTCTTTGGGGTATTTGTCATTTTCGGGATACCGGAGATCAAGCAAACCACGCTTCGAGAGGCATTGGCAAAGTTTGCCGATGTCAGGAATGTGACGGTTCGAGTTTGAGCTATTACACAGCTTGTTTGTAATTTTTAGGTATTTTTTTATAAAGTAAAACAATAAGTTCGCAAAAAGTTGGTTTTATTTATGATATTTCAGAAGCTATCTACGAGAGGTAGGTCATAAGACATCGTCACGAAGATGGATATGGCTTCTTCGTAATACCACGTCTCAACTGAAACCGAAAGAAGCCTTCATTGTAGCATTCATTGAGTTAAACTCACTTCGCCTTTATTGTCTGAATCACGACCAGCAGCTTGAAAATGCCACTTACTAAGAGCATCAACGAAGTAAAGTACAAGGCACAATCTCGCAATGATCTCTCTGTAATCCTCGATTCAAATCTTGGTATTCTTAGGAAAAATGTCTAGTTCAGCTCAAATCTTTAGTTCTGATGGCCTTTTAAACCCACCAAACAGTCACTGAGAAAAGACTAACGCCGATCCAGGGAACTATTCTATTCCTTCGTTCCACTGAGGTGTGACATCATATTCAAAATATTCGCCGAGTTCCGGTGGAATTATCAAAATTTTTGTTTACAAATACACCAACGAGTTTAAACTGGCATCAGTGTTGTCGTTTCGAGAACTTTGTTAGTAGAAAAATAGTAGTACTTTCGGTTCTATGTTTGACGCAACATAGTCCGAACTGCTATGAATCGTGTTTACGTTAAAAGCGTCAACCATATTAGTTCGAACGAAGGCTATCCTTTGAATCGACTCGAGTGGTGCAACGATGACATTCGTGTCCAGCGTAACTAGAATTCTATATTCTCTTGGAAAGATGCCAGGAAATATTGTGTAATTCGTTAATTTTGAACTGAAATCTCCAAAGATCGCTGGCCTCTAGACTGAAAAGGAAAAGGAATACTCTGCCAGTGCACATAAAAATTTGGTACCAGCCTCCTGTCAAAAATTGGTGGCACCTGGCTAACCGAGCAGTTAAGAGAAATTGTCTTCATTATCTGCACTGATTCACTCTTCATCATCGCTCTGAACTGATAAAACGAAATTTTTGGATATATTCGGGTCAGAGCCGAGTGAGAAGGTGCTCCTCAGAGCACTCTTCCGCTTTTATATGATCGAGTTTCAGGAAGTATTCATAGCCCCATCAGGAATGAAAAGGAGTAGCATTAGTGCAAAAATATCTGGAAACGTAGTCGGATACTATTACAGCAGTAACAACGGCAACGCTGTCCGGCACCAAACTTTCGGCAAAAAACGGCAGCTGATAACTCTTTAAGATATTCTTACATAAGAATGTATCTGACATCCAGTGGACAAAGTGTGTTTTATTCCTACGAAATTCAGTGATTGCTGCAATAATATTGAAAAGTTTAAAATGGATAAATATCGTGCATTGCATAGTAAAACAACACCGCAACGATCATCGGTGCAAGACATTGGTGCTACAATATCACTAAATGACCATCAAGGACACTCCCAAGAGCTATTAGCCACACAACTAGATGCTGGGACAGAGCCGCAACTCAGCGTACCGCGGAATTACGAATGGTTTCCAGATATGTTAAGGAATAGACCACAGGTACACTCCTTGCGTGCAGGTATGTAATCCGTCGTTCCTATCGCTTGAATAAATAGTTGTTTTTGCTGAGCAAGATTTGACAATTATTAGAACCCACGCAATGCTGATATTCAATCCTTTCCAAACAAAACTCTGTCCAATCTTGCTCGTTTTATTTTGAGAATTTATCTCTTCCTTTTCCTTTCGCATTCCTACACCTACGGATACATTCAAAACGGTTCGAGGTTTTAAGATACGAGCAATAAAACCGCGGGACGGCGTCATTATAAACAAATTAAAGCAAACCTAATCGTTTCTTCGCTGTTTTGTTGTTATTGTGATTATAGTTCTGTCAGCAACTACTGCTCTGCAAAGCGGCGGTGATTATAATGCGCAGTTGTGCGCATCTTCAGATATCTGCTTTCAAAGCATCAACACATCAACTTTAACTTTGTTAATACAAAATCTGTGATTGAGACCGAATCTGCATCAACAATTCCAGTTGCCAACTTTGAAAAGGTAATAACATGCACAGCTCTAATGACTTTGGCTTTAAACCCTGGCTGAGTACTTAGCAAAGCCGTAAACCTCCCGTATTGTTGGTTTGACGGAAGCACTTTGTGTTTCCTTGCTTTTAACTGACAGCTCGATATAATTTAATGGAAAGTTCCAACTTCGAAAGGTTGTTCCGTTGGCAGTTCACGCATTCACGACTTGAGTTCAAGTACATTCCTTGGTGGCAACACTAAGAGAATCCTGAGAAACTGTCATCGGTTTGACGTTTAAGTGACGTTCTCTTCGACAATTCGGGGCCCTAAGTGTCAAATTTATTAGACATTCTATTCATTTTCGTAGAAAATCGCATCCAGATCACATAGTTCTCTGCAAGCTTTGACGTTTTCATGTGTGATTTAAGGGTTTCCTAACGCTGTCTCTCTTTGATATTCTCAAACTCTTTGCTTTACAAATGTCAAAGTAGAATTGACATTTGCCGCTATTTTCCAAAATTGTGACATCTTGCATTATAAACTTCGGCTGGAAGCCATTTCATTCTCTAACTTGGACTAATCTGTGTACTGTTGGCTGGGCTTATGACTTAAGAACCTTTTTTTGCGTATGATTCTAGCTAACCCTTAAATCTTTTCAACTTGCAGGCATTCTAATAATGATATCTGGTGGTGTGTATATGTCGTTACATTTTTACCCCTCACACCACTACATTAGCACAAACGGACAAATTAGTTGGTTCGTGGCCGTCATGATGGGAGCTTTCGCATCTGCAGTGTTTATGGAAAAATTCTCAAAACGTGTGTTTTATGTAAGTACCTGCATCTCAACATTACCTCAACCCATTCACAACTCTTTTAACTTTTTTCTTACAGCTATTAGCTTCTATTCTTGTCTTGCTCAGTGGATTAGTCAACCTTTTGGAAGATAATTATCGTAGTAGCATCATAATAGCTCAATGTCTCAATGGCTTTGCATTCGGTTTGACTCTAATTGCAACTATTGTATTGGGCTCTGAGCAATCTGTAAAAAGGTTTCGAGGCCATGTTCTTGGCCTTGAACAATGTTGCCTAGTCATAGGTATGATAGTCAATCAGTGTTTAACCGAACCAAAGGTAGCATTAGGGTTATTTTTTGCAATACTGTTGGGTGGCTTTGCCTTGTACTCTACCTTCTTCGACACAATTGAGTCTCCGATCACATATCTTCGCCAAGGGAACGAAACAGAAGCAACCAATACACTAGTTCGTTTGCAGAAGCCTCATGTTATAACCCCCGAAACTCACTCTCTACTCAGTGAAAACAAGCACCTGCTGCAGGAGGACATTGCCAGGGGATCCTTTGTGAATTATTCGAATGGTCTGATACCATTGTTGAAGGTTTGCGTATTTCGGGCAATCGTAGCGATGTCGTTTGGAACTCTGCTTCTAGTTCCGTCTCAGAATTCTTTTACGCTCATATTCGTGTGTGCAGTGATCCGATTTATTGGAGTATTTATGGCTCACATGGGTATACTGGACAGCCTTGGACGTAGGACAGTGAGTGCAGTTTCGTTGCTTATTGGCGGATTACTGCTTATTGGTTTCGGAATATCCACATCGTTTGAACTAGTGATTGCTTATCAGCTGTTTGCTGGACTGATAGCACCTGCTAGCACATGTTACTTGGGCGAAGCCTTTTCGATATCCGTCAAGGCTAACCTCATTGCGGTTGCAGTTGCATTTGAAAATATCGTTCAAATTATCATTTTAACTGCATATTCATCGGACAAAACATTACCAGGCTTCGGATACACATTGGGCATCACCCAGATTCTTGGTGGGATCATCTTCTATTACGTCATGCCGGAGACGAAGAACACGACTCTGCGTGAAGCTTTAGCATTGTTCGGGAACAAGCTGAGTGCAGATTTTCGCATTTGAATTTGAATTTGAATTTTTCATTGTATTTCCAATTGAATAAAGTAAGTTGAAGTATTTAGTTTCATTTTAATCACAACTATCCTCTGAACCAGCTAGACTTTGCTAAGGCAAAAGGGGAGTTTTCAAGGCGATGGAAGAATTCCGCGCAAGTTTTAGTTTTCAGGAAATGGATATCGGTTTGGGGTAACCAATGCTTGCTGTCGAAACCAAGGAGGCTCAAAGTGACATTGACTGCTGGCGTAACGAAAGCCTGTAGGGAGTTGTAACGTTTCTAGCGATAGGAAGCTTTCACTGGAAATTTCCACTACCCGAGGCCCACGAAAAGTTTTAGCATATAGTACGTATAGCTTCAGACGTTAATCCAGGCCGATCCACAACAACAGCCTACACTTTATGCTATCTTCGCTTACAGAAAGATCAGCAGAAAAGCTATTTACGGAACCATGGAAGTGGCTTTTGTTGGATTGAACTGAGCTTACATCCGTCCTTACCATTATCACGTTTCTCTGCAAACTTTTTCCTTTTACACAGCACACAGAGCAGAGACAGAGACACAGCATTCAGAGACATCAGTAAAGCTGAGTTGTACTTAAGATCCACAGAAGCAGAATATTCAACTTGAATTGCGTCACAACAAGGCGGATTCAGGCTGAGGCCATCAGGTTCGGTGGCGTATGTGGAACTTTTTTCATCGAATTTTTGGTTGAAAAATGAGACTCCAGTTAACCTGGTTTGTGCTTAGATTGCACAGAGACAGAATGTCAACCTTGAATTGCGTCACGAGAAGGCGGATTAAGGCTGAAGCCATCAGGTTCGGTGGCGTATGTGGAACATTTTCCATCGAATTTTTGGTTGAAAAATTTTCTCTTACACAAATTTCTCATAACTTGATCCAGCTTTGGATCTTACCGGGTCCTCAGTCAGTATTCTACGAATTCAATTGTGTGTGTCACGGCTCACAATCAAATCCATTCTTGGTGTCTCTTAGCCCAAGATACTACAGACAAATTGTTGGCATTCTTACATTACTCTCTTCTGAGCTTAGCTTAAGATACAGCACTATCTGCGATGCTTATGGGGAGGGCGATGATACTTCGGAATAGCTGAGAGATCTTTCTCTGTTTTTTACTGGATTTTGTTTCCTGGTTGTACAATTGGCAAGTTCCCTTGCTGCCGTCAAATACCATCCCTGAATGCATTGCATTCTTCATACAGCTCGGTGATTTCCCAACAAGTAACGCCGTGTAAGTACAAACGTTCTTCTCTACCGCTATCATGGCCCAACACAATGCACAGTAAACAAATTCAAAGTCCCCTTAGCACACTTCACTTCGTTATAAACCGATTAAATAAAACTAGGTCCGTTGTCGCATAATGCCTTTAGTTTAATTAAATCGAACTTCCCTCCATTTAGATGGTGTTGTTATCTTATCTCCTCTGGGCAGGAGTACCTTTATGACAAAATTAGATATCAACACTCATATCAGTGGAAATCAATTTGCAATCAATCCCAGCATTCACCTTCGGTCTGGCAAAAAATAAAAGCACATCCCAGTGCTAGTAGTGATAGTGCCTGGTGTTCAGTGAAGTTGATAAACAAGAAAATTTCTTGAAATATTTAACAAAAAAAAACAAACAAACTTTTGAGTTCCTTTGGGATTTGGCTGCGTTTTTGTTACGAAAAGGATATGCCAACTTATGGAGGTGTGCATCGCTCTTGGCTCGAATTGCACTATCAGCACAAGGCTCAGTGCAGTTCTTTGTCAGCTGGTAATGTCTTAGTTCTTGTGTAATATTCCACGACTGATCGATGGACAGAATTTAAAATATCAAAGATAAGGTCCGGTTCTGATAAGGTGTGGTGTTGTCAAACAAAAGTACCTGAACGCCTGCTGCTATATGTAGACTCTATCCGCATAGTATCCATTCATAGTTGGATCCATTTAAAGTGAATTTGTTTGGATACTTTTTTTGCGACTCCAACATAGTTAAGGACAGTTTCATTGATTTTTCTGCAGTGCGTAGCAGATAAATTTTCATGGAATTCGCGCGATAATTAGAAGTGGCACGGTCTGGTGAACAACGTTGATGGCTCCCACAACAAATCAGTAATAGATTCAACACAACAAAACCATTTATTCTTGGAATTGTTAATCTTTCTACTACGTACCATTGTGTTTGTGTGCGTTTTTTTTTTTGTTCTCAGAATAGATAATCCATACAACATTGTTTTGTAAATACATTTTACCTCCGACATCGCGGGTAAACAAGGATAAGGTGGTACTCGTAGTAAGAGCAGAAAGTATCTATTATTTCTCCCGAAGTTCAATTCAAATGACTAAATTGACGCAGACGCAGTCACACCAGTTGCCATATATGAAATTATTAGTCAACGACTAATCCAAGCACTGGAAGCAGAAATGATTTTTGTATGGCCTCCCATTTATGTACGAAAAAAAGGAGTTGTCCAAGTACAGACCCTTGTGGAACACTTTCATTTCACTTTGCAGATCAGTCGTTGGTAACATACTCAGCTATGTGAACTCTTTTGGTACCAAAGCTGTGGAATACTAGAAAGGGTTTTATCCCCTACTTCATATCTGTTAGAGCTTCGAATGAAACCTAGGAAGAATCTGTTCAAATAGCGCGCTAAATTTGTCTACACTAAGGGCATTTCTTACTTTTTACTTCTTTTTCGTACTTGTTCCTAGTTGCAGCTGAGTTGCGACCATTGTCCCTCTGCCAGTGTTATCCAACGATATGGAGTACATTAGGTTCTACAGAAGCGGACAAAGTACAGATGGCTCGCTGCAGCTTAAACATATACATAGCGAGGTATGAATAATACGGACTCCCCCTCATAGCAATGCTTACATGAACTACCTTGTGAACGGATCCCATTGTTTCGTTGCTAAACTTCGAAGTCAAACCTTTATATCAGCAGGAAAAGTTGCAACCTTCCTTTCTTTGGTGTTCTACGATGTAGTACCTCAGGGGCTCTTTTAGTCCTACTACACTGAACCTGTCTTACATGAGTTTAAATTACTGTCATCCATTGAATCCCGTCCCTATTGCCTTTAGCAACAGTTGCAATACACGCCATCTACACGGAAAACAAAGCTAAACCATCAAAGTTGCAAACCACATAAATTTTTTGTTTTATTTTACTCTCGACAGCATGGATGATTTTTATTTCTGGCGGCATGAAGATAGCGTGGGGCATCTACGAACAACCGCTGGTGAAGTCTCAAAGCTCAGTATTCGGGGAAATTCACCTGGCAATATCCTGGTTCATCGGAGTCATAATTGGAACAAAATTCGCTGCAATGTTTGTGCATCGAATGTCTAAGAATGTCGCGCACGTAAGTTTGATTCGTTCCTAAGCTAACTGAGACTTAATCATTACCAGTGGTTCTTTTAGTATATCAGCGGCGTCCTTGTGATCCTGGGTGGCATCCTCTTTATGACCGACAAATGCTTGCCTACTCTCATTGGACGTTACATAGATGGCATTGCATTTGGAACGACCCTTCTCCAGGCAATAGTGACTGGGGGCGAAGTATCAATTCGACTTATCAGAGGCTCTGTGATGTCAACGGAACGTATCTTTCTCTGGATTGGAATCTGTATACAGCTCTGCTACAGTACGGCTTTCTTTGATAAACTAGCACCATATACCCTCGTGTCTGACGATCAAGTCCATGGTGCCATTGCAGTTGTATTAGGCCTTTTGGCAATCCTCTGTACGGCTGGTTTCCCAATCGAGTCACCTGTCTATCTACACATCAACCATCGGGAATCCGAATCGCTAAACTCTCTTATGCGACTCCATCGACTGAATCATCCCACAAACGAACTGTTTGAGATTTTCGACGACAACAAACTATGGATTCGGGAAAATGCCAGCCAGAGCTTCAAGGATGAGATTTACAATGGCTGTGTGGCTTTTATTAAACTCGTCTTCTTGAGATCACTGGTATCGCTCGCAATGTCGCTGCCCTTTCACTGGGCTTTCGTATTATCAACTACGACGTCATTTGACTCGAATATGTTTCTCATTATTTACGGACTGGCAGGACTTGCAGGAACTCTACTGAGTGTTTGCTTCATGGACTGTATTGGACGTCGAATGACATCGGCATTTTCGTTGTGCGTTGGTGGGACTTTATTGCTGGCAGTTGGTGGGATATTCTTAGAGTTCGAAACGACCATAAATCTGGTAGGTCAAATGAAAGTCGTAGCTATATTGCTTCTGGCTTATCAGGGAGTCAATGCTTTTGGATTTGCGCCAGCTACAACGATTTACATGTCAGAGGCCTTTGCTCTGCCTCTGAAGACGTGCTTTATCACGGGAATCATTGTTGTCGAATACCTGATTCAGATATTAACGTATGTCCTGGCCTACACTGTTACCATAAATTATGCTGAGTTTTTCATTGCTGTCGGAGTCCTGAATTGTATTGGCTGTTTCATTGTCATATTCAAGCTGCCAGAGACCAAGAAATTGACCCTAAGGGAGTGTAATCATCAATTCTCTAAGGGCGATGTGTGAACCGAGATTAGTAGAGAATAAGAATCTAGATTGAATATATTTCATGTGCCATGTATCTACGTATAAGTAATAACTAGGTTAAGTATGATGAGGTGTGTTTGGGTGAGAGAGGAAGACAAAGAGAGAGAGAATAAACTTAATTTGCAATCGGAACCAAATGTTTTCTTTCAAAAAACTGTTCAAACACCCTGCGGGTTTGCCTCATAAATATAAATCTCCGGGTAAATATGCATATTAATGGACTAAGTGGCTCCTCTATCAATGTTTGTACATGGTATTTGCCAAAAGTAAATGAAACAAGCAACGAAACGAAACCGAAAACCAATTTAAAAAGAAGCAATTAAAATGAATAAATCTCAGCCGTTTTTTTTAGAGGGATAAACGAGCTGATACCACAGGACATAAGAGGATGTAAGTGGCAGCTCTATTCATTGTGTGACTTCTTGTGGCAACTATAGCCCCCCAGGACTAGGAAAAGGTAGAATTGTCTTTGAACTTTAAGAGAACGCCATCGTGGTTCAGTTCCATTCCTTCCATTCGCACAAAAAATATAAAATAGTAGGTACGTTCTGAGAAGCTACCCTAAGCGTGTCAAACTCGCGCACCTCACGTAAATATCACATCGCCTTACACACCTTGTACTCAGAAGTACTATTTGTGATTCAAACTTGAAAGCTAAATTGAGTGACGGATGCGTTCCTAAATATTACATATCGCGGCGAATGCTGACTTTAAAGTCATTTGTCTTCTCTGGATTAACAGAGAAGATGTTTAATCTACGATCACAGACCAACGAATGTCTTCTTCAAGATTGCTTCAATGTCCCACTTAACCATAAAAAGCCTTTTGTGGTGAAAATTAGACTAATATCCAAAAAATGTACCACACATGCAAAGATATGACATACAGAGTTCTAGAGCAGCCACGCCCCTTTTCATTTGTTATTTTGACACTAAAAGCTCACAAATTTGACAGAAGTTCAATACCATGTTTTCGCGGTACTTAATGGATCGATTTACGGTCGAACAAGGTGGGAAAATATTGTAAAGTTACCTTCGAATTGAATGCTTGAAAATAATTTTCGGTCGAAATAATACACCAACTACAGCTGGTGTACGCAAATTTGTGATGACAGTTCTTGAGACTAGTTTTCTGATATTTGTTCTCAAGAACAAAGCGTCATTTGTCATAAATCATGGGAAAGGTATTAAAAATTTGGTTTATAGGATGGTTTTCTGCCGAACTAGGCGTGGCAGTCATTCAGTTTCTCCCATAAAGCAACAATCCTCCAAAAGTCAGTCTAACTTCATAGTTTTTGTAAATGAAATCGAAAAATAGCTCAGCCCTTAGAACCACGCCCAGTTTTGGGGGGCGTTTTACATAATGTTATTGGTATAACTCTGTCAAAAATGAAGTTTATCATGCTCCAAAGAATTGACAAATGTTGTCTGGAATTCGAGCCGACGCACTAACCGCACTAAAAATGACACGCCCACTTTAATAAATGCTAAAAAGTTTGTGAACTTGTTGCCTAAGATTGCTAGCACGTGCGATGACTTATTTGGTTCATTCTCACGTCTAAGTTTGACACACTTAAGCTAGGCTCAGGTCTCGTACCTATACAGTTGATAGGCATTTTCACACTTTTCACACTGTTGAATTTCTATTTTGAATTCGTTTTACTTTTTTGTGTTTTTGTTTAGTCTGCGTTTAGTCATATAGTCGTGATAGTCCGAGAAGTAAGTATAACAACTCTAAACACAAGTTAAGTTCTACACCGCTTCACGGTAAGTCTAAGTTTTGTTTCGATTTTATTTCGTAATCCCCTCGTAAGTAGAACAAGTGTATTCAGTATCTTTGGTGAGCATCCATTTAAGTCCAATGACACGTGTCAAAGTCCAATAACTTTAAGATTCACGTAACTAATTAATACTGTATCAACAAATTAATGCCAGCAAAGCATAAAAACATTAACAAATTTGTCTCGCATACACACTCGGTTGGAGAACTTTTAAATTGAATTGAAGAGCTCTGGTAATAAATGGCACTCAACCTGAGGGTAAAATTTACATATTACCCCCGGTTTGCATGACGTTAAAGCCTACCGGAGGTTGTAGGATTCGTTTAGAAAAATATGAATTCAAATTAATTTCCTCGAAATTAATTCGTATCCCAAATTCTAGGAAGGTACATACGTACGAGTACTTGTGTACTGCTCGGCTACAACATTCCAATTACCGTGAAAGAGAAAGTGTCTCTCTTAGCAGTTTTTTTTGTATTTCATAGGAGTCCTTGCATAATGAAGGTAGACAGAGAATGTTAAAAGTTAATTGGAAACTCACGGAAAAGACGGGACGAGCCAAAGGAGGAAGTATCATTTTGTCACGTCATTTGAACTGAATTCTCTCGTGTGAAATCTAAAATCGGATTCGTGTCAACTGTAGCATTCTCTGTGTGCCATTATGAACTTATTTGCTTATTGAATTACCAGCCTGAAAGTTTAGTTGCATGCATGTTAAGCATTTCGAAAGTTTCTGACGTTGCATTAAATGAATAAATTATGAATTAGTTTCGCATAATATTGCTTTTGTCGTTTTAGCATGAGTCTCCATGCCCTAGAGGGACAAGATAGGTATTTGTTCATTTATCAGCATGTCTAATGTGAACTGTTTCGGTTTCATTATTGGAATACCATTCAAATGTCATTACCCTATCGGAAGATGCTATGATTTTTGCAAATGGCGGCAAGTGTCAATTCTACTTTGACATTTGTGAAGTAAGCAGATATAACAAGACATGGCATAGGATCGAACCAGAACCAAAATTCAATATTCTTAAAACAAGTGACAGATAAAGAACATCAGGTGACAGTGCTACAGCAGTTTCTGATGAGTAGTTCATCCTTACCCAATGGCTGAAACTGCGACCTGACAGATCTATTTTATCCGAATTACATTTTAGCCAATGGCTCTGGACATTCAGAAAAAATACTGTTCCAGGAAGACGCCTCTGTAGTGAGTGGATAATCTAGGTTAGGTTGACTAGATCGCAAATCTGAATAACCGATGTCAATCTACTAATCTTTAGACTTCACACTGTAGTACAGTAGGCTGTACTCTACTCTTAGCTATTTTCTCTTCTTATGAGCTGAATACTTGTCACATATAGATTCATTTCGAGCCACCTCTCTTCAGACTGCTTCGTATCTCTAATGAGCTTTATGGAGCCTAGAACCATATTCCGTATCTTCTTCGTGATTTATGCAACGTGGCAACAAGTGACAAGCCTTAGTCCTTAAATCTGTTCAGGTGCTTATTGTATCCTAAAGGCCATTCCTCTTTTCTTTTCAAATTTGTATGTTGCGGATGAGTTTGTGTGTCCATCTTAATGGGTCTCCTTTTTGATGTCGATTGATGTCCTAATTTGTGCTAAGAGCACTGGATCCGTAGAGATTCTTTCGTTCCCATCACCCTATACTTGAAATGTCTTGAGCTTACTACTCTATAAAATTCATGGAATCCAGCACTGATTGTAGTATCCACAACTTTCTTCCTACATACTCTAGGCGTCAGCTTATTGTCTACCATCACAGCATTCTAGCAAGGCATATATTTCACTGGTTTGCGACTGGTTAAAGCTGCTTTCATCTGTATCCAAGATTGGTTTCTCCAACTGCGTTTTGATTTTTTAGATCACTGATTCTACATCATGCTCCTGTTTCGCTACATCCAGCGTTGTTGTACCCGAATCCTATGACTTTTGTATATTCTAGTCAGTATTGGCAACGTGAAACATCGAAATACATGATGTTCCACAAAAGGGGTCCAAGTATTGACCCTTGTGGTACATCCTCGTTGTCATTCTTATTTTGCTTTTTCTGATGCAGATCAATGGCTCTATTGGTTCGAGCACGACACGCCTATACCGAATATCTTTACAGAAAAGTTGTCTAGCGTGCCACAATATTCGAATAATTTTCTTTCTCTGAAAAGTAAGTCCAAGTTCTAGGATTCACTGAAGCTTCCTGCACAAGCACTTTAAAGGAGGCAATCCCGACTCGTTGTACCAATGACTGCACCATAAATTAAACTCCAATGTTATGGTGTGTATGCCAGCGAATAAATCAATGGGTGGACAGAGACACCTTTTCTCGTTCCAGCTGAATTAAAAATTAATAGCACAACGAGTAAACAACCCTTCCATTCGTTTCCTGCGGACATCATTCTGCAGCAACATCTTCATCCCGATTTAAGTGCTTTTGCTTGTGTTTATCCACTTAAGGTCGATTGCATTGGTCAACAACGAGTCACAACAACTTTTCGAGATCAAGTCAAGATTCAATTTACTTCCTTAAGGATGCAATATTTGCTATTGACCAAGGAATACATATTTGACCTAAATTCACAAAAGTTATTCACTCCCATGCACAGTGAGGACAAATCCTTTGACAACAAATACCCCTCACGATAGGAGTCCATTTCTGGTAGTAATTTGCCAGACGATAAAACAGAAGAACAGAATAGGTATGGCTTACCTATGGCAAAACGTACCTCAAGGATCTACACAAGAATATAAAATAAGTTCTTCATTTCCCAGCTAAGCCATATACGAGTACCTACAGCATGGGGTATCCAAATAAAGAATTCTCGCAGAAACTTTCTACCCAAACGTGGCGGTGTGACTTTGTCACATTTCCGTTCCAGGAAATGCATATATTCATGCAAACACATCCTACGATCCAAATCTTTTACCCCGAAGCGTACTCGTTTGTTTCCCTGCGCTGTGCACTCTCCTGGCATTCATTTGCTATGCAGTTTCCTAATTTTCATTCTTAGTTTGTCGTTCAATTCGTTTCGCTTTTTTCGTCCTTTACCCGACATCCTAGACCCACATCCAACACTGTTGCACACCTTAGCCATCAAAACAAAAAAAAACCGAAAAAAACACACAAAAACGAGGAACTAGTAATGGCAACTTTTTTGAAATAAATTTGTCATGCGGATGTGACGGCGGGTGGAGGCTGCTTGAACTATGCAGCTCGCTGGGATTTATTGCATATCCTTTCCTCATCCCATATCCCTGGTGCATATGAGGATTTGATGCCATAAATATTTTCACCGTGCCCGCGAAACTCTCAGGTAAAATGAAGTTTCTTTGGCCAATGGGTGCTAGCGGTAACATTCGTGTTGCAGGCAAAAAGGACTTGTGCATACTGCAAATGGAAAATCGAGAAAAAAGGAAACCACAGGAAAACTCTGTGAAAATTCATGAGTTGTAAAATTTTTCTTTGCATTCAAAATGAGCTCCTCTGCCAGCGTTTGAGTAGGAGGCGATGGTAATGGTAATGCTGGTGTACTAGAGCGCGCAAGATCGCTGGCACAGGGGGCCTTTGTCAATGGTTTGTGAATAAAACATTACCTTGTTAGTGTTATCCTTTTTTTGTGTTTTCCTATTGTTTGTTCTTTTCTTTATTTTAGATTGGAAATTTAACTAGGTATCGCCAAATCGAATTGATGGAGATTACGAAATTATGCAAAACTGAATGCAGTTTCTTGAGTGGATTTGACGAGAGACAGAGTCTCTCGACCATGTTTACGATTATAGGTTTGGCTTGGGAACTGCAAGACACAATTTTAAGTTTCCTTTTTTTCTGAAAGAAGATTAATTCTTTCTCACTCAATCGACTGCTATTTAGCATTTCAAGGATCAAGGATCGAGAAAAACCCAATTTCGACTCATATCTCCTCTCCCTTCGCATTTTGAGTCGAACGGGTGAAATTGAACAAAAAACTTGAACAAAAAATGTTAATCGGATGATTAAGACTTTGGCGTACTGAGTTGCCCGCAATTTAGCATTTCAGATGGATCGGGCTATGTCTCGGTCAAGGATCGAGAAAAACCCAATTTCGACTCATACCTCCTCTCCCTTCGCGTTTTGAGTCAAATGGGTGAAATTGAACAAAAAACGTTAATCGGATGATTTAGACTTTGGCGTACTCAGTTGCCTGCAATTAAGCATTTCAGATGGATCGGGGTATGCCTCGGTAAAGGATCGAGAAAAACTCTGGATCTACTGAAAATCCAATCTCGACTCATATCTCCTCTCCCTTCGCGTTTTCAGTCAAATGGGTGAAATTGAACAAAAAACTTGACCGAAAAACGTTAATCGGATGATTTAGACTTTGGCGTACTCAGTTGCCCGCAATTTAGGGTTTCAGATGGATCGGGGTATGTCTCGGTCAAGGATCGAGAAAAATTCAATTTCGACTCATATCTCCTCTCCCTTCGCGTTTTCAGTCAAATGGGTGAAATTGAACAAAAAACTTGACCAAAAAACGTTAATCGGATGATTTGGACTTTGGCGTACTCAGTTGCCTGCAATTAAGCATTTCAGATGGATCGGGGTATGCCTCGGTAAAGGATCGAGAAAAACTCTGGATCTACTGAAAATCCAATCTCGACTCATATCTCCTCTCCCTTCGCGTTTTGAGTCAAATGGGTGAAATTGAACAAAAAACTTGACCAAAAAACGTTAATCGGATGATTTAGACTTTGGCGTACTCAGTTGCCTGCAATTAAGCATTTCAGATGGATCGGGGTATGCCTCGGTAAAGGATCGAGAAAAACTCTGGATCTACTGAAAATCCAATCTCGACTCATATCTCCTCTCCCTTCGCGTTTTGAGTCAAATGGGTGAAATTGAACAAAAAACTTGACCAAAAAACGTTAATCGGATGATTTAGACTTTGGCGTACTGAGTTGCCCGCAATTTAGGGTTTCAGATGGATCGGGGTATGTCTCGGTCAAGGATCGAGAAAAACCCAATTCCGACTCATACCTCCTCTCCCTTCGCGTTTTCAGTCAAATGGGTGAAATTGAACAAAAAACTTGACCAAAAAACGTTAATCGGATGATTTAGACTTTGGCGTACTCAGTTGCCCGCAATTTAGGGTTTCAGATGGATCGGGGTATGTCTCGGTCAAGGATCGAGAAAAATTCAATTTCGACTCATATCTCCTCTCCCTTCGCGTTTTGAGTCAAATGGGTGAAATTGAACAAAAAACTTGACCAAAAAACGTTAATCGGATGATTTAGACTTTGGCGTACTCAGTTGCCCGCAATTTAGCATTTCAGATGGATCGGGGTATGTCTCGGTCAAGGATCGAGAAAAACCCAATTCCGACTCATACCTCCTCTCCCTTCGCGTTTTCAGTCAAATGGGTGAAATTGAACAAAAAACTTGACCAAAAAACGTTAATCGGATGATTTAGACTTTGGCGTACTCAGTTGCCCGCAATTTAGGGTTTCAGATGGATCGGGGTATGTCTCGGTCAAGGATCGAGAAAAATTCAATTTCGACTCATATCTCCTCCCCTTCGCGTTTTGAGTCAAATGGGTGAAATTGAACAAAAAACTTGACCAAAAAACGTTAATCGGATGATTTAGACTTTGGCGTACTCAGTTGCCCGCAATTTAGCATTTCAGATGGATCGGGGTATGTCTCGGTCAAGGATCGAGAAAAACCCAATTTCGACTCATACCTCCTCTCCCTTCGCGTTTTGAGTCAAATGGGTGAAATTGAACAAAAAACTTGACCAAAAAACGTTAATCGGATGATTTAGACTTTGGCGTACTGAGTTGCCCGCAATTTAGGGTTTCAGATGGATCGGGGTATGTCTCGGTCAAGGATCGAGAAAAACCCAATTTCGACTCATACCTCCTCTCCCTTCGCGTTTTCAGTCAAATGGGTGAAATTGAACAAAAAACTTGACCAAAAAAACGTTAATCGGATGATTTAGACTTTGGCGTACTGAGTTGCCCGCAATTTAGGGTTTCAGATGGATCGGGGTATGCCTCGGTAAAGGATCGAGAAAAACTCTGGATCTACTGAAAATCCAATCTCGACTCATATCTCCTCTCCCTTCGCGTTTTCAGTCAAATGGGTGAAATTGAACAAAAAACTTGACCAAAAAACGTTAATCGGATGATTTAGACTTTGGCGTACTGAGTTGCCCGCAATTTAGGGTTTCAGATGGATCGGGGTATGTCTCGGTCAAGGATCGAGAAAAACCCAATTCCGACTCATACCTCCTCTCCCTTCGCGTTTTCATTCAAATGGGTGAAATTGAACAAAAAACTTGACCAAAAAACGTTAATCGGATGATTTAGACTTTGGCGTACTCAGTTAAGCATTTCAGATGGATCGGGGTATGCCTCGGTAAAGGATCGAGAAAAACTCTGGATCTACTGAAAATCCAATCTCGACTCATATCTCCTCTCCCTTCGCGTTTTGAGTCAAATGGGTGAAATTGAACAAAAAACTTGACCAAAAAACGTTAATCGGATGATTTAGACTTTGGCGTACTCAGTTGCCCGCAATTTAGCATTTCAGATGGATCGGGGTATGCCTCGGTCAAGGATCGAGAAAAACCCAATTTCGACTCATACCTCCTCTCCCTTCGCGTTTTTAGTCAAATGGGTGAAATTGAACAAAAAACTTGACCAAAAAACGTTAATCGGATGATTTAGACTTTGGCGTACTCAGTTGCCCGCAATTTAGCATTTCAGATGGATCGGGGTATGCCTCGGTCAAGGATCGAGAAAAACCCAATTTCGACTCATACCTCCTCTCCCTTCGGGTTTTGAGTCAAATGGGCAAAATTGTAAACTGTGTCGTATGCGCAACATTTTTCTTATATTTTGTCTGAGACACATTTCTGATTTTCCTACATATAACGAGGCAGCATCTAATCACACATGTACACAAGATGGACAGAATGAGTGGATAGGTTTGTCTTAGCAGAAGGGTGAATTAGGATTCAACCATTGCACATGGATTAGCCCATTCTGGATATACGAATAGCTATTACATTGTACCAATCTCAAACCAGCACATTCCTCATCAATAATATTAATTTCGATTAATTGTGACACGACACCATTGACGTTTTAAGCACAGAATATCATGCACATCGGTAAAGGATGCACATAAACCGCATAATCAGCTCTCGTTAAGTTGGTGTAATAATCACGTACGTTATGTCGTCATTTCCTTTATGCCTGCACCATCCTTGCAGTTAAGCTGCAAACACAGGCACACAACGGGATGCTTAACATAAGAGATTTTCATTAGTTTAATGGTATTCCTGGTGAAATTCAAACTCAGAAAAAGGATGAGCTTTTCTTCGCCTCCCCGAACCCATGCCATTCCTGGCATTCTTGCAACGTAAGGAAACAAAAGGATGGAATCCTTTTCACCAGAATATCTCATATTGGGTAAAGGATATCGCAACTAAGTGAATCTAATAAACAAAATGGATTTTTTTGCAGATTTCCTGTTTTTTTTGTTCTGTTGCTTGTCGCATAGTCAGCGTCGACGTTGTCGCCAACTATGCTATCAAAAAAACATTATCCACATCCTGGTGTAGGTGGTGCTTCATAGAGAGGTACCCTCCTGCATGGTTTTATGCATGAAAGTGTACATGAGCTTATAAAGTTGGAAATTTCAATTTTGTAAATCGCGAAAGATTCCAATGATAATTATAGCCTTTGATGGAACACTGTCAATTTTAAGGATTTTCGAAGGAGATTATCCATAAAATGGCATCATGAAGTCTGATGGGATCGTCGAGGTAATAGTGAGGTATAATAGTCACTGCAAGTATGAACGTTATTGGATTTGGAGGATGGATGCTCATGGAGTCGTTAGGGTTTGTGGATTATACGTAGGAACAGAGAATGAGGTGAAGGAATAGGAATCCAGTCATTGGAAACAACACATTTGGCTTCAAAGTATGAAGTCCTTTCTTTAACTAAGGCAAATTCAAAGGTAAGACAGTAAAGGGCCTTAGACTCTTCAGAAAAGCTTAATAATATTGAGATTAGTAGCGCTACAGTTCAGTCCTTAGTTAACTGCCTCCAGCTGCGCACTCCTAGTCGGTTGAGGTCCCCTTCTACTAAAGCAGGACTGGGATGATCAGGGTCTTATAAAGAGTCTCCTTAGTGCTTCGGGTTAGGGCTCTGCTACTCAATTGCCTTCTTAGCCCAAAGATACAGCGATTGGCAAGAGTTATTCTTCTTCTTATTTCTGTTGAGGTGTTTCAGAAAATCGGGCTTAAACTCAGCTTAAAACCTAAACACTGACTTAGGCTTAGCTTAGCTTCTGATTTGATAATATTGAGGTTTGGCAAATTGTTGCCCAATAAGACAAGCTTTGGTCTTGACGACAGACGGGCTGTTTGTTGGTTTTAAGAACACTATCAGAGACATGCTTAAATGGACAAGTCTGTCAACAAACCTGGCTTAAAACCTTTTGTATTGAAACTAGTCGCCTAGTATTGAAACCCAGACATGGTTATACCACCTTCTGCGTCTTCTAAAATGGATATTGTGTCTCCTGCGCAACTTTCCTGCGCCATGTTCATTTTGGATTTCTAGTCCTTCTGCCAGACTGAATTGATAGCTTTGATAGCTATGATTGATAGGATGATTATTCCTGACCCGTTCTTAAGTAAAGATATTCTCAAGAGATACGGTTGGACCGAAAAATCTTTCTGTTGGTGTTTCGTAAGAACTATTTGCGAAGCGTAATTAATTTTTGTTCTTGCGTCCTTGTTTGAATGTTACCTTCCTCACATAATATTCCTGTACAGAAGGAAATATTTGGCAAGCCAGATGAATTACGTGAAACACTTGAAAATCCATTGATTGCATAACAGGTCTAGCTCTTGTGATGGATCGAGAAGGATTCAGAAATCTTTGTGTTCGATATCGTCTGCGTCTTTCTTTTTTTAGGATTGCTTTAGACACTACGAACCTAAGCCACAGCTGGCACCATGCAACTACCCCTTCAGATCTCGAACTCCAATGATTATTCCCTTCATCCATCGTACAAACTCATTGGCTGTACTCGTAAGAGATCTGCAGGTATGCAGACTATATCACCAAGTCCTACCGCATTAGTGCTAGCGTTTGTTCTTAGTGGAGGTTGTAGTGGGCATTCGGGTATTTCTTACCACGTTTCTTCGGAAAATAAATGGTTATCACTCCTACCATTCATCTTAAGCCGCCTGGTCAAACTGCCATCAGCAAAACGTGAATTCAAGGCGCCTCCACAGACCCTGAAGACAGCACTTGGATTTAGTTGCATTTGCCATGTCATTTACGGATTGTAGGTGACAGCTTCTTGCTTCTGAAGTACATTCATCGACACCTTCCTCTAGTGAATCTTTAAGGGCCGAGCCTCGTCTGGCCAGTTCGTCTGCACGCTCATTACCCTCATAATGCCTGGGACCCTGATGAGTGTCATTCTTGATTGGACACCCATGTATGTGATTTATTTCGAATCGACATTGCTCTACCAATTTAGAGGATGTGGCGACCGCATCAATGGCTTTAATAGGAACTTGATTGTCTGGAAAAAGTATCAATATTGTGACGGAATGTAGGGAGATCCTTTAGGGATCCCAATTCGCCAGAAACTCTGCTTGGGAAACACTACCAGAATCTGGCAGAATATGTAGTTATTCAAAGAAGATGTCTGCACTTACTCCGCAGTCCATCTGCGAACAGTCCGTCTATATACAGTCGTTGATAATACATACTTCCATTCTTCTGATCTTCTTTTAACGTTTCCATTCCATCACTTGGATTCCGTCAGGCGGACCACACTACATGTAGCTAACTCCTTTATATAGGGTCACAGGATGATTCAAGATCACACATAGAGCATCCTTTGAAGAGAATTTCAAAGTCTCTCTAAAGAGCTGTGCCCTTCCATAGGCTCATCTTCCACTGGAGTCCCCCATTTCTACCAAATTTTCTATTGGAAGCTTAGAAAGCTACACTTGCGTTCTTTACCCGCTAAACTATATTGAGCTTCCAATTGCGTCTTGGATCTAGTATAGAGTGCCTGACTATTTAGTTTTGGGGGGGTGAACTCTGGTATTTTCGATTTAGTAACAAAATTCAGTCCGAGACTACTGCTCGAGTCCCATGAGCATACAGAGCACTCACCATGAGTTGACATAGGGTGGAGAGAAACTTTCCTGACGCTAGCATAACTCTCTGTACACAACCACGTTAGTACCTCCCTATCAAGTCGAATTTAAATATTGTTAATTTCCATGACCCCTAGCAAAGAAGAGATGACCCTCCATGTGGGATGTCTCTACTGAACATCATACTTACAACACGGTTGCCTAATGTTTCCTGAATTGTTCTACATTTAGCGTGGGTACAATCCATTGACTAAACATACCTTCTCCACTTAGGTCGGTGAGAACCTTTTGAATATCTTTCAGCAAGAATGCTCTAAAGGTTACTTCTACGCCGAGAAAGGTAGCACACGAAAGTCTATTCTTTGTAGAAGAGAGTCTTGTCCAAGCGCCACCTCAAGAAGACCCATCTCAGCAAACGGACCTAAGCAGGCTGGGATTTCGACAACGAAAGCCTCTTTAAAGTTTCAGGTATGTAAAGGTCTCGGATACGTTTCCAAGTTTTAAGTACAAAAGAGGAAATCCTTTACGGCTACATGACTTTCGCGACCCACTTTCGGAAGGAAAACAACTTTGCCACGTCTCTAGGACTTAGGCACTTCAATTCCCTCCAAGTCAAGGTTCTGACACTTAATGCCAGCAATGTCATCCTGTTGTGTTGCTCCAGTAATCCACTTTGAATTGTTAGTATGCCACCACAAAATACGTTCCTACCAAATGTCTATTGATTCATGACGGCTTCCCTCTCCTAACGATAACGATCGAAACTTAACCTCAAAACAAACAAAATTATGTAATTCACCCGCACACGCACCCACAACTGTGTACACACAAACAGAACCATTTCCAGCTGACTTCATCTCCGCCTTCAATATATTTCGAATTACAACTCATAAAACCATCATCAGCATAGAAAATACATCAAATCCGCATTGAGCACCACCATTTCATGGTTTCGTAATAAAAAACTGCAAAAAAAAAAATCCTTTTTCAATATTTTCTCCTGTCGAATGTTTCCTTTTTGTCCTTTTGCTCGATTTAATGATAAAAATCGATTCGTGCCAAAACGGAGAAGTCTGACAGAACGCCGCGCAAAAAAAATTCCTCGCAAGCGCCAGCAACAGTAGTGTACCGTCAAGGACTCAACATCGTAATCCCCAATTTTGCGCGCCACGTATCGACAACAACAAAATAAAAATAATAACAGCAAAGAAAATAAGAAATATTGGTGTGCTGTTCGCTGTTCCCTGTTCAAACGACAACAAGATGAAAGGACTGGCGCTGTCGCCTTAGACTCACATGTTGGTATGTATGTGCTCAAGGCACACTTTCGTCCTTCTTGAGGCTTTTATGTGTACCGAAGGGATATTTCGATTCGACTACACTTCCAATCGGAATGCGGTTTTCGATTTGTGTAGGAAGCCGGAAGAGTGAAAATACTCCGAACCACGACTTCCTTTCAAGGATATTCTTGGTACATTCCTGGGAATAATAATACGAACTGCAGCAGGCAGGCAGGTAAGGTAGGCATTTATTGTTGTTGTCACTGTAGGTGACATCGCCCCAACAAATCGGAGGGACAGGGAGCTGCAGAGGGATTATGATTATGAATAACTTGGCTGTCACGTAGTTCGTTGTTAGATTGAAATTTTTCCAAAAAAGAAAAACCAAATACTCTGCGAATTGTGGAATTTAATGTAAAGGATTGGAAAATGTACAATGCAGGCACGAGGATATTGGAAATTGACATGAATTTTGATTTCTAGGTATTTCGGGAGGAAATTTGTTTTCTTAGAGATATCGGCTTGTCAGTAACTTTTTGTTACAAAAATGTTACGTATACGCCTTCGCTATTTTTTATTTCGAATTTTGAAAGAAGTTGAGGCTCACATCTTCTCTGCTTCTTACAGCGGAGTAGATCTACCAAACACCTTCGAACTAAGGACGGTTATTCCATGGATGGTTTGCTGGACTACGGAGCAAGAGGTCCGAGGTTTGCATCCTAGCCAAAAAACGGCCCCACCTGAGAGTATAAATGCCATGAAAAAGCTTCTTTAATAACAAACTGCCCGGCAGTTAACAGCAGGGCCCTTATATTCGTGTAAACGTGCAACACGAATGGTTATGAAAAACTAGATCATGGGTTCCATAGACCTGGTGGGCCAAGAATGTTTACTTTTTTTCATTCCACAATTTCAGTTCATTGGCTAGGTTAGGTTAGCTAGGCAGAGGCGTATGATCTGCACGTTAGCCAGTGTGTCGAGGTTGTCGAAGAAGTGGACTGAAATGACTGCTGCTGTTTTCGATCTTCCAACCTTTTCGACCTTACTGTATGCATTTTGGGAGGTTTGAATTGAGGCTGGTATATGTGTAAGCGTTCCTTAGTTCCTCAAGAGTCTCAAAACGATGGACTTATGGGTCTGAGATGTTTGGGATCTCAAGTGTTTCCTTAGGATGGACGCAGTTCAGAAACTGAGGATTCATTTGTAAATAAAAGGATTAGGTACGATAGTTGATCGAAGACGCATCTGTAGGTAGGTCAGAGATCTTTATTCTACTCTTCTAAGATTTAAAAGCCGCTGTAGCCTCTCTCAAGGTTATTAATGCAAATGTCTTTCTATGATTCAAACGACTGTGGAAAGAGCGCTTACAGTATACCTTCCATAACCTAATCCTGTGGGATACTCGTATATATATTGTCAGAAACTATGAATGTGAGTGAAAGGTATATTGCATTGCAACCTATTGATCTATTGTGCCCTCTACTAACACCTGGCCCTCGTTAGAGCTCCCCTCGCATAGAATTCCTTTCGGAATCGTTTTGAGGCTTATGTACCCTTGCCGCACCTTAGCAGTAGAAACATATCCTAGAGAACTCTCTATAATTCAATTTCCTTTAAGAATCTGAGGATGAGAATTGGGTCTAATGACTGTATCCTCCTCTAATAATTGGAACTTGCCCAAATTATTCAGTCTGTTGTGGATCAGTGCGGAGCACTGAATATGTTCTGTGATTTTACTTAACTCATCGCAGAATCTGCAAGGACCTGAGCTCAGACTTAATGACATAGGAGTCAAATGCCATGATATCGGATTGACTATCTGGCATTATAGCTTTGGTATGGTTGGTCACATTTGTCCATGACTTCAGACTGAAAGATACTGGTGCTTGTGGCCATGGATTCGTAGTGTTTGGTCCTAGATCTCGTGAAATCAGGTATTTAGCACACGACGTAGGAGCCTCGATACCTCTTCTTAATCTCATAGTGCTGGATGCGAGAGATTTGATAGCTGCTTGACTGTCGATGTATATGACAATATCCGATGCTGATATTGCATTAGCCGTCAGCCAGTCAGCTGCCTGCTGAATGGCATAGATTTCGGCTGGAATGACGCTGCAATAGTGTGGGAGGTTGAAAGAGAAAGTACTAAATACTGATCCTGTTCTACAATTGATGACATTTCCTTATATGTGCTAGACCTGCTCTAGCCAGTGAAATTAATACTAAAATACCTCTCCCACAGTAGTTGGCCATAAGATCTTAACCAGCCAAAGTACATCAGAAGGAAGACTTGCTCTTGAGACCGACACAATGTTGAGAAGTGCTTTTAGATCAATTTCATCCTTGGACATGTGGGCGCTAAAAGCGTTTCAAACTTTTCTTTTTTAAGACTCAGCCCTAATCCAGAATCTTTGGCACTGCTTACTTTTGCTGCTCCAGTATACATAATAAAATCGTAGGTACATGGGAACATAGTAAGTGCATATGTACATGAAACTCATTCCAAATCAATCGGTGATCTAAAGAACCTTCTGAAAAGTACATTTCCACAATCGGTATTCAAAACTCCCTAAGTGGGTCAAACAATTTTCACAAATGTATCCACATACTCGTTACCAAGTTATAAACTTGTTACCAGTTCTATTTTTCCTGTGTGTTATCCTTAGAAGTTTTCCACTCGAACAAACAAATTAGGATTCATCAGAACGAATCTCTTTAGTTTTGTGTACAGTCGGCTGCTGAAAGCACTCACAGTTTCGATAAAAAGGCAAACTCTTACCCCATTCGCATAACCACTCATTTAAAAGGAACCACTAAATCTTGACAATTTAAATTGCCACTTCATTACCACCGACCGTCTGCAATAGACCCAGTTGTACATAAATCTCCAAGCCAAAGTGGCTTAAGTCCAATAAATAGATTAACAGCATCGCGCTAAAAACAAAAAACAAAAAAACCAAAAGAAAATAATACCTTTCACGTCCACAGTGCATTAGGAGCAACCGAAAGAATGTTCCTAACTATACGGGACGCGTAGAAAGCCAAAAACTATAAATTTTATACTCTCCTCCACGAACACTGGACTCCAGCAATCTGGCGGCCAAAGGAACGTACCTTTGATCCATGAGAAAGCATTCCCAGAGTGCTGGTAGTTGCGGGGGGGGGGAGGTCTCTACATTATTTCCTGTTGCTCACGTAGCCTCTCACGTAGAAAATAACTCGAAAGTGTATATCTCCACAAAGGTGGTGTCTTGTTCACCAACCTTCTTACAGGGGCGCGGCAGCCCTTTTGTTTATTACAACCACAATAGTACCGAAGGAGCAAGGATAACGCTGTAGTGCCCCGTACACTTTTTGGCATTATTTACACTTCAAGTCGAACTTTTCGATCAAATGGGAAAAGTTTTGCGCACCACACACCCACATTCCTCATTCTCCAAATGAAATGAGGAGCAGTGGGGTTGGGTATAACCAAGAACCAACAGACAAATAACAATAAGAAGGATCTGACGGTGTTACAGAACAAACAATCCGCCATGCAATCGCAGTCAAGAACAACACAAGCGGAACTGCATTAGGCCAACAAACCTTGAACAAGAGGACGGGCTGGATGTGCTGGATACTACAATATAGATACTTTGATGTGGCTTTGGGAAATCAACTTGTCGGGCGGATTTCACGGATGTGGATTTTGCTTTTACTTCGTGGATGATGCGGCTGAAAAGTACAATATTGAGATTTCAAGTCGAGGAGCTATGTTGTAGAATGTTTGCTTTGTTGGGCGGACTCACACAAGAGTGAGGTAGATGGAGGACGTTAGTGGTCCCAAACATGACACCCTCTGAATTGAAACAAGCATAAACTAAAATTCGCCGAACGTGGCCATAATCAACTCTTAGTCGCACAGCCAATGTGCGCCAGGAGTGTGGCAAGACCACTAAATTAACTAAAGCCTGGGATTATTCGATGGGAACTGATGACATGTAATCATTGCATGAATCAAATAATTTGCATTCGTAATGGAATTTATTTTAGCGAAACGAAATCTAATAAATTTTGTGTGTTTTTTCCTCTCCACGCGAATGGTGCCGTCCGGCATCAGGGAGCATTAACGGCTGGTTACTAATTGATACAGATGCACTTGGAATTTTATTGGAATGTATCTGTACTTGTGTGGTCCCTTTGAATTGAAAGCGGGTGATGGTAATGATGTTGTGAATATGGAATGTGATTACCGTGTAACGAGTCCCTATGAGGATCTATTTGCCATTAATCTGGGAATGTAAATTGTCCGCAAGTATCTCTTTGAGAGTGTTTGGAACACGTTATTGAATCGCATAGCCATTACATGCGTACTTATGCCTCTTTGTGTTACCAAATTTGTACTGAATACGAATTTTTAAATCCACTTGAGCTTGGACCTGTAAGTATGTAGGAACTTAGATACTATTTACATACAATTCCTTGGGATTTGTACGTCAACATATAAACTCTAATACCGGGCCTTGTACTAGTAATTGTACCTTCTTTTGGAGGTACTTTCCCGGCTATTTCAAACGTATATCAGTGTGATTGCGATCGATACTCACCATTTCCTTATAGACTTTGGGGACGCATATGGCAGTGTTTATAGAGACGAGTTACATAGAACCATCCAACCTAGTTTGGTACTCATTTGATGTCAAAATGATTTGGAAGAATGAATGTCACGATTTCGGTGGCGTATGCGTAATATTTTTTACAGAGAACTCTCAATACTTACCATTTTTCTGTTCATAATGAGGCAGGATTCAGGCAAATCTGTGCACAAAATACAGATCAACTGGATTCCCGCCTTGACTGAGCTAAATCGCCTCAGCAGAGGGCAGATTAAGCAAGAACATGACTACTTCTGTGGCGTATGCGTAATATTTTTGCAAAGAATTCTCAATACTTACCATTTTTCTGTTCATAACGACGCAGGATCCAAGCGAATCTGTTCACAAAATACAGATCAACTGGATTCCCGCCTTGACTGAGCTAAATCGCCTCAGCAGAGGGCAGATTAAGCAAGAACATGACTACTTCTGTGGCGTATGCGTAAAATTTTTGCAAAGAATTTTAAATTTCTTTCATTTTGCTGTACATAACGAGGCAGGATTGAAGCTATTTAGTCCATAAAATATAAAGTAATCTCTATTAGTGCTTAAACGCTGAGCAGACTTCTTGAGACTTAATTCTAAGCTGAGTTAGGAGGTTTTACTTCTGTGTCAAGCTTCAGATTATCTTGTGTTTGAGTTAAGCGTTGAAAGCTGAGCTTGCTCTCCATTCCTAACTACTTTGTGGCCGTATTTTCTACTAAAATATCGTAACGACTGACCTCATAAGACCTTTGTTAAGCCCACTTTGGGTCTAGAAGCGACGGTGTTCTCTAATTGTTTCGAATTTCCAATCACAAATTGAAAGTCAAAAGACTGTAGAACGTCCGAAAATCTATCGCGTAAACATTCTTGCTTCTCACTTC
This sequence comes from Xylota segnis, assembly GCA_963583995.1. Classification (NCBI taxonomy): domain Eukaryota; kingdom Metazoa; phylum Arthropoda; class Insecta; order Diptera; family Syrphidae; genus Xylota; species Xylota segnis. Next base: position 58,182,742 of record OY757238.1, on the reverse strand, counting down.
ACCTAAGAAGGCACAAATCCTGTGCAGGTTTGTATATACGAAGATGGGTATAGAAAGTATCTCAAACCCACTTGACATAGAAAAAGTAAGAAATACATAAGTAAAACAAAAAAAAAATGAAGAAACCACCCACCAAATCCTATTGCGCTTCTCCTGCAGCTGTTACCCCCTGGAAACATTTCGTTGAACTAATTTCAATAGCATACTCGTATCACATGTGAACACGCAGTTCTCTATCGACAATGCTATAACCAATTTGCATACAGAGTCCTTGGGGAGGTGGTGTGAGCACGCAAACAGATTATTATTCTGCCGTGCCTACATTGTTATTCACCCCTTTCACATTTAAGTGGTTCCATTGGCAATAAAATCAATTCCAAGGCTATATACCCTTCTGTACACTTTCCGCCCACTATGCAGGAATATGCCGGAGAAGAAGGGTTTACTTTTCCGTTTATTTTTTTTTTTTTCTTTTTATTGGTCCTTCGAGCCCTCGCTGATGGAAATTTGGTTGCCTTATCCATTCATTAAAATCGACTTTTAATTAAAATCATCAATAAACCGATGAATTCAAATGTACACTCGTGAATCGTAAAAAAGTCAAACAAAGGTCAACAAAAATTCAAAAAAAATTCCATCATCATTCGTAAATATTTACTCGAGTTTATTAAATTCTATTATAAAGCGAAATATATATTCTCGGGAAGGATAAAGCTGGAAGACGTACATAGTAGCAGCAGCCGCGTGACAGGAGATTGGAGGAATTAAAATTTCACGATCAACTTAAAAAAAAAAACTGCAAACATGTTTACCACATACACATTGTGAAGGAGACCTGACTGAGGAGGTTTCAACAGACGGCTTTCACAGTCGGTTGGACAGGAAGAAGGACATTGGATACGTCTACTCATGGGAGGAGAAGCTGAGACGCGTTTTTGAAGAGTTTTTCAGTAGGGACATAACAATTGTGTGTTTCAATACAAATGCACCCTTGAACTTGTTTTATAATCTGTCTGTATCAAGACATCAGCCAAGATTTACGTTCTTATCGTGGGAAGGTACAAAGACCAATGAGATTTGGAAATTATTCAAAATTACTTCCGAAACTTTGATTCCGTGGTCGCAACATAAAGAGCACTTCCTCCCATTTTCGGTCATGATGATCCTCCCACCAGACGGTCTCTGCATGCTAAAGTAGAAACATTCCAGTCAACATCTTCACAACTGAATGATGCTGTCCTAGTGAGACAACGCATCGATCAAATTACCGAAAATATCGCAGACCCAAGTGCTTCCGTTCAAGATGAGCCGAATCTGTAGATTTCACGCGGTCATTGGAACTGAGAATCTCTCACTACAGATCGGAGCGAGTTTTGCGCAAAGATCTTGGCTCAGAGCCTTACAAGATCAGATTAACTCAAGAACTGAAGTTTCTTTATCATCTGAAGCGTCAGATCCAGTCACTTTCCTCGACACTGTAAACAAGGAGTAAAGAATTTTAGTGCAAAAGACCAACATCGGCCTTAAGAAACACAAAGTTACGTATAGAGTACCGCAGGGTTCTCTACTAGATTCGATACTGCATACGAATATGTACAGCATTACATAGGAAGAGATATGGGAATTGAATTCGGCTTCATGGCTTTGCGTTATTGGTCAGCAACGAGCATAAATGTGCTCCTTTGCATCATTTTCGTATTTGTTCGTCGATGAAAATGAAGTTCGCTGTCGAGCCATGTTGAACGACTATTTTTGGCCAGAATTGGATGAAATTGACATCAGTGTTTCCAGCTTCTAGACACACAGACAGCTTTGAAAAAAACTTCTGGATAACCATTTCCTTTAGCACATTCTGGGAGAAAGGCAACAACTAACGACGACCGAATTTCAATCTCTCCTTCCGTCTTTCTAACTAAATATTGCAGCGTGTTCCAGGCGGTTAAAGAAGTCCTATCTTGGTTTAGGAAAAACGTGATATCGGATTTTGTTGTTCTAGACTGACGTTCGTCTCTGTTAGCGATGGGAGAGCAGTTTAGTATGTACCTTTATTGGGTGTCAGGATGGGGATACTTCAGGGAATTGTAGGACCGATGAACTTGCCAGACTAAAGGTATTTACTTACTTTCATGCGAACTTAAGTTGAAGTTGGATGCTCTCGCAAGATCTAGTCCCGAGATTTGGCCTAAATTGGATCTAAAACGCCTAAAATTTTGATATTTCTTGGTCAACTGCATATCAGCATCACAATAAGTAGGTGTTTTCACTGGACATTGCCTTATAGGAAAGCACGCAACTAGGTTTGGTGTACATTAGACGATTTTTCCAGAAGTTGCAGAGATAAGAAGAAGAGGAATCTATTCTCCATCTTCCCAGCTCTATCGCATAAAAGAGCCTTCTTCTTCAATAATCGAAGTGATCCTCACCCACATTAGGAGTCTACAAAGGTTCATTAGAAGATTAAATTGGTTCCAATAGTAGGTACTGAGTATTATATGATCCAGGTGCTGGTGATAGCTAGTAGCGCCTTTAAAAATAACCTCAAACCTAACCTCTGTGGGCCAAACAATATGGAGCCACTTGTCACACAGTTGTTGGTCAAACAATTGATCTATTGAAGCGGAAGTTCGGAAACCGTGTAATCGTGAGAAATGGTCCGGTCGAATGGCCCAGTAGGTCATGAGATTTAACGCCTTTTTTTTGGGTCAACAATCCAATAATCTTAGAGGAGCTTGGAAACAATATCGCACGCGAAATGGCCAGCCAATATGTGTGGAGCAGTAGTGAAAAATTCGCTCCAACCAATCGATCGCTGCAAACGTGCTCGCTCGCTGATCGGTGGTTAAATAAATGAAATCGAATTTCATATTTAAATTTAACATGTGTTCTGCACTTGAAATAAATTTCAGTTGCATATCTCAAATATTTTGTGTTTTATTTCAACACAAAATTGTTATGTCCTTACTGAAAAAACCCTTTACAATTGCTGAAAGCTAATCCATGGTCTCCACATGTCTTAGCACTGGACAATGTCTATATGCGTGCTAGATCCCTCTACTACGAGAAGAACTGAGAAGAATTTTACTCAGAATACTTCAAACTTCCGTGAAATACATACGTCGTTTCCGCGTTGAACGAATAGTAAACTATAAAACTCCGGGACTAGATATACTTAAAAATACTGAAAACATATGATTCAGTAGTCGTATAAGGATACACGTCCCAACCCTTTTATCCAGAAAGTATATATAGCAGGCTTCACTATAGAGGCTATTTACAGCTCTGTTTGTTAGGACTTTCCATCCTAAACTCCACAAAATCTTTTCGAATTCGATATGCCTATCCAAATCAATCAGACTTTCGAACCACATCAGTGATTTTCAGAAAATAAAGTCAAACCTTTGAGAATAGGGTTCTTGAAAAACGAGATGTACTTTCGAAAAATCCATAAAATATTGGAAGGACAGAATGGTTTTTATTAAAACCAGAGACATGGCCTTATAGAACATCCATCCGCAGTGAACTTTACGTCCGTTGGAGCAGTCAATTGATCCTTTCAAGCATAAAGTGGACTCGAATTCGTTTGACAAATTCGATGTAAAAGTGACTTTAACTATGCCAAGGGGTTTCCAAGGAGAAACTCTTCTTTTTCTGCTAACGATTCCACACTAGATCGTCAACAATTCAGGATTACCTTCTCCATGAAAGACATGCGAAACCAACTCCGGAGTTAGTCCTTCGGAAAACCTCATAAAGTGCTTTGAGGAACAACCGGTTCTACTGATTTGCAAATGCGCCTTGTTTTGTTACGTCAAGGACTCTTGTCTGAATCATTGCAGGATCACATACTGTCCTTAATTTAGTTCAAAACAGGTCCTTTCATATAATGTATGCTCTCCTTCTTTCAGAATTGAAATACCTAAACATATGGAAGCGGTGGCTCGTAACTACAGCAAGGACATACTGTTTAGTCATATTCCTTCATCACATCATCCACGTTTCTGTACATCTTTGCTGAAAACTTTCCAAATAGTTTCGTATAAAAACATTCTCCGCCCAACATTCAGAAATAAAATCCCAGGCATGCCTCCTCGCCCGATCTCTCATTAAACTTTCGACTATTTTTCGGTAGGATCCTTTTCAAAATGAAAGAATAGGACCCGCCGCCGTATGGGGTATACCACCGATTATAGGTATGCACTTCCAATGCCAAAGGGGGAAGCAGACATACATATGTGCATTCATGTATGTCCTTGCGCGTGTACCAAATGGAATGAAAGGAACTCCTCTTGTTGTTCCCGTTTTGTGAGTCTGTAGTAAGCTCGAAGCAAAGCAAATTTCATCCCCTTTTTTTTGGGGGTCCTTATGCTCTCCCTGTGTCTGTTATGCCCTAATGCGGTATATTTACACATCAGAGCAGCAGGCAGCCCGGTGATTTATTGAGCCCGAAAGATTTAAAAAGCGAAACGCGTGGGTGGGAGAGGTCAGGCCAGGAAAACTATTTCCTCTAGCTCGTACGATGGAGATACCATTTGGCATTTGGGAAGGACATTGCATAGACATGGTGTACTGTGTGTGGTACACAGACATTTATTAGCAACTGTCGGTGTGGGGAGATTTTATTGACACAGGAGTTGTTTCCCATTGATGGAGTGGGAGTTGGGGAAATTTTCTCTGAACGTGTTCGTTCTATTACTCATTACGTGATTTTATAGACGAGTCTTTAATTAACGGTATACAGCGTGGGGATACTCATTCCAGCAGCGCTTTAAGGATTTGAAAAGACATATGAGACTGTAAGGCATCGTAAAAGTGGAATGATGATGCTACTACCGTTCCATGGAAGAAGATAGTATCCTTGTGGGGTCTTTTGTGTCTGCGGTAGGGTACTTTGTCGATTGGAATCGGAATGCAAATAGACCTGTTGTAGCCATAAGATGAGGTAATAAATCGAGAATGGTTATTGCCCAGGAGAGGGAGACAGGGACCCATTGGCAGTCTATATTTCGCAGATTTATGGGACTTACATAAGTATATTGTAAGGCGGTGGGTAGACTTACAGGTGGGACTGTTTGTAGCTCAGCGTAATGTGTTTTCCTGAGATACAAATACCTGGTCGGATGTTTTGCTGATAATATTCCAGACTATGGCTCCTGCCTTTGCCTGAATTTGATTTGATTGAGAATTATTGCACTCAGGAGTGGGGGAGGGTACTGCAATGTGACTGTTATCTTGAGGGAATAGTTTAGATGGGTTAGATTGGGATACATGGCATTGAGCATTAAGTGCGCTTGAATAAATATGAGGGACCTGCACTTTGGCATGCACACATGAAGTATTAACTTTTAAAATCCTTTTGCTTGCTCTACCAGGAATTTCTTTCAATATTGAAGTTAATGGAATGGAGAGACCTTGTCCAGTGTTATAAATACAAACAGAAGCAGAGAATCGTTATGGAAAAGGTTGTCTCTTGTGGATTTATGTCCAAACCTTTGTTTCAGACCTCTAAAACCCTTCACCAGGTAGAAGTGATGGTTACGGCACAACAGCGTATTCAATCTTAGAATACCATCATACATCAGATGCCGAAAAAAATGGATCCAATACGAAGCGTTTCTACGAAAGGTATTTTGAAAGTAGTTCGTCATAATGCAGGTAATCTGGCACTGTATTGGAGTTCAAGGCTTCTTTGGTATTTCTCTAGTTCACGCCCTTCAGCTGACTTGTTTCTACAGCTCTTCTCCGTACATCGAATGTCAATTTATGTTTTTTTAAGAAATCCATGCTCTGAAGTAAAAGTATCTAGAAACTCTAATTTGGAAATAAAACATATTTGGGAACATAGATGTCAAATTTATTGCTTGTTCCACGAATTGCCCATCCATTTCGTTCGATTGTGATGTGCACATAGTTCCTGAACTCCACTTTGTAAGCCATGTGCATACAGATATATCCTTGCTAAGAAGAAACCCTTTTTTAACAAATCAGGCTCTGTTTCCCTAAAAAACAAAGCAAAAAACCAAATGTCATACACTAAACTCGCGGTGCGGATGCACAGTACCTATTTATACTTCCATGCGAACGCTGAATGGATTAAGGACATGCGAGGAGGTATAACGCGTCATTACAAGGTGTTCTTTCTCACAATTCAGCAAACTCCACTTGAGTAACTCTACGAGTATGATTCTATTTGTGTCCTGGCTTATGACACTCATGGATAAAGTGTGTGAAATCCCTGGGTACCAGAAGTGGTGCAGTGAGTGATGTAGGGCTGTTCGGTTAAATCCTAAAGTTAGTTTCACTGCACAAGACAATCTCTGCTGGAAGTTATATGAGAATCAATCTTTGCAAGGTATTTAGGTAAGAAGTTCATAATTCAAGGAACACCTTCAGTTCTTACAAGCACTTGAAGGAAAAAAACTCTTAAAATTCATTGAACTGCAAGGAGTTCTATTTTTGACGAAGTGTTGAAACTGGTGTATTTCACGATTATCTGCAGATGTCCTTAAGTCTATTTCTGGGAATCTTTAACGCGCAGCAAAGTTCAACTCAATAAACTTAATTCTTAGTCATCCTTAAAAAAAAAGGATGGCATGGACTATATGATGGATCCACATGCATAGTCTATTTCGGTCGATGGAACATCACAGGCAAGACTCGCTTTCTCTTACTTTTCTTTGTGGTATTCCTTGTACCTTTTAGTGAGTTGTAGATTTATGAATTCTATTGATCCCTTTAGACACGTATATCCAGGGCTTTGATGTCTTTTGTATTTTCTAGACCATTCAACTCACATCCAAATTTTCTTGGGTTTCTTAATCGAGGCTGTAGATTTGAGTTTGTTTCTCCATTTCAACTTGGGCTTAGGTTAGGTTAGGTACGCGTGTAGATGAGTGCAAGAATCCATAACCCCCATTGCCCATTGGTAAACCCTAGCTCTACAAATACGATTCCTGTAAACTGCCAAACCATCCAGAGGATTTGATGAAATTCAAGATGTCATTGGTTGGTCTGCTGAATACTTCTTCTGAGTCACGGAAGATGTGTGACCTGTGGAACTTAAGTTTCAGATGGATAAGACATGGGTAATGACAGAGAAAGTGGGTTGTATCTTCCTTGCCGTCCTTAACCCCACATCCCTGACATACGTCTTCTTCCATTTGTCATGTGTAGAAAAGGATTTCCTTTTGCATAATTCTGTCGGTCCTACTCTTATCAAAAAAGCCCATAAATTTCTTGCATAGAGAGGACCATCTGTTGTTAGCCTCTCTACAGCCCTTAATCCCTCCTTCTAGCTTTACTGCGTAAGGCAGGATGTATACCAATGTTCTAATGCAGTTTCCAACCTCTTCTGGGCAGTTTGTCGGTTTTCTTATTACCTGGCATATTTCCGGGTCAAAAGTCCCAACTGTGTTACAAGGACCTTAAGTGTTTCACGACAGCAGTAATCGCCTTTATTGCCGCCTAGCTGTTGATGAAAAAGGTGATACCTTCTCGTAGTTTTGTCTTCAACGTAGTCTCATGGTCAGCTTTTGTTACTTCAATCTTCGCTTGGAAAGCACTGCTATGGTTTAGAAGGCAGACTAATTGGATTATGGCTGAGGCTACGCCTACATCCGTCTTCGATCCATCAGTGAAGGCAGCACTGATACGAGTACTGGTAAGCCGACCGCCTTTTCATTCTTTTCGGCACGAAAATGAGGTTATGAAGGGACTCTTGAAATCTAGATGCGGAGTAATCCGTGGAATGATTCGTTGTATTACGTCTCCAACTATTTGACTGACTAATTCTTAGAGCACGAATTTCTATTGAAGCTTGAACGAAAATGTCCAGCTGCTGCAGATTGAGGATAGCTTCCAGTCATGCAGTAGGTGTGGTACTTGTGGTATGTACCAATCCAAGCCAATCTCTTTTGACAGGCATAAGTCAGACAGGCCTTAGACTCTAGGTTTTCTTAGGTATCTCACGCTGTCCCAGATTCTAAGTGCCCCCTAAGAAGGGTATTGTAAGCTGAGGAACAATACCAGCTCCGTCTTTTGTGGATTGACCGATAGTCCATATTTCTTGGTTCAGGTGACTAGGGTCTACAGGGCACCTTCCATTAGTTCATTAAGGAAGCTGTTTGCACTTGACCATCTATATGAAGTCATCCGCAACAGCGAACTTGGGCTTAAATATCACAATTTGTCCGAAAAAGTTAAGGCTATCGATTGACATTTATTGACATTCATGGCCTACTAACCACGTTACCTAGTCGTTACATCCAAGCGTACAAGCACCTCGAACTTGGGGCAAATCGCATGATATACACAAAATTCAACTCTAAATACCAGTTTTTGAATAATATTTTCCTAGAACTTCTTTCCAGGTTTTACTGAGGGATTGGCATTCATTCGTATTACGCGTAAGAAGCAGTGTAGGAGACCCCATCTGTGCCTTAAAACAAACATCAATACTTAAAATCTTAAAGACAAATTTGTACTAACCACCCCACTATCGCTCCCTCCTTGACAGCATGCATTTATTTTCATTTGAAAACATCGTTATGCGCCCACCACAAAGTCAACTGTAGTAAACCGCCTTTCTGTTTCGCTAACATCACATTAAATGGCACATTTGCGATATTTATCAAACGACTTTTTGATTATCTCTCCTAAAAGTGTTAATACCGACGAAGTTCTTTCATTATTATTCAACACTTCATCATCCTTTCCAACTAAATTATATATCATTACATCACCCGCGCAGTTTTTGCCCGTTCCTATCGAATAACTAATTCAAGAACAATAAAGAGCGTCCATTAAAAAAGATCATAAAACTCCCTATTCCCTGTCATATCGTAACGGTGTTTACTTACTTACATACGTATCCAACTGTCAGTACACAGGGAACATTGCCGCAGCTGTCAAAATCGAATAACTTGGAAACCACTTTTCCAAATTCCAAATCATTGTACATTTCGTGGTCGACGGGATTATAAAATTTGACTCCTTCGATGTATTTATTAATTCTTCCCTCAACCTTATTCTCGTGGTTAACCCAAAACGGATTAAGTTTCGAAAAGTCCTTGTTAAGAGAAAATATCCCACTGTTGAATAGGGTGAGACTATTTCCCCTCGTTCAAGGACTTTGTAAAGCAAAAGCTCGAGGGGGAATTTCGTTTATCCGAGTTATCCGGAGTTTTCGGAGTAAAGCTCTGGGTTTAAGAGAAAATTTCCCTTCAAAAGCTCACCGAGGAAATGGAAGGAAGGGAAGGAATTTTGATTTTTGGGAAAGCGGGGGTTGTTATTACTTCTACCCACACTGATGGTAATCCTGTCTGGCATTCATTTGATTGGCAATGCAGTGGCGATGATGTCATGGAGGATTACTATAACACGTACCTTCTTATTGCTTTCATCGTGCTAAGTGGCTCCTTACTATTTATTTATTCATTTGAACGCTACTGTGCGCTCTTTTTGGCTGTTTATGTATAAATTTTGATTTTTATTCGAATTCATTAGGATTTTGTGCGGAATATTGGACCCTCTTGGTGCGTAAATATCATATTCGATTGACCCGAAGAATATCGTCTGAAACGGAGGGTATTCACAAGAAGGAAGGCTAATTGAAACCATTGCCGGGAGGATATGTCATTGGAAATCCACTTAAGACCTTGTTATAATTTTATGAGCCTCCTTACTGTTGTGGTTGCGAGAGTTTTGTACATCGCCTAATTAAATAGAACTCATCCATTTGTCTCAATATGAGGCGTCAAGTTTCCTGACTAAGCAAATATTGGTCCAGTCTTTGGGGAGCATTCAAACAGGGACTCATAAAGCTTTATGGTTACAGGAATGGGTAGTGAGGCTGGTACATGTGCGAATTTAAAAATACATTCAGAATGTGCTCAGGTTTTGGCATGTAAGGTGTGAATTTGATTGATGAAACCATTTTCATTCCTCTCGAGGGGAAAACTGTTCCTTCAAAGAGGCCTTTAGCTACGGATGCGATTGAAATAGAACTGTTTTTGAGCGTTGAAATGAGATTCTTAGAAGAAACCTACTATATCCTGACTATTTCGGTGGCGTATAAGTAATATTTTTTCAATTTTTGCTATGCCATGCGAGCCAGGATTATAGAGATTCTGTGCTCCAACTGCAGACCACTGGATATCCTGATTTTTTTGTGCTGCATCGGCTCAGTACAAGCCAGGAACAGCAAGAATGTAACTACTTTATTGATAGACTTTACAGTGACATAATCTCCCTCCCAGTAAAGGAAGGAGAAAACCACTAAAAGCACTTATTACTCTGGAATCCACTTGCCAGGAAAGCCTTGGCCCATTTTATAGGTTAAATAACTTCCATTTCAGTAAATGCAAAAGATTTCCTAATGCCTCCGATGACAGCATCCCTATTAAAGACTCAAAAACTTTACCAAACAATCCGAGGAACCACAAATTTCCTTATGCAAAACGTTTTCAACAACTTCATAACCCTTCCCATTAAAGTGTCACTACCTTTCACAACTTCCTTTAGTTTCCAACTTCAACTTCCTGCAAATATGATTCTACCCAGACCATATCATGTCTAAGCTGCACATCACATTACACTTTCTCTAAAATCCGGATACCCTAGCGAAATGCAAAGCTCCTCGCACAACTGATACGACGAATGCTCTATACCAGCATTCATGTTCAAGGATCTCGAAGAAGAATTCTCTAAGGAAAATGTGTGAATTTCAAGTAAACTTTTTACCACATCCATCCATGGATAACGAAGAAGATTTAGAAATCATTTCGTAACCTTATGTGTATGTATGGATATCCTAAAGGCAGTCATCGCCACCACTACCTACCTATACTACCACCGCTAACATGATGATAGTGGAGAAATCAATTTCATGTCCTAATAACACCCATGCATCGTTTCTACTAGTAGCTCGTACCTCTGGCGGGGCGGCAGGAGAGGATAAGAGGCTCTTTCGGGCTTCAATACACTTTGGTTAGCGCCGAGAATATCACCTTGGAGTGGGTAGACAGGATGCTTTTACACGAAACTTCCTACCTCGCATACAGACACACAGTCAGGTGCGCTTGGCGGAAAAGCTAAAATCCTTTTGGGGATTTCAATGTTAAACAGACCGTTGCGGTAATGGTTTTGGTTGTTTCCCTTTTTTTTCTTGAAATAAGTCTGAGTCCTTGAACTTTTTATTAAATTCAATTTTAACGTCCTCGCGTTATTCAAAGTAAAAGAACATAACGAGCCAGAATGCAGCGGAAATTTGCAAAGGATTGAGTTTACCATGAAGGAGTAGAGTTTGCTTATAAGTTACTATTCTCTCCTTTACACTCATAGTGCAGTGGAAGGCAGATGAAGGTCTATTTCCAATAACTATAGGGATTGCATGAAGCAATCCAACAGGATAGACACCTCCAACTGACCAAGCACATGACCGTCTGACGACAATGAACCCCAAGCCTAAGTGTGGTACCATCCTAGCTCTTCCTTCGTGAACCGAACTGGAATGAAAATTCTAAGCTCCTAAGCCGCGAAGAGTCTTTTCCTGAGACACGGCAGCCTTTCTTTCCATTCGATCCCGGGAATTTTGCTTTTTGTTGTCCAGATCAAGCACTATGTCATCTTTAAAGCAGGGATTCGGTCTTCCTTGTTATCTTGAACCTGTTGGCAGTGATTCAAAGATTTTCTTTGCTGGAGCTCCTCCACTTCTCGAAAGTGCTCAAAATCTGCTCTGCTTTCCTGCTTATCGTTCAGAGGAACTGTTCCCAAATTGTACACTGTGCCGCGTGTTTTCCAGCGTCACACGCCACAGTTGCATCAGTTTCACCGGGATCCCGAATTCGATCATCGCCTTGTAGAGCTGAAGACGATGAATGGAGTCATATGTGGCTTTAATGTCGACGAAGAGATGGTAAGTATCGACGGTCTTTCCCAGGATTTGTCTTAGTTTAAAACTTTTGTCGATTGTCGGTCTACCGGGCAGGAAGCAACACTGGTACGTGCCGATGTTTCAGACACAATACGTTGGATAGGATCTTATAAGCTTGGTTCATGATTTAAAGTGAGCACTCCATCTGGCGGATTTGTTGTTGTTCTTCAGCTTTTTGACTTCAAAACTTGGGGATGGCTCATTCATTGACTGGATGCCGGTTCTCTTCTTGCCCTATCACTCGCTCTACCTGATGTCCATTACTATTCCCTGCGTTTCGTTGGCTAGGTTTGTTTCGCTGTTTCAAAGACCTTGCTTTCTAGGCTTAAAGCTGGAAGCTGCTTGGCTACTCCAAATAAAACATCCGAGTGTTGTTCTGATAGACTGCGTGGACCTCCTCCCTTCTTTTAGCTCGATTCTCTTCTCTCGTTGCCCTTGTTTTGCGGTGCATTTTCTTTCACCTTTTTCCAACGAACGTATTCATCATCAAACCAAGGGCTAGACCTAGGGTGGTCTTGGCTGAGATTTTGAGCTTGGTATGTCTTAAATGGCCAGAAAATCAAGTGCAATGAGCTTCCCATAGCCAAAATTATGTTCAGAATGAGTACGACTCTCAAGCCCATGAGATCTCACAATCAATGTCTAGTCTACAACTTTCTCTAAGGTCCGCAGCTGTTCGATTCGGATGCCCGCTTTATCAGGGAGGTTCTGCTCCTTAGCTCATTGGCTGCTTATTAGTTTTACCAGTTTCTGTGGTCCAACCAGGTCATGAAGAATATCATACGTTGTACTAATTCCTTTCAAAAAAGGATATAAGACTCGCTGCTCTTAGTGAATCAACCAAATACCTAAGCATTCTAGCCACTAATTCCACCAAATGGTCCAAAGCAAACTCCAGCATAAAGTATAAAACAGTCTGCGTTGACTTGTTCAAGCCCCGTGTGCCATTCGCCTTAGAACAACGTTTTCCCCTCACAAAACAGAGCATAAATCAACTCCGTTTGATTGCGATTCAAAAAAGACCCTGTGTTTTATGTTATTTAAATGATAATTCTTTGTCAAGAGATTGAATTTTTTTTTTAATTTACGATTCATACAAAATCTTGGAATAATTGCTTACCCTGCCCTGAACATGACTAACTAATAGAAAACGAGTGTAGTTTCAATCTTAACTAGTGCCTCGACAAGTGTGGATCAATTGAACAACATCGAAATGGCGACGACAGTGAATGCAACAGATGACACGTTTTGGAACAAATTAGACCGACTGTCGGACAAAAGGTCAAGAGGATGGTTCCTTGTGGACTCACCAACGGTGGTGGCCGCATTAGTCCTGGCGTACCTCCTCATGGTGTGGTGGGGTCCAAAGATGATGGCAAAGTAAAGTATTGTCTGTCGGAGCTACAAATATTAAATATTTCACTGATCCGTAGGCGAAAACCATTTCAAATCAAAGGCCTCCTGGCGCTGTATAACTTTTTTGTGGTCCTGCTGAACGTTGCGATTGTGAAGGACATTTTTTTGGGAGCCTCAAGGCAAGGCTATACTTACCTCTGTCATCGAAGTGCATTCGACTATCATCCGGAGGAAATGAGGGTACAATTTGAACTTCAATTCTTCCCAAAGGATACTAATGTCTCCTTGCAGATCGTGAATGCGATTTGGTGGTTCTATATCTCGAAGTACATCGAGTTCTGTGACACGTTGTTCTTTATTTTGCGAAAGAAATCGGATCAGTTGAGTGGCCTTCACATCTATCACCATTGCACTATGGTTACCTACTGTTGGAGTGTAATTAAATGGTATCCCACTGGAGCGTGTAAGTGTTTTTTATTTGATTCCTTTTATTTTTTTATCAAACAGTTAACAGGACCAGTTTTTGTTTGGTGCATTTGCAGCCGCTCGCCTGCCAATGATGAATAGCTTCGTGCACGTAGCAATGTACATGTACTATGGACTCAGTGCATGTGGACCAAATATACAGAAGCATTTGTGGTGGAAAAAGTATCTCACTTCGATGCAGTTGGTATGAACTTGTTTAGCAAAAAAATCAAATAGCAACTTGATTTGTATCTGTTGTGACGTTTTAGGTGCAATTCGTCATTTCCTTGAGTTGGGCATTGTATTCGTTGATTAGAGGCTGTAACCATCATATTTCGATCGATCTATGGAATATCGGATACATGTGCTCCTTTTTGTATCTTTTTGGTAAATTTTATGTGCGAAAGTACACAAAGAAAGTCGTATAGTCTAATGTTTAGATGGTATCTATGATTTATTTAAAAATCAAAGTTATGTATCTGTAACACATTTAGAGCTTGAACTACAGTTGTGTCTTATAAAATGCATTAGTTTCGATTTAAACCAAAAGGAAATACAAATGTTTTATTCCAAAAATGCTGAAGGCAGTCTAAAGGGTGTAAGCCTTTAATTATGATTCTGAATGTACTGCGGGCTGCACTCCACTCAAACATCTGTACTACGCTGACGATGTACCACGGGGTTCTCGACCAAATGAAAGCAGATGTGGAATGGGAGGCAGCAAATAACTAACTCGCAAACTCAATTGGAGCAAACAATTGCTGGACAACCAGGCTTGACCGAAAAGGGTTAGAAACCAAGCAAAAACTGGTCCGTTTCAGCCTTGAATTCGTGCTGCTCCCCACATACACATACTCCCTACAATGAGTTCAACATTGAACTATCCTGTTTCCCAACCAGGTAAAGACAGTCTAGTGTACAGATCACGATCTTCACCAATGACTCAAAAATGGAGATAGGAGCAGGAGGCTACCAGAAGCGTGCAATGTATTGCAAGCTAAAATCCTGGCAATCTGTTGCATATAAATCAAAGGAACTTCAGACTCAGACAACATCCAGTCAAAGTCTCGAGGACATAGCAATATAAAAAGTCAGGAAAAGGCGGATATTTTGAAAAGAATGAAACGGAAATGGACATCAGTGAAGGGGATACATCCATACTTTCACTGGTCGGTCAAATGTAAAGCATAATTGATGGGATAACAGAGAAAGAATCCAAGAGGATTGTGCCACCTCTCATACGTTATAAGCTCGAAAAAACCACTGCAAATGGAGGGTGAACTCGAAAGATTTATGCAAAAGCTGCAAAATTGAGGAAGAGATGCTATTTGCTTTCGGAGAATGATGTCCATGGACCTTTCAAACCAAATTCTTGGGAATTCGCAAACGTCGCAGAGACACCGAGTTGTAAAATATTGAATCAACTCGTCAGCAAGTAGGTCACTTTCTTTCCCTACAAAAGGATGACTTAGAAAGGACCATTTGGAGAACGTTATCCACAAACCCTTCTATAACGTACTTCATAGCAAAACCATTCTTAGCGATAAACCGGATTCCTGACTCAACGGGTTTCATGTTTGACGGCTTGTTGTTGATTCTTCAATGATCCCCGCCAAACAGTCAGAAAAGATTATGGTGGCTGACTCTTTTTGGGATAAATGGGAAGGGGATGACTTGGTTCTTACTTTATCTGGTTTTAGTCACATGCCTGTATGGCTGGTCAAACTGTGTATATATATCAATCAAATGGCCGCCCAATTAGTGGGTTTTGGCATCTTTTTAGTTTGTTCTTTAAGGTATCTCAAGTCCAACAGACCAGGCCCAATCGATATCGTTGTAGATGCGTACTTTAAGCTGAAAAGAACTACAAGTATCTAACAAATAAATTGGAGTGCTCTTTACCAGGCTTTTGAAATCCACTTTACCTTTCAACTAGTACTTGTTCAAGTGGGTAACTTGACGTAGTTTGTTCAAGTTTCGAGTCAATGGTTTTACACCTCTCCATTTAGTGAACAATTCAATGTACTGAACCCACAACACTTAACACAGACGATTCTAAAGAGTGAATTGCACATTCTGTAGGTATTTTCAAAGAACTGCATGCAAAGACACTCACATTTTGAAGAAATTGGGGCCAACTAAGTCCGGTTTATTAGTTCACTATATCGAGTTGTAAAAAGTAATATTTTTCTGCGAAACAAGCAGACGCTCTCACGCATTCCTAGCCATTTTAGGGACATTTTTCAAAGCCCTAGGGGTCACTGGGACTAAATGTCAAAAAATCAAATTATTGCCACCCAATGTTCAAGGCAAACTTCCCAAAGTAATGTGTGGCTATTCTAGACAAAATAACGCAGTAAGGGGTTCCTACTCTGAGAAATGATTATTCGAAGTCATCTAGATGAGTCTAAACCTAGCGATTCTGACGAATAAGCAATAAGAAACTGACTGTTAACCTACCTTGAGTAGTTACATTTACATTGCATGTACTACGTTCTTGTTTTATTATATTTTTTTCTCAAATGTCAAAGTCAAATACATTAAAACTATTTTTTCTTATTTTTTGTGAAACGATTACACACGCTAGGTAAACGCTCCACTGGTCCGACGATTTGATGCACTAAACAAATGTAAACAACCGACAATGTACGACAATTTACACAATGACCATTGACCTGCAAATGAATATAAGATTGATATAGTTCAGTGATGAGACTTGGGCAAAAAAATTTGTTGTTCAATAACATAATTAGTATAATAAACACGTTACATGGGTTACATTTGTTTTTTGTCAACAAAACAAGAAAATAAAACAGAAAAACTTGAAATGCGTTTTGTTTGGAGATTGTTCTCATCTTTTATCGATACAGGGACTTTTTCAACATCTATCAATCAAGGTTCCCAGTAAACTGTCTGGAAAATAGGGGGAAAACCCGTATACAATCTTTTAGCTTTGATACGAAGGTATTCCCAATGCCCTTATCATTGTTTGCCTCTAAGCCGTCCAAACACCGCAGCTCTGTAGAGGAATAAGTCTTCAAAAAAGTCGCCTGCAAGATCTTATGTGAACGCCTAAAACCCGTTTGTCAACAACCTGACGAAAACACAACAGTGTGGCTTTAAAAGTCCACCATCCACGATCGACACCAGGTCTTGGAAAAAAGCCTGAAACTTCAACTCCTTCTCATCACCTTCTTACTGATTTTATGACCTTATATGACAGCATTTATAGAGACGATCTATAGAGGGCTATGTATTGTCTTAGCATCCCTATCAAACTCGTCCGGTTGTCCGGACGTCCGGATAACGATGGAGAATGCAGTCTGCTCCATCAAGGTCGAGAAAGACCTGTCAGAGAAACGATCTAGACAATGTGACGCGCTGTCATGCCAACATCATCAACATTAGAGAGACAATCTGTCAAAAGTTCATGGAACTGTTTGTGTATGCCGATGATATTGACATTATTGAAAGAACAAACCGTGATGTTGGTACTGCTTTTGTGAGGATTGAAACTGAAGCAGTTAAAATGTGTTTAACGCTTAAGGAGAGCAAAATGAAGTATATGCTGTCACTATAAATATGACACACAAGTCCGACGTGTCTGACAGAATGTCACTCTTGACAGATATATGTGACTTTATCGTAGGTAAAGGCTTTGTCTACCTACGAACGGCAATAAAATCAGACAATGACGCCAGCCTTAGACCCTCAATCGATACTTCCTCGGCCTAAGAAGGCAATCATGTAGGAACTGCCTCTCTGGAAGAACTACAGTAAACCTATATAAAACCCTGACCATCCCAGACCGACTCAATGCAGTGAGACTTCCTTTTCTGTCAGTAATATTCCCTCACTAGATTGCACGAGATATAATACAATCCAATTGGGCTTCGTAGGATAATGATTTTCGGGGTTTCTTGATTTCAAGTAGTGTAGATACTTATGCATGGAAGACTGTTCACGTACTCGGTACTCTGAAAGTTTCTGATTCACATCATACTTTCTCGTCCAGCAAGCCCCTTCTGCTGTACAGATTTTTATGAAAAAGTTCGATGTACTTACTGGCCCGTAAGTGAACTCTTTTTTAATGTAATTCTAAGCCGGTCCTCGTCTAAATTCCGACATCGACCTAGTCAGAAAAATGCGCATCAGTCGTTTGATACGGCTAGGACATGTAGAGTGAATGGACACCAATGCTCCGGCCCGCAGAGTCTTCTAATCAAACCCGGAGGGACAACGCAGTTAAGGAAGACCTCGCCTTAAATGGCGCGCACAAGTAAAAGGGAATTTGAAGTGCCCAGCTGGAGCCAGTTAGCTAAGGACTGTGCTAACTGGAGAGGCTTGTTGATTAAGGCCCAGGTTTATCCCGAACTGTAGCAGCATATACGTAAATGAGTAGGATTTTACAACTCAAATTTTCATCAATTTTTTGAGTTCTACTACTGACTTTGACAGAAGTTGTCATCGAATAGACCACATAATACTGCTACCTTGCACCTGTACGATCCCGTCTAGAAGAAGACTGCTTCGTGTAATGTCGATTCTATACTTATTGTATGGAACAGTGTCTATCAATAGTGTCAACTGGTTCATGTACCATCGATCGTAGAGCAATGTTTATGCATAGTTAATGCTAATTTCAATTAATTAACTTCATTTGCGCGTACTGCGCTTTGTAATTAAACGATGCAACTATCTAAAAGTAATCGATCGAGAAGGTGAACCCTTTTTTTGTGACATAAAATCTTAAAATCTGTCTAGTTAGTCAAGATAAATGCATCAGAACTTATTAGATGAATGTGTAATCGGAACTAGAGCGTCGACAAGTGCGGATCAACGCGTATATCGAAATGACAACGGCAGTGAATACAACAGGTGTCACGTTTTGGGATGAACTAGAGCAAGCATCGGATAAACGGACGAAAGGATGGTTTCTTGTGGATTCCGGAACTGTGGTTGCCATTGTTGTCCTCGCTTACCTGCTCATGGTCTGGTGGGGACCAAAGTTAATGGCAAAGTGAGTAGCTCTCAAATCAAATGCGAGATGCTTATAGATTTCATTTCATCCTCAGGAGAAAACCATTCCAACTCAACGGCTTACTGATTGCTTACAACTTCTTCCTGGTAGCGCTGAACGCTATCATTATAAAGGATTTGGTTGTGGGAGCCTCACGGCGTGGCTATGGCTTTCGCTGTCATCGAAGTAAAAACGACTTTCATCCTGAAGAAATGAGGGTATACTTTGGACTTGAACTCCTCTCAACTCATAAGTATAAGGATCTCGTTTATTAGGTCGTGAGTGCGGTTTGGTGGTACTACATGTCGAAGTACATCGAGTTCTGTGACACGTTGTTCTTTATTTTGCGCAAGAAGTCGGACCAACTGAGTGGACTACACATCTATCACCACTGCAGCATTCTGGTTTATAGTTGGACTACAAATAAATGGTATCCCAGTGGGGCATGTACGTGTGTTCGTTATTCAAACTATATCAGTTGCTATATGTTTTGTACTTTCAGTCACTTGGCTTCCAACGATGAATAGTATTGTACATGTCCTAATGTACTTGTATTACGGACTTAGTGCCTGTGGACCAGAAGTACAAAAGTATCTGTGGTGGAAAAAGTACCTAACTTCCATACAGTTGGTAGGAATTTGATAACAAAATTCGTGTCTATTGTAGCCGTTTACTGTGCTTTTAGGTGCAATTTGGTATCGCTATGATTTGGTCCTTGCAATCACTGGCTACAGGGTGTAATCATCATATTTCGATTGATATATGGAACATCGTGTACATGGGATCGTTCTTGTATCTTTTTGGGAATTTCTATCTGCGAAAGTACAACAGGAAAGTCAAACAGTGAGTGATTCACCAGTGAGATGGAGATAGTATCACTTGAAGCTGTTTATAAATTTAAGTTTTCATTAAGTCCTATGTATCATATGCTGTTGATATCTAATAAAATACTTCATTAAGCAGAGAAATACAATCGAAACTGGACAGGTCGAGTACCTCTCTGACTCTTGGTTGGTTGGTTTAGACCGGCCCTCGATGAGGATGCACTTAGACCAGAGAGGGTCCATTGTGCCAGCCACCTCTAAAACCCGTAAAAATTCCCTCAACACTTCTAAGTTTTGGAGAAAGCACCCAAAGGAATACAGTCTAACTGGGATTTCGACGGATAAATTGTGGTCGCTGGTGTGAGATATTTGAAAATAGGAAACCAGAATTAGTCCAACAGATTATTCCATGGCAGGAGCGCCCCTGCTGAATCATCCCTTTTTCGTTATGAATTTAAGGTGGTTTTAGGTGTCGTGTTAGGTAGTTCACTGAAGTCGTTGAAAATTACTTTTCTGAGGATTAGGCATCTAGTTCTCCTAAGGCTTGGGCATTCCTAGTGGCTTCCTCTACCTCTGTGTTGTGTGATTACCATTCTGTATGACGGGCCACCTCGACATTGTATTGTGACCTGTGAGAATACCGATGGGATGTGTCAGCTGAGGTCTATTGAGTGATTGGCTTTCTCTGGGTTTTATTGTTCTATTGGTTCTAAAGTAGCCTCGAAACTAGCCACAATGACAGTGCACTCCACCTAGAATTGGCGATATTGTGGAAGTCCGAGGAAGTGATGAGACTAATAGGTAGTTGGACAAGCGCAAGAGTTATTCTTTAGTAGCTCGTTTGATTCTTGGAAGGGCATGTATTTCTGATCGAAGTGGTGACTTGGGTGGCTCCTCGGCTATCAGAGTTGATAAACACCCCAAGGCTCGGTGATACTATATACATATTTTCGCTTGGAACACACTTGAGTGATTGGAGGATTGTATAGTCCACACGTCAATACAAAACACAGATTAGACAGATTGGACAGACTTGAATGATTTGTGAGAATTACTTAAATCTGAGAAATTTTTCACTTTCTCGTGATCACTTTTTTTTACAAAAGTCCACTAAAAGAGGCTTGGCTAGAGTATGCGATCTACAAACTCAGAAACAGGCGTACCTACTGCTGTCACTGTAAAAGAATTCCTTTTCTGACTCCAGTTCTGATTTTTCCTGAAAAACGACTGCCAAGTCTACAAATGTGCTGGCCATTGATGCAAATGAGCTGACAACGACAAATTAAATTGTCAGTTCACATGGTTGTTAGTTTTTGTCCCAAATCCAACAAATTTACTGTCAGTTGAGTGCTTTGACAACTACCTGACAGTTGTTTTGGTACAAAAATTGGTAGTTCACACGATTGTCAGTTATTTGGGACACATTTCTCATTTGCAGATCTGGCAATCGTCCGAACATAGCTTAGGTCCTCCGGTAACATTGAGGTTTTAGCCGAAGGTCAGAAACGTTGGGCGCCATTGATCATGTGGTTAGTGCATCTTAAATACCGAGAACGAGTGCAAATGTTCCAATTATCTGCTATACTTGCGTTCAACCATATTTTCCTATTTCTCGCTTGTAGAAATAGACCGGCAATCAGGCCATCAACTTTGGATTTCCATTTGCACGAGTGAACATTCTCTAGATCTTAAATGGGCACATTCTTTCTGAGAGTAAAATTTCAACCTTTGGTGCTATACAGTCTTCAGAAATAGCTATTCCATATCCTCAGTTTTGTAGACTTGACATGTCTTGTCAATGACATCCCGCACGATGACTATTTAGAAAGAAATTAAGTTCTAATAATCGATGGCGTTCTCTGGCAAAATGTGAGTCCCACCAAATAAAAGGAGAATCAATAAACTTCTTTAAGAAGTGATCATTGATACGATTAACCTCGAGACTTCCGTGGAGGCTGCAGACTTGTAGCTCTAAAGACAGCTCTTCCAAATTATTGAAGAGCAAACCGGTGAACGATATCTGTAGTTACACTGCATTGGGAGGATGGTTTGAACTCCAAACACAGTACAAAAGGATACACCTTTCCACAAATAGGCTTATACTGACCAGAGTGTGGTATAGACCGATTCTCTTCCCTCTGAATCAACCCACATAAGGTAAGACTTCTCGCAGCTCAAGTCATTAGTGCGTTGGACTTCGTAGCAAGGGGTTCGAGGTTCGAGTCCCAGACAAAACACCCCAACAAGCTTCTCAAATAATAGATTGCCCTTTGGACACAGCATTGAACAGGAAGCCCCTTCCACTCATGTAAATGATATAGCACCCACAAAACGAATAGTTGGGAGAAGCTAGGTCCTGGATTCATAGACCAAGTACCCTGTAGAACAGTCGAAACGAATGATAGATGAAAGTCTAAATCTAGAAGCTCTCTAAACGAAAAAAGCGTGCCTTATCGCATTTAAATTTTATTAAAAACATTTCCTAGCACTATTTGACTTTCTTTGTGTATTTTATCACATAAAACTTCCCAAAGAGATACAAGAACGAACACATATACAGGATGTTTGTGGTATCAATCCAGAGATGATGATTGCAGCCCTTCCTCAGCGAATGCACCGACCAGCCCATCGAAATAACGAATTGTACCTAAACAAAGTAAAGCATAAATCACTTCATTTCCACTTTTTTCTTAAAGAAATTATTACCAGCTGCATGGAAGTTAAGTACTTTTTCCACCACAGATACTTTTGAACTCTTGGCCCGCAGGCACTAAGGCCATAATATAAATACATTACGACATGTACAAAACTATTTAGCATTGGTAGCCGAGTAGCTGAAAATACACAGATTACGCATGTTAGAGTGGTGAGTGAGCAAAGCCAATGAGAATACCCACATGCTCCACTTGGATACCATTTCAAGGACGTCCAGCACAAGAAGAACATCGTTGTATGGTGGTACACATGCAGGACGCTCAGTTGATCGGATTTCTTTCGCAGGATGAAGAAGAACGTGTCGATGAACTCCAGCATCTTTGACATATAAAACCACCACATTCCGTTTATGATCTAGAAAAAAACACATCCAAACTTATTTTGTCTCCCCAGGGGCTAAGTGAACGATAAGCAATACCCTCAGTTCCTCTGGATGGGAATCGTTCGTACTCGGATCACAGAGGTAATTATAACCAAGCCTTGACGTACCCAAGTAGATGCTCCTCACGATATACGCATTCACAAGAACCAGAAAGAAATTATAAACCACCAGCAGGCCCTTAACTTTAAATGGTCTTCTCCTAGGCGATAGTAAATTGATTTTTTTTTCTTAGTAGTTAGTTGTTTAAACAAATAAAATCTAAATCTCTTAACTTTTCCATTAACCTTGGACCGCACCACACCATGAAGAGGTAAGCAAAAATGATAAACGCCACCGGTACTGGTGAATCGACCAGAAGCCATCCTTTCGTTCGCGTATCCGATAGATGTTCGTATTTATTCCAAAACGAATGATCCGTTGAGTTCAATTCGGAAGTCATTTTGATAAACTGTACTGCAAGGCTCACTGACTAAGATTAAATACGTGTCTGGTGACATATGTTATATTTAAGACTAAAATTCTGAATTTTGGTTACTGGTCAGTCTATAGATTTTCGGGTACATGTATGGTTGTTTACTGCTACTGCAGCAAAAATAAGGTGCGCGACTTGGTCGTACGTACTTGCTATAAGTGTGTAATCTTTCAAGTTGATCTTATTGCACATGAGGCCCAATGAAGAGGGCATGGGATTCTGCATTTTGGATGGAATCATGACAATTTCCCGGAAGTTGTTTCCTTTTTTTCCTCTAAACATCCTCAAAAAAGTAGGCGTTCCCATATGTACATTCAGATATGGTACTCGAATGAGCTTTAAGTTTTTGTTTGAACAAATTCCTTTTCTTCTTAAGTCCTGCATCCCCTTTTGGGTCCTAGGGCCTCGACAATGCCTACGCGCCATGGTGTGCGATTTCTGTGCGATTATGTCTCAGTTCTCCACTACTCTTTCCCAGTTGCCGTGCTTCCTTCTCAACTGTTCTGCGCCACGTACCCCTAGGACCGCCGCGTATCCTGCCATCCTGAGTAAGCGGGTTCCATTGCATCGCGTGGTTAGCTGTGGACCTGTCACCCTTTCGGAGAGTATGTCCTATAGGTTCATGGCCCGTTCTCTGATAGAGTTGTTCGTTAGAGATACAGTTTGGCCACTAACCAAGTTCGAAATATTTTCTTCAAAATCGTTGAAGCTCCTTTCGAAAAAATCTTTTTTTTTTTACTAAAATCGCTCCTCATATTGAAGTGAGAATGCAAATTCTGATTTCGCCTTGAGTTGAGGCCCCACAGACTGCAGATTGAACCAGAACCGTCCATTAGTAGTAGACTTGAACAGAAAGATGGATTAGGTGAACCCATGGTTTTGAACTTCCCCACCATTAGTTCGTATTTAGTTCGCATTTTTTTCTGAAAACCAATACTTGCCCTATAGGTATATGTAGGTGCAAGTAAAAACGTTGAACCAGTGGAGCGTTTAACTAGCGGTCGAACATTTAAGAAAATAAATTTAACTCACTTGACCTTGACATTTGAGAAAAACAAAATAAAACGTAATAACTATTAACTCGTACTCAAGGTAGGTGAACTTATGTAGTACTGTCATTTACGGGAATTCACCAACGTCAGACTCTTTAAATAACTTAGCAAGTGTTGAACTTTTAAAATTCGAATCACCTGGACTGTAGATGTAGGGCGTTTCCTTTAAGAAAGGACATGTTTGAAGTCCTTTGTGTATGGTTTTAGAATATAACGCAATTTTACTTCTTACTGAGCTCAATGCAATCTACTCGAAGGTTAGTCGAACTTCAGTTCTAGAAACATGCCCAGTCACTGCCTCTACTCGAATGGCCGGAGCCTTTCTAGGCTAGGTGTAAGCTGCACACCAAGAATATCAAGTAAGATGGCAATGAAGATTGCTCGGTGAAATATCTGTAAAACACCCCTGAGGTTTTCTACGTTTTGACATTAAATTTGGAAAGGTAAATCGGATCCAATGATGCTCGTTGGTTTTGAATGTTTCTGGATTATAATGAAGGGGAAAATATTTTCTTCTGCGGATTAGGAAGAAATCTCTGTACGTGGCGGTGCATGCGAAGATAGGAATACTTACTTTACTTGTGTCCTGTATCCCCTTGTGGGTCCTAGGGCCTCTACAATGCCTACGTGCCATCATATGCGATTTCTGGAAATATGCCTCAGCTCTCTCCAACTCTTTTCCAGTTGAAGTGCCTCCTCTGCAATTTTAAGTACTACCACCGTGAGGATGGAGAGCCTGCAACTCGGAAATATTTTTTTTAGTTTAGTAGTGAAACTCAAACCCCCAAGTTGGGACTTGATGAATGAATTCATTCCTCTACCGAGTAACAAGATTCAGTGTTCTAGGCTAGTCATGTAGATCGGTGTCCACTGGTTCGAAAAATCTGCAAATTCACTTCAGATGAACAGGGAATAGGAGGTCAAGTCAAAGAGTGAACTTAGAGTGCAGAACTTAGCTATTGGTGAAGGCTCAGATTATAGTTCCAATCTCCCCAGGCTCATGATTTCCCAAGATCGTTAAGCATTTGGAGTGAGGTTTTGTTTGTCGCAGTGGCGTTGTAACTTCCTCTTCTTCCAAGTCTTTCGATTTTGCTTAGGTTCTACATAAAAAATCTATATTTCTGGAGACCGTAGCACTTAAGAAACTTTGTTAGCTTTATTTTTCCATTAGTCTTTCTGGTTTATTGTTAATTTTCGGACAGTGGAAGAAACTGTCCTCAGCATTTTGATCTGCTGTCTCCTATCCTTTATGTATATGCCCTAATCTGTGCATATATGAATCCCAAGTCCTAATAAGATTTCATAGAACACCAGTGCCATACCCTTAAGCTACTTTATATCTCTTAAAGAAGTCATAAATCCGTCTGTAGGCTCGTAACAGTTATGACCTTTGATACGCTATTTGTATCACGCTTCTAGCTCGTAAATCTTAAATATGATCTTCTGACCCATATTTACATAAAGCTTTGAAGCACTGACGCACGAAACTACAATTGAAGATTGGTGTGAGTATCTATTGACTGATTATGATTTATAAAACTAACTAATTCAAGTGCAAAAGGTGCAAACCCCCTAATAGCATTGTATCTTGTAACTACGAGATTAATTGTCAATAAGGAATGTAAGACTGTAACGAGAGGTGACTAGTTTTTTACAACGATTTGTGTAGTGCGTGCTATATTTTTCACTCGAATCGAAGGGGTCTACTATTCAATGCCGGCCCCAAAATGTTGTCTTTGGATGTTTGTCTGACACTCACAAAAGAAAGAACAGTGAATGGGGGAATCGATCCTTAAACCTCCCACTCAGTAGAAGCAACACACTAGCCACGCACCTAATTCTGAAATTTCCAAAAAGTAAGGGGAAGGATAAAGAAACTATACCATGGGAAATAAAGATCACTTTTGAAAGACGTCAAAAGTATTTTGATAAAGAATTTTGGTCTCTGGTCAGCAAGGACGCACTTAGACCAGGGGAAGGCCCTTTGTGCATCGGATTAGCAGCACGCAGAAACCTCTATAAAGACTTTCCACTTGAAATAAAAAGGGTAACCGGTTTCGGTATAAACCCATGCCGAAGATGTATGTTTCGCCGCTTAAGCATTAAAACAGTTTGAACCGGTGACAACTTTATTTTGCTCTAGTCTAGTCTGGTTAAAGTTTTCCTTCTCAAAACCGATAGGGCAGACCAGGTCCACAGGAGATGTGTCATGATTTCATCCTCTTTCTCATTTCAGCTTCTACAGAAATCATTGAAGAGAGCACCGAGCATGCTGGCCTTCCCTTCCTACCATACAGTCCCCCGTAAGGGCGCCAATTATCTTTCACAGGATTGTCCTATTTTTTACTCGAAGCAGTTTGACCCGGTAACAAAACTCTTTATTCTGCTTAAGTCTAGTCTGGTTAGATCGTTCAGATCTGTCAAGAAGCACTCGCCTAAGGTTTTCCTTTTCAGAACCGATAGGGCAGGACAGGTGCACAGGAGATGTGTCATGGTTTTCTCCTCTTCCTCTTCTCTACAGCTTCTACCCAAATCATTGAAGGACGCACCGAGCATGTTGGCCTTCCATTCCTACCATACAGTCCCCCGTAAGGGCGCCAATTATCTTTCATAGGATTGTCCTATTGACAGAGGTAAGTCTCCTAGTTGTGGCCATATTTTTTTGGAAGGTGGACTAGTGCCTCCTACTGGGCTATCTGGGATTCGAACTCTCTCTCTCCCCAGTACTCAATTGCTGAGAGCATGGCGTCATCCTTTCCACGTTATTAAGCACGCTACAAGTTTGATCGCAGTTTTCTCCTCAAAATGTCTTCTTTGTAAAATTCGTTAGGAGAATGGTACTACTTTGAAAAAAGTGGAAACCAGCAAGCCAATTCCTAGATTGCTTCTTCATTTTTAAAGAACCATACGCTTTCATAAGGACGTACTTATTTTTACTGAGAACCCGCAAAACAAACAGGAAAGTCGGTACTTAATCTAGAATTTCAGTTTATCTAGTGTAATATCTAAAATTGCAGTCATTTAAGAGATACAACCACAGTAGGTTCTTGAAACTACTTTAAAGGACTTTACCAAAATTCAATCGTCTAACAGACCTAGTTCTGTTACATCCAATACTATAGATCCACTCAGTTTCCCAACTCACTAGAATCGAAAATTTATCTCAAAAAGCAACCAGCGTTCAAGGCCTTTCAAATTTTTTCAATTCCATTTTCAGTTTAAAATATTTATCCGTTGAACGAAAGTTACATCCATTGTGTGTAAAAAAAAATAATAACAGAGGGCCATACTCCTTCCTTAAATAAACTTTCACATTAAAAACCTTTAACTACAATTTCTTTTTTAAAAAAACAAGCAATGGGGTAAGTCACAAAAAAAAAAGACAAAAACAAAATTTAAAAAAAAAATCAAAAATTCATCTTTGAACTCTTTCATCGAACTGTCAAATCTTGTCCAAAAGCTGTCCCAATATTTCCATCCCTTTCACTCTGCATGCATCAAAGTAAATCAGCTGACTTGTGCAATAATCCAAACCGCAAACACGGAGAGAACGTCACAATAGAAGTAGCTTCGTCGTGTTAAAAAAAAAAAGAAAATTTCAACTATTCTCCTTTTCTTGTTTAAAATATAAAAAAAAACAGAAGTGTCCATTGAAGTGCATAACCAAAAGGAAGAGGGTAAAGAATTGTTTATTTAATTAATGGAATATTGGGGTAAGCTTGCGCTTAATACCCAATTAACCCATATTCGAGTGTTTCCAAGTATTTCGCAACAAAAGGGAAAAAGATTTCGTTCTCAAATTTCGTTTTGTTAATTCCATTCGTTCCAATTTTTCGTTTCTATTTTGCTTATTGTCGATCGAAGAGTAGGGGAATTTACTATACAGTGTTACCAGTTGGCTTTATTTCTTACCTTTTGACTTTATTTACTCTTTCAGGATCATAAGGAAACCAAAAAAACAGCTTTATAGTTTTATTGGGCCTTAATTTAACAAAAAACAAATGAGTTTTGTCTTAAGTTGTCTAGAAGTCCATGGGACACGTGTCACTTTGTCGTCAAAGCGGTAAAATGGAACTTAATTTCGCTCTATCCTTCCCTTCTGCTGATAAGAAAGGAATAAACAAGGTATTTTCGTCAAAACTAGTGTGTCTCCCTTGAGATATTCAAAGTGGGCTTGGGAATGTGTGCCCATTAATCCAATTAGCTTATTCACTTACTTCATTCCAGCTCAGGTGGCACGAAAGCGGTTCCTTCTTAGTCCATGTAACCCAACACTCCTTGTTTTTTTTTTTTTTTTTGAAAATTGGACTTTGCTTCTGTTGTAGTACACTTTAAGGACTGGAAGTCGGAATATATTTTGGGACACTGTCTTCCCCAAGAAATTTTTAATATCTTTTCCGGAGTCTGTGTCTGGATTGATTGGAGGCCAGTGCTGTTGAAACCCCTTTCGAAGCCAAGTTTATCTTACGTTGTAAGGTGGTACTGAATCCTGCTCAGATAGCAAGTGTAGCGATCCAAAACGATGTTCTGATAAGCTTTGGCATATGCTTGGATTTCATCCTAGAAAACGCCATACCATAACATGACGATATTTAGGACTAGTTTCGAGGTTTCCTTAGACGACTGGGCATAAACTGAACTACTTTGTCTGGCGTAACGCCTGTGAAAGGAAATAAAGGTACCAAGTTCTGAAATCTGGTACACATATGATTGCAAATTGAAAAATAGCAGCAAAAGAGCAGAGGTATATGATCCGCGTTTCTAATCATCGACACCGCATAAGGACGCAACCAACCTTTCATGAAAAAATGCATGCTTTTCAACAAATTTCTCTATTTATCCAACACGCGCTCCTGTCGAAACACCTTACTAAAGAGGACGAGGCACACTGCACGTTTTTTTTATCGAATTTCTGCGATACCTTCAAGCGTTTGTGGATATTGCAATGGAAATATCGCCAAATTTGATTTATTTTCAATAAAAATCAAAAAGTAGGCCTGGCCCCACATGATATTTGAGTTAATTGTGACAAAAAAAGAAATTTTTCGATTTCGAAGTAAAATAGTGAAGTTATCGTCCTCTGAGCTCAAAACTTAACCCAAAAGAGAATACTCACCGACGGACATTGTTCAAACATTTTCGCCATTGATTGATGCTGATCACGAATTTGTATGTATTCTCTATATTTTTACAAAAACCTTACTTTACTTTACTATATGGTCCTTCCCGTGATGAAGTCTCTGCCTGAAACATTTCTTCTCCATAAAGTTCCTCTCCGCTGCGGAGGTTGTTTGAAAACATTTCCAATTAAACTTTAGTGCCCAATAATTTCCGACATGAAATGTGGGAAATGCGCGACGAAATATAAGTTGGACGTAGTCCCCTAACGAGATTCAACATTGGTCAACTTCATAGTAGCATCGCTGTTTGATTTTAGTGCTAAAACTCTTGCTTTTTCAGACTATGGTTGGCACTTCGAATGCAGCGCATGGTGTCGCATGCTTCCCAACTATTTAGTTACACAGGAACCAGAATTTTGTACAAATTATAGTAAACAAACCGAAACGTCTCCAATTAGAAGCTCGCAATTCTTTCTAACTCGAACAAACTGGCAACACCGTTCGGTGTAAATCCCCTAAACTGTCAAAAAACTTGTCCCAAAGCAGAGATGTGAAAGAAAAAAAACTTTTTTCCTTCCTTCCTCTTCGCATTGGAAAATGGAACACACGACCGAGACGAAGAAAAAGATTGATTTTTCTTGCGCTACAAAATTTTCGCTCTGGGTCCAAGTTTAGTTGTGTGTGGTGCGTGAGTGTTGGATGAAAAATCCTACAAAAACAAGAGAAAATTCGGTCCCAACATTGCTTGCAACAAAATTTGCTTAAAAAAACCAAAAAAAAAAGAAAAACTTCAAAAATTCAATCCAATTTCCCTACGAAACCTACACGGTGTTTCGCGAAAACGCAGAAAACAAGAAAAACAGAGCCCCCAACTCCATGGAAAATGTTGTGATAAACGCAAGAAGAAAACCATAGAAAAAGTAATTCTACGTCACCACGGAAAATTCGTCTTCAAAACACCCGATGACGAGAAAAATTCAAATTACCTGTGCCCTGTGAAGAAAAAATAAGAAGAGAAAAACCTGTAAAATTCTATTTTCCAATTGCAAATGATTGCAAATTAGTTAAGAAAATTTTTGTGTGTACTCGGAAAAAAGTTTACGAGCAAAAAAATAATCCTAGGTGAGAAGAAAAACGAAGTGGAACGTATCCTCCCCCTTGCGAAATTTTCTTTCCACTCCAACATCCCCCCCTTCCTTGCTTCTTCCCTTCGCTGTGCCCTCCCTCCCCCTCCCCCCACACTATTAGTGTGGGTATGTGTGAGTGTATCTGCTTATCCCTAATTAGAAAAGAAAAATAGAAAAAAAAAAATTTCTTTTTAGTGTAATTTTTATTTTTTTCTAATTTGTTGTTATTTTTTGTTGTTTTTTTTTTCGATCTGGTGGTGCGCCGCTGTCCCCCGCTGTTGCTACACGTTTTGTCGTCGATTCGTCGTCGGTATTTTCTTCGTGTGGTGATTCCTATGGCCCGGTGCGGATGAATGAATGTGGTGGCATGCTGCTGGTTGGGTTCGATTCTAAATTTAGGGCAGAAATTGTTGAAATGAAAAAGAGTTCACCAAGTGACATTGCAAAAATGGATTCACTGAAAATTCCAAAAGGTACGTTCTCCTCTTTCCTGCTCGGAGATGTTGAATCATTTATTTTCTCCTTCGTACATAACATATTATCTTTTAGGAGGTTCAAGTAAACCACCGTCTGGTAGTGTCCCAATAACAGTGCGTTTCAATGCTGGCGAAGAGAGTCTCGACGATATATTTCAATCATTTCACAACAGCGCCAGTGGTGGAGGCGGAGGCGGCGGTGGGGATTCCCTATCGAGCAGTCCCCAACAGCAGAATGTAAGTTGAAATTTTGTAAATCACCCAGAATTTGCTCTATATTCTAATTGAATCTCTCTCTCTCTTGGCTCTCTCCCCATGTGTGTGTTATTCCAAACAGCCAGATGAGGTGAATGCAAGGAACAACTTCCTGCAGGGAAACTTCTTCAATCGCAAAAGGTACTTTTATTTTTATTCTTTTTCATTTCTATTACATACATATGTATATAATCAACAAACATTTTTGTATAATTATGCATATCGTTGCTGTTGTTGTTGTTGCTGCGGGGGAGAGTTGTTGGAGCCAAAGGGGCGCATGTCACATTATGTCAAAGTGGAAAAGAAATCCAATCCAATTGGATGGAACAACTCTTTATTTTTTTCGCGCTGGCATTTTTCCTCTCTCATTGCTTTTTTCCGTGTTTCATGTTTCCATCTTAAAATCAAACAAAATATGAATATGTCTTCATGCAAATCGGATACAGAATGAATTGAGGGAGAGAGAGAGTACCCCATGGATGGGGGATGGATGGAGAGAGTAAAACCAAAAGAGCATACTACCCACTTCCGGGTGGTTTATACTTGCGCCTACCATCGAAAACGCAAAAAAACCAAAAAAAAAAAATGGTATGAAACCTCCTCCGCCTTCATGTGAATGTTTTGTGTATACAAGAAGGTAGATGATGATGATGATTTTTTTTCTTTTCAACATCTTCTGGCCATGGTATGCTGAGAGGCGACAACACTCACTTGATGTAATTGCATGTTTGCACTTCATGGAATGCATTTTTGTATTATTTTCTGTATTCATGCCAACATGCTTTGGAGTGTACATCAGCAGCATAGGTATCTATGAATCTTCTTGCACATGCAAAAGGATGTGTACTTTACGAGGAGGTGGTTTAGCTGGAGAGCGAGAGCGCTGCTTTCGATATATAGGTATGATGATTTCAAAATCAACATCTCTTCCCTCTCTCCCCTATTTTCTCCAAGAAAATATTTGCCATCATCATCGATTTATCAGTGGAAAACTGCGTTGACACGCATTCAAATTGTATAAATAGTGCATAAACAGATTGTGACGACCTAATTAAGTAGATTTAATCAGAAAATTATTTTTATTTTCTCTCATTCGCATCGGAAACTATGTATAATGTATCACGATTTTGATGGCAACCGCAATTGATCGGGTAGGACAACTATTTAAGCATGTACTTACCACAGAAATTCAAGGCCGATTGTTGGTGGTGTTTCGCTATTATGATATCATTCTTTTGTGATATGCTTAACGAAGTGCGGATAAAATTATACGACTAAAATAGTGTGGTGAAATAAGTGTCGATGTGTCCACTAGAAAGGGATTTGATATTGGATATTGGTGTTACAAGAATATGTATACCAAGAAGAGGTAGATGGCAATGACAAGTGATGGTATTTTTCTAATCGAAAATGTTGTATTTTTTAACAAAAACACACCTTTTTTCTCAGAATCAAGTACTCTTTTTTGTGATGAAGAGGATCTGCACTTTCTGTTGATTTCATTTGATAGAGGACTTTTTATCCAACAATTTCACATTTACTTTGTTTAGGGACACGTCTCCGTTCAATCGGCGACTGTGCAGATCCAAGCAAAGACGTTATTAGTAAATTTCAGTAAAGTATTGAGACACTTGTTTCTGTTTTACCACTTGCTTGAGGCTTTAAACTTTACTCAATTTTCCATGTAATTTCTAAAGGAGAGGTACGTGGTTATACGTATTAGACACTGGTTGTAAAGGACTCTGGTGATGGTCATGTTTAGTTGCAGGCAATCTGTAATATTTCCAAGTCCGTACTTTCTCAATACATAGGGCTGGTGCTGTGGTTGTTCAAATTCATATGTGATGCGTTTTCATAGACATTATTGCATTACAGCAGCGATATGTTTCCATTTTCTGTGAATCACAGCAGATCTAAACAAAATTATCCCAATTTTGATATAATATGCTCTTTATTGGACTGAGAGTTGCCTCTTAATTCAGTCCTTAGTGTGTCGGATTGCTGAGCAAGGAATTCAATGTCAGAGTCGGGGAAAGCTGTATCACGCTCCATGAACGATTACCTTACCATGGTTGTGAGATTGTCTGGCCTTCAAATATAAATGGTTTCATTATAACGATAAATATATAAGCCTGCTGTGCCAACTATCTATTTAGTAGTTGTTCGTAAAAGGCTAACTAAATCCTCTAATCTTTGCCAATCATCTAGTCAGTTTTCAGTATGAGTATAATGTACGCAATCAATATTTAGATTGTTACGTTCAAGGCCGTCGTACAGATTGAACATACAGCGAGCAGTAGAAGTCTTTCAATACAGCTTCGGTTGCTTTCTAAAAGTAAGCAATACTTGTTTTGCATAGAAATGCAATTCCAAATCTTCGGAACCAGACTGTACAATTGTGTCACACGAAACAAAATCTGTTGTTTTCAGCACCATTTTCTCTATTCGATGGCTAAAGACTCGCTCAAACAGAAAGCGTCTGTTGTCCGCCACAATCAGTGATGTCAAACAGTTCAGCAGTACTTCTGACGAAGATGAGATGCTTCTCATACTTTCGTATGCGTCCGTCGGCTTTCGATTCAACCAATATCGTCCAATTCTATGAATAGCTTTGGGGGCATTCAGTATTATGTACTTTAACATCACTTTTCACTGCAAGTTTCTTAGTTTTTCGTCGACACTCGTTGTGTATATTATTTGGATGTTATAGGCCCCCTGTACCAGGTGATTTTGGATTGTTATTTCGTCATCCTTAGGTCCTTCTGCGTATTGTGATGTCTCCTTTACGACTAATGGAAACTGTATGTAGAATTGGTTAGTTGCGAATTAATTTGTCGGTTTCCCGAACTTAGTGTTTAATTGAACCTATCGCTGTTTAACTTTGTTCATCGGGAATCTCATGCATGATCGTCTAATAAAGGTGCTTCGTAGAGCTTAAAATAGTCGAGTAAGAGACTCCTCTAAACGGCACGAACTATGCTTCCATGGACCGTCGACCAAAATTAGTCATGAACAGCATGGCATTTGGTAGCTGACAACGTGGTAAACCTAAAAGAAAATTGTTGAAGCACGTCCTACGTCTTTTCGAAACATGTCCTAGCAAGGTTTACCAAGTCATCAGATATTTGTTGAACAAAATGTATTCTCTCCTGAAGTTAATCTCTCTCACAGTTTGTGTTTGTTTTCGCTAAAAGTTTAGAATAGCATAGGAGGAGCGGCGCATATCAGACAAGCGCTGCTGACGAATTCAAAGAGAAACCCAGTGATAACCCGGCTCTATCGAAACTCTTCTAACAACCACAACAGCAATTTACTTAAATATTTTTTATATTAACTTATATTTCAAAAGTCCTACCACAAGTATACAATGTATGCTAATTTAACTAACCCGAATCCGCCCAACGGAGACAATTCTCTTCAAGTGTAACATATTTATATATTTTTTGTTGAATTATTAAACAAGTAACTTTTAATACTTTGTTTCTTATTTGTTTAAAAGTCAGTGTGAGAGAAAATTAAAACAAAAAACAAAGTGTGACCGACAGAGATAAAAAGTTTGATTAAATATTTCACCATGCTGCGTGGTGAAGTGTATGTGTTTGCGTTACCTAATTGTTACGCTGGGCAGTCGTACTACAGTTAAAGTAAGTTCATATTTGTTGCTTCATATACTAGCCTATGAAATGATGCTTAAAATTACTCGGTAGTATGGCTTAGTAAAAAGAAAACGTTAAACGTTAAAAAACGAAAAACAATTTTAGTGTCGCGAAAATAAAGTCTTACGTGGTTTATTTCATTACTGTAGGTGTTGTCGTCCATGATATGTGTTGTGTTTCTATTGTTACATACGAACAACAATCATCGGTTGTTGTATTTAGTTGTATTTTTTTTTTTTTTACTTTCCACACCAATATCGTTACACGAACTTTTTTAAATTTGTTTGTTTTCTTCTGTGACAAATGTAACAACAAGTAAAAACTAATTAACTAACAATAGTTTCACCACAATTCACCACTACTACTACTACTACTACTACAACAGAAACCACCTCAACTAATGGAGAGAATAATTAATATTCAACACATCGAGCAAATCACTAGGATGAAAGAGTGTATACTTCTTCTGTTTTTTTTTTGTTTTTATTGTTAAATTGCGAATTAAAAAAACAAAAACAAGTAAAAAATTTATGAATTAACGAACTAAACTAACTGCGATAACGCCCAGTGTAACATATATGTAATGCTGTCCTCTTTTTTTCTATCTCACGATCTAACTTTTAAGACTTTTTTCTTTCTTATTTAAAATGCAAACTTTTGAAACACACTATTAACACAAAACTTATTTAAATGAAAAAGAAAATGTATAAAATATTTCTCTTAAATAAAAATTTTAAACGAAAATAAGAAGAAAAAACAAAAAAAAAATTCTGAAAACCTCCACCGTTGCATATTTGTGACGCTGGGCGGAAGCGGGTTAAATTTAAAAAAAATTACAAATTACTGAAACCGAAAGCTTAATGGAAGTGAAAATATGTTTGTAGTTGTAAGGTTAACGAATTGTCGTATCTTTTCAAGCGGAGGGAGCGGGGCTGTAACTACTTACTTAAGTTCTGTATCCCCTTGTGGGTCCTAGGGCCTCGACCATGCCAACGCGCCTTCGTGTGCGATTTCTGGAAATACTATGTCTCAGTTCTCCCCAACTCTTTCCAGGTGCCGTGCTTCCTTCTCAACTGTTCTGCGCCACGTACTCCTAGGACCGCCGCGTATCCTGCCATCTTACTCAGAAGCGGGTTCCATTGCATCGCGTGGTCACCCTTTCGGAGAGTATGTCCAATCCACTGCCACTTTCGTCGTCGTATTGATAGAGTTGTTCGTTAGAGGTACGGTTTGGCCAGAAAATCCTAAAGATATATCGTAGGCACCTATTGAGAATGTTTGCAGTTTCCTCGTGATAGTGGCAGTCAACTTCCAGGTACCACACCCATATAGAAGCACGGATTCAACGTTGGAACAGTCGCAGCTTGGTGGTTAAGCTAATCGCTAATAGCATCCCTATTTGCCTATTCGTCTGGCTACATCCAGTTCCGTTCCGCCATCGGTTGAGACAATACTCCCAAGGTATTGGAAACTCTCTACTCTCTCAACTGTTTGTCCAGCAATGCAATATGAGATATTCAACACATTGCTCGATAATGATGTGGTCGATACAGGAAGATCCAGAGCGGAAACCTGCTTGTTCGGAGTCAAGTATGTCTTCAAGGTGTACTTTGATTCGCTCCAGGATGATTCTATCAATTATTTTGATGTTTCTAGCAATACTTATTTGATATTTCTTTATGCCTTGTCGTGCGCTTACGGCATTCAGATTTTATAACTAAATATCTCTTCCTTCTGTATGATCTCTGTTTCCTTTTATTGCCATAGGCAAAGAGCAAACTTGTTTACGTGCTTCCAGGTGTTGTCCTAATGTATATTCAGCATTTTCTTCCTGCAATGAACGAATCATTTTATTGATCCTCGGTAATCACAGTGTGATTGCTTGTTACCCGGAGTGTGCAAGTTCAAGTCTGGGCACGGAACAGCCACCAAATCATGTGAGAGAAACGAACCAGAGGATTTGCCTGGACTTGCAATGGACTGAATCTGAGTTCTAGGAACTGGATTTCCTTTTATGTTTCAACGATGGGTCGCGCAACCCATTGGACAAATATTCAAATGACTCTTATCTTGAGAGGAAAATGTCTCAAAATAGAGTTATCCATTGAAATGATTGCTTCAATACCTGCAACGAAGGCTTGAAGCGAATTTTTGTACTCAGTCCATGGTAGTCATTTAGATTTCGCAATGAAATACATAATTTTCTACCAGTTTAAGCTCTAAAAACCTTTTCAGTGGACAACATTTTGAATGCGAAGAGCTCTTGAAAGACAGAGAGAGCTTCTCGAATTCCATCCTTGTCGAATCTTATGTTTACGAAAAATGGTGTCTTACACTAGAACCCTTGAACAGACTTTCACTTTTCGACGCTGCATAGTGCATACGGTATATAAAAATCTTTCGCTTATTGCGAATTTAAACTCCAAACTTTTCGGTATCAAATGACCACAGGACCGTTTCACAGAAAGTGCAGAGCTCCGATACACCACGTCTCATGTTTGTTTAGTAGTTGACATCGAGTATTCGACCTCCGCCATGAAGAATATACAGCACTGCTTTAAGAACCGTCTATTCGGGCTTCCGTAGCTGGTATAGGGTGTTTGTAGTTCTATCTAAGAATCAGTCACAATTTCCATGTCCATGCTTCTGTATATCAAGAAATATTTTTAGCCAGGAATACTACGCATTCTCAGGACACTTTCTACTTCTTTGTTTGGTAGTCCCTCTGCAATCATGCGCTTGGTGTATATTCTCAACTCCGTGATTCATATAACATAATATGTTATCGCTTCTCCAACTCAATCGTACGATTCTAGATTCCTCGTTAAACAGTTGCCTGCCACGTTTCCCTTGAAAAACCCACTCTTCTGTCTAATTGGGTAAAAGAATTTCATTGCATAGACTATGTTGCACCCCAAGGTGTAAACATTCCCAAAACCATTTGGTTTGAGACCCGATTTGGCAAAAAAAAATCCAAAGGATGATGCGTGCCTTCATTCTATTTACGAATGGCAGTGGAAAGTCATTGCAAGGAAACTCCAGGTGATTTGGTTGTAATCCAGTCAAGAATTTCATATTTAATATCCTATGAGGAGTCCAAGAGTTAAGCTCAAGCTTAGTTAAGTTTTCGAAGTCCATTTCTTTTTGATTCATTGTGATTGTACGAGTCGTCCAAGTCCTTTTACTGGACACGATAAGGGGGCTAAGAATATTCTCATAATGTGAAGACTTTGCGCAAATGGTAGGCCTTATGTGAACTTGTCATGGAACTTTTTCTCACCACTTTAGGAGTAGATTTCTCATTGTCAAACTGTATATCGTATACCCAAGGCAAACAAGTTGGCTACAAACATAATTTCATGAAACAAAGCTTTCGTTTAAAGTAAACAAAAATAAAAAAATAAATCAAAACTTTACTAATGTTCAACTTGATATGATTATTATTTCTTCTTACAATAAATAAACACTTCTTTGATCCTAGTGCAATGCCACCATCACAACAGCAAGGATCTTCACAGCCGCCATCGGCGAAGCAACAGCAATTATCACCGAATCATCCATGCCCACCAGAAAACTCCCCATTCAATGGATCTCAGCCAGGCATATCGAGCAGCATTTCACCTAATAAATATCGTCGCAGTATCTCGTTTCCTGGCAAAGGATCATCGCCTACACCGGGCTATTCACTTGATGTCGTACCACCCGGGTTAGTGGGCAATGGTGCTGGTGGCGGCGGTGGCGGTGGTGGAGGTGGTGGTGAAAATGCATACCTTGGCTATCAGGATCGCTGTTCGATCGGCAATGGTTTAGATATGCGACCAATCGAACACTGTCTTAACGATATAATGAGAAATATGGCTGTGGCGGCTGGTGGTAGTGGTGGCAACGTTGGTCCAGGTGGCGATGCTGGATCTGTTGCTGATCGATTACGTGGCAAAACGTTGAGCGTAACAAGTGATCATCTATCTGATGAGGCTGGCAACTTTATTGACGGTGGCGGTAGTTTAAAACTAAATTCACCCTCAAGATCATCACCCCATTCCCAAGGTTCGGAAGTGACTGCCCGGTACTCACGGAAGGTCTTTGTCGGTGGCTTGCCACCGGACATCGATGAGGATGAAATCACTACATCGTTTCGACGATTTGGTCCGTTGGTTGTCGATTGGCCGCATAAGGCTGAATCGAAATCATATTTTCCACCAAAGGGATATGCCTTCCTGTTGTTCCAGGATGAAAACAGTGTGCAACAGTTGATCGAATCGTGCATAACGGATGATGAAAAGTTATATTTATGCGTTTCTTCGCCCACAATAAAGGATAAAGCAGTGCAAATACGCCCATGGCGTTTGGCCGATGCAGATTACGTTCTGGATGCGACAATGTCATTGGATCCCCGAAAAACAGTGTTTGTTGGAGGTGTGCCACGCCCTCTGAAAGCATACGAACTAGCTATGATTATGGATCGCCTCTACGGTGGTGTGTGTTACGCTGGAATAGATACCGACCCTGAGCTGAAGTATCCCAAAGGCGCTGGACGCGTGGCATTTGCCAATCAACAGAGTTACATTGCAGCGATATCGGCCCGATTTGTACAACTACAACACGGCGACATTGATAAACGTGTAGAAGTGAAACCATACGTGCTGGACGATCAAATGTGTGACGAGTGCGAGGGCCAGCGTTGCGGCGGAAAATTCGCGCCATTCTTTTGCGCCAATGTCACTTGCCTTCAATACTATTGTGAGCAGTGTTGGGGCGCCATTCACTCACGTCCGGGACGTGAATATCATAAACCTCTAGTCAAGGAAGGCGCCGACAGGCCCCGAGCAGTGCCCTTTCGCTGGTGTTAACGCTAGCTCCCCCCGAGAGCCAGATATACATAGGGAGAGAAAGAAAAATCGAAACAAAACATTTTTTTTAGCTTAATATCCGCTCTTCTTCTCATCATGATAATAATTCAAACAAATATATTTAACAAATATATCTACAAACAGAAAACAATACCAAATACATGAGTAACCAATACCAACCAACAAACGAATTATGTAACAGCGCAATAACCATTTAAATTAATTAAAACAAAACCAAAATAGTCATACATATAGCAAAGCCACACCAAACTTAATCAAATTCCAAAAGAAAAAAATAGAAAAACCAACAGAAAAAATGCAAAAACATTTTTTTAACAAAAAATTTTAATATAGAAACAAAAATCTCTTAGAACCATAGTAGATATATAGAAGGAAAAAAAAAACAAAAACAAAGAAAGTCATATAAGCAGCAATTATTACATTTACAAGCGAATATGCTAAACAAAAGCAAAACAGCGGAAAGTTGTATATGTATCTATCTGCGCGCGCAATTGAACGAGTTTGTGGATTGTGAGAAGTTATTGGTTTATTTTTTTCTTTAATTATTTACACACCACACCACACCACACACACACCCACATAAAAGACCTTAGAATAGTTTTTGTTTTATAAATATATATACAAATGTAATGTAACACGTGCAATACACACTAATAAAATCCGTGGAGAAGAAAGACAAATACACACAGAGAGAGAGAGAGAGAAAGAGAAGAGAAGAAAATAAATCCTCGCAAGTAAATTGTGGAACATATTGTAGTAGCGGTTCCACTGTCGTCGTCGTCTATAGGATGGTTTAGAGCGGACGCGCTTAAGCCTCGTTTTTAGTATTTAATTCAGCAATAGAGAACTACACACACACTAGCTTATATCGCTGAGCCAAAGAACTTGAATTAACAATGTGCAATCTTGTCAGTTTTTATTTTTTTTTTTTTTGTTTTTTTAAATATTTGTTATTAAATAATTTAATTATTTAACTTGTATGCTGTTTTTTTATTTTTTTGTTTTTTAGTTCAATTTTTGCAATTGGTGCTAGAAGTTTGTTTATAGATTTAGTTTTTAACTTAATTTTTTTCATTTTCTTAGTTCACATATCTCACAATCTATCTCTCTCACTCAAAACATTAAAAAAAAAAAAAAAAAAATGTTTGCTGGAAAACTTTATTATTTTATGACGTTTTTTTTTTTTACTTATATAAAATTAAATGAATTAAAGAAATAATTTTAATAGCCCTAATTACCTACTGCTTGTGTTCAGTATTAGCTAATTATTGTTCTCCTAATTATTTAAACAAAACACATAAGATACTAAATCTTATACAAATTGAAGCAAGAAAAAAAATTAATATAATTTTTTACATTGTTTATTATTATTTTTTCTATATATATATATATATAAATATATATATATGTATGTATATGTATGTAAACTTTACAAAAAAAAAACAAAAAAACAAAAAACACTAGAAAACTTTTTTATATATATAGACATTTTGTATTGATTTTTAAAAAATTAAACGCAAAAGAAAAATAACTAATAAAAATAATATGTCGTCATAAAAAAACAAAAATATTATTTAAAATTAATGTATGTGCAATAATAAAACAAAAAACAAAAAAACAATTCAAGATAATATCGCGTTTTTTTCACCTGTCAACAATTTAAACAAAAACATAAGTAATTTTACTTGTTTTTCTTTTTATATATATATATTAAAAATATAAAGAATATTATATTAAAAACAAAACAAACTGTAGTTATACTAATGAAATTAAATTAGAAAAAATTTTGTAATTTGTATTAAAAAAAAAAAAAAAAAGAAGAAACAAACAAAAAAACCATGCAAACAATAATGATCAAGAAATTGAAATAAGATTTTGTTTTCTTGTAAAACTTATTTAGTTTAATCGTTTTTATTTTATTTTTTTATTATGTTATACATATGTACGCGTAACTTATAGGTATTTTGTAGAAAATGTTTTTTTTATTTTTATTTGTTTTTTTTTAAAAGGAAATCTTAAAGAAAAATTGAAGAACCCCGCCCCTTAATGTGAGGTTGTGTCAAAAAAAAAAATAACAATAAATTTATTAATATATCGTGCAATGCTTTTTGATAAAAAAAGAGAAACAAAATAAAATTAATTTGATAAAACTGAAAAATTATGCATATTATAATTTAAATAAAAAAAAACCCGAAAGAAAATTGTAAATATTTATTTTCATTTTGTTTTTCGTATGATTTTTAGTAGAAGCGGATTAAGTTTTTGAAAAAAAAGTATGAAAGCTCTCGCAGGTCATTCTGTGTTAATCTGCTTCATCAGATACATACACTTGTGGTCATATAATTAAGCCACTAAAATGAAGCCAATCATTTAGTTCAAAATCAAAAAACTTATTCACGTAACGAAGTTAATTTTTTATAGGAAAATATATATTTTATATTAGAAATTCATGTATCATCTTATTTTTCACAAAAACTAAGTAAACACTTAGTTTTAGCAAATATTTGTTTAAATTGCATAAGGCCAAGTGGACATATAATTAAGCCATTTGCGATCAAGATCATTTATACTTGATTTACTTTATTTTGGAATACGTTTTACCTTTTGTACAGTTAGTTCGGCACATCTATTGCTCGAAGCCTTATTCATGTGTTTTCTAGCCGCAACCGCCCTTTTTATAATGCCGCATCGATTCTCTATGGGGTTCAAATCGGGGTTTTGAGAAGGCCACTCTAGGACTTGGATAGAGTTCGAGTCCAACCAGGACTTCACGACCCGAGAACAATGCTTCGGGTCGTTATCCTGTTGAAATATCCAGGCTAAGGGCAAATTATCGGCGTAATCGCTATTCAAATGGCTGTCGAGAATGTCCCTATAAATTTCACACGAATTTTTCCTTTTATCCCAATCCAGATGAGGTGAAACACATCCAAACCATCACTGATGAACCACCATGTTTAACCGTTTTATTTGTGTATTTTAGGTCCAATTCTTTTAATGGAGCACGCCTGACGTATGGTCGTCCGTCATTCCCAAAAACGTTGAACTTGGAGTTATCGCTCCTGACGACCAAATTCCAGAAATTTTTGATTTTATGGAGATGTTCCCTCGCGAACTGTAGTCTTCGAGCAATATTTTTTCGCAACACGTTCGGTTTACTTCTCGCGATTCGTTCATTCAATTTTTTTTCTTGAAGTCGTCTCCGTATGGTTCTTGCCGATATTTTCACCTCACAGTCCGTTGTTTCCATTGGGGCTCTTAATTGCACAGATGTTAAAAAGGGATCCGCTTTGGACCGCCTGATGAGTTGCCTGTCTTCAGCTGGAGTGGTTTTACGCGGCTTTTTTTCTGCACCGATCCTCAAAAAGTTGGTTTTTTATAAAACTGAATTGCGATCCCTACTTTACGTCGCGAAAAACCTAAAGTTTTTATTACTTTCGTAACACTTTCTTGCTTTTGGAAGCATTCCCAGATGATCTTTCTTTCTGATAGTGTAGAAGTTTTATCTTTTCCCATTTCTGTTAAGATATTAACTTGTTCACTCCAAATAAGTAAACAAATGATTGAAATGCATTTTGATAAAAAGTCGCCTACGAATATATTAAATTTACCTGTTTTAAATGAAATGGCTTAATTATGTGACCACTAGCACTAGGACTAAGAAATGACGGCGTGCTGTTTAAAAACAAAATATATTTAATCTTCAATTGACATGTGGTTTTCATACAGAGATAATGTAAGTTAGTAACTATTAAAGAAAGTACACAAAGTGGTACAGGAAAATATTATTTGAAATAATTGGGTGTATTTGCTTTGTGGCTTAATTATATGACCACAAGTGTACATGAAATGTGCTTTTGAAACATGTTACCGAAAATTTTGTTTGAAAATATTGAAATCATTACACGAAAATCATGGCTTATCCATTTTCAAGCACTAATATCTCGAAAAAGAAGAAACATTTCTAAAATCTGCTCGACCATATGCAGATAAAACTCTATTCTTTATTATGTGATACCAACTATTTAAATCGGTTCAGAATTCAACGTAAAAAATACACAAGTTTTGACAAGCAAAGTTTAAACTTTACAAAACTAAAGAAATTAAGAAAAATTTAGTGAAATGTATAACCTCCTCTCGGTATTGAATCCACTAGATCAGTGCAAACGAATTTCCTGCACTAAAATTCGTAGCATAGGGAAGTTTTTTGCTCTCTCGTGAGATGGACGCTTCCATCTGTCCATAGAACGCTTGTCCAGAACTCCTTTGGCTTGTGCAGAGATGTTCCTTT
This sequence comes from Xylota segnis, assembly GCA_963583995.1. Lineage (NCBI taxonomy): Eukaryota > Metazoa > Arthropoda > Insecta > Diptera > Syrphidae > Xylota > Xylota segnis. The sequence goes on along the minus strand of OY757238.1, from coordinate 58,138,731 downwards.
GCGAAGGCCAGTCTTTTAAGTTTGCTTGCCTGTGATATGTACGGCACGTCCTTAACTTTTATTGTCTTAAAATTTCCTTCCTTTAAACGTCGTCGGGCAGTGCGCACACTGATCTGATTCTTGGCAAAGATAGGTTCAATAGTCACAAAACGGTTTCGTCAAAATACTTATGCCGACTAGTGTACAGGTGAATGAAACCAAAATTAGACATTTTATGTTTTTGTTTTTTAAACGTAAGGAGCCCCTCGAAAGAAAGTTGAAATTGTTGAATTGTTGAAAGGTATAAAACAGCTAATTCTAACTCAAGTTAGCAGAAAGCGCTGTAATTGTTATTATTCCCCAGCTGGGTGCCGTTGAAACATCCTTGTATACAGAGATCGATAGCAATTCTCTAAACTGGGTTACAAAGCTGCCATTTAAATGGTGCTTGTCTGATCGCAATTTGAGGTGTGCCGAGCTTCGTCTCATTTGAATGACAGAAAAAAAATGCCCATGTGATAGCTCCGCAAGCAAGTTCATATACCGAGAACCCAATTGGTTTTAAAAATTGTATAAACAAAGTGATTTTTAATATAATTTTAGCACATCTGGCAAGGGTATGTCGGACCCATAGTTTTGTGATCAGGAACGTTCTTTCATTTAATACTACATTCAAGTGGTTATACCAAAAACCCAGGCGTCTTATTTTGTATTCCTTTCGGAATCGGATTGCTTCGTTTGCACTTGTGCGCGCGACCTAAGTGATTTTCCTCTAACGCATGTACCTCCGGGTTGGAGCTGAGGTAGCCATCGTAGGCAACGGATCAGCTCGATGTCGCTGTACAGCTCGTAGAGCCCGCCAGCGCATACGAGAGCAAAAACCATTGAAGAATTCTGCGTTCAAAGCCCGCAACCTTCTGCGCCATAAAGCAGAACTGGGATGATGAATAGTCTCCTTTGTGTTTCTTGACAAGGACTTAGTATTCAATTACCAAAGAACCAGCGATCGGTTGGATTAACTCTTTGTTTCATCTCTGAAGTTATGTTATTGTCACAGTTTTTAGCGGAGGTGAGGTAAACGAGGTCCCTAACTCCCTCCTTTAATAGGTTGGAAACCTATATGCTATCAAAAAGGCAGAATACGTGAATAAAGTAATTGCAAATTATTGTTCCTAAGCATCGGAAATAATATATAGCAGTTCTTTGCTTTAACCTGGTTTGTTCTTGCTTTGCTGTGTAAAGTTTGCATTTCCGAATGGTGGAACTTAGAGGATGTGCGTCTCCTCACTGTACTCTAAAGTTGTCCCAATCACCAAACTCCCTCCACTGAAATTTCTGTTCATTCTCACTTCAGTCATTCCATCGAGTTCATCTAAATTAAATTGTGCATCTCTACCACAGAAGTAAAACCCAAAACAAAAAGACTTCCACGCAAGATTAAACCTAAAGTAAAAGGACTTATGTAAAATTTCACTTTGTAAACGTAATAGAGAGTAGGGCCCCAGGGTCCCAACGGCTGAGGAGTCTGCTAATACATTGTCAAGCTGCTCCTGGCATCCGTATGTCGTCTTTTATGTCGTCTCGACTCGGAAGATTCGCTTCGCTGCAGCAAAAGTTTGTTTGTCGATGACGAACTTTCAGTTTTATTCTTCTTGACCTTGAGACCAATAGTCATCGTTTCAATTGTAATGCTCTATACAATGGCTATCATACGCGATAAATGAAATTTATTCGTCCACTTTGACCCGTACTGATGGATATGGCTTAGAATTGGGGTACGCTGGTGAGAATCTTATACGCCACATTGAGCAGCTAGATGTATGCCTCAATAGTTGGTGCGAGGTTTAGATTTGCCTCTTTTGCAGATGAGGTATATAGAACTGACAATCCAGTCTAATAATCTTGGAATGTACAACATCAATTTAACGCCTCCATCGTTAAACTAGTCTCCTCTAAAATGAAAGCAAAAACTTCTTCACCGAATGGCTGCGAGATCTCGTTTTTTGGCCTCACTTTCTGTATGCCCTTTGACTAGTCTCATCCACTATTTCAAAGAACTTGTGTTCCTTTTCTTAAGCTGGGATGCTGCGTAGACATTTTTCTTTCTTCGTAGACCTTTCTTTTCCTCTATATTTCTACTACCTTTATCCGATCCGTTGCTTCGTCATGTAGTTTTCAAAACCCCCATCTGAAATTAAGAAGGATTCCTGTCAATGGATGTGGCTTAAATAACAAAAACCTCAATATAGGCAGCATTTTTTTCTTATTTATGTTTCCCTTCATACTGAGTATTACGGGCTGTTTAAGTAAACCAAGCTCCTAAGAGAATAGTTCACAAATATAGACTGATGTCCACCTCGGCGTAATCATTTTCATCTGTCCCTCCCTTCTTCGGACTCTTCGAGTAGATGAAAGCAAGATTTGTAAGTCCGACTCCATCCAACTACCGGTGCATTGCTTATGTCCCCCATCTCTCCGAGATCAGGGATACTCTGATTAAACGTCACAAAAACTCCCCAATGACCGGTAGTCCCTCAACAACGACAATTGAAGTTGCAATTCTAGAAAACTGATTGCGACTCGAACACGCCCAAGACTTGGGCAAAAGACTCGGCGTTATCGTTCTTCATCGGTCCTTCCCCTCTTCGGACTCTTCGAGTAGATGAAAAGAAAGATTTGTAAGTCCGACACCCTCCAACTACCGGTGCATTGCATCTTTCCAAAATCAGGGGATCACTGATTTTAACATAAAAACTCCTCAATGACCGGTAGTGTAGCTTTCATGTCAGAAGTTCCATTGGTGATTTGATGGCATATCTCACCGAAAAGTGGAACCTCTTTCTACTTTATCCTAGCAAGTCTAGGAGTGTTGCATGTTGATATTTGGCAGCGTTTGCCACATATCCAAGTATTGTTGGATGATTTCAAGTCCACAATACAAACTCTGGTACCTTATGATTCCTCGTGGTCTCTTACACATTTTTTTTTGCATTCTTGCTCTTTAGCAGTGAATTTCCGATCTTGGCAGCATTACGAAACGGGGTGAAACTCCATCCAAACCCCTCTGTCATGATCACTGATTGGCACTTGATCGCTAAGAATACTGGACAATGTCTGGGACTTCTTAGACGACGCAAGACGCCTCAACCTCGAGCTTAACGCTCATTTGGTATGCATGTACATATATATTTACACATTTGTATAGTATAATATTTGATCTAGAATAAGTTATATGTGTCAACTTAAAAACATAATTCATTTAAGGAAAATTGGACAAAACATAATTCATTTAAGGAAAATTGGACATTTTACACATCTCTTAGAACGTAATTTATACTCATTGTTGGACCCTAGTAATCCCCTATTACCTCACCCGAAGACACGATTCTTGGAATCACCGTATCATGATTACCAGGACGACCACTTACTAAAAGAAAGAAAACCTTTTATTACAAATGCAGCCTTATCAACTTAGTAAAGAGTTCTTAATTTAGGATGTATCACCCATATTCAGTTTCCAGTTGTACTGCCGATAACTGATATGTAATGGCTCTGGTGGAGTTGTTGCGCTAGATTTTCCCAAATAAACGATGAATTTGGTTATAAGACTGCTGCGTCGATGATATGGTGCAGGATGGTTGGAGGCGACGTTATATGTTGTTCTCCTCTGTCATGTATCGGATTCATTGAATTTTTTTTTTATCAATTTCGATCACTGGCATCTGAACCTATAAAGTCTTAACCATGTTGGTCGGTTAATTTCGTATTGATCTGGTTCGGTCTTGGGTTTGCCGTATGTTTCAAAAGTAATACTTTTGTGGAGAAACCTACGCATTCCCTTTTCGACTAGAGACTCATTGGTCTGGTTGAAGGAACAGCATTAGTGTTTCTTTAACATCATGAGCACCCTGCACTGAAATGTGTTGATGCCTGTTGATGATCTTCAGCTAGATCACTCGTCGAGTCTCAGTTTAGATTCGGATGTCACTGATGCTGGGAGATGATATGTTTTGTTGTGCGCGCATTCTCTGTAGTCCCATCATCGTCTTCTTTGGATAGACCATCATCCGATTTTGTGGAAAATCAACAGGTCTACCAGCTAATTCGTCATTAGAATCCTCTACGTCCTTACAGTATTTACCATCATCGTTCTGTACACTACTCTCCAACGTCCGTATTAGTCCGTTCTTTTGTTAGCACTTCCACTTCATCGTCATTCTCTTCCAAAAACAACAACATTTTTGAAGACGGGAATGGATCAAATATTTGTAGACGTTGCTGTAGTGTGATTCTAAGAGTGATTCAACCATTAACACCCTTTTTTGGCGTTTTACTGGTAGTTCTGCTTCAAATGTTGTTTATAACTCTTCCAAAGCCATTTGGCTTTTTTTTTTTCATAACTTTGGCTTTGTGTTCGGCTAAAGCCTCTTCTTCAGCAAATGTTTGTTCAACATCAACATATCAGCTGAAGACGATAGCTTTTGCTGACAATCCTGAAGGTATGAATGCCCATCGTGGTTGTTGACCACATTTCTTTTGCGACTGGTCGTTGCTTGTCTATCCGATTTTGCTTTGTCCCCTGTGTGAAAGGAATGCGACCCCAGTTATAGCATTCTTTATCCTTTGTTTCTCCAGTTTATATGTAGTGTGTATAGTTTTTATATCAAATACGCCTGACTGATCAGATTATTTTGATTTTTGCATTTCAAAGTGTAAGCCATTTGCACTCTCTTCGCTTTAATCCAGGCTTAAGGAATAGCCCTTTTCGAAGATGAGCTTAACTGGGAATTTTTAACAACTTTTGGTGAAGAAGGATCTTAACCAGTAAGAAACAGTACCTTCCTGACTCTACATATTCCCTGGCCTTTCTATTTGCACTGGGAACGGGTTTGTAAAGTTTATTGCTTTGTGGTGATATCAGCAACAATCAGGAGTAGACGCTGTAGAGCTTGTCACATTGAAAATATTTGCAACAACCGACAATGTCTGTTGCTGATTGTTCCTGTTTCGAATCTTCACAGTGCAAGAAGGCTATCTGTAGAGTCTGTTCGTGTATGTAACTCGTTAAGATCCTCTTTGACTACGCAGTCGCTTTAGTAGGTTGGGTCAACTTCTGAGTTAAGCTTTTCTTCGGAAAAACCCTCCTGTCTTCCAGGTGGGTGTATTCCTCGAGTCTGGCCTAAAACTAAGTTGAAGTGTACATGTTTCTAAGATCAACATGGATTGCCTTTTTGTTTTTTTTTTCAATTAATTATCAAATTTTTGCGACACAACCATAAGCATAGTTTTTAAGTTAAAAATTCGATTCGATTGGATTTTGTTACTGTCTTGTAGATATCAATTTTCTATTTATTTCTGTTAATAAAGCAAGAAAAACTATTATTTCTTTTAGTTTTCAAACAGAATTTTGTTTTTTTTTTTCAATTTATATTCAACGATATTAATCCTTTCAAGACGGGTGGAGGATCTTATTCACCTCCACATGCCAGTTCTCAAGGTCAGGCAAATAAATTTTACAAATTATTATTATTACAAGTAAAATACCCGACCCATTCAAACGCAAGTTCTGTTTCAGTAAAAAGGAATACAAAACAAAACAGGAACGGCTACCGTCCAGAAAGGGTTAAAATGAAATGAAAGTAAGCAAAACACACACACAAAAGAAAACAAAAAGAATAATACATATAATTAATTGACTTTAGTGGAATACTTGCCTTAATAGTCTATTTATATAAAATATATTAAATAAAGAAATAAATTAAAAGGAAAACAAAATGAATTACATTTAAATCGTAGCAGAAAATACATAACAATTAGCTCACCTAGCCAATATCCTCCCTCTCTTAAATAAATTCAAATAAATAAATAACAACAACAAAAAAAAACCTTCCTCCCCACAAAAACTAAATAAAAATAAATGCAAATTTCCAATTGGAATCAAATATTATCGTATTTTTCTATTTTCTACTCAATTACCGAATTTCGTTTGTTTCTTGTTGGTTTTTTTTTTTTTTAAATTAAAATTCATTTGGTTTTGGTTAGTTTTGTTTTAAGAAATTTTTAAATGTACGCATTTGTTTATTTGCGTCATTATTAGCGACTGTTAGTGTACAAATTTTTTAAATAAAAATAAAAAAAAAACGAAAAAATTAAATTTAAAACCAAAAAAACAAAACAAAAACAAAATAAAAATAAAAATAAATAAACAAAACCATTAATGTAGGTAGTGTTCTTTTTTAAAGTAATTTTTATTAGTCAAATTGATATAAAAACAAAAAGAAAAAAAAACAAACAAAACAAAACAAAACGAATAAATTAAATGAAAACCAAAATTAAAAGGAAGGAGAGGTCGCGCGCCGTGGGTAAAACAAAACACAAAAAAAAAAAGAAACTCAACTTTGTAACTTTTATTCGAATTGAGTGCGTGTTTAAGCAAACATTTTAAATATTTTTGAGCTGAATTTTTACCACGTAAAGGAACATTTTTATTTTTTTCGTTTGTTTGTTGTATTTTTTATCAAATAAAATCTAAGTAAACTATTTATAAAAAAAAGTAAAAATAAATGTAATTAAAATGCGTCTGGTGCTATGAACGTTTTCAATCTACATACATATTTGTCGCTCTAATGACGCAATCGCGAGAAAGGAAATTCAAAAAGACAATGATCTCCTTAAACATACATAAAATATAAGGTTTTTTTCTAGTGAAAAATTTATAAAGAAAATCCAGTAAACCAGCGCTTAATTAACTAACAAAATCATACCAACTTAGAGTTAGTACCTCGTTTTTTTTTTGTTTTTTAGTTTATTCTTAGAAAATAAACGACATAATAATAATGAAAACCCTATCGTTAGCCTCTCCCGGTCTTGAGATACCTCTTCCTATAATCTCCTTTTTTTTAGCAAAATATTTAATAGTAAAATATTTTAATATTTTATACGATATATATTATTAAATAAAAAGTAATTTTTAATGATTCTTATTTTTTTATTCTCAACAATAAGCAAATAATGTTAAACATTTTTTGTTTTTCTGTTTATTTATTAGTTCTTGTTTTTTTTTTTATATACTTATGTATTGTTTGTTTTAATTACGAAATAGTTTGTAGATTAAAAGATAAATATAAATTCTTGTAGAGGAAAAGTAAGCCGATTCCTCAATAGAAATTCTGTTAAATTAAACTTAAAAAAAAAAGGAAAAGAAATAAATAAACAAAAAAAGGAAACAAAATATGTTTTTCAATTAAGAAAATGACATACTTAAGTGGATATATGAAAAAGAAAAAGAAAAAATAAAACGCAAAAATTAAACTTTGTAACATTTACTTATACCAAAAACAAAAAACAAAAAAAAAAGAATTAAAAAAATATCTTAAACTTAAATAAATTTTTTTCTGAAATAACTTTACATAGAGTAATTGTTTTATTTGAACTAACATTTCCCGGAGCCTTGGTATCCTGCCATGTCGTGGAAGTATGTATGTTGGAACCATCTACTGTTCCTCGGCGTTTTAGTTATGTTCGAGGTGCAAGTATGTGACCTTATCACTGCGGCCAGAGACAGATCTAAAGAGCTCACGCATGATTCTCGAATTAGCGATAAATCAAGATGCGTTCCTGACTCGTGTACAAGTACACAAATGTCTTCTCCTGATTCTTTGTCTCTGTGTAGTAAGAAGTCCTGAAAGTATTTGAATTTGACTCCTGGTTAGTTGATTCTATCTTGTAGAGGAGATACTTGACAGGACCGTTGCCTTCCATTTTCGCCCAGCAATGGTGAGCTTTGTCTTTCAGTCAGTTTTTAGGTAGGCATGCAGGTTCAAGGAGTACAGTTTCACTCCGATCTCGACAGATCCATTGTGTTCCCCGGTGTGAGATACCTGAAAGCCCTCAGGAGCGGGCTGTTGTTTTAGTTAGTTCGTTGAAGTCGTTGAAAGATACTTTCCCGAGGGTTAGATATCTGGTTCTGCTGCAATTGAGTATTCGCAGAGGAAGTGCATAGTTCAGTGCTGCTGATTCCCATTATTCTGAGGTTGGCCGCCATTGGATTGTGGCCTGTATGTTAGGACATCAATAAGAGGGGTCAGATGTGGTCTATTGAATGATAGGACTTCTCTGGTCTTTCATCGTGTATTGGACCCAAAGCAACCTCTAAACACGGCACGAAGAGTGTGCACTCCGCCTAACATTGATCATGTTGTATAAATCCGAGGAGATTTTCGAAGTGATGGGCGGTTGGACGGAGTGATCCATTATGAATCATCGGTCCTCTGATTTCCATGGACGCGGATATATCCCAAAATCGAACATAGCGTTATGCTGTGCCTAGAGCTAAACGATTTGAGTTCCTCTTTATATCTTTTGACCAATTTTGAGTTGGTTGTGACGGAAGTGTCTATATGTTTGTTATTGTTCAGAGTGGATAAACATTTAGGCTCGGTAATACCATATATTTTCGCTTGGAACACAGTCGAGTGGTTGGGGAACTTTATTTTATGGACCAATTTGTAGCTACTCTGGAAGATGGATATACAAACAGTATTGATGCCCCCAACATTTGTCCAGTTCTCTACTTCAGGAGGAACATTTTGAGTCGAGGGTGGTGTTGACGTCTGAATAAGAGTGAGGTAATCGAAGGACATATTCAAGTTAGACCACATTCTGACGAGGCTGCGTTTGATGAGAAGGGCTCTATTTCTTTTGACCAGAGCACGATCATGGTTTGAAGGGCAGCATTGGGTGTTGTCCTGATTGCAATAGTAGTCCCTATACACGTCAGACATTAGAATCTTTTAAGAGACACTTTCCCTAGAACGTTTTCCCAACAAATTTTGTTGAAAGCAAATAGGAACTGCTTATCCTTCTTCATGAACCTTTTAAAGTTTTCAGGACTCTTGACCTGTTAGCTGTGTACATACAGATGTATTTATGTAAAGAATTTATATTCAATTTCCATCAACTACGTGCACATGTACGTATATACCCTGGTTTAATCAGATCCTACTCAAGGTGACCGAGATATCAGCAATTTGTATACTCAGCGCTTCGTCATAGGCATTAAATTGGTGCACACAAACGTTTGTGGGGATACCCCGCACCAGCGTGTATTGATAAAGTCTAACCATTTATTTTCGTTTATTGCGTGTTCCCCTGACTTTATAGCAACCTATCGACTACAATAAAGCCCCCTTATCTCAATGTCCCAACTTGTGTTCTCCCAAATATGACTAACGCCAAAACAAACTGGGTACATTGTGTCGTTTGTCGTTGTTCTTTGAATAATCATTTTCACGCTCTAACTTAGTTCTTTCCGCATACTTTATAGAGCTGGTAGCATAGAAGGGCCTTCACCAACAAGTTCCACAGTGGCTCCAATAAGTGCACTATCGACCAGCGAGTCAAATTCAGTTGGGACATGGAAGCTAATCAAGGGAAAAGTATCCCAAGCTATGGAGGACATCAAATCATCGAAGACAACCAACCCGTCAGCGGTCAAGGGTGAGTACTGTAATTTATGTAGGTTCTGTGTGTACTGAAATTGTGTCTTTATTAGGAGATGACCCCGATTCCGATCAAGAAAATGCCACAATAAACAGTTCAATCAGCGATGATTTTTCATTGGAGCAAGAATTCAAGACAGCCTTGAAGTGTGATTCAGATTCGGACATTGAACCGGACATTCTGCTGGAGGGAGATGTGGAACGTTCGCGTATACGTCGTTCGTTCGCACATCTGAAATCGAAAGTCAAAGCTCGATCGCAAGGATCTGGAATTCCCATAACAAAGGCTTCGTTAACAGTGAATGCTACGGCCAGTGCCAGTGGCAATAGTGGTGGCAGTGGCAAAAAAGAACAAAGTCCCAGTCGAGGAGCTACGCCAACAACGTCTAACACGGGCTTACGAAATGCATTCCTTAGAAAACGGAAAAAACCGGTGGTGGAAGGAACTGAAGCTGCATTAGCAGCAACTGCTACAAGCACACCTCCCGCAGCAAAAGAGAAGAAAGGAATAATCGCCGGTAAGAAGGAAATAGAAATCGAATCTGGGGTCGAGATGCTCGAGGACATGGTTCCAGCAGTGCCTGAAGTGAGTGCTGCATCAAAGCCTTCAACAGAAGTAGACTCAGAAAGTACGAATGCCAAACGTTCAATGGATCTTCCAATAGATAGTATTGCCAAACCCGGTGAAGGAAAAATCAGTGCGACATCAACATTAGCTGGTTCGGCTGAATCGCAACACTTAGAGGGATATATGTCAGGATTCGGTCCGCCAAAGGCTGAGCCAGTGAATCCTATATACGTAGTCGTGAAAAGCATACCATTTGTATCATTGATTTTTCTCTTAATGGTTCTGTGCATTCCGTCCATTCCGGACTTTGTACGTGGAGTATTCTCCTGTCTTCTGCTGATGTTGATCTTTAGCTCCGCTTGGCACTATGTACAACAAGCTATTGTGGCACGTATTACCGCAAACGGGCCAGAAAAGTTCAAATTCAAAATTCCCGACTTCAAGCACATGCCGATTTGTGAGATACCCGCTGTGGAGGAACATAAAACGGTGAAAACCTATACTGGCTGGATGAATGAGATCCACAGCTATGATCCTGGAAACTTCCATGTAACCATGACAAAGTCTGTCTATGTTAAGCTTGATGGTAAGTTTGTTATAAACTGTTCCTCTGCCAGGTTTAATGCTTGTCTTTTAAGGATCTATGCTTCGAGTTTCCAACACTACAGCCCGCGTTCCAAAGCGTCAGATGTGGAACGAACCCGTCATCGATAGGAAAACGATAACCTTCACCCGCCATCGAACATTTAACCTTCTTGGGTGTCGCATTGAGATGCTCCCTCGTGGCTTAGCTAGAAAAAGGTAAGTTAGATGATTTATACAAAAAAAAAACTGGGGACTAGAAGACCCATTGTCCTTGTAGATATTTCAGTCGAAAATACCCGATGCAGTTGATAATAAAGAACACCGATGGACAGAACACAGAAGAAGCATTTACCTTTGTCACAGCCAAAGAGGAAAAATCATCATTGAAACGTCCTTCCAGCAGCAAGAGTCTTGACGAGAAGCTATTAGAAGGAAAATCAAATAAAGCCAGCGAGATGAAGGAAAACACTTTAGCCCCAGGTGGGATACTACATCAAAACTCCAGTGAATCCATGGATGATCGATCGGAGCGCAGTATTTTGTTGGAATCCGAAAATGATCTAGATTTCGCGGCTACTGTCCTCAATGCCGATGTAAGAGTTTAAGAAAATTTTGTTATTCTTCAAATTCTTATTCCTTTTTTCGATTAGCAGTTAAAGGGGCTTCAAGAGAATATTCCGGACTTGGACTTGACGGAGGTAACCGTGCCGTGCGGGGACGAAACTAGAATTCTCCTCTTTGCGCGAGGAGATCGTGAAAAGGAGGATTGGTAATAAATGCTACATAGAATATGGTGGGAGTTTCATAAAAATTTTATTGCAGGTATCGGCGTTTTGTGGCTGCCAGCACTGGTGACATTAACGATCAAGATCTGCACTTGCCAAATGTGGTCATGGTATCGGAAGCTGAAATCAAAGCAGCAGCGAAAGCTGCTTCACTGTTGCCAGAGAGTACTAAGGTAAGGTTCCTACAAGTTGTTGGGGTTTTTAAAACTATTATGTAAAGCTTATGTGCCGGGAACCACATGGTTGAAACTCTTCCATGATACCGGTGATGATTTTTAAATGAGCTGACAAATATGACTTCTGCTTTAAGGAGTAAGAAGGCATATGCAATCAAACAAATTCGTCACAAACCTTGACTATGTTGTCTATTGCTTCTGAAGTAGAAAAGCTTAATAACAAGTTACCATTACATTCCTTTTTTTAATTCTAGAACAAGGAAGTGACAACACCATCCAAAAGCATGACCACGTCCTTGGTAGAAGATTCCAAAGCTAACGACAACTCCACAGTGTCGGAAAAATCAGATAAAGTCGAGAAAATAACCAAAAAACGAAATTCAGCTAACAGCCAAGACGGAAAGGAATCAACTCCCGATGCGGAATCAACGGAAGGGGAGAAAATCGGTGATGGTTCACCAAGTGATGAGACATACGAAGGATTATTGATTAGTACATGTGCTGCACGAAATCCATTGGAGTACATTCGATTCATGTCACGTTATCAGGTAGTTCGCTGCTATTTCAAGTTCAAGTCTGTTCGAAACCCAGTGCTTGTTTATTTTTTTTATATTCTTTTGAATTGATATTATTTTTAATTATTTTTTAATTTTTTATGAACAATATTTTGTAGAGCGCTTGTAATCAAACTCGCATTCCAGTATTTAAAGCTCGCACCCCGACGACTGCACGAATGTCCACAAGAGTATGTTCTGTTTCTTTTTATTTTCTCTTTATTTTTATTAAATTCGTTTTATTTCGATTTATTTTATTATTCTGTGTTTCAATCCTCAAATCCATACGCATTAAAGCCAATTTAGTTCGGCTGACCGGACTTCTTGTAAGCTTAGTTGCATTTGACGATCTGTACGACGTGTACTTTTGTGTTTCTTCATTGGCGACTCGTGCCTCAGTTACTTTTGAACACAAATCACCTATACGTGCTTTTGAACCAACAATGTGACTGCCTTATACAATCCCTACTCCCAGTTCCCTACATCTCTTTCCGCAAATTTAACTCTAAGCTCTGAAAACAATGTTAAACCTAAGTTGCACTCTGATAATTCGACTTTGTTACAACCACAGGCTCGTCGTGGAAAACGCCAAGAAGATGAACTCTGGAAAGGAATTGATCAATCCCTGTTCCTGGGCCCCAGCGGTAGTGTTGTCTGGGCTAACGTATTCATTGGACGTGTCCTCTTCAGCTGCTTAAATGATTCACTTCTGTTAGGCAAAATTCAAGACTTTCTACAAAAGAAATTAAGTTCCATTAAGGTAAGTCTACTCAGCATTGTTTCAAATTCTTCTTCCTTCATTTCAAATATTTTGTCTAGTTGCCCAGCTTTATGGAGGATGTTTCGATAACACAAATCTTCTTGGGCGACACTCCACCGCTAATACATCGTGTATCGCAGCCAGTTCTTGATGAACGAGGCACGTGGATTGATGCTGATCTAACTTATGAGGGCTTAATGCATATGACAATAACGACAAAATTGAATTTGCTCCGTTTGAAGCGACAGCATACAGCAAAAGTCAGTGAAACTACAGGTGCTTCAACGGCTGGTGGTACCCCCCCATTGGGTAGTTCACCGCCGACTGCGAACACAGAAAATGAAATCCCTACAGCAGATCAACTAATCGATGAGGTTTTAACAAACTGCGCGATATACGATAGTGACGCTGAGAGTAGTGGCGCTTCAAGCTCAGAAACCGGTAGTCCAACTGCGGGATCGTTGGAGACTAACACTGCAGAGTAAATCGATTCACATTCATACATACATCCATACATACAGTTAAGACTAATTTCTTGAATTTCAGTACTCAATTTTTCAATTCATCACCTGGCAATGCAAGGCGTCTATTTAAGATTGTGGATCGTATTGCTGCTTCCAATCTCTTCCAATATGCCACTGAGCTATCCTATGTCCAGAAAGCTATGGAGAACATGAGCACAAATATAACATTGCGTGTTGATCTAAAGGGTTTAGTGTCAAGAGTTACCATTAACATACCACCGCCTCCTTCCGATCGAATTTGGTTGGCGTAAGTCTACAGTTCTTGGTATTTTTGTTTTTTTTTTTTTCTCTTAACTTGTATTTCCTTCAGCTTCCGTGGACCACCGAGACTGTGGATATCAGCAACACCAACAGTTGGCGACCACACATTCGATTGGAGTATTGTAACAAACGTTATTGAGAGCAAATTGTGCGAAGAAGCGTACAAGTATCTAGTTTATCCAAATATGATTGATGTTATAGTTCCATTCCTCGGGCAGTCTACATACAAGGAATGAAGTGGTTTTCCTTTTTGTTTTAAGTTTATCGTTTCTCCAGTGTGATATGTGATGAAATATGAGTTCTGATAAGGATGATTCCTGGATACAGATCGCGTCTGTTTCTCTTTTTATCTAATCTCCATGAATTGCTATATTCCACTAGTACTTTCCACGCTATAACCGACTTTGAACTGTGATTTAAAAAAAAAAAAACTTATCTCTCTCTTTCTCTCTCTCTCTCTCTATCTCTCTCTATATCCGTAGACAAGTTGAAAAAAAATTGTATTCCATAATATAATCCTTTTTTTTCCTTAATTTTGTTACTCGGTTGTGTTTGTGATTAAATATTTCAGTTGTCGTTGGATCAGTTCAAATGAAACGCTAGGGATCTAAGTACTTAGTTATAAAACAAAATAAACAATTCTGTATTTTATAAATATTATGTACTTGTAAGAGCACGCTGGTTTTCTTATGTTCAATATAATTTATTCCACTTCCGTATGAAACCGATGCATATATAGGAATTCAGGATAAATACAAGCACTATTGTGTTAAATAATTTATGTTTTCTTTTTTATTATTTTTTTAATAAATTTGCACGAGGTATACACGAACTTTATTTATTGTCTTTTATACACAAACTAGTTTTTTTGATTTATTTGGAAACCAAATATATCTATATTTGTATTCAAGTAGTCTATCTAGCTAGGGTAAGGATAAGATGATGAATAAGGATCAACAAATAAATAAATATACATGGATCGGTGTATTTCCTTATGTGTAGTGTACTTTGAATGAGTATTTATATTAGAAACTGATTGAATGAACTAATAAAGTATACATATTTATTTACATAACTTTCTTGGAAACTTTTCATTAAGACGAATGGATGTTTAGAGGTTTTGTGCTATGAAAATGTAAAGTTAGTTACTTTCTTATGATCTGTGACTTCTCGTTAGGCCTCGACGAATTTCATGATACACTGCAAAAGCAAGTGTGGAGCCTCAATATGTCTGAACTGTTTGCTACGACTGTAAATATTGTAGTTTATGACGATGAAACGTTAGGGAGAATATAAAAACCGCCGCCGATATTTAAAAATTTGTATTTCACTGTATAGATCGAACATTGAGTAAGATAGGCAAGTAGAACGAGGTAGCCACGTGTGCAGCCAATACTCGAATCTACTAGTAGATCCATTGTGAGCCTCTGTAGTGGGTTTGTACTTAGCTGAAAAATAAGTACAAATTCCCGACAGGTCGTCAAGGTCATCGAATTGGTATTCACCGAGGGCCGCTTTTCTGGTTCTCCATAGGCTTAGGCATAGGCAGTGAAAAATACACTCTACTGCACAGCGTCTGCAGAAGTCATCAGTTTCTACTCAAAATCGACTACTGTGGGCCGCCATGAGTTGCGGCGGTAATGATCCCCATGAATAGTGCTATTTTGGGTGTGTTAAACGCCAGGATTTGTTTGGTTGAGACGATATCCTATTTTGCTCAGAGTTTCCTGAAGATACAACAAAATGGAAGTGCTTTCCATCTCTTGTTAGCCAGTCTCACGAAAGTGAATGCTCTTGTGGTTAACAAGAACTAGTGGGAGTAGAACATAGTCGTCGACCATTGTCAGGTCCTGTTCGAACACCTTTCTTACTAATTCGTCCGGCAGTTCATTTCCTTGGATATCCTGAGACCCAAAGAAGTGCGACTTCATGGCTTGCCGTGAGTGCTGTGAGTTCTTCACCGCATCGTTTAACCAGATTTGATTTGACGACTGTGGATGAAATACCCTTCATAGCTGGTTGTTTGCCAATGTAGATGTTGATCACATTTCTGGAGCATGGTTTTGTGGATAGCTCTTGTGCCGCTTCTGCCATGATTCGGAGCTTTCAGAGAACCCTCTTTCCACAGGTTAGATTGCTCCAAACGTAGTGCACTCTTCGCAGCCATATCCTTTGGATGAAGCTCTAGTGGGACTAGTGCAAGTATGGTTTCACGGGCTGCGGCCGGTGTGGTCAACTTCGAGTAAAAACTTTTAATATTTTTTTTTTTTCTTTATCAGTGATCGAGCCTATGTGAACTATTAACCTATCTGTGGTTCTATCTTAGTCGAAGTACACAGAAAGCAGCAGTATGTATACCTGAGGAGAACTTACTTACTTACTTAGGTGGCGCTACAGTTCGGGGTGAACTTGGGCCTCAACCAACAAGCCTCTCCAGTCAGCCCGATCCTTAGCTAACTGCCTTCAGTTGTGCACTCCAAGTTGGTTGAGGTCCCCTTTTACTCGTGTGCGCCACCTAAGGCGAGGTCTTCCTTTACCGCATTGTCCCTCCGGGTTTGATTCGAAGACTCTGCGGGCCGGAGCATTGCTAGTTCCTCGTTAAATCTTCTCCTCCAAAGCCCGTCAACCTGAGAAGAACAGTAGCTAAAAATCTGATCATGGGACCCCGCAGAATAAGATCGACCGGACTACCGTCGTTGAACGGACTCAACATGTCTTTCAAAACAAGGTTCAAACGAACAGAGACAATCGAAACGAAATAATTAGCGTACACGATTCATATGATATATGTATGTATGTATGTATAAATGCTACAAAAATATTTATTTCGAGTTTTCAGTCTTAGGATCTATAGACCCTATTTTTTTATCTCAGTTTTTGTGTAAACACAATTGTATATAAATATTCCTTTAAATATCGATTGCATATGATGCGAGACTCCCTTTACTTAATCTATTAATGTAACGTTAAATGATTGTATCGATGATTGTACGAAGACTTTTATCCTTTCCAAGGTGGTTTGCCATTAGCTGAACGTTGCTGGGATTTACTTTTAACCCCACTTGCGGAAGAAGCCGCTTTCGACAGAGCTAGCAACTCATTCAAGTTTTCAATATCTTGTGGAGATTTACTCAAAAGCTGTAAAGGAAAAGCATGAATTAGTATTTCCAAGGATAGGCATTCTCTAACACATACCAATTCAATGTAAGCCTGCAATTTATCCACATGCGGCACATCCTCTGTTGACCGATTATGTCGACTGGTTTTTGGTGTTTCAAATTTTTCATTCTCAGCTGTACTCTGAAGGTTTTCCATCGCAGTTGAATTATTTTCGATTCCTTGGGTGTTGGGACTTGTTAGGATTTCTAACGCCTTCTGCCACTGGACTTCCATCACGCTGTGGAGTTTCTCTGCTATGTCAGCTCTAAAGAAAACAAAAACAAGAAAACACATTCAGTCGCTTCTCTTGCATTGGGCAAATATTTTCAAACCTTTTTGTTTTGTAGGAGCTGAGCTTAGCTTCCAATTCATTGATTTTTCTTGAAGCATTTGCCAGCTGAATCCGATACAATTCAACCTCTTCGTTGTGTTTTTCTTGTAAAAGATTCAGTTCTTGTTCGTTTTTTTCGTTGATGAGTTCCATTTGTTTGATAGCACGTTCCGCTATTAAACGTTCACGATCTCGTGCCTCCTGTCGGAGGTTTTCCTCGACTTTATCCAATTGCTCTTGGAATTCTTTCAGTTTCTGTGCAACGACGTTTTCTAATTGCTGCTGGTAGTGGAGTTTCAAGCCTTGACGCTGGCTTTCTAGCTTTTTTTGCAAGTTGACCTAGAGAAAAACAATTTCAATAAAGGGTCTGCTTAGCCTGATGAAATTCTCACCTCTTTATCGGATAAAATAGCCAGTCTTTCGTTTAAGGATTTCTTCTGTTCCTCTAGATCGTCCGCACGGTTTTTTTGTTTCTGCATCAATTCCTGTGCCTGCTCCTTGTGGTGCTTCAGGGACTCGAGTTGTTTTTCTAAGTCTTCACATCGCGTTGCTGACTAAAAATAAGAATTGGAATAAGAACCTGATACTGTATGATGAAATTGCTTGCTGGTTATACCTTATCTCCGTGATACTCAGCTTTGGCCAAACGATCTTTGATTTTTGCGAGCTCAGTGCTCGAGAACTCTTCAGATTTCTTGCTGGTCTGCAATTTAAGCTCTAGTTCCTCAATTTGCTTCTTATACAAGCTGCTGCATTCAGTTGTTTTCCTAAGATTAAGGATTTGGAAGTCACCTTATACATATATGTATGACTATACTTACTTCGAACAACTTTGAAGTTCGTTTTCAAGTTTCTCGTTTTTGTCCTGAAACTTAGCTGCCAATCCCAGCGCTTGAGCCAACTCCTTCTGAATAACATCATATTTGCCGCCCAGATCCCGGTAATCGTTTTCTAATTTCCCGATCGCATCATTCAGTCTTTTTACATCCTGGTGTAAGCTAAAATTAGAAAATGTACCAATTAAGATGGACAAAGGGCGTAGCTGATGTACTGACCTACTATTCTCCGCCTGAGCATTCCGCAGTGCATTGTCCTTTGCCTTATCCACCTCCAGTGCTATGGATATTCTCTGCTGATACTCCAGCAACTTACTTTGCAATGACCTTATTGTTCTCTCTAGATGCAATCGACGATACCGTTCCTCTTTCAGAGTCAAACTTCCCGGTGCATTCTTACCCCACATTTCACTTAAGCTAACAAGACTCTCCTCAGGAGCTGCGCGTGTTTTCAACCCTTCATCGTAAACCCTATCTGCAGACATTCGATTTAAAACATTTGGCAAGGAAACTGCTTGCTCCTCTACTCCTTGATCTAATACATCATTGTTTCCATTCCACAATGTGTTGTACTTTCTGTCCTCCAAGAAATGGTCGATCTCCTTGAGAACTCCATGGTATTCTTCATTCCCCTGTGCATTCCGAATAGATTGTTCTTTTGGTGTCGAATGGGTCAAGGTATGCGGAATTGTGCTGCGGTAACGCCTTTCACCTCCATTGCGCACTGTGCAGTTGGATATTGTTGATAGATCCGATGCTGGGGAGAAGTTCGTTTCGATATTGGTGAGGCGAGCATTAATGTTGTCCAACTCGATCTGTTGACTTGGTGGCAGGAATTGAAAATTCCCGGCGTTAGCTGCTTGTGGTTCTAGGTCCCACTTGGAAGCTGACATGTTATCAAGAACCTCTTCGGATGAATACTCATTCAGTTGTTTATCGGACAGTGTGGTGGACAGAAAAAAATCTGGCGGAATTAAGAGAAGAATATCTGTATCATCCGAATCACTCATTTAGAAAACAATGCACAAATTTATTTAAAGTTTTCCTGCATTTCCGCGTCGATTGACAAATTTCCAAACACAACAAAATATTTTGGCGTTTCCACGACAGGGATGTTAAACGGAGAGCTCCTCAATGTACATATGTACTCGTATAACATACGAAAGTACTATCATAAGGTAGCGTCGGAGAGAGGTAAGTCCTCAACATATAAAGAACTACTGAAAAACTATGTAAAAGCTGAAGATTCTGAGAGATAGATGACCCTTACTTAAGTGGCGCTTTATCCTGGAATTCAGTTACCCTGCCTATCGACCCAATTTCATCACGAAGATGCTTTCTCTCGAAATATCGAAGAATACCTTCACATCCAATCGATAGAGACCCTGATTCAGTGCCAGAGTACCAAAGTTCTCAAGAAACTAAGTCCAAACACACCTGTTGTGCCAAATATTTGTATGTATAGCCTTCGTGGGTTTGGGGTCAATATGAGCGAAATTGATCGGATATTTTCCAATAAATTTTCTTGGAGGACACGATCCTAAAAAGTGGGCGTAGCTCTATACAATGTATGGACGGATTGTAGAGAAAGAGAATATCTATGTTTTATGTTAAGAAAAAAATTTTCACTTTCTAGTAAAAAAGTTGAAAAAATTGATTTTTTTTAAATAGTGGGCGTATGCGTGGGCGGATTTGAAAAAAAAAATGCATGAATGTTGCCTTGAACTCCAAGCAATCTGTGTATCAAATTTCATCGATATAGATTAAGACTAAGCCCATCAAAATGCAATTTTTGTGATTATCCTTAAAATCAAGGACACTAGCCAATATCCATCTACATAGTCGAATGTATCTCCAAATCTTCCACAACTTTGTCCTACATTGTTTTCTTCTATCTAAAACCGCTTCTGAGAAAACACTAAGAAATTGTTTTTAAGGACCTTCCTGCCTTTGAAAGCTCCAAACCTTACACATGTTCAATTTTTTTCACATTTTCTTTGAATAACATGTTCTCTACATCTCAGAGAACATAATAATTAAATAAATTTGTGGAAAACATCCAAATTAGTAAAGAAAACGAGGAAAATTCACGAAATTTTACATTTTTCATGCGTGACACGAATTCAGTCAAAAAGTCTTCTCAGTTTCTTTACCATTTGACTGCATTTTTTGGCGTTGCGCGTGTCATTTTGTGAATTTTGCGAAAAACGCATATTTCTTTGGAAATAATACCTGAAATTGATTCAATTAGTTACTATCAGCTACTTAATTAATAAATCAGTTGTTTTCCTTTGATAATTCGCCGTGAAATTGGTTAAAATTAGGAAAAAATGATCGCATTGATTAAATTGATTTTTAACGATGTCACATTTTGAAAATCACTTTTTCGGCAGTAAATCAACGATTTAAGGAAAGAAAATTTGGGAATTTTTTCCAAATATGCTGCCAATTAAGTATTTAATAGATTCTTGGACGAACCTTCCTGGATTTTGTGTCAATATGGACAAGATTGATCGGATGTTCTTCAATTATTTTTCTTGCAGAACATGATCCTTAAAAGTGGGCGTAGCTCTATATAATGTATGGACGGATTGTAGAGAAAGAGAATATCTATGTTTTATGTTAAGAAAAAAATTTTCACTTTCTAGTAAAAAAGTTGAAAAAATTGATTTTTTTTAAATAGTGGGCGTGTGCGTGTGCGGATTTTGAAAATATTTTGATCAATATTGTCTTGGGCTCCTAGAAGTCCACATACTTAATTTCATCGATATAGAATAAGATTAAGACCTTCAAAATTTGTAATGAAGCAGTGGTTGAGAAAAGTACCCACATTGGCCGTCAGAAGACGTTTCAGAAAAATGTAAAATTTATTCCAGAAACTCTTATAGATACATTTGATTACAGTCCACACCGTATACCGTCTTCTTGACCGATAGCCAATCTTTTATATAAATCACCTTGACTTTCGCAACGCATGGTTCACGATAACTTAACTCTGACGAGCCCTGACGTGCTGACGAAACAGTGTTGAGTTTCCTATGGATAAATAGTGCACATTTGAATCGGATCTGCGACTGTTAAAATATTCCTACACATCCGCATATAATGCGATATCCCAGTCACGGGAGCTGGGTCCTTTCGACAACCAATCGGGTAGTGTCTTACTTAGATAGTTCCGCTTTCGTTCTGTATCTCAACAAGAAAGTCATCTTAATCATCAATTCAAGATCACTTTTTGTTAATCTTGGAATATATAAGTGCATTCATACAATGCTAAGAAACGAGCACCGAAATCGTAGAAACTACCTACTTACCTCAATTTTACCAACAAATCCCATAATACGAAAACTAAACTTTATTGCATCTTCTTTGTACAACCCAAGCTCGTTTTGCTCGTAGAAGATTCCATTTGGGTGCTTACTCTTACTTACACAATCTAGGTGAATTTACCTATTAATAGTCTTCACCGCCTGATATTAAGCTCCTTCCGGTTCCCCGGTCGATGTTGTGGCCAAGAAAATGGCTTTTGTGATAAGCCAGTGTGCGGAAAATGGGGATTTGTCTGTAAAATTCCCATTTTCCTGATGGTGAGTGGCGTCCAGAGCATATGTAATGTCGTTTGGTATCAGAATGGATAGGAATCTCTCCAACCACCACCACCCCATAGAAAAGAACCAATTGTTTCCAACTTACAACAATTTTATTAAATCTTTATTATAACGTTCATATCTGATCGAATAGATCAGAACTGTCTTCCACCTCAGCTTCATTTGTTGCACCTGTTGATACCTTTTCCTTCCTGCTTGTACTCAGATCAGCCGTGTCTTTGGACGAACTCTTTCGCCTAACGATCGGTCCATCAGTTGGATTGAATTTTCTTCTTTTTGGCAATATAACAGCAGGTTGTGTCATAACTTGAGTCGGTCCCATGAAATCATCATCGCCATTATCCACCGAGTTTCCCTGCATTTCTGCTAAATTCCTCTTGCTGGACTGTTCTCCGGATATTCCAGCCTCCTCAAGCTTACTGCTCTTTTCCACAAGCAAATCTTGCAATTCAGCGATTTTATCCTTCTTTGCGTTTAGAAGCACTGCAAACTTGCGAAGCAGCCTTCTTTCTAACTGGTTCTTCTCTTCTAAACGCTTTTCAAGTGTGTCTACCATAATCTGGTACTTCTCGTTAAGGCTGTTTGATTCCCCTTCAACAGTACTTAACTCGCCGCGTAGGGATGCAATCAAATCAACAGCAGTTAGTGTTAGGGAGTTCTGAAATCCATAGCTTGATTTCATAGGCACTTCCAGGTACTGTATCTGAAACTCATCCTCTTTGGTTAGAGTGAATTTGTCGTCCTCTATCAGGTATTGAAAATGGTCAACACCTCCATTACGGGTGAGGGCGTCCTTACACTCAGCGAGGAACTTTTCATAGGGAATTTCTAATTCCTCTGCCGATTGTTTGAGTTCGTCTGTAGAAATGCTGCCTTCCCATTCCTTTGATTCGTGGTTATCGAGGATTTGCAAGTCGATTTTATCCGTTTTCCAGCTTGTTTTGAGGATAAAATGCCGGATGGAATTGATTTGGGGGATTTTAACTAAAAACGTTGAACTTAGTTCTGCGGAATCCATTGAAATAACCCAATTTATTTACAAAAACAGTCAACAAAACAAGAATTGTTGTGAAATCGCACAAATCAAAACAAACTATTTGACATTGGTAGGTTCCACAGATTCCACAAGCCAGAGGTAGTGTTGCTGAAAGGTATTTTAAAAAAGTATTATTTTTTCTTAGAAATTTAAACCTACTTTTTGAGACTGGTTAGCAATTTACGATTTATTTCTATATTTTCTCCTTTAACATAAGGCTTAGCTGTCCCATATTTCCAGTGATACATAACGTTTACGATATTCTCAGGAGCTGGTTGATTGATTCTTCCAGCTCTCTACGGACTCCTGTCTGAATTCTCTGACCTCTCCGCGATATAAACAGGTAAAGGATTCATCAAACAATCGATGCTCGAAATGCTCGAAACCAGCCATCCCCAGTCATAATCTGATTAAGCCAAAAATTGACTTATCCGTGGCGTCAGTCCATCCATTTTAAATACCCAGTTGACAGTTCCATGTCTCCTCCCGTGCCCTAGTGCTTCCCTGCCATTCTCCTAGCGTGATATCTTTCACTGAAGCTCAGGGGCTCCTCAATTTGGGTATCTTAGGTTCTCTAAAGTTCGTTAGCCAATCTCAAAGCTCATTTCATAAACCGGTGACTAACTTACTGTGGCACCATGAACGATTGGTGATATTGTGAATCGTACTGCAACTTGACAATGTACAATTTTAACTAAAGTACATCCACTCCTCTCCACCTTCTCTTTTCCTGTAGATGATTTCAGTTCCCTGTCCCATCTAACCTATTATTTTTGGGAAATTTTCTTACATATGTAGGTGACGCTACTTTTCGGGGTGAATTTGGTCCTCAAGCAACAAGCCTCCCCAGTTAACCCGGTCCTTAGCTAACAGCCTTTAGCTCCACACTCCAAGTTAATTAAGGTCCCCTTGTTCATGTGCGGGCGACCTAAGGCAAGGGTTTTCTCTGCTGTACATGTCCCAATCATCTCAAATGACTAATGCTCAATTTTTTCACGAGGCCGATGTCGGTATACGCGTATAGTTCGTCGTTGAATTTCCTCCTCCAAAGCCCGTCAAGCCAAATGTGACCGTAAATTTTACCAAAACCTTTCCTTCAAAGCGACTGTGGATATCTTCATTCGGCTTTTATAGAGTCCAAGCTTAAGCACCATAAAGCAAGACTGGGATGATCAAGATCTTATATAGTCTCCTTTGATCTTCGGGCTAAGACTCTAATACTTAATTGCCTTCTCAGCCTAAAGACACAGCGATTAGCAAGGGTTTTTCTTTGTTTTATTTCTGTTGAGATGTTGTACTCAGAATTGATAGCAGAGCCGAGGTAGATAAGGTCCCTTACTTGTGACGTTGTGTCCAATTCGTCGATGTTGTGTCTCCCCCTACTTGGTTTTGCCCTCACTCACCCTCACAGTCAGTGCAAAATATTTCTGAAATCTCAACCAGACCCGTGAAGGGTCCCTGCCTGAGACACGGTAGCCTTCCATTCCCTTCGATCACTTCGATACGCTGCTTCCAGTAACACAAAGTCAAATTCTACCTTCCGACTGCTATTCATTAAAACACTCAACAAATTTTACTTGTTTCACAAGGATGCTGGATTTATTATAAAATTAAACAACTTCAACCAATTGGAAAACCAAATTCAATGTGTGACACCACTTTCAGCGGCTTAATCTTGTTGCACGTTGCTCATAGGGTGAGAACTTCTCTATCAGATTTCACCGACAAATTCCTCCAAAGAAAGATGACTCCCGACATTAGTTTATTTTTAATAATTCTCTTTTATTAATAGTTGTAGCTGTGAAAATTTCGCTCACTGTTTAATAAATTAAATAATAGTTTCTTTTGTTTTTTTTTCATATTTCCATGCTTATACACAATCAAATATTTAATATTATATTTTGTATCCTTTTATCGTTTAGATTAATTTAATTTTTACCACAATCAGTAGAATATGTACACAAATTGGCCCAAAAAACAAACAAAAGAATGTTTTCAAAGCGAACAATAATATTTATCTTAAACATCTCATATGGATAACAACAAAAACCAAGAAAATAAAGCATACATATATACTAAAGGAATCTAATAAATGATAAACAAATTAACGTGAGGAATTTATGTATAAAAGATTTATAAATACAAACAAGAAACAAAAAATCTAGTTAAAGGGAAAAAAGTTATGGCTCCTCAATAGACTGATTCGGTAATACATATGTTTTAGAATAATCCAATAAGAATATATATATGTATATATATGTATATATAAGATTAGACACAATAGATTTTTTGCTTAATAGTAAAAATATTTGTTAAATGTAAAGTGTTGCCTTCCTTGTTGAGATCGCCTCAAAGCGCAAGAAGATTCTCTTCGTCCTTTTTCGATGATTTCTTTTTGCGGCTGTTGTTGGAGGAATCATCACTACCGGGCGATGCTACGGAAGGTAGACTCTCGGCTGCAGCTGCTCTCTCGGCAAGAAATTTATCAAACTCCGTACTGGTAAGTGTTTCCTCAGGTCCTTCGTTTTCCTTCTACATTAAGTAGAATAGTAATAAGTAAGTGCATTGCTTGGGGGTAAGTGGTATTATTTAAGCAAGCAGAAAAGTTGTATAAATATTTTAAGAAAAAGAAAATTAAACTCTCAATGTTGATTGTTTTAATGAATGAATTGGATGAATATCTGCAAGTGTTTTTGTTAGTAGGTACAGCAGAATGATGATAAGTGAGAAGATGGTAGTAGCAGTGTGATAAGTTAGCTTAAATTATATTTTTACAAAGATTATGTTAGAAGCTACATAAAAATATATATACTATATACAAGTTGGTATATTACAAGTTTAAGTGAATTAGTAAGTGGTTTCGTTTTGTTTGATTTTTACAAATATTTCAATCTATTAACCCATTTATGCTCAGGATAATCGGAAGACGAGGTATGGATACGATGATCGATGTAGAATGGATATATAGGTGCATCTGCATCTCACCGCATAGATCAGTTTCTCTCCACGTGTCCCGGTCTACCCAGCATTAAGTCAATACATTTCAACAACTCGATTGATCTTGACAACGTCTGAGCGACTCAGGACTCAGATTGACGCATTCATTAGTGAAAGGAAAGTATTTTCAGGGATTTGCCGAATTGTATGATGATTTAGTGTGAACAACGAGTTTCCATATCTGCTATGGATACTTAGAACGCATATTGCTTGCCTCAAAGCGACTCAGAGGCAAAACATTCAAAACCTTTAAACTGGTAGTGCTCCCTCATGATTTATTTGGGGCAGGCGAACATCATTAACGGAAACGAGTCTGCAAGTTGTTGAGTAGTTGTTGGTGCGAATCATAAGTAAGTTTCTACGTTAACAAGGGCAAGACCAAGTATAATGAACCTATGTAGGTGCGGACTAAAATGTATCGATGGAAAGGAAACTGCAAACTTCATTCTCAGTTACTGAATAAGATCATCATTCTCGGAAAAACTTGGACTTTATCAAAGTCGTAGGAAAGTAAGTCAAGAAAAGAATTCCTCCATCCATTCCGTTGATGAAAGTTAGACAAATAAATACATCGTTTGCTGAAATTCTTCAAATATTGAAACAAAGGTGAAGCTTTCTAACAGGTCACCTCAACAAACTCAATCAGTGCCCAGACACAGAATGTAGGTTCTGCCCGGAAGATGACGAAACATCTGAGCACATTCTCTGTGAATGCCTGGTTCTACGTTGGTTGAAGTGGCGTATTTTTCACAAGGTAACATGCTCCTCCGCAGATATAAAAAACTCTGCGACGAAGGACGTGTTTTCCTCCATTTGGGAGGTGGTACGACTCTTAGAGTAAAATGCAGTCGCTGAATCATCCACATGGGCTAGGTTCTACGGTATTTTCTCATAAGGCCCACATAAGGCCATAAAACCAATCGCTTGCATAAGGTAAACCATGTTCTGGTTGTCCCTGTCAGTTTTTTTCTTCCTCAACTTCTATGATTTGCTTCATAAAACAAACGAATTCGTGTACACTGCTTGAAAAGAACAACAAACCCAAATAAAACAATTATCTCGAAGCATAAATGGGTTATTCATTTCTACAATATTTAGAAAATTAAATAGTTTTTAGTAGCACAACATTCAATGTACACTAAATACACCTTACTTACAGAGTTGCTTAACCACGCCTCCATTTCATCGAATTCACTCTCTTTTGGTGGTAGCTTCGCGAAAAATAAAACCATAATTTAACATAAAAAATTATTTCAAAATAATAATTCAAAGAAAACAATAAATATTACATTAAGCAAAATTTACAGTAGCAGACAGAAAAACAGACAAAAGCCAACAAAACTAAAAAAACAAAATAAAAAGCCCTTTTAATCATTTTTGTTGTTTTTTTTAAACCAAAAAAGAACTCAAAACAATTGAAATGAAACCTGATTGTCTGCTTACTTTACTTACCCCCTCCATGGGTGGTTTTTTGAATGGTGAGCCCAAGCTTCCCGTTGTGGCGTCTACCGATGGAATGTCCTTCAAAATGCCCGTTTTACTAAAATCAAATGTTGGTCGTGGCTTATGGTTTGGAATACAGGAAACACTTACCTAACAATTTCGGAACTTTGCTTTCGAGACTGAGCTAGCATGTCAAATTCGTCGGCAGGCGGTGGTACTGCTGGTGTTTTAACAGCGGCTGGTGGTGCAACTTCGGCGACTTTTGGTGTTTGGGAAGATGTGTTGCCCAATTCTACAAGAGCATTTCATAGAGAAAGAGAATTGAATTAGTTTTCTATTAATTACCAAACTTGGAGAACTGTGTGGCTAGTAAATCTGCTCCGCTTGCTGTGTCACTAAGATCGATAAGTGCATCTTTTGCCGGATCTTTGGCTGCAAAAGAATTAATGCGTTACACCTTCTGGTGTATATAACAAATAAAAAGAAATGCTAGCTAACCTGCAGTAGCATTTGGTACACCAATAGCTGCGCCCAAGATAGCTGATGGAGATGTGGTAGCAGTGGCATTGGGAGCACGATTTTTCTCATATCTCTGGTGACGCAAGAACAGATTGTTCAATTCGTCATTCAATCGTAACAGCTCAGCGGTGATTTCATCGTTACTAATTCTTCCAATCAGCTCAACAATCCTACCCTGCATTTCTCTGAAACAGTAACAATGTTGGATGAGTATGTTACCAACAACAGCGATACAAAAATGCATCAGAAACAGCAAGGATTTCAAACAGTGTGATCAAGTAGATACGGATGGCAACATTTTCGAGACTAAGCCACAGAGTGCATAGTCTTTGTCATATTTCTTCCCCAACGATCAAGAATACGTTGAACGAAACCTACAGCTGTTGTACAGACGAGTCTATTCATTTATTATCGTCTTTCAAACATTTCCACCTTCCACCGTGACGAAAAAAACAGAAGCCTGCAAATGCAGGAAACTCGTGGGGTGCTTGAGACCAGACATAGACGAGATTAAAGATCAGAGGAAGCATTTTGAAAAAATGTTGCCAATACCCTGACTGTGCTGCTGTTGTCTTTCGACAATGAAAACCTGTTGAAAACTCCAACTTACTTGCAAGTTTGGGTCAAGTCAGTGAACAGCTTATAATCTTCAGGATCCTCTTCTCCCGGCTTTAACTCGTTTAGCATTTCTCCCAAGATCGACATACTGAAACCTACAACTTCCAACTCTGATTGGAGTTTTGTTGTCTGCTCTGGCGTGAGGACAGTTGGTCCACTTAGCTAAAATCAAAATATTATTCACTAACATCATTCCAGGAGGAAATATTTATAAATTACAATAACTCCCGGAGTAGGACCGCCGACATGCTGTGGAGATGTTGGCTGATGTTGATGTGAAACCGGTGGTGGCTCTGGAACGCTCTACAAAACATAAAATCATTAGCTATACGTACATCGTTTCAGTGAATTGAAATACATACCCTTTGTGGCGTATATATCGGTGCCATTGCATCCAAATCAGTGTTGGGGAATTCAATACCCTTGTTCTTCAACTCCTGATACACCAGATTGACACCGTTCAACTCGGGTTGATTCTTGAAAGCATCTGCCCAAATCTGAATTAAACTCAAAACTTTCTCCTGCACTATAGCCGGTGGATCGTTTTTGGGTCCAATTAGCTTAACCAACTCTTGAATGAATTCCCTGTGAGCCACCAGTACATGGAATGCCTTGCCACAATTTTTAACACAAGTCTCCAACACAGTCAGAGTAAACATAATCACTTGGTTGTTCTTACCAGCGTTTTGGGTCAGACGCCGTCGAATTGCCTTCATGGCATCACGTGCTGTATCGGAAGACTCATTAATCATGTCGCATATTTCCATGTTGAGAGCCCAATTTTCTGAAGCTAATGTCGCATCGGTAGCTTGTTCTGATGAAGAGATTGAAAATTAAGATTAGATAGTTAATATGGCAAATATTGAGGTTATAAATTATTTCATTTAATCGTCATGTGATAAACGGTTTACTGAAGCAAATACGGATCTTATCTACAAAATAGTTTGATAAATTGTCAATAGCAGCGAAATAACGAGAATACAGATTGAGAGGTAACCTTCAATGGGTTCGGGGTTACCTGCTGCATTGGTTACCGAATTAGTCAGTCATTTTTAGGTTTGCAGGTTGTGATCAACAGGCGAAGGAAGGAACGTAAATGAAGAAGAAAAAGTAAGTATTTGGAGCCAAGCAGTTCGTATATGAAATATGTATATTCGGATTTTTCAGACCTTCGTGCTATGCATAGATCTACGCGGTGGATCCTATGTGGTGGAGCGAACACACGGTTGTCTTTTGCTAGCACTAGTTAGGGAATACTTCTTTTTTAAGGCAAGTGTTGTGATTGTTTAAGGCAATGTTCCGGATACCATCGACACCCGGTATTCGATTTCTATGCAGATTGACATGAGATCTATCGGCACTAATCGAAACGTACCAGTGGGGCTTCCGGCCCGGCAGGTCGACGATTGAACAAACTTTCATTCCAAGACAAATCCTGGGAAAGACCAATGAATTTCAAATCGAGACTTATAACCTCTTCATTGACTTGAAAGCAGCCTATGAAAGCATTCATGGTACTGAGCTCTACAAGGCGATCGCCGAATTCGCGACCCAAGCAAAACGAATCAAACAGTTCCTCTGAACTATTCCAAACATGAACCGGACTTCGGCAAGGAGATGCGCTGTCGGGTGATTTCTTCAATCTTGTGCTGGGACAGATAGTACGCGCAGGACAGGTGTAAACACCGAAGGCACTGTCTTCAACAATTCTGTCCAGCTGCTAGGATAGGCAGACGACATGAACATAATCGGTCGATTCCAACGCATCGTTAAAGAAGCGTTTACGGCAATTGAAGAACAGGCGAATCGAGTTGGTCTTGGGGACAAAACCACATACCTGTTGTCAACAAACAAAAAGGCTTACCGTCTACGACAAAACGTTCACTGACGGCAACAGTAACAGGAGTAAATATGAACCCAAGGATTCTAACTGGGAAGACGAAATGCGTGCTCTACATTGATCCTGATAATTCTACTAGATGGAGCCGAATGTTGGACGATAAGCAGGAGAACAGAATAGATTTTGATCACTTTAGAGAGAAAATTTCTTTGTCGAATGTTTGGTCCTGTATGCGAAGAGGCAAATGGAGAAGAAGATACAACTGCTGTACCAAGATGTGGACGTAGTCAAAAAAAGCCAAAACAAGTCGACTGGATAGGCAACATCGAACCAATAGGCAAAATGCTCGAGCAAAGAGGATCTTTGTGTCAGTTCCCCCAGGTTCGAAACGACAAAGAAGACGAAACCTCATTTTTAAGCATCAAGCTATCGTTATCTGTCTGAACAAGCAGGATCCCCGCCATCAAATGGAGTGGAAGTATGCTCTGTGTCAGGCTCACTGGCCGGGAGCCCGTTATGTATGTATGTAAGAAAGGACATCATCTGCAGTGAAGAATCTGCGAAACAACTCCATCCATTGGTCAAAAAACAACAACCACCTGCCTCTACAAAATAGACAGAGCATGCAAGGTCCTGTTTTGTATCTTAGTGCGACTTTTACACCCTAACCGATAACAAGTAGATCTTTAGTTGCTGAGCTGGTCGATTGTAATCTAACCATCGTGGCGTAACCAAAGAGACCTAACCACATGCCTCTTTGCATAGCACCCCGAATCTACAAAGTTGGCCTATTTGTGTTGGCTTAACTTTTTGTTTTCATAAGTAAACATCCGATAATCTTAAGTTCAGCACACACTTTCCCATCGCATAGAGTATCATTAACTTGAAATGACTTAAAGTCATAGTTTATGGCTTTTTGTTGATTTAACATGAAACAGCAACACCCTACAGCAAACCCCTCAAGAACCGATAAGGAAAGATAAAGAATAGATAGGGAATGCCTCAAATGAGTCAATGAAAACTTAAGCCACCAGCTGGACAAGCATTTAAAAGCATTTCATCGGTTCGTATCATAGGTGAACACGCATATAGTCCATTAGCTTGCAATTTCTCAGGGCATCGACACTACTGTCGCACTTTACTGGAGCACAATTGGCAGTAAAATTGTTTCAACATTCGTTGACGACCTCAATCGACATTCATTACTAATGTATGCTGCTGCTTAGTCAACCAAAGGCAGGAAATACAATTGAAGTCACCTTTGCGGCAATGCAACTAAACAAACGCCTACCAACAACGCCGAGATGAAATTCAATATCAAAGCCTAAGGTGTCACCAAAACCATTCAATCTGTTACGTAAATAATTTCTCCGATTACTTCTGCTGGAGAAAATGTAGCCATGCCTTCCAATTACACTCCACACACAGCCGATGAGCCCCAATGAAAATATACACATAGTTTCATTAATTGTATAGTTTTCTTCTTTCCAATTGAAAGATCGATTCCGGTGGTAGCAAGCCAAACCGGGGGGGCAATCGAATCTGGCTGCGCTTTCGCTTCCATTCGACCCGTGCGCACTGCTCCACTGGCTGACTAATTAATGTGACTAATGTTGAAGGGTCATTTCGTTATCATAACTCATCTAATTCGAATTGTAAACACACACCGCGACAGATGCTGCTGACTGGAGGTAGACTGATGTTTTTTGTTTTTGTGTTTTTGCCAATTGTTGTTGCTATTCAAACTTGGAATACACATAACCAGATCTACATACGGTGAAAAAAAATGCGATTAAAATGAAATTTTAATCAGGCTTTCGTTTATTACAAGATAAGGCAGCCAACAGCGAATTCCTTTCATGAAATGTGCAATGAAACGCCGCCAAACCAGAGGCGAAATATAACAAATTTCATCACAATGGCTCCATGTACAGAGACAGAAAAAAAAACTCCGTCGTTAGCAGACCGAGGAAATCAATCGCATGAAACCAGAAACCAAAGGAAACCAAAATGTTTTATAGGAAATCAAATTTTGTTTTCTTGTTTTATCTCACAACAAACAGAGCTGGGGAAGTTGGATAAAATATATAAAAAAAAAAGTTAATTAAATTACCAATTCTTTGTCCAACTGGGGTGGAAAAAGGGTTTCCGCCCAAGCCACCCACATTGAAGAAGGATGCCATGTTCTGGTGATGCGTTTAACTGATTTTTCTCTGCAATGGCTTTGGAATATTTTCCACTTATTGTAGCTTTCTCGAGGCGCGTAAAACAAATTGCACAATTGGGGGTAAAAATGTAGGAAAACAATTTATTTTTCTTTCTTGTTTTGAAGGGGGAAGAACGTAGCAGCAGCAACCGAACTAAAAAGAGATATAAACGTCAAGTGACTTGACTTTCGCCTTTGCACCGAAGCAGACAGCAGAGAAATGTCAAAATTTGTTATGGGATGAGTTGTTGTTTTTCTTTATTCGTTTTTGTTTGTGGAACGTATGCTGACAGGATAGGCAACGTTGAGATGTTTTCCGGGTACACGGAGAGAAAGTTTGTTTTTTTGCTAAACTTTTGGTTCTATAACCGTTTAGGGCTAAGTCGAACCATTCTTTTGTTAGCAGAGGTCCCAGGGTACTACTCGTCGAATGACAAGAAAGGTAGATAAGTTCAAGGAGTGCTTACAGGCGTATAGTCTCACTCGAATCCCCGGTGGAGGATACCTGCAAAAAGAAAACAAGGTCTCTACTTAGGTATATGGAGCTGATTCCCATTCTCCTGAGGTCTACAGCCATTTTGTGGTGGCGGCTGTGAGGATATCAATGAGGAGGGTCAGCTTGAATCTATTAAGTGATAGGAGTTCTCTGGTCCTTTTATCGGGCAGAGTAGCCTCGAAACACGGCGCGAAGAGAGAGCACTCCTCCTAGGATTGACAATGGTGCGGAATTCCGAGGAGAAATCATAGGAAAACGATGCATGAATTGGGTTCAACTGGCACTTTTGCTCTTTTTCGGCTTGTACATCTCCTTCGCCCTTTGAGGTTCTTTGGTGAGGCTTCTTCTAGGTGTAATAGCCTTTTATATGGTTCCAGCTTCTACCTAGGAATCGCAAAAAACTCAGATAGTGACACCAGTGCTGCGATCAAATGGAGATTAACGAGTTTTTGCGTTGGACAATGGATTACGGGTTCGAACCCCAGCCAAAACAACTAAAAAGTTTGTCATGGCCCCAAATCTTGCAAGCGTCTGACAAGCGTTCAAGTGAACATTCGAATCCATCCCGATAGGTTGGCGCTGTAGAGGAAGACCTCGCCTAAGATGCCACGCTCAAGTAGAATGACTCTCAACCAACTTGACGTGCGAAATTGGAGGCATCTGGGTAAAGATCGAGCTGGCTGGAGAGGCTTTGTTAGTTAAGGCCCAGGTCCACCGCGCACTGTAGTGCCACCTAAGCTTCTGCCAACTATTCATGATTTCCCTAGTCTGGTGGGATTTGTGCAATCTGCTTATCAGTGCGTCGTGATTCCACCGAATTATCCTCATTCATGCATCCCTTCGTACAGTGACAGTCACAACCAATCTAAAAAGTACTTATTCCGGCGGAAAGCAAGCAATGGCTTTGCACATCTCTATTCGGAAATCTGCTACTAAATCTTACCTCCATCTGACGTTTAACATTTCTTTTTACACAGTTGTCGAGTCTGAATATCTCTTGGCAAGTCAAAAGGACTGTCGAACGAAAATTCGTATCTTGTGCGGAATTATTAAAATTAGTAAAATATAATTCAAACTTAATCGCAATGGCATGCAATGCAAGCAAAGTTCCATTCCTGCGTGTTGTCGCTGTAAGTAATCCATCCGATTGGGGGAAAAATCAATAAAGTTCGTTCAGAAGAACCATATAACCTGACCAACCCAACGCATTGTTACGTAAAACACAATTTTTCGTTGACAATTTTCCATTCAATTTGAGTTTTTTGCTGTAAGTGAATTGATTTGAAATTTTGTTTTTATTAGAAACGTGGGTTTGCCGCACAAGCGAATCCCCGACCACTTGGCAAGGCCGCTGATGTCCAGTCCAAAGCTCTGGCGAATAAAGTAGTGGTTGCAACAGCCGATAGCTATCTACCAGTGACAAGGGTTTCTATTGTTTTCCGGTAAGATTTCTCTACAAATGTGTTGTAACATTGTTGATTAATTTTCATTTGAAAAGGGCTGGATCTCGCAATGAGAGCTACGAGAACTTGGGTGCTAATCACATCCTAAGAATCGCTGCTGGTCTGTCGACCAAGTACAGGACTGGCTTCTCCATCACCAGAAATTTGCAACAAATCGGTGGCAGCCTTACCGCATCATCGGACAGGGAATTGCTCACGTACACCATCGAGACTACTAGCAATGAGCAAGAGCTTGGTTTGAGATTGCTGCAGGACATCATTCAGCCAGCATTTAAGCCCTGGGAAATCAGTGACGTCCTGCCACGCGTTAAGACTCAACTCGCTGCCGTACCCCCACAGGTTCAGTGGTCTTACATTAGTCGATGTACTGGTTTGCTTAGTCTTGTTTCTAGGTTCGTGCCGTTGAACTTCTCCACAAGGCGGCTTACCGCACTGGATTGGGCAATTCGGTGTACATCCCCAAACACAAAGTTGGCAAGCTGTCCAGCGAGTCGTTGTTGCATTACGTTTCAAGCACCTGCACTGCTGCACGTTGTGCCGTCGTCGGTGTTGGTATCGACCAAAACACCCTCTCTGGATTCGCCCAGAGCTTGGAGTTGGGATCTGGTGATGGCAAGAGCACCCCTTCCAAGTACCAGGGAGGAGAGATCCGTAAGGACAAAAGTGGTGAACTTGCATACGTAGCTGTGGCTGGTGAAGCTGCTTTTGCCAACCCTCAGGAGGCTCTCGCTTATGCAGTCTTGGAACTGGCCCTGGGCTCACAGGCTGCCGTCAAATGGGGAAAATCAAGTGGCAGCTTAGCCAAGGCAGCCGCCGCTGCCTCTGGTGATGCTCCTGTCGCGATTAGTGCTCTCAATGCCACATATTCTGATGGTGGTTTGTTTGGATTCGTCGTTGCCGCCGATGCTCGTGTTGCTGGAAAGGTACGACCTGAATCATACTGATCCTACCACAATCTCTCATAATTTTGTCATAGGTCGTCGAAGCCGCCACCAAGATCTTGAAGTCTGGCACAGTATCCGCTGAGGACGTCAACCGTGGCAAGGCTCTTCTCAAGGCTGCCGTACTCGAGACCTATGGCACAGACAGTGGTCTGATTTCAACCCTTGGCAACCAAGCTGCCCTCAAGGGTTCAGTCCAAAGCGCTGAAGATCTCCTTTGCGCCATCGATTCGCTTACCCAAACCGATATTCAAGCTGTAAGTCATATTTTCAACCCAGACGCCGGGCACGTTCCTAAAACATTTTCTCTCTATTTTTCACAGGCCGCCAGGAAAGCTGGTACCTCGGCTCTTTCTATTGGCGCCGTTGGAAACCTAGGCAAAGTACCCTACGTGTCCGACCTCCGTTAAATCCACAAGCCGACAACAAAGTTCTGTAATTAATTCCCCGAGTAATTTAATATCTATTTTAACGATATGTAACAAAAGCCACTACCTAAGCAAGCAACTTGCTTACATTCACAAATAAACGAATTAAAACAATTTACCTAACCGTTTACTAGGTTTATCAGTTCTTATCTGATCTTATCACGGAGACATTCTATGACTCTGGTAGACATAGTACAACAAAAGGATTACGGAGTATCTTAATCGGTTGATGATTGTGTTGAGATCACGCTGATCTATTTTTTCGTTGACGGCGACCACGGGCAAGTGGTTAGTTCGTTGGACTACGGAGCTAGAGGTTCGTGGTTTGATTCCCAAATGAAACCTAAAATTTTTTTCACGGCCTCACCTCTCGCGAGCGTCTGCCAAACTTTTTATGAGAAAGCTTCTCAATGTGATGGATTGGATGGTTTCTCAAGCTGAGTTGACGAAATAATCAGTCTGAACCACTAAATAGTTTCCGCTGACATAAAACGATACCTTAGTCGGTACATCATCTGGCGAAGTGCGGAAAAGGTTTTAAGAATTCTGTACCTTGGCTGCAAGGTTACAACATTTTAAGAACTGATGAACGAAGAGTTTCCCAGAAAAGAGTCGAACGAAGCAGAGGGACACACATAGATCGCAAATCCGATATCACAATGGGCGCCGTACAAAGCGTAATGTCCAACGAAATCTATAGATGGGGTTTATAGATCTCGATGAGGCATTCAATCGAGTGCCGATATAGCTTCTATGCACATAGACTGAGCAAAGTGCCAGAACCTTGGTGCAACCTCTGAAATCAGAAGTTCAGTAGGACTTACCATAGATATTCCAGTTGTATGTTAGCAACTCCTATCATAATACATACGAAAACGTATTCCCTGTGCCTCGTTGCGTAGTATTGATTGAATTTAATTTATAGACTAGAACGTGGCCCTGAAGGACAATGCCCTTAGAATTAATTTGCGAAAAATGGACGAAGTGGACCCCTACCAGAGTGCTCTGTGATAACAAAATGCCCCTAAAACTAAGGAGCAAAGTGTATCAGATGGCTGTGAGTCTTACTATGATGTACGGGCCGGAGTACAAGCGGAGGAAATGGGCATGGTCAGGTGGTTGGTGGGAGTAAAACAGCTTGAGCGGAAGCATGTATGAGGAAACATGAAAATAACACCAAAAGCTACGCGAGATTGTACTTCGACAGCACAGCTTCACAATTCAGCGGTAAAAGTTCAAAAATCCATGAATAACCATAAATCCACACGGGGGAACAGACGACCACATTCGGCACAAGGCTTTGGACCATAGCAAACGACATAAGGAGAATGTACCTTGAAGCAGATACAACCCAGAACGCTCATCATGAACGATGACAACCACCTGACGATATAGTTTTGCTTTAGATACCATTAAAGGTCTACTATCGATGGTCCGAACAACAGACGACAGTGTCTTCATTTAGAGGACAATCGTCTCGAAAGTTACATGATGAGGGCTCAGGACAAAAGAAGCTGCCGCCTTCATACAAGGAGCACTGACGCCGGGTATAGAAACAGAGGCAAAGTTGTGAATTTATTTTGGTCATCTCCTGGATTGTAGTACATACGGATGCCGACGGTGCATCCTCTCTTAAGAGGTTCTGAGACCTGAATGATAATTTCTTAATAAATTCCAGACTCGTGTATATATTTCGATAAAAATATAAAATTTATTAGTTTTCTAAAAAAAAAATAAAATATGTACATAAGTATATGAATATAACTTTGATCTTTGGAACATAACAAGTAAGGAAGGATATGCTAAGGTCAAGAATACCACGTTAGATTAATACAACAACAATAATGGCAACAAACAGGACTAGGATAACGATCCAGTAGCCTTAAAAGAGAGAAAGATTAGACAAAAAATCGAAAAAAGCCTTTAAAGCGGTTATTTACCCCAGGTACTGTCTTGTCGGTTGATTGTTCCGATATGAGAAGTCTCAACGTGTACTCTCGTGTCAACACGATTCATGGAAACAGCGAGGTTATCCAGAATATCTAGCAAAGGGAGTTTTATTAAAAGCAAAAGCACTGCAGTAGAACACCCACTCACCGTTTTGTTCCTCAACTTCTTGGCCCAACACTGAGGCTAACTCCTTCTGTCTTGAGATACTCTTGGACAATGCATCAAGCCCTCGATTCTGATCTTCCATGATTTGTATCTGTCTCTGTTTCAGCTGTTCCACATCGTTGGTGGTATCAATAATGGGAACATCATCGTCTTGCCATACGGATCGCGAAGACGACGGAAGTAAGTCGGATCGTGTACTTGTGGTGAATTTACTTTTCGATTGCTGGAGCTTTGACTGCAGAATCTCAACAAGTCGCTGACGCCTTTCCGTCTCCTCAAAGGTACTGAAAGGGAGTGGGCTTAGCAAATGAACTCCATATGTGAATGCATGTCTTACATCGAGCGACTTCTAGCAGACGCATCTAGCTTCTGCTTCAGCTGAAGTAATTCCTTTTCGAATTGATCGAGAAACAATTGTATTCGCCTGGTGAGGTCCGAGTAGCCCTGAGGGCGGGTTTGTTCCCTTTGGGTGATTTCTGATAAGATTGCATGACTCAATTTCTCGCATGATTCGTACTCGGTTAGCCTGGAGTGGAGACAACAATGGGTGGATTTTTGGAGTGGAACGGAAGGTTATATTCATTTACGAACCAAGAATCAATATCGACCAAGGACATGTTGATTTGTAAATAAGTAATTTAAGATAAACAATTTGTTCCACACTGTATGTTTTTTAGAGGAACGACAGTTGATTATTATTTTTTTTTCTTCTGTCATTGTTTATACGAGTTGTTTGTTGGTATAAAGTTACCGATTTGGTTGTGCCAAACCTAGAAATTTTGCAATTTTTTGAAAATGCGTTCGGAAAAGATTAGATTTTGGCTTTTGAAAATGATTTTCGGGTCTGGGCTGATTTTATGAAGTCAGTTGAACGAAATTTTAACCCTTCATGTAGGTCAAGTAGGTCGAAGTTCAATCTCTAGACAACATCTGATTTTTTTTCATGTCCCCCACCTCGTGAGTGTGTGACAAACTGGATGATGAACGACGAGGAGGCTCAAATTGAGGAAAGCGCCAAGACACTCTTTGCTGGTCGCCTTGACCTCAAAACCTATATCAACTAGTTGAGGCGTCACTTCCCACCAACCATTGGAGTTGCGGACAGTACTCATACAACTGGGTCAACTTAACACACTCGGAACGTCGTCAAATCTTTGGCGAAACTGACGACCTCATCGAAGAGAAGGTCGAGGGTTTGAAAGCCATCGCAGGCATTGCTAAAACCTTGCAGGAACGTGAATCCAGATAGACTGAGGAGGTATCTTACTAAATTCGTCAAGGACTAGACCACGGTTGTTGTTGCCAGCGAGTCAGTATGGGCCATTGAATAGGAATAGGCTTAAGCTGCCTACAGTCCCCCACAAGTGGTTGATCGAAAATATTTCCCGGGCAGTTTCTGAAAGTCCTCTACCGATATCGATGGTTTCTTGGTGGGTGGTGGCTCTCTGAAGCCTGAATTCGTTTCAAATCGGAATCGTCAACGCCAAACAGTACACAACATCTGGAAACTAGGTTGTTCAGGTCATTATCATGCATAGCGCGCATATTTCTATCTAAAAGCTGAAAAAACGAGAGCAAAATCTAAAATACTTTGTTCGCAGCCGTCTCAGTTAAAAGGTTATTTGTAAAAATGGACATCTATGCACAATTCGATGAAAGCAACAAACCTCGAGCGTCAATTGTCAAAATGTCAAGTCAAGTATAGTAGAATCTGACCCAAAACGAAGTGCCTACATATTCTTCCCTTAACAAACACCTTGTGAACATCTCCCCCAAGTGTTAATGGAAGCACCTGCTAACTACAAAAACTTGGCATCACCTCACCCACTTGATATGTGTACGACGAAAAAGTGTGAAATGGTGAAAAGTTAAAAAAGTTTTTTTGACATTCCCGTGGAAAAAGGTTCGTGTTTATTTTTTCTTCACGTATTTTTACAAAACCCATCATTTATTCCATTAAATCGAATGCCAAAAACATGCTGTCGTAGCATGATAATTCCCCGAGTGTTTAGTGTTTTCGTTATTTAAAGTGTAAAGCCTACGTATATTGCTAAATTTCGCAAAACAAAGAGTCCCCCAAAAGAAAAGAAAATTCCTCCCTCAGCGTATAATAATAAAAATTTAAAAAAAAGACGATAAAATATCGTTCATTATACCCCAGGTGTGTAAAAGATAAAGAAAAGTGAAGAAAATTATATTTCCCTTGCGTGGATACCAGTTTTTTTCAACTGCATATGGAATTGAAAACGAAAATATTGCAATGAAACCCATTTGTATGCCCGTGTCGTCGTCGTCGTCGTCGTCGTCATACCTCTCACCTCTGGCCGAGTAAACTGGAATCGAAAAGTTTTTCCCGAATGGGAAAAAGAAAAGTCCCCTTCGTCGTCTCGCCAACCCGCTTTCGTTTGAACTCTGTTTACCTTGATGAAAAGAAGGATGCTTTTCCCCAGCAGCGCCTTGCTGTTGTACATATTTCAATTTTTTTTTTATTTTTTGCAGATCAAGCCACACAAACTGGTTATTTTGTGTTTTAAAAATAAAATGATCACTCAGCAAATGCAAAAGGTTGTTGTGTGTTGTGAGTTAACCACGTATACTTGAGGCTGGTGCTGTATGTGGTGCTCCAGCGAACTCACGACGAGTGGTATCAATAGCCTTGTGGTGATACCACTTGCTCGATGACGAAATCCATTACATACATATGTACGCATACTTTGTTGCCAATACAGGTAGGACGTACATATCTACCTCTCTATACAGAAACTTTTGGTAGTTTTCCCCATTCTTGGCGTTCCGAGTCATAAATGGTTATTATTTGTCTGTAATTGCTGTTTATCTATGCCAAACGACGGTGAATCATTGTGATATTTCCACGTTCGAATAGGTCAACAGCGGAGTAGATCGTTTCTGGGAAGTATAGCAGCACGTAACGCTCCCAATCAGCTGATTAAAATGGAGCGAACGCAGTTTAGTTTCACACTTTCCATCCAAAACCGCTGGCGCCCTAAATAAGACACGGTGGCGGTTAAGTAATTGAATGAAATCATCTTTCACAGTTCCGGTAGTGTTTTTCTGGTCAATTTCATCCGCAGCCAGTTACGAGTGGTAACCTTGAGTAGAGCCACAGTGGCTGCCACAGCAGATAACAACAAATTGTTATTATGTACTTCTGTGCTACTGGTATCAAGACGCGCATTTGTGTTTTCCTTGGAAATGGATAGAAAATCAGATCAATATGGCTTACTTATTATGGTCGTTAATTTTAGAGGAGTGTTCTGTGTGTGCATTGCGTGATGGGTAGCAGTTTTCTTTGGGCGAGAAGATTTATTTTTCCATTTTTCCTTCGTTTGTTTTCTTTTCTGGCCACCGACCATGACCCGGGTGTGTTTGGGTGTTGATCTAATTTTATTACTAAATGGAGCATCGAGCAAAGCATATCGAAAGGATGTTGCTTGAGTGCTTTGTTGGTGCACTAATGAAATCATTTCACTTTTTATAGAAAGAAAATTGTGTCATTCACTTTCAATAAAAGTGTGGAAAGTTGTCGACGGTTTTTTTTTGTTTTTTGTTTTCCAGACAAAACATTCATTCAAATCTGCTGCTTTGTTTGATAAACTAATTAGCGCTTTTCGTTGTTAGATAAAGCCGTCGTCGTCGTTGTGGAGCGAATCAACTGCTATGGTATCGCAAAAATGTAATGAATCCTTTGGTGGATAGGGGTGTGTGAATGGTGGACGTGATGCGGAAAGCTAGTTCTCATTTTATGGTCATATTTCATTGCCTAATGAGAGAGAATGTTGTTTCTACCGACGATGATGTAAAATGGGACTTTCTCATAATTTGTATGGGACAGGTTGTGGTATCAAAACGTGTAAGC
This sequence comes from Xylota segnis, assembly GCA_963583995.1. NCBI lineage: Eukaryota > Metazoa > Arthropoda > Insecta > Diptera > Syrphidae > Xylota > Xylota segnis. The sequence goes on along the minus strand of OY757238.1, from coordinate 58,097,126 downwards.
GTATCGATAACCAGAAATGAAGATGTTTTCATCAAATATGGTTTCACACTTTCATCGGTTATGAATCGAAGCAGGTGGTGGATGTAGGAAAAAGGGGAAAGAATGAGGAAATGGTACTCCGGTTTATGAATAAAATTACTGTCCTTCGGAATCGTGACTAACTGAGACCATAAAACAGTAATTTTGAGAAATAATGAGCGAGTGAGGAAGCAGTTGCTGTTAGGCAAAGAGATTATGGCCTTGAATTTGGCAAAACAAAAAACATCATTTTTTGACTGCGTACTTGAAGAACTCGAATAAATTTGGAGTTTGTCAGTCAAATGGTTTGTAGAAGCACTTCGTTGGCACAGCAGGGCAACTATTCCTTCTCACAACTGTCCATGTCGGGGCAGGATTATTTTTGATTCTCGGAAGTTTGGCAGATGTTTGCTAAAATGATGGGTATCGCGTTTCAAATACACCCCTACCGATGCAGTGGATTAGGTTCAGTTTTTATCTTCTCAACCGTTTCGAAACAGTGTCTCCAGAGCGGTCTGTTGAGCTTAGAGAATAGCCAGAGGTCACATGGTGCTATATCAGACGAATTCGGTAGTTGTGGAACGATATGAGTTGAATTCTTGGCGAAATGGTCTGGAAGAACCAGAATTTTAAAAAGAAAATTTAGTGTTTTTGGAACCAAGCGAGATTTGACTTTTTTCAGGGGCAAAACGTCTTTCAAAATGGTTTGGACTAATCCAAGTAGTATCAGCGAGTTCTCTGGATTGTTAATCGACAATTTTTGAGCACCGAATTCTTGATTTCCTTAACGTGTCGTTCATCAGTTGATGTTGATGGCCGCCCAGGGCGATCTTTGTCTTTCACGTTTTCTCCGCCTTCTTTGACTTGTTTGTAAAGTTTCTGTGACATCGCCTAGTCACAGAAGGCCTTCTCGAACATTCTGCAGCAGAAATTCCATTCCGCAAACAAAATTTAATACAAAAATCGCTCAATTTACATTACCAGTGCGTAACTATTGAACAAACGCAGATTTTGACATGAAATTGGACACAGATGTCCGTGGCAGTGTCCTATAAAAAGTCGAAGGATTAAACCCTAAGCCACAGCGGACATTGCTACTGCTGATTGAAAAGTTTGTAGCCTGGCCAATAAAACAAACAACGCAATCTCTTTTAAGTTAAACACATTTCTTTGTACTGGTCTCGAGGCAGGTTGGCTCGAGGACTGCAGCTTCGACACATTCATTCGTAGGCGTTTTCTTCTTCGATCGGTGGAAGCTGATGACGGGTCCTTTTTTGCCAATTCAGCTTCTACAGAGCTTGATGGCTTGGCTGCAGTAGAATGGAATGTTGCACCCAGTCAAGAGCGTTTCTGTCAGTGGCTATACTCAGTCTTAGTGATGAATCAGGCTTACCCTCTATTGTGCTTGAGTTTATATCTATCTTAGGGCAAACATAGGACAAGCAAAGAGAATGCACGAATAGGATTCATTTCACTTGCACCTGTCGGCATTGAACTATAAGGCAATTCACTTCCACCTATGGTTGTGCTCAATTTTTGGGCATTATTTCTCGAAAAGCCGAGAATTTTTAATATACAAACAAACATTACATTTTTAATTACGCATTCCCCTGTCGCCTTTCAGTCTGGAAAATTTCAATACCAGTCACTTCATCTTGTGTTGCGATTCATACCTGCATACAACCCTTTCACTGAGAATGTCCTTGCCTCTAACACATCTTACTCGTACATCTGCTTTACTGACATTAACACAATCAGTTTTTATTATGATATTTCCACCCTTACACGACTTCGTTGAGTGGTTGCAAGTTGAACACTTAAAGCACCTCTTTACATTTATCTCTTCGTTAACCACACATTCCTCCCACGCGATAGAAATTCTCTTTATGTTCCTCATTAACATTATCAACGCCTTACCGACCATACCTCAAGAACTGCGTTGCATACTCTTTAATTTTGATGACACCGGTTGGCTTTAATGTTCTTTATTTTCCTGCAAACATCCCATTTGGTGATGTAATTCTTTTGCAACAGCTGCAGCAACTATTTATTAAAACAAATGTATTGTATTCTATTGGAAGTGTAATTAGGTGATTCGTGTGGCTAGATCTGTTTGGATATTACAGTTTCTCGCAATGCCATTCAATTAATCGGAAGTCGTAGTAGTAGCTGGAGATATTCTAATGTGATTCAATCAAGGTCAAACTGGGTTTTGAGGCAGTGCTTTCATTTAAAGATCATTAGGTGAGGTATCAGGCCCAATGCGATCTCTTGGTGACTTGCAATCGTAATCGTTTCCTAAAAATATGATTTCCCCAATGAACTTGAATACTCTAGGTCCTCTACTTTCTCTTTAGTTTAGTGCTTCCAAATGCTTTGCACTATGTCGTGGCATTCACGAACTATCTGTTCAACTTGATGCTGATATCAGTACATAAGCAGTAGAACACTCTTGTCGGAGGCATGAACTTAACCAGGTGAGGATTTAGATGCCTGCTGTCTACATGGTTAGCGTGTTGGGCTGTTGAGCGGCAGTCTCGAGGTTCGATTCCTAAATAAAAAGAAAATTTTATTCACTGTCTCCCACCTCTTGCAAGCAAGTATCAGAGAACCTATAGGCACAACAATACGACGACGAAAGTGGCAGTGGATTGGACATGCTCTCCGAAAGGGTGACAAGTCCATAGCTAATCACGCGATGCAATGAAATGGATTGGAGGCCCTAGGACCCACAAGGGGATACAGGACTTAAGCACCTCTGGCAAGCGTCTGACAGACTTCTAAGAATATAATTGTCATCCAAAAAGATTTTCGAAGAAAAGAATTGTCGCACCAAATATTTGCCATATCATGATAACTACAACGCCTCAGTGATGCTATTTGTATCCGATAACCACCGACTGTTTAGTGCTCAACAACCTGAATTTCTTAAATGCCTTTATTATACGTAAACAACAATAATCAGAAATGAGTAACAATAATTTCAGCTACAATCCAGATATCCGAGTGCTGATACAACGCCATAAATCAATATATGCGGTGATAACGATAACATGTACGTACCTGGTGTGGTACAGTGGTGTAAAGTCAAACAAGTTCACATGAATTATATATTTTTCATTTGTCCATTTGAGATTTGATTAAAGGAGCGATATTTTTGCAATCCTAATCGTGATTGTAAATTGCGGGACGGCAATGATAGCAGTAGTACAAGTGCTGATGACACATCGTCGAGAGCTGAAGGGAATAACTCACTCAAGCTACATATGTGGTTATCTTAGGTAGGGTTGAGTCTCCCTCCACACTCAGTATAGGACCTTTTCATTTGGCTTTAGGGGGGAAAAGATCGTCGAGTCTTACTTAACCAATCTTAGATGGTTAAGATGGAATGTAAGCCTCGTACTGGGTCTGGTATTGAATTTACCCGCAGATGTCGTTGTAGGATACTTCTTCAATGTCCTGAGAAAGCATCCTCCCAGGAATTTCTTTCTCAGTTGGCCGTGGTTTGGGCAATGACATAGGAAGTGTCATTCGCATCCTCTACAGAGATCTTTATTAGTCAGTCGTCGGTTTTGCAAATTATACGGCAAAGTGTTGTGCCCCGTGATCACCCGTCTGAGTGTAGATAGGGAATTCCTTTATTTTTAGATCTGTCTATCAGTTTTTCATTTATTAAATAGAAGCCTCGTTACAGAACATGCAGACTGGTCTAATGGTGTTCCGGCATTGGATCCTAGGGGTCGGATCTGGTTCACTGACGTATCAAAAATGAGCTCTGGAGTGGGTGCTGGTGTATTTAGACCCAACACCTAAATCTCGATTCCTATGGCAATGTGTCCCACGGTTTTCCAGACTGAACTCCATGTCATTGCATGTCATTCCAGCTATTATTTGTTTTCATTAGAACTTTGCTTCTCACTTCAGGGTGGGATGCTCAGCGTCCAGTGAAAGTAGCTCCAGAAACTGACTCCAGCCCTTTCATTCCTGCGGGTTTCTTAGAATATATGTACGTGTCAGTTGCAACTTTTATTCCAACTGCTAGTTTATGTCCCGTGCTCCCTTTTTATATTCTCGTTGAGTTTGGGAATCAAGTTTACCTTCTATGTGTGTTTTTGTGAAATGGTTTTATCGCTCCTGCCATTCCTTTAAACTTTGTCACGATGGCGTCTACTTTGGTCTACTGGTATCCAGGTGGCAATACGTGCATTATAAGAGGTTCCCACGAAAGTATTGCTGCACTTATTTTGTGATATTTATAAGATATTAGGTTTTCCCGGACGAGGACTTACGGAAACCTGATAGCTGTACATTCTATGTGTAATATATGAATCAGTTCGGATGGGTTTCCTGTTTTGTTTGCCATTTTTGATAACTTGAAGACTTTGGTTAAATATATCGAAGAGATTCATAGCTGTACATTCTATGTGTAATATATGAATCAGTTCGGATGGGTTTCCTGTTTTGTTTGCCATTTTTGATAACTTGAAGACTTTGGTTAAATATATCGAAGAGATTCAACGTTTGAATCCCACAACCTTACTCCTTGTGATCGTCTACAAACATCCAAGAGAATAAATGCTCCCAAAACGTTTCCTTATCCACCCTTGTCGTGTAAAAGGCACTTTAAAGTCTAACGTTTCAATAACTATCCTCTGCTATGACGGTGATTAATCGTTAGCATTTCCTAGAGAAAGTCCATCAGCTAATCCATCTCTTGCCATTAATTTGTATCTCTTAACTAGGATGACATGGCATTTGTTTTGCTTAGCCTACTTTATCATTATTCAATGTACGCCTAATTTCTTTGGAGACATTTGCTTGTGTCTTCTTTAGTAAACAACCGAAATATGTAAATTATTCGGTAGCCGTATATTTGTATTCCCGAAATGTGCGAAGCGCGTTGACAGCAGATAATCGTCGTTCGTTTATTTTGTCTCTCGCCTTCCTTCGATGTTGATATTTTGCTGTGCATGACCTAGCTTTTGTAAATTATTGGCGTAGGTTGAGTTTTTGGAAACTGAAAAGCAAGGACGTTCCATCTTATCGAAATTTGCTCGTTAAGGCAATCACTCAAGCACTCAGGCACTCAAACAATGTCTGGGACTATAAACAATTATTGTCTGCGTCACTTGTAGTTGTGCTTGCCTAATCCGTATTTCAGGATTCCCTAATGTTTTATATTTGATTTGCAGCATGAGCACTACCGATATTGACTTGAATGGAACAACAGCAAAGCCGAATTACTTATTCCAAGTGACATCAGCTTCACAGATGGCTTCAGCGATGGATCCACTAAGCCATGTAGGCGATGGTATATTTTTACAAACAAAGACAGCACAGGGATTAGCGGGCGTCTTTGTCTGGGCGGCCCTTTTTATAACATGCCAACAGGTGAGATGATTTCTTCCCAGATTACACTCAGTTTCGGTTGTAACACAACTTTTTGTAGATCTATCAACATCTGCGATGGTATACAAATCCCCAAGAACAACGATGGATAGTTAGGATACTTTTTATTGTACCAATTTATGCGACTTACTCGTGGATAAGTTTACTGTTCTTCAACTCAGATAATGTTTACGTTTACTTTTTCACTGTGAGGGACTGCTACGAGGGTAAGTTGTAAAAGTGGAGACTTTTTTTGTGAGTTTTATTTAATGCAAGCATTTGTTCTTGTCCGCAGCGTTTGTAATTTACAATTTCTTATCGCTGTGCTATGAGTATCTCGGCGGAGAGGGTAATATCATGTCGGAGATACGGGGTAAACCAATTAAGACCTCTTGCCTGTATGGCACCTGTTGTCTGAAGGGGAAAACCTACACAATTGGATTTTTGCGTTTCTGCAAACAAGCGACCTTGCAGTTCTGCCTGGTGAAGCCGCTGGTGGCATTTATCATTATATTCCTGCAAGCTTTTGGACATTACCACGATGGTGATTGGAGGTAAGGTTTTCCATTAAATATGATGAATCTAACAAACAATTACTTATGAACAGTGCTGATGGTGGATACATTTATATTACGGTCATCTATAATATTTCCGTGTCTCTTGCCTTGTATGGTCTTTATTTGTTCTATTTTGCGACAAGAGATCTGTTGACGCCGTTCGAGCCTGTTTTAAAATTCTGCACAATCAAATCGGTGATTTTCTTGTCTTTCTGGCAAGGTAAGGCCATTTATTTACGCTTTAAGAACGCATAACAAGAACGCAATACAATTTACAGGTGTTGGTCTGGCTATTCTTGAGAAGGCCAATGTTATTTCACCAATTGTCGATAGTACCGGAGCTACAACATCTACTGGTACAGTGTCAGCTGGCTATCAAAACTTTTTTATATGCATCGAAATGCTGTTTGCTGCTATCGCATTGCGTTATGCCTTCCCATACCAGGTGAGTTTTTAAGAAAATAAAATGTCACACTACCTGCGATAAGATAAGATAAGAAACGCGCTAGTGAGTGTTACATTGTGTTTGAATAATATTTTACAATCAATTAACACCTCGATGGAAGTGCTTTCATTTCTGTCAGCATGAAGACAACATGGAAATGTAGCGAAATTTTTGATTATTAGCGACGCCAAAAAGGTGAGGTATATGACAGCTAAATGGCGAGAACGTAGGTTATTAACTTTGGTAATAGGAACGCGCTGAGTCAGTGATGTTGGAAAATACTGATGGTTGACTGTCTGCGGAAGAGATAACGTGTCTTGAAATAGTTTAGGGAACCTGTATGAATCAGTGAATTTCGGGCGACATGATAAGTGAATTACTAAACAAAACTCGATGTGGATTTTAATTGATTGAAGATGGCAGCTAATGACTGCAGAGGCGCGAAATGACGTCTCTCCGTATGTATCTTCATTGCGATTGGATGATTCACACAGCTTATGTAAATACCATGTTAATTTGCGTTGATGTAACCCTGTACTCCTTGGAGTGTGGGAATCGAAGTACATCTTGAAGTCACACTTGACGCCGAACAAGCTGGTTTCCGTTCTGGATGTTCCCACAAACACCCTAGATCGTAGATCGTCGTCGAACTTTGCGTTGAATATCGATCGCCATTTCACCTGCTGTTCATCGACTTCGAAAAGGCGTTTGATAGTGTCAGTTGGCGTGGCTTGCGCTGGAGAGGTATTCACAATGAAATAAAAGGTTGCATGATGTAACCACATGTTACGTTTAGCACAGAGGAAGGATGTCTAAAGAATTCGCAGTCCAAAGTTGAGATCGGAAAATGGAGGAATGGAGGAATTCAAAGGAACTCAAAGACCTTAAATACGCTGACGATGTATGCCTACCATTTCACAGATTAATGGACCTTCATCAAATGTGGTGAAGAAGGTAGCCGTCAGGTAGCCAAACACATTAACTCATATTTGCATCATCGGTTAAGAGACCAAAGATTTCCAATACCTTGGCAGTATTGTCTCAATCGATGGCGGTATCGAATTGGATATTCCCAGCAGCAAAATCTGCGTTTGGGATGCTATCCACAATTTGACGAAGTAATGCAATTGTTCCATTCCAACGTTAAATTCTTGGAGAGTGAGCGCTACGATCACAAGAAGGCCGCAAACGTTCGTCAATAGGTGCTTACACAACATGTTAGGGATTTTCTGGTCAAACCGTGTCTCGAACGAAGAACTCTATCAGAGAGGACATGAAACAACCATATAACGACTAAAATGGCAGTGGATTGGTCGGTCAAACATTCCGTAGAGGTGACAGGTCCATAGCACGGTTGGAAAAGAGATGGAGGGCTGCAACACAGAAACCGTACACGATGGCGCGTAAAGGCTCTAGGATCCACAAACGGATGTAGGACATAAAATCTTCAATAATGCATCGGACTACTAATTGGCAGAGTTCCTACGTTGAAGCCAATCTCTCCCATGCCATAACTGAATACTAAAGATTCGCGGTGGGTTCCGAGACCACAAAATGTGGTAATTTTCTGACGAAACTCTATCAAAGGCGGCACATCATTTCAATTTAAAACCATTGTTGTTATTTAGAATGCATCTCGCGAATATAATAACCAATCACAACCGGTATAGTCAGTTGCTAAAACATATGTTTTATTTTTTGCTCTTTAAGGTGTATTCTCGTAGCTGTATCGGCGACGGACACGGAAGGTCGGTGACAATGCAGTCAATCTCGAGCAGCTTAAAGGTAACATTCTCCTAATCCGCATTTTAGGATCATTTTTATAAACTATCTGTTGCTATTCTAGGAGACAATGAATCCCAAGGATATTATGACAGACGCGATCCACAATTTCCACCCGCAGTACCAACAATACACACAATACAGTTCAGGTAAGATTTTCCATCTTTTCATTGCTTTTTGCATGCCTTTTGTACTTTGCTTACCTTCACATGTATTATATGTACGTTAGTTTGTATCTTTGCTCAAATTGTTGCTGCGACGCATCTTGTTGCCATCCATCAGCTAACATTACTAATAGTCCTCTGGCACATTTAGCAGCTAAAAATCATAATTGCTACTAATCACATTAACATCACACTTTACGCGTTCTAGCAGTCACAGTGTAATCGACCGTGTTTACTCGTAAATCCTCTCAACCAGTAGAATTAATCACACATACATATGTACAATATTGTGGTGGTGGTGGTGGTGCTAAAACCCAGCTTAACACTGATACTGATGTGTTCTTTGCGCTAAATGAGAAAATAATTTTTTGATTTTTCCAAAATTTTGTATTTTTGCAGAAGTAACATCGTCTCAGCGCTATGAGAAACTCTAAAACAAATGCAAATAGACACAAAGAAAATTACAATAAATAATTCGAGCAAGGAAACTACAAAACTAGCTTGATTAGCCTGTGTATTTTGGTTTTCTATTTTTATTTTTTTACATTTTTCCTTTTCAAAATGACTTACGTATTTATTTTATAATCGAAAAGAGTAAGAATCTGTAGAGACTACAACAATTACATTTGCATTTACTTTTGTTTTCTGTCTAGTATGTATGTTCTGACAAAATATTTCGCATTGCATTGCCGCGCTAAAGCATTTAGTTTTGTTTAAGTGAATGAATGCTCTTTGCTGTGAAAAAGAAAAAAAACAAAAAAAACAAAAAGAACCTGCTATGCATTCTGTTTATTTGAACTCTTTTCTATTGCACCTTGTACCTTTTTTTTGTTTAAATAATTTTACAATAAAAATGTTATAAATGTATTTTACAAAACTCTCGCAGATTAACACATGATTAGCTCAATTCAATATAAAACAGATTTTTATTTATAATTTGTCAACGAAGTACTTACAAACGAAAATCATTCAAAGTATGCTAAACTAAAACAAACAAAAAATTCGCACTGAATATACATAAATTAACCAAAAAACAAATTTTTATTAATTTAAATAATATTTTTCCTCTTTTTTAAGATCTATGTTATGTAGTATTTTTTTATAGTGCTTATTGCGTACATAGTTGTGTCTTATTTTTCGAAAACATTTGTTTTTTTTTTAATTATTTTAGCAAAGGAAAGAGTATATCTTTTTATTTTTTTAGTTTATGTGATAAATTTATACGTATGATGTGAACTATATCATATTACAGACATAAGTATATATCGTGCTTGATTTAAAAAGTTGTGGTGAAAATAAAAAGCTGAAACAAGTATGAGTAAGATTTTATTTTTTTCATTTTTTATTGGTAAGGAAGTGTGAAAGGGCGACTGTGTCGTTAGCTAAGACTTAGTCAAATCTATTGAAGTGTTTTGGGTGTAGGCAAACGAAGAAGTAGAGAGACACTGTCTCATTCAGAGATGCCCCTTGGCTTCAGTGTCTAGTTTCAATCTATTGTGCTAAAATGTCCGGTTAGTTGCCTAGTTATGGAGCTATTGTTCTGGTACTCTGACTTCAGGGTGAACCTGGGTTTCAACCAACAAGCCTCTCCAGTTAGCCCAGTCCTTAGCTAACTGCCTACAGCTGCGCACTCCAAGTTGGTTGGGGTCCCTTTCTACTTGTGCGCGCCACCTAAGGCGAGGTCTTCCTCTACTGCGTTGTCCCTCTGGGTTTAATTCGAAGACTATACGGGCCGGAGCATTGGTGTCCATGCGCTCTACATATCCTAGCCATCTTCAACGACTGATGCGTATTTTTCTGACTATATCTCTATACAGTTCGTATAGTTCGTGGTTGAATCTTCTCCTCCAAAGCCCGTCAACGCAAACGGGACCGAAAAATAGACGAAGAATCTTTCTCTCGAAGCGACTGAGGATCTCTTCATCCGCTTTAGACATGCTTCAGCGCCATAAAGTAGGACTGGGATAATCAGGGTCTTATAGAGAGTCTTGGACACGAGATGGAGGCCAATCTTATTAAAAAAAACTGTCTGGCCGTTGACATCAACAAGCGTTCTGGTACCTTTATACGAAAAGTAGCTTCAGAACATCTTCTTGAACGGATGTTCAACTTTTTGATCGAAATGAGCTGTGGGCTACCAAGAAATTTAAGGGTCATTTTGTTAAGTTTTTCACGCACTCAAATGCCAGTAATATAATATATTCTCCGCTTAATCATTCAGTTTAGCTATGAATTCTTCTAGGTAACTTTGTGGTCTTTCACATGATCTACTGACCGACTTCCCCCATTCGATAAACTGAGGTGAGGTCTTACATTCTTAGAATCAGGCGTCAAAAGACATCTGTCTTAGCTCTGGCACTCAGTCAAATGTGCCCCAAAACTGCCCCTATTCTCGATTTACTAACACCTTGGAGAGGTACATGCCCTTGCGTAAGATTTCTCACGGAATACTCTTACTACGCCTCGGCGGGAGAAATCCCTTCTATAGCACTCTCTCTAATCCAGTTTCCTTTAAGAATCTTAGGATGAGAGTTGACTCTAGTGACTGTATTTCTTCATCTGATAATTGGTCCTCGTATTCCAGTCGTTTGTGAGTCAGTGCCCCACAATTGTTAGACTTTACACAGAGCTAAATGTTGTTAATTGAGTCTCTGCCTAAAATACATATCTACATATGTATAAAACATTCACTACCTCATCACTGGCCTAATGATGCTTATAATGGTTTGTAAAATATTCAATGCAAACAAATAGCACCACACTCAACGTGAAGTGGTCATTATTGCAAAGTTCAGTAAACTGATGGGCAAATAGAACAAAAAATAAGTATCACCGAGAAGCTTGATGCGTTGTTCACTCGGTAGGCAAGAAAAAATGTCAATAAAGAAAGAAAAATAAGTATTTACACATTAGATACTAATATTTGTATAGAATTTGTGTTTCAGCGTCATGGAGGTGAATTATTGGCTGAAGATGAACAAGAATTGTCTTCAGATTCATTTCTTTTCTCTGAGGAAGGCTTTTTCTTTTAATAAAAATCGATCGCCTCTGTGATCATTATTATCCATCCTGACGTGAGCAATTCGTTCTAAACCGCCAACAAAACATTCCATCAGCACAGATGCCGCACCACTGCACAGATGATTGACGAACTCCGATTACGTGTTAAGACGCTCGTACTGGTTAAAATCAAGTTCAATTGTTTACGGGTGAAACTTAGAGCTAATGCGAATAGAATAGTAAACACCGTACATTAAAACTGGGTTAGATTAATTCACCGCGTTGACTGCTTAATGTAGTCGTCTGTGACTTATCAGATACTTCTCATTCACCACTTAAAATACAATTATTTGTGATCAAAAAATATTCTACAACCATTCGTTGCCGGATCCACAATTTCACCATCCTGTTCTGATGAGTTTAAAGGGGATCATTTCACGACGATTCACAGGGTTCTGGGATTTTCGCAAAGTAGCATCCTATCTAACCCCCTGAATGGGAATGCAGGTTTTAATTGAATTTTATACTATCGTGTGAAAGCTCCACGTCTTATTTGAATCCTAATTTGTTCCTTTATGGCCTCTTGCTTGAGTAAAAGTGTACACACACTGGGTGTGATTGTCGATGTTTTCCATTCAATTTCGTCAAACATTCAATTCAACTCAACCGATTGTTGGGACTTTGAATACAGGAAGGATTTCAGTCATTGATGGAATAACTCTCAGACTATAGCTGTTTAACTAGCGTTCTTACTTTATTTGCTTACAGCTGAAGGTAACCCCCAACATTCGAGTAAAACATTCTTGACTTAAGCATCAGACTGATATATCCTGATACCCTGAGTCTCAATAAAGACGAAATTGTTTCCATTGAATGTAGTGTTCTGAATCAGCATATTTCAGGTTCCACTCCACCTGGAAGACACCATACAAGAAAAAGTTGATTGACCTTACCAGGAATTTTTGAACTAAGTCGCTCATCCAACACATTGCCACAAGATTTAAATTGCATTCAAATATATAAATAATTAATATTCTTTTTGCATGCTTTTTCAAGCTATCGTTCCATAAATTTATACAAAAAATATAGCACATACGCCACTTTGTGATTTACACCGCTCACCTTTGTAAATTTTCCACTTGTCGCCATACTCTCTTTTAGGTGGTAAGAACTCAAGAGGTATAAGAGTCTCATCCTACGATCCAGACGATCCAAATTCACAATCGCAAGCCACAGGAGTTGGATGTGTAGCATCCAAAACGCTTGGAAATCAGCGTAAATTCATGCCCGGTGGCCAACGGGTGGCTACAATAAGCCAAAATTATAACGAGAAGACCATGCTGCTCAGCAGCGACGATGAGTATCAGTAATTCTATTATTTTTGTTTCTATTATTTTGTTTTTTACAACTTGTTTAGCTTACCAGCGCAACAACGTGCTATTTTATTTTGTATTTTACATTGTTTTTTCTATACTTGATGCTATTAGTTTTAAGAATTGTAGTTGAACTTTTTATATATCGTATGTATACAAAACAAAGAAGAAAAGAAAACAAAATACAAAATATTCCATTAGCAAAGAATCACACGTACACATTTGCGGTATTAGTTTTTTAATAATTTTTATTTTTTACGTGTATAATGCTTTCATGCAGTATCTGCTACCGAAGAGTATAAATGTTGATCCTTCCGTATATACTAGATAGCCTACATATTTCTATATGTATACACACATGCAAAAACAAAACAAAAAAACAAATCAAAACATTTTTTTCTTCATTTTTATAAAAGCAAAACAATAAAAAGAGAAATATAAATATTTTTTATTAAGTATAACAAATAAAGTATTTAAGATGAACTCGTTTTGTTTTTCAAAAAATCAAAATATACATACATACATAGTAAATAATGAATAAATGTATCTGTTTGTCCATTCACCGATCAAGGTCTAGTCTGTATCTTTTTGTTTTATACATCTATCTTGCCAGATTATTTATTACATTTAGTTGTTCCTTGTTAAGTGTTAGCAATTAGTTCTTATTTGCTTATGATTTTCCAAGCATTTGTAGGAAATTTACTGCCGTCGGTAATTTTAAGCTTTACTACTACAAAATCTACAGTCATGGGCGATACTTCTATAGAATAGGACAGAGTTCACCCTGGAAAGGTGCAAAGGGTCTAAATTCCGGTCTTTGTCCAACTGTGAGAAAGTACCTCGCTGTAAGTTACTTATGTGTTGCCCTTTGCTGTTCTACAGAACTGATCCTTATTGAAAGACAAGCGATACGATTCCATGAATGTATAAGATAGGACAGGGTTCACCCTTCAAAGGTGCAAAGGGTCTAAATTCTGGTCTTTGGCCAACTGTTAGAAAGCACCTCGCAGTAACCTACTTATGTGAATGAATAGAAAGTTGTTGCGCTTTGCTTTTCTGCAGAACTGATCCTTATTGAAGACAAGCGATAGGACAGGGTTCGCCCTGGAAAGGTGCATAGGGTCTAAATTCTGGTCTTTGTCCAACAGAAAGTACCACGCTGTAAGCTACTTATGTGAATGAATAGAAAGTTGTTGCGCTTTGCTTTTCTGCAGAACTGATCCTTATTGAAAGACAAGCCATACGATTACCTGCCTGTTGGTGAAAAGTTCTTAAAACTCTCCGAAGGAGGAGACTACAGTCTTGAACGGAACACATCAAGTAATCGTGAATCAAAGAAATGGTTGTCCATGACTGAGTATATAAATGAAAACATTTTGTGTACCCTGAAGAAAAAAACCAAAAACAAACAGAAAGAAGAACAAAACTCCATTTGAACAATTTTCCTAAAAAAAACAAAAACGATTTAATAAAACAAAGCGAAACGAATTTCCGAATAAACAAAAACAAATATTTATATAAAACGTGTAGTAATGTTTTGTTTTAATTTATATTTCATTGTCCTAGTGTAATATTATTGTTTGGGTTTTTTTTATTTAAATAGAAAATGAAAATATTTAAAGAATCAATTGTAAAACAAATCAGAACTGTATATTTGAAGAGATAAAACAAAATAAGAATAAAGTAAATAAATGAACTTATTATACACAAAAAAAACACATTTTAAAGGGAGAAAAACAAACAAAAAAGTGAAATCTTAAGAAAAAAAAAGCCTGTTTATTAATATTCCCCCAAGAGGTGCATACAAAAGCACTGAAATTAAATAAAAATGAGAAGAAAAAAAGGAGATAACAGTAAAATAATTATTATTACAATGTGAAAGTGCGAGGAGAGAATTATTAAAAATAAAATTAATATATAACATACAAAGCGTATTTTATTTGTAATCAACATGTGCGTCGGAGGCTGAGTTTGCAGTTTATCTAAGGAAGTTCAGAAGTTGAAGGATTTTGATTGATTTTCGCTTTGCAGAAACTACATCACAACTGCTGGTTCCTTCCTATGTTGAGGATTACTACTAAAGTGCAGAGTCGTCGAAACACCGCATATGTGTATTCAAAGCGAACTTGGGGAACAATTGCTTATTTACTTACTTAGGTGGCGCTGGAGTCCGGGGTGGACCTGGGCCTTAAACCACAAGCCTCTCCAGTTAATTCCTTCCACTTGTACGCGCCACCTAAGGTCTTACATAATGCGTCGAAGAATACTCGAATACTCTTCGAACCGGAGCGTTAATGTCCACTCGCTCTTAATGTCCTAAGCATCTTAGGACGACTGATACGTACTTTACTGAGGTCGTTGTTCACCCTCCACCTTTACATATATTTTGTTTGAGTTGATGAGCTTGAGATAACCTCAAGAAGTGTTTTGTTTTGAAGACTGCCAAATGCCATTAAGCTTCACCTACTAAACAACCTACAAGATCCTTGACAAAATTTGCTGCTATCCTCTCCAGCAGCATGATTCTCAGACTTCATGCCGAAAAGACTGGCTTAAACCATGCCAAGAAATTCATTAATTTCCAAAAAAAAAAAAAAAATGAACGAAAGAGATTCTAGAAATGAACAAATGTAATGCTAAGATCCTATCTGGTCATTGGTCTCTCAACTATAACCTCAAGAAAATTGGTATTACGCAATCGGACACGTGCCGACTGTGACTCGAAGAAGCTGAAACCGCCGAAAATATTTTATGTTTATGAATGTCCCGCAATTGCTCGGACTAGGTTCAGACATTTCCACAAAGGCTTTACGCCGCCTTCCGATACCACCTAGAAGGTAAATCCACTACAAAATCTGTAAGAGGATACCACAAAAGATTTCTGTGAGATAGCGGAGCTTCTTAAGGTTATCTCAAGCTCATCAACCCAACTATCCTTAAGTCGATGTCGCTGTGTAACTCGTACAATTCTCTCTTAAATCTTCTCCTCCAAACACCGTCGGGACCAAAAATCAACCAAGGACAACCAACGTCCTTGCTTTTGCGGCATAAAGCAAAACTGGGATGTTGAGGGTCTTATGGTCTCCTTGGTATTTTTTGATAAGGTCTTGCTACTGGGAAATCATATCAAACGATTGGGGCTAACAGACATATACAAGTATTGCAATATACTCTTACATTGTGTGATAAGCCCAGGAGGAGAATAGTGATGAAACTCTAACGCTTGGTGGAGTCTTCTGGAAATACATCCTCATATAGGTTTGATTCTTTCCCAAAGGAATTACCTCCATATGTTGATGCTGAGACTTTCTAAACCATACTTCGGTTAACGCAAAGACTTATAAACGCCTCTCTGTTCATCCTAGAGAAAACTCTTTTAGTTCCAGGTGACGCGATGATGATTTTGTTACCCGATCCCTGGGTAGCAAATCTGAAACCAATAAAGCCGATAAAAGCAGTACACATGTCTTGTGGAACCCTTTTCATCCAGAGAACATCGAGAGCATTGAACTCTATTGATTTGTTCCTCTGACAAGCCAAGTCCTATCAGTTCGCAACCGTAACATATTTGGAGTTAGTTAATCGTTAACTTTGGTCTGTGTTTAGGCGAGGAGATGCGGTTTGTTTCCCTAGCGTGCTTGTAGATTTGTGACCCAGTAAGGTACAACAAAACTAGACTGCGCCATAGAAGATAGGATGCAAAAGATGGAAAATGAAAGTCCGAATGTGGCAGATATCAATAACGAATCGCCATTTAGCGCTCTACCCTACTGAACATAAGAATTTGTGCGCAATAACAACACAGGAACAGTATTTTTTATTTCATTTATTTGCATATGCATTCCCCCCCGTTTACCCCGGTTATACAGTAATGGGCACTGCATTAGCTACATCAGCGGCATTCTTTTTTATCGCAATTTTTAGTAGTCCACTTGGGCAGTCCTCCGAACCTCCAAGTAGCACAACAAACAGCCCATTATGTGCTACAGATTTCCAAATCTTTGAAATCCACTTATCGACCTTGGCAACTGTTTTGTCTAATCTGTCCAGTTGGAATTTTTCCGGATCCACCGCCAGATTGGCGATGGTTAGTGAGTGTTCCAGAGCGATTTCACGCGTCTTTCTTACTGCTTCCTTGTTACTTTCCGCTTCGTGACATAAAATTGTTTTCAGTTTATCCCCAGCTGCATTGCTACAAATCTCCTTGATGTCAGAGTGCAGTGGCCCATTTTTGATTATAGCAGTTCGCCTATCCTTCTGAGATGTATGTCCGAATAGGTTGTTCTTGATGGCGTCACCCATGGCCAGGCGGATAATCTCATTTGCTCGTTTCTTTTGAATCAGGATCTCATCACCAAAATCAAGGTTATGCTTTAGTTTGAGTTGTACCAAGCGGATACTGGCTAAACTGTCTTCCACGGAGTCATGACCGCCGGCGTTCTCTTGAATCATCTGATCAAGGAAAGTAATGGCGAGAGTTTGCAGCTTGGACTTTCGTCTCCGCTGTCCAGTGATGTTAAAGATCACGCTTGTGTCGATGACGTATGGGTGCATCATTTTCATGGCGTTCAAATCAGAGTTGAGGGACTGTCCAACAAGTATTGCATCGGGAGGAAGTAGTGCGCGTACTTCTTGTTGCACTTCCTTCAGGCTCTTGGTGACTGCCTTCATGAGTTCGGGAGTGATTCCTGAATACTTCGTAAGGTAATCGACAATTTTGTTGACCGGCATTACCAGCGTCTCATAGACTGTCTCGTACTGCTCGTTTACAATGGAAATACGGGTGAGTTCATTCTGCCCAGTTGTGGTCCTACACATTTCACAATCGACACCAAACATAGGACTCTTCGCAGTAACAGGTGCGTATTTGTCTTTCGTGAATACGTACTCCTTGAAGCGATCGGCCAGTTCACCACGCAAAGGCATCGGGTAGCCCTCGTCCACCATTTGTAAAGCGGACAGAAGTAGCTTGGTGCGTGGAAACTTATCGTCAGCATGTATGTTGCCGTTGGTTCCATTAAGTGTTGAGTCCTCCATTGGGAAAATCGACTTAACCAACAAAGTGGGATCTTTTGTCATCTCCACGGCAGTCTCCAGGCAACCGTACTTATCGATTAGCTCCTCAGCTTGTACATTGGTCAATGGAGCCGTTGCTAAATCTTGAATTATGCTCCCTTCCTTAGCCGTGGGTAACACAACTTCGAGTTTCGTTTCGAAGATCTTGTTTGTTTCAATGAATTTAGCTTCATTTGATAAATAGTGATAGAGAGAGACTCCCTCGAGTACGAGGACTATAGTGTGTGACAACCGCAGGGGTTTTTCAAGGTAACACCAGCGTTCTGGGTTGCATGGTGATTTCTTCCCAATCAAAGCTGACATCAACAGGTGCTGAATATCTGTTAAAAATATCGGTGTTCTCTTGTCTTGATGGACTTCCAGTGACGCCTTATAGCCGGCCAGCCTAAGACGTAGCTTTGGCACATTTTCCAACTGTCGCTTGCGTTCCTTAAGCTCCTTCTTTAGTTGTGTGTACTGCTCCTCTGTAAGGTGGAGTTTCATCGACTCATAATCATCTGGTTCATTGGAGGCTTCGCTATCGGTGTCTTTTGGTGCTTCGGCATTTGGATCTAGTTTGATCTTCTTTGCCACAGGTTCCTCTTCAAGCTCAGTGGCAGTCATCTTGGTTTTCCTTACCTGCTGGGGCATGATTTCAGTGAGATTTTCACCCAAATTCAATTGAATTACCTTTTTGCTTTCGTCCGAACTATCACTTTCGGATTGATTTGCGTTAACTGATGCACTTGCCGTTGATTCCCGATCCTTGTCGTTTAGCTTCACCAAATTAGCGAGTGCGGCGAGTTTTTTCTTTTTCTTCTCCAAACGTTCCGTACGCTTTGATGTCACCGTTTTCATGTCAAGTAAAATTGATAGTAAAATATACACAATTGATATGAGGGATAGAAAGTTTAAGATAAAATTTCTATTTCAATATACTTTTTCAGTAAGAATTTGATTTTTTTTATTTATTTCTGTTGTACACACATGTGGAAATGCCAAGGCATGATAGCACGTTTGTCAATTTTGACATAATGACATTTTGCGGTGCCCTGCACAGAGAACTAGCTGAAATGTTATGTCAAATAATGAATCTACTACAAAGTGTGAACCGGATATAAGTTTTTTTTTTTAATAAAATCAGTTAGGAGTTTTAAAATATTTTGTTTTTTATTAAAGTTAGGAGTCACAGTGTAGATTATTTCCTAATTGAGGGTATAAGTGGGAGAAAAAACATATGTCATTGACAGATGTCAGTTAATGAGCATTTTTTTCACAAGAAATGTTGGTCTGCTTGGTTTTTTTTCCTCCTCTTTCCTCCATTTTTAATATATTTGCTTTTTCTAAATTTTATTACTATCAGTGAGCTAAACTGTTGTTTTATATGTGCCTGGATTTCATACGGTCCTGTTGCGAATATTCGAATTTTTGTTTGCCAGACATTTGCAATAGGTGGCGCTTTTTTATCTCAAAACTTGAGAAAACTGGATTTTTTGTTTACATAATTGCATTTCCTCTCCTTTGGTTTAGCAACCATTCTGCGAATTCCTTCATCAGCTTAACCAACGTGCAATATCTCGAAACAGATTTCGCATTGCCTAGAATATAAAGACAGTATTGGGTTGGCTTTGGAAAGCGATCAGTTCCG
Source organism: Xylota segnis (assembly GCA_963583995.1). Classification (NCBI taxonomy): domain Eukaryota; kingdom Metazoa; phylum Arthropoda; class Insecta; order Diptera; family Syrphidae; genus Xylota; species Xylota segnis. The sequence goes on along the minus strand of OY757238.1, from coordinate 58,077,696 downwards.
TTGTGCAACACAAGAGGCTCAGCACAAGAGGCTCTTCTCTTCGGCGACTCCTATGAACTGGCGAACTATGGTTGGGATATGTACATATGTAGATTGGTGGATCTTCTCGGATGTAAAGAATAATTTGAATGTCCTTTAGACACTCACCCCACCGTTCAACACTTCATTTAATAGATCGATCTGTTAACGAAGCAAATCCACTCTAATTTTTCCAGACCCAATTTATACTGTAACATCTGTCACATCAAAGCGAGCTATCTTAAACTACTCAGCTTACTTAAAACCTAGTCAACTATACTTAAATATATTTTTTAATAAAAAACTAAAACTAATTTCGAAAATAATTTTTTCTCTTTACCCACTAAATGAACAAACCTAAATCAAAAGTAAACCTTTCAAATAAACTCCAGCCTAGGATGAAGTGTCAATCAAACAACATGTTTACCGTTACATTTGCGGTATTTCAAAATCCCGCCAATTGCACCAACATTGTGCAGAAGATTTCAAGAAAACGGGTGAATCCTTCCAAATTAGTGTCGCTTTCGAATTAATAACATTTCCATATCGAAATCAAAAAAATGTTCCAAGCTATCCTTCCGTTGTCAAAATATCTCAAACTGAAATCGATTCGGATCTATGACTTTGCCTTTATTCTACATTCCAAGGTGTCTGTGGCGATCCTGCTAACGTGTACTTTATTGGTTTCGGCACGCCAGTATTTTGGTCAACCCATCGAGTGTATGAGTAGTGAGAAACAGCTCGATTTCATCAATCTATTCTGTTGGACAATGGGAACTTATATTGTCACTGATCCTCAGGGTAGGACTAATCGAGCAGATTCTATAGCTGTTGGTGTTGGCGTGGAATATCCTGGTTCTGAAAGAGTTTATTTACGATACTACCAATGGGTGGTGATGATTTTACTCTTACAAGCGATGATGTTCTTCTTTCCGGCTTTTCTATGGAAAACATGGGAAGGCGGACTCATGGCTGAGCTGTGCAATGGACTTGGTAAGTGTTTTTGAAATAGAATTGATAATAACAAAACTAATGTTTGAATTGCAGAACGTAGCCCGGTATTGTCAGAGAAGGACTATAAGGAACGAAGATCGAGGCTTTTGAAATTCTTTGCCAGTGATTACAATCGAATCCATCGTGGTTACGCAAAGAAGTATTTCCTCTGCGAAGTACTGAACTTTATTATATGCGTAAGTTTTGTTTTCTTATAGAAACAGCATGTTTAGAGCTTATACTTGCGCATGGACGCAGTCCCTGGTATGTAACCCACCTGGGTTCTAGTGTGTATTTCAAATTTTTGCCTACGAGTCTCCTTAGGTATAGAGACCGCAGCATTTCTTTTTCATGAAGATCTACGATCTTAGTTTTTAGGTTTACGTAGTTTTTCGTATTTTATTATATCCCTGCTATTCTCTGTATTACTGCCCTGATTATTGCCCCTTGGTCGCTGCATCAAGGGTGTGTAATACGATCAGCGATTTGCTGAGCACCAGTTAAGTAAGCTCCTGGATTCATTTTCAGAAGTAGCTGTCTACCTAGGTTTATGCGGACATTTGAAAGAAACCTTTTTGTCGCAACGTTGGACGCATTGTTTCTCACACTGTCAGAGAGCTGTGATTTTGTTTTCGGTGTTTGGAATTAATTGGCCGAACTATTGAAGGACTGTGCCTGTGATCGCATGGACAACTTCTTGATCCTCGATATGAACCAATAAGGTTGTTGCCGAAAGGGCTTTAAGCGCAGATAATAGCAACGTTTACATAGTTGGCTCAGTTTAGGATTTTTCTTTTCTTAAGGAATGGGGCAAGCAATCGTCAAGTTCGATTCATTGGGCATCCTTCCGTTCGATTGCATTTTGCTGATCAATTGTTGCATAAGGTTTGTCAAATCATCTCTCGGTGTCTTATAGACCTCGTCAGTCAAGCGATTCGTTGGTATATCCATATCATAAGCTTTCCAGTTCAGATTCGCCGAGACCTTCTATGTTTCTTTCACATTTTGGTAAAGCTTTCGAACCTAATTTTTGCGAAGTTTTTATCTAGCCGACGTTTTTCTTTGTTCTTCTGCTTGTAGAGTAGTGCTCTGAGTCAATCCAAACATCAGGCATACAGGAGGAGGGCCTTGGATTGATCGGCAAACTACGGAGAACCTATGCCTATACTTTCTGATTCTTACTTTTACTTTTCTCCGATTAAAATAAAAATAAATACTTGGCGCAACAGGTCGATGGGCCTGGCTTCACATAACCATTTCTTTACATGTTTTACATGTCAGTTTGTTATTTGAGAAGCTTTCTTAGGACTGTTGTACTCTCGGATGTTTGTCAGACACTGGGATTCGAACCTCGAACCTCTTGCTTCATAGTCCAACGCACTAACCACTGAGCCACGGCACCCACACTTTTTTTCCGATTACATTCTTCTTTTAGGAAAAATCAGTCGAATTTTGTAAATCTGGGAGGATCTCCCGTGCATTAACCGAGTGCAGTGCTTGATTTTCTTCATGCCCCAGGTTTCGCTTCCTTAGTCGTAGAATAACATATTTTTATATGAAAACCTTTGAACTAATTCATGTAAATTTATTATTCGCCCCCCAGGTACTCAACCTTTCGCTAATGAATCTATTTTTCAATGGTTTTTGGTCAAGTTTTTCACTAGCTATGACTAAAATACCAGGCTACAATTGGGACGAATGGAATGAGATGAGCTCCAGAGTGTTTCCCAAACTTGCTAAATGTGAATTCTTCAAATATGGCGCATCCGGATCAGCAAGCAAATACGACGCCCTCTGTGTGCTTCCCCTCAATATTTTGAATGAGAAAATATTTGCATTCCTTTACGTTTGGTTTATATTCCTTATGATTGCATCTGCGGTGCATTTAACATTTCGATTTATTGTTGCATGCAGTTCAGCTGCTCGTATAATATTTACTCAATGCGGCGTTGGATTTAATCAAAGAACGCAGGTGCGTCAGTTATTGGAGGACATGGGCTATGCCGAGTGGTTTGTATTAATGAGAATCGGAGTAAACGTGAATCCGGTTATGTTCGCCGACTTAGTACGGGATTTGGCCGAGTTACAGAGACTAAGAAGTATTGAAATGTCAGTCTAAAGTCTTGGTGCATAATGAAGTGCAAATCGCTGAGCGATTTTCAAAAGACATTCATACAACGTATTGAAAACTAATGATCTCAATTGAATGGATTACGCATCGAGTGCGTACAGTTAAAATAACAAGGATAACTTTTTTTTTTGTTTAAATTATTATATGTAAATATGTATAATGGAATAAAGGTTTTTTACATCATAAATATTAGATTTTCTCCACACCTACAGTGTGATGGCCCCTACAGTCAAATGAACTACGAAGCTCTAAAGGTTGCTACTCTCTATTTTGCTATGATTAATCCTGTAGTCGTGGTGGCGTCGAGCTTTATTATGTTCGAGGAACGTAAGGGTAAACTGAGTCACTTCCCATTGTTCGTTAGAAGGGAAATGAATCATGTTTTACTTACCCGTAAGTAGTCTGCCTTATCTTCCCTATTATTACTAAAATTGCATTCAATGCAGCTTTTACTCTTTGGTGTTAGACAACCAACCAGTCGCGTTTATAATGAATAATTAATAGAAGGATGAATGCAATAAGGGAACTTCTGAACCCTATTACAAGACGAAAGATGGAATATTTGGGACATGTGCTTAGAAATGAGAAGTATCAGCAGGTAATTCTTCAAGGAAAAGTCGATGGACGAACAGCAGGTGGACAGAGGACATCATGAATGAAGAATTCACAAGTCTGGCTCGGTCTATCAGCAACCCAAATAATCAGGAATCCAAAAAGGGAACTTCTGAGCACTATTACAAGACGAAAGATGGAATATTTGGGACATGTGCTTAGAAATGAGAAGTATCAGCAGGCAATTCTCCAAGCAAAAGTCGATGGACGAACAGCAGGTGGTTAGAGGACATCATGAATCAGGAATGCAAAAGAGAACTTCTGAATACTATTACAAGACGAAAGATGGAATATTTGGGACATGTGCTTAGAAATGAGAAATATCAGCAGGTAATTCTTCAAGGAAAAGTCGAAGGACGAACGGGAGGCGGACAGAGAGCATCATGAATGAACACAAGTCTGGCTCGGTTTATCAGCCAGCAGACCAGAAGGATGGTAGACAACCTCCTAAGAGGAGAGATACCATAAGAGAAAGATGAAATAGATCGCTTAGATCGTCGTTGGCTTTTTAACTAGCCATTGTTTCCACAGGTTAGATTCTCTCAATCTGAGAGCTGTTTCTGTGGCAGAATAGATGCACAAATGGTGCGCTCCTGACAACGTTGAACACAGTAAAGCAATATGCTAAAAATGCAGTCCAACTGCCAGAAACGTTCTCCCCAATTCCATACACAATCCATAGAAAGCGCTAATTGAAATTCTTTAACATTTTCCAAATAAACCACCCATCATCTTACACCGTCTCAATAAATCCATAAAATCAACACCCATCTTGTAAACAAGTAAAAACAGAAAAACATTAATTTCTCCTCAGCCTCTGCTCTCTATTTGTAATGTGGCGAAATTGGATAATAAATTGTTAATCACCGGGAATTCCAACACAATACGATTTTCATTCATATGACTCATTTCCCCACCAAGAGGCGAGTCTGGTGCAACCAAACCCGTCAAAAAGCCACCTCTACTACGAGCTCCTATCCTAACCGAACATTCAAAAATAGAACTGGATAATCTCGATTCACTTCACGCGCACAATTTTCGAAATGAGCAACCACCACCATAACCACTTTGGGGCCAAAAACAAAATATTTATAGTGTTGGAGCACACTGAGAGAGAGAAAGAGAGAGAGTGGAGACAGAATAGAAAGACGGAAAAAAAACTTAACAGAATTTTCCTTAGCCTATCACACACCGTATTCCCGAATGATGATAGTTCTTCCCAACGTTCAACATATCACGGGATAGCACAACACAAAGCTTTTGAGTAAAGTTTTGCAACACACTGTTGTGCGCCTAACATTCTTTTGGGTGTATTTTGTTTTGTTTGGATTTTCTCTCGATTTTCATCAGCGGGAATCGAGCAGGAGAAAGGTGTGTATGGGAATAAAATCGCTTTTCCGTTTGTGCGCAGTCGAGGTACAGTGGATCGAAGGAGTTTCCAACGGCGGTCTCTGAAAACTGAAAACTTTCGCTGACTGGGTTGACGATTGCTTTTCATTGTTAATCTTGTCGCTAGTGCAGTAGCCCTTGAAGAGCCTGGGTACGTTATGGTTTTTAAAGAAATCTATTGCATGATCCATTGCTGTGGCTTTTAGAGAGGATGTTACAACAAAGTTAGCTAATTACTTGCGGGACTTTCCATTAGGATGTGAAGGGAGATCTCATCACCTTCGAAGAATAGTCTGTATGTAGGGTACAAAAAAAAAACCTAGAATTCTATCCGGGAGTATTTGTCCGAATGGGTTAGGTAGGCAAGTTCAACGGATCTATTGTGTTCCCCGGTGTTGGATACCTGAATCTTTAGAGAACAAGAATTAGTTTAACAGATTACACCATGGCAGGAGCGGCCCTCCTGAATTAACCCATTTTCGTTATGAATTTTAATGTGATTTTAGCTACTTCGGTGAGGTCATTGAAATCTTTCAGCTTTCCCGATGGTAAGGTATGTATTTGGTCTTGTTGAGGCTTGTTCTATCTTCCTCTACCTCTGTGTCGGCACAGCCTCTGTATAGGCCACCATTGGGTTCTGGCCTGTGAGGACAGGAATGAACAGGGTCAACTGTAGCCTATTGAATGATAGGAGTGCTCTGGTCATTTCATCGTTGTATTGGACCCAAACTAGCCTAGGAACACGGCGCAAGGAGAGTGCGCCCCACCTAACATTTGCAATTTTGCGGAACTCTGGGGAGATTTCGGAAGTTATTCCGAGCCTGTTCTAGCTAACTCATCGAGCATTTAATTTCTTAGAATCCAACATAGCGCGATCCAACATAGCTCAGAGCTAAGCGATTTGAGTTCGCCTTTACATCTTTTCACCAGTTTCGAGCTCGTTTTGACGGTGATACCATATATTGCCGCTTGGAACACACTCGCGTTGTTGGAAGGTCTTATGGACCACGCAATTTGTAGTTCCTGAGCCAGTTCTATCGCTCGTTTTTGACTCGTCCGTAAAGATGGATGTGCATGTTTGTCCAGATAGCTGTTTCCATACAAACCTTTCTTGCTGACTAAGCCTTGTTTAATCCTGTTTTTTCTCTTTTTGGCTAAAAGATTTAGTTTAACGGGTGTCCTTAGCCCCTTTGTAACAATCTCTACAAAATTCAATATTTCTCCATAACAGCACAAGAAATGAACTCTGACACACTGTACATCAGCAATTTCTAGTAGTGTTGTGCGCGAGAATGAACGTCTGTTCCACGTAGTTGCCGTGAGCGAGAGCATAATTTCAAAAGTTCAAACATTCTCTGTGTTAAATCGTTTTTGTTTTTGAAATTCCAGCAAAAGGATTTTTGCCACAGTGTTGTGAATTGTACGCATGCCGAACTTCAATCAGTGACCAAAAACACCAACAGTGCCAGAAGCAAAAGCAGAGTGTAGACGTTGCTCGCACAAGTTGAAAAACGGATCCGCTGTCGTAACGTTCGTTTTCGTTCGCATATTTTGTGTGGTGATTCTTTCAAAAACGGCTCTGCGTGTGTCTTGTTTTTTTTTTTTAGTTTAATTTGTGAAAAAGAAAAAAAAAATATCAAAATTTCAAGCCAACATCACGTTTAGTAATCTGGCGTTTTTTTTTGGGTGAGTTAACAACGGTCCTTGGAGAGAAGGAAAATTAAAGTTTTTCCTTCCACATTGCATATTTTGACGTTTCGGAGGGGGTGTTGTTTTTTCTCCTCTTTATCGTCGGTCGGTCGCCTACTCCTTTGGCAGAATTTCTGTGTGGGTATAATGAACTTTACGGTGTTTATTGATTTTTGCTGATGTGAAAATAATTACAAACAAAAACAAAATAAAGTCCTTGCGACTCTTTTTTTTTTTTTAAATATTTGACGTACTCCAAAGAGTTCCACAGAGTTAATCTGTCAAAGTTTGTTCGAATTGGTATTTGCTGAATTTTTATTGGTTAGAGTGTCCTATATTTCTCCAGCCCTTGACCTATTTACTTTGACTCGTATCTAGAAAATTTCGGTATGGTGAATATTAGAATATGGGAGGCAACAACAATTGGGTGAAAGAAGGAAACAATAAATAAGTGCTCGCACATAATAAGGTTGAAGGGGAAATTATGGAACTGGAGCACTTGGCCACTTGTAACGGAAATACAATACATGGGGGTTGGAAGAGTTTTTCTAGATAAGCGATTGTCGTGGAGTGCATACGAACCTTTTTGTTGCACCGTTACGTTATCCAAGGATGTCGTATGGCAGGCGAAAGCGAAAATTGTGATGAAAACATTCAGATGGTGGTGGGCGTTCGAGAAAATGAAATGAAGTTAGCTGTCACACAGGCTGGGTTATGGGTGGGGGGTGGTTTATTTTTGTAATCCTTTGTTGTACTGCGTTATTAGTTTCCGCTTTGGATTTTGTTTATATAAGGCGCCTTTTGTGGGTGATGGGTGTTTAAATCCGTATTCGTTACGGCATGTGGCTTCAAAGTAAAGTGTAATTCATGAATAATTTACATAATTGTCACGTACACTCAAAGTGTGTGTCACTCTTGAAAATGTCGACAGAATGTCAGCTTTTGCTAAAGTTGACGGATCGAGTTCTTAAGCAGTTTGTGGATGTCAAAGTTTTATTGAAAACTTTTTATTTTTTGACTCAAACACACTTTTCTTGTGGCTTCTTCATGCAAGCGTTAAACAAACAATTGCTTTCAACGGTACATGGACGTTTTCATTGGATAATGCCTGACTTTGAGCTCTTAAAACCAATATTCTTCAATGGAGCTTGAACGAGCTCTGATTTGAGCAACGTTAGTCCGGGTCTTCTCTGAAGGCTAGTCATCGGGAATGGAGATTTTGTGTGTCTTTTGACAGATAGAAGTCAATTGGGAACATCTTCTTCTGTCTTATTTCTGAAAACTTATTTTACCTACTTACGTTTGTATGCTTAGACGGTAACATCGAGAAATAATGTCAGGCAAATGCTGGAAATTGAGTCTTAGAGCTGTGTCCAGTTCCACACTAGAAGTTGATTGAAATAGCTTCAACTTGTGCGCTCTACCTAAGGCGACGTCGTCCTCTACGTGACTATATCCCTGTACATTACCTTGGTTCGTCCTCAACTTGAATACGCCAGTCGAGTGTTGTGCCCCTATCAGCAAGCGCATGTGGCAAAAATTGAGAACATTCAAAGTCGTTTTCTTCGTTTTGCCCTTCGTGGTCTCTTTCTTGGAACGACCCACTTATCTTGCCTCCCTATCGAGACCGCCTCAATCTGAATTCTCTCGAGAAACGTGGAGATGTTGCAGATATTCTTTTCGTTCATCGACTGTTATCAAGCTCCATCGATTGCGCATCTCTGTAAACTTAATCTTTTTCAACACCAGCCCATGTAACCAGCCCATGTAACAACTCGTTTGTTCTATCTTTCGACACACTGCATCTTAAACGGCTTCAATGAACCTATCTCCCGTAAGGTGAACTCAAACTCGATTTTAACCGCAGCTCTGCCAGCCTCTTCTTAGCTTTAAGCAATAGTTGTTTAATCTTACCTTTAAGTTAGTCGTAATTCTAAGTTTTAACTTGTAATAAGCCTAAATAAATGGGGGCTTTCGCCCCCTGCGTTGTCACTCTGGGTTGAATTCGAAATGTCTAGCATTTGTGTCCATCCGCTCTACATGTCCTAGCCATCTTAAATGACTGATGCGCAATGCCACTCACACTGAGGCTTAGTGAAGCTCGTTTGTGATTAGGATGCACAAAAACAGAATAACTCACTTGAATTGTGCCACGAGAGCGTAAATGCAGGATGTGCGCATTTGGTTCGGTGGCGTATGCGTAACCCATTTCTTCATAAATTTTTCGAGCAAAAAATGGATTACGCATACGCCACCGAGCCAGAGACGCACATTCTGCATCTAAGCTATCATGACCCAGCTCAAGAGAGTTACTCTGTTTCTGAGCATTCGAAGCAGAAACTTTTTTCGGGCAGAAAATTATTGAAAAAATGGGTTACGCATACGCCACAGAGGGATTTTTCTCTCAAAGCGGCCGAGGATGCTTTCATTCACTTTAGATGAAGTCCAAGCTTCAGCGCCAAAAAGCTGGACTGGAATGATCAGAGTCTTATACAGAATCTCCTTAGTTGTTCGAGATAGGGCTCTACTACCCAATTGCCTTCTCAGTCCAAACGAAATAGCGACTGGAAACCGATCTTGGTGGAGAAACGAGCATTCTCCATCGTCATCCTGTATAGGCGAACGTGTTTGGCAGGGATGCCAACATGGCTCTGTATAGCTCCTCTATTGATGCAGTCTTGTATGCAATGTTCATACATCTGTAATTGGCCCGGTTTTCAGCAAACGATGGTGAGATTCCGTTCATCCGTCATACACTTATCGGACCAAAGTTTAGAGAGGAGTTAGTGTACGTTCTCTACCAAGTCATCTCCAGCTGCTTTGAACTACTCCGCCTATAGACCATCCGGTCCAACAGTCTTACTGGGTTTGAACTTGAATACATATTGCTATTCTCACTTCGTTTTTTGTGGTAACCTGTATCTCAATTAAATTGGTTTTCAATGCGTACGACATCTCTGACAAAAAAAAAACTTTGGTTAAAATGTTGATCAACAGAAAATTAAACAGACTTTTATGTCATGTGTTAGCACCTCGAATCCAAATTTTATGGATTTGTGCAATTCTTGAACTTGTAGAAGCATCCAATTAGCAGTTTCTTTGTAACCCAGAACTTAACACGATTTATCTTATATTTATTTTGTCGACCACATCATTAGATCAATAGACACAAAAGTACCTAAACTACCAACCTATGTACATATCTATGTTTTTTTTTGATCAGCAATATAAAATGTATTTAAAGAGTTTACGATATTTTGTGAAATAATAACTTTTTTTAGTTCTTTAATCGATTTCATCAAGTCGTTGTAAAAAGTTCCAAGAGATTGCCTGTTAAGTCAAGAAAAACGTCACAAAATAGGTCTGTTCTCGTACTCTCCCAAAACAACGAATTTTCACGAAAATTTACGAAAAGTCACCAAATCCTGGTACGTAAAAGTTTCGTAGTTTTTTGTAGAAGAGAGTGCTCACGAGAGAGTAAAAAATTTCCCCATGCAACGAATTTTAGTGCAGGAAATTTCTTTGCACTGATTTACGAAATCTGTCAAATCTGTCAGATTCCTGTCCGTAATTTCTTGTTTTTTGTGTATTCGTATACAATTGCATTTGACGTTTAAAAAGTGGCAACATTTCGTCAACGAATTTTAGTGCGGCAAGAATGCGAACAGACATATTTTTTGTTTAAGTTTGCCTTAGTTAAGTCAAGGAAAACGTCTCAAAATGTCTCCCTGTGAAGGGATGTTGCATATACGTCCTACAAACCGTACGTAATCATTTATTAACCCTGATAATATTTTCTGTAGCATTTTTCACTTGAATGACCAAATAAATGCATTTGACAGGTTGATTTTTTTTGTCTAGTTTTATCGAGCATAAACATGACATAGGACATTCAAACATAAACGTGACTCATATGACTGGTACATACATTGTTAATTTACTCAACCTAACATATTTTCTATTTGTAAATTAGCCTCCAAGTCTAGAGAGCTTATGGATGGCTAAGTTTGTTTTGTATAATCCTGAATTCTTGTTACCCGATTGATTTGACTTCTCCGTGCCATTCTTATGGGACCATATCAGTCAGTGGCTGCTGTATAGTTAATGTACTTCCCTCACTATCTCGGATATACATACATACATCAATGCCACTCACAGATTCTCTGAGTTCCATATCCGCGAACTTTTTGTTTTGGTGAATTTGTATAGACTTCCTGTCGAAAAATACAATACCTTCCATAGACAGACTTAAATTCAAAGCTCATCTCCCAATATTTGGAGTCCTTTTATTCTATATTTTTCAAAGCAACGCAACGCAACAAAGATGGCTTGCTTCGAATGTCCATGTATTGTACACCTGAACGAAAAATTTCAAGATCTCTTGATGATCATGAGGATCGTTCGATGCGAATCAGTGTCTTACAAATGATCTATCACCACGTTTACCACAGGTTGATTGGAAAAATAGTGATCTGCGATTATCTCGCGCAGTCGATATTCGGATTTGTCTTATAGCAAAGGTTATAAACGGGTTCTTCTGATGCGTGTACTAAAAGTCCGCCGATGTTGAACATGCCATTTTCTGTAAAGAAGAGTACACACTATCAGGCCTGATCTGAATGCCAATTAACTGGAAAACTCAAGAAGAGCCATAAAACTATAACATTTTTCCTAAATTTGGGTATTGAAACTTGGAAATCTGAACTTTTGGAATCGGTGCAGGTAATTAGCGTTCAGTTCACGATTGATAGTGTGTACTCTACTTAAGGGCCAACTCTTTCGACAATGATCTCTATATTTCTGCCTTACTGCGCTATGGCTACACACGAAAACGGGGAACGCTGAAATTCAAAACATAAGCGATCGTTGAATTGGTGGGTCGACACAGATGAAATTTTTTTTCCAATTTCCACTTCAATTTCTAAGATAATCGTTGAAGGAGTTGGTTTTGTATGGTTTTCCCAAAGTAATTCATGCCCATGAAGCATATTTTCGTGTGTAGCTACAGCGTTCATGGGAATGACTATCAATCCAGATCATGATAATGTAGCCAGGCAGTAAGAAAGATCGTTTTTCTTCTCTTAAGTGAAAGTCAAGGCATTATCTGTGTGCAGAACTGAGTAAGACTATGCTGGATGAAGAAGAGTTTAAGGTAGCTTAAGCTCAATGTCGATCGTTGATCTATAAGAAAAAAAGGTCACGGTTTTGTAAGATTAGTCGAAGGAATCTTGCCTGGTAAATGCCTTTCGAAGAACTCTAGGAGGCTAAGACTTACAGTCACAGAGATGTACAGATTCTGTATATGCCACTGTAACATGTAAACCTCAAGATTTTTGTACTTTTTATAAGTTTTTAGGGATCGTCTCAGTGCCAAAACCAATTCGCTTTCCAAACAAGCCTAACCCAAGCGTCCACGTTTGTTCATTGTTGGTATGCAAATGAAATCAAGTTGTATCGTTGTGGGTTATTCCAGGACACCTACGTTTAAGTACACTTGCTCGCGTCATCTTCATAAATAGTAGATACATAAATTCAGTCACTTAGTCATACGACTTTTTCATTGGTTTTACTGCCAGTTTTCCTTGCACATAAATTGGATATTTTAAATGCTTCACGACATGGTTGTCTCACAATGTGTCCCAGACAGGACTCGTGTCCGTATACCGTAGTTATAAGGTGTAATGAAATTTAAGTAATTAAGTTTGAAGTGCATGTAAGCACGTTATTGGTAATCCAATTATGGTGTTCTAAAAACAAATATTCTCGTAAGTGACCCCAACAAATGAAACCCGATTTAGTGAGATAAATATTACTTTTCATGGAAACCCTATATACTCGTATACCTCATTAATTTCAATAGCTGTTTTGAATTGATTAAACTCAAGCATTCGCTCGATTGAACTTCAAATACCGCGGAATGGTAACTTTTCGCTTTTAGCATATAAATTCATTAAATAGATCACGTAGCCTTGGCGCTACATCATCAAAGTGGTTCTCTTCAGAACTAGGTTCACATTCAATCCGTTGACTAGACAAGTATAATTGATAGTGTCAATGTGCATTCAATGTAGGTACGATTGTGCTAAAAGTTGCGAATCCCATAAAAGCCGCTTCTCTACAAATAGACATGTGATTGTGCTGCACGGGGCTATTTATATATCGTTTCCTATATCCAGCGCATTTCGCTTTCCATTGGGAAGAAGATTAGCGCCTGTTTGATTTATTTTTAAAAGTATCACGTATCACTTTAACTGCGTGTGGACTGGTCGCTTTTGCGACATGAAAATGTTCTGTTTTTGGGATTTCCCTTGGATAGTTACATTTCCAATCCCAAAGTGTGGATGGTGTCATGGTTTTGGATGTAGTTGGCATGACTAAAGTCGTGTCATGGACGGGTAGTTCGTGTGCCAAGCGTGATAAGATATGGAGGTTTCAGGCAGACCTCAACTAGGAATGCGTAGTGTTTCTGGTACAAATGCATGGGCAAAAATGGTATGACAAGGTGGACGACATACAAGCAACTATCTCTTGCAATTTCAAACACAAATATTTGGTGTAACAGGCCCATGATTGAACCAGGGTCTAAGCTCTAGGGTGCAGTCTTCAAAAGCACAAATACAATTCAGAACTCGTTATTAGTAAATAATAATATATTATAGTTCGTCTTTGATTTGAAAGGTTTAAAGGAAGGCAGAAACCAAATTGGGAATCCTTGGACTGCTACAATGTTCACATGGAGTCTTATAAGCAACATTCAAAAGTAGAAAAAGTGGATACAATCTTCCTATATCCTCCAATCACAAATTTCGAGCCAGCTGTTCTGTTTCTGTGCATTCAAAGCACAAACTAGCTCAGCTGCTGCCTCGAAATGCCGATTGGAAGCAGACAATTTTTCATCCAAAAAATGAATGAAGAAAAGGGCTATGTATAGCCCACAGAACTGGGTACCCAGAATCTCACTTTATCCTCCAGTCACACATTTCGAGCCAGCTGTTCTGTTTCTGTGCATTCAAAGCACAAACTAGCTTAGCTGGTGCGTCGAAATGCAGATTGGAAGCAGAAAATTTTTCATGAAAAAAATTCATGAAAAAAAGGGCTATGTATAGCCCACAGAACTGGATACCCAGAATCTCACTTTATCCCCCAAACCCACATCTCGAGCCAGCTGTTCTGTTTCTGTGCATGCAAAGCACAAACTAGCTTAGCTGGTGCCTCGAAATGCAGATTGGAAGCAGAAAATTTTTCATCCAAAAAATGCATGAAAAAAGGGCTATGTATAGCCCACAGAACTGGGTACCCACAATCTCACTATGTCCTCCAATCACAAATTTCGAGCCAGCTGTTCTGTTTCTGTGCATTCAAAGCACAAACTAGCTCAGCTGCTGCCTCGAAATGCCGATTGGAAGCAGACAATTTTTCATCCAAAAAATGAATGAAGAAAAGGGCTATGTATAGCCCACAGAACTGGGTACCCACAATCTCACTATGTCCTCCAATCACAAATTTCGAGCCAGCTGTTCTGTTTCTGTGCATTCAAAGCACAAACTAGCTCAGCTGCTGCCTCGAAATGCCGATTGGAAGCAGACAATTTTTCATCCAAAAAATGAATGAAGAAAAGGGCTATGTATAGCCCACAGAACTGGGTACCCACAATCTCACTATGTCCTCCAATCACAAATTTCGAGCCAGCTGTTCTGTTTCTGTGCATTCAAAGCACAAACTAGCTTAGCTGCTGCCTCAAAATGCCGATTGGAAGCAGACAATTTTTCATCCAAAAAATGCATGAAAAAAGGGCTATGTATAGCCCACAGAACTGGGTACCCACAATCTCACTATGTCCTCCAATCACAAATTTTGAGCCAGCTGTTATGTTTCTGTGCATTCAAAGCACAAACTAGCTTAGCTGCTGCCTCAAAATGCCGATTGGAAACAGACAATTTTTCATCCAAAAAATGCATGAAAAAAGGGCTATGTATAGCCCACAGAACTGGGTACCCACAATCTCACTATGTCCTCCAATCACAAATTTCGAGCCAGCTGTTCTGTTTCTGTGCATTCAAAGCACAAACTAGCTTAGCTGCTGTCTCAAAATGCCGATTGGAAGCAGACAATTTTTCATTCAAAAAATGCATGAAAAAAGGGCTATGTATAGCCCACAGAACTGGGTACCCAGAATCTCACTTTATCCTCCAATCACACATTTCGAGCCAGCTGTTCTGTTTCTGTGCATTCAAAGCACAAACTAGCGCAGCTACTGCCTCGAAATGCAGATTGGAAGCAGAAAATTTTTCATCCAAAAAATGCATGAAAAAAGGGCTATGTATAGCCCACAGAACTGGGTACCCAGAATCTCACTTTATCCTCCAATCCCACATCTCGAGCCAGCTGTTCTGTTTCTGTGCATTCAAAGCACAAACTAGCTGAGCTGCCGCCTGGAAATGTAGATTGGAAGCAGAAAATTTTTCATACAAAAAATGCATGAAAAAAAGGGCTATGTATAGCCCACAGAACTGGGTACCCAGAACCTCACTTTATCCTCCAATCCCACATCTCGAGCCAGCTGTTCTTTTCCTGTGCATTCAAAGCACAAACTAGTTTAGCTGGTGCCTCGAAATGCAGATTGGAAACAGAAAATTTTTCATCCAAAAAATGAATGAAGAAAAGGGCTATGTATAGCCCACAGAACTGGGTACCCACAATCTCACTATGTCCTCCAATCACAAATTTTGAGCCAGCTGTTCTGTTTCTGTGCATTCAAAGCACAAACTAGCTTAGCTGGTGCCTCGAAATGCAGATTGGAAGGAGACAATTTTTCATACAAAAAATGCATGAAAAAAGGGCTATGTATAGCCCACAGAACTGGGTACCCAGAATCTCACTTCATCCTCCAATCCCACATCTCGAGCCAGCTGTTCTGTTTCTGTGCATTCAAAGCACAAACTAGCTTAGCTGGTGCCTCAAAATGCCGATTGGAAGCAGACAATTTTTCATCCAAAAAATGCATGAAAAAAGGGCTATGTATAGCCCACAGAACTGGGTACCCAGAATCTCACTTCATCCTCCAATCCCACATCTGGAGCCAGCTGTTCTGTTTCTGTGCATTCAAAGCAGAAACTAGCTTAGCTGGTGCCTCAAAATGCCGATTGGAAGCAGACAATTTTTCATCCAAAAAATGCATGAAAAAAGGGCTATGTATAGCCCACAGAACTGGGTACCCAGAATCTCACTTTATCCTCCAATCCCACATCTCGAGCCAGCTGTTCTGTTTCTGTGCATTCAAAGCACAAACTAGCGTAGCTGGTGCCTTGAAATGCAGATTGGAAGTAGAACATTTTTCATCCAAAAAAAGGCATGAAAAAAAGGGCTATGTATAGCCCACAGAACTGGGTACCCAGAATCTCACTTTATCCTCCAATCACACATTTCGAGCCAGCTGTTCTGTTTCTGTGCATTCAAAGCACAAACTAGCGCAGCTACTGCCTCGAAATGCAGATTGGAAGGAGAAAATTTTTCGTACAAAAAATGCATGAAAAAAGGGCTATGTATAGCCCACAGAACTGGGTACCCAGAATCTCACTTCATCCTCCAATCCCACATCTCGAGCCAGCTGTTCTGTTTCTGTGCATTCAAAGCACAAACTAGCGTAGCTGGTGCCTTGAAATGCAGATTGGAAGTAGAAAATTTTTCATCCAAAAAAAGGCATGAAAAAAAGGGCTATGTATAGCCCACAGAACTGGGTACCCAGAATCTCACTTTATCCTCCAATCACACATTTCGAGCCAGCTGTTCTGTTTCTGTGCATTCAAAGCACAAACTAGCTTAGCTGGTGCCTCGAAATGCAGATTGGAAGCAGAAAATTTTTCATCCAAGAAATGAATGAAAAAAAGGGCTATGTATAGCCCACAGAACTGGGTACCCAGAATCTCACTTTATCCTTCCTCCAATCCCACATTTCGAGCCAGCTGTTCTGTTTCTGTGCATTCAAAGCACAAACTAGCTTAGCTGGTGCCTCGAAATGCAGATTGGAGGCAGAAAATTTTTCATACAAAAAATGCATGAAAAAAAGGGCTATGTATAGCCCACAGAACTGGGTACCCAGAATCTCACGTTATCCTCCAATCCCACATCTCGAGCCAGCTGTTCTGTTTCTGTGCATTCAAAGCACAAACTAGCTCAGCTGCTGCCTCGAA
Organism: Xylota segnis; assembly: GCA_963583995.1. Classification (NCBI taxonomy): domain Eukaryota; kingdom Metazoa; phylum Arthropoda; class Insecta; order Diptera; family Syrphidae; genus Xylota; species Xylota segnis. The sequence continues at coordinate 58,060,674 of OY757238.1, read as the reverse complement.
ATGCAGATTGGAAGCAGAAAATTTTTCATACAAAAAATGCATGAAAAAAAGGGCTATGTATAGCCCACAGAACTGGGTACCCAGAATCTCACTTTATCCTCCAATCCCACATCTCGAGCCAGCTGTTCTGTTTCTGTGCATTCAAAGCACAAACTAGCTTAGCTGGTGCCTCGAAATGCAGATTGGAGGCAGAAAATTTTTCATACAAAAAATGCATGAAAAAAAGGGCTATGTATAGCCCACAGAACTGGGTACCCAGAATCTCACGTTATCCTCCAATCCCACATCTCGAGCCAGCTGTTCTGTTTCTGTGCATTCAAAGCACAAACTAGCTCAGCTGCTGCCTCGAAATGCAGATTGGAAGCAGAAAATTTTTCATACAAAAAATGCATCAAAAAAAGGGCTTTGTATAGCCCACAGAACTGGGTACCCAGAATCTCACGTTATCCTCCAATCCCACATCTCGAGCCAGCTGTTCTGTTTCTGTGCATTCAAAGCACAAACTAGCTTAGCTGGTGCCTCGAAATGCAGATTGGAGGCAGAAAATTTTTCATACAAAAAATGCATGAAAAAAAGGGCTATGTATAGCCCACAGAACTGGGTACCCAGAATCTCACTTTATCCTCCAATCCCACATCTCGAGCCAGCTGTTCTGTTTCTGTGCATTCAAAGCACAAACTAGCTTAGCTGGTGCCTCGAAATGCAGATTGGAGGCAGAAAATTTTTCATACAAAAAATGCATGAAAAAAAGGGCTATGTATAGCCCACAGAACTGGGTACCCAGAATCTCACGTTATCCTCCAATCCCACATCTCGAGCCAGCTGTTTTGTTTCTGTGCATTCAAAGCACAAACTAGCGCAGCTACTGCCTCGAAATGCAGATTGGAAGCAGAAAATTTTTCATCCAAAAAATGCATGAAAAAAGGGCTATGTATAGCCCACAGAACTGGGTACCCAGAATCTCACTTTATCCTCCAATCCCACATCTCGAGCCAGCTGTTCTGTTTCTGTGCATTCAAAGCACAAACTAGCTGAGCTGCCGCCTGGAAATGTAGATTGGAAGCAGAAAATTTTTCATACAAAAAATGCATGAAAAAAAGGGCTATGTATAGCCCACAGAACTGGGTACCCAGAACCTCACTTTATCCTCCAATCCCACATCTCGAGCCAGCTGTTCTTTTCCTGTGCATTCAAAGCACAAACTAGTTTAGCTGGTGCCTCGAAATGCAGATTGGAAACAGAAAATTTTTCATCCAAAAAATGAATGAAGAAAAGGGCTATGTATAGCCCACAGAACTGGGTACCCACAATCTCACTATGTCCTCCAATCACAAATTTTGAGCCAGCTGTTCTTTTCCTGTGCATTCAAAGCACAAACTAGTTTAGCTGGTGCCTCGAAATGCAGATTGGAAACAGAAAATTTTTCATCCAAAAAATGAATGAAGAAAAGGGCTATGTATAGCCCACAGAACTGGGTACCCACAATCTCACTATGTCCTCCAATCACAAATTTTGAGCCAGCTGTTCTGTTTCTGTGCATTCAAAGCACAAACTAGCTTAGCTGGTGCCTCGAAATGCAGATTGGAAGGAGACAATTTTTCATACAAAAAATGCATGAAAAAAGGGCTATGTATAGCCCACAGAACTGGGTACCCAGAATCTCACTTCATCCTCCAATCCCACATCTCGAGCCAGCTGTTCTGTTTCTGTGCATTCAAAGCACAAACTAGCTTAGCTGGTGCCTCAAAATGCCGATTGGAAGCAGACAATTTTTCATCCAAAAAATGCATGAAAAAAGGGCTATGTATAGCCCACAGAACTGGGTACCCAGAATCTCACTTCATCCTCCAATCCCACATCTGGAGCCAGCTGTTCTGTTTCTGTGCATTCAAAGCAGAAACTAGCTTAGCTGGTGCCTCAAAATGCCGATTGGAAGCAGACAATTTTTCATCCAAAAAATGCATGAAAAAAGGGCTATGTATAGCCCACAGAACTGGGTACCCAGAATCTCACTTTATCCTCCAATCCCACATCTCGAGCCAGCTGTTCTGTTTCTGTGCATTCAAAGCACAAACTAGCGTAGCTGGTGCCTTGAAATGCAGATTGGAAGTAGAACATTTTTCATCCAAAAAAAGGCATGAAAAAAAGGGCTATGTATAGCCCACAGAACTGGGTACCCAGAATCTCACTTTATCCTCCAATCACACATTTCGAGCCAGCTGTTCTGTTTCTGTGCATTCAAAGCACAAACTAGCGCAGCTACTGCCTCGAAATGCAGATTGGAAGGAGAAAATTTTTCGTACAAAAAATGCATGAAAAAAGGGCTATGTATAGCCCACAGAACTGGGTACCCAGAATCTCACTTCATCCTCCAATCCCACATCTCGAGCCAGCTGTTCTGTTTCTGTGCATTCAAAGCACAAACTAGCGTAGCTGGTGCCTTGAAATGCAGATTGGAAGTAGAAAATTTTTCATCCAAAAAAAGGCATGAAAAAAAGGGCTATGTATAGCCCACAGAACTGGGTACCCAGAATCTCACTTTATCCTCCAATCACACATTTCGAGCCAGCTGTTCTGTTTCTGTGCATTCAAAGCACAAACTAGCTTAGCTGGTGCCTCGAAATGCAGATTGGAAGCAGAAAATTTTTCATCCAAGAAATGAATGAAAAAAAGGGCTATGTATAGCCCACAGAACTGGGTACCCAGAATCTCACTTTATCCTTCCTCCAATCCCACATTTCGAGCCAGCTGTTCTGTTTCTGTGCATTCAAAGCACAAACTAGCTTAGCTGGTGCCTCGAAATGCAGATTGGAGGCAGAAAATTTTTCATACAAAAAATGCATGAAAAAAAGGGCTATGTATAGCCCACAGAACTGGGTACCCAGAATCTCACGTTATCCTCCAATCCCACATCTCGAGCCAGCTGTTCTGTTTCTGTGCATTCAAAGCACAAACTAGCTCAGCTGCTGCCTCGAAATGCAGATTGGAAGCAGAAAATTTTTCATACAAAAAATGCATGAAAAAAAGGGCTATGTATAGCCCACAGAACTGGGTACCCAGAATCTCACTTTATCCTCCAATCCCACATCTCGAGCCAGCTGTTCTGTTTCTGTGCATTCAAAGCACAAACTAGCTTAGCTGGTGCCTCGAAATGCAGATTGGAGGCAGAAAATTTTTCATACAAAAAATGCATGAAAAAAAGGGCTATGTATAGCCCACAGAACTGGGTACCCAGAATCTCACGTTATCCTCCAATCCCACATCTCGAGCCAGCTGTTCTGTTTCTGTGCATTCAAAGCACAAACTAGCTCAGCTGCTGCCTCGAAATGCAGATTGGAAGCAGAAAATTTTTCATACAAAAAATGCATCAAAAAAAGGGCTTTGTATAGCCCACAGAACTGGGTACCCAGAATCTCACGTTATCCTCCAATCCCACATCTCGAGCCAGCTGTTCTGTTTCTGTGCATTCAAAGCACAAACTAGCTTAGCTGGTGCCTCGAAATGCAGATTGGAGGCAGAAAATTTTTCATACAAAAAATGCATGAAAAAAAGGGCTATGTATAGCCCACAGAACTGGGTACCCAGAATCTCACGTTATCCTCCAATCCCACATCTCGAGCCAGTTGTTCTGTTTCTGTGCATTCAAAGCACAAACTAGCTTAGCTGCTGCCTCGATATGCAGATTGGAAGCAGAAAAATTTTCATCCAAAAAATATTAGAGAAACAGGCTATGTATACCCCCAGAACCGTCGTTCTTCGATCTATACTTAAGCGGTGGTATCGGTTCGTTAACGACGAATGTATAGTACTTTTCTGGGGCCCACCACTAGGAGGAAAGAAAAGCTCTTCAGCATCAGCTTAGCCGTTGCGCTACAGGGCCTGTTCGACTTTTGCGTGCATTAGAACTCCAAAACCTCCAATCTCTTATTTCTGCATTCAAAAACTGAATCGCTCTCGCAAGATAGCGTACTGTGCAGTTGTCCAGATTTGTTTGATTTCTGATTCGAACGCTGTTTGACATAATTAAGTGTAGATTTGTATGAAGTCCGGCTTATCGTTCGATATTACAACAAAGGTAAAGCTCGCTTTATCTATTCAATATTCAATCTTGAATCTATTGATCCGGGATATCAGCGTTGCGGTGAAGGCAGAAATCATATTTTTATACGTTCACCTAAAAATGAATAATTAGTTAACAGGTGTTTGACGTGTTTACGTTTTGCCGCATTCTGACCGTAAAGCATATATTTTTGATAAGAAAAGTCCGAATATGTGTTCCAACAACTCCATCATCGTAGAACTCGAAAGTTTAATCTTTTCCATTTAGATTTGTCATAAACGGACAGTTCCAACGGACAGTCTATATTTATGGCTTCCCAATGAGCTTCATTTAATTTCGTTTATCTTGGATTCTTTGCCAGCTATGTGGACACTAAAGGTCGCTTACATTTGTTTGTGTTACTGGTTGTTGGAAGATATCTGCGGCGGAAGCATTGTTCAACAGTGGCAGTAGTCAGAGGCCCTTTCAACTAAATCGTAGTACCTTCGGATAACTTATACTCCAAAGAAATGCCGGATACAAGATAAAAAAAAAATGCCTAAACAAAATATAAATTAACACTCTTGGACGGCTCTTTGGATTTTCTTCTTTTTTATGGCCTCGGGCATTATATGCGACGCGAATAGCACAATAAATTTCTTTTAATGGACTCGAAACTATGGCGCAAGCATTCGCGTACTTACTCTTACTAACTCACCTAATTTTATCCCGCTGTGCAAACGACTCGGCAAAGTCTAAGAATAGACTCCGCGTCCAAAGATTCCCCGATGCAGGTATCATCACTACATCAATGTGCAAGATGTATGGGAAGTAGCAAGTGGCTGCCAAGTATACCATGCGAATGCGTTCGATATGCCTCAAGCGCCTCTGTCCTATTCCTCGCGCTGGAATGGAATGCGTTGGGTATTCTACAAAAAATACAAATATTGTTTAGGAGTCTTGCGAAATTTGTTTTTCTTCCCCAGAAACAGAAAAAGAAGGGCAGAATTATATAAGAGCACTCCCAGAGCACTCTGGACTCTAAGACGGGCCCGCATGTAGTCTGTTTATGTTCCGCGTATTTTATGCGATAGCATTTTTGTGGATGAAATAATTAGGTGAATTGGCCAATTCCAGTTCAAGAAATGATTAATAACAAACTTGGGATCTGTATATGCTGTGTAATGTAAAATATTTTGAAGCATAATTCGAAATGAAAATGAACATTAGCGTCGTGATTGTTGAGAATTGCTTTGTGAACCAGTTTTTGAAGTTTCTTTGATATCTGGAGACTTGCCAAAATTTTATGAATGCTTATTACGGAATTTGTTTTTGTTGTTTTGTTGTGTAAAATGGAAATTTTTTTATAACATTCTTTCAGAATGACAGGCAGCTGATGGTTGTTGAATTTGATCATGAATTTCGGGATGTGAATTCGAACAGACTGTCAGATTTTTGACAAGAGGTACATAGGTCTGTTCGCGTACTTTCTGCGTTGATTGTGATATTTGAAGGAAGAGAGACAAAATCGCCTTTGTTTAGCGAAAGCTATGAAATTTTGCCACTTTTTAAACGTCAAATGTATACGAATCCACAAACAACAAGAAATTACGGACAGGGATCTGAGAGATTTCACAGATTTTGTAAATCAGTGCAAAGAAATTTCCTGCACTAAAATTCGTTGCATAGGGAAATTTTTTACTCTCTCATGAGCACTCTCTTCTACGAAAAACTACGAAACTTTTACGTACTCGAACAGGATTTGGTGACTTTTTGTAAATTTTCGTGAAAATTTGTGGTTTTGGGAGAGTAAGCGAACAGATCTAGTTTGAAACCAGCTTCTAATTGCTCTCGAATACGGGAAAACCCCTTGCTGTAGACAAACAACAATAATTTCGTCTTATAGGAGAAAAAAAGGCAGTACTGAACAGGAATCGTACTTTGAAATTGGTGTTAGTAGTCCGACGACCCACGGAAATAATTGAACTCGAAACTAGGTGAGTTCTTTTCAAGAAGACAGTAGGAGCACACCACAAGGTGGCGTCCTGTCCCCTTTCTTTATAATTTGGTGGTTCACGATCTATTCAGATTCCTGAAAGCGGAGGGATGCACGGTGATCGTCTATGCGAATGACGGTGCTATTGCAGTGTCATATAAACATCTAAACACCCTAAAAGAATTTATAAAGCCTTAAACTGAAATAATCTAAGCAAACTTCACTTTGTACGACACCCTCTGCAGAACTCCTTGACATTTTTGATAGGCAAATGGCTGCTAGTTCGTCTCAAAGAAATATTTCCATAATAGTTGCCAAAAACATAGACTACCTCTGGACAAACATTCCTACTATGACATTCTGGGAGGAGGAGGTATTTCTGGAAGCCAAATCGATTCCATTTTATGCCGACGACGCACGACTCAAAAACTAATGACGGAGTAGGTAGAGGTGTGTTCTCTGATAGACATAATCTTAGTCTCTCCTTCCTAATCATTATAGCGTATTGCAAGCGGAATCAATAGCAAATAAAGAAGTCCTATTTTGGCCCAAGAAAAATGTGATATCCACTACAGATAGCCGCATCTTTTCAAATAGCCAAGCAACTATCAAATCCTTGGAATCTTTCTTTCATAGCAAACTGCATATCAGCACCATAGTAGGAGTCATCACTGGACGTGGTCTAATGGGGAAGCACCCAGCTAGACTTGGTGTGGATTTTTGCAGAAATTAGAGCGATAAGGAGGAAGGGGAATCTATTTTCCACCTTCTATGCACCTGCACCGTTCTTTCTTTTTCTTTAATGATCTACTACGCTTCATCAAAAGCTCAAACTGGTTTCACTAGTAGGTAGGTATAGAGGATCATATGAATCAGCTCGTATCACAACGGACCTACTCATACTATTGGCCTTAATGTACTGGCGATAACAGACATCCACTACAAACCTAACTTAAGTTGTTGGTCATAAATAAGCTACGTGCTGTACAAATAATAGTCCTTATCTGCGTTTTTTTAAGGATGGCCTAGTTGGTCAGAATTCCATTAGGTATTTTGGGCTGCCATTGATGCCTACAGACACCCTTAGACCAGAAAAGGTGCATTGCATATATTTCTATTCAAGGGTAGCCAGGGACTATTGAACCCAACCCCAGCTTGTAACAATTCTTAAGAAGTCTGCTATCAAACTTTAAATGAAGTGGTTGGTGTATCTCTCCCTCGTGATCATAGTGGAACCACTGCAAACCTTATCAGTTTCTTTGGAAATGCACACATGTGTGTTTATATTTTTTTCTTCTGGCGATAAAAATGATTAAACAGAAAAAGTTCAAGGCCAAACAAATAAGCTGGAAATGAGCTCAAAACCGTATCTACTTGCTCATTAATTATTTGCAGAACATCGCCAATTAATTAATTTCCCATAATGACATTATCGTTTGTCGTATAGACACACACTTGGTGCGTACATATGACCCATGACGATCTGTGTTAGCATTGCTTATCTCGTCCGCTAGATGTACATAGCCCTCGTGCTACTGAAGCGACCGACATATCTGCGGTCCAAAAATGTGATAATTCCATTTTACAACAGTCATCTGGGAACCGAAAACAGAGGATTGTATGCAAATTTGAAATCTCTACACGAGCTTAATCATGGTAAGTCAATATTTGTTTCAATTATTGTGTGTCCCACCCACATTTTTGGGTCGCAGTTGTATTCTTCTTGTTTCGTTTGGGTATGAAATCAATTTACAACTCCGATCCGCGCAGTGAACTTAACCTTAAACAGCTAGCACTGGTGCTGGTAGAGTTTACCAGCGTTTGAGCACTTAATTTCGATTCTAATTGGTTTTAGAGCTACCGCCATAATGTTGGTTGGTCTGGTCACCCCGCTGCCATCTGAGGGGGGGTGTTGATACGAATACATACGCAGAATTGAACGAGCCCTTGTGGTTATTACTTCATCGAGGGGTTTGCCTTCTGCTCTATATGAAGGTTCTTCCAATTGACACAGAAACTCGCTGTATGGGTGGAGGATAGAACGTACTGTAGGTATAGACTAGGGTCATTTTATCAGTGCTTAAGGGGCACGTACGTACGTACATATTCGCGCTCAAATTATGGAGAACAATCAATTTAGTTGTATCGCGAATTTTATACTTTTTGTGTGGACATTAAGTTTTAGTCGATCACAAGATATTGAGTCGACAACAACGCGCGGTGTTGAAGTGTCATCAGCGTCGCAAGAAATGCCGGTTAACGCGGGCGTGTGTTCATAAACATTCTGACTTTTAACCAGTGACAGTGATTCATTAGATCCAAATGGAGTACTATATGTCAAGATAGCTGTCACTCAATCAAATGCGAATTGATATCGCGAGCAGATTATAGTTCGGTGATAAATGTGCTCGATGTGATTAAGGCTTTAAGTTTGTTTGTGTAAAGACGACACAACTCTTTAGGAAGCCAAAAACAGCTTAAGATAACAAGTGTCAAAACAAAAAAAAAAATCGAATTGTCCAACAAAAGGTGAAAAACCGAATAAAACTGTGTAGACGTTTGTATGATCACATGCGGCCCGGTTTATCGGGTTTATCCCTAGTTTAGGTGCTAATCGAAGGAAATGAGTGTGTCGAACGCTTGAGGAAAGTTGTAAGTTGAGAAAATCTTTTATCTATCAGTAATCCGGGCAATTAAATCTGATGATGTTTGAGTGATAATTAAATTATGATATCGCTAATGGATGTCACCAAAAGAGGCGAGGGAAGACGGGCGCCATCCGGTGGTGATTTGAGTTGATTCTTTGTTTTAGGTGTTGATTGACTCAGACAGAATATCGTAAGTTTTTCTTAAGACTAGATGTTCGGAAGTGCATAATGCTGCTAATTGGCTTTTATGAGATGTAAAGTCATCACTTTTTCGCGCTCAATGTGTTGTCAATGACCTTCGGTTCAATATATTACGCTTGTAAGGAAAGACCTTCTAGTTTGTTATTTTTTTAAGCAAACAGCGATATAATGTCGGTAAATGGAAAGTCTGTTCTTTACAATTCGACTGAACGGTGCGATAACCTGAGGTGTATGATGCATTCTACCTCATTTAGGGTTTTTGTGTGAATTTGCTATTTACTTGAGATTGTACTCAAAGATACAAAATCTTGATTGTACCTTCGGAACTGTGGTTTTCGAATGGTCTTGGTTCTAAGAATAGTTGGGTATAGTCCTTGACATATTCTCGATATACCTATTCTGAAACCAACAAATCAACAGATCAGCAGAAGGAAAACATAAGGAAATAGGCACTTAAAACGTTGTATCCTTGTGGCGTATTGTGTCCTTAAAATAGAAAAAGCATTACAAAACTCTAAGGTGCAAGCATGCTCAATTCCAATCTTGAACTCTATGAAGAACTTCCCTCTGTGGAATACGTGACACTTAGACCCACCATAGCGCGCCTTGATAATATCTACAAGGCAAACCAAATAAACTCTCTATCTCGAGTTGCTTTTCAAGATATTTCTAAATTTATTATAAGTACTAAGCCATCTACGTACATCCTTCACCGGATGTTGAATCGAGCTCTTCCATGATTCTATAGACTGTACAGCTTGTCACGTCGCAAGGAATTACCAGATCGGCCGGAAGTTGTGTCCTCTAATCAGAAATGGTGATGAATGACGTCTTGTCGACTTGAAATAATGATGAACTAAGTCAAGGATATGCAATATCTTTACTTAAAAACTCGACTATTGCTAAGAAGCTTAATTTTTCGTGGAGTTTTGCCGTTCGCAGCTTCTGTTGTAGTTAAAATAAGTTCTCTCCGAATGTTAGTGGTGACAATTTCCAAGTGTCAATATCGCTTTTGAGATTTGACACAAAAATTTACAAATTGTCAAAAAACTCAAATTATTAGGTCAGGCGAACTGGACTAGGTTATGTATTTCTGTCAAAGATGTCAATGATATGAACTACTTGCAGGGATTTTTTCTTTCAACTTTCTTTCAACATAAAAATAAGTCGTATTTACCCTTTTGTTAGAGACGCTGTTCGAGAAGACACCTCTGATCGTGAAAACATTGCTCTTCCAGATATTTGACAGGCTTTCTTAGTTCTTCAAGGTTCGAACAGCACTTTCTACATAAAGAAACTTCACAATTTGATTGACTTAATGTCCAAACATGTTTATTTGCGTTTATTACCACTCTAAGTGCACCTGGACTTAGTCACACTTCCTGTGATCAGTTGCTCCCTTAGTAAGCCCCTTTCCAAGCAAACAAACACACCTACTTCCTTTGTTTACTTTGAAAACCAGATTCCGCTTGATGTAAGTAGTTCAAATTTGTTCTACTTGTTCTACTAGTTGACTTGAGGATGACCAGTCAACCGCAATAAAATCCCCTTGTGCCTCTAATCTTTATCGAATTCAATTCAGAATTGGTTAATAATTACGATGTTAATTGTACTCAAGTTCATAAATTTTCCTGATAATAGCTGCTGCACGATGAGTACAACATTTATGATATGAGTTTTTATGAAGGGTGTATATGATTCTCGGGCTATGATTCACTGCCAAAATAGTGAGCAGATGAAGCTCTGGTGGCGAATAGTTCGTACCAGGGGATTTACTTTTTCGCTTTCCTCATGTTATGAAATAGCTCGAGTCGCCTGCTCACATGCTCTTTATCGTGTGACCTGTTATCAGGGGCGATCTCGGAAGCGGGCGGCCGACGGTTTCAAATATCAACTTGAACATATCGGTTTGACAGTAAGTCTAATTTGAGTTCTCTTGTTCGCAGGTTATCGCTCACCGACAGAACACTGCCATCGATGAATTACGCTTGCCATCCAGAGACATAAGCATTGCAAATTGAAATAACACACAATTCGTATAATGGTACTTCCATTTGGACTTGGGCCAGATGGCCAACATCCAGCTGCCACGGGTCGCACAATGATCCCACCAACGGCGCCACCTGCTGAACCACACGTGCCCACTGTAACGACCGCAGCAGTGTCTGCAGTTGTTCCACAGAACTTCAGCCAGTATATTGAGTTTATCGTGGTCAATGGGGACGATCGTTGCATGATTCGCTGCGAACGAAAGGCGGTCCTTGAGAATAGTGTCGAACTGGCGAAGATAATTCACGCTGGTCCGAATAGTGGACGCAAAAATGACAACCACTTCCAGATATCGAATGTCGATAAGCGGGACTTCGAACTCCTGATACGGTTCCTCGAGACAAAGTTTGTCAAATATCGCGATCATTTGCACATCCTGGACATCCTTGAACTAGCCAATAGGTTTAACTGCCCCGACCTAGTCATCCATTGTATCAGAGAGCTTGACTTGCAGCTGACCAGTGCCATAGTGTTGGATGTTTTCCGCTCCCTGTGGTACTATAACAGTGCGACTCCGTCGACCATCCATCAAAATCCAGCAGTGACTAGTCAGGAACCAGTAAAAGCGTCCTCGAAGAAGTCCAAATCGACAACAACCAATCCATATCCATTCACAGCTGAAGACCATATGATTGCTTTGCTGAACAATTCCCTGCAACTGATCGACATGCATGCCGAGCTAGTGCTGACAAAAGAACAAATGACAGCGCTTCGATTCGAGGAGCTGGAAATGATCGCCAAACGTGATGCCTTGCAACTCCGTTCGGAGTTGGCCCTTTTCGAATGCCTTGCTGACTGGTCTCTGGAGGAGTGTCAACGCAAAAAACTCGATCCGAATGCAGAAAATCGCCGCCGAGTCCTAGGCCCACTGTGCTATGCCCCGCGATACTTAACCATGTCACCAAAGGACTTCCGCAAGGCGTGCGATCGTGTGGAACTCCTAGACCCCGCGGAGGTCACTCTGGTTGCCGATGCCATCGAAAACAAGAAACTGAAACATCTCACCGCCGAACAAATCCACATGCTGGACAAATTCCGTACGCCAAGGCCAGAGTTCGCCAAAATGCCCATCCACCTTAGCGATCGGAGTAATCCGAAAAATTATCCCAAAAAAATGAGGCGTGCCGAGAAGTCCGAAAATGGAGAAGACGGCTGCTGGCACAACTTCGGAATGAACTGCTTAGCGGTATTTGCCTGCATTTTCGACTGAGTACCGCCCATCAGTACTGCTTCGACTTAAGGAAATAATAACCTTCGATTCGGTGTTGTGTTGTTTTAAAATTTCATTTTGTAAATTATCCCATTTTCAATAGAGAACACACACTCAGTCACTCTCACGCACACACGATTTGTACCTATACACACACACATGGGCACACAAAACTCGAACGTAAAACAGAGAAAACGAAATTTTATTTTATTTACCAGAAAAAAACAAGTGAAAAACTAGTCAATTGGGAGAGAACGAGCTTACATGAAAGTTTACATAGAGTGTAACGCAAAAATTTTATTTTTAATTTAGAAATTTAACTATCGTTATGGAATTAATGTTATGAATTTGTTAGATTGTCTAGAATAGATATTGGATTGCCCTTCGTTTATGTTATACCCTCGAAAGAGACCTGCTTCTCATTGCAGACCCTGAACTGTTGTATTTTTAGCTAAATTCTATGTATTTGTTAAGTGTTTTTTGATACTACATATAAAATTTGTTGCCATATTAGCGAGTGTGGGAATGCGAATACAAAATTATGCTTTAGTTCCCAACAAGATATAAATTAATGAATAAACTATTTGCATTTATGTTAAAATTCTTTTGTTTTACATTTTTATTTTTTTTATTGGGGTCCCAACAGTTGATCCCAGAAGGCAGTGGCCAGACAAGGCTAAGTTAATTTACCTTATCATTGATTGTGTTCCAGTTTAGGACTTAACATTTAGGAATCCTACATGGCCTTTTACTATTCTGCATAGTGGTAAATGGTGCAGCCTGCAAAACACACGAGAGGAGCCCTCTCTATGATAATTAATACTCTAACCGGCAACTGTGCTTTAGGAAGGCATGTTCAAAGACTGGGGATCCCCTGCAATGACTTTTGCAGAAGCTGTAGGGATGAAGAAGAGACCATCTGTCACCTCCTATGCCCATGCCCTGCACTTGCCAACATTAGAAAGACTACCTTACCAACGATCTCAATGATCTGAGTACCGCCTGCACGGCTAACATTAGCTCCTTCATAAAAAGGAGCGGGTGTTTGCAGAAGTAAGAGGGTGACCCACACACATTCTAAGGGTCTAAGGGCATCCTTATCGAGGGCCGGTCTAAACCAAGCAACCAAATGGTGCAGCCTTTTTAACCAATGTTGGTGTATTCCACCGCACAATAATAAGTACGTCTGTTCCCGTACTTCCGTAAAACTACGAAAAACTGTGAAAAACTACGAAAAATGATCGAATCCTGTTCTCGTACGCCAAATTTTCGTAGTTTTCCACAGAAGAGAGCGCACACGAGAGAGTAAGCAATTTCCCCTATCTGTGAATGGCCGCTTTCCGTAGTCACTACGTAGTCAAACGTTTCTGTTTTGGTGGAGAGATTCAAACCTACTCTTTACTTACTCCCTTTACTCTTTTTGAGAGTTTTTTGCCCCCACTCTTAGAAATTGGCCAATCTGTGAATTTTGGTGCAGAAAGTATGGGAACAGACCTAATCTCTCTGATGTCGCCTCTACTAAATAGTATCACCAACAGATTTTCTAGAGGTCGAAAGTATCTAATCTTTTGTTTGATTACTTTGTGGAGTTCGAGTGATCCCAAGGACAATGAAGTTGTACCGAGTTCTGAAGTTTATCCAATCATCAATAGGCAGTGTCACCGAACGTGACCAAACTTAACATAAGGTCTACTCGCGTACTCTCCTAAAACAACGAATTTTCACGAAAATCTACAAAAATTCACGAAATCCTGTTCGAGTACGCAAAAGTTTCGCTGTTTTTCGTAGAAGGGAGCGCTCACGAGAGAGTAAAAGTCTTCCTGATGCTACAAATTTTAGTGCAAGAAATTTCTAATATGAAATCTGTTAGATCTGTCAGATCGCTGTACGTAATTTTTTGTTATTTTGTGTATTTGAATACATTTTCGCTTGACGCTTAAAAAGTGGACACATTTCCTAGCTTGTTTGTGATTTTCTCAGTCTCTGAGACAATTTATCCCCACTCCTTGAAATTTCACAATCTACGCTTGTCAATGCTTTTTATATAGTTATAGCGGTCTTTAGTTAACTGCTGCCAGATTCGCACTTCAAGTTGGATTAGGTTCTCGTCTACCTCTATGCTTCACCGAAGGCGAAATTGTCCTCTACTACGTTGTTCCTCTGGGTTGGAATCAAGGACTCGCCAGGCTGGAGCGTTGGTGTCCATTCGCTCTGTATGTCTAGCCATCGTAGGCTACTGATCAGCTCGATGTCGTTGTATAGCTCGTAGAGCCCATCAACGCAAACGAGAGCGAAAATCATTCGATGAATGATCCGAGAATATGCTCCTCCGTCTTCGTTAACGTCCATGGCTCTGCTCAGAACTGTGATGATGAGGGTCTTATAAAGAGTCTCCTTTGTGTTTTTTGAGAATGACTTGGTACTCCATTGCCTTTTTAGTCCAAAGAAACAGCGATTGGCAATAGTACCTCTTCGTTTGAGGCTTTATTATTGTCAGTTTATAGCGGAGGCAAGGTGAACAAAGTCTCTAACTACCTCAAAGTTTTGTGTAAAGTTACTCCAACGTATTAAGGACATCGTCCTGAAAACCAGAATTTTATTGAAATCGCCTAAATAACATTTACGTTGGAAGGCTTTGTGCTATCAAAAAACGCAGAATAGGTTAGGTTAGGTTAGGTAGGCGACTAGAGTAAATTATCACATCGCCACATTCAGGTCAGTACAGATCCATTGTGATACCCGTAGGGGAAAAAGTCCCTTGCCCATTGGTAAATTGTATCTCTTGACACACCAAACCATCCTGTGGATTTGATGAATTTAAAGATTTCACCAATTGGTCTATTTGGTGATTCTTCCAGATCACAGAAAAAGTGTCGCCCTAGAAATTTGAATCTACGGTGGATAAGCCCAGGGCAGTGATAGAGAAAGTGAGTTGTATCCTCATTGGTTTCCTCGTCTCCACATCCCCGACATAAATCTGAGTCTAAGCTTTCTATTTAGTGGTACCGAAGAAAGTTATGCCCCGTGATAATTCCTATAAGAACAGAAAGGGATTTCCTGTCCTTTTGCATAATTCGGTTGGTCCTATTCTTGTTAAAGCAAGGCCATAGGCTTCAAGAGATCACACAGGTGTCGAGAGAGGTCCATCTACTATTGGCCTCTCTACTGGCCCTAATCCATGCCTCTTGCTTCAATGTGCAAGGCTGGATGAACACCGAGAGCCTCTTGTTGCCAATTCGTCTGCCTTCTCATTACCTAGAATATGTCCCTTCGTGTCCAGGGACCCAGCAGAGGGAAACCTTGTGCTGTGTTCCATGAACCTTGAGTTCTTAAAAACCTAGAATACCTGACTCTGATTTACTGGCGTGTGAATCATTTGGATCGATTTGAAACCTTGAGTTTTTTCCTAAACTTAAGTAGGTGCAACTAATTGGTGCCCTTTATTCCTCATCAGCCTTGAAGACTTAGATTTTCTAGTTTTGTTTAAAAGTCCTTATCAATCTTAGCGAATATATTTTATTTGTATTTGAAGTCTTCAGCTTATTGGTCCTTCTAAATTAAAAAAAAAAAAACAAATACTTGGCGCAAGAGGTCGATGGGACCGAAGGCCTAGCCTCTCACAATTCTCTCACATTCGTGTTGTGCGTGTTATATTCTTTACACGAATGGAAGGGGCCTACTGTTTAATGCCATGTCCGGAGGGCAATTTCTTATTTGAGAAGCTTCTTATGATAAGTTACACTCTCGGGTGTTTGTCAGACGCTCGTGAGAGGTGGGTGCGATTCGAACCCCCAACCCCTTGCTCCATAGTCCAACGCAGTAACCACTGAGCCACAGCCCCCTTCTAAACTTACTACAAGTAAATATATTGTACATCAGGTTGGATACGATTTAGATGTAAGTCTTCTTACGGAATGATCTGCTGTGCTATTATTATTTGTATCTCTTTGCACAAAGAATAGAACAAAGTCTGTACATGGTCACTCCCTGCGATCATAGCTCCGTAAACTCTTTCTTTTTAAACACATTTTTAGTACTTTTTTTTTTAAATCAAATAGAATAAATCAAAGTTTGTATAACTGTAGACAAATATGTAAAATAAAATTTTAGAGTATATTTACAACGCTTTAAATAAGATACATATTTCATATTGAATAAAAATATAAATAAAAGAACCTAAAAGAAAACATCACTAGAAACATTATTAATAAAAATCATTTAGAAAATTGACAAATGTATTATCTTTTAAAAGATACTACTAAATACATACATCTGTACATATATACTAGATATTAAATATATTATACATGTATACCCATATATATTATATAAAACGTAAGGTGAATTTCGGTGCAGGCTGGCGAGTGTTTAATCTGAAGTAAAAGTAAACTAAAGTTTAAAGTTATCAGCTCCCAAACCTAATCAAACACTCTGCGTCATAAACATTTAAAATGTGTAGAGAATAGCATAAACAAATTGGTTATATAAACAATATTTTGTTTGCTTTTGGTTTGGTTTTCCATAGGTATTTCCCTTACAGGTGGATGTGTTGATAACATGTGTAACTCACTGAAAGCATAGACCAAGAAAATATTGATAACTCTGAGTGTTTATTTTATTTTTATTTTATTAAAAGAAAAATAAATGTTTTGTTAGAAAAAAAAATACATAAATAAATAATAAGACTTGAATTCATTGCTATCAGGATGGTTTGTAGGAGCGGGTTGGATACACTCTTAGATTTTAATATGATGTGTTGCTCGAGGTATGAATCATTGTGAAAGCCATTGGAGAGCTTCTACTGTGTGAATCCACAGCGTGCTTGGGAGGGTTTGTCGCCTACTTCTCAGCCATCCTCGGCTTCTTCTGTGCGTTCAGTACTGGAGTTGACATGCAGCCGAAGATTTTGATACGGAACCGGGCTTAGCTTCTGCCTTTTGCCATGCAATCTAAGATGTTAAGCCCTTTGTAAGGTAACGAAGGTACCACTGATATAGGATAATCCTTACACCCGACTGGATCCGAGGAGGCATTGGTGGGCAGAAGCGGGCTATTCTTTTAATCGAAGCTACAGAGGATCGATGAGTTACAGGCTTGAGAGTTTTGCTCGTTGCTGCTTCCGTCGTGTTTGCCATTATAGCTTCCGCCAGCGGTCGAGAAGCAAGAGCTTGACTCCCAACGCCTCTGGGTGATCGTAGCTTTTTGGCTGCTGCTAGGTTGTACCTGCCTTTTGCTACAACGTTGGCTTGTTTCAGGCCTCATCGATCGGTCTTCCGCGCAGAAATACAAATATTTGGAGCAACAGGAAGAGGCCTACTGTTTAATGCCATGTCCGGAGGGCAATTTTTTATTTGAGAAGCTCCTTATGACAAGTTACACTCTCGGATGTTTTTCAGACGCTTGCGAGAGGTGAGGCCGTGAAAAAAACTTTTAGGTGTTTTGGCTGGGAATCGAACCTCGAACCTCGAACCCCTTGCTCTATAGTCCAACGTACTAACCACTGAGCCACGGCGTACACTTCCGTACACTTCCGCGCAGAGGCTTTGCTTAACGCGGTAAGTCCATGGGTATGCTCCAAGGCACCCTGTACTGGAGATATTCCGTCAGAATACAGCTGCTATACCCCCTGGTTGCAAACCTTCGAATATGCATGAGTCTTCTGAATAGAGCAGCTCTCCCAGGGATTTACTAGTTCACCATCACCAAGCGGTACTGGCCTTTTAGCAGGACTTGAGCCAGTTTAAACCCTCTCACCACATCAAGGTGCCTATCCATGTGAGGACGGACAGCAGTACCAGATTAAGGAACCTGCTAACCTAAAGGCTATGGGGTGCTTCGTAAGAAATAAATCAATAAATCAGTATATGTGCTGTGAAGATGGTTAGGGAGCACGAAGGACTTCGCTCAGGTCGTTAGCCAATTCCAAAAATTTGGACAAAAAGCATCTGAATATATGTGAAGAAATGGTCCAGGATGAGGGCAAAGAGGTGCATTCTTGCTGTATCTCGTCAGAAAACATGTCAGGCAACTAATTGTCCTTCCAACTTGATGTTTGGCTTAAGTGAAACTTCTATGAAGAGGGCAACTATAACTTGAAGATTGCCCTGCTTTGCTCAAATTTGGTGCCAGATCTACGGTGAGGACTGATTCCGGAAGATCTCCCACCATCAAGAAAGGCCTTTCAAGCAAAATTTATAAATCAGGGTTTTACATGCCGAGGGACAAGTTGTGTGGTTCCTCCAGTTAAGTGTTTCTTATAAATACAAAATCAAATACAAATATTCGGCGGAAAAAGTCCAGGGCATCAAATTATTGAGTTGCTTGGTCGTACCCTGAAAAGACTTGATAATTCTTCTCTCGAAAAAAAAATAACAAAATTTCCCTCACGGATTTTAAGTATTCTACCTCCACGCACACCCCTGTGCAGATTATCAACTGTCAAAAGTGACATCTACCAAAACGACGATTTATTTTTATGTTTATACTCTGCAAACCGTGTTCCTCTGATATTTTTTCATTAATTATCCTTCTATCGCTGTGAAATGCAAGAGTTCGAGTCCAAGAGAAAGGCCCTGTTCGCCTGCCTTGATGTCGCCGGAAAGGACTTAAAGGGAACCATTCTCGACCAAACCGGGCCGGAATCTCACACAGTGAATTTGCTCAAACGTTCAGCACCCTCCGACGAAATCTCCTCGGACAGATCTCTCACCAAACTCAGAGGAAAGGAAAGCATTTTCAAGAAACCCGATCTACCAATCGCCAAATGTTTGAAGCCTCGTGTTGCACCAGATTATCAGGTAAACTACTTTAAACTTAAAACTCCTGACAAGGTTTGTTAATTTGCCTTTTTTAGGTGAATCCGCACAAGTGGAGGAAGTATTCCTTGGCGGATGTGGACATTTCCGATCACACAAACACAGCTGCTGCCTTGTCCTTCCTCAAGGAAATCGAATCACTGAAGGAAGACGATGACACTGCAGAATCCAGCGATGGCAAGATCACATTCAATAAATCGGTGAAGGTAAAGCGAAGCATCAGAGCTTCTGGTGAGGTGGACGATGAAGAGGTGGATAAACCAAAGTTAAAGGGCTCCAAACTGGTTATGCCGGAGTATGTCATTGGACAGAAAAGCGAGAAGGGAAAGAGGAAGAAGAAATCACCAGTGAAAGTGGACACGAATAAGCAGCTGACGCTGTCGCATCTGGAAGATGACGAGGATGAGTGAGATTTTGCTTGCTACTTGTACCATACACGAATGGTATGCTTGAACAGAAGTTAGTAGGTTTATGTAGGAACTATGTTAGATTTTAGAAATGCTATCAGTGTCTAGAATTAGAATAAAGAAGTAATGTCTGGTGAATCGTTGATGTCTGAAACATCGATGTGTCGGTCAAATTCTAGATTCGTTCCGTAAAAGTCAGTTCTAGACAAGAAACTGTTTCGAGAACGAAGTCATTTGTGCCCAGAAGATGAGATTATGCCCGGGTAGTCGCCCTTTAGTCGAAATTGTGAAGAACTATTCGGTCGACTGGGTGTAACGCGTAAGTATGTTGCCCTCCTCGAGTGGATTCTTGTTCGATGAACTCTTGGTTCAACTATACCTACCTTCAGTGACCAGATCTTGCTATGCAACTTGTGTGAACTAATTTGTTGCGCCTATCACTTATTTACTTACTTAACGAGCTCCCGACCTGTCATGCCTGACGCACGGTAGCCTTCCACTCTCTTCGATCTAAGGCACACTGCTTCCAGTTGTCCAGAGCGAGGGCTCTGCCATCAGCGATAGCTTGATCCTTAAAACGGAGATTTGATCTTCCTTGTCGTTTCGAAGGGGCTATGATTTTTCTCTCAATGTGGCCGAGAGAGAGATTGCCCACATCTTGGTACAGCTCATAGAGTTCGCGGTTGTATCTTCTCCTTTATTAGTCCTCCTCTTAACCTCTTACCGTTGCACCTGTCAGCGCCAGTTTAACCAGATACTGTTGAGGTTTATGTCCCTTCATCCTACAGCAGTTGTAGTTCGCGTATTTGGAACCTTTCCTCTGAAAGCACCCTAATTCACTTTTGGCATTGTTCATGGCTTTGAATTTTGAGAGCAAGAGTAAACTTATCGTAAGGTTTCACTCTAGTTATTTGAAAAACGGTTTTGGGACTCAATTTTCTTCTTGACCCAAGGAACACTGATTCGTTAGAGTTATTCTTTGTCTGAAGAAGCGAATTTTATTTGCTGGACATAGCGTAATGTCCGATTGCCATGATTAGATTACCATGATTCGCTTTCAGACGGAAATACCCTCATTAACATCCCTGTAGACGTCACTGAATATGCATACATATCACACCATCAACTCAACAACCTCGAGTTTGCGAGAACTTTCTAAGCAATTATCGAAAAGCGGAATAGCTGTCAAACGCAAACTGTCAAAAACCTATTGGACCGTGTGCGAACTTTTTTCGGGAGCAATTCTTTGCAAAAAATTAATCAAAATTACAATAAACTGAACGACTTTAAGGTAAATTTCAACCGAAAACCCATCCTGTGTTAGAAAAGCATCATTTCAAAGCAATCAGACCCTCCCAGTGCCGATTTTAACCATCAAATTGACGCTGACCGCGTGAGCCTCTAAGAATTTGCATTTTTCATTGAAAAGTTTACCCTCTTGTGTAGGAAATCTATCCCAGAACTCTTGTTAGTTCTCGTTTCAAGGTTTTCCGCCAAAGCCGGCGGTAAATTCCTTAAAATTCGTCAGATTTTGGACAATTTTTTCCCCAAAAGCCAACCGATTACACTGAACTGTAATCGATTTCCACAATGCCAGCCGGCTGTCTCCCTCGCACGCACCCACGCAATCTCCTGTCACTTGTTCCGATTATGACACACGGCCGACGACAGTGTACCTTTGACGTGTGTTTTGTGTTGAAAGTCTGAAATGTTTGCGAATTTTTATTTGAATTCCTCTTAGTTGTGAATTAAATGTCCAGCAAAACACCGCCATAGATAGTTTCGTAGATAAATTTTCAATTTAAATTGCGTTTTTAGTTTTGTTAATTTTTTTTTATCCAAATGACTGTGCAAAGTACGTTGGTACTGATCCTGACTGTGCTGGCATCGATTAGCATTGTTGCAATAATTATACTTTTAGGTAAAGATTCGCCCTCGTTCGATGGCAATTAAGTCGTACGCACTTGGCGGTGGTGCTGTTGCCAAGTTGAACTCTAACCTCAGAACGTAGAATCAACCTTTGAACGTGTGAATTGTATTTTTTCTTTGTTTCCGCAGGTTGGTTCTTGATTTGGAAGGCATTTCTATCGAAATTCCGCCTCGTTCGTGAGCTGCTGGGCCAGGCGAACGAAGAGAAAGTCAACGCACAGAACAGATCCGCGGAGAAACCTGCAAAAGGGAGAAAGATTCGAAAAGATTAGATAAATTTTAGATAAGTACTTACGCCACCACACCTCTAGCCATGAATATCCGCTGTGCCAAGCCAGAAGACCTTATGAATATGCAACACTGCAATCTGCTGTGCCTGCCTGAGAACTACCAGATGAAGTACTACTTCTATCACGGACTGACGTGGCCCCAGTTGAGCTATGTCGCCGAGGACGACAAGGGAAACATTGTTGGCTATGTGCTGGCCAAGATGGAGGAGCCCGAGCCGGGCGAGGAGAGCAAACATGGACATATCACGTCGCTAGCCGTGAAGCGGTCCTATCGCCGACTTGGACTCGCTCAGAAACTAATGAACCAAGCGTCACAGGCTATGGTTGAGTGCTTCGACGCACAGTACGTATCGCTGCATGTACGTAAGAGCAACAGGGCGGCACTGAATTTGTACACGAACTCGCTGAAGTTTAAGATTCTGGAAATCGAACCAAAGTACTACGCCGACGGCGAGGACGCCTACTCCATGCGCAGGGACTTGGGCGAGATCGCTAGGGAGTTGCATCCCGACAAGGAGCTAGACGGTGGCAACAAGATTGTGTACAAGTCTCCGGCCATTCACGACCACAGTATGCACGACGGCCACTGCTGCTGAGGCTTGGCAAACGCGGAGTTGCAGGCGGTTTTATTTTAATAAATTTGTGTAGTTATAAGCGATTTAATTTTATGATTTTCTTTTTTTTGTATAAAGAAAGCATTTGCCGAAGAAAGAACAAAGAGTTGGTGTGCGTCTTTTGATTGTCTCTGTGAGTAGCGAAAGGTTTTCAGGTCTAGGTTTTGTGTCTCGGTCTGCTGCCGGTGAAGCAGGAGGAGGCTTTGACTCGTAACAGACTCGGAAACATGAACGGAATGTCGATGGTTTTGCTTGGAGTTTAGTCCAAACTAATCAATGATGCACAAGGTGTAAAAAGTGTCTTTTTCTGGTCTTTTAAGAGGTCATCCAGACAAAGCTAAATCATTCTCGTAACAAGTTTTGCAAAGCAAGATCTGAAAAGTAATTTGCTGACCGTGGGCCTCGTATACACAGAAGCGTGAGGGATTCCTGTAGAACAACCTACGTACGAAGGAAATATATTGCAGCAGAACCGACTAACTAAATTGGAATGACGCAGAGACCTTAGGATTGACCGATCAGGGCTCAGAAATATACTCATAATATACATTTCGAAACCCTAAAGGTTGAATTGGGTAGTTGTCTCAGCTAAGGAGGGACGCATTTAGACCAGAGGAAGGTGCATTGTGATACGTAGAGACTCCACGTGGGATAGAAGGCAGGCCAACCGATTTTGGTGTGAACCTATGCAGAAGACATATGTTTTGCCGTTTAGGAATCAAACCAGTTTTACCCGGTGATCAAAATTTTTACTCTGCTTAAGTCTAGTCTGGCTGGATGGTTGAGATCTGTGAAGAAGTACACGCCTAGGGTTGTTCTTCTCAGAATCGATAGGACAGGACAGGCGCACATGGTTTCCTTCTCTACCACGTCTCTACAGCTTCTACATAAATCGTAGAACGGGGCACTAAGCCTCCTGGCATGTCTCTCAACCGTACAGTGCCCCGTGAGAGCGACAACTAACTAGGGTTGTCCTATTGACAGAGATAAGTCTACTCGTTTTCCTACTCGTTTCCTACTCGTTTCATACCTGCTATACACAAGACCTTTCTCATAGAGAAGTGGTGTAACACGTTAGACACAAAGTGCCTACCTATGCACGTTTAGTCAACTTCTCGAACTGTTCGCCAATGCCAATTCAGTTCGTCTTACGAGCTACAGAAGTTCTGTAAGACCGCCTTGAAGGTAATTCCACAAGAAGGTATCGAAGTTTGCATCAACACCCAGCTATTGAACGAAGGCTTGTGAAATGATCCCGAGAAGAGCATTAAGTTCTTGGAACATCATTACTGCTAGCGAAAGAAGATCTACATATGTATGTTGATGCTGTGAAGATGAAGAGAATAAAATAAATTTCTTTCACTTTCCTATGGGTCGGCATTGACCTGAGTGCGGGTTGCACATTACGTTACTTACCCTGGACCAAGTAGGAGGTCTATTAAGGCACTGAAAAGGTGAGGAGAAACGGTCCTAAATACCAATATGAAGAACATTAAGGTCCTCGTAGAAAACTTCATTAAGGGCTTCCCTTCTCAACACCGATGCGACGGATTATTTATAAAAACGATGGTTCCGCCTCTAAGAAGCTTAGAGATACATAGCTAGGGTCGCTTTATTCTAATAATACTCATAGAAACTACGCTGCAAACGTTCGTCAATAGGTGCCTATGTTATGTCCTTAGGATTTTCTGGACAACCCGTATCTCTTACGAACAACTATCAGAGAACGGATCATGAACCTATAGGCACAACAATACGACGACGAAAGTGGCAGCGGATTGGACATGCTCTCCGAAAGGGTGACAGGTCCATAGCTAACCACGCGATGCGGTGGAACCCGCTTACTCAGGATGGTAGGATACGCGGCGGTCCTAGGAGTACGTGGCGCAGAACAGTTGAGAAGGAAGCACGGCAACTGGGAACGAGTTGGGGAGAACTGAGACACATTTCCAGAAACCGCACACGATGGCGCGTAGGCATTGTCGAGGCCCTAGGACCCACAAGGGGATACAGGACTTAAGTAAAGTAAAAGTATCAGCCATATGGGCTAAAGTCCGGAAAAAAAGAGGAGAAAAAAAACCACCAATCTTATTTACTTGATACATAATTTATATTCATTGTTTAGTTTATAATTTATTACATCATAATTGCTGACATTCTTAATAGTCTCGTTGCCATATTAATAATTTCTTATTTAAAGATTACACTGCTCTTCTTCACTTCATACTTCTACGACAATTTATTTGTTTGCTCATAAAATTAACGCACATTTAGAAAAAAGAAAAAGAAAAGAGGAAAACAAATCGTTTTCAGCGATTTTACTGATAGATATTCCTAATAAATATGACTATGAATACCACTATTATTATTTTATATTATAAACACATAAAACTAAAACAGAATATTTACAAATAGAGGCAGATACATTGCAATGCAATTTTCCCATCATTTAGATCCACAATTTTCTTTTCTTTTATAATACAACATTAAAACAAAACAAAATCTAAATGAAACACTCGTCCAATTATGTATATTTAGTACAGTTCTTGATGTTTTTTTTTTTTTTTTTTAATAGAAATACATATTACAAGAACATTTTTTTCAGTGTGTACAGTGTATATACAAGAACAGAACACAAACAAAACATATACTAACTGTTAGATTCTCCTTAACATATCACATATATAAATATAGAATAAACTGTAGTTTACGGTTTTGTGTATAAAATGTAGTTTAAGGGTCGATACACGGTAAGAAGTGAGACTGTTTCTTTTGCTTTTTTTTTTGCGAAATGGTATTTAAATTTGTTTTCTATTTGTATGAACTCCTGCTGTAGAGTGAAATCTGGTTGGAAACTGTTTTGCTGACTAGACCTGTGACCAAGGAGACGTAGGGTTGTTAAGGGCTTTTCTAAGTGACAGCGGGACTCGGTAGTAGGTAGAGCTTTCGCTTATTTACAACATTTTAGTGAGGCTTTAATAAAAAAACACAAGTTTACTCTAAATGCAGTCACATTAGCCGAATTATAGCAGTGCCAGTTCGTCGTCGAATCAGACTGTGAACAGCTGAAGACGAGCTTAATTCATAATCCAAAGTGAACTACGTAGCTAGAACTTAAAAGACTGAACTTCGACTGAGTTCTTTCCGGGATATGACTAAAGCTACGAATATCCTAGACAGCAAACCATCTGACTCATTCGTGTCTGTAGTCAGAAAAGTTTAGAAAAGTATATACTCTTGCTCACGGCACTTTGATGTCAGTTGAAAATATTCAAGCCTAGGCCTGGGTGGTAGCTCAAACAGAACAGGAAGTACTTGAGAATATGCTAAAGAGGTAGGGAGACTATAACTAAGTTACTACTGTCATTTAGGTAGATACAATATTTAACTTTTCTTGGAAGACTTTTTATTTTCTTATGAACGCCGTGTGGAGAAAGTCAAAGGCGTCCTCCAACATCTCCCAGTTTCTAGTTTAGTTCATTCCTAGCAAGTACTGAAAATCTCTTAAGTCTTTGTGGATTGCACTGCCTTGAGCATGGAAATTTTCAAATCACTGGCCAGATGAGATATATCCACCACTGAATCGACCATCTCCTGTACGGCTGTTACACTGGGGAAATGTTGTGCGGCTTTCTTAGACTTTGTAACGCATGTCTTGAGAGCATCTGACAGGGCGTCTGTACACCTTAGGATTTTCTCTTTCAACTCGATCTTCGTGATATTTCGATGAACAATATCACCGATTGTTACTAGATTATGCGCACTGAGCACAACAAACTTTCCATAGGCAATGAAAAACTTTGGCGGTTGATTCTTCTCCACAGTCTCAAGGAACGAGTCTATAGCTTGGGTGAGGTAGCCCATATGTGTTGTAATCTGTACGGCATAGTACCGCACTAGTAGTTTATCATTTGGATTCAGCTCGTTGCGGTCTTCGTTCGAGGCGAATGCCTCTGCAGACCGTAGTACGTTGTCGAATTTCTTTTGGAGATTTTGTGGGATAGCTTCGCGAAGTACTGAATTTTTTTTAGCAGCCGCATCTTTTGACTCGAGATCCACATAATCGTTGTCACTTAACCAATCGCTGTTGTTGTTCTCAAGTGTTGGGGTATGGACGACATCAAGACTTCGTTTGAATAGTAGGGGTGCATTGCCTTGGATAAATGAGGCGGTTTGTCTAACATCTTCGATGGAAGTCTGTGCACATGCTATTAGTTGATCCAGACTGTCAGGTGGGTAAGTGGCGGTTTTCTCATCGCTTCTTTGAAGATTATCGGTTGTCCAACCGCCTTGAGCGTCCAGTGCCTGTGAGGATTCATGTATAAGTTTGTCAGCATCTCGTAGGGCTTTGACTAGAGGACGTAGTTTCAGGGCTAGATTACGATCTTCAGAACGGGCTGCATTGCCCAGAGCACCCTCGCCGAATTCGGTGAGATCGTGTAGGGCTGTTCGCAGACGAACTGCGGCTAGTTTCACTTCCATTACAACGGGTTCGAGTTTTTCACGATTCCTCCAACTAGGCGATACAAAGGAAAGTAATCTGGAAAATAAAAAGAACAAAAAATTAAGTTAGATTGGGATTTGGAATGAAATGGTTGATAAGAGGTTGAAGGCTCCGATCTAATTGCCAGCAGTTGTCCGATCTAATGTACAAATCGGGATACAAATTCAGATTTGTCGGGTATTCTAAGCGTCTACACTGACGGGACCATAGTCTTGGTCCTGTGTGGATTGCAAAACTTTGTTAAGGATGGAAATATAAACGAAAAAGCAGACATTAAAGTCGATCTCTGGATGATCAAAGTCGAGACATTTAGATGTCCAACGATCCACTGTTTGATTGAAGCTAACAAGACTGCAAGGATCGGGAAATAATCCGTCTTATGCTTCTTCCAAAGGAACCTATTCTCTGGGGTCCCACAAGAATCTGAGTCTCTGATTACAGTGGAATACCAAATCATGAAATAATGAGTTTTGGAATAGCACTAGGCACTAGGATCGAGTAGCTCGTTCTGTCAAGGGAGCTTCTCTCTAAAACAGGCAAGTAGTTCAATACATGCCTCTGTACAATTTGTGGGCGTATTCATGTGACTACCATTGGCTAGTTCTTCAACTGCGAACTTGAGCTCGTAGTAAAGGCCACGCCCACAAGGCTTCTATTAGTGAGATGAGGGCAGGAAAAGATCGGCCATGAAATAGCCAATATTATGCCTGGCAGGCTACGAATTATATAACCAAACTCTGTGCAATGGTTTTAAGGACAAAAGCATTTCAAGGAATAAAGTTTCCAAGTTTTATGTCCATGACTACCCCAGACATTGGCGCTACATAAAGTTTTCTCAGTATTTCGACAGAATGTGACAACTTGATTCAAAAAATTTACCTCGATATCGCTGTGGTTGCTTCGGTTTGTAGTTTTGCCAGAGTCTCCAATGCTGACGACAGTTCTAGTGGTAGTTCTTTGGTAACAGCTGCTGGAATCGGAGATGCTCCCAGCGATAAATGTCTCTCCTGCAGTGGTGTCGTACAACTGCCATTACCACCCGCATGCGCAGCTGCCGGCTGCGGATAGTCATAAGTATTCTGATGATGCTGTTGCATGAGATGTTGCTGTTGTTGTTGTTGTAAATAAAGATTCCCATGATGGCCATTCCGCACAGCAATTGGATTCTTTCGTGGTATATCATAGTCAGGCATATTAGCCAGCGACGAGCGATTCGAAGAAGAGAACGATAACAAACTATCTGACGTTAGTAGCGACGAATTCGAACTGCTCGGTGTCATATTCTGTTGATGCAACAGATTTATTGGCTTCGGTACATCATAGCATTCCTCTTGAACGGCATTGCCCAACAAATGATGATGTGAGGAGGGCTTTAGGCCCGTCGGTGTTGTTGATGCTGACATTTGGTCGAAAAATTTCGTCGGTGTTCGGCACCAATTCTTTGGACAATCGTAATTAACAGGTGTTGCTGGCTTTGGTATGTCGTATGTCTCGAATGAGTCCGAGTACATCATTGAGAGGTTCTGATAGGTGCTGTTACTGCAACTGCTACTCGAGGTGTGCGATGATGCTGTTGATGGGACCCAATTGTATATGTAAACGTCACCATGTCTCTGGGGTGTGATCACCTGAAAGTAATAAAAAAGAAAAATTAGAACTGGGTGTGGGGTAGAAAATCAATTTACTACAAGAAATGTGTGTGCGGTATAACTCATTCATATTCATCGAGTGGGGGGGTTTTCTTTTGGCGAAGGGTGGGTTTTCCCCATCCCCAACTGAGTCGTGAACGTACCTACTCAACCATTGGGGAGGACTATCGATTTTTCACTGATTTTTTTCACTGATTTTTTTCACTGCCACCACTCTTGCACTTACACTAGAATCGGGTGGGTTTTCTTAGGTTTTCCTTGGAATTTCGGTGTCCTTGCGAGCGTTTTTTTTTTTTGCAAGATCCTAGGAACTACACTTAATTTTATTTAAAAAAATTGTAGAAAAGTACAAAAGTGTAAAAAAATTGTTTGGCCATTGCAGTGCGCGCAACAACCGTCTACTTTGGTGCACCGATGAGTCTCTAATGTGGATTCGCCACTATTATCTCTTCGATAGAAGTTAACATTGGTTGAGGGGAAAAAAATTCTTGCCACAGCAAGCGCAGGCGTTTTGAAGGACTCTTGCTCTCATTCTCATGGTAAGTACATGGAATTCCTTCCTAGTCTATGCCAGAGGTCGCTGATTGTTGCAGTAAACTTACAAGCAAAAGTCAGTTACCCGCCCCCGGGTGTTGTGACTCTCATTGTCAGTGTCAAGGAAGGGATACGCTCATGTACTGCTTATGTAGTTTGGGTTTTGCTTTTCTTTTTTTTTATTTATTAAAGTTTTCGTTTATTTTTTTTGTTATTTTATTTGTAATAGGTTCTTTGTTGGGGAGGGTTCAGAGTTTTGTTAGTTCCGCGCTTGTCGCCGCCATCGATTCTATACGCTTGGGAGGGAGGGCATGGATACTCATTCAATTGGAATTGCAAGCTGGGAATGGGAAAATAGTTGGGGAGATGTCTGGATGAAGATTGGATTACGGATAGACGGGGGTACGGGGAATGATTATGTAACATAACTGCTGTGAAAGTGCTCACTAAACGTGAGTGTTTTGAACACATGAATGTTATCAAATTTTATGGATGACAAGGGATGGGCGAATAGTTTGAATGTAAATTTGAAGAGGGGTTATCGCTTTTCCTACGGTGGGGGTGAATTTTAAGGACATTTACTCTTGGATTATGGAGTAATACTGCCTCATTAGGCATACAGGCATAGATTTGGAGCCGAAACGACGACGGTTGGCATTGCTTTGAGGGTGGTTTTCAGGTTCGTTGGTTTAATTAAACTCCAAAGTGGGTCATAGCTAAGTGTTCCTCCTCGTTTAGATTTAATTCTCAAATCATGAGTCGCATTTATGAAATAATTTATTTTCGAATATAATGTTGAAGTATGCATATTTAGTAAGGTTTTTAGAGAGCAGTCAGGTCTCAGCCAAATGAAAACGATCACAGTATTCACTACCACTGATAGGCTGTTCTCTTGACTGTCGAATGTCTTCCTTAAACTGTGTCCAATGGTGGCTCTAGAAAACTCCTTTTACCGACTCTGATCATGTTTGGAGTGTTTTCCAGCATCACGTGCCACTGATGTATCAGTTTTGCCGGGATCCCGAACTCGATCATCGTCCTGTCTTATCGATGAAGAGATGGTGAGTCTCGAATTGAAATTTATTGGCTATTTCCAGGATTGGTCTTGTTTGTGTGAACATTTAGACTTTCGGCGATCTACCACACTGGTGCGTGACGATTAGTGTCTTGCATATAGGATTCAGACGTTCACACACAAGTTACAATTCATTTGAATTGCGATGACAAAAAAGAAAGAAAAATGTATCTGTAATACCCGCTGATGTTCAGAATTCAAAATGACATCAGAAACCTTGTGGATGTCCAGCTCAGCCGCTGAACATCTGTTATTTATTTAATTTCCACTCAAGTGTTTGCTTATACAACTTCTCCATGCTCATAACTATCCCACACCAACCCACGCCCCATTTCCATTAACGATTTGATGTAAATAACAGAACAGTAACCAATAAGTTATCCACTCAAGCCTCGATATTAAATAATTAATTAAGATGTCTAGTATTCCTGGCACATCTCAACACTCATAGTCTACATTTCACTGAATACCAACAACCGCAGTGAATAATAATTTTCTTCGAAACACTTGAGTACACTTCACTCGGAAATGCTGGACAGCTTTATGGAAAAAAAATGAAGGAAAACATGACGAATTCCATCGAAACTACTGCAACCCTGACATTGAAACATTTGTACTGAACTCGTTCAAAAAATAAATAAACACTGTAAGTGCCAATCCCGCTTTGATCAGAATTTTTCTTTTCGTTGAAATTCAAGATGCACACTGTGAGTGCAGTTTATTTGCTTTGATTCGACGGAACGTACATTTGACACTTTGGCAGGCATCTGCATCTCGAATTGCAACCCCATAGCTCAGCGAAAGATACATAACTTGTGCGGCAAAATGAACTAATGAAGTGTGCAAGAAGTTCACCAATATCCTTTCCGAAACACAAGCAATAAATATTCTCTCTAAGGCGAGCAGATGGTTGGAGATCCGAAGAGATATCACATCCTTGAATAGGTCCGCACAATGAGCATTTGGTGTCCTTAGGGAGCACAAAGAAACACGAGGACAGTTGTCTTGCTTAGAATGCATAGGGAATAGGCAATCCTGTCCACCTTTAGCATTTTATGATCCTTTCAAGTTAAAAAGGAAAAAACAAGGAAAACACTCCATTTCCGTTCGCGCGCCGAGCACGAGGACACTGCAGAGCATACGCCTTTGCATAGTCAGCTCTCATAAATTGGCCCAACACACAAGGAAACAGCACGAGTGAACCGTGTTTAGTTTTTGACAGGATACTTGTCAGATTACCACATTTTTTAATTCAATTCGAATGTGGGGAGGGAGTTCTGATTGCATACCCTCACTCTCTGTGATGGGTGTGTGTGATGACAGCAGAAGGATATTTCAACTGAAATCAGGACACTGGAACAATGGATTGCGGCGCAAAAAAAAAAAAATAAACAAAAATTGTCAACAACTTTGATTTGCAAAAGGGGTGGTCGCGATGACAGGCTTGACTCGTGCAGCAGCGTTTATTCTATTTTGATTGGAACATTGTTTACTCGGGCAAATGTGTGTCGCCACATGGTGTTATCCTGTGAGGGTAACAAGGTGACTGCTGGCAAATATCCATGGTTCTGTTGTCGTCATTCGATTGGTAATGAGGGATACTTCACATCTGTTGCGACATTTTCGCATTTTCGCACCCTTCTTCTGCGCTTTTGCTAATTTTTAATCATTAAAATCAGTTTGTCAAGTAAATGCGTAGCTACTTCACTGAACTGCGCCCGAGGGTGAACTGTGTAATGAATGTTGACGAAGTGATTTTTGAACTAGGGTGTAGATGAATCAAGGGATTTGAACAGTTTGATTAATTTTGAACGTTAGATTGCCTAATTAACTGTCGCGTTTCGAAAACGTATCTTTCGATTACTTGGGGTGACCCTCTGAATCCGAATCCTGCAATGTTCAAAAGTACTCAAAATACCGATTGGTTCAGATGAAGTAATTTTTAGGACAGAAGCAGCTGAGCCTGCATTTCCTGCAGAAATATTTGGGAATCAGAAACCTGTGCTCGATCACTGATCACTGCAGCTTCACAGAGCGATAATGTGATCGAATTTTGAATGTTTTGCTCACAACTATGCGATCTGTTTTATTTGACAATCGGTAGACGAAGAGTGATGCTACCTATTGTTGTCCCAGATACCCAGATACTAAGAGGATTCCAGCAATTCGGTATTGGAAAACCAGAAGGAAATGTGATCAAATCCTGAATATTTGCTCCCAACTATGCGATCTGTTTTATTTGACAATCGGTAGACAAACACTGATTTAATTTCTCACAGTTAATCCAGTAATGGTGATGAAACAAGTTGCTGTCCCAGATACCCAGATACTAAGAGTATTCCAGAAATCCGGTTTTGAAAAACCAGAAGCAAATGTGAGCAGGCGTAGGTATGTAGAACAATGCCTACCTAATTGACGCCCCTTTCCAATTTGTATCTAGTCAATTAATTTCAGTTCTTTGCAATCGCATTGACAGGCTTCATAAGTGCAAGTTTCAAAATATCCAAACTCTATCAGACGTTATTAATTTTATGCCTCAAGCAGCCTCATCACAATGGCTTTCTCACATAAGCAATAAACAAATAATAAACAATTTTTATGTCCACTCATTAGTGCTGCAAGAGCTTCCTTCTAAATTAAATACCCCTTTACGTCATAAAAATGCCACCGAATGCCTACAGAGTGTCGTGACCCACACATAAAAATAGTGTTGAATGATGGAATTAGGTTTTAATCCCCAATTCTGTCCTATATCATGCAACTCCAATAAAACATCCTCTTTTGACACTGTCGCCAGACGCCCGCCCCCCCTTTTCGTATAATTATGTTTATTAATCCAACGGAATCTCTCCTCCATGTTGACATTTCATTTTTCCCCAAAAGAATGCTTAATTAACTTCTGAGTTTGCGGGTCATGGAATTCCAATAAACCAATAAAATAAATCAGCTCCCTTGCCTTTCTAATGGCATTTTCCCAATCCGCACTGGTTTCGTCGATCGCTTTAAATGTCATTCATCATTGCATGACGCAGAATTTCGCTGCCTTTCTAACCTCAATTGGGATTAAATTGTCAAACAGATGAGATTAATTGCTGAGGAGAAATTTAAAATTCTAAAGAGCAACAACTAAATTATCACTTGGCGGGTTGCTTTGGGTGATAAAAAGGGTCCCAACCGGTTCGAAACGATGATGACCATCGTATCATAAGTAAACGTCAAGTAAGGCCAAACTGTCAATCACTGTTGTGTGCTGCCGATGGAAATGTCATCTTCTTGTGCCGGTTTGTCACTCTCCCCATACGAGTGCCTACTGCAAGCAACTTCACTCACTTCATCTTCTGTCCAAATATGTACATGGCCATGTGGAAGACGAACGAGATCCAGTTGCTATTTGGCTCACAGGCAAGCGTATGACTTAAAAATCATTTTAGGCTTTCAAGGACTTTCCAAAATGTGTGCATCGCCCTTTGCTATCTTACGCTTGATAAAGTTCATTAGTCTCTATCGGATCGTTGGTCGATATTGCGGCCAATACACTCATCGTCTCGGCACCATATTTGGCTAACTTGCGTTGGCAAAGAGATATTTTATATCGAACCATGGGCCACAGCAGAAGGAGGTGAACGACGACCACGGCTATACCACTAGTGGTCAGTTGGTGTGTGCGGTTGACTGCTTCCATATGCGACTTGGCTTGCAACTACTAAGTGCCAAGAGAACTTGGTATCTCCTTATGCGTGTGGTGCATATGGCAAACTCGTGTTTTCTTGCCCTTACACCGGCAGCGACCGGCTGCAGCAACAAATTACAACCATGGAATGGAATCACGAACTGTATGGAGGTTGGAATCTCTTAAGCTACTGGAACTACTTGCAGATGAATCGGATACGGAATGATATTTGAAAAATGCAGATGACTTGCCGGCTCGTATTTGGTTGAAGGAATTTTCTTCACGCTTCTCGCTTGACAGGGGCGGGACGACCGTCTGTCATTAAATGTTCAAATGCGCGTTTGCACAAAATCCATTATCCCAGCGAATGTATGTATTAATTGCATAATTGTGTTAAAATATTTATTAATTGTCGTTAAATGCTGCTGCAAACGATTTGGAAGTGTAAATTGAAGGGGAGTCTTTGAGCTCTGAGCAAGTGCGGTGACAGCAATTACGGAACGGAAGCCTGAGCTGAATGCTAAATAGGCTGTGAAAGGAAACGAAGGCGGATTTGGTTCAAGGAAAATTGCTCCAATTTCAGTTAATGATTGTAATCTTGTAAGAATGTCCTTCACAGAAAAGTTTTTAACTTTCAAATACTTTTAAACACAAGTGGATTCGATTTCTTCCTTTTAGGGATGTGAACGACTTTAAGACGTGTACAGAGCCCAGGACAGGATTTATGTGCAAATTTGAAAGAAACATGTTCCCAACTTGATTTGAAAATCAATAGCAACGACGTCATGTGGCTAAGATCATATTTAAGGACAATTAACCGTCCTTAATCCATTTTTCCCTTTATTAACAAATTGCAAGCATTATCCTCCCAAAACTCACTCCTACTGGGTTTTACTGAGAACCTGTGACACCATATTATGTGGTTCAAGGTCCACCTCTACCTCAAAACACACAAACTATTGCACAAACTGAAGACAGGTAGATAACAACCACACATATCCCTAAAAGAAAACCGGCTTCAAACATAAACATATCAAGTTAAGCATAAAATATTGCATGTCTTGTGTTTACTTTTAACAATGTTATTCTTCCGACAAAAAATAAAACAAAGAAACGAATAAAATTATCCAAAAGAATAACAAAAAAAATCCTACTAAGGACTTTCGGGTTCGAACGAAAGGTAACATTCCTTGACGGATTCAAAAAAAAACCAAGGAAACGAAAGAACAAAAAGAAAAAAAAAAGGTAAGGGATATGGAAAGTGCCACAGCAGTGGGACGAGCACATTTTCGCTTTCTTTGAGAGTTTAGAGACCCTGTTTGGGAACATCCTGCAAATTTTGGTTGTTTTTTCCTTTACCTGACAGCATACGCATGCTGCCAATATATTTCTCAGGTTCTTAACGCAACAACACACTTATGTACGCTGCTGCTCGTCGTGGTTCATAGGGTATGTGAGTCTTTAAATTTTTAGAAAAAACGAAGAGAATCGACGGACAGAACTGTCACACAAATCTTGGAGTTCAGAGTTCATAGATTAGTGACAAATGCGCGAAGGATCGCCTGTCTCGGTCCCTGCGACAGCATTAGAAGCCATCGTTTCATCAGGAGGACTAGCAGCCTTCTAGAAGATAGCAAGTTGCGGCTAAAAACGAAGAGAATCGGCGGACAGAACCGTCACACAAATCTTGGAGTTCAGAGTACATAGCTCAGTGACAAATGCGCGAAGAATCGACTGTCTCGGTGCCCACAACAGCATTGGAAGCCATCGTTTCATCAGGAGGACTAGCAGCCGTCTAAAAGATAGCAAGTTGCAGCTAGAACACAAGTATAAGCCAGATGATCATGTGGGACATCTGAAATTTCTTCAATCGAAAAGGAGACTTGTTCAGGGAATACTGTTTCGGTCTGGTCTGGCTTAAACACAAATCGAAAATGGACTCTGGAGTTGGAGTTGGTATTTTTGCACCCAACACCAAAGTCTCGATACCTATGGGAGTGCGTCTCACGGTTTCGCAGGCTAAACTCCATGCCGTTGAGTTCGGCGCTAGGACTTACAGTAGTAGTCGCTTATAACGACTCCGGTTTCTGCGACAAGTCGGTTATAACGTCAATTTTTCCTCCATTTGGCTGATTTCAACTACCTAGTATGTTATGGCTATTCTTTCGTCAGATAGGGTTTAATGACCTTATTCTCTTGGTCCCTTCAGCATCGTTATAAGCGTCATCCACTGTATATCTGTTCAGTGGACTGGATACATCGGTTTAATGCTGTTGCACTACAATCTCTTGCTAGGCAGAACAGAGTGGTATTCGGATGGGTCCCAGGAAGCTAGGGTTGGGTCTGGATCTGCGTTAATGGGACCTGAATTCTACTGTGGTGTCAAGCGGACTGCAATCCGACTGGCCCGGGGCTTATACAACTCAAACTTTACTCCTACAACGATAGATAGATAGACGTAGAATCAGACCTTCGTTCAATTCCTTATGTTCTTTATGTTTCGTTTTCTCAAAGCTTACGATTCAACAACAAAGTTAACCACTCTCCCTGTGACACAAATCATGTTGCAACACTTTAGTCAGTTTCTGCACAAAATAATAGCCCGTCAGCCCCTAGCTTCAATCTTAAACAAAACCAGCCACACGTAGTCCATTGGACACACTCAATCACCGCAAATTTATGGATAAACATCGCTTAAAACAAATATCCAGAGGAAGTGTGTCTAAAATCTCCTCAACTGATGCATAAATTGTTGCACTTAAAATGTTATTCACACTGTACCAGATAATTTGATTGCCCATCCCTCTATCCTTCTCGTCCTCCTGTAGTAGGTAATCCTGTTCACTTTAAAGAGCACAACATACACAGTACACACTTTAAAAGCCTACACACGCCTTTAAGCCGATGCAGAAGTACAAACAACTTCAAATGAGATCATCGATTTAAGGGATTGGCAGTGGGTTTGCGTGACCGATATTGATCCCGTAGTCCAAACAAAAAAGCCACACAACCAGGACACACAGGAAGTTGCATTTATACCTTCTTTCAAGTAATTGCTTTGGTGTGTCATTCGAATGTTTACCTTTCAATCAAACCGATTGTGGGGATGATATCAACAACCTAAGGCAACATACAAACTCGTACATCATGCTCCGATGAGGGGTAAGATTTTCCCAAAGGATAAAGTTTTGATTCATAGGAACGAACCTACGCCACGTAATCATCGATTTATCCAAGGAATGACGTTCCTTTTTGTGAACTCGAATATGCATAACAATGAAACGAACAACAAATCAAATTATCTTCTACTTAAAATGCACGCAACGTTTGGATGTGCTGCCTACCTAACAAATATTTTAGTTTTTTTGTTTCTCTTATTTTACAAAAAAAAAAACCCAAATATTTGAAAGAAGTATTTCCATTGAAATACTTTCAAACAATTTTCGAAAAAGCCTAATTGGGGACGTGCCAATTTTTGGAATGGAATGTACACATAAAAACGGCAGAGGGAACGAGAGAAGAAGGCATTTGCGTGTTTCCTGCCTTTGGTATCCTGTTTAGATTAAAGAGAAAACCACACGTAACCGCAGGATAAAATGGAAACATACAGGAGAACTACATGTAGGATCTTTGTGAACCTGTTTCCAAAAAAATTAAAAGAGAAATTGAGTCAGTTCTTCTCGATGAGATCAAGACTCGAAGTTCACAGATTCATTGTGACCACAAATAGAAAGGTTGATGGCACCACGGACAGTTGAAACTATAATCTCGTACAGCGGTGTATAGGTAGAGAAGATTAAGACACGTTTGGCAACGCCACTTTGAAGGTATGCATCATAGAAGTACATATCTGTCAAATTTCCTTTCTCTGACCAGGCAATGGCATTAATCACATCGCATACGAGGTCTTATCTGTCATACTATGTGAATGCCTGAAACTCTTCGTCAACACTCTGATCGGTTTCTGTCTCAGGCCAGAAAAGTCTACAATCGATAAAATTTGACAGATTCTAGAAAAAACCCAAAAAGTCCAACTCGATATTCTCCATTTTTTTGACGATTTTAAGGCGGCATATGACAGCAGGTATTGAGACGAGACGAGGTATTGCAGAGCCATATCTAGGTTTGACATCCCTGTCAAACTCATTCCCCTACGCAGGATGATGATGGATAACGCATCACCAAGGTCAGTAACAAACTCACCTAAACCTTTGATGTCAAAAAAGGACTTAGACAAGGTGACGTGCTGTCATGGGGATTTTTTTTAACATCGTACTTGATAGGATCGTGCGAATCTCACAAGTCAACACAGGAAGCACAGTCTTTCAACAGTCTGCAAAACTATGTACAAGCGTATCCAGACGATATTGCCATTATTGGCAGCACACTGCGGGCTATCACTTGGGCATTCACTAGTATTGGAACAGAAGCTGCAAAAATGGTGTTAGTCAACAAGAAGGGACACAGAACGTCGTTAAATTGAACAGAACGTCACAACTGACAGTTATAGGTAGCTACGGTGTTTTAAGGGACTTTGTCTACCTCGACTCTGCTGTAAATTCTGACAGTGATATCTCAGCAGAAATTAAACGGAGAATAACTCTTGCCAATCGCTGTTTCTTTGAGCTGAGAAGGCAATTGAGTAGTAGAGCCCTATCTCGAACAACTATGGAGATTCTGTATAAACCCCTGATTATCCCTATCCTGCTTTATGACACTAAAGCTTGGGTTCTATCTAAAGCAGATGAAGACAGCCTTGGAGAAAAATCTTTCGTACAACTTGTGGTCTCCTTTGTGTTGATGAGTTTTGAAGAACAAAATTCAATGACGAACTATACGAGCTTGCAGCGACATCGACCCTAGTCGAAAAATTGTGGACCAGAAGTTTAAGATGGTTAGGTCATATAGAGTTTTAGGGTTTATATGGTGCGGGTGACCATAGTGATGTTACTTACATCGAATGTCCTTAACTACTGTGTTTATGTATCCAAAATGTGGCACCGTTCAGAGGACAATTTTTCGATTGCAATGAAAATTTTCACTTTTAACCTCAACTCAATGTTGCGCAACATTATTTATTCAACAAATGCAGTACGATACGAAAACAAAAATCCATTGGCAACATTTGTCATCATCAATTTCACGATTAACCTGTTGGCCGAGTGTCACATAGATAAGCATCGAATATATGTGTGTAATAACTGTCAGAGACACATGCGAAAATCATGATACATATTCCATTAATTAATTATAAATTATACCTGACTGGCAGGCGGATTACGACGATGACAGGCGCTGCACAGCCACTTACATCTTACATGGCTGCAGTGACTACAAATTTGTATCTGCAACATGCAAAAATGCGGGGTAGTGCGACGCGACGCGACATCGCGTTGCACAGTGACAAATCCGTTTTGTGCACAGACTCTCTCTAAGTAGGGCAATCTCGTTTCTGTATCTCGCCATTCGCAGATAGATACAGGCACCACAGGTAAACAGCTTTTATTGACTATTACCATAAATGTATCGAAACGAACACTTGCGCGCTAAGATACACTCGTACGCCTGAATATCCATCGTCGTCGTCGTTTGGTGGAACTTTTCCTTTTGCTCCCGGCGGCGACAGTGGCTGCTCTACCAGTGAGAAGAACTTCGAAGTTGGCAGTCGTACCGTGCCGCACCGCAGGAGACAAACGGCCTACTATGGCCAGGGAGATGGAAACTAGTTTCCGATCGCCAAGTACCCACAAACAACCGACTCATTACACTGCTGGTATCCATTTTTGGTTTCGTATCTTTTTTCCTTATTTGCTCCCAAAAACACCTAAAGTTGCAAATTTGATGGAAGGCCTGCGATAAGCTCAACTCCCATCGGTGTATCTGGTGGTGTATCTGCCAATCTAAGCGTATCGTCGATTTGGAGAAATGCGCTCGCGCCCCTGGTGGATTTTTAGATACAAAGTCGAGTACACTTTGCTTAATTCTCTGTCCGATCATGATCGTGTGTTGGCCAATTGATTCATAGAAAGGTGCGAGTGCATTGGTTTGTTTTGTTTGTTTTAGCGCCCGAGTTCGTTGCCGATCGGTGTGTAGGATTCGAATGAAACGGAAATGAGAAGAAACAGAGGTGGGTTATTGCCCACGCCCCAGGGGATGCAGGATTGCATTTATGGCGAAAAAATAGATACGGGAATGAAAATCTTTCAAATAAATGGCAAATTAAGTGGTAATTTATAATGTTTGTTGTAATTGAGAGAAATTGATGGCTGCAATCGATTTTGAATTAAAAGGAAATTTCCTTAAACAAAAATGGTAACTGCGTCAATTATACGGAGGAGGAGGAGGAGATAATAAAGAGATGTTTATACACAAAAAAAAAACAAAAGATTTTATCGAAACGAAAGGAGATCGAAAGTTATGGCAGTACGTTGAGACGAGGAGTGTCTGTACATGATGTCATTCTTAGGTGAACGAATGCAACTGATCACAGATCATGAGAGGCGTTTTTGGGTGTTTGCTGATCGAGACATGAAGTTAAATAACCTGAAATGTGCTAGTAAAGGCGTCACCTTTAGTGTAGGATAGACTACCTATATATACAAATAGATTCCCATTAGATATCGACGCCTAAGGACAGCTAAGGAAAACAAGGGCATAGGATTGATACTTTAAGACTTCCCCTTCAATAGATCAATTGCTTGATCTAGTCTTCCAACGTGGTACGATAGCGAACTCCATTGACTGTGACATAAAGCCCATTTTCATCCACGAAAAAATACGGCTCAATCCAACCTACGACCATTAACTCCATCGCTGAAAATGATTTTTCGATGAAATTCAGGATTTTGTTCAAACCTTTGCAGAGCCCAGTCGGAGAAGTATCAGTGTTGCCCATGATGAAGAGGGTTCAGTTCCTGAGTTGGTTTGATCCTGTGGAGGTATATGTCAAGATCTTTACCCAAAATTTGCCACGATGTGGATTGAAAGATTCCAATTCTTGTGAAGGCCCATGTGGAATCGACTGATTTGGCTCAAACTGAAGCACTAACGGCTGCGCTATTCTCGGTACTTCGACTGGTGCGTTGTCTCACTGGCACAGGAAGGATATAAGCATGTAAGGAGTTTGTCGATGCACAAATTTGACTCTTTGTTTGATTCGTGATTACCTTCGATTTGGTAGAATAGGTGTGTATGGACTGTAGGCCTTCTCCATTCGTGTAAATAACACGCAAAACTCGAATGGCTAGTGAAAAGCTAGGCTCTGAGCCATGTACAGACTTTTCACACGGAATACTTGCGGATGAACTTCTTACCTTACCTTACTGTAGCTTACCCTTGATAAAGACTGCACTTGAGTTGAATACTTGCTTCTAAGAAAGGTTTAAATTTCTTGTTACCTGGCTGTTCTTAGCTCAGCTATAGTCTTCATACATTAGGTGACTGACTTTGTTGGATCAAGAAACTCTGAACATGTTAAGCGCGAAAGTCTGAAAATAGATCGAGCCCTCAAC
This sequence comes from Xylota segnis, assembly GCA_963583995.1. Taxonomy (NCBI): domain Eukaryota; kingdom Metazoa; phylum Arthropoda; class Insecta; order Diptera; family Syrphidae; genus Xylota; species Xylota segnis. Next base: position 58,019,533 of record OY757238.1, on the reverse strand, counting down.
TGCCACTCCTGTCTGGATCTACTATAAATAGCTAACCATGATATTGTCTTCAGTGATGAGAGTTTTTGAGTGTTTAACTGCTAAAGTCAATGCCTTCCCATATATCATTACATAGAGTAGATTTGCGCATTATAGTTCCCTTCACAGAGCGCTCAGTTTAGCTAGTGCTACTATCTGGTTTCGCCTAAAGTTCTTACTCTACTCATAGTAAGAGGAGTTTACCAGAGCTAGTTCAACATCTGAACTAGATGAACTATTGAACTGCTGAACTAAATGAACTTAAATAAAATGACGTTGGGAACTAGTTCAGTGAGCTCACTTGTTAGAGCTCTTTTTGAAACTAATAACCCTGAACTTTTCTGTGAACGACCCACCTTCTGTGGAGCCCCTACCTGACCTTTTTCCCAAGAAACAAAACCCCAATCGGGTTATTCAATTGAGTCAGTATGCTCGTCACGCACAAATGAGTCAATTGACTCTGAACAAGCACATCGCACCGGCACCTGATTGCGACAAAAAAATGCCAGCTAAATCTATAAAACTTCCCCTCACTGTATGGTTGTTGTACCTACAGATGCAAGAGAGAAAATTTCACTCTCTTGCACATAAGCCATTACAAGGCAGAAAAAAAAACTGAAAAGCCCACTAAGGAGCTCTTCAAAAATTTAATCACACATCCAAATCAATTTAATCATCTCCGTTGGCCGTTGTGATGAAATTTCTCTTTTGCTACTCAAAAGCGTAATATACCGGAGAAGATCAGCGCCACCGCGCGCGGCGGTGAGCAAACAAGTACAAAGTAATTAACAACGAACCCCAACCGGAATACGACCATGCCCCCCTGGCAGCTCACCACTGCTACTTTTGCGAAAAACATAAAATGCTAAGTTCATCAACTCGTCGAGTCGTGAGTTGAGGTATGCGCGACAATGAGCCCAGCCATCAAGTTCACGGCGGCGGTGCGCATCTCCAGCTTCGTCAGGGTTTAAAAATAAATTTAATTTTATTACTTATGTATAAAAGTTGTAAAAAAAAAAGAACAAAAAACAATTAATTTACTCCTTTTCCTGTTGTAAATATCAGTTTTGTTTTTTTTTTTTATAGACAAGACCGCTTTGTTTTGCATGAGCTCGAGCTTAGCTTAGAGGTTGGTAATTACCTTGTGCGGCGTTGTATGCCACGACCTTCTTTTGCCTTGACGATTCTGCTGGAGCTGGTACTGGAACTGCTGTTGATGCTGCTGCTGTTGCTGGTGCTGTTGATGGCGCTGGTGCAATAATAATTCCTGTTGAGAGCAACCGCTTATGATTGAAGAGTTCTCATAGATCTCTGACGATGATATCGAACTGTTGAGTGTCGCTGTTGATGCACCCAACGATGGACACGGTGACGAGGCTGGCGATGCTGAGAAACAACCGGAGTCGTATGAGTTGATCATGCGCAAACGATTTCCTGGACAGATGCCCTGTAATTAGAGAGAGAGAAAGAGATTGAATGTGAGATGTTATCGGATGTGTAATTGAAAAATAGTTTTCCACTAAAAAAAAAAGAGGACAACATAGAAAATTAGATCAGATATGCAGGATGTAGGATTCGAAGGATGCCTTGAAAGATATTTAATGGGACTGCATGCGCGGAATTGGAAATTTGTTTTTGATTGATAGCTGTGATGGATATCGTGAGAAGATTCTGGGAAACGAGCAGGAACGCAGAGCGATTCGTAGCAGGGGGGATAGGGGAGACAGGAGCTCAACACCCATTTTCACCTACACCAAGTTGAAAGGTTGTTGAAAGGAGCAGAAGAGATAGCGTCTAAGTTTCTGACAGAAGTGAAAAATTGACTCAACGATAGAAATGGATAGTGACAGAAAAGCCTTTTGACATTTCTGTGTGACGATAGAGATTGAACGCTGTGTCATCAAGGTCATCAAGGAGATTTCTTGTGTCGAAGAAAAACTAGAATTTTTTACATATGTCAACCATTTTGATAAAACACTACTTTGAGGTGACAACTATGAGAATGAGGACTGAAAAGGAACTCTGAACTCTGTAGTTAGAACTTCGAGGTAGTAAGGGACTTTGTTGATGTCAGGAGGTCTGAAAGCAGCAATGGGCATTTTGGGAAACGTCATCTGCACCCAATTGCTTTTGCCGCATTGTAGAAAACGCAAGTTTCTAAATTTACGTAGAGAAGAACTGCATTATCATAGTATTCGATAATGCTGTTACCTCTGAGTCATGCATTCCTAAATGTTATTTGCGTTCCATTTTGACTCGACATAAGTCAACTGCACAAAATGACAGTTGCAAACATGATGGCCGATTGACTTGTGTCATGCATTGACAGTCATTTGCAAAAGCATATTTTTTTTTTGAGGTTTCCGCAAATGCGCAATATCTCTAAGCGTTGACCATGGTTGTTTCTTTGGGCTGGGAAAGGAATTGAGCAGTAATGGCATACTCTGGCATACAAAGGAAATTCTGGCTCATCGTAGCCCTCGACGAACTGAAGACAGAAATGTTAAGCTGTCAAAAAACTAGAGCTGAGATGTCTCGAATATGCAGAGAGAATCGCTTCCAAAAAATCCACTGCTTTGGGGAGTTTCGAATCTAATCTGGTGGGACAACTTGACTTCGGCTCTGTCAACTTGTCATACAGCTCTACTCTACTCATGACCAAGAACGCACTTGTCTCAGTAGCGTCTTATTCTCAAGGACAGCGTACAACTCCAAGCAAGTAACTTTCAAAGAAGATAATCATTCTAAAGTCTGATTTTTTAAAAATAAGCTATGACGCAACAGATCAAGTATGTGCAACCCAATCGAAGTTGCGACTGTGTTCTCTTTCCCAAGCCATGTCTTGTCGTGTGTCTTTCAAAATGAAAAAAAAAAAAACTAATTTCTTCTTCTGCCACCAATCTGCATTCGCAAGTAGTCCGGACGTGTAATTTTCAAAATATTTCCAACAACTTCAATTGCGTTCGCCTCTGCTCCACATTTCGCCGCAGACACATACATAACTCAACTTAATGAAAACCACATTGCGTTCAACATTTGCAGCGTAATGCGTCCGCGCTGCGGCCATTTAATTAGAAAATGAAAACAAATTAATTCACTCCCGATCTAGTTTCACTCGAAAATCGTCGGCACCACACGTAAAGCTAATTAAAATTGCCTCAAACTTCCAATCAAGACAATTAACCCCAAGTCAATTCCACTCAGTTACAACAAACAACTCAGTGCTGGCCCAGCAAAATCGCGTGCCACCATGTCTCCGGATCAATTAATCAATTCGCACGTCACATAGTCGGGTTTTTCATTCAGAAAAATCGCGCGCTCTCAATTGATGAAAATTGCCTATCCTCCGAAAGGCAACAAGCCATTTGCAAAGATCACGTCCGTGAACTCTGGGTACTGGTACTATTTACTTTTTTGTCACAATTGACATAAAAGTATCTGAAGTACAGCATCAATCGTCGTCGTGCACATTGACCATGTTGCGATCGAGCGAGCCCTCGCGATCGGCTAGTTCGTTGACAAACGCGATCGTTTGGTACAAAGTACAAAAGAATATAATTTACCAGTTGTTGACATTGTTGGGGGTCCGCAGGGTAGTCCGCATGTCCCGGTGTTGTATTCACAAAAAAAAAAAAAACCAAAAACTGTTTTCTGGCTTCCGTTTGACAAACGTCGGCGACAGCATAAATAGTGGCCAATACACACAATAGTCTGGTAATTAATGTGGTTTCGATGTTTGTTCGAGTGACTGAGCCGCGTGTTGCAGGGCGCGATCACTGATCGTGAAATTGTATACCCGTTCGTTTGGAAATCTGATTTGTCTTTTCGATAAAAATGCCCGCATTATGATATCTTTTACGTTTTCTTTTTCTTTTTTGCATATCATCGGGGTATAACACAATGGATTTCTATTACGTCGATTGCGAAAGTGAAAATTGCGAATTTGATTTACAGAGTGAGCGATCGATGCGATATCGATTGCGAAGTGAAAACTTTCGTACAGCGCTAGGCTTGAGCAATCTGGAATTTGTATATGAAGTTGCTTTAGCAGACTGCTGCGATGAAGAGATGATTATGCAGAAAAAAAAATTGACGATCAAGAGTGATCCATTTGGCAATAGTGGGGTCTCGATCAATTAAATATTACCAGCAAGGTTCGATCGCAACCTGACATCTCATGTGAGAAAAATTGATCGATTTTAAATGTAAGATAGCTTTACGTTCTATTGTAGATCAGGAATGGTCGATAGGATGATACTCAAAGGTTAATACAAAGTGAGATTCTGGGTACCCAGTTCTGTGGGCTATACATAGCCCTTTTTTTCATGCATTTTTTGGATGAAAAATTTTCTGCTTCCAATCTGCATTTCGAGGCAGCAGCTGAGCTAGTTTGTGCTTTGAATGCACAGAAACAGAACAGCTGGCTCGATATGTGGGATTGGAGGATAAAGTCAGATTCTGGGTACCCAATTCTGTGGGCTATACAAAGCCCTTTTTTTGATGCATTTTTTGGATGAAAAATTTTCTGCTTTTAATCTGTACTTCGAGGCAGCAGCTGAGCTAGTTTGTGCTTTGAATGCACAGAAACAGACCAGCTGGGTCGATATGTGGGATTGGAGGATAAAGTCAGATTCTGGGTACCCAATTCTGTGGGCTATACAAAGCCCTTTTTTTGATGCATTTTTTGGATGAAAAATTTTCTGCTTCCAATCTGTACTTCGAGGCAGCAGCTGAGCTAGTTTGTGCTTTGAATGCACAGAAACAGAACAGCTGGCTCGATATGTGGGATTGGAGGATAAAGTGAGTTTCTGGGTACCCAATTCTGTGGGCTATACAAAGCCCTTTTTTGATGCATTTTTTGGATGAAAAATTTTCTGCTTCCAATCTGCATTTCGAGGCAGCAGCTGAGCTAGTTTGTGCTTTGAATGCACAGAAACAGAACAGCTGGCTCGATATGTGGGATTGGAGGATAAAGTGAGATTCTGGGTACCCAGTTCTGTGGGCTATACATAGCCCTTTTTTTGATGCATTTTTTGGATGAAAAATTTTCTGCTTCCAATCTGCACTTCTAGGCAGCAGCTGAGCTAGTTTGTGCTTTCAATGCACAGAAACAGAACAGCTGGTTCGATATGTGGGATTGGAGGATAAAGTCAGATTCTGGGTACCCAATTCTGTGGGCTATACAAAGCCCTTTTTTTGATGCATTTTTTGGATGAAAAATTTTCTGCTTCCAATCTGTACTTCGAGGCAGCAGCTGAGCTAGTTTGTGCTTTGAATGCACAGAAACAGAACAGCTGGCTCGATATGTGGGATTGGAGGATAAAGTGAGATTCTGGGACCCAGTTCTGTGGGCTATACAAAGCCCTTTTTTTGATGCATTTTTTGGATGAAAAATTTTCTGCTTCCAATCTGCATTTCGAGGCAGCAGCTGAGCTAGTTTGTGCTTTGAATGCACAGAAACAGAACAGCTGGCTCGATATGTGGGATTGGAGGATAAAGTCAGATTCTGGGTACCCAATTCTGTGGGCTATACAAAGCCCTTTTTTTGATGCATTTTTTGGATGAAAAATTTTCTGCTTCCAATCTGTACTTCGAGGCAGCAGCTGAGCTAGTTTGTGCTTTGAATGCACAGAAACAGACCAGCTGGGTCGATATGTGGGATTGGAGGATAAAGTCAGATTCTGGGTACCCAATTCTGTGGGCTATACAAAGCCCTTTTTTTGATGCATTTTTTGGATGAAAAATTTTCTGCTTCCAATCTGTACTTCGAGGCAGCAGCTGAGCTAGTTTGTGCTTTGAATGCACAGAAACAGAACAGCTGGCTCGATATGTGGGATTGGAGGATAAAGTGAGTTTCTGGGTACCCAATTCTGTGGGCTATACAAAGCCCTTTTTTGATGCATTTTTTGGATGAAAAATTTTCTGCTTCCAATCTGCATTTCGAGGCAGCAGCTGAGCTAGTTTGTGCTTTGAATGCACAGAAACAGAACAGCTGGCTCGATATGTGGGATTGGAGGATAAAGTGAGATTCTGGGTACCCAGTTCTGTGGGCTATACATAGCCCTTTTTTTGATGCATTTTTTGGATGAAAAATTTTCTGCTTCCAATCTGTACTTCGAGGCAGCAGCTGAGCTAGTTTGTGCTTTGAATGCACAGAAACAGAACAGCTGGCTCGATATGTGGGATTGGAGGATAAAGTGAGATTCTGGGTACCCAGTTCTGTGGGCTATACATAGCCCTTTTTTTGATGCATTTTTTGGATGAAAAATTTTCTGCTTCCAATCTGCACTTCTAGGCAGCAGCTGAGCTAGTTTGTGCTTTCAATGCACAGAAACAGAACAGCTGGTTCGAGATGTGGGATAAGAGGATAAAGTGAGATTCTGGGTACCCAGTTCTGTGGGCTATACATAGCCCTTTTTTTCATGCATTTTTTGGATGAAAAATTTTCTGCTTCCAATCTGCATTTCGAGGCAGCAGCTGAGCTAGTGTGTGCTTTGAATGCACAGAAACAGAACAGCTGGCTCGATATGTGGGATTGGAGGATAAAGTGAGTTTCTGGGTACCCAATTCTGTGGGCTATACAAAGCCCTTTTTTTGATGCATTTTTTGGATGAAAAATTTTCTGCTTCCAATCTGCACTTCTAGGCAGCAGCTGAGCTAGTTTGTGCTTTGAATGCACAGAAACAGAACAGCTGGCTCGAGATGTGGGATTGGAGGATAAAGTGAGATTCTGGGTACCCAGTTCTGTGGGCTATACATAGCCCTTTTTTTCATGCATTTTTTGGATGAAAAATTTTCTGCTTCCAATCTGCATTTCGAGGCAGCAGCTGAGCTAGTGTGTGCTTTGAATGCACAGAAACAGAACAGCTGGCTCGATATGTGGGATTGGAGGATAAAGTGAGTTTCTGGGTACCCAATTCTGTGGGCTATACAAAGCCCTTTTTTTGATGCATTTTTTGGATGAAAAATTTTCTGCTTCCAATCTGCACTTCTAGGCAGCAGCTGAGCTAGTTTGTGCTTTCAATGCACAGAAACAGAACAGCTGGTTCGAGATGTGGGATAAGAGGATAAAGTGAGATTCTGGGTACCCAGTTCTGTGGGCTATACATAGCCCTTTTTTTCATGCATTTTTTGGATGAAAAATTTTCTGCTTCCAATCTGCACTTCGAGGCAGCAGCTGAGCTAGTTTGTGCTTTGAATGCACAGAAACAGAACAGCTGGCTCGATATGTGGGATTGGAGGATAAAGTGAGATTCTGGGTACCCAGTTCTGTGGGCTATACATAGCCCTTTTTTTCATGCATTTTTTGGATGAAAAATTTTCTGCTTCCAATCTGCATTTCGAGGCAGCAGCTGAGCTAGTTTGTGCTTTCAATGCACAGAAACAGAACAGCTGGCTCGATATGTGGGATTGGAGGATAAAGTGAGATTCTGGGTACCCAGTTCTGTGGGCTATACATAGCCCTTTTTTTGATGCATTTTTTGGATGAAAAATTTTCTGCTTCCAATCTGCACTTCTAGGCAGCAGCTGAGCTAGTTTGTGCTTTCAATGCACAGAAACAGAACAGCTGGTTCGAGATGTGGGATAAGAGGATAAAGTGAGATTCTGGGTACCCAGTTCTGTGGGCTATACATAGCCCTTTTTTTCATGCATTTTTTGGATGAAAAATTTTCTGCTTCCAATCTGCATTTCGAGGCAGCAGCTGAGCTAGTTTGTGCTTTGAATGCACAGAAACAGAACAGCTGGCTCGATATGTGGGATTGGAGGATAAAGTCAGATTCTGGGTACCCAATTCTGTGGGCTATACAAAGCCCTTTTTTTGATGCATTTTTTGGATGAAAAATTTTCTGCTTCCAATCTGTACTTCGAGGCAGCAGCTGAGCTAGTTTGTGCTTTGAATGCACAGAAACAGACCAGCTGGGTCGATATGTGGCATTGGAGGATAAAGTCAGATTCTGGGTACCCAATTCTGTGGGCTATACAAAGCCCTTTTTTTGATGCATTTTTTGGATGAAAAATTTTCTGCTCCCAATCTGTACTTCGAGGCAGCAGCTGAGCTAGTTTGTGCTTTGAATGCACAGAAACAGAACAGCTGGTTCGATATGTGGGATTGGAGGATAAAGTGAGTTTCTGGGTACCCAATTCTGTGGGCTATACAAAGCCCTTTTTTTGATGCATTTTTTGGATGAAAAATTTTCTGCTTCCAATCTGCATTTCGAGGCAGCAGCTGAGCTAGTTTGTGCTTTGAATGCACAGAAACAGAACAGCTGGCTCGATATGTGGGATTGGAGGATAAAGTCAGATTCTGGGTACCCAATTCTGTGGGCTATACAAAGCCCTTTTTTTGATGCATTTTTTGGATGAAAAATTTTCTGCTTCCAATCTGCATTTCGAGGCAGCAGCTGAGCTAGTTTGTGCTTTGAATGCACAGAAACAGAACAGCTGGGTCGATATGTGGGATTGGAGGATAAAGTCAGATTCTGGGTACCCAATTCTGTGGGCTATACAAAGCCCTTTTTTTGATGCATTTTTTGGATGAAAAATTTTCTGCTTCCGATCTGTACTTCGAGGCAGCAGCTGAGCTAGTTTGTGCTTTGAATGCACAGAAACAGAACAGCTGGCTCGATATGTGGGATTGGAGGATAAAGTGAGTTTCTGGGTACCCAATTCTGTGGGCTATACAAAGCCCTTTTTTTGATGCATTTTTTGGATGAAAACTTTTCTGCTTCCAATCTGCACTTCTAGGCAGCAGCTGAGCTAGTTTGTGCTTTGAATGCACAGAAACAGAACAGCTGGCTCGATATGTGGGATTGGAGGATAAAGTGAGATTCTGGGTACCCAGTTCTGTGGGCTATACATAGCCCTTTTTTTCATGCATTTTTTGGATGAAAAATTTTCTGCTTCCAATCTGTACTTCGAGGCAGCAGCTGAGCTAGTTTGTGCTTTGAATGCACAGAAACAGAACAGCTGGGTCGATATGTGGGATTGGAGGATAAAGTCAGATTCTGGGTACCCAGTTCTGTGGGCTATACATAGCCCTTTTTTTCATGCATTTTTTGGATGAAAAATTTTCTGCTTCCAATCTGCACTTCTAGGCAGCAGCTGAGCTAGTGTGTGCTTTGAATGGAGGGAAACAGAACAGCTGGCTCGAGATGTGGGATTGGAGGATAAAGTCAGATTCTGGGTACCCAGTTCTGTGGGCTATACATAGCCCTTTTTTTCATGCATTTTTTGGATGAAAAATTGTCTGCTTCCAATCTGTACTTCGAGGCAGCAGCTGAGCTAGTTTGTGCTTTGAATGCACAGAAACAGAACAGCTGGCTCGATATGTGGGATTGGAGAATAAAGTGAGATTCTGGGTACCCAGTTCTGTGGGCTATACATAGCCCTTTTTTTCATACATTTTTTGGATGAAAAATTTTCTGCTTCCAATCTGCATTTCGAGGCAGCAGCTGAGCTAGTGTGTGCTTTGATGCACAGAAACAGAACAGCTGGGTCGATATGTGGGATTGGAGGATAAAGTGAGATTCTGGGTACCCAGTTCTGTGGGCTATACATAGCCCTTTTTTTCATGCATTTTTTGGATGAAAAATTTTCTGCTTCCAATCTGCATTTCGAGGCAGCAGCTGAGCTAGTGTGTGCTTTGAATGCACAGAAACAGAACAGCTGGCTCGATATGTGGGATTGGAGGATAAAGTGAGTTTCTGGGTACCCAATTCTGTGGGCTATACAAAGCCCTTTTTTTGATGCATTTTTTGGATGAAAAATTTTCTGCTTCCAATCTGCACTTCTAGGCAGCAGCTGAGCTAGTTTGTGCTTTGAATGCACAGAAACAGAACAGCTGGCTCGAGATGTGGGATTGGAGGATAAAGTGAGATTCTGGGTACCCAGTTCTGTGGGCTATACATAGCCCTTTTTTTCATGCATTTTTTGGATGAAAAATTTTCTGCTTCCAATCTGCATTTCGAGGCAGCAGCTGAGCTAGTGTGTGCTTTGAATGCACAGAAACAGAACAGCTGGCTCGATATGTGGGATTGGAGGATAAAGTGAGTTTCTGGGTACCCAATTCTGTGGGCTATACAAAGCCCTTTTTTTGATGCATTTTTTGGACGAAAAATTTTCTGCTTCCAATCTGCACTTCTAGGCAGCAGCTGAGCTAGTTTGTGCTTTCAATGCACAGAAACAGAACAGCTGGTTCGAGATGTGGGATAAGAGGATAAAGTGAGATTCTGGGTACCCAGTTCTGTGGGCTATACATAGCCCTTTTTTTCATGCATTTTTTGGATGAAAAATTTTCTGCTTCCAATCTGCACTTCGAGGCAGCAGCTGAGCTAGTTTGTGCTTTGAATGCACAGAAACAGAACAGCTGGCTCGATATGTGGGATTGGAGGATAAAGTGAGATTCTGGGTACCCAGTTCTGTGGGCTATACATAGCCCTTTTTTTCATGCATTTTTTGGATGAAAAATTTTCTGCTTCCAATCTGCATTTCGAGGCAGCAGCTGAGCTAGTTTGTGCTTTCAATGCACAGAAACAGAACAGCTGGCTCGATATGTGGGATTGGAGGATAAAGTGAGATTCTGGGTACCCAGTTCTGTGGGCTATACATAGCCCTTTTTTTGATGCATTTTTTGGATGAAAAATTTTCTGCTTCCAATCTGCACTTCTAGGCAGCAGCTGAGCTAGTTTGTGCTTTCAATGCACAGAAACAGAACAGCTGGTTCGAGATGTGGGATAAGAGGATAAAGTGAGATTCTGGGTACCCAGTTCTGTGGGCTATACATAGCCCTTTTTTCATGCATTTTTTGGATGAAAAATTTTCTGCTTCCAATCTGTACTTCGAGGCAGCAGCTGAGCTAGTTTGTGCTTTGAATGCACAGAAACAGAACAGCTGGCTCGATATGTGGGATTGGAGGATAAAGTGAGTTTCTGGGTACCCAGTTCTGTGGGCTATACAAAGCCCTTTTTTTGATGCATTTTTTGGATGAAAAATTTTCTGCTTCCAATCTGCACTTCTAGGCAGCAGCTGAGCTAGTGTGTGCTTTGAATGGAGGGAAACAGAACAGCTGGCTCGAGATGTGGGATTGGAGGATAAAGTCAGATTCTGGGTACCCAGTTCTGTGGGCTATACATAGCCCTTTTTTTCATGCATTTTTTGGATGAAAAATTGTCTGCTTCCAATCTGTACTTCGAGGCAGCAGCTGAGCTAGTTTGTGCTTTGAATGCACAGAAACAGAACAGCTGGCTCGATATGTGGGATTGGAGAATAAAGTGAGATTCTGGGTACCCAGTTCTGTGGGCTATACATAGCCCTTTTTTTCATACATTTTTTGGATGAAAAATTTTCTGCTTCCAATCTGCATTTCGAGGCAGCAGCTGAGCTAGTGTGTGCTTTGATGCACAGAAACAGAACAGCTGGGTCGATATGTGGGATTGGAGGATAAAGTGAGATTCTGGGTACCCAGTTCTGTGGGCTATACATAGCCCTTTTTTTCATGCATTTTTTGGATGAAAAATTTTCTGCTTCCAATCTGCATTTCGAGGCAGCAGCTGAGCTAGTGTGTGCTTTGAATGCACAGAAACAGAACAGCTGGCTCGATATGTGGGATTGGAGGATAAAGTGAGTTTCTGGGTACCCAATTCTGTGGGCTATACAAAGCCCTTTTTTTGATGCATTTTTTGGATGAAAAATTTTCTGCTTCCAATCTGCACTTCTAGGCAGCAGCTGAGCTAGTTTGTGCTTTGAATGCACAGAAACAGAACAGCTGGCTCGAGATGTGGGATTGGAGGATAAAGTGAGATTCTGGGTACCCAGTTCTGTGGGCTATACATAGCCCTTTTTTTCATGCATTTTTTGGATGAAAAATTTTCTGCTTCCAATCTGCATTTCGAGGCAGCAGCTGAGCTAGTGTGTGCTTTGAATGCACAGAAACAGAACAGCTGGCTCGATATGTGGGATTGGAGGATAAAGTGAGTTTCTGGGTACCCAATTCTGTGGGCTATACAAAGCCCTTTTTTTGATGCATTTTTTGGACGAAAAATTTTCTGCTTCCAATCTGCACTTCTAGGCAGCAGCTGAGCTAGTTTGTGCTTTCAATGCACAGAAACAGAACAGCTGGTTCGAGATGTGGGATAAGAGGATAAAGTGAGATTCTGGGTACCCAGTTCTGTGGGCTATACATAGCCCTTTTTTTCATGCATTTTTTGGATGAAAAATTTTCTGCTTCCAATCTGCACTTCGAGGCAGCAGCTGAGCTAGTTTGTGCTTTGAATGCACAGAAACAGAACAGCTGGCTCGATATGTGGGATTGGAGGATAAAGTGAGATTCTGGGTACCCAGTTCTGTGGGCTATACATAGCCCTTTTTTTCATGCATTTTTTGGATGAAAAATTTTCTGCTTCCAATCTGCATTTCGAGGCAGCAGCTGAGCTAGTTTGTGCTTTCAATGCACAGAAACAGAACAGCTGGCTCGATATGTGGGATTGGAGGATAAAGTGAGATTCTGGGTACCCAGTTCTGTGGGCTATACATAGCCCTTTTTTTGATGCATTTTTTGGATGAAAAATTTTCTGCTTCCAATCTGCACTTCTAGGCAGCAGCTGAGCTAGTTTGTGCTTTCAATGCACAGAAACAGAACAGCTGGTTCGAGATGTGGGATAAGAGGATAAAGTGAGATTCTGGGTACCCAGTTCTGTGGGCTATACATAGCCCTTTTTTCATGCATTTTTTGGATGAAAAATTTTCTGCTTCCAATCTGTACTTCGAGGCAGCAGCTGAGCTAGTTTGTGCTTTGAATGCACAGAAACAGAACAGCTGGCTCGATATGTGGGATTGGAGGATAAAGTGAGTTTCTGGGTACCCAATTCTGTGGGCTATACAAAGCCCTTTTTTTGATGCATTTTTTGGATGAAAAATTTTCTGCTTCCAATCTGCACTTCTAGGCAGCAGCTGAGCTAGTTTGTGCTTTGAATGCACAGAAACAGAACAGCTGGCTCGATATGTGGGATTGGAGGATAAAGTGAGATTCTGGGTACCCAGTTCTGTGGGCTATACATAGCCCTTTTTTTCATGCATTTTTTGGATGAAAAATTTTCTGCTTCCAATCTGTACTTCGAGGCAGCAGCTGAGCTAGTTTGTGCTTTGAATGCACAGAAACAGAACAGCTGGCTCGATATGTGGGATTGGAGGATAAAGTGAGTTTCTGGGTACCCAATTCTGTGGGCTATACAAAGCCCTTTTTTTGATGCATTTTTTGGATGAAAAATTTTCTGCTTCCAATCTGCACTTCTAGGCAGCAGCTGAGCTAGTTTGTGCTTTGAATGCACAGAAACAGAACAGCTGGCTCGATATGTGGGATTGGAGGATAAAGTGAGATTCTGGGTACCCAGTTCTGTGGGCTATACATAGCCCTTTTTTTCATGCATTTTTTGGATGAAAAATTTTCTGCTTCCAATCTGCATTTCGAGGCAGCAGCTGAGCTAGTTTGTGCTTTGAATGCACAGAAACAGAACAGCTGGCTCGATATGTGGGATTGGAGGATAAAGTGAGATTCTGGGTACCCAGTTCTGTGGGCTATACATAGCCCTTTTTTTGATGCATTTTTTGGATGAAAAATTTTCTGCTTCCAATCTGCACTTCTAGGCAGCAGCTGAGCTAGTTTGTGCTTTCAATGCACAGAAACAGAACAGCTGGCTCCATATGTGGGATTGGAGGATAAAGTGAGATTCTGGGTACCCAATTCTGTGGGCTATACATAGCCCTTTTTTTCATGAATTTTTTGGATGAAAAATTTTCTGCTTCCAATCTGCATTTCGAGGCAGCAGCTGAGCTAGTTTGTGCTTTCAATGCACAGGAACAGAACAGCTGGCTCGATATGTGGGATTGGAGGATAAAGTGAGTTTCTGCGTACCCAATTCTGTGGGCTATACATAGCCCTTTTTTTCATGCATTTTTTGGATGAAAAATTTTCTGCTTCCAATCTGTACTTCGAGGCAGCAGCTGAGCTAGTTTGTGCTTTGAATGCACAGAAACAGAACAGCTGGCTCGATATGTGGGATTGGATAATAAAGTGAGATTCTGAGTACCCAGTTCTGTGGGCTATACAAAGCCCTTTTTTTCATGCATTTTTTGGATGAAAAATTTTCTGCTTCCAATCTGCACTTCTAGGCAGCAGCTGAGCTAGTTTGTGCTTTAAATGCACAGAAACAGAACAGCTGGTTCGAGATGTGGGATTGGAGGATAAAGTGAGATTCTGAGTACCCAGTTCTGTGGGCTATACAAAGCCCTTTTTTTCATGCATTTTTTGGATGAAAAATTTTCTGCTTCCAATCTGTACTTCGAGGCAGCAGCTGAGCTAGTTTGTGCTTTGAATGCACAGAAACAGAACAGCTGGCTCGATATGTGGGATTGGATAATAAAGTGAGTTTCTGCGTACCCAATTCTGTGGGCTATACATAGCCCTTTTTTTCATGCATTTTTTGGATGAAAAATTTTCTGCTTCCAATCTGTACTTCGAGGCAGCAGCTGAGCTAGTTTGTGCTTTGAGTGCACAGAAACAGAACAGCTGGCTCGATATGTGGGATTGGAGGATAAAGTGAGATTCTGGGTACCCAGTTCTGTGGGCAATACATAGCCCTTTTTTTCATGCATTTTTTGGATGAAAAATTTTCTGCTTCCAATCTGTACTTCGAGGCAGCAGCTGAGCTAGTTTGTGCTTTGAATGCACAGAAACAGAACAGCTGGCTCGATATGTGGGATTGGAGGATAAAGTGAGATTCTGGGTACCCAGTTCTGTGGGCTATACATAGCCCTTTTTTTCATGCATTTTTTGGATGAAAAATTTTCTGCTTCCAATCTGTACTTCGAGGCAGCAGCTGAGCTAGTTTGTGCTTTGAATGCACAGAAACAGAACAGCTGGCTCGATATGTGGGATTGGAGGATAAAGTGAGATTCTGGGTACCCAGTTCTGTGGGCTATACATAGCCCTTTTTTTGATGCATTTTTTGGATGAAAAATTTTCTGCTTCCAATCTGCACTTCTAGGCAGCAGCTGAGCTAGTTTGTGCTTTCAATGCACAGAAACAGAACAGCTGGTTCGAGATGTGGGATAAGAGGATAAAGTGAGATTCTGGGTACCCAGTTCTGTGGGCTATACATAGCCCTTTTTTTCATGCATTTTTTGGATGAAAAATGTTCTGCTTCCAATCTGCATTTCGAGGCAGCAGCTGAGCTAGTTTGTGCTTTCAATGCACAGAAACAGAACAGCTGGCTCGATATGTGGGATTGGAGGATAAAGTGAGATTCTGGGTACCCAATTCTGTGGGCTATACAAAGCCCTTTTTTCATGCATTTTTTGGATGAAAAATTTTCTGCTTCCAATCTGCATTTCGAGGCAGCAGCTGAGCTAGTGTGTGCTTTGAATGCACAGAAACAGAACAGCTGGCTCGATATGTGGGATTGGAGGATAAAGTGAGATTCTGGGTACCCAGTTCTGTGGGCTATACATAGCATTTTTTTTAAGCATTTTTTGGATGAAAAATTTTCTGCTTCCAATCTGCATTTCGAGGCAGCAGCTGAGCTGGTGTGTGCTTTGAATGCACAGAAACAGAACAGCTGGCTCGATATGTGGGATTGGAGGATAAAGTGAGATTCTGGGTACCCAATTCTGTGGGCTATACATAGCCCTTTTTTTCATGCATTTTTTGGATGAAAAATGTTCTGCTTCCAATCTGCACTTCTAGGCAGCAGCTGAGCTAGTTTGTGCTTTCAATGCACAGAAACAGAACAGCTGGTTCGAGATGTGGGATAAGAGGATAAAGTGAGATTCTGGGTACCCAGTTCTGTGGGCTATACATAGCCCTTTTTTTGATGCATTTTTTGGATGAAAAATTTTCTGCTTCCAATCTGCACTTCTAGGCAGCAGCTGAGCTAGTTTGTGCTTTCAATGCACAGAAACAGAACAGCTGGTTCGAGATGTGGGATTAGAGGATAAAGTGAGATTCTGGGTACCCAGTTCTGTGGGCTATACATAGCCCTTTTTTTCATGCATTTTTTGGATGAAAAATGTTCTGCTTCCAATCTGCATTTCGAGGCAGCAGCTGAGCTAGTTTGTGCTTTCAATGCACAGAAACAGAACAGCTGGCTCGATATGTGGGACTGGAGGATAAAGTGAGATTCTGGGTACCCAATTCTGTGGGCTATACAAAGCCCTTTTTTTCATGCATTTTTTGGATGAAAAATTTTCTTATTCCAATCTCCATTTCGAGGCAGCAGCTGAGCTAGTGTGTGCTTTGAATGCACAGAAACAGAACAGCTGGCTCGATATGTGGGATTGGAGGATAAAGTGAGATTCTGGGTACCCAGTTCTGTGGGCTATACATAGCCCTTTTTTTCATGCATTTTTTGGATGAAAAATTTTCTGCTTCCAATCTGTACTTCGAGGCAGCAGTTGAGCTAGTTTGTGCTTTCAATGCACAGGAACAGAACAGCTGGCTCGATATGTGGGATTTTAATATAAAGTGAGATTCTGGGTACCCAGTTCTGTGGGCTATACATAGCCCTTTTTTCAAGCATTTTTTGGATGAAAAATTTTCTGCTTCCAATCTGCATTTCGAGGCAGCAGCTGAGCTAGTGTGTGCTTTGAATGCACAGAAACAGAACAGCTGGCTCGATATGTGGGACTGGAGGATAAAGTGAGATTCTGGGTACCCAATTCTGTGGGCTATACAAAGCCCTTTTTTTCATGCATTTTTTGAATGAAAAATTTTCAGTTTCCCATTTGCATTGGCTTTCAAGCTCAGACGTAGTTCGTGTTCAGTTGATTTTTTCTGGGTTTCATACCCATTGTAGCTTCCTCTAAAAACCCCCCACCAAGATGGTAAGTATGCCTGAAAATGTCATTCAACTATGGCTCCGCTCTTAGAGATCCTCCTTGCTACAACAGAAAGCCATTAAAGTTGTCAACAATTTCCCTGTAAACGTCTCCCACTTCATTTCCAAAATTAAACTAAGCCACCCTAAGACAAAAATCGACATGAATTAACATTTTACGTCCTCAATTAGATATAAAAACTGTCAAATTCTTTAATTAAAAACAAAAAAAAACAAAGAATGAACTTCCTTCACCAAAAGCCTTAAGAACAGGCCACCGCCTCTACCCTAGTTTGGGTCATAAATTTTGTTTTTCATTAAAAAATCGATTAACTTGCCCTATTTTAGATAAATTCTCCACTCACTGTGTAGAAAAAAAGCGAAAAAGAAAGAAAACCTAAACAAGTACCACAAGAACCAACCCTCAGCTCCTTTTTTTTTACAAAAAAAAAAAAAACCCCAGTTATTCATAATTAAACTCCAACAAGCCAAAGAGCACATGTTTGCTGCTAGTCCTGGTACTCCACAATAACTTCTTCTGGAGTCTGGTGCTCCTTTCCTTCTTTGCTCCGAGAGTGCTCCTTCTAAGCAATTTAATTTCTACCCCCCAAGGCCTCCACCTACCAGCACATCATCAGGGGAAATAATTCCTCAAGTCACGTGTTACAGCTTTAAATCTAAAATATCAACGACTGAAATGTTGCGGAGTTGAATAATGTTTTATGTTGACAACATCCTGTAACAACGACTACGACTACCACGACGAAGGAGGAGAAGGAAGAAAAAAAAACCTCTCCTTCAGGATAACAACGCACACACACATTAGACTTATGCATTCCCTTATTCCCTGTCGCACTGGGTTGGTAGACCCTATGTATTTGTGTTGTGCTTGAATGGAAATTGTGTGTGTTAACCATTACGGTCCATGTTTTACATTGCAGGGAATTACTGAACCTATTACAAGGCAACGTACCGTGCCTATGCTCCTGCCTTGGTTCACACAAAAATAAGGAGAAAAAACGATTTATTTTTTTATGACAACAAGAATGGAAAATTGCAGAAAATCTCCCGTCTGTTATCCTTTTTTGTGACAAAAATTAAATTTGGATGGGGGCGTGGCTGGAGCCGGAAGGAATTCAAATTTAGCAGGAGAGCGGAACGACAAACGTCGCGCTTCCGTTCGTAAAGTTTTCCTATAAAAATCAAATGTTTATTGCGACTACAGTCAGTCGGACGGGAAGGGGGATTAAATGTCCACAAATGATAAATTTTGATAAAGAAAGGACGACGCGTGTGGCGGTAATGACTTTTGCACTTGGGAAATGATTTTCTTTATTTATTTTCTTGTTTTGGTGGAAGGAATGATTTAAAATACAAATAAGAACGAAAGTCATTAATTTAAAGTTTATTTCGTTTTTATGACACAGGATACAGTGCTGGAATAAATGTTGTTGCTGTTCGGGTGATTTCTCGTCTCTTGTTCCAGGAATGGCTCAGTTTTCATGAAAATGAATGCCTAGATGTCTCACAAAGCGGAAACCTTGGACTGGAAATAGTCAAGTGGATGGATGCACTCGATACCCTACTTGAACATATGTTGGTGGAGTCAGGAGGAGTCTCTAACACTCTTGAATTTTATGAAATATACAACAAGGCAGCCTTAGCTAATACTTGGATCTGCAAGAGGAAGTAGAGTCAGGATGTGCGTATCTGGCTCGGTGGCGTATGCGTAACCCATTTTGTCATACATTTTTGAACTGGAAATGTTCTCTTTCCAATACACTTGGCGAGGCCACAATTAAACTCGTATGTGCCTAGGATGCACAGAATCAGACTATCAGACTCTCATTGTCCCAAAGGAAAGTAGAGTCAGGATAAGTGTATCTATGGTTCATGTAGTAAGATAGATTAAAAAACTACGTTTGTACATGCACTCCTACACTACCTTCTACTGCTTTGGGTTCAAACGTCTTCAGCCTAATGTCCTTGACTACCAATAGAAATTTTTTGTAGGGTTCTACCCCTAATTTGAATTTAAATTCAACCAATTTGTATTTAGATTCTAAGGGTGTATCCTAGTAAGACTTTAAAATGTGCTCGTTTCAGTTCAGTTTATATTAGAATTGATGACATTCGGGTGAAGCCAAACACAGAAGTTCTCCAAGTAACCACATCAACATCCCATCAACCTTTTTCCTTAATTCTTTGAAATTTGAAAATTATTCCTCAATTCAATTTAAAGCTACTTCCCCCCTCAATTTATATGCAGATACTTTCGGGTGAAATAAATTTTCCAAAACGAAAAAGAAAATCCACTGACCACACATACAATGTCCTAAAAGCCCTACATTCCCCGACATTATTAAACCGGATGGTCGTTTCCCTTTCTACGCTCCAAGGAGTAAATCTTGCTCAGTGCCTTCACTTCTGTATGAAATCAAAAAGGACTCTCCTACCACTCTTACATTTCCTTAGGCCATTTACCTCCCGAATACCTCCCCATTATAAGTAAGACTTTTACCATCTCTAACAGGGATAAATTGTAATCACGCTACAGTACCATCTCGCAAAGGATCCTTCAGACTTGTATCGTTATTATGAACCATTTTTGTTTTTTTTTTTCTTTTTGTGTTCGTTCCTTTTTGCTCAAGTGCCTGCCTATGTGGCTGACTTCCTTGTAAGACGATTTAAATGGACGACGACCACTTACATTTCTACTTTCTGGCCATGGAAATGGAGCACATAAGTCAAGAGTTTTATGAGTTGTATACGACTGTAGGGTAGGCAAAATGTACTTATGCCTGATGGAAGTGAAAATCCAATTAATTGTCTGAGAACGAGAGACGAGAAGCAACACCATTAATTCCTTAGCCTGGGGGGACGGCGCAGTGGCAGCGGCGGAAAGAACAAACTTAACTCCATGCACTTGAGCTAACTTCAGGTACTTTAAGGTGGATGTGATTGGTACATACCTGTCGGCCACGAAGCGTACACAGCCACCATCCTTCACAGCCGTCAGAGTCTTGTTCGATGACAGTCAGGATGTCACCCTTTTTGAATGCCAATTCGTCAGGGGTGTCAGCGAGATTATCATAAATGGCTTTCGCGTAAAGTTTCTGCAATGAAAAGAGCAAAAAAAAAAATTAAAAATCATAGAACTTGATTATCGAGTGAGATGAGATGAGATTTTATTTTTGTTGCGAGATGAGAATAATAATAATAATTCGCCATCACATGGCCGGGAGTGTTAATTTACGAATTTATTTAACAGATGATCACTAGGCAGAGAGATGATGCAATCGTTAAAAAATTGCCAATGGGTAGTTGCAGGTGTATACTAGAGGCGAAAGGTTTTACAACTCAAAAGGTAAATTGCTAGGAGTCGGGAGCTCCTCTCTTGTTGTCAGAGGTTAAGAGGTTCGCGTACTTTCTTACTTTCTTCAATCTTCACAAAAATTCGTAGATTGTAAAATTTCAAGGAGTGGAGATAAAATTCTCTCAGAGAGTGGTAAAATCAGACCAAAATAAACGAACGCCAAAGCTACGAAATTCGCCCACATTTTAGACGTCAAAAGCAAATGTAAGCAAATACACAAATAACAAACAATTTCTTACAGGTATCTGACAGATTTGACAGATTTCATAAATCAGTGCAAAGAAATTTACTGCACTAAAATTCGTTGTATGGGGAAATTTCTTACTCTCCCGTGAGCGCTCTCTACAACGAAAATCTACGAAACTTTTGCATACTCGAACATGGTTTGGTGACTTTTTGTAGGTTTTTGTGAAAATTCGTGGTTTTGGGAGAGTACGCGAACAGACCTTTTGTGTGGAGTGGAATATTCTCTTAGATTGTGTTCACGGTCAAGCGGCGAATTAGCTGGACCGTGAACACAGCCTTAAAGTGCATCAGAACACTTTGAAGTTGTCTCTTCCTCCTGTCAAATGTGAGTTGGAAGGAGCTTCCAACAGTTCATCAGCTACACCGAATAGCGTAAACACTTCAAATTGGAGAAGAAAATCAACTAACTTAATATCTATGCCAATCTGATTCGAGCAAATAATAACACAAATCAAATCAGTTGCCTGAAAGCAATTTGTATACAAAGGCCACTTTCTACAACTAGCTTTAGGGACTTCCAATGTTTATAGATCAGAATCTAACCGCAAGCAGTAGAAACCACAAGTATTCTTGGAGAAATATTGTTTCATCTAGAAGATAAATGAATCTGATTCAGACCCTTAGGGTAGGATCGCACTCATTTCTCATATGCTCTCCTGAAGTGTGTACGTTTCGGGCTTGCAGCTTGAATGGAACTCATTACCGAACCGAAAATTCCTTTCTATATTTCTCTGTTTCTCACTCTCTACCTACTCGTGTCTCAAACAATGTTCTCTGATTAACAGATCGACGCTGGCTTGATGTATCTGAGAGGAGGTGGTAATGGTTAAGTCTGCCATCGGCATGTAAACTCAATTAACCCAAAACCCGTGTACACTTCACACTGAACCGGAGTACACATCATCCTCGTATATGACCACCAAAGGGCATTAACTCCGTGTTTTTTTTTTCATTTAGGGGGAATAATGCTCTCAGACATATTCTGCGAATCATTTAATCCACTTTGCGAAAAAAGATTCTTTTTTTTTTAATTGTGTTCTCAGATCATACATACACACTCGGGAGCGAGGTATCTAGAACGTGTTTCATAATAGAGTCTAACCAAACTGGTTTCCGCTTAATTAATACATCATTCTCAAGTCTTGGATGACCTCTTTCGCTTTGCAATTTTTTTAAATAGAATTAAATATATATTATTCATATTTTTCTAACCGCATAGACCGCTGTGGAGTTCCAAAAATATTCAAAAGCGTCATCTTTGCAGTTAGATTCAACAAAAACGTATGTCTGTATGTAAATACGTAGTAATTATGTTTGCTCATACTCTGAAGTACTTGCTGCGTTTTTGGTTGTTTCTTTTCTTAGAAAGCGCGCATGTTTCCCCTTCCTCTGGCGTTTTTCTATCTTTCTTTCATTTTTTTTTTGGGAAAGTATCTTATGCATCGATAATAGAAAATTCAAACAGAAAAGAAAAGAAAAACTGTTAAAGTCAATAATGTATCTACAAACGAAGAACACAGACAAAAGATACAATGAGTAACAATAATTTCCTGTTTTCGGCTAAAATTGTTAGTAAGCCGCACTCTAAAGCTATTGTTCGGTGTTAGATAAAATGCAAAGATACTTAGAGGTAGATACATGCAGTAAGAGCATTTTGTATCGAACAAATGGTTATGCACGGAGCTGAGATAATTAGAAAACATTTGCGGTCATGTTTAAGTGCTTGTAGTTCAAAGCCTTGTTTGGAGATTGTCCAAAGTCAGGGATTGTTTTTTTTTTGTTTGTTATTTCTTGCGCGAATATCAGATTTAATTGGGGCTTACAATTGGGAAATGATGACGACTTTGGAAAGGCTTTTGAAACCTCAGTCCCAACTAGATATAAAGAAACGACAAGGTACGCGTACGCGTTGTCTTAAGAGATAACCTTCCTACAGGTTCATCTAGAAACATCCTTTCTCTTGACAGGAATTAGGTAATTATGTCCATGAAGAACTGACTGTAGAATTAGTGTAGATCCATGGAGAATTGCATGAAGTTCGACGGGATGGACCAAGCTACATGTACATATATCGTACTTTGAACCCAGGTTCCGTAAGTAGTAACCCTGTCTAGATCCTGGCTTTACCCTTCATATTGTCCTCTTAGAAGACGACTTTGAATCATGACAACAATGGTTTAGACTCTCACCGAAGCTAGGCCTGAGAGCAAAGCAAGCTGGGTTCTCACATTAGTAGAAGTTTCGGTAGTTTTGAACCGCTTGTAAACTATACCAGAGTCGGACGATAAGTGGGTCGCACGTCATCAGATTTTTACAAAACTTTTGTACTAGAAAACGAGAGATTGAGATCTAACAATAAATCAAAGACCAAGCACAAGACATTAAAAGTCCATAGCGTACATGATAGCTTATAACCTTCATACCAAGCCTGGATATGTAAATTGTTTTCAGAACGAAGAGAGTAATGTTTGGTGAACGACTATTTATACAGTCTAATTCAATTGTTGTGAACTTGGAGGTCTTGTGTAAGCCTGTGACTGCATACGAAGAAACAATACTCTCAAGCTTAGATTCACAATCTATCCAATATGCATAGGATAGCCGATATGCTAGATACTACAGCAGGAAAGAAGTAAGAAATAGCTGCACAAGCTTCTGCAATTTCATAACACACGGCCATTTCAAATGGAGACAAATCTACTAAAGATCTGATTTCAGAATGTCTTGCTATAAATCAGGATAAGTCGAGTCTGAAAAACACCATCTCTTTCTACAACTTCTAACGTCGGACATCTGACATCTGTCATACGAATGTATATGAACAGGGTATTCACCAATTACTACACTCTTTACGATTTCAATGTAAACGAAATAAAATGTGGATAAGTTACTCTACCACATGCTTTACTAATCAATATTTTGCTTGTATTCTTTTTTTATGATAAATACTTAAACTCATTTATTTTTTGCGACGAACCTGGCGTGAATAAGGCCCCGATAGCTGATGTACGCATTCCCGTTTCGAATATCTAATCTTTCGGAATAAAACTGCCACTCATAACTAAGCTTGTGACATAAACTATAAATACCATTATCTAATCTAACGTACAGGCATATAGATACATTTTCATTTTGCAAAAAAACTTAACAAAACAACTTAACCCAATAAACTATCATAATGTCGGCCTTGTTGGACTTTTTTCCGCAATACACCATGCGATGAGCTCGGGGTATTGATCGTCTGTATGATATTTCGGAAGGCAATCTTCCAAAGATATCGAAAATCAACAAACCACACGAATTCATGTTTATTTTGACAAATTTACTTTGAGCTGAAAGGATTTTACTAATTAGACCGCAAACAGCTATGTTTTTTTTGTAATTTACATTTAAATTGCAAATCTGTCAGTCCTTGAGACTAAAATATTCCAGTTGAGTGGAGAAAAATGGCAAAAATCTGTGTAAACAATCGATTATTTCATTCGAAGTATCATATCTGGGTTTTTCGTTGAAATGTATCTATTGCAGATTGTCAGTTTGTCACATGTGTCAAACAAATGTGAATATTTTGCAGCGGTTTCTTTTTTTTTTACAATATTCGCCTCTTCTTTGTCGTACAATGAAGACCACACACACTTGACACTATTCAACCTCTGTTGAGACGAACATCAGGTTTATTGACGCGACGCGTTTAGCGCTGTTTATTTGTCCTTCCAGCGCGTCGGCCGGCAGATACATTCATTTAGTCGTAGTTTTGTTTTATTTTTTATTTTTTTTTTTATTTTACAACGTCGACAGATCAAAAAGATGCGACTCGACAGATACCGGAGAATGTGGTAAGATATGGATTTTCCATTTAACCTGACAGATGGCTGGAATTTAGAGTGACGATGATGGTCGCTTTGCGCTGACGTTTAATGGTTAGATTTGAGAAAAAGAAAAAAATGTGTCGAAATTACAAGTTTTACGTTAACATGCGGAAGCTAGTTTTGTCTTCCATTTTGTATTGATGAACAGCAAGTGCGACCAGCCGTTAAGAACGTTTTAATGTGGTTACAGGCTTTAAGGTCGCGGTAATTAAGTTAGCATGTTATCAGATGGAAGGTAATGTGTACTTGGACGGACTTAATGACGACATAAAAGTAGGTTGGATCAGTGTTCAATGTCGAGTTTAGAATGGAGTGCGTATCGACATACATACATGAAGACATTCAGTCTTTCTGTCTTTCCTCTTCAGGTGCGATATACATGCAAAACACTTGTTCTATCTACTGCCACGTGATTTTTGTCAGAAAATACCTCAAAACTATTTTTGGTAATAAAAAACTCCTACTACCAGCAGGGAGGTCAGTTAAAGTCAATGTCAAGACACTAACCTATTAGACAAGCCTTTGTCTAAGTTTATTTCTTAACAACTCTAGCCCGAAACTACGAGTATAGAGATGTAGTTGACCTTTGTATATACATTATGTCCCGTCAATACCAGGCAATACAAATATCTTGTCCCAGTCTAGTTCCGAAAAACGGAGAAGGTTAGATACTTTGTACGAGAACTGCCAAAATTCCATGACAGCTGGTGCGGGAAAAATTTTTCCCAAGGGTTTAGGAAATACTGCAACTTCGGAAAGTTCTACAAGAGGTTATGGATCGTCCAAAGAAGTTCCAAAAGGACTGTTCTGTAAGTCTCTATCTGCAATCAAATTACCTTCGCAGACATTTGAACTACGTATCTTAAGAAAGAAGTCTAGGAATGCTTCTTTGATTTTGACATTTCCAACAAATATCTATAGAAAGATCTGACATCTGTCAAATATGAACTGACACAAATGGGTTTTACAAAAATGGCGACAAACCACTGATTATATCTATGTTTCTAATATTAAGAAATTATAATCCATCATTTTGTCAAAGCACAGACAAAACGATCCTTTGTTGTGTCAGTCTATCCTCTGTGTCTACCCCACAAGTTCACACTATTTGCGGTTGGTTTAACT
The DNA here is from genome assembly GCA_963583995.1 of Xylota segnis. NCBI lineage: Eukaryota > Metazoa > Arthropoda > Insecta > Diptera > Syrphidae > Xylota > Xylota segnis. Next base: position 57,994,031 of record OY757238.1, on the reverse strand, counting down.
TCCGATTAATGCAGATTTTCTCTTGTAAATCTAAACTCAGAAATGTATCCCTCCCCATCATCAAAGGAAGTGATTGTTATGGATACTCTTTGATGTAAATTTCAGTAATTCAGTAGCTAACCACAGGGTATTGACTACACAAAGAACCACAAAATTGAAACCACACTACGAGTAGTTTCTAATCAACACCTGGTGTGCGATCCCTGTTTGTAATAACCATTGGTTTTGTATCTGACTATATATTTGTGCTTGTACTGTCTATCATTTCAATGAATTTGTTTAACAATCACTTCAAGAGGAGAAAACAAAATAATTAAACGGTATACAATTTAGTTCAAAGAAATTATATCTCAATGGAAAAGGAGGTCATATCAAAACATGTCGGTTAGCTTAGGTTAGCTTTGAGGTATGGTAAAAGTAGTGTACGCGTGTTGTGCTGTTAATTAAGCCAACAAACATCGACTGAAAAAGGAGGATTGAAGAGAATGGTGGTCTTTTTTTTGACAAATAAGCTTACAATGGAGATATTTGTGTCCCGAAACTGCGTAGTTTGACAGAAAATTAATGGATTTTGGGTATAAATGGTGTTGTTTACAGTAAGTATCTCTCAAAGATAAGGATAAGTTTGTTATACTGAGTTGAAGTCTCCTTACATGATACTGAACTTTGATTTGGCTTGAGACTCAGCATTGGCATTAAGTCTCTTTGGCAACAAACACTGAGGATTGATCTATACGGAACATTAAACCCTATAAGTACAGTCAAGCTTAAGGATATGCTCTCTAAGACTTCACAGCAGATTATACGAGTACCCAAGGGGACGGATTGCGATGTCAACAATCAATAGGGTTAAGAGCTCCCTCTAGAAGATTGTTGATGGCAAGGTTCGATGGCTAGTGTCTCGGATCAATGAGTGGAGCTATAAGGTTCGCATCTCGGAAAATATCAACTTTGATGTTCGGAGAAATTCGTGCAAATATAGATTTAGACTCCTTATCTTAAACAGTCACTCATTCCGAAACTTTTTATTTCATAGAACTTTTTGTCAGAAGAACTGGGTTTGTTAAGGAATCGAATGCCTTTTATTAGATCTAAATCCAAAAAACATACCCTTGTCACGTCAAAGGGCTGGCAGGAGTTGATTGAATATTTAAGAGAATCGGTTAGTGGCCCAAATGATGTGTTAGCTTTCCCTCATTCTAAGGAGGTGTAAACAGAATGTACAAACAGAAATATCAACGATTTTCAAGGCTCAACTGCATACAGATGACAGCTACGCAGTATGACGGTTCACTTTATGTAAGTGCTGCCAATTTTCACAGCGAAAATATTTTCTTAAAAACAATTGCTATCGCATCTCGTAGATCTAATAGCCGTTCGTGTCCTGTTTACCATATTTTTTTTCAAAAAAACCCAAGCACCAGAATTTCAAAAGCTATTTGGAACAAATATGCGTTCCTTTATTGACTGAAGTCATAGTAAAGATTTATGCTAACAAATTCTATCACGTATTCCTTTTCACTTGCTAATAATTTGGGTTTTTTCTGTGTCTTTTCCCTTCGACTGCGTTTAACTACTCAAATGTGACTTGCGTGACTTCGGTACATTTGTTATAGCTATTTAAATCAATTATACACATAAATAAAATTCAATTTGAGTTCTAAGGAAACCGCTCGTGTCGGCACAATTAAAATAAAAAGATGCGTCTTAATGCTTTCAAAGTTTGACAAAACCATAAAAAAAATATAAACATATTGGAATTGAAATACACAAGACAATCCTATTACGAGCAGAGAAAACCATTAAAAACGTTTAATAAGATACTCTTGATAATGAAAGTAATTTCATAATTATAACCTTTGGTTAGCATAGATGTATCAAATAATTTTCGATGACGCAACATTTGCTTCGGTATGCCTAACAGTTTGGTTTTTTTTAGGACAGTGTTAGGTTCAAACTATGAATCGGTTGTTTCACTAAGTTTTTTTGGTTTTGTTTTGTTCATTTTAATTGCAAATTTTGCTTGCCCAAGCGGTAAATGGGAAATTGAATAATTAGAACGCAACCTAGATTGGTAAACGATTTATGCTTGAATATTTGTGTTTGCCCACAGATACATTCCAAAACGAAATTATGTAGTTCAATGTTGAGTCGGAAATGTCGTAATACTTGGAAGTAAACTTCAAAAGGATACAAGTAAACGACGAAATCTATTTGGGATAAGGTCAAGTGGACCTCAATTCTAATCAGCTTATTCGCTTTAATCTTTCAAAGAACATAGCCACAGATAAATAGATACAAAGTATATATTTCGACTGATAAATCTCTATGGCATTTCCTTTTTCAATCAATTTCCATTATTTTCAATTTGAAAACCAGAAAATAAACAAACGGAAAAAACATTTTTGATTGACATCGCTGAATTGGCCTCACGATGTGTGTAAACATTCGTTGGCAGTCTACATGATAATAAATTGTTTTCTTTATTTTTGTGTGACCTCACACTGCTACTTGAGATTGTCAAAGTACATCAAAACGATCAAACGAGGTACATATGTACGGCCAGTCCAATTTCGTACACATTCTGTCTTTTAGTCGAATTATTATAAATTGGAAAATTATGAGAAGAAAAAAGCAAAAGTTTAAAACATTTGTGTTTGACTCATCTGTTGATCTGATGTTTTAAATGAATCTCAAGGATTATACTTAATTAAGTGTCGCAATAAAACAAGAGATACTAATTCAGAAAATCTGGGGCTTTACTACAAATGTCAGGCAGTTACGTAAAGATTTGCTTAGTTCTTTGACAGTTTGGTTTGACGTTTCAGATTTAAGGTTCGTTCATTCAAATGTCAAGAAGACATGAATCTTTGTTTTCTGGATGAGTGCACTAAAGAAAGGTATCAGGTGTTCTAATTCATTAGCGTTCGTTTGTACATTAGAACGTGAACGATTATTAATAAAACTTTCTCTAGTGACTTAATAAAAAGCAAATAATTGTATTAATTTAACTCTCATGATAATCGTATAGATGTCTAGCACTAATTAACACCTAATCAGCAGAATTTTCGATAGCAATCCAATAGATAATGAAAAAGTTAAGAAATTTGATTAAAGTACACATGTGTAGGCACTGAAATAAGTTTTTTTTTTTCATATTTTAGTCGTAAAATCAAAGTATACGTTTGACAGTTGTCTTAAAAGATATTGCAGTGCTTACTTACGATTTGAAGTTGGTGACACTTCTAAATAAAGTGACAGACCATTCAATATTGTCAAAATGTGAAAGAACAGCTGGGGAAATCAGCCATATCCTTTTAGTAAGCTATACCTCCCAACTTTAATAAAATGTCAACATTCTTCGTGTAGGAAGGGCGAAATCACTTGTTCTTGTCACACTTTTTCTACCATATTTGACAAGCATTGCATCATATCACAAAACCCTTTCAAATAAGAACATGCATGCTTATTCCTTGCAACTGATATGAAAAAAACAAAAAACTTATTACCAAAAGTAATTCGATATTCTTTTTCCAACTGTAAGATCCCATTGAATTTAAATAATTATTTCCAGCAATAAAATCTTTTCCAGGGATTCCTCCCGCATGCATATGGAACAAATAAATTCGCAACGGACGTGACTTTTTCCTAAAAAGAAAAAAAAAAACAACAACCCGCCTCAGCTGTGCTTATGTGTCAAACAAAACCGTTGCACATAAAAGGCAAATGTCACACACAATATAATTTGCAAGCCAGTAAATCTGCATGTGAAACGTTGATAATTGCACTTGTTAGAGCATTTGATTGAGTAGATATGTTCGAAATGAAAATAATGGTGTATCTGACAGATAGATGAATTCACAATGGGTTAATTAGACTGACATTGCTGACTCTGACAGTTCAAGATCATGACGGTTTGATGTGGACATATACATATGTATGCATGCGCATACCATACGTAAATGGATTTCATCTTGAATCACTCTTTGGTGCACCACTCTCTTTGCACACCACTCAACAATGACACCCGGATGTGTACGTCTCCAAAGAAACCATCTGGCATGGCGATGGTGAAACTGCAATTTATATACTCGCGCGCGTTCATGTTGCGTGTTTTACGCTTTTTCAATGAGCGCGCGACGATTGCATGAGCCTGTGATTTAAACGATATGCATTCAGTGAAACAATCGCATAACAGAAATACATGATTCATCGAATTTTTGGGTTTAATTAGATCGAATTCACTTGCCGCACAATTGCATAAGCAATTACGCGTTAAACTCGTAGCCAAACATTTAAATTAGCATACAGATGCAAAAGTCAACAGGTCAGAGAGAAATAACAACTCGGTGTCGGTGGGTATATGTGCTAAATAAAACAAAACGTATCAGTTTGTGTGTGGAATAAAAAAAAACCACCTGTTTCTGGGTACACAGATACGAGCTACGAACTATACAATATCTACCTGAAGTGCTGATAAGAAAACACTATGGTAACCGAATCCAATGTGAAGTAAGGGTCAGTTGTTGGAATTTTTGCTTTTAACATAATCAACGGGATGAATTATGGTTTTGAAGGTAAACGTCACTTTGTTGTTCGGTTAAAATGAACAATAAAAGTGATGACTGTTATTTTACCTTAGCGCCAGCACGATAAACAACATTCGAAAAGCGGAAGGAAGTCAAAGTGCGGTTACCATCGTAAAATAAACAAAGAAAAACGTTCTTACGAGGGTAAGAAGTTCAGAGTACAAGTAAAGTTTATACTATGAACGACTGAAAATAACAACTAACTAATATTTCAACGTAATATGTAATTTTAGTTCCTATAGTCAGTTGTTTTGGTAAACTAATATCTCAAATACAATCTTTCCACGAATACGATAAGGTATTTCTACAAAATGTATGGAATGACCAATCTGTCAATCATAAATGACAACTCTCTTATGAATTCCATATTCACATCCATCTTCACACTGTTGATGGCCATTTATAAAATGATATCGCTCGTATTCACGTAGACAAATGTTTAGAGAGATCGTTACCCTTATTAATATTGGTATTGAAATTCTGTTGGCCCGGTTCAATGCGAATTGGGTAAAAGTAGAGAGTGCCTTTGGGGTGATTTCAATTTGGGCTCAATTTTAGGAACACTTACCAGTTTTACTGCATTCTGTAGCCACAAAGAAAGCAGCGAGCGAAGGAATATTAAGCCGTAGTATTGCGTTTTTAATTTAGCGATTCTGACTAGGTTGACAGACATGTTTTTCTTTCACGGCAAGGTCACAGCCTTGCTAATTTATCGATAATTTTTCTTATGCATCGATTGACGTAAACAAATGAATCGTTTGGTAGGAATTATTTAATAAATTCTTATTGGAAATGTTATGTATTTTATCTTTAAAGTTGGCTACTGTCACTGCAAATATTTGTTCGAATGACAATAAAGCTTAATTTTTACTCACGTCATGTATGACACATTTAAATCAAAAATAAACATTAAACTGAGTGCATTTAAATGGAAAAAACAACAAACATGTATATTTTATCTTTTTATATTGATTCTATAGATACACATACCTGATAACGTGTTAATTTTAGAATCTAATAGAAATCTTTTATGGTATTGATAAGTGTTATGTGTTTATTGTGCGTGATCAAGTTGTCAAAGAAAGTGAATACGTTGCAGACAATAATAACTTGATCGAGACCTAACTTGCTTAGTTAGAGGATAGATGGAGCTGCAGTCTGAAGTGGATTTGTACTCAAATTTTTGGAAGTTTAACTCCAATCTTCCACGGTGGGAATATTTCGAAGGCTATGCCATTCATTTGACATATCTCAGCCATCTTCGGCGATGTATTCAAACACTTTGGACCTTTGAATCACTGGGGAGTACATTCTATTGTGAACAAATATCTGTTAAGTCCTGGGTCTATCAGACATTTCAAATGTTGACGCAAGAGAGGTCATGTACATAGTGCTAAAGACGGTCTGTTGAGGCACTTCACATTTGTGGGGAAAATAAAGGCAGCAACTAAGTTTTTCTGGCTTTCCACTGCTGTCAACTGTCACTTTCTATTCAAATGGGTTTCTATCTCTTTGGAATTCAACAAATTACCAATAGGTCTCTAAAAACCATCCAGCCAATCGTATGGATCGGTATAGAGACTGGCCTGAGTCGCGGAGATACACCGAGGACAATATGAGTACATTGTTGACTTCGAATCGTAGCAATCGAATTAGATTGCGAATTTGCGTCGCGCTGCGGTGATTTCAAGCGAAATCGCAAGGGATTGAGTGTTTCTAGCAGAGCGATTTTTCTTAGTTTTATTCGTGTTTTGACAGTTCGTCGCTCGCTCGCGTTTCGCCAAATCGCTACGCCATGAACCATCGGTTTGCGACTTAGGTGGGTTTCTCCACTCCAGGGTTGGTATTCTTGCTAGAAGACAGGGATGTACTTCGCATTTTCATCCGGAAATCACTCATCTTTTTTCCGATTCTTGAAAGTTTGACAACCTGTAGCCTATATCAAGGTCAGATAGTTATTGCCACCCTAACACATTTTAATCACTGGCTGGTAATTTAATTTTACGACTTTAAACTGTTCAAAGTAATTATTTATCGAAAAATAAATAAAACTGGAATGACCAATTCGACTGAAACCTGAAACGCAAACGTGATTCAAACCAAACACCAACTAATAACAATCATAAATACTGCAAGCTAATAAAGTATCAAATTACAATTTGCTCGCAACACGATCTCAAGCACAAGTCAATCAAGTTTCAAAATAATAATCATTACTTCATCTCTGATTTTAATTGATTCTTTCAGTCACACTCACAGTCCCACAATCGCGCGCATAATGACACCCTAAGGCCATCAATTTCGGTATATCTGAATTTGAAATCTTGAAAAATTTTGAACGCGGAACCCAAAATTGAATTAAATTTTCGCTTCATCCCATCTGCGCCGTCAGTCGTCCTTCCTTGCCTCGTCTCCGTCTTGAGAATTACCCTTGAGAATTATGCATTTAACTCAATTTAGAAACCCAACCGAAAAATGTATCTACACTTGAAGTTCGTTGATCAAGTGGAGAAGGAACATTTTTATTTGGAATTCAAATTTGGTTCATCCGTCTTGAAGTGGTCAGAAACATCAACAACTATACGGTTTGTGTAATGGTCTTCTCACGATGTCATCAAAAACTACTAATCTACGATTGATGGGTGCGTTCAATCCACCGGACTCAGTGCGTATCTCATCGGCTTTCTTCCACGCTATGACTGATGACCTCGTCAAGTATGAACAATGACTGTGCCGATTGGAATGCGTACCACTCGTAGAAGATCCTCTCCAAGAACTTCCGTCGAAATGCATCTCAAACGCACAATTCATCTTCGAACAACGGAATCCCCCCAATAAGCGGTTATGGCTAATAAATAGATTGTATCTCGAATGGTTGAGGTTCGAGGAATTCGTCTTAAAAGTCATGATATCTCTGTCACACAGTGTGTTGATTCAAACCCACGTGAAGTTGGGCATGTTACACCGAATCAGACGTGATGAATTACAGCTAATTGACGAGTTGGGGTGTTAGACTTGAAGTCTGGGCTGGTATCTCGCGTGGGTGGACGAAAGAGTTCACAGGTTTATTGGAATTGTTATCTTGGGCTTTGCTTTTGTTTGTTGTTTGTTTGTTTTGGTTTTTCTTGGGAAAACATGTCGGCAACTCCCACAAACGGTTTTCAATTATCGATAGGAATTCTCTTGGGGGCTTAAGTGGGCTTATGAATATGCCTATGAGGGCTTAAATGTAAAGCTTTTGAGTGGAGAGTTGTATGGTGAATGATGTCGAGAAAATTCTTGGGTTTGTGGCAAGAAGTTTGTTTAGACTGTTTGGCATTCATAACCGTCCCCTGGAATGGGAGGTAATAGCACTTGTATCTGTTCAATAGATGCGCTCCAAAATGTCGGCGGGAGTCACGAAGTAGATGCATCTATACTACGGAAAACTAAGTTAAACAAACAACCAAGCAAAAAATGGCACGATCGGCTCTTGTTTAGTCAGATCGTTCATATGATCACCAAGCAGCTGAGCTTAGACAAGTCTGTGCTCATTTCAAATGAGAATCAGGTTGGAAGGGAGGAATTTGCTTTGATTTTGAATGACCACTTCCCCATGCTGACGATAGATGGCATTATAAACTCTGTTTTCATGGCTAATGGCTCGGCTAAGAGCTATAAATTTTGTAAACCATTGACCGTCACACCATGAAGATGTCCTCAAAGTCAAGCAAAGTCAGCACGCACTATTTTCAACCAAAGCAAATGGTAAGTTTCGAATCTATTCTTCAGATTTCAATTATAAAGTCACGTTTTCGCCTCAAGGGTTACACTTCAACCCCACTCCCTCGGACAGGGTGTGTAATTAGTAATCGCACGTGTGGCGACATGAGCTATGTAGTATGTTCATACAGAAACCACTCTGTGCGCGCACGAGGACGACAATTGTCGTTCCAACAACCATGATTGTGTTTCCCAAGTCAATAAACTGCATGCATCGTTCTCCATCCAGGCACTAACATCAGCTGAGCATTGTAATCATGCAAAGGCTCAGTAGATTCGTGTAATTAATTATTTTAACTATTCATGCCAATGCCGGTCGCCGGTTCTCTGTTACCTTACCGACAGTATTTCAATTCAATATGCAAATCACCCACATGTCTGCTGTAGAGTAGAGGCTATAGCTTTAGTTGTCTGCCAAGTCAAGCACACAGGGTTTTAAAAAAATGGTTCAAAACAGAGAAGAAAAAGAGTTTCTCACGATTTTTTTTATGGCCGAGGAATAAAGTGTCAGAAGAAGTGATTGCTGTTGGTACCACCATGGAATAATATGTATATCGGGACACCATTGCTTATTCATAAAGATGGCTCGGGATGAGCTAAGTGCTCGTATGTCACCTTGATTTAGAGACCACACTAAAGCGCAGGGATCTGAGTGGGATGCATTCAATGACACATACTCGTTATCAGCAGCCATAGAAGATTTTCGGAGAACGCCTCGATATCTATTCGCAGCTGTGACATGCCCAGGAGTGACGTGAAGTACGTGTTCTATGAATGCGCGTTATATGAACAGATAGCTGATAGATAACAATCTGATAACATACCCTATGGCATAAGCTTTTGGGTCTTTTACGCAAACATTTTCAATATTGCAAGCAATATTGTGGTTTGAAGGTTATCTGTAACAAAGTGTCACTCTGTGCGTCAGTTTCACATCCGCCATATTGAGTTTCAAAAAATGATTCATGACTGTTTCCAGGTTTTACGTGGAGTTACGAGTTATAGCGATGAGAGTGTTTTGTGGCGACATAAACTATGTACGTGCGTTCAAAACAGTTTACCAAAGATTGGGATCAAGGTTGGTCAAGAATCAAGAGCTGAGAGTTGGTTAAACTGTTAATCAAACAACTCAGTGACCCATTGCGGACCTTCTAAAAGTTGATTGTGTATCTGAAAGTATACCCCAGCTTTCCGTGCTCCACTCCACCCCATGGAAGGTTACCACTGCCATTTGACCTATGTAGTCGTATAGTCAGGGATGTCTTCAACAAATTGATACCTAAGTGAACAAAATCCATCAGTAACTTCCTATCATAGGAACGTTACAAGCGCCTACCAAATTTCGTTACATCAGCTTTATTAGCCTATGCCCCTGCATACAGATGGGTTGTAAGACGTTATATGTTTCCACAGCCCATTGGTCACTACAAGAACACAATTCTAGTCAATGGAAACAGAATCTAGAGACTACCACAGACGAACTGGATTAAGATGACCTAAGACTTCGAGTGATATGCGGGAATATGTGTCAATGCTCGTATTTCTTAGAGTCCAACTCACCCAGAATCATGGTCCTCCATGGTCCACATAAGTGAATGTCTTGAACACAAACCCCAAGTTCAGAAACTCTACATTGAAAAAACCATGAAGATTAGCTACCATAATCTCCAATCGAACTGACATTAAATTCTCCAATCCGACCAGCTGTCGTCCAGCCATCTCGACGTACACATCATATTAAGTGCAATTAAGGAGTCTGATGTGATCTATTTTAAGTCGCTCACACCGACCGTGTCGACGCCAGTCTATTTCAGAGAATAGACTATTAAATTGAAAAACGACCAGCACGCCGCTTGCATGCAAATTTCCACCATCCACTATCATATAAATCCACTTAAACGACAGATCAATCAAGATATAGGTAGTTCTCTCGATCGCATGCACCCATCAATTATATATACATACGAGTACATAGATTAGAGGCCCCGGCTTCAACATGATAAATGAGTCCATGAACACTGCACACAACATCACAAGAGAACTCGAACAAAAAATAAAGAGAAGCCTCACGTGAAAACATCCATTGGATTAATAAATAAATACGTTCTTCTTGCCAATTACCAGGTCCATTTGGATCATTTACTGCACTACCACTGACCATCCGCAACATCATCATCCTCCGGTGGAGAGATAATTTACGAAATGATTAATTTCCATCGCTAAAAAAGAAAACCAACCTACTAAACCTAGGAGTCTAGTCTAAGATACTTTTCAGAAAGAAAAAAAAAATAATAAACCAACGATCGATAGTCCGATCACGGAGATCTCCTCTGATCAACAAGTTATGATGACGATGAGTGGTGCTGTGAAGTGCCTTGCAGTTGCACAGCCACTTAAGAGGCGACTTCAAATTGCATATCTACATACGTATCTCTATGTTGCAAGAGAAATGCTGCATAATCATGGTGTTGCGTCAGTGACACCTGTCAAAATTTTGAACTTTAATCTCCGGCCCAAGTGACAACACACGCTTAAGAGGATCGCAATCTCGGTCCAGTATGGAGGGCTATAACCTAGGTAAGTGTATTTTGAATTGAATGTACCTTATTTATCCGCTTTGTGAAGGCCGGCACATCGTAATAACTTGTATAGAATAAATTCATTTTCTCAATCATGATGACTTCCTCTCTGGTAGGCATCCAAATAAAATCAAAAAACAAAAACCAAAACTATTTCAGATGAGGACAGGTATCTCTTAACTTTGTTCACCGGCGAGTTGATGAGTCAGCTCAACTGCTGAAGTTATCCATTTTTTTGTGGTTTTTTTTGTTTTGCATGCAAAGAATGTTGTAAATCCACTGTTTTGTTGATTCACACCGATCACTCACTTTCCACTCTCACAGATAATCTCCACTTAATTGGTAGTTTCCCCCAAAGCGGACATTAAGATTCACACTTGGCACACGGAATTTGTTTACACCTCTCGGTACCGAGAAAAGCCCTCCTTTGGTTATTTATGTTACCAGCCAAACCGATTCGATTTGGAGATTTATTTATCACCAGACAACCCGAACAAGAAATGAATAGAAAAAAAACCTAGGCTTTGAGATACACTTTGTCATTATTCAGATGCTAAGTGGCTAGGTATCTGCACCGAGGGAAGGTAATCGTTTGCTGATTTCGATCGATTTTATGGCGATACCCCACTTGGCGGCGACGGGGGTTTGCTTCGAAAGTAACCAAAACTACAATAGATACTTTTTTTTGCACAAAATCCTTTAAGCCAGAGCGTAGATACAAGTCACGAAACAGTGATACTTTCGTATTTCGTACGTGTATCTGAGAGTTTAGCGCCGAAAAATTTCAAATTCATCCGATAACCCAACCGAATACAACCGAGTATCTTGTGGAACTAAAAAAAGATACTCCAAGTGTAAACGGCACCGAGTTGAGTGCTTTGAGTTTTGTTTGCAAAAGATACGAGTGGTGTTCGTGTCTTGAGTGAGTTGGCTTGTGGATTGTGGAATGGAGTTTTGTTTGGTTAGACAGTGCTCCACAATTTGAGTCACAATTTTGCCGAAGGACATGGCAAAGGTTTGCAGATTTGTTGTTTGTTCTTTCGTCATGGGATACCAGAATTTTGTTTCTTCTTTTGTTGGACGACGAATCACGTGTGATATCTTTTGTGAGTTTATTTTGTTTTATTTGGATTTACTTTAAAGAATTGCCACACATGGAAACCGGTCGCCTGAAATGAGGGATGTGTGATATTTTTTTGAATGAAACAGACACTACCTGCTCGAGCACATGTGTGTGGGATGCTGATGGGATGCAGGGGGTTAAATGTTTTTCTTGAGATAATTGTGCAAAGGGTTCTCGCATTTATCTTTGTAGATACATTCATATGTTTGGATAGGAATTTGTTTTTAATTAACTTTACATGAGTGAGGTTTCGAACTATGAACGATAAGAAACAGGGACAAAGTGGATAATGTCCTCTGTTGTGGGAGTTAGGTTTGCCTTTGCGAAAGTGTGGGGCAAAACCAAAGGGATCACAAGAAATATTATTAGACGGAGGCGTAGGTAAACAAGTTGTTTAGAGCACGAAGCAACTACCTCAGATGGCACTCGTAATGGTATCTATACTTGGAGTGTGGTGGGTGAAGTGTTGATGACGTGAATGCATTAGAAGTTGATAGTCGCCTACGTGGTTCTGTGGGGGCAAACTGCACTCATAATGCTAATGTACACTTAAGTTGAAAGGATGTGCACACATACAGTAGATAATAAGGACAAATGGTGAGGGTAATGGTTGGATGTACTTAGTTGATCGCTTTTTAAAGAATTTTCAAGAGCTTTCCACAGCAGCCAACGCAAATGACATCAGGAGTGAAGTCTATGTAGTTCATTGCTTAATGGTGCTACAGAAGAGGTGTTAAGTACAAGGTAATGGCAAGGGACTAGCAGAGGAATATTTACTCTGTCTGCAGCAAGATTTAGAAAAAAGATTCAAATGCTCATGCTGTATACAGACAGGACCAGAATAGCCTACATGAGAATCCTGCTTTGGGATTGGCATCGGCAATCTTTTCAATGTTACTCGTCCTCTTCAGAAGTCAGCCTAAACAAACTATCTGATAGGCAGTGAGTAGAAGATCCCAGTGGTACCTATCTGTTCAACGACAAGCATTTCCCAAAATGAAAAGCTGACCAAGACCAGTGTTGCTGTGAATGCCAATATGTGAATGCTCCAAGGTATGATGACGTCCTTAGAATTAGAGTCCCGCAGTCTTGTGGTCGACGAACAGGATGACTGGAATGAAGCAGTAAAATGTTTCAAAATTGGCTAGTACGCATGGAGCTAAAAGTTAAATGGATCGTCTTGTAGTCTCTAAAGCAGAGTTGAGTTAACTTTTAGGCACCGTCTGCAGTTTGTAGAATGCAGCTTGCAGTGGCAAGGATCATAAGAAGTATTGTCGGACAAGAAGAGGTTTCTGTTAGCAAGAGTTGCCGCAGAAAGTATGCAGAGTCTTGGGTGGTATGGCAAGGATTTTCTTGCTAAAACACGGAATCAACAGGGTTCCGCAAGGATGGCAGGAGAGACGGTATCCAGCTAGATGGACGCACCGATTCAGAAAAGCTAACTAACTTCACTCATATCTACCATTCAGGCCTAACTTGTACAATCGACACCTCCAGACCCAAATCCACTCAGTTAAACACCTAAAGTAGCTAAAAACCAAAACGTTTCTCAATTGACACTAAATTTCAGATTACCATCAACACAAGTTCGATAAGATCATCCAACAAATATCATCAAGACGTCAACTTAACAACTCAAGTTGTCACCTCAACTCCACAAGAAATCCACAAAAAAAATCGAAGTTATTCCCCAGCACGCAATACAAACAGAACCATTCCCCAAAGGCAAATCCAATCCCAATCCGATTAAGGAAGGCGTAGAGTAACTACTAAATGAAATCCTCTTGCCCAGCGATTAAGCAACTCGAAACGAGGGAATTAGAAATAAAGATATTGTCGTCAGCTGAATTAGAAATATGAAACCCTGCACATCCACAAGGGGTACATGGTACATTTCAAAATATCAATATCACAACGGAACACATAACTTACTTTTATCAATAAAATAGAACTTAAGCGATACTCGTGCAGTAATTCCTCCCAATTATAGCCGGCGTTGTTCCGAACAGATGTGGGCTGCATTAGGGCACCCTGCCACCAAGGGGTGAATATTAATTGATATTTATGTCAATCGGACTGAGGGTGAGTGTCTTAATTATGTGCATACATTGGAATTTTTAGTGTTAAATTGAGTTTAAAGGATTTGAGATACAATATCTCAGTGGCTGCATTTCGCTGTGCAAATCGATTCCGTAAATCTCCTCAAGGTTCTTCCATTACCACTTGCTGTCTGATTTAAGTGGTTGTGATGTGATTTTCTGATCCAAGCAACTTACACTGATGTTACTCATCGACGTACGACGTATGTATCTAGATGCATTGCGAGGAAAAACCTGAATGAAAGCCTTTCAGCGGGAAAGGTGTGTTTTTTTTGTTCGCCTCTTTTCGATGCAGGTTCCAAGAACTGCTACGCTATTTCCGCTGAATAGGGACTGACGTCATTTTAAAGAGTTCTCTTGCAGTTGTTTTTGTATCTCAATCCGAGGCGAGTTTGGTAAATCATTGCAAAAAGAAGAAACACGAATAAATCGACACAAAGAACAAGTTCTCCGGATCGCCAGACCACCTGATGAGGTAGCGGGGAATTGAGTTCTCAAATTCTGGTTTAAGGTGTTAAACGGATTCCACTGTTCTTTGTTGTGCGCCTGAATGTGTGTTAGCATTTGACATTCAGAGTGAAATGTCAAAGAGGTGTGAATATCCAATTCGACATAATTTTACGAAAAAGCGAGAAGCTCGCACCTACCCCCGTAATCGGTAGGAAATCGAAAAGCATTCGGAAGCGGGTAATGCCATGCCATGCCATCATCTAACGCTAGAGCGTCTCTGTTTGTTCGGTTGAGCTCTGCTGGAACTGACAGTTGATGTTAACTTAAAGTGATGGTTTTGACCCTTTTTTTTTTTTGGTTGAAATGCGATATCTTCCAGAAGCCAAAGGGCTAATGAGATGGAACAGGAAATGTGTGCGGTGAAATGCAATATACCAGTCACATGTGTGTGCAAATGATGGCATCAATGGTTTCAGTTTCAGTTTCAGTTACAAAACGGGCGGGCATTTGGCGGCCCTGTCTGACCTTTTTCGAAAGTATCTTGCGAGAATATTAAGTGGATGAGGGATTGAATTTTCAAATTGACTGTTGGCACAGCTGAGATTTGTTGAAAAGGGTTAAAGGGATTTAAAAGGGGGCATACAACTGCTCTACCTATAATAAATGAATGAGTTTTTTCATGAATGTTGACTTCTGAGTTTGAAGAGGAGAGGTTTGAAAAAATTGATTGGAGCACTCCAGCGAACCTAGAATACCATGAAAAATAAATTAGTCTTAAAGAATTTTCATTTTTGGGCAGAAAATCAACGATTTAAAGGTCTAATCAGATGGAACTGCTTAAGCCTTGAGTTTTGGTTTTGGAAAAGGACATTATCCAACGTTCTTCACGATTCAGACCAATAGGACCAACCTTATTACAACCATTTCTCTGACATTTGCTTTGACAAGAGTTTGCTTATATACCCTCGGATGTTTGTCCAACGTTCGGGAAAGGTGGGATTTGGTATTGTTTTTGAATTGAACGTTTTGGGAACTTGGAAGCTCCTTGTCCATGTGACAGTTAGATCGAAGTATGGAAAGACTTGAGGTTGATCCCCAAGCTTCCCTTTTGAATGACAAATTTTTAAAAAGACGATGGAGTTTGTTTCTCTCTTAAGAAGTTTTGGTTGTCTTTCAGTAGTTCTGTTTAGATGAAGATTCGAGTTGAGTTTGTGGCCTAGATTTACTCCAAGGGATTTTGTATCTTCCCGCATTTCAAATGTAAAAATTGATAATTCTTTCCATTATCTGCAGGAATACTAAAATGAGATTATTAGGTCTGAAAGCCTTTGGATCTGAGGGTGTGAATACTACATTCAATTTTCTATTGGGAGATTTTCGATTGGAGATGGACACGGCTCTCACCCAAAGGACTACATATAGTCGAAAGGTCTATCTGATATCTACTCCATGAATTGGAATGTCTACCTTTATTACTTTACATTTTAGGTATATTTGTCTACTCTACCTTAGCTTTAAGGCTTCGTCATTGAGTACGTGAAGGGAGCCTCTATTTACACACGCAAAACATACCGTACCTGGCTATAAAAAGTACAGTATCCCAGAGACCTCTAAGGAAAAACTTTTTGCATGAAAAAAGGTTACATTTTCCAGAAAAACCTCAAAATTATTCAAAACCTAATGTAGGAGAAGAAAGACTTAGACGGCTCTCTAGTTTATTCGGTGGAGGACCAACTCTAGAGATGGAATCAAATCAAAACGAGCTACTTGAAGTAAACCCTGAACCGAGGCATGTAAATCTAAGCTTAAAAAACTGCCAGTTTCCCAGGCTATCAAAGCACCTGAATCAAAAAAAAATCATTTTGGACTTTTGTTTCGACGTTGAGGGTACCATGAAGGGCTTAAAGTATAAAGAGTGTAAAAGGCATAAGTCAGACTTTTTGATATGCTTCTCTAGCTAAGATCGCGAAGCTCTTTATCTTCGACTCAGATCAAGCTTGTTACTGCAAAACAGAACTAAATGCCAAAACTAAGTCAAACCCTACGGCCTACCTTGGTTATTTTGACGAATAGAAGAAGTTTTGGATTCCTTGGCTGTACGAGGAGGAGTTCGAGATCCCCAGACTACATCAAATGTTCCTTCACTGTTTTACCTTTCGCGCAGATGCCAGGAATAAGGTATCCTTGTGAGAAGGATATAACATGGACGTAGAAAAGGTTGTGATAATCTTGGTCCTGGTTCTGAAGCTATTTCGCCAAATTTTCGTATTTATTTTGTTGGACGAACTCCTAAAACGTTTTAAAGTCAGTCATCGCCTTGCACAGTTCAAGGTAACGAATCTTAATCTGTCAGGCTCATAAATGGTGGTAAAGAACGTCTTCAGAGAGTGGATGGTATCTCGTGATATTTAGCGGAGTTAGCCGATGATTTGATGTACAAGTGACAAGGCTTAAGCGGACTGTTGGTCTTAAGCCTTTGTAGCCTCCTGCTACCTAAATCTCCTCTATTATGATGGGGATTTCGCTTCCCTCTATATCATAGAACTGTTCTTATCAATCTAGGAGATCCATCCCCAAGCTCACACTCTCGCCAGAACTCAAGTCCTTGTATAAGAAAATGTATCTTTCTATGATGATAGCGAACCCTATTATCAGGAAACAACCCAAGTTCGCTTATCACCAGCTCGCATACTAATTGAAATTGGTTTTGCAATTTCGCACATTCACTCGAAGTCTTATCACCATTTCCACGAATGTATCTCGAGAGCAAACATATTTCAATTTGCACACGACAATCGCCGACTGATGTGGCATTCCTCGCCTAATTAAATGAAACATTGGAATGCTCGTTCTGGAGTGGACAATGGCTTCCACTTTGGAAGCAGAACACTTGCACAAGAGGACCGGCCGACCGGGACAGTTCTTATTGACACAATCAATGTTTTCGATTGTGCAACGTCGAGCGAGAGAGTGGAAGCAATTGACATTTTCAGTTTTCCACTTGAGGCTCCTCAATTAGGCGTGCACCAGGGAGAAGCACTCGCTACGGTGGTGGTGCGGTGCGGTCCGATCCGATGCGTTCCGAACAAAAGTTCATTTATTCTTATCGCAGCGCGGTGTAATGCATTTAATCGGAACGAAGAATCTGGCGCGAGCGTTCGAAAGATGTTTTCAGTTTGTTTTCCCATTTTTATGGATGTTTACATGGAATTTCGCAAGAACACAAATTACACGCCTGTTATGGGTGCATGTATGGACTAGCGATGACGGCAGCGTGGTGGCGGGGGTGTCGGTGGCGACAGGAATGCTCGTTGCAGTCGTGTTTGCTGTACGAGGGTGACACTGGCACCCCTATCGCTCGGTGTGTTGCTGCAATGTGTGGTGCTGCGTGATGGAAGAGATGGAAATCTGCTCGACGGTGGTGTTGTGTGTGGTTTTATGGTTGTAATCGGAGATACATTGCACTGGGAGTGCACCAGCAGATGGTGAGCCGGAGGAAGGATTGGGAAATAATAATTATTTCTGGTAGGAATCACCTGGTCAATGGGTATTTGAATTACAATGGATGGTGAACTTCATCAGCTGTGGGTGTGAGATGATCAACGGTTGATTTCATCAGATGGCTGTAGAGAGGGTATGTCCTGACTTTGTCGCTAATGGCTTTATTCTTCGAAGAGAAAACAATGGGTGGAGCCAAGACCTATTCTGAGTAATAGCTGGTGCTTTACCTGGAGTCGAGATTCTAGACGATCATCAGCTTGGTTGTCAGAGAAATATGCATAGATACGGCTTTGATACCAATGTTCAGTTGATATCGGGCGAAAATCACGATGGCATGGAATTCAGACTGAAAAAACCTGAATAGGGTTTGCTATGGTCAAGTGAAGACATACGACGATAAAGAGAATTAAAGGGGAAAACTTTACATTTTTCTATAATTGTGGTTCCAGAGCATTTTCTCCTTCTTGCCAAAGTTTCTAGGATTCATCTTCTTGAGTTTCCACCGTGCGTCGCACCAATGGATTCTTTAGGCATTTCGAAAACCTACTTATACACTATTGCTCCTGTTCGCTTCGCTAATTTGTTAGATTTCCATTCAAGTGGGTTCAAGGTTTGGAGTTGACTTCACTCACCAAAGTGAATCATATCTAATCTACTACACTGCTAGTTCGGTACTTTCGAGACTCTACTAGACTGCAAAGGCCACATCTAATGTAAAGTTCAAGATTTACGCATTCAATCTAAGTAGGTACTCTAGATACACTGCAAACATGAGGTACATAACTGTCAAATCTTGTAATCACCGATCTTGACAACCCTATTCTGTGTAGTGAAACTCTCATCTGCCGATGGAAAGAAAATAAATCTCCTCTTCATTTCCTCTAATCACGAACTAAAGATAGACATCCTCTTCTAATCTCTCGCCAGTAAATTTCTTTCTCACATATCTGCCTGCAGCACCTTAGGATAAATTTCTCAGAAAATCAATAAAAACCGAAAGCGAATAACTCAATGTTCACTTAAAAAACAACACCTTTGGCCAGACACTACCCATATCCGCAGAGACTAAGTCC
Organism: Xylota segnis; assembly: GCA_963583995.1. Classification (NCBI taxonomy): domain Eukaryota; kingdom Metazoa; phylum Arthropoda; class Insecta; order Diptera; family Syrphidae; genus Xylota; species Xylota segnis. Next base: position 57,974,855 of record OY757238.1, on the reverse strand, counting down.
TCAAAAGTCAATAAATTGTTGCACTCTGCTGCTACACGCATGCTGTACATAAATTCCAATATCAATTCAATCCAAGAAATTCGAATACAATCACTTCTGCCGACCGACGACGACACGTTCCCGCCTGGTCCTGTCTGGTGGAATCTATGCAACAGACTTCCTCTAATGTCAACAGGCGAATGCGATTTATTATTGAACGTGCTCCTTTCCAGAGACGACGACGGCAAACAACAATCGCAAATCTGACGATGATCCGTTTTGTAGTCCCATTGTCTCTAGCTGGCTATGGAGAGTGGATCTCTATATAGATGGGCATCCAAAAAGCTAGACGAGATTGTTGTAGGCAAATTGTAAATATGAATGAAATCGCATCCATAAATAACGAGAAACGAAATAGAGATATCCCAGGGCGGGTGCAATCAATGGAGTCATGTTGGCGGAGCTACTTGCCTCTCCTTTCCATCCGATTGACCCCATGTGGTGGGACTAGAAACTGTACAATGTCAGACGACCCACATAGCAGGCGTTTTGCGAAAGGAAAACAAAGGAATTCTGGAGCGAGCTCTATGGGAAGGGGCTGTGAATTGAAGTGTGCCAGAAGGGGAAAGCTATGATTGTATCTACTTGGTGGAGTTGGGCTATTTTTGGGAGATTGCAACAAAGTAAAGGTGAGAAGCAATCCATTTCAGTTAATTTCGTTCACTAGAAGCATCAAGTTAATGCCTTACCAAGAGGTACAGTGGTATTGACCACGAAGTTAGGAGCTCCACTAAAGTAGGACAGGTTAGGTTAGACATGAACGTCAAACCAGTTACCATGATAATATAGAAGCCTACAAGACTACCATGATAATCAAGGCACGTGAACCTCAGTAAACAAAGCTGATGCATTGGCTTGGAGTGCAATCGGCTGATCCAAGGGTTAAGTAGAGAAGGAGTGTATGCCCTGGTTGGCCCATTTAAAGTATGTCGTCTCTACAACAACACATGTTCAAAGTATCTGTGCATTTGTCAAGCCATAGATACCTATGACTCAAAGAATCCCATCATCCACATCCAAAACACTTACCGGAGTTTTTTGAAAACCACTCTCAATTCGCACAGACCGCATCCAGGCCATTTAAGTTGAGCAACAACTCGAGTACTTAAAAATAGATTCACATTCTCAGCCCAATCGTTTAGTAGAGCACCATACAAAGGACTTCAATCGTCTCACTCTGCGGGCGGTAGGTGTTCTCGTACGTTCCTCAACTCATGTAGAGAAGCTGAACTAATTGTGCCACAAAGCGAAAAACAAAAACAAAAAAAAAATAAAAACAGAATCAATGGGAACGCGCATCGGAATGCACGTTCCGAGTGCATTACTTCTGGCAGTGGTTTCTCTGGAATTCCACTTTCATAACATGTGTGCTGGTTGAGAGATGCCCGAGCATATGGGATATCCCATAAACTGAATCCATTTGTGTGTTTTTTACTCTTCATCTTCATGAATGCCTCGCAGAAATGGATCGAATTTCAAAACCGATAGTAGACACAACAAGAGAGTAATTTAAATGTATTATGTGCCGTATTCTGCGCGGCAAAGGCACCAACAAGGATTAACAAAGGAATTTAGGAACTTCTGGCTAACAATGTGGAGTCCTTTGTTCTTGAGGTCAACTCCAGTATCTTCCGCATATCGCATCTACTAAAGAAGTTCATAAGTCGACCGACTCGATTGTTAGATACACCGGTAATGATATGAGATACTCTTATGTGTGCTACGCACCTCTTCCTGAATGTTGGCGACGACGTTCAGTGGCCGCTAAAATGGTTCCACTTGGGAAGAGAACTTCGCCTTCTATGCAGCATCAGCAGTGCTTGTGCCCTGCGCGCAATGGTAATGAATAGATTGTATCGTTTACATGGACACCTTTCAAGATACTTCCTATGGGATTGTTTTAGTGCTAGTTCGTGAATTGAATTGGCTGCCGTTGCAGTGGCGTGGGTGAGGTAAGAAGCACCAAGCGGAAAGGTGATGTGTTGGACATTTGCATCGCTAGCTACGTTGGTATCAACTACATAGGCAAGAACCTACTACTAATACCAGCGTTCTGGAGATGAAACTTAAGTGATGTTTAGCGGTCGGATGCAATTTATTTGTGCATGCTAGCACTTAACACCCTTGTTGCTGTGGATATGATCTTAACTGGCTGCCCTGTGGGGGAGATGTACTTGACGGTTTCGCTTGGATGGCCCCAGTGGTCTCGAAGTAGATATATGATAGTGGTTAATACGAGGTTGTTGGCAATGTAGAAGGAGAATGGGGATTCAGTAAAGCGGGTCAATATACATTAAACGTTGGATTTCGAAAGTGAAAGTTTCTAAGGATTGTACTAGGGTTGCACCTGGAAACATTTCCCTATGTATCTATGAATTCTATCGAAAAATATTAGGAATGGTTGACACCGATGTAGTAGAAGCAAGATAGACTAGGATCTATCGAGCTTCATGTCCCTGTAACTTGTGTAATTGTGGCGAAGAACATTGATACTTATCCACAGTAGGGTTCCAAGGAACTCCCGGAAGCATACCTGCAAAGAAAGAGAAAGGCAAGTCATTTAGACACAACCACCAAGAGTGTAAACAAAATAAAAAGACCAAACATCAACATGACCTTGACATGAATAACTCGTTCCCAAAAGAACAAACTTTCATAGCAGGTGTCCTAGTATGACAACAATCATTGTACATAAGCACACCAGATACCCACCCACTCATAATTGGCCCTGTCACCGAGTAGTCAACTTTCAAAACGACTAACATTGTCAGCCTTGAACAAACATGAGCCTAAGACTGCACACACGACGCCGCCTGCGTCCACTAAACAGAACCGCAACCACAGACAGTAAAATTGCACTACAAACCAAACATGACTCAGAAAATACATATGAACTTCAAACAAAATGCAGGAGCGGCAAACTGACAGATAAGTCAAGAAAATACATAAAAAAAAAAATCCATAAAGTTTAAAAATAAAAAAAAATATCCATCGGGTAATGGTCCATACCCGTTGAGGTTGCTGCTGCTGACGTTATCGTCCAACTATGTAAATTAACCTAATGTAGCGTCCCTCCATCCAGCTCATAACAATAAACTATAAACAATTTCACATGCTGCATGTGTACTGCTGCCAGTAGCTGACGTATAAATAAATAAATATTCATGAGCTAAAGGTAAAGTTTCGCGCGAACAAAAATTAGCGCAAGAACTCGGAAACGAAGCCACTTTGCTCACTGGTTTTGGTTTATCTTTTCGAGTTTGCATATCCAATGGACTTTAAGTGACAGTTTATGGTAATTTGACATATATTAGAATTGACTGAAGGTGTGAAGGAATTGCGCTGGCTTTGCATAATACAATCCAATGACCTTTAGAGGAAAATTAGTGCTTGAAGTCCCTAGTGGCCGGATGTCATAACATAATGTTATATGCAGATATCAAAATGTCACAATGACAGATAGGTGACAGGCGGTTAGATAAATGTCAGCAAAGGTTACAAAAGCTAACCCAGAGAGGTAGGTATTCAAATTTATACTAAACGTCATGAAGCTCATTCAAAGTCGTAGTTAATGTCAAAAATGAAAGGTTACCGAAAGACTGACGGGTGATGGCTCATGAGACGATGTCCAAATGGCAGTTTTCTTTAGAGCGTCATTTTTACTTCGATAGGAAGTTTAGTAAGCAGTCTGAAACATCAAATTGGCTTGTTGCAGTAATTAATGCATGTCATCTCGTGCTCGTGTCACAAACAATGAATTATTCCATTTTGCCAAAATTAACAATCTGTCATGTCATGTGCATAGCACTCTTACAATTTGAAGAAATGACATGAGGGAGGGTAGTACATAGTCAGCATCTGCTGCAGTTGTGGAATCCATTTCAAATCTGCCAAACAATTTTGTTTTTCTATCTTAACAGATTGATCGAATGAAATGACTTATTTGACTACGAAACTGGTTTGACGTCCAGAGATGAAACATTTCATTTTTCAATTGACATTTCTGTCACTTGTTTGAAATTCGACAAATTAGACCTTCAAAGTTTGTAGTTTGCAGAATATTTTGACAATAATGCGAATGTGGTACAGAAAGGGAATACATCTACTCATAGTAAAAGGATTTTCAACTCTTTTCAACTGCTTTACTCCAGTTAATATCTGCGCCGAGTGCTTTATGATTTCAGATTTTTTTATAATGTTCCTGGAAGAGTTGAACAGACTCATGCTCTGTAAGACGATATCCAAGTGCTTGTCACGGTTCGAAGGACGTTTGACTTTACAATACAATTTTTCTTTTGCCATAAATTTGGACCAACTTACCTGTAAATATACGGCTCTTTAACTCTATCGGTTACTGTCCTGAATCCCTATTCTTCAAAAATCTCAAATTCTAAACGATTATCGATAAACTTCCCCATGACAACCCACTTAATAGAATTACTTAAGCATAACTTCGGTATAAATCAAAAACCCGGCTCGCCTAAAGCCTGATAAATGACACCGATTGCATGGAAATTAGACTTTCCTCTCTAAACTGTCACATTTAGCCGACTCAACGCCCAAATCAGGTCAAAATTATTCCAAGAGACAGATAAGCCTCAAGCCCATATTTTATGCAAAACAAGCTTTTATCCGTTGTTCCGTTTCCTAAGTGCATTCCGCAGTACGATTAACATTTGCAAATTATATACCCAACGCAACTACTGTGTGTCGCGTCTCGGTCGGTGGCGTTACCTACGTTTAGAGGCTCGAGCGCACATGAACGCGCCGGCAACAATTCACCGTCACTGGATGCGACAGTAAACCTAATTTTATGGATTCTGGTTAATATTATTATTTATTCTGGCGACACAGTGAAATGCAAATAAGGGGCGGGTGTCTGATACAATTTGCTGGTTCATTGTTTAGTTCGATGTACAAGTTGATTGTCTTCGAATATCGGTGGTGGGTTTTTTTTTCTCTTCTTTTTTGTCGCATGTACGTAGGTGCTTTGTGTCACTTGCACTTTGACACAAATTGTATGTGTCATATGGCCGCACAGATCACCTTTTCACCGGGTTGTCATTTTGGGACATTTTTGGGGAATTTTGGTTTTGTAGAAAAAATTCAATCTTATCCGGTTGTTTGGGGGAACTTCTTGGAAATATTGCAGTCATGTCACGGCCGTGGATTCTCTGATTCGAAGTGATGTTTAATTAAGTGTCATTTGTGGTTGTGGACAAAGTTGGAATGTCAACTTATATAATTTATGGGGAATTTCCCTTTGAAGAGCCTTGCACTTGACAGGTTTCTTGTTTGATTTTTTGCTACATTTCCAGTCAAACCATATTGACCAGAGTGACAGCTAATAAGCTGTCATTACTTGTTTCGATGTACTATGGATGAACATCAGAGTAGGAATGTTTGATAATGGATTAAGTATTTGGAAATATAGAATTCCTTGTTAGGTTTTATTGAAGAACTCGCATCTAACCATTCCCAAACAATCTAGCAAGGTCTATACACAATGCTACCGAGCCCGACAATGAAAGTTTGGAAGGAATTACACGAATTGATTGTTATAGACTGGATCAAGGCCTGTTGTAAATCGCTTTGTACTTAAAGTTGTGGAAAACCTAACCTTTTATTAAATTGTGTTCTTCTGCGTCAGTTAAGCGTCTTTTGTATACTAGTAGCACACGGGGATCTTCCACCTTGTAAACTAAGCAGATTTTGTTTGACAGAGCTGTAAATATGAATAATTCCATAGAAAGTGGGTGTAGTTTTGCTCCGCTATGCTCGGGTATGGTACTCCGCTTTTATTAATTACTATTTGGATTCGTGGTATCGATTGGGAGCCTTACGAATAAGAACCATTTGGATATGTTCCTTCAACAGCCCTCATTGAATCTTGGAAAATCAATAAATGGTGCAACTAAAGTCCACTCTATTGAAGCCAAGTTTAAGACGCTCCTCCGGCAGAAACTAGACCGGTTCTCTTTTGGCATTCATGAAAGCAACAAACACCTTCAATTTCAGGAAAACGTTGCTACCACTTTCCATAAATTGCAAAGTCGCAATCAACTTTATAGCCCTGAAGATGTGAAACCAATAATTGTCGCATGAGTTTCCACGTAAGATATTGAATAAGACTTGCCACACCCTATGCCTTAATCGATTGTAATTCCTTGCATTATCTTTCGATCAGAATTTTATAGATTATTTTCCACCATTCCTTACCACTCAATTATCACCTTTTAGTGGACCAGATACATCCATTTACGATAATTACATTTTCCATTCATAGATTTCAGTTACACCTATTTCGCCGCGCCAATGCAGAGTGTAAAACTCCGATTCCGATTTTTATCTCCACTTTAATAACAATCTGGAGAAATAGTTTTAACCCAAAAGGCGAGCTGTAAGCCCACCACGATGGACGAGACCGCAAGACATTAATTAAATTACGAAATTTCCTACGAACCAAATAACAAAATCCAACAGCTAAACCACTTAATCGAACGTAGTCGCGTCCCCGGTGATTCTCACCATCACCGAATGGCGCAGATACACGGATACCTCCATCAGGGTTTGTGAAAGTGTATAAAATGTTAAAATGTTGTCGTCGGTACTGGTGGCTGGCGCCGCCGCCGCCGTTGCTAAATTGCCCAACAGTCAAACCGAAACATCGAAGTGAACTCTAATTCGCGACTTGAAAGCCCGGTGTATCTCATATACTGTCACCGCCTCCTACCGGAGCTACCTACAAGCTACAGCCTACCTACATACCTATGTAGGCACGTATATCATGCAACCGCTATACGCATAGGATTATTCGCGCGCGCGAAATTAATTGAACCACAAGTGGCTAAGTTGGCTGCAACTGCGATAGATACATATGCCAGGGTGTAGATGGCGCGGGCTATTCAAGCCATCATTTTGGGTGTTCGTGTGAGTATCTGTTTGTTCGCATGTCAACAACGGTCCTGAGATAAATGGCACGAGATTTTAATTTACACACGAACTTGTTGACTTTAACGGCGGATACCGACGGCGGCGAGGATTGGCACTTTTTGTTTTATTTTGGTTGTGTGTGGGTGGGAGAATTCCTATTTAAAGAAGTTAAAGCCCATAAATGGTTAACCTCCCGAATGCGGTTCGTTTGTGCCTCTTCTTCGTGGATGCATCGCGATGCGATAGTTATGCGACTATGCTTGACCGTTCAGGCAACAAGTTCCACAGACAGGAGTGCTGTATTGCGACTGTGAGTGATTTATTAAAGTAGTTGCTCATAGTGTTTACCGTTTATTATTCAAATCACACTCGTGTGAAATATGGTCTCGTATAGTGAACTCAGTCGCCTGGGGCACAGGTGAGGGATGTGAGGCGCCTCTTGCGCGACGCGCCGGTCTTTGAATCGCATTTCAGATTATTAATGACTGTGAAATGGTGTTGTAAACATTCCCGAATGAGTGATTTGCGGCACGGATGCGCTTGATGTTCGTTTTGTGTTAAAAAAAAACTCGTGATCCAGCAAAGTTGGGAGGGCAACTCTGTGTAAGAAAGTAGGCGGTGTTTTGAAAGAGGGGTTTTGAAATAGGTGACAATTTTTCGATGAAGGGACACACGTCGTGTGGTATTTATTGAAGACGATGTGAATTCGTGCCGTTTTTTATATTGAAGGAAGTTTGAAAAGGTATTTGGCACACTTTGAGCAGGCGGGTGCTCCATATCTGTTCAAAGAAGGTACTCCAATGGATGGTCTCAATCTCTCTTAAAGGGTTTAGGGCCTGTTTGAACTTTTAGGCCCAATGTGTGCAACCTATCCCATGGAGGTGTCCATTTCTCATAAGAAATGACGATTTCGCTCGATGGAATGAGATTGCTTTTGGTTTTTTAATTAGGGATGCCTTCAAGGGAGACACGAAACAATCTTTTTCAACAACCACGGATGGTAGAACATCGTAGGCTATTACCAGCCTATCTCTAACCATAGAGATCAACGTTCATTAAACTGATGACATTTAAAATAAAATATCTTTCCTTTCAATTGTCGCCAATTCCAAGTGGGCGGAACTCTATAGAATGACATTTCCTTGGATGAAATAAACCAATTGTATGACATTTCCGGATCTGTCAGATTAAGCAAATTACTTTATTGTAAGGTAGTCCAAGCGTAGTCCAATTAAAACGAAATATAAATCAGAATGAATGTATGTATGTTCGTACCATCTGACGGATATATGTATAAAATAGATAAACTCATAAAGGCCCTAGTCTGCACTGACGTTTCCTCTTAGCGCTGCCCAGTCATGTTAAACTCAAAACTAACAAGTCTCTAACAGAAGACTTTTCTGAGTAATATGGTCGAATGACACTAGAACCGCAATTTGAAGATCGTAAAAGACTATGCATGCTTATGTTCCGGCATAAACTTCAAAAGTGACACCATCCCAGGATCATCTAATTGCCTTCTTTCCGCGTTGCATCTTCCACATTTCAAACTCAAATATTTTCTGAAGAATAATATTTCCAATATTTAATACCACAGCCCGAATTTTTTTATTACCTTAACTATCCTCTTATGAACATAAAACAGTTCGTAGAATAGAATAGCTCCTAAAAAATACATAAAACCGACTCACATTCCGACCATTGCCAAGATTAGACGCCATTCAGTCGACTTCTGTCAAAACTCCCCACACCAGTGATAGCTGACACAAAGCACGTCAGCCAAAATGGCAGCTAAAACGAACAATTTAAAGTGCATAAAGCACCGATAAAATACCATAAACGTTCTAAACGTTCGAGTGACAATTCAAATTCGAAATGAAACGAGGCACCCATAACAAACGCACCTCTTTGAAGCGCACCATCATTGGTATGCTACAGCTACAGGTATGCTTCACTCTAATTGCGTCGCAAAAGTTACGATAAAATCATCCCCAACTCAAATGATAAGATAACCAAACCGAACCGAACTTCATCAATATTTACTCCTATCGTATCGTATTGCATCTAAAAATAAGTTTTTTTATTGCTTTTCCCACACGGAATAATGGCAGTGAGGCACGTCAATGACAGTTGAATGGAAAAGAGGAACAAAAAGAAAATGTTTTTCCGCCTGGAATGGAGTATCGCAATCGGTTTTTTTTCTTTTCTATTTTACAACCTCTGATGTCAAGAATTTATCGTAAATGGTTGAGCCAGGTGGTGAACAACTCAACGATCGGTGTAATCGAGCTGTGCACGTACTCCATGCGGTGATAGTGTCTGCAGTCATCGAAAATACCTTGGGACGTCATACTCGGAAATCATAGCCAATAGGTAACGTGGAATTCGTAGAATCTTTAGCTGAGGAACCTTTCAGGTATGCAAGGCATCGAGATTGATAGATGGATAGACATGCAGACACACGAACGGATGGACACACACCAACGATCCCCCCACAAACGGAGACGATGCCAATATGATGGTGATCGCCAATCATGAGAATTGAACATCTGTGGACATGATCGTCTTGGCATTGTTTGTCTTTTCTATCCCCCAGACGCCAGTGGTGGCGTAATACTTTCAGAGAATGGAAGGAGTATGGTGCAGTTTTATTTTAGAGCGATATGCCTTTCTAATCATCAACGGATTCACCTAAAATGACACTTTAACATCCCTGAGTCATAGCAAATAAACCATAGCACATCTTCTAATGATTCGGCCTCTATAACATTTCTGCGCCACCTCTGTCAAAGGGTCAACATTGACCGTTGCCGATGATGCACGTTAGATATCCAACTCACCATGCTAACAAGTGTGGATTGGAATAAGAAAACAGAGGAAAAAAAAAGACAAATGGCATTTCGCACGCAGGTGTTTGCTGCCAGCAAAGGTATAAAATGCAAAACATGTAAATTCAATTTCACGTTCCGTCCGGCAAGAGTGTGAATAAATGTTTGGTCTCGGACAGCGGTAAATGTGCATAGCTAGCAGACGACTGTCATCTTGACCATTGAACATTACAGATGCAAAGGATTGGCCTATGTCTGACATAGACACGGAGGGGAAGAGGAAACTCTATTTTATGGTAACTCTTGGCGGCAGCTTGAACATCCGTGTTGGCTGTCAGTTTATGCTGAGAATTTTTTTTGCAAAATAGCCAAACGGTGGCAAAGTCGGGTAATGTCACTGTGACAGCGAGTCATTTTTCAATGGAGCTTGAACGTGTCAGTTTTACGCCGTGCGTATGGTTTCTGAGGGAAATCGGTAACTGTGGGAAGAGATTTATGCAAATTTTATAAAAAAAAAAAGCTGTTGTTTTGGAAGAAGGTTTCCAAGTGTTTGTCATACACTTGGGCTGCTTAGATCCTTGAAAAAAATGTGGGTCGACAGTTTTCTTTTGCTGTTTTTTTTTTTTTTCAAGTGTATCTGTCGAGAATATCTCTTTGAGATTCCAAAATGTTCTAACATATGGCTCTATGCCGTAACTTAAAAGAACTTTCGCTCCTTCCTTGATTTTAATAGAGTCGACGTAAATTCTGACTTTGACTTTAATTACAATCTGCATCTGTCTTAATTGCCAGCGTCCACATAACCGGTGGTAATAAAGTGGGATTTAAAAATAAATCAATCACGTTGATACCCTTACTCTGGAGCACCACAATGCATATCACGACGAACATAGTCGCGACAGAATACTATGTAAATCACTTGATCCCCGTCCACACGTCCCTGGTTCACACGATTTCATTGTAATTGACGCTAATTTCGACGGATACACGCCTTGCGTTCGGTCAATTTAACCATCAACTGGTTGCTTATCCTTGAACTTGGTATACCTAACCAGTGCGCGGTAGTGTCAAACAGGTTCGCGTTTATTTAACTTTTCTTTTCTTTTTGTCTTGTATCTCACCTGTGGGCTTAAATGTAAATATTTACCTAATGGTATAAACTACTCCGGGATAAAACTACCTCACAGTGGAGCCATCAAGTTTGAGCGCATAGAGACAACGTCCACATTTTTTTTGGCACAATGTCATTGGCCGCCACTGTATGCATCCATATCAAATGTCAACGAGAGTGTGAGAACATGACACCAACCCACAAAAAAAAAGTGTGTTTTTCGGTCAATAAACTGTAGAACTATCAATGAACATGAAAACTGAGACGACGCCTGCCCCCTGGCTCCTTGTAAGGTGCAACTGGGTAAATAGTAATCGACAAACCACAAATCCAACATGGGAAAGTTTCAACACCGAACTGAACGCGCACATGAATTGCATTTGACGTTACATAAGCAATTTGGGTGTGTGACACACAAGTGTCACGGCAGGGGAGACACAGGAGACGATAAAAAAAAAATATATGATTAACAAGTGAAAGACAATATTGACATACATTCGAAAATGGGGAGACACAGGAGACGATAAAAAAAAAATATATGATTAACAAGTGAAAGACAATATTGACATACATTCGAAAATGGAATCGAGAAACAGACCGAAACCGTGTAGATCATCAAATATTGACACAGATAAGAGCACCAGAGGGATGCCGCGTTCTGGAAATACCTTCTGCTCGTTTGAAGTGTCCAACTAGGCGTTAATGGGGTGCGGTTACATCCGTCAAAACAAAAAAAAAATCGAAAAATTAAGAACACGGTTTTGATGTTCTGTTGCAAGGTGGAGATGACATCTCGAATATATTTTTTAGCTTTATATCTTTTCTGATTAATGTCTATTGGTATAACGATGACAGGACAAGATGATTTGACAAACTAATTGGTCAAAATTGTGTAAGGGGGGATTACAAAATTTGTCCTCAGCCTACCCGAAACATCAAAGGGTTTGGTGTACAAGATATCTCGGCTAATCTTGGAATCACACAAAAAAAATAAGCAACGCAAACAAATTTTTAGCCAATAAGTTATTTGTACTCAAGGACCATAACTTAGCGACATGAATTTCATTGAATGGCGGCAGTAGAAGAGCAGACAGCTATTGGATTAGTTTGACACTGACAGATGAAAGCGTTTTCTCCTAATGCAGATACAAGTTGTTGGGTCCACGAAACAAGAAGATTAGAAAGAACACTTGGCAGTTCTTCAAAGATTACTTCGTCTTCTGAGGTTTGAGATCTCAGTTCCAGAGAAGAAAGGGCCGCCATTGCATTTTGGGTCAAATAGGTGAAATTGAACAAAAAACTTAACCAGAAATAGTAAAAAGGATGATTTAGACTTTGGGACACTCAATTACGTGCGGTCTTGAATTTCGAAAGAAGTTGGGTACACAGAGGTCAAGAATCAAAAAAAAACTCTGAATGCACTTCAAATGCAATATCGCCACATATCTCCTCTCCCTAAGCGTTTTCGCTCAAACGGACGAAATTGAACAAAAAACTTAACCAAAAATAGTAAAAAGGATGATTTAGACTTTGGTGCACTCAGTTGCCCGCTGTCTTGAATTTCGAAAGAAGTTGGGTATACAGAGGTCAAGAATCAAAAAAACCGCTGGAAGCACTTCAAATGCAATATCGCCACATACCTCCTCTCCCTTAGCGTTTTCGGTCAAACGGACTAAATTGAACAAAAAACTTAACCAAAAATAGTAAAAAGGATGATTTAGACTTTGGTGTACTCAGTTTCCCGCTGTCTTGAACTTCGAAAGAAGTTGGGTATACAGAGGTCAAGAATCAAAAAAACCGCAGGATGCACTTCAAACGCCATATCGTAACATATCTCCCCTCCCTTAGCGTTTTCGGTCAAATGGATGAAATTGAACAAAAAACTTAACCAAAACAGTAAAAAGGATGATTTAGACTTTGGTGTACTCAGTTTCCCGCTGTCTTGAATTTCGAAAGAAGTTGGGTATACAGAAGTCAAGAAGCAAAAAAATCTCCGAAAGCACTTCAAATGCAATATCGCCACATATCTCCGCTCCCTTAGCCTTTTCGGTCAAATGGACGAAATTGAACAAAAAACTTAACCAAAAACAGTAAAAAGAATAATTTAGACTTTGGTGCACTCAGTTGCCCGCTGTCTTGAATTTCGAAAGAAGTTGGGTATACAGAAGTCAAGAAGCAAAAAAATCTCCGAAAGCACTTCAAATGCAATATCGCCACATATCTCCTCTCCCTTAGCGTTTACGCTCAAATGGACGAAATTGAACAAAAAACTTAACCAATAATAGTAAAAAGGATGATTTAGACTTTGGTGTACTCAGTTTCCCGCTGTATTGAATTTCGAAAGAAGTTGGGCATACAGAGGTCAAGAGTCAAAAAAATGTCCGGATGCACTTCAAATGCAATATCGCCACATATCTCCTCTTCCTTAGCCTTTTCGGTCAAATGGACGAAATTGAACAAAAAACTTAACCAAAAACAGTAAAAAGGATGATTTAGACTTTGGTGCACTCAGTTGCCCGCTGTCTTGAATTTCGAAAGAAGTTGGGTATACAGAGGTCAAGAATCGAAAAAAAACTCTGAATGCACTTCAAATGCAATATCGCCACATATCTCCTCTCCCTTAGCGTTTACGCTCAAATGGACGAAATTGAACAAAAAACTTAACCAAAAACAGTAAAAAGGATGATTTAGACTTTGGTGCACTCAGTTGCCCGCTGTCTTGAATTTCGAAAGAAGTTGGGTATACAGAAGTCAAGAAGCAAAAAAATCTCCGAAAGCACTTCAAATGCAATATCGCCACATATCTCCTCTCCCTTAGCGTTTACGCTCAAATGGACGAAATTGAACAAAAAACTTAACCAAAAATAGTAAAAGGGATGATTTAGACTTTGGCGTACTCAGTTGCCCGCTGTCTTGAATTTCGAAAGAAGTTGGGTATACAGAGGTCAAGAATCGAAAAAAAACTCTGAATGCACTTCAAATGCAATATCGCCACATATCTCCTCTCCCTTAGCGTTTACGCTCAAATGGACGAAATTGAACAAAAAACTTAACCAAAAATAGTAAAAAGGATGATTTAGACTTTGGTGCACTCAGTTGCCCGCTGTCTTGAATTTCGAAAGAAGTTGGGTATACAGAAGTCAAGAAGCAAAAAAATCTCCGAAAGCACTTCAAATGCAATATCGCCACATATCTCCGCTCCCTTAGCCTTTTCGGTCAAATGGACGAAATTGAACAAAAAACTTAACCAAAAACAGTAAAAAGGATAATTTAGACTTTGGTGCACTCAGTTGCCCGCTGTCTTGAATTTCGAAAGAAGTTGGGTATACAGAAGTCAAGAAGCAAAAAAATCTCCGAAAGCACTTCAAATGCAATATCGCCACATATCTCCTCTCCCTTAGCGTTTACGCTCAAATGGACGAAATTGAACAAAAAACTTAACCAAAAACAGTAAAAAGGATGATTTAGACTTTGGTGCACTCAGTTGCCCGCTGTCTTGAATTTCGAAAGAAGTTGGGTATACAGAAGTCAAGAAGCAAAAAAATCTCCGAAAGCACTTCAAATGCAATATCGCCACATATCTCCTCTCCCTTAGCGTTTACGCTCAAATGGACGAAATTGAACAAAAAACTTAACCAAAAATAGTAAAAGGGATGATTTAGACTTTGGCGTACTCAGTTGCCCGCTGTCTTGAATTTCGAAAGAAGTTGGGTATACAGAGGTCAAGAATCGAAAAAAAACTCTGAATGCACTTCAAATGCAATATCGCCACATATCTCCTCTCCCTTAGCGTTTACGCTCAAATGGACGAAATTGAACAAAAAACTTAACCAAAAATAGTAAAAAGGATGATTTAGACTTTGGTGCACTCAGTTGCCCGCTGTCTTGAATTTCGAAAGAAGTTGGGTATACAGAAGTCAAGAAGCAAAAAAATCTCCGAAAGCACTTCAAATGCAATATCGCCACATATCTCCGCTCCCTTAGCCTTTTCGGTCAAATGGACGAAATTGAACAAAAAACTTAACAAAAACAGTCAATCGGATGACTGAGACGTTGGTGCACTCAGTTGGGCGAAAGCTAGCATTTGTTAAGAAATGGAGTGTGCCTCGGTCGGACATTGAAAAAATCGCCTCAAAATGCAATATCGCCACACATCTCCTTTCCCTTCGCGGTTTGGGGCAAATGGGCAAACTTTACCAACCAAGGTGGCCCTACATTATAATAGGGATGTAAAACGACAGTTCGCGTTGACAGTTGGTTTTCAATGTCATGCAAATAACTAGTGAGTAAGGCTGTATTGGGTTCCCATTTACTAAAATGCAGCTTTTATTGCTTGCTGAATGACTAAAACATCGAGTCTGATTACACGATCTTAATGTACATGACGTGTCTGTTCATATCTACTTAGCATTACCTAGTACACTGTTCCTTGCTAAATAGATTCATCTCCACGTCAAGCCAAAGTTTAAACCGAAATTAAATGAAAAATGGTGACAGGATGCCGACCCAAAACGTATCGTCTCTCCATATATCTGCTTTTCACCCAATTTAAATCATGTCCCCTCTCTATATTACCTCCATTAATTTTAAAAATATCTCTCGTCCCCATTGATTAATATCGCCATGAATCTCAACAAAAAAAATTCAGAAAAAACTTTAAACCGGAACCTCGTCTCCTACCCACTGCTAGGGAATTTCCGCCAAACGAAGAACACAAAAACACAGAAACTAAACAAAATACAAACATCAGCGAAATGAAAATAGCTTGTGTATCATAAGCATATTTATGTTCCGTCCACGTATTGTCAACATCGGATTTATGTGTCTTTTCCAAGGGAGCAGGCCCTGTCCCCAAACAGCGAAATCTTTTGGCAGCATGTCATGTTTTATCGGATGCACACACTCTGAAATCCACAAAGGCCAATCTTGACAAACTAATTTGCCAGATCGTATTAATGGATTGTCAGGGTTAATTGTGTCTGTCATGTTAAACTTTGTCAAATACATACTCGTAGTAGAGTATCGCAGTCTAGCTATCCCCCTTTTCTGTCACAAAACTGTGTCCTTGTTGTGACTTTTCTTTTTCGCTGAAAACTTTATTTGTGTGTTTCATTCTAAATCGTCTCATGGTAAATTTATGACTTAAATCAGCATGCATAGTGTCTCCGTTTCCAAATGACTGCACATTTCATCATTCCTTCTCCCCTGTGCGTTTGGGATGGGGAATGACATTTGGTGTATTTTCTGTCGTGTGCTCTATTTTGTAGTTTCACACAACGAAATGAGATTTATCGGAATCTATCTTTAGATTTTAGATACATTTTCTGTTTCGGTAATGGAAAAGTATTAAAAAATTTCCTTGGAAAATCTTTACACTGTTACGACTATTTTGCGCGCACTACTAGATATCGCTATGCACACAGTTTTATGACACAATCTGTCATCGTAAAGCAATAGACGGAGAATGGTGACAGAAAATGTGTAAGTTCTGTTCCTAGAACGCGTTAAGTGACAATAAATGGTATCTTATCGCATTCGCATAACTAGGCTACTTACTGCCGTTGACGTTTAGACAAGATTTTACAGAGTACGAATTTATGAGAGTATGATTTGGCAAAGGGTATCCGCGATCGTTAATTAGTTGGGAGATACATGCGTGTCGCGAAAGTATTTGTTTTGCTCGGGGTAGACGTACATAGTTTTAGCGCAAAATAAACAATAACACTATTCGCTGCTAGATAAGTATCATCCGCATGAAGAGAGTCGTGTTTGCAAGTCATGTTGGTGTAATTTTTTCTGGAGATATAAATTTTCCAACCCAGACATATAGATACATGTGATCAAACAGTGCTGCTTTCTGGTGCCAACTAAGAACAGAGAGAGAACTACTTGGTAAAAGACTTGGCTTGACTAGCCACACAAAATCTATAACCTACAGAATACCTGTCACTTGTAGCGTCCCCAATCAGTGTGGTTGTAGGCCACGCGAGACCATAATCGATCAAATTTTCACACTTCGACATATCTTCGAAAAGAACCAAAAATGCAAAAGGATATCTACATCCCTATATCGATTTTAAGGCGGCATATAGAAGCATCTATAGAGACGAGCTATACAGAGCTATGTCTAGCTTTGACATGGCAAACCTATGCAGGATGAAAAGTAAGAGCTCTCGCTGTTCCATCAAAGCCGGTAACGAACACACCGACCCCTTTGCTGAAAAAAAAGGATTTAAACAAGGTGACGCGCTGTCATGTAGTTTTTTCAACAAAGTAACAGAAGTTGGACACAGGTGGCACCATTTTTCAAAAGTCTGTGCAAATGCCAGCGTATTCCGACGAACAGAGTGTTGGCAGAACACAGCGGGCTGTCACTGGTGCGTTCGCTGGTATTGGAACAAAATGGGATTAGTCAACAAAAAGGGACGTACAACATCGGCAAATTGGACATAACGTCAGAATCGACAGCTATAACTTCGAGGTATCTCGACTCTGCTGTAAATTCTGACATTGACGTCTAAGCAGGTCTTAAACGAAGAGTTACTCTTGCCAATCGCTGTTTCGTTGGGCTGGGAAGGCAATTGAGTAGTAGAGTCTTATCCCGAAGACTCGATAAGACTCAGATTATCCCGATTTGGCTTTATGGGGCTGAAGCTTGGATTCTATCTAAATCAGTTCCGTGGTCGCTTCAAGAGGAAAATGCTTCTTAAAATTTTTGGTCTAGGTATACCCAGTATATACCCAGGTATTGCCTGTGCGCGAGTCCAACCCGGAGGGACAACGCAGTGCAGAAAGACCTCGTCTTAGGTGGCTCGCACAAGTAGAAGCGGAGATCAATTGACTTGGAGAGCCCAACTGGAGGCAATACGCTAAGTACCCGGCTAAGTGGAGAAGATTGTTAATGAAGGGGTGAACTGTAGTAGGTAAGGTTAACATTCAATCTTTGATGCTACAAGACTCAGAGGAAACTGATATTCGAGGTTTAAGCGAATTTTCGAAAACTTTGTAAGCAGGCATAGGTCCCTACCTCATCAGGAACATGATAGACGAATATTTTCTGAGCGTATTTCAAGCCGAGATCACACCCATAAAACCTTCTAAGGTTTCGTTTAACCCACAGGCGTCCACGGATGTACTTAAGGTCATTCGCTGTGAATTGGCTTACAAGCAAATAAGTCCCCATTTGATCTAGATTTCCCAACAAAATGGATTGAAGTGAGTCCTCTTTGACAAGTCCATGGAATTTCATTCAGAATTAGGCATCCGTTCCACTGTATGTCAAAATTTCTCTTCCAAAACTTATTTCCTTTCACAATTCCTGTAAAAGTGTCATTGACATAAGGTTTAATTGGATCATGTACCCTCACTCATCCATTCATTTATCTGCTTCCATACCTTTATCTGTTCTCTATTGAAACTGAATACTGTTTTCATCAACCTGCATCCATATAAATCAAAGTGCAGTTCCACAAAGCCATGTAGATACTCTCCATCAGCGCCGCTCCACCACCCAGTTCAACTGTAAATGGAATTAACTCTATAAATTCCATCAACGACTTGCATTTGCGAATTGCAAACACGTGACCACCTCCAACAGACACATGTCTATGCATCCTCACGACCAGTTTCAACTTTCTTCCTCCAACGTGTGTATAAAAATTCCTGTCTGCCCCAATGCCTTGCCACTACCACCCACATACCATGTACACCAGCCAAAGGGGGTGTCATGAAAGGCAGAACATCATTCCACCTACCATTGGGTCTCCTGGCAAAAAAGAAAAAAAGACAAAAAAAAAATTTTCAACAAACAAATCAGTGGCAACGGCAGCAAGGTTGCACGTCTATTTGTAGCAGACACTAAGCAAACACACAGCGTCAGACACCGTTTAATTGAAATTATAATACCCCCGTGCCTGGGGCGGAGCTCTCCTCTACTCTGGATTCGAGGCATACATATATACGGGGGAGGCCATCGCCTCTTAGACCAAGGAGGATCTGCCTTTCAAAGCTTTGAACTCTGTTTGAGTTTTCAATCTTGACGCAACGTTATCCACCGATGAAAGGAGTCGCTTTTCACTTTTTCATGTTAATCAGGAATTAATTAGTTCACTTCTGAAGGGGCTTCACCTAATTGAAGATGGCTATAAAGAAAACTGAGTGACGGAAGATTCCTATCGCGAGAGAGGGGCGGGCGCGCTTACTTCATCAACGAGTACCCCCTCCTTGGAGTATAGAATGACAGTCATTCATGGAAATTAATGTCTGGTACTCGGGTGCTTTTGTGTGGGATTACAGGCAATCACTGGAGTAATCTCTAGAGCTTCCAGCTCTCTAATGGCAAACTTATTTGTAACAGTAATTAATGGTGATCTCTGACCGGCGTGTTCTATTTTGTAACTAGAGTCCCACCGTGCGTCGCCGCCGTCGATGCCGCCGTGCTGAGTGAGTCAATTCATTGTCTCTCGCGGCAAAGTTGTTTTGATTTGATGGAGATAGTGTCCGTCGGCAGACTGTGGGAAAAAAGAAAACCCCAACGCGACAGTCTGTGTCAATGGGTGGGTTTTGATGTCGAAAATGGGGAAAATTCTAAAGTGGTTTCGTAACGCGTTGAGTGTTGAAGCAGATCATGGATTTGTTGGATTTGTTTCGAAGTTGTCGGTGGTCAATGTACTTCCGCTGGTTGGCACTAATCTGGAAATGTGTTTTTGCTTAGATATCGTCTTGCGATACATTAACAGCACGAATTCCTAAAAGCTTCCTCAACTGCAGATACTCTAGGCATTGTGACTGACGATGGTTTCAACTCAGATTGTGGAAATGGTGTCTTAATTCCCAAGAGGGATGAATGCCCACAAGTGTCTATGCTGAGACCGCAGTTGTTAATTATCATGTGTCATGGCGGAAACTTTCCAAATAGATACAGATTCGCGACTTCACAAATTGTGGGTCTTTTCAAAAATTTGAATGAGACATTGGACAAGTGCCTACCAGACAGTTGGCTCTCTAGTATCCTGTCCCACATATAAGGACTTCAATGGCAAATTTCTTTTAAAACCGCTTGGGATCTCGGATTTTAAGTAAATCTGCTATAGACAGATGCAGGAGTTTGTGTATCCAGTGTACCAGAACTTGCACAGTCCGTTTTTCCAGTGCTGTGGTTCTATGTGAGACTAATCAAGCAACAAAACTTGTAGAATTTTGCTGACCGAATGCATTGAGAAGTAACACCCTTGGTAACTTGAAAGACGTAAACTACATCTATTCCCTTAAGCAGTATGTTATGAGCATACCTGAGAAACTGTATGGAAAAATTTCAGGGTGTGTTCCTCATCATGCTTTCCAGTCTTACCAAAGAAGCCCTCTGGGCCAAAATGGATATGCCCTTCGTATGCGAATGCACCCCTCATTTCCTAGAAAATACATAACAGACGCAACACACCAAGAAACTAGGCCTTATGGTCAGTTTAAATAATTGGTTTATGCCTCTGCTATTAAGCATTGTATGTTCTGTTCTGGGGACTTGAAAGGTCTTTAACTATACCGTGTACCACCCAAAGAAACTGAGCATAAAAGTTAATTTAACGTATAGTTGCACGTCTTCAAAGTCAGGAAGCTTCCGGGAATTCCTTTGACAGAGACTGTCTATCAAAGATACATACTATGCCTTAGTTTCGCAGTAGAAATTGAAAGATTATTTGTAAAAATTCTTGCGTTTCAAGAGTTCACGTACGTATCTATGACATGAATTTCAATAGTCATTTCCCGTCAAATCTTTTTCGACATTTTTGACATTTAATTGTCAAAGTTTTCTTGGACACCCGAGATGTCAACTATTCACTCTCTGTTGTGGAAGTAGGTCGTTTTGCCTCCAATTTTTATGCAAGTTTCAGAGTTTTCTTGTCTGGCGATGTCATCGAACGGATGCGATTCAATGGAATGAATTTCCATTTAATTTTACGATAGATTGACGGCATCCCATCAGAATTCTTCGCAAGAATCACAAATTCGTTGACATAATAAAGTGGAAATACTAGTTATGAAGTGGGAGTCCACTAACTCCACATTTCATTCATTTCTCCGTCACGTTCTGATTTAAAATCCATGACAGACAGACACAGCAACATTGTCCGTCGTCATCGGCTATAAAATTTAATTAAACTGCCCTGACAGTGAGAGACAATTTTACTGAATCCAACTCAATTTATATGGCACACAGAATTCCTAACACTTGAAGGTATCTCAACTGGCCGATAAGGATACCACCACTCTGAAGGTTCGCCATTCGCCGTTCGACTATCGCCATTTTACAATTATCGTTAAGATTATTGCGACCAGTTTTATTGCCGCGAGATTTATTAATATCTCTATCGACGCGTGTTTAAGTGCATCTTTACGACTGCGTTATCGCGCCACTGTGGACTGTTTAATGCTGGAATATCGCATTTAACAGATCAATTCATAAATTCAAAAATAATATATTCACGTCTTCAAAAGTTGCAGCAAACCTTTCTACGAAGAGATGCGCATAGTAAAACTCTGGGGCAACGAGGAATGCTCTTGTCTGGTGAATGCTATAGCAGACTGTTTTGGCATAAAGATGGTCTTGGCAGGGGGACAGGGATGGACTCCATTAGGTTTTTTCTTTTTGTTCTGTTTAACGAGCAATAAATTTCCAAATGATGTCGCATTGTACCCACACTTTCTGAAAGATACACATATATCGGCGACAAACGTCATTATTATCGTACACTGACGACTGATGGTTACAGTCTACATATAATATGACTGCAAGGGAGATGGCGCTTCTCATATTACCAGCGATGATGATAAGACAAGATATTGATGAATGAAGAAGCAAATAAACACCCCACAAGGAGTCACAGGAGCGACAGGACAGGAATGGATGCCTTCGTTATTATTTTGATGAAAAACTGTCAAGAGTCTCGACTGTCTTTAGTGACAAATGACAGATGGAAATAGAATAATTTATCATTGGAATGGAGAGCATAAAATGTCTCGACTCAGGATGTGACAGCTCTGGCAAATATCGAAAGAGTAATTATGAAACCAAAAACACACCCGATGTGGGTTCGTAAATTATTCCACATGATTGGAAAATTTTGTTTAAAAAGTCAGACAGAATGATGGGCCATTTCGGGTTTTGATGACAACTGACTGTGGTGGGGTTTATAATACGTGTCTATGGCTGAATAGCAAGTGGATAATAAAGTCATTGTCATAATATTTTTAATTCAAAACCAAGTTCAAGTGGTTAGAGCTTTCGAGTCCGTTCACCCAGGATCGAAAGACTGGATTATTTTGACATTTACGTGCTCAGATTGTTAGTCCTGTTTGAACACTTCTGCCGACTTTTTGACATTATTGGTTGGCGCCGAATGAAATTGGTTAGGTTTTAACAAACGAATTCTTTTTCAAGAAAGTTAATAGTTTTCACAGCAAGTAAACTGTCGAATTTCTATTGTTTACTTCGTGTATTTCTCAGTTTTTGATTTGTGTTTTCACCTTTATGTCGAGTAACAACGATTGAAATTTCCACACATCAAAAAGTCCAAGAATTTTTAGAAAATTCATGTCAGTTCCCCCAGTTTCCCCCTAGCCTGTAAACGTGAAAAAAATCCAGTCCGACAATCCTGTGTGAACAGGGTCTTATGTTTGTTTTGAGTTCGTTCAGAGTACATGAAGTTGACGTTTGACAACTGCTGTCAGTCCAAGTGTCAAGATGTTTGATAAGCAAGTTAAAACTCGTTAAGTGCTCGATCTCCGTCCAGATCACGGTTCTGTGAAGTACAGAAATCATGATTACGTTTCAGAGATTATCAGATAGACCGAGGTAGGACAAGTATCAGGATGTTGTTAGCATGAACTTTGAACTCCAAAAAATGCATTGGCCTGATATTTTTGAAAAATTCAGCGAAAACAAAAGGCCAGGACAAGAATTTGTACAATAACATGTTTGTGGCAGTGGAACCTTCTCTGGAAAATAAAGGAAAATAATATCTGCCAAGCTCTCAAAGTAAGACAGAATGCCAAAACTTTTGAAGATCCCAACACGGTACGATAGTCAGTCAAACGTAGTATGTTTTCCAAAGGATTCACTCTTCCTCAGCAAATATGACACTTATATCAGTTACTTCACTATCTACCAAAGCAATCTGAAATGTCTATACAACGCTATTTTCCTCCTAAGCCCCGGCATAAGCCCTCCAACAAGGGTTGAATGCAATAAGGATCCTTCGAGTGAAAAAGAACATATAAAGGGATTATTCCCGTCCATAGAAATCTCTCCAAGTGTCAAATACATTAAAGAACATCCAACCCGGATTTTCTTTCAACCTCGCTACCAACCAACCACCCACCCTTCAATTTAGACGTATCACTGATTGTCAATAAATAGATGTCCTTAGTCCCCGCAGAAGTTCAACGACCTCTTATACTCCGGCAATGAAAAGTGCCACTCGTCCGTCGTCATCATTCAGCAACGTCACAAACTGACAAACCACTATCGAATAAATTTTGCGCCTCATATGCAAAAGAATGGCAAGACAAGCTATGTACGACATAAATAAACGAAACACTCAAGGAAAAGCACAATCACCCCTGTTAGCAAGGACATTCTAGAAATAAAAGGAAAAATATGAGAAACAATAAAACTGTGAAGGAAAAATAATAAAAAATTCACCTCTGAACTCTAGAAGCCATTCAGCATTCAGCTGAATGAACAGGGCACAAAGAAATTGGGTAAAACTGCAGAAGAAAGGAGAACAGTGGCAGTGGCAGTGGCAGTGGCAATAGTTCACCCCTAGATCAACTTTGAATGTAAACACCGTAAAGTTCGTTCCATCCCTTGCAGTAGTGAGTGACCTTACCAACATGCGACGCGCGCGCCTTTATCTTCGAATGCCAAGTTCAGAGTTGCGATTGCGAATGCAAAAGCAAAAGCATTGCCGCATTGAATTACACCCCGAGGCGCGATGGCTGGATAGCTGGATGGGGGGGTACCGCAGCACACACTAACCTTCTGCCCGAGGGGGTTGTACGGGTGGTTTCACCCGTCGTCGCACAAAGAACTTGTGTCCTCCTCGTACTCGTTCCTCGTCGGCGTCGTCTACGTCGTCTGACTGTCAGTGTGTCGACATTCAGTTGAATCCTGGCTAAGGGGTGAAAAATCGTTGAATGGAAAATGGAAAATTCCGCACTAGAAAATCTGTGCGTTTGTTTGTCGTCCGGGTGGGTTGGGTTGAGGGTGGAAAATAATGCGGTACACATGATTTGGTCCTTTGTTTATTATTTTATACGTGTTTTCTGTGTTTGTGTGTGTTTGCTTGGGCTATAATGTAACACTGCAGTGAATGACAAATGATGTGCGTAGTCTTTGAGGCGGCTGCGTTGCGTACACACTTGGGTGCTTATTTGTTGATGTCTTTCAAGGATTCGTCAAAAGGAACTGACAAGACACATGGGAACACACAAAGGCATATCGGGGGGCTGTCTGATGTGTTTTCTTTCACAAAGAGGGTCTTTTCGGAACGATTTCTGCGGTTAAAGGTGGAATTTCTAAATCCCCCTTAGTTTTGGGTCTTGAAATCTACTTAGAGAACTAATCAGGTTGACAGCGAAAGATATTTAACTTATAAGTCTAGGTTGGATTTTCTTCTACCACTGTCCTGAAGCCTTAGAATCCACTCCTGACAAAGTTTTGCACACATTTTACTGAAAAAGTATTCAAAGGGTTTCCCATTCACATTTTCGAGGCTCGATGAGAAGCTCTTAAAGGACCCCCTCTTGACAATAGTCATTACGGAGAAATAGAGGTATCTATAGATACACATGGTTGACAGAATGAAGGCAAGTAAAGGCTAAATATCAAGGATCCTGGATGCTAATGCCAGTGATTTTACAGACTTCTGATCTGGGTGACCAGATAAGAACGATAGGAAAAAACATTTAAACAAAACAGTAACGATGTGAGATATAAAACGGATTCTAGCTTTATTTTAAAGCTACATTCATGCCATTATCCTACTATGGACTACGACATCATTCAAATAGTCACCTCGGATTCGCTGGCAGTGCTACAAGAGGTCAGTCCATTTTTTCATGTCTCGGTTCAATATGTGCTTCGTTATTCCAGCAATAGCGTCTCGAATGTTGGGCTCGAGCTTATCCAAAGTGGTTGGCTTCTTAGCAAAGACTAAGGATTGGACGTAGCCCCAGAGAAAATATTCGAGTGCTGTCAAGTCGCACCAATTGATTGTTAGATGACCCAGTTCGTAAATTTCTCGTTCACAACTTCGAGGTTTGCGTCGCTTGTATAGCATGTAGCATCGACTTGTTGGAATCACAGCTCGGATATATCAATATTGTCGAGCTCTGGCCTGAGACCATTGACGGAGCGTTATTCCTTTTTTCGAACGAAATAAGATACCACGATGTCGAAATGCCATAAATCGCACCAAACCAGGTGGACTCTCTGGGGATGCCTCATTAAGTTGATCGGCCCCGTGTCGATTAAGCTAAACATTATGTCAAGGTAAGCTGCGTATAGTCAAGACTCTTCCCTTGAAATACCTTGCTTCTGTAGGTCTCATCTTCCTACAATATTGGCTTCTTCTGTTATTTTTGATAGAAAACTGTCAGTCTAAGCCTTGGAATCAGTTTGACTTGATAGTTCAGTCTACCTAGCTATAGAGCTTAAAGCCTTCACCCGAAAGGAAGCCATTGATGGCTTCGGTTTATTTATTTATCAAAATATTATACCTACCCCGCTAGAGGTGGAAGTGTTCTCGGAATGGGCGTAGGTGGCGCGCGGATAGCTGAAGTTCCATTTTTAGGTTAGAAAAGTTCAGCTTACCAAATCCTATGTAGGAGGAGTTTGAAGCCCGTGTATCTCCGGGAAGTTATGGATGAATTTTGTACATTAAGGTATCAATATTTAGGGAATTTCACCTTTTATACGACTAGCTATGTCGAGTTGTAGAAGTTAACGCGCCAGGGGTAGACGGCGCGCGGATAGCTGAGGTACATTTTGAGTGCACAATCCACTTTCAGAAGTTAAATTTGACTCTTATTCTACATCATTTGGAAAATACTTTAACACAGAAAATACTTCAAAAACTGGTACGAAACAGTAGCCTTTTTGTCTGATGCAAATGATCGTAAAGAGTTCGTTTAACCTTCTGTGACTAATTGCCTCTCCAAATCGAATCATATTCCCATTCAACCCGTCCGAATCGTAACAAACATTCCATCGGCTATGCAATACCTCTAGGCATCCATTACATAACGACACCTCAAGCGTATCTCTCTCTATCTCGCATAAATCTCAATAAAAATAATTACATTTCAGACACCAGAGATCGAGCTTCTAAAAGGGTATCCATGTTTCGCACTTCAATGGGCTTCCCATTACCTCCCATTAAGCACTGTGGATGTGTGTGCAATCGTTTCGGTAATAACATTAAAATTAACGAGCAAAACAACATTAATGAATGAAATAAATTATGAAAACTTTTAGCCCCCCTCTTCTCAACAAACGAAAAACAAAAAACAAAAAAACAAGAAACAGCAGTTAAATCCCCAGCATCTGAACACCGGCTTTAGCCACCTTATCCACCCTACAACGTGTATTCGTATCTTTAAAGGACTCATTCAAAAAGAGAAAGCGAAAAAGAGACAGAGCCAGAGCCAGAGAGAGAGAGAGCGAAACAAGGATTCAACGTCAGAGAAAACAAGTAAAACATAAAACAACACTGTACCTGCGTAGACGTAATCCTTTGTAGTATCCCACCCCCGGTATTCGCAATAATGGTGCTTGCTGCAATATTTGTAGGCGGCTGAAATTGTTGTTGGTGGTATTTCCCCACCAACGCACCACCCGTACCCGTACCACACTGCTGCTGCTGCTGCTGCTGTTCTCCTGATCCTTGTGACATTTCAACTGCAGCAGCAATAAATTTATCCACCTTTGTTGTGTATCTTTCGGATGGTTTTTCCGCGTTTCTTATGATATTTTAATCTCACACTTTACCGAGATGAAAAACTCGCACAAATATCGTAAATAAAACACTTCACACGATACACAGCCAGATACAGAGATACAGAAAAACAAAAGGGGTGGCTTTTTTCTTTTTTACTTCTATCTCTCAACCCTCACTCTACCTGATCCCACATAATAATATTTTATTGTTAAACTTTTTTATTTTCTCAACCATCAGGGCTGATTCGGATTTTTTTAATCTCTCCGTTAAGACAAATACGATAAACGCGGATAAGATATATCGCAGAAGATACACGAAACGAATTATCACGAAGGCCTACGAATTTTCGATATGCCCACCACGGCACATTGGGTGTATCTTTTGCGGCAAAACTTATGGAAAACCTAATGGCCTTGTGTGCGGATTCATACAGAACCCTGTGAGAACTGATTTGTTAACTGAAAATCTCTGCTTAAAACGGGTTGATTAAAACGGGCAGGGAGAGCAAAGTCTAGCTAAGGGGAAGTATCTATACATTTCGCCGGGGTGCGTCGTCATGCGCCGGAGCTAAATATCGTCCACACTGCGAATTTCGCTGCGAATACTTATGTATGAAGCTGGAGTTTCCCGGAGTCTCCTTCGCCTTGAAGTTTGCCCATTGATTGTTTTTTTTTTTTTTGTGAGTGGTGAGTGGTGAGTGGTGAACGGTGAACGGTGGGAGGTGGTGAATAGTTGGCTGACCAAAGTCAAGACTACTACGTATAATTCGGTATCCATGAGGGGTTTATTATTGACACTGAAACACTTTTGGACTTTGTGGTTTCGGTCCGAAGAAGATGAACTTTTGAAGAGGGTGGGCAATCAATTCGAATGTTATCTATGGCGCAGGGGATTGGCGGAGGGTGGAGGTTATTGTTTGTAATTAAAGAAATGAACTGGAATTTTGTTGTTTGGGAATTTCTTGCAATTAGTTGGCGCAGTGTTATGTTTTGATTACTACACGCGGAAGGAGTAGAAGGAGGCCAAATGACCAAATGATTGGGTAATCTGGTTTAGATAGCCATCTATTCGGTTGGATAGGTCTTTTCAAGGTTTTCTTTGTTTTTATTTTCCCCAGAGAAAGTGATTCGGTTTGGACGAATCGAAAGTGGATTGTGGTCGAGGTTTGCGATGGAGATTCTTAAACATTTCGTGTACGAGTCCAATTATGTATTTTTCTTAATGAAAATTAAAATATAACCTATGGCAGTGCTTTGATATATCATTTATTCTATTTAGGACAACCTACCCACCCTACCGTGACTGCAAATTGTTGGTTGACATGCTATCTGCAAGAATGGACGCCAATTTGTTGTCATGAATTTCAACACTAAACTTCTAAGTGGAGTGTGCCGTATGTGCCGCATCCACGTTAAGTTAAAATTAATTGTCCTGTCAAAGAGCGTATGTGGAATTTTCTTGTCATACTTGTGGTACGTACGAGGTTGACGATTAATTAAGTTGAGTAAGGCGATGACCGGTGTGGATTTGAATAGTTTAGAAAGTGTTTTGGTGAAATTTAAGAACTGCGTAGGTGGTCACACTATCGCTGTGAACCTATCGGATTTCGTCGACAGTCGATTTGGAAATAGTTTGTTTGTTTATGGCTGACAGTTGAAAGTATCTATTTACTTTAATTTCATTTCAACTGCGTTGCATATGTTTATTTATGAAGGAATGGATACGACTGTTTGATTTTTAATTAATCGACTCGTGTACAGTATTGTATGACAGTAGGTTTCCTAGAAGAAAGGCTGATGCCCATAGTTGCGGCCACAGTGGTTAAGGTTGTCAAATAAACGAGCGTAAGGCTGTAAACTTTAAATGAAAAGCACATTGGCTTCTCAATCTATAGAAGCCTTGCATAGATTATCGGGAAAACATGTAAAATTATTTGCAATGAGGTACCTTAGACTAGGCTGCTGGGTTGAAAGACTCCACCTCATCAGATTTAGTTCTTGCGCTGCTTGCTAGTGGCAAGGGTATCGAATCATCGCGATGTCCTCAGAAAGGTGGAAAGATTCCAGAGCGAAACATCAGATAGTCTCATAGTCTGCAAGCAATGTTATGTTTCTCAACATAGAATGGTATCGTGAGCCTCTTCGTCACTTTTGTTTTGACTAACGATCAGCATGGATTGTTAGTAAAATCCTTGCCTAAAATATCCTGTCAACAATATTCCGATCTTCTGATTTCTACCTGTAGTCTGATAGGATATCTAGCAGTTGTCATCCTGCCTTGTAGGGCCGATAGCTCAGCGATAGACTCTGCTGTAGGGTAGGTGGGCATGGTACTTGCTATACTGAGACAGAAAATTCTCAAAAGCGTCTATAGCTCCGTTTATAACGACCAGCGTATGACAAAAGAAGCCCCTTGATTGCGTCAATTACAGAGGTGTCAGTCTTCTCAGCTTCGCATATAAGATCTCATCTGTATGAACGTCTGAAACCCTTCGCAAACAACCTGATTGGTTCGTATCAATGTGGTTTCAGACCAGAACTTATCACTTAAGCAGATGCTGGAGAAATCTCAAGAAGTACAAATCGTTACTCACGATCTTGCATCGATTTCAAGGTCCCATATGACAGCATTTATAGAAACGAGCTACACAGAGCCATGTCTAGTTTTGGTATCCCTGCCAAACTCGTCAGATTGTGCAGAATTACGATGAAGAACTCCGAGGTCTTTGATATCAAAAAAGGAAGCAAGGTGATGAGCTCTCATGTGATTTTTTCAATGTGTACTTGAAAGAGTTGTGCGAACCAACACTGGACGCGCAATCTTTTAGAAATCTGATCAATCACTAGTGTACCCCGACGACACTGATATAATTGGCAGGACTCAGTCGCTTCGAGGGAAAGATTCTTCGTACATTCTTCTTTGGAAGAAGAGACTCAACGACGAAATATACGAGCTATACACCGACATCGTTGAAGATGGCTAGGACATGTATTCATGCAAATGGATACCAATAGTTCGGCTCATAGAGTCTTCGAATAAAACTTGGAGGAACAACGTAGTAGAGGGAAACTTTGTCTTAGGTGGGACGTACAAGTAGGGACGTCAATCGACTTGGAGTGGCTAAAGACCGGGCTATTAAGCGAGAAATGCTTATTCGCTTGGAGATGAAAACTGTCTTCAAAAAAGAGGATAACCAATGCACCAACAGGAACTAATTTCTGTGAACCAAATTGTATGGCTCGATTCGACTGAAAGACTCCTCTTCAGTGGTGTAGCTACCATGTGGACTTAGATCACATTGCGTTGAAGCTGAAATTTGATCTTCATTTCTGGACAACTTACCGAAATATCGCCTCGAATGGAGGTTGCATATCTCCAATTCCATGAAGGAGCTTCAAAAAGGCTCAATTTTAGTATGCCCTTCCTTCTATCAAGTCACTGTAACGTTTTTCAATCAAACAATTACTTGAGATCGGGGAAGTCTTTCCTGGTGGCTTAAGTGTAATGCAATATCTCTCTGGAATCGACAGACGGCCTCTACTGAAATGGAGAACTTTGGGTGTGCTCCTCGCAACCTCGCAATGGTCTTGGATAGGTCATGTCAAATCGGCCACTTTATTGGTATCAGTATGAGGCATATGGAAAATATTCCCAGGGAGATCAAAACATAGCAGAATCTCGTCATTTTCTTGCAACATTTGACACGTCTCAGCACAATAACCAACACCTTTTAGCCTAATCTATCGCACGGCACTTCACACCATTAACAACTCCAATAAACTCCTCCCAAAAGTCCAACAAATAGTTGCCTCACATCCACTTCAACTCGAATGTAACACCAACAGTATAAAAGATACAAAATTAGATACAATACCTATTCATCGCTGTCGGTTACAGGCCATAAAACTCATGTCATAAAAAGCCGCAGTTACATCGGACACACCGCTTAAATTTGAATAAAATCTTCTCAGCGACAATTTGTACTTTTGTTCCATATATCCGAATATATACATCATGCTGCTGCCCATTACCTGCAGCAAACACAACTTGAAAGATAAAACCCCGATAAGTGAATTCAACACATTGGTGGTCCCTCCGATACCCTCAGATACTCGTTGCATTTGAGTTTTGTAACTTGAAACCTCCAGTAGGTGACAACAGCGATTGGAACCCCACGATGCTATCTAGACCAGTGAATAATCAGACTGTATCGAGGCCGGAATTTCCCCTCTTGATTGCGTTTATTCTCTTTTTTTTTGCTCCAATCTAAATGACCGATTAAAAACGAACTTGAACAAAACGATTTCGTTCTTATGGTGAAATATTGAACTTTGCTTTCGTAGATAGAAACCTATCTAGAGCTGGGCCCTTCGTTCCACATATTTTCTTTTTCTTATAAAACGTGAAATTCCATCGTTCGGCATGCAGCCACGTTATTTATGACTGCATCAGGACAGCCCCAGCATTAGTAGAGAAGGGCAACTCTTATCGAAGCCGCAGCATCTTGTGCATCTCCTACCTGGAAGATCGGGTGACAAAAATAAATGCTCACTTAATTTTCACTTCTCTGGAAACTCTATGGCATCCACGAGGAATGACACCAACAATGGGAAAGGACGAACGAGCACAAACAACAGATTACACGCCCATAAATTTGTGTCCTACTAAAAATTGACATGGTGTGTGGTCATTCATCTGTCAGTTTAAAATGCAGTTAAAAAATATCAGATACAGGGTCTGTACCGTGGACGAGGAGTGATCTCCAGTGAATGAGTTCGCCCGCCCGTGGTACCTCTCCGGTATATTGTGATAGCAATACCCAATATAGTCCCTCTATTGTGTCCTTCAAGGATTTGTTATTAATGTTGACAATATTTGTGTATTGTCACTGAAGGGGGAATTTCATAGATTGGGATGCGATGCATTTGTCGCGCGTTGAAACCAAAAAAAAAAATTGAATTTACAAAATCAAAGGAGCGGCAGGAGAGATAATAATTTCATAATCCTTTGTGTCTAGCACGTATTGTGTTCGTTCGTTGTGATGGAAGGGACCAGAAGGCTTTTGTCAATTGGAGAGATAATAAAATGTGTGCTTCTATTTGAAGGACAGAGGATATGCATGTGTGTTGACTTTTATTAACGAAGGATAAATATTTAAATATTTGGAGAATCTCTGCTGTAGATCGCTTCTCAGATACTTGAGAAGAGGATCGTTCTGTAAAGTGGAAAAAAAATTTAAGACGGATCTGAGAGCAATCAAAGGCCTAGTAACGAGAGGACTGCAGTCATACTTAATTCGATACTCACAGCACAAAAGATCTCTGTGGGATCATGGTGCTTCGTGAGACTTCAAACTCGATCACAGTGATGCAGTTCGACTCCTGTACGCATTTTGAAAAACCTCTACACATGGCTTTATAAAATGGTCCCAGTTAAGGTTGATATAAGTCAGCAAACATGCTCAGGTTCTAGAGACGTTAGAGGAAAAGTATAAACTTGTAGCGGCATAAGTAGCTAAGCGACAAGTAAGTCGGACTACTGAGTTCGGAGTTCGGATCTCGAGGTTCAAGACTTGCACTAATTTTGTTTTTAAGACTCTCACTCGTTAATCAAATTACAACTTAATCATGAGTTTCCCAATTTTTCCCATGAGTTTGAGTTTAGTTTACTTACTGCACAAGCATAATGCGGCGTTTGCATCGTAGGCTGGTCTAAGGACTTCGTAAATATACCATGGACTATGGTAAATAGAATTCTTTTTATCTGGGCATCCATTCTGTGCATCGTCAGTTCCAGTAAGAGATGGCCAAAGACTTCCAATTAAACCTAACATCTTCGGAGGAATCCTATACTGCATGGTTTCAAGTATTCCCCGCAGAACTTGAATCGTTTGTCATACATTCACAGCTTGCACAATGAATGGCTTGAAAACCAAGGGTTTGGGTTTCTTAATGTCAAATTGAAGGCCAGATACAAACTCTTGTCCAAAATGTGGTACATTGAATGAAAAGGTCTGTTTGATACTTCACTTGTAGAAAATGTTCCCCAGGAGTAGCCTCTAAAGTACAGATTTTCTCTCCTCCTCATCTCAACTTTCATCGGGCCTAAAAACCTTCCAGTTTTCTGGGACGGTACTGACTCTATTCCTGACTATGAGTTCTTTAATGTTCACTAATTGTCAGAAGAATTGCATGGCAGGTGCCAGTTATACTCTCGGGTATTTGTCAGACGTTTGTGAGTGAAAAAACCTGATGGTGATTCAATTCTTGAGCCTTTTAAAGAGCTCAATGTGCCAAATAACTGGTTACTATCTACAATATTGACCTGACTCCGCAGACCTCTTTGTATAGATAGTCCATGCGATGCTATGTCGAAGCTCTTCTTGTTCTCGCAGTGAAGCTATTGAGTTCTGTACTACACTACGACGAGTAACTGGATATCCTCCTCCTGGTAATTGAATATGATCCAAAAAAAGGCAAGTTAAAGGGGAAAGTTCCTGAATGTTTTATAAACAATATTGTATTCATGTTTTCCTTGCTGTACGAACTACAATTACAAATAGCTATCTGCTATATTAATATGCTGTGAACCGATCTTGTTGATGTCTTAGATGATCTTCTTGGTATGATTGCTACATAATTTAAAAAAAATAAAAGGACGAGGGGTTTCATTGTGTATCGATTTAGGAATTGATTTTGTGAAGTGACAGGTACAGCTGATTTTATTACTTTAATTGCTTTCACTGATCTTGTCAGTGATAATTGCTTTCCGTCTACATTTAGTGGCAACAAAAGGTGACATTCGTAAATATGCTATGATGCTTCAGTCTTAACATTTTAACAAAACACTTGCCCCTCCATAACTCAGGGTGAATCTCTTTCTATAAGTCCTTGCAAAAGCTGCCTTCAAACTAAATCACACTCAAGGCCTGCATTCCTTATACAAATCACTTAGTTGTCCACTGATCCACACAAGCTTACTCGTAATCATGGGCTGGGTTACCATATATTTTATTTCAAATAAATCATTAAAAATGCAACAAAATCAAATAAAAAAATTAATAAATAAATAGAAAGAGGCATGTTTTCTTTCAGTGTACACAATGTCCCATAAATATGCCACGAAAAATACAAGAATCATTCCGAAATGATCAGCACATCAAGCATTGCATACTATTAGCTGTGCTGAGAAGAACAAAATGCATCATCTTCGGTGACACGAACTTCATCAAGTTCATCCGATGAGTCTCTACAATTGGGAAACAGAAAACTCAGAACACAAATCCATCGGTCTATCAATATCTTACTTTTCTTCCGAAATATCACTCAGATCACCATAATCAATTGGTTTCTGGCAGAGGCAGCATTTGTTGTCCAGTTCTTCATAACACTGCGCACAGTACATTCCTTTGCAACCGAACTGCTGGCAATAAATCGCAGTGTCATCGCTAAAATTCAGTTCGAACAATAGTAGGCATTTAAGAGTAGTAGGCGTGGCACTAACCCTTTCAAGGGGGTTCCACAAATGTTGCACAGTTCCATCTTGCCGGTACCCAGGAGTTTCCGGAAAATATAAAACCTTTAAGTATGTGTCCACAGAGTATGCTCCTCTAATTTGTTATTTTGTAGTTACCTGTCGGTTTTGGCCCTTAGCCAGTCTTGGCATGTATAGACCTCGACTGTAGTATCCTTGAGAAACTTCCTTCTTGCTCGTCTTCGAGCGAATTTGATGAAACTCGCTGAACGATATACAATTAACCCAAATGAGATAAATGGAATGGAGATCCTTACTTCTTTTCATTAGAATTTCATTATACAACCACAGCGCCCTCTGCTTAGCTCGGTCCGGATAAAAAGCAGCCATAACGACTTGACGGAGCCTTAGACCGTACGGCTTACACATAAGAAACACCCAAGCCAGCACAATCAAAATCCCTTCAATTCAATGCTAGTGTCCTCAGAGAACAGACTTAAAAATCCCCGATACTCACCGATTTCCCAGTATGTCCTATAGTTCGGTACCCTTGGAATCGGTAGGCAGGGCCTTGGATCAATTTCATATTTCTCCTTCATCGGCTCGAAGGCATGCACGATTCCTTTGAATATGTCTGCGGTGAAACCACCGCCGGATATGTTGACCGTAATGAATGGTGGTACTGTAAGACGATGGACAATATAGTGGGAATTTGTTTGGAGAATATATCCCAGTGTATCTACCATCCAAACCAGCTTCCTGCTGGCCATAGAACAATATCATGGACAGCAACCAATACAGGGAATAGTCAGTTAAGCAAATGCAAAACAACTGCACGGTGGGTATCACAAGAAACATTAGTTTTCGGGACATTTTAAGAAGCTCTGCTCTCACAAGGGTGGGGGATGTTATCTAGAAGGACACTCCAAGTTAGTCTTATTGGAAGAAAAAATTGTTTTTTTTTTCTTACCATGACGTATCTTCGGCGTTCTTTTCGCGTCAACGGAAGAGCTTGTTCTTTTCCCATTCTTGCTCGCTGAGTGTCAATGGCCTTGAAGTGTTTGGTGATGAAGTGGTTGTCAAAACGGTCACTTTGGAGATATTTGTGTTTGTAGAGAATCGCCCTAGAAGTATGACGGGAGAGTATCATGACAGGTGGCATGAATCTGAAGATTGTCTTCCAATAAAACTAAACTAAAGCATGCCTAACGAATGTACTGGTAATTTTGGAAAACGACAAGAAAGTCATATGTTATTGCCATTATGTTTGCAACTGTCATTGTTTTTCCATGAGCGGTTGCTCTACTGCATGGCAAATGACACGCAAATGACGTTTATGAAACTTTGACTCAAAGCCATTTGCGTTATCGAAGACTGTGGCACTGCAGATCTATTCTGATTGTGAATACTTCCGTGACACGTGACACGTCAAATGTGTCAAACCTGGTAACAGAAGTTTTACTACAATGGAAGCCTTGCTGTAGAAAAAATCACTCAAATTTGTTCGTATAATGCCTAGCGATCTGTTACCAAAGATGTTTGATACTGATTTTTGGGATCAGTGTAACATTGAAGCTTGAATCACAACAATATGCTGGAAACATGGTTGATTCCTGCACAATAAACACTGCATTTACTGTCTTTATAGTCTATATGCCAACATGTTGCAGTTGGGTGTACCTCGAATGCAATTCAAAACCACGTCCTATCGATACAGTCGACGATGCAGATGCTGCAGTCAAAATATATTTTCAAGAATTGTACGTATTCTGCGAAAGATGCTGATTCGCCGATCATGAAGATATCTCGTCAGAGACTGTGACTCAGTCTTCAACCAAAAGATAGATAGCCTACAAGTCCTTGGACTGAAGAAAGTTCTCTTCGGTTTATATTGCAAGAGCTACCGATCACTTTTAGTCCTTTGTTTAAACTATAGCTTCATTCGAAATAACTTACTTAAAAACCACCAGAAACACCATGAAACTGCAAACAAACTCCACCCATCCGAATAGAATGAAAAACCCCGTCATTTGTGCTCGTATCTCCGTAAGGATATCGCCACCGATAGTTGTGAAATTTTTCGTTGCAACCGTTTTGAAACGAAATTTCTGATCGAATTTCACCGTCACATAGAACATTGTCTTAATATCACTGGCGAACTTGTCGAGCTCTGAAAGAAAAGGATTCAATTAAAGCCTTCGATGGACATCTCATCACATACTCTCTGTCACAGTGAGGATAACCGAATCGCTTATGAAATCAACCAACACACAGATGGCATCGATAAACTTCACACTGTAGCACAGCGCGCGAAATACTTGAGTAACATTGCACAGCGCATCGAATATGCCCAGCTCCTTCTTACAATTAGCCATCGACTCATCGGCGAGTTTGATGCACCGATCAAATGGTGTTCCCAGTTTCTTGTTGCACATACTCACGACATTACCCAGCCAGTCGAAGGCCTTTTTGATTGCATTCACTAAATTTATGAAATATAGACGAACTGCATCCACAGGCCACTGGATATACTTACAAATGTCCACTATAAGTCCACGAATTCTTATGAGGATAACCTCAACCTCCTTGAGGACCTTTTTTATTTCTTCCATCGCTATTTTGATGGCATTCTTGACGGCCACCAGTGGTCGCTTCACCAAATCCAACATCTTCTCGAGAGCGCCCTTCAGTTGCTCCTGACCACATGAGATACTTTTCGTGAGGATATCCACATTTTTCAGAATATTCACTGAAGGTCCTGTGGCGGCCAACACAAGAGCGAATGCAATGAGGACAGCTCGCCCCTTCGAACTGAATAGAATTGGCAACATCAGCATGGAGATGCATCTGCAATGTAGCACACGTAAGGATGGGATATTCTAGGGAAAAAAAGCTCTTCGTACCTGACATTGCGGCTGAAAAGAAGAAGGCAGCCGTATAGCAGCAATAACACCAGAACTGTGAGAGTTGATTTCTTCTTTAAACACGGCGTAGGGGGAAAATAATTGACAAACCACGCGATTGTGATCGACAGTCCAATTACGTATCCGACGAGGATGCATTTTATGAAGTATTGCCAAGGAAATCTGAAAAGGTACACTGACTTTGGCGTGACCAAGCAAACGGTTTGATTTGAACTTACCTTTTGGAGCATTGGTCATTCTGTTCACCAGCTTGCTTAGGCGAATACAATTCATAACGCGGCTTATTTGAAGGCTCCATTTGTATTTGAAGTATGATCCTAGGGCTACATGATAGACATCTTTTGGAAATAAAAGGCAATGAACACTTCAATCTCAAACCGCTAACAAGCAACAAGCCCTTGTAGCTGGGCTGATATAATGTCATAAACAGTCCCTCAATTTGCCTTAAGCTAATAAAAGTGTTGAATGTCTTACTGACAGATACTTTGGTGCACGTAGTTGCCCGCTGTCTAGCATTTGGGGAGAAGTTGGGTACACAGAGGTCAAGAATCAAAAAAATCTCTGGATGCACTTCAAATGCAATATCGTCACTTATCTCCTCTCACTTAGCGTTTTCGATCAAACGGACGAAATTGACCAAAAAACTTAAGCAAAAATAGTAAAAAGGATGATTTAGACTTTGGGGTACTCAGTTGCCCGCTGTCTTGAATTTCGAAAGAAGTTGGGTATACAGAGGTCAAGAATCGAAAAAAAACTCTGAATGCACTTCAAATGCAATATCGCCACATATCTCCTCTCCCTTAGCGTATTCGCTCAAACGGACGAAATTGAACAAAAAACTTAACCAAAAATAGTAAAAAGGATGATTTAGACTTTGGCGTACTCAGTTGCCCGCTGTCTTGAATTTCGAAAGAAGTTGGGTATACAGAGGTCAAGAATCAAAAAAATCTCTGAATGCACTTCAAATGCAATATCGCCACATATCTCCTCTCCCTTAGCGTTTACGCTCAAATGGACGAAATTGAACAAAAAACTTAACCAAAAATAGTAAAAAGGATGATTTAGACTTTGGGGTACTCAGTTGCCCGCTGTCTTGAATTTCGAAAGAAGTTGGGTATACAGAGGTCAAGAATCGAAAAAAAACTCTGAATGCACTTCAAATGCAATATCGCCACATATCTCCTCTCCCTTAGCGTATTCGCTCAAACGGACGAAATTGAACAAAAAACTTAACCAAAAATAGTAAAAAGGATGATTTAGACTTTGGCGTACTCAGTTTCCCGCTGTCTTGAATTTCGAAAGAAGTTGGGTATACAGAGGTCAAGAATCGAAAAAAAAACTCTGAATGCACTTCAAATGCAATATCGCCACATATCTCCTCTCCCTTAGCGTATTCGCTCAAACGGACGAAATTGAACAAAAAACTTAACCAGAAATAGTAAAAAGGATGATTTAGACTTTGGCGTACTTAGTTGCCCGCTGTCTTGAATTTCGAAAGAAGTTGGGTATACAGAGGTCAAGAATCGAATAAAAACTCTGAATGCACTTCAAATGCAATATCGCCACATATCTCCTCTCCCTTAGTGTTTTCGCTCAAACGGACTAAATTGAACAAAAAACTTAACCAAAAATAGTAAAAAGGATGATTTAGACTTTGGCGTACTCAGTTGCCCGCTGTCTTGAATTTCGAAAGAAGTTGGGTATACAGAGGTCAAGAATCAAAAAAATCTCTGAATGCACTTCAAATGCAATATCGCCACATATCTCCTCTCCCTTAGCGTTTACGCTCAAATGGACGAAATTGAACACTAAACTTAACCAAAAATAGTAAAAAGGATGATTTAGACTTTGGCGTACTCAGTTGCCCGCTGTCTTGAATTTCGAAAGAAGTTGGGTATACAGAGGTCAAGAATCAAAAAAATCTCTGAATGCACTTCAAATGCAATATCGCCACATATCTCCTCTCCCTTAGCGTTTACGCTCAAATGGACGAAATTGAACAAAAAACTTAACCAAAAATAGTAAAAAGGATGATTTAGACTTTGGGGTACTCAGTTGCCCGCTGTCCTGAATTTCAAAAGAAGTTGGGTGTACAGAGGTCAAGAATCAAAAAAATCTCTGGATGCACTTCAAATGCAATATCGCCACATATCTCCTCTCCCTTAGCGTTTACGCTCAAATGGACGAAATTGAACAAAAAACTTAACCAAGAATAGTAAAAAGGATGATTTAGACTTTGGCGTACTCAGTTGCCCGCTGTCTTGAATTTCGAAAGAAGTTGGGTATACAGAGGTCAAGAATCGAAAAAAAACTCTGAATGCACTTCAAATGCAATATCGCCACATATCTCCTCTTCCTTAGTGTTTTCGCTCAAACGGACTAAATTGAACAAAAAACTTAACCGAAAATAGTAAAAAGGATGATTTAGACTTTGGCGTACTCAGTTGCCCGCTGTCTTGAATTTCGAAAGAAGTTGGGTATACAGAGGTCAAGAATCGAAAAAAAAACTCTGAATGCACTTCAAATGCAATATCGCCACATATCTCCTCTTCCTTAGTGTTTTCGCTCAAACGGACTAAATTGAACAAAAAACTTAACCAAAAATAGTAAAAAGGATGATTTAGACTTTGGTGTACTCAGTTGCCCGCTGTCTTGAATTTCGAAAGAAGTTGGGTATACAGAGGTCAAGAATCAAAAAAATCTCTGGATGCACTTCAAATGCAATATCGCCACATATCTCCTCTCCCTAAGCGTTTTCGCTCAAACGGACGAAATTGAACAAAAAACTTAACCAAAAACAGTAAAAAGGATGATTTAGACTTTGGCGTACTCAGTTGCCCGCTGTCTTGAATTTCGAAAGAAGTTGGGTATACAGAGGTCAAGAATCGAAAAAAAACTCTGAATGCACTTCAAATGCAATATCGCCACATATATCCTCTCCCTTAGCGTTTTCGGTCAAATGGATGAAATTGAACAAACAACTTAAACAAAAAAAGTAAAAAGGATGATTTAGACTTTGGTGTACTCAGTTGCCCGCTGTCTTGAATTTCGAAAGAAGTTGGGTATACAGAGGTCAAGAATCGAAAAAAAACTCTGAATGCACTTCAAATGCAATATCGCCACATATCTCCTCTCCCTTAGCGTTTACGCTCAAATGGACGAAATTGAGCAAAAAACTTAACCATAAACAGTAAAAAGGATGATTTAGACTTTGGCGTACTCAGTTGCCCGCTGTCTTGAATTTCGAAAGAAGTTGGGTATACAGAGGTCAAGAATCGAAAAAAAACTCTGAATGCACTTCAAATGCAATATCGCCACATATCTCCTCTCCCTTAGCGTTTTCGGTCAAATGGATGAAATTGAACAAACAACTCAAACAAAAATAGTAAAAAGGATGATTTAGACTTTGGTGTACTCAGTTGCCCGCTGTCTTGAATTTCGAAAGAAGTTGGGTATACAGAGGTCAAGAATCGAAAAAAAAACTCTGAATGCACTTCAAATGCAATATCGCCACATATCTCCTCTCCCTTAGCGTTTACGCTCAAATGGACGAAATTGAGCAAAAAACTTAACCATAAACAGTAAAAAGGATGATTTAGACTTTGGCGTACTCAGTTGCCCGCTGTCTTGAATTTCGAAAGAAGTTGGGTATACAGAGGTCAAGAATCGAAAAAAAACTCTGAATGCACTTCAAATGCAATATCGCCACATATCTCCTCTCCCTTAGCGTTTACGCTCAAACGGACTAAATTGAACAAAAAACTTAACCGAAAATAGTAAAAAGGATGATTTAGACTTTGGTGCACTCAGTTGCCCGCTGTCTTGAATTTCGAAAGAAGTTGCCTTCATTCCAGAGTATAGCTGTCATGAAATAAACTTCTCCAATAAAAATCCCTTTCAGTCGTTCAAAGAGCATTGCACGCACAACAGGAATGGTTGTGGGAAACTAGGTCCTAGGCCCGATAAGGTCTAATTTCTAAGGTGTCACTACAAATCGACTCTAGGCACTACTCGTCAGAGCATCTCCGACAAAAGGTACATCCTCAGGGCCTTTTCTTCATGGATGCTTGAAGCTAACTATGAAAGACCTGAGATTACACATAAACACAGAGCTCGTCGTTCAGAAGGTTCAGCTCTTCGCCGAAACCGTGAAAACTCTTGAATCTACGTACAACCTAGTCTACGACAGACTGCATTCCACAGTCTTACAATAAATATCTATCACGACATGCCCACGACCTTGCGCGGTCTTTCCATTCCTATGCAAATGACTCCATATTAAGTTGTTCATGGGAATTTATGGAATCAGACATCGACATCGCAGAATGCCGAGATCTTATCAGATTAAAATTCAAAGTATTTGCCGGCTCACCTTTGAGCTCTGCGCCAGTGGAGATATGAATTAATGATCTTTTGACAGGGATCAGATACACTACACACTGTTTAGCATAATTAATGATTTATTTAGTGAAGACTCTCGCTCGCCACCGCAGCGAGAAGTACTTTGGTAAAAATTAGTAGTAGCTTCCTGGAAGCGGTGAATTGAAATCGATAACCTCTCGCCGCATCCCGAGATAATCCCGGGCTTAGGGAACCACAACCACATCTCGCCGCTTATTGCGCATAAACCTGAACCCGAAAAGCGGTACCTGTGTCTGTCGGTGGTGTCACATGTTCGGCGTACTCCATTGTCCTATTTATTCAAATGTACACTAGGTACGTTGTTCGTTTTTTTTTTTTTTTCGGTGAATAGGAAGAAGGACATATTACGGTCGGTTTTTGAAATATTGTAAGCATCACACAATCGCTATGCTCTTGGGGTCTCTGTTTTTCCAAAGGCCTCTCTAAATAGCATCGTAAAGCGGGCGCGGCAGCCTTTGATGTCCTAATTGGTTTATTACTTTGTCGGCATGTTTTTTTTTTCTTCCCATATTATGTAGGGATGTAGGTTGGCTCTTGCTGCCGCCGCCGCCGCTACACGCTAAGATGAGATTACACAAAACAGGTAAAATCGTAAAAATCATAAAAACGTAACAGAGCGGCTAGCGGGAGAGAATGGCAATATCAATGGCAATGGGAATTAAAAGAACGAAATATGGTTAAGAATAGAGAATGGCATTTGTTGTAAATCTTGTGCCCAACTCGGGGGAATATGGTTCCTATTTGCTTCGGGAATGGTGATGGTGGCGGTGCCTATCATAGCTATGAGTCTCTTGAGATTGAATTGTGTGCTGGTCTAGGATTTCAATGAATATGAGTCGTTCCGTCCGCTTCGCATTGTTGATGAGCGATTTTACTATGCACTTTTGGATGGATTTTTATTGGAGAGGAGTTTTGTAGGTTTTATGGCTTTCAAGTGACAAAAAGGATGTTTTATTGAAGAGAGATTGTCGGTAGATTCTGTGAGATGAAAATTGATTATGATAGATGCGATCGTAAACTGAAAAGGGATGTTGTCTCCTCTTTGTTTTGCTGGGGATTATTATATCTCAGACTTTGCAGGACTGTCTTTGACGGCGCATCGAAGATCAGATCCTGAGAAAATTCATACAAAGTGTCTTTTTGTCGAACCTTCCATCCTTTGGTGGGCAATACCTCACAACAATCCTTTCGAAAATCTTATGCCAGGAATGCCTATAGGCCACATTCTAAAAACCCTAATTAAACCTCATCTCTTAGCGACTCCTATTCTGTCAGTATCTGTAGAAGTTTAATCTCATTTTTGTACATTAAATATGGATGGCAAGGACGATGTCCAAATAAGAAAAATTTGAAAGAAAAACGTAATAGCACCTCTGGACAAAACGTATCTGTACATAATTCACCACCAGAATGCCGCTCAATTCGCTTGAGGATTTAAAGAAAAACATTTACTTCTCCCAAAGAAAACGGAAGATAACATCAAGAACTAGTTCACTTAGTAGAGCTCTTTATTGAACTACATAGTTCGTTCGCACGCAAGCACACAAGCCTATTGAAGGAACCTCTTCGTACATTCGTAGTTGGACTGTATTACGAAAAACAACATACCTCTGTTACCCAGACTAAGACAGTAATGGCCAAAAATTGCATGGATTTGCCAACATCAGGTTACCGGCAGGGATGTTCAAACTAGGTGGTAGTGAACTTTGATCAAGCGAGTGTATGCTTGATGAACGAGATGTCAACATAGCTTACTCGATCGAAAAGAAAGAACCTTCATCAAGAACCTTTGAATACCTCAATCAACCATCTGAACAGTTTTGTAATTCTCCATATTTCGCCAGAACCTGGAGAAACCTTAAGAAGTCCAAATCCATACTTTTAATCTTTTTGTCAATTTCAAAGTTTCCTATGAAAGCATTTTTGGGAACGCGCTACACTATAGAGACGTATGTATGTGTTCATTTGACATCTCTCTGTCAAAATTGTTCACAAATTTCTTTGCTGTCAAAAAAAGAATCAGGCAAAGTGATGCTTCTTTTACATCATACATACTTGAAGGGATTGTGCGAAATGCGGAAGCAGTCACCGGCGGTATAATGTTTCTTTGACAGAATGTCATCGTTACGTGTGCAAGCATTGAACCAGAATAAGTCAAAATGGGTGAAGGAAAGTATAACTAAGCTGTCAATAAGATTTGACAATTGATAAGATTGCACCTGGCCAGCAGTGGGGTCAGAGCTGACCCTTGCCGAATGACATTGTTGATCGTGATCATTACATTGTTAATCAGCGTTACTGCAGTTTAAATTTATATCAGTACAAGCCGACAAATGCCGCACTTATTCTAAGCCTCTCTTCGAAGCCATATTTCAAGAACGTTGTTATGACGAGTAGTTTCACAAAGTAGGTTTCATAGATGTACATATACTTCGATTCGACTGTAAATAAGGCCTTCTCGAAGACTTAAAAAACAGCTCTGTCAGCTGGTTTCCATGTTTGGAGTTTTGGACTTTTCAGATGAGAAGAAGTTGCAGATTCCATAAAAATCATCAACAATGGCTTCCTCTAGGCAGGCTACAGGATAATCAGCAGAATATTCTATAAGAGTTCTTATGTGTTGTGAGTGAACTTTATCCGACTTAGCTTTACAAATACCCACTATATAGATCAATCGAAGCATTCTACTTACTTTTTCTATATTTCCTGACTTTTCGTGACTTCATAGGATTTTAGGAGTTTCTCTACGGCTAGTCTAGTCGAGGATAATTAAGGTCAGCGAGCTAAGAGTGAGGAATAGCTTCAGCAACTGATTCTATACTAACTTGAAAGTTATTACGCGTATTCACTACAGTTTGAGACTCAGCTCTAGTCTCTAGTCTATTTCGAAAGATGTTAGGAATCATTAAATCCAGACTTGTCAAGATCTACATGAGCCTTTTTAGAGATTTTAGCCTAAACCACTTTAATTTTTTTTTCCGATTCAATCTGCCTCTATCCCGCCAACGATTGGGCTTTTAAGAACTCCAAGGTTATGTCTCAATCAACCTATAAGCTGTGCTTAGAAATCCTCAACTGTGACAGTATCCTCGAGTCCGCACCCATTTCCATTTATTGCGTCACAGATTGCCTCTCGTCCATAATTCTATTGAATAACTTTATTTCTTCGAATTCGCCGTGAACTATTACTTTTTGTTTAAAGAAAAAGAAAAAAAACAACAAAAGATGATAAAATCATAAA
The DNA here is from genome assembly GCA_963583995.1 of Xylota segnis. Lineage (NCBI taxonomy): Eukaryota > Metazoa > Arthropoda > Insecta > Diptera > Syrphidae > Xylota > Xylota segnis. Next base: position 57,929,886 of record OY757238.1, on the reverse strand, counting down.
TAACTTGTGATTAGTTCAGATATTTTGCACCGATAATGGATCTGCTCTTTTGACCAACAAAAATATATATCTGTGGGCGCCGGCGATCATTTGAATTTTAAAATCAAAAATTAAACAAATCAAAAAACAAAAGAAATGGAATTTTAAAAGAAAAACAACAAATCTCCATCAACGAACGCATTATTGGCGGTGATGCCGATTAAGCCCCGTTCCGACAAAGGCTATTAATTATACAAATCTTTCTCTAAAAGCATTGTAACATTAAATGTTCGTCAAATAAATATAAAAAATTTAATTCCAGTAGTCGCGCAGAGTATAAATTTTGAAAAAAAAAATAATTTTTGCCGATAGCGAGTGGCGGTTATTTTTTTTGATTTAATTTTTTTGAATTTCGAGTTAATCCGGTCTTGATTATCGGTCGAGAATTTATAGTGTGGATGGACACAGACACGGATGGCAGTACAACAACAGCACAATGGCTAAAAACAAAAATTTGGGACGCTTGGCATTTTTACGGTTTTTTTTTGTTTTAATATTTCTTTTAAGCCTGAAACATGTTACGTTTTTACGAGCCGAAGATTTTAACCGCTCTTACAAAAACAGAAGCTTAGTGGAGCACTCCTAATGGGATTTGCTTCATCGCATTAATTACAATCTATTTCCAATAGCCACCGCGGAGAGGTTTTAGATTTTATTGCGGTTTTAGCTTTGGTTTTGGTTTTGGTTTTGGTTTTGGTTCTGTAACCGACTGGCACGTGTGACGCAGCATTGCTCTGGAATGGTTTCGGGGAATTTAAAAGGTCTAGCGCGATGGGTTTTTACGTTTCGAGGCAATTTCCGAAGAAGGATTTCGAAGTGGTTTAAGGGTTTATATGTTTCTTTTTTTGCTTAAATAAATTTATAGTTTAGACTGGATTTCACAAAGATTTCAGGGATAATGATGCTATGTCCTGTAATTTTTTGTACGAAATACGCAAGCCATCACCGACCTTTCTTTGCCATAAGTGACATAACTCAATGAGCTGTCACCTTTACGTTTTCAAGTAAAGAAAGAAATGGCTTTAGCGGTGTCTACCTAGACTTTCCTATAATATCTGTTGTCATCTGAACAGTAGTGGGGTCAGGACTGATCCTCGTGGAAGCCCATCGTAAAGTGCACCTCCTTTACATTTTCTCTTGACCCCAAGACCGATACAAATAGCAACCATGACCTAAAACGGAGGTTACTCTCTTTGCAAGAAAGCCTGGTCTGACTTAGCCACTGAGTCTCCAAAAAAGTCAAATATCTGAGAAGGATCCTGGATAAGAAACTTTTTTGGAGAAAATAAGTCAAGTTTGTCAGATTTCTGGCAGTGAAAGCGTCTTTTTGGCAAGACATGGGGCTTATTACAGAAAAAGGTTCTTTGGTTTCAAAAGGCTAATGACTCGGTTGTTTAGGGGAGATGAGACTACCTTCTGCACGAAGCTCCAAAAAACGGCCTGTCTCAGCTGCACGGGAGTTTCCCGAGTACCCCTGGTTCTGCTCTACGTGCTTTGCTCAATTTACCTCCCCTCGTTACTTTTATCATGGGCTGCTCTATCAAAGCAATCTACCGTCGTTAACGAGGTGACTTTTGGATTCATCCGCAATGGAGTTTCGATAAGACATGATATCGAAATTCAGACTGCTAGAGTGCTTGCGTTCAGGTCTGGCTTCGGAGTCTGAGCCTGGACTGAGCTGTAGTCGAATCTTCACGGATGGCTTCATAAACTAGTTGAGGGTCCGGTATGGCTGGTGTCTTTCTGGAGACGGATATCACTAGACGTCACTAGTCCTTAGGCAAGCCTACCTCTGTTTTCCAAGTGGCTGGGTCGGTGTATCTGCGTCTGTAGCGACAATCAGGCTTGTAGGGCCTTGCCCGACCTTGTAAATAGTTGGCAAATGCAAGAACTCTTTGAAATCGAACGTAAGGCTGAAATTTTTTACTCTTGCCTGGGTTACAGCTCAGGTCTTATCTGGGATTGCGAAATGAGATTTCCGATGAAATTCCAGAGAATGATTTCCAAGGATCTGCACTTGCGTTGGGTCTCCTTACTTTCTCGGTCAGGGCGTTCATTGACGATTGGGTTTCTTTTGAACAAAATTGTGCTCTTGAACGTATGTAAGAAATCAGTGGCATTCTTGCTGTCTCTTAGTATGACAGACTATAGACAACGTATTGGAGTTCTTAGTGTGCTAGGCTTAAGAAACAGCTCTGTGTGTGGCGACTGTAAAGAGGGTGACGATATTTCTGATCATTTCCTTATTTCTTGCCCTGCCTTTACTCAAATAAGGTGGGAGATCTGCGGTGCTGATGTGGTAAGTACTGATACTGCGAACGTCAAAGAAATCCCAATAAAGTGGGTAATACTGGATTTTGCTTCCTGATAGTACAATGGACCAGGTCCGTCTGAGTGCTTCAGGTGAGGTGCCTAAAGATTCGACTATTTGATGAGCAAGGGCTTTTGAAAATGTGTTATTTCTTCCATCTATTCCTATACATATCCTCCAAGCTATGACATAAGATGGGAGACCTATAAACCAGGCTATCTTTTGAGGGATTCGCAAAATCTTGTCTGAACAGTTTATACTACCTTTGTGGTCAAGAAACATTGATTTGTAATGTTGTTTGGGACAGGGAGGGTGGACTGTGTTTGGTATAAATGTAATTTAACATTCGTGTAAAATTTGTATGAACTTGAGCCAGTTCGTTCCAAACAACGCAAACAGCTTTTTCAATGCCCTACCTCTTGCGAGCGTCTGACAAACACCCGGGAGTATATCCGCCATGAAGAGGCCATATGGAACTACAAGCAGAGATCGATGGAAATGCTTGTAATGCTTTATATATAGGCACTCCACTTCCCAAGTTTTACTCTCAGAATAGCACGCAAGTCCTCTCCAATCCGGGTTAGCCCGAACCCCTTACACTCAATTGCCTGCTTAAATGAGCAGAGAGCAAAACCAAACGGCATCTTGTTTGGCACCTGTTTAAGATTTGTTAATATTTATACATACATATGTACATATATTTACCTTTATCAGGAAAAAATTGCATAAAGTGATTAATGGAACATTTTAAAGATAAAAAAAATATTTCTCAGGTTTCACTAATTTGTTATTAAAATTCCATTAAGAGTGATTTGCGAATGGCTACTGTTCACCCAAAAAGCTTTAATTAATTCACTTTACGTTATCGCAATTCATTTGCATATTTAGTTTGCAATTAAGAGGAAGCGATATGTATGTATATGCATTAATTAATGGGAAAGCGCCACAGTGGGTATTCAATTTCTAAATTGAGCCATTAGCCGATAGAGGTCAAATGGTATACCCAATGGAATTGAGTTGAGTTTCATTTAAAAAAAAACGGGTGGGATGGCTATTCTTAGATTGATTGTAATACTTATCATAATCCGGTAGGAAGACTGGCGTCAGGAGGTCTCTTTCTAAGACTACTCTACGAACAGCTGAGCTATAGAGTGTTAGAATCTCGTTTGTTGTCAATAGAACAACCCGGAGAAACAGTCAATGTAGACCAAAGGTATGACCCACATTCGTCTAGAAACGTTGAACAAATTTTGAACGTTCCTGAAAACTTTTCTACGAAAGTTCAAGGGCTACAGAAAGTCCTCTCATAAAATGCCTCTATACCCAGCTACCTAATCCAGCTAAATGCCCACCGAACCACCTCTAGCAATTTCCAAACGATCGCGCGGATCACTCCTCGATCACCGATCGCCTCAATTTTAACTTAGAACAGACAGACTACAACTCGTCGGCCTTGATATTAGGGAATGGATCACTGATCCTTCTTCTGCGGATAGTTCGGTCTACTTCTAAACAGACAGGTTCAAGCCCGAGGAGATCGTTGAAGCGTTTTTAGCCAGAAATTTTGATGATCGAAGCAGCCTTCTCCTGGCTGAAATGTATTGCAATATCTGGCATACTCCTTCGCTTGGAACTGTCGTTTGTATCTTCTGGCGATGGCTGAGTAGTTCAAAATTAATCTTTACTTGGTGGCAGGCCACAGAGACATTACACGAAACTATAAAACTGACGATCTTGCCAAACAGATTTCGACCCAAAGGATCGTACTAGCGGAGGCTGGCTATGTCCCTCTCTACATGTAAACTGGAGGCCTCTAGCAAGACCAACAATGATGAGAAAATCTCTCCACTTACAATATTTCAAGACAGATCTGGGCTAGGCTTGAGTTGGTTCTATTGAAACGATCACAGATCAGCCAACTTATTGCTGTTCTTACCGGACAATGTCTGTTAGGGTTACATGCCAAAGACTGGGCCTCTTTTTTCGCTTAGAAGTGAAGGAAGAGACGTTTCTCCACTGCAATTAGTCCCGCGTAGCCAAAAGTATGATCCCTGACTTCGCATTCGTCCTTTATTCAGCACACTTGTGCACTTAACTACGTTTAGTCAGTTTTGAGGCAACTTCCCTCAATGACGCACTCTCCTTTGAAAACCGAAATTTTAAATCATTTCCACTCAAATAATCCCCGTCTGGATCCATGCTCTCCACATACAGACATCCCTCCGAAATCCATAACTTGACCACGGCTGCAGAAACAGCAGGTTGCACAGAAGAATACAACAACACAAATGAAAAAGAAGGTAGCCCAGCGGCTTGTAGCCTCTTTAAAATGTGTTTGCCCATTATACTTAGGATACGCTCTATTAGGAGCCAATACATTTAGGTGGTGTATCCGAGACGGTAGATTACACACAAAAACGAAGATAGGAACGGCGCGGCTCTGATAAAAGGAGTCATCGGCGCAACAAAGGCCACCGGCTTCGATGTGGTGGCCACAGCCAGTAGCCAAAGAGAACAGCATCAGCGTATCACGGTAGCACTTCAAACGTAAATTGCTTTTAACATGATTCTCACTCGGTTGTCCATTCCCGAAAGATAAACTTTGTTCGTGCGTGTACGGGCATTCATACATACATATGTATGTATATGTATGGATATGGGTGTACGTTAGGGATAGACAATCCTTAGGGAATTAGTTCCACTTTGGACTGATATTAAGCGGCAAAACGATTGATTGACAATCCGACACTCAGACGTGGTGGTAGTTGTTTGAGTGAAAGGATATTTGGGCAGTTAATGTGTTTTATTAAGATGACGGTGTAAATTAAAAGCAAAGAAAAAAGGTAAAATGGCTAATAATGAGCGGAACTGTGAAGTAATGGGGTCGGGAATCCATTTGTAGGGTGATAGTGGACCCTTTAATCCAACGATATGGTCCATTAAGTTGTTTAAACAGAGAGTCTTCAAAAGGATACTACTGCGACCTTAATGGTTCTATTGTGCGTCACGAAATAGTGTTCTAATGAATCTGGGTATCCTGTGAGGTGCAGCGCAAGCAGACTAAAGTAATCTGAAAGATACTTCTTTAGTAATTTAGAGGAGATTGGTTCCATAAACGAATTGGTTTAGGTATCTTGCTAAGGACCATGAACTTGCTTCTACGGTTTCTAGAGTTTTATGATGAACTCAGAATCCTGCCTATGAACTTCAGTCTATAGAATGGCGCCCAACGTGGGTCCGGACTACACCCATAAACCTTTCTGACAAAGTAGACCGCCTGACTATCTGTATAGATTGGCGCATTGATTTCAGGATTAAGTGACGAACTTTTTCACAGAATAAGCCACAGTTTCAGTGTGAATACCAATTTAGTTTTATTAGACTGGAAAGCTTTGCTTCGGAGTTGCTTTGCATCCAAAACATGCGGTCCGTCCTTTAGCTCAGGACCTCCCAGAATGTGATTCCCCACATTCACCACATATATTCCCAACCAATTCCAAATAATTGAAATGTTTCGACAATAATCTATGACAATGTTTACCCAACAAAACCAAATCGATTCCATTCAAGGAAGCACCAAGGTGGTCCCGCCTGTCTTCATAAATAACCACCGACAATCGAAAATCACACAAAATATTATTTCCGCTTAATTGCTGCTTAATAAAGGTAAACAAATCCCTGCAGGACACCAGAGACATAAGAGAGCACCCAGTCGGATACAATAAATCTCGACCCCTATAGCTGAGCTGAGCAACAAGGAATAATGACGTGGGCTGAATGCATCCGTTTGAAGAACACCGAATCCCTTTCTCGCACTTCGTATGAACTGTCGAAATCAAAATGAATACCATTATCTGTGTGTGACCCATTATGAGCTTCCATCGCCGCCGCTGTACGTCCGTCCATCCGTCCAGGGAGGCTGACTGACAAGATCTCCAATGCCAGGAATTTTCTTGTTCTTCTCAATAGAGGCATCGGCATGGGCATGGCACAGCCATCATGCCATCATCATCATCATCAGCTTGTTTAGAAACTATTCAAGGAATTCTCCTGAAACAGTAAGTGGGGTCCGGTCGTCGTCGTCGGCGGCGGCGGCGTCGGATGTTTTGACAGAACGACACTCTTTTAGTGATATTTCACCTTTATTTGCTCCCAGCATGACATCGTCGTTCCAACAGCCTCAGTCTGCTGTCCGATCGCTTTATTTATTTCACCGTTGCATTGGTTTCCTTTTTTTCTGTCTGTTTCTGTTGCTGGTCGTCTTGTTTTGGCCCTCCTCCTGGTTGTTTGTTATTCAACGCATAAAAGTGGCAGCGCGCGGCCCGTTTGATGGGAGCACAAAATTAAGTTCCTCGAATGCGAGTTCACAGCTAGGTGTCCCTCGGAGTCTAGGTTTGACAGTGACCACCGCGCTGCTGCTGCACCTCTTGGAACTCGCAACAATCCCTGCTGTTGCTGCTGCTGCAACATAATTAATGTGGAATCTGAGATAGATCCCAGTAGATTGTCGTTCGGTGTTGGGTGTTGGGTGTGCGGCGCGGGGCTTAAGCTATTTCCATTCCTCGCATTCCCTTCCCAATGATTTATTATAATTGGCATTGTGCGTGAGAGGGAGACGTGGTGCGTGTGTTTGCTTGCCAGGGAGGGCGGTCTCCGGCGAAAGATTTTCAAATTTCTTAATCAGATCATACAAATGAGATAAAATAATTTTATTTGGGCACATCACAGGCAGCGCACAGATCGGACGATTCCTGAGTGAGGTATGGAGTGGCGGCTGGTCACAAAGGATCCCAGACTGATGTTGTTGGTGTTTTGTTTCCTTTTAACAATTCTGTCGGCAATGGTGCGCATTTGCAAAGTCTCTAGAGGGACAAAACACTCACGATCGCTAAGGTGTTGCGTCATGATTGATCGGAGTTCTGGGTGTCTATTTCTTGTGAGAAAAGTTCAAGGGAATGTGACAGACAAGACCATGTCCAATCGAGCTTTGTCTGGTAGTTTCGATGGTAGTAAGACAAGAGTCCTTGCGGGTAGTGACATGATGGTTCTTGATTCCTGATCGATCATGAAGCGATCACCGCGCAAAAGCCGATCGAAACAGTGGTGAGAGGCAGCGGCAGAGGCAGCCTAAAGATACTTATGGATCACGTAGCTAGCAACTAAAATGGAACTTGAGAACTTAGGTACCCCAGGACCAGCATATCAACGATTGAAGAACCCAGGCATCAGCCAAGCACCAGTGATGGATTGCAAACAAATCCAGAACGCTACGTCAGAATGACTCACAAGGAAGGTGGACACATAAACTGATCCCAAAAGTACTAGATTACCATTTCTACCGAGACATGGTTTGCTTTCCACTACGCAAACAATTAGACGGATCAGAAGCCAAAGATAGCGCTCACTGAAGAAACATACTGGTTGAGGCCCAGGTCCACACCGGGCTCGTGAGAAAATAGCTCGACACGTCATATACCGAGACAGATCTAAGCTGGATCAGAAACTTAGGGCTAAGTTGGTTATGTTAAAGCAATCCTAGGATCTGTTAGAACTGCTCCTTCAGTACTCAAAAAAGATCATCTTCCTGTGAAGACAAACTCCCATTTCCTCTCGAAGGAGCTTGAGGTAGGAGGGAAAGTGAATGTCAAGAGTTTAATAAGTCCAGATCTGCCACATAGAGCGGGTAAGCTTTCTTGTAGAAGTACTCATGACAAGAAGATTTTGGGCAAATATTTGTATAGATACCAAGCGTCTGATAGAAGCCAAATAATGAAGCTACCTTACCCGCACATTTATTGTAGTACTGGTTCTAGCTTTCCAAATACTATAAGCCTTCAACCTCATAACCAGAACTTGAAACCTACTTAGAGTAAAATTTGTATGCAAAAGTACAAAGCCTAGTCCGCCAATAGGCTCACTGAAATTTAGTGGTAGTGTTTCAGTCACAAGGAATACCTACTTCAACGTCCAAACTAAACCCTTCTCAATCTTTCCTTCAAATCAAATTCAATTAAACTTCGGGCGGCATAATCAAAAGCCCAAAACGCAATGTCAAAAAGGAAATCAATCCAACGAAACCAATAACAGAGAAAACGTGAATACTTGCCAAAGATTTCACTATATGTCCAGTTCGCCTCGTTCTTCTCATCAAAAGCAAATCAAGTCAATTCCAATCTGTGTACCACATCATACAAAGTATGAGAGTGGGATGGGCTCGGACACGCGCTCATGCTCAAACACTTTGAGGAGATCTACGGGCGGAGTAACCGTCTAAGCTCCGATAGTCACCCTCTTGTGCCACCCAACCCACCAAAGCCTCCGCCAACGAGTTGCGTCGCGGCGGCAAACCTTTGTCTGTCCAAGGCGGTGCACAGTGATGCCGGCTTACATGCAAAACCATCGTGAATTAATCGAATTGGTTTATAATTCAAGCTCAGAAGACGCGAACAAAAAAACACAACAACAACAACGCTAACAGTGTAACAAGACCCTCGAGATCAGAGTTTCGACATTGGGCCGAAACAGCAGCAGTGTACACAGCAAACAACAGCTTCAGAGTCCCAGGCGGCAGCTAAGAATTAACAAATCGTCCATCGTCTCAGAGCCAGGTTAGTTGTATGGTCGTTCCGAAGGAGTCAGTGCGTAAATCCCCACCAAACGATCGGCGCGGGGCATGTGCGCATGTGTACCTTCTTGGGCCGGGACTGGGCTGCTTTATCAGAAAACACGACCTATAATTGATTATCATTTACATAAAAATTTACGGCTTTGGCGGTACGCAGAAAGGGCGCGCACACCGCCAAAACAAATATCCCGAATAATCGGCCGAAGACGGGTGGACACGGAACGAGTATATGCAGATATTCTGGCTTTGGATTGTTTATGTTGGTTTGTTGGTTTTGTATTTTTTGGATCCTGAGCTCTGGAAGCTTTCAAACAGTGAACAGTGTTGCCATTGCAATTGAATTTTATACGTAAAAAAACCGACAGTGACACATAACACCAGATTTTATCGAATTCTTAAAAGCAAATTCTGCTAAAATAGCTTTAGAGGAAGAAGGAGGTGAAAAAATAAAACCAATTAGCCCAACAGAAGTCAAGGAACAGGCTAGCAAAGTTGATGTAACGAAATTTGGTAGTAACTTAAGGCCTTCGCATGAGAGGAAGTTATCGACGGATATCATTCATTTAGGTGTCAACTTATAGGGTATATCCCTCACTTCTGAGCTTAATGCAAAGTATTTAAAAAGAAGGGTCTTGTGAGCGTGTATGAAATTTTAATGAAAAATTGGTACTACATTTCGTTACAATGACCCATTCAACTGACTTAGAATTGAGGGAAGGTTCTTACACCGATAGAGGAAATCAGAAATGACAGATTTGAAAGCAGCTGAGCGGATCAGAAAGTGTAGGAAAACTTCTCGTGAACCCAGCTTGATCTTTCATATTTGAGAGACTGTTGGCAGAGATGTCCAGTGACTAAGTTGCTCATCACATCCTGATACACTTAACTTTTAGGTTACTCTAATTAGCTAAATGGCTCAAAATAGTTTACCGCTTCCAATAGTATCTAATTCGCACAACGTTAACATCAATAACCACACGACCATAGTATTGATTCCATGGAAACGCTAATGAATAACAAAATAATTTAATAAGCATTTCATTATCTCCGCTATCATCGATGAATAAGACAGAAATTTAAAACCAAAAAAAAAAAAACACAAACGAACAAATCGCCCACAGATTAAAATCAATTAGCCAATTAAAAGGAATCCATTTGATCGCCACCGCAACCGCACCGCACGTACAGAGTAAATATTTACCAAAAATCGAAGCTAACCACTTTCGCTGTTTGCGGTTTGGAACTCGGTTCAAAACTCCGGGGGTCGATTTATGACCAAAGTCACTAAAGAAACCATTAAGTCGCAGTGAGAAGGAGTTTCTGGACATCCTGCAGGGAGTTTGAATCACCCAAACCAAATAAACCCGGACCACCGTCTAATTTACACCGAATCAATCCGCAAAAGCATTTGGAATTGATAAAGGATTGCCTTCCAATAAATTCTTCACAAAACGAGGATGATTCACTATACTGTGTATATCGAACCAACCAACGATTCATTATTCATTTGCCGCCCGAAATTCACTTAACCGAGAAGCGGTTCCAATTGATTTGCGACTCTGTCGGAAGGATCTAAAGGATTTTATATCATTTCGTTCCACCACCTGTGAGCTAAAGTGAGAGGGGTAGGCCAAATAACTCACAAAGGATCCTCCTGTTGCCGTTGTCGTCGTCGTCGTCATCGTCGTCATAGGAACTAATCACACAAGAGAGCAGGTGGTGGATCCGAAATTACACGCCAATTTCATTGTGCTGAACGGCGCGGCGCATCCCTTTCATTTTCGGGACACTCTGAGTGCGTTGAAAATCGACACAATTGTCCCCTGCCTCTGGTAGGTAATTCTAAATCAATTAACCAAACCGAATTGGAGCATGCAAAGGATTCAGATACAGAAGCCCAAATCCCATTGATATGCGTGTAGAAATTGCGATTTGGATGATTAGGTTTCCGAAAAAAAAAACCAAAAAATTTTTCAAAAAAATATGAAAGACTACTCGTACATCTGAAGACATCAAGTTGTCCGCCTCTCTTTCGTTTGGTGCTGATCTGCTGATGCTGATGGTGATGCTGATTTGAGGCTTTTCTCTTTCGCCCTCAACTGGGACTAGTTCTTGCCGAATCTGCTTTGCGAAGTGTTCGCGCTTGCGCGGTCGCTTTGATCTTTTCGGTTTCAGATACATTCGGTTGGCTTTGATCTTCGCCGATAGTGACACAAATTTTTTGGATTCGCTGTACCCGCACGCACACACGCAGATACTCTCCGAATCTAGGAGTGTTAAATCGAGGGAAAATTAGATTTTAGATTTCAAAGATCAATGAATGCGCGCCGAAAAATTCAAAACAAAAAACCAAAAAAACGATATGCTTCATCTGTTCAGTGTTTTACGGTTTTACGAGCTTTTAACTTTTAATTCACTCGCACAGGGTGAGATTAGATCTCGAAATCCCAGAGCGATGGTCATAAAATTCATTTGCTATGAAATTGGCGGTTAAATTGGACGTTTTTTTTACTTCGGACGTTTGCTGGTTTGGGTTTGGGTGATAATTTGAATATTGTTCGCTAATTAATTGCAGACGATGTTAATTTTTATTTTCGAGTGGACTTTTATGACTAACGAGAGATGCTGAGATTGACATGGGAAATCAATAAATGTTGACAATAGATACTGCGTTATACAGCGGCGAAATTCTAAGGAATGTGATTTTATTGGTTTTGTTTAGTTTGGCAGTTTGGTAGCTGGCGTTAATTTGCAGCTGTAATTGTGGCTTTTTGCCGAGAAGCGATTTTAATTTGAGTTGTTTGGGTTTCGTGGTGATTAGACCACACCCTGTTTAAGTAGGTCTTCTTATGCTAATGCGTAAGCGGCCATGTTACGTGATTTTATCTGTTAATAGCCGATGGGATGATACATAAATTTTTTTGATTAGTTTATCGCATCTAGTTTTTTGCGGCTTCTTATCTGTAAATAGATATCAGGTTTGTATACAGTGTATCGAATGGAAGAGACAATTCTTTGAATCGGATACAAGGCATGGAGTTTTCTCCTGAATTCTGAGTTGCCCTCTAATACATTCCATATTGTTTCCATAACAAGAAGCCCTAACAACAGGGTCCTCATCAAATAACTTTTAAGACGATCGTGGTCTAAGCAATAGCAGCTAACCCTGTCGTCTGTAGGTTGTCCCACCGACAGTGTTTAACAGATTTTGGCGTTACTTGATCAAAAAAATGGTTCGTCAAAACGACATCGCCTAAACAATAGCGATTTTCAGTTCTACGTGAAGCAAAACTATCTCAAAACGATATCGTCAGTCGATTGGCGCAAAACGTGATGAGGGCCTAGATATGCCACCTATTATACCGCCGCATCGCCTTCGCTGGCTGTGTTTCAAGTGGTCTATCAAATTTTTGATGACTCGGTCTAATATGTCCAGCTATAGCGTCTCGAATTTTGGCCTCGAACTCGTCCAACGTGCTTAACTTGTTAGCGTAGACTAAGGACGTAGGCCCAGAGAATATACCCGAGTGGTGTCAAGTCGCACCAATTGATTAACGCTTCCAGTGAAATTACCCAGTCACCCAACTTCGAAAGGTGCGCCGCTTGTATGGTATATAGCACCGTCTTATTGGAACCACACTCGGGTATATCGATGCTGTAGAGCTTTGGCCACAGAAAGTCGCGCCAAGCCGGGTAGACTCTCGGGGATACCCATTTCAACTGATCGGCACCGAATCAACATTTCTGGGTCTTGTTCGTTACTGGTGAGTACGGCGGCTATGTTTTATTTATTTCACACAAATCTCTGTCTGATTGATGGCTTAAGGTCCAAAACAATGTACTTACGCTCAAACTTTTCCTCTCGACGAAATTCACTTTACGAATTAACAACCGAGCCGGAATTTCGATAATAATTTTTCATAATTTACGCACATTCCAAGCATGAAACAATGCTTGATAGAATGGCAAGCCTTACTGAGTATTTTGACAGCTGAATGTCATTGGTACCTTTGACAACTGCTGAAACATAACAATTGGAAAAAGTATCATTGCTATCTGGTCACCATTTATTAGGATGTGTACAACCGTCGTCAAACTACAAGTCTTGTTACGAAACTGTAATGTAAAGAGAGCTGGTAAAAGAATAGAGCCCTGTGGTAGTCCACAGTATTCTGCAGAAAATTAGCTCGTGTACGATCAAAAGCTTTTAGCCTGTCTAGGGCTAGAGGGAGACCTGTAGAAATCTGGAGTACGAAACGTAGGAGTAGTTTGAAAAGTGTGAACTATAGGACTAGGTGAAGTAACCCCGAGTACAATTTTGTGTGCAGAGTCAACTTCAAGAAAGCGCTGTGGTGGTGGTGCACGGTCCAATTTAGATGCATTCCTTTGCCGTAAACCTAGTTTCTCGAACAAATAATCATATTTTATCAGAATCTTCTGGTCCTTGTGAGACCTCTTACAAGGATGCCTTCTCCAACCGACAGAACCGACTAAAATCTTACTGCATTTTCAAAATGTATCTTTATTTCAATAAATCTATTCGAAACACAGTAAGTTTACGTACAACCGGTCGGTTTCGTTGCTACACACGTCCGGGTAGTTTGACTGAAATATCCAGTCGCGCAAGTGTAGAATATTGCGTTCATAACGTTATTTACCTTTTCGCAATACACATAGCTGGAGAACAGAATTTAATTAAGGACATTTCGAAATAATAATAATTTTTATACGAATATCTACTTACGTCTTACACGTCGAGTCCTGAATATTTTTATTATAGCCAGGTGCCACGACTGAGGCAGAGTTACAAGTGGCTGCCCAGTCTTTGTCAATTGGTGATAGGGTTGTTACTTCAGTATTTGAACACGTTGGTGTTACCTGTAATTGTTAGATGGATAAAGTTATTGAATCACAAATCGTTTGATTTTGAATGCAGTGGTTACAGAAGCAGGGAAAGTGGAACCGTCCGATACAATGGTTTTAAACGTTTTGGATCTATCGGTGTTTCTAAACTTTCTATCGGAAGACTAAACTGACAGTAGACACCTTCACAGTCGCTGATCCTATGAATTACAGTGTTTGAAGCTAGGGTTACATCTAAGACTTCCTACCTATAGCTAGTCACAAATATGTTACCAATGTTACAAGAAGTATAGATTTTGTGAAAAGAAAGATTCGCTCAGCTCTTTTTTCTCTGCGCTAGGACTACCTATATAAGCGCGGTTTCAAGCCTTGCGAGCATCTAACAAACACCCGAGAGTGTATAACAATAATGAAAAAAGCTTCTCAAAATAAAGATCGACCTTTAGACACAACTTTAAACAGTAGGCCCCTTCCGTATTGCCCTTTTGCAACAAATACGCACTTCTAACACCTTTCGCAACACTTCTTACACCCGCATCCTCTATTTTTGGTTAAAGAATACGAAAATGTGTATTTAAATGCGGACTTACCAAACAGGATACGGTACATATTGGTCCTCCGTTCGCGAACTTCTCAGTACTGCAATATTCTCCAGTTGGGCAGGCAGAAATGACATCGGTTGGCCCATTAGCGTCACAGAAAGAGAATTCCGTTTGACTTACACAAGCAAACTGATTGGCGCATTCATTACATTCTGGCGTGACACGGGTGCATGCTGCCACAACACCAGCTTCCTTTGCCAAACAGATTCCTGGATTGTCGGTACAAATTTTACCATCGTTACAAACTCCTACTTGTGTCGATGGCGTTACTCCTTGACGTTTGAAATGACTATTTAATCGGTTTTCCTTTTTTTTCTCTCAAACTTACCATCATAGCAGACAACGTAAGCTGTTTCATTAATGCATGCAGCATAACTTGTCAAAGTGCACACAGAACACATAGCGGTAGCCGACGAGACGATTGCCAATCCAAGGGCAAGACACAGAAGGACCTTTAAGGAGTACAAGTTGATGTGCGAGTTTTCTTTTTATCCATTCTACTCACTTTGAAGGAAAGCATATTTTTTTCGCCAAAACAGACACTCGCGCACTAGAAAATTAAACTGAGCTGAGGGGTACTAGACTTTGAGGTTTTATAACGATGTTATGTGCAAAAAAAATTAGATAATAGTGGATAACAAGGTCAGTGTCGAAAATTTATTATCCATAAGCTGTTGGCAAATAGAGAAGACGATGACACATGGCACTCTGATCGCATGTTTCGCAGAATTTCTTGTGCCGGAGCACTCGTGGGCTTAAGACAAATCAACAGAACGACTAATCTCTGTTTGCAACCACTGATTGTGGTCTGGGAGAAGGGTTTTAGAAGAATATAAGGAAAGGAAAGACATGACTGTGGTATTAAGTTTACTCGATAAGTCTATCTTTTGGTAAATCTTGTACTGTTTGTCTGTTTTAACTGATCTGTAAGAAGGCGGAAGCATCTGAGAAGAAGTTGTGTTCTTATTTGTGTAACCCACGGTGTGTACTGATAGTGAATGATAACGATTTTGCGTACGACGAGTTGAAAAACACGCCTCCATCTCAACACTGAAACATGCGTGGATGAGGTATCTCTCGTTGGAGAGCATTGATCGCCCAGTTTGTGGCGATTTTTTCGATTTGCGATTGACAACTCCATAACGACACACAGAAACCCTCAAACCAGTACTGACTTCAATTGTTATCAGACAGATGACAAACCTTTGAGGTAAGTACTGAGTTGTCTTCCTTTAGATTTGTTCTGTACAACCTCCAGCGATGCACTAGACTGATTCCTTATTTGTTTCAAGCTAACAGTGAAGCCGTCCAAAGAAAAACTAAGACTGATAAGCACTTGTCCTGCAGAGATGTGAATAATGACCATTAAGTCAGACTTAGACCAATGTACGTCCATTGTGATACTACTAAGATCTAAGGTCTTCAAAAGCTACCCGCAGAGTAAGTCGAAGTTTGTTCAAAATCGCTAAATGAAAGAGTCATCATAGGTTCGATGAAAAGTAGGTCCATGTATACATAGGTGGTTTCAGCCATGAATGGTGAGAGCTTGACTTGGAAAGCGGTGGTGTATGCTTTTCTTCGTCTCGTCCATATAGCATATAGCATTGGAGATCGTTCTTCATTAGAGACATCGAGACTTAATGTTCCAGTTTAGGGCACCAGTACATGCCTGGTAATGAGGCATGAACTGTCATCTACCCGTCGCCGATTGGTCTAGTCAATCTGGTAGAATTGCCAGGGACGACGAGATCGTCATACATGGGATTCCCTGAAATCGCTCTCAAGTGATTTATAAACATTTAATTGTATAGCCGTCTCGTTAAGAGACAAATTAACCATAATTTCTGAATCAATGACTGATTTCAGGGACTCGATCGCGGCTTGAAGCTCTTCTTAAGCTAATGGGTATTACTGACTCCAGATCTACTAGAAATTTTGACCTTTTTCGGAAGTGATCTGGTGCTCAATAGTTTCACTGACGTACTCTGTATGTGCGATGAGTGACCTCATCTGTAAGGTTGCCTTGATGCCTTGATGATCCTCTTCATACCATTCCAACATTTTTCATATTTTTCTTCACGTCTACGTCGTACGCCCCATCAGAACTTAAAATCTTTTTCCTATAATCCTCGCGGTATCACAGTGGATCCAAATAATTCAAGTTTACAAATCACTCGTACCCCTGTACAATGATAAGGTCAACGGAGCACTAAAGCGAGGTAGCACTGTGCCCCTTCATTTTAGAAGTCAGTTTCGGATATTTTTAACGAAAAATAATTAGTGTAGCCCCCAAAAAGTTTGATCATTTGATTCTTTCATTCCACGTTGTTTGTTTCGCACGTTGGGTACAATGCAGTGCTTCACTTGAATATAGTCATCGAACTTTGTGTGGGTATTCTGTAAGTTGTTCTGAGGTTTTTGTACAAAGGCGTTCACCATAATTTGAGCTCTAAATTCGTCCCTGGTAAGACTCAAGTATCTGTCGTTCAAATACTGTCCAATTGGAGGCCAGATACAAAGACCGAATGCCCCTAATGTACCAGAAAAAGATATATTAACAGAATCGGTATCAGAATCGACCCCTGAGGCATTCCACCAGTCACAGCTTACGCCGCCCGTCGGCAGACATAATGAAAGTCACACAAATTTGTTACTACTTTGTAGCAATTTTCTATTACAACTTTGTAGAAGCGACTCCCAACCATCACGAATTAGAAAATGCGAAAATGACGATGAATAAAAAAGCAGAAAGGGAAATCACAACTACAAGTATAGGTACAATACAATTCTCGTTGTAGTAAACGCAAACGGCAACAGATATCACAACAGCTGTTGCATCTCAGGCGTGTAAGGAACTCGTGAGTTGTAAGCGGTCCCTTTCATCCCGTCGTTCTATTGTTTCTGTATCAAAAGTCCACTATTATGTAAACAGTCGGTGTGTTTGATCTCCACCGCATCAAAGGGTACCGCGTTTGGTTGGCTTCCTTTCTCCCTCACTCACTTGTTCACCTTCCCACAGACTGATCTCTCTTCAGTTCTCTGTCCAAATCCCCCGAACAATGCATTGGACAACATGTCCTGAAAATTAAAAAAAAAAAAAATGTTCAAATCTCCGACAAACACTTAAGATCCGCGCGCACACTCTTGAAGCGCGCACATCCATCCAACGATGGAGAGTCGGAGTTGGAGTTGGAGTTGGAGGAATCCAGTTCAATTTGTTGGCTCTCTGGTGATTTCTGCTGCTTTTGATCTCTTCCACTTCCACTTCTTCCGCTGTGTGTGTATGCCCCTGGCACTTCATTATCATTTATTTATTTATTATTCTTTGATGAACTGGGAAATAATTACATCAGCAGTCGGCACTGCTCAGCTCGGCGTGGTTTTGCTTAGAATCGAGGAAGGATCGGCGGCATCCTGTGTCTTATTTTGGGATTCCCATCCGGTACCGCTGGTGATGCTGCTGGTGGTGGCAATCTCACCTGATTTACGAAGGACTTGTTTCTTTATGATGATGATAAAGACGATGATGAGGATGTCCTCCTGGGCAAAGGATAATTGAATTTCACGGATTATCTGTGTGCACATTGTGTGCAGCAGGTGCTGAAATCAGGTCAACCGATTATTTATGACTGCTAGGCAATGTCGGCTTCACCTTTGAGAGAGGGAGATGAACGAAAACGTCTTTTGTCGACGATGAAGGACAACAAAAAATTTATTTCGATCGTATTAAGGAATTTTCCCTGTTTCCCCGTGTTTCGCATGGCTGATGTAATTACTAAATTAGTGCCGGTTTAATTGAATGCTGCCCAGTGTGCAAGGAATGCCGGGATTTGAGCTTTGGCTGAGGCTGTGTCTAACACCGGGCCTTGGGAGACTATTAAGTTCATGTCACTGCCGGCTCAGGAATGGCGTCAGCTTTGCCACTCCTAAGACGCACTGAAAATAAAATCGATAAAAGCCACGTTCTTAATAATCGTTATAATCCGCCGCCGTTTTGGCTACTGGTTAGTAATAATCGTATTACCTATGTTATTCCCCTTTCGGGTGTTTTTCGAATCGAATGCGGAAAGAGCTTCTGGTTTTTCTGCAGCTTCTTTGTCGCTCTCCACTGCGCTGCGACCTGTTCTCTCGTGATCAGCGGAAAGGATGTAAAATTTTGGGATCTGATGGCGAAACCGGCTTTGGGGTAACGATGATGACAAGTTAAATTTAAATTTAAGTTACGAAACTAATTTGGGAATAAAGGATGCTTTAAGGAGATGTTTTCGTTTATGGAAAATCCAAGAAGAATTTTAAAAAGATCAGGAACTCCGGGTCCTGACTCATGGTTAGGTTTAAAAGTACTGTGAAGGAGGGCATCGTTCTTGGTCAGGGTAGTCATTATATCACGGAAACACACTGCGGGGATTAGGCGAATTTTCAGTCCAGAGTTTCCCCTAAATAGTCAAATCAGGGCTGTATTGAACATTATGGAGGGCGTGGCTACCTAGGAGAAAAAATATATGATAGGTGAACCCATCTTCTGAAACCGGAATATGAGAGCCAAACTTTTCATGGATTACTGCAATGTCAATCGGGTCTCGTTTGCGTATCCTACTTGCTATGGAATCACCTAGATTAGGTTAGGTGTGATAGGATTCATTGATTTGCGTACCTCAGGGTTGTGGAGAAAAACTGTAGGCAACCAATCTCTACTCAACCAGATTGAGCACTTGGCTATCATCATAGAACCTGTGTCAGAGATGCTCGAAATAAACATGAAGTTTCGTATTCGAAAGGACAACACGGACAGGCTTAGGGAGTCCATGTGTTAGGAAGTGAACTACAAGGGCATTTGCAGCAGCACGACGGCTAGGCTTGTTTCAGAGTTATGGTTCAACTTCCTACTATGATGAGCTTGCATTGAGTTGAAGATGTCATTTGCTGGTCTATTGGATGTTTGTTCTGAAGGAAGTGCCGTCTGAAAAATGTATATTTAAGAGGGTTAAGTCCAAGACAATTCCATGAAAGGTGTGACTTTTCGTCTAGTTTTGCTGAGGATTGTACCCATAATGAATCGTTCTTGCTTGCCTTTGTTTTGTCCAAGCCTTTGTTTTGTCCAAACACTTCTTATGATTGCACAAGTGTTTGAGGAGGATCTTCTGTTTTAAGCCTCCCTCTTGGATTGGACAAGTCTTGTTATCTTGTTGTAAGAACCGTAAGCTGTTCTCGACAACATTTTTCAAGCATCATCTGTCGATGAAAAAGGGGAACCTTCTTCAAGTATTGCCATACCGGAGTCTACGAAAGCCTATTGCCATGGCCTTGGTCTTGGTCTTTAGCTATCTGATTAATCTATGTAATCGCTGCTGAGGCTTGATATTCAACGAAAGAAGCTTTAAAATGGACTTCAGTTCCGCTCCGCTGTGGATGTGACTTCTAGAAAGCCTCGAATGAAGCGTGTGACTAAAGATAAATACGCTCATCACAAAATCTGTCAATCGAACAAACTATAGAATTTTGTTGAACAGCTGGACATTGTGTAACAAGTTAGATCCTATCCAGAATATGCCAACGGAAACCCAAAGGAGAAGTAAAGAGTACAACAAGGATACAGCGTCATCAACACAATACAAGATCACATATGTACGTGTCATGTCATCACTATGAATAAATGGCTACCAACAGTGTGAAGTTAGCGATGACAGTTCTTTGCCATTTTGAGACCTAAATTCACAAAATGGCGTCTGGATAGCTTCATCGAATGCACAAGTCTTCCACTCTGTCCCATCTGACCATTAGTGTCAGTCGGTGCGATCTTTTTATCTTCATCTGCTTGCCAGATAAATCCCAGCATCACCATTGATTTACAGAATTAACCTGTATTCTGCTACTCATAACGATACATACTTTTAAATCGATTATTTGTTGTTATGTGGTTTTTTTTTTTTAATTCTACCATCATCGCTTGACCCTTGCGATCGTAAAAATAATTCTTAATCCAGTCTAAGCATTAAAAACCGATCGTTATTAATTTTTATTGTTAAAAATTCTTTATATGTTGTTCGTTGATGTTTTAATGTGTTGTATCTGTTTTTTTGTGTTTTTTTCTCTCCCGATTTGGTTAATAATTCTCATTTTATTTGTTGCGTCCAGGTGCCGGCGTCAGTGAAGTGATGCAAGGCAAATTAGTTAGTTACACTGGGTTGGTGATCACATATTGTCGGCATAAATGAAAGGAAATCTCTTAATGTCATGTCATTAATTGATTTTTTAAATGTTTTTCAATTTTTTCTTTTCTTTTGTAATTTCTTTGTGTCGATTGAATCGATGCATGTGTGCAGTTTGTGAAGTTTTATTAATTAGTTTTATTGGAGGAAAAAAAACAGATAGGGGGACGATCGGCCAAAGGAGTTGGAAGTTATGCATGGAATTCAGTTGAATATTCGACATGTGATGTATTTTGATAATTTTGAATGAAATTTAAGGTCTATTAGCAGCGTTTTTCAAATGTTTGTCTCAATTTTTTGTTAAAATTATCAAAATACATAACATTGTCAGTATTCAACTGAATTCCATGCAAAGCGTTCAATCAAAGCGCTTGTAAGGCCCCTTCTTATTGAGTTTTTAACCAGAACTTGGTTCCTCAAGTTCTTGTATAATAATCTCTTAACTGAGGGCTATAGTCCTACTGCACCCTTGGGTAGTTAATAGTTCGCATATGATCCTCATATGATCATGCACTAACTTTGAGGTTTTTTGCGTTGAAAAATTGTGTTTCTATCAAACACTGCTTCTAGGGGATGGGTAGTCATTCGCTGTTTTTTTTCTTGTGCAGTCTTTGATCTTTGCATTGGAACTTCTCCTCCGCCACTCATCTTGTATTAAGCTCCTCCTATGTTTAAGGCTTGAGAAACTCATGCGAACTAAATTCCTTAAGGTGAAAGGATGATTGAAACATTCTCTTTCCCTTACGATTAAATCCAACTTTGAGAGTGAAAATCACTACCGCTAAAAGCATATCCTAGTATTAGACCAGCTTTTGAAAATACGCTTGAGGCTTGCAGTAATACTTCCTTCTGGCTTGTGCCGCGTTACAAGTAGAATTCATTAGTAGGACTAGAGAAATGTGCGTTCTTGCTACTTCTATGGTTTCTCCGTTCGGTTGTTGCACTTAGATTCCATCGAATCATCCTCTACTTCTCATAGAGATTAAGAAAAAATCTTCCGCAAATAGACCCACAAAGTGCTCTTTGTCTAGGCGTACAACATTTTATTGTACGAATCCACAGCAAACCTATTAAAATCTTGTAATCCCAAATCCCAAACGTTAATCAAAACATTTCCTTTCCAACGTCCATCACACATAAATGCTCCACTTGTACGTAAAAGTATCTAAATAGAAATTTCATATTCAAATCCGTTCCATAAAAGAAAATAATAGAAAGTAATTAGAGTCAAATGAAAGATGTACCGCCGAAAACGAATTAAAATCTATTAGCCTGCCATTATGAGTCGTAACATCTCCGTACGAGTGTGCGGATCGGTCAAACAAAGAAACAAAAACCAACAACGCACCAAAGTCTGCCGCAAAGTTGCCGCAATGGGACCACTTCAAATCACTTCACGATAGATTCTTCAAAAAATCTCAATTCGTATCTATCAAATATAAGGCGCCCCCATACCCACTATTATGATTAGAAAAGAACACAAGACGCTTTCGTGAGCAAGATTAGGGAGATGCACTAGGAATCGTAACGATGAGAGTTACCACTTTGTTGAATTGCGAGGAAAGTTTATTTTTATTTCGAGTAAACCACATATACTACAGCGAAATGGGTTTAACAAACACTGAGCAAAAAAGAACTTCTAATGAAACTCACTTTCAGGGTGCGCCACCCTCATCATGGAATGTTTCTAAGTCATAGGAAAAATAATCTTAATACCAGCTCCATATATGTACATTGCTCCGTCAGACATACTGCACATCATGCTGCACAAAATGCTCAATCAGATAGTCCAAAGGCTTATAGCTGGTTTCACTACTCAACCACGCCCTCCTGAATCGTACCGAGTTCTGGTTTCTTTCATCAGGTGGCACATATCACATCTTAAGCGTGATTGCTTTTACCCAGGGCCTTTTCTTCCTGTTCAGGTGAACCTGGTCTTTTAAGAGATTTAACACTCCACGTACGGAAGTCATTGTCATTATCTCGTTCTCATGGCCCGTTTATAGTTGAATCATTTTCAAGAATAGCACATAACCTGCAACTCTGGTCGGAAAGCTTTAAAAGATTTTCTAGATCTGAATTCGAATAAGTCAGTCGCTAGTTGAAAAGCTACTCCAATTCAGTCGTTAGTCTACCGAACTGCTGGACGGGAGCTCAAGATTCGATTCCAAGACAAAGTCTCATATCCAGCGAACGTCTGACAAACTGAGTTGCAACACTGAGTTGGTTCACAAAATTCGACAACAACATCGCACACAGTGTAGAGACAAAAAAACCAAAATCTATTATTCCCACACCAGTGACTGACTGAACGAACGACCAACCGACCGATCAACCGATCGGTGTAATCAAACAATAATCTCTGCATTAAGGCACACGCCATTTCGTAGATCAAACGGTGCCGACAAAATTTTCTGCGGTTGCACGCGCGGAAGAAATCTTAAGAAATCAGGGAGTTGTTTCTTCGTTGCCGCCATCTGATCCACCATCATCATCATCATCACCGTCTTCTTCATGATCAGCGTGATCCTCTTCTTGAATGTAAGATTGCCACTGTGTTCTTCCGTGGTACTATTCTCTTTGCGGTCCCCATAAGAACGAACGAACAATCACACCATCATTTATGAGACAAGTCCGAAGAGTACCAACAGCATGGGCATTCTAAAGAGAATTATTGTTGAAAGCTAAACGAGAGAATGGAGTTTAAAGGAAGTATTTATGGCGAGCACAGGAAATAAAGTAATCAAAATGGTAGCTGATCACGCCAGGCCATCCGATTTAGCGGAGGACATTTGTAGGAGGGTTTCTGCGGGGGAAATGTAGAAGGATTGATGTGCTAGGTATCATAGATTCGATAAAGCGGTACTTTGGAGCGATGTTGTTCTTAGCCTGTGATCACAGGATCATGCTGACGACATGATCATCGTTATAGAAACAAAGATCATAGACGAAGTGAGGCAGTACCTACCATTCTACTGTCCCAAAAAGCCATTCAGTCATGTAGGTTAATCCGATGGACCACATCTCTGCTAATACATCCATCATTCTAGTTTCGACCAAACATCAAAGACCATCTAACCGCTCTGAAGTCGGCAAACCTTTTCCTATCCTTTTAAGATAATTTCCTCCAGTTTTATTTAAATGTCGCCATAGTCTAACAATCGGAGCCCACGCACTTAAAAAAAAAAAACAAAAAACCAAAACAACAACAACAGTAACTTAATCTTTATAACAAATAAAAGGAAATTATGTTTGAAAACACACTCAATGCACACACAAGCACTCCAAACAACCGTGGTGCGTATGAATTAAAAAATTAGTAAACGCATAATCGTAAACTTAGCACTCAAATATTGACAGAGACAACACACCGGGAAGAGAAGAAAAAACAGCGAAAAACGTATAAGAGACCCAAACCAAGCCAAAACCAAACCAAGAAGCAAGGAAGCCTCGTCTTCTTCTCTGTGCTCTAATGTCTTAATGGCCCACCTGAAGCACCACCAACCACCGCTGTCGCCGCCGCCGCCACAGCATACCGATGAGATAAGGGACGTAGCGGCGGCACACGGGCAAAGTGTACCCAACGAGTGCTATTATTTGATTGTTTATTGCCGCAACTGACGCACAGTGGGATATGGTCTGGAATTCGGAAGATAAATTCACCTTTTCCTTAAGTTTCGAAAGTGAAACGTAAAAACGAGCCGCAGACCATGTCCATTCGTCTGAATATACAGTCCTTCTGTTTACAGAAAAAGCATAACATGCACAACGGCTAAGCCTTGAAACTATTTTCTTGTTTCAACATATTCTAGGAATAGTGGTACCTCGTGCGATATAGAGCACTTTAACGAACCTCAAAAGATGATGATTTACAGATGTCACAAAACGAACAAGTTCACGAGATTAAAGTCCACTTCCTCTATCATTGCCTGAACTTCTATCACCCAAGGGTCTAGAGCTAACATTTCTCCAAACTCTCTCAAATTTAACCTTACTTTTCATGGTCGGAACTCTTGTAAACTCCATTTTCCTTGCCATTTTGGGCGCATGGCTTGAAATTCTAGTGATCTGCCTATGAAATCTCTTTGCCTATTCTGGTAAAACACGAGTAGATCCGAGCGGATCAGGACTTTCAAAACACGTCGAATTCATCCCTACCACATGTATAATAAAAGTACAAAGAAGCTCCATGAAAATAGCCGCCATTTTGAAAGTTTACAACAGCTTCTACTTAGTCTTTAACCACACCAGAGTCGCTGATGCCCAGTTTGTCAATATTTACCTTTTATTCCCTTATGGCAGCATTAGAGGTTTAATAGTTCCGACCTTAAAACTGGCTTGAAAGTTCTCTACAGTCTCCTAGCACGCTTTTCGAATGCAAATAATGCCGACAATCACTACCATTTTTAAGATCTGGCTCAACACTAACATGCATTTCGCTCCCAAGTGTGATGAACTGTCCCACTGTAGAACACACGGCGGCACTCTCAAGATCAGCCTATGGCTTAAGGAGAAAAAAAACTACCACGCTACCTTCGAATGCAATTTGTAAGTACGGCAGGTTACATGCGACCCTATTTGCCGCGGTACATTTGTGTGCAAATACAAAGAAAGGAAAAAAAACATGACACACAAGAGAGTAACAAGCGCACTTTGGTGTTACATTGCGGTGTGTATTGCTAGTATACACGCATGCGCAGCTTTGTTTTGATTTTGCTCGAAAGTGTGCGCAGAGTTTGGTTTATTTGTTTCGGTGAGGTAGGACAGGGCGAGGAAATGGTTTATCTCGAAGTCTGCATAAAGGAAGACAGTTTTATGTATCCATAGAAAAAAGAACCGGAAAAGGAAGTATAGTCTTTGTGGACGCCCACTTCTTGGGGGCGTTTTAAATGTCTACGTCATGTATTTCATTATGCAATTGGCGTTATAAATCCAGGTGAACGGAAGCGGTGAAGTGAAGTAGTGCCCTAAGAATCATGGGAAGAGAATTACTCGTAGTGCTTACTCAATAACTCCTTTAAAAGTATACTAACATCCAAATTCTCACGACAATCGTTAAAGAGCAGCGAAGCCCCGCTGGCCTTATCTAACAACGGTCATTGAAATGAAGCCTCATGACTCATGTGGTCATGTCTGCACTTAAAATGGCTGCGGCTTTATATCTCAGGGCACCATTTCACGTCACCTCTTAAGCTAATCTGAGTTTTAGCTACATAACTGCCAACAGCTAGGTGGATTCAATAACTATGGGGATAGGCAAGCATACAACATAGTTATGTTAGACAATCCCCACAGACACGCCCACTTAGAAAAAATAAACACAAACTTCTTAGTAAGTTGTACCGAAAATCAAAAGGAAAAGTTACGCGAGATCATCTTCATCCACATGAATGACATGCAGAACGTTTGTTAATTGTCTACAGTCATTTCTACTGAGGGAAAACAAGAACGGCAATGAATTCTTACAGAGATTCGGGATCATTCGTTTAGTCTCCCTGCATCCTAAAGAAACCCAGTACAGTACTGATTTTATATGAAACCCATTCGTCAACGTCGATCTCAACCGAGGATGCGAACGAAGATTCATATCATAAGGATATGCATATGTATGTATCTTTTGAGCTTTGTCTGTGAATCCCATCAGAGATCTCATTTCCTGTGATCCCATTGTGACCTAGGTCCTCGACCGGAGTCAAAGAGATGAACTTTCCACCAATTTTGAATACAAATTTCGGAAAGGTTCTCGCTAGAGACGCATTCACGCTACATTGACATCTATCCCACCACTCTTGAGAATATTGCCTCTTAGGATAGCATAGTGCTTCCTAATTCACATTTGCCGAACAAATAGTGAAGAGTTGTTCATTGATTATGTGTAGCACCGTCTGTATATACAGTGGCTAGGCAATACCCGAACCATCATGTACCAAACCAGAGCGGAGGTGATTCCACTTTGCAATCAGCCATCTAAAACTTAGGCGAAAAGATCGCAATTTTATCAACATAGAGAACGCTTTCGATAAACCGTCCTTTGACTGCATGTGTGACTTTACTTGGTAGGCTATGAACTTAGAGGCATTACCTCCACTTTGGTTCGGTAGTTAAAGGACCCTCCAGCTTCTCTCCCAGTTCAAGCTTTAATCTTTTTACGCTTTTATCAAACTCTGTCAGCAAATTCAGGAAAACAATCTTGCAAACAGGCCATCTTAATCCGAAACATCAGATAAGATTAGATCTAGAACAACAGAAAAATTCAAGAAAAAAAAAAACTTGGTGGTAGGCTTGTGTAATCACAGTGCTCACAAATGTAAATCTACACAGAGATACTTACTAACAACTTTCCTTTGACAAAAATTCGTACCTACTTTGTGAAACGTTTTTCTTCTATTTTTTTTAAATTCACCTTTTCTTTCAAATATAGGTGCTATGGCACTGTGGCCCATCTACTTCCTTATCATCTTCATTCACCTACATAATCAACAATTACCTTTTCTTTTATTTTTGCCGACACAAATACACATCACCTTAAGAGAAAAACAAACTCTCTTAAATAATTTCTTTTATTTTCACGATCATCTTTCGATCGTAATGTTTATCAGACTTCGCGTTCTCTCTCCTCCATTTTCCCTTCCATTCAAATTCTAAACAAAAATCTGTTAAAAAAGAAAAGAAGCGCCAAAGTTATGTTCTCTCTCTTCTCATTATCGTCGTCATGATCATCATCATGATCATCGTCTTTTGCTTTGTGAACACCTTCCTTATTTCTGCGTGACATATCTTTCTCACCCTTGATCGTATTGCATTTTGCCGCCTATTCAACTAAACGACCACCACCACTACCAGCACACCAGCCTGTTGGACTTGTAAAGAAGATCCTGCCTAGCTGTATTTCTTACCTTGCTGATGTAGCAAGTTGCCTCTCTCTTGTTTGGTTGCTTCGGTCTGGTATTAGTATACCACGACAAACTTCTTGAGAGGTAAACACAAGGTTACAACTAACTTTTTCTTTCATTCCGAAACGATCGCTCAATCGGTAGAGTTGTGCAGTTCTCTTGATCGTCTTTTGTAGAAATTTTGTTTTTTTGTTTTTTTTTTTTATTTTTTTTGATTATTTTGGTTATCGAACTCGTTGTCTCGTCTCGATCGGGGTCAAAAGAATTAAAATAAAAATTCGAATTGTCTTATAGTAAAAATCAAAAGATACGTCACTCAGGTGACAAGACATCTCAAAGTTTGATTTTAGCTTATAGTGGCGGTTAAATCTATACAAAGTCTGTAGGAAGTGTTAAAATTAAATTTAACTGTTTCGTGTTTGAAAGAATTCAAAAAGAATAATGAATATTTGTGCTAAACGTCGATAGCTTAACACCTGTCAGCGCTGGTCTTTCGGCAGTGTTTGGAAAATACAGAAAAAAGTTAAAAATTTGAAACGAAATTTTGAAAAAGAAAATATATTTATGCATATTTTTCTGTGAATATATGAATCTAATAAATTAAAATGACATCTTCACCATTATCGACAACACCACTGACAAATGTCAAAATGAGGATTAAACGATTTTTAAATAGGGTAAGTTTGCTTAGAGCCATTTGAAAGAACCTTGCTGCGGTAGATATGAAATCTAACAAGATCTCTGTCAGACTATGTGTATGTCTCTATTGATGGAGTTAATGAGATGAGATTGTGAATCTTATTGATAGAATGAACGTACATAGGTACACAGGTTGGACAGAGAAATAAAATTGTCAATTTGACAGACGTCAACGAACTTTGAAGTAAAGTTTTAAGAAAGAAGGCGAAAAAATACTATCCATATGAGTACTAGTCACAAATGAGGCTAAAAGTTTTGTAAAAATGTATTAGATGACGAAACTCATTCGTTTACTGTGTTGCTTTTGACAAGAAGGCACCTTTTTTAAGAAAAAATTCAAGGACTCTGCACAACCTGAGTATGATTGTAAAGGGAAGATCTGAATTGTTTGCAACACTTTTAGGAAAATCTTCTTCTGCATTTGTTAATTGTTTGAGTAAAAACTAGTCAAAAAGAGTTTGTTGAAAAAAAATTACATTGAAAGTATCTGGTAAATATTACACAATTTGAAGTAGTCAGACACAGCGTGATGTTCTAACATTTTGTTGATATTACTTAAAGTGTCAGCCCTTATTTACACCCTGGGACAAATAGTAACAATTCTTTTTATTCGTTTAATTGAGTTAGAACGGAATATGTATAAAAAAAAACATACTGAACTGGTGATTTTGACAGCCATATCCACAGTTCAGTCAAAGATTAGCAAAACACCAATAATGGCAAGATGACCACAAACATTATCCGTCTGTGAGTGTCACAATCAACACCCTTTTTGTCGAATTTACATCATTGTCTCTCTTCTATAGCATCCCTGAGTCGATACTTTTCACAATATGCTTTCTATCTTATTACCTTTGTCAGCTGAGAGACGTTCCTCGGATGCTTAAAATGTTAAAACGTTATTCGTTGAGTGTCATTGTGATCACTCTTTCCGTGCCCTGGAACTTTCAAAGAATAATATGTTTCATTTGCAAAAATTACTTTCCTCGGAGAAAATGTCACAATAACCTAGCTAAACCTCCTTTACGACCTATTTAACGTCAGTGTAGCTTCAAATAACATAAGTAAATACATTTGTGGTTAAATTGAAACCTGAACAACCTTTCGTTACGATTAGGCAAGCTGCCACCGACCTGTCCTTGGACAGAAGTCAAAATGATCTTCTTAAAATTGGAGTCATTCAAAATCAAAGAATTTAACTAACTTGCCTTCTGTCAACCTGTCTGTTCTTATAAAACTCTGTCTCTTTATATTATTCCACGCTATATTTAGAAAAGGAAGCTAATCATCAATGCGTCAAAAATCGAATGCTCCTTACGAACGTTGCAAGTGTCAATGTCAGTCATGGGCATAAGCCTTTTTCTCAATATTCAATGCATTCAGTCCTCCAAAGTCTCGATAATTACAAATTAAACTTTGTGCTGAAGTGAACGTATTCAACTCGGTAAAAAGTCACCACAAATTAAAAGTCTTAAATTGCTGGTTCTACCTTCATTCTCGGTTGAAGAATTTGGTCACCCCAAGACCGTAACGTGGGAATACCATAAAATACTTTCTCTACATTACCTTGTACGACTTTTTAACCTAAACCACACATTCCATCCCATGCAAGTAAAACTGTGTGTCGAATAAGGCGTGAAGGTTCTGCCTTTGACTCTGTGTCCACCCAATTAAGCCCTCTTCCTTATGACTGCTAAAAACGTTACCTACTTTTCGAAGAAGTCTCTTGTACTCATCTCGTTAAACTCTGTGTGCCATAAACTTTATGACTTTCCAGGTAAAAGCAAAAAATCTGCATATTATACATAAAATTTTGCGCAGCTAAGGATGAAGGGCATGAGTGGGCTTCACACTGATCAAATTTTTCATCAAATCGCTATGGCGATCCTAAATGATGGATGATTTGTCGTACCACTGGTCAAGCCGATTTGGTGGGCTAGTCATACTCGAACACACACACACACGGATAAAGAGGTGTGTGTCCTTTGGCTCTGTCGTGACGGCGTCGTTTCATCTTTATTATCCTTTAAGAACCTCGATTTTATCAGCTCAAAAAGGAGTGATGCATCTCCCTCTCTGTCCCAGAAAGGTCAACCCAAGA
The DNA here is from genome assembly GCA_963583995.1 of Xylota segnis. Classification (NCBI taxonomy): domain Eukaryota; kingdom Metazoa; phylum Arthropoda; class Insecta; order Diptera; family Syrphidae; genus Xylota; species Xylota segnis. The sequence goes on along the minus strand of OY757238.1, from coordinate 57,899,544 downwards.
GGAAGAGGTATTAAAAACGCGGTTTCACTTTGAAAGGTGCACAATCCTTTTGCATTTGCAAAGAACAAAAAAATAAAAAAAAAACGAAACAACCTCAAGACGCGCACGATGCCGCTATTTTATTGGCCACGCAAAAATATCAAAAAGCCGAAAAGTCGTAAAATGTTTTTGCTGCATTTTCTTTTATTTATATTTTTGTTTATTCCATTCAAAGAAACGCGGTCGGAGAAATCCAATAAAAAAAGGAAACTGCAGAGAGATACATATACGTGCGATCATCGATTGGGCCAGGCGCGCACTATGTCAAGAACTGATGCTGAAATAGCAGCACCATCAGTCCTTAAACCAAAAATGAAAATAAAAATAAAACAGAAAAACAGTCAAAGTAAAAATCCACTTGACTTTATTTAAATGGCGTAATTTATCCTTTTGTCGGTGGCGGCACTTTGTGTTAATTCACCTCGTTTGTTGCCTGCCCGCATCATGGGTTGGTGAAATTGCAATTTTATGTGCCCATTATACGCGTGCAATCACACACATACATGCACAGAATCAACTATAAAGGAGGTGAAAAATACCGCGAAGGTTAAGATGGGCTCGCCGATAGGTGGATAGGTATTTGTTTTCGCACAGTTCGCCGACCACTGTGCAGAACTGTGTCGTGTGTAGATACGTATCTGCCGGAAAAATTCTTAAAATAACACAGACATCGGTTGTGGTTTGGAGGACGAGACTTATCATGAAGATTGAATGGTTTTCGTTTTTTTCTACTTTCGGGGTCTACGTACATACAAAAATGCATTCAATTAGAGTGGAATAGTAAAGGATGTCCCTTGGAATCGTCTATTTATGGGAGGATCTATAAAATGGTTAGTTCGGAATTTTCACTGAAAATCTAAACTTCAGCGCCTCCTTCAACCTTCCATATTCCTGTAGCGCGCTAAAGGTGGAGAAAATACTTCCAAGAACTCCCTGGATTACTCGATCTAAGAGGGATCATGATGAGATATTTCATGTCAATCTATTACGAATGCCAGGATATAAATCATTCTTGACACTAAAAGTCTAACTAGTCAAGGCTTTGTTTAGAATACTGCAGACCGAAGTATAACCAATTGACGGATTGAAGTGATGGTTAAAAACTATGCGCAGCTGTCAAATATCTTACACAAGTGTCAACGACTTTGATTTCTACCACTCTTTGGAATCTAGTAATCCCTTTGTATCCACAGCTTGGTTTTACTGAATACGAGTCACCAGCATTCTCTAATGATGCCTTAGGATGTTTAGCAGGACTAGGGGGCGAATGTTCACAATTAATGGTTCGTTGAACATACTGGTGGACCGTATCTAACGTACCGAGCATGCTTGTGCATAAGTTGTATGATGAAAGCAGCTTCGACTTCCCCTAAATCTTATTGTTTAAGATGAAGTCAGAACCTTGTATCAAGAAAGGCCTTCTCTTTTGTACACGGATTCGGCTACGATTTCGGAGACTTTTTCCAGATCACTCAGAATAGCCTTCAACTTTCTGAAGGTGGCGTCGATTCTACGGTCTTCTCAGTAATGGTCAGATTTACTACTGTTTTTGCCATCACCCTGTAGCCTTTCTATAAGGTACTGGTGATTGCATCATAGACTATGGTCATATCGACATACGTAGTGTCTAATAAAGACACCAAAGGACCAGATGATAGATTTTAGTTTAGTCTGTCACTATCTCTTTCCAAAAGCAATCGCTGACTAGCAACCAAGGGGATCTATGAAACCCCATAAATACAAACGAAATCGAACGCTCTTTATAATGATGTTCGTGTGACTTCCTCCCACTGAACTTCTTCCCACAATTCTGGCCTAAAGGAGCCTACTCGGATAGAATATCTATTAGATAAAGCTTTCTTCCAACAAGCAGTCCAATTCTAGTGATCACATTGCATTACAGTGATTTTTACGTAAACGGTGTGAGTTACTTGATGATTTTCTGATGAATCGAATTTTCTACTTCGATTCATCATGCTGGCAAAAATAAGTGCATTTCATTACTCCTTTTACAACATTGTCACGCCTTTCCGAAGAATACGTATTAGGCTACTGGCTAACTACACTCAGCCTCTGAACTATGGGGGATATGGCTAAAAGATACCACACTCACTTTAGGGTCCAATAAATTGGCGCCCAACGTGGGTCATTTCGCAGTTGTTGCTTTTTACGCGCGTTTTTCATCTAAATACACAACACACCTATTTTTTTTACAGAAACCAGCGGGTAACTTGTTTTCCGCTGAATTAAGTAAGAGGTTTAGATTGCTTTTCGTAATAAAAACCGCCTAGTCACCGCCTTCTGGCCAATACGCCAATGCGCCTATGTAAATACATCAACCTTAACGACCATTCCACACCACTTGCAAACACTATTCACGACACAAAACACACAAAAAAAACGCATAATAAACGGAAGCGCTCTCCTTCCAAAAACCCTTTGCATACCAATCAGACGAAAATGTGTCACATTGTTGCACGTTGCGCACACAGCTTCCGAAATACTCCTCCTGCTCCCGTAAACAGCAAAAAAAAAAAACTACTACTACTACTTCCACCACACACTAATAAAAACAAAATACCTTTCGGCACAAAAAACCAAAACAGAAATACCACGTCAAAAGGAAAAGAAAAAAATTTGCAATGGGATCCCAAAAACCAAAAGGAACCTGTACGACGGCCACTAAAGGAAGCTGCTGCATCATAACATCGCGCGAAGCAGCCAAGACAAGGAGCAGCCCAGCCAGCAGCAAGCAGTAATCAGACCGAGAATTATCTCTGCCTGAATTCGAAGCCGAACAGGTGCACGATGCACGATGCCGATTTCGATTTTTTGTGTTTAAAACTTCTTTTTTTTTTCTCCATTTTCTTATTATTATCATTTTTTTTTTATTTCTTGTAGCTCATTTGCCCCTGCGGTCACTACAAAGCCTTGCGGCGGCGGCTGCTGCTGCTGCTGTTGTTACGACCAGTAGCGGCTATTCCAAGCCAAGTTAACTCACTTTTCGGCTCATTTGAGAGCATTTGTACCTCTGAATGATGTCGGCATCCATTGATCCATTTGGTTTTGAGTTTTATTTTTATTTTCGAAGTTCGGTGGGTCTCTCTCTTTCACACTCTTGGCCTATTTGTTTCCTTGTAAAGTCCAGAGAAGAGAAGATAAAATCAGGAAGGAGATAGTGGTGGAGTTGAAGATGAATATTCCAGAATGAATCTAATGTGATCTCTCCAGCAGGGAGTTGTTGTTCAGGTGGTAGCAGGCGGTGCAGAAAATTAATACCAAGAAAGAGCTGTGCCTAATGGAAACAACAGGCAATAAACATGAAAAAAGAAGAGGAAAGGCATGTAACTGAGACACACCGCAAAAGCAGCGGCAGCAGGATCCCGAAGGCGATTATGCGGCACGATACTCAACTACTGTGCACGACGTCGTCGTCGTCGGCGGCGACGGCGGCGAGAGACACATGCATACATATGTACATAGCTACTTCGCCGACAAATTAGCGCTTCATTCAGGTTGTCTTTTTAAATGTTTTCGTAGGTTTGGTTGTTTTTGTTTTGAATCAGTGATCCTGCTGATCATGCGCTCTGGACTCTAGGGAATGTCAGAGAAAGTGGAAAGGTTCATTAAAAGTTGACATTTACATCTCCTGTGGGCCTGTGGCACAAGTATGACAGAATGATAGCTCTACTTGGTTACAATTTACAATCGATCGCTTCGCCGTGGTTAAAACTTCTACTTCACCACTACATCTGTCATCTTAGTGCTCAATTGACACATGACAAGCTTTGTATTTCATGAATACATCCGCTTTATATACGTCAAATGTCACTTATGACGTTTATAAGAGTCTTTGTTCCATTTCCGGTAATTCCTTCCTCATATGGATACCTACCCCAATGTCCTATCCAAACGGAATACCAACGATCCTCTCTAGAAAGAAAGATCCATCCCACCATTCAACTTGTCTCCTTCCTCTTGGCAAGGCACATGACACCAGGATCGAATTCAATTCACTTGAACTACAATCATCAAGAGTGCTGAACTGAATGGTGATACTCTTATGCCAAACACACTCCATCCATCGTCATCTACTCGCCTGGTTTGGCGGCATTTCACCTCGTCACCGTCATCCTCATCATCACGCGTCAACTCAAAACATTTGGCATGATGTGCGGTGTGCTGTGTTGCGCTGCCCATCATCATCATCGTCATCATCATCTCGATGCAGGAGCACACACTGTGTACAATAGTGAACGCGCACTCGGTCCGGCAAACGGCATTTTACCGTCGCAGGAATGAAGTTTCCTTTGGCTGGCGAAATGTTTCCTTTTTTCATTCCAATACGTTGTTGTATGCCGCTGCATTTTGCCTTTTTACTGCATCCATCCATCCACCACCAGGTCAGTTCCTGTATTATTATTGTGTTGTGTTTATTGTATTGGCTCGGTGCCGTTGTTTCCTCCACCAGCCAGGCAGGCAGGCAGGCTGGCAAGGCGCACAAAAAAGTTGCTCACGAATGAGCATTATGATTGGAGGTTGTAGACGAACGAAGGTAGCAGCAAAGTCGTTGAATGATGGCACGGTTAGGTCGGTCGGTCGGTCGGTCGGTTGGTTGGTTGGTTGGTTTGTTGGCTGGCTGGCTGGCTGGCTGGTTGGTTGATCGGATTGGTAACTTGCGGCACGCACGCTCCGGTTGCATTCTTTTGATCATAGCGATCATCAATAAATTACCGGATTCCTCAAAGTGTTTCACCGACATGGCATCCGTCAGTCCAATCATGATATAATTATTGTGTGTGCATGGACATCTCTTATTCTCTTGTGTAGCCTCTTTTCCGTGGTCGTCATTGTCGTCTTTGGTTGTTGTTTTATTTCTTTCTTTTTCGGTTCGGTTTTTTTTGTTGTTGTTGTTGGAAATAAGTTTACTTCTGTCATCAACAGGGGGCGCCATACTAAGTAATGTGATTCCTTTCGAATTACTGTAAACACAGACACGTTTGTCACCGGACAGAGAAGAAAGGAAAACATTACAAACATCTAATTATTTGCCGACAAACATGGCGGCACAAAACAAACACAAGAAAGAATTACTGCTGTCACTTGTTAATAAGACAACTTCATACGGCGACTGGAGCCCGATGGCGCGACGCAACAGACAAGTAGTGTGCATAGTGTATCAGTGTAATTACTCGCGCTACAGATGTGACAGCAAAGTGAAAGATCTCTCTTTGATAGATATTTCAAAAATGCTTTGAATTCCCTCAGGAGGTTACCTGTAATGGCGGTGACAGTTGTGGTTGTTCGTTGTTGAGGTGTATGTGGTGAGGATAAAATGGATTTCGAGATGGGATTGATGCAGTCAAAGCTGTACTGTTTTACTCTGGTTGCTGTGTGTATGATTTCGTATGAAAGTTGTATTTGTTGTAAATTTTCATAAAGAATTTGGCACATTATACATATATTTTTATTTGACAGCTGTCATATTGCTCAGTTTTTGATGAGCGTTTTTCGTTTCTTCGTTTTTTTTTTCTGCAAGAGGAAATGCAATCATTGAACTTGATATGTTCAAGTTAATGTCTCCAATTGGTGGAGATTTAAGTGCTGATATACACACAATCTCTGAACATGCGTAGAACATACGCGACCTAGAAATGAATTCAGTCCTGTATACCTATTCAATGAACATGACAACATTTTCTCCCAAACTTGAAGTGGGTGGCCTCGTTTTGATTCTTGGTAATAAATGCTATCCAATTGAATCGTTCTTGTCCTTGTTTACGGAATAAGGGGCTCAACATCTAGGAACCGATCAGTCCGTTATGGGTCAAGCACGGCTATTCTGTACCCCCACTGACTCTGGTGACATTTTTTTGACACGAAGCTCCATAATGAAGATTTTCTTCGTTAAGTTGTTCCGTCCATCAGTCAAATGTGGGTAGGCCCGCATTTATGTGCATCCTTTCAAAATCAGCTTTCAACCTCCTCCTGTTTTATACGCATTACATTTAGCCTTAACAATTAATCCAAACGTTTAAAATGCCTCTGAAGATCCTCAGCAATATCGTTTCCTGGTTTCGCGATCACTATTTTTTATTCACTCCCATTTACAAGAGTAAAACGTAATTTTTTCTATCATTTTCTCCATTAATAACGCCGTCAGGGGAATGCCTAGGCCATTTGTACAGTTAGTGAGACAGAGACAGACAAACTTTTTTTTTATGTATGTACGCCACAATATCAAGATCAAACGCATGCCGCCAATAATAGCGACGCGTTGTATACCTTTAGACGCCGCTTTTTAAATCGCATTCGATAGATATGCGTGGAGCTATTACCGCGGATGTCTATGATGTTGATGATGATGATGTTGGTGATGATGGCGGTGTTATCTCGCCTCGCTAAAGGTGGATAGATGCTACACTTTGTCGGGTCGAAAATGTATTCAAAAGAAGTCCACAAGGGTCTCGGGGTGTCAGTTACAGTCTCACCATAGTGATATGGATCAGCGGTGGTCGACAAAAAAAAATAAATCAAAAAGGCCCGCTCACTCATATTACGGTTATTAAAAACCAATAAATCTACATACACACACCGCTAGCACGCGCACGTTTAACTCCAATAGCTAATCATCTGTCAATCTTTGACTACCGTTGATAGACGTGTCGATCGTAAATCGTTGACATTTGTGACTCTGTGTGTGCCTGCCGATGGACGGATCGATCAAGGCTCAGCTGTTGCATAAAAAATACACACACACACACACAGAGCCGAATGACAGGCACAACCTTATGACAGATGAACAGAGCAAAAATGGTGACCGAGAGAATGACGTACAAATGACGCACGCACCAACACTCTATCGATTGATCCTCACCTTATTCGATGACGAAGACATGTAGTGCCGATCATGGCGATGATAATCACTTGGTGGATGAGACGCCGCGATCAACACGACGGCACAACTGAGCGCGTCCCCGGCCCGTTGGGTAAACAAACATTTAAACGACCTCAAATAAAGAGGCGGCGTACGTGCGGCAGCCTCAAAGACCCACCGAGCGCTAATAATCATAATAATACTCTCTCGGAGATAATCATCGATTGCACACACAGCACAGAGCACAGTGTGTGTTTGAGGAGATGTGTGGCGCCAAACGCGCTTTGTGGGAACGTAAAAGAAAATCTGAGATACTTGGAGCGGAGCTACATACTTGTATATCTCCGGGGAAAGCGCCAAGGAAAAACATTTCTTAATTACCTTCCTCCCGTGTCCCGTCCGTCTCGCGGCACACCACTGACATGGCGCATGGCGGCGGATTTCACGCTCGTTCGCATTGATTTAAACGGAAAACTAATATTAGGCGAGATATGATTGCTGGCTGCTGGCTGTTTGGCTGTTTGGCTGAGCTGCCTACTGGCTCTGTTGGTCCGTTTGATTGTTCAAGAGAGTGCCGCAGAGCTCCATCTATCGTTGGACGACACGTTGGCTGGCGGACACCATAATTTGTTGGATTTTACCATGTCGTTGTGTGGAAATTAAATTGTCACCTGAAATTAATTGGTGGTGTGCCGCCGCCGCCGCTGCCGCCATTGCTTCTTTTTAGCTTTTTTTTTTTTTCTTTAATGTTTGTGTCTTTGGCTTTTTGTTGTTGTTGCGCTTGCAGTATATGAATGACAGTCGTATGAGTAAAGTGCAATTTAAAGTTGACACTTTGACGTTTAGGTGATGAAGAGGGGTGAATACAGTTTAAGAGGTGGTTTTGATTGACTCGACAGGTTTTTGGCATAATTCACGTTGATTATGTTTGATGTCTTAGAGATTGACATTGGAATTTGGGCCACAAATGGATCTGGGTTGTTAAAGTGTGACTTAAAATTTTAATTAGAATGCCTAAGTGGTTTGATATGATAGATGGCGTGTAATTTATTTTGCATACCTTATCGCATTGACGCCGGCTGGAAAATTGGAGTAGACTTTGCAGTTGCAGTCATTATTTTTTAAACAGTTTCGATTCGTTTTATGAATTTTATTCATGAGAGTTGGACGAAAGCATCCTGTACAGTGTAGTGTATATACCAGTAAAGGACTTTGGTTAGGATGACATTGGCGTAGGTAAGAAAGCAGTTGACAGTTGAGTGTCAAGTATGACAATATATGTACATAGCTCACAGGATCTGTCAGAATATTGGAATTTGGAGATGAACTGTCATTTCCTCCAGCCGACTTGACAGCTTCTCGGAACTCTGTAACAAACGGAAAATGAAATGTCAAATAATATAAACCATACCAGGAGTGAAGAGACTGTGTACATTTGTACAGGTTTGAACCCGGGTGGGACACGGGATACACAGCCACTCATCAATGTACCAACAAAGCTAATCGGCCTAGAAGTAGAACTTGCTATAGATCCTGAGTTCATCCAGGATTTAGATTTCCCTTAGTAAGAAAGAAGGTGACAGGAGAATAACAACCAAAATAAATTACTAAAAGCTTCCTGAAACATCCTTGACTGCATTCAAATCCCTTCACGTTGTTGCTCTGCCTTCCATTGCAATCAACGATCTGCAGTCTCCTTGAACGTACCCCCATCTTAGGAACGGTAAATACACCACCAACACCACCTCATCATCAGGCACTATATCACGGACGTGCGAAGTACGCCGAACACGTGGTAACTTCCCTCCTCCCTGGGTTATCTGCCCCGCTTACGATACGTGAGATGCGCTATCAGAACACGAATGTTTGTAGTGCCGCCGCGCACCGACTTCAATACCAAAGAGGAATACGCCAAAACACGTCACGACGAATTTTCTTCCATGCAAAATCTTCACCACCTTCAGCACTCTCTCCTCGCCTTGTTCTCTCTCTCTCTCTACATACCTCATACGCTGATAAAGAGTCAGTGATGCATTCAGTCTCTTTGCTTCTCTTTGCTTGCATGCCTCAACATTGTTGTTATCTATAGTATACTGCGCTGCATCATCCAACCAAGCCTCAAAGCACAATCTCGTGCGCAGACAGACGGGTACTGCTGCTGGTGCAACTCTACCTGGTTTTTGCCAGGTCGAGGACGGTTCTCGCTCTTTCTTCTTTGTATTCGTAGCTTCGCCCCCTCCTCTCCCGTGCTGGATCACATGTAGTGGTAACAACATTGTCGTCATCATCATCATCATCATCATCAACAGCATCGTTGTGATCGTCGTAATGATCGTGCGTTGTGTTGTGATCTTGTTGTTGTTGTTTTTATTATTATTATTATTGTTGTTGTTATATAGTACGTACGTATGGATGTTCATGTGTGTGCTTGGTTTTTGTATCTGTTTCAGGGGCGGCGAATCCCTTTGATCTTATCGCAGAGCTCCTTGCTCGCATTCTGATCAAAGAGTTTCCGCCAAAACAGTGTGTTTACGTTCGTTTAAGACTTGAGGTAAGAAAAACGACAAACAAAAAACCAACTCACACACGCAAAGAGAGTATGCTTGGGGAGACATTGATACACAGATACTCGTATAATGTGTATTTTTTGAAAAAAAAAAATATATATATTAATTACAATTTAACATAATAACAATGCGCAATCTACTTTGTTGGTGCGCCTCCTCGCGAGGATACAGCCGCGTCGCCATTAGTCCCAAAGCGGATGCAGGCCATTTAAAATCCAATTGTGAGGCATGCATCACGATCGTTTATCAGCTGTGGAATTGGAATTATGGGAAAATGCAGATTCATTCATGAAGACACGAAAGAGAGGAACAAAAGAGAACACCAGTAGATAGAGGTGAGGTACGCGTGCGTGTCGTATGGCTGCCACTGGCCGCCTTTGGTCCCTCCAGCCCCGTCCAGTCGTGGCATGTTTGTCGGCGCTCGAAGCCGGTGATCATTTGTAACGAGATCGATCTTCTCATGATCTTCGGCAAATGACACTAAGTGAACAGTTTTATGTGGCACCGTATTAATTAATTGATACAATTAAGTGAGATTTGCTCTTAAGCATCTAGCGCGCGGAGATTCATTTTGGAAGGAAGATCGGCTGGGGATGCGGTGATCGGAACGTTGTTTAGCTGGTTTCATTCCACTTCGCAGAGAGGTGGTGGTGATGCCAGTGCTGGTGGCAGCAGCGATGCGGTGTTGTCGGCATCGGGCCCCAAATCAAAGCAAAGGAATTTAGAATTATTGTATGAATGTCTGTCGCGCGGTACGTTTTCTCTTGTAAAACGACGCGGCTTGTGTTGTATTGTTGTAGGTACGTGTGTTTGTTTGTTTCAAACACATCTCTTCAACCCAATTTATACCTCAATATACGAGTGCGAGTATGTTTCGGTTTTTTTTTTCTTCTGATTTTTGCTATTTGATTCCCTTTATAGCGCCTGCCGGCGGTGGCTGGTTGTGCACGCGGCTGTGCTTCTCTGTTCTCTAATTCTGTGTGTAATTGCGGCTTGTTACCCGCGGCGTACTCTTTTGGTTGTTTTTTTTTTCCTTCTTACAGTCGAGCAGGCATATTAAATGAAAAATATGTAGAAGAAAACATCTAAGTATGTCTATCTATGGTAGTTGAATGTTTTTATGTTGTTTTTCAGTTCTGGTTCCACAGTTGTTAGGTACTACTTTGTAGGAGAGTTAGATAGATGTGTATAGTTGGAGGGAAAAGTGGCAGAATGGTATTTCACGCTTTAATTTGTTTCATTGGAAAACTGAGAAACAATGTCTGAGGTGCATAACTTCCGCGTGGCATTACTGATTTTGTTCCAAGGGGGAGGGATGGACAGAGAAATTAATAAGTGTTGGTTTGTATACACGTAAAATTAAGGGATGGTCCCTGAGAGGTATTGAGGCTTAGGACATGGTCAGTGTGATCAATTTTGAGTCGCGGGAGTTTCGTAAGGAACTTCGACTTGCTATGTCTTGTGGTTGCAGTGATTCGTTGGCGATTCTGTTGAGGTTGTTTCCCCACAATGAGGACGCTTATATCAGTAACTCCTACCCAAGCAGATTCTGGTTTCCTTTGCGGCTTAGACCCCACAGAATTCCTCCACTGCAAGGAATGGCCATAACGTGCTCCAATCTCTATCAAAACTTTGTGTGTCATGGCACTGATTTCCGGTGTTTGCAATAGATGTCGCTTCCTAAGCATCGATCAGCTATAAGCCCGTACTTTTTATCCTCCAAATGTACAGTTATACTTTAAATTTAACAAAATTTTAACCTCTCGTCTCATTTGCAGATACAAATATCTCCAACAACAACCACATGCGTGTGTCTCATCTTAGCTGTTATACTTTCGAGAGGAAACCTCGTCGAGTGTCGTGCTTTAGCGGTTGCATCCAATACAACAACCACAAACTTAACGAAACAAAGACTACTCATCGAAACGAATTCCATTCAACGACAAGTGAACGAAGTTAATGTAAGCAGTGACCACAACCGTTCGTTGAAACGGGTATTTCTCTCAAATCGTACGGTAACGTGCAACGATGGTTCCCAGGCGGGTTTCTATCTTCGGAAGTCAGCTGGTTCCAAGAAATGGGTTGTATTCCTAGAGGGCGGTTGGCATTGCTATGACACGAAATCTTGCCGAGCGAGGTGGATGAAACTGAGACATCTGATGACTTCCGCTCAATGGCCGGAAACTAGAGATGGTACGTTTGGATAACAACACGTCACGTCCGTTGAAATGTTAACTTTTGAATTTTGTTTTCTTAGTTGGTGGGATTTTATCGGGTTTACCGGAGGAGAATCCCTATTGGCACAATGCGAACCATGTGTTAGTGCCATATTGCAGTAGTGACTCGTGGTCTGGAACCAAAGCGCAGGCAGATACTCGAGATGGGTGGCGTTTTATGGGTTCGTCCATAATTCGACAGGTCATTGCCGATCTTATCCCTCTTGGATTGGGTAGAGCGTCGGCTTCTGAACTTCTGTTGGTTGGGTCATCAGCGGGTGGATTGGGTGTGATGCTGAACTTAGATAGAATCAATCATTACCTGCATCATGAGAAGAATTTAAAGGTCCTCGTTCGAGGAGTTAGTGATTCTGGGTGGTTTTTGGACAGAGAGCCATATACCCCGGCAGCGGTTGGTGCCAGTGAAGCGGTACGACAAGGCTGGAAGATGTGGGAGGGGCAGTTGCCAGAGGCATGTGTGAAACAGCACACAGTGGAACCATGGAGGTGTTACTTTGGCTATCGACTTTACCCAACATTGGAATGTGAGTACTCACTTTGAATGATTTCAAGGACATTTTGTTGATTCTGTTCTTTTTTTTCTATTTCTAGCTCCTCTCTTCGTGTTTCAGTGGCTATTCGATGAAGCACAAATGAGAGCTGATAACGTTGGCGCTCCAGTAACTCCGCAACAGTGGAATTACATCCATGAAATGGGAGGAGCCCTGCGTTCTTCTTTGGAAAACGTATCAGCCGTCTTTGCTCCGTCCTGCATTGGGCATGCAGTCCTTTCCAAGCGAGATTGGGTGCATATCAAAATCGACGATGTATCCCTGCCCAAAGCTCTCCGCTGTTGGGAGCAATCGACTCGTCGCAAGAGAAACAATAAGCTTCGCCGTGCGACCGAAACCAGCATCATCCCATCGGAAAAACGAAAGAAACACAACCAAAGACATAAGCATTCAGAAAAGCCAGACAAGTCTAGAAGGAACCACCGGCTGACCAAAGAAGAACGCGATCAGCGTCGCAGGCATAACCAGCAAAAGAGGCGCAACCAAAACAATAACAAGAATCCTCGACGAGTGAGGACAACCACACCGAATCCAAACCGCTTCGGAAATGTTCCCGAAAATGTTACCCACGCTAATCGGCCACACAAGAACCGAAGAAGGAACGAAAAGGACAGCGCAGAGCAGAGGAGTAGTCATAATAACAAAAATGGTACTAAGAAACGTCGGCGAAAGCAACAGGTGCAGAACGAGCAACAAACTAGGGCTATTACGAAAAGTCAGAGGTCTAATGACGAATCTCCACCGCAGAAATGCAATCTGAGGTATTTGGAACGCTGCAGTTGGCCCCAGTGTAACCACTCGTGTCCGACACTGACGAATCCTCTGACTGGTGAGGAAATGAGGTTTTTAGAGTTGTTAACTTCATTTGGACTGGACATTGAGACAGTGGCGACAGCGTTAGGTGTCGATATGCAGACACTAAGTAATATGGATCGCACGGAACTTGTTAATCTATTGACGCAGCAGGTCAGCTGAAATTAGTATGACAATAGGGGGTTTATTTTTTTTTTAATTTGTATAGAATCTCTATGCGAGAATCGTCACACTGAACTGGATATGTAGGTGAACACAGGTTATAGAGGGAGGGGGAGTGCCACAGAGCCACAGGAGGTATGGGTTCATGCCCTAATGTTGTTCCAACCGACTGTCTGATGGTATAGCTATAGTCGGATGCTGTAAGCTATTGGCTTATCGAAGAATACTGTTTTCTAATCACCGGATTTGCCACGTTTGGTTCGATTGTTTTGCATAGGACATGCTTGGAGTTTCTACTCCACTCACCGTCTATACAATAGCCACTCGAAGTGTTATTCGCTTAAGAGAGACGATCTGTCCAAGACATTCTTTTTCAACAGTCAGAAAGGCATTGGTAACACCACATGGTTTTACCCGTATACTGGACTATTGAAACGTTGAAAAACGATGTTGAAGAAATCCCCTGAAACCCCTTCGCTTTGTCTTGATCAGATGCTCCATGCATACTCAAATGCTAGGCAATGCTCTGCATGCATCCCTCGTCTCTTGTGCTGATTTGAACTAGAATTTTAGGCAATGAATTCCAAGTTCTGTAAAAGGCTTCCCGGTGCTCTTTCTTCAGTGTTCTCGATATTCGAACATCTTTTACGTAAATTGACCCTCAGTGGATTTTTATCAGAAATAACGATCGGACTGCCTAGAACAAAGCCAAACTAGCATCTCTTAGCCTTGTTTGACTGGGGACTCTGCACTTAGAGAGCCCACTAAAGCTTTTGGGTTGTCTTGTAGTACACAATCTCCTTACCAACCAGTGTGACATTCTCCAACTCAAGTCTACCTTTTTTCATTCTCTCTTGCTCCTAGGATAATATATTTATTTATTACTTTTAGTTTATTTGTTTATATTGCTTTCTCACGAACAATCCTAAACTGCCTTTTGAAGTACAATCACCAATATGTAATTTTTTTTTATAATTTTCTTGTATATTTCGTGTAAAAATAAACATAAAACAGATATATCCTTGTAAATATGTAAAGTAATTCATTTAAATGTAGTTTTGTATATTATATCTAAAGATATCTTCCCAGTTAACAACACAAATAAAAGTGAATGAATTCAAATCAACTCGTGGATATGTATTTTAAATATAAAAACCTAAAATAAAAAGCCTTCCAGTAGCAATTAAATATTTATTACGACCAGAGATCCCACAGTTCATTCCACAAAAAAATAAAAATAAAAACACAACTCATTCTTACATAACTATGCCAATCCTTAAATATGTACTTACCAACAAAAAACAAAAAACAACAACCATACACAAATGCAACTACAAGACTGTTTTTTTAAATTATTTATTGAATTATTTTATAAGCTTAGCATTTAGTTTAATAAATGATTTTTTTTAATAATTTATATGTTGATATCATGTACTTTGTTCCGTGCCCTTCGTATTGATATTATTATTATTGTTTTCGTACCAATAACTTGCAAAAGAAAAAGAAAATTATTATGCTACCTCAGGAGAATAAATCAACATCAGTAAAACAAAAAACAATATAGAGTACCTGGAAAAAAACAAAACCTATTTAAAAATGAAACATTCCGTCTTTTAAAATAAAAATAACACTAAACAGCTATAAAAGTAATTTGTAATACAGAAAATATTGCAAGAACTGTAATGAAATGAAAAACTTCCTAATAAATAGTTTTATGATATATTTTGTAAATATTTAGTTATTTTTTTTTTGTAAATAAATATTCTTTAAGTTTAGGCGAATTCTGTACTTAGATGTAATATTTAATTTTTTTTTTAATGTTAATTGTTACTCGAAGACAAAAGGAATAAATATTGATGAATTGAATAATTTAAAAAAAATAGTTAATGGCGTCTCCTTTTTGTGCACCATAGTCGGTGTACATTGTTCGCAGAGGTTGTCTACAGTAGGCCCAACCGCGTCAAGGGCTGTTATTGCCTCGAAACTATTGAGATTTTTTATGGAGGGAAAGTTACTTTGTCGTGCAAATGCAACCTGAAGAACCAGACGCTTACACCCAGAAACATACTTGCACTGGACGGGGTTCTGCTTGACCGCATCATCTCTTTTCGAAAATCTGTTGTATTCTTGAAGTGAGCTCCGAATATGTCGAAGAAGCTCAACTAAGCTGTCCACCCATCTGCTTTCCAGTCTATGGTTAGGCATATGCGTACTAAAACTCGTCCAGGTTGGCTTGATCAGGTCCAAGTTTTCGGCTCCTCGTGTATAGTCTAACTCCGATACTTGTTTGAAATAGAAATAGGTTTACATCTTGCTGATTATTTTCCACGCTAACGATGTTTTAAAAGAAAAGGCTTTCTTGCGTAGTATGTCTTGCCTTACCTCCAACTCAAATGGTCATGAATGTCATACATTTCATAGTTAGTCACCATATTCTGGGTTGTACAAACCACGTGTAACTCCAGGACCAGAGTATTGCTCTCACGTATGGAGCTCGACCACAAAACATTGAAATATCTCTGCCTAACCTATGCCTATACAGAATGCTTACAGTGAATAAGATGCTCCAAACCCTGGATGACATGCCGTAGCGATATCAGAAAAGTTCCTTCTTACAGTTGGAGTCTGCTCTTAATAAACTCATAACATGGACAGACAGTGTTAGCCTCGAAGTTAATCCATCAAAGACCGAACTACTGCTGTTCACAAGTATAACACCCAAGGCTCAAGGTATTGAACTATTCTCGACCAGAAACTGAATATTCCAAACCATGCTAGGAAGGTCCTAATTGCCCTCTATTTATGTAGGAAGGCTATAGGTCTAAACTAGGATCTCCGGCTCAGATTGTCCACTGAATATACAAGGCAGTCGTTAGACATATCCTTATGTACGGAGTGCTTGTCTGGTGGGCAGCACTGAAGAAGAAAAGCAACGTTGCAATACTCGAAAAGTTTCAAAGGCTAACCGTTGAAATCTTTGGAAGGCTGATTGCGGCTAAAGCAGCATTACGACTTAGGGAATCCTTACGACAAACTCGTGGGCCAAGCAGGCATCCTAAACGGCCATAACACATCCTAGTAACTCGGACTATTTTTACCCCTCTCTGGGCTTTAACGTGAAGTGTAAAGGATTCCTGGTAGAAGTGCTTGGGAATCGGGTGAAATTCTAAACGAATCTGTGACAGAAATGGATGGATCAAAGACAACGTCTGGAATAGGTGCGAGAGTACACTCCAAGCCACTAGACCTCGAAACATACGTCCTATTCCTAGTAGAGTAGTCTTGTAACCTGTTGCTTCTTTACATTTGCAAACAGGTCGTGACTTATACCCAAAATCAGTTCTATTCGAATGTCCCCTGCCCGATAATTTATCATAGATTGATCGATTCACCTCTGATGTCAAAGGGGAAATGTACAAAGGCTCTCTACACAGACTCTGATTCGAGCTATACTTTTCTATTTACTTTGCTCGTGCGACTGCAGTGGACAGTATTTTCTCTTACGTACTTATAGTCCGCTCTAGCTCTTGCTTTCAAAGTTGTGTACGTCCCTCTTTCAGTTGCATGTGCTTGAACGCACTCTCTCAAGCCAGTAATTTAATTTGTACGACCGTAGGAGACGGAGTATATATCGTTCCTCTGAACTTAAGAAACATTCAATCAGCAGCATTCGAACACTGAAGCTCCTGTTGTCATACATAGAATATTGGAAGAATACCTTCACCTACAAGTCATCGGTGGCCCAGTCGCCTTAAAGTGAGAGACCCGCGTTCTACAGCTAACAAGAACTAATCCTCGTCGTAAAGTTGATAAAGTTGAATCCACTTCTTAAGGTTGTTTAGTGAAGGCTGTACCTTTTCACTATGATACCATGGACAGGCTTGAATTCTTTGAATCAGTAGAAGCGACGTGTGGGACTATAGAAAGTATCCATTCCATGGGAATGTATAATCAAGAAGTGACACCCCTCCCAAGAAGACGAACACAAAAAAAAAAGCAACACAGATCCAATCTTAATGAGGAAATGACTCTATTAACGTGTCTCTATGGGCTTTTGGGTAGTCTCGTGTCACGAAAGCTACCCCAGTAGCGTGTCGCGAAACATCTTTGCCGTGCGTTGTGTCGACTAAGTCGACATTATCACTCAGTCGCACTTGAACGGGACCACAAATTGAATTTTATTCTTTCGCTCCAGTCTCCGCCAAAGTCAATGATTGTCGTTCTATCAAGCCACACGCCCGAGCGTTATTCTAATCCAGAATATCAAGTTCACAGTCAACGAGGTGAAACACAAAATCGCCACAGAATCTCATCTACTCACAAATGTCCGCAATTAATCCTTTAAGTCGGTGGTGCCTTACGACAGCGACATCAGCGACGACACTGCTTCTTGCACTCATTGCCTCGTTCGGCGCACTTCAAGGTAACGATTAATTGCATTTCTAATTAAAAACGAAACACAACAGAGCATCGCATTCCTTTTACCGTACACAGCATGTCCGGTTTACCTGACCATCTCCCTAAATGGAAAGTCACTCGAGGATTCGTTTGTTGAAATCAACTGGGGACCGGATTGCCGCAAGAAACCCGAATGGATTGGTTTATTCCCCGATGATCCGTCCGTGTCCAATACCCAACCGTTGGCTAAGGTCGACGATTTGAAAAATTCCACCGGAAAATTTATAACAAATGTGAAAATCGGAAAATTAAAATTCCCCAAAGGATGGAATCGTGACGATGTGAACACCCTGCCCGTTGACTATCCTCGAGGTAGGTGCTTGGATTACTTCGTTGCCAGTTTTATCGGAACGGAACTGTTGACTATTGAGTGCCTTAAAATCCAACCCAATTGGATGGGCAAACTGGACTATGTTTCGGCAATACCACTAAAAAGCCTCTTCATACCAGGTGAGCATATGCATGTTTATTCCGAAAAAAGGTATAAAACTCAAAGGCACATAGAAAGCAAACTGTCAGGGAATATTCATGAATGCCGGCGTTTCTTGGCAAATTTCCTCATGAAGTTGAAATTCCTTCTCAAAAATATTTTGTGCTTCAATCCCTTGCGAAAGTTCGTAACCCAGACTCGTCTGTCGTACCCGAGCTTTTTCTGTTCCGGTTAGGGAGTTTCAGTTACATATTTTCAAAGATTGTTATCACGGAAACTTACCTTTATGTAATACATTAAATATAGAGATGTACAAAAATGTTAAAATAATTCGAAAATATATGCGAGATTTGTAACAAACGTGTTTGTCAAAAATGAAGCGATTCGATTCTACACAAATTGTGAATACTCGTAGGAATATAATTTTGCAAAGTGATTTCGTGGGAAAGGTGTTAAGGACTGAAAGGACTTAGTTTTGGTATCAGTAAGCCTCTCCCTAAACAACGCATTTTGATGAAAATCTACGAAAAGTCGCGATATCCTGTTCGAGTACGGAAAAGCTTCGTAGTTTTTCGTAAAAGAAAGCGCCAACATGAGAGTGCGGAATGTCACCATGCTACGAATTTTAGGGCAGGAAAACTGTCACAGATACCTGTACGAAATTTTGTGGTGTTTCTGTATTTGTATACATTTTCTTTTGACCTCTAAAAAGTGGGCAAATTTCGTACCTCTCGCGTTCGTTTGCTTTTTTGTGATTTTGCCTCCCTCTAAGGGAATTTTATCCGAACTCCTTGAAATTTCACAATTTAAAAATGTTGGTGCAGAAAGTAGGGGAACAGGTCCATTGTGTCACCGCTTGAAGCACGCACGATCACAGATGTTACCCGAAACGATCAGTGTTGTCCCAAAATACGTTCCCGTGGAATCTGTGCCAATGCGATTTGCCCTCTTCAGTGTCAACCCTTTGACAAATCGTACAATGTACAATTGTAGCTCTGTTCTAGAGTCTAAACTTATAATTATCCTCTTTGATGACCTTCAGTCTCGGGATATACTCGATGTGCTCTTGGGTCAAACGGTGTCAAATTTTATCATTCTGCTGTGTCAAACGAAGCCTTTTGCGAAGGTATCTTACCTCTCTAGATAGTTCGAATCTTCAGCGAGGGGTTCCAGGATCTAACTCCCAGACAACTCCTAATATTTCTTCAGGGTCCCACCTCTCACGAGCATCTGACAAACATTCGAGAGTATAAATGTCAAGAAAAAGCCTTTCAAATATCAAATTGCCCTTCGGACACGGCATTACACAGTAGGTCTCTTCCATCCTCGTGAGAATATAACACGTGCAACATAAATGGTTGTGAGAACCTAGCCCGTGGGCTACATGGACCTGTCCCCCCAAATATTTGTAACCTTCTACTTGTCGCTAAAAATGCAGTACGATGCCATTTAACTTCAGATAACAGATGGTCAACTATTTTGTATTTTTTCACAGGAACTCATGCATCCGGAGCATTCAACACGAATCAAAAATCAAGCCTCATCAAGGACTATGCATTCTCCCAACCCATGGACGTTTGGTCTCAGTTAATATTTGGCATACGATTTTTTGACATCAGTATTGGGTGAGACGCAATCTATATAGTTTTCTGATAAATTTTGAAACCTTTGACTTATTTCAAAAATAGTGTCAATTTAAAGAAGACCTGGAATCCGGAAGAGAATGATGATCATTTTTGGATTGTTAACGAGAATATGTTGGTTACAAAACTGAAGCCGATTCTGAAAGATATAAGACGGTTTGTTGAAATCTCCAGGGAGGTGGTTATTATTGACTTCAGTTCATTTCCGATTGGTAAGCTTGGTATTGTTTCTTGTTTGATTGAACTCTAGAATATGAATTATACTATGATTCCATCAGATTAGTCAGACAGTATTGGGACACGAGAATTGTGAACACAGTGCAGTATTGAAAACCGCCTTTTGACAATAAAATTTCAGTAATTAATATCAATACAAGAGAGATCCGTATAAACAGGGTCCGACTTGGCTGCTTGACAGTGCTATCGAGCCAATGTTCTGAGAGATCTGTTCGTTTATAGGTTTTTTGGAAGAGATGCACCAGAGCTGTTGCTGGGGTACTATTCTATATGTACGGACTATTGGTCTAGTGAACGGGACAAAACAAGAACATCTTCACTCGAGATGATTATGTGTGTGTACAACGTTTGTTCTTAAAACCACTCGTACGTTACGGTGGACCTGCTTCTCGTTGCCATCTTTTGTTGCGTTTCTCTGGCGTGGATTTGAAGATTATTCCGTTCATCTGAGTCATTGCATTCATATGTACGTAAATATTAAAACTTAATACCTCCCAAACAAACCGAGGACGATCACTTCTAATCTTGACATAGTTTTGTGTAACCAATGTAAAAGATTTATTCTTCGTCCAATCTCTACTCCATCACTGGCTGAACTAAGGACCAAAACATGGTTTTTGACTACGTTTTCAACATTCATTTCTTTAAATTCGCAATTTGACGCCCGACGATTGCAAGAGATCATAGTTTCCTTTCTCTCAAGAGCTCCAATTGGCTAAGCTAAGTAATAACAAAGATTGGGTCAACAAAGTCCTTAACAATTCATTGAAATTGTACTCGTAGACTTCTCTATCTCGTACTCTACTCATAACACGCCGTGTTTTTCTGAATAAAGTCAATTTTATCACTGTATCCACGCAACTGGATTAAGACATCGCATGACAGCTCGTTAACTTCGCATTCCGTATCAAGGTTCTAGTTGAGGTCTTTAACTAGCTTGATGGAGCAGTCGCACGAGTTAAGCAAGACATAGCTCCTTACATTAAGTATAACTCGTCTATTAAAGGAACTGTCGTAGACTGTCTTGAAATATAATATTTTTCAATTGCAAATGTTAGTTTTATCTGATAACACCATATCGGTCATCACTCCCATTAATCTGTGTTATCACTCAAAAAAGTTTATTTTCATTTTTGTTCTATTTTTAATTTTCTAAGAGAATACAATACAACAACTCATCTACTTACCACTTTTCTTTTGTTCAAGGCTTCTATAAACGCCCCGATCGGCATAGTGATCTGCTCCGTCTGATCGAAAAAGAAATCGGTGATCTCGCCTACAAGCGTAACAGCTCAATAGTGAGTCCAAATTTTAAATGCTACGAGCTATCAATGAACGATATACGGAAGACAGACAAACACTTATTGCTCATTTACCCTATCGAAGAGTTGCCGTATCCCGATAGCGGTAAGTTCGTATTAAAATACCATTCCTAGCTCTCCACAATGCTCACTCATGCAATGATGTGGAAATTTCCAAGAATCGTGTGTTTGAAGATAAGACTGTAGGCGCCCATGGTCTTTAGATAGGGTTAAGCAAATAGACATATCAACACGTACATGAGTGGTGGCTTTTTAAACAATTACGACAGTCGACGTAAACAATGGAAAAATTGGCCAAGATGCGCGAGGGGGGCGGCGTTCGAAATGAAAACGCTTGAAGCGTGATTTTTACTTAATTTAATTTTCTTTTCTCAATATCTCCCTTTTATAGAATCTGAGATACTCTGTCCAACGTGGAAAACATTCGCACTGGGTGACATGAATACATCCGCATCATTGGACTTTATGAGGCTTTTGTTTGCGAAGAAAACCGATTCGCCTGTTCAGGATGAGGGCTGGATATTTCATGCGGTACTTGGGCTCGAACAGGCACTGGTACGTTTGTACTTTTTACTTCACTGTTTACATTGTTATATAATTAAGTGCTATTGTTGCTGATACATACGACGAATTCAGCGAGAGTGCTATTGTCTGATTTGAAAGGCATTCGTCCGTCGAATATGGAAAGAAAAAATCTTGACTTACATCAGAGCGATAGATGGAGCAAAGAAATAATTAAGTCAATTTGCTCACCTTGAATTGCCACTCCAAAGTGTATACTAAATGTGTTTTTATCTAGCACCGGGTGAAAGCACTGAGCAACAATCAATTGTAGATACATATGCATTCACAGATGTATCGATTGTGTTTATGTTTTTTTTTTTTGTATCTTTTTTCTTGCAGAACGCAAATAGCAAGGCACAAACAACCGAGGAACGGGCCAGCGTTATAAATTCTAAGTTGTCCAGTTGGCTCGGTGGACCATGGAGTCTGACAGCGAATGTAGTTGCCGTGGACTTTTTCACAAATACCAATATAATTGATATTGCAATTTATGCCAACTTGCATAAGGCTTTCACCTTAGCGAATAAGAACCTGACACGCTTGGAAATCGCTAATTAATGGCAGCTGGTAGGTAGGCAGGAACGATTCTCTACTATACAGAGATGTCTTGTGAATGAGCGGTGTGCAGACTCGTGCTACTTGGAGTTCGATTGTTACATTGGTTACACAATAAAGGAAGGCAATCAGTCCTGTAAATGAGTTAAATGTTGTTTTTGTGGCTAGAAAGTATTTTATGAAAAATCAAGGAACAGGGTGCACTAAAATCCCCACAAAGGAGAACATTGACATGCCATGTCAAAGCCATTATTTTAGAATTGTTTTTGACAGGTTAGACACAGAGTTTGTTATTACTGTCGTTGCACGAAATTAACTCCGATAGTGCAGTTCCCTCCCAATGCAGCTATGATCCTGGTGATTGGAAATTTAGACGCTCACCTCCTATAATGTTGCTTTGACGAACCAAAGCTCCTCGCGAGCTCGACGAACAGAAAAAAAAGAGATGCAGATCTGCTTATTTGGCTGCTATTCAGCATTGTTTGTTGAATAAGTACTCCTAAGCCCCTTTGTCGAATTTTACACCCAATGACAGATTTGGAAATCTTAGAACTCCTGTCTTAGCAATTCTGACTAAATTATGACACTTCAGGCTTCGGCATGTCCTGAAGAAGTTGTGGAGTATATTTCCGATCATCGGGTGGACAATTGCTAAATTCTTTGATCTTTTCGGTGAAAGTTAACAAAACCTTTGACATGAAATCGAGAGGATCTGTTTTTTCAACTCTAAACAAACCTAGCAAACCAACAAAATTAGGCTCTAAATCGGAACAAAGGGTATAGTTCGTTCTCGAGCAATCGATTAAATGGAAAGTCGGTTAATGCGTTCATTTGAATCCCAATTAAGGTAAGTAGCTTCGGTTACCTTCCCTGTAAGTGCGCAGTTCTCGTTGACGATGTTGAATCCGATTATCGGAACTACTGTTTATAGTATGGATCTGCATATATATCTGACAAATCACAAGGATGCAGGTACTTCGCAGATATTGAAATCAAAAGAATAAAGTCTACATCACTGGTTACGTCATACTACGAGTTCATTCAGGGCACGTAAAATCAGATTTGTTTGTACTTTTTTTTAATTTAAACAGTTGAAACGAATTCTGAAAAGAATTTAATGCGATATTTGACTTCAGTCCCATCTGACTCATGGCACTGTGCATGCAAATATGTGCATTCCACTTTATTATAATTAAATTAAGGCACGTGATAATTAGTTTTTTTTTATAATTTTGATCTGTAGCGTGATTCAAATTCTTGTCCTCAAATGGATGCATTCATACGAGTATTCCGAGATCGATGGAATATTTTGCAAAAAGAAAATAAATGCAGTACTCGTATATCATATTTCGACTGAATATTTGAGTATAGTCTGCCATAATGACAGCCAGCTCACTGCGAAAAACTCTAAACCTTGTCCTTAATCCTTCTCCTTATCCTCCTCTTTTTGACATTTGTCTTTAAATAGCTTCATTCTTTGTTTAAGATGGTTATTCCAGTGATTAATTTGTCATGGATTTTATAACAAAGAGGTGCGTTTATGTCGCCATTATACCTATAAATATAAAAGGCCATTTCCTGCTTCGATAAATAAAAACGGCAATAAAATAGTAAAGATTGTTTAACCACTTTAAAGTATCAGTCGATTAGACATTTAGAAATGGCGTTTTAGTGTAGGAATTCGGTTTCGGAAAATTAAAGAAATGCAACAAACAAAGAGAGAGAGAAGGTCGTTAGAAACAAAATTGAATAAAGAACTAAACTCTGTTGTCCATCCGATTTGTATTAATCGATTATTTATACAAAAAAACGCAATCGAAGAAGAGAATGTGTCGAAACCTCAACCATGGATCTTGTCTAAAAGGTCACGGAAATATCGATAGTAACAACTTGTCATTCACAGTGAAGTTGAAAACTTTCCTTTCACCTTCTGACAGGTTCATCATAACGTCCCCTTTGGATCGTTACCTCGGGACACAATGCGGTAAATTTTTTTTTGGCATAATACATACTTTTATGATCTAACCTCTCTTGAAAAAAAAAATGACTATCAGAACCTAAGCCTTGGGTCCAGTAGGGGTTGCTCCTCCAAATGTGAAGCATTACATACATACCCTAACTAGCCCTAACAGGTTTCAGATCATGTAGTTCGTCTGCGGACTGGTACGCATGCTAATTTTTTGGTCTCATTAGGTCTGTTCGCGTACTTTCTGCACCTTTCTGAAATTTCAAGGAACGGGGGAAAAATCACAAAAAAGTTTTAGACAGCTGCGAAATCTGTCAATTTTTAGACGTCAAAAGCAAATGTATGTACATACAGTTATAGGGTTCTGACAGATTTGACAGCTTTCATGAATCAGTGCTCTCCTCTACGAAAAACTACAAAACTTTTGCGTACTCGACCAGGAGTTGGTGAATTTTCGTATATTTTCGTGAAAATTCGCTATTTTGGGAGAGTACACGAACAAACCCATTAAATGTCAAAGTTTGGTTTGTTTTTTCTGATTATCTGTGCACGGGTCTGCCGTCATTTACTAAGACAAATCATTCGGATTGCAGCACAAACTTTACAATAAAAAATGATGAAGATGTTGACAAATGGAGAGATGTGTTGAATCGTGTTTGAGTGAATCAGTTGAATTGATCTTACCGTCTGAGGGTTTTTAGTCATTCCTTATTTATCGCTACACACTGCTAATTTTGGCAACAAGGGTGACTAACGAAGTCATTAAAAAGCCTATTAAGCTGTTTACCTGCGTTATCAAAGAATTTTTAATCAAATCATTGCCTGATAAATATAATACAAAATTTTGTTTACGAAAGGGTACACACTTGGCGCGATATGTCGCGGCTTTTAGCTGGTTCAAGTTCGCCAAAAAGTTTGGGACCCTTACTTACACTTTACACCTTACTTCGTATCTTTGATCAATTGTTTACTGCAGATAGGCAATTTATTACTTCTGTTGTTGATATTTATGAAAAAAACAAAACAAATTTGTTATTGTCTAGCTATCTAAAATACGCAGAAGGTAAAAGGCTACACCTTTGTTTCCTTTTGGTTAAATGGTATCAGGTGCGTAGTTCTCGTATCTCTTCTTAAGGGTGTATTACATTATATTGCAAAGACATGGAGTTTTGAATGTTTACGGATTATAAAGATAGGGAATAGCCCTTATGTATGGTAAATGAGCTTATCTGGAGCAGGACATCGTACCAGAACCTAGCTTCTAATAACCATTCACGTTGTGCGTGTTATATTCTTTACATGAATGGGACGGGCCTACTATTGCCCTGTTCCTTTTTTTTAGTACCTTTTTCAGGACAGGTATGCTCTCCGATGTTTGTCAGATGCACACGAGGGTTGGGGGCGTTAAAGAACATTTAGGCGCTGTCAGGTAACTGAACCTCGAAACTACTAGTGGAATACTTCTTGTAAGAGTGTACAATAAAATTGGTTGTCAAAATATATTTCTACAAGCTTCAGTACTGGGGGTAAGCTATGTAAGTCTTTCCAAAGACTTGCCATCTGGAATATAATAACAAACGAGCGTTGGTACGGAAAATGGTATGAACGAGACAGCTCTTCCAACCAGTTTCTTTGCGAAATCTAGAAATTTACTTACATTCCACGACACTCCTTGCTTCAGTTTTGTTTTTGAAATGATTGCTGCGAAACTGTTTATGGGGATTTACCAAGAAATTACAAATAGTCAACCGGAAAACACCAGCTATACTGACGTCAATGCGTCAATGCTTTGCTAATGTCATGCGACACGATTACATCGTGCTAATCTTTTGTCAATATTGACATTTCGCATACAAACATATGAGCAATGACATTTCAATAAACATTTTTATTATGCAAGCAAAACAAACTGTTTTCCTCTAAGACTGGGATTGGCTGCATTCCATTGAATAGTAAATTATCGCAACAACTAATTTCTTACTCAGTGAAGTACTCATCTACTGTAACTGCATTCTTCTGTAATTCACATAAGATTCTATCCAAACCGGCTACTCTGTTTCAGCCGAAACGTATGAAGGTCACATTCTTTTCATGGACGTCTCAGAACAAATTATTACTCACTGAAACATGCAACGACGTACTGACCGATCAATGGAGTCAGCATCTGAAATCAACGCAAATTATCTCATCCGTCAAACATATACACTTGCGTTTGCTTTGATTGCGAAATGGCATCAGCATCAGCTTGATTGGGAATAGAAGTTTCAGCGAAATGCAAATTGTTGGCGAGATGAATCATTCAGACAGAGACCCCTGCCAGTGTTGACAACCAGTTGGACTTGATTGTCGGGTTGGCAATCATACGAAAACCGTCACACAGAGCATAGGCAAGTAAATACTGTAAAATACTAAATTTCAAATCTGGGAGTATGCTTTGGCACAGCTTTGGTCTGCCTTGACAAGTCAAGCACGGTAAGTGGTTGCAGTTAGGTTCACTCTTAATCAGCTGCTAATGGATTTCTGATATTATGTGATCTGGAAAGTTGACAAGTCAAAGACGTTAGCTGTCCTAATTGTGTCATTTGACAGTTCCATTGGTTATAAATTTGAAATATAATTCAGTATGAGCTAGACGTTTTTTTTGCGCAGTTCTCAACGAGATTGTAATTGATGCGATGACCTGTGAGGCGCTAATTAAGTCGTAATGAAATCAATGAAATGACGCAAATGGTCGCGTTGACAATAAAGGAATTGTCGCTGATTCTGAAATGAGGTGTCACTGAAAGTGTTTGCATCGCTGACTGAAGTTTTGTATCATCAGTCGATCCTAATACTAGGTAATAGATCTTGAATGTGAATTCTTCGTCGTTTTAGGAGAGTACGCGAACAGCCCTACTTTTCGTATGACATTTTGAGAAACGTCAAACGTCAATCTTGCAATTGGCTAATTGAAAAATGTTGCTACTAACCGTTCAGTTGGCAGTTGAATAAAGGTTTATATTTTGATGGTGAGTTTGAACTTTTTGTTCGTAAAGTTTGAACTTTAAGTCAAATCTTTGGAATCGATCTGTTCACCAGAGCATCTGTAGATGCAGACAGTGTTTTGAACTGGAAAATCAGAGCATTTTAGAAGAAATAAGATTGAGTACTTACCTTTCTATCTTTTGCAAGCACACACTATTATTTTCTGGTATAAATCATTTAGTGAGTATCTAAACAAAGTTCTGTTCTTTCGTGTTAGGTAAATAAACATTTTTCACATAAATCTTTCTGATCAACAACACGCCTAGTACCACTCGACATCATGTGTGTCAATCAGATTCGTTGAGTTGTTTATCTCCAAAACAACCTACACTTTGGTTTAGTGACAACCTTCCATATTTGGTACTATAGCTTTAATTGAATATAATTTATTATTTAGAATTTTCGATGCAAGTTGACGCAATGCGCCTCACATCAAAGTGATCCGCTGAGTGTAGAGGGTAATTTCGTATGGATGACTGTAGGAGGATAGTTCTTTGAAGAGATAAATTATAATTGTGGCCATGAAGTCTCAAATTTAAATAACAACTCTTGGAAAATGAGTAATACTCCTTAAGGGGTGTAGATCAGGTACATTCTTGTTCTTTTCTGACGAAAAAACTCGGAGTAGTATCTGCATAGTACACTTTCGTATGAATACTTTAGAAAACTCAATACGTAGTGGATTAGCTGTTCAAATTCCAAGTTGTCTGAGATGGTTCACTTCAAATGCAATATCTTCTCATATCTCCTCTTCTTTAGATTTTTGGGTCAAATGGACGAAATTGAACAAAAAACTTAACCAGGAAATGTAAAGCGTATGATTTAGACGTTGGAGCACTCGGTTACACAAGCACAAACTGGCTTACCTGTTGCCTCGAAATGCAGATTGGAAACAGAAAATTTTTTATGACAAAAATGCATGAAAGAAAGCCCACAGAACTGGGTACCCACTATCTCACTTTAATCTCCAATCCCACATCTCAAGCCAGCTGTTCTGTTTCTGTGCAATCCAAGCACAAACTAGCTCAGCTGCTGCCTCGAAATGCAGATTGGAAACAGAAAATTTTTCATGAAAAAAATGCATGAAGAAAGTGGGCTATGTATAACCCACAGAACTGGATACCCAGAATCTCACTTTATCCTCCAAACCCACATCTCGAGCCAGCTGTTCTGTTTCTGTGCATTCAAAGCACAAACTAGCTCAGCTGCTGCCTCGAAATGCAGATTGGAAACAGAAAATTTTTTATGAACAAATGCATGAAGAAAATGGCTATGTATAGCAAACAGAACTGGATACCCAGAATCTCACTTTATCCCCCAAACCCACATCTCGAGCCAGCTGTTCTGGTTCTGTGCATTCAAAGCACAAACTAGCTCAGCTGCTGCCTCGAAATGCAGATTGGAAACAGAAAATTTTTCATGAAAAAAATGCATGAAGAAAGTGGGCTATGTATAGCCCACAGAACTGGATACCCAGAATCTCACTTTATCCTCCAATCCCACATCTCGAGCCAGCTGTTCTGTTTCTGTGCATTCAAAGCACAAACAAGCTCAGCGGCTGCCTCGAAATGCAGATTGGAAACAGAAATTTTTTGATGAAAAAATGCATGAAAAAAAGCCCACAGAACTGGATACCCAGAATCTCACTTTATACTCCAAACCCACATCTCGAGCTAACTGTTCTGTTTCTGTGCATTCAAAGCACAAACTAGCTCAGCTGCTGCCTCGATATGCAGATTGGAAACAGAAAATTTTTCATGAAAAAAATGCATGAAAAAAAGGGCTATGAATAGCCCACAGAACTGGATACCCAGAATCTCACTTTATCCTCCAACCCCAGATATGGAGAAAACTGTTCTGTTTCTGTGCACTCAAAGTACGAACTAGTTCAGCTGCTGCCTCGAAATGCAGATTGGAAACAGACATTTTTTTATGAAAAAAATGCATGAAGAAAGTGGGCTATGTATAGCTCACAGAACTGGATACCCAGAATCTCACTTTATCCTCCAAAACCCACATATCGAGCCAGCTGTTCTGTTTCTCTGCATTCAAAGCACAAACTAGCTCAGCTGCTCGCTCGAAATGCAGATTGGAAACAGAAAATTTTTCATGAAAAAAATGCATGAAAAAAAGGGCTATGTATAGCCCACAGAACTGGATACCCAGAATCTCACTTTATCCTCCAAACCCACATCTCGAGCCAGCTGTTCTGTTTCTGTGCATTCAAAGCACAAACTAGCTCAGCGGCTGCCTCGAAATGCAGATTGGAAACAGAAAATTTTTCATGAAAAAAATGCATGAAGAAAGTGGGCTATGTATAGCCCACAGAACTGGATACCCAGAATCTCACTTTATCCTCCAACCCCACATATCGAGCCAGCTGTTCTGTTTCTGTGCATTCAAAGCACAAACTAGCTCAGCTGCTCCCTCGAAATGCAGATTGGAAACAGAAAATTTTTCATGAAAAAAATGCATGAAGAAAGTGGGCTATGTATAGCCCACAGAACTGGATACCCAGAATCTCACTTTATCCTCCAAACCCACATCTCGAGCCAGCTGTTCTGTTTCTGGGCATTTAAAGCACAAACTAGCTCAGCTGCTGTCTCGAAATGCAAATTGGAAACAGAAAATTTTTCATGAAAAAAATGCATGAAAAAAGTGGGCTATGTATAGCCCACAGAACTGGATACCCAGAATCTCACTTTATCCTCCAAAACCCACATATTATAGCCCACAGAACTCGATACCCAGAATCTCACTTTATCCTCCAAAACCACATCTCGAGCCAGCTGTTCTGTTTCTGTGCATTCAAAGCACAAACTAGCTCAGCGGCTGCCTCGAAATGCAGATTGGAAACAGAAAATTTTTCATGAAAAAAATGCATGAAGAAAGTGGGCTATGTATAGCCCACAGAACTGGATACCCAGAATCTCACTTTATCCTCCAAACCCACATCTCGAGCCAGCTGTTCTGTTTCTGTGCATTCAAAGCACAAACTAGCTCAGCTGCTGCCTCGAAATGCAGATTGGAAACAGAAAATTTTTTATGAAAAAAATGCATGAAGAAAGTGGGCTATGCATAGCCCACAGAACTGGATACCCAGAATCTCACTTTATCCTCCAACCCCACATATCGAGCCAACTGTTCTGTTTCTGTGCATTCAAAGCACAAACTAGCTCAGCTGCTGACTCGAAATGCAGATTGGGAACAGAAAATTTTTTATGAAAAAAATGCATGAAGAAAGTGGGCTATGCATAGCCCACAGAACTGGATACCCAGAATCTCACTTTATCCTCCAAACCCACATCTCGAGCCAGCTGTTCTGTTTCTGGGCATTTAAAGCACAAACTAGCTCAGCTGCTGTCTCGAAATGCAAATTGGAAACAGAAAATTTTTCATGAAAAAAATGCATGAAAAAAGTGGGCTATGTATAGCCCACAGAACTGGATACCCAGAATCTCACTTTATCCTCCAAAACCCACATATTATAGCCCACAGAACTCGATACCCAGAATCTCACTTTATCCTCCAAAACCACATCTCGAGCCAGCTGTTCTGTTTCTGTGCATTCAAAGCACAAACTAGCTCAGCGGCTGCCTCGAAATGCAGATTGGAAACAGAAAATTTTTCATGAAAAAAATGCATGAAGAAAGTGGGCTATGTATAGCCCACAGAACTGGATACCCAGAATCTCACTTTATCCTCCAAACCCACATCTCGAGCCAGCTGTTCTGTTTCTGTGCATTCAAAGCACAAACTAGCTCAGCTGCTGCCTCGAAATGCAGATTGGAAACAGAAAATTTTTTATGAAAAAAATGCATGAAGAAAGTGGGCTATGCATAGCCCACAGAACTGGATACCCAGAATCTCACTTTATCCTCCAACCCCACATATCGAGCCAACTGTTCTGTTTCTGTGCATTCAAAGCACAAACTAGCTCAGCTGCTGCCTCGAAATGCAGATGGAAACAGAAAATTTTTCATGAAAAAAATGCATGAAGAAAGTGGGCTATGTATAGCCCACAGAACTGGATACCCAGAATCTCACTTTATCCTCCAAACCCACATCTCGAGCCAACTGTTCTGTTTCTGTGCATTCAAAGCACAAACTAGCTCAGCTGCTGACTCGAAATGCAGATTGGAAACAGAAAATTTTTCATGAAAAAAATGCATGAAGAAAGTGGGCTATGTATAGCCCACAGAACTGGATACCCAGAATCTCACTTTATCCCCCAAACCCACATCTCGAGCCAACTGTTCTGTTTCTGTGCATTCAAAGCACAAACTAGCTCAGCTGCTCCCTCGAAATGCAGATTGGAAACAGAAAATTTGCATCCAAAAAATGCATGAAAAAAAGGGCTATGTATGTATGGCCCACAGAACTAGATACCCAGAATCTCACTTTATCCTCCAAACCCACATCTCGAGCCAGCTGTTCTGTTTCTGTGCATTCAAAGCACAAACTAGCTCAGCTGCTCTCTCGAAATGCAGATTGGAAACAGAAAATTTGCATCCAAAAAATACATGAAAAAAAGGGCTATGTATGTATAGCCCACAGAACTGGATACCCAGAATCTCACTTTATCCCCCAAACCCACATCTCGAGCCAACTGTTCTGTTTCTGTGCATTCAAAGCACAAACTAGCTCAGCTGCTCTCTCGAAATGCAGATTGGAAACAGAAAATTTGCATCCAAAAAATACATGAAAAAAAGGGCTATGTATGTATAGCCCACAGAACTGGATACCCAGAATCTCACTTTATCCTCCAAACCCACATCTCGAGCCAACTGTTCTGTTTCTGTGCATTCAAAGCACAAACTAGCTCAGCTGCTCCCTCGAAATGCAGATTGGAAACAGAAAATTTGCATCCAAAAAATGCATGAAAAAAAGGGCTATGTATGTATGGCCCACAGAACTAGATACCCAGAATCTCACTTTATCCTCCAAACCCACATCTCGAGCCAGCTGTTCTGTTTCTGTGCATTCAAAGCACAAACTAGCTCAGCTGCTGCCTCGAAATGCAGATTGGAAACTGAAAATTTTTCATGAAAAAAATGCATGAAGAAAGTGGGCTATGTATAGCCCACAGAACTGGATACCCAGAATCTCACTTTATCCTCCAACCCCACATATCGAGCCAGCTGTTCTGTTTCTGTGCATTCAAAGCACAAACTAGCTCAGCTGCTGCCTCGAAATGCAGATTGGAAACTGAAAATTTTTCATGAAAAAAATGCATGAAGAAAGTGGGCTATGTATAGCCCACAGATCTGGATACCCAGAATATCACTTTATCCTCCAAACCCACATCTCGAGCCAGCTGTTCTGTTTCTGTGCATTCAAAGCACAAACTAGCTCAGCTGCTGCCTCGAAATGCAGATTGGAAACAGAAAATTTTTCATGAAAAATATGGATGAAGAAAGTGGGCTATGTATAGCCCACAGAACTGGATACCCAGAATCTCACTTTATCCTCCAACCCCACATATCGAGCCAGCTGTTCTGTTTCTGTGCATTCAAAGCACAAACTAGCTCAGCTGCTGCCTCGAAATGCAGATTGGAAACAGAAAATTTTTCATGAAAAATATGGATGAAAAAAAGGGCTATGTATAGCCCACAGAACTGGATACCCAGAATCTCACTTTATCCTCCAACCCCACATATCGAGCCAGCTGTTCTGTTTCTGTGCATTCAAAGCACAAACTAGCTCAGCTGCTGCCTCGAAATGCAGATTGGAAACAGAAAATTTTTTATGAAAAAAATGCATGAAGAAAGTGGGCTATGTATAGCCCACAGAACTGGATACCCAGAATCTCACTTTATCCCCCAAACCCACATCTCGAGCCAGCTGTTCTGTTTCTGTGCATTCAAAGCACAAACTAGCTCAGCTGCTGCCTCGAAATGCAGATTGGAAACTGAAAATTTTTCATGAAAAAAATGCATGAAGAAAGTGGGCTATGTATAGCCCACAGAACTGGATACCCAGAATCTCACTTTATCCTCCAACCCCACATATCGAGCCAGCTGTTCTGTTTCTGTGCATTCAAAGCACAAACTAGCTCAGCTGCTGCCTCGAAATGCAGATTGGAAACAAACAATTTTTTATGAAAAAAATGCATGAAGCAAGTGGGCTATGTATAGCCCACAGAACTGGATACCCAGAATCTCACTTTATCCTCCAAACCCACATCTCGAGCCAGCTGTTCTGTTTCTGTGCATTCAAAGCACAAACTAGCTCAGCTGCTGCCTCGAAATGCAGATTGGAAACAGAAAATTTGCATCCAAAAAATGCATGAAAAAAAGGGCTTTGTATGTATAGCCCACAGAACTGGATACCCAGAATCTCACCTTACCCTCCAACCCCACATATCGAGCCAGCTGTTCTGTTTCTGTGCATTCAAAGCACAAACTAGCTCAGCTGCTCCCTCGAAATGCAGATTGGAAACAGAAAATTTTTTATGGAAAAAATGCATGAAGAAAGTGGGCTATGTACAGCCCACAGAACTGGATACCCAGAATATCACTTTATCCTCCAAACCCACATATCGAGCCAGCTGTTCTGTTTCTGTGCATTCAAAGCACAAACTAGCTTAGCTGCTGCCTCGAAATGCAGATTGGAAACAGAAAATTTTTTATGAAAAAAATGCATGAAGAAAGTGGGCTATGTATAGCCCACAGAACTGGATACCCAGAATCTCACTTTATCCTCCAACCCCACATATCGAGCCAGCTGTTCTGTTTCTGTGCATTCAAAGCACAAACTAGCTCAGCTGCTGCCTCGAAATGCAGATTGGAAACAGAAAATTTGCATCCAAAAAATGCATGAAAAAAAGGGCTTTGTATGTATAGCCCACAGAACTGGATACCCAGAATCTCACCTTACCCTCCAACCCCACATATCGAGCCAGCTGTTCTGTTTCTGTGCATTCAAAGCACAAACTAGCTCAGCTGCTGCCTCGAAATGCAGATTGGAAACAGAAAATTTTTCATGAAAAAAATGCATGAAAAAAAGGGCTATGTATAGCCCACAGAACTGGATACCCAGAATCTCACTTTATCCTCCAAACCCACATCTCGAGCCAGCTGTTCTGCTTCTGTGCATGCAAAGCAGAAACTAGCTTAGCTGCTGCCTCGAAATGCAGATTGGAAACAGAAAATTTTTCATGAAAAAAATGCATGAAAAAAAGGGCTATGTATAGCCCACAGAACTGGATACCCAGAATCTCACTTTATCCTCCAAACCCACATCTCGAGCCAGCTGTTCTGCTTCTGTGCATGCAAAGCAGAAACTAGCTTAGCTGCTGCCTCGAAATGCAGATTGGAAACAGAAAATTTTTCATGAAAAAAATGCATGAAAAAAAGGGCTATGTATAGCCCACAGAACTGGATACCCAGAATCTCACTTTATCCTCCAACCCCACCTATCGAGCCAGCTGTTCTGTTTCTGTGCATTCAAAGCACAAACTAGCTCAGCTGCTGCCTCGAAATGCAGATTGGAAACAGAAAATTTTTCATGAAAAAAATGCATGAAAAAAAGGGCTATGTATAGCCCACAGAACTGGATACCCAGAATCTCACTTTATCCTCCAAACCCACATCTCGAGCCAGCTGTTCTGCTTCTGTGCATGCAAAGCACAAACTAGCTCAGCTGCTGCCTCGAAATGCAGATTGGAAACAGAAAATTTGCATCCAAAAAATGCATGAAAAAAAGGGCGATGTATAGCCCACAGAACTGGATACCCAGAATCTCACTTTGTTCTCCAAACCCACATCTCGACCCAACTGTTCTGTTTCTGTGCATTCAAAGCACAAACTAGCTCAGCTGCAGCTTCGAAATGCAGATTGGAAACAGAAAATTTTTCAGGAAAAAAGTGCATGAAAAAAAGGGCGATGTATAGCCAACAGAACTGGATACCCAGAATCTCACTTTGTTCTCCAAACCCACATCTCGAGCCAACTGTTCTGTTTCTGTGCATTCAAAGCACAAACTAGCTCAGCTGCAGCTTCGAAATGCAGATTGGAAACAGAAAATTTTTCAGGAAAAAAGTGCATGAAAAAAAGGGCGATGTATAGCCCACAGAACTGGATACCCAGAATCTCACTTTATCCTCCAACCCCACATATCGAGCCAGCTGTTCTGTTTCTGTGCATTCAAAGCACAAACTAGCTCAGCTGCTGCCTCGAAATGCAGATTGGAAACAGAAAATTTTTCATGAAAAAAATGCATGAAAAAAAGGGCTATGTATAGCCCACAGAACTGGATACCCAGAATCTCACTTTATCCTCCAAACCCACATCTCGAGCCAGCTGTTCTGCTTCTGTGCATGCAAAGCACAAACTAGCTCAGCTGCTGCCTCGAAATGCAGATTGGAAACAGAAAATTTGCATCCAAAAAATGCATGAAAAAAAGGGCGATGTATAGCCCACAGAACTGGATACCCAGAATCTCACTTTGTTCTCCAAACCCACATCTCGAGCCAACTGTTCTGTTTCTGTGCATTCAAAGCACAAACTAGCTCAGCTGCAGCTTCGAAATGCAGATTGGAAACAGAAAATTTTTCATGAAAAAAATGCATGAAAAAAAGGGCTATGTATAGCCCACAGAACTGGATACCCAGAATCTCACTTTACCCTCCAACCCCACATATCGAGCCAGCTGTTCTGTTTCTGTGCATTCAAAGCACAAACTAGCTCAGCTGCTGCCTCGAAATGCAGATTGGAAACAGAAAATTTTTCATGAAAAATATGGATGAAAAAAAGGGCTATGTATAGCCCACAGAACTGGATACCCAGAATCTCACTTTATCCTCCAAACCCACATCTCGAGCCAGCTGTTCTGCTTCTGTGCATGCAAAGCAGAAACTAGCTTAGCTGCTGCCTCGAAATGCAGATTGGAAACAGAAAATTTTTCATGAAAAAAATGCATGAAAAAAAGGGCTATGTATAGCCCACAGAACTGGATACCCAGAATCTCACTTTATCCTCCAAACCCACATCTCGAGCCAGCTGTTCTGCTTCTGTGCATGCAAAGCAGAAACTAGCTTAGCTGCTGCCTCGAAATGCAGATTGGAAACAGAAAATTTTTCATGAAAAAAATGCATGAAAAAAAGGGCTATGTATAGCCCACAGAACTGGATACCCAGAATCTCACTTTATCCTCCAAACCCACATCTCGAGCCAGCTGTTCTGCTTCTGTGCATGCAAAGCAGAAACTAGCTTAGCTGCTGCCTCGAAATGCAGATTGGAAACAGAAAATTTTTCATGAAAAAAATGCATGAAAAAAAGGGCTATGTATAGCCCACAGAACTGGATACCCAGAATCTCACTTTATCCTCCAACCCCACATATCGAGCCAGCTGTTCTGTTTCTGTGCATTCAAAGCACAAACTAGCTCAGCTGCTCCCTCGAAATGCAGATTGGAAACAGAAAATTTTTCATGAAAAATATGGATGAAAAAAAGGGCTATGTATAGCCCACAGAACTGGATACCCAGAATCTCACTTTATCCTCCAACCCCACATATCGAGCCAGCTGTTCTGTTTCTGTGCATTCAAAGCACAAACTAGCTCAGCTGCTCCCTCGAAATGCAGATTGGAAACAGAAAATTTTTCATGAAAAATATGGATGAAAAAAAGGGCTATGTATAGCCCACAGAACTGGATACCCAGAATCTCACTTTACCCTCCAACCCCACATATCGAGCCAACTGTTCTGTTTCTGTGCATTCAAAGCACAAACTAGCTCAGCTGCAGCTTCGAAATGCAGATTGGAAACAGAAAATTTTTCAGGAAAAAAGTGCATGAAAAAAAGGGCGATGTATAGCCCACAGAACTGGATACCCAGAATCTCACTTTGTTCTCCAAACCCACATATCGAGCCAGCTGTTCTGTTTCTGTGCATTCAAAGCACAAACTAGCTCAGCTGCTCCCTCGAAATGCAGATTGGAAACAGAAAATTTTTCATGAAAAATATGGATGAAAAAAAGGGCTATGTATAGCCCACAGAACTGGATACCCAGAATCTCACTTTACCCTCCAACCCCACATATCGAGCCAACTGTTCTGTTTCTGTGCATTCAAAGCACAAACTAGCTCAGCTGCAGCTTCGAAATGCAGATTGGAAACAGAAAATTTTTCAGGAAAAAAGTGCATGAAAAAAAGGGCGATGTATAGCCCACAGAACTGGATACCCAGAATCTCACTTTACCCTCCAACCCCACATATCGAGCCAGCTGTTCTGTTTCTGTGCATTCAAAGCACAAACTAGCTCAGCTGCTGCCTCGAAATGCAGATTGGAAACAGAAAATTTTTCATGAAAAATATGGATGAAAAAAAGGGCTATGTATAGCCCACAGAACTGGATACCCAGAATCTCACTTTATCCTCCAAACCCACATCTCGAGCCAGCTGTTCTGCTTCTGTGCATGCAAAGCAGAAACTAGCTTAGCTGCTGCCTCGAAATGCAGATTGGAAACAGAAAATTTTTCATGAAAAAAATGCATGAAAAAAAGGGCTATGTATAGCCCACAAAACTGGATACCCAGAATCTCACTTTATCCTCCAAACCCACATCTCGAGCCAGCTGTTCTGCTTCTGTGCATGCAAAGCAGAAACTAGCTTAGCTGCTGCCTCGAAATGCAGATTGGAAACAGAAAATTTTTCATGAAAAAAATGCATGAAAAAAAGGGCTATGTATAGCCCACAGAACTGGATACCCAGAATCTCACTTTATCCTCCAAACCCACATCTCGAGCCAGCTGTTCTGCTTCTGTGCATGCAAAGCAGAAACTAGCTTAGCTGCTGCCTCGAAATGCAGATTGGAAACAGAAAATTTTTCATGAAAAAAATGCATGAAAAAAAGGGCTATGTATAGCCCACAGAACTGGATACCCAGAATCTCACTTTATCCTCCAAACCCACATCTCGAGCCAGCTGTTCTGCTTCTGTGCATGCAAAGCAGAAACTAGCTTAGCTGCTGCCTCGAAATGCAGATTGGAAACAGAAAATTTTTCATGAAAAAAATGCATGAAAAAAAGGGCTATGTATAGCCCACAGAACTGGATACCCAGAATCTCACTTTATCCTCCAACCCCACATCTCGAGCCAGCTGTTCTGCTTCTGTGCATGCAAAGCAGAAACTAGCTTAGCTGCTGCCTCGAAATGCAGATTGGAAACAGAAAATTTTTCATGAAAAAAATGCATGAAAAAAAGGGCTATGTATAGCCCACAGAACTGGATACCCAGAATCTCACTTTATCCTCCAAACCCACATCTCGAGCCAGCTGTTCTGCTTCTGTGCATGCAAAGCAGAAACTAGCTTAGCTGCTGCCTCGAAATGCAGATTGGAAACAGAAAATTTTTCATGAAAAAATGCATGAAGAAAAGGGCTAGGCATAGCCCACAGAACTGGATACTAAGAATCTCACTTTATCCTCCAAACCCACATCTCGAGCGAGCTGTTCTGTTTCTGTGCATGCAAAGCACAAACTAGCTTAGCTGCTGCTTCGAAATGCAGATTGGCAACAGAAAATTTTTCATGAAAAAAATGCATGAAAAAAAGGGCTATGTATAGCCCACAGAACTGGATACCCAGAATCTCACTTTATCCTCCAAACCCACATCTCGAACCAGCTGTTCTGTTTCTGTGCATTCAAAGCACAAACTAGCTCAGCTGCTGCCTCGAAAAGCAGATTGGAAACAGAAAATTTTTCATGAAAAAAATGCATGAAGAAAAGGGCTAGGTATAGCCCACAGAACTGGATACTAAGAATCTCACTTTATCCTCCAAACCCACATCTCGAGCGAGCTGTTCTGTTTCTGTGCATGCAAAGCACAAACTAGCTTAGCTGCTGCTTCGAAATGCAGATTGGCAACAGAAAATTTTTCATGAAAAAAATGCATGAAAAAAAGGGCTATGTATAGCCCACAGAACTGGATACTAAGAATCTCACTTTATCCTCCAAACCCACATCTCGAGCGAGCTGTTCTGTTTCTGTGCATTCAAAGCACAAACTAGCTCAGCTGCTGCCTCGAAATGCAGATGGGCAACAGAAAATTTTTCATGAAAAAAATGCATGAAAAAAAGGGCTATGTATAGCCCACAGAACTGGATACCCAGAATCTCACTTTATCCTCCAAACCCACATCTCGAGCCAGCTGTTCTGTTTCTGTGCATTCAAAGCTCAAACTAGCTCAGCTGCTGCCTCGAAATGCAGATTGGCAACAGAAAATTTTTCATAAAAAAAATGCATAAAAAAAGGGCTATGTATAGCCCACAGAACTGGATACCCAGAATCTCACTTTATCCTCCAAACCCACATCTCGAGCCAGCTGTTCTGTTTCTGTGCATGCAAAGCACAAACTAGCTTAGCTGCTGCTTCGAAATGCAGATTGGCAACAGAAAATTTTTCATAAAAAAAATGCATAAAAAAAAGGGCTATGTATAGCCCACAGAAATGGATACCCAGAATCTCACTTTATCCTCCAAACCCACATCTCGAGCCAGCTGTTCTGTTTCTGTGCATGCAAAGCACAAACTAGCTTAGCTGCTGCTTCGAAATGCAGATTGGCAACAGAAAATTTTTCATAAAAAAAATGCATAAAAAAAGGGCTATGTATAGCCCACAGAACTGGATACCCAGAATCTCACTTTATCCTCAAAACCAACATCTCGAGCCAATTGTTCTGTTTCTGTGCATGCAAAGCACAAACTAGCTTAGCTGCTGCTTCGAAATGCAGATTGGCAACAGAAAATTTTTCATAAAAAAAATGCATAAAAAAAGGGCTATGTATAGCCCACAGAACTGGATACCCAGAATCTCACTTTATCCTCCAAACCCACATCTCGAGCCAGCTGTTCTGTTTCTGTGCATGCAAAGCACAAACTAGCTTAGCTGCTGCTTCGAAATGCAGATTGGCAACAGAAAATTTTTCATAAAAAAAATGCATAAAAAAAAGGGCTATGTATAGCCCACAGAACTGGATACCCAGAATCTCACTTTATCCTCCAAACCCACATCTCGAGCCAGCTGTTCTGTTTCTGTGCATGCAAAGCACAAACTAGCTTAGCTGCTGCTTCGAAATGCAGATTGGCAACAGAAAATTTTTCATAAAAAAAATGCATAAAAAAAGGGCTATGTATAGCCCACAGAACTGGATACCCAGAATCTCACTTTATCCTCAAAACCAACATCTCGAGCCAACTGTTCTGTTTCTGTGCATGCAAAGCACAAACTAGCTTAGCTGCTGCTTCGAAATGCAGATTGGCAACAGAAAATTTTTCATAAAAAAAATGCATAAAAAAAGGGCTATGTATAGCCCACAGAACTGGATACCCAGAATCTCACTTTATCCTCCAAACCCACATCTCGAGCGAGCTGTTCTGTTTCTGTGCATGCAAAGCACAAACTAGCTTAGCTGCTGCTTCGAAATGCAGATTGGCAACAGAAAATTTTTCATGAAAAAAATGCATGAAAAAAAGGGCTAGCCCACAGAACTGGATACCCAGAATCTCACTTTATCCTCAAAACCAACATCTCGAGCCAACTGTTCTGTTTCTGTGCATGCAAAGCACAAACTAGCTTAGCTGCTGCTTCGAAATGCAGATTGGCAACAGAGAATTTTTCATGAAAAAATGCATGAAAAAAAGGGCTAGGTATAGCCCACAGAACTGGATACTAAGAATCTCACTTTATCCTCCAAACCCACATCTCGAGCGAGCTGTTCTGTTTCTGTGCATTCAAAGCACAAACTAGCTCAGCTGCTGCCTCGAAATGCAGATGGTCAACAGAAAATTTTTCATGAAAAAAATGCATGAAAAAAAGGGCTATGTATAGCCCACAGAACTGGATACCCAGAATCTCACTTTATCCTCCAAACCCACATCTCGAGCGAGCTGTTCTGTTTCTGTGCATTCAAAGCTCAAACTAGCTCAGCTGCTGCCTCGAAATGCAGATTGGAAACAGAAAATTTTTCATGAAAAAAATGCATGAAAAAAGTGGGCTATGTATAGCCCACAGAACTGGATACCCAGAATCTCACTTTATCCTCCAAAACCCACATATTATAGCCCACAGAACTCGATACCCAGAATCTCACTTTATCCTCCAAAACCACATCTCGAGCCAGCTGTTCTGTTTCTGTGCATTCAAAGCACAAACTAGCTCAGCGGCTGCCTCGAAATGCAGATTGGAAACAGAAAATTTTTCATGAAAAAAATGCATGAAAAAAAGGGCTTTGTATGTATAGCCCACAGAACTGGATACCCAGAATCTCACCTTACCCTCCAACCCCACATATCGAGCCAGCTGTTCTGTTTCTGTGCATTCAAAGCACAAACTAGCTTAGCTGCTGCTTCGAAATGCAGATTGGCAACAGAAAATTTTTCATGAAAAAAATGCATGAAAAAAAGGGCTATGTATAGCCCACAGAACTGGATACCCAGAATCTCACTTTATCCTCCAACCCCACATATCGAGAAAGCTGTTCTGTTTCTGTGCATTCAAAGCACAAACTAGCTCAGCTGCTGCCTCGAAATGCAGATTGGAAACAGAAAATTTTTCATGAAAAAAATGCATGAAAAAAAGGGCTATGTATAGCCCACAGAACTGGATACCCAGAATCTCACTTTATCCTCCAACCCCACATATCGAGAAAGCTGTTCTGTTTCTGTGCATTCAAAGCACAAACTAGCTCAGCTGCTGCCTCGAAATGCAGATTGGAAACAGAAAATTTTTCATGAAAAAAATGCATGAAGAAAGTGGGCTATGTATAGCCCACAGAACTGGATACCCAGAATCTCACTTTATCCTCCAACCCCACATATCGAGCCAGCTGTTCTGTTTCTGTGCATTCAAAGCACAAACTAGCTCAGCTGCTGCCTCGAAATGCAGATTGGAAACAGAAAATTTTTCATGAAAAATATGGATGAAAAAAAGGGCTATGTATAGCCCACAGAACTAGATACCCAGAATCTCACTTTATCCTCCAAACCCACATCTCGAGCCAACTGTTCTGTTTCTGTGCATTCAAAGCACAAACTAGCTCAGCTGCAGCTTCGAAATGCAGATTGGAAACAGAAAATTTTTCATGAAAAAAAGGGCTATGTATAGCCCACAGAACTGGATACCCAGAATCTCACTTTATCCTCCAAACCCACATCTCGAGCCAACTGTTCTGTTTCTGTGCATTCAAAGCACAAACTAGCTCAGCTGCAGCTTCGAAATGCAGATTGGAAACAGAAAATTTTTCATGAAAAAAAGGGCTATGTATAGCCCACAGAACTGGATACCCAGAATCTCACTTTATCCTCAAAACCAACATCTCGAGCCAACTGTTCTGTTTCTGTGCATTCAAAGCACAAACTAGCTCAGCTGCAGCTTCGAAATGCAGATTGGAAACAGAAAATTTTTCATGAAAAAAAGGGCTATGTATAGCCCACAGAACTGGATACCCAGAATCTCACTTTATCCTCCAAACCCACATCTCGAGCCAACTGTTCTGTTTCTGTGCATGCAAAGCACAAACTAGCTTAGCTGCTGCTTCGAAATGCAGATTGGCAACAGAGAATTTTTCATGAAAAAAATGCATGAAAAAAAGGGCTATGTATAGCCCACAGAACTGGATACCCAGAATCTCACTTTATCCTCCAAACCCACATCTCGAGCCAACTGTTCTGTTTCTGTGCATGCAAAGCACAAACTAGCTTAGCTGCTGCCTCGAAATGCAGATTGGAAACAGAAAATTTTTCAGGAAAAAAATGTATGAAAAAAAGGGCTATGTATAGCCCACAGAACTGGATACCCAGAATCTCACTTTATCCTCCAAACCCACGTCTCGAGCGAGCTGTTCTGTTTCTGTGCATTCAAAGCACAAACTAACTCAGCTGCTGCCTCGAAAAGCAGATTGGAAACAGAAAATTTTTCATGAAAAAAATGCATGAAAAAAAGGGCTAGGTATAGCCCACAGAACTGGATACTAAGAAAATCACTTTATCCTCCAAACCCACATCTCGAGCGAGCTGTTCTGTTTCTGTGCATGCAAAGCACAAACTAGCTTAGCTGCTGCTTCGAAATGCAGATTGGCAACAGAAAATTTTTCATGAAAAAAATGCATGAAAAAAAGGGCTAGGTATAGCCCACAGAACTGGATACTAAGAATCTCACTTTATCCTCCAAACCCACATCTCGAGCGAGCTGTTCTGTTTCTGTGCATTCAAAGCACAAACTAGCTCAGCTGCTGCCTCGAAATGCAGATGGGCAACAGAAAATTTTTCATGAAAAAAATGCATGAAAAAAAGGGCTATGTATAGCCCACAGAACTGGATACCCAGAATCTCACTTTATCCTCCAAACCCACATCTCGAGCCAGCTGTTCTGTTTCTGTGCATTCAAAGCTCAAACTAGCTCAGCTACTGCCTCGAAATGCAGATTGGCAACAGAAAATTTTTCATAAAAAAAATGCATAAAAAAAAGGGCTATGTATAGCCCACAGAACTGGATACCCAGAATCTCACTTTATCCTCAAAACCAACATCTCGAGCCAACTGTTCTGTTTCTGTGCATGCAAAGCACAAACTAGCTTAGCTGCTGCTTCGAAATGCAGATTGGCAACAGAAAATTTTTCATAAAAAAAATGCATAAAAAAAAGGGCTATGTATAGCCCACAGAACTGGATACCCAGAATCTCACTTTATCCTCCAAACCCACATCTCGAGCGAGCTGTTCTGTTTCTGTGCATGCAAAGCACAAACTAGCTTAGCTGCTGCTTCGAAATGCAGATTGGCAACAGAAAATTTTTCATGAAAAAAATGCATGAAAAAAATTGCTATGTATAGCCCACAGAACTGGATACCCAGAATCTCACTTTATCCTCCAAACCCACATCTCGAGCCAACTGTTCTGTTTCTGTGCATGCAAAGCACAAACTAGCTTAGCTGCTGCTTCGAAATGCAGATTGGCAACAGAGAATTTTTCATGAAAAAAATGCATGAAAAAAAGGGCTATGTATAGCCCACAGAACTGGATACCCAGAATCTCACTTTATCCTCCAAACCCACATCTCGAGCCAACTGTTCTGTTTCTGTGCATTCAAAGCACAAACTAGCTCAGCTGCAGCTTCGAAATGCAGATTGGAAACAGAAAATTTTTCATGAAAAAAAGGGCTATGTATAGCCCACAGAACTGGATACCCAGAATCTCACTTTATCCTCCAAACCCACATCTC
Organism: Xylota segnis; assembly: GCA_963583995.1. NCBI lineage: Eukaryota > Metazoa > Arthropoda > Insecta > Diptera > Syrphidae > Xylota > Xylota segnis. Next base: position 57,854,881 of record OY757238.1, on the reverse strand, counting down.
GAGCCAACTGTTCTGTTTCTGTGCATTCAAAGCACAAACTAGCTCAGCTGCAGCTTCGAAATGCAGATTGGAAACAGAAAATTTTTCATGAAAAAAAGGGCTATGTATAGCCCACAGAACTGGATACCCAGAATCTCACTTTATCCTCCAAACCCACATCTCGAGCGAGCTGTTCTGTTTCTGTGCATGCAAAGCACAAACTAGCTTAGCTGCTGCTTCGAAATGCAGATTGGCAACAGAAAATTTTTCATAAAAAAAATGCATAAAAAAAAGGGCTATGTATAGCCCACAGAACTGGATACCCAGAATCTCACTTTATCCTCCAAACCCACATCTTGAGCCAACTGTTCTGTTTCTGTGCATGCAAAGCACAAACTAGCTTAGCTGCTGCTTCGAAATGCAGATTGGCAACAGAGAATTTTTCATGAAAAAAATGCATGAAAAAAAGGGCTATGTATAGCCCACAGAACTGGATACCCAGAATCTCACTTTATCCTCAAAACCAACATCTCGAGCCAACTGTTCTGTTTCTGTGCATGCAAAGCACAAACTAGCTCAGCTACTGCCTCGAAATGCAGATTGGAAACAGAAAATTTTTCATAAAGAGAATGCACGAAAAAAAGGGCTAGGTATAGCCCACAGAACTGGATACTAAGAATCTCACTTTATCCTCCAAACCCACATCTCGAGCGAGCTGTTCTGTTTCTGTGCATTCAAAGCACAAACTAGCTCAGCTGCTGCCTCGAAATGCAGATGGTCAACAGAAAATTTTTCATGAAAAAAATGCATGAAAAAAAGGGCTATGTATAGCCCACAGAACTGGATACCCAGAATCTCACTTTATCCTCCAAACCCACATCTCGAGCCAGCTGTTCTGTTTCTGTGCATTCAAGCTCAAACTAGCTCAGCTGCTGCCTCGAAATGCAGATTGGCAACAGAAAATTTTTCATAAAAAAAATGCATAAAAAAAAAGGGCTATGTATAGCCCACAGAACTGGATACCCAGAATCTCACTTTATCCTCCAAACCCACATCTCGAGCCAGCTGTTCTGTTTCTGTGCATGCAAAGCACAAACTAGCTTAGCTGCTGCTTCGAAATGCAGATTGGCAACAGAAAATTTTTCATAAAAAAAATGCATAAAAAAAAGGGCTATGTATAGCCCACAGAACTGGATACCCAGAATCTCACTTTATCCTCCAAACCCACATCTCGAGCCAGCTGTTCTGTTTCTGTGCATGCAAAGCACAAACTAGCTTAGCTGCTGCTTCGAAATGCAGATTGGCAACAGAAAATTTTTCATAAAAAAAATGCATAAAAAAAAGGGCTATGTATAGCCCACAGAACTGGATACCCAGAATCTCACTTTATCCTCCAAACCCACATCTCGAGCCAACTGTTCTGTTTCTGTGCATGCAAAGCACAAACTAGCTTAGCTGCTGCTTCGAAATGCAGATTGGCAACAGAGAATTTTTCATGAAAAAAATGCATGAAGAAAGTGGGCTATGTATAGCCCACAGAACTGGATACCCAGAATCTCACTTTATCCTCAAAACCAACATCTCGAGCCAACTGTTCTGTTTCTGTGCATGCAAAGCACAAACTAGCTCAGCTACTGCCTCGAAATGCAGATTGGAAACAGAAAATTTTTCATAAAGAGAATGCACGAAAAAAAGGGCTAGGTATAGCCCACAGAACTGGATACTAAGAATCTCACTTTATCCTCCAAACCCACATCTCGAGCGAGCTGTTCTGTTTCTGTGCATTCAAAGCACAAACTAGCTCAGCTGCTGCCTCGAAATGCAGATGGTCAACAGAAAATTTTTCATGAAAAAAATGCATGAAAAAAAGGGCTATGTATAGCCCACAGAACTGGATACCCAGAATCTCACTTTATCCTCAAAACCAACATCTCGAGCCAACTGTTCTGTTTCTGTGCATGCAAAGCACAAACTAGCTCAGCTACTGCCTCGAAATGCAGATTGGAAACAGAAAATTTTTCATAAAAAAAATGCATAAAAAAAGGGCTATGTATAGCCCACAGAACTGGATACCCAGAATCTCACTTTATCCTCCAAACCCACATCTCGAGCCAGCTGTTCTGTTTCTGTGCATGCAAAGCACAAACTAGCTTAGCTGCTGCTTCGAAATGCAGATTGGCAACAGAAAATTTTTCATAAAAAAAATGCATAAAAAAAAGGGCTATGTATAGCCCACAGAACTGGATACCCAGAATCTCACTTTATCCTCAAAACCAACATCTCGAGCCAACTGTTCTGTTTCTGTGCATGCAAAGCACAAACTAGCTTAGCTGCTGCTTCGAAATGCAGATTGGCAACAGAAAATTTTTCATAAAAAAAATGCATAAAAAAAAGGGCTATGTATAGCCCACAGAACTGGATACCCAGAATCTCACTTTATCCTCCAAACCCACATCTCGAGCCAACTGTTCTGTTTCTGTGCATGCAAAGCACAAACTAGCTTAGCTGCTGCTTCGAAATGCAGATTGGCAACAGAGAATTTTTCATGAAAAAAATGCATGAAAAAAAGGGCTATGTATAGCCCACAGAACTGGATACCCAGAATCTCACTTTATCCTCAAAACCAACATCTCGAGCCAACTGTTCTGTTTCTGTGCATGCAAAGCACAAACTAGCTCAGCTACTGCCTCGAAATGCAGATTGGAAACAGAAAATTTTTCATAAAGAGAATGCATGAAAAAAAGGGCTAGGTATAGCCCACAGAACTGGATACTAAGAATCTCACTTTATCCTCCAAACCCACATCTCGAGCGAGCTGTTCTGTTTCTGTGCATTCAAAGCACAAACTAGCTTAGCTGCTGCTTCGAAATGCAGATGGTCAACAGAAAATTTTTCATGAAAAAAATGCATGAAAAAAAGGGCTAGGTATAGCCCACAGAACTGGATACCCAGAATCTCACTTTATCCTCCAAACCCACATCTCGAGCGAGCTGTTCTGTTTCTGTGCATGCAAAGCACAAACTAGCTTAGCCGCTGCTTCGAAATGCAGATTGGCAACAGAGAATTTTTCATGAAAAAAATGCATGAAAAAAAGGGCTATGTATAGCCCACAGAACTGGATACCCAGAATCTCACTTTATCCTCCAAACCCACATCTCGAGCCAGCTGTTCTGTTTCTGTGCATTCAAAGCTCAAACTAGCTCAGCTGCTGCCTCGAAATGCAGATTGGCAACAGAAAATTTTTCATAAAAAAAATGCATAAAAAAAAGGGCTATGTATAGCCCACAGAACTGGATACCCAGAATCTCACTTTATCCTCCAAACCCACATCTCGAGCCAGCTGTTCTGTTTCTGTGCATGCAAAGCACAAACTAGCTTAGCTGCTGCTTCGAAATGCAGATTGGCAACAGAAAATTTTTCATAAAAAAAATGCATAAAAAAAAGGGCTATGTATAGCCCACAGAACTGGATACCCAGAATCTCACTTTATCCTCCAAACCCACATCTCGAGCCAGCTGTTCTGTTTCTGTGCATGCAAAGCACAAACTAGCTTAGCTGCTGCTTCGAAATGCAGATTGGCAACAGAAAATTTTTCATAAAAAAAATGCATAAAAAAAGGGCTATGTATAGCCCACAGAACTGGATACCCAGAATCTCACTTTATCCTCCAAACCCACATCTCGAGCCAGCTGTTCTGTTTCTGTGCATGCAAAGCACAAACTAGCTTAGCTGCTGCTTCGAAATGCAGATTGGCAACAGAAAATTTTTCATAAAAAAAATGCATAAAAAAAAGGGCTATGTATAGCCCACAGAACTGGATACCCAGAATCTCACTTTATCCTCAAAACCAACATCTCGAGCCAACTGTTCTGTTTCTGTGCATGCAAAGCACAAACTAGCTCAGCTACTGCCTCGAAATGCAGATTGGAAACAGAAAATTTTTCAGGAAAAAAGTGCATGAAAAAAAGGGCGATGTATAGCCCACAGAACTGGATACCCAAAATCTCACTTTATCCTCCAAACCCACATCTCGAGCCAACTGCTCTGTTTCTGTGCATGCAAAGCACAAACTAGCTTAGCTGCTGCTTCGAAATGCAGATTGGCAACAGAGAATTTTTCATGAAAAAAATGCATGAAAAAAAGGGCTATGTATAGCCCACAGAACTGGATACTAAGAATCTCACTTTATCCTCCAAACCCACATCTCGAGCGAGCTGTTCTGTTTCTGTGCATTCAAAGCACAAACTAGCTCAGCTGCTGCCTCGAAATGCAGATGGTCAACAGAAAATTTTTCATGAAAAAAATGCATGAAAAAAAGGGCTATGTATAGCCCACAGAACTGGATACCCAGAATCTCACTTTATCCTCCAAACCCACATCTCGAGCCAGCTGTTCTGTTTCTGTGCATTCAAAGCTCAAACTAGCTCAGCTGCTGCCTCGAAATGCAGATTGGCAACAGAAAATTTTTCATAAAAAAAATGCATAAAAAAAAGGGCTATGTATAGCCCACAGAACTGGATACCCAGAATCTCACTTTATCCTCCAAACCCACATCTCGAGCCAGCTGTTCTGTTTCTGTGCATGCAAAGCACAAACTAGCTTGCTGCTGCTTCGAAATGCAGATTGGCAACAGAAAATTTTTCATAAAAAAAATGCATGAAAAAAAGGGCTATGTATAGCCCACAGAACTGGATACCCAGAATCTCACTTTATCCTCCAAACCCACATCTCGAGCCAGCTGTTCTGCTTCTGTGCATGCAAAGCAGAAACTAGCTTAGCTGCTGCCTCGAAATGCAGATTGGAAACAGAAAATTTTTCATGAAAAAAATGCATGAAGAAAAGGGCTAGGCATAGCCCACAGAACTGGATACTAAGAATCTCACTTTATCCTCCAAACCCACATCTCGAGCGAGCTGTTCTGTTTCTGTGCATGCAAAGCACAAACTAGCTTAGCTGCTGCTTCGAAATGCAGATTGGCAACAGAGAATTTTTCATGAAAAAAATGCATGAAGAAAGTGGGCTATGTATAGCCCACAGAACTGGATACCCAGAATCTCACTTTATCCTCAAAACCAACATCTCGAGCCAACTGTTCTGTTTCTGTGCATGCAAAGCACAAACTAGCTCAGCTACTGCCTCGAAATGCAGATTGGAAACAGAAAATTTTTCATAAAGAGAATGCACGAAAAAAAGGGCTAGGTATAGCCCACAGAACTGGATACTAAGAATCTCACTTTATCCTCCAAACCCACATCTCGAGCGAGCTGTTCTGTTTCTGTGCATTCAAAGCACAAACTAGCTCAGCTGCTGCCTCGAAATGCAGATGGTCAACAGAAAATTTTTCATGAAAAAAATGCATGAAAAAAAGGGCTATGTATAGCCCACAGAACTGGATACCCAGAATCTCACTTTATCCTCAAAACCAACATCTCGAGCCAACTGTTCTGTTTCTGTGCATGCAAAGCACAAACTAGCTCAGCTACTGCCTCGAAATGCAGATTGGAAACAGAAAATTTTTCATAAAAAAAATGCATAAAAAAAGGGCTATGTATAGCCCACAGAACTGGATACCCAGAATCTCACTTTATCCTCCAAACCCACATCTCGAGCCAGCTGTTCTGTTTCTGTGCATGCAAAGCACAAACTAGCTCAGCTACTGCCTCGAAATGCAGATTGGAAACAGAAAATTTTTCATAAAAAAAATGCATAAAAAAAAGGGCTATGTATAGCCCACAGAACTGGATACCCAGAATCTCACTTTATCCTCCAAACCCACATCTCGAGCCAGCTGTTCTGTTTCTGTGCATTCAAAGCTCAAACTAGCTCAGCTGCTGCCTCGAAATGCAGATTGGCAACAGAAAATTTTTCATAAAAAAAATGCATAAAAAAAAAGGGCTATGTATAGCCCACAGAACTGGATACCCAGAATCTCACTTTATCCTCCAAACCCACATCTCGAGCCAGCTGTTCTGTTTCTGTGCATGCAAACCACAAACTAGCTCAGCTACTGCCTCGAAATGCAGATTGGAAACAGAAAATTTTTCATAAAAAAAATGCATAAAAAAAAGGGCTATGTATAGCCCACAGAACTGGATACCCAGAATCTCACTTTATCCTCCAAACCCACATCTCGAGCCAGCTGTTCTGTTTCTGTGCATGCAAAGCACAAACTAGCTCAGCTACTGCCTCGAAATGCAGATTGGAAACAGAAAATTTTTCATAAAAAAAATGCATAGAAAAAAGGGCTATGTATAGCCCACAGAACTGGATACCCAGAATCTCACTTTATCCTCCAAACCCACATCTCGAGCCAGCTGTTCTGTTTCTGTGCATGCAAAGCACAAACTAGCTTAGCTGCTGCTTCGAAATGCAGATTGGCAACAGAAAATTTTTCATAAAAAAAATGCATAAAAAAAAGGGCTATGTATAGCCCACAGAACTGGATACCCAGAATCTCACTTTATCCTCCAAACCCACATCTCGAGCCAGCTGTTCTGTTTCTGTGCATGCAAAGCACAAACTAGCTTAGCTGCTGCTTCGAAATGCAGATTGGCAACAGAAAATTTTTCATAAAAAAAATGCATAAAAAAAAGGGCTATGTATAGCCCACAGAACTGGATACCCAGAATCTCACTTTATCCTCCAAACCCACATCTCGAGCCAGCTGTTCTGTTTCTGTGCATGCAAAGCACAAACTAGCTTAGCTGCTGCTTCGAAATGCAGATTGGCAACAGAAAATTTTTCATAAAAAAAATGCATAAAAAAAAGGGCTATGTATAGCCCACAGAACTGGATACCCAGAATCTCACTTTATCCTCAAAACCAACATCTCGAGCCAACTGTTCTGTTTCTGTGCATGCAAAGCACAAACTAGCTCAGCTACTGCCTCGAAATGCAGATTGGAAACAGAAAATTTTTCAGGAAAAAAGTGCATGAAAAAAAGGGCGATGTATAGCCCACAGAACTGGATACCCAAAATCTCACTTTATCCTCCAAACCCACATCTCGAGCCAGCTGTTCTGTTTCTGTGCATGCAAAGCACAAACTAGCTTAGCTGCTGCTTCGAAATGCAGATTGGCAACAGAAAATTTTTCATAAAAAAAATGCATAAAAAAAGGGCTATGTATTGCCCACAGAACTGGATACCCAGAATCTCACTTTATCCTCAAAACCAACATCTCGAGCCAACTGTTCTGTTTCTGTGCATGCAAAGCACAAACTAGCTTAGCTGCTGCTTCGAAATGCAGATTGGCAACAGAAAATTTTTCATAAAAAAAATGCTTAAAAAAAAGGGCTATGTATAGCCCACAGAACTGGATACCCAGAATCTCACTTTATCCTCCAAACCCACATCTCGAGCCAACTGTTCTGTTTCTGTGCATGCAAAGCACAAACTAGCTCAGCTACTGCCTCGAAATGCAGATTGGAAACAGAAAATTTTTCAGGAAAAAAGTGCATGAAAAAAAGGGCGATGTATAGCCCACAGAACTGGATACCCAAAATCTCACTTTATCCTCCAAACCCACATCTCGAGCCAACTGCTCTGTTTCTGTGCATGCAAAGCACAAACTAGCTTAGCTGCTGCTTCGAAATGCAGATTGGCAACAGAGAATTTTTCATGAAAAAAATGCATAAAAAAAAGGGCTATGTATAGCCCACAGAACTGGATACTAAGAATCTCACTTTATCCTCCAAACCCACATCTCGAGCCAGCTGTTCTGTTTCTGTGCATTCAAAGCTCAAACTAGCTCAGCTGCTGCCTCGAAATGCAGATGGTCAACAGAAAATTTTTCATGAAAAAAATGCATGAAAAAAAGGGCTATGTATAGCCCACAGAACTGGATACCCAGAATCTCACTTTATCCTCAAAACCAACATCTCGAGCCAACTGTTCTGTTTCTGTGCATGCAAAGCACAAACTAGCTCAGCTACTGCCTCGAAATGCAGATTGGAAACAGAAAATTTTTCATAAAAAAAATGCATAAAAAAAGGGCTATGTATAGCCCACAGAACTGGATACCCAGAATCTCACTTTATCCTCCAAACCCACATCTCGAGCCAGCTGTTCTGTTTCTGTGCATGCAAAGCACAAACTAGCTTAGCTGCTGCTTCGAAATGCAGATTGGCAACAGAAAATTTTTCATAAAAAAAATGCATAAAAAAAGGGCTATGTATAGCCCACAGAACTGGATACCCAGAATCTCACTTTATCCTCCAAACCCACATCTCGAGCCAGCTGTTCTGTTTCTGTGCATGCAAAGCACAAACTAGCTTAGCTGCTGCTTCGAAATGCAGATTGGCAACAGAAAATTTTTCATAAAAAAAATGCATAAAAAAAAGGGCTATGTATAGCCCACAGAACTGGATACCCAGAATCTCACTTTATCCTCCAAACCCACATCTCGAGCCAGCTGTTCTGTTTCTGTGCATGCAAAGCACAAACTAGCTCAGCTACTGCCTCGAAATGCAGATTGGAAACAGAAAATTTTTCATAAAAAAAATGCATAAAAAAAAGGGCTATGTATAGCCCACAGAACTGGATACCCAGAATCTCACTTTATCCTCCAAACCCACATCTCGAGCCAGCTGTTCTGTTTCTGTGCATGCAAAGCACAAACTAGCTCAGCTACTGCCTCGAAATGCAGATTGGAAACAGAAAATTTTTCATAAAAAAAATGCATAAAAAAAAGGGCTATGTATAGCCCACAGAACTGGATACCCAGAATCTCACTTTATCCTCCAAACCCACATCTCGAGCCAACTGTTCTCTTTCTGTGCATTCAAAGCACAACTAGCTATATATGTCGCATTTTGGAAGAAGTTGGGTGTACAGAGGTCAACAGTGAAAAATACCTCTTGGTGCACTTCAAATGCAATATCGTCTCATATCTGCTCTGCCTTAGCGTTTTGGGTCAAATGGACGAAATTGAACAAAAAAACCTAAATCGGATGATTTACATGTTGGCATACGACGGCTGGCCCGGGCCCCCATTTTTGCTTGCACCTACCTATAGGGCAAGTATTGCAGTCTTGAAAAAAATCGAACTCGAGATTTTAATCAAACTTGACACTACTATGATGGAGATGTCCAAAAAAGTAGGTCCGGCAATTCCGTCTGTCTGTCTGTATAGGCGACTGCAGCCTAAACGGCTGGACGGATTTGCTTCAAACTCATATCTGTGCTCTGTGGGATAATCCCTAGAGGCGAAATTGGAATTTTCATTTTAACCTCAAAATTAAGGGTAGTTTACTTTGGGCCGGTTTCAGTTAAAATGGATTTTCTCGAAAACGGCTCCAACGATTGCGATAAAGTTTGATATGTGGGTTAGTTTGGACATATGCTATGAGGTGGCATACCATGTTTTTCACGGTAATATTGAAAATCAGCTGTTTCTCGGGTAATTGTTCGGCGATTGGGCTAAAAATTAATATTTCTATATATATAAGACAAATGCAAAATAATGGCGTACCAAATTTTGGAATTGCCACGCCCACTTTTATAAAACTTATTTTTTTTCAAAATTTTTACTACAAATTGAGGAAAAATTATTTAAGCAAAGTAATAGGCCTTAAAATTTTCTATAATTCACCCAAAGGTCCTATATGGCCACGCTTACTTTTTAAGGGCGTTTTTATAAAAACAAAATCTTATGAAAACTCCTACAATGTTGGGACTATTATTGCATCGAAACGCGGAATGCCACGCCTACTTTACTGGGAAGAGCAAGACTTGGATATTAATCCTGATAAAATTGTTCACTTATAGCAGTACGTACGACCCAGTCGTGCACTTTATTTCCAAAGATTTTACTGCATGTGTAGGCTATGGACTTACGCATTGGAGCCTTAAACTCACCCTACTCAATCAATCTCATACCATCTCTAGAGGTTGGCTACATACTTACTTATTATTTACGTTCTTTTCGTGATGAATTGTTCGGTTAAATGGAGGACCGATTCCATTTGTTGTTACTTACTTGTCTGGATTGTGTTTTATAGAAGTTTCCCTGACCAAGACCATAGGACATTCGGAAGAGGAGCTCATCTTTAGCGCTGAAAGTTAGTTAGATACAAATAAAAACATCAATCAGTTTTGTTATGGTACATTTAATTTTATTCTTTCGTTTTTGTATTCTTATAACTGTTAATATTATCATAGATTTACTCTTTACGAAAAATATACACGCATTACATCTGTAAATGGCTTTCTGCACATTGGACATTTGGTTACCGAAGACGCACACTTGGCGCATGCCACCACATGGCCACATGGTAAAAAAGCAGTATTGTATTCAGCTGCATAGCAGATTTTACACAATTTCTCCTCGGGAGTGATTTTCTTCTCTGTCGATGAGCTACTGCTATCACTTCGTTGTAGCAAATCTTTTCCTTCTGTTGTCGATATTTTCTGTAGTTTCGTACTATTTGGTAGCTGCCCTTCGGTCTGTGTACTAAATTCAGAAATTTCTACATCTGTAGCAGCAATTAAAGCCTCTTCAGTTTTCTCAGTTGCCAGTTTATACTTAGCTATCACTGCATCGATATATGCTTGACCTTTCATTAGCTTTAAAAAGCGACATTTGCTCAACCATTGAGCATGTTGTTCCCAGGGTTCATCATTCTCATCCCAGTCTTTGAGGCCACCACCGCAGCTGAAGCAATTTACACGATCACCAACACCGGCATAGAAGAATCCTGCCTCGGCGAGTTCCTTCGGTTTTTGTTTCATAGTACGTGGCCATTCGGCAAATGATCGACAACGTGCCGCTTCAATGGCATACTCTGGATATTCCATTTGATAGCTAGGAGCTAACGCTGGAATGTCTCCACCAGACGTTATTGAACCCTCCGAATGCGCTCCGTCATGAATTTGAATCGGTTCGTTAGATCCACATACATCATAACTAGCAGGCGGTAGTATACGATCTAGTGCATCGGCATTGATTGGAATGTTTTCCGTTGCACGTCGTCGCATCAATGGGCAATTGGCCGACCATTTTATATGTTCATCCACTGGATGGTCGTTTACTTCCCAACGGCCGATTTCCACTCCACAGAAATGGCATTTCACTTTGTCACTGGTGCGGGTATAGTACATGCCAGTTTGGGCCAACTGATGTTTATCAATATAATCGAGGGGCCAATGCTCGAAGGTCTTCAGACGTTCTAACTCCGAACGATGGATCTCGTTGTTCATAACTTTGTTAGGGAGTATAGGCAGAACGTTGGTTTTATTATCAGGCTCATCGAATGTATGCGGGCTATATTCAAGATCTATTTCCAAAATGTTACTTCTATTATCTGGCTCATCGAATGAGTATATCAACACATTATTCTTTTCCGTCGCTGGAGACTTATAGCTGGCAAACAGCCGCCTTGGAGTTTGTATCATTGCTGAAGTCATTATTGTTTTCAGTAAATAAATTATGTTTATCTTGATGGATTGAATTCTTTATATTAATATAGGTTTCAGGTTGTTTTGTACAATAAATATTCTGAAAAGAGATAAACAAAAAAAGATTTCAAATTAGTCAAATGCTTGCAACGTTTATATTCTTATTTTCTAATTATAGTCAAATGTTTTCAAATTAGTTGCGGAATATCGAGAGATACCAATCGTATGCAGTGTGTGGAGATAGCTTGTCTAGACCTGCATAGGTTTAGGGCATGTTAGGCAGAAGTACAGTGCTTATGCTAGCAATTCACACACTCATTCTTTTCTTAAGAACCAGACCGGAGATGATTCGAGAAATCGACTGATAACGCTGATACAGATAGTACTATCTCCTCCTGATGTAGGTATAGAAACATATGTACACTTGGCACGCGAACGTATTTTGTACGTACCTTTAAAGTATTGTCACACTTCTCAACGTAGATAATAATCTTTTCTTTACTTTCTTGCTATGCCTCATGTGCATATAAAAACAGAATACAAGGTTTACCGAACAGTTAAAGGCACAGCCGAATACTGATACCTATATCATTCACCAATGTGGCTTTAAATAACCAAAAGGTACGATAAGATATAAAGTTACTTGCGATAACCTTCCTTGAAAGAGTTCCTAGAAAGTTCAGTACCGTTATATACTGACTCATCACTCAGATTTCTCACTAACTCTATCGTTTCGGACTAAAGTTTTGAAACACCTTTTTGCCTGAAGAACGGTCGAAAAGAACTGAATGTGAGAAATGTCGATCATTTCGTGGTATAAGACAATCCGTGTCGATTCTTAGCCAAATATGCAAACTGTAAACCCAACTCGTGAGGATTTCACTTCCAATTACCCAGTACTGCTAAATCCATAAGTAGGCACCTAGAAATATGGAGTTCTTTCGAACGCATTCGCATAAATCTAAACATGAATCCGTACTTCTCAAGCAGCAACTGCGAACTACTCGAAGTTTCAAAAATGAACTTCTCGACTGGGAATTTGTGTTCAGTGCAACGACAGCTTACGTTACTTATCTATTAATGAGGTTTATGTACCTTTTGATTAAACATTGTGGGCTGGTTTTGATTAAGTATGTTTACACTCCTGCAATGTACAACATTATCAGCTCAAAGTTTGACTGGGAGCTTACCAGGGTTTTACCGCGTCCCGATGATACAAACAAATGATAACAACTCGAGAATAATCCACAAATGTAACCCAGTTACTCTACTATGTGTTTATATTTAGCTTAAACCAGTTTATATATCTCCAAGCTAAAGCCTGACCATATCTTGCTTATCTCCTGTATTTTTTCTTATCTCCCAAAGTATTTTATTGTAATATCATGTTCGTCAGTCCATTAGTCTGTCGGCTTTTGAAAGATGTGGATAGTTGAATAATTTCAATACTCGGTTCTCCATAAATATTTGCAAAGATGGAAATAAATTTCTTCTCATTTCTCATCTGCGTAACCCTATTGCTGATGGTTAATGGCCAAAGTGAGTTATTGGTACCAAATTACGATAACGTAGAGTTTCAATTGAAACAGTACTCCATCAGGCTGCCGCTGGTGCTTAGCTGCAATGTAACCACCATAGAGGGAGGAGCCCAAGAGCTTATTTGGGAAAAAAACGGAACAGAAGTTTCAAAAGTTAGCTCACTGGAAGGTCGTTATAAGATAATAAAACAAGAAAAGAAATTCATCATTGAAAAAACCGAAGAACAAGATGCTGGCATGTATAGTTGTCGAGTGAATGATCTTAAGAAGGATATACGGGTGGTGGCAAATGTTGTTGTACGTGTCCCATCGAATACTGGTGTTGTGGAAGGTGAGAAACTAACAATTCATTGTGTTGTCGTTGGAACCGAGCCACGAGTTTACTGGGAGACAGGAAATTTAACAATCTACAACTCAACTGGTAGACATATTTTGAAGGCCGATGAGAATAACAATAGAAATGCCATCCTAACTGTGGAGAATGTCGGCTTAGATGATAGAGGCGAGTACAAATGTTTGGCACGTAATATTGTAACCGATTTGGATTTATCTGAGGCTGCCAGTGATGTTACATATGTTCGAGTGAAGGGAAAACTAGCAGCTCTTTGGCCGTTTTTGGGTATTTGTGCTGAAGTGCTTATATTGTGTACAATTATCTTAATCTACGAAAGACGTCGCAATAAAACTGAACTAGAGGAGGCCGATACTGATGGTAACAATGAATAGTAATGTTATAAGGAATTATGTAACGAGTTTAGCAAGTAAGAAGTAGAAAATAAAGTACATATTCAGACTAGACGAACGCAATCTAGTGGGAAAAGAATGAAATAATTCAATGTACTATCAAGTAATAAATCTTTAGAGCTCCAAGCGATAAGTTCGTTTAATCTTATCTAAGATGAAAGGTCAAACACAATGCTATTGGAGCTCACTAGATCTTAGGTAAGTATAAGTACTAGATTCCTACTATCTATGGGCTTGACGGCTATCATGGTCATTACACAGTATAAACGACGTCACCTAGTTCCAAGGAAAAATGAGTGTCTGCAATCTTAAGGGGAAATTACGCAAACACTCATTGCAATATGATACTTGAAATCAGTCACTTTGGTGCACGTTTCAAGGGAATTCGCAATATGATAAAGATTCCATTTGACAACACAGCCGCCGCCTGTGAACACTCAATTTCCGCTTGGTGTTACCGATATGCCTTATCAAAAGCAGGGTTTTGCCTGACTGATTCAAAATGTACTCACATTCTCCCGACCGACCGAAGTCTCAAGACAACATGCATATCTGGCAATTCTTTGGTTTCTTGGAATTCGCATTCAAGCGTTCAATTGAATTGGACATTGTACCCAACATATAGCCATTATTATACATAGTATTGCCCCCCGAAGAAGAAAAGACCTCACAAGCCACTCGCATTTTATGTTGTATGTATGCTCTTCTCCTCTCCATTCCATGCACTGGCACTGGCTATTTGCCTTTTCAGCATATACCTACATCTACACATAGTTCGTGAGTTGTGGTGGTCTCTCTGGTGCTGCTGTTGCTGCTCCTTTTCTTGGGGAGTTAGAGTTGTTAATGTTTCGTTTTTTTTTTCACGATTTTTCCAACCCAAAGCTGCATGACTGCATACCTTTTAGTCGGCAGAATAAGAAGTCGTGTTCAAGCGCTGCACACACTAGATTGGTATCATTGATGAAGTCAGGGAGAGAAGCCAGGCGCAAGCGGACAATAATTGTGGAAGCAACCAAACAACCAACATGTACACAGCCCTTCGCGGCGCGATTAATATCCACACACAGCTTTACAGCGTGAGAGACTTGCCGAGGGGATTTTCCACCTCCTCGTCTTGTGTGCTGTGCTGTGGCCCACCAACCATCTCGGTACATACTGTGAGAAAGTTAGAATGGAATGCAGTCAAACTACTGCTGTTGGCTGCAGTATGAGAAAAAAACAAAACCGACACAAATCAAGCAGCTAAACCACAGAGGACGACGGGATACAAAAAACCATCAATGGATACAGAATTGGTTGAGAAAAAACTCCGACAGGCTTGCGAGCTACAGATTTCGGTCCAGAGTCCATTCGCTAGACAGAGATACAAGCAACAAAAGAACACAAGTAGAGAAGAAAAAAAAACTCTGGAATGCAGTTCTTCCACTTTGTGTGGTGGGTTCAACTTCAAAAGAAGTACAAGAAGTACACTCTTGAGAATCGGTGATGGAACTGAAAAAAAAAAAAAAAAACAACAGCAGCGTGATTTCTTGTTCTTTTACTGCACAAGACGGGTTCTTGTGCATACATCGCGCTTACTGTGAGAATGGAATGCGGGCGCGATAGGAATCGAGATGCTATAAGTATGACCGCCGACCCAACAATGAAAGACGAGAGTTCTGGTCTTCGATTCTAGGAAAAACTTATTATCTCTCTGTGGCAACACCACTGCATTACATTCCATTCTAGGTTTTCTTTTTTTTTTTTTTGGTTCTCAGATGGGGGAACGGTTACATACAGTGTAAGTCTCTGGGTATCGGCAAAGTTCAATCGATTGGGAAAAATTGGATTTTTTTTTGTGTTGTTCTCCGTCCTTCTACTTCTCGTCGTGTTCTTAGGAATGTCTTTGAGAGGAGTTTTTTTTTATCTAAAATAGGCATCTCTAATCCGGCGGCTGGACCATTAATGAGTATTGTGTAGGGACACAGTGGTGCGGGCGGCCCAGACAGAGGGGAATACTCTCATTCTCGGAGGTCTATGAATTATGTTAAGGTCGAATATCAGATGATTTTTCTTCTTTTTTTTCTTGTTTTGTGCTCTCTTCATCTTTATTTCTAAATTTTCTTGAGAGATTCTTATTAGTTCTGGGAATTTTCGGTTTTTCTTTCTCATTTTTTTGTGAGAATCCCATTGACCACCAAAGACGTGGTCTTTCCAATGGCGCATGCCGAAGTAGATGGTTTTAATCAAACTTTTAAATGAAATTACGTACTATATTGATGTATGTACGTTGTAAAGTACTTAAGCTACGTGGTAGATAGTACAATGATAGATATACACAGCTTGCGTCATTTGGTTCGGCTTTCGATACCTATCAGATGATAGTACAAAGAAAATCGATAAAGTTTCGAGCGTACATACATAGACTCTTTGAACTCGAGCCGTTAATGTACAATGTTTACCTTTGACGTAATAAGTCTTAAAATGATAGACTGCTTGTGCAATGGATAAGGCTTCTAAGTTGCCAACCAAAGTCAGGAGTCCGTACATTGGAGATACGAAAGTCCAATAAGAAAATGTGGATTTAGAATGCAATTTTGGAACCGACCAGAACGGTTATCTCATTACTCATGTTCAAGACCAAATCTTCCGATAGGGCATGGCTTTCGCTTGCCGACAAAATGCATAACGTCTTGAAATCTTCCCCTCATTAACTTTATGAGCTATCGACGCATCTTTAGGATCGTCGCTGTACTAATTACGTGAGTTATTGCATAATTCGAGATCGTGATGTAAGCAGCTATAGATGATTCACCCTGATGCCTGCGACAGACCTTTAGAATCCTAGACCTGTACATATCAAATGCAGTAGGCAGTTCTGTCGTTGTGTGCAGTGTGTTCGATAGAATTGCTTTGTCAAAACTAGAGCTGTAAGCACAGTCTACTTGGTGTCTCAGTGTTTACACGAATATCGCAGACCAGACAATTAACCTTATCCTGGTTCTTCAAATTTGTCGGGCATATAAGAGAATACATTTGTTCCTCAGGCTTCCTAAGGCTCTGTACATCCATTAACATCTCGCTTTGCATGCGTATAGGTTGGTTTCGACTGAATTTTCATGTTTTATCGAAAACAATGTAGAAGTAAGTCAGTTCCACTAGATAAAATGCATACTACGTTCGGCACAATGTATTAAAATGGAACATCTCCAAGAGCCCATTGAAAGCGTCTTCTATTTGTCTGTACATTGGCGACTAAGGCTGTGTTCACGGTCAAGCGAATTCGCGTCGCACGACAGTAGGTAGTCCAAACGTTTCTCATTGGTAGAAAGATTAAAATTTGACTCTTGAGGTAGTGGACTGGATTCGAAGGCCTTCTAAGTCAGTTTTTTAAATGTGAACCGTTCGGCTATGCTTTAGAATTTGCATTAATTATGTGGAATAAATCAAATAAATTGCAGTGAAGTCATCTACGATGTGATACAATCAGAGGATATGATTATTTGATCGATATGCCAAGTGTTTTCATTTGTTTCATATTAAGTCCAAGGTTTCAGGTGAAGCTGACATTTTTCCTTACTTTTATACAAAAATATATTTATCAGCAAGTTTCTTTGACAGCAGTGACACATGAAAAGTCAGTCAGTTTGCCCTTCCATATGTTGGCCCAGAATTCGGCCAGAGGTACATTTTTTAACGACTAATCCGAAAATAACACTCCGCGAAGTACTAAAAAGAGTACTCGGTAACTCTGGTCACTACCACACAGCGCGATATACAACCTTCAGTGTTTCGCTCCCCCATTCCCTTCTCGGAATGTGCTGCTGTAGTGTTAATTAAAATTTATTGTATGTATGCATGCCAGTATATATATAAGTATGTATGACCAACTTCCGCTGAAACTTTTAACAAAGCTTTCTGCTTTTTCTTGCGCCTTCTCTCGAATAAAATAAAATATTTTATTTTTACAATCAAAATGACGACTTGTATGTCACATGGAACAAAAGTGGAAAAGTACACAGAATATGCACAGACGGACGACGCAACGAAACCAGACAAATACCAAAAAACCAGACCAACTGCGGGGGGGCGACGTACCAAGAGAAAGTCAAAGCGAAAAATACAAAAAACACACCGAATTCCACGCACAAATTGTTTGTGTGGAAAAGTTTTTCGGAAAAATTCGCCAAAAAACCAACAGAAGCGAAAAATCAGCACACTACCATGGCGAATATTGATTTTTCGTTCGTTGCTGCCTTCCCCTTACAAACGGCAGCCATGTTTTTTACACTAAAAAAGAACAAACAAAAAAAACAACGATCTCACACACACTCCGCATACAATTATTATCGCACTCTCAATGGATGGAAATGGGAATACAAATTTTCCTTTATTTCCTTTTGTACGCAGATTTCTCTGCGCTTTGTGGGTTAAATACAAAAAGAAATTCCAAATATATACCACCTACCTTTAAAAATTGCAAAATTTTTCAATATTTCGAGACGCAATAGTCAGTATTCGAGTTGTTGGTTCACACTATGGAGATTCATGTTACGGTTGTCAGCCATTCGAGGAGAAAGAACTGTTTTTGGTGCGAATTTTCGTAGCTTGTCGGCCGATGGATATGGAAATGTTTACGAGAAAACTATTGATTTGTTGGTTTTCACTATTTTTTTTATTTCTTTTTTGTTTAAATCATCACACGTCACAGAGTAGAGTAAATTTATTTGTTGATAACTAACTGAGATAAATATTATAATAAATATACAAAATGAGATTACGGAACACCACTAGATAAAGGAGTGCACGTTGAACTGAATAGAGTGTTCGGCTGTCTGACGACACCAAGTTTGGTTCGAGTTCGGTTTGTATTGAGGTTTTTCTGTATACCTACGAGGGCAGGCATTTTTGCGGATGTGTGAGTGTGTGTATGCGCCGTCGTTTGAATGGAGGGAATTGTTTTGAAATGAATCTGAGCGAGATAGTGGCTGGTGCGAGAGCGGGATGGTGTTTTTCGTTGGTATTACAATACTATGGTGTTTTGTGACGACGAAGTGCTGGTATACTACAGTTGTGCGCAGTCGATGACGATGTGACCGATTAACATGGCAGTGGCGTAGAGGCGTGTGGATTTTTTTGGGGGATATCTCCTCTGATTGGGCGCGTTCCGAATTCTGTGCCTAACATATGGAACGTCAAACTGACAGGTGACATTTCATGTGTCACTTCAAGTTTAGACTTTGGATAAAGTGTGAACTGTGTTGTCAAAGAAACTTCCTTATATTTTTGTATGAAAAAGGAAGTTGTGACGAAGGCTTATGAAAACAGGATCTCTTTGGTTTTTGTAAAATGTCTGCTTCACTTAAAACCTTGGATTTAATGTGAAACAAATGAAAACACCACATACATCATATCCTCTGATTGTATCAAATCGTAGATCATGTTTAGCCGAAGAAAACATAAAATACTAACCGATCAGCTGATTGTTCAATTTTGAAAAACTGACCTAAAAGGCCTTCGAATCCAGTCCACTACTTCAAAGAATTGCCTTAATTTTGAGTCAAATTTGAATCTCTCCTAGAATTCGCATTCTCATGCCACGCCCATTTTATATATAAAGTAGGGTAG
This sequence comes from Xylota segnis, assembly GCA_963583995.1. NCBI lineage: Eukaryota > Metazoa > Arthropoda > Insecta > Diptera > Syrphidae > Xylota > Xylota segnis. The sequence continues at coordinate 57,835,618 of OY757238.1, read as the reverse complement.
ACACTGTTAGGGCCATCAGTTTTCTCGCCATCGTGTTGTTTATTTGGATGGCACTATAGTCTTCCTGATTACTAACGATTGACGAGTGACTAGGTACCTACATATGTCTTGCAGAACTATCGAAGCACGTCTGAAACTTTTCTGCAACACACTAATCGGCACGTACCAGTGTGATATCTTCCGGCCCAGCAGATCGACGATCGACAAAATGTTTGACACTAAAGCAAATCCTGGAAAAGACCAATGAATTTCAAGTTGAAACTTACCATCTCTTCATCGACTTTAGAGCCGCGTATGACAGCATTCATCGTCATGAGCTCTACAAGGCGATGGCTAAATTCGGGTTTATGAATGGTACTATCTTCAACAAATCTGTCCAGCTGCTGGGATATGCAGACGACATCGACATTATCGATCGCTCCCAGCGCGCTGTTATAGAAGCTTTTACGGCATTTGACAGCACTGGACAGGCGTTCACTGATGACAACAGTAACAGAAGTAAATTTCAAGAGATTCGTCTAGGAAACCTCTGCTACTTCGGTTCAGTTAAACAAATGGAAATACTGATCTTCGAATCACAGCCTTCAGGTTCGAGACGACAAGGAAAACCGAACCTCAGTTTTAAGGACCAAGCTATAGCGGATGTCAAAGCGCTTGGTCTGGACAAGTGAAAACAGCGTGACCGGGATCGAAGGAAATGGAAGGCCGCCATGTCTCAGGCAGAGACTCTTTACAGGTCGGAAACCCATCAAGTAAGTAAGTAAGTATATTACCTACGAGGGAAACGGACTTCATGTTGTTGTCTGGTATGTTTACCATTTTTTTCCAGCAATGGAAAGGAACACAACTGACCACACCTAACACTATCTGACCAGTAACTAGAATGCGAGGCTATAAGAGACTTTGCCTTGACTGGCAGTTCGTATGAGTGTTTGTTCTCAACAAGCCCAAAACTTTGAAATGGTCTTCTAAAAAAAAACCCACCATTTGTGTACTACTAGTTTAGAGGATATGGTGACCGAAGCAATGACAGCTTAGCTATCAATGAAAGTAACGACGTTGGATCGAATATCAAGTTTTGAATGAATTGTATTCGTATAACCTGATGAATGTTTAGAGTAGATTTTATAGTAAGAATTGTCAAAGATGACTCAAGATTCAAACATCAATCGATCACGGATGTTATGCCTTTTGGTACAAAGAGAAAAGTGGAAAATTTAAAAGATACGCATCCTATTTCCTACTATGAGACCATGTAAGAACTCCCTAAGTATAGTTGAAACTTATAGCCCACTTATCTTTGTGTGCCTTATCGTTGAATCGGCTTGAACTGCATCCCCACGTTTCGGAGGAGCAAAAATAATACAAAAGATCTCATTTGATCGCACTGTTCAGAAATATTTTATTCCTTATTCGCACTCCATACAACAATTTGAATCAAAGACTTTTAAGGTCTTTCCAAGCCAATGAAAATATTGTGATTGTTTAAACAAAGTCTATGGCACATTTTACTGGAGTTTATATTGTTCAAATAGTTCGAAAAGCGAAGTCACAATATGTCGAATTTGTACGATAATTCCACTGCCATTTCTGACACACTTCGATGCGGTTAAAGCGTAGCTTTTTTGTCGACTGAAAGGGGAACCACGAGCTAACCTTATTTACAAACAAACTTTCTGGCCAAAGATAAGATTGAAATTTTATTAATTGAAATACCACTCAGTTTTGTACCTCTGATTGACGTACATTTTATAGTTTTAGGCGCCAGTTAGTTAATTATAGATATAAACAAATAACGCCATCAGAGAGAGGAACTGCTTAAATTTTATACAATCAATTAAATGATAATAATCTGGTAAATAATGTTCGGTAATACCTACTTGAAACAAAATAGGTTCCTCGCTGTCTAGCTTGCGAGTAATTTTATGTTATCGAACATTAGCTTGGTTTGATACGGCTTTTTAGAAAATTGTGTATCCAATTGTTTTCGAAAGCCCTTAAGAAAAGTCAGTTGTGTTTTCCTGATCAATTATTTGTCTATCAAAGATGTTCATAGGTAAGTATCTGGAGACTTGATAAGAAGAACGATTTGGACGAAATTCTTCTCACAGCTTTAGTTTATACACATGTGCTGTCGTTATATTACGTATTAAACAAAGCTATCTTAACTCATGCCGATGACTCTGAATAGGTGTTTTATTTTTAAGTTTTTTTCGTCCTTCAGTAACAGAGATTATTAACCGAAGTGAATTATTATATCAATGCACTCATCAATAGCATGTACAGCGATAAGCATTGAGATCCTTATCAACTTGTATTTTACCCAACTCTTTTTGGACGGATTTCTGAAGTAACCATAACCATACTACCAGCATTTGTATATCTAATCTACGGTAAGTACCTACATATTTTTAGTATTTTGGAGTATTTGTATCTACCTATGGAAATCTCTAATAAAGGAAAACGAGGGAATTATTATAGGAATTCGTACAATAAAATGCTTTGTCTGCTGTGTCAGAAGTTATAAAAAGAAAATAAGTAAACATAAATCCCAGAACCTTATCAAGAGCTAATAATAAGCACTTCCTCAGGTTAAAAAAAAATTTAACACTGAAATAATCTCGACAAATTTTATGATAAAATATACCAACGTCGCAATATAAATATTCCTTATCTGATGAGATGTGGGAAGGGTAGGTTGTTTTTGTTTACAATTTGAGCTTTCCACTTGATATCAGCCCAGACAAGGTGTGTAAAGAAATATTTAATCCAGATATTTCTTGAAAATACTTAAAAAGATAAAGTTGTGGTGGACGCAACAGAAAACAATTTCAGCCAAGTAGGCACTAGCTTGTACACATTCGTACGATGATGTCAAAATCCTAAATGTTAAAAGTCACAAATGTTAGCATTCATCGTCTTCAGCTACACATGACAAAGAATGGTTTTGGATACTGATCCATTTGTCTTGAACAATCGATATAAATGCAAAACTAGACTTTCTGCACCTGAACTGGTAGAATGGAGTAATAAATGTAGCATTAAAGGCCAGCTGAGTAATGAATGGTGTCAAAAAGAAAGAGGTTCAATGTAAAGGGAAACAGAGAGATCCGATACCTGACAACTATGGGTGGCTGCGAAGAACCAGGATCCTAGGAGGCAAACGCTTTATTCTCTCAAAGCAGATCCAATAAATGTGTTGCAGTCTCATCTAAATTGGGTATTTTGAAGTCAGATATCTTTCTCCTTCTAGTCAAAAGGACGTGTTTGGTTTTCTTAAGGCTTAGACCACTAACTGCTCTATTTTGTTAACATAGACAGCCTTGGCATATTGGGAGATGATTCTTTCAGTTTCAGAGGGTTTTAAAGACTACTGGTGCATTGGACAGAACTAAGTGCAAATCTGCGATGGATATATCAAGATATGTTGTTTTTCACCTATCGAAGAAGTTTGGTACTACTTTTGACACTAAATGGAACAGTGACTCTATAAACGAACTCTTGCGAGCCCATCTAACCACTTATTCATGATGACCCTGTAAAGCGCCCTTTTAATGAAAATGTCCCTCCGCTACTGTCCTTAATCTCATCCCCTCTACGAATACACATAATTTTTCATTCAACTCGAGTGGAACGTAAAAATGGTTTATAGTCACGAGAAAAAAAAAAAAAAAAAAATCAACACACAAGACTCCTCTCACCCACTACGTGCATCTTGCGTACGCATTCCTCATCGTTGCAGTATGATGAACGGACAGAAATTCATTTATACCACATGACGAATACGACGAATACGAATACTACTACACTACTACACAATTTCTGTAGTATACTCACACTAATACTAGTGCAATCGTTGCGCCAATACACTGGCCAAATGGATGCGCCACAAAAGGATCCTCTCGGATGCACACACAACAGCGGATGTGCACCAGTGAGTGTGTGGGGGGGCTTAATCGTTGTTCGCATCGCATTATGCTGTTGTTTTTGTTGTTGCTGTTGTTGTTGTGTTGCAGGCAGCATAAATTATACAGCGGTACGCGATGGCGGTAGCCAGCGATTTGGTAGTGTGGTATGATGATGGCGCATGCCAAACGGAACGTAGTCATTTATGTTGGACATGATAACATGGTGGTAGAGAGGTGAAGAACCGGATGAGGATTCGGGCGAAGGAGGACACCAGGGGAAGACTACCGAATCGGTTGGCTGACATCATAGAAGGACGAACGGCGAGGACGACAAATATGTGTACTCTATGCAGAGAGATAGACAATTTAAATGTTTTTCGATGACGGTATATTGATTAGGCTTTCGGTATGAAAGTCGAGTCAGTTGTTCGGTTTTTTCTTTCTTTCCTTTCCTTTTGTTATTGTTTTGGTTTTTACCTCTGTGTACCGACGTCCGGCACCTGGAGCAGCTGTTTTCCACAGAGCATTGTGTGTCAGAGGAATGAAGAATGTAGAGGATATTTGTGGGATATCGAGTGTAATTGCAGTTGAAGTCCTTATAGGGGGTTTTCGGGAAGAGTCAAAAAAACAATAATCATTGGCACTGTTTCTGTATTTGGTTAAAATGCAATAAATCGTTTGTTGAACTGGTCAGATGGGGAAGACTGTCACAGAGCATGTGGGTAGTGATGGATATAATCTATTCAGGAACGAAGACTGTAATGGTGGAGGCGGGAAGTCAAAGACTGTATTGATGGCTAAAAATGTGGACCATCATTACAGTCAACCTACTGAAACGTCATCCAATGACTTAATGTCAAATGTCGAGATGTCAAAACGACTCAAGTTGAGAGGTAAAAAGACAGTCAGTACAGTGGTTAGTTGTACTAATTGCAGCAGCTGCATGCTCTAGAGAGACATTATACACAAAAATGCTCCTCAATCTCCTGACAAAGTCAGAACATTTTCGAAAGTCATCTGGCAGACGATGATACGTAAGCAATCAATAACTTTCTTGGATACTAGTTTTTCGTGACTGATTCTTGGAGTAGTCAAGTGCACTTTAGAGAGATATTTCGAGGTGTGACGTCTTTTCAACGTCGGTTGGCAGCACAGCGGGCAAGTAAGATGACAGTTTGCCAATGACAGGGCTAACTGAGGATACTTATTGATTAACTGTAACGCCACCTAAGTGACTATGTTTTCTCTATCAATTTGTCCAATTTGCCATTTTATAAGATTCAACACAAGAACTACGCGAATGAACATGTTCCCAGCGAAGTCCATATACATCGCTAGGTATTTGAAGAACTTACAACTCAAGAGTTAATTTCATTGATCGTTCACAGGCTTAAAGCAAGAATTGATTCCCATTCTCCCATCCTTTCCGCATTAAAACTACAAAAAGAAGAGTATAACTCCCTAAACAATGCTTTTATCTTTTACGGCATTTTAATGGTACAACTTTTTCTTTGGATGAAATCAGCTTAACTTTCGTTGAAGACCCGACTTAATATTTTTTGTTTACAGAATGTACGCAAGTGCAGCAACATCGTGTGGGAATTTTATTGTGTCTGATTTCTCAGTGCCGTCTTCCACGAAATTATGAATGAGTTATTGTAATACTTCCGTTTCTTGCACTTTCCTCAATGGGAATATAGAAAAATTCATAGCCGGAAATAAACAGTGTCGGTACAAAATGTTTGAGAAGCTAGTCACTTGGAGTTTGTCAGCACTGATAAAAAGGGATTGCGGGGATCCATATTTTACCAAAAAATTGACATTAAGACACGTATGGCGAGTAGGTATTTATTTTTTTAAGAACTTGACATTTGTTATCGGAAATTAAAAAATGTCTAAAGTATATATTTCTTTGAAATTGATTACTGATCATGTTAACGATATCAGTAAACGCCAGACACTTAATTAAGCCGTAAGTCTTTATTTTTAGGTGTTAGCATATTTGCTTCTGCTAAATTTTGACTGCATAGAATATAGTAGTCAGCTTATCGATTCAAGTCACATGGAAGTGTGATTAGTGACAATTCCTAACTTGTTTCGAGATTACAAGGTTGATCAATTTGTGCATGTGCCTCCAATTTGATGAATTGGTGACCATACGCTCTTTGTCATCGGGTTTTCTGAGTTTCGAAAAAAACTACCGATTGCCCGGTAGCGTAAACAATTGCGGTCACGGTGTTTCCAAGTCAACTGTCATCTTCGATTTTATAAGCAAGTTGTGGGTGATTTTAATTGCCTGTGGGGGCCGTGGTTGTTGGGTTGGGCTACTGGAAGTAAGCGACTCTAAAGTGTTTCCCACGGTTTTCTGCTTATTAAACGCATTTCAGAGTTGTAACACATTTCTTGGTTTAATCCATTGGCAACTCTGAAACTGATATGAGGCTAAGAAACATGTCAATCTGTCTGAACTGCGTTTGTTACAATATTGTCAGACAAACATTGGTAGTTCACACGTTGATCAGATATTTTGCCAGGTTTTGCCAGGTCTGATAGACTGCCATCTGTCAGTTGATTTTGTCACTCATCTGCCAATCGCGTGAACCGTCTTGAGTACCATAGTCAAATCATTGTCAGAGACTTAAGCCAGTTGCAGACCTAATCAAAATTGCCAGATGCGTGAAGCTTATTAAGAAAAAAGTTCTGTGAAAACCTATGAGTCTGACAACGTTTGACAATGGACAACTTTTTCTCTGGTAGCATTGTAAGATAAAACCCTTTCAGATCATTGTTAGACTAACTATCTAACAACCGTGTGAACTGACAATTTAAAGTTGCAAATAGTTTGACACTGTCAGCTCATTTGGTGTAATTTCCAGCATATTTGTATATCTGACAATATTGTATACAACTTTAGGTCTTTAGTTGGCACTGTGTGTCCAAGAAGACGTTAAATTAGAAAGTAAGTGGATACATCCTAACAACCCTTGGTCTAATTATTGACAGCTCATCGTAAGTACTATTTTGCGTTGTCCCGAATAGGTGGCGCTATTTATTCACTTTATTTTGACTTAATAAATTAATACATTATAGTAACTGCGTCATAAAGACCGTAAATAATAAATGAACCAATCTGCTTTGTTAGTAAATACTTTAAAGAATGTTCTATATTAGAATTAAAATTAAAATAATGCAACCAAAATGAAATATTCAAACAACTGAACTACTCACCCCAACCGGAAATACACGAATGATGGCACCGAACTCGAATATTCCAAATAGACTTGGTTTGTTATTTCACACGAATTTATTTTGTTTACTGCTTTTGTATGAGTTGACCTTGACAGATACTAATTAAGTTAATCTTCCTACTGACGCAGAGTAAGTGATTTTCTAATAAGTTTTACCATTAAAACATACAGAAAATCTACATTGCGTTTGAATTGGATCGTATAACACCCTATCGTTGTTCTTTTAGAAATGAACATCAGTTACATTGTTTACAAAATTTGACTGAAAATTGTTTATTTTGAAGAAAAAATAAAAGTTTCAGTTGAGTCTCGACCGGGCATCAACTTCGATGACTTGCTGTTTGTGACTATCTGCAACTGCTGTCGATTGAGGTTTTTTTGATTCGATTTCTATGGAAAATTTTAGCGCTGCACGATTGCAGCAATTAATATAATTAGAAATATATTAGTAACTTTGATTTTGGTTGTCAAATTCAAGTGTCACTTGACTGGTATTGCACCAAACCGAGTAACCTAGCAAGAGGATTTGTAGCAAACAACTTCAGGATATCACTGAGAACTTCACTAGGAATGGAAGTACAATGTAAAGACCGTCATCCAACGCACAGTATGATAGGGTATTATACGATTACTTTCTGTATCTTTTTATGTTATTAAGTACCTTTTTAATTTTCCTGATCAAATATTCTTTTAGTGAAACAAAATTAATGGATAACACTGCACTACGTAGTCTTCGATTTTACAGAGAAGTTTATTACTAAACAAACGAAATCAAAACAATCGTTTATACTTTGAAACTAAGCGATCTAGCCAGGGGCGATACGAATAAAAGAACAGCGCAGAGTAGACTTCTCAAAACGAATTCTAAAGAGAATATGCAAATTTATTTAATCACACATTGGCGTCCGGAATGATTCAGACATTTTTCGTTATAAGAGAAACAAAACAACAAGTAGATAACAATAACATTAAGCAAATGTAAACTCTGACGCATACTACAGCGTCCTACAACTACTAATACATCAAATAGAAACAAATTTACACAGATACATCCCAAAATGTATTTCAATCTACAGATATATTTTTCCCATCGAACGAAGTGTGCCTCGATGGAGGATGACGTAATGGTGTTGTCAAAAATTTAAACAAAACAAAACGAAGAAAAGCTCGAATCCAAAAATAAACCAAGCTTAAGCGTTAAGCACCTCTGAGTATGTGTGTATGCATCTAAGCTCTGATTCAATCTATCGGATTAAATCCAAACAGAATAGTGGTTAGTAGGTGGGAGGGGGGAGAGGGATAATGGTAGTAACAGTAATAGCAATCGAACGACCTTGCAAGGCCTACATATGTGGCAAACACCTGCCATTCGCAACAAACAACAGCGAACTGAGAACAAAGCTGAACGCTGTACACATGCAGTGTTGTTATTTCGAGGTGGAGCTCGGGGGATCACAACATCATAAACCACTTTATCGGCCATCAGCCCCTGATGCACTGTCTCAATGCACTGGTGGTGGTGGAGTTTCTTTGTTACAAAGATAATGCATCTTACAAATAAAATTGAATGTTGATTACTGAAGAAAGGTAATTAAAATGCCAGCAAGTAGGGTAGGTCTATATACGATAAAATTATGACCGGTTAGGAGCAGACACCGATTGATCGATTGGAGGAAGATAATTGAATTGGTTTGCTAAATATTACCGCGGGAATACCACTTGAGTGTTGGTAAACATGCACGCGTTAGTCATAAGGGATGTACTTGCTGTCAGGCCGACTGGGTCATTGAGCTTGTAGGAGTCATTAGCTGCAGCTGTCGTAACACGCAGTTTTTATGTCAATTGACAGCACGTGTTTCATGGAAGCAGAGTCATTAGAACAGTTTAGAGTTCAAAGCCCGATAATGATAAAGGTGGGCATTAGCCCTAGAAGGCATTATCTAGGGAAGTTAGCTCTGTTATACCAAACATGTGCCAGACATTACTACCACATCTGCTTATGTGTAGTTGTGTTCATACTAAAGGTGAGAAAAAGGACCAGGCACAACCAAATGTATAGACTAAGTGGAATCTGGTCCGACCAGAGAAAAAGATTCAGGCAAGTAGATACTAAAGAATATATCGACCGTATGTATGCTTTTTATTATCAGATTTCCGAGTGGAATTATACTTGGGGCACAAATCTCACCAAGGTATTAGAAAGGGACACAATAGAGCACATCGCAGTGTTAGATGACTTTTTCCAAAGAATCTGAAAGAGTTGAATGTACATACAAACATACGCTTATTTATCATTGCAGTAGCCCCTTGTACTGCATCACGTCTTCAAGTGAAGACAAATAAATGAAAGCTAAAGCAAACAGGTGACGATGACTCCGAGATCAACAAATGAAATACGTAACAGAAATTGCTTGTAAAAACCACAAAAGTCACTTGTTGGAGGAGTTACACTAAAGTCTTGATTTTCACAATATTTTGCATTGCATTCCTTCAGTAATGTTGGATTATTGTTTACTTCTTGGTAATGTGCCTAACGTATAGTTGGATATCTAAGCTAGTTCGGTCCTTTAGTGTTCTATAGAAAGCGGGTGAAAAAGATCCCTTGAGGGTAACCCTTAAAATATTTTATAGAGACAAATCGAAAACCGTCAAAACCAGACTGACTTCTCTCTAGGCCAAGCAACTAAAATAAAATAGACCATCATAACGAGACAAGTGAAACCCTGATTCGAACAACAGAGGCAGTAGAGTACATTCTACGAGAATGACATGGGATTGCCCCTTTGCAGACTGAGAACCTTTCCTTCCATTACTCAGCTTTGAATGTAAATCGATCCTCAGGACTGTTTAGACCCTGAATTTCTCTTGCAGACTTGATAAACTCCCTGTGGGGACTACTTCTTCTCTATCGTATACTGTACCTACTACCAATGCAGGCAATGTTTGCATTCATTAAACCCAATTCCAGTTACCCTTTCACTAAGGCAACTGCAGTGAATCAGACCGTAAAAGAAATTCCCCATCACATACTTAAGCCAACATAACCACCTGCGACAGCTGCCACCAAATTTAATATAAAAACCTTAGATTCAATCGAAAAGAATTCGATTCGACAAAAATGCACCTCATCCCAATTTCAAGAATCGAGCATGTGCTCCACCAGCACGAACCTGTGGCACAAGGCTACACCTCACTCGGCACTCTGCAGATGTTCCAAGAACAAATACAAAACAATGCCAAAAAAAGGAACGATGATAATAATGAGAGATCATCCAGAATGCCGACTACCTCTTTGTTCCGCCTCTGGATGAATCATTATCATCTTGAAATACACAAACAAAAAAAACGTGTGCCGCCAGCTGTTAATGTCGATGTCGTCCCAAATGGATTCTTATATCCTTGTCAAAGGACGAGACCTACATCCACACATGCATCTGATAATTCCATTCGCACTATTCGTTTAAAGACGCTTTCGTAACCAACTAGCGACATCGAGTGGTTTGTCTACAAAGCTTCATCTTATGCACTCACCAAGTGGGTGCGAGTAAGTGGTAAATAGCTAGTACTTGAACCATAATAACGGTAGAAAACAATATCAACGAAGAGGGAAATTTTAAGATCCTCTGCCACTGAACGTGTGACACGATTGTTATGGTTTTGCGCGACAAAAATTAATAAAACATGAACTGAAGGAGCAAATGCCCAGACATACATAAGACATGAAGTGCATCTGGAGAAGGGGCTGCTTGTGCTAAATGAGCTCATTATTGTCATTTCCTCGTATCGCGTATGAGAATAATGAATAATGAAACTGGGGTGGTGGGCAAAATATGACAACTTTCTCGCAAGTGTTTAATCTATCCGCTTCTGCTTTTCTGTTTGATGTACAAGCCGATGGACTCAAAGGACGAGAGTACCTTTCTCGTTGCAGCTTTCAAACAGAAGTAGGAGATACACATGTGGATGCACCTCATGGTTGTACTTTTGGAAAATAAATTGGAAAATTGCAATTGTAACGAAGAAAATTTGTTGGTAGTTGTTTGTTGGACACTGCTTCGCTTGACTGTTCGTAAGTTTTTGACACTTCCTGCAGCACAGGGATCGATTGGATGGAAGAAATTGGGTTAATTGGAACATGATATCAGTCCAATCTTGAGTTTGTCCAAGGAAATACAAGATGTCATGACATGACTGCATGAACACACCCCAAACTTTACGGATACGTGTTATGGAAACGTCACCAGCAAAAATTATTAGCTAGCTTTTCCATGGGGCTATGGGTTTAAAAAAACAAAAAAAATGGGGCCGTGGCTCAAGTGATTTGTGCGGCGGACTAGGGAGCAAGGTTCAATCCGCAGATATGTAACATTTATACCTCCTACCTCCGGCAAGCGTCTGACAAACATCCAAGAGTACAACTGGCATGAAAAAGCTTCTTAACCAGTAAGCCCATTCCATTCACGTAAAGAATATAACAGACCTGGGTTCAGCTCGCTAGGTGTTGTCAAAGGCTGACAGTTGTCAAGGGGAACATTTTCTCGCAGTGCAGTATCTATTTAAAAAAAGGTCTACTGCACACTTTCCTGTTAGATTGTCCCCTGAGATGGAAGTTATAGGAGCGCTAATATTCAGTCTAAAGAGAGAGAGGTTTACAGCGGCTCAGCACCTAACAACTGATCCCCCATCCCTATGAGACACGATCAACTGAGCTGATCAAGAGCTGATTTTGAGTTTGGACATTTGAGTGCGTGGTTGTTCAAAAGAATGCAGCAGGATGATTTCTTTTGGGGAAAAGAGGCTAACATTAAGCTTATAAATCATTACCTAGATCCAGACCTTCCTTCTAGAATGATGGTATGGTAGCTTGGAAAAAACTGGAAAAATTAATCATGGGTACGATCTAGTTTATGTTTTCGTAAAAGATTCTAAAGATATCTCAGATAAAGCAATATCTGCAGTGTATGTCGTCCAATATCCCACGAGTACTGAGAAAATGCTAAACGATCACCTTAGCTTTTGGACTACCCACATCGACCTCCTACATCAACTAAACAGAATTGCTTTCTCTGATTTATTTTTGACAAATAAAACACATTAGCTCAATTAATTTGCAATTCAATTTCCTTTGCTAAACACCGCTATTTATAATTAGACGTTTAGTATTTAACTTAAAGAAAAAATACGATCAGTGCCAACTACATATTTGCATTTAACTTGGTCTGCAATGATTTGCATTTGCGCATATTAATATCCGGATTGGGTTGAAGCAATTTTTCGTTTCCATTTTTATTTAGTGACGAAATACGCAATTGCAATTTGCATATCAAAACGATCGACTCATTGAAGTTCGTATGTAGGTGTACGGAATTAATTGATTCACCAGCAAATGGTTGGTCTGTGTAAAAACTATGAAGAGTTCAATTGGATTTAATTAATGATTTTGCATTTCCGAGGAATATCTCTCGTTTCATCAGCAATCTGCTATTCCTTGAATTTTTGGCGATCTTGTTACAAGATCATGTTTTTTCAATAACGAAATTTGAAAGCTGTTATGTTTGGTCTTAATATGGGTAGGCAACTAACTGCCTTCCGAATTATCGTCATTTTTGTTGGGAAAATGGGGTAATTTGTATACCATGCTATCACGACTCTCCTGTATAAATCTGTTCCAGAATTGATTCTAGATATCTGGCACAAGAAATTTTGGATCTACTGATAGATTACCCAAGGACAATTGTATTTGTTAAGAGACGTTTTCTTTGCCATGTCGTACCCGTAACAATAAACTGACTTATCCTGGATTTCTTGACACGCCAAAGACTGCAAAAAGGTATCGAAATCGAACGAAACCCATCGGTAACTTTCAATCTTATAGACGCTTAAGATGCTCAACAAATTCAGAGATTTTTGCCGCTTGACAACTAGTGAGATGGAATAAGTAATACAATCGGTTAGCCTCACTATTTTTGAAAAAGGCTAAGGGAAGACATACCAGAATGGGAGCGTGTATTAGTAATACTTAGAGTTTTGGGATAGCAAATCTATAAATCTCTATGGGTTGACTTTTTTTCTCCGATCTTCATTGTTTTGCCACGTTAACTCTCAAGTAATCTCCGATAGTGCTCAGAATATATGTAAGCGAGCTGTTTTTAAGACTGTGTCAACTCGCGAGGTGGTTCTCGAGAGATGGTCTCAGAATTTTTGCTCTCAAATGGATACCGGCCTTCACTTAGGACATGTGTGTGACCTGACCAGAGAAGCTGACAGTTCTATGCAACTAGTTGGCTTTCGGATAAAAGGATTATTTGCATGACTTTAACTGTTCAAAGCAGTGTCCTACTTTTGTTTATGAGATAAAGTACACAGGGCTACAGCCTAGAAGGAAACTTATCTGCAAAAAGATTTTAAGAAAAATTTTTCACATCTCATGACCACATTGCCTTATGGTCATGACAGCAAAACCTTTACATGTTTCTTGTACTTTTTTCAACCACAAGTTCTTGCAGACACAAGGGTTGCGCTCAAGGGTTTATTGCTGTGCGAGCGTTAGGCATACCAGAGAGGGACGATATGAGGTACCGATGAACGTTGGTTTTAAATGTTTGGGGATTATAGTGTGAGGGGCTAGGTAGAGCGTTCCACATTCTTGGAATCTTGGAATATGTATCCCGGAGCGTATATTAGGTTGATGAAAGAAAAAATATCGAAAGCACACGTTTCTGTAGTACAAAGAGCATCACCCTTATCTACTTCAAGGTCGATTACCTTAGAAATCTCAAATTTTCCCATTTAGATGCTTATCAAAACTTCAGGCAAATATCATATTTTTTTCTTTGTATAATACATACCTACGTACAGAGGCGTTAATTCATTTTATTACACTACCGAGGCTGAAATTTAATGGCTTCAATTAATGGACCGTAAAATAAATAAGTCAAAAGTAACGTACTGCCATTAACATGCGATGTGATGTATTGCATCAGAGGTCAGTTCCAAATAACGTCCATTTGTTACTGCCTGCAGTCGCTATTAAGCTGATATGTGTGACATTTATTCTATTTTTCTATTTCAACCCCTTAGCTAGTGTTTTTGTTCGCTCATGCTCATCTCCTTTTCACTTTTGTTTGATTTAAGTTGCGGAAGCTTAAAATGAGATCATCATCCCTCTGGAAATTTCATTCTACTGCGTAATACTGCGTCATTTTACTCGCAGCTCATGCATTAGCGAATATCGTAAAAACCACCCATCACGATTTTTGTAAGCAACTCTGACTAGTAATGTCTCATTGCTGATGATCACATCGATTTTATTTTTGAAAACGCAATTTGGAAAACATTTAAGAAAATGTGCCGAATGCATGTTTTCTGTGTTTGTTTTTTTTTTTTTAACAAAGTTGATAAAGTTTATTTGAGCAGCAATTTGGGGCGTTTAATTAAAAACAGATAAGAATTTGCTTATAGAATACACAATGATACTTGATTGTTAGGAGCACATATGGTAAAACTTTTTCAGTTCTAGATATTTTTATTTAGTTGTCATGGAATGAGGCAATTGTTTTAGACTCAATTTAAGTACATTACGCACATAGGAGCCCTTTGAAAGGAATAATAATTCAGACAGGGTTTTTGTCAGATTGACATATGTCACATTGCGAAGGCATTATGAAGAAACCCACAAGTAGATGAAGTATACGGACGAGCAATCGCTACCTTTGGTAGGTACTACAGTCACTATATAGTCAATGGCTAATGGAAAAGACGCGCTGTCATGGGACTGTCACACGCTTACGATGTATTAGAAGTCAATTTTCGAAAGTTCGTGCAGTTATTCGTATACTCGTGTGCTGGCAACACTGAGATACCTATTTGTTAGAAGTCATCGCGATGTCAGTGGTGTGCTTAAAGAGTAATGACACGGAGTTGCATAAAAAATGTAAGAATCTTTCTGGGATCAGACTTGATATCAATTAAAACAAGTCCCCAGTCTAATTTGGCTTAAAAATCAATTGAATAGCAAAGCCAGTTTTTTGCATGTACTGAGACCATATCAACGTGTAGTATAAGCAAGTTTGAAAAGGGCATACACAATTAATTTCTGCTGAACAGGTTGATTTTCCTGATCTCTAAGTCTGCCAAAACTCAGAACCTCAGAAGGACAAACAAACTGATCCACAAACACAAGTCAAGAATACAATAGCGTTGAGGACTTTGTCTTTAATCCAGAAATTGACCATCGGGGCTTTACCAAACGTCCATGAAGAGTGTATGCATATTTGGAGTCCCTTTACCTGGATACAAAATGACCAACGCCTTCATTGCTTGAGAGCCATGCTTTGAGGTAACAGCACAACCTGATAGGTTTAGGACTTCAAAAATAAAAATAGGTCTGGGCGACTTTCGAAGCCCACCGTTTCAAAATCCTTTCTGCTATTCATGTTCTTTCTTCATATTATTGGAAGAGGCCTACTCTTCATTGCCGTTTTCAAAGGGCAATGTCTACATTTGATGTTTGCAAGACGCTCGTGGGATATGGGTCGAGGAAGAACTTTTCATGTTGTCGAAGCCTTCCCTCAGAAGTCCAACCAAATAAGCACTGAGCTTACCATTCGAATTATGCGTATTTTATTGTTAATTCGAATGGTATGGGCCTACTCTTGAGAAACGTGTTGGTAAGCCATTTTTGTTTGTAAAGGTTTTTCATCAGCTGGCGCAACAGGATCTCAAGGCCTAGCTTCTCAGAACCATTCTTCATACGAATGGAAGCGGCCTGCTGCATCATGCCACATTCAAAGGGGAGTTTTATTGTTGGAGAAGATTTTTCATGACAGTTGTACGCTCGTTAGAGGAGGAGATGTGAAGAAAATGTTAGGTGTTGTCTAGGGTTTTAATCTCGAGTCCCAATACATATAGTCCCAGCACAATAGTTACTTGAAGCACGGCGCCCACTTATGAAAGGTAGGTTCGTGAAAGAAAGTAATCATAAAAAAGCAAATCAAACTTCGAACCTCCCACAGGGTAGTTTGACGCACGGTATCCACTAAAGCTTATCGGTATCTGCGCTAATTGATCGCTAACAGCTCAAATATGACAAAATTACCCTAAAAAGAGGCTAGTTCTCTCCCCTAATGCAATAACCAACACAGCCTACCTTGTTTACGATCAACCCACATTAAGTGCCAGATAACGAAGTACAACAGCTCGTCGAAATGCAATCCAAGATAAGTAGCTCTTTGCAATCTTTCCTACAACTTGTCGTCTGCTATGACATTTGTAACCGATAGCAGAGATAAGCTATGATAACGCAATTACATCTCAAGTATACTTTGGACTTCAGTCAATCAATAGAGATGGTGGATTTAAAAGCTGAAAGATGCCCAAAGCTGGCCGAAAAAAATCAATTTTGAGCAATTTTTACCTACATTTTGACGGATCAGTCAAAACGAAGTGAAGTTGTATTGGCTTTTCTGACAGCTAAAGTGTCAAATAGAGGAAAAGCAATTCCAATTGATTTTTACAGCCGCCTACTTGCAGATTGGGTTTTTTTTATAAAGTTTATAGGAAAATCCCCGGAGAAAATGGTTAGACGACACACGTAATTCTTACAACAAAATAATTTATTTATATATGTACAGATGTTCACGTAAACAATTTGTGTTTTTCATTTTCTGCGTTGAAACAGGAGGTAAAACTCAGTACATCCCCTACCGAAGCAGTATAAATGCGAATAGAATTTCACGAAAGTACGCAATAGAGACCAACCAAAACCACCCCCCATCTGTGGGCTTCGGAATAGGGGTTGCATCATCATCATCCATATGGCACACCAGTACAACAATACAACTTACGTGTGCAATTAGTAACAATCCAACGTAATTACAATTCACGTTTTCCCTTCCATTTACTTTCTTCTTCGTTCTTACTTTGCTTTTTTGTAATTTTTTAGCGAAATAAGAATGAAATGCGCACAGGCACAGAGCACCCCGGTGGGAAAATGAGGAATATTCCCGAAACTTCCAGATGATACGAAACCGAACAGCCTGTGGGAAAATTGAAAACGTTTCCTCTATACGTTGCTCATCGTTCCCTCAGTCTACTGTGGTTTTTTTTTGTTTTTTTTTTTGTTCTAAAGGATCCTCTTCTCAATGAAAAAAAGCCTCCCGCTTCGAACCACCCAGTGTAGAGGAGAGAAAAATGCACATTGGGTGCTCCTTGAAGAATGCATAAGTATCTAGTATCTCATCGTGTCGGGCTTACAAAATGCACACACAGAGAAACGTGTATGGGTGTAGGCTATAGAAACTTGCGCTGATGATGATGAACGTCGTCATCGTCTGCGAAGGAAGGATATGGGTGCACTTAAGGAGCAGCAAAAGAACGATTTTTCTTTTCCTCCTTCAAAATTCATTGCACTGTGTATTTGAGATGGCAGGACTCGTTTTTTCCGTTTTTCCCATGGGAACTACACCCGGTCCGTCCTAAGCCTAATGCATATTTATTTGCCTTACCAATACTCGAGTAAGGGATGGATTGCGGATACCTGTACACACACTCGTGAGAAAGGACATCGACGAAGGGTGAGCCTCGGATTACGCTATATTACATTCAAGATTCTATTCCTGGAACCAGTACCAGAGGCAGCAAGCAAGGAGTAACGATGACAAACAACGAACCATGACAGAGAGAGAGAAAATAATATAAAGGACATGTGTGTGGTGATGGTGATGAAATTCTTTGCGCGTCTTCCTGGTTCTATGATTGTTGTGCCATGATGGATGGAAGCGGGGAGGCGCCCCGCTTGCTCTCCTGTAACTGTGGGAACGAACTATGAATGCCCACGGAGCGGCGTGCAGAAATGTGAATGAACTGTCGACGCGTCGCGTCAAAGGAGGCACTTTTCAACAAGTATAGTATTTTTTTTTTCTCCTGCCTTTTGTTTCTTCTCCACTCTAGCAGCCTGTCCTTTTTCGGCCTGGCTCCATAGAATGGAACGCCATCTCTGTCATCCCGAAGGAAACCTTACCACGCCGGGAGGGTAGTAAAATTTTATTTTTTACAACTTACCATTTTGATTGTAATGTGTAAATATCCATGCAGTAGAAGTAAGGGATGACGTCGCACACAAGGATTAGCGCGTAATTTTTTCGTTTTTGTCAATGAAAAAGAAATGAATTTTGGTAAAAAATTTTCACAAAATTGTTCACAATTTTCTGTCACAATTTGTTTTTGTTTGACAGAGTTTTGAGCCGCTTTACAGTGTCAGTGTCACTTGTCACTTGTCACTTGGATGTATCTGTACTAAGTTTAGATAGTTTTTCTTTAAAATGTTTGTCCCACTCTCTCAGCCTCTCTTATACGTCGACTAATAGTTATGCCGTTGTGTAGTAGACTGATAGTGTTGGAACAGCCATTCAGTTGAGTTTGTCTAGAGTGTGGTGGTTGGTTGTTGGCACACGTTGGGAAGCGCAGGGGAGATGGGTGGCAAATATGTGAGAAAAATAGAACAAGAAATAGAGAAAATGAAAACAAACAATTTTCCGTATAGACCTGAGTGTAGATTGTTTGTTTTTTTTTTTTCTGTTTTGTGCACAGTAGTGGTGGTGAGAGGAGTAAGATTTGGTTTGGATGATGCTGAGTGGCCCACCTTGATGGGTTATGTGTGCGAGAGATGGGCGATGTTGGGAAAACTAGTAAAAACAATGCGCTCTAGCTAGCAGCGGTTCACTTTGGGAAATAGAGCATAGAGCTGGGGATAGTGTAGTGAGCAAACAGTGTTTAGGAGGAGAGCTGCGAGGAGGGATTTGGGAAGCTTTTTGTTGTTATTCTGGCCTTTATGGGCTTCTATACGAGATGCACTGGCGAGATGTGTGAATTGTATTGTGATGCTGTAGAGTGAGGATGGATGGAAGTTTAGTTACATGGTTACATGGTATTCAGTGTTTAAAAATGCGGCAGGGGAGGATTATTATTTGATTGTGGCTAAGGTAGCGGTGGGTAGATTTACAGTCACCGACAGTGATTTATAACGAGACGTTTCAAGTTTTATGATTTTGCAATGAACTTGGTGCGATTATGACATTTTGACGAGGTAATAAGGTGGCTTACACATAGTAGCTCCATCTGAAGACTCCCACTACTTTTTCGTTTTGGTTTTGATTACTTCGATATGTAGGTATCTACACAGACTTTTGCCTGAGGTTTCGATTGTGTAAAGTGTGGGGATGTTTGTTTTAGTTGTACGGCAAAACTTGGGTTTTTGTGCTATGCGCACCTTCTCTAAGGCAACATCAGAAGCTGGTGTTGGTCTGAGACAGACAGACAAATTTCCATCTTAACGACATGTGGTTGTGGAAACTCATTTATGGAAGTTTCGGTACTGAACTCTCGTCATTTGGTATGGTTCAAGCGTGGATCAAACATGGGACCTGACTTGTTTGAATAGAACACTAAAGACTTGGTGCATATGAGAATGTGTACCACTTTATTCTAAGCCGATAAAATCCATGTACATACCTTTTCAGATAGGCACGGAGGGATCAAAGCAATATGATCCAACTTAATAGACTTTATCTCAGTCAAGAACTGCTATGGTGCGCATAATCTCATAAATCAAAAACGTTTGAAGGCTTCAGTTGGATTGAAGAAGAAGGTGACGACAAGTTTGATAATTGACTGGGAAAGCCAATCCGGCTGAAGCCACAGAGGCGCTACACAACATTCTTCTTTTGGCGTGCAATTCTTCTGCAGAAAACTCTTATACTCGTAGAATTATCTGCGCGTAGAATGCGCGGTGGAGCAGTGATGTCGTGACAGGGATAAACAGGTGCTCTCCGGAAGGTTTGTACTTGACTTCCTGACTCACGCATAATGTTGCCATACTATGTGTCTTATGTTTGCTTAAAATAATGTGCTTACGTCCAAAGGATTATGAATACCCTTGCATGTCAAGGCACATGACGTGTGGTTGATTTTTTTGGTTTGACATTTGCATGTTCAAATTTATAGTCCTTTCTGAACCCTTCCACGGACTTTTTTTTATCTCAGTGCCAATGAAATTGATTTGTTTTTCAACAACAAAACTGTTTTTTCTTTTGTCAACTGACAACGATTGACATTTCCAAACGTCAAAAAAAAATCCAACCCGTCAGTTCTGTGCGAACAGGGTCTTCTGTCGTAAATCGAACGTAGTGAGGGAAAATAGGATTGATTTTTGTGATTTGGTTTGAAACTCAAGTATTATTAAGCTTCAGAGCGCACTTCATATGTGGAGGCTACTCTGGCAGAATGTTTCAGACGTTTCGTTGTGTCAAACGTTCAATAACTTTTTCGTATTTTTACCCCTCTCAGCGAGATTTGTACTCATGTACCTATACTCTTAGGTTTTTAGTGCAGAAAGTAAGGGAACAGATCTATTGAACGGATACATTGAGAGTGAAGTTTCGAGAAGGTGGTTTGTGTGGCATTTGATGGGAATCAGTGTCCATATTTGTCAATGAAGGCAAATACATGGAACTAATCCCAGTTTCCCACGAGAAATCGCTTTCTCTCAACTTTAAGAACAACTTTATTCTCTTTTTTTATTCTTTTCGTACAAAGCAATGCCAAGATGCATGGTAGTTGGTCAAATATTAAAATATTTCCCAACTTCTCTCTGCAGACATATTTTTAGAAATGGAAGTGAGAACTTTGGCATACTAAGGATGAAAAACCGTTGGCTACCGACTGTTTGCGCCTTTTGTTTGGTATGTCTTGCAATGTTTAACAGAAAAGCTGTCACGATAAATGCTGTCGTAGAATGAAGGAGACATCTGTCACCATTGACGTCTGAGGCAACCACTGCAGTTCATTTAAATAATAACCGCCTGAATACCAGTTCCGTCATAAGCACCGCCATCTACCATCCCAGCAGCGAACTGCGCTGACACCTTTCAATTCTTCGATGTTGCTGCGCCTGCAACTTACATTCCACAATCCACAAAAATGGATTCACCCGTGTGGATGAAAAATCCGCACAAAGCAAACTCACCCAATTCGGGTAAAATATTATATTTTGATGGTAGATCGAGGAATGTGAGGAGAACTCCGACAACGTACTCTCTCTCGCTTTCAGTGTGTGTGCAGAGTATAATATGGAAAAACGAATTCGCGTTCTCGTTGGAAATTCAATTTGAAAAGCCCAATAAAAAACTTCATTTACAATTCCAATCCGCGACCAAAACGACCAGAAATCCCACAAAAGCCCCTCAAAACCAAACAAACCCCAAAAACAGACTCTGTCCCCGCGAACAGAAAATAGAGTGACCGCTCCCCAAAAAAACTCCCAGAGCTCTTGATTTCTTTCGCTTTTTTTCTCCATTCCCCGATAAAAGAAATGAAAATAAAAAAATTTCTGCAACAATATGTGAGGTGAAAAACAGCAGAGTGTTCCCAAAAGTGTGTAGTGTCGTACCGTGGTACTCTACACCGCCCAGTGTGTGCGAGTTGGAAAATTCATTTAAAAAATAAAAAGAAAATAAGAAAAAACCTTTCAACAAATCGAAAAACGAGAATAAAGTTTTCTAAAAATATATGAAAAAGAAGAATCGCTTCTTCCCGAGAGCACCCGAGTGTGTGGAAAGTGCAAAGGAAATTCAATGAGAGTGCATAGTGTAGTGTGCGTAAGGTTTTTGCTGCAACAATTTTCCAATTTTTCACAACGAAAATCCCATTCGAATTCGAATATTGCTTTTCGCAGTTACTACACTACTAGCGGCCAGTGCAGTGCGTACGAGTGCTGTAAAATGCTACGCGATTTCGTTGTGTAACATCGTCCGAGGGATTCTCAGCATTTATTTTGCGCGGCTGTTGAATTTATGTCAAAAGGAAATAAATTGAAAAAAAAAAAAATCCCTTTTCTCATCGAAAGCAAAGAAAAACGCAAAGACGAGAAATAGAAACGAAAAAAGAAGGAAAGAAAAAAACTACGGCAAATCTCGGAACGTAACTACGAGGCACGGAGGGAGACAACCAGCGACCGCCACGATTGCAGCAGGCATCCCGCTCTGCCGCATGCAACAAGGGGGAAATTTGACCGAGCAAAGCAAAAAATTCATGTAAAGGAATTCCTTTCTTTTCTAGCTTTGTCTCGCTCGTCGCGCCCGTTCGCCTGTGTTTGTGTAGTAGTTGATGGCAATTATTTCATTCGGGTCCGTATTTACCCGCAAAAAAAAAAAAAATCCTTCAAATTCCCACGATTTTCGTTGTAATTTTGACAAGTGACAACTGACATGAGTGGAATTCACTAGAATCGAGCCGCGAACAAGAAGGACGAATACTACTGACGCGCGGCGGTGGGAGTGGAAAAGAAATCAATTTTTTTTTTCTTTGCTTTCGCTCTTCTTTTTCCTCATCTCCCTTACTCGGTTGTGTCAGTGCAGTGCAGTACGCGCGCGTGTGTGTGTGAGTGTGTTTGTGTCAGTGAAGGTTTTATGTGTATTGTGTAGTAGCCTCTCGTGTATTTCGACGGTTCTGTCCAACAAGTGCGTTAAATATAAATAAAAGAGAGAAGAAAAAAAAAATTGTAATAAAAATATAGAAAAAAAAAAAAATTGAGAAAAATGTCGTTCGATATGCGAAACAATTCGGCGATGATGAAACGGGCCGAACAGCTCAAACGCTGGGAGGAATCCGAAACGAATCGCGAACAACCGATACCGAAGAGTGAGAAAGGTCGTAAAATAAAATTCTCATCGGGATGCGTATTCCTGGCCGCCTGTTTGGCCGGCGACAAGGAAGAAGTGGTGAAATTGTTGGAGAATGGCGCCGATATCAATACAGCAAATGTGGATGGACTGACAGCATTACATCAAGTGGGTATTTTATTTTGCTTCTTTTTCTGTCTATTGGTTTCAGGTCCTTTTGACGGATTTTGGAATCAAAATTTATTGCATATATTAGTGCTGATGAGATTTGACGGAAGGAAGAATATGATATTTTTTTGATGCTCTGCTCTGCTCAAGTTTTACTGAAGTTCCCTTCCAAGATGATTTTTTGAGTTAGGAACTGAGTGGGTCGCACTCCTTTTGATTGAGTTGAGAGTATAATACATTTCCAAATCAACTTAGATCCCAAGTAATCCTACACAACTTTGTCTAACCAAGGAGATCTAAGCATTTCTACTTTAATTCCACATGGCTTTAGGGTAGAACGATCTAAAGGCGAAGATCATGGCGAACAAGGAAGCCTTGTTGTGGTCGAAATGCAGCTTCTGTTACATTTTATTCATAAACTGCGCTAAATTCTTTTTTAAGGCTAAAAATTCAAATATTTGGGTGACTGTCACGGGGTGTCAAGCAAGACATGAGTTGTATCACCAAGTTGTCAAATCTAAGATCAAAATATCATCAACTGTCAGATTGAAAAGTCGATCATTACTAACGTAACATGTGTTATTAGAGGGAACTTCCTAATGACAAGCATGCCATAGCATAAGACTTGTACAGAATCTGAACAGGAGGAGGCTATATTTCACCATCCTTGCATGCAAGAAGCTCTGGAATACTTCTTCGACAATCTTGTCGTACATCGGTCCAGTGGTGACTGCAACTAAACCAACCAAGAAACATCTAACGAAAGGCGTTATTAGAAACATTTGACCAAAGCCCGGGTTTACTGAAAAGGCTTGTTAATTTCGGTTTCGGAATAAATCAGTAAATGACTTGTAGACGAATTTGGACAGAAGTGTAGGCTTTAAGCATAAGAGACATTCAAAAGAAGAGAGTTCCAAAAACTATCAACATTTCTGCCTATTGCATCCTAAATCCCTTTCTTATTGGGTTCCTAGGATTCAAATAAGGGCGAACGAGTTATGAGAGTTCTTGAAGTACATTTGTATGTAACTTTTTTAAGGTACTCCTGCTCCTACACCTTACAATGTAGCCCTTGGTCTATATGATACGAGGAGTAAGGTTCTATGTCGTATTCCACGAGACATTAACACTGGGCTGGCAAAATTCCTTTATAGCACATTCCTGTCAAAGATTGTAGCTGATCTCTGTCTCGAGGGCAAAATTCAAGTTCGTGGGTCATACTGTAGGCCATGCTGTCTAAGACGATAGTGTTACATATTTATCAAACTAAAGTGGTTCGTGTAGAGGATGAAGAGCAGCTGCTCTCATTCGGCCAATAAGGTTTAGTAAAGGATGCAGTCACGCAAAAATCTGACGGCAAGTCCAACTCGCACTACTAAAGCTTGTTTTTCATTTTTACACTTTCACCTCTTGACAAACGCACGAGGGTATAATTGTTGTCAAAAGCGAGTACTTTCGAACACGGCCCTTTCATACCTGTGGAGGATATATGGAACACCCGCAAAACGAATGGTTTTTAGGGAGCTAGACTGCCCTTTTGGACTGAATATTTCAGCCCGGCATTGTTCTGTCCAAATAGTTTAGGGCACCAAAGATAATTGAAACCGATCATGATCCAGGTTAACTATCTAGCTGCCAATAGTGACGCTCCTTCCATTCACACATCAAGCAATCAAACCTGACTTGACGTTGATGTCATTCTTGGTGATCCTGCAAGGGAGTTTGATGTGACACTATTATACTGTTGTCAATAGTGATTGTTCGAAAAGCGTTTCGGCTTTGCTTTTGCCTGACGTTTACCAGTTAAGTTAGTCGCTTCAACGAGGAACCACACCGAAAAGTGGTAGGTCAAGGATATTAAAGTTCCCTGCATGTATGGCCTGTGTCAAGATGCTAGAATCTAGGGATTGTTGAACTTAATCGTATTCGTATCACTCGCTGTATAAAAAGAAAATGTCTCATTTCGAAATACTGCACGCACAGTGGCAAACAATTAACATCGAGTGAATTGACCTCACTTGTTTGTATTTTACTCATGTTGGCCAGCGCTGACCATCAGCATTGTCACATTAGAAAAAGGAAAATGCTAGCAATCTCCACTAAGAGTCGTATGTGACTGCTGGCAGGCGTGCATTGTTTGTCCCTTAACCTTTTGACTGTGTTCGAGGAGTGTATCTGCAGATTACAGTCGTCTCACCCATCGGATACGTTTTATTTGCACATTGCCTTGCTAGTGCTGATCTCGTTTTGTTGGGAAGAGTGCGTTCGCAAAAGTTCAGTGGCTCGATTTGTTGTTCGCTTTTTTTTTTTTTGCACTGTTTGCTGCTACGAACAATGAACGTAAAGGCGCGCGCACTCACTCGCGCGTCCAGAAGAGATTATAAATCAGCTGTGACATTGCTTGCGACGAGGGTAGGGTAGGTATTTCCTTTCAGTACTCGTATTAGGTTGTAGTTTAGGTACTCTCCTCGGATGGACGACACGAAGCTGAAGCGCACGTTACACGGATCTCATATTCAATGCTATTTCTGTTCTTTGGCATCAATTAGTCAAACTCTAGGTCGAGATGCTGCCAGATAGTTTTAGATACTATTTTGTTGTTATCCCTGCCTTTTTGTCCAACTGTGTGCATGTGTGTAGAAAGAATCTATTTCTCGCCCGTTTACCACGCATTCTATTTGCGTGTGCAATTTTCGTGCAAATTTAAATCCGACGAGTGTCGATGACTTTTCGGTTTTCGCTTTTTTTTGCTGCTAAATTTCGCTTTCTTTCGATTCAATTTAGATTTCATGAATTGCTGTAACATGGGAGGGAATTAATATTTATAGTTTGGTACTAGTTTTAGCAACGTTTTTTGATCTTTCTGACGGCGCGGCGGTCGTAAAAATTCCAACTATAATTAGACATCAAAGTGGATTTTATTTATTTTTTAAATTATTTTCGCTTGTTTTTTTTTTTGTAATCCTTGATGTACATATGTATGTACACATATCGTGCGATGTTGGGTATTTGTTTCGACACTCGAACTAATTTTGTGAGATGTCAAAAGCGATTATAGATGTTCTTATTTGGCGGCACAGAGAAGATGCCCGTCTTGGGAAGTTTTGCTGGTCCGGGGCAATTATTTTAATTGATTTGACTGGACGTAATGTTCTCAGGATGGTTGCATTGACATTTTTTTTGTTTGCTGGTATTTATTATTCAAGTGTGTGCTGTCATACTTTGACAGCTGTTGTTTTTTTTTCGTGCACTTGTCATTCTTGTTTACTATACGACCTGTTGTGCGTTGTGCCGTATCATCCACTTGATAAGAGATAACAGGCTTTTAAACGAACACATGTCACAGGTTTTTGAAAAGTAAGCACTCAATGCAAAGAAGTACTTAGGGTACCTAGCAACTCTGTGACAAATACAGGAGGAGGTTGGGCATCACTGGTGGAGTGTGTGTAGCACTTAAGACAGAATGTAGCAGTCTGTAATTCACCTAGACGGTATAAGGGTCCATGCCCACTTATTGGGGTTTAAAAGTACAATTTTTTGGTGAAATCTTCCACATAACATCGGTTGAAACTTGTCATGGTAATTCTGTCCAACATGCAGAATGTTACGCCTTAGGATCCCGACTCGTTCTCTTAAAGAGCTGTTCGTTCGTGATACGGTTTGATCGGAATATCCTTCACATAGTAACAGCGGAAGTCACTATCTTTCAATGTCAGAGCAGATAACATTGGTGTTCCCTATTTGTGCTGTTGCCAACGATTTCGATCGATCGCTGTCGATCGGGGCACAGCTTTCTAAATACAGGAAGTCATTATTCCTGTCAGTAGACAGATATAGTTAGAGTAATCTATGCGTCCCACGAGCTTTAGGTGTGAACGAGACTCACAAGTGATCGGATTAAGAGGTCTCTTTTTGTCATCGATCGATGAAATTATCTTGAAAGATCGTTAGTCTGCAAGACTAGATGACAATACATATTGCTGATCTGCATTAAGAACTCAGACTCATTTTTCAACCAGCACGTGTCGATCGTACCAAAAAAGTCATGTTAGTCCCAAAATCATGACGGAACAGGGTGATCCCCTTTAAAGTAAATACGCACGAACTGTCAGATGCCTGTCAGCCTTTCAATCCAAAACGCCAATACACAATAACACGCCTCATAAACAATATCAAGTCCAGTCGATCCATAAAAAAGTATATTAACATTTCTGTTTTTTAAAATATAAACATTCTCATTCTTTATTTGGAAAAGTCCCCCTCGTCTGACAGTCTTAATGTACAAAGATTTTCCAAAAGGCTAAACGATATATACATCCATTAACTCTTAAGCCAAGGGATTACAAATAATCCACTTAAAATCGCGTTAAAAATAAATTCTGCATGAATTTTTCAAAAATAATATTTTCCTTATCTTTCTGCCTGCAAAGGAAAACAGAAAAACTCATACAAGTGCTCGGCTCTGGCCAAGAAATCGAAAGCACAACAAGACTTGTCTTGTCAAAGACACTAACCCCGCACAATGACATGGCCAAAGCGGAGTCATGTGCCAAGGATAAGTATCTGTTCTCTGTTCTTGAGGATTATTGAATTTATGTTCTTTGTTTTTCCTGTGCAAACAAATTTCGGAATTTTAAATATTTTTATAATATTTGGTTTTTTTTTTCTCAAAAATTTGTTGCAATTCGATTGAGTCTATTTGTGGCTTCAAGGTCGGGTGGAATATTTGGACTTTTCTCTTGCTCCATGGGAAGGAGGTTATGATAAGGTTATGAAATTTTGAGAATGACGACGGAAACAATTGAAGAACAGGAGAAATGAGTAAATGAGGACAAAACCAAGTATATGTTCTCAACAAATGGAGAAGCATTGGTGCATCGTCTATGACAAAATGTCAGTAACCTCGGGGTAGTTAAGGACGACACCCTAGTGGTGATTCAGCGGAGACTTGTCTCAGGATGTCACTGTTACTTCGGTTGGGCTCCGTACTCGGAAGACGATAAGCAGGACAGCAGACCAGATGAGATAATAGGAGAAGATACAACCGTGCGCTCTATGAACTGTTCTTGGATGTAGATGAAGTCCAAAAAGCTAAAACACGTCGACTACACTTAGGTTAGGTTAGGTATGTGGGTAGGCGACTAGAAAATACATTACTAAGGGAAAAAGTCCCTTGCCCATTGGTAAAACCTAGTACTAAATTGTATCTCGTGAATCACCAAACCAACCTGTGGATTTGATGAATTTAAAGATTTCGCTAAAGTATCTAGATATCCCCAGCGGTTCAGTAAAAATGCCAGACCCTACGCCTACATCCATCTTAGATCCATCTGTAAAGATAGATAGTGTTGGCAGGCTGACCATCCTTCCATTCTTCTCTGCTTGAGAACGAGCTAGTAAATGGTTTGTGGAAGTCTAGGAACGGAGTGAGGTAATCCGTAGTATAAACTTTTCCTAGATATTTCTCCAGGATCATGGAATGACCTGTTACATTATGTCTCCATCTGACTGAACTATTGCTGCCGAAGTTTGAACGAAAATATCCAGCGCCAGCAGATTGAGGATAGCCTCTAGTCCCGCAGTAGGTGTTGTTTTCATGGCACTTGTGGTGCCAATGTAGACCAATCTCTGGATCCTCGTAAGGGCCGCTAAGTTGGTCGACTACACTTGTTCGGAAATGTCGAACGAAAGGACATTATTGCTCCTGCAAAGAGAATCTTCGAATCACAGCCTTATGTTCGAGACGACAAGTATCAAACTATCGCGACTGACAGAGCACTTGGTCTGGACAGCTGGTAAAAGCATGTCCGGTATCGGAAACAGTGGAAGGGTGCCGTGTTTTGGTAGTCGGTCGGGAGCTCGTTAAGTAAGTAAGTTTTCCTCAGAGTTGCATTTCTTCGGGGTCGACAAGATGGTTCACCCAACGCTCGAGTTCACCTATTGTTTCATTCAATGAACAGTGCGTTGAAGTGAAGTTACGTTTTCATTGAAAATGTTTCCTAAGGACCCTGACAGTAGCACAGCAGTTCACAGCAAATATGTCTGATTGTCATTCAAAAATGTTGTTCATGTGGAGAACATAGTACGCATCTACAACTACAATGTTTATCTGAAAGGCGTACCGACAAGTCCCTGCAG
Organism: Xylota segnis; assembly: GCA_963583995.1. Lineage (NCBI taxonomy): Eukaryota > Metazoa > Arthropoda > Insecta > Diptera > Syrphidae > Xylota > Xylota segnis. Next base: position 57,806,479 of record OY757238.1, on the reverse strand, counting down.
GGGATTTGCAAGATTTCACAGCCTCTTGTGTATCATTTCTTCCCGGCCAACCATGATTTTTATTTCGTTAAGTCATATAAATGATAACCGTATGGTTATTCCAAGTCAATGGTCAATATTTGCCAAGAATAGCAATTGGAGAATAAATATGATTCAGTAAACAGTGGGATCAAACTTTTCGATTGTGTTTTTCTGAAGATAGTGGCTGGAGTTGACTAGGTCATAGTCAATGTAGTTTTCATCGAGACTTTGCAAAAACAAAGAACAAAACATTTTGCAGTCTAATGCCAAATGTGAAGGTCTAGAGATTGTACAAGGAAATAACATTTCGATGTGCGTCAATAGAATTGTATTTTGACAACAAAGTGTCGAACTCAAAGTTTAAATGGACGAGAGATCAGCACAGAGAGATAGCACAGGGCTGAACTAAAACTCACTTACTATTCATGTTAGGTAATTTCTATAACCAGAGTACCAAGTATTTTACTGTGAACCCAGTATATCGGGCTGCAGAACCCTTCTTTGCCGAGACATACTGCAATCATGACAAAAATTCATCGTTTGATCCTGTTCACAGAGAACTGACAGATTGGATTGTCCTGTCTGAACACTTCCAAATGCAATTGGTTGGTTTTTCAACGATAAATCCTTTTTACAGGACTTAAATTGGCTTACTGTCGTATTTCTATTGTTTACTTCGTGAATATCTCGGTTTTGAAATTGTTTTCCACGCTTTTGCCGACTGACAGCGATTGGCATTTCCAAACGTCAAAAGAAATTTTAAAAAAATCTAAAATTTCAAATTGCCGTCACCTCTGCGCTTTCCACCTCACTAGTAAATGTCAAAAAAATCTAGTCTGACAGGCTCATTCTACCTCAAAATGACGCATAAAGCAATCTATTTGACAGATCAAGTGGAAACTTGACGTTTCTGATTGTGACACGTGTACCAACATTGAACAAAAAATGTACTAGCCACTCGTCTCACTAAATTTTAGAAGTTGGTGTATGGTTTTCCAATGTCTGCCAGATTTCAGCATAAGCTTTGTTGCGTATTAATATCCTCACATCGTTGGGATTGGAATTTTGGTCTTCGAGACTGTGCTGCTGTTTCCCCAACACCGACTTTTGGTCTCTACAGTCTCCTTTGATGGCCTCTTTGCCCTGAGGATCACGAAGAAAGTCTATTGTTCCTGTTTGCCAGTTCACACAAAAAGGTACTTGTGAAACTATTACCCCAAGGCTTTCTATTTCAAAGACTTGAACCTGCCTAGCCTTGTTAAATATTTGGCAGGTCTTCATTGCGTTAATTTTACAATATGTACTCTCTTTGTTGTTAATTCCTTTTGTTCTGTTTCTATCCCTCGGATTACGTAAGCCTTCTATTATTTTCCACGCTATGCGGAATACTCCACTGTTTTAAATGCGAACTAAACCGGTCCAATGAACTTAAAAACAACCCTCTTGCCAGGATTACTCCCCCTGCATGGACGATATCCTTTCCTTTATCCCACTTGAAGGGTTTTTTGTTCCACTTTCTGCATACAAATTGTCTGTATCTAATATAAGCCACTTCCACTAAACGAAGTGCGCTGCATCTTTTATATCCCAATTATGTAAGAATAAAATATATACTCGGCTTCGCTCTATTGTTGGGAAAGGTCATTCGAACTCTCTTTCTTTCTTTGTGCTCCTGTTGTTCTTTTCTTTATTTTCGTAACGCGGTTGGCAATCTTTTCGAATCTATTATCTATCCATCGTTCACATCCTCCTCCATTGCCCTAGTTACGAGTATTTCCTGTTCGTCTTTTCTTACTTTATCTCATGGATTTTCCAACTACACACTTGAAACTGTTTTCCAATTTTCCCAACACACACAGCGACCAAAGAAAAACAAAAACAAAAAAAAGAGGTCAACCTTGAGATACATGTAAATGTTTTTTTCGGTTTTTTGTTTTTGGCTTGAGAAGGAAAGATGAACTATTTGAATAAATAAATAAATATCTAGTGACATGTGCCAGTGGCTCATGTTTATGTTGAAATTTATTTTATTTTTATAGAAAACGTTTTTGTTGTTTGCCTTTGAAAGGTGTCCGAGAGGAGTCCAAAAAGATTATTTTTTAATTAAATAAATCCGAGAGAACGAGTTGAGAAGGCGTCACAGTCTGGGAGAGGTCTATTTTCATAAAATATTTAATAAAACACATTTGAAACACACATTTCAATTTGTTCCGAAGGAGTGCGAACAATTTTGACAAATGAATAGGGTTCTACATTAATCGTGTTGGTTATACAATTTTACTCCCACTGACATGTGCTAAAAAGTGTTGACGACAGAACAGAACCTTGTGGCATTTCAGCAAAATTTGCTATGCTAACCTATAGCACAATGTCCAATGATTAGAATGGCTTATTTAGATTCGGATAGAGTCCTCCTTATGAAAAGCCATTCAAAGTAGACTAGAGTGTTGCCTGGGACCGCGTGAACGTGGATAAGGATTATCTTTACTGAACTTGATGAGGAAGCGAGTATTCTTCACCTTCTTTCTGAACGGAATGAGTTTGGCAGGAATGTCCTTTATAGTTTGGTTTCAAAAATGCTGAAGAAATTATGAGAAAATGATGGGCATGGACTTGGACTTCTTGATTTTTACTTGCACCTCTATAGGGCAATTGGTTTCCTGAAAAATGTCGAACTCGAGATTTCAATGAAACGATAAAGAAGTTTAAGACAGTGGGTCAGCCAATTCTGTCAATCTGTACGCTCGACAGCAGTCTAAATGGCTGGACGGATTTGCTTCCAATTTCATATCTGGAGTCTGTTGGGTTACAATCAGCTCCAAGTTTAATTTTTTCCAAAATTTTTCCCAGAAATCGAAAAATTTTCTGAGTACAACATGCCTGAGAACCATATAGTTTTTGACAAAAAAAAAAAAACCAAATAAATGATAATGTCTGCCAGACAAATGGAAAATGCCACGCCCACTTTATTAGGACAAGTTCGTACGACCCAATCGTGCACATTTTTTCTATGAATTTCCTCTCAGAGTCTGATAGGAGCTTATAGGGTTGTTGCTGAAGGGTTTCAGACGTTCAGACGTTCAGACCTCTGTCTAACAAGATTTTGATGTCATATTTCGGACCTTCGTCATATGTCTTGTGGAGGAGCTCTTGGAAATAGTCATTAGCCGTTCGTTCACATGTCAGAAGCTCAAGGCTTTCATCATGATCATTTTGAGATATATTTGCATCACGTAACTCTAACAATTCTTATCGTTTTGACATGTCGACTTTTGCTTCAAGTAGCACTAACAAATGTCAAATACTAGCGATGGAACAAACCAAAGAGGACAGGGTTTGTTGCTATCGTTTATATGACAAACGTCATAAATGTTACGTGATGAGCGCCCAGGATTTATGAATGACCAATCCGCGCTGTTTCTGTCACACTTTTCCACCATTTCTCTCCCTTCGTACTTTTTGGATGGTTTCGATGTCTGCTTTAGGATCTCTGGTGCCCGCATGATTACAATCCAAAATTGTGCACAAATGGTGATAAAAAAAATCGAACAATCGATTCACAATGTCACTCTAATTGACACCTGTCAAATGTAAATGACAGCGCCTACACTAAAAGTCACTTCAATGATAGGTTAGGCTTTGTTTAGGGCTCAAACAAAATGAAACCTTGTCAAGTTCGAGTTATACACTCCACAGATTTTCTGTGTCGTAAAATAAATACAATATTGACAGACAGCAACAAAAAACTGACCACAAATATAGAATTTCTATTATTATGTACGTATGTACCTACTCATGTGATTAACACCACCCCCGAACTATCGATGAATGCATGCGGTCATCGTTTCGTCTGAATTGTTTTTTTTTTCCATACATAATCCAAGTAATTGTTAGGAAAACAATATTTCAAAACTACTCACAGAGAGGGTGAGGGCATTTGTTGGAGAACAAACTTTTCTGCGAAATACGATATTACTTTCAGTGTCCAGCAGTGCATTGCCTACGGTTACGTACATAAGTACGTACGATATCAATGTGCAAGAACAAATGCAAAAAAAAAAGAACAAAGCCTCGTTTACACACTATTCATTCAGCTGTCATCTGTTGTTATGTTTTTTTGAAAAACTATATATTTTTATAACTTTCCCAGCTGCCTGAAACTTTCTTTTGTGTCCAGCTGCACAAACAGTCTGTAAAGTTTTGCTCCAAGCACTGCACTGCGCTGCGCTGTAATGCATTGTGTTTGATGACAAACTTTATTAGGAAAAATTGGATTTAAGCCAAACAACAAATATAAGTATAATCCATCGTGTGAAATCGATACGTATCAATAATTTAAATTGTTGCTAGTGGCATTCAGAAGAGGAAGGAGATGCAACAGAAGAAAAAGCGCAAAAGAAAGAAAAACGTTTTATTTTTCTGTGGCCGTGGTATCTAGGGCAACTTTTACTGGCGCGCACACACATTATACAGTCGTCAGTACTGGAAAACCGATTAAGCAAGACATTAATTTCGGAAATAAAATTCTAAAGCCAGCCAGCCAGCCAGCTAGCCAGTCAGCCAGTCAGCCAGCCCCTTGTGGAGACGGGTGTGGGCCTGCTCGGTACGCAAAACAAATGCGCGATGATCTTCCATTTTCCTCCTGTTACACGAGTACAACAGCGTTAACGCGTTCTGTAGCAAATTGGCTAAATACACGAGGGAACTTCTGTGTATCTTTTTTGCTTTACCAAAATAGAAATCTTCCATTGCACGCGGAGAACCGAAAATAGCCAGCATCAATAGCGAGAAGCATTTTGGAGTTTTTTGTGCTTCTTTTTGGGTGTTTTTTTGAAATTTGCGAGGTTGAACACACGAGTGATTATTTATTAAAGATTCGTGTGGGGATGGTTTGATTGTTTTTTAGACGATCGAAGGGTTGGGGACGGTGAGAGCTTTCAATTTAATTGATTATTTCAATTGGTTTTGGTTTGGTTTCGGTGTATCGCAATGGGGGTTCGAAGGAGCGAACCACTTTAGACCCGCTGAATCGATTTCAATGGAGATTTTTGTTTTGCCAGAATTGTTCTGTACACATTGTTGTTTCGTAAACAAAGAGGCTTTTTCAAACATCGTGATGAATGTCCGTTTAGAATATTATAACGTAACTGCTCCTACCATTGGGGTTACCAAACTTTTTGGGGCACAGATTGGTGGTATTGATATAGTAATACTATGGTCTGGTTTTGAATATTCTGATTCGTAAATTTTTGGTGGTTTGCATTGACGTGCTTTTAAGTAGACAGTCTTCGAAAAGTAAACGGGAGACCCACCTCAGTAGAGGTGGAAGAAGACCATAACCATAACCAACTTGGAGATGGAACGGAAAGGCAGTTAGCCAAAGACTGGAGAGGGTTGTTGGTTGAGGTTCAGATCCACGCTGGATTGTAGTCCTTTAGTAATGACGTAGACCGACTTTCCTACTGTAAGTGATCCTTTGGAGTGGTAATGCAAAAATCAACGTGTACCACGTATTGCAGTCTATCAGAAGTTATGGTATTCATACTTATCTTCAAGTTTAGCTTTGGAAACTTCCAGTAAACCAAAATTTACCGGATCTGTTCAGGAAGAGTTTGGTCCCCAGATGGTTGTAAAGTGGATAAGGTAACCAGCTCCAAGTACGCATGGGAGGTTGTGTTCCTTTGACTATCGTTCTTTCGTTTTTCGAGTTCTTCTTTCAAGGAAAGGTGCAAGAAGTAGAAGCCTTTTTTCTGACAAAATAGCTAACGACAGAGGGAGCGAAAGTGCAGTTTAACGATTCGAACGCCAGTAGTGCGAGGTGCGATAAGTCTGTGTAGGCTAAGCAGACTAAACGCCTTTGCAGGATATGTACTTATTCAAAGACTTAAAGCCCAATTGAAGACATTCTTAGCCACTTTAGGAAAATGAAGTGATAAGCAGTTCTCCAATGCAGTTGTGATGGTTATACATGGTCTGTCCCATTTCCAATGAGACTGCAAAGAAATAAATAAGAAGACGCTTTGCTTTGCAGTTGTAAGCTATCATGAATCTTATCCAAGCATATCTGGTACTCGAGGGCCGGAACAGGCTTGAGGATGCCGGTCCGGATGGTACGAATCATACTGTCGTAATGTGATTTTAGGAAACAGCTAGAAGTCACACGGCACTAGATCATAGCGAGTACGACACTTTGTTATAACCCCCATACAGTAGTAGTATTGAGGATTCACAGTCTGACCTTGTGGAACGAATTCCTTATGGATAATGCACTTAGAATCGAAAAAACGGAGAGAATTGCCTTGATTCGACTCTTCTGGATGTGCACTTTCTTTTTTTTGGTTCATCTGTTAACTTCCATGTCGCGCCTTGCCTTTTAGTGAGTGGCTCGTATTGGAAGCACCATGTTTCATCGCACCAGTTTCTATAGATTACATGAATGCAGGGCGTTTCTTTTCGGCAAACTTCATGTCTCTGCAAAGACTTCCTGCAGTGCAGTCTTGGCATAGTTGACCGAGCTCTCTGCTCCGCCACATTGGTTGCAATGACTTAGTCTTATGTCTTTCTGGTCCTCCATGAGATTAGTGTGATTTTTTCGACAGACTTACACATAGGACATTTGGGTATAATGTCATAACTATTGACAGACCAATGGGAACGCTACGAAATGTCGTGAGGAGATCTGTCAATAAAGTTCAATGGATAGACTCAGAGATGGCGTTGCTATTGGCTGTTAATTTAAACCAGTCTCATCGGAAACGCGACAGACTGTGTATGTAGTTCCTTCGTTCATGTTGTTTTTTTTCTGTACATTATCGCAGGAACCTATATCCTTAAGAATGATTAAGTGGTATTTCGATCATTTCCCTACATGGGTCTATTGTTTATAGCATTTTATCCTTCGTGTATACCACACGTTTGGACTATGTATGAATGGATTATTTAAAAATTCAGACTGTTTGTGCTTAAAACATAATCCTTTACAAGATTTTTGCATGAAAGCCACCCCATTTTATAATTACATTTTAATTTACTTTATCTGTGAGGCACTCAGTCCCTCAATAAAATAAATTGAAAACCCAAATACCTCTCTCCAGTCGCTTCTTGAATCTCTCTCTTCACAAACAGAACATCCATTCAATTTATTTATTTAATTTTGTATACAAAATAAACGTAGTACTACAGCGAAATGCACAGCTCAGTGAAGCTTTCATCGGCTGCAATAAAAAAACAAGAAGCCCAACCAAAACAAAAACAACCCCAGAAATTAGTAACGCAGCAGTGGAATTGCGTTCTAAAGGAATACTTCTACGTAAGGTACGTGCTTCTTCAACAGAAAAAAAGGAAAACAAAAACCAAAAACTCCACGAAACCCCCAAAAGAAAAAAAAAAATTCAAAACTTCAGCCACAGAAACGAAAGGGGAAACAAAATACGATAAAGGGTGGTAAGCCCTTTAGAGAAAGAGCTGCATTTTCTAAACAATTCACCAGAGAAAATTATTATACTTATCCAAGAGCCATTAAGATACATTTCGGTAGTCGGCGTCGTGCAATAGATAAAGTTTTTCATGCAACACATACGTGTTACCAACTCGTATAATGGGGCAACATATTGGAGTGGCAAAGTGTAGACTGGTAGTCCTGGTGGTGACGGCGATAATGGTGCTTCATGTGGAGCAGAGCGATGAGATTTGCCAATGACGATGGTTTTCAAATTATCCAACAAAAAAAAAAAAAGAAGGAATTTATTCTAAACAGTGGGAGTGAAAAGTCTTGCAACACTACCTGCTGTATAGTTCCGACGATTCGGTTGATTTTCTTGTGAGATACATGAGTAAAGCGATCTGTCAACACTGTCATGAGGAAAAGATTTCTTTTCGCATTTTCGTATGCAGAACGATAGTCTGGAGGGAAAAAAAGTCAAAAGCTTTTGCAAATGACCGTCAATGGATGGCACAAGTCAATCACCCAGCATGTTTGCAGATGTCATTTTGTGCAGCTGACTTCTTTTGTGTGTGTTTGGCACGGCAAATGACACGCAAATGACATTTATGCACATCTGACTCAGAGCAAGCAACAAGCAATGCAGATGACGTTTCCGAAAATGCCCACAGTTGTCAGTGTCAATGAAATTGGTGGGATTTATGAGCTTACCTCATTGTTATTAGTTAACAGTCAAATTTGCAAAACTGAAATTTTACTTTGTTTGACTTTGCTTTCACTTAAGAATTGAAATGAAGCTTCGTGTGACGTTATTTCACGTTACCGCATATTTCTGGTCATGCAACGATAGAAACTGTCATACAAAAGTCGTACCATCTTGAAATTTGTTTGCAACATTTGAGTAACTAGTGGTTCTAGAGTTTGATCATCCTATAGGCAGACATTTAATTGATAATAATGGTTGCTTGAATATCTGTCAGCAGTCAGTAGTCTTCTCTCAGTGTCAGGGGTCTTCAAAATGATGGAGTTATGTAAAAATTCGACGGGTGACATTAGAACTACTCCTATGACTTTTCGTAAAATGTCATCGATTCGGCAGGGTTGTTACACAGCTAGACATCTTGCATATTAAGACATTTTGCTCTTAAAAGTCCACGCATTCCCCTGGCTTGTTTCGCTGTAGTGTATGTAATATCAAGAAACTTTGATATTATAGATGCAACTTATAAATGCAATGTTATTTGTTACAGTTACTCTTTCACAGAAATTAATGACAAAAACGTGTCCTTAAGTTGGCAATTGTTTTTCTCATTGACAGAACTTTTAATTTCCATTCCATTTCTTTCGTAGCTGTCACTTTCATCCTCTTTCTCCCCCCCGATATGGAAATATTCCATACCCTGGCACTTGTGTCCACATTTGACCTGTCAATGTACATAGGGCTATGTTCGTGAAGAGAAGCTGTTTGTTTGGGATTCTTATTTCGTGCGAAATCTCCCTGTTTACAGAACCCATCAAGCAGAAGTAAATCTGTCAATTGTCAGATTTGTTTTTCCAGAACACTGATACCCTACGGGATAGTGCCTATCTTGAGATACGCCTATCATTTCGATTGGAATTTCGAATTCGCCTATTTTCCATTACAATTTCAACACAATATTCCTCCGTGCGATTACTCGTGGTCGCGGCATGAGTTAATAGATTATTTTTAACAAACAGAGAATAATGTTCCCCGCCTTTAGCGCCACCGCCGCCGCGCTATGCCGTCAGACAAGGGCGGCCAAAACGCTTTCAGCCAGCAGCGTCGTCGTTGTCGTCGTCGTCGTCCGTCCACAGGCATACACTTTTCGATAAGAATATTATTTTCTAAATGCTGACTTTGTTGTAAGTGGTTTTCTATCATTTCTTTTGTATTTTTCTCCCTCGATTTCGCTTCGTATTTATTTCATTTGTTTGCGGTCGCAGCAGTTGCCTTTTGCCGATTGAATGGGTTTCGTTTTATCAGCAGTATAGATAGATTGCAAAAAAGTATGATGGCTGTGGATGAATGATTCAGTTAAGCTGGGGGCCGTCTTATGTTTGGCGGTGAATGAAATGTTTAGAAAAATTTTTGTACGTTTTTACAAAATGTTATTAAAATAAATTTTTGCTGCGAAGATATGTGAACATGTTTCCCTGGGAGAGGGGTTCAAAGAACGCCCCCACTAAAATTTTTGAGGATGATGATAAAAATGTAAAATTTATCATCATAGCGCCATGCGAGGAGAGGAATATACGAGTGCGGATTAGTTTCGGCAGCGTTTATGACTGTACGAATGTGAATTTCAAAAAAGAAACAAAAAACTTTTGATGACAGTGAGTTATTAGTTCTCGTGTCGAAAATTTTGAAGCGAGCGATTATGATGTGAAACAAGTGTGGGGTATCTAGCAGATAGTTATTAATTTTTTTTTGCGAGAAATAACATTTGAGATAAAAGTGGGACATGAAGATGAACCAAGTTGATGACGCTTGGTTTTTATCGCACATGATCGCCCACTGAGTTCAGGGATCTGCGTCAAATGTTGCTTTTGAACTTTGATAGAAGGTAGTTGGGATTTCAATAATTTGGTTAGAGTTTGAGTGTTCTGTTCACTGTTCCGTCAGAGGCCTTGTTAAGCATTTGGCGTTGATATGTTGGCTCACCCATGAGACTTTTAAATCGGGACTTTGTTCTCAAATGGGTCCCGTGCTCTGTTCTCAAATGGGTAGAACTTTGAAATGCTTACCGATTTCGTAAAGAGCAATGGCTTGTAGTTTTCTAAGGTTAAATATGGTAATATTGTGAAATCATCGAACTGCAATAAGCCCCCCCTTCTTTGCAATTATATTCGCCTGAACTATACTACATTTTGTATTATCAGATCATATTTTCCCTGTCTAGCTTGAAGGGGATAATGATCTCGAGTTCATAAAATGTCAGTTCTACAGGATGACCAGATAAGAAGGATAGAAAAATAAAATTAAATAAAACAACAACGGTGTTGAGATATAATATGATTCTGGCTTTATTTTGAAGCTACATTCATGCTATTATGTGTGGAATAGCACATCATTCAAATGGCCGCCTCGGCTTCGTTGGCTGTGCTTCAACTGGTCGGTTCAATATGTGCGGCGTTATTCCGGCAATACCGTCTTGAATGCTGGCCTCGAGCTCGTCTAAAGTGATTGACTTGTTAGCGTAGATGAGGGACTTGACATATGTAGCCTCAGAGAAAAAAATCGAGTCATGTCAAGTCACATGCTCGCAGCGGGCAATGAGATGACCCAGTCGCCAAATTTCTCCTTGACACCTTTGAACGTTGCGCCGCTTGTATGGTATGTAGCGCCGTCTTGTTGGAATAACAGCTCGAATATACCAATCTTGCGGCCACAGTAAGTCAGTTAACATCGCTCTGTACCTAGGATCATTGTCGGTTAGAGTGTCTCTTTACTCACTTCGGAAGAAATGAGCTCCGATGATGCCGCTTTAGCATAACCTACCAATCAATGCATTGATGATTGGTCAAACACGTGTAGAGTGTGTTCCCTCCAATAACGGCAATTCTGTTGACATAGCCGCTGAGCTAAAAATGGGTCTTGTCAGGGAAAATGATTTTTCAGTCAAAATCCGGATCTCCGGCCCACTTTCCAAATGTAAGCCCGGTTGACTCTCTAGCAATGGCCACTGTGTTTTCTTCATGTCGCACCAATCTCTGTCTGGTTGGTGGCTTAAGGTCTAAAGAGTGTACTCACGTTCAAATTTTTCCACGGTGCGACGAATTGCTTGCACACTGAAGCCATGGTGATGACCAATCTCACCACGACGTTGCGTAGTTACTACTGGGCCAGAGTTTCGATTATATTTTTTTTAATTATAAATTTCCACACGTTCGGCAAGCATGAGGCGATGCATGATGGAATGGAACATTTTGACAGCTGGTTGTCATTTGTAACTTTGACAGCTGCTGACAATTGCTACCTGGTCACCCTTTACAGTAAATGACAACTGAAAACGAAAATGTCAGTAACATTCACACTTCAGCCATTAAAATCATCACCACATGACTAAAACCCCCATTTCACGGTTTTAATAGTCTTAAATGTTAATTATGCAAAAAGTTTCGAAAATAAATTAATTTTAACGACTACCTACCACCATGTGACGGAAACTATCTCAATTATTCATAGCATTTCCGAATTCATTTCATCCCCTAAGATATGAATGAATGAATGTATGACGTAACAGAATAAATAATCCTCCTTGACGACAGAACACGCGACAGCAACAGGCATTTGCAAATAAAAAGAAAAATTATACACAATTTCATCGACAACAATTCCATTCACAATATAAATTTGCAAATGAAAAACAAATACAAATATGCAAGTGACTAGAGCGCTGCCGAAAAACATTGTGCCTCGGAATGTCGTGTCAATGACGTGACTAGAAATTATTTTTGCATTGATTTCTTTTCAAGTGAAAATGATTGGCCCGAACTGGTGGTAATACTTAGGAATTTGCATGTATAAAAATTAATATTCCATATACTCGGGTGTATGTACCTAATGGAGGCGACTTTGTGACCATAAACCGACTCGCCTTTTGGACAAACAAAAAACCCGGAGAGGAACAAACGAAAGAGAATGAAAAAAAAAACATGTTACGTATACGCCACCGAATGTTTAATCTAAGAAATTTTGATAAAAAGTAGTATTAAGGGTAATTGCGTTTGTGATTGATTATGACATACACTTTGTGGTTAGCACTGACGTTTAACATGACTTATGATGGGGCGGTAAGAAAAGAGAAGAAGAAAAAAGAAGATTGGAATATTGTATTACGCGGGGTGCTTGAAATGTTGTACCTCTGACACGATAACTCCACCACTAGATGCGGTATCGGATTAAAATGAGTATAAGTAACTGCTTAGAATATTTAGTATGATTGCATGGGCTATTAGACTATCGAAAGTTCTATCGCGAACGAAGAATGCCTGAACAATGACAGGTGAGTTGAAAGACTCAAAGATACTCAGTTTGAATGGGGATTATGGTTCTGTTTCTTTTACCGAGGACATTCCTAGTACATAAGACAAAATTCCTTTTCGGGGCTGAAGATGAAAAATTGCATACAATCGCAGGAATATCGTCGTTGAGGAACAAGCTATTGTGCAATCTGTCAGAAGCCAATGAAAACTTGACATGACTGCGGCAAAAGCATGAAGCTCTTGACCTGATCTTTGGTGAGGGTGTTCATTTTTTGCAGTTTTTTTTTGTCAACATTGAAGGTACATGTGTCATCCTATAAAGTTGTCAAAATTCGATCTCCTTCCAGCTGTCAGACAATAAGATGTCTACGTTCCTTGTGACGGAATAAGAGGCTTTCTGGAATAGAGTATTTTATTTCGCGTGGCAAATGCAAGTCATAGAACCATGATATTTCACTTACTTCTCTGAATTTGACGTTAAGTTGTGCACTCCTTCCTTCACTCTTCGAGTAAAGGAGAGTCTACACCTTTCAGAAACCAATCTTAGTTCAGGCATAGTAGCGAAAAATCGCCATTTGAAGTTTAAAGCCACTTTCATAAGGCTGTATACCTATCTGATTGTTTGGCTACTGGTTCGAGGCAAGTCCTTATGAATTAATGGCTACGCGTTTAGTGGCAACGCAAGTTTTGGGAAACATATCAAGATTTTATGGGCTGACATGCATCTAAGCTACAAAATTTCCAGACTGTTTTCAGAATTGTAGTCTGGATTGACGAACTGGATTTTTATTTGACGTTTACTGACGAGAGGTGATGATAATTTGATTTCCTTTGACGTTTGGAATTGTCAATAGCTGTCACTCGACAAAAGAGTGGAAACAAAAGTTTTAAAATAAACAAGAGAAGTACGAATGTCAATGCTGTAAAAAACATTAGTTTTGCTATAAAAAGAGTTTGTTGTCAAAAAACTTGACCAACTACTAATGCGTCAAAATATTCTGCGGAGGTGTCAGAAAGAACTATCTGTGTGAACATCTGAACTATCAACCTTGTGTGAATACACTCTTTTGGACTGCTTAGTATATTGAGATTTGACACCTGTCAAATGTCAAGCTGACACATGATACCATCTCGCTTTGGTACAACAAGTTTTAAGATCTCGATTTGAATGTGAATTGATCCTAAGAATAACCGGCATCCAAGCCCCCAATTAGACACCCAACCAGAGTTCTTTATAACAATTTTTCTAATTCATACAGTTATTTGCTCATTATATGTACAATTTTCAAAATGTTCATACGACCAAACAACAATTAAAGCGAAACCAAATTTTGCACATGGCCGCGCTCTGTTCATCTACGAGTAGGTACCGAACTGAAGTCGTTATTTCATCATAGTTCTTATTTAGACGAACTCATTACATTGGTAGCACGGAACAAACAACGGTATAGAATACTGTATTACACAAAAACGGCCAAATGAAATATTAAAGCAAAAAATGAAAAAGAAAATCTAAAAATAGAAAGCGGAACACTATGAGCAGCCATCGGTGTAGAAAGAAGAAAAACGCTAAAGAAAGTGATGGAAGGACGCGACGTCATCATCAGATATGTTGCACTGTATAACGCAATAGTCTCTCTCTCTTGGTTGTGCGGAATGAGGTGTAGTAGTACACACTACATCGCATACAAATCGATCGTTGATCTGCTAATAGCTTTGCTCGCAGTTCAGACAGAGTCAGAATAGATAGAAAAGTATCTTTTACTACTGTGTGCTGGCCACTGTTTCTTGGTTGCGATCCTTTAGCTATGCACAGTGTAGTACTCTTGTTTTTGTAGCCAAATTATCGGGGAAGGCCGTCGAGGCAGCAGCGACGGCGTTGGCGCGCGGATTATGTGAAATTTGCGCTCGTCTGTTTATTGACATGAGAGGGTATTTATAGAATTTTTACAAGAATTTAATTTCCATCGAATCGGAGCAATAAATCTCTCTGGCCGCAGAGCCGCATAACATGGTGGGCATTCGGTGTACAGAGACAGTGACAGAGCCGTTTTGCCCGGAATATTGTTTTTATTGGCAAGAATAACTTTTATGAGTACTATTAGGTAATAGCGTTGTCGTCGTTGTAATTTGCATAGCAAAAGGAAATTCATTCAAATTTGTTATTAGTTCTCACTGGTGGCTGTTAATAGACGGCACAGCTACTGCTGTACTAAATGAGTAATCCAATTATAGGCATGTTTAGTGGAATTTGCACATTTAAGCGAAGAATTTCGCTGACAGAGAGACAGCCTTGTTAGTTGTAATTAGAGTGCAGATGATGACCGTTGTTTATGAATATTTATAGCCTGCTGAGGTATTAGGAATACAAATTATCAATCCGAGGATGTCTGGAGGGCAATGATTGAATTACTCCATGTTGGCTAAGTCTGCTTAGTCTGATCAGACATGAGTAGAAACTATTTCAAGGAATTCTTGTCTTGGCTGTCTAAAAATATATTCGTCTGATGCACTCACTGTTTGGCATGAAGAAGCTCTGTTGCATAAGCTATTGCGTGGGAAATTGTGGTTGGACATCCAAGGGGGCGGATAATGCAAATGCGCAGCCAAAAATTCCAAGGAAGCACTCGTGATTAACAACTTCATACCCTGGAAGCTCATGCAGCCAGCGTTGCACATCACGAAAAGTTCAGGGAATTGGGCTTAAACCCTGAAACGATAGATATGGCACTTTACACGAGAAGATAGAGGTACAACCCGCTTTTAGAGAATGTATCACATATTGATGGAGAATCGGTGGTAGGGATCTATTTGTGCACGCTTTCAGGTGTATGGAAAATGTATGCTATACTCGAGGATGTATTAGCAGGCCTAATGCCGCTTGGAACCTAATTTAAAGTTCCAAGGAAAATTTGAATGTCCTGGCAATCGTCTCCCAGGTCAACTGAACAATTGTCTCCCAGGTCAACTCAACTCTCTGCTACAACCATGGAAGAAGGCTTAAGGACTGAGCACCCTTGCTTCCGGCAGACAAGAAAGGATCTCAATCTGTCAATAAATGTCAATTGCGACACATATTTGGTGACATCTACTATTTCCCCGCGTTGCCAAAGGAGTAGGAGAAGCATGTCCCCAGGCTAAGATCGCTTGGACGTATTCGTTTTGAAAAAATCTGTAAGTTAACTAGAAGTATGCAACGTGTCTTTGATCTGTGAACCCCAGCACACTCTCCATACCTAAAATGAAAGCGCCTTTCACTCACATCACCCCTTATTAGCCTCTTTTACCAGATACTGTTTCTAGAAATGACGTGAGCGCTGTGAGTCAGTGGTTCAAGGGGTTCTAGGTTCGAATCCCAGTCGAAACACCTAAAAGTTTTTTCATGGCCCCACCTCTCGCGAGCGTCTGACAAACATCCGAGAGTACAACTGTCATGAGAAAGCTTCTCAAATCAAGAGATTGCCCTTCGGACACGGCATTGAACAGTAGGCCCCTTCCATTCGTGTAAAGAATATAACATGTGAGAAGCTAGGCCCTGGGTCCCATCCACCTATTGCGCCAAATATAAGTAAATAAGTAAATTTCTAGAGATGAACAAACTACTGGCGTATGTCTCTCCTTGAGCTGGTCCAAGACGAGGAGATCTTTCCGGTAAGGCAGTGTCTTGTTTCTTTCCATGATCAAACCTCTCTAAAACGGTTGACAAACATCCAAGAGTATATTGCAAATTTTGCAATCACTTGAAGCTATTTGCTTCCATAGTCAAGTGGGTTAAGTAGATAGAATTTTCGGCTCTCTTCCAAAAATCAACGCATCTCCTGCGCGCTTACTACAATACTTGACTCAATGAAAGAAAACAATAAAAACAATTTAAATTTGTTTACTTTTTGTATTTCTACTCTGGTAATTGATGTTGATTCAAGAGGAGGTCACTTTGAATAGAGAAAAATGACCAACAGGCATGGCTAATTAATTAATTGGCAAACGACCAGATTCATTTCGTGTGTTGAGAGCAATTTCGCTTGCTTTTGCAATTACACGATTCTCTTTTACTGAAATTGCGATAAAACACGGCTAATAATTTATTATATGAATCTCTCTCTCGCTGTCTGTGTCTTTCTTTTTTTCATAAATATAAATTATTGCCACTCAACATGTAAGGAGAATAAATGCGCCACACACGGCCTTTTAACAAGTCTGATGACCTTGCTCCACAAATATATGCCAACTGAAACAAATTGATGATACACATGCCACCACTGGCCCAAGGATATACTGTACCATTGGCTGTTTGTGTTTCAAATTTAAAGGACTTCCATCGAATGCTTCAATGTATGCCTTATCAGGAAAGAAATGGCAATCCCCTTGTCCCAGATGGATACATTGCCAAGAGAATAACACCAACAACCCCAAGATGAGTCAGTTGCAATGCTGGTCCTAACAAAAAAAGAGAAGTAAATCCGTCGTCTTCAGACAGTCTTCAGAGGGAGGTTAGTTCTACTTGAGAAGAAAAACAAAAAAAAAAAAACAGAAAAACAAGAGTATAATCGTCTCAACTGTCGAGAGACGATAAATGCTGTTGTTTACACTGCACAACTCAATGAGTCATTATTTCGGAAGCTTTGGCTGGTACTCCACTTTTCGCTATCACCGCTATATACTCGTACATATGTTACACCACTGACTGTGTATAATTGTGATATCAAATCGCGTCGATATGTGCTATATACTTATGAACATATGCATATGGTCGTCGGGGAGTTGCACACTTGTAATAATAATTGTAGAATTGTAGAATTAGTTTGTAATGGCAATACGAGGGTATAAACATTTTGTTGTAATCAGCATTTTGTTATTATTCACAGTCGCGTCTGTCGAGAGTTTAATCTACATATATACGTAGTCGTATACAGTGGGGTTAATGAGTATAAATAAAATGTTGTTGCACGCGTTGTATAAGTTGTAACTTAAATATGGAGTAAAATGCAAATTTATTGATTGTTGTTGATCGGTCTCGCTGTCTAGGCAGTTATCGCTGACCAAGAATGAAGAATTATCGACTCGAATAGCCATGTCTTAAAATAGGTATTGAAAACAATGACAACAATAACAAGAATCGCAATGAATGATGGGTCATAGGCGCCTGATCTATTTACAGTGATCATATGCAGTAGAATTTAAGAACACTTCTCGAAGAGACTGGATTACAATGGGTCTACACTTTGTTTTTTTACGGAGCAGTGTTTGAGTAGATCGTTAGACTCAATATTTGAGAAACGAATCTCTACGGCACGATCTTCAGCGATGGAAGCTGGATCGTAGGATCAGTAAAATTAAACACATTTCGATCGACGATCATGAAACGATCACCGAAATTCTTCATATTGCGATCGATGCAGGGCATTCTTCTAGTATTCTATATGTCCACATCTCTTGACAAAATGGCAATCCACTGAAAATGAAATGAAAATAATGACGCAGATCATACTTTGAATATTCTCGATGCTCGAACCTTTTGATCAGCTAGCATCGATGTAGATCACTACCAATGTTTGATGCAGAATGTATAATTCTCGAAATTCAGAAACTTTTATTCGATCTACAAGAAGGGCGACGAATACGGATCACGCGGATCTCAATGAATCCATTGTGTGGGATACTTGAAAAAAAAAAGAAGAATTAGTCCAACAGATTAATCCCGGCGGATCGGTTCTCCTTAATCAGTCTGTTTCTGTTATGAATTTTAAGCTGGTTTTAGGTAGCGTGTTAGTTAGTTTGCTGGAAATTGCGGAAACCCGAGGAAAATTTAGAAATAAGGAAGCCAATGATCGGTTGGATCGACTGACCCGTTGAAATTTGGTTTGATTTCGGACCTCTTTTAGCTTACGCATCGGAATCTCACCAAAATCCAGGATTTGCTAATGCTGTGCCTAGAGCTAATGAGTTTGAGTTTCTCTTTACATCTCTTGACGAATTTCTAGTTGCTTGTAATGGAAGTGGTGGCTATCGATGGAGATGTCCATGTGCGTCTTATTGTTCAGAGTGGATAGACTCCTCCAGGGCTCGGTGATATCATATACATATTTCCGCTTGGAACACACTCCCGTTGTTGGGGAGTTATCGGGGAATTTCTGGTTCCTCTCGAAAAAATATTCCTGACCTAGTATCTTTATCCGTTTTTGACTGTTTCGTGAAGATGGACACCATTTGTCCAGATATCTCTGGAGGGAAACTTGGAATCGAGGATGAGGTTGAAGTCTGAATAACAATCGATCAAATTCTTTCACTTTGACAGGTCCTGGAGAATCAAAAAGTTCGAATCCATATTTACAGACACAAGCTGTATTATGATGTGACGATCAAACTCGTGTACAAACACACGGAGACCTTTGATTTCATGATCCGCGGTCATGGGATTTCCTTACTATCATGCTTATCCGAAACTAAGTCAACACCAGAGGCTCAAACTTTCAAACTTATATGTAACATTAGCGTATGTATTGAGTAGCTTTGCCTGTATGTTGCCAACAAGGGGTACACAACCGCGAAGATTTGGACAGAATGTTACATTAGATAGCTAGGACTCTAAGGTTCCAGTTTATTGTTAACAGAAGAGACGTGTACGTGGTGGGCATAAGTAGAATGGAACCTCAAACTCCAGATCACAACTGGAGGTAGGTAGCTAAAGACCAGCCTATCAATGCCTTACATCCACGTCTTCATACCCAAAGTATAAGTGGTATTCTTTCCACGTCTTCGTACCCAAAGTATAGGTTGTATTTGTCCCCCAATTAATCAAAGATCAACCCAGATAGGCAAGGCTAGTCGCACAACCCTTATAATATCTTAAAATCCATAAATAAACAAGCTCCTTAGATTGAATTCAAAACTTTTTGTACAGTATTCATAATCGCACTTCGTCTAAGCGTTTCGGAGATCAACAACCTGACACTTTCGTAGCAAAGTGATTGAGCTTGTGCTGTGCCCCACTGATAACGAATGGAGGACTTTAGTCCCTTTTTACCCCTCTCTTGCCTACAAATCACACACAAAATTTTTGTTTGTTTATTTGCTTTGTTTATTACACAATCTTAAATGTTGAATTCAAATAGAAAGACAGACGAGAAAAAGTAGAAGGAAAAATCACACAAATACACCCTCTTATCGAATCGAATTTATTATCTGACTCTGCTGTGTGCCTTATGCGCTAAACAACGCGCAGTGCTCTAGATAATGCCAGCGATGACGATGATATCATCAACGGAAATCCAGCGCGCCCGTGTTTACATATCTAGTTGTTTACAATTGAAATCGATTTTTAAAGGAATTCTCTTTTTTCATTTTCATTTTAACAGGCTTGTATCGATGATAACTTGGAAATGGTTGAATTCCTTGTGGAACATGGAGCCGATATTAACAGACAGGACAATGAAGGTTGGACGCCATTACATGCAACAGCATCGTGCGGGTGAGTATCATGAGACTGTCCTGGGAGATGTGCGTATTCAAATTATTGATTTGATTGGTTTCTTTTGTAGGTTTGTCAGCATAGCTAGGTACTTAGTTGAGCATGGAGCTGATATTTCAGCGGTTAATAGCGATGGTGAGCTAGCTGTAGACTTAGCTGTCGACATAGCCCATCTGAGTCCGATGATAGAGTATATGCAGAAACTAGTAGCCGAACATAACATCGATTGTGATAAAGCACGTCGTGCCGAGGAGGAGATGATGCTGAGCGATGCCAAACGGTGGTTGCGCAGCGATGCCTCTGAAGCAGATAATCCACATCCCAAGACAGGTGCCACGGCGTTACATGTCGCCGCCGCTAAGGGATACAAAAAGGTTGTACTCTCTATGGAATACCATTTCTCTTATTTTAGTGATTGTGTTTGGCGTTTTTGGTTTTTTTTTTTTTATTTTAGGTTTTAAGCCTACTCTTAGCTGGTCGTGCGAATGTCGATAAACAGGATAACGATGGGTGGACACCACTTCATGCGGCAGCACATTGGGGCCAAAAGGAATCCGCTGAAATGTTAGTGGACGCAATGGCCGATATGGATATACGAAACTATGCCGGACAGACGTGCATAGATGTGGCCGAACGAAAAATGGTGAAATTCCTTGAAGATTTGCGAGCGAATAACAAGAGAATGAAACGAAGACCTTCTAGTCAAATCAGGTAAGTCTTATACAAGTATGCCACCTCTGTTCTATAATTTAATCAAAAACTAATTTGATTTACAGTAGAATCTCAGCTACTATCGAAAACCACATCGAGAACACAACTCCTACGAAGTTTATTCGCGTTGAAGTGAAGCCTGATACGAAGGATCCTGTTAATGGTAAGATATCCCATCCAGCATCTACTATCTACGATTTAATTTATGGAATGTTTATTTTGTCACACACAACCGGTCAGGTTCTCATTCGCGTTAAATTCATATTTTTTATGTTTATTTGTAAACTTCAACTAAAAAAACAATTTCTTAACAAAATATCCTTATCTCCTCGATTGTTCCCACTGATGTTGTGCACATATTCCCTACAACACGTGTATCCTCCACTTAATTTTCTAACAAAAAAAAATACCTTTAACCCACCCTCCAACCACCCCCGCCATCCAACAATCAATTCTTTTAGAGCATATCGAAGAGGATGGTTTAAGCAGGATAACAGAATCGGACGAAACCGATTCTGAGCTAACCGATTCCACAGAGAGTTCCCACTCGACAAGTATATCAGAGGCTGAAGGTACTACTAGAACGTTTTGATGGTGTATTCAATTTTGCGTTATACGTTAGTTTTGTATCTTTTGAGTTGAAGAAGTCTGTCGTTTATGTTTTTTCTTTTCTTGTTAAGATTTTGTCTTCTTGTTGTTTCTTTTCTACTACTCGTCATTCTGTTTAGTTAATGCTAGATGTTTGAATTTTTGTGTTATTTGTTTCCTTTTGAACTATTATTCGTTTGTTATTTTACAGTAGTTTCTAACACAAAAGCTCACAAGAATTAGTTAGTAGATTTAAGTTTTGTACAATGTAATCACTGCAGAGCAATCCAATGCCGTTTCTAAGTCAAATTTGTAAGTCGAAAACCTTTGGCCTCTGAATTTTCAGTTAGTTTGTTGTACATATGTAGTTGTTTTGCGAAATGGGGAAGACGCGTCCGCGTTCCATCCTCGTCGATATTGAAAATATGATCTTTAAAGCGGCGAGTCGTTTATGTCTCTAAACACCTCTTTAAGTTTTGCAGTTCCGAAGGACTGAGCTGAGATGATGTCTCCAATGTCTGCCAGACTCGTCGAATGTGCAAAAGTACAAACCAAAAGTAGCGTATTCAGATAAATTCTGAATTCACAGCAGCGCTGAGTTCGTCTTCTACTGTATGCATCCCTTTTGCTACCCTTTTCGCTTCAATTATCGGCTCAAGTAAAACAAAAACCAACTTTACTGCCAGATATTCGAGAGGCGTGGGGTAGCGATAGAACATGTTAATGTTCGCAGGGACCCGGTGTTCCATAATACCATAGTATCAGCCATAGACATTCCTGACTGAAGTTGTGATTTTTCAAAGACTATTTCGCTGCTGTGGTACAGTAAATACTACTCAAGTTTTTTTGAAAACTGAGCCTATCCTAGCAGACTTAAATCTATTGCAGAGTTGTAGAAATCAACTCTCCACTACTATTATATAACTGAGTCGATATTGTGCCGAAATTTGTCTTTAAGAGTTTAAGACACTGACGATCAAAAATGATACTTTTTACTTAATACATGTAACCACAGGTGATATAAGTCGAGGTTGAAACTTTCAAACGAAAACGAATATCTTTCGAAGCACTTTTCTCTGGAAACGTCTGAAGATATCCTAATTCTCTTTCGATAGAGTCCTAGGTCTCATTGGATCAAACGATCTCTTAATCATTACAATAAATCCTACGAGTTGATTGGGTCTATATCGCTTACACGACCATTAGCTACTGAATTAAGTGTATTTTTTTATAGTACGTCCAAGCTATGATTGTCCTACGAATGCTTTTAGTTCCTATTCCTAGTATTACTCTGCAGTAAGTTAGCATTGAGTGTATTGAGTAAAGTAGCATTTCAGCGGAGAATATGAATGCCAAATGCTCACTAGTAGCATTGTTTGTACTAGAAACTAACCATAGCTGAATCTATTCGTATAAATGTAATGAAATTTCGTAGTTCTGTGCAAGTACCTTAGAAGTATGTCCATGTCCTGTTTAATTTGGGCTTTTTTGTTGTAATCAAACGTAACATTAGTAGTTCAGTAGTAATCATTTGTATGTTTGTATATCTGTAACTCTCCTATATGTATATCTGTAGACTATTTCTTCGATCGTTTATAGATTTTCATTCTACTTACCCATGATGGTATTATGGAACATTAGCTGCTCTTCGAAGAAGAGCATACGTACGTTTACTTAGACCTACTCAGTCCTTGGATTTTCCGTAAAATGTACAAAAGTTTTCCTCTAGAAAAAAACAAACCAAAGGTAATGTATTCAGATAAATTCTGAGTTCACAGGAGCGGAGAGTCCGTTTTCTATTGTAACCCTCTCGCTTCAATTATCGACTCAAGTAAGACAACTATGCGACTACTATTGGAACCCATCAAGATGTGACTGAACAGTAGGAAATATGCATCTTATTACATCTTGAAGAATAAGCAAACCTATGCAACTGGGGGAATAGATATCATTAGAAGCTGATTAAAAAAGTTCAACTTCTTCGCTTGATTTGGTCGTGTCGGTACAGTCCAGCTCCAGGCACTTCGTTTGGAGTATTGAACTCAGTTGTGAGTTCTGTTCTGAGGGTCGCTCTTTTGATCCAGAGGATGCATATCATCTGTAGATCTGGTCGGCGTATTGACCATGTTTCACCATATGGCCTACAAGGGATGATGCCGCGTTTTATATAGCCAACGCACCAATGATATTGTTTCTTCAAATGTTTTCATACTGAATTGTATACAGTGGTGATGCCAGCTAGTACGTACGATCCCCAGAAATGTTTGAAGTGCAGGACACAAGATGTACTAAGTAACATATCGACTGATTTGTCTGTCATAGACGTAGTTCTGAAAATTTCCGATTAGTATGGTACAGAGATGGTGTTTCACACAATAATAATTCACAGGGATTTATTTAGACAAAATGATTTGATTGCATCCAACGAAACCAAAGACGCAATGGCAACCAATATGAATGCACTTCCTTTTTTCTACTCAATACTCTTCCACTCTCTTTTATTTAGTTTATTTTAATTTATCTTGCACACCTAGTTCTATATATCTTTTCCTTATTTATTTAAAATTGGTGTTCCTTAAGAGTTTATTGTGTTGTTAAATATTTAAGACTCCAATCGTTTTATGTGGCGCATTGCATAGACCTTAACTCATGTTTCTGATTTCATTTGCATATATTCTATCTTTAGATGAAAAACCAAAACTTTTAGTAGACAGTGCTATTGATGAGGATGCACCATGGCGACGTGGTAGTGCGGCAAGAACACGCCAACAACCAGAGAGTCCACCTAAAAATCGTAAGTTCATAGCCTGCTATGCAGACAAGTTTTATTAGTCATGCATCTAGCATAGTCAGAGTGATTAGAGAAAAAGCAGATAAAACAAAACCTTCACTCGATAATGTTAAACATGACTAACATGACTACTGTGTGCTCTCCTTAGATAATACTTGAAGAACACTATAAAGAAACTGATTTTTCTTTCTTGTAGAAGTTCCTGAAAAAGAGGTCATATCGACAGAATCTGATGTTATCCTCAGGCGTACCCAGAGCTTCGAGAATGATGAAAAGTATGTAACTGCTTCTGGTTGTTTAAACATTTTCGTTCATGCATTAATTTTTGGTATATATTTTATATCATTTCAAGAAGCGCCTGATAATGTTTAATTTTGTTTACTAAATCGTTTTTGTTGTTGTTTTTTTTTTATTCTTTTTTTGTTTAATGCTAGAGCACATTTCAATTTACTCGCACAGTCATTCGTAAAACCGCAATCTAAGTAGTATTTCTGCAGAATGGAGAAAACCAATCTATACTCATCCAACTGATTAGATTAGAAAATGAAGAGAAAATAAAAGAAACATAATAACTAAAAGTACACTTAGTCATCACTTAATATCACAGCAATGGCAATGGAATGAAAATAATTCCATAGTCACCAAGAAGTTTGCTTACTACTTTGCGAGTATTAGCCTTATGTACTAGTTGTTGCGGTGGTGTATTGTAATACAAAACTTTGTAACTTTGAAATGTGTTCTACGAGTATATATAATATTCTTTGCTGCCGCTAAATTAATATCATGCACACATTCGAGAGTAAGAAACACGGATAAAGCGCAAGAAACATTCAAAAATTCAAATAACGTACTTACGCACAGTAACCGATCAGTGGAAACGAAAAGAACAAAAATTATGCTTGAGCTTAATAAAAACAAAAAGAATAAATACATACATATATTCTTTTTATTTTAATTTATTTATTTATTTCATTTTAACTAATTGTGTTCTTTGTTGTTTGCAAACACTCATTCTATTCTCACCACATAAATCATAAAAACCAAAAAACAAAACAAAGATTCTATCAAAAATACAATGAACTACGGGCTAGAATAAAGGCCAATTCGTGTCCCATATTACCGGCAACACAAAATCCAAATGTACTAGGAACAGTTAACACGCCCATTCAAAATTATTCAGTACAAAGATCGGCCTCACTCAAAGATCATAGATACTTCAGGTTTGTTTTTTATCTACACATGTTTATTATTATTTTCCTTATTCACTGTACAAATATTTATGCTTTACTGACTATACATAAGTTAGATATATTTAAAATTAAAATCACTCTGCTAATACTAACAATTTGAATACAAATATCCTTTTTTTTTGATTTGGCATTGCATGTAACATTCATTTTAATGATTCAATTTTCCAATGTTCCTGTAGATTGATGTAGGAAGTCTATTTACATTTTTTTTTAAAGAATTTGATTAATAATTCGATGTAATTGATTTTTAAAGGAAACCTGTTACGTCGCCGCCAGCCAGTCCGAATATACCAGTTGCACCACAGAGTATCACCACCACCATAACGACTCCTACGACTCCAAATACGACACCAATTCGAAGGTAAGTGTAGTATTGCTGATGAATATTGTTTTAATTCTTTTTTCTACAATTTCAGTTTTGGAAAGAGAATTTGGCAAAGGTGTAGGGATTTTGTATTTATTCTATTCTCGTCCACTCTTTGAAGTATTTTTAGATTCTTGGCTACACGAGAACTTAGTGAAAGATGGAAGACTAAAAGCTGTTCAAAATAAGGTCCTGTGGCTGCAATAGCACTGCGACTATTGTTTTCCTGAATGTAGTAGCTCCTCTAGTCCAACAGCATGAATTTATCTGAGACTGATGTATCACAACAAATAAGGAGCTATGAAGTTCACATCATCAGCTCATCACATTATCAGAATCTGCAGTGGACATGCCTAGTTTTTAGTAGCTGTGATAATCCTTATGTCTACAATACGTGCAGTTGGTTTCTGCATTCTATTTTGGTTTTGTTTCCCAGAAGTTCTTTGGTCTATCATAGTTTGGGTAACAAACCTTGATTCTAGAGTTGTTGGTTTCGTAGGGTACGTCATGGTAGAATCCTGCTGGGATCTCTGAGTCAACCCAACCAAAGCAAACTTCATTTGACTAAAAAAAAAAAATGAATAACTTAAGATACTCCAAGCAATCGAGTGATCCAATCATGCTGGATACTTCCCGTGTCACCAATCACCTGCCAGCCGATCTTGAATTTGGATGGCAGACACTCATAACTGTACAAAACAGAGTGATCGTACCGTGTTATTCTGTGCAATGCACCACAGTGCGTTACATGATTCAAGGTTTCTTTTTCAATATAAATTGGACGTAATATCGGATAAGCTACTTACATACCTGTACGTATGTATATAAACAATTTGGGGAAACCAATGCAGATGAACTAAACGCTTCACTGCCTGTTAGACCTTCATTCCCAATCCATATTCCATATAGTAAACTTACTCAGCTTCTAGTTTCTAATAAAGAAAAATATAAACCCTAACTTCAGGATATCACCCACAAATATTACTTAGTTTTGCTTTATCCATGTTCCTCCATGTGGTGCCACGATGATCTCCTTATTCCTTACCCGACCTAATCTATTTGTTTTCCTTGAAATGGAAAAACTTCTCTATTGTCGATACCAGGCAGTTATTTTTGGTTTCGATAAAGTATTCTAGTTGAAGGTAGCTATTGATCCACGCGCGCACTTAGTTTTGATGCAATCTTTAGTTTGGACCATCGTGAGAGACATACCGGCGGAGAAATATGTTTTCATTTGAGTGGCAAACATTGCCTTATGAGAGTCAGTTCACATGCCATAGATTCTTAAGAGCCTTAGGAGTATCAACTCTGTAGAGAGGAGCTGGTTAGAAAGATGAACTCTTTGTACATTTGTGGACTCTAGACTTTGTCAGTCTGCTTACCTTAACCAAGACCATTGATACCAGTAATTTATAGGGTTTCATCTGTGTGTAGAGAACAAACCTATTGCCAAATTCTCATTCCGTAAACTACAAAGCACAATCATAAAAAAAAATCATAAAACAAAACACCTACCCTTGAAAAACATTATAGCACGGCAAATCCTCCAGCAAAACAAATTCAAAACAACAACAATAATAATAACAATAACAACAACGGTGAAGTACACAATAAACCTGAAACAAAACAAAAAATGTCACCGGGAACAATTTTCAAAAATTTCTTCAAGTAAATGAGAGTTTTTTTCCTTCTAAGTGTTGCTTTTTTTGTTTTTCTCTTGCGTTTAATATGTTTCGCATCGTATTAGCGGTGGCGAATCGAATAGAAAAGTTTTTACGTAACAAAATACCAGAAAATACTGCAATCCTCCTATAAATCCTATAAAAGAAATGCCCATAAGTTTGCTATAACACCAATTTAATATAATTTTGTGTGGAAATATAATAAAATTCGACGTTTTGCCTTTGTAACCCTTGCAACGACGATATGCATAACTCCCAGATATAAAGCACATTGACAGGACTAATAGTTGTTTTACATTTTTTGTAATCATTCTTTAGAAACATAATGTAGTCCGAGTTCGTCTGCAAATAATGTTGCAGAGAACGGCTCATGGGTCTGTCAATGTCCTTTGCAGCATGGAGGAACGCAGCAAACCAACGCCTCTGAGTACACCAACTAATCTATTAACAATCGTTTTTACTACAAAAGGGCGGCATTAACCTAAACGTTTTCCGAAAATCGAGTGATGAGTCGAATGAATCTACTCGACAATTCGTATTCCCTAAGCCGTGAGTTAAGTGACATCACTCGTTGTGAGAAGAACATCCTAGGATTTAACGAAAATGTTCACTTCAACTGATAGATGTTTGTCAGCTGCGGAAGGGGATTAAGAAGATCACTTTATTTTTTTACTTCGATTAGGTTATTGTTGCCCTCATCGCCTCATAAAAGCCCTGTTTTGCATAACCCATCCACTTTTTGCTTAAACTTAAAGTACAACAAAACTTTTGTTTTCTTTTTTTGAAAATGCAGATCCTTTGTGCCACCAGTACGTGACGAAGAAAGTGAAACTCAACGTAAAGCACACGCCAAACGAGTACGTGAAACACGTCGCTCGACCCAGGGTGTGACTCTTGATGAGATCAAGAGTGCCGAAGAGCTCGTCAAAAAGAAAAACTCAACAATGAACAACAATAACAATACCAGTGTAAGTACATCAAATATTATTTATTCTTATTCTTATATTTATATAACGAAAATCACTTATTAATAATATGTATTTGTTTAACCATAAAATGACAAAACAAAAAACAAAAAAGAAAAGAAAATGATCAACCCCCGCCACCTACCCCCCACACAAGTTTCGCTTGGGAGGAGGTTTTTTTTATTATATTTTATTTTTTTGTTAACCAAAAAAACAAAACAAACGTGGAAAAAGGTTTCATACACCTTAGCGATACACTTATATTTTTATTTTGGGTGGTTTTTTATTTAATTTTAATTTTTCAGTTCAGTTTAATATTATTTTTTTTATTTTGTATTATTTATGTATTTAATTATTTTTGAGTTTTTACTTAAAAAAATAAAGACAAAGCAGATATTAATGAGATTCACAAAAGACTAAGATGCATTTTGATGAGAGAATTTGATTGAATTTACTAATAGGAGAGGATTTTGGAGCGACTCACGCTAACAGTTTGTTTTATTTTTTTGTTATTTAGGCATTTTGCATAACTAATGCTGAGTATGCGCAACTAAATGCTAAGAAATTACTCGAGGCTAGGTGTTAAGTAAATTTACAAATTCAATTGTTTTGTATTTATCTATAAATATTTGCGACTTAATCATGTCTTAGGTGATGCACCGGTTAGTGTTCCAAATATTTTCGAAATAATCTGAGCCCAGTGGTTGATGTTATCGACTGCTTAAATTTTATTTGTCGATAGTCATCCTTTCTATTAACTCTTGAGTTATTTGCTTGTTATGTTGTAGGAGGAGAATTCCTTAAAGCGAGGCTAGCAGCTAGTAGACTGAAAGAGAGCTAGGACGAGTTTGAATGAAATACCTGAGATCCGGACAGTCAATGTATCTCCTTCTACCATAAAAGAGAAAAGAGTTTCTTTGCATAAACACAGGAATCACGATTCGTGCAGTTTATACAGAAATGATACTACAAACCAAGTATAGCAGTTAAATGATGAATTGATGAGCTGGAATTTTTTTCCTCCTGTTTTCATTATTGCTAACTACGTCCCAGGCATTCTTTGTGACTGATGCTTTTGGGATTTTCCCCATATTCTCCAATACCAGGTATCGATCTTCACTGTACCCATCTTCGTCTTACAGATTATTCTCATTTCTATGCTATTCGCAGCCACTTGCGAATTTCCTCGAAGATTGATTAGGATCACGTGAGCAACGTGATCCGACAACCAGTATATATTTGAGATCCGTAGAGCATTACCGAGCAGACGCTTAGCTTTTGATCAGTCATTCGATTCGTGCCAGTCGAGGTGTTGTTAGTTATATGCATTTTTCCGTTCCTGTGTTCATCTTTCTGCACGCCCCAGTTGCCCCATTTCATCAGATCTAAAGCAGGCCTCAAATCAGTCCTCGGTGTTGTACTTCTCGTAGTGACCATACCCAAGACATTGGAATTATCTCAGATCGATATTTTTCTCGAGGATTGGTCACTTCAGCATGAAGACCATTTTAATGGTTTAGGAATCCATGAGGGAGGTAGATATTCAGGTCCCCTGAGAGGACGGGAATGCAGTCTGCTATAAAGTTAAAACCGAAAATTCGAAAGCTCTCTTCAAAATTAAACTAGGATTCCATTTCAACGTATGAAGCTCCATGTGGAGGATACTGAAAATCTTCGCTTTAGATAGATCATTGTACTCCTGCCGCAGTTCTACCAGATTCCTTTAATTTGTACGTATACTTGTATGCCATAAAACGAGAGTAGGTTGTATACATCCCAGACGCATTGGATCGTTTATTTATTTTGGGCTACTTTCTGATTCTCATCATTTTGTCTGTCTCGACATTTTCTCTGTAACTCTTCAAGTACAGTCAGAGCTTGATACTTCCTGAACAAAGAGTCTTCATCTTCCAATGTGGCCGTCGAAGCTGCGAATATTAGGAGATTACTGCACTAGCCTTATTCACTCTCAACGAAATATCTACAAAATCGAAGGTAGGAATACATATGTGGAGTCTTAAATGAAAAATAGAACACAGGGACTCTCAGGACCTCAATATATCATACAAATCTGTTTTTATTTAGAATAACGTTTTTTTTTTTTGTAATCAACATGTACACAATTGTAAGACTGCAAGGACTTAGTTAGGTATTTTCTAGTATCAGCAACAAGGACACATAAACCTCCTGTTTCTGGAAACCAAACAAACACGATTATATGAACATCGAATACAAAAACCAAATACAACATAAGCGCATGCCAATATTCGCTGTGTGTTTAAAGCAAAACAATCTGTTGTTTCATTTTATTGTTATCCTAAACTACATAAGTATTTTTCTTTGTTTAATGTCTAAATGTACGAATTATTTGAAGTAGCACGTTGTGTTTTCCAATTGAGATATAAATATTTTCCTATATGTATTATTCTGCTAAAAAAACGAGATATATTCAGGTAAATATGTACACCAACAACATTGGATGTCTCATCTTGCAGCATGCGTCTATATATTTCAATGTAGCCCTAAAACGAATGGCAGACCATTACATGTATCTGCTTAGTTATGTTGTTTTCTCTTACCTACTCATTTTCTGTTTTAGTTATATTTCTTAACACATCCATACTTAGTCTATTGTGAATTGAATTTATATGTATTAATTTACTTTCTGTTACCAAAAAAAAAAAAAAAACAAAAGAAGCAAGCAAAACAGGAATATCCCCAAAAAGATTCACATAAACAAACAAAAAAAAAAAAGAAAAATTCTTGTTAACTAATAAATTTAACAGACCGAATCCCAAAATACACCACCACCACCACCATCATCAACAACAACAACACCATCATCACCACAACAACAACAGCCACCACCACCGCCACCAACATCATCAACGTCAACGTCAGCTACTTCTGCCATTATATTAGCAACAACAACAATAGCAACAAGTGCAGTCCCATTAGATGCAACGACAATAATAACAACACCAACGTCTCCAATATCACCAATAAACGATCGGGTACCATCGACGACGGTTGATTATGAATCTGTTGAGCCAATACCTCCTCAAACATCGAATGACGATGACGATGAGGAGGAGATAAGTGCCACATTTACACTGTCGTTTAATAAGAAGAAACCGGCGACACATCTGACAGATGAAAAGCTGGCGGAAGAGATTCATTCGTGGTCACCAACACCGCCATCTACGCCGCCGCCACCACCGATAAAATCACCAACAAATACTCAACCCCCACCTGCTATTACAATCGAAGAGCACAAAGATACTGAAGACGAAGCAAAAGATGATGCAGAGGAGGATGAAGATGAAGAGGACGAAGATGAGGTAGCGGCGAAGGAGAAGGAGGACGAGGAGGAGAAATCCGGTGTAGTCGAAGTGCCAGAAAGTCCGAAGAAGGTTCACTCTGAAAGTGTTGCAGATATCGGTGCTAATGCAGAAGAAGTCGAGCAGGAGAATGAAGTAGAAACGAGTGCAGACGAGGAAGGAGAAGTGCAAGATGCAACGATAGTGTCAGTGTCTAGTTCACCAATAAAGAAACCAACAACAAGTGTCAACGAAAAGACTGAAGAAGACCAGGTGATGACAACTGATGATGAAACAACAACTGCCACAGCAACAGTGATCATTAATGAGAAACCAGACGAAAGTCAAGATTCTCAACAGCACTCACCAAGAATGAGGGCATCGGCCAGTTCACCAACAGATTCTCCAACAAGATTGCGAGAGAAACGTTCGCTCTTCGACATAGATAATGCCAACTCACTGCGGCTGGCCGAAAAGCTTCGACACGAAGCCAATAAGTACAGCAATGAGGAGATGTTAGAAACTGGAGATACAACTAAATCCACCAACACTATTTCACCCACCCCCACAACAACAACAAAACAAACATCATCATCCGCGCATGACAGTGACAACAGTGATCGCGATAGCGTTGTTATGCGAAAAAGTGAATCGACCCCATCGTCGCCGCTGCACATGAGTTCAGCGGCCGATCGTCGACCATCGTGGCGTTTAAAATTCGATAGTGGATGCAAGGTAGGCCGCCAATAATAAACCAAAAAAAAAAAACAACAAAACTCAATATAATAGATTTCAACAACACTACTACACCTACTACTTTTAATACATCTTTTTTTTTTTTTTTTACTCTATATGCATCAAAATTAATTTTATTTCTGGTAAAAATATTTATTTTATTCATAAAAATATAAAAAAAACGGAAACAATGTATAAAACAAAATGCATTTTCGTTGCCTGCCTCTTTTATACGCCTTGGCATGTCTGCCTAATTAGAAACAGCGAGAGAGACAAAGAGCGAGCTATTTTACTGTATATTATTACAATTTTTTATTTTTTATTTATTTTTTTATTTAACCTTAACATGGTGTGTTTTTTTTTGGTTTCTGTAAATACACAAATTTATTGTAAATAATTGATAACAAATAAACATTTTATTTTATTAACAAGGGTTAATATTTTATAATTTTTTTTTTAAATATTGTTTTACTACTAACTACGGTGTGTATACGATTTTTATAAATTTATTTGTATAAAATATCTCAGCTTTAAGTGGCTAATGTAGTTGGTTTTATTTTTTTTGTATATTTTAGCTTATTTTGCATGCAAATGTAGTTAGATGTTGTAGTAGAATTTTAATTCAAGTAGTGTACATATATTTTCGTTATAAGAATCAATATAAGCTTTTTTAAAACCATTTTTACGTCAATTGGGTATTTATTTTGAAGTTAAATCCTGTTTTTACAAGTAGGACTTGGTAAAGAACTGCTGAATGTTGCCGGGGAACAACTGTTGAATGTGATTGTTCGTGTATTCTTAAAACGTTCGACGTTTTCTTTAGAATATGAGTATTCATTTCGTGGTTTCAAGTTGGTAGCGCTGGCATTTGACACCTGCCAAACTCAGCAGTCATTTGAAGTGTCATAATATTAGTTGAATGCTTCGAATGACGCGTTAAAAGCTTACTACAAAAGTGGTGACTCAAACGTATGCTCTTTTCGTGCATTACGGAATGATTAAGGTCATCATAATCGACGGAAATTTGAAAAAAGTGGTAGCATTATTGATGTTGTAAGGCCTGTGCATCATCCTAATGCACGTTCAGTCGAAATAATTGCTGCTTTAAGTACAAGTGCTGCTGATGATCCGATTTTATCGATTTCCCGGCGTTCGCAACAGTTGAACGTGTCCTACACCTTACTATGGCGTATTTTGCATTTAGATTTGCATCTCCATCGTTATAAAGTTCAAATCACGCAGTAAGCCTGCTGATCATTCACAATGCCGTAGATACGCTTCTTGGGTGTTGGATCAACAGACAATAAACACCGATTTTTCGAACAACATTTCCTTCAGTGATGAGGCATATTTCTCCCTCATTGCGTGTGTTAACAAACAAAATTGCCGCATATGGGGCTCAGAAAACCCACAAGTGATCGAAGAGGTGCGTTGCGTCCAGACAAAGTGACTGTTTGGTGTGCTTTATGGTCGAAAGGTGTCATTGGTGCGTATTTCTTCGAAGATGCATCAATTTGGAGCGATATGGTCGAATGATAATCAATTTTTTTTTGGCCTATCTATTGAAGATCACGACTTGTACAATATGTGGTTCCAACAAGACGTGAGAACAAGTCACATAACACGACCAATTGTGGCCTTATTGCTTGACAAATTTCCTGGTCGCGTAATTTCACGTTTTGGCGAAGTAAATTGGCCACCAAGATCATTTGATTTAACCGTTTGATGTTTTCTGTGGGGCTACGCAAAACTCCGTGTTTACGCGAACAGTCCCCGAACTCTAGACGCATTAAGAACTAACATTACTCAAGTTATGGCCGAGATACCGCCCGAAATCTCAAATGAATCGCATGCTGCGAATCTTGCCGAGGAGCCATTTGCATGATATTGGTTTTCAAGTCCGAACTTTATATTGAATTGAAATTCTCATCAAAAATGTATTGCTGTGTGCGTTTTGTTTAGCTGTACTTTCGAAACCGAAAAATGAATGACCCTATACCACTAGCTACGGCCGAATTTACAATACTGTCAGGAAAGCTCTCAATCTTCTGATCTTTTTTTTTCCTTTTTAAATTCTTCCAAGCTGATCCTGAATTTCGGTCTTCTTGTTTACTCTGGCGGAATGGTTCTATGGCAGCCTTACTTACTTAGTTGGCATGGCTTTTCAGTCCGGGTTGAACAACAAGCCATTCCAGTTAGCTCGGTCTTTGCCTAATTGCCTACTGTTGCGCACACCAAGTTGGTTGAAGTCTTCTTCCAATTGTGCCTGTCGTTCAGTTGCAAAATTGTCTCGTAAGGTCGGACAGGCAGACCCCTTATGATGTGGGGATTCACAACTTTTTTTTTTTTCATTGTATGCAGAGTTTTCCAGAAAACTCTATATTTGAATCAGAAGTCTCTTCTACGACGATGCATCACCTTTTGTCTGGTTGTAGCATTACCAGACATCTGTCTTCACTCTTAGCTATCTTTCATTCTGAAACAACTCAGTAGCCTAACGCTTTCCTCACTGAGAAATGTTGTCATGAAGTTACGTATGTCTTCGTTAATATGTCCAACTTTATTTAGTCAGCCTCTTGCTTTTGAAAGCTAGTAGTTGAAGGTCTAGGGATGTTCCAGTGCAAATGGTTTTTATTGAATCGAATTGGAACGAATCGTCCATCAAAAATGTTTTTGTTACAGAATGAACGAATGCGCTTTGGAATGTCCAGTAATCGAAAAGCAGAATCATTAACTCATATTTGTCGACAACACGGTGCATAATGTTTTCAAAATACAAATATTTAGCGCAATAATCCTATTGGGACCCAAGGCGTAGCTTTTCACTGCCATTCGTGCTATATGAAAGGAGCCTTCAGTTTAATGCCTTGCCCGAAGGGTTAATTGTTTTTCTGAGAACCTATTTCTCTTTGTCAGACGGTCGCGAGAGGTGGGCCATGACAAAAACTTTTACGTGTTGTCTGGGGATTGAACCTCGAACCCCTCGTTACGTGGTCCAACGGACTAACCACTTGAGCCACGGCACATAATGCTTTAAAGGTGTGCAATTTATCAGAACAAGAATATTTTATTGATGTACGTACTTTGAAAGACATGTCCTGGCAGTATGTCACTGGACATCGACGCTATATTTGTTTCAGTACAGAGTTAGGGCTACGACAAAGGCTTGTCTCGAAGGATTCTTCGTTGCGCATGGTACAATTTGTCATTTCGAGTTGCATTGGATTCTTGTCGTGGAACTCACTTTGCAGCTTCCTATCGGCGTCCTGGATTTTTCGGTTCAGTCTTTCATTTGTTCCCTAAATTCTATTAGACATTATCTGATCTGAATAGAATCCTTTTTGCTGAAATTTGCTAACACAATCGAATGTGAATTACCCCCAATTAAACATGTAAATAATACGCATGTACATAGTATATAGTATAAACTGGGTTCCCTTCCCTTCTTGTCCTAGTTACTTAAAAAAATTATTGGTTCACGGTTACTGATTTATAAAATTTTGTTAATTTTACGCTTCCGGTAGTTATTTGAGTAAACTCCAATTGCTTTGGAGTTCTGCACATCCTTTCATTTAACAATCTATGATTTAATAACAAAACAACACACGAAATCTCTTATAATCCAACAAAAACATAATTTTTGTGAAAAAAAAAAAAGAAATTTTATATTATTTTTAGTTTTTAGGTCTTTTTATTGGAAATAACATTGCAAGATAAATGTATTTACAGTTCAAATTGGAAGACGCATCTAGTGGGAACACATTTCCGCCCAATAATAGTACAATCATACCAAGTGCACCAGCGGTTATAGCCGCCGCCAATTTGTCATCATCAATCGCACAACGAAGGATCAATACAACTAATGCAAGTAAGTTCAAATTGTAAAGAAAAAAAATTGGATTATTGTGATTTTTATAAAACTATTGTGTTTCAGTGAACACATCGAATCAACAGCAATCATCACTGATGCGGCCTGTATCGGCACCAGTTGGTTCTGTGGTCAGCTCGAATTCAATCACTCCAAATGAATCTAATGATAGGAGCAGAGACTCCACCACAAATAACAGTGAGAGTACACTTTTATCGAGAAGGACTAACAATGGTGAAGATAAAGGTATGCTTTTGAATGGTTTCGCAACACAAAAACATTTAAATATGTTTAATTTTGTTTTTAGAAAATGACAAGGAGAACGATAATAGAAGTGCCCTCGCAACGCAAGCGGTTATCCAGAGGAGAAGAAAACCAAAGCGAAGGTCAACTGGTGTCGTTCACATCGATATGGATGTAAGTTTGAGTAGAATCTTGCTCTTAGTAAAGTTAGTTATTATTTTGAAACACCTATACTGGAAAGAAACGTTTGAAAACTAGACATGCCAGAGGTGGCTATGACAATGTGAAAGTCTGTGGACTTAGCAGAGAGTCTAGGTCTGAAGCTTAGAGTCATATGAACCTCAGAAAACATTACTTACGTAATGCATTACATGCGTAGAGTCAAAGTCATTGAATAGTAGTGTCATTTTCAACCGAAAATAGTGGAATTATATATCTGCTGCAGAGCTCCACGGCTCTGCCTAGGAATATTCATTCTTTTGATGCAATTTTTCATGACGTTTTCGCATAATTGCGGCTGTCTTTTACGAATAACAGCTCTGAGAATAAGCTCTACATAAATCGTTGGTGAAGTACTCCTGTAATGCTCCAAATGAAAAACTCTAATGGTGTTAAATCGCACGATTTCTGCGGTCGAAAAAGAGGCAATTTCTCATGCAATAGACCCATTGCTTCAACGGCCTACTGAAAACTTACGCCGTTCACGTCGTTATCATTAATTTCGGGAAAAAAGTCCATCGACATCCTTCGGTAACGCAATCCATTCGCTGAAACGATCAATCAAGCATCATTTTCGAAAGAATATGGCCCAATGACATTGCCAGGTCCAAAACCGCACCAAACAGTAACTTGTTGTGAATGGAAAGGTTGATCCACTATTTCTCTTGGGTTTTTATAAACCCATTGGCGACAGTTTTCTTTGTCTCTTACCCAGACAAACGGAAATGAGCCTCATCAATCACAATTTACTATTTTTCTTCGGATATTTCGAAGGCAACGTGCGCGTAGATCTAGTGGTCCATTGGTCTTTGCCTGACAAAAAGAACTTAAAGGTTGTTAGTAATCTTCGTAAAATGAAGGAGATCGAACGACACCATGTCGAATGAGCCTTCCATTCATGGGGAAATGCATTTTCCATGAAGCTATAGCTCGCAGGTTCACGAATCAGACAAAAACGGGGAGTAATTGATACCATTTTGTACTTATTTAGACTGAGTGCTGCACAGTCTTTCTTGCGAGGCTGTTCTGACTCTCTGAAATATAAAATCCAAGTTCATAGAACATGATTTTCTAAGCACATTCCCATCCATAATACAAAAATATAAAATGATCCTTCATTATTCAGAAGACCATTAAAATTCTCTTAAATGTATTTTCTTTCAGGACCTTGATCCAGAACGACAAGATTCAGCCGGTGACAACGAAGAAAAGGAGGTGAGTGTCGATTTCTTTTCGATTTTTCCTTCACAATCTAGGCTACCTACGCGAAAATCAAAACAAATGCAAATTCCCAATACGAGACTACGACAAACACACGGTACGTCATCAGCAGAAGGATCAGAATTTGGCTGGTTTTCAAGAAACCAGCGGCTTCTCCTCAAAATCTACCTCACCGTCTGTCATGTCCACTTAAGACTGCGACGCGATAGATTGACGTGCCACAGAAAGTAAAACCACTGACCCGAAAAAAAAGTGCTCATGTGTGGTTGCTCCTCTCAACACCTTCTGAATTTTCATCGTTGGTGCTTAATAATATTTTTGTCTAATTAATCCAAAATGAATTTATGGCTTGCAGAGCCCACTGCACGGCCGGGCATGTAAAACACGCATCCCAAGGTTAAGGCGATGATTTATAATTCAACAGATTGCCTGTAGTGTGCTCAGCAAACGGCAGCTAGTTAGAAGAACAATAAACCAAGACTAGATGCAGTGAAACTGGCGACAGCAGAGATAAACTAAAGCTTGTTGGCCTATATCTCTCCATCTATCCTTATTGTTCGGCGCAAAGCTGCAGCTAATTTTAGGAATGATGTGTATTGTTTAAATAATTCTGGCAGTTAATAAATGCAATGCATTTGGTTGGGATCGGTACTCGTGGCTAATGTGTTGACCATAAATTCTGTGGAGTGGACGAGTGCCGAGGACGAAGCAGATGTAAATTCAAATGGCTGATTGACTACGGCAGATGTGGCTATTTAGATAATGAAGCCCCTCGCTAGACCGCGTGCATCATAAACGATTTTTCATTTTTGAATTGGTCAATTAATTTTCGGAAACTTATTTTTGGGGAATCACTGTGGGGCTGGTTTTAATGAACGATTTGGAGGTTGTCCTTATAAGGACAGCGTCGTTAATGGGGTGTTAGCGAAATTAATTGGCGTGATGATGGATGTCTTTTTTGAAAACCGTTTTCGTAATGAAAATGCTAGAGGTAAGCTTACGACATCATTCTCTAATGAGCTGCACTGGCAATCAAAGCTAATAGTTCGCAAATGCCGCGGATTCTTATACTGTTTAGTACAAGTATTGCAACACCGTTCAACTTTCAGTGATTCTTTTCAAAAAACCCTGTGTTTTCAGATTGCAAAAGCGTAGGACTCTGGAATGCAACACTTCACAGTAGCAGGAAGCAAAAGTTGCTCTGGCAACACCAGCGCCTATCAAGAGCACTAGCTCCACAGATCCTGAATTCTACAAGTGGAAAGGACATTGATTATTTTTTATAGACATTCGGGACCAATTGCATCGTGAAATGTCAAATTACATGCATTTCTGTCAGCTAGAGACTTGTTTTGGAGTGGTTCCAGTAATTAGAAAACCCGTACTCTTACTTTAACGGAGAAG
The DNA here is from genome assembly GCA_963583995.1 of Xylota segnis. Classification (NCBI taxonomy): domain Eukaryota; kingdom Metazoa; phylum Arthropoda; class Insecta; order Diptera; family Syrphidae; genus Xylota; species Xylota segnis. Next base: position 57,767,181 of record OY757238.1, on the reverse strand, counting down.
GTAGGCTGTTCGAAGCGAAGTTAAAAGTTCAAAAATCCATGAAGATTTAAGGGAACTTAAGGGAACTCCGCCCAATTACATCTTTCAGTTAAAAAGTGGGTAACCTAAGTCAAAACGAGAATGTGTTCTACATTGTGGTAGATGTTCGGCCTCAACTAGAGGAAATCCTTTGATTAAAGGTGATGAAGATTGGCATCTCGTAAAGACCCCAAATATCATTCAAACCAAACTTGGTTTCGCCAGAAGTCTATTGATCTTTAAAGAGTTTTCAATCCATTCTACACAAAATCAGAATAACTGATGGACAGGTAAACCAAGAACGACTCGGAGACTGACTGCAAGCATGGCTCAATAGATAACACAGCAACTAGTGCTAAAATATAAGCATCTTTGGGTCCGCGATTACCATACATATATCAAAGAGCAGAATTAACACTTCCTCGCTTATACCTACTCGTACTTACTTACGTTTATCCTGTACACCATGTGGGATCGTGTACGGTCAATAGGTTTTCCTTCCTCACTTTCATATTTTTCCTAGCTGCCGAGACTTCTCATCCACTTTTCTGCGCCTCGTACTTCTCAGTCCTTCTGCTATTTTGTCATTTTGTGTTAGCGAATTCGCGATGCAATGGCATACATTGGGGTGCCATTTCCGCCGTTGAATGGCGGTGTCTATAGATCTTCTTCAGTAAACATGCGATGTATCGAGAATAGATCATACACTCGAATATTAGGACCACCTCTCCGATGACTCATGCAGTGTTTAAGAATAAATAGGGCCCAAGTTCCTCTGTCATAAGTTTCTGGTTCTATTCATCGTAAAAGTAGTCTGTGACTTCTAGTCAAGTGTCGTTTGAGCTTATTTTTAGGTGTGTCCCCTGAGTCATCACCCATTTTGATGAATCTTACCGTAATAATGCCGATTTGTCGACTCAGCACATTGGAGAATATTTTGGTGAATCTGCATCACAAACGGCCAAGTCGGTTTTATCTGCCGGAAATGCCAAACAAAAGTTTTCTAGACCAACTCGATGGGATTATCCTTGAGAAGAGGCTAGGGTTCCAAAAAAGAACAATTTTTTATTGGAGCCGTTGTACCTACATTGGGACAGCTAAATGCGACTGTTAGAACCTCCGTCCTATTCACTAGTTACCTCCGAGTTCATTTATTCCAAAATCTGAAGAAAAATGTACACAACTGACGAACGATTTGAGTCAAATGAAAAGGATATACTTGCCCCAGATAGATCTATCGAAGATCTTTTATAGGACTGAATCCTTTCCTTGGAGCAATGTTGGACACAGTGCAGTTCAATCCATACGAGGAAAAGTCTTTTCCTGACAGACAGATTGCTCACGTATTTGCTATAAACATGCCTCTTTGCTCACAGTGCTGCCGTTCAAGTCATTTGAATGGCATTTTTGTTCGACCAATATTAGGTCTAATAAGCTGAACACCTGTAACACGTTCATGTCTACTGATGTGGTTTACAGAATGTCTTCCCTTTTTGTAAAAAGTACTTTGTTGTAAAAGATTATGTTGACTGAAGGTGGCTCCAGTCCATGTAAAATTAGTACGACAGAGTAGGGTCAAAAAATACCAAGAAATGAACCGGAAAGATCATTGCCAGTCATTGTGGAGGAATGTCGCCGGAAATTTTATCCACGCGACGTCGGATATAAGCAAAATACCTCCGCAAGACAGATTATTAATAAAAGTGGCGTTTTGGCATCCAAATAAGATTCTGTGTTGACGCCTTTGTAGTTCTCATACCTCTTGTCTGTTGCACGCAAATTGTTTGCCAAATCAAATGGATTCATTTCGGTTTCGAGTTCGAGAAACCAGAAAATAGATTCGAACGTAAATATGAAAACGAAAACGTGCCGCCGTACAATGCACATCGTCTCCAGCATCTAAGTATATTCGCCGCGAAGATTCTATTTCTAGGAACATAATAAGGAAATGTTACGGACAAATTCTCTTGATATACACTACCGCTCAAAAGTTTGGGGTCAAAGAATCAAAATAACATTTAAGCAATAGGAGATATTTAAAAAATTCTTTTTTATATATGTAGGCCCGATTTCTGTTTATTAGAGGAAAATATAATTTTATTTAAAATTTTGCTATTTATTTTTTTAAAGGCAATAATCTAATCCAACTTCTTTTCGTTAAAGTAGTTTCCTTTATTTTTAATCACCGCCTTACAAATTCTAGGCATTCTTTGAATTAATTTGTTTAATGTTTCACATGACAGTGATTTCCAGGTTGTTTGTAAAAGTGTCCAGAGATGTGGCTTTGATTTTGGACAACTTTCTTGTACTTTCCTATCGAGTTCGTCCCATAGAAGCTCTATGGGGTTAAGGTATGGGGATTGGGCTGGCCATATCATATTTTGAACTAATTTTTGTTGGTCTTGCAATTTTATGTCTCTCTCTCTTACAACTTACAACTCTTTACAAAGTTTTGTGGAACGTTTGGGGTCGTTGTCTTGTTGGAGCCAAAAGTTATCCGTGGTCCATTAATATGCTTTTGTATCCCTCTTTGTTCAATATTGCATCGATTTTTACCAAATCTCCAACTCCTTCATAACAGAACGATCCCCATACCATAACCGAACCGCGTCCATGCTTTGGAACCACAGTTGGAACCACACATTGTGGAGCCATCCTCTCTTACAACAAATACTCGCGATTTTGTGGCCTTAGGAGAGGTTTTCGAGCAGCAATTCGACCTTTTACTGTGATAACAGACAGAGGGATTTCTCTACTGCCATTGACCTCTGCTCGAATTGCGGGTGCTGTAAGCCGGCGATTCCTCTTTGAAATGACTCTAATGTTTAAATCCTCCGAGCTTGTTGTGATTTTAGGTCTTCCTTCGTCTCATAAAAAAAGCTTTATAATTTTTTTCGTTGTCTGATTTTGTTTAAGTCTTATTTGGAATTAGTTACTATATAGTAAAACCTTAACAGCACAGTATAAAAGACATACTTTTTAGAAGGATTTTGTAGGATTAAGGCCCAGGATTGAGCTCAAATTTCTGGTTGACCCCAAACTTTTCACCGGTAGTGTATATCCTTTTACATTCTATTTGCGAATCTTGCAATCGTGCCCCTGCAAACTGCACTCTCTTCGCACACCGTCCGCCGTCCGCTGTCCGTATGCATCGGTTATTCTATTAAATTCTCGAGGCACACACTTCTGCGGACAGCGCACCAATTTCTTGGTTCGAATTTTAAAAATAAACAGAAAAAAAGTAAAACAATAAATAAATTCAAAATAATGGCCTATTTAGCTTGTAGAAAAAACAAGCTCTTTACCTTGCACCTCACGGCACAAAGACACGTGATACACTTACCAGCACCATCTATTCGTATTCCTTTGTGCACTTTAGATACTTTATTTTATTTTTACTCCTTTGGTTCTGAAATGAAATGAATGAACTCATTATGAGTTGTTTTAACGTGATGGTTCCATGGAAGCGTTGCTAGTTTTTGTTTTTTTTTTTTCAAAAAGGAACGCACTACCCCGTAGGTGCAGGTAGTACACATAATGTCTGTGGTATTTGTAGAATTTTGTTTATGTTCGGGTTTTTTTTTTTTAAATATCCTAGATACTATAATCGTATGCTAGCAATGCCTAGGTAGGAGGGAGGGTTGACGGTTTTTTTGTATGCCTCAGTTGATGGCAGATATTTTCCTCCTCACATTCATACTTCCTTATGTGCTGTGTTGTGTTGGGTGTTTTTTTGGTTTTACCTTGTGTATTCGACTCTGGGGAAAGCTAGAGAAGAATGCCTTTGAAGAGACGTTGACCTATTCAACTTTTGTTCTGCATAATCGCTGGGAGGCGTATGCGGTATTAGGATGCTATTTGGGTGAAACCGCATTCCGGTGTTGTTTCATTGAGGATTCGAGGGTATTGCCGGCCGTGACAGGAATAGAGTGAAATGGATTTTTAGGGAGGAAGGTGCCCTAATTCTTGAACATCGCATGCAGTTTTAGTCTGTACAGGGAACACAATTTAAATTTCTAATATCTGTACAAAGAGTAACCTGTCCGTATGATCTTTCTGTTTTGTAAATCGCCGAGTAGCGAAACGATTCAATTTCTTTTACATAGTTCGGAGTGAACTTGGGCCTTAACCAATAAGCCTCTCCAGTTAGCCCGGTCCTTAGCTAACTGCATCCAGCTGCGCACTCCAAGTCGAGCACTATGCATAGTAATAGCTCCTGGAAATATGTTTTCCAAATTATAGAGAATAGTCTTAATGTCTTGGGCAGTGCGAATAGATGGGTAGGCTAGTATACTTAGTACACCTAGACCAAAAGACGTACTTAGACCTATCGGTGAACAAGTTGGATATAGTAACAAATTCCCAAGTCTAGTTGGAGGCAGTTGGCCAGTTCTTCAATCATATAGTTTCACAGAAAGGTTTCAAGTGTACGCCAGGTCTTTTTTCATGTTTATCGAACAGGTGCACAGAAGATGTGTCATGGTTTCATCATCTTCCTCGTCTGTACAGCTTCTACAGAAATCGTTGAAGAGGGCACCAAGCCTTCTGACAACATGTCTGTCTACCATAAGGTGATCCGTGAGGGTGCCAACTATCATTCTAAGAGTTGTCCTATTGATGCAAATAAGTCTACTGATTTACCTAAAGTCCAGCTCTGGACAGATTTGTTTGGAAGAGAGGCATGTGCTGATGTTGTTCCACCTACGGTTTGGCATTCTAATTGATTCTGGAGGATGTTTCGGTCTGCACGCTTCCAATCTAGCTTCTTCGCTTTGTTGTCGATTGGAATGTCCTTCTGGTCTGGAACCCCTCACAGGGATACATCGCGTCTGCTTTACCAACATGTATCGTATTTTTCGCGATTCCATCAATTGTTGTTTTTATACAATAGCGCTGCAACTTATAGAGCTACTCGAAAGCCAGGTCGCGGCTTGATAAATTGCTGTGACTTTTGCTTCAAATACGATACAGTGGTCGGGGGATCATGTGGTGATTGGAGTAAACTCTCGCATCTGTTTCAGACGCGGTCTTTGATCCATTTGTGTGTGAATTTCGTTCAAAATTTCACCCGATTTCCAAGCACTTCTGATAGAAATTTTGGTTTTATTTTTGATGTTAAAGTCCAGATTGGGGACAGTATAGTAGGAATAACTAGGAATAGCGCTATTGGTCTTATCTCCACGAACCCGTTGCAAGGATTCTTTAGCCGAATGCTGCTTTAGCCAAAGAATTTAGTAAGTTTCTTTCGTTTATATCAATGGAGGGCACACACTGTAAATCTGAATGTCAGAATCAAATTCAGAATTGTTCAACATTAATGGCTATGCCAACATTTTCCAAAGTATTGCGCTACAATATACTATAAGTTGAAGTCCAGCAGACTTACAATAACAGCTGCCACCATACAAATGACAAAATATAAAAATGTCACACATTTTCAAATCATCTCCCCCACCGGGACCTTGCTAGTTTCATTCAATGAATTTCCAAAAACTTAGCGATTTCATCAAAAATAAAAACCTATGATTAATGGCCGACTACATTACCTTCGACAGATTACAATTAACTTTAAATCGCATTACTGAAAGCGAAACTAGGCAGAGTGCCAATGGAATGCCCCATGTTCGCATAGTTCACACCTATTTCACAATAAATCGCCCCCACATCCACCTCACCTGGTGCCACATGTGGCACACACCTCTGGTTTTGCACCTCTTCGAAATATTTTCAAATCACCGCTATACTGCGAGTCCATATAACAAAGGAAAAATGAAAAGTTTTTACACTTTTTATAGAACTCTTTGATATATCTCTTCCTTTCGCCGAATACGACATAAGGTTGTGTACTAAAATTTTGACTAAAAATAAATTTTTTTTCATGTCGTATGTATGTACATATGTATCTTTTTTGTTTTCGTCCATTTTTATTAGAAATGAAGTTACTTTTGGCATCTTTTTTAGTTTATGTCTCTCCTACGTATGCACGGAATCACCGAAAGTTCAGACCATAATTTCTTTTTTATTTTGCACAAAACCGAGATAATTAATCGCCAGAATTATAAATTATAGAAAAAAGAAGGTAAATGACAGCAGACAGCAAGACTCTTGTCTCAAAAAACGCTTTACATCGTTCGAATGATGTGTGGCTATGTATACTTTGTGTTTCTTAAGAGAAATCCTTTTCGAAAGAGAAAAGTCAAATTTTGTACGAAAATATTAAGATTTTCAAAAATTCAAAAGAAAAAGATGGAAATTTTCTCTGTTTTTATTTCCTCTCTCATCGGCGAGGGTAGGAGCTAAAGCTGCCGCATTTAGTCTCAGCAAAAAGTCGAAAAAATAATAAAAACTTCTGCTCCCTCATCCTAAAGTATAAATAAAATTCAGTTCACCCAAAAGTGTACGATCGTTCAAGTCAATTCTGCTTCTCTGTAGAATAGAAGTGGGATTCTAGTGAGGTTTTTTTTTTTCTACTTTATAGTGTCGGTGCTTGTTATTACCTTTTTAAGAAAAGGAATATCTCGTGGAGGAAAAAATAATAAAAAATAAAATAATACACAAATTATAGTTGTTGGATTCACGTTTGATGTTTTAGCGCCTTTTTTGGTAGTTACAAGTTGCTAACGAATTAATTTATTCAGTTAACGCATTTTAAGTGAGTTACTGACTCATAGACGTGTCTTGTTAGAGGATGGGAGATACTTTAATGTTTTTCAGTGATGTAATGTGTTTTGTGGCGAACTGTAGAGTTTCGTGTTCGGATTTTACTTTTGACAAAGTTTTAGTGTATTTTTTGTTTTTATTTATTTCGAAAACATTTTGTCCGAGTGTCGACTATTTAGCAGGTCTTCTGAGTTATAGCGTTTTTATTGTATTTTTTATGAACTAATCAAGTTTGGCCCTCGAGGAAGAATGAATTTAAATTTAATTTATATTTAAAAGTAATACGTTGGAGGTGTTTTCGATCTTTAAATTTAGTTTTGTTTATATTGATTTGTTTGCATTGAAATCCATTTACGTAAACATTGTGATTGATCGATGTACTTGCGGGAAGACGCATCTTGCTTTTGATGCAATCAATTCTGGCACTGTATGTGCATATATAGTATTTTAATGATTCAGAACGCTGTTCTTGTGGTTAATCTAGGAAATGCACTCTCGGTTGACTCATTCTTTGTCTTCATAATTGAAAAGAACATCTTTTGCATACGCAAGTCGGTTAAATCAAAGTGTTTTTTGTGTTCCATGCAATGCAATGCATTAAGTGAACTCTTGAGTTCGTATTTATAATGCCAGGGTGAGGTACTACTGACCACATCAAGTCAGCGAGGTTAAAAGTGACGAGCGACAAGTTTTAATTCGGCATTGGGTTCCCCTTGTGGGCATGGGTTCTCGTATCTGATATATCAATAGGATTACTCGTAGACTTAATCATTTTCCAGCTGTAGATGTACAGCATTGTATCTTCTGTTGGACCAAATTTTTTACTGGAATGGCATCATTCCTAGACGGTGGACAGTAGTCTGCTTGTTCCCATCAGCTTTTATAAAAGTTCTTACAAATACACGTTAGCTTCGTGTGGTTCTCTATTTCGTCGGTGGTTGGGCTGTTCAAGAAATCAGTCAAAGAGTATATTCTTGTTAAGGTTCGGTATACGTTTGGATAAGTTTGAGTTTGTGCGATCGCTTCGTAGATCTCAAAGCGATTAATAGGTGGTGCTGACTTGAAATTAGTTGGTCTTTTTTTGGATTTCTTGATCTGCTGGTTTTTGTCGAACAGTGTATTGCTTAATGTCTTGATATTTGGTTAAGTTAGAGTCGGTTGGGACTTGTTTAAAGCTGATATTTCCTTTATCAAAAAATTAGCTCGTCCTTTTAAATTATCAACTCTTGGTTTTTGTAACGTACGACGAGTATAGTTTGACTTTATCGTTTTGAGACCTATGAGTCTTGCTTCAGTTGCTGAAGTTATGGCAAACACTGTCGAAACACTATCGATGGAACAAACTACAGGTTTAAACGACAACCGTCTTAAAAGTTCCGTGAGGAGAAGCCTGTATTTGAATAGTTACGTATATAGGCCTCCAGAACATGCGGTTTTGCGTTTTTTAGCTTTTATTTTGAAGAAACAAGCTTATGGGGAGAGATAGCTCTTGATTCTGCCAATGAATTGAGAAAAATCGAAACATTTTGGGAATGTTTGTGTTAGTAGTGAACAACTGCCCTGTTTGTTTGTTCTGTAACAAAAGATTTTGGTCTTAAAGTCGGTTGCTTGATTACCTTTAGCTACTTATGATCTATTTTTTTGGATAATTTTATTACATTTTGCCGCGAAAAAGTACCACTGGTCTACTGATGATAGTGTAAGCTTGGGTCAGTGTAGGCTAAAGTCATTAGTTTGTTTAATGTACCTGATTAAGGAAGCCCAGAGAAGTCCACGGATCAAAAAGTGGATGGCAAGTTTAAAAAGTGGAACTTACAAACCTGTTACTAGTGTTCTTGGCACCTTATTCTACTCTCAAGTACAAACTAATAACGTGATCAACAGAGTTGATGTAACAGCGAATCTTTTAACGAATGATGCATACAGGAACCGGGTCAGAAGTTGCCCTATTTTTTCATGCAGTTCTTGTAGTCGTCATTCTTTGTGTGCATATGTATATCGCCCATTACTTTCGGTCTGGTCAATGAATTCCGGAGAGTGTATCACGCAGATGCTCTATGTGTATAGTCTCAGGCTACTCTAGTCGTACTTAGACGTTGAATTTAGTATTTTCTAGTTTCTTTCGTTGGACAGTAGAGCTCTGAATCTAGCTGTTTTGTTTCTCTGATTGGCTACAGCAATGGAATCGATTATTCCAAAAACCTTAATGATTGTCGTGTCGTGAACTGTAGACTTTGCCGAAGATGATATTCAATGCTTTAACATCATTTTTAAGCAAGACAGGTCCTTGTTACGGTTGGCCTTAATAAACATGCTCCTTAACCAACGATTATAGTTAAAATAAATACATTTTAGATTAGATTAGTTTATAGATGGGAGGTGAGACCATGTCACCCTATGTTATTTCATCCAAAAGAACTTAGAACTCTCTCATGATACCAGAGTTCGTGATAATTCCGAGCAGCTCTTTGAGTGAACTAGCAGATACTGTGTATTCTGCTTCCAGGTAGAATTAACCCAAGTGACAGTGACGTGCACTGATTAGACAGTTACAGGGACACAAAATATGTTCTGCTGATTCCTCGTCCTCATCACACATTCTGCAAGTGCTATCTTGAGCAATTCCCATAGTCATGAGAGATGTTCAATGTCCAGTGAGGAATCCTGTGATTATACGAATCTGACTTCTAGTTAGATCTACAAGTTGTTGTTCGTTCTTGTGAGGGAGATGTTTGGCAGAACCATTTTAGCTTGCTGTTACCTTCTGTAATCTGATTTGATTTTCGGCCAGGTTTCAAAACAGCATTTTGGAGTGCTGATGGGTATTCCACAGAATGGTCTTGATGGTCGATATGGGTACTTTTTCTGACTGGTATGTCTGCGTCTCATTTCCTATATGACCGCTGTGTCTTGGTACCCAAATGAGATAAACTCTGCTTGTGCTGGCATGAATACTTCAGGGCAGTCCCATAAGACAATACATTTTACAAGTACAGTGTGTCTATAACTTTTAATCCATAAAATGTGAACTATCAGTGTAGATGATAGCTCTCTGGTGTTTTCAGGAAAGTAAGTTCAATTCGTCTTTCAAATGATGTAAAGGGGTCTTCGGAAACAGCCCTATCATGATATTAGTTCCGAATGTACACGGAACTTCGTGACGAAGAATTTTGGAACTAACTTCAGGTTTTTTAATTGTTGATGTTTCTGATGCTTTATCGAAACGAAACCACCCAATTGTCATCAAAATGTTGGGCTACACACTATATGTGAGTTGTTTTCCAACAAATTTGACTCCGCTTACATTTTTTGAAGTCATTTTTGTCATCATCATCTTGTGGCTGCCTTGTAATCTGTTTAAAACTCATCATACCTTACTTGATAGCCCACATTTGGCAATTTTGTCAAGAAGTCTTGTACATCAGTTTAATGTCTAACCATTCCTAGGACAGAGTAATGAGTTTTCCAAAAGCAAAACCTTGCATAATCTAAACAAACACAATATTGAAATCAAGCCCCGACAGGATGTGTCCAACCCAATCTATTAAAATGTCAGAACAAAGGAAAACACATAACCGAGACATACCCCCACTGGATGTAGTTAACGTTGAACAACTGAACCTGTCATCAGCTGATTGACAAATAATTCATTTTTTATTTGTCCAAACACCCGCTAATTGACGTAGGTCTCCCCCGAAAATCCGCCGAAAATAATAAATAAATAAATAAACATATCCATTGGGTGATTTGTCTGTGGCCATCTGCTTAAACTGCTCTGCGCGACTACTCAATCTTGTATTGTTTGTATCTGCGCAAAAAAACAAAAAGATATATTAAACATTTTCAAATTTATGCATTGAATCTGGCCATGGGGGCGTCGTCGATGTTGCCCGTTGCCCGTTCCGGGGCAGTAAATAATTGGCGCGAGTAAATGAATAGCCAACACAGCACATATGTATACAATTTCGTTCGTTTAAGAATACAACTCATTAAAATAAATGTTAAATGTTATTTATATTCGAGTAGCTTTGAGATATTTATTACATACGAGTGCCAATACACTCATTGACGAGAGGAGCCGCCGCCGGCCGTATCCATGTCTACGTCATGCCGCGCGCCAACAAACGCCATGTCCATGCTCGAAATAAATGATGAACAAACGGAAATTTTTCCTCAAAATTCGAACTAATGATGCACTGAAATCCTTCGGTCGGACGCAGTGCTGCGTAGTTTTGAGGTGAACGTATTCCCCACTCGAAACGTTTTCCAAACGTAATGAGGAAGAATAATAAATTCAAAAATGCGCGGTGCATGGCATGTCTTTTGCGGTTTTTGAAAATTTAGATTTGGATTTTCAGCCGTTTACTGGACGGTCGAAATGGAATTGTCTATAAATAGGATTCTAGGAAGTCAGACACTGTGTTGTTGAATGGATGAGATGAGATGCGATGGAGATCTCATGTGATTCCATTTGTTGATGACTTGTTTCTAATTAGTGCGACAATATTCAGTAATCTAATTAGTTTTGGAATTTAAATTCAAACATCTTTGTATTCTGCTTTGCCAAATCGTTATTATCATAGAGGTTCGCCCTTAGTTTCAGCTTAAAGGAGACTAGTTTCTCAAAAAAAGAATCTCTCATCCTTTTTTCCAAAAAATCACACGTTAAACTTGTCAAAAGCAAAATCGTTTCATCGTCAAAAATAAATTTCTAGAATCAAATAAATCAAAAACTTCATAAGACAATTTCAAAAAGGACTCAAAACTGAAAGAAAATGTCATTTCGTTCACGATCACGTACGACACAACCGGTTTCGTCGCATCGGCGATCGTTGTCGAGTTCACGCGTACCATCGAGCACAACTGGCTCTTTGTATTCGTATAATGGTAACTCTGCCGGAGGCCCATCAAGTTATTCCTCATCAACACGACCCCTAAGCACTGGTTACTATCAAAACCCATCAAGTAGTGCCTACCAGAGTCCCTATGCTAACATCTACAGTTCCCGAGATAATCTGTACAGTAATTCCTCTTCATCCAATCGCAATGGTGGCTACTATACAAACGGAAATCAAGGACTATCGAGGCAAAATTCAGCAAATAAATCCTATGGAAGCAATTATAATAATTCTCCAAAATCAATGTCATCGGCTGGATCCAGTGGAAATGGTAGCTATGAGTCCAGATACTCATCGAATCCGTATAACTCTGAACGTTACATAAGTCCATATGCCAGCTATGACAACGGTGTCACTACGGCTGGGTTGAGTCTGTCGATGCCAGGTGGCAGAAACTATCAGAGCCCACCAAAATCAAAGAACACCAGTAATGCTTACACGAACACACCATCGCCGCGATCTGCAGCAATGTTGAAAACAAAATCCCTATCCTCGTCGAACAGCAGCCTAAATTCGTACCCACTGAGTTCTCATATTAGCTCATCGGCGAATGGTCTGAATAATATCTCATCTGCAGCTACGGCCGCTGGTATTGTACCTCGAAGTAATTCTCTGAGGGAACAGGAACGAAAGAGTCGAAATCGCAGTCGATCCCGGAGCATAGCACAGAGATCACTAAGTGCTTCGTCAGAAAAGAGTGAGGGCTATGAAGTAAGATGGGAATTTGCATTTTGGTTTTTTCTTTGTTTTTGAAGATCCATAAAGATTGGGGCTTATTTGTAAAGCAAACATTTTTTGTTTCTATTTTATTGTAGAGTGGCAACGAAAGAACATCACGCTCCAGACTTGGCAGTGCAGTTAGCGTGACAACAGACACAGATATTGGTGATACTAAGAGTAGTTCTAAGGATAAAACGGAAAATGGTGAACTAATCGATTACAAAGCCCTTTGGGAAGCTGTGAAGTAAGTTTTTTTTCTATTCCTTTACACAGATTAAACTAGATATTGTAATGTTTTGTTGGTTTAATAGGTTAGAAAACGATAAACTCAAACAACAACTAAAGAAAAAGGACGATGAGATCATCCAAGCCCGTGCAACAGTTGAACGTTTTACTAACGCAGTAAGTATAGGGTCTCCCATTACTCCTCTACCTTCAAAAGCCTTCACAAAATATAGAAAATTCAAAATCAAAACCAAGAAAAAAAACACCTTTACACACCCTAAACCAAACTAATCCTAGCCAAAGCAAAATATTTATATAATACTTTTGCATCCACTCTTAATATATTCTTACGGGTAATATACACACTACAACTAAGCATAGATAAACCGTTTTCACTTACTTAAACGATAAACAAAAAAAAGCACAACTCCTAAAAAGAAATAACAAAATATCTTAACTTAAAGTAAGAGTCTCTATCTATCTATCGAAAGCAAACAAAAAGAAAAACCAAAATCCAAAAAAAAACCAAACAAAAACAAATATCTGTTCTTCCAGACTACTAAAAATTCACTCTCAGAGATTGAAAAACGTGAAAGAAGAGCAATGGAACGCAAACTTTCCGAAATGGAAGAAGAGTTGAAGGTAAATTATAAAAAAAAACCCAAAAAAAATACGCAAAAACCGAAATGTTTGTTTGCTGCAATCCGCATAAAATAAATAAAATAAAAGAAACTACTTTTTTTTTTTTAATTCGTACAAAAACACTTAACTTCTGCTCAGCAAATTTTATTCCGTGCCACATAACAATATATTTTTTATTTTTTTATTTTTCTTACTTATACCAAAAAGCAATCACAAAACTTTGCAACCAACCGAAACAAACAGAAATCCAGCTTTTGATATTGTTATTTATTTTTTGAAAAAAACATACATATCAACTTAACACACATGCTTCCGTATGTTCTTTTGAAAAAATGTAGAGTTTTTGTCTACAATTTAACTCGAACTGTGGAAGAATTTGTTTAAAAGTAAGAAAGACAGTTTTTTTGCAGCGAAAAGCTTTGAAAGGAGCTTTGTATTCAAGCTTTTTGTTTTTTTTGAAAAAGGTTGTTTTGAGAATCCTTATTTTTAACTTTCTTAGTTTTGGACAGATTTCTTCACACAATTTGTTTAGTTGGATTGCAAATAACACAAAGAGAATCAATGCTATTGTTTTTTATTTTGATTTTTATATTTTTTTTTGGTTAAAGAATATCTTATACACTGCAACGGAAACAATATTAAAATGAAATAAGAAACAAATGCCAAACTTTTTTGCACACATTTTTTGATTATTGTATAACTATGACTGAAATTTATTTATTTATTTATTTTTTTTCCTCTTGAACACTGCAATATTTACAATTCGCCCGTTTTTTTTTTACCATTTTATGTTGCAATGATAAATGTCACACTAATTAACATTTTGTAAAAAAAAGAAAAATGGAAAAAATAAAATAAAAACGTCATCATCACCAACAATCATCAATCTTTCAGCATCATCATGATCATTATCATTTTTTTCGTTTGTTTGTAGATCATAGTCCAAAAAATTTACAGAATTGGGTTAGCATTATTATTTTGTCACGTGAAACTGTGTAACTTATTTACTTTGATTAGAATAGTTGTCCTGGAGGTATGAAATGTAAAGAAAGTGGTCATCATCGAGTCAAAAATTTGAATAAAGTATTAGTTTGTCTGACGAGAACAAAACACTAAGGGGTAAGAAATAGGTGATCATTGCCAAGTTTGAAATGGTCAACCCCTGTTTCTTTGGTATTAGTTTTCGAAACAGAACATACATCACTCCAGGAAAGAATGAATTTGTCTATCCAGTGTGTTGTAGTTTTAGCTGTAACCCTACCATGTAGATAGACTTACAAGTCAAAGTCCATACGTGAACAAGTAGATCAGCATTATGGAGAGCTGAATGCCGGGATTTGGCTAGCCTAATGCCCTAAGCAGTGCTCCAAAATTAAAAAAAAAAAACTTTAGGTATTGAATTTTACTTTATTTGAAGCTGGTTTTTGTATGCTACAATCCCGCTTAAGGTTTTTCTTGAAGTCAATTACATCCAATCTCTCCCTAATGCTCTCACTAAAGAACTTGAAGTTGTACAAACAAACACATACAGTAACTGATTTTAACTATTTCAACTATATAAATCCTTTACAGGACTTGACTATAATCTTGTGTTTTAGAACTCATTGCTGGGTATCCAGCCATTTGACTATCACTTGGGCGGGGATTTGGTTGCAAACGCTTCTAATGTTTCGCAAATTTGCTGAAGATGTTTCCGCTGTGAGATCTACTGTCTTCCTTGCCGAAGATACTTTAAGTCAATTCTAGGTTTACGTTGTCACAAGTCATCATGAAAATGTATGCAGGAGCGAGTGCTTACTTATGATCAGTAGAGCGGTTAGTATGAAGTTTGGAGTTATAGTAGGTCATCTTTCTGGAATACGTTTCAGTGCTATTCATTTCAGTACTTCTTTAAGTTCCTCACGCTCAGTAGAGAAGTATTGCTCTCAAACAAAACGCTTTTCTTTTTATTAGATCGACGTCACTGTACAGTTCATATAGTTCGTCGTTGAATATCCTCATTGAAAGATTTCCGATTATTTTTTCGAATATAGAGTCAGGTCAAAGAAAGATCTTTAAAATCCATTGGAACGTCGATGTACATAGTTAGTGACGTAAACCTCTTCGTCGTAATATTGTCGATACCACCTGTGATTGCTTACTAAAGCTAGAGCTTACCTCATGAGGTGTGTTTTGTCGCCAACAGTGGCCTTTTCTCTGTCTGGCGTGTTCCAGATTTATACCTACTTTGACTTACGAGTAAGTAGGTTGAGAGACTGGTATTTATATGGAAAAGGTGGTACATAACAGTACCTAAATCCTGATACTGTAGCTGCCATAGTTGTTTGTTACTTTCTGAGGTATCATAGCCCCGACGTCAAACCGAGGTGGCTGTGAAAAGCTACGCACCTGGACCTGTCGCGCCAAATTCTTGTTCTTTTTTGTAAACTAAACTTGCGGGCGTTCGCTAAACTTCTCTTTCCATGTGATACTGGGACTCGAGCTGAGATCTGTCTAGAGCTTGGATATTTGTTCAAAAGTCTCCAGATAGTCATATAAAGGGAAACACTTTCACACTCCAGTGTCTGTTTAAATTGTTTCGGAAGTCAAATTTCTGTGCTCCTACTCGTTGTCAAGTCACGTATGCCTTCGAAGTAAACGAAGTCAGCCTAAAGGTGTTTGAATCCAAATTAGCAGTTCAAATCTGTATAAATATCTATCCGTTAAGAAGAGTTTGGGGTTTTTTTTATTCACTTGCTATGATATATCTCCGTGAGATGCTCGTCGCATTGGAAATTTGTGCACAGAAATGAATACCATAAAGGAGTGATGCAATACAATTCGAATTCACTTAGGATTCGTAACATTTTCGAAGGCCAGATACATTTTGAATCCTTTCTATCAAAGTACTACGGTTACATCAGTTTCTTTAGGATACCTATTTGTTTTATTTTATAAATAAATACTTCACACATCAAACATGTATAAAAAAATTAAAAACATTCCACACAAAACTAATTTACCGATTTTTTTTTAATTTATTTTAAACTCCATTGAAACTACCAATTAAAATGAAATGAAATGATAAATATCAATAAAACAGAATAACCCTAAAATACGAAGATATTAGATTCGTAATAAAAATTAACATATAACTCTCCTCTATTCATTATTTTATACAGCTATTGCAGAAGCTAAAGACTGAGAATGAACGTTTACGCGCCGAAAATCGCGCTCTTACTCGTGTCGTATCGAAACTAACGACATCAGCCCAAAGTCAACTTCAAAAAAAGATTTAAAAAACTTAAAAAAAAAATGTTTAAAGCAATACCAACAAGTTAACAAAAATCAAAATTATTTAAAATATGGAATACAATATATTTTAACTTCATACTTATATTAAACAAAAAAAAAAATTATAATAATAATAATAATATACCTATGACAGACAATTGATAAAGTTAAAAATATTTAATATTTAATCGAATTATCACCGCGCTATATAAAAGAGTATAGCAATGTGTCGAGTTTGATGCTACGATTAACAAAGAATACTTAAATGTTTCTTTAAAGAAGCCATTTTTTTAAACTAAGAACTTGTGTAGTTTTGCTGTGGATGTTGGAAAAGTTATCTTCTTCGAAATATAATTAAAAAATAGAAACAAAGTATGTTGTCGTCGTTAAAAAACAAAAGAAAAAGAAAAATACATGGTCACGCATTTTCCGGTATGATGACAGACTTTATTGTTGTTTTTTTTTTGTATGTATTGTTAATGATTGATGGTTTATATAATATATTTTTTTTTGTATTTGTTATTCACATGTGAATATTAATTAATGCTTTTTTGTAAAGAAGAATTATAGATTTTCTATAAAACGTCCTTGATGTGGTGATTGTTGTTTGAACAATTTTTAGTTTTTTTTTTCTTCTATTTTCCATATAACAACTATGTATGTACAATCGACAAAATTCGTTTAAATACGCATGGTACTGTGTTGTTACTTTTGAAATTTGAAATTTTATTCTGAAAAATAGTATAAATTTGGATGTATTGGCCATCGGAATTGATTAACTTTGGTTCAGCACTGGCCATCTGTTGTTCGAAAAAGTAAAGTTGTGCATTTTGCGAACAGCCGTATAGATGGCAGTGTGCATCTGTGACCGCTAAGTAATTGTCGATTGTTTGTAAATAAAAGTTAATTCTTATTCAAACAACAATAGTTAAGCAAACAAAAAACTAAAGAAAGAAATAGAGGAATACGAAATTAAATGTAAATAAAAAGAGAATAAATCAATTAAAATGTGTGCAATGTCTGGTGTGATTTACTAAAATAATATCTTTATTACTTAATCTAACGTCAGTGAATAATGGCACGTGCAATGCGCCTGCAAAAAATAAGCAAATGTGTATCCTTCAGTGTAATGAGTCTACTCTACTGCATTGCTAAATAAAAATAAACATTTTGTAGCATCTTTAGGTCCCCCATGAGCAAAAATCAAAATAATTTACCTCCTATTACTTTGAAAATTAGTAAATTTTCGAACATTATGTACATTTAAGCATTTTTTTCAGTCATAATCAGTTCATTGACATCATGTTTTGTCATTGCATTGCATTGTGATCATTTGAAAAAGAAAAAAAAACTGCGGTACACCTTTAAAGAATTACTTTGCTTTCAGAAAAAATTAAGTTACTTGCATGCGTTCGTTGTTATTGGCTTGGTTTTATTTAAAATTTAATCTCTAAACAAATATATATTCTTGAAAGAGTCCTTTACTTTTTAGGTCCTATAAGAATTTGTTGTACATCTCGAAATCAGGAGCTATATGATTACTCTCCTTCATAAAGGTTGCAGTATTCTTACCGCCACTTTTAACATTCGGGCTGCGTTTAAGTGGCCACATACAACTTTTGACTTGTTGTGAAGACAACTACTGTTCCTTCTTGGGTCAGACCTTGCGCGAAACCAGACTTGTCCTGACCTTGTGTTAAATGAGACGAGACTCGTAAATAAAATGCGTTTTAAGGCCGTCGGACAAAGCATCTTGTGACAGTGGTATCAATTCAGAAGACTTTGGTAACAAATCCCATGTCTTGTCAAAAGCAGCCTTACTAGAATCGCCTGTATATCGTCAACTTAACATGCTTACAGTATCACTTCTGGATATTTGTCACTGGAGAGTATTGTCACTTTGTCACTGATTCTCTTTTTTATAAAAAGAATAACCTTAAACTTAGACATGATCCCGACAAAGTGTACTCCAATGGTATCCTTATGTTTCACCCCTACCATGTGGTTTTGCGTGTGAAGGGCAATTTGTTCTGTGCCTTTTTAGTAGAAATAAAGAGGCCAGGATGTAAAGATCCTACTTTGCAAATACTTAATATCAAGTTAATTCTTCGTGAAGCGGCCCAAACTGCGACCCTCTCGTCACCTGAATACCTTAACAATTAGTCTCCAAAAATTGGCTGAAAGTCGCTGCAAAGATTCCACTAAGATTCCACACAGTACGATAGCTGAGTGAAAGTGCGGTGTAGTTATACAAGCTTCTTTTAAACTCCATCCCTCAGAGAACCCTGACACAAGAAAGACACTTGTATCGGATCTATTGTTCTTTATAAGGTGCTTTGTCTCAACTCTAGCAAAAACCACACAACACTACAATCCTGACAGACTTCCTCTCGGTGTAGTTATACAAGTTCTAGAATTCTTTTGAACCTCTCGCCACTAAGATATTAGAAAACAATAAAGCCACTTGCACTCGATAATTGCTTT
Source organism: Xylota segnis (assembly GCA_963583995.1). NCBI lineage: Eukaryota > Metazoa > Arthropoda > Insecta > Diptera > Syrphidae > Xylota > Xylota segnis. Next base: position 57,748,261 of record OY757238.1, on the reverse strand, counting down.
GTCGAGACTCTCTAGGAATTACCAAATATAACACTAAAATCCTGATGGAGGAATACCTGGTTCTTGCTCTCTGAAGACACTGAAAATGTGGAACGTTGCTCGGGCTGATGCCACATCTTCTTCAGATCAAACAATTCTGAGTTTCAGTCATGAATCTGATTTAAGCTTGTTCGATACATCCACTTAAGGGAATATCGCAACAGATTTGTATTTCTTGTTGAGCTACATAGTCCATGCTTTGCGCCTTGTATAGAGTCACAATAATTTTTTGAGAGACCGCAAAGAAACAGCGCTTAGCACTAGATATTCTTTGTTTGATTTCAGCACTAACTGAGGCATGATTTTCTATTTCCCATGTTGCTAAAGTGAGTGAAAGATTCGTACAAAAGGCTGCAACTTTATTGTAAAATTAGATAAGTTACGAATAGAATATAAATTGTGCTAATCTAACACACAACTTCGTCACCGATGGGCTAAGATGAACAATAATTTTGTTGTTTTTCTTTTTCACTATTAAACGCTTTCTAATCGCACTGCTATGAGCCACTCTTCTTATTTTTGCCACACTAGCACTTATTGATGTTGTAATTTACTATAATACTTTTAACTAAACTCTAAACTGAAATGTTTTCGATGTTTTTTTTTGTTTACCTGGTTTTCCTTTTATTTTTTTGTTCACTAGTGACACCACTTGTTTGATGCATCACTAGTGCACCTTTCCCTTTGTTTCAAATGAAATAATAACAATTTCTCCATTTTTTTTTCTATCACTTGATATAGTTTTATAAACATTGACTAAAACTTGTGCTTGTTTCTTTTACATTTTACAGCAATTGGAAGTTTTCAAAACGGAAAATCAACGCCTTAAAGAAGAGAATGGAGCGCTAATTAGAGTAATTAGTAAACTAAGCAAATGAAATATAAGAACAATTATTATTTCTTTAAATATTTATACATAATTTTCTTCTTCACTTTTATAAACATTTTCACTTTTCGTTCTTCAAATTTCTAAAAACAAAGTCTATGAACTCTTAAACAAAAACAAAAAAAAAACAAACATTACTTGATTTCTACGAATAATATGTTATATCACTGTGTAATTTTATTTTATTGTTTTGTCGTCAAAATTTGTTAAAACAAATTCGATCATTTTATCACATTACAGAAAAACAAAAAAAAAAAAAACAAAAAGAATATTATATATATGTATATGTTATAGTTTATTGAAAAAACAGCAAAAAAAAAAGAAAGAAAATTAAAAGGAATATTATATTTAGACGTTAGTTAAACGAGAACCACGTTACAACAGCAGAAAATGTTAAACTTAACTATTGATTACCTATTTATGTAAAGAAAAGAGGAGTTATTCTCTCAGAACACTTTTTTTTTTAATGTTAAAGTTTCTTCTTTAGATTTAGTTTCTTTTTTTTTTTCTTTATTAGATTTTATCACATTGAGAAACCGATTTTCTTTTTTTATAATTTATATAATTAAAATTTATTAGACGAATGTAAAAGAACTATGAAAACTACACAACTTAAACTATATATTGAATGAGAATAAATTTAGATGAGAAGAAATAATAAAGAAAAATATATCATTGTCATACGTAAACAAAGAAATACAAACAAAAAAAAAAAATTAAAAATAAACAAATAAACATTAATTGTGAAACTATATTTACCTAGTTAACAGAGAGAAGGAAAAAAAACTACATACATACATACATTAATTAATTATGAACTTTGAAACTTCTTAACCTATGAAAGAGATAAAGATACAATTCCCCTCCCCCCTCCCCCCGTACCGCTTGATTTTGTATGTAATTCATTCGTGAAATTCATTTTTTAATTTAAATATTATTTTTTTCATTTTGATTTCTTTATTTCTGTTAACATTATTTTAATTTTATGATTTAAAGGAAACAAAAAGAAAATACTTTGTGTGGATATATCACGATTTTATCAATTATTTTAGTTTTATTATTATTTTTAAATTATATTTTTGTTATTTATTGAATTTAATAAAAAAAAAAAAAAAAAATAAGATTTCAAATTAACTATGAAAGCAAGCAAAAAAAAATTTAATGTATATGTGATCATAAAAATATATATTTGTGTTTTATTTTACTTTTGGTTCGGTTAAGTTGATCTTTTGTTTGTTTTTCGTATCGGAGGCGGGCAAGACGGAAACGCCTCACTCATGCAAAACTTCGTATCACTTTTTCATCCATCACTCATCGAAGTTGTTTCAACTTTTGGACAAATGCCATAAAAACAGCCGCGTAGGCTTATTAAATTGTGATCTGGACCTGCAGTAACGTTTCTGCATTCACCCGTGAAAGTTAAACATCTCAAGTGATTCCTTTTTTGAAACTTTGTTAGGTACTCTGCGGATGAATAGTATTGGAAGAGGTGCGAATCGCGATAGTCGATTTGAAATAAGTTCGGCTCAAGACAGAAATACAGTACTGTTGTAGTAGTAAAGCGTTTAAAAATTCAAAGATGTGGCACTGCTGGTCAGGTGAAAAGTTCTCTTTTGCAATTCTAAAGCAGCCTGCGCAGTAATATCTTTTCTGTGGCAAAGTTGTGTATGGCATGGGCAACAAAGCAGCAGGGCATAGTTCGTAGTGCTTCGCATCTCATGCTCATATTTTTGAAGTTTTTGAATGAACCCTTTAATATTGGTATCGGGTAGTGAAGGGGAATTTCTAAAATAGAATTGCCTTTCTTCAATCGAGCTGACAAAGTCGCTCATGTCCTTTATCATCGGATTATTCTTCGATTTCAGCTTTTTTGTGTGGTGTTGCACATGTATTTCATCCAGATAATCACGGTGAAGTCATATTTTGTTTGGACCCAATGGACAACTTGTGCGTCATTAAAGAAATTGGCTTTCTTTTATTCAGAGAATATCCATACTGTGTACGCCTTTAAATTTGAAGCATGTCTCTTTGATTGTCACATACTACATGCCATTGGACCATTGCCGGTATTGTGTATCAGCGGATATTCCTATATGCAAACCCAAATGAAATAAAGTCCGAAATGCATTGTGTGAATGAGTTTATCCAGCAATATAGAAAAATTATTATAAAACTGGGGTGCCAGCACGTAACTTGTAACATGTTTTGGTTCAATCGACTATCCTCGATTGTGTCATCTGATCTGATAGCACACAATATTGAAAATGACTATCGTTCACGAGAATTTTGTTCGAAAAAATGGACCCTGTACCACAAAACAGACTAAGATTTTGACCATTTTTATTAGTGATTATCACCACCTGGCAAGAGGGTACTTAAAACTGCCTGAGGAAAAAAAAAACGCTAATTTTCTAGGGGAAACTATGTACATGTAGATGACTTCTTCTAGTTTTAGTATTAGCTCTTCGTTATCCTCATTTTCCGACCCAAAGAATATCATTTTTCATTTCGAATTGCAAAATACCCTTTTGACACTCAAATGATAGTTTCCAATGAGATTTTTAAGTACAAATAACAATCAAACTCGTTTCAAATTGCATGCTGCCAAAAAACACTTGTTTCGAGTTCAACGACGATCATCAATCCTCGATTACGTGCTGGCATCCCTGGCTTACTATTGAGATTCTCTGGTCAGAGACTTAACAAACCCTTACAACATTTGCATAAAGTTGAAGAACATACATATTTGTCCGTGGTGAGTCCATAATTGGCGCCCAGCTCAGAGAATTTCCCTTTTTAAGGCGAGCATACCTCCGCCAATATCTTACTGACGATTTAGTGTATACTCTGTACTTGGTGACTTCGACGTCAGCTGGATCAACTTTATTGCCAGTTGACGGTGATTTCTCCAATCAAGGTCGTTTTACTCGACAGGAGCTATGACTAGCTCCTATCCGAAAAGGAATGGCTTTATACAATTTGGGAACACATTTAAATTGTTGGATTAGGTTAAAGCAGAAAGAGTTTCTTATTTCATTTTCGTATATTCGTGTGCTATGTACTTATTTTTTTATGTATAACTAAACTAAATTAGAAGGATTATTGAAAACAAAAAACTAGGTAATTATAAGAAAATAATTTCTTTCTATTGAACTGATTCTTGCCATTATAACTAAATTTTTTGTATCTCTACATCTACATCTAAATCATATCATATCAACATCAAGTAACGTGTCCTTTCTTTTCGCTTAAGAGTGTCCGCTTTTAGTGTTCGTTTTAACATTTCTTTCATTTCATTGAATATAAAGTTGCTTTACTGTAAGATAAGACAAAAAAAGAATTCTCATTTTTCAATTTAAAGAAAATGAAAACGTTTTGATAGATCAATGTAGTAGAGTTAATATTAAATACATACATATATATATACATAGATATACATACATACATATTTATTAGGGATTAACATTTAACATAGAATTGTTGTTTATTTATTTAAATCTTTAAATTTATCTCTAGGTATATACAATACTTAAACTGTGTTATGCTAATATATTTGATATAAAACAACATAAAAATAAAAACAAACCAAAAAAAAAACAAATTAAAATAAAAGAAACATTTATTAAACACATTCATGAAATGATCAAAATTGTTTAGCTTTTATTTGGAGCAGTTAAATTGAGATACGTACCTATCACCTCAAGAAAAACCGTGTAACCCTTCAAGTATCACGAAGCTAATGTCGAATACCAATCCGGAATACCACCTCCACTGAAAAATTTGAGCTCAATCATTCATAAAACTTGTAGAAAACCATATACTCACAACAAAGATAAACAAGTTCAGAGTTATGAACCAAGAGGAAACAATCCGAGGTGTAATACCAGCAACTAACAACGGCAGACATTTAGTACTTTCAAATGAAAGAGTTTTAACCGACTTGGACTGCACAACTGGAGGCAGTTAGCTAAGGACCGGGCTAACTGGAGAGGCTTGTTGGTTGAGGCCCAGGTTCCCCCGTAACTGTAGCCCCCACCTAAGTAAGTAAATGAAAGAGTTTTAGGATTATCATAAGTTTACTTCTTTTTGGAGAATACAATCATTTTTGGACCAGAAGACTTCCATTGTGCTTCCACTGATTTGTACGTGCATTGCAAGCATTTAATAGTTTTCCTCTTTCTCGAAATTTCCCTTGTCCGCAGATATAGAAAAGATAGAGTAAAAAATATCAAACACTGCTTAAAATGTAGATATATTTTAATATCAAATACTAACACGACATCAGTGGGATGGAGCTGGTAATAATGAACAGTCGCAAACTTATGTATTTGCATTCCACTTCAGTCAATCGTTTAGCAGTCATCGATTGCTTTTCCTGCATGAGAAGCTGTGCCCAGACTTCAGTAAACTCAATTTATATACATACCTGTGAATTTCGTTATAAAAAAGACAACAAAAAAAATGCGGGACCAGGAGTGTAGGTCCCGATAGTTTACCCTCCATTGTTCTGAAAAGTCTCATCGCTAGTCCAAACCTCTATCTCCAAGCAAGTCTTCCCATTGCTTTGGAAGAGCTCCACTTCCCTAAAAAAGATCCAAAAGAATAAAGTTTCCAACTACAGGCCTTTCGCAAAACTCTCCTGTATACCGAAGCTCTTCGAAAGCATTGTTTATGATGCTATAGTCTTCCATTGCAAATCCATCTTTTTTTCCAAACCAACACGCATTTCTTTTGCATTAACTTAACGAAATTCGTTTCTAACACTCTGTGCGTGTCAGAGAGGATGACAAAAAAGTCGATGTGATTCCCACCGGTTTTGGTAAAGCTTTCGACAAAATGCCGCACAGAATTGTTCATTTCCAACTTGAAGCCCGGTTTTGGTTTCAAATACTTTGGTCACGGCTTATCGTATCCTTGTATCTTTCTTGTGAGTCTGCAGACTATAGGTGTGTGCACTTATTTCATCCTATAATGCATTGTCAATATTTCCTGACCCCAACGAGGTAATAGCTAATCTCGTTTGTGTCTGGAATTAACACAAACAGAGCGCACTACTTCAGTTGTGCCACAAGGTATCAGATTTTAGATATTTGTATCCGGTTCGGTGGCGTATATGTAACTTTTTATAGCAAAAATTTTCAACTGTTCTTGACCACAACGAGGCAACAGATAAGCTTGTTTGTGACTGGAATTAACACAAACAGAACTCTCTTCTTGAGTTGTGCCATCTTATGATGAACGAAAACAGAACATCTGACTTGAATTGAACTGTGGTGGCGTATGCGTAACAGATTTCTCATACATTTTTCGGTGCAAAAAGTTTCTATTTTTCCACACACTTCTTTTCTAATGCAAAACCTTTGTTGATCTAGAAACTATGTATACATACTGTAGCTTGAAAAATTTATCGCTTCATGTGTCACCGGCAAGCTGTTTAAAACAATCTTCAAGGTGACTTCCTGGTCGTAATATTCGTTACCAGCCATAAATCAATTACCTAGAACGTACACAGACTAAGTAGTATCAATCGATCCCATCCCTAAAAATCAAAAGACCATAAAGACTGTACGAGTATATGCTTCTTCAGATAAGATCAGCGAATAAAAGGAACTCCAAATATAAATTTTTTATTTAGTAAGGCTTCGTGACTGGATACTGCCGCCATGGGACTACAATTTCTTATAATTTTTGTAAGTTCAACAGGAAATTCAATGACAACCATTTGTATCACGACACTCCTTAGATACTCCTGTACACCCTTACAAAAGTACATGGTACTTGCCACGTGTGCCAATCGAATTTTGCCGCATGCCATGACGACAGACATTTTACAATGTGTGCCAACGGTAAGCCAACAAATTTGTCCATTCCAACTGACGTAACATCCCTTGACTAGGAATATCTGGTGATAAATTGCAAACATGTCCCAGTGGATACGTGTGCACTGGCGAAACAGGAATCTGCCTACAGAGTACTGCCACCAATCCAGTGCAACCAATTTGTGAAAACTCATGTGATGTGTGCAACTCCCCAAACAAATTATTCGCTTGTATAGCTGAAAAAACTTACGCCTTTTGTTTCGGTGAAGATGCACCGAACTATGATGAGGTAGCTGACTGCCCGGATGGATATGTATGCAACCTGGGCACTAATCAAATCTGTACACCAGCCTCAGATGTTTATGTAAGTAAGAACAAAGAATGTGTTGATAGTTTGTAACAAGACTTCTCATAGCCGTCCTGTTACAATGGAGCCTCTAGTGCTCCGACGACACTGTCACCACCCACCACTTCTGGAACAGATGTGACACCAAATCCAACTGAGACCACCGCAACGACAAAAGACACAACTGGAGCAGGCTCTGTAACCACTCAAAGTCCACAAGATGTATCGGCATTTTGTGGCGATAAACAGGAAGAAGGCATTTACAAGGCGCCAAACGATCCAACCTGTCGAAAGTAAGTAAAGTGGTCTTGTCCCTGCCACATGAGTCACGATTATTTTCATTTCAGATATATCTTTTGCTATGTTCTATCTGGACAATATTTGGGTAATAAATACACTTGCTCCGACACGGAATACTTCAATGAAGATGCGGGAAGATGTCAGACAGAAAGGCCAACTAATTGTGAAATTAAATAAATAAAACGAAATGAACACAGAGAAGTGGACAAGATAGTTGTGTAAACGGTCTACAAAGTGAGTTGTGTAAGCCTACATAGGTTGTGTTGGGGGCGTGGCGTTATTCGTTTTTTGAAAAGTCACAAGTAAACATACTCAAGTTTAGTAGGCCACAATTTAGAACTCAGAAAATATAATTACTGCGACCGAGCGTGGCGCCGAGAGTAATAATTCGTTGATGGTCATAATTGATAAACGTAAACGTAAACAAAGATTTTATATCTTTTGACTTTATCAGCAGATATGCTATTGCTTTGAAGTTAAACAATAGTTTGATATGATTCACTGAAACAGGGTGTTCGAAAACTCAAGCGAGATCAAACTCCAATCTTCTCACCTAGTCTAATCAATAGATACATTCACTGTACCGCTTTAAGCAATAACCAACTCTCTAGAGTTCATGAAAGGAAAAAGATTTACGAAAGGGCTTCAAGGTAAAGCAGATTTCTCACAAAGAAATCTCGAAATTAAACCCACTAACCAAAGCTAACGCCACGATAAGGTGTTGCCTACACCTTATTTTATGAAGGCCCACTAAATGATAGGCTGAATTTCAGGAATTATACATATTTCCTATCATTAGTCACAGTTTATTAATCCAAACGATAAGAATGTTTTATTAAAAACTATGTACTTGCCAGCAATAAGTTGTTTAGTGATTAAAAGACTTCAGTTAGGGGAGCAATGTTATTTAAAATAATTTTTCTGGTAAGGAATGGGAATGGGAATGGGATTCACCTGCGCAGGCTTAGTTAATATCCTTTGAAAGAATTTTATATTCCTTATAGATTATGCGGCAGGAAGTTGTGGCAAATGTCAATTAACCAACTTTGCGGCATGCCATAGTGAAACGACTTTTTCCCTCTGTGTTGACGGTTTGTGTTTGGAATTTTTGAAAGATTTTCAGAGAAAAAAAAAACTCTTGCTTACAGGAAACCCCAGCGATTCGATAATAACATGTCCAAGTGGTAAAGTGTGCACTGATCAGGAAGATATTTGCGTGACAAAAGCCGACGATTCAGTTGAACCGAGTTGTATTATTGGCTGCGGAATATGTCGATCCTATGGAAAACTTTTTGCCTGTGTCAGTCAGACGGAATTTGCGTTTTGTTTTGGTGAAGATGAACCATTTTACTCATCGGTACAGAGTTGCTTGGATGGATATGTTTGCGATTTGAGTGATCGAACAATTTGCGTGAATGATACTGAGAGCATGCCATCGTGTAATGGGGATTTTGTTATACCTACCGCAAACCCAGGAGATGGTGGTTCATCTGTCATAACAGATACAACTGTGTCCGACAATCCGGGAGATGGTGGTTCATCTGTAATAACGGATCCGACTGTCTCAGATAATCCGGGAGATGGTGGTTCATCTGTAATAACAGATCCAACTGTGTCAGACAATCCGGGAGATGGTGGTTCATCAGTAATAACAGACCCGACTGTCTCAGACAATCCGGGAGATGGTGGTTCATCTGTAATAACAGACCCGACTGTATCAGATAATCCGGGAGATGGTGGTTCATCTATAATAACAGACCCGACTGTATCAGATAATCCGGGAGATGGTGGTTCATCTGTAATAACAGATCCAACTGTGTCAGACAATCCGGGAGATGGTGGTTCATCTGTCATAACAGACCCGACTGTCTCAGACAATCCGGGAGATGGTGGTTCATCTGTAATAACAGACCCGACTGTCTCAGATAATCCGGGAGATGGTGGTTCATCTGTAATTACAGATCCAACTGTCTCAGATAATCCGGGAGATGGTGGTTCATCTATAATAACAGACCCGACTGTATCAGATAATCCGGGAGATGGTGGTTCATCTGTAATAACAGATCCAACTGTGTCAGACAATCCGGGAGATGGTGGTTCATCAGTAATAACAGACCCGACTGTCTCAGACAATCCGGGAGATGGTGGTTCATCTGTAATAACAGACCCGACTGTATCAGATAATCCGGGAGATGGAGGTTCCACGACCTCTCCTCGGGATGCAAGTACATTTTGCGCTGAGACTGGAGCTTCAGGGTCATACAAAGCGGAAGGGGACACCACGTGTAGAAAGTAAGTGAATTGCCGTCGTATTTACAGGAACAGGCTTATAATCGCATAACACACAGGTATTACTTCTGTGTGGCTTCTAGTAGTGGCTACAAGGGATACGAGTACACTTGTATCGATTCAGGTTATTTCAATTCGGAAACGAGGCAGTGTCAGTCGGAGTTACCAATTGATTGCGGAGGAACTGAAGATCCAACTGTCTCAGAAAACCCTGAAGATGGAAGTTCATCAGTAGTAACAGACCCAGGAGCTGAAGGTTCAACGGCCGCTCCCCGGGATGCGAGTACATTTTGCGCTGAAACTGGAGCTTCAGGTTCATATAAGGCTGAAGGTGACACCACGTGTAGGAAGTAAGTGACTTGTCGTCGTATTTAGTAAAACAGGCTTATAATCGCACGACACACAGGTATTACTTCTGTGTGGCTTCTAGTAGTGGCTACAAGGGATACGAGTACACTTGTATCGATTCAGGTTATTTCAATTCGGAAACGAGGCAGTGTCAGTCGGAGCTACCAAATGATTGTGGAGGAACTGAAGATCCAACTGTATCAGAAAACCCAGGAGATGGAATAACAGATCCAGAAGCTGAAGATTCAACGACTGCTCCTCGGGATGCAAGTACATTTTGCGCTGAAACTGGATCTTCAGGTTCATACAAAGCGGAAGGAGACACCACGTGTAGAAAGTAAGTGACTTGCCGTCGTATTTACAAGAACAGGCTTATAATCGCAAGACACACAGGTATTACTTCTGTGTGGCTTCTAGTAGCGGCTACAAGGGATACGAGTACACTTGTATCGATTCAGGTTATTTCAATTCGGAAACGAGGCAGTGTCAGTCGGAGATACCAGATAATTGTGTAGGAACCATAGATCTAACTGTTTTAGAAAACCCAATAGATGAAGGTCCAACAACAATCGCAGACGAAGGATCAACGGCTGCTCCTCGAGATGCAAATACATTTTGCGTTGAAACTGCAACTTCGGGATCATTTAAAGCGGAAGGTGACCCTACATGTAAGAAGTGAGTTTTTTGTTTGTCATTCCTATGTACCCAGATAAATTCTAATTCCTCCTTATTTCCCTTATCTTTCCGAAGGTATTATATTTGTGTGGCTTCGCGTGGTAGCTACAAAGGTTACGAGTACATTTGCAGCAACTCCAACTACTTCAATTCGGCAAGTGGGCTGTGTCAAGCTGCGCTACCAGATAATTGTTAAGCTGGGTGGCATATTACTAAAAAGAAATAAATCAATTCAGTCAGTTTGTTATTTAAATTGGATTTGTACGAATCAATGCTCTAAAACGTTAAGGATCCAATATCTAGTCCGGATAATATTTTGTGATGCCCCTGATGATTGTTTTGAAAGGCAGGCAGAATTTATGAGGAGGAATAATCAGTTATCCAGGTTTATCCAAGAATGTATCGTGAATGTATCGTTTAGACGCTCCTACCGAACCACCTGAGTAATCTTGAAGAAAGAATATGTGGAATGGTAAACTTTTTCAGTGCTTAAACTCGGATAACCTTAAAGAAAAGAGTCAGCTTTGTGCTTGTTCTTTTGGATAGGAAAACACTTTACTAGAGCAAAAAGTAAGGATTCGTTTGTCCTTGTCAAAAAGCTGTACGAGTACCGGACATAGCAGTTCCTGGTAAGTAGGCGTGGCAGTAGAGGTAACTGCCCTGTTTCATGTTCAAAGAACATGATTTCCAGGAATTAGAAAATATCAACCAAATACTGTCTCACCTAACTACATAGTAGTCTTGAGATCATATCTTGCGCTGGCTATAAAGTGAAGCCAAGGCTCATATTCCGTTTTATTCGTCTTTTATTGAAGGCATTGCTGGTGATTTCTAACAATATTCTGGTCTCTCTCGCTGACATAATTTCAATTCTGGATTAAAGTAATTCGAATTGGAACACGTATATTCGTATCCTTTAAATCCGCCTCTAGAGCTCACACATATGTAATACCTTAACAGGAAAATGAAGAGGACTTTTACTAAACTCCGCTTTTGGAAAGTGACAAGTTACTACCTTGTACATGTTGTATCCCCTTCAGCTTTGTAGGTTCCATCTGTTGCAATTTCCGCGCAAAATGTTGTAGCATCCCGTGGGATTTGTGTTGTCGTAGTCGATGTGGAGTCCGTCGTAGTTGGAGAACATGATGGTTTGGCAACAGTATCTCTAACACAAACAGCTTGGCTGCTTAGATCACACACATAACCATCCGAGCAGGTGCCTTCGGCTGTGTCAAATGGCTGAGTTTCCCCAAAGCAAAAAGCGTACGTCTTCTCATCCAGACATGAAAATACTTTTTCGTAAGAGTTGCATATTCCGCAGCCGGTTACACAGCTTGCTTCTACACCGACATTTTCTTTCGAAACACAGATTGTAGTCTGAATGGTGCACACCTTATCTCCTGGGCAGCTGAGTATCGCATCAGATGGAATTCCTTAAAAACAGCATTTCTCCAATCAAATTTATACTTTTAAGAGACGAAATAAACAACTCACCGTCAAGACATAGAGAAAACGTTGTCTCACTGTGACATGCGACATAGTTTGATTGGCATGTGCCGCAACTACCCAGGGCGTAGTCTACAAGCAAAAGCAAACCCTTAACATTTGTATAAGCTTTGTTCAAAAACCACCAAACGATAGCCTTACTAGGAGTAGAATTTGTCTGTCCATTCTTCTCTAACTGACGTTCGTAGCGATCTTACTCAGTGCATTGAGGCTGTCTTGTATTCCTTTAATAGAAAATTCTTATCAATTTGCAAGCATGTGATCCCCAATAAAATGTGTCTTAGATTAGAAATAGACCGAGAAACTTTTATCTATCTCCTTGAATCTATGTACACCTCTAGATCTCTAAAACATAACATAAACTTTGTCATAACTTAAAAGTGGAAAGCCACTTTAAAATACTAAGTAAACAAATCCAAAATCAGCGAGATGGTAGCTGGAATCAAGGGTAATTATCTCACGGAGTTTCATTTAGACAAAAAGTCTCCTTTTAACAAAGTTTAGTGTCAAATCAGACCGGCGCAGTCAACTGTTTTAAGGCACTTTTTGTACCCTGACTTTGCCATCGAGTTTGACAATGACATCCCAGAAGGAGGATCTCAAATAATGTAACCTTAGATGGACTTACTAGTTGAGGATCAGTTTCAATCCGATCGCCCCCTAAGTAAACAAATAGGTGATGTGTTAAGCTACATAGCAAAACCAGACAAGAGATCATTTTGAAAAGAAAAAAAAAATAAATAGAATCGGAGACAATATGTCGCCTTGAGGGACACCATTCATATAATAAATTGGACCCATTTTTGAATAGAAATCCGCCTGAGTTTGACGAAGGGACGCGCTGCAACTAAAGTCTTCGCTTAGAAAAAAATAAACACGATTCTAGCCACCAGAATCATTCATATGTCACGAACCTTTTAGGCAAAACAATACGACGACGAAAGTGGCAGTGGATTGGACATACTCTCCGAAAGGGTGACAGGTTCATAGCTAACCGCGCGATGCAATGGAACCTGCTTACTCAGGATGGCAAGATACGCGGCGGTCCTACGAGTACGTGGCGCAGAATAGTTGAGAAGGAAGCATGGGAACTGGGAAAGAGTTGGGGAGAATTGAAACATATTTCCAGAAATCGCACACGATGGCGCGTAGGCATTGTCGAGGCCCTAGGACCCACAAAGGGATACACGACTTAAGTATACTGCATGGTTCCGGTTCTCCTCGATTTCAAGAGGATTTCTATTCATTTCGTCTAAAATGTTCCGAACTCAAAAAGACAAAATTCCCGAACCTTGCGGCAAGCCTTTATTTAAGAAAAAGTCTATAGCCCTGTCTGTAATCAGTGCCTCTATGGTGTGCTCCATAAGTGAAATTCAGGAATGTGTCCTGCGCAACCTATAGGCTTTCCAATGATGTCCACAGTGAGTGCAGAGTAATCAGTTTTACTTTACTAATCGAGTTTCATCCAACAATTAGACACGAGAACAAGGACGGCGCAATTTATTAGATTTTAAGGGGTATTACACCTTCAGTTCCCGTCCGTTTGAAAGTGCCTTAGGAAGACGATAAGTTCAGCCGCTTGGCGCAAACTCTGCAGGTGTTCTTTCAAACTCGCTATGTCTTTGGAGTAAGAATCGATAAGGAGGTCTATTCGATCAAGAAATATTAGTTATTTTTCAATAGCCAGCAGTTCAATAGAAACTGACTCGAAGACCTCTTCCATTTTACCACATCCTAAACCTATTCAAGCCAATTCATTGGGAAAGAAAAGGTACAAAGAGCTATCTAATCAGTCATAGCCGTGCTCGCTGTTGTTAGGTTATAATAAAGTCATAAACATTTAAAGAAAATTATACGATTTCTTTAAAATTGTTATCAGCACTAAATCAAGGCCAATTTATCAGTTCAACCATTGTATCACCAGAGTACAATTCAAAATTTGCGAGTAAAAACAATCAGCGCATGTCACTTCGCCACCAGACGGCTATATCAAAAGACCCAAAATGGAAAATTTAGCTCAAGGTTAACACCACTTCTACATCCGAGTGTTGTTTGGTTTTTGTTTACCGGCTTTATTCATTTACTACGTGTACTTAGTATTTAGATTTTTTTCTTCTCGGAAATAAACGAATAAACGCATAAAGTCAAAGCCAAAAATACGCCGAACAAATATTGCCAAAAAAATAAATGTGGAATGCTCAATAATGATTCAAGCACTCTTAAAGGTAACACCGGTAGGTTGTGGATGTATCTAGTTGTAAAAAAGATTTATAAAACTTTAAACTGATTGTTGCTTTTGGAAATGTATATCTGAGTTTGCGTCAACATGGAACTCGATGGTCTTTGGTGTTGTCGTTGGAACATCAATAAGTTTCCTAATGCATTGCGAATTTCTTCTCTAGAACACGGAATAAACAAAATATGTCCATTCCATTCAAATCCGAACCAAAATGATAAGCAAAAGCAGGAAATTCTTCGCATCGTTGCAAGGTTTGATCGTAGGTACACTCTTTTGGACTTTAAGACACCAATCAGACAGAGATTGGTGCGAAATGAAGAAAACATAGCCACCGTGACGGCTTGTATCGAAGAAGACCCAGAAATCTCGATTCGGCGACGATCAGGGAGTCAACCGGGCTTATTTTGCGGCTGCCTTTGGGCCTACATTCGTATAAGATTGTGGAAGACCGTAGACAACGCCGGAAATCCGGGTTTTGGCCAAAAAATCATTCTCTCGGACGAAGCCTATTTTTAGCTCAGCGGCTATGCCAAAGCTTTATCAGGGCACATTCCTCTTGCGTAGATTTAAAGAAACGGGGTAAAAATAGTGAATTATATCAAAATTCATTCCATTTTAGAATGCAGGTGAGAATGCACCCAGTACGCCTCATCTGTTCGTCAAACACTCTGCAGGAAATGTCATTGCGTTTAACGATACAACATCGAATAGTACTACTACGTCTATTTTTTAAGATGCAACAGGAAATGATATATATGTATATTTTAGATTCTTCGGTTATATGTGAAGTTAGCTGCGGCCTGATGGACGTTTTAACTCGTCGGATACTTACCATTTAATTTAAAGTCCACGATTCAACGTGCGAGAACGTGTGAAAGTTATCAAATAAGACGTGATATTTTGACTGTGTGTTGTGGTGAAGGGTAGCACCGTTGAATTGGTACTGACTCAGTCTTGATTAGGCCAGACGTTAGTTTCCACTTCATAAAATCGTATCTTAAAACTACAACATCTCTTCTGAGTGCGTACTTAGTAAACTTCATGCTCCGGCTCTAGCCAGCTACACCATGATTGTCAGGATTGTTTCCAGCATATGTTTCCATAAGATTGAACAAAATTAGAGCTACAACTGTCTAAGTTTACTCAAACTTTCATAAGGGGTTGTGTAGTCTATGAATACAGCTTCAGTCATAAGCTTGTTACGGAGATGATAATCCCTGATTTCAGGATAAGTATACAGGTCCAACCTGATCCAACATTCGGCTGCTCATTCGGAACCATTTTTCTGACTGCAGCAATTGTTGTGTAGTCTATGAATACAGCTTCAGTCATAAGCTTGTTACGGAGATGATAATCCCTGATTTCAGGATAAGTATACAGGTCCAACCTGATCCAACATTCGGCTGCTCATTCGGAACCATTTTTCTGACTGTACAAGTACTTAAGGTTCTCAAGGACTTTATGGAAAGCGGTAACAAGGGCGATTGGTATGTAGTTTTCAGTCAAGTTGTCTAGTTCTCCTGATTAAAAGAAATAAACTTCGGAACGGTCTCAGCAGGAGTCACTGGTTTGCAACCAGCAGACAATCAATTCACAGGAATAGGCAGTTTTTTTTTTATGGCTAAGGTCTGATCTCTATCAGAACGGTGTAGATTCTGGGTTTTCTCTAACAAGTAAATCTTTGGCCCATCTCCTAGTAAGTTACACGCTTTCCTGTTCGAGCAAGTGACGTCTAAACTTTCTATCGTTCTCCTCCATGAAAGGATTGAAGTACTTCTTCGTTTCGCTCAAATTCCTAATAGAGTTGAACATTTTCTTTAGCTCTTCGAGTCGAACTCTGAAGTGAAATTTGGCCAAGATTTCACAACTTAGGCCGAGGAGCGAAGTTTACCAACGTTTTGCGAGAACCATAGTCTTACCTAAGGTACGACATTGACTGCCAGCGGAGCCGGTCGATCATTCACTTTCCATCGGTTTAGCAAAGAACTTATCGGTATTCAAACTCTTGGCCTATTTCTTTCATTGAGGTTGCTGGATGTTGACACTGAAGTTTGTCAATGGCTTTAAGAACAAAATGCCAGGGTGTTTCGACAGTACTAATCTAGCTTCTTTTATAGTTGAACGAACGTACATAGCGATTTCATAAGCTGGTTGGCAAAGAGTTCCTACGAGTGAGCAGACACTGGTCTCAAGCGAATAAGCTTATTCCTCTAATGTGTTTCCTGCAGAAGGCGACTCAGCTCATGAGATTTCGTCTTGCTATGATGCTGCCAGATGCAGTAGACTTTTAGCGTAAAAAGGGTTGGAACGGATTCAAGCGGCATCTTATGCAAAATATGATTGAAATCATTTAGTAAGACGAACTAGTTCTTTTCAAAAAGAGAAGCTTAATCCCGACATAAAATGTTTCCCTATTTAATCTGGATCTGCTTACATATGAGTACCTACCTTAACAAACGAAGTGTGCGGACTCAGCTTAGTAATGGATTTTGCTTGTAACCCAAACTGTGTTCAATCTCGAGCGGGAAACAGCAAACCCAGCCACCAAACCAAGTGAGAGCAACGAATCTCATCAATGTTTCTCGAACTACTGCACCAAAACAGGGAATCTTCCTGGAAGTACAAAGGACCGAATGGGAGTTTAAGTGGCTCTGGGATTTGGATGCCTTTTTTACATAAAAAAAAAGTTCAATAAAGTTAGTAAAAAGTTAAAAAACTTAGTAAAAATATTTTTCTTTAATAAAACCGAGTGAAACCCGTGCCAATTATAAACAACGGGCATCAGTCATAAGTATGAGTTCTTGGTACTATTTTGTTTCTCTTATCAAGCAACGACCGACTCTGATTATCACCAAAAGATATCAAATACAAGTACTATGCCCAGCTTTATGACTAACAACACTAATTTGCATATCACCTTGTGTACGAGTCTTCCAATTGAATTTGCTTAAAAAATTGATAACCTAAGTAAACTTTGTGTTCATCTCATTTCTTGTATATAAAAGGTTAGATCAAGAATTCGGTTTAGCCATAAAAACATTCAAAGTGCTCCTCAGAACATCGCTTGGTTAGAAATTCTTTCAACTCAATTATGACTAAAGTAAGTGTTTGCACTATAATTACATGCCATTTACATAATTTGTAACATTTTTCTTAAAGTTTATCCTTCTACTGGGTTTACTTACCCTGATTCATAAAGGCCATGCCCTTTGTGGTAGTTGCAATACTGTTTCATATGCATCGTGCATTGATGCAACGTCATATGAGTTATGCTTAGATGGTGAGTTAATAAAATTTTAAATATGTATACCGGATCAAGTCTTATAATAATGAAAACAGGTACAACTAAGTCGGGCATAATAGGAGAATGCCCTTCTGGGAAGGTGTGTACGGAAGAGTCTGGAATATGCAAACTATCGACCGACAGTACACCAACTTGTGGAACTAATTGTAATAAGTGTCTTCCGAGTGCGCGATTTGCCTGCGTGAGTGCGACTGAAATCGTCTTGTGTGACCCTGCAACGAGCAAGCCAAATTCAAGTCCGTTTCCGTGCCCGGATAAGACATACTGCAACATTGAATCATATACAGCGGCCACCCCTGGAGATCTTTGTACATCTTCATGTGAAGTAAGTATCAAATTATGTAGTTGTAGTTGATTGTATCTTTCACTACTGCCACGCCCATTTTTTTAAAATTAAATTCCAAGCTTATGAGGCCCACTTATGAGGGTCATCATCTTTTATGACCATTTCGTGGTTTTTGGCTGAAAGTACTGCCAATCACGTTTCCATTTTTACAATTAGAATTGAAAACATTTAAGCTGCAACAATTTGTATTTTTTTTATTAGAGTGAACCAACGTGTTCTACTAGTGCCAACATTGATGCTCCAGCCGAGGAATACACGACATCATGTACTGGAACAGACACACCCGGTCTATATCCCAACCTAAGTGATCAAACGTGCAAGACGTAATGAGAAAGAAATTCTTTGAATAGATTTTATGAGCTTAAAGTCAATTTCCATTACAGATACGTATATTGTGAGTCGTTGGATGGTAAAATGCACTCCATCCAGTACAGCTGTAGTACGGGATACTTTAATAAGGAACAAAAAGCGTGTGTTGCAACTAAGCCTAGCTATTGCACTTAGAAGTGCTTGGTTCCATGAATTTTTATATTACTGCACTAAGTGTAATGGTTTAAAAACTATAAACTATTTTAATTGAAATAAATTTATAAGAAAGAGAAAAACTTCTATTTAAATTCTGGTATATCGTGGAAAAGGCAGGTTATATGGCGATGCCTTCAGTGTTCGAAAACGACTTTTTGTCTTTCTCATGTAATACTTATTGACACCGAAAACATGGTCTGGATTAGCTCAGGTTAGAAGAGAAATCTTGGGCCGCAGGAGTACTTCAAACGTGACTTCGCTACTGATTAATGATTTCTATGTTGGTTGAGTCTTATTCCTATTTGTGTAAGAAAAGCTTTTCATAGGTGAGCGCTTGAAAGGACAGTGCACTTCAATCTTTAGGATTTCATTTGTTGGTTTAGATATATTCGGTAAACTAAATGAATCGTTAAACTAACGTATCTATCAACCGGACTATTTCTCGATCCTATATCAACACCGCAGCCTTCCATTTGATCCCGGACACGTCTCGTCCCTGGGGGCTGTGATTCGAAGATTCTCTTTTCTGGAGCATTATTGTCCATTCGCTCGATGTGGCTGAGCCATGTAGTCGACATATTTTGACTCTTGGACTACATCCACATCTACAGCCCGCCATACGGCACTGAAAAAGTCGGTGGATCGCCTCTATATAGACGACTCAAAGGCCAATAGCGGGGCACCTTCTCCCCCAGTTATTTGGGAAAAAACGAATCGCTATATTCTAGTTAGTAAGTTACTGGGTGAAGAACAGAGGTCCGAGAGCTAGTTCAGCAAGAACCGAACTAGTTCTTTTCAAAAGGAGAAGGTTAATCCGGACTTTTTTAACTATTTCCGATTTTATCTGGATCTAGATTCTAATATATGGCTAGTGGACTCTTTGTGAGCCATATATGTACATACCTAGCCCTAGAAACTTTCAACCAATGGGAAGACAGAGTAACCAATAACGTGCTTGAAAAGTGTGAAAATGGTTTGTGGCATCGGTTCAAATTTAATCCATCTAAGAGCCCATTTAGTAGATATGTAAGTAGAGTTCGCTGTTAGCCAGGCTTCCACAGTTCTTATTTCCCTTTTTGGTACCTCAACGTGCGTGTGTTCCCTATCTGATCAAATCCAACGTGTGGAAGTTGATTGATTCACAAAATCCCAAGATTTCTGAGAGCCTGACTCTGTAGCAGGTGTTGAATGGAATAGCTATCTACAAAATTTAGAAGGATGGGTTCCATTAGCATAGGCCGATCGAATTTCTCTGTTCATGCCGCAATTACTCTACTAACTCCAGCTGGACTTGGTTTTAGATGGAAAGAGTTGTAAGTGTAACTAGAAGGGGTCGGAGTTTCGATTAAGCCTTACCATGGCTGTAGAGGTTGGGCAATCCAGTCTTTGGCATTTTGTAACACTTTATACTTGGTATGAAGATCAAGAAGCCGAATGTGGAGGAGGAAGTTTTGTGCATTCCAGTTAAGCTTTGTACTGTGCTTACTACATCTACAGAACCATCTTAGGTTCCATTCCCCACAGTTTGCAAAGGGTTTTGCTACAAGCATAGAAAACAATACAAACCATCAGGACTCGGAGTCCAATGTTTACCTGCCAATCACGTTTAAAGCCTAGAACAGAATATAATCTTAGCTGTGGTAGCTCAAAGGTTGGTATTTTGGTGTTGTTGGTAAATAAAAGCAAGTCTTTGTTTAGCTCTACTAGGATAGTGCTCATGACCAGCACAACTCTGGGATGGTCTCACTAATGGTTGTATGCCACGATAGTCGTAGCTTATAGCAGATATGAACGTAACTTCATTTCTTTCCCTAAAAATAGAGAGATCTTTGTTTCACCAGTTAGAAAGGTGACCGGACCTTAAGCCTGTGACCGTGGACTGTGAAATTGTCATTTGGTGTAAGCAGTTTCAAAAAAGAGGATATTTTTGGGAAGCAGAGCTCAAGTAGTGCCTAAAGCTTACCCCGATAGTTAAATAAACAATTCGCTGGCCATGGACGTGATCTATGCTCGTAATCGTAGCCGTATCTCTAGAACTCAAATCATACTCCTGTTGATTTCCAGTGATGCTAAATTCACTGGAAAACTAAATTTGTATTAAGAAATCAACTAAAAGTTTATTTATCTACTAGTAAATGTGTATTTTTCTTTGAGTAACTCTACTCCCATTCAGTTGAACGATTTGAAGTCTCACGAACACCTGGTCGGCTTTGTTGCGATGCATTGCTTTTCAACCGTACTGTAATAGCCACTCGTACAATTGTGCAAAATTGCATTCATAACGCCATTCAATTCTTCACAGTAAACATATCTGAAAATCAAATCACACTCTACGATCAAAAATCACTTCCAAAGGTACTCACTTACGTTGTACAAGTCGAGTCATAGGTGTTGTCATAGACACCAGTAGTCTTTCCCGTGCAGACTTTATAATACTCTTCTTCAGGTGCTGTCGGAGTTGTATCCTTAACGCTAAAGCATGTTGGATCACCCTGTAAGTATAGTTAAACATCCACTTAAACTGATTTATGCCTCTTCCACTACACATACGAACCAGACACGATTTCATGCAAATACTTCTAGTTTGAGCTAAATACGATAAACTGCAGTATTCACTTTCCGGGCATTTTGCAATTATTCCGGTTCTAACTCCTGACATCGTTTTGGTATCACAATATTCGAATTCAGTTTTACTTATGCAAGCGAATCCATTTAAACACAAATTACATGCACCGCAGTCGGGTCTTACCGAATCCCTTGGCTTACAGACTCCTGCCTGGGTTGTGCAAATCTTATTTTCAGGACACACGCCAACTTGTTCGGACTTAGTTATTCCTTGTTATGGAGTGAATATGCCTCGAATTACAAGAATAAATTGTATCTTATTTTGTAACACGTACCATCAAAGCATATATTGAATGCTGTCTCATTAATGCACGCCGCGTAACTTACTGCCGAACATTTGTGACATACAGCATCAGTTTTCACTGCGAACATCAGCAATCCCAGGACAATACAGAGTAGGACCTGTAGAATTGGAATAAGTTAGTTAGGCAAGTTTAAAGGATCAAAGAATTCTTTTTCGTACTCTACTGGATGACATTTTGTGCAAATAAGCAGTTGTTGCTCGCGAAAACTCTTGAAGGCTTATGCTGATACTACTGTGAACTTAGGTGCTTTTATAAACATGCAAATCTCAGTTGTTTTCCCTTGGCAAACTGATTTGCATACAAGAGATACTCATCATGAAGGTTATAAAAAGAATAGAGATAAAATAAATTCGTGTGTTCCACGGCTGTTTAGATTCGCCGCCAAAGGCCTAACAATCTTAAACGACAAATACGGATGAGATTGTTGTAAAAGTCGAGACTGATACTGAAACAAATTAAAATAGTCTTTTTCCTCTACCAGGACTTGTGCCGAGTTTAACGTCGAATTTAAGCTTTTGACGTGACAACGTCTTACGATTTGGTCTACAGGTGGTCGATGTAACGAAATTTGGGAGGAAGCTGAGGGCAACGTACGACTGTAAGTTAAGGACGAATGTGATTTGATTTCAAATCAACGCCTGGAGCATATCCTTCCCTACAGATCTACATATGTGACTATGCGCCAGGTTTTAAGATGCAAATCTCTGAGCATTGTCGTTACCAGACTCCAATATACAGTGGAAATTAATTGCAACAATCAAGGCTGCGTATGATGGGTCCACATGTCACGTTTTGCACAGAGGAAGGCTGTCTGAGGCAAACGAAGTCCAAAGTGGAGTGCGTCAAGGCTGCATACTTAACACCAATACTATTTTTATTGGTGATTAGCGATGTGCTAAATGCGGCCCTATCAACAGGAAATGGATGAATTCGATGGACTCTTATATCTAAACTTAAACACCTCGACATCGTCCGTGTACGATGTATGCCTACTGTCTCACAGAATAATGGACCCTCACCAAATGACAGCAAATGTGGAGAGGGAAGCAGACGTCGTTGGGCTGAAAATTAACTCGGCAAAAACAAAAAGGATCATGTATGCATAAGTGGACAAACAGTTACGAGAATGGAGAGTTTCCAATACCTTGGGAGTATTGTCTCAAACAATGGTGGAACCGAACTGGATATAGCCAGCCGAATAGGCAAAGGAAAATCTGCGTTTGGGATGCTATCCACAGTTTGGGGTAGTAATCCAATTATCTTAAACACCACCAAGCTACGACTGTTCCATTCCAAAGTTGCATCCATGCTGGTATATGGATGTGGTACCTGGGCGGTGACCGCCACTATCGCAAGGAAGCTACAAACGTTCGTCTTCGTTCGTTCGTTTCTGGCCAAACCGAATCTCTAACGAACAGAGAACGGGCCATGAACCTATAGGCACAGCCATACGACAAAAAAAGTGGCAATGGATTGATTATACTCTCCGAAAGGGTGATAGCTAACCACGCGATGCAAAGGAACCCGCTTAGTCAGGATGGCAGGTTAGACAGCGGTCCTAAGAGTACAAGGAGCAGAAGAGATGAGTAGGAAGCACGGCAACTGGGAAAGAGTTAGGGGGAGCTCAGGCGCGATTGCAGAAATCGGACACGATGGAGCATAGGCATTGTAGAGGCCCTAGGACCCACAAGGGGATACAGGTGGTAAGTATACCATACGATCAGTTCTTTGCATCTGCTAATCATTCTTAGGATTTCGGCATTGAAGAGAAAACAAGAGACAGTTCTATACAATTAACTACTAATTTACAAATATCCCTTCTCCTTCGAGGGAGTTATGTAGTTTCCAATTCATAAAAATGACTACAAGCCATAAATAATCACTAAAACTCTTCCCGGAGACTAAGGAATCATAACATTGTTATCTTGAAATCCACCTATGCAAACACGAATTCTACGAATTCTGTAGAAAAATCTTTTGTATTTGTTTATTTCCATCACAAGTTTTGCAAATTCTTGAATAAACTAATAAAATATTTAAAAGTAAAATAAAAAACCAGCTGATTATGAATGAAACTAGATAAAAGCTAAAAAATTAATCGCAGATTCATCCGCTAGATGTTGGTTTTATTTAGACAAAGAATTCATTTGTTAAAATGATGTCGTTTCGGTTTAGTTTTGTTAGTATTTTCGAATCCATATATAGTACATAAAATTTTTCTTATAAGCTTTTTCGTTTTAGACATCATTTTTGATTTTGACGCTCATCCGATGCAGTGAAGTGTTTGCAGAGTGCAACGTCTGTCAAACAAATGGGGCTGCATGTGTCAATCAAACGTCATTTCAATTATGCTTTGGAGGTTTGATTGTTTTTCTTTTCATGAAGCAAAAGATTTACTTGATTTTATGTAGACAGGAAACCATACACACTTCAAACATTCAACTGTATGAATGGCCTGGAGTGTACGGATAAACCGGATATTTGCTTTCAAATTGGCGGCTGGACACCAAGCTGCGGAGACCTGTCAAAGTGCGGCGTTTGTAATGTCAACAATGTGTTTGCCTGTTTAGGGCGAACAACATTTGCATTTTGTTTCGGATCGCCAACTGTCACGGATGTCTTGGGTACCTGCCCAACTGGATATGTTTGTGATTATTCATCAAATGACATTTGCGTTCCACGTGATAAGGTATAATGACATACGACTAGGTTGGATCTTGATGCTAATGTTTTTCATTTGACATGTTACAGGTCACAACAATTACTTGTGATATTGATAGCGTTTAGTGCGGAGGTTATAAAGTTTGTTAAAAAGATATTTTGCTGATGGAAATAAATCGGACTATATTCAGTCAAATACTTGGGTTGAACATTTATTTGTCAGATTTGATAGAAGTTTTCAAGGTCTAGGACGATTTGTCTCCTCGATGGTAGAGGTTCAAATCATTACGGAAAAAATAGGTTATATCCTAATTTGTTCCAGCGACATGTCACAGTATTGTATCGAGAGCGCCATCTATTGTTACAACCGTATTGTTTCTTGTGCATTTCTTACATCAGTTATGAGAGCAAGATTCTGTTCAATTTGTGGTCCGATTTGATCCGATGGGACTTCTTTCAACCTTTCGAGTTCCCTTTCTTATTGCTAGTTAGTTCTTCAGTCCATCATGAGAGCAATACTTCTACATTTTGGCATATTTCTGTCTCAAGTGTCAAAAGAACTGACGGTCCTATCAGGAGGAGTACCAGAAAACATTTAAATTTCTATCTTTATGGTCAGAAAATGAATTACAAACAGAACCATTTTTATTTTATATTCATAAACCATTTACAGAGGATCTGGAATGTCACATGTTATCAAGGCGTCACATTTGTTTTGACATATATACGGCGAAGCAGAGCTTGAATCACAAAACAAACCATCTGGACATTTGCCTGTAATGTTTGTAAGTACAAACTCTGAACAAAATGCATATGTCGATCTACTGGTGCAGGTAAAGCCGCTGCCTGTACAAACTCCGCAGCCAAGAGATTCACTACATACTGGAGTAAGGCTATCTTTTGGCGCACAAATTATTTGAAGCCCCGTACACACTTCATCATTTGGACAATGGAATTCCTGTGTTTTATCGATTATATCCGAGTTAGCTGAAATGAAATATGATATGTTTAGGTATTTCAATAAATTTTTTTGAAATAATCCTCACGGCCATAACAAATGTGGAAACTCGTTTCATTTAAGCACGCAATTCCATTTGACAGACATAGGTTGCACATAGAGTCGCTCTGGACGAAGTTGACAGCTGCAATAGCAAAGAGGATCTGAAAATAGAGAACAATGTAGACTTGACTTAATTCCGAATTATGACTGTCACTAACAGGAGTTAAGAAAACTTTGAATTTCATGTTGGCTTGGTGTTACTTTTGTGAGAGAACTAAAATATTTTTGATGAAGATCGTTCTTTTATATTCTACCTCGGCCTGTCTGTTTGTTTTTCTGTTTTTGGCTTTGGATTCGTCTTGGCAATGTTTGATTAGACATCGATTTGTAATAAACCTCGTTTTAACGCACCTTCATGTGTCAATAATAGGTGGAGTCCTCTTCGGTGAACCTTAACTTCTGTTGACAATTAGGAGAGAACCGTTAAAGTGTGTCAAAAACTGGGCTGTGTTCGTTCGTTTTGTTAGCTCACACCTTGTGCCCTCATTCTTATTGAAATATGATAATGTTCTAAGAGATTGTACAAATATTGAAAGTGATTAAGTAATTATTAGTTGGTTCGGAATACTCCAGCGGCTTCAGAAACTATTGAAAGCCACATATACATAAGCCAGCATTTGAACTTGTCTTTGGATTACACGGCATGCAAAAGAAATTTGTGCGAGAATTGGCCAAAATTATTTGAGAATTGCAACCAAATAATTGGACACAATACTTCTAGCTTTTAATTCCTAATAATTACGGTTTGTCAAAGCTGTGCTATGACTTTATCTCATCGATAAATGCATTACCTCAGTTGAAATCTATGTATATCTGGGAAAGAGAAAAGAACTGCTTCTGGACTGTTGGGATCAAAAACAAACCACTTCCAAATCAAGGGCAAAAGTACTATAAAGTCACCCTCTTAACGATACAAGGCTTTGTGGTAAAAGACGGCAACGAAAAAGCATGGATAAAAGACAGTGGAGAGCTGCCTGAACATTTCTTGGTCTCTTGATGATGAAAATAACTAACGACCGAGGTGATTCCCTTGAGGGACACCAGCAGTGACCTCAACAGGATACATAGCGAGCATTGCCGAGGATTTGAAAAGTTAGATTATGACACCAGGATCAGTATCTAGTTCGGTGGCGTATGTGTAACTTATTTTTCTGCAAATTTGTCGGTACAAAAATATTCACTTCTTCCTGACCACAACGAGGTGGCAGCTAGGCTCGTTTACATGCAGGATTGGGAGAATCAGAATATGTGACTTGAGTTGTGCCACCAGGAACTAAATTCCGGATATCAGTATTTGGTTCGGTGGCGCATAAAAAAAAAATAAATACTTGGCGCAACAAGTCGATGGGACCCAAGGGCTAGCTACTCACAACCATTCGTGTTGTGCGTGTTATATTCTTTACACGAACGGATGGGGCCTACTGTTTAATGCCGTGTCCGAAGGGCAATTTGTTATTTTGAGAAGCTTTCACGAGACAGTTGTGTACTCTCGGATGTTTGTCAGACGCTCGCGAGAGGTGAGGCCGTGAAAAAACTTTTAGGTGTTCCCCGACTGGGATTCGATCTCGAACCCCTTGCTCCAAAGTCCAACGCACTAACCACTGAGCCACGGCGATTCGGTGGCGCATAGGTAATCGATTTTTCCAACCACTTTTCGATGCAAAAATTTAAAATTTTTCCTGATCACAGCGAGGTAGCAGCTAAGCTAGTTTATGTGTAGGATTGGGAGAATCAGAATACGTAGATTGCATTGTGCCACAGGGAACCAGATTCGGGATATCAGTATCCTCTCCAGTACCTATTTTTCTGCACATTTTTTGGTACAAACATTTTTCTGAATATGACATGGCTATACCTTCTTTTAAATCCCTAGTAACGAGCATGCAAACCATACACCCGCTTCTAACTTTCATAATTTTGTGCAGAGTGACAAAGTAGCTTTCGGTGGAAACGTATTTTTATTAAACTCTCATCCGCCATATTTGTACTATTATTTCCAGTCAACCCGACAAGCATCAATTTAACCAAAACCAGATGACAGATATTCGATTTGCAAAACACTCTTACTATCCAATATTTCATGAAGCCGATCTAAGCACATCGTTCAAACTACACATTTCAAATCGAATTAAGTTTGTCGTTACAGAAGCCAACATATGTACATTATGCTTCCTTTGAATATGTAAAATTTGTGTCTAAGTTATTCCACTAAAAGCAAAGTTCAAATACCTGTCACTTGCGAAATTTGACATCTATTTAGATAGCTGTCATAAATCAACACAATTTCTGTTTGTTGCTGTAGCATGTGTCCCACGTTAAATCGCAAACATCAAACAGTTTATTGCAAAGCTAATTTCATATGAATTGCAATTTTACATTTGTTATAAACAAAAAAAAAATGATTTCTTCTTTCAAAGGTGGAGCTTAGATTTCATAATCGTTTTGCAAGACCCCGCCTGGGGGAGTGTACTTTTCTTTACCATTCTAAGCTGAACGTCATTTACAACACACATACTCCCATGTCGTTTCGATATTTACTTTCAGTTAAAAAGTTTTTTTTCTGTTTTACAAGATATCAATGGTAATTACCAATTTTTGGTAATTGTCACCTATCACAGTTAAGAGCGAAAAAATCAAATATAAATCGGAATATCGCTTCAATTGGATTTAGTACTGAGTCGGTTGTCAATTGTTTAACATCAACATGTGGTATTTAGTTGTAAGAAAACGCTCGCAAAACATTATAAACTGTCAAAGTTGTGAACTAAAGTTGTTCCTTTATTTTTTGTAGACAATTTTGATTGCTGTCATCTGTGTGACATATGTCAATGGCGAGTGCAAGGTATGCAATACTCATGGTTTCGCATGCGTTAGTAAGACGGAATTCAGTGTGTGTTTAGGTAAGTTTATTAAGAATTTAAATGATTTGACAGATTGTTACATATATAATTTTAAAATCAAAAAATTTTTAAGCCGGAGACGTGGTTGATCAGACAGCGATATTCCCTTGTCCTTCGGGAGAAGTGTGTACAGGATTAAGTGTGGTTTGTGCCCCGAATACAGGTCCAACATCAACGGCCGAACCAGATTGCAAAGACAGCTGTGATGTTTGCGATGTCGGGAAAGCGTTCACTTGTACAAGTTCAACAACATTTGCCTTTTGTTCAAGTGGTGTGATGACCAGTACTACTGGCAGTTGTCCAACTGATTATGTGTGTGACACTAAGACCAGCAACATTTGCATAGAGAAATGCAAGCTAACAGGCGCATTAATATGTGACCGAGCAGCAAGTACCACTTCGACTTCTACTTCAACGTCTACGTCTACGTCCACATCGACCTCTACTTCAAGCTCCACATCAACAACAACGACAACTCCGTCACCAACCCAATTGGCTAATCAAGTATGCGCTTCCAAGAACTCTGTGGGAAGGTTCCCGTATGATAATGATACTGCTTGCCTAAAGTGAGTTTAGCCGCAGGACTATAGGGACAGACGGACTTTTAAAATGTTTTTTGTTTTTCCTTTCAGCTATGTCATGTGTCGTTATTCGGGAACTTCTTTGGTGGGAATTGCAAGTGTCTGCCCCACAGGAACCTATTTCAATAAAAACACGCAAACTTGTGATACTGTCAAGCCCAGTGGCTGTATTTAGGACATTTCCGCACAACTAATTGCAGCTTTATTTGAATTTCGTTGTTTTTTTCAAAATTGTTTTCATTGTATTCATAAATGATAAAATAAATCAGTTTTTGTTTCTGCTTCAAAAAATAATCATTTTGTTCGACATATAGATACTAGGTGGCGCTACATCGCGAGCTCGAAAACGATCTTAATGGGTGCTCGACTGATCGAGTGCCGCATCTAGTGGAGCGATCTCTTTCGTATCCAGAATAATGTCTGTCTGGAGTCAAACTTACTAAACTCAAGACAACTTCCTTGGTAATGGTTGATAAATTTTTCAACTGCCTTGGGACTTAAAGGAAAGCAAAATATTCAGCGAGTCTGGATAACAACCATTGCAGAAGAACCAGGGCTCTAAGAAATAGGATCAAAGAGCAGGAGACATGCGTTTCCTCTTCCCAAAAGTCACATCTAATTTCCCCCAATCATTCGTGTTTTACGTTATATTCTTCCCCGAACTGAAATTTTTTGTTTTGAGAATCTTTTTTATGACAGTTATACTCTCGGATGTTTGTCAGCTGTTCGCGAGAGTTGGTACCGTGAAAAATAGTCTAGAAATGGAATCCTGGATCGATTTTATGAGTTTAGACCCTACTACGCAGACCATTAGAAGCGGATTCTTATTCGGTTTGACTTCCAAAACTTTTTTGGCTGACATACTTACCACTCGTTTGGGTTTTGACTGGTCCTTTCTCTTCCATAATTGCATTACAAAAACGGCCACCCAGCTCCTTAGCTCAAACTCCGTTTATTTCAACTAATCACACACAATTGTACGGTTTAGCGAATACACATTGTAAGGATTGACTACTAAAGTAACTTCCGCTTGGGCATTGCTCTAGACTCCCATAGATAACCGCTCTCTTCATGTAACACCTAACGTATCTAAAAATATAAACACAAACCATTATCCCCACCCATGACCTCTCACTATCGATATACTCACTCCAGACAAATAACGTCACCCGGTATGGGATAAACCCCAATCCTCTGCTCAACATCACACACATCCTGCGCGGTTAAAGGTACGTCAGTCGGCAATGGCGCATCCGTAGATGGATCAATTGGATCGTTGTCTATCGGTGTTGAAGTTCCCGGATTATCGTCGATGGGATTCAGAATATCACATGTGACTTCTATCGCTTCCGATGGTGGAACACACACATTGTCTGAACTAGCATCACAAACATATCCATCGGGACAGTAGCCCAGTTCGCTCTTAGGTTGTGCCGATCCATAGCACATACGAAAAGTAGTACGACTTGTGCAAGCAAACAAGTAATTCCTATGAGCACTGCACAAGCCACATTGAGAAGTGTCACCACAACTCGCTGGTCGCGCTGCATTACTTTGGACACAAATCGCATTCAAATTGGTACAATCGAAGCCTGGATTACAGTGATAAAGTTTCTCATAACTCGGAATTGTACCTAGTATCAAAGAAAAGGCAGTCTTGTAGGTTTTAAAATCGAAGTTCAAAGGTGTAGGATTCTTACTTCCATAGCACAGGTAAAACGATGTGGAATTGATACAAGCGGCACCATTCGTTTGGCAGACGTTACACTCCGCATTTGCCGTTGGTGTAACTATGACGACAAAGAGTGTAAGTATCTGTAACAAAATAAAAAGTTAAACACTTCTACTCGTAATAGGGATGTGTAAACTGAAGGCCTTACACTGAAGATTAGCATATTACTAGATTTAACTTTGCTTTTTAGCTTAAGATCACTAACTGAATATTTCTTCCGAATAACTATTCGGGCTTTTATCTTTAAACGCTTATCTGTGTACACGACAAGAGTAAGTTATGATGACAAGCTTGTGGTTGCTATTATTTAGATAGCTAAGTCAGCAAATAAAGACTGAAAACTTTCTTGTTTCCTGACATAGAAAGCTTTCTAGATCATCTTTGAAGGTTTAGAGGTTAAGCACATAAGCGCATTTGGTTATAGTTTCTTTCTCTTCTGAGAAAGTCCTTTCGACCTACTTTCCACATTCATTTAGGAAGAAATATTGCTTTGATATATTCCTCTGTAAAAAGGTACGTATAATGCAATATACTCGTGTCCTTGGTCGAATAGAAACCAATCTGGCTTCGAGTATTCAAAAACGAGTCAATTAAACAGTTCTTAACTCAAATCTTTGAACGACACGGAGTTCATATGTGTCAAAACGAAACTCAACCAGCTACGATGACCCTTGTCAACCAATCGGGACAAGAATTTGATGCTATACCCGTGGAGTTATCAAAAATAGTTCCAGTAAGATCTGTGGTCATCAGCTAGGTTCCTTCGAAAGGAAATCGTATGGAGTGCGAGAAATGGATAGAAGTGCGCTATATGTAATAGTCCTCCGGAGTGGAATCGAATACTCTTCGGGTCAGAGCTTTGGTGTCCATTCGGTCTAGATGTCCCAGCCAACGCAGTTGAGACCGAAAATCACTCGAAGAATTTCACAGTCAAAACAACCAAGAATATCTTCACCTCACGTCTTTGTTAACGTCCATGGTTCTGCGCCATAAATCAGGGCAGATGATGAGACTTCCGACGTTGTGTATCTCGGCAAAGCCTAGTTAATCAATTGGCTTCTTAGGGTAAAAGAAGCAGCGATTGGGGAGAGTAACTCGTTGATCTCTGAAGTTATGTTGTTGTCAGAGTTTATAGCGGAGCCGAAGTAACAACCCTTCAAGTTTTAGCTGTTTATTGTGACATTCCAGCATGTACTTGGTTCATTGTCAATCTTTGCGAATATTTCGAAAAGGCATTCTCAAATAATGTCTAATGGAATTGTCACAGGCCGACATTTCTCTAATTAAATTGACAGAGTGTTTGCCTGCTACTAGCCGAGCAGTGGTTATTCTTAACTGTGGACACCCGCTAGTTGTGGTAATTGTGATGGCTTTCTGGGTCAAGTTTGTTGACTGGTAAATCAAACTTTATGTAAACCTGAGGAAGTATCCTCTCCTGTACCGTCATTCTTAGACTTTCTACAATTTTTAAGTATGACGCACGATACAACCTGTAACCAGCTGCTTCCTATTAGACGCAGGACATTGGAAGTTTCCTCTTTGCAATAGAGCCGATAAGATGCCCTCTACTCTAGTAGATACGTCTTTCCAAAACGAGTGCCCTACCGATCTTGAAAAATGAGTTTCAAGTAAAATGACTGCTTTTTGATTCTCATTGATGTTGCTGCTAGTCAGTTCTTTTTCAGTGGCCGTGGCGCTCCTCTTTAAATATAACTTTGTGGAGTCTGCCCGCTGCACCAATAGAGCCTTCATTTTTATGGGCTGCCTTAATCTATATTAGCTTGTGGATGAGTATGCGCACTTTGGGTTTCAGTGTGCGTAGCCTATTGCTCCATCAAAAAGACAGACCTTTCAGATCTCACTGGATTCATCTTCTTACGTTGTGCACCGCCAAGAGTTGTTCCTTGTCAAACTAAATAAACAAGAACGGTATTCAAATCATAATCTTTATTATTAATCGACTGCATATACATATATATTTTCTATTGAAAGCCAAATGCATTTATTGCAAGCTCACAATAGGCCATCTGAAAACCTTCTTCTAATCACAAATTTCAGTAGTAAGAGCGCATCGAGCTGGTTTATTTGGGCCGCAAACTTGTGTAGTAGCATTGAAATATGTTGACAATGGGCAATAATAAATATTACCGTACCATACACCACTCGACTGGAAGCAATTGATGTATCTAGATACAAAAATAAAACAATCATCAATTTAGAAAAAAATTCCCAAAAAGCAATCCTTACTTCGTGCAGGTTGTATCTGAATGTATTTCATAACGACCCCGACCTTGATTAGCACAGAACTCTTGGGGTCTAGTAACTGGATTAATAGTCGTCGTATCTGTTGGCGGTGGAGTCACAGTTGTCGTTGGCGGAGGTGACCATGCACAAGTGGAACCAATCTAAAATATGTAACATAGTTCGTATTTTCAAACGGCGTTTCTCGTGACGTTTCATAAAGTTGATGTTTCTTACTCCAGTTATAGTCTCGTCTACACATATATCCGGTGCCGCAATATTGCATACTAGATCCCCAGCACAGGTATAATTAGCAGTAACAGGCTTATCGCCACCCAGGCAGAGCGCGAAAGTGTTATATCCAGTGCAGGCAAATAATTTACCTTCATTGCACGTGTTACACATATTGCAGGGAGGTGTTACTGAACCCTCAGGGCTGCAAACTTGCGCATTAGGTGTACACACAGTTCCAGCGGGACACTTAATTGCCGGCGCTTGGGGAAGACCTTCGAAACGTATTTCCAATTAAATGCCAGTAGATGGGTTTGGTCAAAAGTTGACACTTACCGTTAACACAAACTTTGAATTTATCCTTGTCTACGCAAGCTAAGTTCGATATCGATGAGCAAGTATTGCACATACTGTAGGCCATATAGATGGCGCTAGCCAACACACAAATTCCCTAGAATTGAAATTGAAATAAACTTTGAGTTTTAAGTGTGGAATCGGAATAAGAGAGAGAAACTGTCGTGGAGTAACCTCGAAAAGAAGACTGAACGGGTTTTCTGAACCAACCCGAACCAGGATGTTTCATTTACTCTATTTAGGAGCCAGACAGACACAGGAAAAGAGGACCAAGTAAAAGCTTTAACTTACCAACAATAATTTCATCGTTAGTACCAATCAACCGACCGATTTGTAACGTTGATATCTAAATTCGTACTAAACTGCATTTCCGTTGCTATCCAACTTAAATATCATTTTTCTTATCATAACCGCTATACCAGCGACTAATTGGTAGTGCATAAAATAATTTCAAACTATCACAATAATTGTAAAAGTTTATAGATAGTTCTACACAATTCTGTAATCAACAAGTTGTAAATGTAAAAGTGATGTTTGCTCAGAGTAATGTTTACCTGACACTAATGTAGTTCCACTTTAAGACATACCTACCGATATAAGGAGAAGCCGTCCTTACAGCCCTCCAGACAGGATATTCTAAATAGAAACTTCCTGTTTCACTGTGATGTTCTTAGAAGACTTGAAGTACGGGTAGTTCATTGAAACAACGTCCAAGCAGTAGGGATTCTTTCTATTAGCTAAGCTGGAACTAAATCAGCATCAGCAGATGGATCGGATTCGGAAGAACAGTGAGTTTCACTGAGGATTCATCCAGCAGCTCATCAAGCATTCCGATGCGAAACAGCAAATGTTGAAGGACTGTCTTCATGCTACAAACAACCAAAAAACATAAAGAACTGAATCATGAACAAGAAGTGATTTGTTCTTAACTGTCGGATTGTGGTCTGTCTTGCCAGATACGAATCTTAATTAATCCAGATTTTTATCACCGGATACACCTGATTCATAACAGATTACTTACTCTTTTCAGATCTCCATCTGAGTTGCTATGTTGAAAGCTAAAAATTCGATCGTTAGAGCATGCCTTAAGATCGACTAGTTCTAGATTCATGTTATCATGTTCATTGGTCAGTCTTCTCGACCATGCTACTAAAAGATAAAGTACACATGTTTCCCACTTAAAACCAATAAACTGCCAAAGATTTTATGACCTAGATCTCACTCAAAGTCAAACCTTATCTGTTGAGGTTCAAGGAGAATCACGCAAAGCTAATTATTCTCAAATACTCGTCATATCTTATCAAATCTAATCAGCAGAACCTTCATGGTTCACTCACAGATGGAAGTTAATTCCACTACAAATAAAATGTTTATTGGAATTTACTTCCTTAATCTGTCAGAAAGTGGGTCTTTTGAAGACCACGTAGGGAAGAAAGGTGTTATCTGAGACTGGAAGGAAGTAGCCCTCCCATACTACGGAAAAGAAAGTGGGCAATATTTTGTAGCTTGCATACGGAAGAGTTGGAATGCTTTAGACTTTGGTGCAGTCTGCTGCCCGCTAACTAGCATTTTTAAAAAAATTGAGATATAGCTGGACCAAGGGTGGAGAAAAACTCTGGGTCCAACCCAAATCCAAATCGACACATATTTCCTCTCCCTTAGCGTTTTGGGTCAAATGGACGAAATTGTACAAAAAATTTAACCAAAAAACGTTTAGCGTATGATCTAGACGTTGGCGTACTCAGTTTGCCGCTCTCTGCCATTCGAAAATTATGCGGAGTACCACGGTCAAAGATGGAAAAAGGCCCTCGATCCAACCCATAAGCAATGTGGGGGACCACATTGAAAAATGGCCAAATTCTCTCGATCCAACTCATAAGCAATGTGGGGGACCACAGTGATAGATGGCCAAAGTTTCTCGACCCAATTCATAAGCAATGTGGGGGACCACAGTGAAAGATGGTCAAAGTCAATTGGTCCACTTCAAATGCAATATCGTCTCCTATCTCCTCTTCCTTTGCGTTTTGAGTCAAATGGATGAAATTGTACAAAAAACTTAACCAAATAACGTTTAGCGTATGATCTAGACGTTGGCGTACTCAGTTTGCCGCCATCTGCCATTCGAAAATTATGCAGAGTACCACGGTCAAAGATGGAAAAAGGCCCTCGATCCAACCCATAAGCAATGTGGGGGACCGCATTGAAAAATGGCCAAATTCTCTCGATCCAACTCATAAGCAATGTGGGGGACCACAGTGATAGATGGCCAAAGTTTCTCGACCCAATTCATAAGCAATGTGGGGGACCACAGTGAAAGATGGTCAAAGTCAATTGGTCCACTTCAAATGCAATATCGTCTCCTATCTCCTCTTCCTTTGCGTTTTGAGTCAAATGGATGAAATTGTACAAAAAACTTAACCAAATAACGTTTAGCGTATGATCTAGACGTTGGCGTACTCAGTTTGCCGCTCTCTGCCATTCGAAAATTATGCGGAGTACCACGGTCAAAGATGGAAAAAGGCCCTCGATCCAACCCATAAGCAATGTGGGGGACCACATTGAAAAATGGCCAAATTCTCTCGATCCAACTCATAAGCAATGTGGGGGACCACAGTGATAGATGGCCAAAGTTTCTCGACCCAATTCATAAGCAATGTGGGGGACCACAGTGAAAGATGGTCAAAGTCAATTGGTCCACTTCAAATGCAATATCGTCTCCTATCTCCTCTTCCTTTGCGTTTTGAGTCAAATGGATGAAATTGTACAAAAAACTTAACCAAATAACGTTTAGCGTATGATCTAGACGTTGGCGTACTCAGTTTGCCGCCATCTGCCATTCGAAAATTATGCAGAGTACCACGGTCAAAGATGGAAAAAGGCCCTCGATCCAACCCATAAGCAATGTGGGGGACCGCATTGAAAAATGGCCAAATTCTCTCGATCCAACTCATAAGCAATGTGGGGGACCACAGTGATAGATGGCCAAAGTTTCTCGACCCAATTCATAAGCAATGTGGGGGACCACAGTGAAAGATGGTCAAAGTCAATTGGTCCACTTCAAATGCAATATCGTCTCCTATCTCCTCTTCCTTTGCGTTTTGAGTCAAATGGATGAAATTGTACAAAAAACTTAACCAAATAACGTTTAGCGTATGATCTAGACGTTGGCGTAGTCAGTTTGCCGCTATCTGCCATTCGAAAATTATGCGGAGTACCACGGTCAAAGATGGAAAAAGGCCCTCGATCCAACCCATAAGCAATGTGGGGGACCACATTGAAAAGTGGCCAAATTCTCTCGATCCAACTCATAAGCAATGTGGGGGACCACAGTGATAGATGGCCAAAGTTTCTCGACCCAATTCATAAGCAATGTGGGGGACCATAGTGAAAGATGGTCAAAGTCAATTGGTCCACTTCAAATGCAATATCGTCTCCTGTCTCCTCTTCCTTTGCGTTTTGAGTCAAATGGATGAAATTGTACAAAAAACTTAACCAAAAAACGTTTAGCGTATGATCTAGACGTTGGCGTACTCAGTTTGCCGCTATCTGCCATTCGAAAATTATGCGGAGTACCACGGTCAAAGATGGAAAAAGGCCCTCGATCCAACCCATAAGCAATGTGGGGGACCGCATTGAAAAGTGGCCAAATTCTCTCGATCCAACTCATAAGCAATGTGGGGGACCACAGTGATAGATGGCCAAAGTTTCTCGATCCAACTCATAAGCAATGTGGGGGACCACAGTGATAGATGGCCAAAGTTTCTAGACCCAATTCATAAGCAATGTGGGGGACCACAGTGAAAGATGGTCAAAGTCAATTGGTCCACTTCAAATGCAATATCGTCTCCTGTCTCCTCTTCCTTTGCGTTTTGAGTCAAATGGATGAAATTGTACAAAAAACTTAACCAAAAAACGTTTAGCGTATGATCTAGACGTTGGCGTACTCAGTTTGCCGCTATCTGCCATTCGAAAATTATGCGGAGTACCACGGTCAAAGATGGAAAAAGGCCCTCGATCCAACCCATAAGCAATGTGGGGGACCACATTGAAAAGTGGCCAAATTCTCTCGATCCAACTCATAAGCAATGTGGGGGACCACAGTGATAGATGGCCAAAGTTTCTCGATCCAACTCATAAGCAATGTGGGGGACCACAGTGATAGATGGCCAAAGTTTCTAGACCCAATTCATAAGCAATGTGGGGGACCACAGTGAAAGATGGTCAAAGTCAATTGGTCCACTTCAAATGCAATATCGTCTCCTATCTCCTCTTCCTTTGCGTTTTGAGTCAAATGGATGAAATTGTACAAAAAACTTAACCAATAAACGTTTAGCGTATGATCTAGACGTTGGCGTACTCAGTTTGCCGCTATCTGCCATTCGAAAATTATGCGGAGTACCACGGTCAAAGATGGAAAAAGGCCCTCGATCCAACCCATAAGCAATGTGGGGGACCACAGTGATAGATGGCCAAATTCTCTCGATCCAACTCATAAGCAATGTGGGGGACCACAGTGATAGATGGCCAAAGTTTCTCGACCCAATTCATAAGCAATGTGGGGGACCACAGTGAAAGATGGTCAAAGTCAATTGGTCCACTTCAAATGCAATATCGTCTCCTATCTCCTCTTCCTTTGCGTTTTGAGTCAAATGGATGAAATTGTACAAAAAACTTAACCAATAAACGTTTAGCGTATGATCTAGACGTTGGCGTACTCAGTTTGCCGCTATCTGCCATTCGAAAATTATGCGGAGTACCACGGTCAAAGATGGAAAAAGGCCCTCGATCCAACCCATAAGCAATGTGGGGGACCACAGTGATAGATGGCCAAATTCTCTCGATCCAACTCATAAGCAATGTGGGGGACCACAGTGATAGATGGCCAAAGTTTCTCGACCCAATTCATAAGCAATGTGGGGGACCACAGTGAAAGATGGTCAAAGTCAATTGGTCCACTTCAAATGCAATATCGTCTCCTATCTCCTCTTCCTTTGCGTTTTGAGTCAAATGGATGAAATTGTACAAAAAACTTAACCAAAAAACGTTTAGCGTTTGATCTAGACGTTGGCGTACTCAGTTTGCCGCTATCTGCCATTCGAAAATTATGCGGAGTACCACGGTCAAAGATGGAAAAAGGCCCTCGATCCAACCCATAAGCAATGTGGGGGACCACATTGAAAAATGGCCAAATTCTCTCGATCCAACTCATAAGCAATGTGGGGGACCACAGTGATAGATGGCCAAAGTTTCTCGACCCAATTCATCAGCAATGTGGGGGACCACAGTGATAGATGGCCAAAGTTTCTCGACCCAATTCATAGGCAATGTGGGGGACCACAGTGAAAGATGGTCAAAGTCAATTGGTCCACTTCAAATGCAATATCGTCTCCTATGTCCTCTTCCTTTGCGTTTTGAGTCAAATGGATGAAATTGTACAAAAAACTTAAACAAAAAACGTTTAGCGTATGATCTAGACGTTGGCGTACTCAATTTGCCGCTATCTGCCATTCGAAAATTATGCGGAGTACCACGGTCAAAGATGGAAAAAGGCCCTCGATCCAACCCATAAGCAATGTGGGGGACCACAGTGATAGATGGCCAAATTCTCTCGATCCAACTCATAAGCAATGTGGGGGACCACAGTGATAGATGGCCAAAGTTTCTCGACCCAATTCATAAGCAATGTGGGGGGACCACAGTGAAAGATGGTCGAAGTCAATTGGTCCACTTCAAAAGCAATATCTCTCCTATCTCCTCTTCCTTTGCGTTTTGAGTCAAATGGATGAAATTGTACAAAAAACTTAACCAAAAAACGTTTAGCGTATGATCTAGACGTTGGCGTACTCAGTTTGCCGCTATCTGCCATTCGAAAATTATGCGGAGTACCACGGTCAAAGATGGAAAAAGGCCCTCGATCCAACCCATAAGCAATGTGGGGGACCACAGTGATAGATGGCCAAAGTCCATTGGTCCACTTCAAATGCAATATCGTCTCCTATCTCCTCTTCCTTTGCGTTTTGAGTCAAATGGATGAAATTGTACAAAAAACTTAACCAAAAAACGTTTAGCGTATGATCTAGACGTTGGCGTACTCAGTTTGCCGCTATCTGCCATTCGAAAATTATGAGGAGTACCACGGTCAAAGATGGAAAAAGGCCCTCGATCCAACCCATAAGCAATGTGGGGGACCACAGTGATAGATGGCCAAATTCTCTCGATCCAACTCATAAGCAACGTGGGGGACCACAGTGATAGATGGCCAAAGTTTCTCGACCCAATTCATAAGCAATGTGGGGGACCACAGTGAAAGATGGTCAAAGTCAATTGGTCCACTTCAAATGCAATATCGTCTCCTATCTCCTCTTCCTTTGCGTTTTGAGTCAAATGGATGAAATTGTACAAAAAACTTAACCAATAAACGTTTAGCGTATGATCTAGACGTTGGCGTACTCAGTTTGCCGCTATCTGCCATTCGAAAATTATGCGGAGTACCACGGTCAAAGATGGAAAAAGGCCCTCGATCCAACCCATAAGCAATGTGGGGGACCACAGTGATAGATGGCCAAATTCTCTCGATCCAACTCATAAGCAATGTGGGGGACCACAGTGATAGATGGCCAAAGTTTCTCGACCCAATTCATAAGCAATGTGGGGGACCACAGTGAAAGATGGTCAAAGTCAATTGGTCCACTTCAAATGCAATATCGTCTCCTATCTCCTCTTCCTTTGCGTTTTGAGTCAAATGGATGAAATTGTACAAAAAACTTAACCAAAAAACGTTTAGCGTATGATCTAGACGTTAGCGTACTCAGTTTGCCGCTATCTGCCATTCGAAAATTATGCGGAGTACCACGGTCAAAGATGGAAAAAGGCCCTCGATCCAACCCATAAGCAATGTGGGGGACCGCATTGAAAAGTGGCCAAATTCTCTCGATCCAACTCATAAGCAATGTGGGGGACCACAGTGATAGATGGCCAAAGTTTCTCGACCCAATTCATAAGCAATGTGGGGGACCACAGTGAAAGATGGTCAAAGTCAATTGGTCCACTTCAAATGCAATATCGTCTCCTATCTCCTCTTCCTTTGCGTTTTGAGTCAAATGGATGAAATTGTACAAAAAACTTAACCAAATAACGTTTAGCGTATGATCTAGACGTTGGCGTACTCAGTTTGCCGCTCTCTGCCATTCGAAAATTATGCGGAGTACCACGGTCAAAGATGGAAAAAGGCCCTCGATCCAACCCATAAGCAATGTGGGGGACCACATTGAAAAATGGCCAAATTCTCTCGATCCAACTCATAAGCAATGTGGGGGACCACAGTGATAGATGGCCAAAGTTTCTCGACCCAATTCATAAGCAATGTGGGGGACCACAGTGAAAGATGGTCAAAGTCAATTCCTTTGCGTTTTGAGTCAAATGGATGAAATTGTACAAAAAACTTAACCAAAAAACGTTTAGCGTATGATCTAGACGTTGGCGTACTCAGTTTGCCGCTATCTGCCATTCGAAAAATATGCGGAGTACCACGGTCAAAGATGGAAAAAGGCCCTCGAGCCCATAAGCAATGTGGGGGACCACATTGAAAAATGGCCAAATTCTCTCGATCCAACTCATAAGCAATGTGGAGGACCACAGTGGTAGATGGCCAAAGTTTCTCGACCCAATTCATAAGCAATGTGGGGGACCACAGTGAAAGATGGTCAAAGTCAATTGGTCCACTTCAAATGCAATATCGTCTCCTATGTCCTCTTCCTTTGCGTTTTGAGTCAAATGGATGAAATTGTACAAAAAACTTAACCAAAAAACGTTTAGCGTATGATCTAGACGTTGGCGTACTCAGTTTGCAGCTATCTGCCATTCGAAAATTATGCGGAGTACCACGGTCAAAGATGGAAAAAGGCCCTCGATCCAACACATAAGCAATGTGGGGGACCACATTGAAAAATGGCCAAATTCTCTGGATCCAACTCATAAGCAATGTGGGGGACCACAGTGATAGATGGCCAAAGTTTCTCGACCCAATTCATAAGCAATGTGGGGGACCACAGTGAAAGATGGTCAAAGTCAATTGGTCCACTTCAAATGCAATATCGTCTCCTATCTCCTCTTCCTTTGCGTTTTGAGTCAAATGGATGAAATTGTACAAAAAACTTAACCAATAAACGTTTAGCGTATGATCTAGACGTTGGCGTACTCAGTTTGCCGCTATCTGCCATTCGAAAATTATGCGGAGTACCACGGTCAAAGATGGAAAAAGGCCCTCGATCCAACCCATAAGCAATGTGGGGGACCACAGTGATAGATGGCCAAATTCTCTCGATCCAACTCATAAGCAATGTGGGGGACCACAGTGATAGATGGCCAAAGTTTCTCGACCCAATTCATAAGCAATGTGGGGGACCACAGTGAAAGATGGTCAAAGTCAATTGGTCCACTTCAAATGCAATATCGTCTCCTATCTCCTCTTC
This sequence comes from Xylota segnis, assembly GCA_963583995.1. Lineage (NCBI taxonomy): Eukaryota > Metazoa > Arthropoda > Insecta > Diptera > Syrphidae > Xylota > Xylota segnis. The sequence goes on along the minus strand of OY757238.1, from coordinate 57,706,478 downwards.
CTTTGCGTTTTGAGTCAAATGGATGAAATTGTACAAAAAACTTAACCAAAAAACGTTTAGCGTTTGATCTAGACGTTGGCGTACTCAGTTTGCCGCTATCTGCCATTCGAAAATTATGCGGAGTACCACGGTCAAAGATGGAAAAAGGCCCTCGATCCAACCCATAAGCAATGTGGGGGACCACAGTGATAGATGGCCAAATTCTCTCGATCCAACTCATAAGCAACGTGGGGGACCACAGTGATAGATGGCCAAATTCTCTCGATCCAACTCATAAGCAATGTGGGGGACCACAGTGATAGATGGCCAAAGTTTCTCGACCCAATTCATAAGCAATGTGGGGGACCACAGTGAAAGATGGTCAAAGTCAATTGGTCCACTTCAAATGCAATATCGTCTCCTATCTCCTCTTCCTTTGCGTTTTGAGTCAAATGGATGAAATTGTACAAAAAACTTAACCAATAAACGTTTAGCGTATGATCTAGACGTTGGCGTACTCAGTTTGCCGCTATCTGCCATTCGAAAATTATGCGGAGTACCACGGTCAAAGATGGAAAAAGGCCCTCGATCCAACCCATAAGCAATGTGGGGGACCACAGTGATAGATGGCCAAATTCTCTCGATCCAACTCATAAGCAATGTGGGGGACCACAGTGATAGATGGCCAAAGTTTCTCGACCCAATTCATAAGCAATGTGGGGGACCACAGTGAAAGATGGTCAAAGTCAATTGGTCCACTTCAAATGCAATATCGTCTCCTATCTCCTCTTCCTTTGCGTTTTGAGTCAAATGGATGAAATTGTACAAAAAACTTAACCAAAAAACGTTTAGCGTTTGATCTAGACGTTGGCGTACTCAGTTTGCCGCTATCTGCCATTCGAAAATTATGCGGAGTACCACGGTCAAAGATGGAAAAAGGCCCTCGATCCAACCCATAAGCAATGTGGGGGACCACATTGAAAAATGGCCAAATTCTCTCGATCCAACTCATAAGCAATGTGGGGGACCACAGTGATAGATGGCCAAAGTTTCTCGACCCAATTCATCAGCAATGTGGGGGACCACAGTGATAGATGGCCAAAGTTTCTCGACCCAATTCATAGGCAATGTGGGGGACCACAGTGAAAGATGGTCAAAGTCAATTGGTCCACTTCAAATGCAATATCGTCTCCTATGTCCTCTTCCTTTGCGTTTTGAGTCAAATGGATGAAATTGTACAAAAAACTTAAACAAAAAACGTTTAGCGTATGATCTAGACGTTGGCGTACTCAATTTGCCGCTATCTGCCATTCGAAAATTATGCGGAGTACCACGGTCAAAGATGGAAAAAGGCCCTCGATCCAACCCATAAGCAATGTGGGGGACCACAGTGATAGATGGCCAAATTCTCTCGATCCAACTCATAAGCAATGTGGGGGACCACAGTGATAGATGGCCAAAGTTTCTCGACCCAATTCATAAGCAATGTGGGGGGACCACAGTGAAAGATGGTCGAAGTCAATTGGTCCACTTCAAAAGCAATATCTCTCCTATCTCCTCTTCCTTTGCGTTTTGAGTCAAATGGATGAAATTGTACAAAAAACTTAACCAAAAAACGTTTAGCGTATGATCTAGACGTTGGCGTACTCAGTTTGCCGCTATCTGCCATTCGAAAATTATGCGGAGTACCACGGTCAAAGATGGAAAAAGGCCCTCGATCCAACCCATAAGCAATGTGGGGGACCACAGTGATAGATGGCCAAATTCTCTCGATCCAACTCATAAGCAATGTGGGGGACCACAGTGATAGATGGCCAAAGTTTCTCGACCCAATTCATAAGCAATGTGGGGGGACCACAGTGAAAGATGGTCGAAGTCAATTGGTCCACTTCAAAAGCAATATCTCTCCTATCTCCTCTTCCTTTGCGTTTTGAGTCAAATGGATGAAATTGTACAAAAAACTTAACCAAAAAACGTTTAGCGTATGATCTAGACGTTGGCGTACTCAGTTTGCCGCTATCTGCCATTCGAAAATTATGCGGAGTACCACGGTCAAAGATGGAAAAAGGCCCTCGATCCAACCCATAAGCAATGTGGGGGACCACATTGAAAAATGGCCAAATTCTCTCAATCCAACTCATAAGCAATGTGGGGGACCACAGTGATAGATGGCCAAAGTTTCTCGACCCAATTCATAAGCAATGTGGGGGACCACAGTGAAAGATGGTCAAAGTCAATTGGTCCACTTCAAATGCAATATTGTCTCCTATCTCCTTTTCCTTTGCGTTTTGAGTCAAATGGATGAAATTGTACAAAAAACTTAACCAAAAAACGTTTAGCGTATGATCTAGACGTTGGCGTACTCAATTTGCCGCTATCTGCCATTCGAAAATTATGCGGAGTACCACGGTCAAAGATGGAAAAAGGCCCTCGATCCAACCCATAAGCAATGTGGGGGACCACAGTGATAGATGGCCAAATTCTCTCGATCCAACTCATAAGCAATGTGGGGGACCACAGTGATAGATGGCCAAAGTTTCTCGACCCAATTCATAAGCAATGTGGGGGGACCACAGTGAAAGATGGTCGAAGTCAATTGGTCCACTTCAAAAGCAATATCTCTCCTATCTCCTCTTCCTTTGCGTTTTGAGTCAAATGGATGAAATTGTACAAAAAACTTAACCAAAAAACGTTTAGCGTATGATCTAGACGTTGGCGTACTCAGTTTGCCGCTATCTGCCATTCGAAAATTATGCGGAGTACCACGGTCAAAGATGGAAAAAGGCCCTCGAGCCCATAAGCAATGTGGGGGACCACATTGAAAAATGGCCAAATTCTCTCGATCCAACTCATAAGCAATGTGGAGGACCACAGTGGTAGATGGCCAAAGTTTCTCGACCCAATTCATAAGCAATGTGGGGGACCACAGTGAAAGATGGTCAAAGTCAATTGGTCCACTTCAAATGCAATATCGTCTCCTATCTCCTCTTCCTTTGCGTTTTGAGTCAAATGGATGAAATTGTACAAAAAACTTAACCAAAAAACGTTTAGCGTATGATCTAGACGTTGGCGTACTCAGTTTGCAGCTATCTGCCATTCGAAAATTATGCGGAGTACCACGGTCAAAGATGGAAAAAGGCCCTCGATCCAACCCATAAGCAATGTGGGGGACCACATTGAAAAATGGCCAAATTCTCTGGATCCAACTCATAAGCAATGTGGGGGACCACAGTGATAGATGGCCAAAGTTTCTCGACCCAATTCATAAGCAATGTGGGGGACCACAGTGAAAGATGGTCAAAGTCAATTGGTCCACTTCAAATGCAATATCGTCTCCTATGTCCTCTTCCTTTGCGTTTTGAGTCAAATGGATGAAATTGTACAAAAAACTTAACCAAAAAACGTTTAGCGTATGATCTAGACGTTGGCGTACTCAGTTTGTTCCCTTAGATTTTTGGGTCAAATCGGATGAGTTGGGCTTTGAACGCATGAGTTCCGCCAAAGAGGGTCTTCAATATTCTAGAAATTTTACTAAAATTCTTATCATCGTAACGGTTTATTGTTCATAATCATTGCGGGAAGCACATCAATTTTATAAAAATCTTCAAAATTCTACTCCTACACGCATCGAGTTGGTGTTCCTGTGCCGCAAAGAGACGAGGTGGCGTTAAACTTAGTTGTCCCAGGACACGTGTAAACAGTTCCTACCCAAGCACTATTTACCAAGCTGCAGTAGACATATCTGAAATAAAACAAAACCGTTAAAGCCCTCCAACAATCTGAAACCAGAAACAATTTGATTACGTCTTGCAAGTGGTATCTGTTGTGATGTCAAAGCGTCCAGATGTTGCCTTATTGGCGCAGTAAGCTTGAGGGCTAGTAGCCGGATTAGGAGTTGTCGTAGTAGCTGCCGTTGTTGTCGTTGTAGTTGTTGTTGTCGTCGTCGTTGTTGTTACTGACGTACATGTGCCGCCCACCTAAAATAAGGGATTGCATCAGTAAATCAAGTTAATGGCTGATTATCTCAAAGTATTACGAGTGTTGTTGCTGGATCCTCGCAGATATACTGAGAATATATATTGCACACAGTTGTTCCTGCACACGTGTAAGCGGTTGTCCCAGGAGTAGTAGTTCCCGAGCAAAGGACATATGTCTGCAGCCCAGTGCAAGCGAAGGTGTTGGTGCCATTACAAACTCCACACATCCCGCATTCGGCTGTCACAGATCCTGACACTGCACAAACTGGATCGACTGATGAGCACACATACCCGGTGGGACAGTCAGTCGCAGTTGCGGTCGAGTTAACGATGCCTTTAAAGAAACCTCGTGATTGGATGCACATGTCGTAAACCATTTGACAAAGACTTACCATTTACACAGGTCTTGAACTGGGTATTCGAAACGCACGCCAGGCCTGTTGTAGACGAACAAGTGTTGCATGCAGTGTAAGCCATGTAGATGGCGCCAACTAACACCAAAACTCTCTGAAAGGATACACCTTGAATTGGGGTCCTTATGTTACAGCAAATACCCTGCCACTTACTAGAATCAGCTTCATAGCTCTGACTTGTGGATAACTATGTAGATACTAGCGCAACTAGATTGCAAATAAATTTCTGCCGAATATGAGGCTTTTTATAGTTGGATGTTATCACAGAAAAAATTTTGGGTAATGCATAATAATATTTGCATTTTATATGATATCAGGTGGAGGTAAGCCGATTTTAAAGTTTTACAATGCTATGTTGACAAGAGAGCGGGTAACTAACAAACATAGTAAACAGCATGGCTAGGTCGCATGTAATTGCTTGTGTATGCTGCTCAGTTGTTAATTATGTAGATACTTCCCTTTTATGGAAAAAGTAAGCTGAAACATCTTAAAATATTAATGGAGTGGAAGGGCACAACTATGGATTGGACACTGGTAGAGGTTTCTTCAATCTAAGCAAGGATTTCTCACTAAAATCTGACCTAGCCCTCTGAAAATGTGTAAATATAGAACTATTCACACAGGATTTTTGATTTTGTTCTTTTTTTTAATGAAACAGCTTCTGTTTGAGACATCAAACACCGAAGACAAAAAAATTTGGCACAGCAGGTTCATGGGACTCAGGTCATACCTTCGCACAACCTTGCGAGCTGTGCGATTTATATTCTCCACACGAATGGAGGGGTCCTACTGGTTAATGCCGTATCCGAAGTGCGTGAGAAGCTTTTTTCATGACAGATATACTCTGGAATGTTTGTCAGACGCTCTCGAGAGGTGGGACCGTGCTGCCTGTCACGAACCTTTGAGTCACGGTTCCCAAATTCACTTCACGGAAAGATCTGCTGTGGACCTGATTTGACGTTCGATATTGCACGAAACTCCCTGGCTTATTGGAAGAGACCATGAAGTCTTGGCATAGCCAAGTAAAGGGCTTCCTGGAGATGGCAAGGTCACCGAAGTTCGACCTCAATAAATCGGTTAAAACCACTCATTCTCTTCGAATTCATCACAGAAATATTCCGTCAATGGTTTTGGGTTATTGCCGAAGTCGTAGTTGCACAAATGGGCTTCGTGACGGGATCTGCATCTACATAAATCATAAGCCGCTGGTCTCGGGATACTTACAAACAATAGATGAAGCATCACCAACAGTGAGAAACGTTCAATGTAAGAGCAAAGTTATCTGACACTAGACCCAGTAACGATTGGGAATTGTAGAAAATTGTAAGCTAGCTTCGATAATACTCTACTTGGTGGGTGATTCTAGCTCGGTGGCTAGTAAGATTTATCTACAACGAAGTACGAAGATATTTAGATCAACGCACGTCCTTGTACATCTTACTGTTAGCACAGTAACCCCAGAGTTGACTTATGGTAAACATGTCTACAGAAATTGTATCCAAAAATTTATAAAATGGATGAATTGCAAGATTTGTCGTCCTTCGTGAGTTTCAATAGCTCTCATTCATTCGATTATATAGACCTATTGACTCGGTATCCACTTTGATAGAAATTCATCCATCATTCATCATTAAACGAATGCAAAAGAAATTCTACCAAATCTGGAGATTTTTCACAAAACCAATACTCAACCATAAGACACGTGCACATGGCAATATCCTCGACCGCTTTTGAGAATATCAGCCAAACGGAACAAGAATGCAAAGTAGGTCTTACCTACTTAACCAGCTTACGATGAAGGCGTTTCGAATTTGCCTGCCATGTCGAACCATTTCACTGACATATAGTAAACCTTCCTTATGAAGGCCAGCCCGTAGTAAACCTTCATAAAAACTGAAACTATCTGTGAACGTGGAGTTACGGCAGCAGTTGTCTACGAGGTAGCTTACCATCCTCCTAATACATTCCGCATCTAGATTAAAGATTTTTTTGAAAGAATTCGTCTTGATTCACCTTTTGGTTTCCCTAAGCTGAGTGACCATTCCCCACATAGACGTTCAGGCCCTGAGATCGTTTTGTGCTTACTCCAAGTTTCCAGATACCAACGTTCTTCTTAACCAGGAAACCAAGTAAATTTAAATTGGATGTCAGTACATTACTCAAGCACAAGGCTACTGCCTGATGTCGCCGTAGTTATAAAATCGAATCAGATAATGAGAACTCTGAGAAATCGGCTAGAAGTAGTTCGTGATCTACGTATATCAGAGGTAACCATACCGCAGAGGTTTAAGACTCTAAGGAAGGAAAACAACAGATGGTGCAACCACAAGTTCAATTTAGTCTTACTTTTACAAAGCAATGGCCACCAGGCTTATGCGAAACCGTAAGTTCTGAGGTACAAAACCCCACTGATCTATGAGATCCGTAGTGAGATAGATACTCAAGGGCGAACTTGATATCTGGACTACAAATTAGCCTTTTTTCTAGGGCAGGGTCAAGATACTCCGATGGTAGGCTAGATAGATAGGCTTATAATTATCGTTGAAGGCACCTTTTCCATTGCACCCCTCTAGGACGTGTAGTAAAGTATAACTAACCAATGGCGATACAGCCTACTCTCGGAAGATGGACTTGAGGTTAAGTTATATCTTCAAATAGACACTTGAAGAATGGCTTCAAAGTTTGAGGCTGACCAGTGTATCGCACTAAGGAAATATGACCAGACGCACTGAGAAAATACCCAGACATGATTTGACGAGAGCTACACTCGGCCACGTCTTAAATAAATACCCGACCGCTCAGAGTTGCTTGCAAAATATTGGTGCTACATGCCTTGTTTATTTATTTTTAAAATATTAAATGCATTCAAGTTACAATCTACGCACAACGGGAAGGTTGATTTACACCGCACATCTGTGAGTCCGGACTGAAGAATGTACCCTTAGGACACTCGTAAAGATTGCCCGACCATTCAGAATTTGAGACAACGCAACTGATGTACCTACAAAGAAGTAACAAAAACACCGCTATTTACCAATCGTTCCAATACCAATGAATACTTACTTTGTACAAGTTTTGTCCGTAGTGATCTCATAACGTCCGGGGAACTTCTTACTTTCACAGAACTCCTTCGATTGAGTTTCAGGGTTTGGAGTTGTCGTAGTTGTTATCTCTGGAGCCGCAGTTGTCGTAACTGGTTCAATCCATGGACAAGTGGCACCAAGCTATAACATAAGAGTTTGTATGGACCATAAGATGAAATAAGTAAACATTACCCCAGTGGTGGCCCTGTCAACGCAAATTGTTGGTGAATCAAGATTACACACCAGCCCATTGGGGCATTTGTAGTCAACATTTCCATCAGGAGCATCCTTGCCATAGCAGAGCGTAAAGGCGTCATAATCGGAGCATGCAAAGGTCTTGGCTTCATTGCATATATTACACCTAGCGCATGAGGCTAAAGTGCTCCCTTTTGGAGCACAAACTTGTGCATTTGGTGTGCATACAGTTCCCTCGGGACACTGGATGGCAGGCGCGGTTGGCATACCTATTAGACACTCAGACTAAAGTATATGCTTGGCAAAGCTTGTAATAGCTTACCATCTACACAGACTTTGAATTTATCCGTTGCGACGCATGCTAAGCCAGAAGTAGCTGAACAAGTATTGCACAAACTATTCACCGAATAAATGGCAGCGGATAAAATAAAAATTATCTGAAAAGAGATAGTTTTTTAGAACGCAATCCCTACAGCCGGCGTCTCAAGTCAAAGCCTTAGGCTTAGGCTTAGTAGTACAACGGATAAAATAGTTTCACTTACTGTTGTAAAGAACTTCATCTTGTTTGTCGTCGACCGTTAGCTACCGACTTTATATCTTAAAGCTACTGCACTGCAACTAAACTTACAGTCTACAATGTCCATCTTATTTATTTGGTCTCTTATCAATGCATTTGTTAAGCAAACAACTGTTGACTGCAGTTTACCTGGTAAATATTATTAACTCAATAAACGGATTAGAACAGGTGTACATAAAGTGTTAACAAAATGCATAAAAACTAATGAAAATTTCTTAATTTCACAGCTAATTTATAAGCTGTTGCTAATAGCTTTGCTATTCGCTTGTTACCCGATGCATTTTATTTAGATTTTATTTCTCAATAAATCGCTGTCATCGGAGGCCCGGAATGGCATAAAATCGAGTATGTGCTCAAAAAAATTCCACTTTTCTGGAGAAAATCATGGCGATCGAGGGCGTCTTTAGTTTTTCTCTAAAATGACAGAAGGAGCACAGCTCTGGCGTCTACTGTCAGCTTAGATACATGGCTCTAGCCATCGTCAGTATTTTTCTGAACTCTATCTGAGGTTGTTTTCTTTACGAGAAGGAAGATCGCGACCAGTCTGATTGGTTCTCTACAAAGACGCTTTTTACTGAAAAAGGACCGTGGTTTCCCGTATGCCAGGTGTGAACAGAGGCTGCCCGCAAGGTCCTTTAACCTCTTCTATTGTACATCGTGTTTGACTTTCAATAGTTCAAACGTCTATGCTCAGAGAAACGGGGATGAATGCCCACAGACTGTCTGTGCTAATGCGGATATAAACTTAGACATGGCCAATGAATGGTGCGCTAAGAATGGACTTTCGTTGAATCCTTTAAAAACTGCGGTTGCTCTTTTTACGAAAAGGTGGATTGTGACGGGTCTGATTCAGTCAGTGCTAGAAGGTGTAACTCTCCAGAGCGCCCATGAAGCGAAATATCTGCGAGCGAGTTTGGATAAAAAAAATTCTTTGGGCAAAGTATATCAAGTCGAAGGGACCTTTGGCAATGTAAAGTGCTTTTGGCAAGACTTGGGGCTTACCACCGAAAAAGTTTCTCTGGATTGGATTGGCTTTGGACGTGGCTTTCGCGTACATATGTGACTGCCTTCTGCATTTCCATTCCAAGGAATGGTTTGTTTCGGCTGTATAGGAGCTTTTCCGGAGTCCCCCGGCCCTGCTCTAGATGTTTGGGTTGATATACTTTCCTTTGATACACATATCCTAGGACCCTTGTCCTTGGATATGATGTCTGATGAAATGACGGTGGAACTTGGGCTGCTGTTTGCAAATTTGAAGTCGACTTTCCTTGCGTTCAGAGCTGGCTTTGGGCAGATTCTGAGCCTGGACTGGGCTGTGGTCGAATTCTCAGGAATAGCTCCAAAACTAAGTTAGGGTTTCGATGCAGGTGTCTTCGTGAAGACCGACAATACTAGACTTTACTACTCGTTCGGCAAGAATGCGTCTTTTTCCAAGCGAAGATCTGTGGTATCTTAGTGGCTGTCGACTATATTGTTAAGACGGGGTCGGCGCTTAAGGGCTGCACAAACCTGTAACCGATTTCGAAATAGTTCTTTCGCTAGGCTGAACTCGTTGAGATTGCTTAAACGAGGCTCAGAGGATGATTTGTCAGGACATGAACCTGTTTTAGGTCCTGCCGAGAACGATTTGGTTTCCCACGAACACAATTGTGTTTGTCACGGCTCTTCAGGATGCAGGTAGACGAGAAGTATGCTCCCGAATGTATGTGATAAATCAGCGTCATTCTTGCTCCGTCAGTGGAAAAGACTTTAAACAACTCGGCTCGGCTTAAGACACATCCCTGTGCGCGGCGCCCGTGGAGAGTCCTGATACTCTGATACTGTAAGCGTCTCATCGCGGAAGGACATTCTTGGCTTTCTCATTCAGTAAAAAGCTCCGGTCGGTTTTATTAGTCCAAGAATAGCCAAAATAGAAAGGTTCTTCTTCTGAGTGCTTCTGGTCTGAGTGCCTCTATCTTTGTACAGATGCCCACCCTAATCTGTACCGAAACTCAGTTAATATGCTTTCGTTTTCCGAGTAAAGACTGGATTCTATCGAACCTGCCGTGTAGCTTTCTGCAAACTTAGTCCTTAGTCCTGTGTCAAGATGTGGATGTAATCCAAAAAGCCAAAGCAATGACTTCGCGACATCAAGCGAATCGACAATATTGGTCCTGCAAAGAGGATTTTCGAATCACAGTGCAGGCTCGAGCCGACAAGGATGACCGAACATCCATTTTAAAAATCAAACTATAGCGGATGTCAAAGAGCTTGCTCTGGACAACTGGAAGCAGCATGCCCGGAATCGAAGGGACTGGAAGGCTGCCGTGTCACAGGAAGAGGCTTTTTACGGGTGGGAAGCCCGTTAAGAAAGGAAGGAAGGATATATATTTTCACTTTCTTGATCTTATTGGTTTCTTTCAATAACAATTGGAAAAATATCATTGTGGTCAATGTGTGACTGACTCAAATGTAGATACATTAGGTCTGTTCGCGTACTCTCCCAAAACAGCAAAACTTCACGATAATCTAAAAAGTGGGAAAAGTTCGTAGCTTTTGCGTTCGTTTACTTTTGTGTGACTTTACCACTCTCTGAGAGAATTTTACCCCCACTCCTGAAAACTTCACAATCTACGAATGTTGGTGCAGAAAGTACTCGAACAGACCTATTACCTCTTTCAGTTATGATATTTGATTTAACAAAACCATTCGACTCTGCGAACACACCTCTCTCAAGCAATCGAACACACAAACCACCAACATCCATCCAAGAACAACAACCCAATAACCACATGCATCTCTCCCCCTCGCACATACACCAACATCACAAATCCCAACCAACTTCGCATCAATCGTTAAGCGTTTCATCCGAAATCAAAATGGTTGCCTGTTTTGTTAATAGTTCTGTGTGAAAGAAAACTTTTTTTCCTTTTCAAAATATTTCCATTTTCCCCACTGAAACAATACAAAAACATTGAAAATAACCATCGCCAGTGCAATCAAGTGAATGTGTAAAACAAATTCAAGTGCCAAAAACTCAGTGCTCCATCTGGAAATGCATTAACAAAAATAAAGAAAAAAAAAACACCAAACAGCAACCTTCCTACCACCAAAACCAATAAAAGAAAACGAAAAACCAAAAAAAAAAATCCAAAATGAAATGATTAAGAAATTTTGTTTGTCAAGTGCTGCTCTCTTAAGTGAGGGAGTCTGCTGCTGCTGATGCTGCTTCTGTAGGTAAAATAATTACTACGCTGCACTGCTAAGCGCGACCAGAAACACTCTGGATTTGGATTAATATTTAATTAATTTGTGTGCCGAGAGAGAAAAGAAAAGAAAAGAAATACAGAAAAACAAACAGCAATAGTGGATAAAGCACCGCAGTGCTACGCGATTCAGCAGAAGGAAGAGGAGTCTCGGCCGCCCCCTTTTTTTGTGCGCCTATCAAACAAATCAATCATCGCCTTTTCATCATCACCTTCATCATCATCACCACCATCATCATCATCATCTTCGCCGTTGTCGTCGTCGTCGTCGTAGTCGTCGCTTCGTCTTGCTCTCTCTCTATCGCGCTCTCTACACTTTACACTCGTTCGTCGCCCTCTTCACGTTTATTATTCGCAAGGAAGCGCATTTCAAACTTCCTTTTTTTTTTTTTTTTTGTTTCTTCTCCCCTATTGTTGTTTCAAGCATCCAGCGGAATACTTAACAAATAGATTAATGGTAATATATACGTATATTTATTTGTATTTCTAAATTAGTGCATAGATTTGTCGGAATTATGTAATTTCTCTTGTTGTGCTTTCAGCTGGGCGGGTGGGGGTACATTAAAAACAAAAAAATAATCTAATTGGGGGAGCACGTCGTCGTCCCCCTTCTAATTAGGAGCTAAGTTTCCAAGGAATCGGGGGAAAAAAATGATATTTTTCCTTTATCACCTTCTCAGCGATAATGTCGATGCCATTCATACGAATGAAATGTGGAAATAAATTTAAGAGAAATGAGTGGGTGCGCGGAGGAGGGCACCGCCGCCGAGGCAGGCAAAACATAATAATTAATTTATTCACAAAGTCTCAAGCCACTGCTGCTAATAGTAGTGTGTTGTGGTAATAATAACAATAAACAAAAATTTAGCTGTCCGTGGCGGTAGTTGGCAAAGGAAAATCAAAATTATTACACTTATCTCTGAAGTAGCCAGCAGCCAGTAGCAGCGCGGTGGTGAATATAAGTTGAATGGCGGCGCGGCAGGCGGGTATGCAGTCAGGCATCGCGCAAACACATGCTGCAGGTATACAGGCAGTCAATTAATTAATTGACCAGCGAGTAGCAAGTGTGTGAGTACATTAGAGAGTACAAATTTGTGCGGTTGTTCAGAATAGATCTGAATTTAGGTTAGTAGTGTCGAAATTTGTTAATGGATTGGGTTGGTTGCGCTGATACTATCGCCTGGTGGCGAATACAACATGTTGATTGTAGGGACTTGTAGACAAACCGACTGATTCTCTGTGTGTAGGCAAAGTGGGGAATTTTCTAAGGCCACTGTAAACCTAGGTACCACCCGAGCCATTCTTTTTGTTTTCCGAAAGCCAAACACGTTTCAGAATCATGTCTAAGCGACTTGCCAAAGACGAGTCAAATTGCAGCGATTGCTGAAGGAACCTAGAACCAAGGGTTTCTATCCACCAAGTAAGGGATCTTTACTTAAAGTAATAGCCCCAAGTATTTTTTGATTGAATTGTTGCAGGATACTGTCAATTCATGCACCTTTAACAGTGCTAAGTTTACGGTCGATCCATTGCGATTGAATGTACCAAGTTCACATAATTCTGTGCAGACAGCCTCTTCGGTTGCACAGATGATTTCCTTCAAATAATCATAGTAACACTGGGTACTAATCCGAAAACTTATTAGTCAGTCATGAGCGTAGTTATCATGTAGTGGGTCCCGAGGCTCAAGTAGTTAGTGCGTTGGGACAAGGGGTTTCAGGTTCAATCCTTAAACAACACCTAAATGGTGTTTCACGGTTCACCTCGGCAATGTCTGACAAACATCCGAGAATAAAATTGTCATGAGAAAGCTATTCAAAGTAGTACATTGCCTTGGGAAAGGGCATTGAAACAGTAGGCCCCTTCCTTTCGTATAAAGAATGTTACACACACAACACGAATGGTTGTGAGAAACTAGGGCCTGGATCCCATAGTACTGCAAGTATAGATTGTCACAGTGGGAATCCAGTAAAGGTGTTCTGCAAGGGAGGACTTTTCGTTGTACCACTGTCACTGGGTATTCCTAAAAGAGCTGTCGATCCGATGAAAGAGATGGTCACTGTCTTGTAACTAATTCAAAACGAACTTCTTTATGAACTTTACTCCAACTCGTACACCGAGGATTTAAAAATCGTAAATGGATGGATGGCAGAATTTCTCAGTTCAACTACTCATTTTCTGTCTTCTATCTTCCGAAGCTGCTTTTAAAGGGTGATTCCATTAGAGGTACTTTTTTCGAAAATACATTTGTTTCTTTAAAATGTTCGCGTAACTGCAGTTCTTCTAAAGTTCCAATTTTCGATGACTCGTCCGAGCATTTCAAGTGATACTGGGCGAATGGCGCGAGTAATATTGGCTTTCAATTCCTCAATCGTACCTGGCTTATCCATGTAAACATTGGATTTTTCAAAGCCCCAGAGGAAAAAAGCTCCTCAGCCCAAATACGGCAATTTTGCTTATGGAAGTACCAACTAAGCCAGAAATGTGCCTTATCGCTGAACAGTGGATTTTCTTCAAGCGTTTCAAGAGCCCAACGACTGAAACTTTAAAGACTGACTTGCACATGTTAGTTTTGCTTGCTTTTAAACCGAGATGCTTGCGTAAAATACTCGCCCAGTTGTTGCACCCGACAAGCCAATCTGTTGAAAACTGCGCCGAATCGATTCAACATGGTCATTGTGTACATTCTTAGGTACCACTCCAACATTTTCTTTACTACCTGCTGGATGTGGTCTATTTTGTCGCGTATGGTCTAAATATGAAAATTGGGCTTTAAACTTTTTGATGGTTTAGCGAATTATGCGTTCGGTAGGCCGATTATATAGCCCATAAGCTGCTCTAAGTGCAGGAAATACATTCCTCGTAGAACGCTGATTCTCGTAATACAGCTGAACAAATTGTAGACGCTGTGCCGGGCAAAGTCTTGCCATGATGAAATGTCAATATACCGCGACTCACGCGTTATCTGTTAAAAAAATTGATAGACAACAATCTATAGAGAATATTTCAGAGCCTCCAAAGATCAAATAGTGAGGTATTATCCTGTAGCTCGTTACAGACAATAAAATTACACTAAACTTAGCAACGAAGATGGTGCTGACCAAGTACCCAATCAGATGGAAACAACACGAAAAACCCTCTTACTGGGACAAACAAATTGTCTTAAAACATACCAAGCACTCGGAATAGATAAATATTGACTCTCTTCTTTAATGGTCATTGCTCTCTCAAGGCGCTCAATTATTGTCATCTAATGCCATACCCTCCGCTCAAAGACAGATTGTTTATCAGCTTCTTTTCAGGTAGGAGGCAAAACCTTAAGGTTTTCCACAGAAGATCTTAACAAAATCGAAATCGAGATGGGCACCTTGAGCTCACCATCTGGCTATGGCTAACAATTACTTTAAGTGAAACAACTGGAAGCACTCGCGAAGCATCGTTCTTTAATTTTTTGAAACCCATCTTGCAGAAAATTTTAGAATCCCAAGTTCGTTTCGAATCATGTTCTGCGTACGTTCCTCAAAGTTGCTATGTCTGCAGTTTCTCATGGTCAGATCGATAAATTTCTAAATTTCTGGTTGAGGCTAATGGCTTTCCACAGCATGATCCAAATTTTTCAAGAAAAAAAAAACAAAAGTAGAGCGCTTATGACCGAACCTTGGTGTCAGTCGATGGATATCAGTGGTGTACTTGAGGACACTTTGTTCCCGTGTACGCGGGTGCGTTCTATTTGACAAAATATTTTACACAACCCTCTAGTTCTGTCCTCCGAATGTTATAGGTTGAAACGATTTCCTTTTCCACCTCCTGGGCCCTCATCACGTAACTTTTATCACGATCGTCGTCTAAGCGATAACAGCGAACAGTGTCGTACGCAGTTTGTTTCACCGATGTACATACATAGTTTGATAGTTTTTAGGAAAAGTTGATTCATCGAAACATTATCGCCTAAACGACAGTGATTTTGAATGTTACGTGAAGCAAAACTATCTCAAAACGATATCGTCTGGGCACGAATGTCATCATACATGATGAGGGCACTGCTCTTATCCATTTATGAACAGTTTTCTGTGTCCATTTCTTGTACTCAAAAATGCTCGACAAAACCAGTCTAGACAACTTGCAGACCGGCCTCCACTTTGTACGAGCTATGCACAAGTATTTCTTACATTGCATTTCTTGTGTGAATCACTGTACCTATAAGCATTCAGATTGTTGATTCTACAAATTAGATTCCTAAACGCTTTGCCTAATAATAAATATTTCTTCTGAAATTATTTTCCTTTTATTATTGTTTTATCGCTATACGCTCATGTACGTACATATGTATATCCGTGTAGTTCGGGGGTGTTAAAGTCTTTATTTAAATTATCTCTCTTTTGAAATTAGACAGAGAATTATCTAGATTAGGCGTTTACACGAAACACTAGGAGCAGAATAAAGTTAAAGGGAAGCAAAGCAATGATATTAGTGCTTTGTTATGGTGGCGGCGCACACGGGGTGTATAATAATTACGGGCCCCATGGTGACATGGTTCATTAGAACATTTACGTTGAAAGAATTAGGCAGCGCCGCCACCGTTGCCGCCGCCGATTGCCACTGGTTGCACCACCAGAACCAGGGCTGTCCATCAATTTAATTGTAATTAAAGCACTTTGTGCTTTTATTATTATTTCTTATATTAATTTATTGATTACTAAAGTGTATTGTTATACGCTGAAGCGTAAGAGGAGGGGAGGTGACGACAAAGACCCCTCTAATAGCAGGTCTCATAAAAATATATTATTGCTAATTTATTGGAGTGATACAGAGTGTAATCTACTTGATTTTGAGTTGTATATGACTCGTTTCTTGTCATGTTTCTTTCGTTTTGCTTTTTTAAAGAACAGGAAATCGAACCGTGAGCGTGTTCTGTTGCTAGATTTGTTGGCCTGACTTGCAATGTATTTGGCGGTCAAAGCACGTATGCTTAATGTTTATAACTTCGGCGAATTCGATTGATAAAATGCGGTGTAAGCAAAAGATAAGTCATTAAAGCTGGTTGACTTTCTCAGTTAATAAAAAAAAAAAAAAAAATAAACGAATAAAATTTGATTTGATTTTTTCTGTTCGTTTTGTTTTGGGTTTTGGTAATTGTAGACGAGAGAGAGACTCGGAATGAATTTTAAGTGGGAAGTTCTGAGTTTAAGTTTCCTTTGGATAGGCGATAGTCGAAGAGGTCAAGCACTTGGAGGTTTTATTTAGATTGTGATTAAGTGTGAGTCATACGGGGGAAAAAGCTATTTTTGGTTGCCTTCAGCTCTTCTTGTGTTTTTTTTTGGCAGTAGGGACATAACAATTTGGTATTTTAATTTGTACTAACGCACTCACGTCAATCAAGGTATACTCTTGTACACGAATGTGCAACATTTGGAGATTATTCACTCCAATTTGTGATCGTCATACACGTCTCAGCAAACAAGCTGTGAATGCCGAATACCGAAAGTATCACAGCCTTTAAGTGCTTCAGTTGAAAATGTGCCAAATCGATTCCACGCCATATATACAGAAATTGGAAATGTTTCTGTTCACATTGTGGCGAATTTTGCGAAAAGATATTGCCCTACACTCTTGGAAGATCCAACTAACTGAAGAACTCAGACCTGATCATATGAAGCTCTCCGATATGAACCGAACTGTGCAAAAGTTCGAAGAGAATTCGGAATCTCAATGAAAAATTATCTTCAGATGAAGCTCCTTTTGGACTGGAGAGCAACAAACCCACAGGTGCTTCAAAAGACTCCATTGCATCCACAATGAGTGTGGTCTCTTTCATCGATGAAAATGATAGCCATGTTAACAGCAATGGAGTTTGGCTATTATATTATATATTATATGTGGTTTTAACAAGATGGTGCCACATGCCACACATGCATTCTGGGCTGTATTTAAATACAAAATTGTTGAAAACTCCTTTTTTGAGTCCCTGAGTGCACAGTCATCATCGAAAAGACACTTCTGTTACGCGTGTTGTCCGATTTGAATATAACAAACATCATTTGTTTGCCAAATAAACCTTTGATCTCAGATAAATTATTCAAAGGGTAGCCTTCCCGGCGAAATTCTTAGATTGTGCGATTCAAAATAATGGCAGGGAGTTGTGACGTTAATTTCTCCATCCGACTGAAAGGTTTTGTACTTTTAGCTCCTACCAACCAGAGCTGTTTCATGCCCTCAACTACCGTATAGTCAAGTCGATAATTGTGCTCCAATCAGACACAGAATTTGAAGTATAAATTGAGATAACTTGCTCAAAACGATCGAGAATACAAAAATACTGTGATCCTTAGAACAAGTGGCATTATAACCGACTGTAGAAGTGGTGAATGGGGCAGTTTCTGCTCAACTAAATGGTAGCATCTAGAAGCTGTCGCTCAACAGAGCTCTAATTCGACAGATCTAGCGAATGCTTTATGTGATGACTAACTTGCAGAGTCCAAATTAGAGTTTCTACTCTCGGCAGAGGTTTATCTCACGTGGGGTCTACAAAACATTATGTTGAATCATTTGCGTGAGTCGAACGACAACGAACCGCGTTCTCTAATCGATTTGCAACGAGTCTCGTCGTGCATTTGTTTATTTAATATTCCATTTAGTAGTTGGTTGGTTGATACAGTGAAACTGCATGAAGACGCGTTCCGTGGCCAATGATTTATGAAACGTACTTCAATGGAAAACTTAAAGCTACTTTTGGCGTCTGGAGTTTTTGAACTGCGCACGCTGATAGAGATGGACTTAAACAAACGAAGTCTAGATCCTCATCACGTAACTTTTAAACGATCGATACGATAGCAACAAACGCTGTCGTCGGTAGTTTGTCCCATCCATAGGTTAGGTAGGTTAGGTATGTGGGTCGGGGACTAGAACACGTAGCCACACTCAGGTCAATACAGACCCATTGTGATACCCAAAGGGGAAAAAGTCCCTTGCCCTTGGTAAACCCTAGTGCTGATTAGTATCTTGTGGATCACCAAACCATCCCGTTGATTTGATGAACCCAGAAATTTCATTTATTGGTCTGTTCGCTAATTCTTCTAGAAATTTGAATCTAAGGTGGATAAGCCCAGGGCAGTGACAAAGAAAGTGGGTTGTATCCTCATTAGCTTCCTCGTCTCCACATCCCCGACATAGATCTTCATCCGTGAGTTTTAACTTTCTCATGTGGTACCGAAGAGAGTTATGCCCCGTAATAATTCCTATAAGGACGGAAAGAGACTTCCTATCCTTTAGCATAATTCGGTCGGTCCTACTCTTGTCAAAGCAAGGCCATAGGCTTCTGCTGACCAAACAGGTGTCCAGGGAGGACCATCTACTATTGGCCACACTTCTGGCCAAGATCCATGCCTTTTGCTTCAATGCGCAAGGCGGGATGAACACCGAGGTGTCTACCTGTTGTGACGTAGCTACAGAGCCTCTTCTTGCCAATTCGTCTGCCTTCTCATTGCCTGGAATACCTTCGTGTTGTCCCATCCATAGTGTTTAGCAGTTTGTGGCGTTATTTGAAGCAAAAGTTGATCGCTAAAACAGGGATTTCGTCTAAACGGCAGTAATTTTTATTGTTCCATGCAGTAAACTTATCTCAAAACAATATCGTTGTATGTGATGATGACCCTGTTTTCTTTAAAACTTAGAGAGGTCTGTAAATATCGGGCAAATCTATCAGGTCTGAATGATGATTCCCCAATCAGACAGCTGTTTTCTTCTGTAGGTCCTCTAGGTCAACCCCATTCCCTAAAATATATATAAGAAACAAAAACTCTTGTTACTCTTTTACTCAAACAATTCTTTCTATCTACTTACAGAACATAATTTTGAAATCAACAAAGGGCAATAAAAGGCTTAACACTGGACGTGAAAAGTGTTTTTAAAGGGTAATGGCGGCCTCCACTCAAGGAGAAATACGAGTGGGTCCCGGCCACCAGGTAAACGATGTCTATGTACGTACATAACTCACAAAATTCACGGTAACAAATTCTGATTCAAATTCAAAATTTTTCCTTCTATTCTCTTCGTTTTTTTTTTTGTTTTTTTTTCTAATTAAAATATTCTTTTATCTATTTGTCAATTAGCGAACATAATTTACAATGATGCTTATATTTGATTATATTGCTGTTTGCGCATATAACATCTGCAGTCTAAATAAAAACGCGGTACACAAATAATAATCAGAAAAATATGATGTTTATCTAATTCATGCCGAAAGGTGGAAAATCTGAAAATTCAGACCTACATTGGGTTAGATAAACTGATTGGAGAGCGTTAGTTGGAGCGTTTTAATGTAGATTGCAGATTACTTAGATTATTCTTTTCTCTATTTGGTTTTATTTCAAAACAATTGGCTTTTAATTAATTGCAGTTATAGACAATTTTGTGATAATGTTACAAATGTATTCAGGTGGAATCATGCATAGTTTTTTTTTTTTCTCTTATAATTTACATATATTTAGTTATTTATCAAAGAAGTATATATTTTAGTTTAGACTTGTACATAGTATTAGGAAGAATTGACAATTGTTGTTATTATTTCGTTTAGAAACGCTTTTTTGTGAATGCAACAGAAAGAATCGCTCAATTTTTTATTAACATTCATTGATTGTTTGTGGTCCACGAAATGTTACTTTTCGTTTGTTTATAATTAGAGCTACTTTCCTTAGCTGAGTTGAAGATTTAGTACTTCAAGTCTGACTGTGATAGTTATGAATCTTGTGAGGTAGGTAAAAACATATGTGGATATGTAAATTAAGCACTGCACTGACGCTTTGAAGAGTGTTGGCGGTATTAACTTGCTCCTTTTCTTTACTTGTTAGACAGACGCCAGAGGCTCCTGCGTTCCTACCTAAATAGCTAGGGAAACCCTCTCTGTTTTAAGACATTTTTCTTTTGTATTTGTCTTGCTGTGGTACAGAGATTTTATGGATCATTTCATTTGCACTGTGAAAAGGAATAATTCACTCACAATCGGTGTTGGAGAAATGATTTCATGTGCGATTCGTCTATCGTCATTAAGCTTGTATAACTAACGTTGACTTAATAAAATTAGCATTAGACGATACGCTCTACAAGGTTGATATAAGTGGGTATACCAATCAAACATTTCCCTCCTGCGTCTATGCAAATGCGAGACCTTTTTATGGTATTTTCCATCAAACCTCCTTGAGACTTCCATCCATTTCTTTTCATAAATCGTGTTTCAGTGCGCTGGAAGAGTATGTTACTTGTTTATGGCATCCAATAACTGCTCAAAATAAAAAGTATTGAATGGTTAAATCGAGTAGTCATGCGGGGAAATGGAAATCTTCAATACGAGTCCTTCACCAAGTCCAAGTCATTTTGCTAAAACTATATGTTCTCATCCCAATTCGAGTAACTTGGTTCAGTAGCCCTTCTCAGTGACAGTGACCGGGCCGTGCTGTAATATTCACTGGATATTGGCCAGACTTAGATTTGTGCATAATACAGTGCTCAGTGCTGCGACTTATTGACCAGTAGGTTCAAGATTCGATTCCCAGACAACGCCAATGTTGTTTTGCGATCTTACCTCTAGCAAGCGTCCGACAAAGACCCAAAGATGTGATTGTCATGACAAAGACCCGGCGTTATACCGTAGACCCCGATTCATTCGTATGAATGGCATAGAACCCAAACACACAAATGTTTACGAGGAGCTAGGCGCTGTGATACTCATCACTAGTGTTGAAGGACAATTTTCGTTGAGGTTTATGACGCGATGGCTTTATTTCGGATAGGCAGACGGGTTTGCTGTCAGCATCTGAGTTTTATGCGAAAACGTTTTCATGTCTTTAACCAAAATCCGCTGCAGACGGGTAGCTCTGTATTTAGGTAAACGGTAGAATGGGCAATAACTAGAAAAACTTGTTTTTCACTGTACATATGTATGTATAGTAAATGACCAGATAGGGATATATAGTCCGTTTCAAATCACTTGTCATGGTGTGCAGGATACCCTCACTGCGCGCATGCTCTCTTCACCACTTTACACTCTGTTTTCACTTTTGGTAACAAAGCAATAAACTTGTTTTCTTGTGAGTACCACGCCCCAATACCATTCCAGATCCTCATCAGGGACTGTTCACATAGAGGTGAGGGTATTCCCGATTTTTCTTTGAACCAAGTGGGAAGATGCGCAAGAACTTGAAACGGCCTACAGTTTAGTATATACAAAGCTTTACGTACACGTCATGACATGGCAGTTGGCCAGAGTAGAACCCTGCAGTCTTCGAAATATTATTTTTCTTTTGTGTACTTTATTTGAAAGCAAAGGTCGGATGATCTAAATAAACCGACAGTCACTAATATTTTGTAGACTTAAGGACATAGTAAGACAGACATGAGGACTAGTAGGTTTTCAACAAAAAATACCTCTGCTTAGTTTAACTATTATTGTTTCTTTATTTATTTAATAAAAAATAAAATTAATAACATTTAGTCCAGCATGCATGATTCACTGAGATTTCACTGCCCAATGTAAATAGGCAATTAAACTCTACACTCATTAATCATTCATCATGCATAGTATATAAGATATTAAATACTTTATATGTATATATCATTGTGTATATACTGTAATGGTAAATAAGACAATCAAAACTCCCGCCCCCACAAAAAAGAATTTCAAAACTAATCAATTGCTATTTTACAAATCAATAATAAAACGCTCTTGTGATGGGATGAACACAGGCAAAACTGCCCGATTATAATCCAATTTCAAGTTTTCCCGTTGATAAAGAAATCGATGAGCGTGAATTAGAAGAACCACGATGGAGTCCTGGAATAGTTGCCGATGGAGATTTAATAATGTTTGTACGTGCAGCACGTTCCATGGCAGCATTTCAAGGTAATCATGAGAAATTTGAATACAATTAACATGTAACGATGATGTTAACAAGTTTTGTTTTTTTTTTTTTTCTATCTTGACAGGCATGTGTGATGGAGGTTTAGAAGATGGTTGTTTAGCAGCAAGTCGTGATGATACTACAATAAATGCACTAGACGTTGTAAGTATTTATTTATTAGTACAGCCTAATACTGTATGACTTGTAATTCGAACAACATTTTGTTTTTATCACTATGTTTGCGCTTTCATGTGTTCAGCATTAACATGAGCGTGGGTTAGACTCTCAGTTCTCGTGTCTCAACGAAACAAAATATCCTCACATACGATGTCAACTTAGTAGTGATTTTGAATAGGGTTCCACCATATGGGTGATATATACACAAAGCCTTAGATTTCTTCACAATTTAGTTGTTGAATGGACTTAGCGCCTGAAAACCTAAGGCTAAACTTATTTAGAAATAGCAAACGATTTTGAATGAAAGAACAGTCTCTTACCATAGTGAAGCTCTCATCAATTCTCATCTAGTAGCACCTATGTTCAGTTAAAATGTAGTTTATCTCTAATTTATTGAAATTTCAATTTACTTCTAGTTACACGATTCTGGTTATGACACAGGAACAGCCCTACAGGCTCTAGTTAAATGCCCAGTTTCTAAAGGAATTGACAAGAAATGGACAGAAGATGAAACCAAGAAATTCATAAAAGGTTTACGACAATTTGGCAAGAATTTCTTTCGCATACACAAAGATCTATTACCGCACAAGGAAACACCCGAATTGGTTGAATTCTACTATTTGTGGAAGAAAACTCCAGGCGCCAATAATAATCGGCCGCATCGTCGTCGCCGACAATCTTCATTGCGTCGCAATCGTGTTACACGCGCCAGTAATACGCCACCGAAAAAGGAGGACACCCCAGAGCCTCAGGTTCAAACTGAATCACGACCATCGCCCGTCTCGAAGGAAGAGAATAGCTCATTGACCGAAGACGACGTTAGCGAATGTGACAGTGATTCGAGCTTAACAAACAAAAGGGATGAATCACCGTCTAGGATGAGGACACGCAACAAACAACAGCAGAACAATAATAAGGAACAAGTAGCCAATGGTAAAAGACCGAAACGAGGTGGTACTGAAACCCCAGAAGCTACCGATACCAACAGTCCAAAAACACCAACCAAAACGGAGAGTAATAACAAGCGAAAGCAGGCGAAACAGGATACGCCTAACAAGAAGAAGCGGTCCGATACGGACGGTGACATCACTGATGATAGCAAGGAGAAACGAAAGAGATCGGACAGCCCGGTAGAGAGTATGAACTCGGACAGTCGACCCGATTCGGTGTTGGACGAGGGTGAGAATACAAATGATACACCGGAACCACCGCAGATAGTTAATGTTGGTGGTGTTACACCTAAGGATGTGGACGATAATAAATTGCCCGATGAGAAGGTGATCGCTCCCGCAGTTGAAAATCCGGTGAAAGCTGAAAAAGAGCTCGAACAAGATGAAGAGACGAACCAGCAGGCGCCGATTGTGGTCCAACAACCGCAACAATTGGTTGAGAAACAGGGAGTTGGCGATGACAGTGCTTCGGGTGGTAAATTATCGCAACAAACGGCAGATGAACAATTAAATGAAAACGATGTGTCACAGGAGATGCCAGTACAGTTGCCAGTTGCTCTTTCGGCGGAGGAAATATTAAACAGTGTTTATGTTCCAAAAGAACAGGAAATGCTCTCTAAGATCGCTAACATGAAGCAAGAGACAAATGTTTCACTGCAGCAAGCACCAATGGGTGTACCACCACCGCAACCACCAGTCACACCTGTTGGGCCACCCCAACCTCCGATTGAATACTCCACGAAGGAGGTGTACATTAAGAAAGAGCCATTGGAAGACTCATCTTCTATGGACGCCACTTGCAATCAGAACAGCAATGAACCACAAGACCTTAAGGTTAAGATTGAAGTGAAGAGCGAAGATGCCAAACCAAATGTAAATATATCACCCGCCGGTATGCCAGTTGGGCTGCCACCATCAGCTCTGAATCCACAGGCGTGCATCAACGAAGCACAGGAGCACAAATACGAAAACCAGCCGCCTCCTTTCGATGGTCACATTAAATTTGGTAACCCCGGCAACGAGGTTAAATATCCTGGAGATATTGACATGAAGTACAACGATGCCATCAAGTACAATCCGCCGAGCGAAGGTCTACCGAAATTCCCTCACGAAATGAAGTATCCGCCGCCCTGTGAGCCTATGAAATACGGTCAGGAGATGCCGGGCAAATACGAACTCAAATACGGCATAGAGCACGGGCTACCACCGAAGCCATTCAATGAACCTATCAAAATCCCCGATCTCAAGGCATATCAGCAGCATCCACCACAGGAGAATCAAATGAAGTATCCTCAACTGGGTGGGGATCCCAATCAGAATCCAGTTGCCATGCCTAAACCTCACTATCAGGCTGACGTTCATCCTTTGGCGCGTTCGCCATACGATTCAAGTATAATGCTGAAGTATGCCGATCCAATGACGGCTAAATATGGACTCGGACCACCTCCTGGACACCAACAGCCGCAGGATTTGAAGTATTCTCCACCCGATGGTGCGCTGAAGTCCGCATACCATGGAGAGAACCTCATTAAAAGCAGCCCGTATAGTGATCCTCAGGGTGCTGGATCTGGCGGAAAGTATCCGCCATCGGAGAGCCCCATAGATGCGTCGTCTAGGTCCACACCCAATCAAGACAGTCAGGGTAGCAATAGCAATTCACAACAGTCACAACAATTCCATTCACCACATCCCTCACCCCATATGCCTTCAGCTGTGCCCGCGGGCATGCATCCACAGAACTTGGTTTCACAGCATCCAGGAATGCAACCCAATTCATCACTTCATCATCCTACGCCCACACACCCGGGAATGTTAAATTCATTGGCTTCGCAGCAGCAACAGTTGCAGCAACAACATCAACTTCAACAGCAACAGCTGCAGCAACAACAACTTCAACAACAGCAGCAACAGCAACAACAACAGCAGCAGCAGCAACAACAACAACAGCAGCAGCAGCAACAACAACAACAACAACAGTCACAAAACTCAAATTCGTCAAACATCCCGACGTCTTCGGCGAGTATGTTAATGCCGCCCTCTTCGGCACCGAATATTCTCATGCCGCCAAGTTCCCTGCAACACATGCAGCCCGGTGGACCCAGTCATCTCCCACCGTTGCATAGGCCGCACCAGGATATTCCACCATCGTTGCATCACCCCGGAATTCCACTTTCGTTGCAGGGACACGGAGGACATGGTATCCCACCGCCCCCGCCCAGTCATCATTCTTCATCAATGCAACAGCCATCGCCAGCCGGGCAGCAGCAACAAGGCGTACGTACGCCTTCGCCAGCTCAACAACGGCCCATGGAGTCACAAAACAATTCCAACGCACAGAGCAACAATAGCAGGGAGCAGCAAATGCAACAGAATCAACCCCCACACCGAACATCACCTCTTCCGGGGCTGTCGAACCCTCCTCCAGGAATGCTTGGCCACCCAATGCCATTGCATCCGCATATGCATATGCAAGGTCACCCGGTGCATCATCCCGCCCATATGATGGGAGGTCCCGGAATGGGTGGTGCCGGGGGCCCTGGTGCCCCGCTTTCACTTATCGGTACATCAATGAGTGGTATCGCGGATTCTGGTATCAGCAGACGAACACCGCCGGTTGGCGGTATCCCATCGTCGGTATCGTCCGCCTCCTCTGTGCAAACCACGACAACGGTGCCATCGTCAGCATTTAGCCGAGCTAGTCCTAGCGTTCAAAATAGTTCAGCGCCAACTTCCGGCCCGCAAATGCACAACAATTCCTCGTCTGGATCTTCCTCCCATCGCCCGCCATCGCCGTCATCAAGTGGAGGCAGTATTAGTCGACAATCTCCTCTCCACCCAGTGCCACAGAGTCCCCTCGGTCATCACCCGTCTGCATCAGCCTTGTCAGCAGCTGCTGCTGCAGTGGCCGAACGCGATCGTCATGCTCTACTTCGCCAACAATCGCCGCACATGACACCGCCCCCAGTGTCAAGTGCATCAGCTCTGATGGCCAGTCCGCTGAGCAAAATGTACGGTCCTCAGGGTCAACGGGGGTTGGGCACATCACCGCCGCCGCATCTGCGACCGGGCGCCTCACCACCGGTGATACGTCACCCGCAGATGCCGCTACCTCTGCCGTTAATTGGCCCCGGTGCAGGAATGCCACAGATCGGAGTGCATCCAGGACAGGCGCCATATCCCCACCACCTCCTGCACCCGTCGATGTTCTACTCACACCATCACAATCCGTTCAACTCGCCCTACACCTACCACCCGTATGGACCCGGTTTTCCAACGGCCTACATGAAGCCACCACCTCCTGCAGGGCCACTTGACCCCGCGTCAGTGATGGCTCACCATCAGGGGATACCCCAGCAATCGACGGCGACCAGACCTGAAGAGAGCTCACACTCCTCGGTGGTAGACAAGCAGAACTCACAAAATATGCAGCACAAAATCAAACCACCCACACCAAAGACGCCACAGGGCAGTAATAGTGGCAATAGCGCTAGTTCAACTCCAACCGGTGGTGTAGGACCAGGAGGACCAGGCTCAGGAGGAGGCGGTGGCGGTGGACAAGGCCCACCACCATCTCAGTATCCAGGTTCTCATCCAGCCTACCCACCACAACAACATCCAGCGTTCCAAGAGAATTCGCCGACGCTTGTAAAGCCCACCAGTCATATGGACGCACTGAGGGCGCATGCGCATTCGGCAAGCACCAGCCTCGGCAGCCATCATTCAACTGAACCCTGTAAGTTGCTCCTCCTATACCAATAAAAAGCAAATGAAACTTATGAATTTTTTCTCTTTCAGTACCAATTGATATTGAACCAGATCCAGAGCCAGAGATTCCAAGTCCAACGCACAACATCCCTCGAGGACCAAGTCCCGAGGCGAAACCCGATGACACCGAATGTCATCGATCACAATCGGCAATGTAAGAACACCTCAACCATTGTGTTTCAGCTAATTTTACATCTCTCCGCTTTGTTTACAGATTTGTTCGTCACATTGATAGAGGAGACTACAACTCCTGTACAAGAACTGATTTGATATTCAAACCAGTTGCTGACTCTAAATTAGCTCGAAAGCGAGAAGAGCGTGATAGGAAAATTGCCGAAAAGGAAAGAGAACGCCGCCAGGTAAATTATCCAAAATATATGCCACATTCACCAACTTAACCCTTCTTCTTCGTCCTCCCACTAGCAACAACAACAGCAGCAGCAACAACAGCAACAGCAGGCACAAGCAGCCCAACAAGCTGCTCAACAAGCGAAACTCAAAGCGGAGCTCAAACCTCCCTACGCAGACACACCCGCCCTGCGACAGCTATCCGAGTACGCAAGGCCGCATGTTGCTTTCAGGTTTGTAAATCGATTTTAGTTCACAACTCCCCCCACCACCACCGACCTCTTTTTGACTCCTGTTTCTTGTTACACACACACCTTCTACAGCTTACTTTCTATTGGCAATCTAAATTTGACGAAATCAATTGAATTTTCCAAGAGAAACAAAATTTCAAAAAGTCAAACAAAAACAAAATTACCCTATTTTCTGTGTAAACAAAAATTATAATAAAAAACAAAAAACATTTTCCCCCAAATACTAATTCTATTCTCTGAAACTATTTAAAAATAATTTTTAAAAATCTTATTTTTAAATATTTCAGCCCTGTTGAACCGATGGTAGCACCATATCATCACCCAATGGGGCCAATGTATAGTAGAGAGAGGTACAGTTAATATTTAATTACAAACAACCAACAAAAACAAAAAAAAAAAAACCGTTTTAAAAGTGAAAATGAAGCAGAAGCGCCTCCTAAAGCTAGTCTTCTTCTTTTTCTCTCCCCCCATAGCCTGCATAGTTTTCCTCTCCATACACACAAATACACACACTCACACATATGCACATTAGATTCCCAACCACCACCCCCCACCTGGCTTAGTTCATTTTTTGTATCCTTTTAGATATACATGCATACATATATTATATAGTTAACATAATTTGCATATTAACATTCATCCTTCTACTGCATGAGGCTTTTCAACGCAGATTCTCACTCTTCCTTCTTCATACGTTAACCAACCACTTACTTACTTCTTGCTTTTTTGATTTACGCTTAGATTAGAATGCATGTGCACCACATCATACCACCAGTGCAAGAGAACCATGACGTTCACTAGTCTCTCTTTCTTTAGAAAATACTACTTTAATACTTATATAATTTTTTTGTTGCCAGAAGACGCTCTCATCTCATCATTGAAATAATATTTCTGCGGAATTTGATCAGAGAAAAACACTAATTGAAGACAACTTTGCTTCTTTTTTGGTAATTACAGGGAACTGGAGGATCTAAAGAACGCACAGGCAGCAGCTGCTGCTAGTCAGTCACGTCTGGATCCGCACTGGATGGAATACTATAGAATGAGGTGAGTTGGGGTTTTCTTTTCTATATACATACATACTTTATAGATGATTAGCTTGGCTGATCCATAAGAAGGGAGAATTAGTCCCTTGAACATCGCACTGTGTGAATGCCTAAAAGCCTTCGTCAATAATCTGCTCTGATCGGCCCCTATCAGTGTGATTTCAGGCTAGAAATCAATTTTTTCATTTCGACAAATCCTGGGAAAAATCCAAGAAGTTCAAATCGATGCTCACAGCCATTTCATTGAGCGGCATATGACCACATCTATAGAGACGAGCTATACAGAGCCATGTCTAGCTTAGACATAGTTCGCATATACAGCTGCTTCATCAAGGTCTGTGACGAACTTACCGAGACCTTTGATGCCAAAATACAGCCTTAGACAAGGTGACGCACTGTCATGTGGTTTTTTTCAACATCGTACTTCCAACAGATGTACAGCTGTGCAACTACTAGCGTATGCCGACGAAATTGACATTATTGGCAGAACACAACGGGCTGTATTGAAACAGAAGCGGCTGAGATGGGTTTAGTGATAAATGAGTATATGTTGTCCACAAGAAGTGACCCACAACATCGGCGAATTGGACAGCACCTCACGAGAAAGTAAAGAGATTTTGTCTACCTCAACTGCTGTAAATTCTGTAAATGAAAAATAACTTGCTAATCGCTTTTTTTTTGGGCTGAGAAGGCAATTAAGTACTCAGTCTCCCATTACGATCCCAGTCGTGCTTTATGTGGCTGAAGGCTGTACTCTAAAGACGATGAAGACATCCTTCGTACAATTTTTGCTTCAGTTTGCGTTGACGGGTTTTGGAGGAGGAGATTCAAAAACGAACTCTACGAGCTGTACAGCAACATCAACTTACCCGGAGGAACAACACGGTAGAGAAAGCCCTCGCATTAGATGGCGAGTAAGAGTCTCGTCAAAACTATCTTGTTGAACTCGGAATATAAGAAGCTCGTCCGCGAAATAATGCATCGAATGATTATAATCTCACTCCCAGCTAAGTTCCTATTCACAGACATAAAGCAGACGAATTCTGTTGTTGAAGCCGCGTCTCGTCGGGATAGAGTCTCGACGCAAATGATAGAGTTCCTTTTATTAACTCTATTGGCTGCATTTTAAAAGACTACAGTTCAGGCCTTTCCGCTTAGCAGAGTCCAACTCGTTCTTATTAAACGATGAGTGCTTAACACTAGAAAACTTGGTGTGTGCATCGCCAACCTCGTTGTTTCAACCTGCTACAGTACATAGTCCACCATCGGCAAATATGGTGAATTAAAACCGGTTACGCTGGACATCTCAAAGGCCTTCGATCGAGTCTGAAAAAAGGCTATAAATTTTCTATACATATTCCAATCTCGCACAAATATTACAACCTTTTGTTTTCTTTTTACAGAGGAATGCATCCATCACAATTCCCGATATATGCAAATCCCGCTGCAATATCACAAATGGAAAGGGAACGCTTGGGAATACCACCACCACACCACGTTGGCATGGATCCAAATGAACACATGGTAAGATGATACGTTCTTCTGTACTCTTTATATTCCTTACGGGAGGAGTGTGAACGACCTCGATTTTATATAGTCTTAACTTATCAATCGTATTTGGAAAATCAAAATTGCGAAATAACCCATAACAACAATCAATCAACCTACAAAACCAATTATTGTCTGCTCTCTCTCTCTCGATCTCTCGCTCTCTCTCTCTCTCTGTCTATCTTACTGTCTCTGTATCACTCCTAATTGTTAATTGCTTGTGTTTGTTGTTAAAACATAATACACCTCCCACATTTATACATTTTATACAAAACAAAAACCACCACCACCACCACCCACATTTATTTGTAACAACCTTCATCAACAGACAAGTTCTGCTTTCTGGGACCAAAGGTGCGGGAATTCATTTAACATTCCACACACATTTCATCTTTCGATTATTCATTTTAACAATCAAAAGTAAAGTAAAAAACAAATTCAACTCAGTGTGCAAAAAATTAATCTCTTTCACCATATTTGGCTTATTAACGCTTTTTGTTGTAAAGTACACTCTCAGAATCCTCGCGCTTCAGTCTGTTGAATGAGACGAATGAATGTAACGAAAACAAAAAAAAAAAATCGAAAAAAAACTAAAAAAAAAGAAATACACTGAAAAACTGAACAAAAAATTCGCTTTATTGAAACAATTTTCAGATACGATTGACCCGAGAATATCATGCACATTCTCATACTCATTTACATTTGCCTTTGCCTTCACAGCAACAACAGGAGGCCGGATTTCAACTGCCACGTGAGTTTGTATTCAATATTAATTTTTACAAAGAAAAATTATTTTTGAAATCAACCACCACTCACAGTCTTACTAATGAAATAAAAAAAAAATGTATTTATTGTTTTTTTTTTTTTAATTATTTACATATTTAGCGAATGTTGGACCATATCCGAGACCAAATATGCTTATGCCGAGGGAACATTCGGATGTTTTACTTCGGATGTCGTACGCTGATCAGCTTCAGGTTTATCTTTATTAATTAAAATATTTAACGTCATTAATTGCATACATACAGTATTTACAGGCGGCTGAATTTCAACGGCAATCGCTGCATGACCAGTATTTCAGGTAAGTTTTCATTAATAAATGGAGACACAAACGTAAAGAGAAGAGAACGGTTTCAATAGATTTAAGACTTAGAAAGGAGCTGTATGTAGTCTAGGAGGAGATTGTCGCTTGAAAAGTTAGGCCTCAGTGTAGTATATATTAATCTGTCTAAGCATTTAGCTAGTTCCTTTGAAACGTGTCTAAGTCACCCAGTTCAGCGCATCAAAAACATACTGTTTGCAGCGTTTTCTGAGACAAACGTGAATGCGTCCACTTCCATGTAAGATATATGAACTCCGTATGAGATCCGTTTGAGATCCGAGTGAGACTGCTCCCACCTGATGGTCATTGCAGTCACCCCCTCAACCTAACATGTCCGTAGAGCAAGGCGAGATACTAAAGCTATGGCAAAACTCATGCACCTACCTCATCTACAAAAATACGGTATCACATAAGTTTATCGGCTTTCTATCGTACCTACCAAAGAAAAATCGCTCAGTATTAACAACTTAATTCAGAAGAAGTTATAAATACGTATCAAGAGGTGAGCGAGTTCGACAAAGAGACACTATTTCACCGAAGCTATTCTAAAACCTTCACTGTCACACAACCGATGGTAAGCTGATCCTTGATGGACTGTGCGAGCAGGTTCAAAACACGTCTAACGAAACATCAACTTCATGAAAACAAGCTTAGTTCCCAGTGGGAATGGGGCATCAAGTGTTTGAGAGACAACTGATCTCGTGAAATCTTCTTTTCATAACCATGGTGCAAATGGAAGAGCGACTGCCACTGATCTCGGACAAACGTTTATTCATTCTAATCATGTTGGCAGGAATATTTAAAGTGCAAAATGATGGTTTCTACTAGTATGTCAATGAAAAGCAGCCTACTATTACTCAGAGAACGCTTGAATGACGCTTACACCAAACATAAATTGAAGCAGAACTCTCGGACCTAAATTTACACGATGACGAGACCCACACGACACTTTACCGGCATACTTTTATGGATCGTCTTGACAGATCATAAAGGAAAACAAGATGCGAAATCTATTGCGTTTCACTCAACCGGTAGAAATCGAAAATAAAATGAACTCTACGGGTGAAAACTGCCTGTGTTTCGGATATGAATTGAAAAACCATACTCTAACGTGCATCTTGCTGGTTTCTTCTATTGGAAATCTTAGTAAAATATCTAATAAGCAGCATCGATTGCATTTTTAGTAACCGTTCCTCTCTTTACGTTAAATTATGTATAAAAGTTTCCTTTATAGTCAAACATTTCCATTTAAGCGTTAGCATACAAGTGTCGCGCTCCCGATTTATAATTCAACTACAAAGCATGAATGTTCTTTTTTTTTCTAATAAATAACTTATCTCTCTCTTTTCTCTGTACAAAAACAAAACAAACACCAAATCATTTTTAACTTAAAATCAATCACAAATCTATTCAACAGACAAAGACCGAGATAAATGGACGACCATATTAATAAGGATGTTGTTCTTCTACTTCTTCTCCTTGTGTTCGTGTTTATCTGTGCGAAAAAAAAGCAAATTAAAATTGTTTTCCATTTATAAAAGTTAGTATCTTCTGTTTCTTCTACTTCACCATGTTCTTTCGTCAATTAAAGCAAACAACAATATTAACACCAAATTGGCACAAATAACAATAAAATAAAAAATAAAAAAAAAAACTTACAATCTTGTTAGGCAACGATCTCTTCCCCATTTGAGGATTTCGGTAGTCTATACAAAATTTCCAAATTTAAAATAATATGTAAAATGTATAATTAAATATAAACTAAACAACTAAACTTCTAGGAAGGAAATCAGTGTTGTATCACAGGGGCTTTCAGGTTTAAGGAGTTGTTTGTGGTGCAGAAAATGTGTCGTTTGTTAATAAAATTGAAAATCTATATACTTATAGGACTAAGTCTGTCCATGTGCTACAAGTAATGCAAAATTTCATCAAATCGTCTGACTTACAGTCCAAAAGAAATACTTCCCTTACTGAGGAACTAATTCAACAATTTAAAACAACTATAACTCGAGAACATTGTCCAACTAGTGGAATAAAGGTAAATCTTTCTGGTCTTTTGTAACAGAAACAGAGGCTCTTCTCCATTGATTATATTATCTTTAGTTCAGAACAGTCAAAGCTTTCATGAAAAAGCCAATCTGTTCGAAGGAATGTTCTAATTCTCTATCTAAGGGCAAAAGTAGATCTCAATAGCTAAAAATCTTCAAATTCAGATAAGATCCGTCCACTTTTTGAAAGGATATTCTGTTTCCCTGCCTGAACGTCTACGTAAACTCTTCTACCTCTCGTATTCCAAACACACATTTTGCGTTTTCCAAATCAATGTTTTTAACTACTGACTGATAGCTGTGGTTATGGAAAGCATTGTAAATTGCCACCTCATAGATTAGATATACTTATCTCGGAAGCACCAGTCCCCAATAAACGCCTGTTTATTCCACGGACATTTAATGGCCTGGCTATAGAAAAAGTGGAATTTATTCGGACGGAGCCTCTTGTCTCTTGTTTAAGATTACTAGTTCACGTTCTAGTTCAGCCTTCTGCATGTTTATTGATCTGAAGTCTATCCGTCTTTTCAATGATAATGGACGAAAGGTATATTAATTCAAAATACGAGCTGGGCTTAGTCATTCAAACGGCCCGGCTTAAGGATTTTTTCTATGTTGGTACATCAGTCATCTATTTTGAGGCTGAGTTTGAGCGCAATCTGTGGACTAGTTTGTTGACAACAGCCAAAAACATTAGATCATTAGTTCTCAAAAGCTTTCGGCGATTAGGCAAAGAGTTTGATTCAAATGTGTTGCGAATGGGATTGCTTGTTTGGATTGGTTGAAAGCATTGAACTCTAATATCGAGAACTTGAGTGGTATAAAACGTTCAAAGAAGGCAGTGAAGCTGTTGAAAACTTGCCTCATCCGAGACGGCCTACAACGGCAGTTAGACTTAGAAAGAAAAGTACGAAGAAAACATCGACTTAGTGAAGCAATGCTCGGAAATGATCTTTATAGTTCGCGAAAGCCTTGCCAATAACTATCCATCTCTCACGAATCAGTTTCCCACAATTGAAGTGATGCTTTGTGGATGAGATGCGTCACAACACGGCTTGTTTGAAAAGAGCTGAATTTTCTTCAGACGGAGTGTTGCAAAAGAGTTCCTGCAGTCATGTTAGAATGAGTCAATTTGAATCCCCCATTCATGAAATGCATCATCACAGGTGACGAGACTGGGTTTATAAGTACGATATGCATGCAAACAAGCCAACAGAAATCCGAAAGGTCTCACTCGAATGAACCAAAACCGAAAAAACCACATCAAAGTCGCTCAATAGTTAAGGGGTTGCTCAGGGTTTTCTTCGATATTCGTGGTGTTGTTTACTCAATACTGCTTTTAGTGGGTTAACCGTTTGAGGGAGAATATTCATCGAAAAAGACCGCAACTCTTGGATTTTGCATCACCATAATGCACAATCTCACAAATCCATCCTCGTAAGCGACTTTTTAACCAAAAATGCTGCCAATATGATCGAGCAAGCAGCGCGTATTCTCCAGGCCCTATGGGACCCTATGGTTTTTTCCTCTTTCCGAAGCTCAAATTACCACCCGTTTTGAGTCGATTAAGGAGATAAAAGACAAAATTCGCTGTGAGAACTGAAAGCGAACCCGGAATATGCCTAAACAAAACGTATGAATGACTGGATTGTTCCTTAGAATACATATAACGCCTCCAATGGAAACTATTCTATAAATTTTGATGATTAATTGATTTGTGTTACATTTACTGAATCAGTACCGCTCACATTTTGACTGAGTGTATCTTCCACTTGCCACTCGGGTTCATGTTGGACTACGATTCAAATACTGCCAAACAACACGCTCTATGCCTAATCCTTACTGAAGTTCTAACGAAATCTTTGTGATACAACTCTGATTCCCTCCTTGATCTCTTGAATGCACCAACTAATCTCCCAGCTGCCTTTTCTGTCTTTTTTTTTTCCAGAAATCAATTGCGTTGAGCGTTCGGTGAGTTTTCATCAGCAACAACACTGTGCATTGGTGATTTGAAATATGTTTTCTAAAGAATCTTTAAAACGCTGAAAAGTAACATAACAAACC
Organism: Xylota segnis; assembly: GCA_963583995.1. Lineage (NCBI taxonomy): Eukaryota > Metazoa > Arthropoda > Insecta > Diptera > Syrphidae > Xylota > Xylota segnis. Next base: position 57,670,818 of record OY757238.1, on the reverse strand, counting down.
CTGTATTATTAGTTAAAATGAAAAGAGAACAAGTTAAACAAACAAAAAAAAAACCATAATAATAACTAATTATTTATATATCCTTGTGAATAGTTAAATTATTTCAATCAATTGATATTTCCATAAATTTACTAACTATATAATATTATACATAAATAATATTTAATGAACAAATCCAGAGAAGAACGTAATATCATATTTATAACAAAAAAAGTTTCACGATTTCAGAACTATTAACGTTTATTTCAAAACAAAAAACAAAATCAATTTAGACTTAGTCGGGTGAACATATATAAACAAATTACTTATAAGGGATCATTTTAAACAAATTGACATAAAAAAAAAGAAAGGAATTACGATGAGTTCAAAAAAAACACATTTTTAAACAGAAAAAAACAAAAAGAAAACATAAATAAGCTTTCGAAACAAAATGAAAATAAGAATATTTTTTAAAAATAAAAAAAAAACTTTATTTTAATGAGATATATGTATTCATTACGCGATTTATTAAAACAAACAAAAAACAAAAAGTAATATTGCGTGTAAAAGTTGACGCTCAGCTACTAAAGTAAAAAAGTAGTACAAAGAAAATTGTTAATAATTTTAATGAAGAAAACAAATCGATTTATTATAAATCCTGTGTGCGCGTGTTTTAGTTTTTTTTTTTTTTATTTTATTTTATGTATCATTCTTATTATGTAGTTGGATACAATTACCGAATAAATTAATGCATATTCAAGCCAATACATATATATGTACATATATATATTTTATTTTTAAAAAAGAAAAAAAAAAACTACGCTTTTTAAGCGCTTAAAACAAATATACAAATATTTTTTATTTTGTCCCAGAATATGTTTTACCCACATATGCATATGCAGTTTATTTTATTTTATTTTTGTATTTTGTGATCATGTTGAAGTGAAATGTGGTGGATAACAAATGACCAATTTATTTAATTTTTCTTATTATTTTCACGTAAGTTTAGTAGCAAAGCAGAGTTCACTACATTTAGACGGATTTTTATTTTGAATTTTTTCTTGAAAAACACTATACTTAAGGCTTTCGTCTTTTCTATATCTCTCGACTTATGGTTAATTTATGACAAAAAAAAATGTTCTTTTTTGTAGTAAATTTAAGTTTAAGCTATTTTTATCGTATTTAAGTGGAGATTTCCTTTTTTAATTTAATATTCTTTGAGTTAAGACCTTTTCTGGGGGTGAAAGAACGTCGTATACACGTGTATATTCTTTGCTAAAAAAAAACAAAACAAACTTTTGCCGTACGTTCACAAAAATGAGAAATAAGAATAAGTGTAAGAAACAAGAAAGAAAAAAATCATCGTGAATTATTATTATATATATATATATGTACTAATAAATCTAAATTATATATTCTAATTTAAAGAAAAAAAAAAAACAAAAAAGAGAAATGATTTTAATGAGTAATATTATTAAAAGCAACAAAATGAACAAAAACAAATTGATTTCTGTATAATAAAGGAATTTAAGCAATTAATACAAAAAAAAAATCAAAAAAAAACTGAACTTACTGGTTTTATTTGTGTTGTTTTGAACAACTTTATGTTTTGTTCAATGTTTAACTTTAGAAACGGAGTGATGGTCAAGGAAGAAGTCATTCGGTTTGGAAGAGATTGCCACTGGTTCTGATGGCCTACCAGCGGAGCTTTTCAAACAAGGTGGTGATGTTCTGGTAGAGTGCATGCGGCAAGCCATCAACCAAGTACAGGTGGATGGAGTCATGCCTGATGACTGGACTATCAGCTCTCAAGGGGACCCTACACGCTCAAATATGGTGCAGATACATAACTCGGATTCAACAGCAATGTTATTTCTTCCCATAGTATTAGACTGTTTAAGGACAGGCAAAGTGATTGTGCAATGAATGCGAGGAATTCCGGATTTTCGTTATTCTAAGTAATGACAATACGTTTGTCCATCACATTATGTCTTGTAAGAACTATCCCTGTCTACGTCGCATATAAAATTCTAATCAACGTATTGTGTGAACGTTTGAAACCTTTCTGAACACGCTAGTCGCCATGTACCAGTGTGGCTTCCGGTCCGGTCAATCAAATTTTCATACTAAAACAAATCCTGCAAACGACCAATGAATTTCAAGACGAGACTTGAGCTCCACAAGGCGATGGCCGAATTCGGGATTCCGGCAAAACTGATCCAGCTGTGGCGCATGACGATGGAAAACACGATGCAATTTGGGAACAGTTTCTCGGGACTATTTCAAACTTTATACCGAAACTTGAAATGGAACAGATAGTGTCTAGGCTTACGCGAGCGGCATCATTGTTTGCTTTCAGCGCGACGTTATAGAAGGTTTCACGACAATTGAAGAACAGGTGAGACGAGTTGGCTTGAAAGTAATTGAGTTCGTATCAGTCAAGTACCCGTTGTCAACACACAAAGAATCATCGGTCCACCACCTAGGACAGGGAGTGATTGTAGGCAAGAGATATTTTTCTGGTGGTTGAGTAAATTAGTTTAACTATCTGGGAGTAAATATCAACTCCACGAATGGCACCCTAGTGGAGTTTCGCCAAAGACTTATCCCAAACAAATTACGTAGTTCAAAGCTCCTAACTTGCAAGACGTAATGCATACTCTACAAAACATTGATCCTTTCAGTTCCACTGAGTGCTAGGAAACGAAGCAGATTTTGAGCATTTTCGAGAGAAAAATTTTTCGTCGAATGCGAGAAGGGCGAATGGAGAACAAGATACAACCGCGAACTCTGTGAACTGTACCTAAATGTAATCCAAAATCAAGCTAATCGACAATATTGCAAAGAGGGTCTTCGAATTGCGGCCCAGGTTCTAGACGACAACGCAGACCAAACCTCAGTTTAAAGGATCTATCGTGAATGCCAGAGCACTTAGGCTGGACAAATGGAAGCAGCGTACCTGGAATTAAAAAAAAGTGGAAGGCTGACGTAAAGGAGAGCGACTAAAATAAAAATGTCCTTACTCAGCTGTAATGTAATTCGTTCCTGCGGCTTAACTTTGCAGTCAGGGGACAAACAATTAAAAGTTTTCATAGATCAAATAGATCATATGAAGTGTGGTAACAAGTTTTCGGAAGTCTGACAAGAATCCAGTAGAAGTTATCAACAAAATCGATTCCGATGAAATATTGATTTATTGTTATGAACCCGCAGTGCGATAAAATGGCTTCCAACAAGTTTAACGTCTAACCTTAGGATGTTAAGACTATAACAATAGTGCTTTGGGTCTCGCAAGGAAATCTTCTAATACATTACTGGCTTACTGGGGACGCCTTACGACCCTTACGAGGCGACAAGATTCAGTTTCTTACTCCTCGCAGACTCTACAGTATGATGACTACCAATGGAGCGAAAGGGATGCCGGAAGTTATAGGATGCTGGACATCGCAATGTATCAATAGACTTTTAATGGACCTAAGAGAAATTTCCACAAAATGGGGTCTGAAATATGTATATGGCGCTGCACCATGAAAGACATTGCCGTCGTTACTTGCTATATACTTACAGAGTGGTGAATCCCACTTACCTCTATCTAAGATCATCGTCGCTTTCTTTTTCTTGTGAACTAGTCATGCAGCTTGCTTGTAACGAAATTTAAATTATCCTCCGTTGCGTACCAGGGTTTCCAATATCTGTTTTGCATGCATTAATGTTTTAATCAATTGATGGGAAAACAATGCTGAGAAACTTAAGAAAAAGAAAACACGCCGATAGTTTTTATTTTTTATTTTCATACAAAACCTTTAACGACACAATAATTTAATGTTGAACTGTGTTGTTAAAATCAGATTGTTTCGACGTAGCGTCTTAGGACAAATCTAAAACGATTCTAGCATGTCGCTTTTTCATTACTTAAGAAATGAAACAAAACAAAAATAAAAATGTAAACTAGAAGGAAAGTATCTCCGAAAATGAGTCTTATGTTTCGAAATTGCAAAAAAAAGAAGTCTTTTGCGACTCGTGCACTTAGTGCTTCTTATTTTTGCCATATTTCTCATATTTACTCTTCGACGAGTGCCACAGTGCCAATGGAATGGCCAACGATGGCAGAGTCATGATGGCAAAGGCGACCCAATCGAAGAAATGCGATGAGAAACGTTTGTTGAATTCGGTCAAGTTGACAATACCACCCTCGCCAGGCTCCGAACTGATTGCGAATTGAGGCTGAAATTGATTGGAATATTAGAATCTATTCAGTTGCAAGCAAGGAAGTTATGCTTACCAATTTGACTTCTTCAGTTGGCAAATAGCTGACTTCAGCGGCTGTGAAGTTAAAGTATCCATATGACTTTGGACGAACCACCACCACATGAGTGTAGTTGGTTTGTGGAGCGATACGATCAATAGTAGCACTTAGCTGTCCACCAACAATATCAAATGCTTCTGGATGGAAACCATTGTCCACTATTTTCACATTAACAGCGGCTCCATTGCCCACATTGTATACGGTGTACTTGACAAGTAAATCGCTCTTCTCCACGAGATATTTATTCATGATCTGCTTGGATATCAGGAGTCTAGCCTTAATGTCTTCCTCGGAAGACAGACAGCAATTCAACATACCCAAGAGGGCGATGCAAAGAATACCGAATTTGTACATCCTGCAATAGAGAAAGATTTGGTCAATTGTGGAGGAGAAATTTCACTTGAGCGCACTGTTGACGTGGATCGAGGTTAGTTGGTAATTTACTTAAATTTTCAATAAAAACTTTGGAATATCAGATAAATTGTAAACGAAGGGGGATTTGCTGACTTACTTGATTTATTTGGAGGTAGTAAGGGTAATACAATTATTGCAAGAGATCGGTTTAGCAAAGCAATTGGGAATGATGACACGACGGCGACTCTGTGTTTCAAATTGAAGTTTACTTCAAAAGAAAAAGCAAACTTTGCCGTTCACTTCGCTGACTGTGACGTGACGTGTATACTTCGTGAAGGAAAACTGTCAAAATCGAGCGACGTTTCTGTACAGAGACATCTATGGGTTCTTCATGGGAATGGTTACCTCGATACAGTTTAGATGGAAAATACTGAATTTGGATTAAAAATAGTAGCTTATGTCAAATGTCGGCTTTTTCTTGACTTAAAATGGGCTAAATCATGTCGAACAGATAGCAGATACTGTGACGGTCACTTGGAGTGGGAAACACTCGAATAGCATGAGGAAAATATACGTTTAGGGCTCGTTTGGTTAAAAGCCTTGAAAACAATATCGATATAGTGAGAGCAGCTATATTTGGTGCGACAGGTCCATGAGACTCATGGTCTAGCTTCCCACAACCATTCGTGTTGTGAGTGTTATAATCCCAACACGAATGGAAGGGTCCTACTGTTGATTTCCGTATCCCAAGGGGAATAAGTACTCTCGGATGTTTGTCAGATGTTCGCGAGAGGTGGGCCGTAAAAGAAATTCAAGGTTTTCTCTAAGTATTGAACCTGGAATCTCTTGCTTCGCAACCAAGCGAACAAACCACTTGAGCCACGACACCCATAGCGCCGAATACTTTAAACTAAGGATCCAGTACAGAGTTAAATGAATAAAACAAGGTTTGTGCTTACTGGCAATACATTGAACTAGTGCCTTGTTTCCTGGCCTAAAAAATAAAACCAAGAGTTCATGTGATCCACATCCCGTCTTAGGAGGTTCTAACCTGAAGTTCTTAACATGGAATCGCTTCTAGATCCACCGATCATTGGTACTATCCATGAAACTGCGACCGCAGTAGTCCCGCCTTGTTGCTCGAGTAGCTACGAAGTCTCCTGTGAAGCTTCTTCAAATCGACTGATTTACTGGAATATCGTCAATCTCATCGAGTCAATTTCTCTAAACCACTTCGAGAAGCTCTGTAAAATAAGATACCGTACGACGAACGGAACCCAAGCTGTCATTGTGACAGTTAAATGTTTTTGTTTACATCGGCTTTCAGAATTGAATAAATTCTACAAAAATACTTAGTTTACACAATTTCTGCTTCGCATTTTTAGTTTAATATGGTCAAAACCGTCCCAATGTGGGTTCCATCTAAATACTCAGCAATAAAATCCAATAAAAAGTATTACAACCATCACAAGTGCATAACTTGACACCACACTCAAGATTCCGTATCGTGACAACCAGCACAATGACCTTTAAGCGACATTGAGGAAAAATTATCAGTGGTAGCAGTGGGAGTTTGCTTGGAGAACTGTTCGGGAGCGGTTGGTTCTAAATTAATCTCAGGTCAGACATTCACTTTTTTTTGTGGTGAATTTCCATTTAATTCAGCTGTAAGCCAAGGCGTGTAAGTAACGTAAGTAAGAATGGCCCTAAGTGTGTCAACTGTTCAGAGTACCCCTTATGAGGGACAAAAGCCAGGTACCAGTGGTCTTCGTAAGAAGGTAAAAGTTTCCCTAATATATTCTCTGTCGAGTAGAGCTATAGATGTTGTTTGTTCCTTCCTTCAGGTGAAAGTGTTCACTCAACCCAACTACACGGAGAACTTTATTCAATGCATCCTCGATGCCAATGGCAATGCAATTGCCGGATCTTTACTGGTTGTTGGAGGCGATGGACGTTACTACGGCAAGCAGGCAGTTGAAATTATTGTTCGCATGTCTGCTGCCAATGGGGTAAGGAGCATATACGAATTTTACTGAGCTAAAAATAAACGATTTGACTTTTCCGTTAGGTTTCAAGGTTGCTAGTTGGTCAGAATGGAATTCTGTCAACACCAGCAGTGTCGAGTCTTATTCGTCACAATAAGGCTTTGGGTAAGTGCCGGCAATAAAAGTGCAACGCTAGCTATTTGAAATTGAGTGGGGAACACTCGCAGTATTCATGTAACAGGCTGCGCTTGGGTTTACCAACAAAACAATTACGTGTTTGGTTATCTTTATTGGTTGGCAAACAGAGCAACTGGAGGTCATAACGTCTGATAATTTGGTTAAGGTTGACAAGATTCAAGTAGCTATTGAATACGAGTAGCGTATCCAGCAATCAGTAGATGAATTCGATTGGATAAGCATGCATGACTGGGTGATTTTAGTAGTGAACCCAAATCAGAGAGATGGTACAAGATAAGCGAACGCTTTTGTCGTAAATCATAACAAAAAAAGCAATACGCTTAGCCAGAGCCGATTCATACGAAAATAGATTGCAAATCTTTTTGATTTTGGGGGCTTGTCTGCTACCAATACACCCCCAGACGTACCTACATATACCTTCATATGTTCGTGTGAATTTTTTGCAAATTAACGTTTAGTTTCAACGATTACCAAATCTGATTTTCGCGTGGGCTGTCGTATTATGTCTTGAATTCATATTTTCTTTCCTCGATCTCTGCCAATTCTGCTGGTTAGTATGGTTTTGTGAATATCTTGCATTCAGGCACCGAATCGGCATCAATTTTTGATGAAAGATATCGAATTTCATTAGAATTTCACCTTCCTCTCGTCCTCGGTTGGCGCAATGTTTGTACTTGTTGATCGGACGAACGAGGGCGCGTGAGAAGCTGAATACAATACACAAAGCACCTCTTCTTAACCTCGCAACGTAGGGTAGGAGTAATAATTGATTGCTGTTTGCCATACTAATCCCTGCGAACGCAGTTCTCTTCAAATAATCAAACAATTCTTCCTTCAACAGGTGGCATCGTCCTCACCGCTTCTCACAACCCTGGTGGCCCGGAAAATGATTTCGGTATTAAATTCAACTGTGAGAATGGCGGCCCAGCACCAGATGCATTCACCAATAAAATCTATGAACTATCCACTGCCATTAAGGAGTACAAAATCGTAAGCGGCCTACAAATCGATATTAGCAAAATCGGTTCCAATACGTACGACGTAAGGTCTAACTTCTACCGAATCGTATCCCGAATAATAAGATTTTGTTACTTTTAGATCAATGGAAAGCCATTTGTAGTCGATGTCATAGACTCCGTAACGAACTATGTTAATCACATGAAGGAGATCTTTGATTTCGCCAAACTGCGTGATTATGTCAGCGGCAAGAGCAGTGGCAAGCCACTAAAAATGCGTATCGATTCGATGAACGGTGTAACAGGTTCCTATGTACGTGAAATCTTTCTCACCAACTTGGGTGCAACCGAGAATTGTGTGGTGCACACAACTCCACTAGAAGATTTCGGTGGTCTCCATCCCGATCCAAACCTGACCTATGCCAAGGATTTAGTTGAAACCGTCGCTAAGGGAGATTATGATATTGGAGCCGCTTTTGATGGAGATGGTGTAAGTAAATTTGTTTTCAAAACTTCTCTGACTTCTACGAAATCCTTTTTTTCTTTGGAATAGGACCGCAACATGATCATTGGCAACAAAGCTTTCTTTGTAACACCCAGCGACTCGCTCGCCGTAATAGCTCACTATCTGGAGTGCATCCCGTACTTCCAGAAGAATGGAGTTCAAGGTTTTGCTCGCAGTATGCCAACTGCATCGGCCGTTGACTTGGTTGGCGCAAAGTTGGGTAAAGAGGTCTTTGAAGTGCCAACCGGTTGGAAATACTTTGGCAACCTAATGGACGCTGGCCGCCTATGCTTGTGCGGTGAGGAGAGCTTCGGCACTGGATCGAATCACATTCGTGAGAAGGATGGTATCTGGGCTGTCCTGGCATGGTTGTCAGTAATGCAAAACACCGGAAAGGGAATCGAGGAGATTCTTAAGAATCACTGGTCGATTTATGGTCGTAATTACTTCACCCGTTACGATTATGAGGAATGCGACTTGGATCCGTGCAATCAAATGATGGCAACTATGGAGGCGACTATCACCAACCCGGCATTCGCCGGTAAGGAGTACTCCAGTGGAGGCAAAACATACAAGGTAAAGGTTGCGGACAACTTCAGCTATACTGATCCCGTGGACAAGTCCGTGTCGACTAAGCAAGGCTTGCGAATTGTTTTCGAAGATGGTAGCCGCATTGTAATGCGTTTGAGTGGAACTGGCAGCTCAGGAGCCACTGTTCGGTGAGTTCAAATTTATCGAATACCTAAGGAGAGTTGAAACTGATTTTGTTTATCTGCTTTCAGGCTATATATCGATTCCTATGAAAAAGACAATGTTCTGGGCAAGGCTAGTGAAATGCTGAAGCCACTCATTGATATTGCCCTTGAGATCTCACAGCTTCCTAAGTTCACCGGACGTAACGCGCCCACTGTTATAACATAAGTGTAAAGTTGATAAACCTAAAACTACCTCGAATAGGAGAGTAGAGAGAGAAATTACTCAGTTTGTTGTCCCTGAGGTTCGTTATTAATATATTTTATTTTTTATTTCCCTTTTGCATTTGATGTTGCTCTGGGTGTTGATGTTATCCAAAGAAAATAAAGTGTCTACAACTAAAGTTTGGTTTGTTAATTCATTAATTGAACATGTCACGACCTCCGAAAGCAATTGACAGGGGTTTATTAAAACCATGCGACTCCAATCTAACCAAGGACATGTGTAACCTTTGATCTAAGCGAGAATTCTTACTTGCTTTAGACAATTTTTTCGTCAGTGAATGGTTTAAGTATGCGGACAGGATTAAGACGACTAATGACCGTTTTGCGGCAAAGAAAACTATATCCGCTTTGTTACATATGTAAGTGGCGGGTTGGAATACAATTCCACGACTCGAAGCATTTGGCGCAAATAAACTTACAGGATCGGAGTGAACCTGGGCCTCAACCAACAAGGCTCTCCAGTTAACCCCGTCTTTAGCTAACTGTCTCCAGTTGCGCACTTCAAGTCGGTTGAGGCCCCTTCTACGTGTGCGCGCCACACAAGGCGAAGTACTTTTTAATGTCAGCGGCGTAGGGTTATAGACTTTGGAAACCAAACCATTGTGCCTTTGGTGTTGGCGTGTGAGTTTTGCACAAGTTTTGTCGAAATCCTTTTTTTAAATCAAAGATCTCGGTGAGATCCCGGTACCGAGCTTGTTAGAGCAGCGGATATTTTTCATCATCATCAGCGGATATTTTGCAGGCATGTCAACACTAGATATGGCCACGTATAGCTCTAAAATCGATGAAAAGATGGTGAGTATCGATTTGAACTTCTTGAGTTGTCTCCAGGATCTGCCTAAGTGTGAAGATTCGGTCGGCTTGGGTTTTTATAGGACTGGACTGAAACCACACCGATGGGACATATCAATCGAGTTGTTGATGAAGGGTATCAGGCGTTCACACAGGATGGGAGATAAAATCGTATACGCGATGTTGAGGAGACCTCTTTCCTGTGGATCGGGCAAACTATACTGAGATTCCATTCATTAGGCATGTACTCATCTAAATCTTAGAAATAAGTTTGTGCATTCCAACGGTCTAACAGGTCATTTCCAGCTGCTCTGAACAGCTTTGTTAGATTTAAGATTGGATACTGCTATCTTCACTTCGTTTTGGTCAGAGGGATGTAAGTTACGCGGCTGTCATGGTCTAGATTAAATGGTTCATCCTGCCTGACAACGGAATGATGGTCTTCATATTCTCATCACAGACTGTGATTCTACTACGAGGTTTCCTTCTTGATCTCTACAGGATTTCAAAAGAGATCAGTGAACTCCTTCCCAAAAGTGTTGCTGGGAATAAAGATACGAGTTTTGTGGAAAAGGTTTCCATGTATTAAAAACAAAGAGCCACAATTGCTATATACGTATATATAAATCACATTAGTGTATATTTCGTGTAATGTAAACAAAATGTTAACTTTTGAATATTAGACAACAAGTATGTTACGATTTATTGCTTGATAGGTATTCGAACTGATTGAGGACAATCAGTGGAATATGTTCTTCCAGTAAACTTCGAGGTAGTTTTCCAATTCGAATAAATTCCTCCAAATAGTATATTGTCGTGCTGCACTCCACTCCGATTTCTTGCTTTGCACTACAAGGACAACTCCAATCACACAAATATGTTTTGTTTTTTAAATCTCGTTCGACTCACCTTAAATTAGTTTCCACCAACGAGACCACATACTGGCACAAGTACCGCACATACAAGTGTAGAACCTCACAATGGAATTGATTGAGAATCGTTTGAATTCCAGTTAGCATCGCGACCCCATCGATATGCTCCTTGGTGCTCTTGGCTGTAAGCATATTCAAGTTCTTCGAGAATTGAAATTTAGTTACATGCGATATGGTGAACAAGAACAGAAACAGTGATATGTTGTGAGAGTTCCTGGTCAAAACGAAAACCTGCTGTAGTGGATCGTAATTTCCACTGAACTCTAAATATGCATTGAGTTCGGCGAGGATATCCTTTCCCGGCTCAGACTTCCATTCGCTTTGTTGGGATTCTCTGAGATCGATCAGAAGTGACCTGCAAAGAGAGAAGGATGTGAAGTATGATGAAGCACATTGGTGCACACAAACCTATTCAAGGCATCTAGAGAAGCTTCCAAGTTCTTCGAGTTGAATTTACAACTCTTGTTTAGTTCGTAGGCAATTTGTTGTCGCAGGATTTGCTTGTGTCCCATTTGGAGCACCCAGTCGAGAATGGTTGGCCACACCTTCAGCCATCGTGTTGTGTAGTTTGTGTAGAATTTGATAGGGTTTCTGACAACACTTTGTTCATCGAGCTCTTTGGTGAGGGAATTCAAGGCATCCACCCACATTTTGTCGTTGGTGATGTTTTTCTGCATCTTTTCCAGATTTGTCTTCAAATCCGAGACAAACATATACGAATACAGTCGGTCGAGGCCAACCAAGCCAGCTGGTCCGATGGCTTCACGCACTTTGATGAAGAACCTAGAATCTAAAGTCTCTTTGTGGGTTTTTTTGTCATACCAAGTGGCCTTCAAGTCTAAGTAAATCGTAGCTCTGGGATCGGTGCTCTGCAGAATCTCTCTCGCTAAACGGCCAATGAAGTTATTTGACGCAGTGTCGCCCTGAACAGGAGCAAAGTTGGGTATCGGAATAGTTGTGCTCTGATAAGACGACTGCCAATCGAGGACTTTGTTTCGGAGAAATGCATTGCACTCACGCTCTACATTGTAGTTGATAATCCGCGACATCTCCTGCTGGAGAATCTTCAGCCCATGAATGTTGAGGTAATCTTGAATGTACTCAAACGACCGTCTATAGCCATCCATGATTTTGGAGAGTTGAAACAACTTATCCTCCAGGTCGTTGGTCTTTCCTTTGGGAACGAAGATGATACCAACATTTAGAGCGTTTGCCAAGTTCCTAACCAGTTCCTTTCTGATGCCATCCTCCAGCAGCTGCTTGGGATCAAGTTCTATAACCCCGACCAACGTCTTCTTCATCATTAGGATTCCCTCAGTAAAAACAGCAATGGAGTACGTTAGCCTAGACACCGTGTGTCGTTCATCGTACTGAGCATACTCCTTCAGCTTGTCTTTTTCCAATCTCGTTGGAATCTCCTTAATAACCGCGGTCTGCATTTGTATAATCTCCGCCAGGATATTGAATATCGTCTCTGGAATGATTTGAACCACTTTTCGAATGTAATTCGCCAACTCTGTGCTGTAGTACTTCGAAACCGAAACAAGATCCTCACTCTTTGCTTGATTTATCCGAAGAAGGGGAATCTCCAGGGCACTCGCCAACTTGAGGAATGTTGCTCGAAGCTTAATCACCAGTTTTGGCTGCTTTTTTATGCTCTCTTGCATGATTTGTGTGTAACTTGAATCGATTATCCGCCAAGCATAGCTGAGATCACTGATCAACTGAATGTTTATCAGAACATCCTCCTTCACATTGATTACTTGAATCATACCCGTGAGCAGCTCCCTGGTCTCCTGGAGATACTGCTTAACTTGCATGTTTGACTGCAGATTGTGAAACTCCTGAACCTCCTCCAGAGCTTGAATTAACTGAATTATTGTCCTTCCCGACATGCTAGGATTATCTGTCTTCAAATTGCTGATCTCCTTTCCGATCTCTGCAAACCAGTGCTTCAGATTGGGATTCTTCTCGATCTTAGACAGCGGGCGACTACCAGAAAATGCCTCACTCAGCTCGTTAACTCGATCGAGAGCTTCCTTTTTGTAGTCTTCCCACCTTTTATCCTTCTCCGTGATCAGATCTTTTAGAATCTCCTTTACGATCAGTTCCAGCTGACTGCAGTTCAGGAGTAACTGAAAGATCTTTGATTTTTTGAACTCACTCTCTGTCTGGACAAGTTCACAGATCTGTTTGTGTCGCTTCCCCATGCTGATTTCCATTATAGGCGCACTGGTATGGAGTATAAACCACCGGAGGATCACATTGCAATCACGAATCAGTGCGATAATTTTTGTTATCGATTGGAGGGCGAAACTCTCTGTGAGAACACCTTCCTTGAGGATCTCGTATGTTTGCAAAAAAACCTTCTTTAGTTTCTCTCGATGCAACAAACAGAATCCTTTAACGGAGTTTGTCTCAACTACCGGATTTAAGGCTGCCTTCGCTGCTTTAAAATGCTCCCAAGCATCAACAAGGTTTACAGTGATTCCCATGTACACAGGCACGACCCAATTGTCGGAAAAGAATTTATCAGTTATTTCTCGCATTTGTGCCACCTGATTACTGATGATCTTCGGCGAGAAGTACAGACAAACAAAGAGCATTCCTGCTTGATTCGATAGCGCTGTGGAACGATGATCCGGGTGGGGATAGATCGAGATTTGATTATAAATATCATCGGAGCGCAACCGACCGATCACCATGTCCACAAAAGTTTGGTCGAATGTAAAGCGACTGCAAGAATGAATGTTGTTTAACAGGCACTGTACAGCACATAGTTTTTTTTTACCTAAAATAGCTCTCCGGATAATTCGGCACTGGTTTCGTATTCGGTGCAGTTGAGAATCCCGTCGACCTTAGGAGCGTACACACATCGTCGATGTTACTGTCACCGTGAGTTCTTGCCGCACTATATCGATAGTAGGAGATCAAGAGACGTTCTCGGATCACCCCCGGAATATGAAGATCCAGCACCAAGAGGATCACACCAAAGAGGTATAACGATTCACACTGAAGTCGAAATATTAGAAGAGTTACGCGCTTAATCAACACTTCACAAGGATACACCTACCATGAGTTGTTTGCCCTCTTCATCCTGTAACACTGATTCTAGTGTTTGCTGGATATAGTATCCCCGATTTAGTTCATCGACGAAATTCTTTAAATCGGAGGCATATTGGTGGGTACTCTCGAATGCCAGGTAGAATCGCGTAAGTAGTTCAATGTAGTTGTCTCGAAATTCTTCATCAAGGTCTTGGAGTGCCTAAGGATGGATAGAAGTGCAGGTTTTACCCTTTAGAGTTTCTTTTATGAGCAAATGATTCACTTACTGGATTGTCCTCAATTTTCTTGTCATGAGCTTCGGCTACACGAAGGTAACTGAAATCCAATATGATATCTCCATACTTCTGTTGGTCAGCTTTCGACTCTAGTCTACAAAGGAGCAATTAATTAATTTACTTTCAGTTCCATAAGGTAGTCTACAGAGGCATACTTGAAGACATCTGGTATGTAGTCTTTGAGTCTCAAGATTTCAGCTATAATCGAATTCCCCATGGACACGACCCGTAGCAGATTTTGTCCACAAAGATTATTTTCAGCTAAGAACTCTGTCATTTTTTGGAAATTTAAAAAAAAACTAAACACAAAACCAGCACCGACACAACTTGAGTAAATAAACAAATTTCAAATGAATTTTTGTTTTTGACAACTGTTCCACCTTTTGACGGGCAGTCTCCACTGCATTTACAGTGGGCACTGGAAGTCATACAATTTGTGAAGAGAGGACTCTGGTTTATGTTTGGCTTTTAATGTGGTGGCTTGGCAGAACAGGCTGATCTTCGGTTTGATATACATACATCCTTTGACGAGAAACTGTGGGCGCAGGACTCTTCAACGATATCAATGCACTAACTCGTCCCTATGAGAAGATCGGAACAAGCGTTTTTAGTTACATAAGTTGATGAGGTCGACTTGTTTCAGAGTGTATGTTGTGTATTCCACCTGTACGTCCTCTTTGAAGAACACTTGGGATCCTAGTCGGGACTCTTCATGAGGATATGGAAAACCATTGAATCAGTAGGTTCACTACGGCTTTGAAGGAAACGAATTCTCTCACCAAAGGTCTTGGAAACTCTATTCAATTCAATAAAATCTTGAACGTTGCCAATGGATGAATGCAAAAAGAATGAAGCCTTCTTCAGCTCTATCGACGATTCTTCACATCCAAAGGTACAATCTGCACAGATTCGTCAACGTGGCTGACTACTTTTAACAGCAAATGTACTTGAATGACTACACAACTGCTGTCACCTCTTATCAGCTGATTTCCCCAAATCTCTACACTACTCCCAATTCGCAACGAGTAACCATCGGTTGTTTTTGTACACCTATTAGCGGGTATTTAACTTTATTTAATCTAATCTCATCTTCGATAAATTACACACTTTGGACCACAATTTACGTGCGGAATACAATAGAAACCTAACAATGTCGCACCCAGGTACACTGTACGACGGAATCAAGAAATTTATCCTGGAGAAACGGGAGAAGCTGCTAATTATCAAAATCAACAATCCTCGGAAGAAGAACTCACTGAATCGTGTCTCCTACGTTGAACTCACGGATATCCTACGAACAGCAGCCGAGGATGAATCGGTTTCCGTCGTGGCTATCACCGGTGTTGGTGATTTTTACACATCAGGCAATGACTTGAATCAGTCCAGCAATGAAATGGATATCGAGATATTCTTCCAAGAGCAGAACGTCATTGTACAGAACATGATACGGGCGTTCTATGAATTCCCAAAGCTACTTATAGCCGTGGTTAATGGGCCGTGCATTGGGATTGGAATGACCACTGCAGCACTATGTGATGTTGTTTACTGTACCGATACGGTGAGTTATATTCAATAGTATACCCATAAGATATCCAATTCTAGACATACTTGTTCTTCTAGGCATACTTTTACACGCCTTTCACGAAACTGGGTCTCTGCGCGGAGGGCTGCTCATCGTATACATTCCCCAAGGTGTTGGGCAAATCGAAAGCTGTTGAGGTTCTCCTTCTCAATCAGAAGTTGACCGCAGCAGAAGCACTACAATACAAGTTCGTTTCGGAGGTCGTAAAACCAGAGGAATTGAACACGAAAATTTGGCCAAAAATAATGGAATTCACAAGACTTCCCCAGGGGGCTCTAATGGCTGGTAAATCATTGATGACGAAATCTTGTCGCAAAGAGCTGGAGGCTGCTTTGCTTACCGAATGCGATGAGCTGATGAAGCGATGGTACACGGATGAGTTCTTTAATGCTATCACGGAGTTTGGCCAGAGGAAATCTAAATCTAAATTGTAGATCAAGGAAGAAGACTGGAAGTTATAAGGGTCACAGGATAAGGGTTAGGGTTTGGCTATACATTTTTATTGTGATTTTACTACAATGTTACTAGAATTCGTCTTAAGAGTTTAATGGTACTCGGTTTTTTGTATTAAATACAATTTATTGGAGTTTTTCATACACTTGTGCTTCTTTTTGTGGGATCCACAGGAAATCAAGGTTTGTGTGGTAAAGATGTTGTTCACACGGTAGTTAGAGGGGAGAACTATGTAGAAACAGACAAAAAATATTCTCCGAGCCCCGAAGCCTTTGGGACGGTCTCAAGTAGGCAACATGAAAGAACTAATTATCCCAGATCTGATTTGACCTACCAAAAGGAAGAATGAAAAGAATCGAGTTTACTCGGTGTCTTGGAAAGTTGGTGCAAAACATCGACTAACTTCCAAACTGACGACGTCCGATCACTAAGGAAGGTTTGGTCATTCATTGTTTGGCTTTGGATTTTATTTTTTCTCAGAACACATCTCACCTTTTCTTAATATTTCCACGACACATGATATGTATTCGTTCCAATAGTAGGACAAGATCACCGTCGCCAGATCATGTGTTTTTCATGGGCTGACCTATGATTTAAGAATTTTCACTAAGAGAACACAGTCAATGACCTTTTCTAGAAAGAACTCGTCTATTGCACCGCAGATAATCGAATAAAAGAAGACTCAACACAAAACCTACTCTAAAACTTACTTACAGGCCACATTTTTCCAGAAGGATGCAATCTCCAGCAGAATGAACATTTTCTAGCCCCCCGCGGCTCTATTGCAAGGTTACAGGATACAGAGATTCGCATCATCTGGCATAATTCCTCAAATTGTCTCTAGCTTCTTTGAATAGCTCGGCAAGACGTTGGTTCCACCAGCCTTGTTGTGTTTTAGCTTGGATCTTGCTCTGCCGCTCAGGACCATTGGGTGCTATGTAGTTGCCTCATATTTTAATTTGAAATTGTTTTATTATCACAACTCGTATACTTACCTATTTTATTTGGTTCCGTATTTTTTGTTAATCAAGTTCCAAAGGACGTACAAAAGAATCTTTTAGTAGTAGGTACAGGAGCACTTCAAACAAAATAATTATGTGCTCACAGCTTAACCATTGTTCGAGACTCGATTTGATTTGACTGAACTGACAAGCACGAGGTTTTTCAAAACAAAAACACAAGTTGGTTTCTGTTGAATAAATTGTGGTTTTCTTTATTAAATAGAACACAACAGTGAGTAAAATATAAAATTTCCTTCAAAACTGTTTCATTACACTCTATTCCCCCAGATACCCACACAAAATGGGCAAAGTAAACAAAGCCAGAGCAGTAAAACAAAAATTGGCCAAACGACTCGATGCCACCAAAAAGGAAGTCACATCTATCGCCTCGAAAGTATCCTTTAAAGCTAAGAATACATCACCAGACAAAAAACATTTACTTGCTCCCACACCCTCCTCTGCTGTACCCCAAAAGAAACACAAAAACAAGAAGGAAAAGTTTCGCTTGAAGCACAAGAATTTGCTTACGAAATTCGCTTTGCTAAAGAAACAGAAAAAGGAAGACATTGCTAGGAAGAATCGTGAAAAGACTGCCGTAGTAGGTGACATGAAACAGCTGAAGGATGCTCTGCCGTCTCTGGATGAACTGTTCAAAATAAGTCGCGAAAGTATTAAGACTTGTGTAACAGAGGAACCACAGAGCACAAAGAAATTGAATACGAAAGACAAGATTAGGAAGAAGAAGTCACAGTTTGTCAATCGGGTTTCTTCCTTGCAAGCCTTGCTGAAAGACTCTGATTTTAAGAAAAATCCACGGGAGGCGATAGCGTATCATATAAAATATAAAAATGGTTTGCTCGACTGAAGTTTGGTTGTTTTATTGCGGAAGATGTGGTCTTTCTCTGTAAATGTGGATTGAGGGTCGTTTGGAGTCGCTTTTCATAGAGTTTTTCTGTTGGTTTTTGTTAAGTTTTCGATCGTGCTACTGCAGGCAGTTCTAGGTGGTTTGGTTGACTATAAGACCGGGAAAGACTGGAGTTTCTCTATTCGTGTAGAGGCGATCAGCTAATTAAAGTCCAGGGGCTTTCTGGTACCAGTCCTGCGATAAATTTGAATTTGGAGAACGAACCTATTGAGGTTTAAAAGGATGGTAAACCCAACCAACGTTCTTAGACATCAGTAATGACAGGTCACTGAGACTTTAGTTGGAATGAAAGAACTGAGACTTTAGTTGGAATGAAAGAACTGTCGGCAGACACAAAACAGCCACTGAGCTCTGAGACTCATTAGCTTTAAAAAGTTCTGTTCTGTTTGCTTAGATACTTAATGTTAAGATATATCCTGTAGTATCCTGTTCCCAATAATTTAAGTAAATGAAACGAAACCTGGAGTGGAGTGTTCTAATCTGATAGTTGATAGTCGACGATCACAATTAATTCTTTTGCTTTCCCTAGGGTAAGCATCTTTTGAATAATTCCTTGCGATAGTTTTACAGAGAGCAGAGGAAGCGTGATCAGCATCTTTGACTATCAACTATCACTTTAGACGATTCCACTTATTAATATGCCCATCGGTACATGGAAACGTCTACGAAACGCTTCCAGTAGCGTCAACTACAAATGGAGAAATTGCTTCACGTTTCATGTATCAAGTGAGAGCTGACCTAAAGTAGTACCGGGTTGCTTATGATAAGGGGATCATAAATCAGTAATTAGTCGGTGTCCTCATTAGATATTGATTGGAGTTACGACACACGAGACTCTCATGAAACTCAGTCGCAAGGTTATTCGGACAACTGTTGGCGTAAGCAGACACTTTTGGGACTGTAGGTATGAAAAGGCAATAAATTCTGTTCGTCACTTACTATGGGTTTGTCCAGCATTAGCCACCAAAAGGAAAGACACACTTGGAAGCTACTTCCTTGCGGAACTAGACGATCTCAGAAACAGCGACCTGAGCAAACTTCTGAGATTCATACACTTATCTGCGTGGTTTAGTTCAGTTATAGAGGACTGAAATTAGATTCGGTCTTATGGGCTCAATGATAATCTAGAACTCGTTTACCTAACTTAACTCAACCTATAGGAGTTGCAGTGAAGAAGAGAAGGAGAGGCCATCTTTCACCACCAAAGGTCAATTTTTCAATGATCTCACCGAATTCAGGTGTGAATTCGTTTTACAAATCCCTGCGTAGGTAAAGTGGTAAGATCTGTGTTATCACAAAGGAGAGAGTGTCTGTATCTTGGTCTCTACAGCTTGATCTTACCTTAAAAGTAGTACTTGTTGGATTAAGATCAGTTCAAAGAGTACATCAAGTTTTGGAAGAATTGACCGAAAGATTCTTTCTCTAGAAACACGCATCGATCATTTGGATCATAGTCAGCCCTTGATCCCTCGGAGAGTATGGAAACATCATCTGCTTGTGCCTGAATGTTGGCTTTGTGGCTTTTAATTTGTAGATGAATGGTGGCCTAGTGAGTCGGCTCTGTCTAAACGATGGCTTAGAGGAATTTCACTCGTCAGAAGTCGCGTTAGCAAAAGTGCCCTCTATGTCGATCAAAAGGGCCAAACACTATGCTTTTTACTAAATTTTGCAGTCTTGTGTCTTCAATTTTTCATTCCACATAACTCACTGCGGGTGCACAATACTCAGGATAGAGTACATCATCCCGAATGGGTGATGCAGAAGGGGTGCACCAATCGATAACAAAAACCAATTCAAGCGAGCAATTCAAGAATAAATTCGATAGTCAATGCCTTCTTCCCACTTGGCAGTAACTTAAGTAATCTAGACTCATTGGATCAACTTCTAGTTGTTGACACGTTTAACCTCTAAATACCATTCTAACATTCCCAATGTCAAGGCCCCTGAAAGTCAACCGTTTTCCAACACTTTAACTGCCCCCGTTTGCCTAAGGATCCCTATCCTCCTAATCATAATGTCAAAATTGCAAAACTGAACTCAAATAACCCTGATTAAGAAGTTAAATGCAGAAAAGGCATCCGAACCCTCCTCAAAAGTCATCCTTTCGCGTCACGCACGTACCATAAATTAAGTCATTCTAAAGTCAGGACAATTAAATTTAACAAAAACGAAGAGCACCCAAAAAAGAAACCAAGATAGCCACCTCCACAGCCGACCCCATACCACACAGCCCCTCTAACTAAGAAACATAAAAGTTAATCATAACGAATAAAACCCCCAAACTTCTGCATCAGGTAGAGCTTGGCAACACAAACAAAAACAAAAACAAAACCTCCCTCCACCCAGTTGATCCTTTCGTGACGACAACCAAACCGGCACCATCCGTGTTAGCTGCGATGAATGCCTTCAAGGAAAATTAAAAACGAAAGCACAGCATCATCAGCATTATTTCTTTTTTTTTTTTTTTTGGAACGAAGAAGGATGGTACAATAAATTTCATTACGTCATTCGAGGTTGGGCGAGGACCCATAGCCGATTCCAAGATAATCGAGGTAATAACCAGAATACCTTGGCTCAGGTGAAGTCAGCACCAAGTCCCTGTGGTCGATGGATAGTTGTATCATTCACAGGATTCGCATAGTTCCATCTATTACGTCCAGAAGTGCAGACGCACACAGTCTGACAAATAACCCACCGACACTGGGCAGGGGGAGGACAAGTGCGCTGCCAAAAGGAAGGAAATCACTTCAGGACTCGCCTATCCCACACGTATCCCTCTTTTTTTTTCTGAATAATAAATCATTGTGCAATTTACAAGTTCTCTAACAGATTATTTGAGTCTTCTTTTTATTTTTTTGGTAATGGGGATCCGGATTAGAGGGAATGGTAGCAGCAGCAACAGCAGCAGGAGCATCATCGTGGCGTCGTCGCTGGAGCAATATCTGAGTGGAAGCAGCCGTGCATGACATGTAGGAGTTAAGTGAAGATGGCTTACTTGAGGTGCGGATGTGTACTATATGGATGTGTTGCCTCTGAGAGGCAATGCATCTGGCGATGAAAAATGATATGGGAATTAGCATTCAGTTTTGGGTTTTTATTTTCAGCGAACCTCCTGCTTCCTGGCAAGAATGATGACGTAGGGGTGAATGTGCTAGACACCGAAACATGTTGAGTTATTGGATTTTAATAGAAATATGATAGTGTAAGCTGTTGTGGAGCCACAAGGAGAAGAAGGGGCAAACCCCAAGGATGCAATTGTGGATTTTTTTTTGAAAATATTTGGGGGATGTACATACATACAACTACAACAAAAAAAACCCAATGAAATACATAACAACGAGTAGTTTTGTTTTTTTTTTTTTGTTTTATTGGTTGCGCCAAAAGGATGTGTAATCTTCTAAAGATACCTGCAGCCCGAGCTGCGAGGCATGTACGATTCGTAGACCTGAATTCAGGAATACGCCTACGTACTAAACCACACCCTGGAAGCTTTACCACTTCACTGACCAAGAGTCTTGCCCGGTAGACTTGGTCTAGGAGTCTATCTGACTCTCTCCAGGCACATAAGTAGCTGCATGATTCACATTGCAACACATTTTAAAGCGAAATCTTCTAAAGATACCTGCAGCCCGAGCTGCGAGGCATGAACGATTCGTAGACCTGAATTCAGGAATACGCCTACGTACTAAACCACACCCTGTAAGCTTTAACCACTTCACTCACAGGACCGCCAAGAGTCTTGCCCGGTAGACTTGGTCTAGGAGTCTATCTGACTCTCTCCAGGCACATAAGTAGCTGCATGATTCACATTGCAACACATTTTAAAGCGTAATCTTCTAAAGATACCTGCAGCCCGAGCTGCGAGGCATGTACGATTCGTAGACCTGAATTCAGGAATACGCCTACGTACTAAACCACACCCTGGAAGCTTTACCACTTCACTGACCAAGAGTCTTGCCCGGTAGACTTGGTCTAGGAGTCTATCTGACTCTCTCCAGGCACATAAGTAGCTGCATGATTCACATTGCAACACATTTTAAAGCGAAATCTTCTAAAGATACCCGCAGCCCGAGCTGCGAGGCATGAACGATTCGTAGACCTGAATTCAGGAATACGCCTACGTACTAAACCACACCCTGGAAGCTTTACCACTTCACTGACCAAGAGTCTTGCCCGGTAGACTTGGTCTAGGAGTCTATCTGACTCTCTCCAGGCACATAAGTAGCTGCATGATTCACATTGCAACACATTTTAAAGCGTAATCTTCTAAAGATACCTGCAGCCCGAGCTGCGAGGCATGTACGATTCGTAGACCTGAATTCAGGAATACGCCTACGTACTAAACCACACCCTGGAAGCTTTACCACTTCACTGACCAAGAGTCTTGCCCGGTAGACTTGGTCTAGGAGTCTATCTGACTCTCTCCAGGCACATAAGTAGCTGCATGATTCACATTGCAACACATTTTAAAGCGAAATCTTCTAAAGATACCCGCAGCCCGAGCTGCGAGGCATGAACGATTCGTAGACCTGAATTCAGGAATACGCCTACGTACTAAACCACACCCTGGAAGCTTTACCACTTCACTGACCAAGAGTCTTGCCCGGTAGACTTGGTCTAGGAGTCTATCTGACTCTCTCCAGGCACATAACTAGCTGCATGATTCACATTGCAACACATTTTAAAGCGTAATCTTCTAAAGATACCTGCAGCCCGAGCTGCGAGGCATGAACGATTCGTAGACCTGAATTCAGGAATACGCCTACGTACTAAACCACATCCTGGAAGCTTTAACCACTTCACTGACCAAGAGTCTTGCCCGGTAGACTTGGTCTAGGAGTCTATCTGACTCTCTCCAGGCACATAAGTAGCTGCATGATTCACATTGCAACACATTTTAAAGCGAAATCTTCTAAAGATACCCGCAGCCCGAGCTGCGAGGCATGAACGATTCGTAGACCTGAATTCAGGAATACGCCTACGTACTAAACCACACCCTGGAAGCTTTACCACTTCACTGACCAAGAGTCTTGCCCGGTAGACTTGGTCTAGGAGTCTATCTGACTCTCTCCAGGCACATAACTAGCTGCATGATTCACATTGCAACACATTTTAAAGCGTAATCTTCTAAAGATACCCGCAGCCCGAGCTGCGAGGCATGAACGATTCGTAGACCTGAATTCAGGAATACGCCTACGTACTAAACCACACCCTGGAAGCTTTAACCACTTCACTCACAGGACCACCAAGAGTCTTGCCCGGTAGACTTGGTCTAGAAGTCTATCTGACCCTCTCCAGGCACATAACTAGCTGCATGATTCACATTGCAACACATTTTAAAGCGTAATCTTCTAAAGATACCTGCAGCCCGAGCTGCGAGGCATGAACGATTCGTAGACCTGAATTCAGGAATACGCCTACGTACTAAACCACATCCTGGAAGCTTTAACCACTTCACTGACCAAGAGTCTTGCCCGGTAGACTTGGTCTAGAATTCTATCTGACCCTCTCCAGGCACATAAGTAGCTGCATGATTCACATTGCAACACATTTTAAAGCGTAATCTTCTAAAGATACCTGCAGCCCGAGCTGCGAGGCATGTACGATTCGTAGACCTGAATTCAGGAATACGCCTACGTACTAAACCACACCCTGTAAGCTTTAACCACTTCACTCACAGGACCGCCAAGAGTCTTGCCCGGTAGACTTGGTCTAGAATTCTATCTGACCCTCTCCAGGCACATAAGTAGCTGCATGATTCACATTGAAACACATTTTAAAGCGTAATCTTCTAAAGATACCTGCAGCCCGAGCTGCGAGGCATGTACGATTCGTAGACCTGAATTCAGGAATACGCCTACGTACTAAACCACACCCTGGAAGCTTTACCACTTCACTGACCAAGAGTCTTGCCCGGTAGACTTGGTCTAGAAGTCTATTTGACCCTCTCCAGGCACATAACTAGCTGCATGATTCACATTGCAACACATTTTAAAGCGTAATCTTCTAAAGATACCTGCAGCCCGAGCTGCGAGGCATGTACGATTCGTAGACCTGAATTCAGGAATACGCCTACGTACTAAACCACACCCTGGAAGCTTTACCACTTCACTGACCAAGAGTCTTGCCCGGTAGACTTGGTCTAGGAGTCTATCTGACTCTCTCCAGGCACATAAGTAGCTGCATGATTCACATTGCAACACATTTTAAAGCGAAATCTTCTAAAGATACCCGCAGCCCGAGCTGCGAGGCATGAACGATTCGTAGACCTGAATTCAGGAATACGCCTACGTACTAAACCACACCCTGGAAGCTTTACCACTTCACTGACCAAGAGTCTTGCCCGGTAGACTTGGTCTAGGAGTCTATCTGACTCTCTCCAGGCACATAACTAGCTGCATGATTCACATTGCAACACATTTTAAAGCGTAATCTTCTAAAGATACCCGCAGCCCGAGCTGCGAGGCATGAACGATTCGTAGACCTGAATTCAGGAATACGCCTACGTACTAAACCACACCCTGGAAGCTTTAACCACTTCACTCACAGGACCACCAAGAGTCTTGCCCGGTAGACTTGGTCTAGAAGTCTATCTGACCCTCTCCAGGCACATAACTAGCTGCATGATTCACATTGCAACACATTTTAAAGCGTAATCTTCTAAAGATACCTGCAGCCCGAGCTGCGAGGCATGAACGATTCGTAGACCTGAATTCAGGAATACGCCTACGTACTAAACCACATCCTGGAAGCTTTAACCACTTCACTGACCAAGAGTCTTGCCCGGTAGACTTGGTCTAGAATTCTATCTGACCCTCTCCAGGCACATAAGTAGCTGCATGATTCACATTGCAACACATTTTAAAGCGTAATCTTCTAAAGATACCTGCAGCCCGAGCTGCGAGGCATGTACGATTCGTAGACCTGAATTCAGGAATACGCCTACGTACTAAACCACACCCTGTAAGCTTTAACCACTTCACTCACAGGACCGCCAAGAGTCTTGCCCGGTAGACTTGGTCTAGAATTCTATCTGACCCTCTCCAGGCACATAAGTAGCTGCATGATTCACATTGAAACACATTTTAAAGCGTAATCTTCTAAAGATACCTGCAGCCCGAGCTGCGAGGCATGTACGATTCGTAGACCTGAATTCAGGAATACGCCTACGTACTAAACCACACCCTGGAAGCTTTACCACTTCACTGACCAAGAGTCTTGCCCGGTAGACTTGGTCTAGAAGTCTATTTGACCCTCTCCAGGCACATAACTAGCTGCATGATTCACATTGCAACACATTTTAAAGCGTAATCTTCTAAAGATACCTGCAGCCCGAGCTGCGAGGCATGTACGATTCGTAGACCTGAATTCAGGAATACGCCTACGTACTAAACCACACCCTGGAAGCTTTACCACTTCACTGACCAAGAGTCTTGCCCGGTAGACTTGGTCTAGGAGTCTATCTGACTCTCTCCAGGCACATAACTAGCTGCATGATTCACATTGCAACACATTTTAAAGCGTAATCTTCTAAAGATACCTGCAGCCCGAGCTGCGAGGCATGTACGATTCGTAGACCTGAATTCAGGAATACGCCTACGTACTAAACCACACCCTGGAAGCTTTACCACTTCACTGACCAAGAGTCTTGCCCGGTAGACTTGGTCTAGAAGTCTATTTGACCCTCTCCAGGCACATAACTAGCTGCATGATTCACATTGCAACACATTTTAAAGCGTAATCTTCTAAAGATACCTGCAGCCCGAGCTGCGAGGCATGTACGATTCGTAGACCTGAATTCAGGAATACGCCTACGTACTAAACCACACCCTGTAAGCTTTAACCACTTCACTCACAGGACCGCCAAGAGTCTTGCCCGGTAGACTTGGTCTAGAATTCTATCTGACCCTCTCCAGGCACATAAGTAGCTGCATGATTCACATTGAAACACATTTTAAAGCGTAATCTTCTAAAGATACCCGCAGCCCGAGCTGCGAGGCATGAACGATTCGTAGACCTGAATTCAGGAATACGCCTACGTACTAAACCACATCCTGGAAGCTTTAACCACTTCACTGACCAAGAGTCTTGCCCGGTAGACTTGGTCTAGAATTCTATCTGACCCTCTCCAGGCACATAAGTAGCTGCATGATTCACATTGAAACACATTTTAAAGCGTAATCTTCTAAAGATACCCGCAGCCCGAGCTGCGAGGCATGTACGATTCGTAGACCTGATTCAGGAATACGCCTACGTACTAAACCACACCCTGTAAGCTTTAACCACTTCACTCACAGGACCGCCAAGAGTCTTGCCCGGTAGACTTGGTCTAGAATTCTATCTGACCCTCTCCAGGCACATAAGTAGCTGCATGATTCACATTGAAACACATTTTAAAGCGTAATCTTCTAAAGATACCCGCAGCCCGAGCTGCGAGGCATGTACGATTCGTAGACCTGATTCAGGAATACGCCTACGTACTAAACCACACCCTGTAAGCTTTAACCACTTCACTCACAGGACCGCCAAGAGTCTTGCCCGGTAGACTTGGTCTAGAATTCTATCTGACCCTCTCCAGGCACATAAGTAGCTGCATGATTCACATTGAAACACATTTTAAAGCGTAATCTTCTAAAGATACCCGCAGCCCGAGCTGCGAGGCATGTACGATTCGTAGACCTGATTCAGGAATACGCCTACGTACTAAACCACACCCTGGAAGCTTTAACCACTTCACTCACAGGACCACCAAGAGTCTTGCCCGGTAGACTTGGTCTAGAAGTCTATCTGACTCTCTCCAGGCACATAACTAGCTGCATGATTCACATTGCAACACATTTTAAAGCGTAATCTTCTAAAGATACCCGCAGCCCGAGCTGCGAGGCATGAACGATTCGTAGACCTGAATTCAGGAATACGCCTACGTACTAAACCACACCCTGGAAGCTTTAACCACTTCACTCACAGGACCACCAAGAGTCTTGCCCGGTAGACTTGGTCTAGAAGTCTATCTGACCCTCTCCAGGCACATAACTAGCTGCATGATTCACATTGCAACACATTTTAAAGCGTAATCTTCTAAAGATACCTGCAGCCCGAGCTGCGAGTCATGTACGATTCGTAGACCTGAATTCAGGAATACGCCTACGTACTAAACCACACCCTGGAAGCTTTACCACTTCACTGACCAAGAGTCTTGCCCGGTAGACTTGGTCTAGAATTCTATCTGACCCTCTCCAGGCACATAACTAGCTGCATGATTCACATTGCAACACATTTTAAAGCGTAATCTTCTAAAGATACCTGCAGCCCGAGCTGCGAGGCATGAACGATTCGTAGACCTGAATTCAGGAATACGCCTACGTACTAAACCACACCCTGGAAGCTTTACCACTTCACTGACCAAGAGTCTTGCCCGGTAGACTTGGTCTAGAATTCTATCTGACCCTCTCCAGGCACATAACTAGCTGCATGATTCACATTGCAACACATTTTAAAGCGTAATCTTCTAAAGATACCTGCAGCCCGAGCTGCGAGGCATGAACGATTCGTAGACCTGAATTCAGGAATACGCCTACGTACTAAACCACATCCTGGAAGCTTTAACCACTTCACTGACCAAGAGTCTTGCCCGGTAGACTTGGTCTAGAATTCTATCTGACCCTCTCCAGGCACATAAGTAGCTGCATGATTCACATTGCAACACATTTTAAAGCGTAATCTTCTAAAGATACCTGCAGCCCGAGCTGCGAGTCATGTACGATTCGTAGACCTGAATTCAGGAATACGCCTACGTACTAAACCACACCCTGGAAGCTTTACCACTTCACTGACCAAGAGTCTTGCCCGGTAGACTTGGTCTAGAATTCTATCTGACCCTCTCCAGGCACATAACTAGCTGCATGATTCACATTGCAACACATTTTAAAGCGTAATCTTCTAAAGATACCTGCAGCCCGAGCTGCGAGGCATGTACGATTCGTAGACCTGAATTCAGGAATACGCCTACGTACTAAACCACACCCTGTAAGCTTTAACCACTTCACTCACAGGACCGCCAAGAGTCTTGCCCGGTAGACTTGGTCTAGAATTCTATCTGACCCTCTCCAGGCACATAAGTAGCTGCATGATTCACATTGAAACACATTTTAAAGCGTAATCTTCTAAAGATACCCGCAGCCCGAGCTGCGAGGCATGAACGATTCGTAGACCTGAATTCAGGAATACGCCTACGTACTAAACCACATCCTGGAAGCTTTAACCACTTCACTGACCAAGAGTCTTGCCCGGTAGACTTGGTCTAGAATTCTATCTGACCCTCTCCAGGCACATAACTAGCTGCATGATTCACATTGCAACACATTTTAAAGCGTAATCTTCTAAAGATACCTGCAGCCCGAGCTGCGAGGCATGAACGATTCGTAGACCTGAATTCAGGAATACGCCTACGTACTAAACCACACCCTGGAAGCTTTACCACTTCACTGACCAAGAGTCTTGCCCGGTAGACTTGGTCTAGAATTCTATCTGACCCTCTCCAGGCACATAACTAGCTGCATGATTCACATTGCAACACATTTTAAAGCGTAATCTTCTAAAGATACCTGCAGCCCGAGCTGCGAGGCATGAACGATTCGTAGACCTGAATTCAGGAATACGCCTACGTACTAAACCACATCCTGGAAGCTTTAACCACTTCACTGACCAAGAGTCTTGCCCGGTAGACTTGGTCTAGAATTCTATCTGACCCTCTCCAGGCACATAAGTAGCTGCATGATTCACATTGCAACACATTTTAAAGCGTAATCTTCTAAAGATACCTGCAGCCCGAGCTGCGAGTCATGTACGATTCGTAGACCTGAATTCAGGAATACGCCTACGTACTAAACCACACCCTGGAAGCTTTACCACTTCACTGACCAAGAGTCTTGCCCGGTAGACTTGGTCTAGAATTCTATCTGACCCTCTCCAGGCACATAACTAGCTGCATGATTCACATTGCAACACATTTTAAAGCGTAATCTTCTAAAGATACCTGCAGCCCGAGCTGCGAGGCATGAACGATTCGTAGACCTGAATTCAGGAATACGCCTACGTACTAAACCACACCCTGGAAGCTTTACCACTTCACTGACCAAGAGTCTTGCCCGGTAGACTTGGTCTAGAATTCTATCTGACCCTCTCCAGGCACATAACTAGCTGCATGATTCACATTGCAACACATTTTAAAGCGTAATCTTCTAAAGATACCTGCAGCCCGAGCTGCGAGGCATGAACGATTCGTAGACCTGAATTCA
This sequence comes from Xylota segnis, assembly GCA_963583995.1. Lineage (NCBI taxonomy): Eukaryota > Metazoa > Arthropoda > Insecta > Diptera > Syrphidae > Xylota > Xylota segnis. The sequence goes on along the minus strand of OY757238.1, from coordinate 57,641,235 downwards.
GGAATACGCCTACGTACTAAACCACATCCTGGAAGCTTTAACCACTTCACTGACCAAGAGTCTTGCCCGGTAGACTTGGTCTAGAATTCTATCTGACCCTCTCCAGGCACATAAGTAGCTGCATGATTCACATTGCAACACATTTTAAAGCGTAATCTTCTAAAGATACCTGCAGCCCGAGCTGCGAGTCATGTACGATTCGTAGACCTGAATTCAGGAATACGCCTACGTACTAAACCACACCCTGGAAGCTTTACCACTTCACTGACCAAGAGTCTTGCCCGGTAGACTTGGTCTAGAATTCTATCTGACCCTCTCCAGGCACATAACTAGCTGCATGATTCACATTGCAACACATTTTAAAGCGTAATCTTCTAAAGATACCCGCAGCCCGAGCTGCGAGGCATGTACGATTCGTAGACCTGATTCAGGAATACGCCTACGTACTAAACCACACCCTGTAAGCTTTAACCACTTCACTCACAGGACCGCCAAGAGTCTTGCCCGGTAGACTTGGTCTAGAATTCTATCTGACCCTCTCCAGGCACATAAGTAGCTGCATGATTCACATTGAAACACATTTTAAAGCGTAATCTTCTAAAGATACCCGCAGCCCGAGCTGCGAGGCATGAACGATTCGTAGACCTGAATTCAGGAATACGCCTACGTACTAAACCACATCCTGGAAGCTTTAACCACTTCACTGACCAAGAGTCTTGCCCGGTAGACTTGGTCTAGAATTCTATCTGACCCTCTCCAGGCACATAAGTAGCTGCATGATTCACATTGCAACACATTTTAAAGCGAAATCTTCTAAAGATACCCGCAGCCCGAGCTGCGAGGCATGAACGATTCGTAGACCTGAATTCAGGAATACGCCTACGTACTAAACCACACCCTGTAAGCTTTAACCACTTCACTCACAGGACCGCCAAGAGTCTTGCCCGGTAGACTTGGTCTAGAATTCTATCTGACCCTCTCCAGGCACATAAGTAGCTGCATGATTCACATTGAAACACATTTTAAAGCGTAATCTTCTAAAGATACCCGCAGCCCGAGCTGCGAGGCATGAACGATTCGTAGACCTGAATTCAGGAATACGCCTACGTACTAAACCACACCCTGTAAGCTTTAACCACTTCACTCACAGGACCGCCAAGAGTCTTGCCCGGTAGACTTGGTCTAGAATTCTATCTGACCCTCTCCAGGCACATAAGTAGCTGCATGATTCACATTGAAACACATTTTAAAGCGTAATCTTCTAAAGATACCCGCAGCCCGAGCTGCGAGGCATGTACGATTCGTAGACCTGATTCAGGAATACGCCTACGTACTAAACCACACCCTGGAAGCTTTAACCACTTCACTCACAGGACCACCAAGAGTCTTGCCCGGTAGACTTGGTCTAGAAGTCTATCTGACTCTCTCCAGGCACATAACTAGCTGCATGATTCACATTGCAACACATTTTAAAGCGTAATCTTCTAAAGATACCCGCAGCCCGAGCTGCGAGGCATGAACGATTCGTAGACCTGAATTCAGGAATACGCCTACGTACTAAACCACACCCTGGAAGCTTTAACCACTTCACTCACAGGACCACCAAGAGTCTTGCCCGGTAGACTTGGTCTAGAAGTCTATCTGACTCTCTCCAGGCACATAACTAGCTGCATGATTCACATTGCAACACATTTTAAAGCGTAATCTTCTAAAGATACCTGCAGCCCGAGCTGCGAGGCATGAACGATTCGTAGACCTGAATTCAGGAATACGCCTACGTACTAAACCACATCCTGGAAGCTTTAACCACTTCACTGACCAAGAGTCTTGCCCGGTAGACTTGGTCTAGAAGTCTATCTGACCCTCTCCAGGCACATAACTAGCTGCATGATTCACATTGCAACACATTTTAAAGCGTAATCTTCTAAAGATACCTGCAGCCCGAGCTGCGAGGCATGAACGATTCGTAGACCTGAATTCAGGAATACGCCTACGTACTAAACCACACCCTGGAAGCTTTACCACTTCACTGACCAAGAGTCTTGCCCGGTAGACTTGGTCTAGAAGTCTATCTGACTCTCTCCAGGCACATAAGTAGCTGCATGATTCACATTGCAACACATTTTAAAGCGAAATCTTCTAAAGATACCTGCAGCCCGAGCTGCGAGGCATGAACGATTCGTAGACCTGAATTCAGGAATACGCCTACGTACTAAACCACACCCTGTAAGCTTTAACCACTTCACTCACAGGACCGCCAAGAGTCTTGCCCGGTAGACTTGGTCTAGGAGTCTATCTGACTCTCTCCAGGCACATAACTAGCTGCATGATTCACATTGCAACACATTTTAAAGCGTAATCTTCTAAAGATACCTGCAGCCCGAGCTGCGAGGCATGAACGATTCGTAGACCTGAATTCAGGAATACGCCTACGTACTAAACCACATCCTGGAAGCTTTAACCACTTCACTGACCAAGAGTCTTGCCCGGTAGACTTGGTCTAGAAGTCTATCTGACCCTCTCCAGGCACATAACTAGCTGCATGATTCACATTGCAACACATTTTAAAGCGTAATCTTCTAAAGATACCTGCAGCCCGAGCTGCGAGGCATGAACGATTCGTAGACCTGAATTCAGGAATACGCCTACGTACTAAACCACACCCTGGAAGCTTTACCACTTCACTGACCAAGAGTCTTGCCCGGTAGACTTGGTCTAGAAGTCTATCTGACTCTCTCCAGGCACTTAATTCACTCCATGATTCCCATTGCAATATAATTTCGAAGTTTTCGGGCATTCTTTACTCTAGCTTGGCCTTTCGGGTAAGGGGCTAGAATATGCCCGAAGTAAGGTAATGGTACCCCAGGTGGTATGGTATGTTGTTTGTGCATTTCGTAGCTTTCGCGTTCGTTTACTTTTTTGTCATTTTACCACTCTCTGAGAGAATTTTACCCCCACTCCTTGAAATTTGGCAATCTACCAATTTTGGTGCAGAAAGTACGCGAACTGTCTTGAGTTTCCTATTCGCTATTCAAACGTCAAATCAGCGAAAAGTGTTCGATAAGTGGTGACTGCGATTTGCCTTCCTTGATCTCATTTATAACTTATTCGGGTGAGAACTTTCAAATTTATATTACAAAATGTATGGTTTGTTGGTTTTTAACTTTTTTTGTTGTGAAAAACAATCACTAGCAGTAGTTTTCGCCGAAAATACGTACTTTGTTTGAATACAACACCGCGAATTGGAGTCATATAGGGTCCTGCACTTTTCGGTTTCGAAAGTAAAGCTGAATAAAGCACACACAGCGGACTTTGCCATTAAGTGTGAGAAACATTATCATCCAAAGGTAATTTTTAACCACTTTTCGCACATTTCGGGCGGTATCTCGGCCATACCGATGCATTCGCAGAACTCATTTTCACGGCAAGCTGCATCAATAATCCACGTGTGTAGTAGAACAACATCTAGCCACAAGAATACATTTCTACGGGATACTGCGAAGAAGTAGCAATGCTTTAATATCAATAAGGTACCCAGGGCAGATGGTATCAGAGCAATAGATATACTCGAACACCCATAGAACACCTCCACTGTGGCAAAAAAGCTCAAAGAGGCACTTGTTAGCTAAACATGAGATAGCAAACTATTGACCGATTAGCGATAGAAAAGATCACCCAACTTCTCGGTGATTTCGCGAATCTAGTCAACACCAGTCTTCACAAAAGCCATAGACCACCACAAACTCATAGAGGCAATGCAGCGAATGAGCATTAGAGGAAAACTGTTAGACCGGCTGAAGGACTATCTCAGAAATAGGTTATTTCATGAGGAAATCAAAGCCTATCGCAGTACGGAGTCCCACAAGGGTCTAAACTTGGCACTCTACTGTTCATCATGTACACCAACGAACTCTCAAAATCCTTTAAGATGAGCTATCCATTCGCGATGGTTGTCTGTCACAAATCGATCGTAGAAGCGACCAGGATGATGCACGCAGAAATGGTGCCACAATAATGCGCTCGTAATAGATGCGGCAAAACCAAAACTTTTACATATTCGTAGCGCACAGTACCCGAAGTCCTACATAAATATAAAAACATTCAATTGTGCCGACCCAAGTAACTGCCAGGTTAACATAGATGTCGTGGATACGTATGGTTATAACGATAGACAGGCATTTTCTATCGGAACCTCACATATACGATCCACGCTAAAACCTGGAAGGATCCCTCTTTGAATTAGGATGCCCGAAGAATAAGTCCTCAAACTGTGTGCAAAAGCAAGAGTATCACGCACTTGTTGAATCGAGCTGCAGATACACACAGCAGATACACATCGCCAAACTACAACACATCCAAGATAGGGCGATCAAATTGCTGACGATGAGAGAAACAGTGGATATGACAGCGTGAGAGTTCTCACAGTTCCGAACCGCAGTCAGCCACAACTTTAACACCAGAAGACGAACAGAGGGGTTGTACCATCTTTCACCCTTCAACAACATTTACGGCGAGCGTCAGCTGATGTACACCGCACCAAACATCCTAAACACTGTTCCTAATAATTTGCTATAACTTGCCTTGCACTAGTGGCACTTAGCTTAAATCACATGATCTTGGTGGCCAAAACGTGAAATTAAGTGACCAGGAAACTTCTCACGCAATAAAGCCATAATTGGTAGTATTGTGTGAGTTGTTGGCCCATCTTGTTCGAACCACATATCGTCCAAGTCATGATCTTCAATAGGCATCCGAAAAAAATCAATTATCATTCGACCATTGGCGTCTTCGAAGAAATACGGACACCTTTCGACCATAGAGCACACCAAACGGCACCTCTCCGATCACTTGTGGGTTTTCTGAGCCCTATATGCGGCAATTTTGTTTGTTCACATATCAAGTTCACATAGCAGGCTTCAAGTTGTTCGTAAGTTGAACTTTTTAAGGATGGAGATGCAAATTTAAATGCAAAATACGCCATAAGTAGGTGTACGGTACGTTAAACTGCTGCGAAGGCCGAGAAATCGATAGAATCAGATCATCAGCAACACTTGCACTTACAGCAGCAATTATTTCGACTGCGCGTGCCTTACGATGATGCACAGGTTTTACGACATCAGTAACGCTACCACTTTCTTGAACATTTTTCACAATTTTACCGATTACCTGCGTATTCGGTCGACGACCATAATCTATCTAAAGTCCCTATCTAACCAGCGAACTATCCGCGTGTTCCTGTTTCTAGCTAAAATCCCTAACTAACTAGCGAATCTCTACGCGTTTGTCTGAATCTAACTAAAGTCCCTATCTAACCAGCGAACTATCCCCGAGTACCTGTTCCTAGCTAACATCCCTAACTAACTAGCGAATCTCTACGCGTTTGTCTGATTCTAACTAAAGTCCCTATCTAACCACCGAACTATCCCTGAGTACCTGTTTCTAGCTAACATCCCTAACTAACTGCGGAATCTCTACGCGTTTGTCTGATTCTAACTAAAGTCGCTATCTAACCAGCGAGGTATCCCCGAGTACCTGTTTCTAGCTAAAATCCCTAACTAACTAGCGAATCTCTACGCGTTTGTCTGATTCTAACTAAAGTCACTATCTAACCAGCGAACTATCCCCGAGTACCTGTTCCTAGCTAACATCCCTGACTAACTAGCGAATCTCTACGCGTTTGTCTGATTCTAACTAAAGTCCCTATCTAACCACCGAACTATCCCTGAGTACCTGTTTCTAGCTAACATCCCTAACTAACTGCGGAATCTCTACGCGTTTGTCTGATTCTAACTAAAGTCCCTATCTAACCAGCGAAGTATCCCCGAGTACCTGTTTCTAGCTAAAATCCCTAACTAACTGGCGAATCTCTACGCGTTTGTCTGATTCTAACTAAAGTCACTATCTAACCAGCGAACTATCCCCGAGTACCTGTTCCTAGCTAACATCCCTAACTAACTAGCGAATCTCTACGCGTTTGTCTGATTCTAACTAAAGTCCCTATCTAACCACCGAACTATCCCTGAGTACCTGTTTCTAGCTAAAATCCCTAACTAACTAGCGAATCTCTACGCGTTTGTCTGATTCTAACTAAAGTCCCTATCTAACCAGCGAGGTATCCCCGAGTACCTGTTTCTAGCTAACATCCCTAACTAACTGCGGAATCTCTACGCGTTTGTCTGATTCTAACTAAAGTCGCTATCTAACCAGCGAGGTATCCCCGAGTACCCGTTTCTAGCTAAAATCCCTAACTAACTAGCGAATCTCTACGCGTTTGTCTGATTCTAACTAAAGTCCCTATCTAACCAGCGAAGTATCCCCGAGTACCTGTTTCTAGCTAAAATCCCTAACTAACTGGCGAATCTCTACGCGTTTGTCTGATTCTAACTAAAGTCCCTATCTAACCACCGAACTATCCCTGAGTACCTGTTTCTAGCTAAAATCCCTAACTAACTAGCGAATCTATACGCGTTTGTCTGATTCTAACTAAAGTCCCTATCTAACCAGCGAAGTATCCCCGAGTACCTGTTTCTAGCTAAAATCCCTAACTAACTGGCGAATCTCTACGCGTTTGTCTGATTCTAACTAAAGTCCCTATCTAACCAGCGAACTATCCCCGAGTACCTGTTTCTAGCTAAAATCCCTAACTAACTAGCGAATCTATACGCGTTTGTCTGATTCTAACTAAAGTCGCTATCTAACCAGCGAGGTATCTCCGAGTACCTGTTTCTAGCTAAAATCCCTAACTAACTAGCGAATCTCTACGCGTTTGTCTGATTCTAACTAAAGTCCCTATCTAACCACCGAACTATCCCCGAGTACCTGTTTCTAGCTAACATCCCTAACTAACTGCGGAATCTCTACGCGTTTGTCTGAATCTAACTAAAGTCCCTATCTAACCAGCGAACTATCCCCGAGTACCTGTTCCTAACTAACTAGCGAATCTCTACGCGTTTGTCTGATTCTAACTAAAGTTCCTATCTAACCAGCGAAGTATCCGCGAGTACCTGTCTCTAGCTAAAATCCCTAACTAACTAGCGAATCTCTACGCGTTTGTCTGATTCTAACTAAAGTCCCTATCTAACCAGCGAACTATCCCCGAGTACCTGTTCCTAACTAACTAGCGAATCTCTACGCGTTTGTCTCATTCTAACTAAAGTCCCTATCTAACCAGCGAAATATTTGCGTGTTCCTGTTTCTAGCTAAAATCCCTAACAAACTACGGAATCTCTACGCGTTTGCCTGATTCTAACTAAAGTCCCTATCTAACCAGCGAACTATCCCCGAGTACCTGTTCCTAACTAACTAGCGAATCTCTACGCGTTTGTCTCATTCTAACTAAAGTCCCTATCTAACCAGCGAAATATTTGCGTGTTCCTGTTTCTAGCTAAAATCCCTAACAAACTACGGAATCTCTACGCGTTTGCCTGATTCTAACTAAAGTCCCTATCTAACCAGCGAACTATCCCCGAGTACCTGTTCCTAACTAACTAGCGAATCTCTACGCGTTTGTCTCATTCTAACTAAAGTCCCTATCTAACCAGCGAAGTATTTGCGTGTTCCTGTTTCTAGCTAAAATCCCTAACAAACTACGGAATCTCTACGCGTTTGCCTGATTCTAACTAAAGTCCCTATCTAACCACCGAACTATCCCCGAGTACCTGTTCCTAACTAACTAGCGAATCTCTACGCGTTTGTCTCATTCTAACTAAAGTCCCTATCTAACCAGCGAAATATTTGCGTGTTCCTGTTTCTAGCTAAAATCCCTAACAAACTACGGAATCTCTACGCGTTTGCCTGATTCTAACTAAAGTCCCTATCTAACCAGCGAACTATCCCCGAGTACCTGTTCCTAACTAACTAGCGAATCTCTACGCGTTTGTCTCATTCTAACTAAAGTCCCTATCTAACCAGCGAAATATTTGCGTGTTCCTGTTTCTAGCTAAAATCCCTAACAAACTACGGAATCTCTACGCGTTTGCCTGATTCTAACTAAAGTCCCTATCTAACCAGCGAACTATCCCCGAGTACCTGTTCCTAACTAACTAGCGAATCTCTACGCGTTTGTCTCATTCTAACTAAAGTCCCTATCTAACCAGCGAAGTATTTGCGTGTTCCTGTTTCTAGCTAAAATCCCTAACAAACTACGGAATCTCTACGCGTTTGCCTGATTCTAACTAAAGTCCCTATCTAACCAGCGAACTATCCCCGAGTACCTGTTCCTAACTAACTAGCGAATCTCTACGCGTTTGTCTGATTCTAACTAAAGTTCCTATCTAACCAGCGAAGTATCCGCGAGTACCTGTCTCTAGCTAAAATCCCTAACTAACTAGCGAATCTCTACGCGTTTGTCTGATTCTAACTAAAGTCCCTATCTAACCAGCGAAGTATCCCCGAGTACCTGTTTCTAGCTAAAATCCCTAACTAACTAGCGAATCTCTACGCGTTTGTCTGATTCTAACTAAAGTCCCTATCTAACCAGCGAGGTATCCGCGTGTTCCTGTTTCTAGCTAAAATCCCTAACTAACTAGCGAATCTCTACGCGATTGTCTGATTCTAACTAAAGTCCCTATCCAGCGAACTATCCCCGAGTACCTGTTTCTAGCTAAAATCCCTAACTAACTAGCGAATCTCTACGCGTTTGTCTGATTCTAACTAAAGTCCCTATCTAACCAGCGAAGTATCCGCGAGTACCAGTTTCTAGCTAAAATCCCTAACAAACTACGGAATCTCTACGCGTTTGCCTGATTCTAACTAAAGTCCCTATCTAACCAGCGAACTATCCCCGAGTACCTGTTCCTAACTAACTAGCGAATCTCTACGCGTTTGTCTGATTCTAACTAAAGTTCCTATCTAACCAGCGAAGTATCCGCGAGTACCTGTCTCTAGCTAAAATCCCTAACTAACTAGCGAATCTCTACGCGTTTGTCTGATTCTAACTAAAGTCCCTATCTAACCAGCGAAGTATCCCCGAGTACCTGTTTCTAGCTAAAATCCCTAACTAACTAGCGAATCTCTACGCGTTTGTCTGATTCTAACTAAAGTCCCTATCTAACCAGCGAGGTATCCGCGTGTTCCTGTTTCTAGCTAAAATCCCTAACTAACTAGCGAATCTCTACGCGATTGTCTGATTCTAACTAAAGTCCCTATCCAGCGAACTATCCCCGAGTACCTGTTTCTAGCTAAAATCCCTAACTAACTAGCGAATCTCTACGAGCTTGTCTGATTCTAACTAAAGTCCCTATCTAACCAGCGAAGTATCCCCGAGTACCTGTTTCTAGCTAAAATCCCTAACTAACTAGCGAATCTCTACGCGTTTGTCTGATTCTAACTAAAGTCCCTATCTAACCAGCGAAGTATCCCCGAGTACCTGTTTCTAGCTAAAATCCCTAACTAACTGGCGAATCTCTACGCGTTTGTCTGATTCTAACTAAAGTCCCTATCTAACCAGCGAACTATCCCCGAGTACCTGTTTCTAGCTAAAATCCCTAACTAACTAGCGAATCTCTACGCGTTTGTCTGATTCTAACTAAAGTCCCTATCTAACCACCGAACTATCCCCGAGTACCTGTTTCTAGCTAACATCCCTAACTAACTGCGGAATCTCTACGCGTTTGTCTGATTCTAACTAAAGTCCCTATCTAACCAGCGAACTATCCCCGAGTACCTGTTCCTAACTAACTAGCGAATCTCTACGCGTTTGTCTGATTCTAACTAAAGTTCCTATCTAACCAGCGAAGTATCCGCGAGTACCTGTCTCTAGCTAAAATCCCTAACTAACTAGCGAATCTCTACGCGTTTGTCTGATTCTAACTAAAGTCCCTATCTAACCAGCGAAGTATCCCCGAGTACCTGTTTCTAGCTAAAATCCCTAACTAACTAGCGAATCTCTACGCGTTTGTCTGATTCTAACTAAAGTCCCTATCTAACCAGCGAGGTATCCGCGTGTTCCTGTTTCTAGCTAAAATCCCTAACTAACTAGCGAATCTCTACGCGATTGTCTGATTCTAACTAAAGTCCCTATCCAGCGAACTATCCCCGAGTACCTGTTTCTAGCTAAAATCCCTAACTAACTAGCGAATCTCTACGAGCTTGTCTGATTCTAACTAAAGTCCCTATCTAACCAGCGAAGTATCCCCGAGTACCTGTTTCTAGCTAAAATCCCTAACTAACTAGCGAATCTCTACGCGTTTGTCTGATTCTAACTAAAGTCCCTATCTAACCAGCGAAGTATCCCCGAGTACCTGTTTCTAGCTAAAATCCCTAACTAACTGGCGAATCTCTACGCGTTTGTCTGATTCTAACTAAAGTCCCTATCTAACCAGCGAACTATCCCCGAGTACCTGTTTCTAGCTAAAATCCCTAACTAACTAGCGAATCTATACGCGTTTGTCTGATTCTAACTAAAGTCGCTATCTAACCAGCGAGGTATCTCCGAGTACCTGTTTCTAGCTAAAATCCCTAACTAACTAGCGAATCTCTACGCGTTTGTCTGATTCTAACTAAAGTCCCTATCTAACCACCGAACTATCCCCGAGTACCTGTTTCTAGCTAACATCCCTAACTAACTGCGGAATCTCTACGCGTTTGTCTGATTCTAACTAAAGTCGCTATCTAACCAGCGAGGTATCCCCGAGTACCTGTTTCTAGCTAAAATCCCTAACTAACTAGCGAATCTCTACGCGTTTGTCTGATTCTAACTAAAGTCCCTATCTAACCAGCGAAGTTTCCCCGAGTACCTGTTTCTAGCTAAAATCCCTAACTAACTGGCGAATCTCTACGCGTTTGTCTGATTCTAACTAAAGTCCCTATCTAACCAGCGAACTATCCCCGAGTACCTGTTCCTAGCTAACATCCCTAACTAACTAGCGAATCTCTACGCGTTTGTCTGATTCTAACTAAAGTCCCTATCTAACCACCGAACTATCCCTGAGTACCTGTTTCTAGCTAACATCCCTAACTAACTGCGGAATCTCTACGCGTTTGTCTGATTCTAACTAAAGTCGCTATCTAACCAGCGAGGTATCCCCGAGTACCTGTTTCTAGCTAAAATCCCTAACTAACTAGCGAATCTCTACGCGTTTGTCTGATTCTAACTAAAGTCCCTATCTAACCAGCGAAGTATCCCCGAGTACCTGTTTCTAGCTAAAATCCCTAACTAACTGGCGAATCTCTACGCGTTTGTCTGATTCTAACTAAAGTCCCTATCTAACCAGCGAACTATCCCCGAGTACCTGTTTCTAGCTAAAATCCCTAACTAACTAGCGAATCTATACGCGTTTGTCTGATTCTAACTAAAGTCGCTATCTAACCAGCGAGGTATCCCCGAGTACCTGTTTCTAGCTAAAATCCCTAACTAACTAGCGAATCTCTACGCGTTTGTCTGATTCTAACTAAAGTCCCTATCTAACCACCGAACTATCCCTGAGTACCTGTTTCTAGCTAACATCCCTAACTAACTGCGGAATCTCTACGCGTTTGTCTGATTCTAACTAAAGTCGCTATCTAACCAGCGAGGTATCCCCGAGTACCTGTTTCTAGCTAAAATCCCTAACTAACTAGCGAATCTCTACGCGTTTGTCTGATTCTAACTAAAGTCCCTATCTAACCACCGAACTATCCCCGAGTACCTGTTTCTAGCTAACATCCCTAACTAACTGCGGAATCTCTACGCGTTTGTCTGATTCTAACTAAAGTCGCTATCTAACCAGCGAGGTATCCCCGAGTACCTGTTTCTAGCTAAAATCCCTAACTAACTAGCGAATCTCTACGCGTTTGTCTGATTCTAACTAAAGTCCCTATCTAACCAGCGAAGTATCCGCGAGTACCAGTTTCTAGCTAAAATCCCTAACTATCTAGCGAATCTCTACGAGCTTGTCTGATTCTAACTAAAGTCCCTATCTAACCAGCGAAGTATCCCCGAGTACCTGTTTCTAGCTAAAATCCCTAACTAACTAGCGAATCTATACGCGTTTGTCTGATTCTAACTAAAGTCGCTATCTAACCAGCGAGGTATCTCCGAGTACCTGTTTCTAGCTAAAATCCCTAACTAACTAGCGAATCTCTACGCGTTTGTCTGATTCTAACTAAAGTCCCTATCTAACCACCGAACTATCCCCGAGTACCTGTTTCTAGCTAACATCCCTAACTAACTGCGGAATCTCTACGCGTTTGTCTGATTCTAACTAAAGTCGCTATCTAACCAGCGAGGTATCCCCGAGTACCTGTTTCTAGCTAAAATCCCTAACTAACTAGCGAATCTCTACGCGTTTGTCTGATTCTAACTAAAGTCCCTATCTAACCAGCGAAGTATCCCCGAGTACCTGTTTCTAGCTAAAATCCCTAACTAACTGGCGAATCTCTACGCGTTTGTCTGATTCTAACTAAAGTCCCTATCTAACCAGCGAACTATCCCCGAGTACCTGTTTCTAGCTAAAATCCCTAACTAACTAGCGAATCTATACGCGTTTGTCTGATTCTAACTAAAGTCGCTATCTAACCAGCGAGGTATCTCCGAGTACCTGTTTCTAGCTAAAATCCCTAACTAACTAGCGAATCTCTACGCGTTTGTCTGATTCTAACTAAAGTCCCTATCTAACCAGCGAAGTATCCCCGAGTACCTGTTTCTAGCTAACATCCCTAACTAACTGCGGAATCTCTACGCGTTTGTCTGATTCTAACTAAAGTCGCTATCTAACCAGCGAGGTATCCCCGAGTACCTGTTTCTAGCTAAAATCCCTAACTAACTAGCGAATCTCTACGCGTTTGTCTGATTCTAACTAAAGTCCCTATCTAACCAGCGAGGTATCCCCGAGTACCTGTTTCTAGCTAAAATCCCTAACTAACTGGCGAATCTCTACGCGTTTGTCTGATTCTAACTAAAGTCGCTATCTAACCAGCGAGGTATCCCCGAGTACCTGTTTCTAGCTAAAATCCCTAACTAACTAGCGAATCTCTACGCGTTTGTCTGATTCTAACTAAAGTCCCTATCTAACCAGCGAAGTATCCCCGAGTACCGGTTTCTAGCTAAAATCCCTAACTAACTGGCGAATCTCTACGCGTTTGTCTGATTCTAACTAAAGTCCCTATCTAACCAGCGAACTATCCCCGAGTACCTGTTCCTAGCTAACATCCCTAACTAACTAGCGAATCTCTACGCGTTTGTCTGATTCTAACTAAAGTCCCTATCTAACCAGCGAAGTATCCCCGAGTACCTGTTTCTAGCTAACATCCCTAACTAACTGCGGAATCTCTACGCGTTTGTCTGATTCTAACTAAAGTCGCTATCTAACCAGCGAGGTATCCCCGAGTACCTGTTTCTAGCTAAAATCCCTAACTAACTAGCGAATCTCTACGCGTTTGTCTGATTCTAACTAAAGTCCCTATCTAACCAGCGAGGTATCCCCGAGTACCTGTTTCTAGCTAAAATCCCTAACTAACTGGCGAATCTCTACGCGTTTGTCTGATTCTAACTAAAGTCGCTATCTAACCAGCGAGGTATCCCCGAGTACCTGTTTCTAGCTAAAATCCCTAACTAACTAGCGAATCTCTACGCGTTTGTCTGATTCTAACTAAAGTCCCTATCTAACCAGCGAGGTATCTCCGAGTACCTGTTTCTAGCTAAAATCCCTAACTAACTAGCGAATCTCTACGCGTTTGTCTGATTCTAACTAAAGTCCCTATCTAACCACCGAACTTTCCCCGAGTACCTGTTTCTAGCTAACATCCCTAACTAACTGCGGAATCTCTACGCGTTTGTCTGAATCTAACTAAAGTCCCTATCTAACCAGCGAAGTATTTGCGTGTTCCTGTTTCTAGCTAAAATCCCTAACAAACTACGGAATCTCTACGCGTTTGCCTGATTCTAACTAAAGTCCCTATCTAACCAGCGAACTATCCCCGAGTACCTGTTCCTAACTAACTAGCGAATCTCTACGCGTTTGTCTCATTCTAACTAAAGTCCCTATCTAACCTGCGAAATATTTGCGTGTTCCTGTTTCTAGCTAAAATCCCTAACAAACTACGGAATCTCTACGCGTTTGCCTGATTCTAACTAAAGTCCCTATCTAACCAGCGAACTATCCCCGGGTACCTGTTCCTAACTAACTAGCGAATCTCTACGCGTTTGTCTCATTCTAACTAAAGTCCCTATCTAACCAGCGAAGTATTTGCGTGTTCCTGTTTCTAGCTAAAATCCCTAACAAACTACGGAATCTCTACGCGTTTGCCTGATTCTAACTAAAGTCCCTATCTAACCACCGAACTATCCCCGAGTACCTGTTTCTAGCTAACATCCCTAACTAACTGCGGAATCTCTACGCGTTTGTCTGAATCTAACTAAAGTCCCTATCTAACCAGCGAAATATTTGCGTGTTCCTGTTTCTAGCTAAAATCCCTAACAAACTACGGAATCTCTACGCGTTTGCCTGATTCTAACTAAAGTCCCTATCTAACCAGCGAACTATCCCCGAGTACCTGTTCCTAACTAACTAGCGAATCTCTACGCGTTTGTCTGATTCTAACTAAAGTTCCTATCTAACCAGCGAAGTATCCCCGAGAACCTGTTTCTAGCTAAAATCCCTAACTAACTAGCGAATCTCTACGCGTTTGTCTGATTCTAACTAAAGTCCCTATCTAACCAGCGAGGTATCCGCGTGTTCCTGTTTCTAGCTAAAATCCCTAACTAACTAGCGAATCTCTACGCGATTGTCTGATTCTAACTAAAGTCCCTATCCAGCGAACTATCCCCGAGTACCTGTTTCTAGCTAAAATCCCTAACTAACTAGCGAATCTCTACGCGTTTGTCTGATTCTAACTAAAGTCCCTATCTAACCAGCGAAGTATCCGCGAGTACCAGTTTCTAGCTAAAATCCCTAACTAACTAGCGAATCTCTACGCGTTTGTCTGATTCTAACTAAAGTCCCTATCTAACCAGCGAGGTATCCGCGTGTTCCTGTTTCTAGCTAAAATCCCTAACTAACTAGCGAATCTCTACGCGTTTGTCTGATTCTAACTAAAGTCCCTATCTAACCAGCGAGGTATCCGCGTGTTCCTGTTTCTAGCTAAAATCCCTAACTAACTAGCGAATCTCTACGCGATTGTCTGATTCTAACTAAAGTCCCTATCCAGCGAACTATCCCCGAGTACCTGTTTCTAGCTAAAATCCCTAACTAACTAGCGAATCTCTACGCGTTTGTCTGATTCTAACTAAAGTCCCTATCTAACCAGCGAAGTATCCGCGAGTACCAGTTTCTAGCTAAAATCCCTAACTATCTAGCGAATCTCTACGAGCTTGTCTGATTCTAACTAAAGTCCCTATCTAACCAGCGAAGTATCCCCGAGTACCTGTTTCTAGCTAAAATCCCTAACTAACTAGCGAATCTCTACGCGTTTGTCTGATTCTAACTAAAGTCCCTATCTAACCAGCGAACTATCCCCGAGTACCTGTTTCTATCTAAAATCCCTAACTAACTAGCGAATCTATACGCGTTTGTCTGATTCTAACTAAAGTCGCTATCTAACCACCGAACTATCCCCGAGTACCTGTTTCTAGCTAACATCCCTAACTAACTGCGGAATCTCTACGCGTTTGTCTGAATCTAACTAAAGTCCCTATCTAACCAGCGAAATATTTGCGTGTTCCTGTTTCTAGCTAAAATCCCTAACAAACTACGGAATCTCTACGCGTTTGCCTGATTCTAACTAAAGTCCCTATCTAACCAGCGAACTATCCCCGAGTACCTGTTCCTAACTAACTAGCGAATCTCTACGCGTTTGTCTCATTCTAACTAAAGTCCCTATCTAACCAGCGAAGTATTTGCGTGTTCCTGTTTCTAGCTAAAATCCCTAACTAACTACGGAATCTCTACGCGTTTGCCTGATTCTAACTAAAGTCCCTATCTAACCAGCGAGGTATCCGCGTGTTCCTGTTTCTAGCTAAAATCCCTAACTAACTAGCGAATCTCTACGCGATTGTCTGATTCTAACTAAAGTCCCTATCCAGCGAACTATCCCCGAGTACCTGTTTCTAGCTAAAATCCCTAACTAACTAGCGAATCTCTACGCGTTTGTCTGATTCTAACTAAAGTCCCTATCTAACCAGCGAAGTATCCGCGAGTACCAGTTTCTAGCTAAAATCCCTAACTATCTAGCGAATCTCTACGCGTTTGTCTGATTCTAACTAAAGTCCCTATCCAGCGAACTATCCCCGAGTACCTGTTTCTACCTAAAATCCCTAACTAACTAGCGAATCTCTACGCGTTTGTCTGATTCTAACTAAAGTCCCTAACCAGCGAACTATCCCCGAGTACCTGTTTCTACCTAAAATCCCTAACAAACTACGGAATCTCTACGCGTTTGCCTGATTCTAACTAAAGTCCCTATCTAACCAGCGAACTATCCCCGAGTACCTGTTCCTAACTAACTAGCGAATCTCTACGCGTTTGTCTCATTCTAACTAAAGTCCCTATCTAACCAGCGAAGTATTTGCGTGTTCCTGTTTCTAGCTAAAATCCCTAACTAACTACGGAATCTCTACGCGTTTGCCTGATTCTAACTAAAGTCCCTATCTAACCAGCGAGGTATCCGCGTGTTCCTGTTTCTAGCTAAAATCCCTAACTAACTAGCGAATCTCTACGCGATTGTCTGATTCTAACTAAAGTCCCTATCCAGCGAACTATCCCCGAGTACCTGTTTCTAGCTAAAATCCCTAACTAACTAGCGAATCTCTACGCGTTTGTCTGATTCTAACTAAAGTCCCTATCTAACCAGCGAGGTATCCCCGAGTACCTGTTTGTAGCTAAAATCCCTAACTAACTAGCGAATCTCTACGCGTTTGTCTGATTCTAACTAAAGTCCCTATCTAACCAGCGAAGTATCCCCGAGTACCTGTTTCTAGCTAAAATCCCTAACTAACTGGCGAATCTCTACGCGTTTGTCTGATTCTAACTAAAGTCCCTATCTAACCAGCGAAGTATCCCCGAGTACCTGTTTCTAGCTAAAATCCCTAACTAACTAGCGAATCTCTACGCGTTTGTCTGATTCTAACTAAAGTCCCTATCCAGCGTACTATCCCCGAGCACCTGTTTCTAGCTAAAATCCCTAACTAACTAGCGAATCTATACGCGTTTGTCTGATTCTAACTAAAGTCCCTATCCAGCGAACTATCCCCGAGTACCTGTTTCTAGCTAAAATCCCTAACTAACTAGCGAATCTCTACGCGTTTGTCTGATTCTAACTAAAGTCGCTATCTAACCAGCGAGGTATCCCCGAGTACCTGTTTGTAGCTAAAATCCCTAACTAACTAGCGAATCTATACGCGTTTGTCTGATTCTAACTAAAGTCCCTATCTAACCAGCGAAGTATCCCCGAGTACCTGTTTCTAGCTAAAATCCCTAACTAACTAGCGAATCTCTACGCGTTTGTCTGATTCTAACTAAAGTCCCTATCTAACCAGCGAAGTATCCCCGAGTACCTGTTTCTAGCTAAAATCCCTAACTAACTAGCGAATCTCTACGCGTTTGTCTGATTCTAACTAAAGTCCCTATCTAACCAGCGAAGTATCCCCGAGTACCTGTTTCTAGCTAAAATCCCTAACTAACTGGCGAATCTCTACGCGTTTGTCTGATTCTAACTAAAGTCCCTATCTAACCAGCGAACTATCCCCGAGTACCTGTTTCTAGCTAAAATCCCTAACTAACTAGCGAATCTCTACGCGTTTGTCTGATTCTAACTAAAGTTCCTATCCAGCGAACTATCCCCGAGTACCTGTTTCTAGCTAAAATCCCTAACTAACTAGCGAATCTCTACGCGTTTGTCTGATTCTAACTAAAGTCCCTATCTAACCAGCGAAGTATCCCCGAGTACCTGTTTCTAGCTAAAATCCCTAGCTAACTAACGAATCTCTACGCGTTTGTCTGATTCTAACTAAAGTCCCTATCCAGCGAACTATCCCCGAGTACCTGTTTCTAGCTAAAATCCCTAACTAACTAGCGAATCTCTACGCGTTTGTCTGATTCTAACTAAAGTCCCTATCTAACCAGCGAAGTATCCCCGAGTACCTGTTTCTAGCTAAAATCCCTAACTAACTGGCGAATCTCTACGCGTTTGTCTGATTCTAACTAAAGTCCCTATCTAACCAGCGAACTATCCCCGAGTACCTGTTTCTAGCTAAAATCCCTAACTAACTAGCGAATCTCTACGCGTTTGTCTGATTCTAACTAAAGTTCCTATCCAGCGAACTATCCCCGAGTACCTGTTTCTAGCTAAAATCCCTAACTATCTAGCGAATCTCTACGCGTTTGTCTGATTCTAACTAAAGTCCCTATCCAGCGAACTATCCCCGAGTACCTGTTTCTACCTAAAATCCCTAACTAACTAGCGAATCTATACGCGTTTGTCTGATTCTAACTAAAGTCCCTATCTAACCAGCGAAGTATCCCCGAGTACCTGTTTCTAGCTAAAATCCCTAACTAACTAGCGAATCTCTACGCGTTTGTCTGATTCTAACTAAAGTCCCTATCTAACCAGCGAAGTATCCCCGAGTACCTGTTTCTAGCTAAAATCCCTAACTAACTAGCGAATCTCTACGCGTTTGTCTGATTCTAACTAAAGTCCCTATCCAGCGAACTATCCCCGAGTACCTGTTTCTAGCTAAAATCCCTAACTAACTAGCGAATCTCTACGCGTTTGTCTGATTCTAACTAAAGTCCCTATCCAGCGAACTATCCCCGAGTACCTGTTTCTAGCTAAAATCCCTAACTAACTAGCGAATCTCTACGCGTTTGTCTGATTCTAACTAAAGTCCCTATCCAGCGAACTATCCCCGAGTACCTGTTTCTAGCTAAAATCCCTAACAAACTAACGACTCTATACGCGTTTGTCTGATTCTAACTAAAGTTCCTATCTAACCAGCGAGGTATCCGCGTGTTCCTGTTTCTAGCTAAAATCCCTAACAAACTAGCGAATCTCTACGCGTTTGTCTGATTCTAACTAAAGTCGCTATCTAACCAGCGAGGTATCCCCGAGTACCTGTTTGTAGCTAAAATCCCTAACTAACTAGCGAATCTATACGCGTTTGTCTGATTCTAACTAAAGTCCCTATCTAACCAGCGAAGTATCCCCGAGTACCTGTTTCTAGCTAAAATCCCTAACTAACTAGCGAATCTCTACGCGTTTGTCTGATTCTAACTAAAGTCGCTATCTAACCAGCGAGGTATCCCCGAGTACCTGTTTGTAGCTAAAATCCCTAACTAACTAGCGAATCTATACGCGTTTGTCTGATTCTAACTAAAGTCCCTATCTAACCAGCGAAGTATCCCCGAGTACCTGTTTCTAGCTAAAATCCCTAACTAACTAGCGAATCTCTACGCGTTTGTCTGATTCTAACTAAAGTCCCTATCTAACCAGCGAAGTATCCGCGAGTACCAGTTTCTAGCTAAAATCCCTAACTAACTAGCGAATCTCTACGCGTTTGTCTGATTCTAACTAAAGTCCCTATCTAACCAGCGAAGTATCCCCGAGTACCTGTTTCTAGCTAAAATCCCTAACTAACTGGCGAATCTCTACGCGTTTGTCTGATTCTAACTAAAGTCCCTATCTAACCAGCGAAGTATCCCCGAGTACCTGTTTCTAGCTAAAATCCCTAACTAACTAGCGAATCTATACGCGTTTGTCTGATTCTAACTAAAGTCCCTATCCAGCGAACTATCCCCGAGTACCTGTTTCTAGCTAAAATCCCTAACTAACTAGCGAATCTCTACGCGTTTGTCTGATTCTAACTAAAGTCGCTATCTAACCAGCGAAGTATTTGCGTGTTCCTGTTTCTAGCTAAAATCCCTAACAAACTAACGACTCTATACGCGTTTGTCTGATTCTAACTAAAGTTCCTATCTAACCAGCGAGGTATCCGCGTGTTCCTGTTTCTAGCTAAAATCCCTAACAAACTAAAGACTCTATACGCGTTTGTCTGATTCTAACTAAAGTTCCTATCTAACCAGCGAGGTATCCGCGTGTTCCTGTTTCTAGCTAAAATCCCTAACTAACTAGCGAATCTCTACGCGTTTGTCTGATTCTAACTAAAGTCCCTATCTAACCAGCGAGGTGTCCCCGAGTACCTGTTTGTAGCTAAAATCCCTAACTAACTAGCAAATCTATACGCGTTTGTCTGATTCTAACTAAAGTCCCTATCCAGCGAACTATCCCCGAGTAACTGTTTCTAGCTAAAATCCCTAACTAACTAGCGAATCTCTACGCGATTGTCTGATTCTAACTAAAGTCCCTATCCAGCGAACTATCCCCGAGTACCTGTTTCTAGCTAAAATCCCTAACTAACTAGCGAATCTCTACGCGATTGTCTGATTCTAACTAAAGTCCCTATCTAACCAGCGAGGTATCCGCGTGTTCCTGTTTCTAGCTAAAATCCCTAACTAACTAGCGAATCTCTACGCGATTGTCTGATTCTAACTAAAGTCCCTATCCAGCGAACTATCCCCGAGTACCTGTTTCTAGCTAAAATCCCTAACTAACTAGCGAATCTCTACGCGTTTGTCTGATTCTAACTAAAGTCCCTATCTAACCAGCGAAGTATCCGCGAGTACCAGTTTCTAGCTAAAATCCCTAACTATCTAGCGAATCTCTACGCGTTTGTCTGATTCTAACTAAAGTCCCTATCCAGCGAACTATCCCCGAGTACCTGTTTCTAGCTAAAATCCCTAACTAACTAGCGAATCTCTACGCGTTTGTCTGATTCTAACTAAAGTCCCTATCTAACCAGCGAAGTATCCGCGAGTACCTGTCTCTAGCTAAAATCCCTAACTAACTAGCGAATCTCTACGCGTTTGTCTGATTCTAACTAAAGTCCCTATCTAACCAGCGAAGTATCCCCGAGTACCTGTTTCTAGCTAAAATCCCTAACTAACTAGCGAATCTCTACGCGTTTGTCTGATTCTAACTAAAGTCCCTATCTAACCAGCGAAGTATCCCCGAGTACCTGTTTCTAGCTAAAATCCCTAACTAACTAGCGAATCTCTACGCGTTTGTCTGATTCTAACTAAAGTCCCTATCTAACCAGCGAAGTATCCCCGAGTACCTGTTTCTAGCTAAAATCCCTAACTAACTAGCGAATCTCTACGCGTTTGTCTGATTCTAACTAAAGTCCCTATCCAGCGAACTATCCCCGAGTACCTGTTTCTAGCTAAAATCCCTAACTAACTAGCGAATCTCTACGCGTTTGTCTGATTCTAACTAAAGTTCCTATCCAGCGAACTATCCCCGAGTACCTGTTTCTAGCTAAAATCCCTAACTAACTAGCGAATCTCTACGCGTTTGTCTGATTCTAACTAAAGTCCCTATCTAACCAGCGAAGTATCCCCGAGTACCTGTTTCTAGCTAAAATCCCTAGCTAACTAACGAATCTCTACGCGTTTGTCTGATTCTAACTAAAGTCCCTATCTAACCAGCGAAGTATCCCCGAGTACCTGTTTCTAGCTAAAATCCCTAACTAACTAGCGAATCTCTACGCGTTTGTCTGATTCTAACTAAAGTCCCTATCTAACCAGCGAAGTATCCCCGAGTACCTGTTTCTAGCTAAAATCCCTAACTAACTAGCGAATCTCTACGCGTTTGTCTGATTCTAACTAAAGTCCCTATCCAGCGTACTATCCCCGAGCACCTGTTTCTAGCTAAAATCCCTAACTAACTAGCGAATCTATACGCGTTTGTCTGATTCTAACTAAAGTCCCTATCCAGCGAACTATCCCCGAGTACCTGTTTCTAGCTAAAATCCCTAACTAACTAGCGAATCTCTACGCGTTTGTCTGATTCTAACTAAAGTCCCTATCTAACCAGCGAAGTATCCCCGAGTACCTGTTTCTAGCTAAAATCCCTAACTAACTAGCGAATCTCTACGCGTTTGTCTGATTCTAACTAAAGTCCCTATCCAGCGTACTATCCCCGAGCACCTGTTTCTAGCTAAAATCCCTAACTAACTAGCGAATCTCTACGCGATTGTCTGATTCTAACTAAAGTCCCTATCCAGCGAACTATCCCCGAGTACCTGTTTCTACCTAAAATCCCTAACTAACTAGCGAATCTATACGCGTTTGTCTGATTCTAACTAAAGTCCCTATCTAACCAGCGAAGTATCCCCGAGTACCTGTTTCTAGCTAAAATCCCTAACTAACTAGCGAATCTCTACGCGTTTGTCTGATTCTAACTAAAGTCCCTATCCAGCGTACTATCCCCGAGCACCTGTTTCTAGCTAAAATCCCTAACTAACTAGCGAATCTCTACGCGATTGTCTGATTCTAACTAAAGTCCCTATCCAGCGAACTATCCCCGAGTACCTGTTTCTACCTAAAATCCCTAACTAACTAGCGAATCTATACGCGTTTGTCTGATTCTAACTAAAGTCCCTATCTAACCAGCGAAGTATCCCCGAGTACCTGTTTCTAGCTAAAATCCCTAACTAACTGGCGAATCTCTACGCGTTTGTCTGATTCTAACTAAAGTCCCTATCTAACCAGCGAAGTATCCCCGAGTACCTGTTTCTAGCTAAAATCCCTAACTAACTAGCGAATCTCTACGCGTTTGTCTGATTCTAACTAAAGTCCCTATCCAGCGTACTATCCCCGAGCACCTGTTTCTAGCTAAAATCCCTAACTAACTAGCGAATCTATACGCGTTTGAATGATTCTAACTAAAGTCCCTATCCAGCGAACTATCCCCGAGTACCTGTTTCTAGCTAAAATCCCTAACTAACTAGCGAATCTCTACGCGTTTGTCTGATTCTAACTAAAGTCCCTATCTAACCAGCGAAGTATCCGCGAGTACCAGTTTCTAGCTAAAATCCCTAACTAGCTAGCGAATCTATACGCGTTTGTCTGATTCTAACTAAAGTCCCTATCCAGCGAACTATCCCCGAGTACCTGTTTCTAGCTAAAATCCCTAACTAACTAGCGAATCTCTACGCGTTTGTCTGATTCTAACTAAAGTCCCTATCTAACCAGCGAGGTATCCGCGTGTTCCTGTTTCTAGCTAAAATCCCTAACTAACTAGCGAATCTCTACGCGATTGTCTGATTCTAACTAAAGTCCCTATCCAGCGAACTATCCCCGAGTACCTGTTTCTAGCTAAAATCCCTAACTAACTAGCGAATCTCTACGCGTTTGTCTGATTCTAACTAAAGTCCCTATCTAACCAGCGAAGTATCCGCGAGTACCAGTTTCTAGCTAAAATCCCTAACTATCTAGCGAATCTCTACGCGTTTGTCTGATTCTAACTAAAGTCCCTATCCAGCGAACTATCCCCGAGTACCTGTTTCTACCTAAAATCCCTAACTAACTAGCGAATCTCTACGCGTTTGTCTGATTCTAACTAAAGTCCCTAACCAGCGAACTATCCCCGAGTACCTGTTTCTACCTAAAATCCCTAACTAACTAGCGAATCTCTACGCGTTTGTCTGATTCTAACTAAAGTCGCTATCTAACCAGCGAAGTATCCCCGAGTACCTGTTTCTAGCTAAAATCGCTAACTAACTAGCGAATCTCTACGCGTTTGTCTGATTCTAACTAAAGTCGCTATCTAACCAGCGAGGTATCCCCGAGTACCTGTTTGTAGCTAAAATCCCTAACTAACTAGCGAATCTATACGCGTTTGTCTGATTCTAACTAAAGTCCCTATCTAACCAGCGAAGTATCCCCGAGTACCTGTTTCTAGCTAAAATCCCTAACTAACTAGCGAATCTCTACGCGTTTGTCTGATTCTAACTAAAGTCCCTATCTAACCAGCGAAGTATCCCCGAGTACCTGTTTCTAGCTAAAATCCCTAACTAACTAGCGAATCTCTACGCGTTTGTCTGATTCTAACTAAAGTCCCTATCTAACCAGCGAAGTATCCCCGAGTACCTGTTTCTAGCTAAAATCCCTAACTAACTAGCGAATCTCTACGCGTTTGTCTGATTCTAACTAAAGTCCCTATCCAGCGAACTATCCCCGAGTACCTGTTTCTAGCTAAAATCCCTAACTAACTAGCGAATCTCTACGCGTTTGTCTGATTCTAACTAAAGTTCCTATCCAGCGAACTATCCCCGAGTTCCTGTTTCTAGCTAAAATCCCTAACTAACTAGCGAATCTCTACGCGTTTGTCTGATTCTAACTAAAGTCCCTATCTAA
Source organism: Xylota segnis (assembly GCA_963583995.1). Classification (NCBI taxonomy): domain Eukaryota; kingdom Metazoa; phylum Arthropoda; class Insecta; order Diptera; family Syrphidae; genus Xylota; species Xylota segnis. The sequence continues at coordinate 57,617,068 of OY757238.1, read as the reverse complement.
CCAGCGAAGTATCCCCGAGTACCTGTTTCTAGCTAAAATCCCTAGCTAACTAACGAATCTCTACGCGTTTGTCTGATTCTAACTAAAGTCCCTATCTAACCAGCGAAGTATCCCCGAGTACCTGTTTCTAGCTAAAATCCCTAACTAACTAGCGAATCTCTACGCGTTTGTCTGATTCTAACTAAAGTCCCTATCTAACCAGCAAAGTATCCGCGAGTACCAGTTTCTAGCTAAAATCCCTAACTATCTAGCGAATCTCTACGCGTTTGTCTGATTCTAACTAAAGTTCCTATCCAGCGAACTATCCCCGAGTACCTGTTTCTAGCTAAAATCCCTAACTAACTAGCGAATCTCTACGCGTTTGTCTGATTCTAACTAAAGTTCCTATCCAGCGAACTATCCCCGAGTACCTGTTTCTAGCTAAAATCCCTAACTAACTAGCGAATCTCTACGCGTTTGTCTGATTCTAACTAAAGTCCCTATCTAACCAGCGAAGTATCCCCGAGTACCTGTTTCTAGCTAAAATCCCTAACTAACTAGCGAATCTCTACGCGTTTGTCTGATTCTAACTAAAGTCCCTATCTAACCAGCGAAGTATCCCCGAGTACCTGTTTCTAGCTAAAATCCCTAACTAACTAGCGAATCTCTACGCGTTTGTCTGATTCTAACTAAAGTCCCTATCCAGCGAACTATCCCCGAGTACCTGTTTCTAGCTAAAATCCCTAACTAACTAGCGAATCTCTACGCGTTTGTCTGATTCTAACTAAAGTTCCTATCCAGCGAACTATCCCCGAGTACCTGTTTCTAGCTAAAATCCCTAACTAACTAGCGAATCTCTACGCGTTTGTCTGATTCTAACTAAAGTCCCTATCTAACCAGCGAAGTATCCCCGAGTACCTGTTTCTAGCTAAAATCCCTAACTAACTAGCGAATCTATACGCGTTTGTCTGATTCTAACTAAAGTCCCTATCCAGCGAACTATCCCCGAGTACCTGTTTCTAGCTAAAATCCCTAACTAACTAGCGAATCTCTACGCGTTTGTCTGATTCTAACTAAAGTTCCTATCCAGCGAACTATCCCCGAGTACCTGTTTCTAGCTAAAATCCCTAACTAACTAGCGAATCTCTACGCGTTTGTCTGATTCTAACTAAAGTCCCTATCTAACCAGCGAAGTATCCCCGAGTACCTGTTTCTAGCTAAAATCCCTAACTAACTAGCGAATCTATACGCGTTTGTCTGATTCTAACTAAAGTCCCTATCCAGCGAACTATCCCCGAGTACCTGTTTCTAGCTAAAATCCCTAACTAACTAGCGAATCTCTACGCGTTTGTCTGATTCTAACTAAAGTCCCTATCTAACCAGCGAAGTATCCCCGAGTACCTGTTTCTAGCTAAAATCCCTAACTAACTAGTGAATCTCTACGCGTTTGTCTGATTCTAACTAAAGTCCCTATCTAACCAGCGAAGTATCCCCGAGTACCTGTTTCTAGCTAAAATCCCTAGCTAACTAACGAATCTCTACGCGTTTGTCTGATTCTAACTAAAGTCCCTATCTAACCAGCGAAGTATCCGCGAGTACCAGTTTCTAGCTAAAATCCCTAACTATCTAGCGAATCTCTACGCGTTTGTCTGAGTCTAACTAAAGTCCCTATCCAGCGAACTATCCCCGAGTACCTGTTTCTAGCTAAAATCCCTAACTAACTAGCGAATCTATACGCGTTTGTCTGATTCTAACTAAAGTCCCTATCCAGCGAACTATCCCCGAGTACCTGTTTCTAGCTAAAATCCCTAACTAACTAGCGAATCTCTACGCGTTTGTCTGATTCTAACTAAAGTTCCTATCCAGCGAACTATCCCCGAGTACCTGTTTCTAGCTAAAATCCCTAACTAACTAGCGAATCTCTACGCGTTTGTCTGATTCTAACTAAAGTCCCTATCTAACCAGCGAAGTATCCCCGAGTACCTGTTTCTAGCTAAAATCCCTAACTAACTAGCGAATCTCTACGCGTTTGTCTGATTCTAACTAAAGTCCCTATCTAACCAGCGAAGTATCCCCGAGTACCTGTTTCTAGCTAAAATCCCTAACTAACTAGCGAATCTCTACGCGTTTGTCTGATTCTAACTAAAGTCCCTATCCAGCGAACTATCCCCGAGTACCTGTTTCTAGCTAAAATCCCTAACTAACTAGCGAATCTCTACGCGTTTGTCTGATTCTAACTAAAGTCCCTATCTAACCAGCGAAGTATCCCCGAGTACCTGTTTCTAGCTAAAATCCCTAACTAACTAGCGAATCTCTACGCGTTTGTCTGATTCTAACTAAAGTCCCTATCTAACCAGCGAAGTATCCCCGAGTACCTGTTTCTAGCTAAAATCCCTAGCTAACTAACGAATCTCTACGCGTTTGTCTGATTCTAACTAAAGTCCCTATCTAACCAGCGAAGTATCCGCGAGTACCAGTTTCTAGCTAAAATCCCTAACTATCTAGCGAATCTCTACGCGTTTGTCTGAGTCTAACTAAAGTCCCTATCCAGCGAACTATCCCCGAGTACCTGTTTCTAGCTAAAATCCCTAACTAACTAGCGAATCTATACGCGTTTGTCTGATTCTAACTAAAGTCCCTATCCAGCGAACTATCCCCGAGTACCTGTTTCTAGCTAAAATCCCTAACTAACTAGCGAATCTCTACGCGTTTGTCTGATTCTAACTAAAGTTCCTATCCAGCGAACTATCCCCGAGTACCTGTTTCTAGCTAAAATCCCTAACTAACTAGCGAATCTCTACGCGTTTGTCTGATTCTAACTAAAGTCCCTATCTAACCAGCGAAGTATCCCCGAGTACCTGCTTCTAGCTAAAATCCCTAGCTAACTAACGAATCTCTACGCGTTTGTCTGATTCTAACTAAAGTCCCTATCTAACCAGCGAAGTATCCCCGAGTACCTGTTTCTAGCTAAAATCCCTAGCTAACTAACGAATCTCTACGCGTTTGTCTGATTCTAACTAAAGTCCCTATCTAACCAGCGAAGTATCCGCGAGTACCAGTTTCTAGCTAAAATCCCTAACTATCTAGCGAATCTCTACGCGTTTGTCTGATTCCAACTAAAGTCCCTATCCAGCGAACTATCCCCGAGTACCTGTTTCTAGCTAAAATCCCTAACTAACTAGCGAATCTCTACGCGTTTGTCTGATTCTAACTAAAGTCGCTATCTAACCAGCGAGGTATCCCCGAGTACCTGTTTGTAGCTAAAATCCCTAACTAACTAGCGAATCTATACGCGTTTGTCTGATTCTAACTAAAGTCCCTATCCAGCGAACTATCCCCGAGTACCTGTTTCTAGCTAAAATCCCTAACTAACTAGCGAATCTCTACGCGTTTGTCTGATTCTAACTAAAGTCCCTATCCAGCGAACTATCCCCGAGTACCTGTTTCTAGCTAAAATCCCTAACTAACTAGCGAATCTCTACGCGTTTGTCTGATTCTAACTAAAGTCGCTATCTAACCAGCGAGGTATCCCCGAGTACCTGTTTGTAGCTAAAATCCCTAACTAACTAGCGAATCTATACGCGTTTGTCTGATTCTAACTAAAGTCCCTATCTAACCAGCGAAGTATCCCCGAGTACCTGTTTCTAGCTAAAATCCCTAACTAACTAGCGAATCTCTACGCGTTTGTCTGATTCTAACTAAAGTCCCTATCTAACCAGCGAAGTATCCCCGAGTACCTGTTTCTAGCTAAAATCCATAGCTAACTAACGAATCTCTACGCGTTTGTCTGATTCTAACTAAAGTCCCTATCCAGCGAACTATCCCCGAGTACCTGTTTCTAGCTAAAATCCCTAACTAACTAGCGAATCTCTACGCGTTTGTCTGATTCTAACTAAAGTCCCTATCTAACCAGCGAAGTATCCCCGAGTACCTGTTTCTAGCTAAAATCCATAGCTAACTAACGAATCTCTACGCGTTTGTCTGATTCTAACTAAAGTCCCTATCTAACCAGCGAAGTATCCGCGAGTACCAGTTTCTAGCTAAAATCCCTAACTATCTAGCGAATCTCTACGCGTTTGTCTGAGTCTAACTAAAGTCCCTATCCAGCGAACTATCCCCGAGTACCTGTTTCTAGCTAAAATCCCTAACTAACTAGCGAATCTATACGCGTTTGTCTGATTCTAACTAAAGTCCCTATCCAGCGAACTATCCCCGAGTACCTGTTTCTAGCTAAAATCCCTAACTAACTAGCAAATCTCTACGCGTTTGTCTGATTCTAACTAAAGTCCCTATCCAGCGAACTATCCCCGAGTACCTGTTTCTAGCTAAAATCCCTAACTAACTAGCGAATCTCTACGCGTTTGTCTGATTCTAACTAAAGTCGCTATCTAACCAGCGAGGTATCCCCGAGTACCTGTTTGTAGCTAAAATCCCTAACTAACTAGCGAATCTATACGCGTTTGTCTGATTCTAACTAAAGTCCCTATCTAACCAGCGAAGTATCCGCGAGTACCAGTTTCTAGCTAAAATCCCTAACTATCTAGCGAATCTCTACGCGTTTGTCTGATTCTAACTAAAGTCCCTATCTAACCAGCGAAGTATCCCCGAGTACCTGTTTCTAGCTAAAATCCCTAACTAACTAGCGAATCTCTACGCGTTTGTCTGATTCTAACTAAAGTCCCTATCTAACCAGCGAAGTATCCCCGAGTACCTGTTTCTAGCTAAAATCCCTAACTAACTGGCGAATCTCTACGCGTTTGTCTGATTCTAACTAAAGTCCCTATCTAACCAGCGAAGTATCCCCGAGTACCTGTTTCTAGCTAAAATCCCTAACTAACTAGCGAATCTATACGCGTTTGTCTGATTCTAACTAAAGTCCCTATCCAGCGAACTATCCCCGAGTACCTGTTTCTAGCTAAAATCCCTAACTAACTAGCGAATCTCTACGCGTTTGTCTGATTCTAACTAAAGTCCCTATCTAACCAGCGAAGTATCCTCGAGTACCTGTTTCTAGCTAAAATCCCTAACTAACTAGCGAATCTCTACGCGTTTGTCTGATTCTAACTAAAGTCGCTATCTAACCAGCGAGGTATCCGCGTGTTCCTGTTTCTAGCTAAAATCCCTAACAAACTAACGACTCTATACGCGTTTGTCTGATTCTAACTAAAGTTCCTATCTAACCAGCGAGGTATCCGCGTGTTCCTGTTTCTAGCTAAAATCCCTAACAAACTAACGACTCTATACGCGTTTGTCTGATTCTAACTAAAGTTCCTATCTAACCAGCGAGGTATCCGCGTGTTCCTGTTTCTAGCTAAAATCCCTAACTAACTAGCGAATCTCTACGCGTTTGTCTGATTCTAACTAAAGTCGCTATCTAACCAGCGAAGTATCCCCGAGTACCTGTTTCTAGCTAAAATCCCTAACTAACTAGCGAATCTCTACGCGTTTGTCTGATTCTAACTAAAGTCGCTATCTAACCAGCGAGGTATCCGCGTGTTCCTGTTTCTAGCTAAAATCCCTAACAAACTAACGACTCTATACGCGTTTGTCTGATTCTAACTAAAGTCGCTATCTAACCAGCGAGGTATCCGCGTGTTCCTGTTTCTAGCTAAAATCCCTAACTAACTAGCGAATCTCTACGCGTTTGTCTGATTCTAACTAAAGTCCCTATCTAACCAGCGAAGTATCCCCGAGTACCTGTTTCTAGCTAAAATCCCTAACTAACTAGCGAATCTCTACGCGTTTGTCTGATTCTAACTAAAGTCGCTATCTAACCAGCGAAGTATCCCCGAGTACCTGTTTCTAGCTAAAATCCCTAACTAACTAGCGAATCTCTACGCGTTTGTCTGATTCTAACTAAAGTCGCTATCTAACCAGCGAGGTATCCCCGAGTACCTGTTTGTAGCTAAAATCCCTAACTAACTAGCGAATCTATACGCGTTTGTCTGATTCTAACTAAAGTCCCTATCTAACCAGCGAAGTATCCCCGAGTACCTGTTTCTAGCTAAAATCCCTAACTAACTGGCGAATCTCTACGCGTTTGTCTGATTCTAACTAAAGTCCCTATCTAACCAGCGAAGTATCCCCGAGTACCTGTTTCTAGCTAAAATCCCTAACTAACTAGCGAATCTCTACGCGTTTGTCTGATTCTAACTAAAGTCCCTATCCAGCGAACTATCCCCGAGTACCTGTTTCTAGCTAAAATCCCTAACTAACTAGCGAATCTCTACGCGTTTGTCTGATTCTAACTAAAGTTCCTATCTAACCAGCGAGGTATCCGCGTGTTCCTGTTTCTAGCTAAAATCCCTAACTAACTAGCGAATCTCTACGCGTTTGTCTGATTCTAACTAAAGTCGCTATCTAACCAGCGAGGTATCCGCGTGTTCCTGTTTCTAGCTAAAATCCCTAACAAACTAACGACTCTATACGCGTTTGTCTGATTCTAACTAAAGTCGCTATCTAACCAGCGAGGTATCCGCGTGTTCCTGTTTCTAGCTAAAATCCCTAACTAACTAGCGAATCTCTACGCGTTTGTCTGATTCTAACTAAAGTCCCTATCTAACCAGCGAAGTATCCCCGAGTACCTGTTTCTAGCTAAAATCCCTAACTAACTAGCGAATCTCTACGCGTTTGTCTGATTCTAACTAAAGTCCCTATCTAACCAGCGAAGTATCCCCGAGTACCTGTTTCTAGCTAAAATCCCTAACTAACTAGCGAATCTCTACGCGTTTGTCTGATTCTAACTAAAGTCGCTATCTAACCAGCGAGGTATCCCCGAGTACCTGTTTGTAGCTAAAATCCCTAACTAACTAGCGAATCTATACGCGTTTGTCTGATTCTAACTAAAGTCCCTATCTAACCAGCGAAGTATCCCCGAGTACCTGTTTCTAGCTAAAATCCCTAACTAACTAGCGAATCTCTACGCGTTTGTCTGATTCTAACTAAAGTCCCTATCTAACCAGCGAAGTATCCCCGAGTACCTGTTTCTAGCTAAAATCCCTAACTAACTAGCGAATCTCTACGCGTTTGTCTGATTCTAACTAAAGTCGCTATCTAACCAGCGAGGTATCCCCGAGTACCTGTTTGTAGCTAAAATCCCTAACAAACTAACGACTCTATACGCGTTTGTCTGATTCTAACTAAAGTTCCTATCTAACCAGCGAGGTATCCGCGTGTTCCTGTTTCTAGCTAAAATCCCTAACTAACTAGCGAATCTCTACGCGTTTGTCTGATTCTAACTAAAGTCGCTATCTAACCAGCGAAGTATCCCCGAGTACCTGTTTCTAGCTAAAATCCCTAACTAACTAGCGAATCTCTACGCGTTTGTCTGATTCTAACTAAAGTCGCTATCTAACCAGCGAGGTATCCGCGTGTTCCTGTTTCTAGCTAAAATCCCTAACAAACTAACGACTCTATACGCGTTTGTCTGATTCTAACTAAAGTCGCTATCTAACCAGCGAGGTATCCGCGTGTTCCTGTTTCTAGCTAAAATCCCTAACTAACTAGCGAATCTCTACGCGTTTGTCTGATTCTAACTAAAGTCCCTATCTAACCAGCGAAGTATCCCCGAGTACCTGTTTCTAGCTAAAATCCCTAACTAACTAGCGAATCTCTACGCGTTTGTCTGATTCTAACTAAAGTCCCTATCTAACCAGCGAAGTATCCCCGAGTACCTGTTTCTAGCTAAAATCCCTAACTAACTAGCGAATCTCTACGCGTTTGTCTGATTCTAACTAAAGTCGCTATCTAACCAGCGAGGTATCCCCGAGTACCTGTTTGTAGCTAAAATCCCTAACTAACTAGCGAATCTATACGCGTTTGTCTGATTCTAACTAAAGTCCCTATCTAACCAGCGAAGTATCCCCGAGTACCTGTTTCTAGCTAAAATCCCTAACTAACTAGCGAATCTCTACGCGTTTGTCTGATTCTAACTAAAGTCCCTATCTAACCAGCGAAGTATCCCCGAGTACCTGTTTCTAGCTAAAATCCCTAACTAACTGGCGAATCTCTACGCGTTTGTCTGATTCTAACTAAAGTCCCTATCTAACCAGCGAAGTATCCCCGAGTACCTGTTTCTAGCTAAAATCCCTAACTAACTAGCGAATCTATACGCGTTTGTCTGATTCTAACTAAAGTCGCTATCTAACCAGCGAGGTATCCGCGTGTTCCTGTTTCTAGCTAAAATCCCTAACTAACTAGCGAATCTCTACGCGTTTGTCTGATTCTAACTAAAGTCCCTATCTAACCAGCGAAGTATCCCCGAGTACCTGTTTCTAGCTAAAATCCCTAACTAACTAGCGAATCTCTACGCGTTTGTCTGATTCTAACTAAAGTCGCTATCTAACCAGCGAGGTATCCCCGAGTACCTGTTTGTAGCTAAAATCCCTAACTAACTAGCGAATCTCTACGCGAGTTACATATTTGTATGGTGACCTCCACCAGTAAACATGTATAGCAACAACCTTAAGTCGTTGCTCCATTTAGATCAGCATAATTGTACCTACATATCATATTAAGTTCATTAACATAAAAGCATTTCCATTTGCATGAAATGCACTTTCCTAAAATTTAATGCATTTGATATTTGATACCTACTTATTAATTCTCGAATAAATAATAATAAAAGTCAGTCAGCGATAGACACTAAACGGAATCACTTGAGTTTTTATTTAATTGGCGCAGTCGTACGGATTTTTTTTTTGTTGTTTTTGAAAGAAAAAGAAAAAAAAACGAACCACATTGAACATTAAAGAACTACAAATCAGTCTTTAATGAAAACAATTAATTAGAAAAAGTGCAGTGATTATTACGTACTATAAATCAGTCGTAACAAAGACATAAAATAAAAATAGAATTCAAGTGATTGTTGCGGACTAAAAATCAGTCGCAGCACACAGAAAAGAAAGATATAAGTGCCGTTAATAGTGATATCCGAAGACACCAACATTTCGCGACAAATACTCCACGATTCCAGAAGAAATTTACAAGCGGAAGAGGAAGAAACCGAAATGGCAGCTGACCCAAATACCATACTGGCCACAATGGCGCAAATTCTCGCTAGACTAGAGGCCAATACTCAACAACCTGATAGCCGAGCCCTAGTTCTAATGAGAGAGATTTCATACATAAAAGAATTCTCTGGAAATAGAGAAGAGCTAACGCAGTTCATAAATGTGGTGGACAACCACATTAGCCTAACACCGGAGGACAGAAGACCCACTACATGGACAGCAATAGCACAATGCAAGGTGACTGGAAGAGCAAAGGAGCTACTGCTGACTAATGCAATAACAACGTGGGATGAAGCGAGGAACCTGCTTGGATTGACGTTTAGACCAATAATCGACCAGGGAGAAATCACAAGGAAAATAAATAATTTAAGGGTAAGTTCAGTTTTAGATTTAAACAATAAAATTGAGTTCTTATTAACCGATATTCATACAATAATAATGTATGAAAATAAGCAGCATAGTCTAAAATCGCTATTGTATAATTTGGTAGTTAATAAGATTAGGGAACTAGCAAGAGGGAACTTAGCTAGAGAAATTAGGGATGAATATGATTTACATAAAATAAAAATGATATTGTATTCATATGTAGGGTTTGATGAAGGTAACTTAATAACGGAACGAAGTAGTAATCGGGCATATACTAGTTACAAATATAAAGAAAGAAGAGATGTACCTAGTAACCAACTACGACAAAATACGTCCTTCAATAATTCTGAACAGGTCCATGACGATAGACAATACAATTACTACAATAACCCACGACAGACCAACCAACTACGACGAAATCCAAATCTTATTAGTTCTGGACAAGAAAGGCAAAACAATAATCTTAATAACCCTGGACAGCGACGAAATACTTATGTCAATAACTCGGGACAATTACAATTCAATCGAGAAAGGCAACAAATTAATTATAATAACTCTGCAACCAACCAGCAGCAACGAGGTACTGATAGCTATAGTAACTCCAGGCAATTACACTATAGGCAAAATAACGAGAAGATGGATATCGATAACATTAACATTCCAGAAGAAGCCCATTCAATAGAAGCTCCGGTTTTTCTGAATCCAGCCTCACTGGTAGAAAGACACAAATAGCATTTACGATTGGAAATCAAAAACATATATGCCTAATAGATACAGGATCTACTATGACAATCGTTAACACAAGTAGAATAGATTGTAGTACATACAATATTCTTAACGAAGTAACGATAAAACTTTCGACAGTAAATAATCAGACTGCCGAAAGATTAAAGATCTATCAAGTCCCAGTGCCTAAAGAATTTGGATATAGATCTAATGTATTTATCCAAGCATACGGCAAGTCATTGGGGGAAAAATCATACAGTCTTTTATTAGGTATGGACGTCATAGGTAATATGGTAGAAAGCATAAACATAAAAAAAAGAGAAGTGTTGTTACAAAATAAAACCATAATTCCAATGATTTTTGAAGTTGAACCGTATATAGAATGTTACGAATTAGGGGGAAACGATGAAGTAGAGTTAGACCATTTAAAAACTTTTGAAAAACAGAAAATTCAAGAACTGTTGCAAAAATATGAAAGCCTCCTATACAAAGATGGAGATGAACTCACAAATTCTGACAGCACAGTGCATAAAATAATTCTAACCACGGATCAACAAATAAATGCCAGACTGTACCGTCTTCCTCAAAAACATGAAGAAGAAGTCAGGAAACAAATTAACGATATGGAAAGGCAGGGCATAGTTCGAAAATCAAATAGTCGATATGCCTCACCAATAGTAGTTGTGGCCAAGAAACCTGATAGCGAAGGAAAAACTAAGTATAGAGTATGTGTTGATTATAGAGCACTTAATGATATAACTGTGGATGATAAATACCCACTACCAAATATCGAGAGTATTCTTGATAAGTTAGGAAGGTCACAGTATTTCTCTACCCTTGATTTAGCCAAGGGATATCATCAAATAAAGGTACATCCTGAAGATATACATAAGACTGCATTTGTTACGCCAAATGGTCTTTATGAATATACCAGAATGCCTTTCGGACTGAAAAATGCCCCAGCGACGTTTCAACGTCTAATGAATGATATTCTCAGAGAGTACATAGGACAAATTTGTACAGTATATCTTGACGATATACTAATCTTTTCCACTTCCTTAGAAGAACATATATCATCATTAAATAAAATATTTCAAAGATTAGCAGATCATAATCTAAAAATACAACTAAATAAATGCTCTTTTCTTAAGAACAACACGGAATACCTAGGTCACATACTAACTTCGGAAGGAATGAAACCAAATCCGAATAAAGTAGAAGTAATTCAGAAATATTCTTTACCTTTGACAATAACTCAATTGAAAGGATTTCTAGGTAGCACTGGTTATTATAGAAAATTTATTAGGGATTACGCTAGAATAGCATACCCGATGGTAAAATACTTAAAAAAGAATATGAAAATCAATAGCAATGACCCTGAATATATTCAAGCCTTTGAAAGATTAAAAGAAACTCTGGTTAAGCATCCAATACTTAAATTTCCAAACTTTAATAAACAATTTTCACTTTTCACTGATGCAAGTAATTTTGCTTTGGGAGCTGTACTTACTCAAGAAGGACAACCAGTATGTTATGCTTCTCGAACTTTAAATGACCATGAGAAAGATTACTCAGTAACCGATAAAGAATTCTTAGCAGTAGTTTGGGCTACCTCATATTTTAGACCATATCTTTGGGGACAAAAATTCAAAATAATCACTGATCATATGCCCATAAAATATTTAACAAAAAAATATAATGGAAAAGAATTCAGTCAACGAGTTCAAAGAGGACTTCTTAAATTACAAGAATTCGAGTTTGACATTGAGTATATAAAAGGCAAGGAGAATAAAATTGCAGATTTCCTAAGCAGAATTCCAAACGAAATAAACGAAACCTCGGAAACTGCACACTCAGTAGATGAACAATTGTTAGATCATATACCAATAAAAGAGGGAATTATAAATACATATCAGACTCAGTTAATACTAACTTACTCAGTTCAAAATGAAATAAAAACACTGCATGGTAAAAGAATTATTCAGGTTGACATGACAAAAGATGACAAATACTGGAGGGATCTATTCAATAGAACAATTATAGCAGGGAAGATCGGTATTTATTCTGAAGTAGAAGATAGGGAATATAATAAAGTGCAGAAAGTATTAATCGAAATGTATGGACATAATAAAGAAGTTATATTTTATAAGCTTACACAGAGAGCAAGAGATTTAGAAAAAGCTGAAGATGTTCATAGACAAATATCTCTTTATCACACCGAAGAAAGTAACCACTCAGGAGTAGTAGAAACATACTATCAATTAAAATACAAAATATATTTTCCAAAACTGATAACAGAAATATCAAGGGTAATAGGAAATTGCCAGACTTGTCAGGAAGGGAAATATGACAGAAAACCAATAAGGCCTAAATTCAAGCTGACCGAAACTCCGAACAAAGGAAATGAAATATTACACATGGATATCTATCATTTTAATAAATTAATATATTTGACATTTATAGACAAATTTACTAAAAAAGCTTACGGATATAGTTTGACAAGTAAAAATTGGACAAGTAAGTTAGAATGCATAGATGAACAATTGACAAAATTCGGAAAACCAAGAAAAATAGTTTGTGACAATGAATTCAATTCAGAAAACATAAAAGAACACTTCAGGAAGGAAGGAATAGAAATGCATATGACAAAGGCCAACTCTCATACAGGTAATTCAGATATAGAGAGATTTCACTCAACGTTACTTGAAATTTTACTAACCATAAAAGACACAGACATTTCAACCAATAGGAAAATATATAAGGCTATTCAAATATACAACAATAGATTTCATTCGACATTAGGCATGACTCCAAATCAGGCTGAGAACGCAAAGCCGGTAAACTTAAAGAACAAACTAGAAGAGAAAAAGAAAAAAATAATAAATAAAAGAAATATTCCAAAGGAAAATTATGTAGAAAAACGTAGTGAAGGTTATATAAGAAATTACAAACACCTAAGACATAAGAATGAAACATATTACAGAAAACATAATCTAAGAAATGTACACGCCTCAAATACTAAAAGACCAAATCAATTTGCAGATAATCTATTGGCCGACGGTCATAATGGCAATACTAACGATAACGACAGCGGAAGCAACTCTTATAATAACACCAATACAAACAGGTAAAGGCTACACCACTCTGAACCTAGGGCCAGTCCAAGTAATAAATAATAGCCAGACAATTTTGCATATAATCGACACTAAGGAAATACTTTCAACAATTGCATTAATTGAACTAAATTTACAAACTCTACAGTTAACAAATAATTCGGAAATACAGAACGAAATATTTAACATCAAAGCAAAACTTCATGCAATTATACCACTCAGAAGACAGAAAAGAGGACTTCTAAACTTTATAGGAACAACACAAAAATGGTTGTTTGGGACAATGGACGACAATGACAGACAAGACATCCTCGAACATATGAAAGTTGTAGATACTAATAATCATGCAGCAATAACAAATCTTAATCAACAAATTAAAATTAATGGGCAGTTCATGGATTCATTAAATAAATTTAAAAAAACAATAGAAACAGATAGGGAAACATTATCGTATACCTACCAAAGTATCGCATCTAACCAAAAAGACATTGTAAGGAAACAATTGATTACCGAGCAACTACTAAAATTGCAAATATTAGAAAGTAAAATAGATAGCATACTAGACAATATAGCTTCTGCTAAGCAAGGCATACTACATCCAAGTATATTGACCGGGATGGAATTAAAAATAGCACATATAGACTTTTATAAACTTGAATATGCTAGAATAGGGCTTTTGAGATTCGACCAAGATAGAGTTATCATAGCTGTAAAATTACCGAAAGACTACATTACGACCCAACTTAAAATGATTATACCCATTCCAAATGACAAGAAAAAAGAAATAGACATCGAAGCGTTTCAACTTATAGAAATAAATAACCTACAATATGAATACAATATTAATAATATTTATTTAAAAGAACTAAATCTAAGCCATTCATGTATAACACAAAATGCATGTACTTATCGCTATAACGCAGTAAAAAGAATAACTAAGATTGATGATAATACCATTATATGTATAAACTTAGAAAAGGAATATGTAATTAATCAATGCGACGATAGACAATTAAACCTTACTGGAAACTTTATAATAAATATCAACAATTGCTCTATTAACATACTAAATGTAACTATTGTAAATTACCAATTAGAATTTATTCAAAAATTTCATTATGAAGATGAAGAAAAAATTAACATAACGGAAAAATTAAACTTTAAAGAAATTGAATCAATACAGCAAATTGAAAACTTAAAACATATTGAAGAATTGAATTACCATAGAATAATTAATTATGCTAGTAACATAACAATGTTCGTAATACTCATAGTAATAATAACTGTAATTATTTGCATAGCTAAGACAAATCGTGAACTAAAAATAAAAATTAATAATGTTACCAAGTCAGAACCAAAAATTCAAAAAATTGAGATTCCAACGATTCAGGAGAATCTTAAAACAAAGGGTGGAGAAGTTACATATTTGTATGGTGACCTCCACCAGTAAACATGTATAGCAACAACCTTAAGTCGTTGCTCCATTTAGATCAGCATAATTGTACCTACATATCATATTAAGTTCATTAACATAAAAGCATTTCCATTTGCATGAAATGCACTTTCCTAAAATTTAATGCATTTGATATTTGATACCTACTTATTAATTCTCGAATAAATAATAATAAAAGTCAGTCAGCGATAGACACTAAACGGAATCACTTGAGTTTTTATTTAATTCGCGTTTGTCTGATTCTAACTAAAGTCCCTATCTAACCAGCGAAGTATCCCCGAGTACCTGTTTCTAGCTAAAATCCCTAACTAACTGGCGAATCTCTACGCGTTTGTCTGATTCTAACTAAAGTCCCTATCTAACCAGCGAAGTATCCCCGAGTACCTGTTTCTAGCTAAAATCCCTAACTAACTAGCGAATCTATACGCGTTTGTCTGATTCTAACTAAAGTCCCTATCCAGCGAACTATCCCCGAGTACCTGTTTCTAGCTAAAATCCCTAACTAACTAGCGAATCTCTACGCGTTTGTCTGATTCTAACTAAAGTCCCTATCTAACCAGCGAAGTATCCCCGAGTACCTGTTTCTAGCTAAAATCCCTAACTAACTGGCGAATCTCTACGCGTTTGTCTGATTCTAACTAAAGTCCCTATCTAACCAGCGAAGTATCCGCGAGTACCAGTTTCTAGCTAAAATCCCTAACTATCTAGCGAATCTCTACGCGTTTGTCTGATTCTAACTAAAGTCCCTATCTAACCAGCGAAGTATCCCCGAGTACCTGTTTCTAGCTAAAATCCCTAACTAACTAGCGAATCTCTACGCGTTTGTCTGATTCTAACTAAAGTCCCTATCTAACCAGCGAAGTATCCCCGAGTACCTGTTTCTAGCTAAAATCCCTAACTAACTGGCGAATCTCTACGCGTTTGTCTGATTCCAACTAAAGTCCCTATCTAACCAGCGAAGTATCCCCGAGTACCTGTTTCTAGTTAAAATCCCTAACTAACTAGCGAATCTCTACGCGTTTGTCTGATTCTAACTAAAGTCGCTATCTAACCAGCGAGGTATCCGCGTGTTCCTGTTTCTAGCTAAAATCCCTAACTAACTAGCGAATCTCTACGCGTTTGTCTGATTCTAACTAAAGTCCCTATCTAACCAGCGAAGTATCCCCGAGTACCTGTTTCTAGCTAAAATCCCTAACTAACTAGCGAATCTCTACGCGTTTGTCTGATTCTAACTAAAGTCGCTATCTAACCAGCGAAGTATCCCCGAGTACCTGTTTCTAGCTAAAATCCCTAACTAACTAGCGAATCTATACGCGTTTGTCTGATTCTAACTAAAGTCTCTATCTAACCAGCGAAGTATCCCCGAGTACCTGTTTCTAGCTAAAATCCCTAACTAACTAGCGAATCTCTACGCGTTTGTCTGATTCTAACTAAAGTCCCTATCTAACCAGCGAAGTATCCCCGAGTACCTGTTTCTAGCTAAAATCCCTAACTAACTGGCGAATCTCTACGCGTTTGTCTGATTCTAACTAAAGTCCCTATCTAACCAGCGAAGTATCCCCGAGTACCTGTTTCTAGCTAAAATCCCTAACTAACTAGCGAATCTATACGCGTTTGTCTGATTCTAACTAAAGTCCCTATCCAGCGAACTATCCCCGAGTACCTGTTTCTAGCTAAAATCCCTAACTAACTAGCGAATCTCTACGCGTTTGTCTGATTCTAACTAAAGTCCCTATCTAACCAGCGAAGTATCCGCGAGTACCAGTTTCTAGCTAAAATCCCTAACTATCTAGCGAATCTCTACGCGTTTGTCTGATTCTAACTAAAGTCCCTATCTAACCAGCGAAGTATCCCCGAGTACCTGTTTCTAGCTAAAATCCCTAACTAACTAGCGAATCTCTACGCGTTTGTCTGATTCTAACTAAAGTCCCTATCTAACCAGCGAAGTATCCCCGAGTACCTGTTTCTAGCTAAAATCCCTAACTAACTAGCGAATCTCTACGCGTTTGTCTGATTCTAACTAAAGTCCCTATCTAACCAGCGAGGTATCTCCGAGTACCAGTTTCTAGCTAAGATCCCTAACTAACTAGCGAATCTATACGCGTTTGTCTGATTCTAACTAAAGTCGCTATCTAACCAGCGAGGTATCTCCGAGTACCTGTTTCTAGCTAAAATCCCTAACTAACTAGCGAATCTCTACGCGTTTGTCTGATTCTAACTAAAGTCGCTATCTAACCAGCGAGGTATCCCCGAGTACCTGTTTCTAGCTAAGATCCCTAACTAACTAGCGAATCTCTACGCGTTTGTCTGATTCTAACTAAAGTCCCTATCTAACCAGCGAAGTATCCCCGAGTACCTGTTTCTAGCTAAAATCCCTAACTAACTAGCGAATCTATACGCGTTTGTCTGATTCTAACTAAAGTCCCTATCCAGCGAACTATCCCCGAGTACCTGTTTCTAGCTAAAATCTCTAACTAACTAGCGAATCTCTACGCGTTTGTCTGATTCTAACTAAAGTCCCTATCTAACCAGCGAAGTATCCCCGAGTACCTGTTTCTAGCTAAAATCCCTAACTATCTAGCGAATCTCTACGCGTTTGTCTGATTCTAACTAAAGTCCCTATCTAACCAGCGAAGTATCCCCGAGTACCTGTTTCTAGCTAAAATCATTAACTAACTAGCGAATCTCTACGCGTTTGTCTGATTCTAACTAAAGTCCCTATCTAACCAGCGAAGTATCCCCGAGTACCTGTTTCTAGCTAAAATCCCTAGCTAACTAACGAATCTCTACGCGTTTGTCTGATTCTAACTAAAGTCCCTATCTAACCAGCGAAGTATCCCCGAGTACCTGTTTCTAGCTAAAATCCCTAACTATCTAGCGAATCTCTACGCGTTTGTCTGAGTCTAACTAAAGTCCCTATCCAGCGAACTATCCCCGAGTACCTGTTTCTAGCTAAAATCCCTAACTAACTAGCGAATCTATACGCGTTTGTCTGATTCTAACTAAAGTCCCTATCTAACCAGCGAACTATCCGCGAGTTCCTGTTTTCAACTAATAAGCTAACAAGTCCTTCCTTCGCCTAGTTCTATAAACCTAAGCTCCCTAACCAACGCACAATCTATCTATGTCTCTAACTATCTTATCCGCACACTATATCTTAACGCGAATACTTATTACCTGAGATTCTAGAGGACATTTAAGGACGACTTTGGAATTGACCGCACACCGATTTAGAGATTAGTACGTGAAATAGAAATATATAATAAAAACCTTCCTACTGTTAGCATGGAGGGAATAAGAAACTCCTATAAGCCTCCCTACAGTTCGCAGGGAGGGAATACAGACACCTATAAGCCTCCCAACAGTTCGCTGGAAGGGAATAATACCTGAAAGGAAAAAAAACTAAAAGAAAAGAGAAAGAAGAAGAAATAGGTCCTAATACCCTGACTACATTCCCTTGCAGTATCTTTCAGGGATACATACACTACTACGACTTACGCGATAAGGAAGTTAAGTAAGTATTGCCGTAGTATATGCAGAAGTGGACCAAAGAGTCCTTAAATGGGAATAAGCAAGGCAAAGCCGAAAAGCCGATCAATTGCTAACTAATTCACATGCCGATGTAGATAAGATAATTTGAAGCAAGGGAATGACCTATAAGCCTCCATGCTGGTCGTAGGAAGGGAATAGGTATATAGTTTGCCTAGAATCCTCCCTACAGTCCGTAGGGAGGGAATAAGGGAAGCAGACTCCCTACAGTTCGTAGGGTGTGCTTGCATTGCTAGTAAACACAAATCCGAGTTTCAATGTCAAACGAGAAGATTTGCTCATAGCATCGAGGCTCCGATCGAATTAGTATATCGAGCGAGAAAAAAAGAAAAAAAAGTCTCATCTCCTAAAATTGAATCCCTTTCACCCCCGATACAGTTGTTGGGATCGTTAGTAGACGACCTACCTACCGCGTCTAGACGAAGTGTCCTTGCTCAATGGTGATCGAAGCTGTTCAATTCCCCCTGACAAACGCAGATGTGATTCAGATGCTTCCACACGTCTTGGGTTGGGAACTGCAAGCAGAAGTCTACGTGCATAGCCCGGGACCAGACTTCGAAAATGAAAATTGTTATTACGTACTAACACTTTCGATTTTCGAAGCTATACACATCGAGTGTGTATAGCCCAGGACTATATACGTAGGTTCGTACGTGCACTCTTTAGACCAAGACGCGGCGAGGAAACATATGTAAATCGCATTAGGACTTGAAGACCCTCGGTCAACATTGGCCAAGAACAATACGTCCAGACAAGATAGGTGTTCGCCTACCGGTGAGCCCAACTCCCATACCACGGTGAAAAGGATTTCATTTTTCGGAGTTGAGACGGAAGTTCTAGCACGGCGCTCAAGATACTACGTCGGTAGGTGGCAATATGAAAGACGTACTCGTCGTACAATAGGCGTTTCAGAGTAAATAGATCTTCGACGTCGGTGCAGGCCTTCTCCGTTCCCAAAACGTTTTCCATTCGCCGGCAAATGCATTTCTCCGAAAAAGTAGAAGTCGCACGGTGGCAAATCAGGCTAAGACGGAAAGTAGTTGGTAGTTAGAATGCTCGAAAGAAATAGTTGAGACGCACTAACACCGACTAGTCAATGCAAGCAGGAATATATATAAAAATAAATATAAATATAAATCCTCAACCCTTCCAGGACGATTTTGTCTGAATTTAGAAAATAATTTCAAAAATCCTTCGAGATTCAAAATTTGAAATTCAAAAATGAATATGAATACCGATTGGACTAGTATGGATTAAATCAAGGATATTAGGAGTATGAATGCATGTACATAGTTGTGAGTTGAAATAGGACTCACAAATTGAAAGCAAGGGATGGATATTGAAGTTACTACTGTTAAGTTAAAGTTATGCACACATGCTGCTGAAAGGGCTGAGGGAAAAAAGGGCTGAAATGTTAAAGAAATGAGAAATGTAATGTATACCTCAAGTCCTTTGTGGTTTGTTAAACAGCTGGATCTGCATTCAGCTGGTATTCAGCTTCTACTTGTATTCCAAATGTTCAGCATGCTGCAACCACAATGTCACTCGCGAGGCAGTACTATAGTACTGAGCAACCGACCGACCACCCACCCACCCACAGACAGCTGCGACCAAGCGACGGAAAGAAATCCGAACTAAGGAACTGATTGAGAGGCCAGACTAGTAACATTGAGCAAGAGAGGTGAGACACCGACGACCACCCACCACCCAACCACTCACCTCACCACGAACATACTCAATGATGGCAGAAGGAGGAGAGACACAACCGCTCAGGATGGAGGACCATGGACGACTGACCTTCTGGAAAGGACCGACCGAGAGCCGAGTACCATTGAGCATAGAGAGGTGATACACCGATGACCACCCACCACCCAACTCACCACGAACATACTCAATGATGGCAGAAGGAGGAGAGACACAACCGCTCAGGATGGAGGACCATGGACGACTGACCTCCTGGTATGAACCGATCGATCGACGGACCGACGGAGAGCCGAGTACCATTGAGCAAGAGAAGTGAGACATCGACGACCACCCACCACCCAACCACTCACCTCACCACGAACTTACTCAATGATGACAGAAGGAGGAGAGACACAACCGCTCAGGATGGAGGACCATGGACGACTGACCTTCTGGTATGAACCGATCGATCGACGGACCGACGGAGAGCCGAGTACCATTGAGCGAGAGATGAGGGAGACCGGCGACCACCCACTGAGTCAATGTCGACTGAAAGGAGAGACCCACAACCGCTCAGGACGGAGGACCATGGACGACTGACCACCAACCCATGGAGAACCGTGGTTGATATACGATACGCGACTGAGTATGAGTGAAAACAGATCCGAGTATCGTGAGTTTGAGTATATTTCTTAAATAATTTTATAACAAATAAAATTCCAGGATTTTTGGTTTCTACATTACTAAGAGCCTTACACTACTACACTCTCATTCTAATAATTTTCACCTAAGTTAACTGAGTCTCGTATGAGCCTCGAAGAAGTATAAGAAAATTTGAAAGTGTTTTCACCCATCTCAGCGAGGAAATCTAGAAAATAAAAATTTTTACTTCATCGAAGGAAACGACAAAAAAGCAGAAAAACTTACCGGACTGCGAATTGTTCCTTCCGAGGGTGTCTTCACCCCGTCTACCGAGCGACTGACATTCGCGAGGAAATCTAAAAAAATAAATTTATTTTAATTTTTTTTAATCCGTCGAAGCAACGAAAAAACGCAGAAAAACTTACCGGACTGCGAATTGTTCCTTCCGAGGGTGTCTTCACCCCGTCTACCGAGCGACTGACATTCGCGAGGAAATCTAAAAAAATAAATTTATTTTAATTTTTTTTAATCCGTCGAAGCAACGAAAAAACGCAGAAAAACTTACCGGACTCCGAACTGTTCCTTCCGAGGGTGTCTTCACCCCGTCTACCGAGCGACTGCCATTCGCGAGGAAATCTAAAAAAATAATTTA
This sequence comes from Xylota segnis, assembly GCA_963583995.1. Taxonomy (NCBI): domain Eukaryota; kingdom Metazoa; phylum Arthropoda; class Insecta; order Diptera; family Syrphidae; genus Xylota; species Xylota segnis. The sequence goes on along the minus strand of OY757238.1, from coordinate 57,595,894 downwards.
TTTTAATTTTTTATTTTCATTTTTTTTAATCCGTCGAAGCAACGAAAAAACGCAGAAAAACTTACCGGACTGCCATCTCTTCCTTCCGAGGGTGTCTTCACCCCGTCTACCGAGCGACTGCCATTCGCGAGGAAATCTAAAAAAATAATTTATTTTAATTTTTTATTTTCATTTTTTTTAATCCGTCGAAGCAACGAAAAAACGCAGAAAAACTTACCGGACTGCCATCTCTTCCTTCCGAGGGTGTCTTCACCCCGTCTACCGAGCGACTGCCATTCGCGAGGAAATCTAAAAAAATAATTTATTTTAATTTTTTATTTTAATTTTTTTTAATCCGTCGAAGCAACGAAAAAACGCAGAAAAACTTACCGGACTGCCATCTCTTCCTTACGAGGGTGTCTTCACCCCTTCTACCGAACGACCGACATTCGCGAGGAAATCTGAAAAAATAATTTATTTTAATTTTTTATTTTAATTTTTTTTAATCCGTCGAAGCAAGGAAAAAAACGCAGAAAAACTTACCGAACTGCAGTCTCTTCCTTACGAGGGTGTCTTCACCCCTTCTACCGAGCGACTGACATTCGCGAGGAAATCTAAAAAAATAATTTATTTTAAGTTTTTATTTTAATTTTTTTAATCCGTCGAAGCAACGAAAAAACGCAGAAAAACTTACCGGACTGCTATCTCTTCCTTCCGAGGGTGTCTTCACCCCGTCTACCGAGCGACTGCCATTCGCGAGGAAATCTAAAAAAATAATTTATTTTAATTTTTTTTAATCCGTCGAAGCAACGAAAAAACGCAGAAAAACTTACCGGACTCCGAACTGTTCCTTCCGAGGGTGTCTTCACCCCTTCTACCGAGCGACTGACATTCGCGAAGAAATCTAAAAAAATAATTTATTTTAATTTTTTTTAATCCGTCGAAGCAACGAAAAAACGCAGAAAAACTTACCGGACTCCGAATTGTTCCTTCCGAGGGTGTCTTCACCCCGTCTACCGAGCGACTGACATTCGCGAAGAAATCTAAAAAAATAATTTATTTTAATTTTTTATTTTCATTTTTTTTAATCCGTCGAAGCAACGAAAAAACGCAGAAAAACTTACCGGACTGCTATCTCTTCCTTCCGAGGGTGTCTTCACCCCGTCTACCGAGCGACTGCCATTCGCGAGGAAATCTAAAAAAATAATTTATTTTAATTTTTTATTTTAATTTTTTTAATCCGTCGAAGCAAGGAAAAAAACGCAGAAAAACTTACCGGACTGCCATCTCTTCCTTCCGAGGGTGTCTTCACCCCGTCTACCGAGCGGCTGCCATTCGCGAGGAAATCTAAAAAAATAATTTATTTTAATTTTTTATTTTAATTTTTTTTAATCCGTCGAAGCAACGAAAAAACGCAGAAAAACTTACCGGACTCCGAATTGTTCCTTCCGAGGGTGTCTTCACCCCGTCTACCGAGCGACTGACATTCGCGAAGAAATCTAAAAAAATAATTTATTTTAATTTTTTATTTTCATTTTTTTTAATCCGTCGAAGCAACGAAAAAACGCAGAAAAACTTACCGGACTGCTATCTCTTCCTTCCGAGGGTGTCTTCACCCCGTCTACCGAGCGACTGCCATTCGCGAGGAAATCTAAAAAAATAATTTATTTTAATTTTTTATTTTAATTTTTTTTAATCCGTCGAAGCAACGAAAAAACGCAGAAAAACTTACCGGACTCCGAACTGTTCCTTCCGAGGGTGTCTTCACCCCTTCTACCGAGCGACTGACATTCGCGAAGAAATCTAAAAAAATAATTTATTTTAATTTTTTTTAATCCGTCGAAGCAAGGAAAAAAACGCAGAAAAACTTACCGAACTGCAGTCTCTTCCTTACGAGGGTGTCTTCACCCCTTCTACCGAGCGACTGACATTCGCGAGGAAATCTAAAAAAATAATTTATTTTAAGTTTTTATTTTAATTTTTTTAATCCGTCGAAGCAACGAAAAAACGCAGAAAAACTTACCGGACTGCTATCTCTTCCTTCCGAGGGTGTCTTCACCCCGTCTACCGAGCGACTGCCATTCGCGAGGAAATCTAAAAAAATAATTTATTTTAATTTTTTTTAATCCGTCGAAGCAACGAAAAAACGCAGAAAAACTTACCGGACTCCGAACTGTTCCTTCCGAGGGTGTCTTCACCCCTTCTACCGAGCGACTGACATTCGCGAAGAAATCTAAAAAAATAATTTATTTTAATTTTTTTTAATCCGTCGAAGCAACGAAAAAACGCAGAAAAACTTACCGGACTCCGAATTGTTCCTTCCGAGGGTGTCTTCACCCCGTCTACCGAGCGACTGACATTCGCGAAGAAATCTAAAAAAATAATTTATTTTAATTTTTTATTTTCATTTTTTTTAATCCGTCGAAGCAACGAAAAAACGCAGAAAAACTTACCGGACTGCTATCTCTTCCTTCCGAGGGTGTCTTCACCCCGTCTACCGAGCGACTGCCATTCGCGAGGAAATCTAAAAAAATAATTTATTTTAATTTTTTATTTTAATTTTTTTTAATCCGTCGAAGCAACGAAAAAACGCAGAAAAACTTACCGGACTCCGAATTGTTCCTTCCGAGGGTGTCTTCACCCCGTCTACCGAGCGACTGACATTCGCGAAGAAATCTAAAAAAATAATTTATTTTAATTTTTTTTAATCCGTCGAAGCAACGAAAAAACGCAGAAAAACTTACCGGACTCCGAATTGTTCCTTCCGAGGGTGTCTTCACCCCGTCTACCGAGCGACTGACATTCGCGAAGAAATCTAAAAAAATAATTTATTTTAATTTTTTTAATCCGTCGAAGCAAGGAAAAAAACGCAGAAAAACTTACCGGACTGCTATCTCTTCCTTCCGAGGGTGTCTTCACCCCGTCTACCGAGCGACTGCCATTCGCGAGGAAATCTAAAAAAATAATTTATTTTAATTTTTTATTTTAATTTTTTTTAATCCGTCGAAGCAACGAAAAAACGCAGAAAAACTTACCGGACTCCGAATTGTTCCTTCCGAGGGTGTCTTCACCCCGTCTACCGAGCGACTGACATTCGCGAAGAAATCTAAAAAAATAATTTATTTTAATTTTTTTTAATCCGTCGAAGCAACGAAAAAACGCAGAAAAACTTACCGGACTGCGAATTGTTCCTTCCGAGGGTGTCTTCACCCCGTCTACCGAGCGACTGACATTCGCAAGGAAATCTAAAAAAATAATTTATTTTAATTTTTTATTTTAATTTTTTTTAATCCGTCGAAGCAAGGAAAAAAACGCAGAAAAACTTACCGGACTGCCATCTCTTCCATCCGAGGGTGTCTTCACCCCGTCTACCGAGCGACTGCCATTCGCTAGGAAATCTAAAAAAATAATTTATTTTAATTTTTTATTTTCATTTTTTTAATCCGTCGAAGCAACGAAAAAACGCAGAAAAACTTACCGGACTCCGAACTGTTCCTTCCGAGGGTGTCTTCACCCCGTCTACCGAGCGACTGCCATTCGCGAGGAAATCTAAAAAAATAATTTATTTTAATTTTTTATTTTCATTTTTTTTAATCCGTCGAAGCAACGAAAAAACGCAGAAAAACTTACCGGACTCCGAACTGTTCCTTCCGAGGGTGTCTTCACCCCTTCTACCGAGCGACTGACATTCGCGAAGAAATCTAAAAAAATAATTTATTTTAATTTTTTTTAATCCGTCGAAGCAACGAAAAAACGCAGAAAAACTTACCGGACTCCGAATTGTTCCTTCCGAGGGTGTCTTCACCACTTCTACCGAGCGACTGACATTCGCGAGGAAATCTAAAAAAATAATTTATTTTAATTTTTTATTTTCATTTTTTTTAATCCGTCGAAGCAACGAAAAAACGCAGAAAAACTTACAGGACTGCGAATTGTTCCTTCCGAGGGTGTCTTCACCCCGTCTACCGAGCGACTGACATTCGCGAGGAAATCTAAAAAAATAAATTTATTTTAATTTTTTTTAATCCGTCGAAGCAACGAAAAAACGCAGAAAAACTTACCGGACTCCGAACTGTTCCTTCCGAGGGTGTCTTCACCCCGTCTACCGAGCGACTGACATTCGCGAGGAAATCTAAAAAAATAATTTATTTTAATTTTTTTTTTAATTTTTTTTAATCCGTTGAAGCAACGGAAAAACGCAGAAAAACTTACCGGACTGCCATCTCTTCCTTACGAGGATGTCTTCACCCCTTCTACCGAGCGACCGACATTCGCGAGGAAATCTAAAAAAATAATTTATTTTAATTTTTTTTAATCCGTCGGAGCAACGAAAAAACGCAGAAAAACTTACCGGACTCCGAATTGTTCCTTCCGAGGGTGTCTTCACCACTTCTACCGAGCGACTGACATTCGCGAGGAAATCTAAAAAAATAATTTATTTTAATTTTTTTTTTAATTTTTTTTAATCCGTCGAAGCAACGAAAAAACGCAGAAAAACTTACCGGACTCCGAATTGTTCCTTCCGAGGGTGTCTTCACCACTTCTACCGAGCGACTGACATTCGCGAGGAAATCTAAAAAAATAATTTATTTTAATTTTTTTTAATCCGTCGAAGCAACGAAAAAACGCAGAAAAACTTACCGGACTGCCATCTCTTCCTTACGAGGATGTCTTCACCCCTTCTACCGAGCGACCGACATTCGCGAGGAAATCTAAAAAAATAATTTATTTTAATTTTTTTTAATCCGTCGAAGCAACGAAAAAACGCAGAAAAACTTACCGGACTCCGAATTGTTCCTTCCGAGGGTGTCTTCACCCCGCCTACCGAGCGACTGACATTCGCGAGGAAATCTAAAAAAATAATTTATTTTAATTTTTTTTAATCCGTCGGAGCAACGAAAAAACGCAGAAAAACTTACCGGACTCCGAATTGTTCCTTCCGAGGGTGTCTTCACCACTTCTACCGAGCGACTGACATTCGCGAGGAAATCTAAAAAAATAATTTATTTTAATTTTTTATTTTAATTTTTTTTAATCCGTCGAAGCAACGAAAAAACGCAGAAAAACTTACCGGACTGCCATCTCTTCCTTCCGAGGGTGTCTTCACCCCGTCTACCGAGCGACTGCCATTCGCGAGGAAATCTAAAAAAATAATTTATTTTAATTTTTTATTTTCATTTTTTTTAATCCGTCGAAGCAACGAAAAAACGCAGAAAAACTTACCGGACTGCCATCTCTTCCTTCCGAGGGTGTCTTCACCACTTCTACCGAGCGACTGACATTCGCGAGGAAATCTAAAAAAATAATTTATTTTAATTTTTTATTTTAATTTTTTTTAATCCGTCGAAGCAACGAAAAAACGCAGAAAAACTTACCGGACTGCCATCTCTTCCTTACGAGGATGTCTTCACCCCTTCTACCGAGCGACCGACATTCGCGAGGAAATCTAAAAAAATAATTTATTTGAATTTTTTTTAATCCGTCGAAGCAACGAAAAAACGCAGAAAAACTTACCGGACTGCGAATTGTTCCTTCCGAGGGTGTCTTCACCCCGTCTACCGAGCGACTGACATTCGCGAGGAAATCTAAAAAAATAATTTATTTTAATTTTTTATTTTCATTTTTTTTAATCCGTCGAAGCAAGGAAAAAACGCAGAAAAACTTACCGGACTCCGAACTGTTCCTTCCGAGGATGTCTTCACCCCTTCTACCGAGCGACTGACATTCGCGAGGAAATCTAAAAAAATAAATTTATTTTAATTTTTTTTAATCCGTCGAAGCAACGAAAAAAAACGCAGAAAAACTTACCGGACTGCGATCTCTTCCTGCCGAGGATGTCTTCCCACCTGTAGCCGAAGACCGGACGTACGAGTGTAACGATTTATGGGTAGATATTCTCGTCGGTGTGCATTCCGCTGGTATCCATGACTCCTGCACACCTCCTTAACATGAAATCAAAGCGACGTTTACGTGACCCTGTCCTCCCGTAGCATAAGATGACAAACCCCTTACCGGTTGCCTGTCCTTGTAACTGAAAAACGACGCTAAGCGCTTTCCTTTTATAACGAGCGATCGCATTGGAAACCTTACGACGATTCGTAGAAAGCATAGAAAGGCGTTCCTAAAGCACTACCTAGGACACTAATTCCTCGAAACTCTTCACACTGTTCGTAGGCAGGTAATATCGCTGCTCATCAAGTAGCACTGTTAAGTCATGAAAAAGTAAAACAAAACCAAATCCAAAAACAAATGCTTAAGCACCCTTATTGTAGATATAGGGGCGCAAGAAGGGTAGGTATGAAAGGTAAGTTAGGTAAGTATGCTTCAGCGCTAAGCAATGACACTTTCTAAGTTAAACTGATGAAACAGTACTGATCTCAGTCATGAAGGTCCTAAAATAGATTGAAATTGATGGAACAATTTCGAAGTGAGAGGAACTTAGTAGATACAAATTAATACTCAATTCAAAATGCACACTAACCAGACTTCTAGTCTTAAAAATACAGAAAATGTACCTTCACTCCTTAATGCTTAGGCTCAAGACCATCCGCGTCCTTGGTTGTTGACCAGGCATTCTAAATTGGTGGGAATGCTTTATGATGCTGATACGAACTCTCTAACAGGCTGACAGATCGACAGACAGACAGGCACATCCATACAGACAAACCGCACACCGACTTACTAATTGACAGATAGACTGACAGACAGGCACACCCATACAGACAAAGTGCACCGAATCACTAATTGACAGATAGACAGACAGACAGGCACACCCATACTGACAAACCGCACAACGATTCACTAATTGACGGTCTAGCTACCACCAACAAGTGTCGAACCAACTGTCCGTCAGTCTGACCATCTCATTGACTTACGAACTCTCTAACAGGCTGACAGATCGACAGACAGACAGGCACATCCATACAGACAAACCGCACACCGACTTACTAATTGACGGTCTAGCTACCACCAACAAGTGTCGAACCAACTATCCGTCAGTTTAACTAACTCATTGACCTACGAACTCTATAACAGACTGACAGATCGACAGACAGACAGGCACACCCATACTGACAAACCGCACACCGATTCACTAATTGACGGCCTAGCTACCGCCAACAAATGTACTTAGAACCAACTATCCGTCAGTCTGACCAACTCATTGACTTACGAACTCTCTAACAGGCTGACAGATCGACAGACAGACAGGCACATCCATACAGACAAACCGCACACCGACTTACTAATTGACAGATCGACAGACAGACAGGCACATCCATACAGACAAACCGCACACCGACTCACTAATTGACAGATAGACTGACAGACAGGCACACCCATACAGACGAACCGCACACCGACTCACTAATTGACAGATAGACAGACAGACAGGCACACCCATACAGATAAAGCGCAGCGAATCACTAATTGACAGATAGACAGACAGACAGGCACACCCATACTGACAAACCGCACAACGATTCACTAATTGACGGTCTAGCTACCACCAACAAGTGTCGAACCAACTGTTCGTCAGTCTGACCAACTCATTGACCTACGAACTCTATAACAGACTGACAGATCGACAGACAGACAGGCACACCCATACTGACAAACCGCACACCGATTCACCAATTGACGGCCTAGCTACCGCCAACAAATGTACTTAGAACCAACTATCCGTCAGTCTGACCAACTCATTGACTTACGAACTCTCTAACAGGCTGACAGATCGACAGACAGACAGGCACATCCATACAGACAAACCGCACACCGACTTACTAATTGACAGATCGACAGACAGACAGGCACATCCATACAGACAAACCGCACACCGACTCACTAATTGACAGATAGACTGACAGACAGGCACACCCATACAGACGAACCGCACACCGACTCACTAATTGACAGATAGACAGACAGACAGGCACACCCATACAGACAAAGCGCACCGAATCACTAATTGACAGATAGACAGACAGACAGGCACACCCATACTGACAAACCGCACAACGATTCACTAATTGACGGTCTAGCTACCACCAACAAGTGTCGAACCAACTGTCCGTCAGTCTGACCATCTCATTGACTTACGAACTCTCTAGCAGACTGACAGATATACAGATAGACAGACAGACAGACATACCCATACAGACAAACCGCACACCGACTCACTAATTGACAGATAGACTGACAGACAGGCACACCCATACTGACAAACCGCACAACGATTCACTAATTGACGGTCTAGCTACCACCAACAAGTGTCGAACCAACTGTTCGTCAGTCTGACCAACTCATTGACCTACGAACTCTATAACAGACTGACAGATCGACAGACAGACAGGCACACCCATACTGACAAACCGCACACCGATTCACCAATTGACGGCCTAGCTACCGCCAACAAATGTACTTAGAACCAACTATCCGTCAGTCTGACCAACTCATTGACTTACGAACTCTCTAACAGGCTGACAGATCGACAGACAGACAGGCACATCCATACAGACAAACCGCACACCGACTTACTAATTGACAGATCGACAGACAGACAGGCACATCCATACAGACAAACCGCACACCGACTCACTAATTGACAGATAGACTGACAGACAGGCACACCCATACAGACGAACCGCACACCGACTCACTAATTGACAGATAGACAGACAGACAGGCACACCCATACAGACAAAGCGCACCGAATCACTAATTGACAGATAGACAGACAGACAGGCACACCCATACTGACAAACCGCACAACGATTCACTAATTGACGGTCTAGCTACCACCAACAAGTGTCGAACCAACTGTCCGTCAGTCTGACCATCTCATTGACTTACGAACTCTCTAGCAGACTGACAGATATACAGATAGACAGACAGACAGACATACCCATACAGACAAACCGCACACCGACTCACTAATTGACAGATAGACTGACAGACAGGCACACCCATACTGACAAACCGCACAACGATTCACTAATTGACGGTCTAGCTACCACCAACAAGTGTCGAACCAACTGTTCGTCAGTCTGACCAACTCATTGACCTACGAACTCTATAACAGACTGACAGATCGACAGACAGACAGGCACACCCATACTGACAAACCGCACACCGATTCACTAATTGACGGTCTAGCTACCACCAACAAGTGTCGAACCAACTGTCCGTCAGTCTGACCATCTCATTGACTTACGAACTCTCTAACAGGCTGACAGATCGACAGACAGACAGGCACACCCATACTGACAAACCGCACACCGATTCACCAATTGACGGTCTAGCTACCGCCAACAAATGTGGAACCAACTATCCGTCAGTCTGACCAACTCATTGACCTACGAACTCTATAACAGACTGACAGATCGACAGACAGACAGGCACACCCATACTGACAAACCGCACACCGATTCACCAATTGACGGTCTAGCTACCGCCAACAAATGTGGAACCAACTATCCGTCAGTCTGACCAACTCATTGACCTACGAACTCTATAACAGACTGACAGATCGACAGACAGACAGGCACACCCATACTGACAAACCGCACACCGATTCACCAATTCACGGTCTAGCTACCGCCAACAAATGTGGAACCAACTATCCGTCAGTCTGACCAACTCATTGACCTACGAACTCTATAACAGACTGACAGATCGACAGACAGACAGGCACACCCATACTGACAAACCGCACAACGATTCACTAATTGACAGATAGACTGACAGACAGGCACACCCATACTGACAAACCGCACAACGATTCACTAATTGACGGTCTAGCTACCACCAACAAGTGTCGAACCAACTGTTCGTCAGTCTGACCAACTCATTGACCTACGAACTCTATAACAGACTGACAGATCGACAGACAGACAGGCACACCCATACTGACAAACCGCACACCGATTCACTAATTGACGGTCTAGCTACCACCAACAAGTGTCGAACCAACTGTCCGTCAGTCTGACCATCTCATTGACTTACGAACTCTCTAACAGGCTGACAGATCGACAGACAGACAGGCACACCCATACTGACAAACCGCACACCGATTCACCAATTGACGGTCTAGCTACCGCCAACAAATGTGGAACCAACTATCCGTCAGTCTGACCAACTCATTGACCTACGAACTCTATAACAGACTGACAGATCGACAGACAGACAGGCACACCCATACTGACAAACCGCACACCGATTCACCAATTGACGGTCTAGCTACCGCCAACAAATGTGGAACCAACTATCCGTCAGTCTGACCAACTCATTGACCTACGAACTCTCTAGCAGACTGACAGATATACAGATAGACAGACAGACAGACATACCCATACAGACAAACCGCACACCGACTCACTAATTGACAGATAGACTGACAGACAGGCACACCCATACTGACAAACCGCACAACGATTCACTAATTGACGGTCTAGCTACCACCAACAAGTGTCGAACCAACTGTTCGTCAGTCTGACCAACTCATTGACCTACGAACTCTATAACAGACTGACAGATCGACAGACAGACAGGCACACCCATACTGACAAACCGCACACCGATTCACTAATTGACGGTCTAGCTACCACCAACAAGTGTCGAACCAACTGTCCGTCAGTCTGACCATCTCATTGACTTACGAACTCTCTAACAGGCTGACAGATCGACAGACAGACAGGCACACCCATACTGACAAACCGCACACCGATTCACCAATTGACGGTCTAGCTACCGCCAACAAATGTGGAACCAACTATCCGTCAGTCTGACCAACTCATTGACCTACGAACTCTATAACAGACTGACAGATCGACAGACAGACAGGCACACCCATACTGACAAACCGCACACCGATTCACCAATTGACGGTCTAGCTACCGCCAACAAATGTGGAACCAACTATCCGTCAGTCTGACCAACTCATTGACCTACGAACTCTATAACAGACTGACAGATCGACAGACAGACAGGCACACCCATACTGACAAACCGCACACCGATTCACCAATTCACGGTCTAGCTACCGCCAACAAATGTGGAACCAACTATCCGTCAGTCTGACCAACTCATTGACCTACGAACTCTATAACAGACTGACAGATCGACAGACAGACAGGCACACCCATACTGACAAACCGCACAACGATTCACTAATTGACGGTCTAGCTACCACCAACAAGTGTCGAACCAACTGTCCGTCAGTCTGACCATCTCATTGACTTACGAACTCTCTAACAGGCTGACAGATCGACAGACAGACAGGCACACCCATACTGACAAACCGCACACCGATTCACCAATTGACGGTCTAGCTACCGCCAACAAATGTGGAACCAACTATCCGTCAGTCTGACCAACTCATTGACCTACGAACTCTATAACAGACTGACAGATCGACAGACAGACAGGCACACCCATACTGACAAACCGCACACCGATTCACCAATTCACGGTCTAGCTACCGCCAACAAATGTGGAACCAACTATCCGTCAGTCTGACCAACTCATTGACCTACGAACTCTATAACAGACTGACAGATCGACAGACAGACAGGCACACCCATACTGACAAACCGCACACCGATTCACCAATTGACGGTCTAGCTACCGCCAACAAATGTGGAACCAACTATCCGTCAGTCTGACCAACTCATTGACCTACGAACTCTATAACAGACTGACAGATCGACAGACAGACAGGCACACCCATACTGACAAACCGCACACCGATTCACCAATTCACGGTCTAGCTACCGCCAACAAATGTGGAACCAACTATCCGTCAGTCTGACCAACTCATTGACCTACGAACTCTATAACAGACTGACAGATCGACAGACAGACAGGCACACCCATACTGACAAACCGCACACCGATTCACTAATTGACGGTCTAGCTACCACCAACAAGTGTCGAACCAACTGTCCGTCAGTCTGACCATCTCATTGACTTACGAGCTCTCTAACAGACTGACAGATCGACAGACAGACAGGCACACCCATACTGACAAACCGCACACCGATTCACTAATTGACGGTCTAGCTACCACCAACAAGTGTCGAACCAACTGTCCGTCAGTCTGACCATCTCATTGACTTACGAACTCTCTAACAGACTGACAGATCGACAGACAGACAGGCACACCCATACTGACAAACCGCACACCGATTCACTAATTGACGGTCTAGCTACCACCAACAAGTGTCGAACCAACTGTCCGTCAGTCTGACCATCTCATTGACTTACGAACTCTCTAACAGACTGACAGATCGACAGACAGACAGGCACACCCATACTGACAAACCGCACACCGATTCACCAATTGACGGTCTAGCTACCGCCAACAAATGTGGAACCAACTATCCGTCAGTCTGACCAACTCATTGACCTACGAACTCTATAACAGACTGACAGATCGACTGACAGACAGGCACACCCATACTGACAAACCGCACACCGACTCACTAATTGACGATCTAGCTACCACCAACAAATGTGGAACCAACTATCCGTCAGTCTGACCAACTCATTGACCTACGAACTCTATAACAGACTGACAGATCGACTGACAGACAGGCACACCCATACTGACAAACCGCACACCGACTCACTAATTGACGGTCTAGCTACCACCAACAAATGTGGAACCAACTATCCGTCAGTCTGACCAACTCATTGACCTACGAACTCTATAACAGACTGACAGATCGACAGAGAGACAGGCACACCCATACTGACAAACCGCACACCGATTCACCAATTGACGGTCTAGCTACCGCCAACAAATGTGGAACCAACTATCCGTCAGTCTGACCAACTCATTGACCTACGAACTCTATAACAGACTGACAGATCGACAGAGAGACAGGCACACCCATACTGACAAACCGCACACCGATTCACTAATTGACGGTCTAACTACCACCACCGAGAACGGAACCAACTATCCATCAGGATGACCAACGGAATACTGATTAGCACGCCGCCACTCATCTCTACACAGGACTGAGTACGGGATCGGAACATTTTGGGTACGATTCGCCGATATTCAAAATACTGAGTGCAAACAGTCGATCCACTGATCAAAGAGTTGACGGAACATACGTCGATACAAGGAGACAATTTTGTTGACACTTTGTCCGATTCCCAGGAGAAACCAACATCCACTTGGGAGGGAGTACCAATGACGACTGACCACCGGCGCCACATCAATTGCAACCAACTCACTACCGCCACAGAGACTGAATGATCGACCACCAGTTCACAGATCAATCAATATACGACTGGCGCACCCTCCGATTCACTGAACCCCCTACACACACATCGACCCAGTCCCTACACTTGACGACAAGTCAAACTCAAACTATCTTATGGCTTGGTCTTCCTCAGACCAAGACAACTGACGACAACACTTCAATTGGGAAGATCGTAGGAACCATGTTCAGAACTGAGTGCTTTAGGCAACGGCCTCCCTGACCATGTAATCGCGAACCGAATGTAGTCCACTTGAAGCAAGGTGCACGAGTCTGATTCGAGGTTTTCTTGATTCCGTTTGACGTATTAGCCATTTCCTGAAGAAGGCTGACCCACCCTCCCACCCACTGAACGATCGACGGACCGACGAACAGATTGACCCAACCTTCCACCCACAGACCGACGGACCGACGAACCGACCGGCGGACAGACTGACACGACTTCCCACCCACTGACTGATCGACCGACCGACACACCCACCCACCCACTGAACGATCGACGGACAGACTGAATCAACCTCCCACCCACTGACTGATCTACCGACCGACCGACGGACAGACTGACCCAACCTCCCACCCACTGACCGACCGACGAACCGACGTACCCACTGATTGACGGACCGACGAACACACCCACCCACCCACTGAACGATCGACGGACCGACACACCCACCCACAAACTGAACGATCGACGGACAGACTGAATCAACCTCCCACCCACTGACTGATCTACCGACCGACCGACGGACAGACTGACCCAACCTCCCACCCACTGACCGACCGACGAACCGACGTACCCACTGATTGACGGACCGACGAACACACACACCCACCCACTGAACGATCGACGGACCGACTTAGAAAAATCTAAACTAATGCCCTCAACTAACCTACACTATCCTGAAAGTGATAAAACTCCGTCAGCCAGTATGGGGATAAGCCAGAAGGGTCATCCCTCTTATAACCGATCGTCAGGAGATTACCACACCTAATTCTAACTAACACCACCTATCTAAAAATCCCTATCTAATGAGTTCCTAGCTATTTAGATGCAAAAAAAAAACCTAGCTAACTAGCCTGTCCGCGGGTATTTGTTCGCCACGATGGCCTTCCCTCCACAGTCCGTAGAGGGGAAATAACCCTATCTAACCTAATCGCGGGTATCTGGATCGCCACGATGGCCCTCCCTCCACAGTCCGTAGAGGGGAATTGAACCTAACTAGCTAAAGAACTTAGAAAAATCTAAACTAATGCCCTCAACTAACCTACACTATCCTGAAAGTGATAAAACTCCGTCAGCCAGTATGGGGATAAGCCAGAAGGGTCATCCCTCTTATAACCGATCGTCAGGAGATTACCACACCTAATTCTAACTAACACCACCTATCTAAAAATCCCTATCTAATGAGTTCCTAGCTATTTAGATGCAAAAAAAAAAAACCTAGCTAACTAGCCTGTCCGCGGGTATTTGTTCGCCACGATGGCCTTCCCTCCACAGTCCGTAGAGGGGAAATAACCCTATCTAACCTAATCGCGGGTATCTGGATCGCCACGATGGCCCTCCCTCCACAGTCCGTAGAGGGGAATTGAACCTAACTAGCTAAAGAACTTAGAAAAATCTAAACTAATGCCCTCAACTAACCTACACTATCCTGAAAGTGATAAAACTCCGTCAGCCAGTATGGGGATAAGCCAGAAGGGTCATCCCTCTTATAACCGATCGTCAGGAGATTACCACACCTAATTCTAACTAACACCACCTATCTAAAAATCCCTATCTAATGAGTTCCTAGCTATTTAGATGCAAAAAAAAAAACCTAGCTAACTAGCCTGTCCGCGGGTATTTGTTCGCCACGATGGCCTTCCCTCCACAGTCCGTAGAGGGGAAATAACCCTATCTAACCTAATCGCGGGTATCTGGATCGCCACGATGGCCCTCCCTCCACAGTCCGTAGAGGGGAATTGAACCTAACTAGCTAAAGAACTTAGAAAAATCTAAACTAATGCCCTCAACTAACCTACACTATCCTGAAAGTGATAAAACTCCGTCAGCCAGTATGGGGATAAGCCAGAAGGGTCACCCCCCTTATAACCGATCGTCAGGAGATTACCACACCTAATTCTAACTAACACCACCTATCTAAAAATCCCTATCTAATGAGTTCCTAGCTATTTAGATGCAAAAAAAAAAAACCTAGCTAACTAGCCTGTCCGCGGGTATTTGTTCGCCACGATGGCCTTCCCTCCACAGTCCGTAGAGGGGAAATAACCCTATCTAACCTAATCGCGGGTATCTGGATCGCCACGATGGCCCTCCCTCCACAGTCCGTAGAGGGGAATTGAACCTAACTAGCTAAAGAACTTAGAAAAATCTAAACTAATGCCCTCAACTAACCTACACTATCCTGAAAGTGATAAAACTCCGTCAGCCAGTATGGGGATAAGCCAGAAGGGTCATCCCTCTTATAACCGATCGTCAGGAGATTACCACACCTAATTCTAACTAACACCACCTATCTAAAAATCCCTATCTAATGAGTTCCTAGCTATTTAGATGCAAAAAAAAAAAACCTAGCTAACTAGCCTGTCCGCGGGTATTTGTTCGCCACGATGGCCTTCCCTCCACAGTCCGTAGAGGGGAAATAACCCTATCTAACCTAATCGCGGGTATCTGGATCGCCACGATGGCCCTCCCTCCACAGTCCGTAGAGGGGAATTGAACCTAACTAGCTAAAGAACTTAGAAAAATCTAAACTAATGCCCTCAACTAACCTACACTATCCTGAAAGTGATAAAACTCCGTCAGCCAGTATGGGGATAAGCCAGAAGGGTCATCCCTCTTATAACCGATCGTCAGGAGATTACCACACCTAATTCTAACTAACACCACCTATCTAAAAATCCCTATCTAATGAGTTCCTAGCTATTTAGATGCAAAAAAAAAAACCTAGCTAACTAGCCTGTCCGCGGGTATTTGTTCGCCACGATGGCCTTCCCTCCACAGTCCGTAGAGGGGAAATAACCCTATCTAACCTAATCGCGGGTATCTGGATCGCCACGATGGCCCTCCCTCCACAGTCCGTAGAGGGGAATTGAACCTAACTAGCTAAAGAACTTAGAAAAATCTAAACTAATGCCCTCAACTAACCTACACTATCCCGAAAGTGATAAAACTCCGTCAGTCAGTATGGGGATAAGCCAGAAGGGGCATCCCTCTTATAACCGATCGTCAGGAGATTACCACACCTAATTCTAACTAACACCACCTATCTAAAAATCCCTATCTAATGAGTTCCTAGCTATTTAGATGCAAAAAAAAAAAACCTAGCTAACTAGCCTGTCCGCGGGTATTTGTTCGCCACGATGGCCTTCCCTCCACAGTCCGTAGAGGGGAAATAACCCTATCTAACCTAATCGCGGGTATCTGGATCGCCACGATGGCCCTCCCTCCACAGTCCGTAGAGGGGAATTGAACCTAACTAGCTAAAGAACTTAGAAAAATTTAAACTAATGCCCTCAACTAACCTACACTATCCTGAAAGTGATAAAACTCCGTCAGCCAGTATGGGGATAAGCCAGAAGGGTCATCCCTCTTATAACCGATCGTCAGGAGATTACCACACCTAATTCTAACTAACACCACCTATCTAAAAATCCCTATCTAATGAGTTCCTAGCTATTTAGATGCAAAAAAAAAAAACCTAGCTAACTAGCCTGTCCGCGGGTATTTGTTCGCCACGATGGCCTTCCCTCCACAGTCCGTAGAGGGGAAATAACCCTATCTAACCTAATCGCGGGTATCTGGATCGCCACGATGGCCCTCCCTCCACAGTCCGTAGAGGGGAATTGAACCTAACTAGCTAAAGAACTTAGAAAAATCTAAACTAATGCCCTCAACTAACCTACACTATCCTGAAAGTGATAAAACTCCGTCAGCCAGTATGGGGATAAGCCAGAAGGGTCATCCCTCTTATAACCGATCGTCAGGAGATTACCACACCTAATTCTAACTAACACCACCTATCTAAAAATCCCTATCTAATGAGTTCCTAGCTATTTAGATGCAAAAAAAAAAAACCTAGCTAACTAGCCTGTCCGCGGGTATTTGTTCGCCACGATGGCCTTCCCTCCACAGTCCGTAGAGGGGAAATAACCCTATCTAACCTAATCGCGGGTATCTGGATCGCCACGATGGCCCTCCCTCCACAGTCCGTAGAGGGGAATTGAACCTAACTAGCTAAAGAACTTAGAAAAATCTAAACTAATGCCCTCAACTAACCTACACTATCCTGAAAGTGATAAAACTCCGTCAGCCAGTATGGGGATAAGCCAGAAGGGTCATCCCTCTTATAACCGATCGTCAGGAGATTACCACACCTAATTCTAACTAACACCACCTATCTAAAAATCCCTATCTAATGAGTTCCTAGCTATTTAGATGCAAAAAAAAAAAACCTAGCTAACTAGCCTGTCCGCGGGTATTTGTTCGCCACGATGGCCTTCCCTCCACAGTCCGTAGAGGGGAAATAACCCTATCTAACCTAATCGCGGGTATCTGGATCGCCACGATGGCCCTCCCTCCACAGTCCGTAGAGGGGAATTGAACCTAACTAGCTAAAGAACTTAGAAAAATCTAAACTAATGCCCTCAACTAACCTACACTATCCTGAAAGTGATAAAACTCCGTCAGCCAGAAGGGTCATCCCTCTTATAACCGATCGTCAGGAGATTACCACACCTAATTCTAACTAACACCACCTATCTAAAAATCCCTATCTAATGAGTTCCTAGCTATTTAGATGCAAAAAAAAAAAACCTAGCTAACTAGCCTGTCCGCGGGTATTTGTTCGCCACGATGGCCTTCCCTCCACAGTCCGTAGAGGGGAAATAACCCTATCTAACCTAATCGCGGGTATCTGGATCGCCACGATGGCCCTCCCTCCACAGTCCGTAGAGGGGAATTGAACCTAACTAGCTAAAGAACTTAGAAAAATCTAAACTAATGCCCTCAACTAACCTACACTATCCTGAAAGTGATAAAACTCCGTCAGCCAGTATGGGGATAAGCCAGAAGGGTCATCCCTCTTATAACCGATCGTCAGGAGATTACCACACCTAATTCTAACTAACACCACCTATCTAAAAATCCCTATCTAATGAGTTCCTAGCTATTTAGATGCAAAAAAAAAAAACCTAGCTAACTAGCCTGTCCGCGGGTATTTGTTCGCCACGATGGCCTTCCCTCCACAGTCCGTAGAGGGGAAATAACCCTATCTAACCTAATCGCGGGTATCTGGATCGCCACGATGGCTCTCCCTCCACAGTCCGTAGAGGGGAATTGAACCTAACCAGCTAAAGAACTTAGAAAAATCTAAACTAATGCCCTCAACTAACCTACACTATCCTGAAAGTGATAAAACTCCGTCAGCCAGTATGGGGATAAGCCAGAAGGGTCATCCCTCTTATAACCGATCGTCAGGAGATTACCACACCTAATTCTAACTAACACCACCTATCTAAAAATCCCTATCTAATGAGTTCCTAGCTATTTAGATGCAAAAAAAAAAACCTAGCTAACTAGCCTGTCCGCGGGTATTTGTTCGCCACGATGGCCTTCCCTCCACAGTCCGTAGAGGGGAAATAACCCTATCTAACCTAATCGCGGGTATCTGGATCGCCACGATGGCCCTCCCTCCACAGTCCGTAGAGGGGAATTGAACCTAACTAGCTAAAGAACTTAGAAAAATCTAAACTAATGCCCTCAACTAACCTACACTATCCCGAAAGTGATAAAACTCCGTCAGCCAGTATGGGGATAAGCCAGAAGGGTCATCCCTCTTATAACCGATCGTCAGGAGATTACCACACCTAATTCTAACTAACACCACCTATCTAAAAATCCCTATCTAATGAGTTCCTAGCTATTTAGATGCAAAAAAAAAAAACCTAGCTAACTAGCCTGTCCGCGGGTATTTGTTCGCCACGATGGCCTTCCCTCCACAGTCCGTAGAGGGGAAATAACCCTATCTAACCTAATCGCGGGTATCTGGATCGCCACGATGGCCCTCCCTCCACAGTCCGTAGAGGGGAATTGAACCTAACTAGCTAAAGAACTTAGAAAAATCTAAACTAATGCCCTCAACTAACCTACACTATCCTGAAAGTGATAAAACTCCGTCAGCCAGTATGGGGATAAGCCAGAAGGGTCATCCCTCTTATAACCGATCGTCAGGAGATTACCACACCTAATTCTAACTAACACCACCTATCTAAAAATCCCTATCTAATGAGTTCCTAGCTATTTAGATGCAAAAAAAAAAAACCTAGCTAACTAGCCTGTCCGCGGGTATTTGTTCGCCAC
The DNA here is from genome assembly GCA_963583995.1 of Xylota segnis. Lineage (NCBI taxonomy): Eukaryota > Metazoa > Arthropoda > Insecta > Diptera > Syrphidae > Xylota > Xylota segnis. Next base: position 57,576,286 of record OY757238.1, on the reverse strand, counting down.
GATGGCCTTCCCTCCACAGTCCGTAGAGGGGAAATAACCCTATCTAACCTAATCGCGGGTATCTGGATCGCCACGATGGCCCTCCCTCCACAGTCCGTAGAGGGGAATTGAACCTAACTAGCTAAAGAACTTAGAAAAATCTAAACTAATGCCCTCAACTAACCTACACTATCCTGAAAGTGATAAAACTCCGTCAGCCAGTATGGGGATAAGCCAGAAGGGTCATCCCTCTTATAACCGATCGTCAGGAGATTACCACACCTAATTCTAACTAACACCACCTATCTAAAAATCCCTATCTAATGAGTTCCTAGCTATTTAGATGCAAAAAAAAAAAACCTAGCTAACTAGCCTGTCCGCGGGTATTTGTTCGCCACGATGGCCTTCCCTCCACAGTCCGTAGAGGGGAAATAACCCTATCTAACCTAATCGCGGGTATCTGGATCGCCACGATGGCCCTCCCTCCACAGTCCGTAGAGGGGAATTGAACCTAACTAGCTAAAGAACTTAGAAAAATCTAAACTAATGCCCTCAACTAACCTACACTATCCTGAAAGTGGTAAAACTCCGTCAGCCAGTATGGGGATAAGCCAGAAGGGTCATCCCTCTTATAACCGATCGTCAGGAGATTACCACACCTAATTCTAACTAACACCACCTATCTAAAAATCCCTATCTAATGAGTTCCTAGCTATTTAGATGCAAAAAAAAAAACCTAGCTAACTAGCCTGTCCGCGGGTATTTGTTCGCCACGATGGCCTTCCCTCCACAGTCCGTAGAGGGGAAATAACCCTATCTAACCTAATCGCGGGTATCTGGATCGCCACGATGGCCCTCCCTCCACAGTCCGTAGAGGGGAATTGAACCTAACTAGCTAAAGAACTTAGAAAAATCTAAACTAATGCCCTCAACTAACCTACACTATCCTGAAAGTGATAAAACTCCGTCAGCCAGTATGGGGATAAGCCAGAAGGGTCATCCCTCTTATAACCGATCGTCAGGAGATTACCACACCTAATTCTAACTAACACCACCTATCTAAAAATCCCTATCTAATGAGTTCCTAGCTATTTAGATGCAAAAAAAAAAAACCTAGCTAACTAGCCTGTCCGCGGGTATTTGTTCGCCACGATGGCCTTCCCTCCACAGTCCGTAGAGGGGAAATAACCCTATCTAACCTAATCGCGGGTATCTGGATCGCCACGATGGCCCTCCCTCCACAGTCCGTAGAGGGGAATTGAACCTAACTAGCTAAAGAACTTAGAAAAATCTAAACTAATGCCCTCAACTAACCTACACTATCCTGAAAGTGATAAAACTCCGTCAGCCAGTATGGGGATAAGCCAGAAGGGTCATCCCTCTTATAACCGATCGTCAGGAGATTACCACACCTAATTCTAACTAACACCACCTATCTAAAAATCCCTATCTAATGAGTTCCTAGCTATTTAGATGCAAAAAAAAAAAACCTAGCTAACTAGCCTGTCCGCGGGTATTTGTTCGCCACGATGGCCTTCCCTCCACAGTCCGTAGAGGGGAAATAACCCTATCTAACCTAATCGCGGGTATCTGGATCGCCACGATGGCCCTCCCTCCACAGTCCGTAGAGGGGAATTGAACCTAACTAGCTAAAGAACTTAGAAAAATCTAAACTAATGCCCTCAACTAACCTACACTATCCTGAAAGTGATAAAACTCCGTCAGCCAGTATGGGGATAAGCCAGAAGGGTCATCCCTCTTATAACCGATCGTCAGGAGATTACCACACCTAATTCTAACTAACACCACCTATCTAAAAATCCCTATCTAATGAGTTCCTAGCTATTTAGATGCAAAAAAAAAAAACCTAGCTAACTAGCCTGTCCGCGGGTATTTGTTCGCCACGATGGCCTTCCCTCCACAGTCCGTAGAGGGGAAATAACCCTATCTAACCTAATCGCGGGTATCTGGATCGCCACGATGGCCCTCCCTCCACAGTCCGTAGAGGGGAATTGAACCTAACTAGCTAAAGAACTTAGAAAAATCTAAACTAATGCCCTCAACTAACCTACACTATCCTGAAAGTGATAAAACTCCGTCAGCCAGTATGGGGATAAGCCAGAAGGGTCATCCCTCTTATAACCGATCGTCAGGAGATTACCACACCTAATTCTAACTAACACCACCTATCTAAAAATCCCTATCTAATGAGTTCCTAGCTATTTAGATGCAAAAAAAAAACCTAGCTAACTAGCCTGTCCGCGGGTATTTGTTCGCCACGATGGCCTTCCCTCCACAGTCCGTAGAGGGGAAATAACCCTATCTAACCTAATCGCGGGTATCTGGATCGCCACGATGGCCCTCCCTCCACAGTCCGTAGAGGGGAATTGAACCTAACTAGCTAAAGAACTTAGAAAAATCTAAACTAATGCCCTCAACTAACCTACACTATCCTGAAAGTGATAAAACTCCGTCAGCCAGTATGGGGATAAGCCAGAAGGGTCATCCCTCTTATAACCGATCGTCAGGAGATTACCACACCTAATTCTAACTAACACCACCTATCTAAAAATCCCTATCTAATGAGTTCCTAGCTATTTAGATGCAAAAAAAAAAAACCTAGCTAACTAGCCTGTCCGCGGGTATTTGTTCGCCACGATGGCCTTCCCTCCACAGTCCGTAGAGGGGAAATAACCCTATCTAACCTAATCGCGGGTATCTGGATCGCCACGATGGCCCTCCCTCCACAGTCCGTAGAGGGGAATTGAACCTAACTAGCTAAAGAACTTAGAAAAATCTAAACTAATGCCCTCAACTAACCTACACTATCCTGAAAGTGATAAAACTCCGTCAGCCAGTATGGGGATAAGCCAGAAGGGTCATCCCTCTTATAACCGATCGTCAGGAGATTACCACACCTAATTCTAACTAACACCACCTATCTAAAAATCCCTATCTAATGAGTTCCTAGCTATTTAGATGCAAAAAAAAAAACCTAGCTAACTAGCCTGTCCGCGGGTATTTGTTCGCCACGATGGCCTTCCCTCCACAGTCCGTAGAGGGGAAATAACCCTATCTAACCTAATCGCGGGTATCTGGATCGCCACGATGGCCCTCCCTCCACAGTCCGTAGAGGGGAATTGAACCTAACTAGCTAAAGAACTTAGAAAAATCTAAACTAATGCCCTCAACTAACCTACACTATCCTGAAAGTGATAAAACTCCGTCAGCCAGTATGGGGATAAGCCAGAAGGGTCATCCCTCTTATAACCGATCGTCAGGAGATTACCACACCTAATTCTAACTAACACCACCTATCTAAAAATCCCTATCTAATGAGTTCCTAGCTATTTAGATGCAAAAAAAAAAACCTAGCTAACTAGCCTGTCCGCGGGTATTTGTTCGCCACGATGGCCTTCCCTCCACAGTCCGTAGAGGGGAAATAACCCTATCTAACCTAATCGCGGGTATCTGGATCGCCACGATGGCCCTCCCTCCACAGTCCGTAGAGGGGAATTGAACCTAACTAGCTAAAGAACTTAGAAAAATCTAAACTAATGCCCTCAACTAACCTACACTATCCTGAAAGTGATAAAACTCCGTCAGCCAGTATGGGGATAAGCCAGAAGGGTCATCCCTCTTATAACCGATCGTCAGGAGATTACCACACCTAATTCTAACTAACACCACCTATCTAAAAATCCCTATCTAATGAGTTCCTAGCTATTTAGATGCAAAAAAAAAACCTAGCTAACTAGCCTGTCCGCGGGTATTTGTTCGCCACGATGGCCTTCCCTCCACAGTCCGTAGAGGGGAAATAACCCTATCTAACCTAATCGCGGGTATCTGGATCGCCACGATGGCCCTCCCTCCACAGTCCGTAGAGGGGAATTGAACCTAACTAGCTAAAGAACTTAGAAAAATCTAAACTAATGCCCTCAACTAACCTACACTATCCTGAAAGTGATAAAACTCCGTCAGCCAGTATGGGGATAAGCCAGAAGGGTCATCCCTCTTATAACCGATCGTCAGGAGATTACCACACCTAATTCTAACTAACACCACCTATCTAAAAATCCCTATCTAATGAGTTCCTAGCTATTTAGATGCAAAAAAAAAAAACCTAGCTAACTAGCCTGTCCGCGGGTATTTGTTCGCCACGATGGCCTTCCCTCCACAGTCCGTAGAGGGGAAATAACCCTATCTAACCTAATCGCGGGTATCTGGATCGCCACGATGGCCCTCCCTCCACAGTCCGTAGAGGGGAATTGAACCTAACTAGCTAAAGAACTTAGAAAAATCTAAACTAATGCCCTCAACTAACCTACACTATCCTGAAAGTGATAAAACTCCGTCAGCCAGTATGGGGATAAGCCAGAAGGGTCATCCCTCTTATAACCGATCGTCAGGAGATTACCACACCTAATTCTAACTAACACCACCTATCTAAAAATCCCTATCTAATGAGTTCCTAGCTATTTAGATGCAAAAAAAAAAAACCTAGCTAACTAGCCTGTCCGCGGGTATTTGTTCGCCACGATGGCCTTCCCTCCACAGTCCGTAGAGGGGAAATAACCCTATCTAACCTAATCGCGGGTATCTGGATCGCCACGATGGCCCTCCCTCCACAGTCCGTAGAGGGGAATTGAACCTAACTAGCTAAAGAACTTAGAAAAATCTAAACTAATGCCCTCAACTAACCTACACTATCCTGAAAGTGATAAAACTCCGTCAGCCAGTATGGGGATAAGCCAGAAGGGTCATCCCTCTTATAACCGATCGTCAGGAGATTACCACACCTAATTCTAACTAACACCACCTATCTAAAAATCCCTATCTAATGAGTTCCTAGCTATTTAGATGCAAAAAAAAAACCTAGCTAACTAGCCTGTCCGCGGGTATTTGTTCGCCACGATGGCCTTCCCTCCACAGTCCGTAGAGGGGAAATAACCCTATCTAACCTAATCGCGGGTATCTGGATCGCCACGATGGCCCTCCCTCCACAGTCCGTAGAGGGGAATTGAACCTAACTAGCTAAAGAACTTAGAAAAATCTAAACTAATGCCCTCAACTAACCTACACTATCCTGAAAGTGATAAAACTCCGTCAGCCAGTATGGGGATAAGCCAGAAGGGTCATCCCTCTTATAACCGATCGTCAGGAGATTACCACACCTAATTCTAACTAACACCACCTATCTAAAAATCCCTATCTAATGAGTTCCTAGCTATTTAGATGCAAAAAAAAAAACCTAGCTAACTAGCCTGTCCGCGGGTATTTGTTCGCCACGATGGCCTTCCCTCCACAGTCCGTAGAGGGGAAATAACCCTATCTAACCTAATCGCGGGTATCTGGATCGCCACGATGGCCCTCCCTCCACAGTCCGTAGAGGGGAATTGAACCTAACTAGCTAAAGAACTTAGAAAAATCTAAACTAATGCCCTCAACTAACCTACACTATCCCGAAAGTGATAAAACTCCGTCAGCCAGTATGGGGATAAGCCAGAAGGGTCATCCCTCTTATAACCGATCGTCAGGAGATTACCACACCTAATTCTAACTAACACCACCTATCTAAAAATCCCTATCTAATGAGTTCCTAGCTATTTAGATGCAAAAAAAAAACCTAGCTAACTAGCCTGTCCGCGGGTATTTGTTCGCCACGATGGCCTTCCCTCCACAGTCCGTAGAGGGGAAATAACCCTATCTAACCTAATCGCGGGTATCTGGATCGCCACGATGGCCCTCCCTCCACAGTCCGTAGAGGGGAATTGAACCTAACTAGCTAAAGAACTTAGAAAAATCTAAACTAATGCCCTCAACTAACCTACACTATCCTGAAAGTGATAAAACTCCGTCAGCCAGTATGGGGATAAGCCAGAAGGGTCATCCCTCTTATAACCGATCGTCAGGAGATTACCACACCTAATTCTAACTAACACCACCTATCTAAAAATCCCTATCTAATGAGTTCCTAGCTATTTAGATGCAAAAAAAAAAAACCTAGCTAACTAGCCTGTCCGCGGGTATTTGTTCGCCACGATGGCCTTCCCTCCACAGTCCGTAGAGGGGAAATAACCCTATCTAACCTAATCGCGGGTATCTGGATCGCCACGATGGCCCTCCCTCCACAGTCCGTAGAGGGGAATTGAACCTAACTAGCTAAAGAACTTAGAAAAATCTAAACTAATGCCCTCAACTAACCTACACTATCCTGAAAGTGATAAAACTCCGTCAGCCAGTATGGGGATAAGCCAGAAGGGTCATCCCTCTTATAACCGATCGTCAGGAGATTACCACACCTAATTCTAACTAACACCACCTATCTAAAAATCCCTATCTAATGAGTTCCTAGCTATTTAGATGCAAAAAAAAAAAACCTAGCTAACTAGCCTGTCCGCGGGTATTTGTTCGCCACGATGGCCTTCCCTCCACAGTCCGTAGAGGGGAAATAACCCTATCTAACCTAATCGCGGGTATCTGGATCGCCACGATGGCCCTCCCTCCACAGTCCGTAGAGGGGAATTGAACCTAACTAGCTAAAGAACTTAGAAAAATCTAAACTAATGCCCTCAACTAACCTACACTATCCTGAAAGTGATAAAACTCCGTCAGCCAGTATGGGGATAAGCCAGAAGGGTCATCCCTCTTATAACCGATCGTCAGGAGATTACCACACCTAATTCTAACTAACACCACCTATCTAAAAATCCCTATCTAATGAGTTCCTAGCTATTTAGATGCAAAAAAAAAAACCTAGCTAACTAGCCTGTCCGCGGGTATTTGTTCGCCACGATGGCCTTCCCTCCACAGTCCGTAGAGGGGAAATAACCCTATCTAACCTAATCGCGGGTATCTGGATCGCCACGATGGCCCTCCCTCCACAGTCCGTAGAGGGGAATTGAACCTAACTAGCTAAAGAACTTAGAAAAATCTAAACTAATGCCCTCAACTAACCTACACTATCCTGAAAGTGATAAAACTCCGTCAGCCAGTATGGGGATAAGCCAGAAGGGTCATCCCTCTTATAACCGATCGTCAGGAGATTACCACACCTAATTCTAACTAACACCACCTATCTAAAAATCCCTATCTAATGAGTTCCTAGCTATTTAGATGCAAAAAAAAAAAACCTAGCTAACTAGCCTGTCCGCGGGTATTTGTTCGCCACGATGGCCTTCCCTCCACAGTCCGTAGAGGGGAAATAACCCTATCTAACCTAATCGCGGGTATCTGGATCGCCACGATGGCCCTCCCTCCACAGTCCGTAGAGGGGAATTGAACCTAACTAGCTAAAGAACTTAGAAAAATCTAAACTAATGCCCTCAACTAACCTACACTATCCTGAAAGTGATAAAACTCCGTCAGCCAGTATGGGGATAAGCCAGAAGGGTCATCCCTCTTATAACCGATCGTCAGGAGATTACCACACCTAATTCTAACTAACACCACCTATCTAAAAATCCCTATCTAATGAGTTCCTAGCTATTTAGATGCAAAAAAAAAAAAACCTAGCTAACTAGCCTGTCCGCGGGTATTTGTTCGCCACGATGGCCTTCCCTCCACAGTCCGTAGAGGGGAAATAACCCTATCTAACCTAATCGCGGGTATCTGGATCGCCACGATGGCCCTCCCTCCACAGTCCGTAGAGGGGAATTGAACCTAACTAGCTAAAGAACTTAGAACAATCTAAACTAATGCCCTCAACTAACCTACACTATCCTGAAAGTGATAAAACTCCGTCAGCCAGTATGGGGATAAGCCAGAAGGGTCATCCCTCTTATAACCGATCGTCAGGAGATTACCACACCTAATTCTAACTAACACCACCTATCTAAAAATCCCTATCTAATGAGTTCCTAGCTATTTAGATGCAAAAAAAAAAAACCTAGCTAACTAGCCTGTCCGCGGGTATTTGTTCGCCACGATGGCCTTCCCTCCACAGTCCGTAGAGGGGAAATAACCCTATCTAACCTAATCGCGGGTATCTGGATCGCCACGATGGCCCTCCCTCCACAGTCCGTAGAGGGGAATTGAACCTAACTAGCTAAAGAACTTAGAAAAATCTAAACTAATGCCCTCAACTAACCTACACTATCCTGAAAGTGGTAAAACTCCGTCAGCCAGTATGGGGATAAGCCAGAAGGGTCATCCCTCTTATAACCGATCGTCAGGAGATTACCACACCTAATTCTAACTAACACCACCTATCTAAAAATCCCTATCTAATGAGTTCCTAGCTATTTAGATGCAAAAAAAAAAACCTAGCTAACTAGCCTGTCCGCGGGTATTTGTTCGCCACGATGGCCTTCCCTCCACAGTCCGTAGAGGGGAAATAACCCTATCTAACCTAATCGCGGGTATCTGGATCGCCACGATGGCCCTCCCTCCACAGTCCGTAGAGGGGAATTGAACCTAACTAGCTAAAGAACTTAGAAAAATCTAAACTAATGCCCTCAACTAACCTACACTATCCTGAAAGTGATAAAACTCCGTCAGCCAGTATGGGGATAAGCCAGAAGGGTCATCCCTCTTATAACCGATCGTCAGGAGATTACCACACCTAATTCTAACTAACACCACCTATCTAAAAATCCCTATCTAATGAGTTCCTAGCTATTTAGATGCAAAAAAAAAAAACCTAGCTAACTAGCCTGTCCGCGGGTATTTGTTCGCCACGATGGCCTTCCCTCCACAGTCCGTAGAGGGGAAATAACCCTATCTAACCTAATCGCGGGTATCTGGATCGCCACGATGGCCCTCCCTCCACAGTCCGTAGAGGGGAATTGAACCTAACTAGCTAAAGAACTTAGAAAAATCTAAACTAATGCCCTCAACTAACCTACACTATCCTGAAAGTGATAAAACTCCGTCAGCCAGTATGGGGATAAGCCAGAAGGGTCATCCCTCTTATAACCGATCGTCAGGAGATTACCACACCTAATTCTAACTAACACCACCTATCTAAAAATCCCTATCTAATGAGTTCCTAGCTATTTAGATGCAAAAAAAAAAAACCTAGCTAACTAGCCTGTCCGCGGGTATTTGTTCGCCACGATGGCCTTCCCTCCACAGTCCGTAGAGGGGAAATAACCCTATCTAACCTAATCGCGGGTATCTGGATCGCCACGATGGCCCTCCCTCCACAGTCCGTAGAGGGGAATTGAACCTAACTAGCTAAAGAACTTAGAAAAATCTAAACTAATGCCCTCAACTAACCTACACTATCCTGAAAGTGGTAAAACTCCGTCAGCCAGTATGGGGATAAGCCAGATGGGTCATCCCTCTTATAACCGATCGTCAGGAGATTACCACACCTAATTCTAACTAACACCACCTATCTAAAAATCCCTATCTAATGAGTTCCTAGCTATTTAGATGCAAAAAAAAAAACCTAGCTAACTAGCCTGTCCGCGGGTATTTGTTCGCCACGATGGCCTTCCCTCTACAGTCCGTAGAGGGGAAATAACCCTATCTAACCTAATCGCGGGTATCTGGATCGCCACGATGGCCCTCCCTCCACAGTCCGTAGAGGGGAATTGAACCTAACTAGCTAAAGAACTTAGAAAAATCTAAACTAATGCCCTCAACTAACCTACACTATCCTGAAAGTGATAAAACTCCGTCAGCCAGTATGGGGATAAGCCAGAAGGGTCATCCCTCTTATAACCGATCGTCAGGAGATTACCACACCTAATTCTAACTAACACCACCTATCTAAAAATCCCTATCTAATGAGTTCCTAGCTATTTAGATGCAAAAAAAAAAAACCTAGCTAACTAGCCTGTCCGCGGGTATTTGTTCGCCACGATGGCCTTCCCTCCACAGTCCGTAGAGGGGAAATAACCCTATCTAACCTAATCGCGGGTATCTGGATCGCCACGATGGCCCTCCCTCCACAGTCCGTAGAGGGGAATTGAACCTAACTAGCTAAAGAACTTAGAAAAATCTAAACTAATGCCCTCAACTAACCTACACTATCCGGAAAGTGATAAAACTCCGTCAGCCAGTATGGGGATAAGCCAGAAGGGTCATCCCTCTTATAACCGATCGTCAGGAGATTACCACACCTAATTCTAACTAACACCACCTATTTAAAAATCCCTATCTAATGAGTTCCTAGCTATTTAGATGCAAAAAAAAAAAACCTAGCTAACTAGCCTGTCCGCGGGTATTTGTTCGCCACGATGGCCTTCCCTCCACAGTCCGTAGAGGGGAAATAACCCTATCTAACCTAATCGCGGGTATCTGGATCGCCACGATGGCCCTCCCTCCACAGTCCGTAGAGGGGAATTGAACCTAACTAGCTAAAGAACTTAGAAAAATCTAAACTAATGCCCTCAACTAACCTACACTATCCTGAAAGTGATAAAACTCCGTCAGCCAGTATGGGGATAAGCCAGAAGGGTCATCCCTCTTATAACCGATCGTCAGGAGATTACCACACCTAATTCTAACTAACACCACCTATCTAAAAATCCCTATCTAATGAGTTCCTAGCTATTTAGATGCAAAAAAAAAAAACCTAGCTAACTAGCCTGTCCGCGGGTATTTGTTCGCCACGATGGCCTTCCCTCCACAGTCCGTAGAGGGGAAATAACCCTATCTAACCTAATCGCGGGTATCTGGATCGCCACGATGGCCCTCCCTCCACAGTCCGTAGAGGGGAATTGAACCTAACTAGCTAAAGAACTTAGAAAAATCTAAACTAATGCCCTCAACTAACCTACACTATCCGGAAAGTGATAAAACTCCGTCAGCCAGTATGGGGATAAGCCAGAAGGGTCATCCCTCTTATAACCGATCGTCAGGAGATTACCACACCTAATTCTAACTAACACCACCTATTTAAAAATCCCTATCTAATGAGTTCCTAGCTATTTAGATGCAAAAAAAAAAAACCTAGCTAACTAGCCTGTCCGCGGGTATTTGTTCGCCACGATGGCCTTCCCTCCACAGTCCGTAGAGGGGAAATAACCCTATCTAACCTAATCGCGGGTATCTGGATCGCCACGATGGCCCTCCCTCCACAGTCCGTAGAGGGGAATTGAACCTAACTAGCTAAAGAACTTAGAAAAATCTAAACTAATGCCCTCAACTAACCTACACTATCCTGAAAGTGATAAAACTCCGTCAGCCAGTATGGGGATAAGCCAGAAGGGTCATCCCTCTTATAACCGATCGTCAGGAGATTACCACACCTAATTCTAACTAACACCACCTATCTAAAAATCCCTATCTAATGAGTTCCTAGCTATTTAGATGCAAAAAAAAAAAACCTAGCTAACTAGCCTGTCCGCGGGTATTTGTTCGCCACGATGGCCTTCCCTCCACAGTCCGTAGAGGGGAAATAACCCTATCTAACCTAATCGCGGGTATCTGGATCGCCACGATGGCCCTCCCTCCACAGTCCGTAGAGGGGAATTGAACCTAACTAGCTAAAGAACTTAGAAAAATCTAAACTAATGCCCTCAACTAACCTACACTATCCTGCAAGTGATAAAACTCCGTCAGCCAGTATGGGGATAAGCCAGAAGGGTCATCCCTCTTATAACCGATCGTCAGGAGATTACCACACCTAATTCTAACTAACACCACCTATCTAAAAATCCCTATCTAATGAGTTCCTAGCTATTTAGATGCAAAAAAAAAAAACCTAGCTAACTAGCCTGTCCGCGGGTATTTGTTCGCCACGATGGCCTTCCCTCCACAGTCCGTAGAGGGGAAATAACCCTATCTAACCTAATCGCGGGTATCTGGATCGCCACGATGGCCCTCCCTCCACAGTCCGTAGAGGGGAATTGAACCTAACTAGCTAAAGAACTTAGAAAAATCTAAACTAATGCCCTCAACTAACCTACACTATCCTGAAAGTGATAAAACTCCGTCAGCCAGTATGGGGATAAGCCAGAAGGGTCATCCCTCTTATAACCGATCGTCAGGAGATTACCACACCTAATTCTAACTAACACCACCTATCTAAAAATCCCTATCTAATGAGTTCCTAGCTATTTAGATGCAAAAAAAAAAAAACCTAGCTAACTAGCCTGTCCGCGGGTATTTGTTCGCCACGATGGCCTTCCCTCCACAGTCCGTAGAGGGGAAATAACCCTATCTAACCTAATCGCGGGTATCTGGATCGCCACGATGGCCCTCCCTCCACAGTCCGTAGAGGGGAATTGAACCTAACTAGCTAAAGAACTTAGAAAAATCTAAACTAATGCCCTCAACTAACCTACACTATCCTGAAAGTGATAAAACTCCGTCAGCCAGTATGGGGATAAGCCAGAAGGGTCATCCCTCTTATAACCGATCGTCAGGAGATTACCACACCTAATTCTAACTAACACCACCTATCTAAAAATCCCTATCTAATGAGTTCCTAGCTATTTAGATGCAAAAAAAAAAACCTAGCTAACTAGCCTGTCCGCGGGTATTTGTTCGCCACGATGGCCTTCCCTCCACAGTCCGTAGAGGGGAAATAACCCTATCTAACCTAATCGCGGGTATCTGGATCGCCACGATGGCCCTCCCTCCACAGTCCGTAGAGGGGAATTGAACCTAACTAGCTAAAGAACTTAGAAAAATCTAAACTAATGCCCTCAACTAACCTACACTATCCTGAAAGTGATAAAACTCCGTCAGCCAGTATGGGGATAAGCCAGAAGGGTCATCCCTCTTATAACCGATCGTCAGGAGATTACCACACCTAATTCTAACTAACACCACCTATCTAAAAATCCCTATCTAATGAGTTCCTAGCTATTTAGATGCAAAAAAAAAAACCTAGCTAACTAGCCTGTCCGCGGGTATTTGTTCGCCACGATGGCCTTCCCTCCACAGTCCGTAGAGGGGAAATAACCCTATCTAACCTAATCGCGGGTATCTGGATCGCCACGATGGCCCTCCCTCCACAGTCCGTAGAGGGGAATTGAACCTAACTAGCTAAAGAACTTATAAAAATCTAAACTAATGCCCTCAACTAACCTACACTATCCTGAAAGTGATAAAACTCCGTCAGCCAGTATGGGGATAAGCCAGAAGGGTCATCCCTCTTATAACCGATCGTCAGGAGATTACCACACCTAATTCTAACTAACACCACCTATCTAAAAATCCCTATCTAATGAGTTCCTAGCTATTTAGATGCAAAAAAAAAACCTAGCTAACTAGCCTGTCCGCGGGTATTTGTTCGCCACGATGGCCTTCCCTCCACAGTCCGTAGAGGGGAAATAACCCTATCTAACCTAATCGCGGGTATCTGGATCGCCACGATGGCCCTCTCTCCACAGTCCGTAGAGGGGAATTGAACCTAACTAGCTAAAGAACTTAGAAAAATCCAAACTAATGCCCTCAACTAACCTACACTATCCTGAAAGTGATAAAACTCCGTCAGCCAGTATGGGGATAAGCCAGAAGGGTCATCCCTCTTATAACCGATCGTCAGGAGATTACCACACCTAATTCTAACTAACACCACCTATCTAAAAATCCCTATCTAATGAGTTCCTAGCTATTTAGATGCAAAAAAAAAAAACCTAGCTAACTAGCCTGTCCGCGGGTATTTGTTCGCCACGATGGCCTTCCCTCCACAGTCCGTAGAGGGGAAATAACCCTATCTAACCTAATCGCGGGTATCTGGATCGCCACGATGGCTCTCCCTCCACAGTCCGTAGAGGGGAATTGAACCTAACTAGCTAAAGAACTTAGAAAAATCTAAACTAATGCCCTCAACTAACCTACACTATCCTGAAAGTGATAAAACTCCGTCAGCCAGTATGGGGATAAGCCAGAAGGGTCATCCCTCTTATAACCGATCGTCAGGAGATTACCACACCTAATTCTAACTAACACCACCTATCTAAAAATCCCTATCTAATGAGTTCCTAGCTATTTAGATGCAAAAAAAAAAAACCTAGCTAACTAGCCTGTCCGCGGGTATTTGCTCGCCACGATGGCCTTCCCTCCACAGTCCGTAGAGGGGAAATAACCCTATCTAACCTAATCGCGGGTATCTGGATCGCCACGATGGCCCTCCCTCCACAGTCCGTAGAGGGGAATTGAACCTAACTAGCTAAAGAACTTAGAAAAATCCAAACTAATGCCCTCAACTAACCTACACTATCCTGAAAGTGATAAAACTCCGTCAGCCAGTATGGGGATAAGCCAGAAGGGTCATCCCTCTTATAACCGATCGTCAGGAGATTACCACACCTAATTCTTACTAACACCACCTATCTAAAAATCCCTATCTAATGAGTTCCTAGCTATTTAGATGCAAAAAAAAAAAACCTAGCTAACTAGCCTGTCCGCGGGTATTTGTTCGCCACGATGACCTTCCCTCCACAGTCCGTAGAGGGGAAATAACCCTATCTAACCTAATCGCGGGTATCTGGATCGCCACGATGGCCCTCCCTCCACAGTCCGTAGAGGGGAATTGAACCTAACTAGCTAAAGAACTTAGAAAAATCTAAACTAATGCCCTCAACTAACCTACACTATCCTGAAAGTGGTAAAACTCCGTCAGCCAGTATGGGGATAAGCCAGATGGGTCATCCCTCTTATAACCGATCGTCAGGAGATTACCACACCTAATTCTAACTAACACCACCTATCTAAAAATCCCTATCTAATGAGTTCCTAGCTATTTAGATGCAAAAAAAAAAAACCTAGCTAACTAGCCTGTCCGCGGGTATTTGTTCGCCACGATGGCCTTCCCTCCACAGTCCGTAGAGGGGAAATAACCCTATCTAACCTAATCGCGGGTATCTGGATCGCCACGATGGCCCTCCCTCCACAGTCCGTAGAGGGGAATTGAACCTAACTAGCTAAAGAACTTAGAAAAATCTAAACTAATGCCCTCAACTAACCTACACTATCCTGAAAGTGATAAAACTCCGTCAGCCAGTATGGGGATAAGCCAGAAGGGTCATCCCTCTTATAACCGATCGTCAGGAGATTACCACACCTAATTCTAACTAACACCACCTATCTAAAAATCCCTATCTAATGAGTTCCTAGCTATTTAGATGCAAAAAAAAAAAACCTAGCTAACTAGCCTGTCCGCGGGTATTTGTTCGCCACGATGGCCTTCCCTCCACAGTCCGTAGAGGGGAAATAACCCTATCTAACCTAATCGCGGGTATCTGGATCGCCACGATGGCCCTCCCTCCACAGTCCGTAGAGGGGAATTGAACCTAACTAGCTAAAGAACTTAGAAAAATCCAAACTAATGCCCTCAACTAACCTACACTATCCTGAAAGTGATAAAACTCCGTCAGCCAGTATGGGGATAAGCCAGAAGGGTCATCCCTCTTATAACCGATCGTCAGGAGATTACCACACCTAATTCTAACTAACACCACCTATCTAAAAATCCCTATCTAATGAGTTCCTAGCTATTTAGATGCAAAAAAAAAAAACCTAGCTAATTAGCCTGTCCGCGGGTATTTGTTCGCCACGATGGCCTTCCCTCCACAGTCCGTAGAGGGGAAATAACCCTATCTAACCTAATCGCGGGTATCTGGATCGCCACGATGGCCCTCCCTCCACAGTCCGTAGAGGGGAATTGAACCTAACTAGCTAAAGAACTTAGAAAAATCCAAACTAATGCCCTCAACTAACCTACACTATCCTGAAAGTGATAAAACTCCGTCAGCCAGTATGGGGATAAGCCAGAAGGGTCATCCCTCTTATAACCGATCGTCAGGAGATTACCACACCTAATTCTAACTAACACCACCTATCTAAAAATCCCTATCTAATGAGTTCCTAGCTATTTAGATGCAAAAAAAAAAACCTAGCTAACTAGCCTGTCCGCGGGTATTTGTTCGCCACGATGGCCTTCCCTCCACAGTCCGTAGAGGGGAAATAACCCTATCTAACCTAATCGCGGGTATCTGGATCGCCACGATGGCCCTCCCTCCACAGTCCGTAGAGGGGAATTGAACCTAACTAGCTAAAGAACTTAGAAAAATCTAAACTAATGCCCTCAACTAACCTACACTATCCTGAAAGTGATAAAACTCCGTCAGCCAGTATGGGGATAAGCCAGAAGGGTCATCCCTCTTATAACCGATCGTCAGGAGATTACCACACCTAATTCTAACTAACACCACCTATCTAAAAATCCCTATCTAATGAGTTCCTAGCTATTTAGATGCAAAAAAAAAAACCTAGCTAACTAGCCTGTCCGCGGGTATTTGTTCGCCACGATGGCCTTCCCTCCACAGTCCGTAGAGGGGAAATAACCCTATCTAACCTAATCGCGGGTATCTGGATCGCCACGATGGCCCTCCCTCCACAGTCCGTAGAGGGGAATTGAACCTAACTAGCTAAAGAACTTAGAAAAATCTAAACTAATGCCCTCAACTAACCTACACTATCCTGAAAGTGATAAAACTCCGTCAGCCAGTATGGGGATAAGCCAGAAGGGTCATCCCTCTTATAACCGATCGTCAGGAGATTACCACACCTAATTCTAACTAACACCACCTATCTAAAAATCCCTATCTAATGAGTTCCTAGCTATTTAGATGCAAAAAAAAAAAACCTAGCTAACTAGCCTGTCCGCGGGTATTTGTTCGCCACGATGGCCTTCCCTCCACAGTCCGTAGAGGGGAAATAACCCTATCTAACCTAATCGCGGGTATCTGGATCGCCACGATGGCCCTCCCTCCACAGTCCGTAGAGGGGAATTGAACCTAACTAGCTAAAGAACTTAGAAAAATCTAAACTAATGCCCTCAACTAACCTACACTATCCTGAAAGTGATAAAACTCCGTCAGCCAGTATGGGGATAAGCCAGAAGGGTCATCCCTCTTATAACCGATCGTCAGGAGATTACCACACCTAATTCTAACTAACACCACCTATCTAAAAATCCCTATCTAATGAGTTCCTAGCTATTTAGATGCAAAAAAAAAACCTAGCTAACTAGCCTGTCCGCGGGTATTTGTTCGCCACGATGGCCTTCCCTCCACAGTCCGTAGAGGGGAAATAACCCTATCTAACCTAATCGCGGGTATCTGGATCGCCACGATGGCCCTCCCTCCACAGTCCGTAGAGGGGAATTGAACCTAACTAGCTAAAGAACTTAGAAAAATCTAAACTAATGCCCTCAACTAACCTACACTATCCTGAAAGTGATAAAACTCCGTCAGCCAGTATGGGGATAAGCCAGAAGGGTCATCCCTCTTATAACCGATCGTCAGGAGATTACCACACCTAATTCTAACTAACACCACCTATCTAAAAATCCCTATCTAATGAGTTCCTAGCTATTTAGATGCAAAAAAAAAAACCTAGCTAACTAGCCTGTCCGCGGGTATTTGTTCGCCACGATGGCCTTCCCTCCACAGTCCGTAGAGGGGAAATAACCCTATCTAACCTAATCGCGGGTATCTGGATCGCCACGATGGCCCTCCCTCCACAGTCCGTAGAGGGGAATTGAACCTAACTAGCTAAAGAACTTAGAACAATCTAAACTAATGCCCTCAACTAACCTACACTATCCTGAAAGTGATAAAACTCCGTCAGCCAGTATGGGGATAAGCCAGAAGGGTCATCCCTCTTATAACCGATCGTCAGGAGATTACCACACCTAATTCTAACTAACACCACCTATCTAAAAATCCCTATCTAATGAGTTCCTAGCTATTTAGATGCAAAAAAAAAAACCTAGCTAACTAGCCTGTCCGCGGGTATTTGTTCGCCACGATGGCCTTCCCTCCACAGTCCGTAGAGGGGAAATAACCCTATCTAACCTAATCGCGGGTATCTGGATCGCCACGATGGCCCTCCCTCCACAGTCCGTAGAGGGGAATTGAACCTAACTAGCTAAAGAACTTAGAACAATCTAAACTAATGCCCTCAACTAACCTACACTATCCTGAAAGTGATAAAACTCCGTCAGCCAGTATGGGGATAAGCCAGAAGGGTCATCCCTCTTATAACCGATCGTCAGGAGATTACCACACCTAATTCTAACTAACACCACCTATCTAAAAATCCCTATCTAATGAGTTCCTAGCTATTTAGATGCAAAAAAAAAAAACCTAGCTAACTAGCCTGTCCGCGGGTATTTGTTCGCCACGATGGCCTTCCCTCCACAGTCCGTAGAGGGGAAATAACCCTATCTAACCTAATCGCGGGTATCTGGATCGCCACGATGGCCCTCCCTCCACAGTCCGTAGAGGGGAATTGAACCTAACTAGCTAAAGAACTTATAAAAATCTAAACTAATGCCCTCAACTAACCTACACTATCCTGAAAGTGATAAAACTCCGTCAGCCAGTATGGGGATAAGCCAGAAGGGTCATCCCTCTTATAACCGATCGTCAGGAGATTACCACACCTAATTCTAACTAACACCACCTATCTAAAAATCCCTATCTAATGAGTTCCTAGCTATTTAGATGCAAAAAAAAAAAACCTAGCTAACTAGCCTGTCCGCGGGTATTTGCTCGCCACGATGGCCTTCCCTCCACAGTCCGTAGAGGGGAAATAACCCTATCTAACCTAATCGCGGGTATCTGGATCGCCACGATGGCCCTCCCTCCACAGTCCGTAGAGGGGAATTGAACCTAACTAGCTAAAGAACTTAGAAAAATCTAAACTAATGCCCTCAACTAACCTACACTATCCTGAAAGTGATAAAACTCCGTCAGCCAGTATGGGGATAAGCCAGAAGGGTCATCCCTCTTATAACCGATCGTCAGGAGATTACCACACCTAATTCTAACTAACACCACCTATCTAAAAATCCCTATCTAATGAGTTCCTAGCTATTTAGATGTAAAAAAAAAAAACCTAGCTAACTAGCCTGTCCGCGGGTATTTGTTCGCCACGATGGCCTTCCCTCCACAGTCCGTAGAGGGGAAATAACCCTATCTAACCTAATCGCGGGTATCTGGATCGCCACGATGGCCCTCCCTCCACAGTCCGTAGAGGGGAATTGAACCTAACTAGCTAAAGAACTTAGAAAAATCTAAACTAATGCCCTCAACTAACCTACACTATCCTGAAAGTGATAAAACTCCGTCAGCCAGTATGGGGATAAGCCAGAAGGGTCATCCCTCTTATAACCGATCGTCAGGAGATTACCACACCTAATTCTAACTAACACCACCTATCTAAAAATCCCTATCTAATGAGTTCCTAGCTATTTAGATGCAAAAAAAAAACCTAGCTAACTAGCCTGTCCGCGGGTATTTGTTCGCCACGATGGCCTTCCCTCCACAGTCCGTAGAGGGGAAATAACCCTATCTAACCTAATCGCGGGTATCTGGATCGCCACAATGGCCCTCCCTCCACAGTCCGTAGAGGGGAATTGAACCTAACTAGCTAAAGAACTTAGAAAAATCTAAACTAATGCCCTCAACTAACCTACACTATCCTGAAAGTGATAAAACTCCGTCAGCCAGTATGGGGATAAGCCAGAAGGGTCATCCCTCTTATAACCGATCGTCAGGAGATTACCACACCTAATTCTAACTAACACCACCTATCTAAAAATCCCTATCTAATGAGTTCCTAGCTATTTAGATGCAAAAAAAAAAACCTAGCTAACTAGCCTGTCCGCGGGTATTTGTTCGCCACGATGGCCTTCCCTCCACAGTCCGTAGAGGGGAAATAACCCTATCTAACCTAATCGCGGGTATCTGGATCGCCACAATGGCCCTCCCTCCACAGTCCGTAGAGGGGAATTGAACCTAACTAGCTAAAGAACTTAGAAAAATCTAAACTAATGCCCTCAACTAACCTACACTATCCTGAAAGTGATAAAACTCCGTCAGCCAGTATGGGGATAAGCCAGAAGGGTCATCCCTCTTATAACCGATCGTCAGGAGATTACCACACCTAATTCTAACTAACACCACCTATCTAAAAATCCCTATCTAATGAGTTCCTAGCTATTTAGATGCAAAAAAAAAAACCTAGCTAACTAGCCTGTCCGCGGGTATTTGTTCGCCACGATGGCCTTCCCTCCACAGTCCGTAGAGGGGAAATAACCCTATCTAACCTAATCGCGGGTATCTGGATCGCCACGATGGCCCTCCCTCCACAGTCCGTAGAGGGGAATTGAACCTAACTAGCTAAAGAACTTAGAAAAATCTAAACTAATGCCCTCAACTAACCTACACTATCCTGAAAGTGATAAAACTCCGTCAGCCAGTATGGGGATAAGCCAGAAGGGTCATCCCTCTTATAACCGATCGTCAGGAGATTACCACACCTAATTCTAACTAACACCACCTATCTAAAAATCCCTATCTAATGAGTTCCTAGCTAATTAGATGCAAAAAAAAAAAAACCTAGCTAACTAGCCTGTCCGCGGGTATTTGTTCGCCACGATGGCCTTCCCTCCACAGTCCGTAGAGGGGAAATAACCCTATCTAACCTAATCGCGGGTATCTGGATCGCCACGATGGCCCTCCCTCCACAGTCCGTAGAGGGGAATTGAACCTAACTAGCTAAAGAACTTAGAAAAATCTAAACTAATGCCCTCAACTAACCTACACTATCCTGAAAGTGATAAAACTCCGTCAGCCAGTATGGGGATAAGCCAGAAGGGTCATCCCTCTTATAACCGATCGTCAGGAGATTACCACACCTAATTCTAACTAACACCACCTATCTAAAAATCCCTATCTAATGAGTTCCTAGCTATTTAGATGCAAAAAAAAAAACCTAGCTAACTAGCCTGTCCGCGGGTATTTGTTCGCCACGATGGCCTTCCCTCCACAGTCCGTAGAGGGGAAATAACCCTATCTAACCTAATCGCGGGTATCTGGATCGCCACGATGGCCCTCCCTCCACAGTCCGTAGAGGGGAATTGAACCTAACTAGCTAAAGAACTTAGAAAAATCTAAACTAATGCCCTCAACTAACCTACACTATCCTGAAAGTGATAAAACTCCGTCAGCCAGTATGGGGATAAGCCAGAAGGGTCATCCCTCTTATAACCGATCGTCAGGAGATTACCACACCTAATTCTAACTAACACCACCTATCTAAAAATCCCTATCTAATGAGTTCCTAGCTAATTAGATGCAAAAAAAAAAAAACCTAGCTAACTAGCCTGTCCGCGGGTATTTGTTCGCCACGATGGCCTTCCCTCCACAGTCCGTAGAGGGGAAATAACCCTATCTAACCTAATCGCGGGTATCTGGATCGCCACGATGGCCCTCCCTCCACAGTCCGTAGAGGGGAATTGAACCTAACTAGCTAAAGAACTCAGAAAAATCTAAACTAATGCCCTCAACTAACCTACACTATCCTGAAAGTGATAAAACTCCGTCAGCCAGTATGGGGATAAGCCAGAAGGGTCATCCCTCTTATAACCGATCGTCAGGAGATTACCACACCTAATTCTAACTAACACCACCTATCTAAAAATCCCTATCTAATGAGTTCCTAGCTATTTAGATGCAAAAAAAAAAACCTAGCTAACTAGCCTGTCCGCGGGTATTTGTTCGCCACGATGGCCTTCCCTCCACAGTCCGTAGAGGGGAAATAACCCTATCTAACCTAATCGCGGGTATCTGGATCGCCACAATGGCCCTCCCTCCACAGTCCGTAGAGGGGAATTGAACCTAACTAGCTAAAGAACTTAGAAAAATCTAAACTAATGCCCTCAACTAACCTACACTATCCTGAAAGTGATAAAACTCCGTCAGCCAGTATGGGGATAAGCCAGAAGGGTCATCCCTCTTATAACCGATCGTCAGGAGATTACCACACCTAATTCTAACTAACACCACCTATCTAAAAATCCCTATCTAATGAGTTCCTAGCTATTTAGATGCAAAAAAAAAAACCTAGCTAACTAGCCTGTCCGCGGGTATTTGTTCGCCACGATGGCCTTCCCTCCACAGTCCGTAGAGGGGAAATAACCCTATCTAACCTAATCGCGGGTATCTGGATCGCCACGATGGCCCTCCCTCCACAGTCCGTAGAGGGGAATTGAACCTAACTAGCTAAAGAACTTAGAAAAATCTAAACTAATGCCCTCAACTAACCTACACTATCCTGAAAGTGATAAAACTCCGTCAGCCAGTATGGGGATAAGCCAGAAGGGTCATCCCTCTTATAACCGATCGTCAGGAGATTACCACACCTAATTCTAACTAACACCACCTATCTAAAAATCCCTATCTAATGAGTTCCTAGCTAATTAGATGCAAAAAAAAAAAACCTAGCTAACTAGCCTGTCCGCGGGTATTTGTTCGCCACGATGGCCTTCCCTCCACAGTCCGTAGAGGGGAAATAACCCTATCTAACCTAATCGCGGGTATCTGGATCGCCACGATGGCCCTCCCTCCACAGTCCGTAGAGGGGAATTGAACCTAACTAGCTAAAGAACTTATAAAAATCTAAACTAATGCCCTCAACTAACCTACACTATCCTGAAAGTGATAAAACTCCGTCAGCCAGTATGGGGATAAGCCAGAAGGGTCATCCCTCTTATAACCGATCGTCAGGAGATTACCACACCTAATTCTAACTAACACCACCTATCTAAAAATCCCTATCTAATGAGTTCCTAGCTATTTAGATGCAAAAAAAAAAACCTAGCTAACTAGCCTGTCCGCGGGTATTTGTTCGCCACGATGGCCTTCCCTCCACAGTCCGTAGAGGGGAAATAACCCTATCTAACCTAATCGCGGGTATCTGGATCGCCACGATGGCCCTCCCTCCACAGTCCGTAGAGGGGAATTGAACCTAACTAGCTAAAGAACTTAGAAAAATCTAAACTAATGCCCTCAACTAACCTACACTATCCTGAAAGTGATAAAACTCCGTCAGCCAGTATGGGGATAAGCCAGAAGGGTCATCCCTCTTATAACCGATCGTCAGGAGATTACCACACCTAATTCTAACTAACACCACCTATCTAAAAATCCCTATCTAATGAGTTCCTAGCTATTTAGATGCAAAAAAAAAAACCTAGCTAACTAGCCTGTCCGCGGGTATTTGTTCGCCACGATGGCCTTCCCTCCACAGTCCGTAGAGGGGAAATAACCCTATCTAACCTAATCGCGGGTATCTGGATCGCCACGATGGCCCTCCCTCCACAGTCCGTAGAGGGGAATTGAACCTAACTAGCTAAAGAACTTAGAAAAATCTAAACTAATGCCCTCAACTAACCTACACTATCCTGAAAGTGATAAAACTCCGTCAGCCAGTATGGGGATAAGCCAGAAGGGTCATCCCTCTTATAACCGATCGTCAGGAGATTACCACACCTAATTCTAACTAACACCACCTATCTAAAAATCCCTATCTAATGAGTTCCTAGCTATTTAGATGCAAAAAAAAAAACCTAGCTAACTAGCCTGTCCGCGGGTATTTGTTCGCCACGATGGCCTTCCCTCCACAGTCCGTAGAGGGGAAATAACCCTATCTAACCTAATCGCGGGTATCTGGATCGCCACGATGGCCCTCCCTCCACAGTCCGTAGAGGGGAATTGAACCTAACTAGCTAAAGAACTTAGAAAAATCTAAACTAATGCCCTCAACTAACCTACACTATCCTGAAAGTGATAAAACTCCGTCAGCCAGTATGGGGATAAGCCAGAAGGGTCATCCCTCTTATAACCGATCGTCAGGAGATTACCACACCTAATTCTAACTAACACCACCTATCTAAAAATCCCTATCTAATGAGTTCCTAGCTATTTAGATGCAAAAAAAAAAACCTAGCTAACTAGCCTGTCCGCGGGTATTTGTTCGCCACGATGGCCTTCCCTCCACAGTCCGTAGAGGGGAAATAACCCTATCTAACCTAATCGCGGGTATCTGGATCGCCACGATGGCCCTCCCTCCACAGTCCGTAGAGGGGAATTGAACCTAACTAGCTAAAGAACTTAGAAAAATCTAAACTAATGCCCTCAACTAACCTACACTATCCTGAAAGTGATAAAACTCCGTCAGCCAGTATGGGGATAAGCCAGAAGGGTCATCCCTCTTATAACCGATCGTCAGGAGATTACCACACCTAATTCTAACTAACACCACCTATCTAAAAATCCCTATCTAATGAGTTCCTAGCTATTTAGATGCAAAAAAAAAAAACCTAGCTAACTAGCCTGTCCGCGGGTATTTGTTCGCCACGATGGCCTTCCCTCCCCACAGTCCGTAGAGGGGAAATAACCCTATCTAACCTAATCGCGGGTATCTGGATCGCCACGATGGCCCTCCCTCCACAGTCCGTAGAGGGGAATTGAACCTAACTAGCTAAAGAACTTAGAAAAATCTAAACTAATGCCCTCAACTAACCTACACTATCCTGAAAGTGATAAAACTCCGTCAGCCAGTATGGGGATAAGCCAGAAGGGTCATCCCTCTTATAACCGATCGTCAGGAGATTACCACACCTAATTCTAACTAACACCACCTATCTAAAAATCCCTATCTAATGAGTTCCTAGCTATTTAGATGCAAAAAAAAAAACCTAGCTAACTAGCCTGTCCGCGGGTATTTGTTCGCCACGATGGCCTTCCCTCCACAGTCCGTAGAGGGGAAATAACCCTATCTAACCTAATCGCGGGTATCTGGATCGCCACGATGGCCCTCCCTCCACAGTCCGTAGAGGGGAATTGAACCTAACTAGCTAAAGAACTTAGAAAAATCTAAACTAATGCCCTCAACTAACCTACACTATCCTGAAAGTGATAAAACTCCGTCAGCCAGTATGGGGATAAGCCAGAAGGGTCATCCCTCTTATAACCGATCGTCAGGAGATTACCACACCTAATTCTAACTAACACCACCTATCTAAAAATCCCTATCTAATGAGTTCCTAGCTATTTAGATGCAAAAAAAAAAACCTAGCTAACTAGCCTGTCCGCGGGTATTTGTTCGCCACGATGGCCTTCCCTCCACAGTCCGTAGAGGGGAAATAACCCTATCTAACCTAATCGCGGGTATCTGGATCGCCACGATGGCCCTCCCTCCACAGTCCGTAGAGGGGAATTGAACCTAACTAGCTAAAGAACTTAGAAAAATCTAAACTAATGCCCTCAACTAACCTACACTATCCTGAAAGTGATAAAACTCCGTCAGCCAGTATGGGGATAAGCCAGAAGGGTCATCCCTCTTATAACCGATCGTCAGGAGATTACCACACCTAATTCTAACTAACACCACCTATCTAAAAATCCCTATCTAATGAGTTCCTAGCTATTTAGATGCAAAAAAAAAAACCTAGCTAACTAGCCTGTCCGCGGGTATTTGTTCGCCACGATGGCCTTCCCTCCACAGTCCGTAGAGGGGAAATAACCCTATCTAACCTAATCGCGGGTATCTGGATCGCCACGATGGCCCTCCCTCCACAGTCCGTAGAGGGGAATTGAACCTAACTAGCTAAAGAACTTAGAAAAATCTAAACTAATGCCCTCAACTAACCTACACTATCCTGAAAGTGATAAAACTCCGTCAGCCAGTATGGGGATAAGCCAGAAGGGTCATCCCTCTTATAACCGATCGTCAGGAGATTACCACACCTAATTCTAACTAACACCACCTATCTAAAAATCCCTATCTAATGAGTTCCTAGCTATTTAGATGCAAAAAAAAAAACCTAGCTAACTAGCCTGTCCGCGGGTATTTGTTCGCCACGATGGCCTTCCCTCCACAGTCCGTAGAGGGGAAATAACCCTATCTAACCTAATCGCGGGTATCTGGATCGCCACGATGGCCCTCCCTCCACAGTCCGTAGAGGGGAATTGAACCTAACTAGCTAAAGAACTTAGAAAAATCTAAACTAATGCCCTCAACTAACCTACACTATCCTGAAAGTGATAAAACTCCGTCAGCCAGTATGGGGATAAGCCAGAAGGGTCATCCCTCTTATAACCGATCGTCAGGAGATTACCACACCTAATTCTAACTAACACCACCTATCTAAAAATCCCTATCTAATGAGTTCCTAGCTATTTAGATGCAAAAAAAAAACCTAGCTAACTAGCCTGTCCGCGGGTATTTGTTCGCCACGATGGCCTTCCCTCCACAGTCCGTAGAGGGGAAATAACCCTATCTAACCTAATCGCGGGTATCTGGATCGCCACGATGGCCCTCCCTCCACAGTCCGTAGAGGGGAATTGAACCTAACTAGCTAAAGAACTTAGAAAAATCTAAACTAATGCCCTCAACTAACCTACACTATCCTGAAAGTGATAAAACTCCGTCAGCCAGTATGGGGATAAGCCAGAAGGGTCATCCCTCTTATAACCGATCGTCAGGAGATTACCACACCTAATTCTAACTAACACCACCTATCTAAAAATCCCTATCTAATGAGTTCCTAGCTATTTAGATGCAAAAAAAAAACCTAGCTAACTAGCCTGTCCGCGGGTATTTGTTCGCCACGATGGCCTTCCCTCCACAGTCCGTAGAGGGGAAATAACCCTATCTAACCTAATCGCGGGTATCTGGATCGCCACGATGGCCCTCCCTCCACAGTCCGTAGAGGGGAATTGAACCTAACTAGCTAAAGAACTTAGAAAAATCTAAACTAATGCCCTCAACTAACCTACACTATCCTGAAAGTGATAAAACTCCGTCAGCCAGTATGGGGATAAGCCAGAAGGGTCATCCCTCTTATAACCGATCGTCAGGAGATTACCACACCTAATTCTAACTAACACCACCTATCTAAAAATCCCTATCTAATGAGTTCCTAGCTATTTAGATGCAAAAAAAAAAAACCTAGCTAACTAGCCTGTCCGCGGGTATTTGTTCGCCACGATGGCCTTCCCTCCACAGTCCGTAGAGGGGAAATAACCCTATCTAACCTAATCGCGGGTATCTGGATCGCCACGATGGCCCTCCCTCCACAGTCCGTAGAGGGGAATTGAACCTAACTAGCTAAAGAACTTAGAAAAATCTAAACTAATGCCCTCAACTAACCTACACTATCCTGAAAGTGATAAAACTCCGTCAGCCAGTATGGGGATAAGCCAGAAGGGTCATCCCTCTTATAACCGATCGTCAGGAGATTACCACACCTAATTCTAACTAACACCACCTATCTAAAAATCCCTATCTAATGAGTTCCTAGCTATTTAGATGCAAAAAAAAAAAACCTAGCTAACTAGCCTGTCCGCGGGTATTTGTTCGCCACGATGGCCTTCCCTCCACAGTCCATAGAGGGGAAATAACCCTATCTAACCTAATCGCGGGTATCTGGATCGCCACGATGGCCCTCCCTCCACAGTCCGTAGAGGGGAATTGAACCTAACTAGCTAAAGAACTTAGAAAAATCTAAACTAATGCCCTCAACTAACCTACACTATCCTGAAAGTGATAAAACTCCGTCAGCCAGTATGGGGATAAGCCAGAAGGGTCATCCCTCTTATAACCGATCGTCAGGAGATTACCACACCTAATTCTAACTAACACCACCTATCTAAAAATCCCTATCTAATGAGTTCCTAGCTATTTAGATGCAAAAAAAAAAACCTAGCTAACTAGCCTGTCCGCGGGTATTTGTTCGCCACGATGGCCTTCCCTCCACAGTCCGTAGAGGGGAAATAACCCTATCTAACCTAATCGCGGGTATCTGGATCGCCACGATGGCCCTCCCTCCACAGTCCGTAGAGGGGAATTGAACCTAACTAGCTAAAGAACTTAGAAAAATCTAAACTAATGCCCTCAACTAACCTACACTATCCTGAAAGTGATAAAACTCCGTCAGCCAGTATGGGGATAAGCCAGAAGGGTCATCCCTCTTATAACCGATCGTCAGGAGATTACCACACCTAATTCTAACTAACACCACCTATCTAAAAATCCCTATCTAATGAGTTCCTAGCTATTTAGATGCAAAAAAAAAACCTAGCTAAC
Source organism: Xylota segnis (assembly GCA_963583995.1). NCBI lineage: Eukaryota > Metazoa > Arthropoda > Insecta > Diptera > Syrphidae > Xylota > Xylota segnis. The sequence continues at coordinate 57,548,458 of OY757238.1, read as the reverse complement.
TAGCCTGTCCGCGGGTATTTGTTCGCCACGATGGCCTTCCCTCCACAGTCCGTAGAGGGGAAATAACCCTATCTAACCTAATCGCGGGTATCTGGATCGCCACGATGGCCCTCCCTCCACAGTCCGTAGAGGGGAATTGAACCTAACTAGCTAAAGAACTTAGAAAAATCTAAACTAATGCCCTCAACTAACCTACACTATCCTGAAAGTGATAAAACTCCGTCAGCCAGTATGGGGATAAGCCAGAAGGGTCATCCCTCTTATAACCGATCGTCAGGAGATTACCACACCTAATTCTAACTAACACCACCTATCTAAAAATCCCTATCTAATGAGTTCCTAGCTATTTAGATGCAAAAAAAAACCTAGCTAACTAGCCTGTCCGCGGGTATTTGTTCGCCACGATGGCCTTCCCTCCACAGTCCGTAGAGGGGAAATAACCCTATCTAACCTAATCGCGGGTATCTGGATCGCCACGATGGCCCTCCCTCCACAGTCCGTAGAGGGGAATTGAACCTAACTAGCTAAAGAACTTAGAAAAATCTAAACTAATGCCCTCAACTAACCTACACTATCCTGAAAGTGATAAAACTCCGTCAGCCAGTATGGGGATAAGCCAGAAGGGTCATCCCTCTTATAACCGATCGTCAGGAGATTACCACACCTAATTCTAACTAACACCACCTATCTAAAAATCCCTATCTAATGAGTTCCTAGCTATTTAGATGCAAAAAAAAACTAGCTAACTAGCCTGTCCGCGGGTATTTGTTCGCCACGATGGCCTTCCCTCCACAGTCCGTAGAGGGGAAATAACCCTATCTAACCTAATCGCGGGTATCTGGATCGCCACGATGGCCCTCCCTCCACAGTCCGTAGAGGGGAATTGAACCTAACTAGCTAAAGAACTTAGAAAAATCTAAACTAATGCCCTCAACTAACCTACACTATCCTGAAAGTGATAAAACTCCGTCAGCCAGTATGGGGATAAGCCAGAAGGGTCATCCCTCTTATAACCGATCGTCAGGAGATTACCACACCTAATTCTAACTAACACCACCTATCTAAAAATCCCTATCTAATGAGTTCCTAGCTATTTAGATGCAAAAAAAAACTAGCTAACTAGCCTGTCCGCGGGTATTTGTTCGCCACGATGGCCTTCCCTCCACAGTCCGTAGAGGGGAAATAACCCTATCTAACCTAATCGCGGGTATCTGGATCGCCACGATGGCCCTCCCTCCACAGTCCGTAGAGGGGAATTGAACCTAACTAGCTAAAGAACTTAGAAAAATCTAAACTAATGCCCTCAACTAACCTACACTATCCTGAAAGTGATAAAACTCCGTCAGCCAGTATGGGGATAAGCCAGAAGGGTCATCCCTCTTATAACCGATCGTCAGGAGATTACCACACCTAATTCTAACTAACACCACCTATCTAAAAATCCCTATCTAATGAGTTCCTAGCTATTTAGATGCAAAAAAAAAACCTAGCTAACTAGCCTGTCCGCGGGTATTTGTTCGCCACGATGGCCTTCCCTCCACAGTCCGTAGAGGGGAAATAACCCTATCTAACCTAATCGCGGGTATCTGGATCGCCACGATGGCCCTCCCTCCACAGTCCGTAGAGGGGAATTGAACCTAACTAGCTAAAGAACTTAGAAAAATCTAAACTAATGCCCTCAACTAACCTACACTATCCTGAAAGTGATAAAACTCCGTCAGCCAGTATGGGGATAAGCCAGAAGGGTCATCCCTCTTATAACCGATCGTCAGGAGATTACCACACCTAATTCTAACTAACACCACCTATCTAAAAATCCCTATCTAATGAGTTCCTAGCTATTTAGATGCAAAAAAAAACCTAGCTAACTAGCCTGTCCGCGGGTATTTGTTCGCCACGATGGCCTTCCCTCCACAGTCCGTAGAGGGGAAATAACCCTATCTAACCTAATCGCGGGTATCTGGATCGCCACGATGGCCCTCCCTCCACAGTCCGTAGAGGGGAATTGAACCTAACTAGCTAAAGAACTTAGAAAAATCTAAACTAATGCCCTCAACTAACCTACACTATCCTGAAAGTGATAAAACTCCGTCAGCCAGTATGGGGATAAGCCAGAAGGGTCATCCCTCTTATAACCGATCGTCAGGAGATTACCACACCTAATTCTAACTAACACCACCTATCTAAAAATCCCTATCTAATGAGTTCCTAGCTATTTAGATGCAAAAAAAAAAACCTAGCTAACTAGCCTGTCCGCGGGTATTTGTTCGCCACGATGGCCTTCCCTCCACAGTCCGTAGAGGGGAAATAACCCTATCTAACCTAATCGCGGGTATCTGGATCGCCACGATGGCCCTCCCTCCACAGTCCGTAGAGGGGAATTGAACCTAACTAGCTAAAGAACTTAGAAAAATCTAAACTAATGCCCTCAACTAACCTACACTATCCTGAAAGTGATAAAACTCCGTCAGCCAGTATGGGGATAAGCCAGAAGGGTCATCCCTCTTATAACCGATCGTCAGGAGATTACCACACCTAATTCTAACTAACACCACCTATCTAAAAATCGCTATCTAATGAGTTCCTAGCTATTTAGATGCAAAAAAAAAAACCTAGCTAACTAGCCTGTCCGCGGGTATTTGTTCGCCACGATGGCCTTCCCTCCACAGTCCGTAGAGGGGAAATAACCCTATCTAACCTAATCGCGGGTATCTGGATCGCCACGATGGCCCTCCCTCCACAGTCCGTAGAGGGGAATTGAACCTAACTAGCTAAAGAACTTAGAAAAATCTAAACTAATGCCCTCAACTAACCTACACTATCCTGAAAGTGATAAAACTCCGTCAGCCAGTATGGGGATAAGCCAGAAGGGTCATCCCTCTTATAACCGATCGTCAGGAGATTACCACACCTAATTCTAACTAACACCACCTATCTAAAAATCCCTATCTAATGAGTTCCTAGCTATTTAGATGCAAAAAAAAAAAACCTAGCTAACTAGCCTGTCCGCGGGTATTTGTTCGCCACGATGGCCTTCCCTCCACAGTCCGTAGAGGGGAAATAACCCTATCTAACCTAATCGCGGGTATCTGGATCGCCACGATGGCCCTCCCTCCACAGTCCGTAGAGGGGAATTGAACCTAACTAGCTAAAGAACTTAGAAAAATCTAAACTAATGCCCTCAACTAACCTACACTATCCTGAAAGTGATAAAACTCCGTCAGCCAGTATGGGGATAAGCCAGAAGGGTCATCCCTCTTATAACCGATCGTCAGGAGATTACCACACCTAATTCTAACTAACACCACCTATCTAAAAATCCCTATCTAATGAGTTCCTAGCTATTTAGATGCAAAAAAAAAAAACCTAGCTAACTAGCCTGTCCGCGGGTATTTGTTCGCCACGATGGCCTTCCCTCCACAGTCCGTAGAGGGGAAATAACCCTATCTAACCTAATCGCGGGTATCTGGATCGCCACGATGGCCCTCCCTCCACAGTCCGTAGAGGGGAATTGAACCTAACTAGCTAAAGAACTTAGAAAAATCTAAACTAATGCCCTCAACTAACCTACACTATCCTGAAAGTGATAAAACTCCGTCAGCCAGTATGGGGATAAGCCAGAAGGGTCATCCCTCTTATAACCGATCGTCAGGAGATTACCACACCTAATTCTAACTAACACCACCTATCTAAAAATCCCTATCTAATGAGTTCCTAGCTATTTAGATGCAAAAAAAAAACCTAGCTAACTAGCCTGTCCGCGGGTATTTGTTCGCCACGATGGCCTTCCCTCCACAGTCCGTAGAGGGGAAATAACCCTATCTAACCTAATCGCGGGTATCTGGATCGCCACGATGGCCCTCCCTCCACAGTCCGTAGAGGGGAATTGAACCTAACTAGCTAAAGAACTTAGAAAAATCTAAACTAATGCCCTCAACTAACCTACACTATCCTGAAAGTGATAAAACTCCGTCAGCCAGTATGGGGATAAGCCAGAAGGGTCATCCCTCTTATAACCGATCGTCAGGAGATTACCACACCTAATTCTAACTAACACCACCTATCTAAAAATCCCTATCTAATGAGTTCCTAGCTATTTAGATGCAAAAAAAAAAACCTAGCTAACTAGCCTGTCCGCGGGTATTTGTTCGCCACGATGGCCTTCCCTCCACAGTCCGTAGAGGGGAAATAACCCTATCTAACCTAATCGCGGGTATCTGGATCGCCACGATGGCCCTCCCTCCACAGTCCGTAGAGGGGAATTGAACCTAACTAGCTAAAGAACTTAGAAAAAGCTAAACTAATGCCCTCAACTAACCTACACTATCCTGAAAGTGATAAAACTCCGTCAGCCAGTATGGGGATAAGCCAGAAGGGTCATCCCTCTTATAACCGATCGTCAGGAGATTACCACACCTAATTCTAACTAACACCACCTATCTAAAAATCCCTATCTAATGAGTTCCTAGCTATTTAGATGCAAAAAAAAAAACCTAGCTAACTAGCCTATCCGCGGGTATTTGTTCGCCACGATGGCCTTCCCTCCACAGTCCGTAGAGGGGAAATAACCCTATCTAACCTAATCGCGGGTATCTGGATCGCCACGATGGCCCTCCCTCCACAGTCCGTAGAGGGGAATTGAACCTAACTAGCTAAAGAACTTAGAAAAATCTAAACTAATGCCCTCAACTAACCTACACTATCCTGAAAGTGATAAAACTCCGTCAGCCAGTATGGGGATAAGCCAGAAGGGTCATCCCTCTTATAACCGATCGTCAGGAGATTACCACACCTAATTCTAACTAACACCACCTATCTAAAAATCCCTATCTAATGAGTTCCTAGCTATTTAGATGCAAAAAAAAAAACCTAGCTAACTAGCCTGTCCGCGGGTATTTGTTCGCCACGATGGCCTTCCCTCCACAGTCCGTAGAGGGGAAATAACCCTATCTAACCTAATCGCGGGTATCTGGATCGCCACGATGGCCCTCCCTCCACAGTCCGTAGAGGGGAATTGAACCTAACTAGCTTAAGAACTTAGAAAAATCTAAACTAATGCCCTCAACTAACCTACACTATCCTGAAAGTGATAAAACTCCGTCAGCCAGTATGGGGATAAGCCAGAAGGGTCATCCCTCTTATAACCGATCGTCAGGAGATTACCACACCTAATTCTAACTAACACCACCTATCTAAAAATCCCTATCTAATGAGTTCCTAGCTATTTAGATGCAAAAAAAAAAAACCTAGCTAACTAGCCTGTCCGCGGGTATTTGTTCGCCACGATGGCCTTCCCTCCACAGTCCGTAGAGGGGAAATAACCCTATCTAACCTAATCGCGGGTATCTGGATCGCCACGATGGCCCTCCCTCCACAGTCCGTAGAGGGGAATTGAACCTAACTAGCTAAAGAACTTAGAAAAATCTAAACTAATGCCCTCAACTAACCTACACTATCCTGAAAGTGATAAAACTCCGTCAGCCAGTATGGGGATAAGCCAGAAGGGTCATCCCTCTTATAACCGATCGTCAGGAGATTACCACACCTAATTCTAACTAACACCACCTATCTAAAAATCGCTATCTAATGAGTTCCTAGCTATTTAGATGCAAAAAAAAAAACCTAGCTAACTAGCCTGTCCGCGGGTATTTGTTCGCCACGATGGCCTTCCCTCCACAGTCCATAGAGGGGAAATAACCCTATCTAACCTAATCGCGGGTATCTGGATCGCCACGATGGCCCTCCCTCCACAGTCCGTAGAGGGGAATTGAACCTAACTAGCTAAAGAACTTAGAAAAATCTAAACTAATGCCCTCAACTAACCTACACTATCCTGAAAGTGATAAAACTCCGTCAGCCAGTATGGGGATAAGCCAGAAGGGTCATCCCTCTTATAACCGATCGTCAGGAGATTACCACACCTAATTCTAACTAACACCACCTATCTAAAAATCCCTATCTAATGAGTTCCTAGCTATTTAGATGCAAAAAAAAAAAACCTAGCTAACTAGCCTGTCCGCGGGTATTTGTTCGCCACGATGGCCTTCCCTCCACAGTCCGTAGAGGGGAAATAACCCTATCTAACCTAATCGCGGGTATCTGGATCGCCACGATGGCCCTCCCTCCACAGTCCGTAGAGGGGAATTGAACCTAACTAGCTAAAGAACTTAGAAAAATCTAAACTAATGCCCTCAACTAACCTACACTATCCTGAAAGTGATAAAACTCCGTCAGCCAGTATGGGGATAAGCCAGAAGGGTCATCCCTCTTATAACCGATCGTCAGGAGATTACCACACCTAATTCTAACTAACACCACCTATCTAAAAATCCCTATCTAATGAGTTCCTAGCTATTTAGATGCAAAAAAAAAACCTAGCTAACTAGCCTGTCCGCGGGTATTTGTTCGCCACGATGGCCTTCCCTCCACAGTCCGTAGAGGGGAAATAACCCTATCTAACCTAATCGCGGGTATCTGGATCGCCACGATGGCCCTCCCTCCACAGTCCGTAGAGGGGAATTGAACCTAACTAGCTAAAGAACTTAGAAAAATCTAAACTAATGCCCTCAACTAACCTACACTATCCTGAAAGTGATAAAACTCCGTCAGCCAGTATGGGGATAAGCCAGAAGGGTCATCCCTCTTATAACCGATCGTCAGGAGATTACCACACCTAATTCTAACTAACACCACCTATCTAAAAATCCCTATCTAATGAGTTCCTAGCTATTTAGATGCAAAAAAAAAACCTAGCTAACTAGCCTGTCCGCGGGTATTTGTTTGCCACGATGGCCTTCCCTCCACAGTCCGTAGAGGGGAAATAACCCTATCTAACCTAATCGCGGGTATCTGGATCGCCACGATGGCCCTCCCTCCACAGTCCGTAGAGGGGAATTGAACCTAACTAGCTAATATATGCTGAAATTCTGAAATGCCGAAATGCCGAAATGCCGAAATCCCTAAATGGCTTATTGCCTAGATGCCTATGTATATGCCTATGTACCTATATGCCTAAATGGCTAATTGCCTAAGTGCCTAAGTGCCTAAGTGCCTAAGTGCCTAAATGCCTAAATGGCTAATTCCCTAAGAGCCTATGTATATGCCTATGTACCTAAATGCCTATATGGCTAATTGCCTAAGTGCCTATATGCCTAAGTGCCTAAATGCCTAAATGGCTAATTCCCTAAGAGCCTATGTATATGCCTATGTACCTAAATGCCTATATGGCTAATTGCCTAAGTGCCTATGTATATGCCTATGTACCTAAATGCCTAAATGGCTAATTGCCTAAGTGCCTAAATGCCTAAATGCCTAAATGGCTTATTGCCTAGATGCCTATGTATATGCCTATGTACCTATATGCCTAAATGGCTAATTGCCTAAGTGCCTAAGTGCCTAAGTGCCTAAATGGCTAATTCCCTAAGAGCCTATGTATATGCCTATGTACCTAAATGCCTAAATGGCTAATTGCCTAAGTGCCTAAGTGCCTAAGTGCCTAAGTGCCTAAATGGCTAATTCCCTAAGAGCCTATGTATATGCCTATGTACCTAAATGCCTATATGGCTAATTGCCTAAGTGCCTATATGCCTAAATGCCTAAATGCCTAAATGGCTAATTCCCTAAGAGCCTATGTATATGCCTATGTACCTAAATGCCTATATGGCTAATTGCCTAAGTGCCTATGTATATGCCTATGTACCTAAATGCCTATATGGCTAATTGCCTAAGTGCCTATGTATATGCCTATGTACCTAAATGCCTAAATGGCTAATTGCCTAAGTGCCTAAATGCCTAAATGCCTAAATGCCTAAATGGCTAATTCCCTAAGAGCCTATGTATATGCCTATGTACCTAAATGCCTATATGGCTAATTGCCTATGTATATGCCTATGTACCTAAATGCCTATATGGCTAATTGCCTAAGTGCCTATATGCCTAAGTGCCTAAATGCCTAAATGGCTAATTCCCTAAGAGCCTATGTATATGCCTATGTACCTAAATGCCTATATGGCTAATTCCCTAAGAGCCTATGTATATGCCTATGTACCTAAATGCCTAAATGGCTAATTCCCTAAGAGCCTATGTATATGCCTATGTACCTAAATGCCTATATGGCTAATTGCCTAAGTGCCTATATGCCTAAGTGCCTAAATGCCTAAATGGCTAATTCCCTAAGAGCCTATGTATATGCCTATGTACCTAAATGCCTAAATGGCTAATTGCCTAAGTGCCTAAATGCCTAAATGCCTAAATGCCTAAATGGCTAATTCCCTAAGAGCCTATAAATATGCCTAAGTACCTAACTGCCTATAATCCTAATTACCTAAGTACCGAAGTGCTTATATGCCTAAATGCTTATTCGCCCGATTATATTGCAATATCCGATTAACGAAAAAGTCGCGTAAATAAATTTCATAAAAACCTTCCTACAGTTAGCATGGAGGGAATAAAATAGCTCCTATAAGCCTCCCTACAGTTCGCAGGGAGGGAATACAGACACCTAAAATCCTTCCAACAATTCGCTGGAAGGGAATAAGTTTCCTGAAACGAAAAGAAAAAAAAGAAAAGAGAATAAAGGGCCTAATATCCTGTCAACATTCCCCTGCAGTTTGTATCAAGGAAACACTACACTGAAGCAAGCTATTTATCCCCGGGGAACAGGGATGTGGTAACTAAAGTTAAGCAAATTAGACGGACCCCTAACCAAAAGCAGTGATTATGTATCCCAACGGATACGCAAAATTAAAGCCCAAATTGGTTTGAATGTGATTAAGTTTTATCGCCAAGTATCGGCCACGTTACCGATGTGGCCGAGCAAGTTAATCAAAACAAAATATAAATTATTTTTAGGATCGATTGGTTCAGTAAGTAACTAGTAGGCTATGGAAGACTAGGATAGATTAAGACCCTAAATACTCAAGACTATCATACTAGTTGCAGCAGGGGAAGTACCTAAAAGCCTCCATGCAGGTCGTAGGAAGGGAATAAAAAAGCCTAAAATCCTCCTTACAGTTCGCAAGGAGGGAATGGGAAAGGCCTAAAATCCTCCTCCGATAGGAGGGAATAACAAAAAAAACAGTCATCCTACAGTTCGTAGGGTAGGCTTTGCATTGCAAGTGACGCAGCTAAATATATAAAGTAAATCTTTAAATGAAATGCTTAATGCAAATCGTTAATGCAAATGTTAATGTTTAGTTTGAAAATGTATGCAAAAATTGTTATTCTTCCCAACTCCGAAAAGTGAAAGGTTTTCGTGGTGATATGGTGCTCAGGAGTTGAGATACTCATGAATTGCTACGTTAACACCAATACTTGCTACTAAGTACTAAATAAAAGTAAGTAGTAAGGGATTGTAAGGATCTACTACTATGGCTATGCCATCAAATGATAAAGTAATGAAATTGTGAAACCAAAATTAGAATACCGAGTTGCAATGCAAGCAGGGGGTAAAATCAAAAAAAAAAAAAATATATCTAAAACTACAACAACTAACTACAAATGCTCAAGCCCTTCCAGGACATTGGGTCTGTAAGCAAAAAATTATTTCAAAGTCCTGCGGATGCAGATCTAGTTTTAGACAAATAATTTCAAATTCAAAGATGCAGGACTAGTTTGGATTAAGTCCAAGTGTTAGAAAATTATGGAATCTGTGAGAAGAAAATCTAAAAGATTGCTTCGACTAGGATGTACGAGTTGAAAATAGATGGAGGGATTTAAGAATGAAAGCAATTCCGAAGTCTAAACTATTAAAGAAGTAATCTACTACGGTTTGGCTAAAGTTATGGATAAATTGAGTCGCTGAAAGGGCTGAGAGAAAAGTGAAATGAAATAAAAGGTGTACCTTAACTCCTTTGGGGTTTGCTCAATACCTGGTTCTCCAGAAGGTATGCTGCTATGTCTGGTTACAAATTGTTGGTTCAGGATGCTGCAACCACAACACCACACGCGGCGCAGTACTATGGTACAAAGGCCGAGACTCTGTCAAAATCTCACTTACTAACTGACTGACTGACTAACTAACTAACTGACTGACAAATGGACTGACTACTACCATGGAACCTGAGAGTCTCGGCATCAACGAGACGAACGACCGCTCAGGATAACCGACAGACCGACGGCCTCACTGAGCCAGAGAGTCGAGTGACCGGCGACCACCCAACCACCCACCCACTCGACCATGGACTGACTCAACGACGGATGTGAGGAGAGACCTGCGACCGCTCAGCATGGACTACCATTGAAGACTGACGTGAACCGACAAACCGGTGGCCTCACTGAGCCAGAGAGTCGAGTGACCGGCGACCACTCAACCACCCACCCACCCACGCGACCATGGACTGACTTAACGACGGATGTGAGGAGAGACCCACGACCGCTCAGAACGGAATACCATTGAAGACTGAAGTGAACCCACAGACCGACGACCTCACTGAGCCAGAGAGTCGAGTGACCGGCGACCACTCAACCACCCACCCACCCACCCACGCGACCATGGACTGACTCAACGACGGATGTGAGGAGAGACCTGCGACCGCTCAGCATGGACTACCATTGGAAGACTGACGTGAACCGACAAACCGGTGGCCTCACTGAGCCAGAGAGTCGAGTGACCGGCGACCACTCAACCACCCACCCACCCACGCGACCATGGACTGACTCAACGACGGATGTGAGGAGAGACCCACGACCGCTCAGAACGGAATACCATTGAAGACTGAAGTGAACCCACAGACCGACGACCTCACTGAGCCAGATAGTCGAGTGACCGGCGACCACTCAACCACCCACCCACCCACGCGACCATGGACTGACTCAACGACGGATGTGAGGAGAGACCTGCGACCGCTCAGCATGGACTACCATTGAAGACTGAAGTGAACCCACAGACCGACGACCTCACAGAGCCAGAGAGTCGAGTGACCGGCGACCACCCAACCACCCACCCACCCACGCGACCATGGACTGACTCAACGACGGATGTGAGGAGAGACCCACGACCGCTCAGAACGGAATACCATTGAAGACTGAAGTGAACCCACAGACCGGCGACCTCACTGAGCCAGAGAGTCGAGTGACCGGCGACCACTCAACCACCCACGCGACCATGGACTGACTCAACGACGGATGTGAGGAGAGACCCACGACCGCTCAGGATGGAATACCATTGAAGACTGACGTGAACCGACAGACCGACGACCTCACTGAGCCAGAGAGTCGAGTGACCGGCGACCACCCACCCACGCGACCATAAACTGACTCAACGACGGATGTGAGGAGTGACCCACGACCGCTCAGGATGGACTACCATTGAAGACTGAAGTGAACCCACAGACCGACGACCTCACAGAGCCAGAGAGTCGAGTGACCGGCGACCACTCAACCACCCACCCACCCACGCGACCATGGACTGACTCAACGACGGATGTGAGGAGAGACCCACGACCGCTCAGGATGGAATACCATTGAAGACTGACGTGAACCGACAGACCGACGACCTCACTGAGCCAGAGAGTCGAGTGACCGGCGACCACCCACCCACGCGACCATAAACTGACTCAACGACGGATGTGAGGAGTGACCCACGACCGCTCAGGATGGACTACCATTGAAGACTGAAGTGAACCCACAGACCGACGACCTCACAGAGCCAGAGAGTCGAGTGACCGGCGACCACTCAACCACCCACCCACCCACGCGACCATGGACTGACTCAACGACGGATGTGAGGAGAGACCTGCCACCGCTCAGCATGGACTACCATTGAAGACTGAAGTGAACCCACAGACCGACGACCTCACAGAGCCAGAGAGTCGAGTGACCGGCGACCACTCAACCACCCACCCACCCACGCGACCATGGACTGACTCAACGACGGATGTGAGGAGAGACCTGCGACCGCTCAGCATGGACTACCATTGAAGACTGAAGTGAACCCACAGACCGACGACCTCACAGAGCCAGAGAGTCGAGTGACCGGCGACCACCCAACCACCCACCCACCCACGCGACCATGGACTGACTCAACGACGGATGTGAGGAGAGACCCACGACCGCTCAGAAGGGAATACCATTGAAGACTGAAGTGAACCCACAGACCGACGACCTCACAGAGCCAGAGAGTCGAGTGACCGGCGACCACTCAACCACCCACCCACCCACGCGACCATGGACTGACTCATCGACGGAGGTGAGGGGACACCACCAACCGCTCAGGATGGCGTACCATGGACAACTGACCACCTACCCAGCATTGCATACTGAGTATGAGTGCGAGACTGAAAAATCTCTCAAAACTGAGTCTCTTGAGCGCGACATCTCTGAAAGGCCCACAATTAGCAACTAAATCAAGACAATAGAAACCTCTAGTTGTACGTTTAATTGTTTATTAAGAATAAAAATTCATATTTTAATAACAAAGACTGATCCTAATACTCATTTAACGATTTTTTAAATACCTGTTTCATTGCAACCGACATTAGAATATGTTTTAAGAGTCTCGTTTCAAAATGACTTAAAGTTCTACAATACCCCATTCTTGATACAAAAACTTATGCTTAAGAATATCAGAATTTCATGCAACAGAAATGAATCCGAGACTCTCTTTGAAAAGTGGCCACGACTTCAGGAGCGGGAAGAAACGACAGCAGCCGACTGCTCTGAAAAAATAAATTTGATTAAATGTTAATTATTCACTTTTTTATGTAAAAATAAAAAGTATTTACTGGACTACGAATTTTTCCCTCAGATTCTTGCGATCGACAGAAACGGATTGACTAACTCGGTCGGATAAATCTGCAAAAATAAGATTTTCTTTAAAATTTAAACGCAAAAACAAAAAATGTATCGATTTACAAAATTCCGAATTTTCCCCCCCAAGACCTCCCGGCTACTTCGGGGGAATCTGAAAAAATGAATTTATTTTTGAATTTTGACACAAAAAAGAAAAATTACGTCGACTTACCAGACCCCGAATTTTTCGGCCCTGGGCCTCCCGGCTGCTTCGGGTGAATCTGAAAAAATGAATTTATTTTTGAATTTTGACACAAAAAAGAAAAAATACATCGACTTACCAGATCCCGAATTTTCCTGCCCTGGACTTCCCGGCTGCTTCGGGTGAATCTGAAAAAATTAATTTATTTTTGAATTTTGACGCAAAAAACAAAAATTACATCGACTTACCAGATCCCGAATTTTTCGGCCCTGGGCCTCCCGGCTGCTTCGGGTGAATCTGAAAAAATGAATTTATTTTTGAATTTTGACGCAAAAAATAAAAATTACATCGACTTACCAGATCCCGAATTTTCCGGCCCTGGACTTCCCGGCTGCTTCGGGTGAATCTGAAAAAATTAATTTATTTTTGAATTTTGACGCAAAAAACAAAAATTACATCGACTTACCAGATCCCGAATTTTTCGGCCCTGGGCCTCCCGCCTGCTTCGGAGGAATCTGAAAAAATGAATTTATTTTTGAATTTTGACACAAAAAAGAAAAAATACATCGACTTACCAGATCCCGAATTTTTCGGCCCTGGGCCTCCCGCCTGCTTCCGAAGAATCTGAAAAAATATTTAAATTTGAATTTTGACGCAAAAAATAAAAATTACATCGACTTACCAGATTCCGAGTTTTCCACTCCAAAACCTCCCGGCTGCTTCGGGGGAATCTGAAAAAATAAATATATTTTTGAATTTTGACGCAAAAAATAAAAATTACATCGACTTACCAGATCCCGAATTTTCCGCCCAAGACCTCCCGGCTGCTTCGGGGGAATCTGAAAAAATGAATTTATTTTTGAATTTTGACGCAAAAAATAAAAATTACATCGACTTACCAGATCTCGAATTTTTCGGCCCTGGGCCTCCCGCCTGCTTCCGAAGAATCTGAAAAAATATTTAAATTTGAATTTTGACGCAAAATAAGAAAAATTACATCGACTTACCAGATTCCGAGTTTTCCACTCCAAAACCTCCCGGCTGCTTCGGGGGAATCTGAAAAAATAAATATATTTTTGAATTTTGACGCAAAAAATAAAAATTACATCGACTTACCAGATCCCGAATTTTCCGCCCACGTCCTCCCGGCTGCTTCGGGGGAATCTGAAAAAATGATATTATTTTTGAATTTTGACGCAAAAAATAAAAATTACATCGACTTACCAGATCTCGAATTTTTCGGCCCTGGGCCTCCCGCCTGCTTCCGAAGAATCTGAAAAAATATTTAAATTTGAATTTTGACGCAAAAAAGAAAAATAACATCGGCTTACCAGATCCCGAATTTTCCACCCAAGGCCTCCCGGCTGCTTCAGGGGAATTTGAAAAAATAAATATATTTCTGAATTTTGACGCAAAAAAGAAAAATTACATCGACTTACCAGATCCCGAATTTTCCGCCCAAGAACTCCCGGCTGCTTCAGGGGAATCTGAAAAAATAAATATATTTTTGAATTTTGACGCAAAAAATAAAAATTACATCGACTTACCAGATTCCGAGTTTTCCACTCCAAAACCTCCCGGCTGCTTCGGGGGAATCTGAAAAAATAAATATATTTTTGAATTTTGACGCAAAAAATAAAAATTACATCGACTTACCAGATTCCGAGTTTTCCACTCCAAAACCTCCCGGCTGCTTCGGGGGAATCTGAAAAAATAAATATATTTTTGAATTTTGATGCAAAAAATAAAAATTACATCGACTTACCAGATCCCGAATTTTCCGCCCCAAGAGCTCCCGCCTGGTTCGGAGGAATCTGAAAAAATAAATATATTTTTGAATTTTGACGCAAAAAATAAAAATTACATCGACTTACCAGATCCCGAATTTTCCGCCCAAGACCTCCCGGCTGCTTCAGGGGAATTTGAAAAAATAAATATATTTCTGAATTTTGACGCAAAAAAGAAAAATTACATCGACTTACCAGATCCCGAATTTTCCGCCCAAGACCTCCCGGCTGCTTCAGGGGAATCTGAAAAAATAAATATATTTTTGAATTTTGACGCAAAAAATAAAAATTACATCGACTTACCAGATCCCGAATTTTCCGCCCCAAGAGCTCCCGCCTGCTTCGGAGGAATCTGAATAAATAAATATATTTTTGAATTTTGACGCAAAAAATAAAAATTACATCGACTTACCAGATCCCGAATTTTCCGCCCAAGACCTCCCGGCTGCTTCAGGGGAATTTGAAAAAATAAATATATTTCTGAATTTTGACGCAAAAAAGAAAAATTACATCGACTTACCAGATCCCGAATTTTCCGCCCAAGACCTCCCGGCTGCTTCAGGGGAATCTGAAAAAATAAATATATTTTTGAATTTTGACGCAAAAAATAAAAATTACATCGACTTACCAGATTCCGAGTTGTCCACTCCAAAACCTCCCGGCTGCTTCGGGGGAATCTGAAAAAATAAATATATTTTTGAATTTTGACGCAAAAAATAAAAATTACATCGACTTACCAGATCCCGAATTTTCCGCCCAAGACCTCCCGGCTGCTTCGGGGGAATCTGAAAAAATGAATTTATTTTTGAATTTTGACGCAAAAAATAAAAATTACATCGACTTACCAGATTCCGAATTTTTCGGCCCAAGGCCTCCCACCTGCTTCGGAGGAATCTGCAAAAATATTTAAATTTGAATTTTGACGCAAAATAAGAAAAATTACATCGACTTACCAGATTCCGAGTTTTCCACTCCAAAACCTCCCGGCTGCTTCGGGGGAATCTGAAAAAATAAATATATTTTTGAATTTTGATGCAAAAAATAAAAATTACATCGACTTACCAGATCCCGAATTTTCCGCCCCAAGAGCTCCCGCCTGGTTCGGAGGAATCTGAAAAAATAAATATATTTTTGAATTTTGACGCAAAAAATAAAAATTACATCGACTTACCAGATTCCGAGTTTTCCACTCCAAAACCTCCCGGCTGCTTCGGGGGAATCTGAAAAAATAAATATATTTTTGAATTTTGACGCAAAAAATAAAAATTACATCGACTTACCAGATTCCGAGTTTTCCACTCCAAAACCTCCCGGCTGCTTCGGGGGAATCTGAAAAAATAAATATATTTTTGAATTTTGATGCAAAAAATAAAAATTACATCGACTTACCAGATCCCGAATTTTCCGCCCCAAGAGCTCCCGCCTGGTTCGGAGGAATCTGAAAAAATAAATATATTTTTGAATTTTGACGCAAAAAATAAAAATTACATCGACTTACCAGATCCCGAATTTTCCGCCCAAGACCTCCCGGCTGCTTCAGGGGAATTTGAAAAAATAAATATATTTCTGAATTTTGACGCAAAAAAGAAAAATTACATCGACTTACCAGATCCCGAATTTTCCGCCCAAGACCTCCCGGCTGCTTCAGGGGAATCTGAAAAAATAAATATATTTTTGAATTTTGACGCAAAAAATAAAAATTACATCGACTTACCAGATCCCGAATTTTCCGCCCCAAGAGCTCCCGCCTGCTTCGGAGGAATCTGAATAAATAAATATATTTTTGAATTTTGACGCAAAAAAGAAAAATTACATCGACTTACCAGATCCCGAATTTTCCGCCCAAGACCTCCCGGCTGCTTCAGGGGAATCTGAAAAAATAAATATATTTTTGAATTTTGACGCAAAAAATAAAAATTACATCGACTTACCAGATTCCGAGTTGTCCACTCCAAAACCTCCCGGCTGCTTCGGGGGAATCTGAAAAAATAAATATATTTTTGAATTTTGACGCAAAAAATAAAAATTACATCGACTTACCAGATCCCGAATTTTCCGCCCAAGACCTCCCGGCTGCTTCGGGGGAATCTGAAAAAATGATATTATTTTTGAATTTTGACGCAAAAAATAAAAATTACATCGACTTACCAGATCTCGAATTTTTCGGCCCTGGGCCTCCCGGCTGCTTCGGGTGAATCTGAAAAAATGAATTTATTTTTGAATTTTGACACAAAAAAGAAAAAATACATCGACTTACCAGATCCCGAATTTTCCGGCCCTGGACTTCCCGGCTGCTTCGGGTGAATCTGAAAAAATTAATTTATTTTTGAATTTTGACGCAAAAAACAAAAATTACATCGACTTACCAGACCCCGAATTTTTCGGCCCTGGGCCTCCCGGCTGCTTCGGGTGAATCTGAAAAAATTAATTTATTTTTGAATTTTGACGCAAAAAACAAAAATTACATCGACTTACCAGATCCCGAATTTTTCGGCCCTGGGCCTCCCGCCTGCTTCGGAGGAATCTGAAAAAATGAATTTATTTTTGAATTTTGACACAAAAAAGAAAAAATACATCGACTTACCAGATCCCGAATTTTTCGGCCCTGGGCCTCCCGCCTGCTTCCGAAGAATCTGAAAAAATATTTAAATTTGAATTTTGACGCAAAAAAGAAAAATTACATCGACTTACCAGATCCCGAACTTTCCGCCCAAGACCTCCCGGCTGCTTCAGGGGAATCTGAAAAAATAAATATATTTTTGAATTTTGACGCAAAAAATAAAAATTACATCGACTTACCAGATTCCGAGTTTTCCACTCCAAAACCTCCCGGCTGCTTCGGGGGAATCTGCAAAAATGAATTTATTTTTGAATTTTGACGCAAATAACAAAAATTACATCGACTTACCAGATTTTGAAATTTCTGCTCCAAAACCTCCCGGCTGCTTCGGGGGAATCTGAAAAAATAAATATATTTTTGAATTTTGACGCAAAAAATAAAAATTACATCGACTTACCAGATCCCGAATTTTCCGCCCAAGACCTCCCGGCTGCTTCGGGGGAATCTGAAAAAATGAATTTATTTTTGAATTTTGACGCAAAAAATAAAAATTACATCGACTTACCAGATCTCGAATTTTTCGGCCCTGGGCCTCCCGCCTGCTTCCGAAGAATCTGAAAAAATATTTAAATTTGAATTTTGACGCAAAATAAGAAAAATTACATCGACTTACCAGATTCCGAGTTTTCCACTCCAAAACCTCCCGGCTGCTTCGGGGGAATCTGAAAAAATAAATATATTTTTGAATTTTGACGCAAAAAATAAAAATTACATCGACTTACCAGATCCCGAATTTTCCGCCCACGTCCTCCCGGCTGCTTCGGGGGAATCTGAAAAAATGATATTATTTTTGAATTTTGACGCAAAAAATAAAAATTACATCGACTTACCAGATCTCGAATTTTTCGGCCCTGGGCCTCCCGCCTGCTTCCGAAGAATCTGAAAAAATATTTAAATTTGAATTTTGACGCAAAAAAGAAAAATAACATCGGCTTACCAGATCCCGAATTTTCCACCCAAGGCCTCCCGGCTGCTTCAGGGGAATTTGAAAAAATAAATATATTTCTGAATTTTGACGCAAAAAAGAAAAATTACATCGACTTACCAGATCCCGAATTTTCCGCCCAAGAACTCCCGGCTGCTTCAGGGGAATCTGAAAAAATAAATATATTTTTGAATTTTGACGCAAAAAATAAAAATTACATCGACTTACCAGATTCCGAGTTTTCCACTCCAAAACCTCCCGGCTGCTTCGGGGGAATCTGAAAAAATAAATATATTTTTGAATTTTGACGCAAAAAATAAAAATTACATCGACTTACCAGATTCCGAGTTTTCCACTCCAAAACCTCCCGGCTGCTTCGGGGGAATCTGAAAAAATAAATATATTTTTGAATTTTGATGCAAAAAATAAAAATTACATCGACTTACCAGATCCCGAATTTTCCGCCCCAAGAGCTCCCGCCTGGTTCGGAGGAATCTGAAAAAATAAATATATTTTTGAATTTTGACGCAAAAAATAAAAATTACATCGACTTACCAGATCCCGAATTTTCCGCCCAAGACCTCCCGGCTGCTTCAGGGGAATTTGAAAAAATAAATATATTTCTGAATTTTGACGCAAAAAAGAAAAATTACATCGACTTACCAGATCCCGAATTTTCCGCCCAAGACCTCCCGGCTGCTTCAGGGGAATCTGAAAAAATAAATATATTTTTGAATTTTGACGCAAAAAATAAAAATTACATCGACTTACCAGATCCCGAATTTTCCGCCCCAAGAGCTCCCGCCTGCTTCGGAGGAATCTGAATAAATAAATATATTTTTGAATTTTGACGCAAAAAATAAAAATTACATCGACTTACCAGATCCCGAATTTTCCGCCCAAGACCTCCCGGCTGCTTCAGGGGAATTTGAAAAAATAAATATATTTCTGAATTTTGACGCAAAAAAGAAAAATTACATCGACTTACCAGATCCCGAATTTTCCGCCCAAGACCTCCCGGCTGCTTCAGGGGAATCTGAAAAAATAAATATATTTTTGAATTTTGACGCAAAAAATAAAAATTACATCGACTTACCAGATTCCGAGTTGTCCACTCCAAAACCTCCCGGCTGCTTCGGGGGAATCTGAAAAAATAAATATATTTTTGAATTTTGACGCAAAAAATAAAAATTACATCGACTTACCAGATCCCGAATTTTCCGCCCAAGACCTCCCGGCTGCTTCGGGGGAATCTGAAAAAATGAATTTATTTTTGAATTTTGACGCAAAAAATAAAAATTACATCGACTTACCAGATTCCGAATTTTTCGGCCCAAGGCCTCCCACCTGCTTCGGAGGAATCTGCAAAAATATTTAAATTTGAATTTTGACGCAAAATAAGAAAAATTACATCGACTTACCAGATTCCGAGTTTTCCACTCCAAAACCTCCCGGCTGCTTCGGGGGAATCTGAAAAAATAAATATATTTTTGAATTTTGACGCAAAAAATAAAAATTACATCGACTTACCAGATTCCGAGTTTTCCACTCCAAAACCTCCCGGCTGCTTCGGGGGAATCTGAAAAAATAAATATATTTTTGAATTTTGATGCAAAAAATAAAAATTACATCGACTTACCAGATCCCGAATTTTCCGCCCCAAGAGCTCCCGCCTGCTTCGGAGGAATCTGAAAAAATAAATATATTTTTGAATTTTGACGCAAAAAAGAAAAATTACATCGACTTACCAGATCCCGAATTTTCCGCCCAAGACCTCCCGGCTGCT
This sequence comes from Xylota segnis, assembly GCA_963583995.1. NCBI lineage: Eukaryota > Metazoa > Arthropoda > Insecta > Diptera > Syrphidae > Xylota > Xylota segnis. The sequence continues at coordinate 57,528,409 of OY757238.1, read as the reverse complement.
TCGGGGGAATCTGAAAAAATGAATTTATTTTTGAATTTTGACGCAAAAAAGAAAAATTACATCGACTTACCAGATCCCGAATTTTCCGCCCAAGACCTCCCGGCTGCTTCCGAAGAATCTGAAAAAATATTTAAATTTGAATTTTGACGCAAAATAAGAAAAATTACATCGACTTACCAGATTCCGAGTTTTCCACTCCAAAACCTCCCGGCTGCTTCGGGGGAATCTGAAAAAATAAATATATTTTTGAATTTTGACGCAAAAAATAAAAATTACATCGACTTACCAGATCCCGAATTTTCCGCCCAAGACCTCCCGGCTGCTTCGGGGGAATCTGAAAAAATGAATTTATTTTTGAATTTTGACGCAAAAAAGAAAAATTACATCGACTTACCAGATCTCGAATTTTTCGGCCCTGGGCCTCCCGCCTGCTTCCGAAGAATCTGAAAAAATATTTAAATTTGAATTTTGACGCAAAAAAGAAAAATTACATCGACTTACCAGATCCCGAATTTTCCGCCCCAAGAGCTCCCGCCTGCCTCGGAGGAATCTGAAAAAATAAATATATTTTTGAATTTTGACGCAAAAAATAAAAATTACATCGACTTACCAGATCCCGAATTTTCCGCCCAAGACCTCCCGGCTGCTTCGGGGGAATCTGAAAAAATGAATTTATTTTTGAATTTTGACGCAAAAAAAAAAAATTACATCGACTTACCAGATCCCGAATTTTCCGCCCAAGACCTACCGGCTGCTTCCGAAGAATCTGAAAAAATATTTAAATTTGAATTTTGACGCAAAATAAGAAAAATTACATCGACTTACCAGATTCCGAGTTTTCCACTCCAAAACCTCCCGGCTGCTTCGGGGGAATCTGAAAAAATTAATTTATTTTTGAATTTTGACGCAAAAAATAAAAATTACATCGACTAACCAGATCCCGAATTTTCCGCCCAAGACCTCCCGGCTGCTTCGGGGGAATCCGAAAAAATGAATTTATTTTTGAATTTTGACGCAAAAAATAAAAATTACATCGACTTACCAGATCCCGAATTTTCCGCCCAAGACCTACCGGCTGCTTCCGAAGAATCTGAAAAAATATTTAAATTTGAATTTTGACGCAAAATAAGAAAAATTACATCGACTTACCAGATTCCGAGTTTTCCACTCCAAAACCTCTCGGCTGCTTCGGGGGAATCTGAAAAAATGAATTAATTTTTGAATTTTGACGCAAAAAATAAAAATTACATCGACTTACCAGATTCCGAGTTTTCCACTCCAAAACCTCCCGGCTGCTTCGGGGGAATCTGAAAAAATAAATATATTTTTGAATTTTGACGCAAAAAATAAAAATTACATCGACTTACCAGATCCCGAAATTTCTGTTCCAAAACCTCCCGGCTGCTTCGGGGGAATCTGAAAAAATAAATATATTTTTGAATTTTGACGCAAAAAATAAAAATTACATCGTCTTACCAGATCCCGAATTTTCCGCCCAAGACCTACCGGCTGCTTCCGAAGAATCTGAAAAAATATTTAAATTTGAATTTTGACGCAAAATAAGAAAAATTACATCGACTTACCAGATTCCGAGTTTTCCACTCCAAAACCTCCCGGCTGCTTCGGGGGAATCTGAAAAAATGAATTTATTTTTGAATTTTGACGCAAAAAATAAAAATTACATCGACTAACCAGATCCCGAATTTTCCGCCCAAGACCTCCCGGCTGCTTCGGGGGAATCTGAAAGAATGAATTTATTTTTGAATTTTGACGCAAAAAATAAAAATTACATCGACTTACCAGATCCCGAATTTTCCGCCCAAGACCTACCGGCTGCTTCCGAAGAATCTGAAAAAATATTTAAATTTGAATTTTGACGCAAAATAAGAAAAATTACATCGACTTACCAGATTCCGAGTTTTCCACTCCAAAACCTCCCGGCTGCTTCGGGGGAATCTGAAAAAATGAATTTATTTTTGAATTTTGACGCAAAAAATAAAAATTACATCGACTTACCAGATCCCGAATTTTCCGCCCAAGACCTCCCGCCTGCTTCCGAAGAATCTGAAAAAATATTTAAATTTGAATTTTGACGCAAAAAAGAAAAATAACATCGGCTTACCAAATTCCGAATTTTTCGGCCCAAGGCCTCCCGCCTGCTTCCGAAGAATCTGAAAAAATATTTAAATTTGAATTTTGACGCAAAAAAGAAAAATAACATCGGCTTACCAAATTCCGAATTTTTCGGCCCTGGGCCTCCCGCCTGCTTCGGAGGAATCTGAAAAAATAAATATATTTTTGAATTTTGACGCAAAAAAGAAAAATTACATCGACTTACCAGATCCCGAATTTTCCGCCCCAAGACCTCCCGGCTGCTTCGGGGGAATCTGAAAAAATAAATATATTTTTGAATTTTGACACAAAAAATTAAAATTACATCGGCTTACCAGATCCCGAATTTTCCGCCCAAGACCTCCCGGCTGCTTCAGGGGAATCTGAAAAAATAAATATATTTTTGAATTTTGACACAAAAAATTAAAATTACATCGACTTACCAGATCCCGAATTTTCCGCCCAAGACCTCCCGGCTGCTTCAGGGGAATCTGAAAAAATAAATATATTTTTGAATTTTGACGCAAAAAATAAAAATTACATCGACTTACCAGATCCCGAATTTTCCGCCCCAAGAGCTCCCGCCTGCTTCGGAGGAATCTGAATAAATAAATATATTTTTGAATTTTGACGCAAAAAATAAAAATTACATCGACTTACCAGATCCCGAATTTTCCGCCCAAGACCTCCCGGCTGCTTCAGGGGAATTTGAAAAAATAAATATATTTCTGAATTTTGACGCAAAAAAGAAAAATTACATCGACTTACCAGATCCCGAATTTTCCGCCCAAGACCTCCCGGCTGCTTCAGGGGAATCTGAAAAAATAAATATATTTTTGAATTTTGACGCAAAAAATAAAAATTACATCGACTTACCAGATTCCGAGTTGTCCACTCCAAAACCTCCCGGCTGCTTCAGGGGAATCTGAAAAAATAAATATATTTTTGAATTTTGACACAAAAAATTAAAATTACATCGGCTTACCAGATCCCGAATTTTCCGCCCAAGACCTCCCGGCTGCTTCAGGGGAATCTGAAAAAATAAATATATTTTTGAATTTTGACACAAAAAATTAAAATTACATCGACTTACCAGATCCCGAATTTTCCGCCCAAGACCTCCCGGCTGCTTCAGGGGAATCTGAAAAAATAAATATATTTTTGAATTTTGACACAAAAAATTAAAATTACATCGACTTACCAGATCCCGAATTTTCCGCCCAAGACCTCCCGGCTGCTTCGGGGGAATCTGAAAAAATTAATATATATTTGTGAATTTCGACACAAAATACCAAAATTATATCGACTTACCAGATTCCGAATTTTCCGCCCCAAGACCTCCCGGCTGCTTCAGGGGAATCTGAAAAAATAAATATATTTTTGAATTTTGACTCAAAAAAGAAAAATTACATCGACTTACCAGATCCCGAATTTTCCACCCAAGACCTCCCGGCTGCTTCAGGGGAATCTGAAAAAATAAATATATTTTTGAATTTTGACGCAAAATACCAAAATTATATCGGCTTACCAGATTCCGAATTTTCCGCCCAAGACCTCCCGGCTGCTTCGGGGGAATCTGAAAAATAAATTTATTTTTGAATTTTGACGCAAAAAAGAAAAATTACATCGACTTACCAGATCTCGAATTTTTCGGCCATGGGCCTCCCGCCTGCTTCCGAAGAATCTGAAAAAATATTTAAATTTGAATTTTGACATAAAAAAGCCAAATTACATCGGCTTACCAGATTCCAAATTTTCCGCCCCAAGACCTCCCAGCTGCTTCGGGGGAATCTGAAAAAATAAATATTTTTTTGAATTTTGACGCAAATAACAAAAATTACATCGACTTACCAGATTTTGAAATTTCTGCTCCAAAACCTCCCGGCTGCTTCGGGGGAATCTGAAAAAATTAATTTATTTTTGAATTTTGACGCAAAAAATAAAAATTGCATCGACTTACCAGATTCCAAATTTTCCGCCCCAAGACCTCCCGGCTGCTTCGGGGGAATCTGAAAAAATAAATATATTTTTGAATTTTGACACAAAATACCAAAATTTAATCGACTTACCAGATTCGAAATGTTTGCTTCCAATTGTGGGCTCACGTCCTCTGATTAAGCGACTTAGTTATACTGTAACCGCTGTTTTCGAAAGAATGATGAACTTGCTCACATTTGTCCCGGAAATCGTTTCGTCTCATCATGAATCCAACTGGGATACCCCAGTTTGACCATCGCATCAGCACCAGAGGGTTAAAGAGCGGTTCGAATACTGGCTTTCAGTTTCATGCTCTGTACGGTTGCTACAAAACAAAATGAAGCTGCAATGAGGTCATTGAGTTAGCGTTGTCATGGTCAGTTTGGACGCTCCCAGTCTGTTGTATTCGCACGTCTAGATGTGCTGTTCTGATGAGCAGCAGATGTGTTAATTGCGCCTGCTCAACTGTGGCCAATTCTGTCTAGAATTGGTGCATTTATCGAGACAAGGTCGTCGTATTGTACCTTTGTCTGACCGAGAGTAAGTATTTCGTGCCGTTTTAGCACCAAGGCTGAGTGTACTCCATCCGATTTCATGGAACGATACCACAGTAGGTGCTATAGTCGCGCGACTGTATGCAGCAAGCACCATTTCCTAAAGAGACATTCCCGAATACCCTGAAGTCCTTGGAAGTTGTTGAAAAACGAATGAAGATCTACACGTCGCGTCACCGCAAATGCATTTAGCTTGGTAGACGTTGAGTTAACAACAAGCTCTCCAAACACCTCGAGATAAGGACATAAGTACATCTCTGTATAGTCCTTGGATTGCCGTATTCAATTCAGTATGCATTGCGACTGGTATAACGGCTTCAATTTGCATCTAATCAAATCGCAAACCCTTTAGCACCCAAAGGACACCTTCGAGATCCATGACAAGTGCTAAGCTCATAAGCTGCTTATCCTTTTCCCGGTCAAATCGAAAAGTTATTTAATTAAAGATACAATCACCATCACCATCAGCTAAAATATCCTTCACACTCCATTGGTGGACATATGTTTTCAGTTTTACTTAATTCTTCCCGTCCACAGTCTATTCGTGGGAAATGAATTCATTGTGATACTAATCGCAGGAGGAGGAGAAGTGCTTGGAAACTTTTCTTTTAGCAAAAAGTTATCCTTGTGCCGCAAGAAAAACCCCTCGAAAGAAAGGAAAGTATAGCAAAAGAAAAGTGGAGAATTAATTTCTTTCTTTTTTGCCTTGCTTTCGTCCTTGCCATTGTTCGAGGGAAATCCTTAAAGTAGCACCATTGGACAATGGACAATGAAGTGGTGCGGTGGTGCGCTTGGTGGGCTGTAAGTGCGAGAGATCCTTAGGCAGACCACACTAGGAATGAAGTGGAGATGGAGCCTAGCACTATGCACAATATCCATATCCAACTCGGCACTTGCACTATCGAAGTGGACAGATCTATCCGTACTGTGTCGGCTAATTCTGAGGTATTGTTCGGAGTGGAAGATGGCAAATTGCAAAAGTGATTCGGGAAGTTGTAAATTCCCCCCTTCGTCCTGGACAAAGGACGTGGAGGTATGTAGCTCCTTTGCATTCCTTCGATTAGAATCAGATATGGATTGTTTACGGGGAAAGTTGTTCCTTTCTTCCCTGGCGTTTCGCTGTTGTTCCGCTGTGGGCGATGTGATAAAAAGCTTTGTTTTCCTTTTCTTAGGATACTTTATGTGCGGATAAATATTTTATTGCGAATGTTTTCGGTGAGATCCTGAAATGGTAGAATGATTTTTCTATTATTTATGAAGAGATTAAAATTTTGTTGGAAAGCAGAAACAATACGTTCGACTTTTCATTTAGTTGGGAAGTGCTCTTGGAGATGTTGGGACTGACTTTGCCTGGGAAGTGAGACAATGGTAGCCAGATGGCAAGGGATTTTGTTGTTACAAAATTTGATTCATAGTGAGTTGAAGTGGCAGCGAAAGGACAGTCAGCTCAAAACAGTAGTATGAGCATCCGAAGATTGTCTTGCCTGCCGTCTTAGACAAAACATACGTAGTTTCGAACAGAAGTGTCAGAATCAAGTTTGCGATCAAGTGCTTGCTTCTAGCGATGATCCTTGTAGCTTCGCTAATAAATCCTTACATACTGCCTCGATCCTAGAACGAGTAAATTTGACTGGCATCCTGCCTTGCCAAAAACAAATATCCTTTCGAAACAAAAAAATCGTCGGCCACCCTTGGGAACCTCACGCCGACAAAGAATGACTTCCGATTGTCAGGCTAAGCCTACGTGTACATGTGACCATCTGAGCGGTTAAGCGACGAGTGATGGACATAGTTGCTGGACGACTAGGGATTCTTGTCTGAGCAAGTTCGCTTTTTTTTGAATTTTGGTTGCAGAGGTGGTTGGGACCGGAGTATATCCGAAACCCTTAGGCGTAGCAACTTGAAATTCTCCACAGTAATTGCTTAGGGGTTGCAGATGCGAGTTGTGAAAGGATATTCCGAACCTAAGGGGCTGAGGGGGGAATAGGGGGTGGATATAGGATTTTCCGCTGTTAAAAGATGATTACACAGCTCTAACTCCATTGGCATTGGGGAAAAAAAAGGATTTTTTTTGAGTAAATTCGTCCTTGATTCATTTAAGGTACAAACCATCCTTCTGCGTTGGTCTGAAGCTAACCGATGGCCAAAAGAGTTGACCAAATCCTGCCAACAGATTTCCAGCAATGGGAACGACCACCGGTAGACGTGCTGCAGTGCCCATCCTTGCCGTTGTGTGTGTAAGTGTGTGCGTGAGAGAGAGAGAGAGAGTGCGTTCAGTAACTTGATTGTAAGTCAGAAAAGTGATTTAACAGTTCGGGTGCTTTGAATTGATTTCATAAGGATAGTCCTGTCAATTGAAAAAGAAGGTGCATACATATGTACATATGTAGAACGTACATATTGAATCACAAAAGTGATGTATGTTCCTGTGTGTGTATGTTGAAGAATCAATTCAAAACACAGGTAGGTATCAAACCAACAGTATCAAAGCTGTGTTCAAAAATATGCACGTCGTTCAACAAGACGTGTCACTTTAAATCAACAAAAAACTGCAATTTTTTTACGAAAAGTAAACAGATTTTTAGTTCATTCTAAAGTGCAAACTTTGAGGTTCATAATGAATTACAATATCTGCAGTATGTCTGCCTCGGATAGTCATTAATTTCATGAAATTTTTCATCACGTTTTTGCATATTTTCATCACGTTTTTGCATATTTGCTGCTTTCAATGCATGTATCGTTGGTGGAACATTGACGTAAATTTTATTTTTAGGACAGTCCCGAGGAAAAGGGACAAATTTTATGATCTAGGGAGCCCATTACAGTCTCTGATTTCGAAAAATCCCGCGTTTACACCAGATATGTTTTGCTGAACATTTTCTGGTTAAAATGAAGGACATTGTCTCAGTTTTAGGCCAGAACAAGGTAGCCAACATAGTTTGGTGACACAATCCCTTCGCTGAAATAGCCGTACCAGCATTATTTTCAAAAAAAAAAAGGTTTAATGACATTGTCAGCCCAAAAAACTGCTCTAAACTGTGACTCGTTGCAGACAGTCCCATTCATTTCCAGCATAGTATCAGCAGAAACACAGTATTGTACGCTGTCCGGTGGCTTCAGTTCTGGGGCCAAGTTGACCTTATTCGTCCTTCGAATCTTTATGCAAAATGGGATGAAAATTAGTTGGGGTTAAGCCAAATTCTTCTGATGGTCTCAAAGCGGATTCAATTTTAGTAAAGAGATGGTTTTTTTGTGACTTTACCGGGCTGACAGAAGTTTTAGTGCGAGATGGCGCTGATGTAGTACGAAACGTTTCAACATTATTTTGACCATTTTTGTAGTGAATTTCAAGACGTATCGATCCATGTTTAATAGCCTTTTAGTTTCTACCTCTCGGCATTGGATACAAAGTAGCATTACACAGAGTCCCAGTACTGCTTACTGGTGATTTCAGGCAAATATTGCCAAGCTGGTCCAAGCTGGTCGAAAATGGACCACTCGACCAGTTCCCAAGCACGAGTTCGTCCTCTTTCTCCATCTGACAACCACTTTTGTTTCAAACTACGACGCGATGGCCAATAAATTTCTGTTCTACGATGACGGTAAAGGTAAATAAGGCTCAGAGAGTGTTCTTTAAAAAAGTCAATGGTTCATGGTTTCCTGTTGGAGCATAGTACATAGTACATAGTACATATGTATGTATGTAAGAAAGGAGTGGAGTAATGAGGAATTCTTCTATGCACTTTAGATACACAAAGGGGGCGTGTCAGTTAGTCTAGGAATTAACTAAAAGGGTACCTATGTTGCAAATGATCATCTTCAAGCCTTCACCTTCACGGATCAAGCTGAATATCATAAAACAATTTTATCCCATCTTGGGGCGTCTTCTACTCGCGAAATTGGTTCTGGTATTGCTTCCTAAGGACTCTCGATTTATTCTGTTGCTAAACACAGAAGCTAACCATTGACAAAGTTAGTATTCTATCACCCAACTCCATGAAGGAGTTCAGAACTGCTTCCGATTGTTTAAAGTTTCTCCTATGTTTGAGTAGATATTCCATTGGAGCATCCGTACTGGGATTTGGAGAGAGATGTTGCCATGAGTCGTTTACTTAAAATGCCTTCGGTAAGTGGCATTGGATAGCTACCTCGGGCAGACTCGTGAAAGACTGTACTTCCAGTGTCAGCTTGTATGTTTTTATAAGAGCCTGACTAGACGTGGTGTGTTCAATCGGTTGAGTCATTCATTTGTGGTTAAAACTCCCGATGTCTAATCTGGCTCTAGGGTTTTATAGCCTAGCCACCAGCATGGGTGGACCTCAATTATATCATTTCTATGAAATTTCTTCTTTTTGGTAAGTACGTTGACCCTGTTACTTTCTGTCCAACATCTGACATATTGCCCTGGACATTGTGACTCAACCTCTGATAAACTCAGATTTTGTGAAGTACGACTATATTGGTGTAGTGGTACTGGAGAAGCAGGGGTGAAGGAAGCAAATGCCTAAATATCGTTAAAGTCGTTCCTTGAAATGCGACTACTAGACCAACCGCTCTGGCATCCGCGACGGCTTGATCCTTAACGCGGAGGCTCGGTCTTCTTTGTCAAAGATCCTCTTTTCTGGAGCAACAGTAGTCGATGTATTTTGTCTTCGTGAACTACATCCTCCATAAGCCCTCCTCGCTTATAAGTCCGAAAATTCGACGAAGATTTTTGTCACTAATTATCCAGGACTTGGCTCCATATAGTAGAACTGGCAGGTGACTGGTGTTCTTACTGTGAATATTTATTGCAATCCTTGCCGTTGTCCTTGCAGAATTAAAGGCACTATCCTGGAGCTCAGTGAAACACTTTGTTTCAGACTCTCTGTCTATATAAGTCTGACCATGGTAGACAACTCTGCATTCCAAGGAAGAAACCGCTCTGGTTTTTCTTCAACGTCGTACCGCAAGACTCCTCGATCCGCCGCTCAATCGACCAGTTCTATAGCTCGGTTGGTTTCATTCCATTAGCTACATGGCTAGTTCGGAACAGAATATAAGTTTTTCTTTCGGTAACCTAGAAGCAACCTCTTTATCCCTTTGCTTTGTTGCTTTTTCCCAACAAGCCCCTAACTTCCAGAATATTTACAAACAAACAACGATAAGCAGACAATCAATTCAAATTAATTTGTAACTCCTGGCCGAGCCTACGCACGACAATCACATCTGTTACAGGCAAGTCATTCCTTAAATGTCCATAAATCTTGGACTCCTTTCGAGCCCGCTGTAGCCCCACTCATCCTCACCAGTCCATTAACTTTCCTTTCACAGATCATCTACCTCCTGCTAGTAACCCCTAAGTCCTGTTTTACCGCCCTCCCGAACAAAAAAACAAAGGAAATCCAAGGCAAAGCAAATAATTCATAATCCATTTAAAAATTAACAACAATAAGTATGCTCCCCTCGACGACAGTCCTCCAGAGAAGCCGCCTTACCTCCATGTCCGTTCGAAAAAGTATCAAAACCCCGAAAACAGAACCCCAACCGCCTCCCGTCCTCATTCATTACCCACTTGAGGATTGCCAAACAATACCCTTAGACCCGACGACTCATTTATTTGCTAAACTTTCGCCTCCGCCTTGGCACCTTTCATGTCCATTGCCCAAAAGTACCAAAGTGGCACTTTTTTTTCTCGTTCTCACCTAACACCTTTCTGGTCATAATAAACCCCCAACCCACAGCCTCCTCTCATCCTTGTTGCTCTGCTGGCCTATTGTACTTAAGAATTGCCACTTTGAATTACCGCCAAGTGGTTTGCCAAGGGTTATCCTTGCCAGCCATAACACTCGAAGCAACAAACAGGAGACTGGTAAAAACTTTTCTCACCTGCTTTGTATTTATTTATTTATTTTTTTTTTTTTTTACAGACCAACACCAACCAACACACGCACAAGAGAAGAGAGAAGAGAAAGGCGAAAGGCAAAGGCAAAAGGATATATAATTTTACGGCCCAGTTGAATGTGTCCTTATTTTGCATAAGGCTCCAACCGATTGGGGTTTCATAGCGCAGAAATATTATCGGGCCTGTGGAAAGAAATCATCTTCATTATATTCGTCCTTTTTGCAAGCAGGAGCAACATCATCATTATCTAGGTCTCCATAGGCGAATTTGTCCATGAACGGCACACATACAGGTGAGTGAGGTTTTTTTTTTTTGTTTGAAATAAATGCTGTCTAAGCTCTGTAAAAGGATGTCAACGACAAAATATTTATCCCTGCGGGGATATTTTTTATGGAGACATTACATTCCTTTTTCTTTCTTTCTTTCTTCCTTTCGTTTTGCGTCATTCTCTCACTCTTCCTCGGCCTCCTTGTTTAGTGTGAAATTGTAGCTAACTTGCCAGTGGTAGTAATAAGTCATGGAAAGATAATTTGGAAATCCTTGAATCCTTTATTAAACTTTGAGCCGAAAATAGCCTCGGAATTCTTTTAATTTCTATTTCACTCATGCCCAGTGCCAGATCCTTTGATGGGGTCGTCTCTTTGTAATTACATTGTCTAGGACTGAACAAGGACACATTCTTAAAGCTCACTTGTTGATGGTGCTGGAAAAGTTCTTTCTTTTCTTGTTTAAGTGAACGAAAATGTGTGTTGTTTAGTTATTTCTTTTCTCCAGGAGGTGGGGTATTTCCTGTGTTCAAGATGAATTCCCCGAAGGATGGCTGCCGACACATCATTATCCGCAAACTACTTCACAGCATGAAGTGGAGTCCATAGACACTGTGGGTCTCCGTCAAAATTGGTTATCGGGTTACATTGGTTGTGACTTTTTTTTTTTTTTCTTTTTGACATGGCATCGATGTCCTTTCGCTTCTGGAGAGTCCTTTATTTTTTTTTTTTTTGCTTTTTGTGGGATAAATTTGATGCGCATAATCGATTTGACATACAAACAGTAAGGTGTAGACTTTCATTAGAAGTGTCACTATGTTACGAGACAGAAGATCCTTGATACATGCCGGACATACACACAGAGACATGTGTTTGTATGATCTCGGGTTGTCAGGATGGGATTGTTGCTTCATGGGATGAATGTGATTGCTTTGGTGATGTAGTTGCCGATGAAGACGTTTCATTTTATGTTTTGTGTAATCTTAGCAGTGATTGCATGGCAGGTGTTGTGGAGGTGGAGGATTGTTTCTTAAGGCAGGACGTGATTTGGCGTATAGGACATGTCAATGGAGTTACACGATGAAAGTTGATGGTAATGGGTGTGAGTCCTGTCATCAGAAGTACTTGACGATGGGTTCACGAAGGTCCACAGATTCTATGAGATGATTGCTTTTGCCGAAGAGAAACGGAGACATTAGCTCTGGGAAAAGGGATTGCTTTTAGGTGATTACCGATGGGACATTGTCTGATATACAACCGCTTCCTGGCACTTTGGTGGACAAGAAAATAAACCTAAGAATGTTAACATTCCCAGACTCAATTGATTTGACTGGCTCTCAGCTAATAAAGGGTGACCAGATAGCAATGATACTTTTTCCAATTATTATGTTTTAGCAGTTGTCAAAGTTACCAATGACATTCAGCTGTCAAAATATTCAGTAAGAAATGCCATTTTTTATTGTCCATCGTTACACGTTTGCTGAATGTGCGAAAATTATTAAAAAATGTTATGAAATCTCCGACTCAGTTGTCAACGTGAATTTCGTCGTGAGGACGGTCGGCATCATGGCTTCAGTGTGCAGGCAATTCGTAACACCGTGGAAAGGTTTGTGGGTGAGTACTCTCTTTTGGCCCTAAAGCCACCAACCATGGCGCCATCAGGGGACCTCACCTTCAATAGTCTCAGATAAAGAGACTACTGGCGACTTTCTGTGGCCAGTGCTCGACAACGTCGATATATCTGAGCTGTGGTTCCAACAAGACTCCTACATGCCACATGCCACACAAGCGATGAAACTTAATCTACGATTATAAGCGAACCACTTTGGATGAAAATTCGAGACTGTTCGAGTCGCTATTGCCGGAATACCGCCGCACATTTGAATGATGGAGAAGCTTGTTGCTTGAGGCTCAAGTTCACCCAAGTACTTAGCCCTATATAACTTAGGTACACAGAGTTCTGACACTTGAACACAAGTGCTCAATCCCCCACCATATTCTATAAACCGGGCTCCCAGTTTATAGTTTTCTACAGTCGAAGCTAATCTAGATCTCATAGTCAAGGAGACTAGATTGCTTGTTTGTACAAAGCTCTACCTCTCAGGTAAGATCCTCTCTGGTTTGTTGATATAAACATTTTGTAAAAATGAATCGAAATAACTCCTTCAAATGAAACAAAGCTGTGTTCAGACGATTGTCATATCTGCAAATGCAAAAATTGTCATAAATACCAGACAGTCCTGTGAACTGCCAATTTTTGTCTGACAACTTCGTATCAACTGTCAGATTATCTATCAGATCAGTCATCTAACAATAAATTTGCAAGAATTGGGACAGAACATCGGACAACCATGTGAACTGTCATTTGAACTGTCAATTAAACGTCAGTTTATTTGCAGGAATAGCCAGCGCATTTGCAGATCTGCCAATCGTCTGAAACACAGTTTAAGATATTTTTCAAATAAAACTCCGAGTACATACGTTTTGTAAGCTCTCTGTCGATGTCGATGTCATCCGACCTCAATAGTTTGGAAATCTAGAACCAACTATCGTTAATCTAAGGTGCAAACACAATTTTTTATTTCTAGTTCAATGAATGAGTAAATATTTATTGACAGCTTGTCACAACGTAGTGCTATAAATATTTTATTGTCACAAAAGCCATAATGGGAGTGATAAGATGCATTGATAAGAAGTCGTATATTAGACAGACATTTCGAAGATACATTTCAGTTGGACTTAAACCCATCAAACCTTTGGAGAAGACCACGCGATGAAGATAATTTTTGTAAGTTCAGCAGTTTTTCCTTGTTCCTTTGATTCTTTCAATTTTACTGATCTATTTTGCAGCAAATTTTGTTGTACGCTGCTGCCATCTACACGGCACATGCTTTGTGCAACGCTTGTTCGGCTGTAAATGGTGTAGCATGCGTCGCAAATGATCAATTTGAAGTTTGTTCCAATGGTGAGTGTTTTCTTATATAATCCTCGCCGAGTGTTAAACTGTTTTTGAAGGTATTCCAGTGCCGCCAGCAATTTCGTGCCCCAGCGGGACGATATGCTCAGCATCAGAGCAAGTTTGTAGTCCTGCTGGATCTGTGCAGCCCTCGTGTGAGAGGTGTGGTGAATGTAGTAGTACCAAAGTGTTTGCCTGCATTACGTACAACACCTTCGCGTTTTGCTATGGAGGTGATATTCCAGATACTAGCACAACTCTCACTTGTCCCGGGACAACAGTGTGCAATATTGACGCTACGTTCTTTTGTGTAGATCCAGCGGTAACTGGGGTAAGATGGTAAGGCATTTTCCAAGTGTTTTGTGTACGGTTGTCTGCTTTAGATTGGAGCTACTTGTCCATTGACATCGATCACATCATCATCGACAACACCTTCATCGACAATATCTTCCTCAACAACACCAAGTCCGGCTAATACACAAGCTTACTGCGCATCTGTAGCCACCATTGGACGGTTTGAGATAGCGACAGATCCTACTTGTAAGAGGTAAGAAGTTTAGTTTGAGACAATGGACCTTAGAAACTGACGGCTTACTCATTTCAGTTATATCTTTTGCACTCTGGTGAACAGTACATGGATAGGGCAGATTTATCAGTGTCCTGGAGTTACACGTTTTAATTCTACGTCCAGGTTGTGTGGGGTAGGCACACCAGAACGATGTTTATAAATGTGATGAATACTGGTTAAAAGATTGTAAGGAATAAAGGATTTAGTGAAATTTACAAATTTTAAGAGTCCACAGGTTCTATCAGGCATGTCTTCTCAGTGAGACCAAGGTTGAAGGACCCATTCCAGTCATTTTTGTAGAGATGGCTGCTTAAGAAATATTTGAGATTTGATTTGAAAGCAGAGATACAAAGTATCCTGTTTATTGCAACGCCCCTTTGGGGTGTAGATGACCATGTCCTTGTTGGAGAGTGATTTCAATTAAAGTGAAAGGTATTTTTTTAGAGGCGAAGAACTTCAAATCGAAATAAAATACAGAAAAATACTTTTAAGATCCATGAAATTGGCTTCATTTGACAGACAATTTTATGGCATTAAGGCTTGAGTCATGCCCATGCCGTGATCTGGAAGTCCAAGTTTTACACACTCTTCGCAGTAAATCAGGCTGTACTTTGGTAATAATGTGCCGAATGTTGGCTCCATTGTTTCTGCTTTATCGGCGTCGACATGCAACTTTACATATCTCCAGAGAAAATAATCTAGGTGATCAGTCGACAGGAGTATTCCCGAGACTACACGATTATCGAACTGCCTCCTTCAACAGATCAATTGGTTGACCAGCAGTGTGGCATGTGGCACCATCTTGTTGGGACCACATATCACTGATGTCATGTCCATCTAATTCTGGCCAAAAATAATCTTCCAACAAGGAACCATAGCGATCTTCATTGATCGTAACTTTTGTCACGTGCCTTGGTAATTGCTGGCTAATTACGTAGATTCATCCAACTTATCCTCTATAAATTCTCCAAGCACGGGCATGGTTAAGTTAGGTAAATAGAGCCCTTATTAACAAAAGGAAGGATTTGTCAAAGGCTCACGTAGAATATCAATGCGTCAATTGTGTTCAAGACCTTCAGTCTTCGATGGCTTAACCATCCAGATAAGTGTATGAATCTCAGGAGTTTGTTCAGCTTGATGCTTCTAAGATCGTCCAGTTCCGCTTCCAAGAGTGTCTTTCCTTTTGTTTGCTAGTGACAATCGCATAATAAGTAACGAATGGATTCTATTTCCTACAGAAGTCGTTATGGGGTAGTCCCAGACGTCCTGCATGATTGCCTATCACACAGTAACCCTACGACTAAGTTTCATGAGAAGGACCGCTATGTACGTCGAGACTATGAGTAGACGGCCGCACCAGTAGCTACATTCAGTTTGGATCCATCGGTATATATAGCTAGCTCATTCTTGGTAAAGGCTGTGCCATAATCTCACTCCCTCCGGTTAGGTCTTCTTATAGCGAATCTCCTTCCATAGTTTGGTAGTGGGACGATGTGATCTGCTTCCATCCGGGATTTCGATTGACCATTGTCCGGCTTCGCATACTGGTTTAGCGCCAGTAGATGTCAAATGTAAGGAGATTCACTACTGTTTCCAGCGCTGCTCTCATGATTATATTTCTTCTCGAGCGCCTTTCACCAAACAATTGAACCGTAGGTTAAGATGGGTCTTACCATTGCAGTGTATAGCCTGTACGTTTGCATCTGCATGTCTTCCCGAAAGCTCTTCTGCATTCGTATAACATCTCAGGAACCTTCTGGATTCGATTGTTTATATTTCCCAGCCTCAAGTTCACTCTAGCTCACAACGTTGGTGCACAAGAGAGGTCTTAAGACCAACCATGGTTCAATTTGCAAATTTGGCAGAATTTTGAAAAGCGTCTGTCTTAGCTTATTAGAGCACCGGCAACGATGGCTTTAAGGCAGAAGGCTTCCAAATAAATACTGTGACTCAATACCGGATCCTGCACACGGATTTCTGTTAACCTATCCAGATGGACTGAAACCTAGGGACGAAGTACAAGTATGAGTCTCTTCGGACGGACCATCCACTTTGCAGCATATCCCTGTCTTATTAATTTACCAGAATTCAATCGACGAAAACTAGTCCCCTGCTTTCAGAAGGCCGAGCCACTGAAGTGCACCGTGACAATTCCCTTCTCTTTACAGGAATATTTCGCAAAAAAGCTTGTGACTCAACTTTCCCAGAGCTTTCAGCAATTTCCCTTCCGAAAATCGTTCTCTTTCCCCCTTATCCGGAACTTAAGAGTAAGGGATGTTTCCTTCCGAACAGAATTACCCTTAAAAAATGTACCTTCAAAGGATATCCCTGCCGAAAAGGACATTTCCTTCGTAAAAAGCTCCAACGACTATCGCAACTGACTTGGTATTTCTGCCACATTTAGTTCAAATTTTACGGTTTGGCCTAGCGGACGGTAAATGGGAATCTTCTCAGCACAACATTGTATTGAACTCACAACCGGCTTTACGAAACATATCCTTCTGAGTCTAACCGTGGTAGTTGGCTAAGAAGTACCTCTTCGTGTTCGCAAGCACAGTGCGTGTTTAATTGGTTTCTAGAATAAAATAACTGCCAAGTCCTGGATATAAATTCATTCTTGTGGAACTAAATCTCAATTAAGCCATTCTGGTCAAAGTCCTTCGCGTTTAGGTAATGTAAAAGGGAAGAAAAAAAAAGAAAAGAAATAAAATTTGAATAAATAAACAGAAAACACGTAATCCCATCGTCTGACAGGATATCCCTATGCGGGCTTACACTTCGTTGTGCACCATTAAATGGAAATGTATACAGTGAATAATTAACACCGTTTTTTTTCTCTGTATTTCCTTCATTTCTTTCTCCTTCTCTCCACTCTCCATCTGCTTCTTAATCCTGTCTCACGACACACACAAAGTATTCAAAAAAATAATAAAAAAAAAAAGTGAAGTGAACAAAACTACCCATGGTGTACGAGTAATATAGAGCCAACCGAAGCGCAACACAAAAGAAAGGCCAAAACATAACCAAAAGGACATTCCAAGTCCTTGAAAGCTATACATACATAGATTCGTGTTAAAAATAGATTTGCCCTTTCGTTCTATCGTTACCTGGCACTTTTGCTCCTGCCGATGTTGACAGTTATTAGTCGATCCTTAAATATTCAAAACGCTATGGAAATTTAATGTTCAAGTTGAAGTGTTGGCGGCGGAACCAAGCAAAAAGGATACCAGTGGAGCACAACTAGAAATTTAATGTAAGTACCTTTGGCTAAGTGCTCTTGGGTTTTAAGGCAAACGTGGCAGGCGTGTTGCTATTATGGACGGAATTCGGTCGGGAATTATGGGGGGCATTCCCGCCGCAATCCGCATTAGTTTCGCGTTGGTAACTTGCATTCTTTTTTTGGTTTGGTGGATCAGGTTCAGGATGAAGTTTTATTTTGAATTATTCAAATGGGGAGGAAACTGCTGCATTGTCCTTAAAGTTTCTTTTTTTTTCCTTTTGCTTGCTGGCCTTGCATATGCATGTGTATTACTATAAGAATGCGCCTACTATCGCAGTCGTCATCGTCATCATCATCAACTGCAGAGGTACTCCGTGTCTGAGTCCTTGCGCGAGGTTGTACTGTGTACTGTGTTTAGGGATGGGAATACAGCACACAATGACGACTATAATAGAGAATATACACTAACTTACCCGCCCTCGGGGGAAATAGAGAGGTTGAACAAGGATGAAGAAAGAAAGTGGATTTTTTTATGAGTCTTTGTTTTGTATCCTGGATTTAGTAGAAGTCAGCTGCCGCTGGAGGTTGATTTTTCAAGTGTGATGGTTTTGAGACAGTGGAGTTTTAAGTGTCAAGGATATGAATTATGATTCCTTTTGTCCTGTGACATTAGTAGTTGTCTTCTGTTTTTGTTTTCCGTTTTTGTTTTTTTGTTTTTTTATTGTCCTCTGTCGTGTTGAATGAGGTTTCCTTGGTTGTCGGGGAAATGCGCTAAGGGTTCACAGGATTCTAACTCATTTTTCATCCGTTTTGTTGTGTTTCGTTGATTGTCATTTATTTTGCTTGGAAAGTTTCCTTTTCTTTTCGTTCTTTTTTTCTTTCTTTTTTGCTTCTTTAAGTTATTTATGTGATTTCCATTCATTGAGGCACGTACAAGTAGGGAAGTTCAGGTTGAAGTTTGAAAAAAGTTTTTAGAGTTTGTTAGCCTTCATAATAGGTAGTTTGGGAAACAAATTAAAAGTTATTCAAGGCAATTTTTTTTTTCTGGATAAAAAGGAAATTCGGCACAGGGAAGTGACCATCAATTACTAGAGTTTCAGCACGGCTTTGAAGGCATTTCAATAATGTCCTGGAAGAGCAGACAAATGATTTGTTTAGAAAGTTAGGAGGTGCTTAGATTTGGCTCTTTTTTGATCATCAAATGTTGATGTAAGTAATGAAGTTTGGAGTTTAGCACAGAATTCTGAGCAATCTATGTGGTAACGCACTTTGAAAAGTAAGTGCATCCGAGATCCTAACTACGGTAGGACAGATAGGCAATAAGTTTTAGAAAACATAAAGATTTTCGTACAATATTCGCCGGAATTTGGATAAATTTTGACAAAATTTGAACAATTTGGTGCAGCTTTTGAATTTGTTTAGAGTCTAGCACACAATTCTGAGCAATCTATGTAGTAACGCACTTTGAAAAGTAAGTGTATCTGAGGCCCTAACTACGGTAGGACAGATAGGCAATAAGTTTTAGAAAACAAAAAGATTTTCGTACAATATTCGCCGGAATTTGGATAAATTTTGGTACAATTTGAACAATTTGGTGCAGTTTTTGAATTTGTTCGACACATTGGATTGGAATTTCAAGGTTTTTTTTTTTCAAAAAGCTATCACAGGAGTAGGATTTGGTCAAAAATACTTGCATTTCTGTATCTACTTTTCATTTTTGAAATTAAGTACATTTGGGTCATAAATTTGTATAACGTAGAGGCGCGGAAAAAAGTGAGTCGTTTTGTAGACCAAACGAGTAGACAAATATTTTTGAAACTTCTACTTGTATCGCTGATAGGAAATTCGAGTCAAAATTGTGAAAGACAAACAGATCTGTGTCGTTGAGAGTTTAGCACAAGGATCTCCTACGACCAGAGATCACAGGGAAACATAAGATTCGACAAACTTGTAAGACCAACTTTTTAGAAAGCCTAACATTTGATGGGTGGAATCAAGTCAAAATTTTGGCCAAGGTCTTTGATAATGAATAACTAAATGCAGTAGTCAAACCTATTTTAGAAAATTTCATATGTTGGCACTTGAGGGTGTTTTTAACACATTATTTGGTGAAGCTGTTGATATCGGATTAAAGAATCTAAATCTATGATACATCATTGACATCATTGATGACAAGTGTAAAGAAAATTGACTCTAAGTGACTTCCCTGTGGTACACCAGAATAGACTGTGAAAAGGTTCTATATAATCTTGATTTGGTTATTAAGAGTGGGATTGTGGGAAAGTTGGTCAAAGACTTTCGATATGTTTTCGTATATTCAGTCAACTTTTTGGCCACTTTCTAGTGCACTTGACAAGTGCAGAACTGTCGAGCTATTCCTAGTATTTCCTTGCTTGTCTTTCCATATGACATTCCGAAAGATAAAGGTGAATGCTCTTTAAAGAGCATTGGGATGCAAGATTGTTTCGAAATAGGTCTGAAGTTGGTAGACCTTCGTTTTTAAATATTGGTGTGAGAAAAACTCTTTTTTAAAAGAAAGAAAATATTTTGGAAGAATAGTTTGGAAGACAGTTTTGCTAGTTAAATTGCACTTTGTCGTTGTATAGTGAAAAAATTCGTCAACAAGGGTATCAGGGGGCCATGAGTTAGGCTTCTCAATCTCGACAGAAAAAGTGCTCCTTTAAGAGCACTCCAACTTTTTATTTTACGAATCTTATTCTACGGATCTTAAGCCATACGCACTCCTTCGTCTTGTACTTTCAACAAGATGCATCTGAGAGGCCAGTTTTTTGACCACTTTTGTGGTAAATTTTGTCGTATATCGCGAATAAGGCTACTTCTAGCTGACACTGCCTTAAAACCAAGTACTGAACCCATGAATTATATCAAACTTAAGGTGTCTACGACAACTGAACAGGTTTTAAACTAATCTAGTCTTGAAGGCATTTATTTTGCCATTTCAAACGACTGTTGGTGAAGAACTTTGGGTTTGTGGCTTTGATACTTGAACGTGGGGAAAACCAAATAACGCGTAGGGGACTGTTCAGAAATGTTCATCGAGGTTTGTTTGTTGTTAAATGATTTTCTTTAAAAAAATCAATCAGTCGGATCCATTGATACACTTAGAAATATCACGGCAAAGGTAGAAATCTCTAAGCTCGTTAAGATCTACTTAGGTTTTCTGTAGACGGTCTTGGATGATAGACCGAGTGCGGAAAATTGGGTTTCGCGAATAGTGAAAATTTTGGACTTTTCAAAAGAGTAACTTACTTTCTATTTGCTGAAAGAATATTTGCAAAGATAAATTAAAAAGTTGCGAAGTGCAAAGCGATTCGTAAAAAAAACCCCGAGGCGTGTTAACAGAGTAAGTGTTGTCTCTTTGTCAGTGGAAATTCTGGCTGAAAGCATGTTAATTCGTTATTCTATAGGAACTGTGGTAATCTGTATTATAATGACCCGTTTTTGGAGACCTCAACCTTACCCAAAACATCAAAATCAAAAAACCTATCGTAGTTGCATCAGCTATCTAGATAACCTTTATTATGGGCATAGTGACATTACTTCCAATGATAAAGCCGAAGCTATGAAGTGCATTTTGGATATGAAATAGGAGATCAGGACAAGTCTCAGGGCCGTCATATTTACCTCGCTTTCTGGTTCTGAAAAAAATTAATTGAAATGCTATTTTTTGGAGTCTTAAGTAAGTCTAGAAACTTTGTACACATTCCGAATACGCCTTCCGAAAGGCGATTAGTCTATCATAGAGATCAGATCTACAGAGTCCTAAAGTGTGGATGTAGAGGTGAAGGATTAAAAAAACTACTAAGTGTGATAATTTCAAGGTTGAAGAAGAAGTTCATCTTGATTTTTTGTAAAAGTAACTCTAGAGTTTCACAACATAAATTAGAGCGAGGTTAATGACTTGATTCGTGATCTTAATTTTTTTAAGGGCTGACCAGAGCTGGGAGCTTAGAAAACTGTTTTGTCAATCAGTGTATTATTTGCTTAAGCCTTGTAGCTTCCACTGACTAATGGTTTCCTTTTATTGACAAATTCATTTCTTCGAAAAGTAAAAAGTTGCACGGTGCCAAACCAGGCAAATACAAGGACGCATTGATAGGTAAAATCCGATTTTTGGTCAAAAGGTAGTCTGACTGGAAATACTGGTCATTAGGACAGTTGTCAAACAGCGTATGTCCATCATGAACTCTCACATGGAACAAATCATCATCACTAAAAATTTAGTTTATCAATCAAAACATTTGGGTAAAATTTTTATCAAGTTGTACCGATGACACAAGCATGCTGAGGCGGAATAGCTAAGCTGCTAGTCGTCCAAATGTCATGACATTTTCACACTACCTGAGGGAAGGATCTACCTTTCCGATGCCTGAATTGTCAATAGATGGGCTTATTTTTAACAGATCTGTCTACTTTGGGCAGCACTTTGTAGAAGGCTCTCTTCGAGTCCCAACCGCAGATTGTGGGTTTCAAAAACATTCCTTCTACGAGGTTTATCAATTGAACGTGTACCCCTTCACACAATAAGGGACAGATTACATATAATATGAGCTAGAATACCTTCTCCTAAATCCAATTTGTCCATCCCCTGTCCAAAGCTTCTTGTAAAAATTCCTGCTGTTCATGAACGATATGTCTCTGTCGTCAGTTGTAAAAGCCGAAAATTGTACGCACTTCCGTCTCTTCATATGCTCCGAGCATTCTGTTGTAAACCACGAGGTGTTTGCCAAACGTTTCATTTGAGAAATATCATATTTGCGACCATCTTACAAGCTGTTCCGGTGTCCTGGCTATTTTGTTTTTAAGACTATGTGGACCGTGTTGAAATCTTAGACATTTTTTACAAGTTTTATCGCGGAACATCCTTTAGTGGAATCCTTCCTACGCTGTGTGGGGAATGAGTGAGTGATGAGTTGTCATAAGACATTCGCTCACATGTCAAAAGCTTTAGGACTAAATCCGCCAGTGTCACGATGTATTTCTTCCATCAGTCACTCCATCTCCGTCTTACCAGTCACAAATCAACCTTCCAACCAGTTAAGTTAACAAAAACTAAACACCGATGATAGGAACGCATGCCCTAACTCTCCAGGGGTCACAGCCATCCCAATCCTGTGCCATCACTCCATTGCGGTTAACATACGCTCCTTTACTATTTATTAACCCATCTCACATACAATTTATGTCAAATTTTCGACTCTCATGCCAACGTGTGCATAAAAAATTTACCAACTACAAGGCATAAATCATCATCCGTCACACTCCATGTCAAGGGGCTGTTATAATAAATTTCAAAATCTCTAAAGCACATCAAATATGTACTCTCGTCCTCGCTCAGGATCCTTCAAAAAAAAGCAAAACCTCAAACAGGAATCCGCAAAAAAATGCAAAGAAACATACAGCGCCACACATACGCACAAGATGCAGCCAGGACATAGGAAAATAAAAAAAGGATTTTCATATAAAAATTTGTAGAAAAAATAATAAATAAACGCACACCAGCAACGAAAAAAAAAAATCTCTTAATTAAACGCATGAGTGGCTTTGCTCGGCAGCCTTAAGGGGTAAAATATTAGTAAACGTATTTTTTTTCGTCCTTCCTAGCCCTCACCAGGACGAACTGGGTGGTGGTACTGCTGCACAACCAAATGTTTATATTTCCCGGCAAATAAAATCAAAAAAAAGAACGGGGAAGCGCAGAAGAGAAAGGATAAAAAAAAATGGTAAAACCAACATTTCAAGTCTATACTCCTGTTTGGTGGTGGTTCATCATGGCGGTTAACCATTTTAGTTTGTTGATTTTCACAAAAGAAAATATTACAACACCCCCGAGCGCGTTGGCGAAATTTCACACAAAATCAAGCACGAGTGGCGGCCATGAAGGTAACCACCTGCTAAGGACGAGAAAGTATGTACACTTCACACGTTGAAAGGGGGGTTGTTGGTATCTGCGAAACGAAACGAAGGAACGCGATGAAACAGTTGAAGGTACGAACCAACTTGTGCTGTGAGCCAGTACATAAATTGTGTTTGAAAAACACACACTCAAGTGTTTTCGTCAACTTAATCGGTTGTAATTTCTTTAAATAAATGGATTCCTTGGGTGGAATGCAAGGAATGAGTTAAGTTTGAACGAGTTCAGGGTGAAGTGGGTAAGAAGAAGAAATTACAAGCAGCTACTGCGTGTATAGTTGGTTCAATTGAGTTACGAAGTGAAGGTGGTGCTGGTTGGGAGGATTGAGGTGTTTTTCTTTCTTCCAGTTTATGAAGTTCCTGTAATTTGTTTGTCGATAATGGAAGGCAGGATCTGGAGTTTTAACGCACTTACAACTTAGATGGGAAATTTTTACTTTTAGGGTTTTTTTTTCCGAGGACGCAGCACAAAAAACTGCGATCGCAGTGAGCTGCAATGCTGATTAGTAAACTGCGGATGCAGCCCGACTCCTCTTGCAACCTGCAGTAAAAAATATGAGAAACTGCCTTAAGAAACTTTCATTTCCTTTGCAAATGTATTGCTGCAACTGCAACTGGATATAAATTAAAATACTGCATGTGAAGTTCTACACTGCAAAAACTGCGAGTTAAGTGTGAAGAATTTGGGCCAAACTAAGAATTGAAAGTAGCTGCAGGGAATAAAAGTAGATGTCCACAATGAAGCGTGAACAGAGCTGCCTCTTTTACAATTGCAATCCAAAAACTGCGCAACACAAGTTGCATTGTCGTGATACTTATTCCCAGCTCAACTTCAGTCGAAAATATTCATCAAGTACCAGCGAGTTTGGAACTTGATCAGTGGAATCTCACCCTTAGAAATTTCTACTTTTTGACATTAGCAGACCAATTCAAGATGTCTGAATCGATAATCATAATCTTCTTCTGACGTAAAGGCAACACATGACAGAACTTAGAAAAGCAAACTTTACAGAGCCCTGTCAAGCTTTTACACCAGTCAGACTTAATTTGTTCTCCTAATACTTGAATGAATTATGTGAAACTCGTATGGCAACATCTAAAGCACAGTCAGTCAAAACTTCAATCAGCTTATGCAGGTAATATTGACATAACTGACAGGACTTAGCGAACCGTCATCGCTCGGGAATATTGACATATGAGGTGTCAAAATAATCGATAATTACCATGTTCTTGTGGACTGTCGAACTTTTAGGAATGTCAACTGTACAGAGCCAAGTTTCTCATAACATCCCTGTCAAGCTTGTACATCTGTGCATCACACTCTGCACTGAAAATTTGAAAGAATTACGAATATGAAGCTCAGAAGCCAAGAAGAAGGCACAGTCGTTCAAAAATATGTCTATTTTTGCCGGAAATATTCATACAATTGACAGAAGTTACCAAGCTGTCACAGTTCCGCTCGCAAATATTGACATTGGAGCTATCATAGTAGGTCAAGCTTTGAACGACTCTATATAAGTTGAAAAGAACATCATAGTTGACATATAAACTAACTAATTGGCTTTGTCTTTGCAGTCTATCCTGATAATGGAGTTCCTTTCGAGATCACACAAAAGTCCTATATTGTCAACATGAGCTTGGTCCTTTCGCGATCGCTGGGTTTCTTAAGTCATCGTCAGTTCTCCTCCAGTGGTCATGTAATGCTTGTGCTGTCCACTGTTAGGTGAAAATAGGTTTCAGAATTGTCTCCAAGGGTGATTGTCCGCACTAAGCGGAGACTTGTTACGGATATTCGTATTTATTATAATTCGCAGTATTTTGTTTCCGAGAAAACACGAGGCGAGTGTAGTATTTAGGGTTTTCCAATGTGCTATGACTCAGAAAGCAAACGTATTTTTATAGATCTTACTGCTCTCGCTGGAGAATAGGTTGTTCTAGGTAGTTCGAGTTAAATTTATTGTAGATCCGTCGTTCCTGTAAGGACTTTAGGTTTTATTGCTATTATATGTGGCTTCCTTTCGACTATTTTCTTTACTCTCAGCTAGAAGTCTAATATTTAAAAGTCGGTTGACTCCTTTCGCCGACTTGTCGTCTCCTCCTGATTCCCTTAGACCATGATCGGCTTTTATTTTCATCAGCATGTCCATATAAAAAAGATCACATCTTACAAGTTTCTCGGGACCGATATACGTATTTTATTTTATTCCCTTCACGTCTCCACACCTATTTGCTTCGTCTATACTATCTGTCGTGAACCTGAGGTCTTTGATCTCATTCCCATGTGGGCTTCCAAATCGTTTTTCTACTTTGCTCATGAACTCGGCCGCCAATTAAGTCTGGCAGTCGCGTCTCTCCTTCCATTTATGTTGCATAGTAGCTGCCACTGCCTTATAAAAAATCACTGAAAAACATTACAAGGACACCTCAGGTAAGTAAGGCAGAATCAGGTAAGTAAACTTCGTTGCCAAAAGGACGATTTGCCTCGCGATTTCCAAGAATCCCCGGCAGACGTTTAAAGCCTAATCCTACTACGATTCGAATTCATTTCTCTGTAGGTGCATTTGTTGAATTTCGATACTCGATAGAACCTTCTCAAGACTCATTGTCACAATTCTAAAGGCTCCACCATATCTACGCCCTACGGCTCAGGGATGACTCTTATGAATTATATTATTCCCAAAGGTACAGAATCAATTCTCCGAAATCGATTATCCTTTTGGACTTTATCTGGTAGAGTTTAGAATCCATAATACAAGCAATACCAGAAATCAATTGTCCTTTTGGCCTCAAACTGGCAGGTAGCCTTTCCGTAGCTCTGTACTTATAATCCTTTATGCACACGTACAATCCCCATTGTCCCGAAAGTCGGTAATCCTCTTAGAGGGGTGGCATCATTGAGCCAATTCATAATGCACATGTCCTTAATTGCTTCCAAAGTACAAAATTACCAACCACTCAAGGTCGCACAGTACCTCCCTTTTAATTGCAGTATTTCAATCGAAAAGTTATGAGGAGTCAAGACGTCGGGGAATATCCTTGAAAAAACACACATAAGCGCCCCGAAGGCAGGAGTGTTCGTGCATTTGCTACGAATCGATAGTACTTAATGGGACATAAATTGAAATCCCAAATCCATGTGTGTGTGCGTATGGTAAACTTGCTGTGATTTGTCATCGAACAGAAAATATCCTTCGATTCGATACTTCCAATCCAATCGATTCCAATCGACAGAAATTCCACAACAAAACACACGAATTCCATGTCATTAAAAGTGATTTCGAGTTATTTTTGTTTTTTTCCTGGGAAATATTGTTATCCTCTTTGAGATGCGATATGATTTTGGTTCATTTGAATGCGAAGGGAAGTGAATTACGATGCCATTTACTGATTGCTTTGTGAATACAAAAATTCACAGTCAGGACATTTGATGAAGGAAAAGGAAAAAATAAAATAAAAAAGTTCCACATACGCCTGGGTGTACTTGAGGCTCTTTATTTAATTGTTTGTGTTTTTTTATTTCTCTTTGTTTTGAGGCAATTTAATTTTTTCGAAGCAAGGATACGAATCCTTGTATTTGTCTCCACATGAAATGGTACTCGTAAGCGACTGCACGAACGTTGTTGCTGTTCCATTATGTGATGTTGCAGAAATGATTGTGCGGTTTCCCATATTTAATTGGAAACGTGATAATATTTCTCCATCTTCAGTTACAGAACAAGGATGTGTAATGTAGCAAGGGCTGCTGCTACTCTCTGGGAGTTGTTCAGTGAGGAGAGTGTCTTGGTAAATTAAAGGAAGAACTCGTCACGGCTTTCGCATGCATTGTTGTCACTTCAGTGGGTTGTGTTGAGGATATGTGCGGTTTATAAGGAGATGACAGAAATGAGGGTAATGTCCTTTTTTTTTGTCGATTTTTGCGATGATGATGATACCTATGGATTCAGAAGAGAGATTCATTTTTAAATAAGGAAAATTAAAGTACTCTACCAAAGGTTTGAACATATACTCTGAAGAACTTGGTTTGGTTTCATTGGAGTGCCAGTATGCAGAGATCCATTCTAATACTATGAGGATATAGGGTTTCTAAAAACTACTCACAGAAACAGATGGATTTTTTATATAAACCACCGAAGATTCCTCTTCTTTTGTAAGGAGGTCTGATATTGGCCATGCCGTTGATGCCATTTGTTATGTCCTATGTTGAGTTAGTCATGAGTCTCTTTTTAAAGTGATTGGGACGAAGTTTCCTCAAAGCACAAACTAGCGTAGGTGATGCCTCGAAATGGAGACTGGGAACAGAAAATTTTTCAACCAAAAATTGTATGAAAAAAGGGCCATGTATAGCCCACAGATCTAGATACCCACCATCTCGCTATTTCCTCAAACCACACATTTCGAGCCAGCTGTTCTGTTTCTGTGCATTCAAAGCACAAACTAGCTTAGCTGCTGCCTCGAAATGGAGATTGGGAACAGAAAATTTTTCAACCAAAAATTGTATGAAAAAAGGGCCATGTATACCCCACAGATCTGGATACCCACCATCTCGCTATTTCCTCAAACCACACATTTCGAGCCAGCTGTTCTGTTTCTGTGCATTCAAAGCACAAACTAGCTTAGCTGCTGCCTCGAAATGGAGATTGGGAACAGAAAAATTTTCAACCAAAAATTGTATGGAAAAAGAGCCATGTATAGCCCACAGATCTAGATACCCACCACCTCGCTATTTCCTCAAACCACACATTTCGAGCCAGCTGTTCTGTTTCTGTGCATTCAAAGCACAAACTAGCTTAGCTGCTGCCTCGAAATGGAGATTGGGAACAGAAAAATTTTCAACCAAAAATTGTATGGAAAAAGAGCCATGTATAGCCCACAGATCTAGATACCCACCACCTCGCTATTTCCTCAAACCACACATTTCGAGCCAGCTGTTCTGTTTCTGTGCATTCAAAGCACAAACTAGCTTAGCTGCTGCCTCGAAATGGAGATTGGGAACAGAAAATTTTTCAACCAAAAATTGGATGAAAATAGGGCCATGTATAGCCCACAGATCTAGATACCCACGATCTCGCTATTTCCTCAAACCACACATTTCGAACCAGCTGTTCTGTTTCTGTGCATTCAAAGCACCAACTAGCTTAGCTGCTGCCTCGAAATGGAGATTGGGAACAGAAAAATTTTCAACCAAAAATTGTATGGAAAAAGAGCCATGTATAGCCCACAGATCTAAATACCCACCACCTCGCTATTTCCTCAAACCACACATTTCGAGCCAGCTGTTCTGTTTCTGTGCATTCAAAGCACAAACTAGCTTAGCTGCTGCCTCGAAATGGAGATTGGGAATAGAAAATTTTTCAACCAAAAATTGGATGAAAAAAGGGCCATGTATAGCCCACAGATCTAGATACCCACGATCTCGCTATTTCCTCAAACCACACATTTCGAGCCAGCTGTTCTGTTTCTGTGCATTCAAAGCACAAACTAGCTTAGCTGCTGCCTCGAAATGGAGATTGGGAACAGAAAAATTTTCAACCAAAAATTGTATGGGAAAAGAGCCATGTATAGCCCACAGATCTAGATACCCACCATCTCGCTATTTCCTCAAACCACACATTTCGAGCCAGCTGTTCTGTTTCTGTGCATTCAAAGCACAAACTAGCTTAGCTGCTGCCTCGAAATGGAGATTGGGAACAGAAAATTTTTCAATCAAAAATTGTATGGAAAAAGAGCCATGTATAGCCCACAGATCTAGATACCCACCATCTCGCTATTTCCTCAAACCACACATTTCGAGCCAGCTGTTCTGTTTCTGTGCATTCAAAGCACAAACTAGCTTAGCTGCTGCCTCGAAATGGAGATTAGGAACAGAAAATTTTTCAACCAAAAATTGTATGGAAAAAGAGCCATGTATAGCCCACAGATCTAGATACCCACCATCTCGCTATTTCCTCAAACCACACATTTCGAGCCAGCTGCTCTGTTTCTGTGCATTCAAAGCACAAACTAGCTTAGCTGCTGCCTCGAAATGGAGATTGGGAACAGAAAATTTTTCAATCAAAAATTGTATGGAAAAAGAGCCATGTATAGCCCACAGATCTAGATACCCACCATCTCGCTATTTCCTCAAACCACACATTTCGAGCCAGCTGTTCTGTTTCTGTGCATTCAAAGCACAAACTAGCTTAGCTGCTGCCTCGAAATGGAGATTGGGAACAGAAAATTTTTCAACCAAAAATTGTATGGAAAAAGAGCCATGTATAGCCCACAGATCTAGATACCCACCATCTCGCTATTTCCTCAAACCACACATTTCGAGCCAGCTGTTCTGTTTCTGTGCATTCAAAGCACAAACTAGCTTAGCTGCTGCCTCGAAATGGAGATTGGGAACAGAAAATTTTTCAACCAAAAATTGTGTGCAAAAAGAGCCATGTATAGCCCACAGATCTAGATACCCACCATCTCGCTATTTCCTCAAACCACACATTTCGAGCCAGCTGTTCTGTTTCTGTGCATTCAAAGCACAAACTAGCTTAGCTGCTGCCTCGAAATGGAGATTGGGAATAGAAAATTTTTCAACCAAAAATTGGATGAAAAAAGGGCCATGTATAGCCCACAGATCTAGATACCCACCATCTCGCTATTTCCTCAAACCACACATTTCGAGCCAGCTGTTCTGTTTCTGTGCATTCAAAGCACAAACTAGCTTAGCTGCTGCCTCGAAATGGAGATTGGGAACAGAAAAATTTTCAACCAAAAATTGTATGGGAAAAGAGCCATGTATAGCCCACAGATCTAGATACCCACCATCTCGCTATTTCCTCAAACCACACATTTCGAGCCAGCTGTTCTGTTTCTGTGCATTCAAAGCACAAACTAGCTTAGCTGCTGCCTCGAAATGGAGATTGATAACAGAAAATTTTTCAACCAAAAATTGTATGAAAAAAGAGCCATGTATAGCCCACAGATCTAGATACCCACCATCTCGCTATTTCCTCAAACCACACATTTCGAGCCAGCTGTTCTGTTTCTGTGCATTCAAAGCACAAACTAGCTTAGCTGCTGCCTCGAAATGGAGATTGGGAACAGAAAATTTTTCAACCAAAAATTGTATGGGAAAAGAGCCATGTATAGCCCACAGATCTAGATACCCACCATCGCGCTATTTCCTCAAACCACACATTTCGAGCCAGCTGTTCTGTTTCTGTGCATTCAAAGCACAAACTAGCTTAGCTGCTGCCTCGAAATGGAGATTGGGAATAGAAAATTTTTCAACCAAAAATTGGATGAAAAAAGGGCCATGTATAGCCCACAGATCTAGATACCCACCATCTCGCTATTTCCTCAAACCACACATTTCGAGCCAGCTGTTCTGTTTCTGTGCATTCAAAGCACAAACTAGCTTAGCTGCTGCCTCGAAATGGAGATTGGGAACAGAAAATTTTTCAACCAAAAATTGTATGGAAAAAGAGCCATGTATAGCCCACAGATCTAGATACCCACCATCTCGCTATTTCCTCAAACCACACATTTCGAGCCAGCTGCTCTGTTTCTGTGCATTCAAAGCACAAACTAGCTTAGCTGCTGCCTCGAAATGGAGATTGATAACAGAAAATTTTTCAACCAAAAATTGTATGGAAAAAGAGCCATGTATAGCCCACAGATCTAGATACCCACCATCTCGCTATTTCCTCAAACCACACATTTCGAGCCAGCTGCTCTGTTTCTGTGCATTCAAAGCACAAACTAGCTTAGCTGCTGCCTCGAAATGGAGATTGGGAACAGAAAATTTTTCAATCAAAAATTGTATGGAAAAAGAGCCATGTATAGCCCACAGATCTAGATACCCACCATCTCGCTATTTCCTCAAACCACACATTTCGAGCCAGCTGTTCTGTTTCTGTGCATTCAAAGCACAAACTAGCTTAGCTGCTGCCTCGAAATGGAGATTGGGAACAGAAAATTTTTCAACCAAAAATTGTATGGAAAAAGAGCCATGTATAGCCCACAGATCTAGATACCCACCATCTCGCTATTTCCTCAAACCACACATTTCGAGCCAGCTGTTCTGTTTCTGTGCATTCAAAGCACAAACTAGCTTAGCTGCTGCCTCGAAATGGAGATTGGGAATAGAAAATTTTTCAACCAAAAATTGGATGAAAAAAGGGCCATGTATAGCCCACAGATCTAGATACCCACCATCTCGCTATTTCCTCAAACCACACATTTCGAGCCAGCTGTTCTGTTTCTGTGCATTCAAAGCACAAACTAGCTTACCTGCTGCCTCGAAATGGAGATTGGGAACAGAAAATTTTTCAACCAAAAATTGTATGGAAAAAGAGCCATGTATAGCCCACAGATCTAGATACCCACCATCTCGCTATTTCCTCAAACCACACATTTCGAGCCAGCTGTTCTGTTTCTGTGCATTCAAAGCACAAACTAGCTTAGCTGCTGCCTCGAAATGGAGATTGGGAACAGAAAATTTTTCAACCAAAAATTGTATGGAAAAAGAGCCATGTATAGCCCACAGATCTAGATACCCACCATCTCGCTATTTCCTCAAATCACACATTTCGAGCCAGCTGTTCTGTTTCTGTGCATTCAAAGCACAAACTAGCTTAGCTGCTGCCTCGAAATGGAGATTGGGAACAGAAAATTTTTCAACCAAAAATTGTGTGCAAAAAGAGCCATGTATAGCCCACAGATCTAGATACCCACCATCTCGCTATTTCCTCAAACCACACATTTCGAGCCAGCTGTTCTGTTTCTGTGCATTCAAAGCACAAACTAGCTTAGCTGCTGCCTCGAAATGGAGATTGGGAACAGAAAATTTTTCAACCAAAAATTGTATGGAAAAAGAGCCATGTATAGCCCACAGATCTAGATACCCACCATCTCGCTATTTCCTCAAACCACACATTTCGAGCCAGCTGTTCTGTTTCTGTGCATTCAAAGCACAAACTAGCTTAGCTGCTGCCTCGAAATGGAGATTGGGAACAGAAAATTTTTCAACCAAAAATTGTATGGAAAAAGAGCCATGTATAGCCCACAGATCTAGATACCCACCATCTCGCTATTTCCTCAAACCACACATTTCGAGCCAGCTGCTCTGTTTCTGTGCATTCAAAGCACAAACTAGCTTAGCTGCTGCCTCGAAATGGAGATTGGGAACAGAAAATTTTTCAATCAAAAATTGTATGGAAAAAGAGCCATGTATAGCCCACAGATCTAGATACCCACCATCTCGCTATTTCCTCAAACCACACATTTCGAGCCAGCTGCTCTGTTTCTGTGCATTCAAAGCACAAACTAGCTTAGCTGCTGCCTCGAAATGGAGATTGGGAACAGAAAATTTTTCAATCAAAAATTGTATGGAAAAAGAGCCATGTATAGCCCACAGATCTAGATACCCACCATCTCGCTATTTCCTCAAACCACACATTTCGAGCCAGCTGCTCTGTTTCTGTGCATTCAAAGCACAAACTAGCTTAGCTGCTGCCTCGGAATGGAGATTGATAACAGAAAATTTTTCAACCAAAAATTGTATGGAAAAAGAGCCATGTATAGCCCACAGATCTAGATACCCACCATCTCGCTATTTCCTCAAACCACACATTTCGAGCCAGCTGCTCTGTTTCTGTGCATTCAAAGCACAAACTAGCTTAGCTGCTGCCTCGAAATGGAGATTGGGAACAGAAAATTTTTCAATCAAAAATTGTATGGAAAAAGAGCCATGTATAGCCCACAGATCTAGATACCCACCATCTCGCTATTTCCTCAAACCACACATTTCGAGCCAGCTGTTCTGTTTCTGTGCATTCAAAGCACAAACTAGCTTAGCTGCTGCCTCGAAATGGAGATTGGGAACAGAAAATTTTTCAACCAAAAATTGTGTGCAAAAAGAGCCATGTATAGCCCACAGATCTAGATACCCACCATCTCGCTATTTCCTCAAACCACACATTTCGAGCCAGCTGTTCTGTTTCTGTGCATTCAAAGCACAAACTAGCTTAGCTGCTGCCTCGAAATGGAGATTGGGAACAGAAAATTTTTCAACCAAAAATTGTATGGAAAAAGAGCCATGTATAGCCCACAGATCTAGATACCCACCATCTCGCTATTTCCTCAAACCACACATTTCGAGCCAGCTGCTCTGTTTCTGTGCATTCAAAGCACAAACTAGCTTAGCTGCTGCCTCGAAATGGAGATTGGGAACAGAAAATTTTTCAACCAAAAATTGTATGGAAAAAGAGCCATGTATAGCCCACAGATCTAGATACCCACCATCTCGCTATTTCCTCAAACCACACATTTCGAGAAAGCTGCTCTGTTTCTGTGCATTCAAAGCACAAACTAGCTTAGCTGCTGCCTCGAAATGGAGATTGGGAACAGAAAATTTTTCAATCAAAAATTGTATGGAAAAAGAGCCATGTATAGCCCACAGATCTAGATACCCACCATCTCGCTATTTCCTCAAACCACACATTTCGAGCCAGCTGTTCTGTTTCTGTGCATTCAAAGCACAAACTAGCTTAGCTGCTGCCTCGAAATGGAGATTGGGAACAGAAAATTTTTCAACCAAAAATTGTATGGAAAAAGAGCCATGTATAGCCCACAGATCTAGATACCCACCATCTCGCTATTTCCTCAAACCACACATTTCGAGCCAGCTGTTCTGTTTCTGTGCATTCAAAGCACAAACTAGCTTAGCTGCTGCCTCGAAATGGAGATTGATAACAGAAAATTTTTCAACCAAAAATTGTATGGAAAAAGAGCCATGTATAGCCCACAGATCTAGATACCCACCATCTCGCTATTTCCTCAAACCACACATTTCGAGCCAGCTGCTCTGTTTCTGTGCATTCAAAGCACAAACTAGCTTAGCTGCTGCCTCGAAATGGAGATTGGGAACAGAAAATTTTTCAACCAAAAATTGTATGGAAAAAGAGCCATGTATAGCCCACAGATCTAGATACCCACCATCTCGCTATTTCCTCAAACCACACATTTCGAGCCAGCTGTTCTGTTTCTGTGCATTCAAAGCACAAACTAGCTTAGCTGCTGCCTCGAAATGGAGATTGGGAACAGAAAATTTTTCAACCAAAAATTGTATGGAAAAAGAGCCATGTATAGCCCACAGATCTAGATACCCACCATCTCGCTATTTCCTCAAACCACACATTTCGAGCCAGCTGTTCTGTTTCTGTGCATTCAAAGCACAAACTAGCTTAGCTGCTGCCTCGAAATGGAGATTGGGAACAGAAAATTTTTCAACCAAAAATTGTATGGAAAAAGAGCCATGTATAGCCCACAGATCTAGATACCCACCATCTCGCTATTTCCTCAAACCACACATTTCGAGCCAGCTGCTCTGTTTCTGTGCATTCAAAGCACAAACTAGCTTAGCTGCTGCCTCGAAATGGAGATTGGGAACAGAAAATTTTTCAATCAAAAATTGTATGGAAAAAGAGCCATGTATAGCCCACAGATCTAGATACCCACCATCTCGCTATTTCCTCAAACCACACATTTCGAGCCAGCTGCTCTGTTTCTGTGCATTCAAAGCACAAACTAGCTTAGCTGCTGCCTCGAAATGGAGATTGGGAACAGAAAATTTTTAAACCAAAAATTGTGTGCAAAAAGAGCCATGTATAGCCCACAGATCTAGATACCCACCATCTCGCTATTTCCTCAAACCACACATTTCGAGCCAGCTGCTCTGTTTCTGTGCATTCAAAGCACAAACTAGCTTAGCTGCTG
Organism: Xylota segnis; assembly: GCA_963583995.1. Lineage (NCBI taxonomy): Eukaryota > Metazoa > Arthropoda > Insecta > Diptera > Syrphidae > Xylota > Xylota segnis. The sequence goes on along the minus strand of OY757238.1, from coordinate 57,493,181 downwards.
CCTCGAAATGGAGATTGATAACAGAAAATTTTTCAACCAAAAATTGTATGGAAAAAGAGCCATGTATAGCCCACAGATCTAGATACCCACCATCTCGCTATTTCCTCAAACCACACATTTCGAGCCAGCTGCTCTGTTTCTGTGCATTCAAAGCACAAACTAGCTTAGCTGCTGCCTCGAAATGGAGATTGGGAACAGAAAATTTTTCAATCAAAAATTGTATGGAAAAAGAGCCATGTATAGCCCACAGATCTAGATACCCACCATCTCGCTATTTCCTCAAACCACACATTTCGAGCCAGCTGTTCTGTTTCTGTGCATTCAAAGCACAAACTAGCTTAGCTGCTGCCTCGAAATGGAGATTGGGAACAGAAAATTTTTCAACCAAAAATTGTGCGCAAAAAGAGCCATGTATAGCCCACAGATCTAGATACCCACCATCTCGCTATTTCCTCAAACCACACATTTCGAGCCAGCTGTTCTGTTTCTGTGCATTCAAAGCACAAACTAGCTTAGCTGCTGCCTCGAAATGGAGATTGGGAACAGAAAATTTTTCAACCAAAAATTGTGTGCAAAAAGAGCCATGTATAGCCCACAGATCTAGATACCCACCATCTCGCTATTTCCTCAAACCACACATTTCGAGCCAGCTGTTCTGTTTCTGTGCATTCAAAGCACAAACTAGCTTAGCTGCTGCCTCGAAATGGAGATTGGGAACAGAAAATTTTTCAACCAAAAATTGTGTGCAAAAAGAGCCATGTATAGCCCACAGATCTAGATACCCACCATCTCGCTATTTCCTCAAACCACACATTTCGAGCCAGCTGCTCTGTTTCTGTGCATTCAAAGCACAAACTAGCTTAGCTGCTGCCTCGAAATGGAGATTGGGAACAGAAAATTTTTCAACCAAAAATTGTATGGAAAAAGAGCCATGTATAGCCCACAGATCTAGATACCCACCATCTCGCTATTTCCTCAAACCACACATTTCGAGAAAGCTGCTCTGTTTCTGTGCATTCAAAGCACAAACTAGCTTAGCTGCTGCCTCGAAATGGAGATTGGGAACAGAAAATTTTTCAATCAAAAATTGTATGGAAAAAGAGCCATGTATAGCCCACAGATCTAGATACCCACCATCTCGCTATTTCCTCAAACCACACATTTCGAGCCAGCTGTTCTGTTTCTGTGCATTCAAAGCACAAACTAGCTTAGCTGCTGCCTCGAAATGGAGATTGGGAACAGAAAATTTTTCAACCAAAAATTGTGTGCAAAAAGAGCCATGTATAGCCCACAGATCTAGATACCCACCATCTCGCTATTTCCTCAAACCACACATTTCGAGCCAGCTGTTCTGTTTCTGTGCATTCAAAGCACAAACTAGCTTAGCTGCTGCCTCGAAATGGAGATTGGGAACAGAAAATTTTTAAACCAAAAATTGTGTGCAAAAAGAGCCATGTATAGCCCACAGATCTAGATACCCACCATCTCGCTATTTCCTCAAACCACACATTTCGAGCCAGCTGTTCTGTTTCTGTGCATTCAAAGCACAAACTAGCTTAGCTGCTGCCTCGAAATGGAGATTGGGAACAGAAAATTTTTCAACCAAAAATTGTATGGAAAAAGAGCCATGTATAGCCCACAGATCTAGATACCCACCATCTCGCTATTTCCTCAAACCACACATTTCGAGCCAGCTGCTCTGTTTCTGTGCATTCAAAGCACAAACTAGCTTAGCTGCTGCCTCGAAATGGAGATTGATAACAGAAAATTTTTCAACCAAAAATTGTATGGAAAAAGAGCCATGTATAGCCCACAGATCTAGATACCCACCATCTCGCTATTTCCTCAAACCACACATTTCGAGCCAGCTGCTCTGTTTCTGTGCATTCAAAGCACAAACTAGCTTAGCTGCTGCCTCGAAATGGAGATTGGGAACAGAAAATTCTTCAATCAAAAATTGTATGGAAAAAGAGCCATGTATAGCCCACAGATCTAGATACCCACCATCTCGCTATTTCCTCAAACCACACATTTCGAGCCAGCTGTTCTGTTTCTGTGCATTCAAAGCACAAACTAGCTTAGCTGCTGCCTCGAAATGGAGATTGGGAACAGAAAATTTTTCAACCAAAAATTGTGTGCAAAAAGAGCCATGTATAGCCCACAGATCTAGATACCCACCATCTCGCTATTTCCTCAAACCACACATTTCGAGCCAGCTGTTCTGTTTCTGTGCATTCAAAGCACAAACTAGCTTAGCTGCTGCCTCGAAATGGAGATTGGGAACAGAAAATTTTTCAACCAAAAATTGTATGGAAAAAGAGCCATGTATAGCCCACAGATCTAGATACCCACCATCTCGCTATTTCCTCAAACCACACATTTCGAGCCAGCTGCTCTGTTTCTGTGCATTCAAAGCACAAACTAGCTTAGCTGCTGCCTCGAAATGGAGATTGGGAACAGAAAATTTTTCAATCAAAAATTGTATGGAAAAAGAGCCATGTATAGCCCACAGATCTAGATACCCACCATCTCGCTATTTCCCCAAACCACACATTTCGAGCCAGCTGTTCTGTTTCTGTGCATTCAAAGCACAAACTAGCTTAGCTGCTGCCTCGAAATGGAGATTGGGAACAGAAAATTTTTCAATCAAAAATTGTATGGAAAAAGAGCCATGTATAGCCCACAGATCTAGATACCCACCATCTCGCTATTTCCCCAAACCACACATTTCGAGCCAGCTGTTCTGTTTCTGTGCATTCAAAGCACAAACTAGCTTAGCTGCTGCCTCGAAATGGAGATTGGGAATAGAAAATTTTTCAACCAAAAATTGGATGAAAAAAGGGCCATGTATAGCCCACAGATCTAGATACCCACGATCTCGCTATTTCCTCAAACCACACATTTCGAGCCAGCTGTTCTGTTTCTGTGCATTCAAAGCACAAACTAGCTTAGCTGCTGCCTCGAAATGGAGATTGGGAACAGAAAAATTTTCAACCAAAAATTGTATGGGAAAAGAGCCATGTATAGCCCACAGATCTAGATACCCACCATCTCGCTATTTCCTCAAACCACACATTTCGAGCCAGCTGTTCTGTTTCTGTGCATTCAAAGCACAAACTAGCTTAGCTGCTGCCTCGAAATGGAGATTGGGAACAGAAAAATTTTCAACCAAAAATTGTATGGGAAAAGAGCCATGTATAGCCCACAGATCTAGATACCCACCATCTCGCTATTTCCTCAAACCACACATTTCGAGCCAGCTGTTCTGTTTCTGTGCATTCAAAGCACAAACTAGCTTAGCTGCTGCCTCGAAATGGAGATTGGGAACAGAAAATTTTTCAACCAAAAATTGTATGGAAAAAGAGCCATGTATAGCCCACAGATCTAGATACCCACCATCTCGCTATTTCCTCAAACCACACATTTCGAGCCAGCTGTTCTGTTTCTGTGCATTCAAAGCACAAACCAGCTTAGCTGATGCCTCGAAATGGAGATTGGGAACAGAAAATTTTTCAACCAAAAATTGTATGGAAAAAGAGCCATGTATAGCCCACAGATCTAGATACCCACCATCTCGCTATTTCCTCAAACCACACATTTCGAGCCAGCTGTTCTGTTTCTGTGCATTCAAAGCACAAACTAGCTTAGCTGCTGCCTCGAAATGGAGATTGGGAACAGAAAATTTTTCAACCAAAAATTGTGTGCAAAAAGAGCCATGTATAGCCCACAGATCTAGATACCCACCATCTCGCTATTTCCTCAAACCACACATTTCGAGCCAGCTGTTCTGTTTCTGTGCATTCAAAGCACAAACTAGCTTAGCTGCTGCCTCGAAATGGAGATTGGGAACAGAAAATTTTTCAACCAAAAATTGTATGGAAAAAGAGCCATGTATAGCCCACAGATCTAGATACCCACCATCTCGCTATTTCCTCAAACCACACATTTCGAGCCAGCTGTTCTGTTTCTGTGCATTCAAAGCACAAACTAGCTTAGCTGCTGCCTCGAAATGGAGATTGGGAACAGAAAATTTTTCAACCAAAAATTGTGTGCAAAAAGAGCCATGTATAGCCCACAGATCTAGATACCCACCATCTCGCTATTTCCTCAAACCACACATTTCGAGCCAGCTGTTCTGTTTCTGTGCATTCAAAGCACAAACTAGCTTAGCTGCTGCCTCGAAATGGAGATTGGGAACAGAAAATTTTTCAACCAAAAATTGTATGGAAAAAGAGCCATGTATAGCCCACAGATCTAGATACCCACCATCTCGCTATTTCCTCAAACCACACATTTCGAGCCAGCTGTTCTGTTTCTGTGCATTCAAAGCACAAACTAGCTTAGCTGCTGCCTCGAAATGGAGATTGGGAACAGAAAAATTTTCAACCAAAAATTGTATGGAAAAAGAGCCATGTATAGCCCACAGATCTAGATACCCACCATCTCGCTATTTCCTCAAACCACACATTTCGAGCCAGCTGTTCTGTTTCTGTGCATTCAAAGCACAAACTAGCTTAGCTGCTGCCTCGAAATGGAGATTGGGAACAGAAAAATTTTCAACCAAAAATTGTATGGAAAAAGAGCCATGTATAGCCCACAGATCTAGATACCCACCATCTCGCTATTTCCTCAAACCACACATTTCGAGCCAGCTGCTCTGTTTCTGTGCATTCAAAGCACAAACTAGCTTAGCTGCTGCCTCGAAATGGAGATTGATAACAGAAAATTTTTCAATCAAAAATTGGATGGAAAAAGAGCCATGTATAGCCCACAGATCTAGATACCCACCATCTCGCTATTTCCTCAAACCACACATTTCGAGCCAGCTGTTCTGTTTCTGTGCATTCAAAGCACAAACTAGCTTAGCTGCTGCCTCGAAATGGAGATTGGGAACAGAAAAATTTTCAACCAAAAATTGTATGGAAAAAGAGCCATGTATAGCCCACAGATCTAGATACCCACCATCTCGCTATTTCCTCAAACCACACATTTCGAGCCAGCTGTTCTGTTTCTGTGCATTCAAAGCACAAACTAGCTTAGCTGCTGCCTCGAAATGGAGATTGGGAACAGAAAAATTTTCAACCAAAAATTGTATGGAAAAAGAGCCATGTATAGCCCACAGATCTAGATACCCACCATCTCGCTATTTCCTCAAACCACACATTTCGAGCCAGCTGTTCTGTTTCTGTGCATTCAAAGCACAAACTAGCTTAGCTGCTGCCTCGAAATGGAGATTGGGAACAGAAAAATTTTCAACCAAAAATTGTATGGAAAAAGAGCCATGTATAGCCCACAGATCTAGATACCCACCATCTCGCTATTTCCTCAAACCACACATTTCGAGCCAGCTGTTCTGTTTCTGTGCATTCAAAGCACAAACTAGCTTAGCTGCTGCCTCGAAATGGAGATTGATAACAGAAAATTTTTCAACCAAAAATTGTATGGAAAAAGAGCCATGTATAGCCCACAGATCTAGATACCCACCATCTCGCTATTTCCTCAAACCACACATTTCGAGCCAGCTGTTCTGTTTCTGTGCATTCAAAGCACAAACTAGCTTAGCTGCTGCCTCGAAATGGAGATTGGGAACAGAAAATTTTTCAACCAAAAATTGTATGGAAAAAGAGCCATGTATAGCCCACAGATCTAGATACCCACCATCTCGCTATTTCCTCAAACCACACATTTCGAGCCAGCTGTTCTGTTTCTGTGCATTCAAAGCACAAACTAGCTTAGCTGCTGCCTCGAAATGGAGATTGGGAACAGAAAATTTTTCAACCAAAAATTGTATGGAAAAAGAGCCATGTATAGCCCACAGATCTAGATACCCACCATCTCGCTATTTCCTCAAATCACACATTTCGAGCCAGCTGTTCTGTTTCTGTGCATTCAAAGCACAAACTAGCTTAGCTGCTGCCTCGAAATGGAGATTGGGAACAGAAAATTTTTCAACCAAAAATTGTATGGAAAAAGAGCCATGTATAGCCCACAGATCTAGATACCCACCATCTCGCTATTTCCTCAAACCACACATTTCGAGCCAGCTGCTCTGTTTCTGTGCATTCAAAGCACAAACTAGCTTAGCTGCTGCCTCGAAATGGAGATTGATAACAGAAAATTTTTCAATCAAAAATTGTATTGAAAAAGAGCCATGTATAGCCCACAGATCTAGATACCCACCATCTCGCTATTTCCTCAAACCACACATTTCAAGCCAGCTGTTCTGTTTCTGTGCATTCAAAGCACAAACTAGCTTAGCTGCTGCCTCGAAATGGAGATTGGGAACAGAAAATTTTTCAATCAAAAATTGTATGGAAAAAGAGCCATGTATAGCCCACAGATCTAGATACCCACCATCTCGCTATTTCCCCAAACCACACATTTCGAGCCAGCTGTTCTGTTTCTGTGCATTCAAAGCACAAACTAGCTTAGCTGCTGCCTCGAAATGGAGATTGGGAACAGAAAATTTTTCAACCAAAAATTGTATGGAAAAAGAGCCATGTATAGCCCACAGATCTAGATACCCACCATCTCGCTATTTCCTCAAACCACACATTTCGAGCCAGCTGTTCTGTTTCTGTGCATTCAAAGCACAAACTAGCTTAGCTGCTGCCTCGAAATGGAGGTTGGGAACAGAAAATTTTTCAACCAAAAATTGTATGGAAAAAGAGCCATGTATAGCCCACAGATCTAGATACCCACCATCTCGCTATTTCCTCAAACCACACATTTCGAGCCAGCTGTTCTGTTTCTGTGCATTCAAAGCACAAACTAGCTTAGATGCTGCCTCGAAATGGAGATTGGGAACAGAAAATTTTTCAACCAAAAATTGTATGGAAAAAGAGCCATGTATAGCCCACAGATCTAGATACCCACCATCTCGCTATTTCCTCAAACCACACATTTCGAGCCAGCTGTTCTGTTTCTGTGCATTCAAAGCACAAACTAGCTTAGCTGCTGCCTCGAAATGGAGATTGGGAACAGAAAATTTTTCAACCAAAAATTGTATGGAAAAAGAGCCATGTATAGCCCACATATCTAGATACCCACCATCTCGCTATTTCCTCAAATCACACATTTCGAGCCAGCTGTTCTGTTTCTGTGCATTCAAAGCACAAACTAGCTTAGCTGCTGCCTCGAAATGGAGATTGATAACAGAAAATTTTTCAACCAAAAATTGTATGAAAAAAGAGCCATGTATAGCCCACAGATCTAGATACCCACCATCTCGCTATTTCCTCAAACCACACATTTCGAGCCAGCTGTTCTGTTTCTGTGCATTCAAAGCACAAACTAGCTTAGCTGCTGCCTCGAAATGGAGATTGGGAACAGAAAATTTTTCAACCAAAAATTGTATGGAAAAAGAGCCATGTATAGCCCACAGATCTAGATACCCACCATCTCGCTATTTCCTCAAACCACACATTTCGAGCCAGCTGTTCTGTTTCTGTGCATTCAAAGCACAAACTAGCTTAGCTGCTGCCTCGAAATGGAGATTGGGAACAGAAAATTTTTCAACCAAAAATTGTATGGAAAAAGAGCCATGTATAGCCCACAGATCTAGATACCCACCATCTCGCTATTTCCTCAAACCACACATTTCGAGCCAGCTGTTCTGTTTCTGTGCATTCAAAGCACAAACTAGCTTAGCTGCTGCCTCGAAATGGAGATTGGGAACAGAAAATTTTTCAACCAAAAATTGTATGGAAAAAGAGCCATGTATAGCCCACAGATCTAGATACCCACCATCTCGCTATTTCCTCAAACCACACATTTCGAGCCAGCTGTTCTGTTTCTGTGCATTCAAAGCACAAACTAGCTTAGCTGCTGCCTCGAAATGGAGATTGGGAACAGAAAATTTTTCAATCAAAAATTGTATGGAAAAAGAGCCATGTATAGCCCACAGATCTAGATACCCACCATCTCGCTATTTCCTCAAACCACACATTTCGAGCCAGCTGTTCTGTTTCTGTGCATTCAAAGCACAAACTAGCTTAGCTGCTGCCTCGAAATGGAGATTAGGAACAGAAAATTTTTCAACCAAAAATTGTATGGAAAAAGAGCCATGTATAGCCCACAGATCTAGATACCCACCATCTCGCTATTTCCTCAAACCACACATTTCGAGCCAGCTGTTCTGTTTCTGTGCATTCAAAGCACAAACTAGCTTAGCTGCTGCCTCGAAATGGAGATTAGGAACAGAAAATTTTTCAACCAAAAATTGTATGGAAAAAGAGCCATGTATAGCCCACAGATCTAGATACCCACCGTCATTTAGACAAGGTGACGCAGATTTCACAGAATTGCTGCTATACTTGGTGAGTAAATAGCTCCTTTCATTGCATGAATCGTTGGTGAAGTATTGGCATAAAACCTACCTTTAACATAGCTACAAGGGAAGAACTCGAATGGCCTTATATAGTACGCCCTGAAGTCTTTATTTGTCCGAACCTCCGTTTCAAGGATCAAGCAATAGCGGATGCCAGATGGCTGGGTCTGGACAACTGAAAGCAGGGTGCCCAGGATCGAAGAGAATGGAAAGCTGTCGTGTCTCAGGCTGAGATTATTTACGAGTCATTAGCATGTTAATGAAGGAACTGTGCACTAAGGCACTTGATGATGGCTAACAGTAGTACGAATTTAATGAAACCTTTCTGTTAGATTCGCAGTCCTTACATGTACCTGCATACCATGTCAAAATACAGTAAAATCTTTTACTGCGGACACCTATCTTGAACGGATTTATGTTTCAAATTCCACGCATTCTACGTTTCCTTGGAGGGACAACTCCCTTGGATGGCAAAAGATATTGGTACCGTCCCTGTCCGCCTAAGGGAGATTCCACTGTAGTTCGAAAATGCAAGATTTCTTTGAATTTTAGGCTCCAATGCCTCCTTAGACTTCATTGCTGTACGCTTATCGAGCCATTTTCAGGTGTAACCACTCCAATAGTCAATCACAAGGCGTGGTTGTCCCTGAATTTTTGGCGAGATTTTGGATCTCTGAGCCTATCGGCCAAACGAAGGTGTTTGTCATTGAATCCCCTCCTTTCAAAAGGAGGATTCGGTCCGAAATTCGACCGAATATGGTTCGACCAGGATAAATCGATTTTTCACTGAGAATGCTCTCGCTTTCCAAAATAAGATGAATCCCCTGATATACCATTCATGTGAAACTTAATGACCAAGTTCCACCAGCTCCCCTAAAATCCATGTCTCTCCATGCAAGGACATCAAATAATTTACACCCCTCCCAGCGTACTGATCTGCAATTATCTACGACTACCACCGAGTCTATCATCGCCCCACCCCCGTTCCTGGCAATTTGCAGAAATACGGCACTATTAACAGCAAAAACAATTTCATGCAGCAAGGATTTCCGATCATAATTCCCACCAAAAGGACGAAATAAAAATATTCCACACCACGGCGCCCAGAGATGTGTTTTTTTTTTTTTTTTGCTTTAGGAACCTGCCCGGCAGTTGTCGTAAAATGTCATTATTCGCGCAATTTAAAGTATGCTCCTTGTCCTGCTACATACAGCCTAACAAATATGCCTCATAAAACAAAAGTTTGATAAACTTTTCCATGAGGACACCCAACCCACACAGCACAGGACGAAAGAAAGAATAAAAAATATAAACCGCGATCGCATTTTATTTTTTAATAACTTTCCTTGTAGGACATGACCATTTGTTATTCAAATTGCCAATCTGATTTATTATCATTCGTCTCGCTATAAATCCATTAAGGAGCTTAAGGATATGATTTATATCCTCGAAAAACAATTTTAAATATTTATACACATCTAAATTTATGTACTAGCGATAGGAATAGCGTACGTGAAGAGGAGAAAGAAACACACAAGCTGAAAGAAAAAGGGACATAAATACACAAATAAGCAGAAAATTCCATTATCCTTGTTGTAATGTATTTCCCCCCAGTGTGCGGTTTGTTGTGGTCCTTGTGGGTGCGCCTTTAATAAACTTCACCCGAAGCGTAAAACAGTAGAGAATCTTTAAAAAAAAAAAAAACATAAGAATAGCATCCTCTCTCTTTGTTTGTTGCGAGTATGTATAGTATATCCTTCGTCCTGTGTTGTGTTTTTTTTTTTTTTGTTTTAAGGAAGAAAATCTATGACTGCGAATGCTGTTTAGAAAAATACTAATGCAAAGGCATTATTCGTCGTCCTCCGCACAATTGAGGACAAAAGTTGCCGCCTGTATGGCATGGCATGGCGGCAGTCACAGTCGCAGAGGGACTCGTATATCCTTTGTCTGTGCTCTTTCATTCAATCGACTACAACGACATGGAATGGTGAGGAGCGCTTACATTCATTCCATTCTTTGTAAATACTTTCTTGCTGGCACTTTTTGGTTTTTTTTTTTTCGTTGAAATTCTGTCGTAGATACTTGTTACGACAGACACAATGTCTCTCTGTCTCCTTGCGTCCTTGGATCGCAATTGGTTTGGCATAGACCAACTCCATGCCGTTAGTGAGTTGAAATGTGACTGGTGGCGTGTAAGTTCCATAAATCCCATAAGAGAATTACCCAGCGCGCTGAATGTTAACGCATTAACATTGTGTGTATCCCATTATTAACTACACAACAGACAGAGCCGAACTCCCTCGCATCCTTGTTGTTCACATTCACATTCACATTCACTTCCACGAAGGGGAGGTAAACAACACAAAAAATGGAAACACAATGGACAGCGAGACACAGACATAGAGAGAGAGAGTGTGGGAGTTGGCCAAAGGATTATTGTTTTGGTTTGTGAACGGGGTCCAGCAGCCTGACTCTTGCGAATCCATTCAGCGTTTTATTATTAAATGCGTGCTCTCATCCGAGACCCGGGAGAGTCTCGGGCCAGAGTCCTTTTGTATCTATCGAGGAAATTGCCCACTATAATACTTAGTCGGGATAATAACTTTATCTGAAGCGATTGAATGGCATTCACGTTAATCGGAACTAATGGTTGGAATAGTTTCTTTGGGACATGATGGCAGTCGCGCGCGGTCCTGGGTTAATGAAAAAAGGTTACGACCCGACGTGGTCTGCAACAATGGAGTTGTTTTTCCTGTGTGTTGGGTTGATCCTTCTGTGTAATGTGTAATCGCTAATTGATTAGATAGTTTCGCTTGAAAATGGGTTATTTTTGGATATGAATCCTGTTGGGTAGCATCTGGTGTTGGATAGTTGTTTTCTTTTGTTTTCGAATGGGTATTCCATTTCTATTTTTGGGGAACCCCCGGGGACATGTGTTTATTGGTTGGGTCGCCCATAATACGACATGAATTGGTGTAATTATAGCTTGATAATGTCGACATTAGGATGAATGGATCCTTTGTGTTTGGGTGATTAGAATTTAAGGTTATGAGGAGATAAGTTTATTAAATGAAAGACTTTGGGCGCATTGTACAAGGAATGAAAGGACTTTTGGGGAATTAAAAGCCTTTGTTGTCCATATTGTGTGGGTCACGAGAGAAAAATAGTGGTGAGAGTATGGAACCCTGTTGGACACCAATAGTAAAGGACACGTGTACTCTTTGAACGAAAACAAACTTGGTGTGAGTCCATATTATGTATCCACAGAGGACATAAGAACAGAAGCAGGAGTAGAGAGGTGTATTCTCTTGTCCAAAGCCCATGGTTGTCCAGAGGGCGGTTATGGTCATAAGGGGAATCCCACAATTTTAATTGACTCAGAGATCCATCCAACAGAGGTTCAACAGAGATTTACGTGATGTCAAGAGAGAACCATATTATAACTCTTTTGTACATACCAAGCCTTCTCTGTTCCCAGACTGCTAGTTATGGAATTCTGTTGGCAATCTTGGAACTTCGTACCCACGAATCTGGTCACCAAATTGTAATGATTTCTATAAAAGTCACAGAAACTCAGACAAGAAAGGCTACTCTGGCAAACGACCTCTTTATGGATCTACTCGATCAAAAGATAATTTATTCTGTTAAAACTACAAGAGAAGATCGGAATCTTCATCCTTTTCTTTGAACAGTTTTTATGTACTCCAGGTCCAAACAAATAACCAAATAGTCGAACCCAAGCTGATCGTAAGTAAGCAAGTGTGGTCAGCAAGTAAGAATTGGGCCTAAACACATCTTTTACATCTCCGCTCATCTGCTAGATCATCTCTCTACAAAACATAAATTTTGTTAAGGATCCTCAATCCTTTGACCACGTAATCGTCTTTTGGAGTTAAGTACAAAAGGCAGTCACAAACTGATGCAAAAGACCGCTCTGTTCAACAATCGACAGAAAAGCTGGTAACAGTCTTGTGAAAGCCGAATAGATCCAGACGAACTTTCTTAGTGATATGCCCCATGTCCTGCGAAAAGGACCCTTACATTGCCAGAAAACTGAGAGTCCCATGCTGTGCTCAAAAATCACACTCCCAGCCATCGTTTCGATGGAGATCTGGATAGAGATGTCCTGAACCATTGTCTGAGTCAAACTGCACCCTTCTTGTAAAGAAATTAACTTCGGTGCATCTGAGTACAAGGAGAAGATGCTTCCTATTTTATAGCAGTGGGGACCTAATGTGGTCTTGGGGGTCCGTCTGGAGTCGTGTACTCCTTGTCTTGTCTTCAGTACTTTCACAGTTCAATTGAGCAGGGTATTGCAGATTTTTACGGTTTGTTAATGGTCCTTCGAGCCGCGTTCATTCCGACATTGTTAAATCATTCCTTGGACAGCGCTCCATAGCATACTGTCTTTCATTTGACGAAACCTGCTGTGACTAGTCCTTTACGTATTCTTGATTCTTTTGCAGATATTAAGGTCTGTGAATGGTCCTTCGAGCCGCATTCATTCTGACATTCTTAAATCATTCCTTCGACAGCACGCAAGGCACACTGTCTTTCCTCTGATGAAACCTGCTGTGACTAGTGGAAGTTGGGTGCCTCCTTTTCGGTCTACTACGACTGGATAATCCCATCATCTCAACTTTATGCTGAATCCTCCATCTAATCAAATTCGCAACAACTATGCACATCCATCCTCTGTTCAAAGTTGAAGGTTTCCCTAACCCGACCCAGATAGAGTTAGTTGTGTCTTCACAAATTCTCCATCAAAAGAAAGTGACCCAAATAAATGTTTTGAAGAAAAATCCTTTCAACTTATTTCCAACTCCCACGGCGCCACGGTGTCCTTTGAAAACCAACTTCTTTCGAGTTCTTATCCCAGAAAGAGAAATATATTTTCTAAATTCTAAATCAACTGTTAGCGGCAATTGTACCTACTACACATAGAATTAAAATATTCCAAATAAACACAACCAAACAGGATGCCTTCTCCTTTTCTGCTCGACGTCCTTTGTGGCATTTTGTTCCTTACGCGGCACGAAACACCAGCTATACAATATAAGGCCTCATGCCCCCAATGGAATCCAGCTTGAACTCTGTCACCGCTATTGACAGTTCCCCCGGGAACTTCATGACTTCTACTTAAGCAGAAAAAAAGTGAAAAAAAAAATATTGATCGGGACACAAAAAGGAGACTGAAAAATCGTCCCCAGGATTAGGGCAGATTTCACTCAAAACACAAAAAAAAGGGAAAAGGAATTAGTGGGACTGGGTATAGTACCTCTGATGCGGAGGTGCCTTTACACAAATGTTTCATCCGCTTTATGAGATGCCATGATGGGAGCAAAGAAAAAAAAAAAAAAAACGAGGAGCGTGTGGTCCCTTCCGCATTTGCAAATCCACCGCGAATCCTGTCGCGCGGTTTTTTTTTTCCTCTGCGGTGGGTGGTGCGGAATAGCATTAGGCAACAAAATCAAATGAAAATTTTGTCGACTTTAATTCGGTTCGCTGTACCTTATGCTGGGTGGATTCAGCGTTTTTTTTTTTTCTGTTGGGTCGTCCTTGTACAGAGTTCCTTGGTGGATATTAATACGCCGTTTAGAGGGCGACATCGTCGGGGCATCAAGGGCGGAATGAACACAAAGCTTACAAGTTATTAAATTGTTTGCATAAGGTGTTGGTTTTTATTTCATTTGGTTTCTTTTATTTTTCGTTCGTTCCTCTCTTTATTTGTCTTTTTGCCCCGAATTCGTTGACGATAAGACACGAACTGTGGAATTGGTAATTGGATAATGAGCATGGCAGGAATGAGGCTTGCTTTTTTTTCTTTGGTTAGGTGGTTCGTTCTCACCGATTGTGGGGTACCTTTGGCAAGGTGTACAAGTATCCAATTTTCTATTCACACCGGGGAGGGGCTGGGAATTTATTAGGTTAATGGAATAATTTGGCTTGTGATCCTGGGGGAGAGGGAGGCTGATTGCTTTTGATGGAGATGATGTGATTTGAGTGCGAATTAAACTTTTGGCAAATAAAATAGATTGGGTGGTTGTTGTTTGGAATTTTTCGTTGTCTTGGGTTTCCTACATGTTTGCCTATATACAGTGGTAATCGGTTATACCGACAGTGGAGGGAATTCAAGAAATGAAGTAGTTAGAGCCGTCCTATGTCAGACAGAGTATGTACGACGGTAGAAGTTGGCTTAAAGCAGAACGAAAATAGTCCAATGAATGAAATGTGGATGTTATAGGAAGCTGGACATACATATGTAGTGGGGTCGTTATAAGCGACATCTACTGTAGGTATGTGTATGGGACATAAAGAACATCATGAAAATTCAGGAAGAGACAATAATAAGGCTCAACTGGGCACAGAAAGCATCTCTTGGAAGCTGTATCCTTGCTACAAAAAAAATAAATATTTGGCGCAATAAGTCGATGGGGCCCAGGACATAGCTTCTCACTACCAATTGTGTTGGCGAATGGAACAGCCCCCTACTGTTAAATGCCGTGTCCGAAGGGCAATTTGTTTTTGAGATGCGTTCCCTGACAATTGTACTCTCGGATGTTTGTCAGACGCTCCCGAGAGATATGACAGTGAGAAGATGTTTGGTTGTTTCGACTGGGATTCGAACTTCGAACCTCTTCCTCCATAATCTAACGCACTAACCACTCCGACACGGCGCCCTTGCTACAAGAAAGTATGAACAAGTTGCTCCCAACGCTGAAGAAAATTGGTTCGAGTAGTAACGGAGTCCTATAAGTCTATTTTTTTTCTTCCTGAAGAGCTTAGAGAAACTATTCGAGAATCACGTGCACATGTCTGCCTTCAGGATGTAGGTACTCTCTGCATGCGATCACATGGATACTAATGTAGAAAATTCAAAATCTAGTTGTTGGAATCGAATTTAGTTCGCAGAATACGTCATATGCTGTATACCCTGTCGTAGACCAAAGCCGCTTAGCAGAGGGTTCAAGGTCGGGCTATGTCTATGCTGCACAGTGGTTAGTTTAGGCTCGTAGTACTTCAGGTTATGCTTGCAGCCTGTCTCTGCAAAGACCCAGGTAGCATTTTACATGATAGACGAATGATGTTCTGAGAGTGGAGTTTTGGTAAACCCTCTGTAAACCCGTCAAACTAATATCTGGGAGTGATCTTGGAAAGTTCTTTGAACAAAGCATGTAAATCCGAAGACGTTCAAGTCTTAGGTCTTAGTTCTCTGGCAATGTAGGGGTGCTTTCGCAAGGCATTGGACTTGCCAGAGGAAAAGGTTTTCTCGGTCTTTACGGCTAGTCTCGCTGTCTTGTATGAACTGGAGGTTTCTCGAGAACTAGCTCTGCTTGACCTTTGATACCCCTCCCATAGGCTGGTTGCGTATGGTATCATCCATGCTAGAGTTTCGACGCCTTTGTGTGAGACTTATCCTACGAAACTGATTCCCTAAACGTGTCGTCTGATACAAAAACAATCGTGTTTCTGCTGCTGTGCAAATAATAGTCGCCATTTCTTACGTACAGGACTGTCTTCGGCCAGATTCTGAGCCTGGCTTTAGCCAAATTTTGTACGATGGCTTAAAAACTAGTCGAAGATTTGGTCTTGGTGTCTGAAACACTAGACTTTCCTATTCTTTGGACATATGGACATAAATATTTGCATAATGAACGACAATCAGCTTACACATCAGACCTTGTTCCAGATAGTTCGAGAAAGTCAGAATTTTTTGAATTTCATAGCTCACACTAGGATAGGGGCTTCGATGAAATTAGAATGCAAGTCTTAGAGAATAATATTTCAGTCAATCATTTTAGAGTCAATCATATCCGATAGTCTTTCATTGGAATAACCTTCACAATTGTCCAAAAGTTTGGTTATTACATTGTCGACCTAGAAGCTCGATTTACCAACAATAAGCAAAAGTTGTGAGTCAAAAAATGTTTCCACTCCTAACAGTATAGGACCTACTGCACAGTCTTGAGGAACACCAGCATTTTCCCTTATAACAACCGAGAGCAACCTCATTCATTTTTAGCTTAGTTCATGGCTCTCCCTCTTAGAGCATGGCCTCCGTCTGATCTCACCGTTTGTGTCACTATTTGCGTTTATAGGGCTTCCCAGGTAGACAAAGTCCTTAAGGCGAGGGTGACACTCTATCGCTCAGAGTGTAGTGTGTGTCCTTTTTTGTTGAAAGCATATACTTCGTTTTGTCGTCGTTAACCATTAAAACCATTTTCTTCAATATCATTGATGTTGACGTCTGAGGTCTTGCGGAACGTAGATAGAGCAGCGTGCATTCTCCATCATCATCCTGCACAACCAGACGAGTTTTGCTGTCATGCCAAAACTAGAATCGTTTCTATAGATGCCGTCAAAGGCGTTAAAATCCACAAACATGTGATGAGTAACGATTACTCTGTTACCGTTTCTGCAATCCCTGTATGAAAACATCGATCATACCATCATGTGATGCCATAGTGTCAACCTGATACCAGCACCTTCCTTGAGTCCCGCATTACAAAACAAAACCTTCCTTTATGGCTTCTAGTTGTTTTGGTTTAGTTCTGTCCTTTGCCAGGATCCAAATTGTTTTTCCTCCACTTAGTAGCTTAAATCTCCTTATCTATCCAATATTCATATCCACTTATCTGAAAATAATAGGCTATCCGCCGCCCATTGAACTAATAGCCCAAAGGTCCTTGACCCCGATTACTTACACAGCCATAAATAAACAAAAACAAAATTTCCCATTTCCCCCGCAAAATAGAGAAAACAAAAATAATAAACGATACAAATCGAAAAATAATTCCCCCGTCCACACTCCACACTCGTACGCTTACAAAAAACAAACAAGGATACGCGCAGAGGAGTCCCCTCCGAAACAAAGCAAAACCGAAGCACATAAGTTGCAAGCGAAATATATTTCCGCTTGGTGAATTTAACAGTATTACCCTCGGAAATTACCAGAACAAGTGGTAAAAGGAGATTTCCCCGGGGCCTAATTTCTCACGAATGAAATTTTCAAATGAGTATGCCACTGTGGCGCGCACTCCTCCGCCATGGCCAAGGAGCTCCTTGTATCATCTGTCCCTACACCCGGCACAGTAGCGCAACCCCCTTCGCATCACACATATGTACGAATGCATGTACATGTGAAGGTTAGATACGTTTTTGACTTGGTCTCATCCTTTTCGGCAATCCTTTTCCGCCGCCCGATACACACACATGTGGCGTGCTGGGTGCTAGGTATCCTGGAACGTGTGCTCTGCTTAATTTCATTTGAATGTTAATGAACCACTCTGTTTTTATTAGACTACACTTTTGATGACGGTTACAAAATTAAATTGATAAACGTGTCGCTGTGTGTGTGTGTGTGCGGAGAGTACATAACTCCAGTTCCGCTTTTGTTATTTATACAATTTCTTTCTAGTCTCCCCCCTGGTCGTTCCAGATACTTTTTTCCTTCTGCTGCCCTGTTCTAGCATCCCTTTTAATTTGGATGACTTCATTTTGGGGCGATGGGCGGGGGGCGTGGTAAGGCCATTTCGATTTTTCATAACTTAATTACCTACCCATCTCTGTGGAGCGTCGAAGGAAACCTGCTCCTCTGATATCCTAATTGCCTGTATACACATGCAGATAAATATTTAAGGATCCCCATTTTCGAAATTTATTCTCCTTACGCGAACGGAATGAAATTCAAACAAAAATGAAATGAAAGGAAGCAGCGCGGTGCGGTACAAGGACATCCCGCATTTATTTACTTTATTGTCAGTCATTCATTAATTTGAGGTTCGCTAGCGCACAGGGGAACTCCACTCCAGGACTCTAGGGTGAGTAAGTTTAAAAAAAAAAAAAAAGGTGGATAGTCCTGTTCTGTGTTTTGTTTGTGAGCGCTTCTTCCAATTGTTGATTCTAATGAAGGAATTTGGTAATCCATCCTTACTCATTCCCACACCGCATTAGGACACCGAGGAGAAGGAAGGAAAGAAAGAAAAGAAAAAAAGGAACCGAATTACGTGACACCATAAGCAAATGGCAAACATGGGATTGTGGAAAATCCTCTTTCCGGGGATTTTAATGCCAAATGAAATCCTGCGGAATGCATTGCTATTTGTTGTTTTCACAGGCGCCTCCATTTCATTATTTCGCATACAATGGCGGCGGCTGCTGCTAGAGACCCCCACAAGACCCAGAGGTTATGGTAATGAAGGCTGTTTGGGGGAAATTTTTAATGTAGGATAAAGAGGGATCAATGTTATGGTTACACAGATTATGTTGTTCTAAGCGTGACAAGCAGCCAAAGTATTTTTTTGTTTTTTTTTTTCGAAAACCTTGAAAACGCGTCGGTTTTGTGTCTCTAGCAGTCTGAGACTGCGGCCAGAGGCATAAGGGCTTTGGGTAAAAGAAATGGGAACTGATTATCTGTGGGCTTAGTTGGTTGGGACGGGCATACATATACATCACATTAGGCGGTGGAGTGTAGAAAGGTGGGGGATTCTTGGAATGACAGCTTTTTTTGTTTTAAAGCATATCCGTCTTAAGTTGACTTTTAACAAATGGAGGGTGAGAGGCTTAAGCAAGGATGTCCGTCTGCAAGGACAGTATCGACTAAAAGGCTTTCAAAACAAGCTACATCTGCTCCGATGGCCATTTAGAAGTCCGGATATTTCCAGTACCTGACCATTTGTGAGTTATATCCTTATTGTACCTCGAAAACTGTCCTAAATTACCGCTTTCTCTTAACGAGGCGACATCCTCTCTATTCTGTAGTCCTTCTGAAGCTACATAGCGTGACCGCACGACATTTTTTTGTGGAATTACAACGATGTCTGCGAATGTTTGTTGCAGTTTCATGCAAAATTTCATCAAAATTGTTTTTTATTTCTATAAAAACGCCCCCTAAAAGTGGGCATGACCAAAACTCAAGTACTCTACCACTTGTAGAGAGTTTGAATATCTAAATATCTTGCTTTAGTATAACTTTTCGACTCCATACGAAAAGCGAAGTTATGAAAAGTGGGCGTGTCAGGACGATTTCGCCAAGCAGGGTACTACTCTACCGATTTCAAAGGAGAAGATATGTGTTGACATATGTGCCTCTCCTTACAGTCAATCTGGTACTTAATCTCAACACCGAAGATTCAATGAACCTTCGATAGACAAATGGGACTACGTGCCTCGTCTCTAGACAGCTGACTAAAGCTGACACAGTCTGAATCAGAAAAGGACACTCGTAGCAGTTGTAATAGGTATTGTTACAGGCATTATAAGTAGGCATGGCTCTGGGCTGGGGATGCTCGCAAATGACTTCTGTAGAAGCTGAAACTATTTTTCAACTTCTTCATACGCGCCAAGCTCTCTCCGCATGAGTTGCCATACATAGCCTATAGGGCCTTTTAAAAATGGTTAAGCTCTCACTGGTTCCGATGGTAGTTAAAAGAGAAATTCGTATCCAATGTTGTACCCCAATGGACCCTAACTGGGTGAGTGAGGTCGCTGGTGCGGACTGCTATGATGACCCTATTGTATTTGTTAGCAAAGTGGCTAACCGGGATTCCATCTGACTAAGAAGCATCAGCCGTCTCGAATTGTTGGTGTTCTCCGCTTTTTTTTTGTTCCTCTACCTCGTATGCCTGAATGTGGAGTCCTGCAGTAGCTTCCTATCGATTCCAGGCTCAAGACTCAGCAGTCGTGCCCTTCCTAAGTAAACGAGTGTAATTATTTACGTTCTTAGGTGGCGCTACAGTCAGGAGAGGACTGGAGTCTCAACTACTCTGGAAAAAGTCACATGGTAGCGGATCACCTGGCCTGAGTCCTTTTTTGACGTCAAAGGCATTGGTAAGATCCTTCCCGACCTTTCTGGAGAATCGAGCGTTCTCCATTGTCATCTTGCACAATCTAACGAGTTTGGGAGGGATGCCAAAACTAGACAAGGCTCTGTATAGCTCTTCTCTATAAACGCTGTCATATGCGACGTTAAACTTAAGAAAAAGGTGGTGAATATCGATTGGGATTTCTTGTGTTTTTTTTCCACGATCTGCCGCAATTTTAATGATTGGTCGCTTTTGGCCTTACCCGGTCTAAAACTGAAATAAGAGGGGCCTAACAGCTCCTTAACAAATGGCAGGATCTTGTATGTAATATTGAGGAGACTAATGCCTCTATAGTTGGCACGGTTTAGAGGGTCATGTGCTGAGGTCCCAAGTATTTGGCGTACCGTACTTGAAATTTATTTCAAGTTTTTCTCTACTTACTCTGGTGTGCCACAGGGTTCCAGTATTCTCACTGAAGCTTTTATAAAAATTGCTGCTATATGCAATTGATTAATCTCTTACGACGCACGCATTGTTAAGAGGTTTTCAAAGTCATACTTTCTTTTTGGAAAGCCGGACAGAAGCTTAGTAGATATTGGATCGATTTCATTTCCTTAGACACAGGACGGATACGGACTACGAATACCCCCTCATAAGCCCGACTTTGGGAGTGTTTCTAAGTAAGTCAAATCCTGTACTAAATTTCAATGTAAACCATTGGTGAACCTCGTCCCTATATTCTGCTTCGTTACAAGTACGTTCGGACATCCAAATGTGGACCTTACCTTACCCTTCTTTGACTTTTTGCTTTAAATTGCAGAGGAAAGTATAAAGGTTGTGAGCTTGGGATTCATAGTGTCAAGGTGCCAACTTTACGTTTGAAAGTTTTTCTTTTGAACCCGTCTTCCAGCCTAAAGACAGATACATTCCAAAAGTTTGTTTAGATTTAGGATGTATAGTTCGGTGTTTCGAGTATAGCTTGACTATTTGGAATATCTCTAGGTTAGAACCGAGGCTAGAACTTTTATTTAACGTCATTATGGAACTGATGAGAGCTTGGAGGTATTAAAAGCAACGACACTCTTGTAAAGGGAGTATTTCCCCACATTTCATGACTGTGAAAGCCATTCAATTAATCCAGTTTGATTGATGAGATGTTGGCCCTGTTAAGTGCTGGTATACTTAGCGTATCAGGCTCGTACAAAAACTGTTTGTTGCAATGGACTCTCCTTACCTTTATCACCAACTATAGGAGTTCCACAAGAGTATGTCTTGGGTCCCGTGCTATTTCTGTTACCTTCTAATCGTGCTTTGATGATGGACAGACCTTTTGAAAAATTATTCTGATCTGAAGTAGTCCGTAGCCTGGAATCACTGTCATCGAGCTCAAGTTGAATCGAAACACTTCCAACAATAAAAGCTTTACTTCAAGACATTGTGGCTAAAATGACCAATTGCCAGAGTACCTCTTCTTAACGCACATTTTTACTCGAATAAATCGAATTCTTTTTCACACATGTGAACAAGTTTCCCTAAGTACATGACAAATGGATTGTCAGCCCTTCCTACAAAAAAAAAAAAGACAAAATCCTTTTAAATCCTTCAAGGCACTCGTGTTCGTGTAGCTATCAACCCGAGCAAAAGGTTATTGAAAAATAGGTCAAAATGATAAATAATTGTGCCCTCCGGACAGCAGACAACATCGATTCATAGAATTCTCTCAACCATTGCTGACCTATATTTCGAGCCGGAATCCCCCAAAGGTGCCACAACAACGTAGTAGCATCATTAAGCCGGCAAGCCATGCATCATTTTTATTGCTAAACTTATCTTTCCAGGGTGGCAAGTGTCCCCAAAGTATTCCCATTTTCACTTCATTCCGACGAAAAAAGAACCAAAAAAAGGGATGAATCCTTCGTGACTGTGACGGGACGGACTCCATAATCGAGGTCATCCTCCAATCAATCCTCCCTATCTACCTTCAAATAAAACAATGTTCACTCCGAGAGTGTATAGTAGGTATTCCCTGCTGTTGAACTTGTGCAATTTTAGAACGAGCCACTGTCGATGATTTTTCCAATGCGCTCAGCAGAAAACAGGAAGGGAATCGATTTTTCCGTTTCCTCCTCCTTTGCAAGGATGTATTCCCAGACTTCCATCTATCTGTCAGATACAGCATACGCCCTCAAATCGAAAACTGCTCACCCAGTTCAATTTGAACTATTTTTAAACATTGATATCTTTGACCACATTTACCCAGGCACATCCAACATGACCACCATGGAGGGGAGGTTGACGCTGATTGCAACATCCCGGACAGGACCTCCCAACTCTAATCACCAGAGTTGGCAACTTTTGCTTACCTCTTCAAAGCCATTCACCGCAAGCCAACATATTGGCATTGATCCTATTCCAATGACCATCATCCAATGGACGGTGGTCGTCCTGGTGGCGGTGGGAGGCCGAGCCGAGCGACACCACAAAACAACTACCATGTTGTTTTAACACCAGCGAACCATGTAAGTGATGCTTCCAGCTGCAATTCCCATTCTCAGCCGTCGGGGGTTTATGTAATTTTCTATGTCACGTACACATAACTGAGCGCACTGGATACAAAGGATGCTGAAGCAGGAAATAACACAAAAAAAATACCTTTACCAGCACACCGTTGGCAATTGCAATAGCAGCGCAGGACACAAGGCGCGCTGGAGAAAAATGAACAACGCTTTGCAGGAGTGATGGCTGGGGCGACCTACACTCTAAATTGGCTTATTGAAATCCTGAGATACGTGATATTAGTTAACGGGTGTCCGAGGGGAGGAAGCGTGATTGGAATACCAATCCTTTTTTTTTGTAGCCGCAGTTAGTTTACATACCAATTCAATGAGGTCCTTATGACTCGGAATTGCTTCCATGTTGTGACAGATTGAATTTAATTCATGATTTATGGCGCTCCTTTGGTGTGTTGGTGTGGTAAAGGGTTCGGTTTGATTTAATCCTGTTTTCGTAGTACCTACTCACGAAGGGATTGGCCTTTGATTGCTGCTGGCGGTTAATATTGATAAATCTTTTTGGGGCTTCCCGCTTCGGGGATGTTTGACCTGGAAATCCTTATTCAAAGACGCAAGGATTATAATGTCACAGATAACATCTGATCGTCAATAATAATATTTGCTAACAACGCCAATGGAGACGGGTTGGATTGTGATATCGGTTTAATTTAAAGATGACACCCTACAAGGACATTTTACATAATTGGGTTAGGGACAGTCGGGGAGATTACGAAGACGGGTCTAGCAATTAGCATTTTTTTTGAAAATAATCGAGTGAAAGGAAATGTATTTCCGCAGAGGAGAGAATCTCTGCAGAGGATTGGAAAAAGTTCTTTTCGACTTTTGGAGGATTTTCGAATTTCTTTGGAAATCTCTCTTTCATTTGAGTTCTTTGCGATTTGGGTGTACGCTGGTTGTGGGGGACTTTCTATTTTTAGGAAAGAAATCCTTGTATTTGTTGAATGCCATCACTTGCGGTATTCTGTCAGGATTTAAGTTAGCTGCTGTCAACTCGTCTCCGAAAATTTATGAATGAGGTCATGGCGTTCAAGGGTCAAAAGGACCACAATTGCGTGATCTCAGGTACTCGTACTTTAGTAAAACATGCGTTTTTGTCTAACAAGATACTGAACAGAGCCATGAGGAAAGGTTGTGCTAAATTGGATGACTCTCTCGCTTAGACTCATTTGAACCAAAAAAAGGGAAAAAGCCGTTTCATAACGATCTGCGAAGATCGTCTATTCCCTTTCTTGTCCACATAGCCTGTACAGAGATCGGTAACCAGATCATTCAACCTACTGGCGTGTCTACCTGTACTATAAGGACATTAGAAGTCTTTTCATTTTCTGACAACTCGAAATGATATTGTTTAACCTGGCGTTTGTCAATCTGTAGTATCTCGCTACAACTTGATCGATTTCGAAAGGGTAAGCGTTAGATTACAGCCTTAAGTTTGCCCAATTGTGAACTGTTTTAACACTCCCGACCATTTATGTACAAGGATAACACAATAGGTCTTCCATCTATTTTAGGCCATTCTATGAAATCCATCATCAAGTGAGTCCAGATTCCCAACCACTTCTGATAGGAACTCCGGCTTTAGACTTAGCTGGTATAAGGGAGCAAACAGTCCAAAAGTACAATAGTTTCTTGGGATATCAGCGACTGAAGCAAATGCAGTCCCGTCGGATGCAATGTTGCTCTTCCGACATAGATTCATCTGAACCCGAAATTGCTCGTACTCTGAGACTTTCAGTGAGGCAGTGTGTTCCAAGTGGAAGTATTAGCAATGGCAGAAGAGGCACAGTGAAGCCACCATGAAGGCCATCTCACTCAAGGCCGTCAAATTCAAAATGGTGAAACGATAACGTGAAGCACTCGCAACACTGGCAAAATATGACTTCACACTCCTTTGGGAGTGCATGCACAGCAGTATTCTAGGGACTGGTTGACGAATGAGCAAGAAAAGGTCAGAGCAGGACCCGTTAATGGTCGTTGCCTGTGTTCTACAGCCCCTAGCTCTTGTTAAATCCATTAGCCTTCGTGAGACTAGCTAATGAGAGGTGGAGCGCACTCTCATCTAGTCGTGTCTCCAGAAAGATGTAAAAACAGAACAGATCCCGCCGCTGAACAGACCCAACTTAGCACTGTTCACGAGGATTATTACGGTCCACTGTTGATGAATGCGATTAGAAGCTGATGACCTCCGATGAGGCTATGCGAATGCCCAACCCTGCACAGAATTAGGAAGGCGGGACTCAGCGAATACCGTTTCGGAGACCTGAGCGACCTGTCAAAAAAGCCCTAAAATTTATAACGACAGGGTGATTCAGGGAGGCCATGTACCTTTCTCAAAGCTAGGAGTACAGACAAACTTGTGTCTTTGTTTTCAAGTTACCGCACGACAGGGGCTCACCTGAACCAGGTCCTGGATGTGTATCCAACCTACCTTGGTTTTCATGTCTAGAGTCGCCCAACAGTCATCTGGCATGGTTTGAAATTTATAGGTTCTAACTAAAAAATGTTTTTTCTAGTTTCAACCAAATTTAGAAGCACAGGCGCACCCACACAAAAACAGGGTTTTTCAATAAGGACATAACAATTTTGAATTTAAATATAAAACAGAATAATCTAGATATCAGGCCAAAATTTATCTTGTAGCGTTACTGGCTTAGTGCCCTAAACCGACAATTAGACGTAATCCCGTAAAATGAAATCCTGCGGCGTAAAATAGAATGACCCATTCGAACGGATGATTTCTCGGGATTACACGGTTACTGAAATTTCCCTTCAATACATTAACCAGCGATGTGGCATGTGGCACCATCTTGTTGGAACCACGCATCACTTATATCATGTTCACACAATTCTGGCCAAAAACAATCTTTCAACATGGCCCGATGTCGAACTCCATTGACCGGAACATGACGATCATTTGGTCTTCACACCTCCGGCATGAAATCCACACCACATGGTCACTTTTTCTGGATGGAATGGGGTCTCTGGAAGCGGAGAAGTTTTGGCGATTTAAATGTTCAATAGCCTTCAGTTCTTAAGTTAATTTGAACTTGTAAGGGTATAAGCCAAGATCTTTATGCAAAATTCCCCACTAGGTGGACTGAGAGATTCCCAATTTCTGTGAACCGTGTGAAATCGACTCATTTGGTTCTGGTTAACTGAAGCACTTAGAGTGGCGTTATTTTCAGTATCTGTTGTCTCACTAAGACAGGAGCATTCAATGTTGGATATATTGAGTCGAAATTATCCACTGTAGCACGCATAGCCTGTTTGGTGGGACGAATATTAAGACCGAAAGCCGGAGTATGCGCTTTTAAATCTACGACCACTAATTCAGTAGTAATTTCTAATGATTTTTAGACACTGCTTGTTCATGAACTCTATTTAAAAAAAATGTAGATTTCGACTGATATTTTGGTATTGAAAAATCATAAAAAAAGTTTAAGGGCACGTTCCTATTAAAGTACAAAATTGTTATGTCCTTATTGAAAACCCATTTATATTAGACTTGAGTTGTTTTTCTTTGCTGTTTTGTTGATGTAGACAATGTTTGGGGGCTGCTTCGAGCTCCAAATTGTCTTACACCGTCTTGTCCTTAAAGCCTAGTTGGCCCTAATGTTTAAACTTGCAGCCAAAAGTCTTCCAGAATCAGCGCTCAACCGAAAGGAACTAATTACACATTATCATCGCAACATTTTCTTTTAATTTCTTCCATAACCACGAGAACAAGAAGACCAAAAAAAAAGTGAAAATCAGAAAACATTTTTGGACTCATTAGTCCTGATAGGACTCCTTCGGTCCCTCCCTTCTTATTTCCATTCAACTGCCACGGCACTCTCTCGGTCGCGCCCTCCAGTCCTTCATTGAAATTCCTTTCACTAGCCTTTTATTATCCCTCGGGTATGACTTTTGTGCGCTCCGCTGATGATTTAATTAAAAATTAATGAATGTCTATTATAGAATTGAATTAACTTCAATTTAGATGCCAATTAATTGCTGTTCAACTGAAGGATAAGTGGGAATTGTGAATTGTGTACTCGTATTGGTGTTTCGCACTTAAGGTGGTTGTACTCGTACTTATATCCTGTGGAGGATTATTTTTCATTTGATTGTGTTTACCAGGAAAACAAGTAAAAAAGTTTGAAAAGAAAATTGAATTTTTCAACTGAAAGACATTGATTTGTCTGCGTTCAATTGTTGGTAATTAATCTCGAAGGATCATTGTTATTGGAGATTAATCTTTGGTGGAACAGAAACCAGGATTAGGTTTGGGGAAAAGGAAACAATTTATCTTGCTGGGTGGGTACGGGTACAGTATGTGGGAAAAGATTGATTTTTGTCTCAGGTTTCTTGATTGTAATTGCAATAGTCTATCGCCGGAAAGGAGAGCTCTGTGAACATAAGGAATGAGTTCAAGTTAAACACATTCTGTCCAACTGAACTTGTGGCAACTACTGACTGGCAAGTCTTCAAAAAAACCAAATTCGAGGAGACTCCATATATTTAGGAAAAAGTGTAGTCAAATGTATTGTATTGTCGCTGGTTTTGAAAAATTTGTCCTAAAGCTAGAAGAGCCCTCAATGAGGAGTTGTTTCAACTATGGTTTCTGACTAAACAAGCTCCTAACGTTTCTAAGTCCGAGTCCGAGTTGAGTCATTTCTTTAAAACGCACGAACTAAGCGGTAACTAAGAGATATGGTCTCGAATGTCGGTGTGGCTGACCAAAAATCAGCTTAAACATTAGGTCAAAACCAATCATACTTTTGTATGATCAATTCTGGGAGCACCAGGTAGGTAAGTAGGTTGGTAAGTATTAGATCATGAGAGTACCATAACAAAGGTAAACCTAAACCATTTGATATCCCTGCAGAGCTACACTATTTCACTGATTTGGTTCGTAGACCTAACATCCTCTAAGTTGTCAAAGAAATACATTTCTAGGTGTTTAAGTCTACTTCGAGCTATGCTCTGCCATTGACAGTGTAGATGTGCAATTGATAATCCTAGTCGTTCAGTGGCGTGCCTCGTCAGAAGGCCAACATTTCACTCGATTTCCTACGATCTAACATCGACCGCAAAGCCTTAGATTCCCTATGTGCTCCTAAATGAGCTTCTGTAGAATAGTCCTCTTCCAGATCTGGCACGGTTCTGTGTACATAATGTCCTGAACACTGTACGGGAATTCGTGGCTAATTTAGATTTTACGATGTTGGATTCTAGCCCTTGAAGCGCAGCTTGACTGTCACTGTAGTCAGCCAACTTCGTATTTGACTCGGTGGCGTATGCGTAACTTATTTTCTCAGACTTTTTTCGACTCAAAATTTTTGGTTTTGTTCACAAACTGCGCTTAGGTTGCACAGAAACAGAATATCTCACTTGAATTGTGCCATGAGAGGGTAGATTCAGGATCTTTGTATCTCTCTTGTATCTTGTGAGGCATACCTACCTGCCTGCCACATGCTACACTATGGGCAGCTCAGTAGCCCATCGTGTAGATCATCTGATCTGCGTTTTTATGTTGAGTTTTGTTTGTTAAATTTTGCTTATTTAACCCAAAAAGCTCAGGCAGAGGAGATATATGGCGACGTAGCCTTCCGGATGTATCTGACGCGATGGCGTATGTGTAACCTTTTTTCTCAGATTGTTTTTGACACAACATTCATATCTTTTAATTGATCTATTGTGTATCCCGGTCGTAGAGTAACCTAAAATGATTGTGCTCAGCGAATCTGGAGATGAGCGAGCTGGCTTAGAATACTAGAATCCTGTCCAGATAGACCAACGCTTTCTAAAACGATGAGAAAAGTCCGAATTATTTGGAAAGTTCTATTAGCCCTTCTGCTTCTCCCTCAATATCCCTCCCAGGCTAGCCTAGAGATGATGAGGATAGTCAGTGTCCTGTAAAAGAAATTCTAGATCGTGTTGAATACAGGAGTGTCCGATACGTGGACTTGACTGAGTCAAACAATAGATCTGTTGTTTGCTGAACGAACAAACGTGACAAACCATCGAACTGTCTTTCTGTACCATCTTCTGGAATTGCTCGTAACTTTTATCTGAATAAACTGCTCTGTACCTCTCGTGACTTGCAAATCCAATACTAAAGGAACAATTGATCCCTCGTTCAAAGGCAATCCTTGTAAACTCTCTAGACATCACCAGCTCGCACTCCTGTTGCCAAACAAAGCAATATTTCATATTTCCAATGGATTGCATCTAGCTTTGAATATATCCCTGGGTATATGTTTGTACAAAAGAAAAACTA
The DNA here is from genome assembly GCA_963583995.1 of Xylota segnis. Lineage (NCBI taxonomy): Eukaryota > Metazoa > Arthropoda > Insecta > Diptera > Syrphidae > Xylota > Xylota segnis. Next base: position 57,464,213 of record OY757238.1, on the reverse strand, counting down.
AAGTGAAACCTTTGAAAAATATTCATCGAAATTGAAAGGCAAACAGCCACTGGTAGTCAAAAGGATATGTACTTGACGGAACAACGACTGTGCAGGATTTCCTTCAATTTTACAATTTCATCTCCATAAATATTTGATTGCTTCGATTTCTATTGTTGATCTCGATTGCTTATTCATTGCAATCGAAGAAAGAGCTTCCCTGACAAATAGTCCAATGGGGAGTCCAATCGCAGGAAAAAAAAAAAAAACGAATCCAAAAGCCATTCAAGCATTGCAAAGGTAAATTACACGTGAATTAACTCTGCCAATGAAAATATGAAAAATATTAACCCACACATCGTGAAAAAAAGGAAAAACTCCCACACATACCAAACAATGAATACCCGAAACCCATTTAACCATCAATCTCGGTTGCTAAGCGGTTGTTTACCTTTTATTCAAACCAAATCATCCGGCAGGGTACACAAAACAAATTGTGCATAACATAATCTTCCTTCGAATATCCTTCTACGCCCGACAACGACAACGATAAGGATAAGGATTCCCCGGGGGGGGCGGGGGGTGTACTGCACCCGTCCGACATCATCAATCAAACTCGCAACGGGAGAGTGGAAAATGCTAAACTGACTGACGACCGACACCACCCAGCAACTAAATCAAAATCAGTTGCTCCTCAATAGCATCTTCATTGGAACCTAATAGATTTCAAAAAAAAAAAAGGACGACACCCCTCCCTCCCTGGGCATATGTCAATGAAGTGAATTGCTCGGAAGGATAACATGATGACAAAATGGCAGATACTCTTGCCCGATGATCCTTGAAATGCGTACATAAGAGCAAGAAAACTGAGCGCATAGACACCAAGAAACGCCATGGTATCTCGAGAAGAGAATCACTTTCGTGAAGTCGTTCATAATCCTCATCCAGGACCAGCCCTCCCCCCACCGCGCTTTTGTTAGTAAAATATGATGATATGGAAAAATGTTTTCCCTTTTGATAAAATAAATTGTTACATATCCCATTCGAGCCATCCAAGGATACCTCTATTCAGATGTGAAAAAGAAAGGAATCCTGTTTCCATGTCGTGTTGTTGTGGTCCTTCCTCCGCTCAACACCGCTCACACTGAACAATCAACTTAAATCGTATTTATAAAGTTATTTCAAATCATATCCTGGCGACGCACGGGTCCTGGTTGGGTAACATGCCCTTTATACGGTATAACTTCTAAATTGAAGGGTGAAACCATCGTCGTCGTAGTCGTCGTCATCCTTTTGATCGAGTTAACTACGGCAGCAGTTACCTACCGCGCTCTTCTGGGTATCCTTCGCATCCTTGATCTGAGTACAGAAAAAAATAAATGTATTTTCCATCGATTTTCCTGTTTGCCCTTGTGTCGTTGTGTTGATCTATTTTCCTTATTTCTTTTGTATTATATGAGTGATGTATGTAGGCATATCCATCTTGTCTTGTTCTCGTCATGGTTACGCTTTGACAAGGGACCTCCGCCATGGCGCTCGTAGGGCGCCTTACACAATGCGGAAGTTATGTTTTTTTATTTAATTCATCGGATAACACTGCAAAACGGGCGTGTAGATGCATAGACACTTTTCATATTTTTTTTTTTAAGGATAAATCCTTGACATATCCATCTGACGGAGACGAGTGTAGGTGTAGCTACAGTTCACCGTTCGCAGCTCACCGTTTGGGGAGCTATAAATCTAGCCCGACTGGGACTTTGGGAATACGAATACCAGCGTAGTCCTATTCTGAGGTAAAATAAATCAAAACGTCCTTTTAATTGGACAGACAGACACCAGGGCGGTAGCATCTTTTATTGAGATACCTTCACATAAATCTGTTATACACAATCTCAGTTCCACGTTAACTACCTACTTTAGGAGGTGGCAGTCCCTGCCACGTAGGAGTAATTTTGGAAATTTGATTAACGGTGTTTGCTTTCGGATTGGACTTACTGCATGAGGGTAGGTAGGCCTGTCCTGTTTAAAGGCTTCACTGTGAGTTTTCTTTGAGGAATTAATCGTGTGGAGATTATATCTTTGCAATTAGGCCGCAACACCTTTGGTGTACCGTCTTACGATGGGACAAAACCATTGATTTATGTGACAGTAATTCAAAGTGACACTTAATTACCCTGTCGGGTTTGATTGTATGTCTTGGGTTGGCTGAGACGGGATGAAGGACATCTTGTGGCAATTAGGGGGTTAATATGTTGCTCGAGGGCAAAGTAATCTTCAATTAATCGCTAGTGGATGGTTGTACATTGTAGTTTCTTGTAGAGGATTCGAAGATGGAATACATATTTACATACACATGTGCCATGTCATACTTGGATTTTAGGGATACCTGTGTTCTGGGGAATCTATGAAATTATTAAAAGTGGGAGAGGAGTTGCACCTTATCTCATTTGTCTCTGTCCATAGCATTGAGTTTCAAACAAACCAATCCAAACCTTAGGAGGACTCCTATAGGTCTCCCAGATCCTTTGTCTGTGAGTAAAGGCTTGGTTTTCAGAATGAGTCATCATTATACCTTCGTATTGCCCCGGACGAAGAGCTTGAGCAGAGGGATCATGGAACCTATATCTTAACCAACGCGCGTGTGTATTGTATCTCCCACTGGTTCTGAAGTGAGTTGTTAGTGTCCGAGATTTAGCTCTCAATCAACAAACATCTGAACTGTCTGCTACTCTCCGACATTCAACTTGTCTTCTCGAATCGAGTGGCTAAAGTCGTAGTGCACTCCAGTTGTTGTCACACAATAAAGGTATTACGTTGTCGACAATATTGACAGAACTATTCCACGTTTTTGAAGAATATATCGATCCATGTCCTGTCAACGCTTCACAAATGTCAAAGTCAGATTGACGGAGACGCCATTTCCAAAACTAAGAGCGTCCTCCGATAGCGGTTTTTACTCGTAAAATAGTCAACTGTCAGACTATGAATATAAGGAAAGCCTTACGTGGAGCACTATCTAATATCAAAACCAAATACGAATGTAGTTCAGCTTATTTGGGGTAGATGTCACTTTTTTTTTCTGTAACCTACCAGATTACTCAGTTTTTTTCACCGTCCCACCTTTCGCGAACATGTGACAAACGTCCAACAGTATAATTACATGGGAACTGCTGACGCTTGCTATTCATGCAATTCTTTGTAAGAAGACTATCTTTTGGCTTTGTTGCGTCGTTGTTAGCAATGACGAAGGCAACTAATCCAGCCACAAACCAGTCCGCCGGAGCCTTTTTAAAGATGACTAAGGATTGGTGGTATTCTTCAAGATATAATGTTGGCCACTTCTTAGGTTGTGAAGGCCATGATCGTGAAGCGGTTCAAACCTGTCTTTTCCAGTTCCGATATCCAGTCTTTAAAAATCTGTACTTTTGAACGTTGTGAGGGATATAGACGATCGACTGTAAGAACAGTGCCATCCTTAACTTAATCGTGTTTTCCAAGAGGAGGTTCAATTTCAGCCGTTCCTTGGTTTATGACTAGATTAGCTAGCAAGGGTCTGAAGACGCAACCCTGGTGTACTCCAAAATTCGGTCTGAACAGAGCTGCTTTTGACATTTGGAGAACTTTTATACCAATTGGGATCTGCTTCCCTTGAAGCTTTTTGATGATTTGAAGTGGTGTAATCATTGGGACTAATACCTTGGAGAGGTACGTACCCTCTGCAGGGTTTGCCTTGCATAATATTCCTTTTGGAATCATTTTGAGGAGTGCGTACTCTTACTATGCCTCGGAGGAATAAACTTCCTGGAGCAATCTTTCTGCTCCAGTTTGCCTTAGGAATCTGAAATGAGTGTTGGCTCTAGTGACTGTATTCCCCTTCTGATAATAGGTACTTGGCCAAATATTTCTTTTTTTGTATCGGAACATGATCTGGGATTTCATTGCACTCATCGCAGACTCTGCAGAGGCCTTCTTCAGATATACCCAGATTTCTTAGCTGCTCCCTGAGTTTACAGTTCCACGTCAGGAAGCTCGTTAAGATACGCCAGTTCTTCTTGCTCATTGTGATACATGCTTCGAATCTTTTCAGGTTGTATTGCTTTCCCTACTTAGATTCCTGAACTCTTCTTTTAGAGTAAAATTAGCAGAATGGTTCAGGACCTATAGAGGTTTCTGATGCTCCTTTTCTTTCACAAGCGACGTTCTGTTTCTGCAGTTTTTCTGTGGGCAATCTCACACGAGTTTAGACTAGGTTTAGGACATAGGACATATCTATGTTAAGGTGGGCATCGTTTCAAGAAACATCTATCAATTTCATAGATTTCAGTCTGGAAGCTTCTACTGCTTGTACTCATGGATTCATAGTATTTGGTCCCAGACTCAAATATTCCTTGCTCCTTCCTTCATCAGTTCTTGACTCATCTGTGTACCACTTTATTCTGTAATTACTCAGCCCGTAGATTGTGGATTCATTGCTCCAATATTTTTGATTTCTGGGTCTGGATCTAATGAAGATTTGGATGGATAACTTTCTTTCGTCCTGATTGAAGTTTTGAAAAGTTGTCTGTATCACTGGGATACGATAAAGTTCGAAAGCCTGTCCTAAAGTCCTTTGACTCTTAATACGACATTACATATTCGAAACATACTACCCAATGAGGCTAGCAACCCAAATTCTTTATACCATGAGAATCAAAGACTGAGTTGCAAACCTTCTAAAGCCATTTATAACCGTGTTCAAGCAGGAATCTTAGCCATACTGCAGATCCTTGTAAGGAAACCCGTATTGACATCAGCTTCTAAAATATTCTACAGTTCCGCACAAGGTGTGTAACCTTGTTCGTAATGTTTCCTAGACCTGGCGTACCTAACCACGTCATTCTAAAGGTCCTTCCAACATTATTTTTGGACCATACCCTACTGCCAAGTGACCTAGTCACGTCAAAACATGACACTGAACAAATCTAACTACCCAATAGGAAATAAAACACTCCCACTACTTTCCCAGCCTTCCTGTAGACCTAAAGCCATGCCGTCTATCCAAGAAGTTTCCTGCAGTAGACACTGTAAGACTGCTTGCCAACGATGTAGTTCCAAAAATAATTTGAAAATCCCATCTTCCCAACGAAAAATGATAAGACATTCCTCTAACCAGACAACCAGCCAAATATCCCAATTCCAGTACTCCCACGAAGAGAAACACAACAAAAAGGACGAAAATACAAAACCGTTGACATACTGCCAAGCCCAAAAATTTCTGGTACATTCCCTTAACAACGGGCCACACCATAATTGTTGGCTATTACATTACTGAAGCAGAAGAACAAATTACAGGACACCACTCCTTGTACGGTACGCGACGGGTGGCCATCAGTCACTCAGTCATTTCGAAAATTACAAATAAAACTCCAAGGACGACAACGACAACGACTACGACTACGATGCCAATGTCCTACCTGTCAGAATATACATATATGTACCTTCTTGTGGTCTGCTCTTTGTGGCTCTGTAGCTCAAAGGATCAGGAGGGCAATGGGTTAAATTTCACACTATGTATGTATTTCATGTAATTACACGCTCTTTGTGTCTAATAAGTCATGCATATCCCTTCAGGTGTGTGTGGTGTAGTTTATCACACCACCTCGCCTCTGTAGAAGACTAATTACCGGATATCCTTGCAAGGCGTATAGTTTTAGCTAATTAACTAACTACGAGTGTATTCGCAGCTTCTTAGCGGTGCCAAGCAGTAGTTCCAACAAGTATCTACCTGCTGTGCAAGGACATTCTCATTTCATTCTCACGATCCGCGTGTGTGAGTGATATACCTAAGCAACCGTGTTCACTTGTCATTTATGTGTCATTCATCCGTGGTGTCGCTTCCTTTCTCATCTCCGAGCGCCAAGGATGATGTAGCATAAAATTGCATCAACAAATAAAGAAGTTTTGCTTATTTTTTTTTTTTTTATTTTAAGGACTTTTCATTTTTATGTAGGTAGGACCTCTGTGTTGGATTTTTATTTTTGTTTCGTCCTTTTCCGTATAACAGGATGAAGAGTCTCATTAAAAATAATGATTCGACACTTAGTTAAATTCTTTTGAATGGCGTTTTGTGTTGTTGGGCGTTCGAGGTGCTTGCCGTGTATATTTTCGTTTTTATTTAGGGCCTGGTAAAAAGGTTATGGCTTCAAGGATGATGCGGAGTTTAGGTGAAAAGATTTACTCATCAGGATTTTGATGAATGGGGATAACCATGAAAGCGATGGTTCAATAATAATGAAATGGCTGTATATGGGTTTATGGGTGGGAAGGACATGAATAAAAAATGAATTATTAACAAAAAAATAAAACAGAAAAAGTCCTTTTTGAAGGTGTTTGGATGGAACAGGTGAGGGAATGGATTTTATATTTTTTAATAGGCAAGTGCATGTACTTCTGGGAAGCTTTATTTAAACAGTTTTTGTAGGATCGTAATGTATTTAATGGCTTTGTGCAGGGGTGGTGCTCTAAGGGTTCATACAGCTGGTTATACGCATTTTGATTTGTGAAGAAGGGAGGGTACTGAATCAAGTTAAATCGTGAGAAAGCCATCCTTTGAAAAAAGTACCCAAAGGAGAAGAAGATGCTTACTCACCTAGCTCCACGAAATCGAAGGAAGCTATATCGTTGGGGAGTTCTTTATAAAAAAGACAATCTGGAATGGAGACTCTTCGAAATAGTGAAAGGAAACCTAGTCACCAGTAGGCAGGAAGGCCATTCAAAACCAAAAATTCTATGAAAAAAAGTACACATACGCCACCGAATCTGGTAGCTTCAACCTGAATCTGCCTTCTCGTGACACATTCAAGTAAAATATTCCGTTTCTGTGCATGTTAAGCGTTAACTGATGTCTCAGTATGGATAATGGAAAGAAAAAAATTTTCAATCAAAAAATCAGTGAAAAAAAAATTACGTATACGCCACCGATCCTTACAGCCATATCGTGAATCAGACTTCTCGTGACACAACTCAAGCTAGGCATTCCTAGTATAGGCAAAGGAAAGAATAAAGCCACTGTCTCAGAGCCTTAAAAATACGAAGGCATGGACTAAATCTTCAAACAAGTATGAGTAGAAGAAAGTGACTGAAAATCAACTCGATATACCCCATTTAGAAGAGGCTTATTCCTGCTAAGCGTCGCGCACAAGGTTCAGTCCAATTGGCACGTAACAATGTGACTTCGACTTCTGACCGAATCCTGAAACTAAGACAGATTGTGGAAGACAAAATTCTAGAGAACTTCAGGGCCCGACAAACCACATTTTCATCGACACTGAAGGCTTATACAATAGCATTGACCATCTGAAGCCCTACAAGGCGATTACTGAATTCATAATGTCGGCAAACCTGATTCAACAGCGTCGTTGGGTGTTTCTATGCAGAAGACTTGGACAAGAAGATGCAATATAATGTGACCTCGGTAATATCTAAGTAGAGTTCATCTACCTCTACCAGATTCTAAACTTTGCAAACTTTCCGGGATAGAGGGACGATAAGTAGAAAAGGATGCATTGGATAGTTTCAAAAAAAATTTAAGTCAATGGGGAAGGCGATACATACTCTCCGATCTGTACCAGGATGTGGATGTAGTGTTGACTACATTGATTCGGTCGGACTGGACTGGACTCCTGAGAGGACCCTTGCACCCCAGGAACTTACTTTGGCTATCCTACTTCTGGTGGCAAAATTGGAGAGTTTGAATAAATCAAGACCATCCGAGGAAAGCCTCGATTGAGCTCTATTCATGTAGGAATGATATAGGCCCAGACTGGGATCTCCGACCTTAGATTGTTCATTGGTTACTCAGGCCTATTTCTATTTATGAAGTACTATTCTAGTAGCGAGAAGGCTCAAAGTCTCAAAGGCCTTCCTGCGTCGGTATAACGAGCGCTCTTAGATCCACTCCTACAGTTGCACTGAAAACTATTTTAGGAAGGCTGATGGCTCCTAAAGCAACACCATAACTTAGGGAATCCTGGCAACTGCCTCTTCGAAATATGGGCCTCTTAGGCATCCTAAACGGACTATATTTTCCCTTATCTGTACTTTAACGTTGAGTATAAGACCAGGACTTTCAGCAGAAGTGCTTGGGATTTGGGTGAAGTTAGTTCTGTTAGTAGGACAACCTGCTAAAATGGGTCTAACTCTGAATGAACCCAAAACGAACTTGTAAAGCAAATGGACATCAATGCTCTGTTCTTCGATTCCAACAAGTAAGCGTAACGAAGTATGGTAGGAACACGCCTTAGTTGGTGCGCAAACGTGGAAGAGGACCTTGGAGTGCGCAAACTATGGAAGTAAATCGCGCTAACTGGTTAGACTTCCTGGTTGAGCAATAGGTCAAATGTTTAAAAAAATTGTTCAATTAGAAAGCGAATACCAAGTATTGCACTGTAATCTGACAAAGCTTGTCACTCGATATTGACTAAGAAATGTACTTCAGTTCTATATCTTGTGCATCACTTTTTCTACTTAACACACTGGGTCACATAGTGTTCTATTAGCCCTTAATTTCTGCATAAAAATAAACGAAATTCACCAGTAACTTTCTATCGTACAGAGGTCTCAACCTACCACCCTATTTCGTTACTCTAAATTTTCAGGCCGAAAATTGTGTCTCATACCTTTCCTTCGCAGCCAATATTTTTTAAGCTCAGCTAACATATTCGTAAAGTCTGGGATATCCCCTACATTTTGATACCCAAATGAACGAAATCCATCAGGACATTCCTATCACACAAACCCGTCGAACTAGTTCCTAATTTCGTTACATCCACGTTTTTACTGAAAAAAAAAATACTCTGACCATGTCTCTAGACGTCTATCTCGACTCTATCTCACAAACTGGATACCAAAGTTCCAGGATATTCCAAGTTCGATTTGTTTCCAGTTTCAGACTCTATTTCTCTACTCAAAGTTGACAAACTTATATCACGGCGAGCTGACCAAGAGGAGTAAAACAAAAAAAGAATTCGAAACTCTGCGGATGTCATACTTTCCAAGAAATATTTGAGTTCAACTTCCAAGCCAAGCCATTTCAAACACTCTCAGCTCAAAAGAAAATTTACAACACTTCATCGAGATACGAAAAGTTTTCCCATTCGAACGGCATTAGGGTGGAACTTTTCCCCTTCCTGGTGCTTCCTAGTTGTAAGGAGAACTTACTTTGCAACCCAGTTCGACTGTACTTCAAAGAACCATCGCTCCTGACGAAGGAACAAAAATTCAGTAATTAATTACTTGCAAATTTACTGTTAATTCGTTCGCACCTGCCCGAAAATAAACGACAAACAAATCTGATAAGCCACTCACTGTTGCCTGTCGTGTGTCGGTCGTTTCGTCCTTATGAACGTGTATCCATTAGCCTGCCAGCAGGGGAGAAGTACAAGTAATCAATCAAAAATTTCGCAGCTCAAACGCACACGCACTCCACAAATGATCCTTAACAATCAAAATTTATGAGAAGCAAGTGTGCCCCCTCACACCGGGCCGGCCGGCAGCTGGTTTGAGTTCATTAATCGACAGGGAGTACATTGGATTCAATGAGATTCATAACCCGCACACTACCCATCCTCCCGGCTAGAGGCCCGGAGGCATCTTTTCAACTTGCCTGCCTGATGGGCTAAAGCAAAGTTAATTTAACCAATAACATAATAGACCCCCGTCCACACACGTTCCACATGCGTTCCCTCTGAAAAGGTTTATGGCCAAAAGTGTAAAGGTATTCAGGGCCTTGGGGGGCTCCCTCGAAACTGGCATAGTTGTGCCGAATGGCAAAATCGGCTTCTAAGGACACTGTGTAAGGCAAACAGCAGGCAGGCGTTCAAGAGTAACATTCTTCCACGATACGAGAGTGAGGAGGGCTATGCAGTGGAGTGAATGAAGTGAAGTTTCCGCAGGGGTTAATCCTGCGAGAAACGAGTGAATATCTTCGCCATTTCTATTACCGTTGTACGTAAGCAATTTCCTTTTGGATGATATTTTTTTTCGACTTTTTTTTTCCTTTCCTGCTTCTTATTCTCAATCGTGGTGGCCTCTTGTGGTATTCCCCGAGGGATAGTTACCTTTTTTTTCCATTAGAAGAAGTTTTTCTGCTTCAACGTTTTTATCCTTCGTGTTTTTCTGTTTTTTTTTGCTCAGTGCTGGCAATAATAAATATATGAGATAGGAAGAACGAAATTCCGGTTTTTACGAGTATCCTTCTATCGTCCTTCTAACACATGGAAATTTCCGGTTTTTGATAAAGCTTTCCCTTTTTTTTTTTTTTTGGTGTAATTTCAGAAAATGCTTATATTCCTGCCGCTGATTGGGATACTTTTCAACAGTTTGCTGAATTGGGCCGAGGCAAATGTTATAGGTGGCAAGGACATTAAGGTAAGTTTCGATATTTGCTGTTTGTAGAACTGTAGGTATGTGTGTGTGATGTTAATCTTTTTAATCAATTTTATTTTCAGCACCCAGCCGGAGGATACTATCCTGGTAAGTTAATAAGATGATATGGATTTGTTTTCTTTCGATTGTATTCTCTACTGTGGCTTGGGAGTATGGAGTTCAAAGGACAACGAAAGAAATGAATCCTTTCTTGGATTTTATTTTCGTTAATTGTAGCCGGAGGTACTGAGTCTGGTAAGGTTGTCCTGAAATTTAATGAAAATTGGTTTTCGATGGACGGCTTGAAGCAGATTTACGGTGCTGTTCCTTCGGTTCACTCTCGCAGGATTCAGTTCTTTTTGCTTTGAAATTAGGAAAGCTTTGAACACAATGTTATGTCAGGAACAGGTGAACAGTACAAGAAAATGGTCGAAAGTTGTTTCCAAACAAATATCAAGGACCTAGCAATATCCTTATACGAGTAAACCAGGATCAACTTACTTTGTCCACATATCTTGTATGAGTACGACGTTGCGACAGCTTTTCACGTGATAAAGTATGTGGTCTGCCGATAGTGGTCTGCCGATAGAGTTGCAGGCTAGACCAGCTGATGTAACGAAATTGGGGGAACTTTATCTTGATGGATTCCTTTCATTCAGATATCAACTTAATGATCACATGCTCCGCTGTTTTTGTGTTAGAGGTGTTGCACGCAGAATGAAGAGCTGCCCACACATCCGAAATGCATGTTTCAGCTAAAAAAATTGATGTAACGAAATTGGGGGGAACTTTGAGGCCTTCATACGATATGAACATCTTCATGGATTTCCTTTATTTCGGTATCAACTTAAAGGGCGTATCCTCCACTGTATGACGAGATATGCCGGGTGGGCAAGTTTTGCATGGGGATGTGAGGACATCTGAAATGCAACTTTCGACTGAAAAAGTTGGTGTAACGAAATTGGGTAGAAGTTTGAAGCCTTCGTACGATATGAAGATCTTGATGGATTTCGTTCGTTCAGGTATCGGCTTACAGGGCATATCCTTCGCAGAATATCTATGTATGTCAGGTGCACAGGTCTTGAATGCAAGGTGGAGTGAAATGAAAAAGCTTCATTCACTCTTTCGCTCTTTGCTTGAGTATTGATAGATTGCACCTGAATTAGTCAACAGAGTATAACGCAACTACCATGGATATTGCATGTGTTTCAGAAACCCCTTACTTAACTCAAACCCTGGTAGTGCTTACCAAGAAAGTGATTTTTATTATGTGGGCCAAGGAAACCCCTCCCCGAAGTCGTAAACCCGACACAAAGTGTATCATAAAAACTTCTCAGCATCGAATATAATTTTACTGTCGGACCACGTTCTTACATTTCATTTTCAAAAAAATTCATACACACAAGTACCTCTAATCCACTTATCCTTGTGCAAATGAGTAGGAAAGAAATTTCCAACATATTGTGGATTACCAATCAAAATCTCTTTCAAAACAGACATCCTTGGCAGCATTTGCCACATTTAACTTCCGTAATAAAACTTTCATTCCTCCTTTGATTTAATTATTAAATTTCGTCGAGTTATTCATGTGCTAAGCTCAAATGAAATCCTTTTATTAGTCCTGCCATGATGTCGCATAAATTAAACATTCAATTTGACATCAAAATTCATGAATATCCTTTGCCAGGAGCGTAGCAGCCCCCGTTTTGTATCAAGTTAATCAAACTATTAAACTGCAAAACACACTTCTGCCCAGACCGCAATAAATACCCCTTTCTTCCAAAGAGGAACATAAGAAATTTGTCCACCGGAATTTATTCCTCGATTTGTTGTTTATGCGGATGAGGGTTATAAAGAGCCACTCCCCTACCCAAAGGGACCATAAAACCTCACCGAACGGCTGGCTGACCCCCTGCGTACTATCCAACTCATTGTGGTGAGACTGCAGGACTAAAAAGAAAAGACGTGTAAATCTTCTTCCTGGCCATGTCTCTTTATGTCATCATCATGTTGTTTTTGATCCTTTTTCTGTTTCCTTTCCCTTTTGTTGTTCTCCAGTTCGGAACGCATTTGATATGCGGACGAGGTCATCACTTCACTAAACTTTTTACATCGACCTGGGTACACACATACTAGGTACTATACATGATAAGTTGACGCGCAGATGAAGTCCTCCCCAGAGTATACACAGACAAGAGCACACGTCAGGGATGGTGGTGAATGTGAGTGATAAAAATTGACTGGCATCCGGTATTCAGGACATGCACAATGAATATGTTCCCCAGCATGACCAGGATAAAGATTCCATTTCTTTCCACACACCGAGAATATGATAGGCATTTCGTGTCCATATAATGTGTGTACTCACATAAAGGCGGAGAGACATCCTTTGAGTTACATTCAGGCGGAATCCTTTCAGTGCCTCGCCTGGATGAGGATCTAATATCTTGACACACAGCAACAGCAGCTCTCAAAGGATATACACGTGAGAAAAACCAACCGCTTTGATGGCAAAATATGATTTCTTGCCTTCAGACTAACAAAAACCAAACAAAAAAAGGAGTCTTCGTGACTCCTAGACACATGCTACTTCGTCCTCGTTCTGGAAGTGTTTTTCTGTTTTTTTTTTTTTAATGAGAACCTCTGCGTGAGGCTTTGAGTTTGAACGAAGTGAATCTGAAGTAATCCTTCTGGAAAATAGGATGAACGAAGAATTACGCATCAATTAGAGGAAGAGGTGGAAAAAGCATGCCTCAAAGCAGATTAAAGGTCTTACGACAAAAAGAAACAGCATTTTCCCATATAACATTGAAAATCCTTTTAAGTGGTTTCCTGGAGAAATCCTTTTTAAAACAAAAGCGAGGAGTGTGAGGGAGAAATTCATTAAAATTTTTTTTTCATCGTGGATCGTCGTGCAATGTGCCACGTTTGACGTGAGATCCTTGCGATTTGCGATGAAGAGCTGTATAAAGCCTTTCAGAAGTTCCTTTTTTTTCATTCAATTCGTTACTTGTAAGCTTTTAGGGTGAAAAAAAGGTTTTCTATTTTAAGCAGGAGACGAGAATGGTTAGGGTTGAGTCTTTAATCTTTGGCCAGATAGGCGTACCTTAAGATTTGTAAATATTTTCACACGTCTAGCCGTTGATGGAGGGCCTGGGTAGATCTGGGAGCAAAAGGTTTTCATTTAAGATTTGCCTTAGATTTGCTTTCAACGTGAATCATCTCTCTGTCCTGCATGTCCTTGTGGGTCGTAGGGCTTCTAATACGTTCAAGCGTCATTGTGAATCGGTTTTTGGCTCCAGCTATCATGCCTCCTTCTTGACTGTTCTGCGACTTGTATTTCTTGGACTGTCAGGTCTTCTACCTACCGTCTATGTCTGTGAACATGTTCGAGTTGGATGAGTCCTGTATAGAATGTCAAACATTACACAATGTTGGTGAAGATTCGCCTAGATTTTCAGATCTAAAAGACTGACTTTATTTCTGCTGAAAAGCAGGGTTTAGATGTTCGAGGTATATGCTAGTGAAATTCCTCTGAGGATCCACTTTTTTTCGCAAATGTGAGGCCCATAGCAGTCTAGGAAATCCTACAAGACTCTCTTTCAAGGCTTAGCTTCATGCTAAATCCCATGGGCAAATGAATTGTGGATCATAGCAATGCTTGTGAGGATTTTTTTTTTGTTTGGAGTGCTGAAGGTAGGCACAGTAGGTAGTAACAACTTATTTTGGTCAGAGTCTGAGCAAAGTAGTCAGGAATCGGGAAGGAGGCATCATTCGCTATTCACCAGCAAAGTATTCATCTATATTCGAAGCCTGTAAAGGGCGATAACCAGTGTGCACTCAGAACCGTGCTCACTACTGGAACTATGACCTACCAAACTAGCTTAGGAATGAACGCTCTGAGCCTTGTTTGGGTCTCGCATATATTACTAAACAAGGACGCCTGAACCTGCGTCTAGTTTTCCTGCTTCCTTAATTCTGGCCTCCAGGTCCAACTGGGTTATTGTAAGCGAGATGTCTCGACAGAATAGTCAATGCCATTCTTGTTGTAGCTCAGTAAAAAACGGGTGTTTTGTGGGGACACTTCGGTATTGCTAACTTCTAGTAAAGTTCCATCACTTAGTTTTAAATCTGGCAAAAAAGGATGTTTGAGAATCTGCAGCAGAATGATGGGATAGCTGCCAAAGGATAGCTCTTGTATCGACGGGGATACAGAGAAAGCGCATTTTTTGGTTTACCAAGCTCAGAACCCATCCTTTTGTCAGAGATGCATAAGACAGAATTAGAGGGGAAGGAACTTACGCACAGAATAGTGTTAAAAATTGTCAAACTTGCAAACTCACGCGAAAGGAGGAATATCCTAGAGGGGTCCTTGGCAGTCTTACATCAGAAATAGATACGAAATAAAATAGAGTTTATTGTGGTATTCTACAAGTGCCCATTCTAAGGCCCATTTCGTGCAGAATAGAACGAGGATCTCACCTTTCCCTACGACCATGTTGGGTGGCTGGTTTGACTTTAGGCCTTTTGCTATCTTGTCTAGAAAGACTGGCTTAAACGACGCTCCCACATGACTCTTTTAGGAAAATCATGCGATATATGATTTTTGGGATCAATTCTGCTGATACTTCGTTCTCAGTTAGTGGAACCAAACGTTGGAGCAATTGGTACAAATGGTCGAAAATCGTCTTGGCTGGTGCGGTCTCGTATAACTTCTCCAATTTGAAAGATTATTGCCCGTTGAGCTTACCGAGGTCTAATAGACTTCAGATAGCTCAGTTTAACTGGGCCACAGCATTGCCCTTCATCTTTTCGTTACCCCTTTCTTTGTCGGTGGACAGAGGATGTCTGCGGGAGTACGGTTTTCTTGTACTCTGTGAGCCCCTAGATGCCTTCGCAAATGGCCTCCTTTTTCGTTGTAGCACTCACACTTCCACTTTGGTCCGTTAAAGTGAGATATGTACATATATTAGTTCCCCGAGTAAATGTGGTTAGTTCCCAAAAGGGACATGTTTTGCACTTTTCCTGACATCATGGACAGGGAGAACAGTTTTGGTAGATTACTTGAGGTAACATATTGGACCATGTAAACTGGTCTAATGGTCCCTCGGCACTGGATTCTGGGGGTCTGGTCTATTTCACGGACGAATTGAAGATGGAATCTAGGGTTGGAACCGCTGTCTTTGGACCCAATACCAACGTCTCATAAGCTACGGGAATATGTTCTCCAGGGTGAACTCTATGCCATTGAGATCAGTGCTAGGTTAAACCTTATGAGTGCTTTAATGGACTCTATGTCGGTAAAATGCTGCTACGATATACTACAACCTTTTGCCCCTCATATCAGAATGATACTCGGCTAGGATCCTGGTCATCAAGGACGTGCAGGATCTGCAGATGAACTTACTAGGGATGGCTCAGTATCTGCGTTCATAGGACATAAACATGCTCTCCTTCATTAGAGAGGTGGTACGACTCTTGGACTAAATCACACTCCTAGGATACAACCATCATTTCAGGTCATAGTGCCAGATATGCAAGAGTCTTCAACAGCTTCGGTGCCACGACAAGATGCATAGTTATGACAAAGACTGTGCCTTTATAAATGCAGATACAAAAATTTGCCATAGTAATCCTCTAGCCTAACGACCACAAAACAATCAACTCCCAGCAAGTGGAACAAAGTACCGAAAATAGAAAAGCCTACCCTTTTCGTTGATAACTTTTAAAGCACGGATACCTTCCTTCAAGCCCTCACGGATTCCCCCCTTTTACTGAACGTACTCGCATTTAATCTCATAGATAAATCACTCGTTTTGTCACTTAACGAAATTTATCTCCAAGCATTGGTGCCCAAAAAAATTGCGATACCATAATTTATTCCCAACAATATATTCCCTCCTCAGGCATAGAGCCACCAAAGTGCTTCCCAGATCAAAGCGTGGGTATAACTGCGTCATAAAAACGTCGTCCAGACAGAATTTAAATCATCTTAAAACGCACGTGCGTTCCATAAATCCCACGGCTTGATGCTGGCAAAAGAAATCCACCACCGCCAGTGGTGGTGTCTCATAAATTCTCAGATACCATGCCGCCAGAGCTCCTTTGAGAGATCAAAGTACTGTATGTCATCCGAAATAGGACGATTTTCAATTTGCACCTCTAATTTTGTTTTCATTTTCATTAATTTCTTAAGAACCGACCATAGTGCGAGGAGTCCCTGTCATGGCTCCAATCGACTATTACAGCCAAAGCCGTTGTGTCCTTTGTGTAGTGCGAACCACTTTGTCATCGAATTGAAAAATCAAATTTCCTGCCAGCTCGAGAGGGTAGGAAACCTAGTTAGTTAGTCCTTCACTCAATGGCAATAGTAATTGACAACGAGAGACCTTTTTGCTCTTCGAGATAAAGCAGGCAGAAAAAAAAAAAAAAAAAGAATGAAAGGAGGGAAGGATCGACCCCAGGGTTAAAGGTAATGTTCGACACGAGTTTAATCATATTGCAACCACTTTCGAACAATAAAAGCCTCCCCTCCTGCCACGACCTAGATGATGATGATGTTGATGGTCTGTATTGCTCGATAAGCCGAGGTTTTCTAAAGCAATCGTGAGCGAGTGGACCGACTGCAAAAAGGACGAACCACAATTTGCATACAGTACAGGTTTCTTTGTCGTCGTAGCTATGTGGCTATGTGGGAGGTACCGTGTTCATTTGTGTCATGACTGGTGTGGATGGTTTTTAAATCACAGCTAAAAAGGACTTTACATCCTTACATCGTTACGGCCCACTATTTGCCTCCCTCTAGGCAAGTCCTCCTAACCTCACTTGAATTTAGTTAAACCGAAGGGACATAGAGAGAGAGAGAGAGAGAATAAAATAAATGGAAAATGTAAAAAACCTTTACCCTATATTCTTATGGATTATCCTTTTGTAGGACATGGGTCGTTGTGGATATGCATGAGGGTTTTTCTCGTTCTATGGCGGGCTTCTGCTTTCATCATCCGCGTGTGTCTTGTTTGATTCTCTCATGAGTGGGGGTTCGGCTGTCCGCCTGCCCCCCTTATTCTTCGTCCTTATTTGGGGATTTGATGGGATTTGTTTTTTTCTATCCTTTTTTTTTCTTTTTTTGTTGTCCTCCGATTCTATGTAAATGAAAATGAACTGGCTAGTGGGTGGTAGTGCTTTAGAAAGGGTCTCTCGCGTGCTTGGGTTGAGTGGGAAAAATGTTAGGGGACTGAGGATTAAAATTGCGTTTTATAAAGTTAATACTTGCAATCAGGGTAGTGGTTGGTAAGTCACTAAGATAGTGGAACAATCGATAAGAGGATGTAAGGAGCTTACATCGAGGAGCTGGAGTGGGTAAATAATTTCATGATGACCATTTTAATGAGAATTGTTGCAGGCGAACTGGGTTGGAAGAATTTTTAATGAACTTTCCTAGTCATGTCATCTGGTCCGGATGGAGGAACTTCATTTGACTTTTAGTAGGAATTTCGTTGCAAGTCACTTTAAGTGACTTCATGGCTGCAGATATACCTTCAAGAGTTCGTTCCTACATGTCTGACGTTTCAAAGTCGTCTAATTTGGGTTCGGAGTAGGGATGCAGGCTAGATGAAGATGACTTCGATGTAACGAAATTTGGTAGTCATTTGAAGCCTTCGTCTGATAGGAAGTTGCCCAAGGATTTCATTCATTTATACATCAATGGATAGGGCATGTCTTAGACTACAAGATAAGGTATGCCAGGATGTTGACGGTGTGGGGATATCTTAAGTAGAATTCTGGATGCATGGCCACTTCTATCAATCTTGGGTATTGTCCGAATTAGTTGCAATAAACCGAATGTATCTGGTAAATAGATCCCCTTTTCCTGGACAGCATTCGTTTTAAAAAAAAATTGTTGAGCGATTTACGGCACAAAGGCGGGCATACTCTAAGGCGAAAGCCGAAGAATTGCCTAGAAGAGGTTCAGAATCCAGAAAGTGCACTGGGATCCCAGCTGGTGCTGCTAGCCCCTATACATTGTAATCTTCATATCCTGGACAGTTCTCTCAGATACGTAGTCTTATTTGCTAAGAGGTACCCAAAGAATATGTCGAATCTCACACCCAGTGAATGAAGTCGAGCTTGGATCTCCAGGTAGAACGCTGTGGATACCTTCCTTATTCTTTCTGACTTGTTTTGTGTTATCTCTGTCTTGGAGGGTTCTGCAATTGAGTCTGTAACACCCGATCAGTGGCGTCTTTTTAGGGAAGTGGACCACCTCTGTTTACGGACGGTCAAAGCCATGCCAAGGCTTGGAAGCAAATTGAAGTTTTTCGGTGATACTGCGTATCAATAGCAGAAGGTATAGCACTCCAACTTGCGAGGTGCTTCCAGAGGCCAGTGCATGTATTTGGCAGTCTCCTAGTCTCAAGTTGGAGTGTCTTGTCTTAAGTAGCCATCACAGCCAGCCTGAGATTACTCGGTGGAGTCAACTTTCTGTCGTTGTAGGCCTGTCTTAACAGATCGACCCATTGTTGAACTGTAGACGTTTTCTTGGGACTAAGTTGTGAGCGAATGTGTAAATCAATTTAAAAGCTTTTCAGCTAGTGTGTGAGGTTTTACCCGCTTTGGGTATGAAAACTAATTTGACTTCTCTCCAAGTTCAAGGACTGTGTGGCTTCGTGAAAAAATACCTGAGGGGGTACCTCTCTTCATCTACAATCTGGTTGCCCAGAAAGTGGATTGTATTGCGCGTTTTGACTTAGGACCTTGGTGCAGTATAACCAGTGCCCTCATGAGGAGTTCTAGTGTCTCAGACTCCTATAGAATCCAGGATCCCTACAATGTATTAACTTTAAAGCCAGTAATAACCAAAGTAAGTGAAGCATCCATCCAATTACTCATTCAAAAGCTCAGGTGTGTACATATCTCCTCAAGAAATAATGGAAGTAGTTTACATGTCCAAACAATAGACCCACCCTTTCAGACACTCTTTTGTATACTCGTAGGTATCTATACTTCAAGACACTCTACATGCATGCCTTCTCGAAGAAGTCTTTGAACAATGTTTGACAATGTTCTTGAACATAATTGGAAACTCTTGAGACAACGTCTTTAGACTGGAAGCACATATCCTTTCTTCTTTTTTTTCGGTTCCCATTGACAAAAGACAATTTCCGGATCGAATACCCTGTGAATGACTTCTTGCGAAAGGAGAATGTCAATTACAAAGGACGCTTGTTGTTGAATACATCACTTAAAGGTGTTGGATTGGAAGCAGGGGACCTGATCCGATGAACTCCGAATGAGTTGTTATAGATTTGATTTCAAAGCGAAATAAGGGACTATTTGTTCTATTATCCGGAATATCTCGGAATCGACCAATTAGAGAGTTTTGCACGAGGACATACATTCGACTGAAGTTCGACAAAGGATCCAACAAATTCATTTTTATTTGAATACAGATACTAGTTCGGTTAGCTTGGTTGAAGAATTTCTAACTTTCTTTTGGAAATTAAATGTACATTCACAGCGAAAGAGGGGACAATCTAATTCAATACATCGAGCTCGAAGGACCAATTCATTCTCGAAGTCTTTTCATGATTTTCTTAGCAAGGATTCATCTTGTACATTCAACACTATGCGATGGTAATCCACAAGAGGAATCCTTTTAAATATTTTATATCCAAACTTATTAAGTTCAACCAACTGTTAAAACGACCAATTTTCCATCCTATTGCCAACCCATAAAACACTCGCATATATCCCAGGCGACAGTTGAGAGTGGGTCCCCGACTGTGAGTCCTTACACAACACCAACAAGAAATTTGCATATTATTGTCATATGGTATAATAAATGTTTTATTTGCTCTTTTTTGTTTTGTTCTTTTCATTGTTGCATGGTGCTATCTGGGATGTCCTTTATCGTCGACCGAATACTATGACAAACAATAGCGAACTGCACAGTTGGAAGCATCACCTATTCACATGGACAGACATTCAAATTGGATTGTAAAACACAATGTGTCTGCGAGGTAAGATTTATGCAGCCAATTCCAGTGGACAAAGCCAACAAAAACTCGACTCCTGATGTTTTGTGATCGTTTCCGTATTCCTTTCCTAATAACCATCTCATCCATTCTGTTGGAAATTGTTCCTTTCCACGCCAGAGAGATGCATCCCTACATACTCTACACGAGTATATCCTGTAGCCAGCTCGTCCCACTTAGATTGACTTAACTTTTCTTTTTATTTTTTGCATCCTTTATGGATTCTGGTTCTCCTGCGGGCAGTTAAAACACTGTCTGGCGGGCTGTCCTGTTTTTTTGTTATCCTTATTTGGTTTCTTATTTTCCTCTTTAGAGTAATTTGTTGTTTTTGATTCTCTATTTTGTAGAATGGACGACACGCTTGCTCGTCCCTCTGTCCAAAGGAACAGCTGCCAGCGCCGGAGGATACAATTTCATGCAGATCGCCACGTCTTGTTGAAGTGCCTGGCCATTGCTGTAAAATGTGGCTGTGTGAAAATCCAACAGCTGATGGTATGTATATGAAGTATGGTTGGGATTTGTAATTTTTTTCCTGAGAAAGGGATGCCGAAAGGAGTGCACTTTTGACCAAGAGTTTCGGGGTAAACGTACGTTACAGTGGTTCGGGAACGGTCTGCGCTTTATGATGTGGGGTTAGGAACTCTCGGTATTTAGGTAACCCGAACCTCATAACTATTGGACGAGAGTGGGCCAACAGATTTTTTCCTTGAAACGATGAAGGACGACTCAATTTTCGTTGATTAAGTTGTTTGTAAAAAGTTCTATGGGTCTATAGTTTTGTCCTTTTTTTAAGTGTAATGAGTTGTCTTCTCATGAAAGCGAATTAAGTGAAGTCTAGATAAACGTGGACACAAAAATATCGTGTTCCTGGATTTTTCCCGGTCACTGTGTATTGCTGATAAAGGGGAAAAGAATAGTGCTGACAGCATACAACCTTGTCGCACTCCACTTAGGATTCTAGGGTACCAGGCGTGGACAAATAATGATTCAAAAAAGGACAATGCTAGACAGGTGTCTAGATTTCCTTTGATACTATCCAAAAGCCCAGACCATGAGTATCTTCCGAACACTAGGTAATATCTTGACAATGGAAATGGCCTATAGCTTATGGAATGGTTGGGCTTATGGACAGAAAATTTTTCAACCAAAAAATGTATGAAAAAAGTGCAGTGTATAGCACACACTTCTTGATACCCACAATCTGGGTATATCCTCCAATCGCACATCTCAAGCCAGATGTTCTGTTTCTGTGTATTCGAGGCACAAACTAGCTTAGCTGATGCCTCGAAATGCAGGTAAGAGACAGAATATTTTTCAACCAAAAAATGTATGAAAAAAAGTGCAGTGTATAGCCCACACTTCTTGATACCCACAATCTGGGTATATCCTCCAATCGCACATCTCAGGCCAGATGTTCTGTTTCTGTGTATTCGAGGCACAAACTAGCTTAGCTGATGCCTCGAAATGCAGGTAAGAGACAGAATATTTTTCAACCAAAAAATGTATGAAAAAAAGTGCAGTGTATAGCCCACACTTCTTGATACCCACAATCTGGGTATATCCTCCAATCGCACATCTCAAGCCAGATGTTCTGTTTCTGTGTATTCGAGGCACAAACTAGCTTAGCTGATGCCTCGAAATGCAGGTAAGAGACAGAATATTTTTCAACCAAAAAATGTATGAAAAAAAGTGCAGTGTATAGCCCACACTTCTTGATACCCACAATCTGGGTTTATCCTCCAATCGCACATCTCAGGCCAGATGTTCTGTTTCTGTGTATTCGAGGCACAAACTAGCCTAGCTGATGCCTCGAAATGCGAGCAGGAGACAAAAAATTTTTCAACTAAAAAATGTATGAAAAAAAGTGCAGTGTATAGCCCACACTTCTTGATACCCACAATCTGGGTATATCCTCCAATCGCACATCTCAGGCCAGATGTTCTGTTTCTGTGTATTCGAGGCACAAACTAGCTTAGCTGATGCCTCGAAATGCGAGCAGGAGACAGAAAATTTTTCAACTAAAAAATGTATGAAAAAAAGTGCAGTGTATAGCCCACACTTCTTGATACCCACAATCTGGGTATATCCTCCAATCGCACATCTCAGGCCAGATGTTCTGTTTCTGTGTATTCGAGGCACAAACTAGCTTAGCTGATGCCTCGAAATGCAGGTAAGAGACAGAATATTTTTCAACCAAAAAATGTATGAAAAAAAGTGCAGTGTATAGCCCACACTTCTTGATACCCACAATCTGGGTATATCCTCCAATCGCACATCTCAGGCCAGATGTTCTGTTTCTGTGTATTCGAGGCACAAACTAGCTTAGCTGATGCCTCGAAATGCAGGTAAGAGACAGAATATTTTTCAACCAAAAAATGTATGAAAAAAAGTGCAGTGTATAGCCCACACTTCTTGATACCCACAATCTGGGTATATCCTCCAATCGCACATCTCAAGCCAGATGTTCTGTTTCTGTGTATTCGAGGCACAAACTAGCTTAGCTGATGCCTCGAAATGCAGGTAAGAGACAGAATATTTTTCAACCAAAAAATGTATGAAAAAAAGTGCAGTGTATAGCCCACACTTCTTGATACCCACAATCTGGGTATATCCTCCAATCGCACATCTCAAGCCAGATGTTCTGTTTCTGTGTATTCGAGGCACAAACTAGCTTAGCTGATGCCTCGAAATGCAGGTAAGAGACAGAATATTTTTCAACCAAAAAATGTATGAAAAAAAGTGCAGTGTATAGCCCACACTTCTTGATACCCACAATCTGGGTTTATCCTCCAATCGCACATCTCAGGCCAGATGTTCTGTTTCTGTGTATTCGAGGCACAAACTAGCCTAGCTGATGCCTCGAAATGCGAGCAGGAGACAAAAAATTTTTCAACTAAAAAATGTATGAAAAAAAGTGCAGTGTATAGCCCACACTTCTTGATACCCACAATCTGGGTATATCCTCCAATCGCACATCTCAGGCCAGATGTTCTGTTTCTGTGTATTCGAGGCACAAACTAGCTTAGCTGATGCCTCGAAATGCGAGCAGGAGACAGAAAATTTTTCAACTAAAAAATGTATGAAAAAAAGTGCAGTGTATAGCCCACACTTCTTGATACCCACAATCTGGGTATATCCTCCAATCGCACATCTCAGGCCAGATGTTCTGTTTCTGTGTATTCGAGGCACAAACTAGCCTAGCTGATGCCTCGAAATGCGAGCAGGAGACAGAAAATTTTTCAACTAAAAAATGTATGAAAAAAAGTGCAGTGTATAGCCCACACTTCTTGATACCCACAATCTGGGTATATCCTCCAATCGCACATCTCAGGCCAGATGTTCTGTTTCTGTGTATTCGAGGCACAAACTAGCCTAGCTGATGCCTCGAAATGCGAGCAGGAGACAGAAAATTTTTCAACCAAAAAATGTATGAAAAAAAGTGCAGTGTATAGCCCACACTTCTTGATACCCACAATCTGGGTATATCCTCCAATCGCACATCTGAGGCCAGATGTTCTGTTTCTGTGTATTCGAGGCACAAACTAGCCTGGCTGATGCCTCGAAATGCGAGCAGGAGACAGAAAATTTTTCAACCAAAAAATGTATGAAAAAAAGTGCAGTGTATAGCCCACACTTCTTGATACCCACAATCTGGGTATATCCTCCAATCGCACATCTCAGGCCAGATGTTCTGTTTCTGTGTATTCGAGGCACAAACTAGCCTAGCTGATGCCTCGAAATGCGAGCAGGAGACAGAAAATTTTTCAACTAAAAAATGTATGAAAGAAAGTGCAGTGTATAGCCCACACTTCTTGATACCCACAATCTGGGTATATCCTCCAATCGCACATCTCAAGCCAGATGTTCTGTTTCTGTGTATTCGAGGCACAAACTAGCCTAGCTGATGCCTCGAAATGCGAGCAGGAGACAGAAAATTTTTCAACTAAAAAATGTATGAAAAAAAGTGCAGTGTATAGCCCACAATTCTTGATACCCACAATCTGGGTATATCCTCCAATCGCACACCCCAAGCCAGATATTCTGTTTCTGTGTATTCGAGGCATAAACTAGCTTAGCTGATGCTACCGAATAATCATCTCATATCCGGAAACAATGTGAAGATTCTACGTAGACGAACCCATGTCAATCGCTGTTATGACGAGCTTAGCAGACAACTTTTTAGTGAGACCCTTTTGAGAAGAGTCAAGGAGCCACAACTATAGGCGTCACTATCGTTCATTGCGAATCTTGGAGAGAATAGTTCAGCGTTTAACGTTCATTCCTATCTAAATCGACTGTTTCTTGCTCGACATATCCACGTACTCTTCTGCGGCACCAACAGCTGGCTAGGTCACATAGAAGGGATAAGCACCAATGCTCCAGGGCTGCAAAGTTTTCAATTCCACCGTTGAAGGGCTTATAGAAAAAGTCTACCAAATCTTCGACGGTGTTCGACGGAAACTGGATACAATAGGCTAAGTGCAGTCCTCTCTGGAGGCCATAGGTTGCCGCTAACTGTAGGCAAAGTATGTAAGTCTCAGGCCGATGACAGCTTTCGACATGAAATTCGGTTTCCTTTTCGACGTATCCTGCTTCCTAATTGAGGTTTTCTTTAATTCTTTTCAGCCTTTATTGTGTATTTGTATTGTGCTCGGGGTAATGATGTAACTTTAAATTTACAGTCACCGCGACATGTCATAACACATCATCCAGCCCGTGGACACCATGTTCAGAGTCCTGCGGCATTGGGATATCAACACGAGTGACGAGCACAACGGCCGGATGCCACAAGTTGAGCAATGTCCGTCTCTGCGAGAACCGCAAATGTGATGACAATAAATTTAGTAATTTAGTCGATAGTAGCTTTGCACCAACGCACGAGCATAGAATAAGGGTGAGTTCAGAGCCTTCTTCAATCTATTACATAAGGATCACTAGTTTCCTTGTGTCCGTTATGCCAATAAATATGCAAATTCAATAAAAATTCAATTTGAATTTCTATTTGGTTTCCTTTTTTTGTGTTTTTTTGTGTTTTTTTTGTAGAAAGGACACGAGTGCCGTAGTATGCAAAGATTAGGTCCGGCGAGAATCCGCCTGGGGCCATGTGTCTCAAGGAAATTGTATCGCCCGAAGACATGCGGACGATGTCATCATTCAAACAAATGTTGTGTGCCTTCTGTGTCAACTACAATACAAGTGAGTGTCATCGAGGACTGAGCAGAGAGAGAGAGAGTCCTTTGCTCAGCAAAAATTCGACCAAAGCAAATAAAATGATTGAATGAATGGATTTTTATTGGTTTTTGTATTTGTATTCCTTTCTCTTGTCATTTGTCGTCGTATAGGTTGAAGTTTTATGTCCCCTTAAAGCGGGCGATCCCTTCAGTTATGCCGAAAGTGGACAGGATCTGTGGGACAGCGAATCACTGGAGCCAATCGACCAGGAAATGCTACAGTCCCGACAAATTCAAATCGAAAATAAATTCATCGCGGTTCAGTGGGTCCTCAAATGTGAATGCAGGACGAATGTAAGTATATATGTATGTTTGCATGTGTTTATCTGTAGAGGGGGTGAGGGTGGGAAAGGACATTTCACAATTACTTTGTTACTGACATTGACGGGTGCATACGAGAGCATGACATTGAAATAGGAGTCGACGGTTTCTTCTCACAGGAAGCAATAATTTGTGTGCTTGGAAATTTTCAAGGAGGTCCTTTCCTCCATTTCCTTTGTTTCTCTGTTTCTCGGTAGTGAAACCCAGCATCTGGATGAAATAATAGTTTTCCCAGATTCGGATGCATTTCTGCGGAATCATTCAATTTGTGCTAGCTGCTCGTTGCTATTACCATTGCGCGAGAGTTTGCTTTTGTAAGCTTTCCGCTCGGATTGCAATCCTTTCGTTGCAATTGCATCCAGCTGCTACTGCTTCTGATGTATATCCACACAATGATGATGACTATGATGAAGATGATGATGGTGGAGGAGCAGAAGGGCGCCGACTGTGAAACGATAGCAAATATCAATTTAAAAGTCATTAGACGGTATAATTATTTTGCTGAGCTCTCTACATTTTCGGATAGCCTGCGGAGCAAACCATAAATGCCTTGTCATTCCTTGATATACATGCACACATCCCCACCTTCATGGGGGGGAACAACTTTATGAAAATTTCTTTCTTAGTTATTCGGTGGTAGTAAGTGAAAGGAATTTTCATTATTACCGCATAGCCTTTTAGCTGCTTTGTGACGGTTATTTGACGGAAAATTGCATGAGTCCTTTGTGTCGGTTATCATGGAGGGATATTGGGCTATGCGGTGAAATTTGAGCTCCGAAATCTAATGATGAAGGAGTGAGTTGCTAATTGAAAATTAGTCGTTTGACGCTGGGTAATGGTGTTGACTTAGTTTGTCCTTTCATTAACCCCAGCCGCAATTTTGGAGACTCTGCGCAAAGTTTCAATTATTGAAATGCTGATGTTGACATCCCAATCGTTTAGTGTGGCATTTTGAATGAAGAGCTTGTGTATAAGCTATTTGATGCATGAACCTCATGTTGGTAAGTCAATTAGTTAATTTAATTACTGCCATGCAAGTAGTCAGCAGTGTTCGATTCAGACCTGGCAAGCTGTCATGCTGACACAATTTGTACTGAAAACGAGAAGAATTATTCCACGAAGTAGGTCAAGACCAAACATTGACTGTTTGGGACACGTTTTTGAATGATATGACATTTATCGTAGCAAGGTTCCCAAAGGCAAGGCCATCAAATCATGATCCACATAGATGACTGTTTTAAATAGTTTCATACATTTTTAGATGACATAACATTTGACAGTTAAAAAGTGACACTTACTAAATAAGTTGTCAAAGAATAAGGGAAAAGTATTGTCAAACATGGCCGCTGTTACTGTCCAAAGTTGTCTCTGGGTTTTTGAAAGACTGCGGTTTATTTACCAAAGAATTGGTCTGAACGATGCTGTCGGAGGGAATATTTTGACATGACATCGGTGATTGATCCAAAGCAGGGTTGTTTGCCTGCACTTTTGGAACAGTACGTCAAAGTATGGCATCATCATTCCTACTCAAGTAGGCTTTAGAGAGCTAGGTAGCCATAAATTGTGGTAAATCCTAATAATCTCTGCATATTGTGTGATTTTTTAATACTGCACAATTGAATGGTGACATTTATACAAATAATTGCCAAAAAATGAAAGAAAAATCCTCACTAATGATGACGCAATAAATGGGCAGACAACTATCCCTGTTTTTGGAAAAGGTGTCGCAGACTGATCGGGAGGTTTTGACGTCGTAACGTTGAAAAACAGAATGATTCTCAATATGAAAGTTTATTTTATGGTTAAAGTGTTCAGTACAATCACCAGCATTCACATGTAGAGCCGATTCGGGTCGGCTGGCTTCTCACTTCTGAGTGGTACGCTCTGACATTCTCTGTATAGTGGCATTCATTCCTCAATCTAGAACTGACCGAATCGTCCGTTGTAACACGGTATAATGGTAGTTTCGTTGACTTTGGCACCGAAATGGCTTCGAACATCATCAACAAGTTCTAGCTTCGTTAACATTCGCCTTTTCCTTGACCTCTTTTATTAAACCATCTCCTGTGACCATTAATTGGCGCCCGAATGGAGTCCAAATACTTGGCTTTCAAAATGTCTAAGACATCGATTTCTACCTATAGACAGATAAATTTGATCGGATAACGAGACCACCTGACATTTAGTGCTCGTATTCAAATCGATAAGTTTCTGGAGGTAGATGAGAACTGAGCTATGAGGTAATGCATTCGTTTCTGTGAGTCAAAGATTGTAGCAAGAAACTGCTAATTTGCATAAACAATCAACAAATTACGAGACAATCGCCGCTTTGATGACTCAAATGACAGTCAAACTCCATTAAAACTGGGTACGATGAAAACCTGCAAGCATCGGTGAATTCATAACACACGAGAGCAGTAGGTAACGAGAAAGATAAATTAACTTTATGATCAAACAAATATTTACAAATCATCTCACACTTACGACATTCTGATCAATCGAGTGGTTTGGCTTTAGAAAATGTTGAAAACACTTCATATTTACAAGCTTAAAGCCTCCTGTTGAATCGTTAAGTTGGTAGCCAAGTCTGTCCAAACTACCTATAAACAAATTGATTACATTGATTCGGCTGCATGGGACGAATAGACAAACATGCTACAGAGAAGAAATTATTTCAATCCCGGCCTCAAGCTTCAAGACGGCAAGGAAACCGAAACTTTTCCATTCCAGAAGCATATTGTGATATCTAATCGGTAGTCAAGCCGCAATCAAATCCTTGGCATCTTTCACATTCAACCGACAAGCTCGCCAACCAGGCTACATTGGATATCATTTGTTAATCTTCTGCCCAAGCTCAACGCCGTAGATTCAACAAATCTTCGATGGACAGATGGCACAATGTGCCTCATTTCCAGACTGATTTGGGCCAAACTGGACTAGAAACTCATAGCAATCGCAATGGGTCCCAGGATTTGTTCAATTTAGGATGCACCACACCTTATTCAGTATTTTAGTAAATCAAGTTCTTACTCTATTTCTGAAGATAAGTAGGACCAGCTAGGAGTTTTCGAAGCTCAGTAACAGAAACAGTTCTTTTCGTGTCTCTATGTGGTTTAGGGACAGACCAGTTTCAGAATTGCTAGGGACGTGAATAGTAATGACAATCTCACGTCAAAAGGATGCTTCTGATAGGTGAAACACGTACATGTTTAAAAATATAGGGTCAAGCACATATCCTTGAGGAAGGCCGTTTTTTTATTTCTGTATTTTGCTGTTCTTGTCATTGAAGATGGTATTGAGTATATCTACTTAACGTTGCATGTATAGTAGGTCTAATCATCGCAGAGGACCATAGATCTAGGCACAATCACTTTCATTTTTCGACGGAAATCATATTCGATGAAGTTTTCTAGATTCAGAACTCAGTCGATAGAGCTTCTTTGTGCCCTGAAATGCACTTCCTCGAATGAGATAGGTTCTTCAACATCAGTGGCTACACCAGGCTGCTCCTTCCGAAGTAAACTTCATGCCTTTCCGCATGAGTAGTTTATGTTTATCATTCGAGCCGAAGGCACATCCCTTCCAGATTCCTCTTGGTATACACCAGTGGAAAGTAGCTATAAGGAGGTCAGTAACTTGATCGAAATTAGCTGATCTTGTTAGAGAGAAGTCTTCCAAGTCTGCCCTTTGGAAAGCACACTTAGCATTTGTTATCAAGTCTACTACTGGAACCTTGCGTCTGTCATTTCGAAGTTTTTGAGATCCATTTTCTGTTACAAAACAGTCAGTTCTCAGGATAACAACACAATAGTACGTCGAATTATTTAGTTGTTCTGTACTCTCTAGCCACCTGTTTCCGATCAATAAGTCGAATCGAATGCAGATATCCCTTAAATCCCAAAGGGTTCCTCCTTCAACTGAAAATTTCCATGTACATCAGTCACAGTGCTTCAGCAGGTGCACCGCTCCCCAACAGAAACAATAATCGACTCCCGTGTTGCAATGACTTCTAATTAATTTAACAAACGAGGCCACTGCCCCACCATCAAGGAAAGAACATAATGTCCAAGCCCGTGGCTTTCGCTCAAACTTCCTGCTACACAGACCAGAAGTACATATGTGTATCTTCGAAATTGATTATCATGGCTGTTCGCTATTTGTCGCCCAGTCTGTGTTATACTGTCGCACTACTCAGGAGTGTCCTGAATCATTAAGACCCCCACAGACATAGATATTTGTTGCAGTTCCGGCAACATGATGAGGAATTAATGTAAACCTATCCGGATATACCGCCGCCGCCGACGGTATATCCTTGACCACATTTCTACCGCGTGGCTTAGGAATAATATCCTGAGTGCTGCTCCTGCTACTACTGCTGCAATGCTGAATAAAAAATGAATATTTCATAGTTTCGCTGTTGTATTTGTGATCCGTCTTCTGTTTGTGCGAATACGGATGAATGCCCGTTGCACCCGGTAGTCCTTGGTATCCTAGTTGTTGAATCATATATACAAGTAATTCTGTGGTCATTGAAGTGGGTAGTGCTGCTGCTGCTGCTGCTGCTGCTGATGGTGGCTGGTAGACGTGGTGATAGATTATGAAAGCCGAGTGAACTGGTATCCTTGCAGCTTGACTTTGATGGTATCCCTGCCAGCGGTGGGAGTTATGATGAATGGAAATTAATGATTTGCTTTTGCAACGTTTTGAGGTTTGTACCGCTGGAGATGGTGTCTGTTAATTAAAAAATACCAAATGGAATTACACGAAATGGAACTGAATAATGGACGAAAGAGCATAGGGAAGAGATTTAACGAACTTCCTGTTCCTTCCTGTGTAATGCTGTTGGTGGAGTTTTTTTTTGCTTTTCTATCCTTTAAGTGTAAAGGAGCTGCTCATAGTGAGCATGAGTAATGGATCTGATGGGATGTGCGGTCAGTAATTATGGGATAATTAAAGTTTGCTTATTATGGTGGTAAGCTTTACAGTTTAGTGTAAGAGTCTTTGAGCACGGAAGACGGATTTTCTTACTTAAAACTTGAAGAATTTGTCAGGAATTAGTACTTAGAAGGATCATCTACCAAGACTTCGGTCGACAGTTTTGTCTTCACAAACGAACAGGCTATCCCCGCCTGTTCCTCTGACTGATTTCATTAGTTGGCGCTCGACTAGAGTCCGAAAGGAGATGAATCTGCCTACACTTCAAAGTGCGGTCTTGGTTAAAATTTGATCAAGACGTCGAGCTTACGTAAGGAAACAACCAAGCACTGCACTTGGGCATTAGATCCTGAAGTAAACTGGAAGTTGAATAAAGAACTTTAGGTGCCTGTGACACTTGCCAAACTTTTTCCAATAATGTGGGGACTAAAACCTAAACTCATTCTGTGAATCCTACTGGTCTTTCGACTTACCAAGTTGAGCAGGTACCATGCGTTCAACCCCAACCCAAGCACCATATATTCTTGTGGCTTGCTCGTCAAGCATAGCGTATCATGCTGAGTTTTGGACACCTAAGCCACAGCTTGCTCCTTTTTGTCAATTCCACAAACTGAATTTTATCAGCACTCCTTGAACGTATTACTCCCTGTCCTCACCGGACTGTCGTCAAGAATTTCATCGCGCTGTAGGTGTCTACCTATCTTGCAAGTTCACTTCTTCCTAGGCATATGAAGCTTAGATCTCCTGATACATAGCATGGTTGATACATGGCAAAGAGAAACTACACCTTATTGCTGTACCCATAATCACGATGCTTGCCATTCTTTTCACATAGATGGTCACCTGGAAGCCTGCTGAAGCTGCTTACACTTCCTTAGTTGAAATGTCCTTAATCATTGGCTCAAGGGGCAGCGAACTCCAACTATAGGGTGTATAGTATAAATCTGGTGGAGTTGCTTCGTCTATAAGCTCGACGTCTTGGTAAGCTCTGCAGCATTTTCAGTGGGCTTGGTGATTGTTCTTTCTAGGCTTCTTTTCCAAATTAGTTTTTTGACTCCTATATCGGAACTAGGATAGCCATCACATTTTACATGCTTAACCGCTCGGGTTTTTGGTTTTCGTAAAGTGCCTTCTCCACCTATTTCCCACATGACTCGATAATGACTCGAACATGATGACTTGGTGATCGTATTTTCTATACTTGAATCCTCTGCCCTTGAGCTGTTCCAATCTAGGAGCCTATTTCTAGTAATAGTTATGGTTCGATTCTCTCTTGCACTAAGGCTCCCAGCCTATTTGTTTCACAGTTATTCTCCATAAGCCTTGGTCCACTTAGACTTTGAATATTGCGACAATCGCGCGGAAATCACGGAGAAGGAAGGTCCTGAACTGTCTCGTTCATATTCGTTCCTCGAAATCCTTCAGTGTGAACTTGTTGCTCCTAGTTTCTAGTAGGGTAAGTGGGAGATCATCAGCTCGGTACAATATTACAAATAGGATGGGATCAGGCTTTATTCACGCCCTATAGACAGCGGTCATCAGTGGTCTTGGATATCGGGCTTCACGCAAGCTATATACGTCTCGACATATACATTCCTTTCATCTCAATCCTTTGCCATTATCAGGACTTCATGTATCACTGTTCAGAGTTTGGGTTACTTTGCCTGAATTTCTTTAACCTTTTGATCTTAATCCCGAGTTTGGCCATCTGCTAGTTCTCACGTCCCAACAATTGGAAAGATTTCTGCTTCTTTGGTGAGACCTGTTCCCTCCGTACTGGTCAACCTGGAATTGTTACTACTGATCATCTAAGAGACCTTTCTGCTATCCGCCACCTGCTGACCACCAAATAGCTTGAACCTCTGGTTTGACGTAATTGTTAAAATCTCGACTAGATTCTCCACCAAGTGCATACTCCAAGTTTGACCAATCGATGGCACTTACATCCATCTATCTTCCCTCAAAGCATTTGAAGCTCTTTTTGAAAATCTCCATCCATGTATGTAAGCCGTCCCTAAACAAAGACCATTGGGAAAACCCAAGCCAATAAAACTCATTACCAAGGCCAGCAAAGTTTATTCTAGACTGCGAATTCTCTAATTTATTTATCTACATCTTAACAATTTACAAAGCCGATTAGATAGCAGACTGCAATTGTTTTTTCCTCATTCTTTCGAGAGCCATAAACCCTTATCAGGTCGGCCTACAGCTGTGACGTTTTCGTGGAATAGTAGTTTATCAGCCTTTGCGCCTCCCTCCAGCCACTCTCGACGGCGCCATGTACAGTGGAATAGAAGTGTGTGCTCGTAGACTCTCCTGCGAACTGCAGAATAGGGCTTCCATTCGAGGCTGTCACTGGTTCCGCCAAGTCCCAAGCTCCGGTCTTTAGCTCATCCGACATAAGCGAGCGATAAGTGTACGATCCTCTGAAGTTAGGATTGCTGTACCACTGCGTGCGAAGGAAATTCTTCGGGCGTGGAACGTGGAATGAGAGGAATTTCTCGAACAGCCACATGATGCTGTCCAAGACCTCCTCCTCGGGCAGGGTTTCCATGTGCCGGGCGTGGGGTCCAATCACCCAGCCTGCCAGTAGTCTTGGTTGGTAACAGACGCGGAAGAATCCAAATACACTCTCAAGCCAGAAGAGAGGGGAATTTCTCAACTCTGCTAGGTCCTCGTCTGTCCATAGGAGGACGAAGCCCGACCAGTCCTCGGGTGCAAACGGCACCTCGAATTCTAGGAAAAACTTGTCCACAGTTCCCAGATTCAAGCCCTCTATCGCCCTACGTTTGGCTGCAGGCAGCTGAGGAACAAACATCTTTGCATGGTTCTCCTTGAGCACCCCAAGCGACGTGGTGCAAATGACATGATCAGCCTTGATGAGCTCACCATTCCAGTTCTTAATCAGAACCTTCTCCGTTCCAGTGGGATCCCACGTAATGCGTTCCACTCTCCTGTTCAACTGCACTCGCCGATTAAGAACTCCTAATCGATTCGATTCCGTGGCGTTCATCAGCAAACGCAATAGTTGCACGAATCCCTTATCCTTCCAGTTGAGCAGTAGCTCGCCATCACACAGCCAATACTCAAGATGTCCCGCACCGGAAACTTCAAACAAATTGTCAGATGCCTCCACAGAATTCTCATACTTCTTGTAATTGTCGAAGAACTCCTTCGCTATTGTTCTATCGATGTCTGCATTCTCTGGTTTGTCCAATTCCCGGAAGAACTTCTCCGTAAGATACGTGCCCAGTGAACCCTCGAATCCAACCAATTCCTGCTGCCTGCTGGGTATCGTGTCAAACCCAATTGATTTCAGTCGATCATTCACAGATTCACTCAGGATTTCCTTATTCGAACGAATGCTCTTGAAGTCATCGTAGATGGTTCCATTCGAGTCCAACAGATTCATATGCTGCACCATTTCATAGATGACATTGTCCTTTTCACCGTGACACCATTGGGCACCCAGGTCTACCGCATTGTCGGCAAATGGAATAGTGTGTACACGTCCCCCGATGCGATCTTCTGCCTCCAGAATGATGACATTCTGGAAACCAGATTGCAGAAGTTTCGTGGCAGCCGCAATTCCCGATGGACCGGCACCAATTACTACAACTTTCGCTGTCAACTTATCCATTGGGATGTGAAATTTGTTGTCGTAGATGGTGGCGGTGTTACGATTACTCAACTGCGTGCTAACGAAATGTAAAACGAATCGAGTCCGTAGGCGATTGTTGCTACTAAAAGTTTTCTACTTGTTGCTATAGTTTATAAGGCAGGTGATTGTGGGCCAGCACCTCGCAGATACTTGCAAAGAAAATGTGCTTTGTTCTGGTTGTGAGGTTGTCAAAAGTTACAGGGACTTCCAACAACGCGTGTCAACCAGCGGCTTTCAATGTCAACAACTTCTTGCAATGGCAATGGCAACACTGACTACCAGATGGCTAGCAGTGATTGCTTTCCATTGTAAAGGCAATGAGTTTGACATTTCTCTTTTTCCAAAATGGCCGAATTTGAGCTAAAGTGATTCAGTGACGTACGCGTCAAGCTGAGCGAGTAGGAATCTGACAGTTGAAATTGCCATCAATGAAATGTCCACGCAAATTTGTTTGACGTTTCAATTGTCAATGTCATTGCCATTGCCACAAATATTGCTTATGGAGACGCTGCGCTAAGCACTGTGTGGATCTGAAATTGTACTTCAGTTATCCGTTTGTGTATATCTAGAGTAGGAACAGAATCCATCAAGATCTTCCCATCCTACGAAGTCATCAAATGTCTGCCAAATTTCGTTACCACTTACATTTTGTGTATGCTTTAGATACATTGCTGCCAAAGAATATTTGCACGTCTAAGGCTAATGCTAATAAGGCTACGTTTGAGGCTTTATTCATTACTATTGTGATACGTCCTAGATTTAATCTTCAAAAAGGTTCAAAACCCATCTTGCAACCACTTACCAAAAAAGAAGAGGATACGACTTGATTGAGTTCTTACTTACCAATGTAATTCTGCTGACTAACGACTTAGAGTTGATTCAGCATCTATCTTCTTAGAATCAGAAGAATAGTTGGTCAGACTTCTTAAAAAGTAAATCAAATCCCCTTCAATAGACTTATATTGTTTGACCAGCTATGTGGCTTGTGGACCCATCATCTTAGAACCACATATCACTGATGTCAAGTCATCAAGTTTCGGCACTTCAAGTGATCAAGGTGTTTCAGTTCTTAAGTAGAAGAGCTGGCTAAGGGTCAAAGGGGCGACACTGTCTATATTTCCATCTCAGGGCTTAAATACGTTGAAACGCCATACTAACCTTCCACCGTCCATCTTAATATAATGACAGCAGAGCTAGTATTAGTATATCAATAGCTTAGAGGTGGACTAAGCCAGTTTTCATCACAAAATCAGGAAGCTCTGTGGATGACCTACGAAAAAACTTTCGAACTAACCCTTTCCTTATTTCTCCTGAAGAGGATTGAAATTCATCAACGTGAGTCTGATTATGTTGGTTAGGTCCTCCGCTTACAAAAGGACTCACTTGGGCCTGGGAAGATCCATTGTGCTACTATACGAGCTGGTCCCATCCGTACCTCCTGCAATCATTTCTATTTCTTTCCAAATTTCATTGATATCCAAATCGGTAATATTTTCAAGTTCTTGGAGGAAGAATTTTCCCAGAATCTGCTTTCTTGATTAGGAAGGATAATGTAGGGCAGCTGCAAAGAATGTTAAATTCGTCGCCCTCATCCATTCAGCCACAACAGATTTCTTTGGTCAAAATTCCAAGCCTTAAGGCATGTCTGCCTAAAGCACGGTGACTAGTGTGACTAAGGGTGATTTCCTGCTACGTTGCAGACTCTTTGTCTTGCTCAACTGGGGGTACATCTATCTGGCGTGATTACACGTCTCAAGATCATCCAACGATACATTTTTCTGACATAGCTCTACACGTGAAAATATTGTATCTTGCTGTTTCAATGGGTAGATGAAGCCCTATTCGTCAGTCGAAAGTTTTTTTTACACTTCTGGCTAGTTTGCTACCCTCACAGTTTTCTTGGACATCCGAAGTGGCCAGGAACCCTGTACAAAGATATATTACTCGTACTTCTGCTTCAAAGATACGCTTCTTGATCTTACTTCTGGCTAGAGCTAGATTTTTGGAGATAGCATTGTTAGAAACATGTTCTTGTCGTTTTCGTGGACCTTTTATCTTCTATTTGTCTTAGCCTCACTCTAGTCAATTGGCCTACTATACACGAATGGATTCTAGACTTATCTAAGAGCAAAAAATCGTGCCTGTTGTGGATAGATGGCTTGGTTTTGACCACTTTATCAAGGGACTCACACAGGAAAGTATAATTTCTCTCACTTTGGTGAAACTGCTGGCTTATCCGCTGTGGAGACTTGATCTACGCCGATCTTTGGTGCTTGGAGTGTTATCCATCAGATGATGATTCTGTTCAGAACAAAGGGAAAGTGTTAGGAATTTAGTGTGTCCAAAGCGTCGATATGTAAGCTACTGAGAATGTTGCCATATCCTGAGAAGAAGTAAAGGACTTCACTTTCTCAGGCAGAAGGAGGTGAGTGATATCGATGTGGTGTTCTTTGCTCAAACCATTGACTAGCATAGAGGCATAGCTGAAGCCAGCTGTGCTGATGTACAATGGAACCAGGTTCTTGTCATTTTTGTATAATTCCTCCTGTCAATGACAGCAGCTCTTTTCTACTCAAAGTAGGTACACTGCGGTCTTCTGCTGGACACTCTAGCCTTAATATTCATTCAAAAGACTGCATAAAGTTACGATCATCACAGTCAACCAAGTAAACTTCAAAACGGTCCCATAAGTCTAAAATGTGCCTCTACAAAGCACCTGCGGGGGTTTTCTGAAATGTATCTTAAAATAGAAAATATCTCCCACTTATCACCGAATGTCGTCGTCGCGGTCGCCGTTGCCGTCGATTATTGTAGTCGTGCTCTCCATTGTGTTTTAGTTTGTTTATAAGTTTTCGTCAAGCGTGGTTATGGTCCAATAAATTAGCCATAGCCACCATAACGCGGTGCTACGGCGTCCAAACGTGTTTCGCTTAAAAAGATTCGATAAGCTTGAGAGATAGCTAAACACATACATATACGTATGTATGTATGCGATAAAAATTTCTTCGATATAATTCGTTCATAAATATTTATCAGCTGATTTTTTGGATTAGCGATTAGTGACGACAATCATAGTTTGTATCTCAAAATGTATCTTTTTCTATTTCCAGGCGGAGTACTGCAACCAAAGCAATAATAATCGCACAACAAGCTATTCACACCACGATTTGGCCACAAATCGTCGAAGAACCCACACTCGTACATAACACAGTACTCGTCATCGGGCATAGAACCGAGGACACAATATGCCCGAAAGCCAAAAGCCGACACCGAAACTGAAACCTTTTTGAACATTTTGAGATATGTGTGTGGAGGACTGTGC
Organism: Xylota segnis; assembly: GCA_963583995.1. Taxonomy (NCBI): domain Eukaryota; kingdom Metazoa; phylum Arthropoda; class Insecta; order Diptera; family Syrphidae; genus Xylota; species Xylota segnis. Next base: position 57,426,326 of record OY757238.1, on the reverse strand, counting down.
TCTCTTGTAGGCCATAAGTACGTTGGTGGTGCATTTGTGGCTTCCATATGGCATGGCTCCTGCCCACAATTGAACAAACGACAGAGAAGAGACGACAGTCGGATACCTAATACAGATACACACAGATACAGTTGAAACAACAATAATAATGATGGCAAAACAAAAACAACAAAAATAAAGTGAAACCAGGATATTTCGGTTAAGGATCACAAAATGAAAACCCCCAACTCTCCGGCCCGGAAGTAGATTGAATGCGGCGGCCAACCAACAGTGGTGGCAGTGGTTATGCGGCTTGGGTGTTAGTGGTCATTATTGACCATTTCGATGTGTGTTTTATGTTTTCATTTCAGTTATACACACATTCTCCGTTACAGACTTTATGGTTTATTATATTTTCGAGAGCAGGTCCTTGCTGGGTGGGCTGTTAAAAGGGATGAGGCTTATTTGAATGCGGTGGTACCATTGAACTTGGACGATGGTAATGAGATTTTCGAGTATTGCGCCGAGGAGATTCTTTTGGCCAATTTATTATTTTTTTTTTTTTATGCTTAGGTTGGGAAGGGGGCGGCTCACACAGATTGATTTGGAAGTGATTTGTTGGGAGCTTTGTGTTTTTTTTCCTTTCTTGCTAGCTTCGATACATATCCACACGCAGAGAGATCGCAATCACTAAGCATACATATCCGTAGAGGGACTAAGTATCCTCTTAACCACTTTTATCGAAGGGCACAAAGTGAACAAACAAACAAACAAAAAACAAAAAAACATATCTGACAATTAATGAAGCTACACACATTCGTACACCAAATAACAAATAGTTACACACAGGATATGAGAAAAATCACATATAGATGTAATTATATACAATATCCTAGAATTTAAAGAATAATTAGATATACATATTATCAAATAAACTATAAGCAACATTATTTAAATGAAAAAAAACAATGTAATCCAACAAAAAATTTGAGTGTAAACAAAACCAAGATGAAAAAGCGTGTAAAGATCTAAATTAATGTAATCCTTCGAAAACGAAAAGAATATATTTTTCTCCCCTATTTATAAGGAATGGTTCGATTAGTAGCCAGACAGGTCCTTCAGCCACTGGAGGGGTGAAGGACACTTCGGATGGGTACTGCCACTTGGTGGTAACGTATTAAAGTGTCTTTCATTGAGTGCGTCTGAGTTTGGTTCTCAAATAAAACAACTTGGGTTTGAGGTATGAAAAACGTGTTTATTTTGGATTAAAGCACCGTAAATGGCATTTGGAAATAAAATTGAATATTTCTAACAAAAATACATATTTGGCTGAATGCAGTGAACCCAACTTATCACGACTTCACACATTCCTCGGCTTTTGGCATAGACTAGGGACTAAATCTAGCTCCAAAGAATAGGCAATCAGCATGGTTAGGCAGTCCATTGACTGTGTGAGCAGTATAAAACTGAGTAGGTACATCATTGTGGGTGTAATGGCTTCGTATTGCTGACTTGCCTGCAAGTTAAAATAATCCTTGACGAAGCCTTGCTTAGAGCCGTCACAAACGAGCGCGAACTTGTGCTTAGGATGCACATAAAAGAAATATCTAACCAGAATTCCATCATCAAAAGGAAGAGTTGCGTGTAGGTCGGTGGCGTATACGTACTTTTTTTTCATGCATTTTTGGGTTCAAAAATTTCGTTATCCTCTACTCACAGTGAAGTAGCAGCGGAGCTAGTTTATGCTTAGGAAGCACAGAAATATTTGATTAGAATTGGGTGACCGAATCGTAGTACTGGGATCTAAGTTGTATCTAGTTGGGTGCCGTATAATTCAAAATAGTTCAAAAATTTCGTTATCCTCTACTCACAGCGAAGTAGCAGCGGAGCTAGTTTGTGCTTAGGAAGCACAGAAACGAAACATCTGACTAGAATTGGGTGACCGGATCATAGTACTGAGACCTAGGTTGTATCTAGTTGGGTGTCGTATACTTACCTGATTTTTTCATCCATTTTTGGGTTCAAAAATGTTTATTCTCCTCTACTCACAGAGAAGGAGCAGTGGAGCTAGTTAGTCCTTAGGATGCACAAACACGAAACATCTAACTAGGACTCGCTGATCAGAAGGTAGTATTGGGAGGGTTGTATCTAGGTCGGTGGCGTATACGTAATTTTGTTCATGTATTTTCGAGTTTAAACTTTTTTTCTCCTCGGCCATTTCAATTCGGTCCTAGCATTTCAAAATTTCTTATAAACAGTTTTTTTTGAATCGGCTAACTGCAAACTCCAGCTGCGCCATCTACATACCAGAAATTATATTCAGACATTAATGTCATGAAATTGTTCGTTAAATAAAATAATTTCATGGATATTTGAAACACCTTTCTATATTTTATTTTAATTTAAAGCTTTCCGCCTCTGTAAAAAAATATCCTTTACGAGTTATCTTTAACATAATCTGTAAATGTGCTTGGCATGGTGCTCCGAGCTTAAGGGTTCAAGACTCTTATACCTCTTTAAGGTTGAGTAAATTTCTATCCAAAAACTTAACTTTTTGTGGGTACATATGAGTGCGTTTTCGGGCGATATTTTCCAATCATCTACGAGCACACATGTATACCAGTTTTGGAACAACTTTTATGGCTTTAATCTGATCAATCCAGTCTTGGTAACTAACTAGCCTTGCGTTTCGCCAAAATCTCCTTTATTGGAGTTCATTTTGTAACAGAAAATGGATCCCCAAATAGGTATCGCGAGGTAAATATCAGAGCATAGTCGGTTCAGAAATGTATTTTAAGTCGCGCTTGACGCATTTGGGAAAGGCACCTTCAGTCACTAAACAGAAGCCCAGGAACTACCTTTCGTAGGATTACCAATACCAAGAGGAAAGTATTTTATACTCATATTAATCATATTTTATATGGCATTCAATTTATCCATGAACCTCAGTAAATATTTTCCAAAGGTAAGTATTCTCTGTCAATGCAACGGACTCCACAAATTCGACTCTGAGAAGTAATTCCAAAATAGCCACATCTGTGCTTTTGTTTAACCTCTCTAGGCATCAAAATTTTGGATACAATTCTATTTATAAAACTCAAGTTGAAATGAATTTACAAATGTATTTTCCGTTCCATTAAACCAATAATTAACGCATTACTGCAGCGAACAACACTGAACGGCGTGTCTGGTTACTTTCTGGCCCAACTTCTCTTTAAGAAAATACACATATTCTCTAATTAAACAAAAAACCAAAAATATTGTATATTTTAAATTTAAGAATTTTCTCTCAATGTAAGTCTAATTGCATAATGAATAACGTGATCTTAAAAATAATAATAATTAACAAAAAAAAAAAAAAAACAAAACTTATATCAATGGTGTTCAGTTGTAAGTGGATTATGAGGACAAAAGGGATGCAAAACAATTTTGAAAGGATTTTCAGTGTAAGATATGAAATAAAACAATGTAGACACGTAAGATTGTATAAACGAAACAAAAAACAATTCAACATTTCGTATGTAACTTGAAAATAAAATGTAAAATGAAAATGATTTTAGCACAAAGTTTTGGAAGTTCTTATTTTGGAGTTGGAATTGCAGCTAAAGTAAGTAGTCGTAGTGTGTCGCAGGGACTTGTTTGAATCGAGTCAGAAGGACTCAGGTCGAAGGGACCCAGGTCCTAACTTCTCACAACCATTCGTAGTGCGCGTGTTATATACTTTACACGAATGGAAGGGGCCTACTGTTTAATGCTGTGTCCGAAGGGCAATTTGTTATTTGAGAAGCTTTCTCAGGACAGTTGTACTTTCGGATGTTTTTCGAACGCTCGTGAGAGGTGGAAACTCTTGCTCCATAGTCCAACGCAATAACCACTGAGCCACGGCGCCCACAAGAAGGACTCAAGAGCAAACAAAATTTACTTTTAGGTCAAGGAGGCTCTTCGAGTTAGTTGATCTTGGCCAGGGTCGACATTGCCCGTCTAAACATTTGCACATGGTCGATTTGGTTGACGGTTCGACCATCTGGAGATAGCCAGGTTGCTGTGGGGATATGTAGTCTTTGAAACCTGGTGCTACTTATCACCATATTGGGAGCTGCAGCAAAGACGAATAGTCGGAAACCGTTTTCTGTTTTCGTATCGAGGAGGCTGTACTTTCCCACTTATCCGCCGAAGATGTTTTCCATACCGATTTTGGCATTGAAGTCTCCGAGTATGACTTACTCCGAACAGGCTCCGTAGGGGGTCATAAAACTCCTCCTTGATAGAGTCTTCTTTAAATTTAAATAAAACAAAGTTTGTGTAAGATATCATCGAAATTTTTTATTCGCTTGAAAGGCCGATCGATGCCATTATCCATGTCTGCCGCGGCTTCTCTGCGTGGCGCATCCGAGATGTCCAATTTCCCATGCTTCTGGTGCGTAAATCGGGCTGAATTGGACCATTGGCATTGGTTATGTTGCCTTTGAAGTCCACTGTGGTTGGTGGCTTATTCGCACTGACCTGAGAATTCAGTAAACCTTACAAGAAAAAGTCTAACGGGGTCAAATCGCACGACCTCAGTGGCACGACGTGAGATGGCCATGCCATCGAATCGCTCGTGCAGAATTTACCATGTGGCGTGAGCTGTGTGGCACTTAACACCATCCTGTTGAAGCCGCATGTTGTTGGCGTCCATATGATCCAAATTAGGCCAAAAGAAGTTGGTAATCATCATCGAACTAAAGAGCTCGCCGTTGACGGTGATGGCCTGGCCAACGTCGCTCTCAAGGAAATTTGGATCGATGACGCCGTCAGCCCAAAATCCACACCAAACAGTGACTTTTTTGGCATGCATTGGACGGTCTTGGATCTCATGTGGATTGGCATTGTTCCAGAAATGGGTTTCATCATTGAAGATGATTTTCCGATGAAAATCAGTTTCCAACTGCTCCAGAGCCCATCGCAGATTCATGTTTTTTGAGTAGCACCAGTGGTGTATACAGTGTGAGTACGTTCCAGGTGCATACTCTCAGTTCGTAGTCCGTGAACGTTCCGGGTCGTGATCTTACATAAATCCAAGGCTTGTGTCTCTCTCGTGACTAAGTATTTTTTTTTACGTGATGGGGAAGTTACCCCGACGGTTCCTTTTGTTGAAACCCCTAGAACGAGGGGTTGGTTGAGAAACCGATTTCGGTAACCCGCCTCGGGGATATGAGTGCTGCCGTTGGCCTATTAGAAGCTCATCCGACAAAAATCGGACTTATTCTTGGAGAACCTTATCAGTGTGGACTCCGAGGATGTTGAAGAAGCCCGTGTTAAGTGTTTTTTTGCTTCCGTTTGAGCTCTGACACCACTGTTTACCCCATCGAAAGTGCTGCAATAGTGCTGCAGTTTTCTCTTGTTCAACACTCGCCCTTGTAAGTTCAAGTAAGTCGCGTCCGGATGGACATCGACCAGATCCCGATGGCTACCGTTTGGAGGTGAAGTAAGCACAATTGATGTGTAGTAGCAGTTACAGCACTGGACGTCGCCTACCTATTCCTACACCATCCGGCCAACTAACATATTTGTTTATTCTTTTCGCCACAAATAAGCAAGGCTTTTAGATATACATAGCTGCAAGTTTATACATTTTAATCATATTTTCGATTGAATTTCACCAATCAAACATATATCACAATCTATAGTCCGAAGGTTAGCTTTAGTCTCATTTAGTTAGCTTTAGTTTCTGGATTGTTGGCATATCATAGGTCCTTCACGGTTCGCCACAAAAAAAAAGTTCAAATTGGTCAAATCCCAGCTCTGAAGCGGCCAATTGACATCGTCAAGACGGCTGATGACACGATTTCGGAATTTCATGCGCAAAAGATCGATTCTGGCATGGGCTGTGTGGCATGGTGCGCCATCCTACATGAACCAGAGGTCGTCCAAATTCATGTCTTCAATTTCAGTGAAAAAATCGGTTAACATGACTCTATAATGACCGACATGTTGTTCCCAGCCTAATTTTCGAAGAAAAATGGTTCAATGATGCAACCACTTCACAATCCGCACCAAACTGTCACTCTCTGTAGATGCATGTTGCTTCTCGGCAACAACGTGCGGATTTTCCGAGCACCAGATGCGTCAATTTTGTTTGTTAATGTAGCCACCGAGATGCGCTTCGTCAGAAAAGGTGATTTTTCGTCCAAAATCGTTGTCAAATTCAAGCTGCTCTAAGGCTGAGTCAATTGGGCCTTGTAAGCGAATAATCCGAGATCTTTCTGCAGAATTCTCCACGGACTGGTGCTTGAAATCTTGTTGAGATCGATGGCGAGTCAATGTTCGTGAATTGAGTCTCACACTCTCTCGGCTACAGCAGCCAAATTCTCGTGTGTGCGCACCGTACGACGACGAGGACCATGTGTGTTGTCCACTAGCATACCAGTTTCACGAACTTTTTGCTCAAACTTGCGTACCGCAGGCGCGGTAGGTGCATCATTTCGGCCAAAACTTTCAGCCAATAAAGCACTGCTTGGGCTACACAGCACTCACTGTGGAAATAAGTTTTTGCGATTCATTTCGTTCCGCGGAGGTATGATATTGACTTTCTGTCAAAATTTCGAGTGGGAAACAGCTGTCAGTGTCAATGTAATGTATGATTAAAAAATAATCCACTAGATGGCCCACCCTCTATACATACCAACATAAAAAATGGCACACCCTGTATACAGCGATATTTCTGATATTTTATTTTTTACAAGCACGAGCCCATATGACAGATACTGCGACCTGACAGATCTATCGTATCTTTGGATGCGTTTTACTCTAAGAGTGGTACCACCTCCCTAACGAAGGAAAGCACGTCCTTGGTCGGAGAGTTTTTAATATCTGCTGGCGAGGATATTACGTCAACCAATGCAGAGCCAGGCATTCACAGAGAATGTGTTCAGATGATTCATCATCTTCCGAACAGAACCTACATTCTATGTCGAAGGTTTGTTAAGTTGATATTTCAGGCCACAGTGATCTGTTAGAGGACTCACCAGCTTCCTAATACTGTCTTTGTCTATGATAAGAATTTCCTGAACCCTGAAGAATAACCTGGAACCCATCCGAGTACCACACTATTGCATTTAACTGCTATAGAGTTCACTAAATTGGACGACATAGCTCTAAGGGCTGCGTGACTATCTGAAAAGAACTAGTTTTCCAAAAATTCGTATCTACACAGTAACCTGACTGTCTCCAGATGATCGAGGCACGCATCTAGCATGCTGAATGTGCAAACGATATCATCAATCGCTCCCAGCGCACTATTATAGAAGCTTTTACGGCAATAGAAGGACAGGCGAAACGAGTTGCCTTTGGCGTAAATGAGGACAAAATATTACTGTTGTCAATAAATAAAGAAGCATCGGTACACCGTCTGATACAAAGCGTCACTGTTGGCAATAAAATTCAAAACACATCGACTACACTGGAGAATCTTCGAATCGTAGCCCCAAGTTTGGAGACTACAAGGAAGACCGAACCTCCGTATTAAGGATCAAGCTATCGCGGATCCCAAAGCACATGATCTATACAACTGGAAGCAGGACATACAGGATCGAAGAGAGTGGAAATCCGCTTTGTCTACTTTGCAAATGAGTTGGTATATGCTCCTTAACAAGTCGGCGTCTCCTGCTTTGGATAGGGCGACCCTTAGGCTATCAACCTCAGCATCTTCATTGCTAATTTTAGCATGTCACTGTCTTACCTTCAACAAAAATATAGTTAAACCCAATATATAGATAATAGTCCCTATTTTGCCGACCTTATGAAGTGGGCGTGGTTGGACATTCCGATCTTCTTTTCTTATTAAGTGGTCTTGAATAGTGCCGACGTTTAAGCGAGATACAGGAAAGGGCAAAAGACTTAACTGGAATTTCCTCTACTGGGTTCCAAATTGAATTGGGGGACTGTACGAGCCGGAGTATTTATATCCATCTACTCTATATGTCATAGCCAAGTCACTGTACAGCTCAGTCGTTGAATCTCATCTCCCAAAGCTCATCAGCTTAAACTGGTACGAAGATTTTACGAAGGATCTTTTTCTTGAACCAACTGATGATGTTCAAATCTCAGTTCCATCAAGTAGGACAAGTGTGATCACAGTTTTAGGTGGAACTTAGTGTCAATAAAAGACAGCGATCGCCTTCTACTGTGGGTATACACGGCAAGTGTAAGAATACAACTTACATATGGGGACGTAGTTTAATGGCGATGTTCAGACAAAGCAGCAAATCTTAAGGCAAAAAAGATTGAAAGCTCTTAACTATATATAAACCATAAGGTACTTGGTTATCAAACTGCCCCTTTAGTAAGTGAAACTCCATCCATCATCAGTGGTTTGATCTTCTTTTCTTTCGTTACTTTAGGTGGCACTACAGTCCGGGGTGGACATAGGCCTCAACCAGCAAGCCTCTCCAGCCACCTAGATCTTTACCTAGCTGCCTCCAGTTTCGCACCTCAAGTTGGTTCAGGTTCATTTCCACTTGAGAGCGCCACGTTAGGCGTGGTATTTCTCTACTCCCTCTGCAGGTCCTCCAGGTTTCCAGGATTTCCAGCTTCCATAGTTCGTACCATAGGTACACCCACCTTCCATTCCTAAACTAAATCAGACTCTAAAATGTAAACACTTGTAGATATCCAGTGCAAGGGAAGGATTCAGATACATACCATCATTCCTTGTCCTTATCGTCAACCTGCGATACTTTATTTCAAAATTTTATTTATTTATCTTTTGAATCATCACCACACTTCCAGATGATTCCAATTATCTCCCACTACAGTGGTTATCCTGCAATCTCCACTCCGTGCATAAACAGAAATATGTTTTAATACAATTACCCTGTTAAACTCATTAAAAACGCACAATGTCCATTATATCGGTGATAACAAGGACAGGCATGTCCTTAACATGACTCTCCCATAATTTCATTTTAATAAAATACCAACAAAAAAAAAAACCCCCACATGCATGTTGTGGATGGATAATATGTTGACGCAATATTTGCTGACATCCTCTCGTCATAAACGTTTAATGTCCGACCGTTATATGTACATATACCCATATACACAAGTACATGTGTACTGTCAGCATTAAGAATCCTCGTGACCGTACAATGTTGACAGTGCCTGTCAAAATGCGCGAATTATCGGAAGTCCAAAACGAGTACTTGATACTTTAATGGGTAGAACGAATCCATCCCAGCTTCGTGTCCTTAGCGCATTAAAGCATTATCCCTACCACGTGCAGGGATGTTAAAATTAATTCCAATGAAGTCTTTCCTGTTTGTCGCTGTCATTGTCATCACATCAATATTTTGTTAAAGTTTAAAGTTTTCCGCTGTCCAACAAGGCACAAGGGACGAAAAAAAGGTTTCGCATTCTTGAATAAAGGTTAAGCAGTGGATTGACACGAGCCAAAAGTTTATTGAAACTTTAAGTGCCGACTGAGTTGATCAATAATTCAATCGTATAGGTACAACAACGATGTGTCAGCACTACATGACATGTTATTCCTTTTGCTGTTTCGCTTGTTGAGAGGTTTTTCCGTTCGTTAGCCTGATAGTTTGTGGTTTGTCCTTTCATCAGTGAGTCTGTGGTTTCGTTTGAGAGTTGAATAGCACTTGAATGATGGGAGAGAAAAAATAGACAGCCAATGGGAGACTAGAGTGTATTTCGATGGTTTGGCATGTACCCTACCGATGATGCATCACACTTTCGAGTTGAACGTCAATTACGACTCGAAGCCGAAGTGGTGCCCAGTTCTGTGCCCAGTTTAGGCCATAGATACTGGATGCATGATGACTATAGTTTCCCTTCGATATGGATATGCATCAATCTACCCTATATCGAGTGACAGTAGAAGCAAAGCCAAATCCATAGGTTGACGCTTAAATTAATGTCATGCCCATATCTCATTCGGCCGATGATGGTGTGGTTGGGTCTACACACTAATGTCAGGATACGTGTATACACAGCAAAAGGATATGCACCTATCGAGCACATCCTCTTCGCATCCACAGTCATTTGACATAGACCACATCAGCACCAACACCATACAGTCGTTTGTCTGTTCGGGAGATGATAACTCGGCGTCATCGGCCGGGGCGGTCAGTCACTTTTAGACGTTTATGGTTTTGCCTATGCAGCTCATGCGGACAGATGTCATTAATCTTCGTATGGAGTGTGTCCTTTTTTTTTTCTGTCGGTAGGTTGTTTTTTCCACAGAATCATGCTGTCTAATGAAATCGATGTGAAGGACGACTTCTTTATCAGTGAATTTCGGCCATAGACAGGCAGACGATGAGGAGTAGGACTCGTGCGCCTTGACTCGTAACAATTTGGCTTTGGTACAGCTTTTTGGCTTCATTTTAAATTCTGTCGACTGCGATGCACAACGTGGAGGATGCGGGGAGTAATTTAAGCTTATGGCCTAATTGTAAAATTGTTGAATTGTTTCGTTTAATTTTTCTTGGTAATTGAAGTGAAGGCACTTCGGAGGGCAGAACAATTAAATGTGATAACCATTTGAGGCCACAACTGGAGGAAACGGTTCGGCCGGCTAATTAGCGAGACTGTTTAATTTTCAAAATCTAATTACTATAATTAATAAATTCAGTTCATGTCGTGCTAGGGTGGGGGGTAATGTATTTCTATCGAAAATTATGCGGATGCTCTCAAATGGGGAGACGATGACTTGGACATCGATAGTGAATGCCTCGCCCTACCTCACCGAGATTTTGCGGGAGGATTTGAGCCGTTTCTTCGCTGATTTTCACTTCATGGGCATCCGGTCTGTGTTACTCTCTGAAGCCTCCTAATTGACTAAATTCCAACCCTAACACTACTTATATGCACAGGAAAGCATCGTTTCTAGGATTGCTGAACACAGCTCTGGAATGCCAACAAATGGAATAATGGTTCCGGAATTTGAGCAGCATAGTTTCCTCGCTACTTAACATTCCAATGATCGAGATCTAGGATGGGTCTCCCAACCAACAAAGTTACTATCATCTTTATCATCACCTCCCTTGTATCTCTAAGGTTTACAAATTCGAGGATAGCTCATGTGGAACCGACTACTTAGTCTCTCTTCATGGCCGCATTTCCTCCTTTCCTCTTACAACCTGTCTCCTATCTCGAGTACCATCCATCTGAACGTTGAGTTTCATGAACAAAGAAATAGGCAGCAATTCAGAGGAAGACAACCATATATCTAAACTTTCATATTAACCTGCAGAACTTCTTTGGCTATCCTTATTCTCTGACTCATTATCTGGTCGTGGTTCTAAGATTCCAAAATGCACACACATCGGCATTGACACGTGTTCTTTCTACTTCCAATCTTGGTCTAGAACAGAATCTAAACTCCTTCCAAATTTCGTTACATCAACTTTCTAGTTCTATTCCAGCTATGTGCGTCATCTTTCTAAACCAATACAGCTGCCCGAATAATGAGAAGATATGCCCCAAATGTTGGCACCCGAATGAACGAAATCCATCAGCAATATCCTGTCCTGCGAGGGTTTCAATGGTCTACCCATTTTCGTTACAAAACCTTTTTTTGGCCAGCAGATCCAATTGCTTATAAAACGTTATTAGGTGAAGTACACTTATTTCACGACTTGGGCTGTGATAACAAGGATTTCGGCTCAATACTGTCCTATGGAGTGTACTACTTCCACCGGACTGAGGTACTCAGAAACTGTGGAGAACCTTTTTCGCGTTGTTTCCAGTGGACGAGTACCGATTGCCTTAGAGTGAGCCATCAAAAGTCATTACTAATCGATGAACAAAAAGTTCACCTTTCACCTTCTCCACCATTATAGTCCTTAATGATGAATTTTTTTTTTGTTTTCACTTCCCCACCACGACCATCAACCAATGTCCTTCAAATTAAATCCTTCCCTACAATCATTGCCCCGTTTTTCCATTACCAATGCTCCTCAATCGTTCATTTCAATCTCTCGAGCTCAGCAATTGACTTCGTTTCCAATCTAATTATCTTCACACTGGGGTGACGACCTGAGTGATCCATTTGCTTGTGTTTGCCATAGAGTGGCCGCCCGCCCTCCAATGCATTCAATTCCTTAATCTAATTAAGTACATCTCTGTGTCCTTTGATCAAAAGCATTCCAATTACAGTTCCCTTTTTGAAATTCACATCCATTACTGAATGCAAATCCCTGCCTGTGTGGATGGGTGCCAAAAGGACAAAGAGGGAGAGAATTCAATTTCCAAAAAAAAGTCCTTTCCTTTGATTCTGGCTTATTTAATACGGTTCTAAAAAAAAAATAAAAAAATCATCTATATCCTTACAAGTAACAGCTCTCAAACTGGACAATATCAATCGTATTCGCTCTCCCTCCTCTATCTCTACCTCCTTGTGGCTTATTTGCACAATAACGTTGACACGACAACAACAATGAGTGGCGGTACGAATCGCACCGCCACCGCTAGTCAATCGATGTGGTTAGTTAGTGACACCGCAGAATTCCGCACCCAGTCGATGTAGTCATTCCATTGCGCTTGCCACTTGGTGAAAGCCAACTCCTTCTCGGCATCGTTCATGGCACTGTATTCAATCGAATTGATGGCCAATTGTTTGAGCAACCTCAAGTCAGCGTGAGCCGATGCAATGCCCAGGAACGCCACATAAAAGTCATGCGACAAGGGTTCGGCTCTCCAGAATGAGGGATCATCAGAGGATATGACCACTGGATAGTTGTCCGCAAAATAATGCGAACACGGGTGATTTCTCATATCGGTGACCAGTTGAAGGACTTGATTTGAAATCGGATTCACTTCAACGGCAATTTGTTTGTCCTTCAACTCAGCGAGCACAGCAGGATGTTTAATTAGGGCAAAGCCATGGCCAACGCGTTTCGTTCCAAGGAGAACGGCATCGATGACATTCTCGTCTGTGGTCGAACCATACCAATTTGTTTCGCCTGCATGGAAATAGAAATTGATGTCATCGGGGACGTCCAGCAGTTGAGGCAGAAAGTCGATTAGTGGCCGGCCGAGCTCCTCTTGGCCAACTAAATCAAAACCGGCAAAGAAATCTGGAAACTGTGCCTGTGAAAGGGGGAAATTCAATTGTGAGAGCTTGACTACCAGTTGGTTTTTGTGGGCTTAGTTTACCTTTAGTTCGACAGCGGTTTTGATGTATTCGGTCACGTTGAGGGTTGCCACATTCCTTATGGGGGCATAAATCAGTTTGGAACCAATGAAGCCGGGATTAGCAGCTTTGAACGTTCGCAGGGTGTTTTCATAGATACGGGCCGTATCGAGGGATGTGTATTGTGTGCCATTCAAGTCGTACAGCTGAAAGTAGAGAAGTTTCACGTTGAGATATGCTTTAAGATTGACAGCAACGATCAAGTTAACATTCAACTCGCCGATAATAAACACCGTGTCCGTGCCCATGTCCGTGTCCGAACGATAAGTAGTAACACTTAACCAATTGGTGATGAATGGACCATTTATTGCGCAATAAAATGAGTCAATAAATCTACGTTATGGCGGCCTTTATGGCTCGTCATAAAGTGATAATTATCGACGATCTTAACAGTTTTTTGTGCCTGCTCATCGAAACATGGTGTTATCGTGATGAATTTGTGGGTCATATCGGGGGATTTTTGTACGCGTTTTGCTATCGGTTTTTCTCAAGGCCTTTAGCAAATATTTCCAGATACAGTTTCTTAGCCAATGTGGAACTTATTATTACAAATCAACGAATGCTCACGGAGGAGTGGCATGGTTAGAATTCCCTTCCTATGTGCTCATCATTTCTGCGAACAACAATTTAAAAGCAGTTGCGAATGAATTTTGAATGACTTTGTTGCCCTCGAATCATAGTGGCACATGCACTTACATTCTATACCTACATTACTCCATCTAAATGCTCTTTCATTTAACGAGAAGACCTGGCTTAATCCTGCGGATGAGATTATGAAATTTGTCGAAAAGACATGTGATCAGGTGGCGTACTGTGGGACTGAATACTAATATTCAAGTCCAACCAGAGGTTATTGCATCTGATCTGATCATACGCGGATGTGAAATTGAATTTAGGATTTAAGAGCTACACTAGGCTGATCATTTCATGCGAAGTGGCCCGGTCGGTGGAGCGTTTCCTCACAACGACGCTGCTCGAAAGAAAGAGATTTTTTGACTCACTTCACGTTGAGTTAGACACACCAAGCATTTGTTTGTTTTAGCGTTTAGCTCGATGTTTTATGGTATTTTTGGCTCATGTTTTCGGTTTTGTTTGGTTTATTATATTGATAAACTAGAAGGCAAAGGAATAATCGTAAAAGTTGGTCCTAAAGCCTTTGAGCACAAGATGACAGCTGTCAAAAGTGTTCCTAGATTTTTTCGGAAATAGTTGAAGTTATGGGGAATTACCTTACACCAAAGTTATAGAAAATCCGGTATGTCCTGGTCCTGGTATATCCTTGATCTCAACAATATCACCAAAGTTTAATGTTTATACCCTACTAGCGAACATACTACTTTTTGGTGTGATTTCTCTAACATATTCTGCGATGAGGCATCGCACCTAATCATAACGTTTTCTGGGATCGGTGATGTGAATTTAAAAAATTGTGAGTTTAACAAATCAAAAAAATAGCCACATTCACTTAAAAATAACTCTGACCACAGAATTTGTACAGGAATATCTTAAAAGTCGATCACACCCAACCATTTCTCTAGCACATCTCAAACCAGCTAATTAAGCATTATCATGAAATACTGATTAGCACGCCTCACCATCGTACATACATATGTACGTACATAAGAGGCGGGTTTTCACACTAACCAACTGTTCCCTTTAATTGCCGTTAACTGCAGAAAAAAGTATCGAAACAACTTCCTTTAAAGTAAGAAGTTAGAAAAAAACTTCCTTCTTGTTGATTCTCATGCTTTGAATTATGAGTATTTTACTTCTTTCTTATGCCTTCGCGTGTGGCCGAGTAGGCCTAATTATGTCAAAATACTACAAAATATTGTGAATAAGAGAGTCTTAACAAATATCTCTGGTTTTCGCCCAAAGTGATTGTACTGTACATTCTCATTGGGGTAACGATTAACGTCAAACCGAATCCTCTAGATCTATAGATAGGACACGTTATTTGTGAGGCGTACACTGAAAATGATTGTCAAAATCTAAATTAAACTCAAATCACAGATCACAAATCTATTCTTTCGCCTGATAACACACATTTAGCCAACAAATTAAACCACAATTCTTGCCAATCTTATCCGCAAGTCAAATCACAAATATGAATCATTCCATCAAAAATATCATATCAAACTTACCACTGGCAGAGTTGTACGAAATTCCAAATATTGCACACCATCCGCATAGAATTCCGTCAGCGCCTGATAATAGTAATCTGCCCAAACAGGTGCATACATCAGCAAACCATCAACAAGTCGAAATATCGTCATAAACTCTTGCCAGGCAAAATTGTTATCTTCGAATTTCACCGTTGGATATAGAGATAAACGTTCACGTAGATACTCATCAAATGCCTCCGATCCATCCTCGTCGCGTGCCTTTGCTGTCAACTGCCAAGAACAATCGACTTCGTCTGTTGGCCTTTCTTTGGAGAAAAGGAATTCCACTGCTTTTTCTTTGGTTGAACTGCATAACCACAGGTCTTCTCTGTACGTTAGCTTGATCAGGAAACTTGTACTGCATAGCGCCGTATCGTGAGAATGTAGCACAGCGCCTTTGGGCATTTCTTTCAACAACTTGAAAAGATCCGAATCACGAATCTTGTCCAAAACAGTGAAAAAATGCTGAGATGGTGTGAAAAGATGCGGAACGCTAAGGCCTTCGTCAAATTCCTTTTCCTTAGCTGCCATGATCACTTTATTGGCGAGGATCTCGTTGGTGGTTAGCTCGATGTCTGAGCCAAGTACCCGCAATTCCTCCTTTTCGACAAATTCACTTCTCCTCTTGTTGTACTCCTCCAACGATGGCCGATTAGAACGGGTTCGTTGGATCAAAACCGGCTGGCCAATGCCATTGGATTGGAAATAGGACGTCCTTCTATTTAGACTGCTTTGACTTTCATTAAGCGGTGTCGCTTGTAGGATCGCGAAACCTATGCAGAGTAGGGTGCTCAAACTTAATAGACGGTTCATTTTAGACTGCGGACATGTGCCTGCCAAACTGCTAAGATATTACCAACCTGTACTCGGTTGGTTGTTATCTGAAATTAGAAACATTTCTCGTTCGATTAATCGGATTCAAGATATCGATAGATCTATACACACACTCTCGAGATTAGATTGGGGAAGTAGTTGAATACACTTGAATTACAGCTGATTGGCGATTGCCTGACAAAGAAAGATTATTCAGACGATCACTGCTCGAAATCAGTGAACACAAACTTTATGGCGGGAAGGACTTATAAATCAAATACCACAGAAGATTCTAATCCACAGAGAGTCTACTTGGAAACAGCAATCACCAGGAAAAGAGACTTATTTTGATTGGAATTCGTCTGAATGTCTAATGCCGCAATAAATATTCCGAACAGTGGAGCCAATTTAAATTAAGTGCCGCTTAAGTCTACTTATCGTATACGCAACAGATGCCATCACTGGGCTTATGCCAACAAAATGCATTCAATAAAAGCAAACACTAGGCGTGACTGTTTGGAGAAAACCAAATAAATCGGAAACCACAAAGTTGAACTTGAACATAACTCACACTAGTCACGGTCTGGGCCACGCTTAAGTCGGTGACGTTGAATGAATAATACCGTCGATTGTTTGGGGTATGAAGCGCGTGGCTCTGGCTTCTCGACGTGACGATGACTAAAATTTTCATTCCATTTAGTCGCGTTGAGAGAAAACTTTTGTTGATAAGACACTGGTGACACATGTTCTCCATGAGGCAACCGACTGATTGACGCCTTATCTTCAAGTGTTGTGGTCTTTGGGAAAAGTATCTCAAGAAATGAATTTACACATTTTGCGTGTACTTATGTTGCAGTAGTTGGAGCTTGATAAAGTCCAAGAGATAAGTAGGGGTTGGCCAAACTATTAAAACGTAGGTTATCGGCTATTAACTCATTTGGTGCTATAAAGTGGAAGGGATGGGTCTATTGATGATGTTTGTATCACCTTCCACGGATGCGATTAGTACCTAATGCTATCCTCTGTTGTAAGTCTTCCAAAACATAAGTGGTATCTAGAGATGAAAAGTTCAGGTGTTATCTTGCCTGTCGATTACTGGGACTCTAGATAAAAGTGGTAGGAAGCATCACAAAGGTCATAGATATTTGTAGAATCATTTGCCAGCCTAGAAGTGTTTGAAGTTAATTTTTTTGTAGACTCTCTTGGACGCAGTTGAGTGTGATGAACTACCAGTTCTTATGAAAAGAGTTTGCTCCCAAAAAATAAAGCATATCGACATCTAGAAATCCCAGAACTTACAGTGAGTGTCTGCCCTCGGAATGACCTTTGGTCGTATAATTCACTAGAAGTGTTGGCGCAAAGTAATTGGATAGGAGTTGAACGCCTTCGTGCGATAGTAAGCTATTCATGTACTTCATTTTTTTTAGATATCAGCGTATAGATCATATCCCACATTACGTGACTAAGTACGCTGAATTGCGAAAGTGTCGCACGTGCTGTATTATTAAACTCTTTATAAATAGATTGATGTTCTCAGTACTTAGACGAATTTATACGAAAGGCGTTGTGATAAAGATCAATGGTCATAGTTCTGGGTAAACAGAGAAGGGCCCGGGTAGTCTCCCAGCTAAAGGATATCGAAGAGTCTCGCAGTAGGAACAACACCCGAAAGTTTTTTAGGAGACCCAACCAACTGGTTTTAAGCCCGAAACGAAGGCTCTTCGAAACAGGAAAGAAAACTTAGTCACCGAAGCACAGTGAATAGTAGATGTATTTAAGGAGCATTTCCAGCAGTAAAGAGAGTGATAGGGCAAGAAGGGACCCCAAATTCTGAAGAAGCCATCCCTCATCCCAGTTTTGAGGAGGTTGGCTCAGCTATCAAAAAGCTTATGAACAACAAACCCGTCGCCTCTGATGGCCTACCATAGGAGCTATTCAAACATGGTTGTGATGTTTGGGTAGTGTACATGCACCAAATCGTCAACCAAGTATGGGTAGATGAAGTCATGTCCGATCACTGGACTCTATATGTCCCATCTTCAAGAAAGGCGATCTTATCGGGGCATATCCCTGCTTAATGTCGCATATGGAGCCGAGAACTGGATGATAAAAAGGAAAGCAGAGCAGACTTTAGCCACTTTCTTGTATGCGAGGAGGGTAAATGGAGTCACAGCGAACTCTATGAGCTGGAACAAGATGTGGATGTACATTGGGCGACTAGACAATAATACTCCAGCAAAGAGGATCTTCGAATCACAGTCTCTAGGTTCAAGACGACAAGGAAGTCCGAACCCCTTCGTTTTAAAGATTTTGCCAATGCGGATGCCAGAGCGCTTGTTCTGGACAACTAGAAGCAGAGTGCTCGGAATCGAAGGATCCCGACCTGCTTAGCTTGTTCTTAGTATTTAATATTTTATATGATATGGAGTTCATTTTACTGCACTTCAACGAATCACGTGAGACAAGAATTGGCAATCAGACCTTAGAACTCCGCTCTTACTCCTAGTTTCAACCGCATAGCAGAATTGATACCAATAATAAGATGATTAAGTCCTTCGATATTTACTACGACTTTGAAGCTATCTTTCCTTACTCCCTAGGTTTATGTTCAACTTTCATTGATACCATCTTCAATTTGACAAGCTTCCACCGATATCCTTCTAAAACAGTAAAATGAAAACCCCCATCAAGCAAGGATTTTCTATAAACTAAAAGAAGAACTTACAGCCCCAACCCACCAATGCGCTTGCTGGTCAATATGCAATAAACTCCCCGAGATGCTCATCAACAAGAACGTTATTTCAATTTCCTGTTCCCAACAAGGATACGAACTAATAAAACAGAAAATCGAATAAAAAAAAATACATACTTTCTCTTTACACTTAATTTTAATAACACGAAGTCAACACTGACTGTGCATCCAGGATCTCATCTGATTTCAGTCTCATAAAATCAGCAAACACGCCTTTTGGGATGCTTGTGTGTGTGTATATGTTTTTTTTCCTGCTCGACTACTCGCGCTACTTGACTTCCATCTTCGATGAGTGTTTATCTATTTGTCCTGCTAAGTGAAGGAGGATATCTGCATTCCGGTGTAACCCTATGGGTGAACGGATAGGCAAATTTCCGGCGCTCAAGTGTCCTTTAAACGGAAATTGTGTTCCTTTTCTGCGTACTCTGTTTTACTGGCCATCACATCGTCCTCATCGATGGAATCCCTATCGAGTGATGATGTCGATGACGAAAGATTGTCATTTTAACAAAAAAAAAAAAAAAGGACATATTACCCACCCTCTGCGAAGGAGTCAAGGCACCATGAGTGCTGTGCGCTCTCTTCAACGTGAAAGGTTACACATTTTCCTTTCATTTGCATTTAGTCCTTAGTCAACAAACATACACAAATATCATCGAGTACTCTTGCGTGCCTTGTGTCATGACTGCATGAGGGTGTCAGGGGGGTGGTTAGAGTATTACCAGTGCATCTTGCATTTTACTAACAGGAAAGTAATCACACTCGAATGAATGTAACGAGGGGTTAAAGTTCGCCAGGAGATGGTCTAGAGGAGAAATATCTTGAAGGTTGTTGCAGATAGAACACGACTAATGCGGCAGGAGTGGCAGGAAATTACGTTCCGTTTGCATTTGCATTTAGATTGTGTATGCTAGCAACTATTCTCTGAGTTTGCCATGTGTCCTTTCAGCGTTTTTCTTCACGGAAAATGAAGAGAATCTCTGGTTTCCTTGGAGCGTGTGAACTCACCTATCGCGTTCGTTTAATCTTGCTAATGTAGAACACTTTGGTAATTACTGTGAAGTAGGTAAAACGATGGCAACTATACTCCCATTACCACTCATCATGATTAAAGTTGTGTGCATGCATGCAATTAATGCAACAAAATATTTGCTTTACTTAACAAAAAAAAAAAATGACCGAATCACAACATCAGAATTGATAACAAATATAACAACTGCATGACAAACAAATCAATTTAAATCAACAATTCCTCCCGCGGGGCAGTATTCAATTAATTTCGCCTGGGCAGCAGGGAGTTATTTTTAATTTTTACTTCGAATTTAAAGGGGAAATGTGATAACAAGTATTACGTTGATTCGATGGGGGTTTTCAATAAATTTATTTCATTTTTGCTGTGTGAAGGGGCCTGCATGCATGATTGATTTCAAAAATATGTAGAATGCAGCAATTTTTTTGTTAAATAAGTTTTCAATCGAGCGTTTCGATGTTTAAAGGAGGCTTACCTTGAATAGTTGGAAATAGCCGATTTTGAAATACATAGTTGCACACTATTGCGTCGAAAAGTTATCCTGAAGATACTACTCCGGCCGACTCATGCAGAACGCCGAAGTGGAGCGCAGCGGAGCAAAGCGGTGCAGTAGTTTATCTAAGTGATCTAGAGTGACTGCAAGGTACAAGGTGACCAGATAGCAGTGATACATTTTGCAATTGTTATCTTTCAGCAGATGTCAAAGTTACCAACGACATCTAGCTGTCAAAATTAGTTGTGAATTTTCCCATTTTGTCATACCTTATTTCACGATTGCTGAACTTGCGGAAATTATTTAAAAAAAATATCGAAATTTCGGGTCAGTCGTGAATACGCAACGTGAATTTCGTAATGAGGTCGGTCTCATCATGGGTTCAGTGTGCAGGGAATTTAGCGCACCGTGGAAACATTTGACCGTGAGTATACTCCTTTGGACCTTAAGCAACCAATCAGATAGAGATTGTTACGAAATGAAGAAAACATAACCGCCGTAGCAGCCAGTGCCAAAGAAGACCCAGAAATTTCGATTCGGAACCGATCAGCTGAATTGGGTATCGGTTGAGAGTTAACCGGTCTTATTTTCCGGTTGGATTTAGGCCATATAAGAACCGCCGTGAGTTCGCCAATTGGGCTCTGGCAATGTTGGTCGGATATCTGGATTTTAGTCAAAAAAATATTTTGTCGGACGAGGCTATCACAAGTGCTCGACCAAGCACCAGCGCGTCCACAAAGATTGACTGTTTGGTGCGGTTTATGACAAAGCGGCATCATCGGACCTTACCGTCAATGGTCTCAGATAAAGTGCGATATTCACCGACTTTCTGTGGCCATAACTCGACAACATCGATATGTTCGAGCTGTGGTTCCAACAAGATGGCGCTACGTGCCACACAAGTGACGCAACTCTCAAAGTTGTGAAATTGAGAAATTTGCCGATTGGGTCATGTCACGACGAGCGTTCATCAATTGGCAGCCGCGATCTTTCGACTTGACACCACTCGACTATTTTCTCTAGGGCTACGTCAAGTCCTTAGTCTACAATAACAAACCAACCACTTTGGACGAACTTGAGGCCAACATTCGAGACGCTATTGCCGGAATAACGCCGCACATACTGAAAACCCAAGTGTGTCTAGAAATTGGGCCCATTTACAACCACTTTGGACTGCATTTTGCATCAAGGTTTTGACTGTCTTTATTAGCCAGCAGACTGCACTTCCGCTGGATACTAGAAATCCGTCTGAATAATGAGAGTCATTTTCATTTCTCTGGGTACGTAACAAACAAAACTGTCGCATTTGTGACTCTGAAAACCCAAGGGAAATACCAGAAAAACGAATGACAGTTTGGTGAGGTTTTTGGCCTGACAAAAGCATTGCATGTCAAGCAAAATTGTGTCATAGTTATGGAAGGAGAACATTTGTCTAGAAGCTTGACGGACCTAAACTTTAAGATAGGAAATGCAATCCTATTAAAAACAGGAAGAGAATTCTCAAAACTGGACTTGAAAGCCTGACATTGAAGCCGGACTTGAGTCCAACCAAATGAGTTCAACTCATCAATAGGATATGTTCCGATGGTTCCGATACACTAAACCCTTTCGAACTTGCCTAAATAATTAGGTTCAAGGTATTTCGAAAATATGAATGTTTGCTTGTCAGTTTTTAGTGCCCTGTCAGCAAGGACACATTTTCTGTTTTTTTTTTTTCGTGAAAAGATTCATTTTTCAATTTTGTTTTGCTTTTTGTCTCCACGAAAATGTTCCTGACCACATAGATACAAATTGTCAGCTAAACAGTCCACTTAACCACTCCATAGTCGTGATGCCAAGTTATGAAGAATTCGTGAGTATTCCTCAGCATTTTCGAGGCAAAACTTTGTACAGAACCTTCTTCTTAGTCTCAAGAAATAGGTCGCATGCCAAAATTTAAAAGGAGTTCCTTAACCAATCCAAATGTGAGCCCTTTTCCACTTATATTTATCGTTTTATAGTAATTTTTGAATTAAATACCAAGGAAAACAATCTTATTAATGTTCGTACTACTCGTGGTTCCTATGGCGAATCCCCCCGAGGGCAGGTAACTCTCAGTATCCTTAGAGACATTTTCCACATTTTCATTTGTTCTTTCAAGCCAAACCGTCAACCGAATATCAATTCCCCACGTTCCTGTGCTCAGAGTCCTACAAGACAACAGGTACGTCCTTGAAATATTCATCACATCTCTGTTCATGAAGAAGGGAGCCTTTTAGGGAAACTTTCAGATATACGAGGACTCCCCCCAACCTCCTAGACAAACAAATTTACGGGTAAGTCTATCCGTGGATTGGGAGCTCAGATCTTAATTTAATTCTTCCTAAGGCACGATATATCGATCCTGGATATTCAGATTCTAATTTAGTAAGCCCTTTCAAAGCACCTGATTGTCCAAATAGAGGTAGAAGCCGTGTATTTGCGCAACAATATGAGGACTCCGCATCGTTTTTAGAAGCATGCTCACGGGACGGCCGAGATAATTCACAGGTAAACTTGAACTCAGTTCAGCTGGTCCTCAGTTGTAAAGTTGAAATAAATGTTAAGCCTCCAGCCGACTCCTACCATGAATCTGGACGAGCATTGAATTTATCGGATTTTGGAAGTGGTAGAGCGCGATCTTTGAATCTGACAAACTTTCGAGGAGATGCGCAGCAGGAAGAACAAAACTATTCTCAGGGACCAGCTGCGTCTCACCATGCTTCTGGCAGGGCCTTACATTTATCAGATTTTGGTGGAGACACGGTGAGGGATCTGCAAGTAAGTAGCAAAGGTTTCTGATTTTTTCGTTGTACTGCGACATACGGTTTTAAGGTTTCAAGGAACTCTCAGAACACCTCCGGTCCTCAAAGAAGAAATGTCGGTGTTAGTACCCAACAAAACCAGGTAACTTTTTATAAATTCACCTACACCCTCTTATATTTGTTATGTACCTACAGCTTGCGTCTGAAACGTACACTATATCGCGCCGGCCTTGTCAGTCCCCTGGAAGGACACCAGCTATACGGGTAATTTACAAAAGTGTGTTATCCCGACTTGCTCTATATATCGATAATGATTCTAGATACAATCTGAACCGTTTAATGATTCTGGCCGACCGTTAAATATGTCAGACTTCGGAACGGGGCGAACGCCGAGATTTCAGGTTAGTTCTGGGTAAACTTCTTAAAGTCCTTCCTGCCTTAAAGTTTCCTTCTTCTTCAAGAATTCATGCAACGCTAGTTATCAAAGTGGAGGAGGACAATACCTACAGGTTTTTGAGTCTTTTACATCTCAGTTTTAGTCTTGATATTGAAAAATTCTAAAGGTTCCTCGAGAGCAACATGGACAGTCGGGATATCCTTCGAGTAGAGGGGATCTATCTCGTACATTGCAGGTAATTTAAGAATACGTTGTGCTAGTTTCGACTCTAATTGGAATTGTCCAGGTCCCGTGTGAACAGATTGGACAATCTACAACTGCATCAACTGCTCAATCACAGGTATGTATTTGGTATCCTTTGATTGCCATTTTCTGTTACTTATGGTTTAAGTCCAAGTCTCCTTGAAACGTCTTAAGCCTACGAAAGGCTACAGAACACGCAGGATTACCAAATTCAGTCAAATACATCTTCTAAAGTTTTGTTTATGGCTCCACGCCTTGACGGAGGGTTCATATCGTTCAAGATACCGTCTGTGGTATCACAATGGATTTTCGTAAAAGTAGAGGATACCGAACGATCAGGAACTTCCTATTTTCTTGGCTGGGCGGGCTTATATTCGAATTATGCCTTCGTATTCATTTCATGTACGAACTTAGTCGATCCAGTCTCTATCCATATTCTCTTTTCAGTGTCCTATGATGTCGAATGTAAACAGTCAACGTGGATCCGTGTCCTTTCAGGTACGTCAAGTCCTTGGCGCCTTTTTCGCACCTTACTACCTTTTTTTCAGTTCCAGAACCAACCACAGTCCACCATGATGCAGTCGAATGTTTGTCCTCCTCCTGAGGTACTCAAATATCCTTCTTTAGTCAGAGTTTAAAATTTTCATATTTTTAGCAACAACAAAGCGTTTGTCCTTTACTCTCAAGCCAAGGAAATGAACCTCCTGGAGAGGTGCTTGTTGTCCTTAAGTTGTCGCACAAAATTTAAAATATTTTCCTTACAGCAAATGCAATGTCCTGTGTGTCCAACGTGCCCAGGAGCAAGAACACAAACTATTCAGGTACAGTAGGATAAGGATTTCATGTTCCCTTACATTTAACCAATTCGTAAATATGACAGGCCCCACAACAATGTCCAGACCTTTCGCAGGAACAATTGCTGCAGTTCCTACAAAGCGGCGATCTCAATCAGTTGAACAGTGGTAAGTCTCCTTCCCTTCTGATGCCAAAGCAATCGAATGCATTTGAATCTCTGCTAGAACCCCAATCAAATCCACCCAGAAGCCCCCTATTCAACAACCTAGTAAAGGACAAATACTATCCAGGAGCAATAGAAGATGCTGTTAATGGGAAACTTGATTTCAATCGAATTGCCTTCGATGCCGTCTTTGATAGCAACAACATTCCTACTAAAATCGAACCAGACGACGTGCCAATGACATTGCTAGAAGCATTCGACCTGAGAATTCAACTTGAGAAGGATCTACTTGAGATATTCAAAGGCCGAAAGGAGACCTGTTTAAAGGAACAAAAAACCGAACTGGATGCTAAACGAAAACCAGGATATGTGGAACCGGAACCGGACCAAACTAAATTTTGGTAAGCAACGCCATCCCCGTAACACAGAAACCCACTTCACATGGTACATTGCAGGATCCATCGTGACGAACTCAAGCTGGCGTGTACAATTGACATCGATTTGACATCCAATATCCGCGATCAACCGGAAACCGGCTTAACCGAAGCCATCACCTGCCTCCTTAAAGCCGAAAAAATGAACGACTTCGACCAGTACGTGCACTTGGCCGAGGAGGCCATACGTTCCGCATCGCCGGAAAAATACGAAAAGGTACATAATCTTCCATCTCCCAGGACATTTCATTCAAATAACAATTCTCTATCCTTCAAGTCACAATGCTCGTTCCAACTCGCCATGCACAAGGAAGAGGTTAAGACGCAGAAGAACTACAAACCGATCGAGGTAATCAGCTACGTTGGCACCACCAAGCCAGCCGAATGAGCGCTGAACTGTTG
Source organism: Xylota segnis (assembly GCA_963583995.1). Taxonomy (NCBI): domain Eukaryota; kingdom Metazoa; phylum Arthropoda; class Insecta; order Diptera; family Syrphidae; genus Xylota; species Xylota segnis. Next base: position 57,400,685 of record OY757238.1, on the reverse strand, counting down.
AGGTGTCAGAAATAAATTTGTCATCGAAATACACAAATCCAAATAACAAATCACATGAAACACGCAAAATAATTGAATTAACTGCCACAAATTGATTTTAAATGAACCTGTGTGCGTGTGAGTGCCTGTGCCACTCAATTTCACTAATTTGATTTTGATAGCTCGCCGAGTTGAGTGGGTATTTCGATTTTGAGTCGACCCGGTTAGGGTGGTACGTGATTGCAAAGGACTTCAAAGGATCCGGCATGGATGGCTGGAAATGGATTTTTTTTACATAATTATATTATGAAAATGCGATTACGTGCAAAATAATCGTTTGTTTGCAAAGTTAAGCGATTATTTGGATGTTTTTTTGGTTATTTTTGTCCCATTTTTGCTTTGTCAAGCAAGTGAGCGGCTAAGTGGATTTCGTTGGGAAATTACACCCAGAAGCTGGATTAGGAAGACTTTAATGAGCGATGACTGAACAAACAGAGTTTGGTATTGGCCGCCGGAAGTCATGGTAATTAGTTTGAAATGAGGGTGTTACAGGCGGGTGCTGTATCTAATATACCTCATGTGGAGCCACTTTTCGAGTCTGAGCTTCCTTATTTGGAATGGGAATGGGAGAACGCTTTCTGGTCAATAAATGTCGGAAACGAAAAAGGATTCGGGCAATGATGCCCTGGCATGTGACTCTCAATATCAAAATTTGTGCGAAACTCACAAGTCAACATCAGAGGTATCTACTATTTTGGAAAAATCTGTGCTGATGGCATTGATATTGAGAACACAGCAAGCTGTCACTAGAACGTTTGCAAATATTGGAGAAGAAGCTGCTAAAAAGGGTTTTTCTCTGAATGAGGACAAAACGAAGTATCTGCTGTCAACAAGAAAGGACATACAGTGTTGACGAATCGGATAGAACGTCACAATCGAGAGTTTTAACTCTGAGGTAGCTAGGGACTTCAGCTACCTCAACTCCGCTTAAAACTCTGACAACAACATAACTTCAGAGGTCAGATGAATAGTTACTCCTAACAGTTGCTGTTTCTTTGGCATAAGAAGGCAATTGAGTAGCAGGACCTCGCCAAGAAATGCAAAAGAGACTATACACATGTGTAAGGCTCTCATCTGTTCTATGGTGTAGAGCAGTGAAGTTAACGAAGATGCATTGACAACATTTTTCGAATGATTTTCGGTTCTGAATTGCACGAGGTGTATAGCGACATTGATTTAGTTAGTCCTCCTCAGGGTGGCTAGAAGAAACAGCTCAGTAAAGAAAGACTCGCCTCGGGCATTAAGCCAAATACCGCGCTTACTGAAGAGGCGTTTTTGTTGAGGGGCCACCTAACTAAGTAAGTAGAAGTAAATCAAAGAATTTGGGAAACTGTCTAAAAATCTAAAACAAGTATGTCACGGGATGGACAGATCATTCTCTAAGCGCTGGTCTATCGTATAGATGCATTTGTGTATGCCTTGGATTCCATCGGCAAATATCATTAGTTAGCGATTTACTACACCTGTCGTTCAGAATAATGTGCTGAATAGATCCCATCAAATGAAAATTGAGACACTTAGCTGAGGATTGTTAGAGATTTCATCCAAGTTTTAGAAATATGGGGCCAAGAAAGTTACCAAAAAAAGCCGTACCTGTTCAACAACGTTTCTGGACACAGAAATATTCCCAAAGGCGGTGCAAGTAACAGCTGTTCTTTTTGATTCTCACAAAAAGCTGTACTGAATCAGCTAAACGTGTCTTGTTTCTCAGTGCATTTAATAAAATCTTTACAACGATGCGTTAAGTAGATAGATACCAGCAGATCATTTAAAGAGAATCTAGTGAGTTTCAGGCCATTGTTCGTCACATGTTTGTCCTTGGGAGTATTCTGAAATCATTTGTGGCATAAGATGAGGAACAATACAAAAGGTGGCGCAAATTATAATACCCTATAACTTCGCAATACCTACCAAATGGCGCCAACTGTCAGAACGCTAAACTTCTTAAGATCCCAGAATACTCTAACTGGCTATTTGTTTGCGGAATAATTCGTCAATGGTTTTGGGGCAAAGTGACCTTCTCCAACTGGTCAAACACTAACCCGCACCTTAGCTACTCCCTTTGATTGGTGCGACACTTGACAGAACAGGCACCGAAAGGGCTTAGTAGTCCTCGTTCTCACCGCTATGGCTGGGTGCCATGAGTAACTCAGTTACTCTGACTGGTCAGCGATAAAGAACAATGATTAACAAATATTCCCTCTCTGCATATCCTTGCCGCACTCATATGAACGAGGAATTAATATACAGCTCCACTCAGTGTTTACACTGAACATAGCATTAGCATTTGAGGATAATTTGGGACTATAGGGCATTTGCTTCCAACAGAGCTGTGCGACAATCGATATTTTAAAGGATATTGGGAAATTCTCGTTTTGGCGATATAGACCGGCCGGTAAGTTTGAGCTATTTGACTTCTCTGATATCATCTTTATGAAGTAGTGGAGTAAAAGTTAAAGGGGCATATAAACGTTTATTTTTAAGGAGATACCAAAACAACATCATGTCAGTGTTTTTGGGACACTCTGCGTTCTCTTCGTGGATTGAAAGGCAACGACGGCAATGTAAAATTGTCCTGTAAAGTCTGCACTCCATTCTAAATTGATTTTAATAATCTTTGACACAAGATTGTATCTTTCCAGAAGGAAGTGAGCGGGATCTATTGAATTGAAGATCTCATCTTATACTGAGAAGTCATCTTAGTAAATTTTATAAAAAATAAATAAAAAAATACTTTAATTATTTGTCATGGTGTTTAGCATATAATTAATGTACACCCTGTTCCAGCAAATTTCACTACAGATGCACATTGTTATAAAATTGTTTCAAATTGTTACCAAATCTTTGCAGAAAACCATTCCTCTAAACTTATAATCCAGATGTTATCTTTCAATGTTTACAACCTATGTATCATAACTGAGGTGAAAAATTCCAACAAACAATGATCTCCAAAATAGAATTTAGGAAATAAATTTTGCACTAAAAACAACAACGCCCGTGAAAACAATTTCAAAATCTTAACCGCTCAATAAACATTCTTCATCTGTTGACCAAGTTTCAGCACATCATTCGGATTCAAGCAAAATGTTGATTTTAGTTTAAATTCTCTAAACAAATACATATCCGCAGCACCATTAAATTAGAATTTAATTAAACAAATTTAAACAAAAAGTGCTAAATAAAATGTTTAATATGTTAAAATAAAAAAAAACATTAAACATTTTTTAATTAATTAGAAGACATGTGGCAATAAAGTTATATCAGACAGTTTTGTAAAAAAGATGAGTTATGGGGGCGTGGTTGGCTTTACTTTCTTGACTGTTTACATTCATAGATTAGTGGAAAAATATTTTGATTATGTACACACATAAGAGTATATAGTTAAGGTAATGTAAACTAAGTACTCATGTTTAACATTTGAACAATATGCGGTTGAGTGAAAAACAAATATTTGGGGTTGTTATGGTAAAGACCAGGTGGTAATGCGTAAATAAACAGGAAAACAAAGCTTTTTATTTCAGTAAAATTAATTGAAGATACGTTTTTGAAATGCGATTAAATCAGGCTGGTCCCATTTGGTGCGGTGAATATTGAATCACTTTAAGATTTTGAGGATCCTGGCAGTCGTCCATGAAAACTACTTTAACAGGAAATGAACATTTGGAGTCAATTTGGAGTCAGATTCATGATAGGTATTCAGATTTGAGCCTCACATTTGAAATGATGAGAGATATGCCCTTGTAACTATTTATGAGTTTCGAATAATACTAACGCTTTTTAGAGTGTCTAACGATAGCTACAGGAATAAGGATTAAGCTACATCTTGCAGTACTAGGAAAAGCTGATTCCTTATGTTTTATACAGATTCTGAATCTGGAGGTCGCTGACTTTACAAAACCAAGGTAATACAGGTACTCAAGAGAGAGCTCCATGTTCCTGTAGCCCAGCACAGCAAGGTTGTAAGAAACAACTGAAGCTTCGATAAATCAATGAGTGACAAGGTATAAAAAGCTAGCAACTAGACATTATGTATATGAACGAGAATCTCACCGAGCGTAGACATATCTTTTCAGATAAATGGGAAATACTGTGGGTAACAACCTGCTAATTCTCATATTCCTGACTTAGTTTAATCTATGTAGATTCCAGGACAAGAAGATTAAGAGGAAAGAAAAGCTTTAGAGAATTAAGAGCATAGAAATGGGTCACCAATTATTTTGTCTTGTGTGTGCTGGAGAACTGCGTACCTGAATAAGCCAAGCGGTTTAAGATTGGAGTCCTATTTCAGACCTATTTCAAGAAAATCAAACTTCTTCTAGCTAATCGTTGGGCCAGCACAGTATGTACCTATAAAATGTGTTCATACTATACACACAGTTAACTTGTCAAGCATTTATTATATTTTCTTGGAAAGGACACTCATAGGTGGTAGCCAGTGTCTTTTCTCGCCAGACCTTGAAACCTTTATGACCTAAAATCAAAGGCATCGTTATATACCTTGTTTTTTTCGATACAACTGACTACAGAACTATTTAGAGCGAGAAATAAAGCGCTGAGAAACAATTTTTAAATTTTCAATTAATGGATCTACAATGTCTTCTTGACCTACTTCAGCTATCCCTTAAAGATAGAAACCACTGCGCACGAGTGAGGCTGCTATAAGGTAAGTAGAAGCCAAAACAATTCTATCTGCTAAATAGTCATTAGGAAAGGTGAACTCCAGAAAGTGGCCCAAATGTGGTTCCATAATATTGGTAAAGTTGTAAAACTGAAGGAGGAAGGCCTGACGATCCTATAAGCAAAAGGTCCAACAATCCTTGGACTATCTGAGACAAAACATAAGCTTAGACAAAACGATGGCATTGTCATAAATTCTTTCTCGCGCAGAGCGATAGATTTTGCAGTTAAGGAACTCGTTTGTCATAGCCATCCTTCAGACTTGCTTAGTAAAATTCTCATTTTAACCGTGGCGCTCCAATAAAATGACAGTTCCTTGCAACTGCATTACCTTTACTATCTTACCGACCACTTCATGTCATCGATCTGTCACTTGTTGAGAATCGAATTCGACGTTCAAAACTATTTTTACATTTTTAGTGTATTCTAAGTACTCAACTGTAGGAAATTCAAGAAACGAATACGATGTGCAGCTTGTAACTTGTTTGAAAGCTTCCGCCGGGCGGTTTAACGTTGATACACACGAATGGTTTCATTTAATTTCTCGATCCACTATGCGTTTTCATACAATTTAATGCAATGAATAGGTAAAGTGTTAAATTCTGCACAGAATTGCAAGGTTTTGTATCGTGAGGTTTTGTATCGAGAGTCGGGGTCTTTTCGGGTGCATCAGTGGCATTTTTGAACACCAAGCTAGGTTGCCATGATGGCAAGTCGAAATAACCGTAGTCCGTGGGCGTGTTGTGGTTTGTTTTTGAAATAATCCTTGCCAGTGCGCGATGCTCATTGATCGCAAAAAGGGGTTTCCACAAGGAAAAGTGGAAAAAGTGCATTTTTTGTATTTTCGATGGTAGGTAAGGGATTTTACGGACCTGACTTCTAGTTCTTTCTTCTTTCTTTACATATGCTTCTGGGTTTATTAGTTGATGAATACAGCTAATGCCGGGGGTTTGAAAGACAGTGGAAATTACTGACTGGGTATAAGGGTACATCGCCACTGATTGTGCAGATGACTCTGCGTTATTTTTAGTAGTTAACACAGCATGTGCTTCTTGTTTTGGAATCCTATCTCAGAGAAGAAAAAACCGTCTTCTATAAAGAGAAGTCAATCTAGGACCTATCAGTATCAATGAAACCACAAAAAAACTTGGCGCAACAGGTCGTTGGGAACCAGGCTCTTGCTTCTCACAACCATTCGTGTTGTGCGTGTTATATTCTTTACACGAATGGAAGGGGCCTACCGTTTAATGCCGTGCCCGAAGGGCAATTTGTTATTTGAGAGGCTTTCTCAGGACATTTGGACTCTCGGATGTTTGTCAGACGCTCGCGAGAGGCGGGGCCCTGAAGAAGTTTTTAGGTGTTCCGACTAGGATTCGAACCTCGTACCCCTTGCTCCATAGTCCAAAGCACTAACCACTGAGCCACGGCGCCCACAATCTATTGCAGTGAAAATAAATATCCCTGCATCACCCTTGATGAACAATTTAACTGAATTTCTGATATGAAGTCGCCGTCCAGATCTAAAAATGATACATTTAGTCGTTTGACCGTTCATGAGGTCATCGTTCAGTGGCCGAAAGTTCTTGAACGGACATTGCTAATGGATACAAAACTTCAGGAACAGCAAACAATTGCCTGTCTAGGTACTGCAATTTCACCTCCACAAATCTTCATTGGAAAGACGGCGCTATTGCCGCTTGTCTCGATTCCTAAAAGGGACATGTTTTGCCCTATCTTCGACACCGTGCCCATGGAGCACCGATTCGTTACATATAATCTAGTCTCGGCACTAGACTCTAAAAGTCTGATCTACTTAACCGACGAACTTAAAATCGAATTTGAGCTTGGAACTGGTGTCTTGGCAGCATTTCATTGAAATCTGCGCTAGTTTAAGCCAGGCAGCACTTAAAGCACTGTAGTCCAATTTAATGGACAACCTCTTGGATCCTTGGTCATCAATGAATTGCAGACAACGAATGGTCAGATGAACTACCAAGTACTGACTCAGAATCTACGTATTTTCATAGGACCTGAATCCTATTACGATTATGGTGTCAACTGGGTTGCTGATTGATGATTAAGAACACTGACTTTGCGGAGACAATACAAAGGATTAATCATGCCATATCCTACAAGAAAATCCATAAGTTGGTCAAGGAGGGTTTTAGTAACAAACTTATTCTCAGCAAAGGAAATATAGATTCCATTCGGGAGAAGTCTATAAAAAAATACAAGTATGTTTGTCATTGAAGGTGAAAAGGGAGATGGAAGGTCTCTAACCTGACCCTTTTGATGCAATGGATCTTTCAGGTCATACTGAAAAAAAATATAAAATATATACATATGATAAAAAATATGTATCATCCTTACTCTCCCTAAAACACAATTTGTAGTATGGACAGGTTGTTAGCAATGGATTTCGTTTTTTAGGTATCATCAAATGCATAACATTCCGAACTACTGTGGCACATGAACTAAGTAGGATCACGGACAGTTGGAATACAATTTTCGGCCAACAAAGTTGTCACAACGATGACTTAGTACACCGGCTGAGCAGGATGCAAAACATTAGGAAGAGAAGTACGCAGCTAACTGAAGTACATTTTCGCTGACACATTCAATTTCAAGAATATAGTCAATGATTCTGAAGATGACAGTGATAATTCCCATTCCAGACGAATCCAAGAAAGAAATTCTAAATGAAGCTCAACTGATTCTCATTTTACATGCACAGTGAACATTTATTACAACAATCTATACGTGATCTTTGGACTTTGACAACTAATCAATTGGTTCCAGCAAAGTGTACGATTTTCATGCCTCATTGCAACGTCAATTCGTTGGCGCAACCTTCAGCCTCTCTGATAAGCAATAAGGGAAGCAATAAAGCTTCCAGTTAAAACAATAAATCAGATACTTAAACGCACACACACTTACCATCCAATCCAATCGAAACGTGCTAATAGTATTCGCAAATAAAACAGTCGAGCTCAGCTAATTACTTTATCGTTGAGTCTGTAATTTATGTCTGTCAGTTTTCTAATAACCAATAAAACACAAAATCCAAAAAATCATAGACCGCGCACTCAGTATCACCCATCCGTCATCATAAACAACCGCGCAATGGAGGAGTTAATTGATAGACTCAACAGTACTGAAATTGGTAACAATCTGTTTGAGTGGTTTACTGGTAGCTTCACACCTCTGCGAGTGTTAGCTGGGAACCGCGTGGAACACCGCGAATAAAACGACAGAAACAAACGACTTTGGCTGCGAAAAAGTTAATCTCTTAGCACTGGCACTTGTGGCGATCAAACAATTAAAGTAGACGTACGGATTCGAGTGGCTGCAGATAGATACGTGGTGTCTTTAGATACTCTATACTGCGGCACAGTTGGCTGCGGTGATGGTCATTCACACCGTGTCTCGGGCAGAACTGGAAATTCGAGTGCTACGCGAGGCGTTCATCATGAGTCGGCCGTATGCAGTATGATCAACGGTTGGTGTGGTACTAATGTTGGGGATTTCGTATGCGGTTCGGAGTGAGAATGAAATCGAATCTCTGTCCGTTCGTTGCTCGTTGGTAGAGAAACGATTTACTTTTCAGATTTAAATGGAAGAAGGTGGCCTCTTATGCAAGTCGTTGGTGCGCATTAGTTGGTGTGGAATCTATTTTGTCAACGTCTTACGAGTACAATAGGATTTGGTCTTTGAAAAAAGTATAGTAACTCGGTACTTGGGTGTAAAAGGTTTAAATTGGCAGACTTTTTTATGAGCTAGGGCAATGGAACACTTGTAGACGTTTTGGATCAAAAAAATATTGAGTTCCAACCCAGTTCTCGGATAGTATTCCGTAGGAAGTTATACCAAATTTGTTTTTGATTTTGCGCTTCAATTTCCATTTTTATAGAGAGATTGACCTTCCATCTATCGAAAAACCTTAGATGGTTCCCCAACCAGACCAAAAGGTATGGTGATATCCTAATTTGATCCCATACACTTACTTACTCACTTAGTTGTAGCCACAGTTCGGTGTGAACCTAGGCCTCAACCAACAACCCTTTTCAGTTAGCGCACTCTAAGTCGGTTGAGGTCCCCTTCTACTTGTGCGCGCCACCTAAGGCGAGGTCTTCCTCTACTGCGTAGTCCCTCCGGGTTTGATTCGAAAGACTATGCGGGCCGGAGCACTGGTGTCCATTTGCTGTACATGCCTAGCCATGTCAAACGACTGATTCGCATTTGTTTGACTCGGTCGATATTACTGTACAGCTCGTATAGTTCGTCGCTCCAATGACAGCCCGGTGAGTTCTGCAAATAATATCAATGTCGTCGGCGTACGCTAGTAGTTGCACGGCCTTTCGAAAGATTGTGCCTCTGATGTTGGCTTGTGAGTTTCGCACAATTCTTTCAAGTACGATGGTGAAAAAATCACATGACACCGCGTCACCTTGTCAAAATAATTTTTTGACATCGAAGGTCTCGGTGAGATCGTTACCGAGCTTCATGAAGCATCGTCATTCGGACGTGTTTGGCAGGAATGCCAAAACTAAACATGGTTCTGTATAGCTCGTCTCCATAAATGCTGTCCTATGCGGCCTTAAAGTATTGAATTTCTTGACCTACCAAGATATTCTCATAGCGTGTCCTGCATCTTCCTTTTTCTTGCAATGCAGTTCAATGCAGTGACTGTATTCATATGATGCCAACATCTGTCGACTTGGACACATTTACACTTAAAATGCTAGTAAAATCAATTACACATGTTTCATGTTACATGAAAGATCCATCTTGGAAAGCAGTCCAAAGTTAGACACTTTACTTGAAGCCATATTGCTGAATGTGGACAGAAGGCTTTCTAAAAGCAAACACTTGTCGACCTAATCTCATAAATCATCTCAAACATAATGCTGTATTTAATAATGGAATCACCTCTTAGCTCCTCATAACGTGGAGACAACACACTCCCAATGTCTGGATTAATATATTCCGCTCGCATTGTTTGGATAATTCACAAGTGAACTTCGGCACACACCGTGGCGTCGTCACAGCCACGGCTGTGATTAGCATAACTAATCCGATTTTAAACTCACGAACGTGATTGTGACAATTGTAGGTATATATGGGCCTCGCGCACCCATAGTATCACAGGTGACGTTCTACGCCAATTAAACTTTTGTCAAGTCATAACAAAAAAAAAAAAAACACAAAAAAAATATAAAAAAAGATCTCAAGGTCACCAAACACCTGAATTGTTTAACAATTTGTCAACAATGTGATTAGCGCCGTCACAAGCGTGGCAACACAATTTGATTTGCCGAATTTTCTATTCTCCAACGCATTTCAATAGACGAACAGGAAGCTGTCACCAACGACGACGATGACAACGTGGATATATCGCAGCAGTAGGCTGCTCTGATTCCCGCTGCTGCCTATGCATTATTGATCTCCACTGAAAGCGGATTTAGCAATTAACTTAATTAATCCAATCAGCTAACAATACTCTCGCATTTAAAATTCGTTCGATGCCGCCACCGACCACCAAGCCGCATCATCCTCTCCATTGGGACAACAATGGCCTCCCATTAGTTAAATCACCAATATAAGGGTGGCTACTGATGTTCTCATCCCCCATCTCCAAAGCCCAATCCCCCAGGCATCCGGATATGTTGCATTAATTCGGCGAATGCCTCGAATTTGATTTGCTTTCTTTCACCAAAGGACTGGGTGAACGGGTCTGGATGTATGGCGATGGTATCGATGGTATCGGAAAAGAACAGGCTTTTCAACACCAAATCGATACATATCCAATGAATTTCAATAAAGGCCGATCCGGAAACTCATTAGGTGTAATTGGATTTGAATGAGCTGTCAGTGCATTAGCGTGATTATGATTGCTGGATAAAAACAGGAAAAAAAAAAGATAGAATTTGCGTACGAGATGAATGATTGAATTCGGAATTTGTCTGCTGTGTATGTGGAATTAAATTATCTTATTTCGAGAATCCGAGCAGGATATAATACAAAAATAAGTGATGAGATACAAATGCACAAAAAAATGTTTGAAATTTCTTTACATTGCCATCAACTGTTGTCTACAGCGAGCAAACATTACTTCATTTGGTCTTTGATTTTATCCTGCCATTCGTTGGATTTGCTGGTTCAATATATGTACTTTACGTCGCCTTATTTTGACAGCCATATTAACTTTGGTTCCTGACATTTGTTTGCAATGTCGTAACTATTTGCTGCAAAATAAACTAAAGAAACTTAACAAAATAGTTAAAAGAAATCTGGGAGAGCAAACATTACACCAAACATGCGCCGACTCCCAGTGCAGATCGACACAGGAAATACATACACTCTGATCCTATGCTCCCACCTATCAGCAACTGTCATCTGTCATCTGTCATCGACTAAGCTGTAGTAAAGGGTAAACCAATAACCAAAATGTGACTCTGTCCTACAGTCATGACTAGAAATATGAACCCAAAATACAATTTTCGGATTTTAACAAGCAGTCAAGTAACAAGTCCCACCAAGCAATATTTTTATATTTTCTAGAAGTTGTATTGCTCTCTGTTGTTGAATATAAACTAGAATTACCAAAATTCTTACGAAAAATGAAATAACACTGAATTATTCAACGTGCTTTGAATAATGAAATCTGACGTTTTTATTATGTGCTTTTGCTTTTCTGTCAGCAGATTATAATGACATTTGCTGCCATAAAAAAGGATTGTTCGATTTGTGTCACATGGGGATTTCAGTGGAGCCTGTTGGGCTTTCTGCACCAAAATTCGTAGATTGTGAAATTTCATTGATCACGAAGAAGTAAACGAACGCGAAGCCTACGAAATTTGTCCACAAATACACAAATAACAAAAAATTACATGCAAAATCTGACAGATTTGACAAATTTCATAAATCAGAGCAAAGAAATTTCTTGCACTAAGATTCGTGGCATGGGGACATTTTTCATTTTCTCGTGAGCGCTCTTTTTACGAAAAGCTACGAAAGTTTTGAGTACTTGAAGAAGATTTCATGAATTTTCGTAGATTTTCGTGAAAATTCATTATTTTGGCAGCGTACGCGAACCGTGAAGATTTAGGTGAATTTAGCTAAACCCCTGACTTAATTTTGACGAGGACGTATAAAGATCAATTTCAGTCCTTTCCCTAAGAAAAAGGCAAGTTTTCAAGTCATCCACAACTAAGATGCACATATTTTGCCACGGGCATCAGAAAGTAGAAACTTCCACAAGAACTAACTGAAGGAATCTCAGAGGAAGTGACATTGTTTGCACAAGAATTCGGTAACTTGTCAATAATTCTGATGCCATTTCTCAGATCCCTACTACCTCTTTGGTTGAGGTTTTAGAACTCCGAGTTATTGCATAGAAATGGTGATCACATAGCATTTTTTAATTTTTCCTTTGATGACTTTCATTATCAGAAAGCTTGTCTTCTTAGGCTCACGTAACATGGTTAGGGTTGTCAAAATCTACAGCAATGATCTTCATTTAAAGTCACACTGAAACTTTTACGTCTGTTCCTTTGAACCCACTTTCTTGACTCTTGACTCACATATATACATAGCTAGCCACTAGCAGCTTCTAAGGAGTTAAATGAACAAAATATTCCCCCTGACTAAATTAAATGGATTACTTGGCATTTGTATATGCCTTTCTATTAAAATAGTCACCATACTTGGTTCCTTTCCTACCTAAACAAAATCACCAAAAATTGTGCCAAAGCCTGTTTCAGTACTAACGCCTTCCAGACATTAGCAATGTCACTCCAATCATAACTAAAGTCTTAGATAGGCAAACACTTAACTTTACAATTTGGTGCTCTTTTCGCAACTCCATCTCTGCACTTAAGAGCTGAGAAGCCTTTGGCTGTTAGTGCCTTAAAAATTTGTCTTCTATTGGACGTCAAGACAAAACTTTGAAATGTAAAAATCCTTTTGTCAGATAGGCCAGCAGCTTTGCAAGCTTCCAGCCGTTAAATTTTTGGTCCCTTCCTAGTTTGAAAATGAAAGAAGAATCTTACCTGTACTCATACAGATATCAGATATTCTTGCATGTTTGTCAGACGGTTACAATTGTCTTGTCTGAGCATTAATACTACAACACTTGCTGACACTCGGAAATATACCAGATCGAGTAAATTGACACATGTCCTTCCGATATCAACGTATCATCAAATCTTGTTCATATCTAATTCAACGCCCCTAAGTTATGGGTTCTAAGTAGAGAACTATGTCCAACGTACATGGGTAGATCGTAGTGCCTCATGGGGCTAATAACTGGAGTCAATGCTAATTACTTACTTACTTAAGTCCTGTATCCCCTTGTGGGTCCTAGGGCTTCGACAATGCCTACGCGCCATCGTGTGCGCGTGGAAATGTGTCTCAGTTCTCCCCAACTCTTTCCCAGTTGCCGTACTTCGTTCTCAACTCTTCTGAGCCACGTACTCCTAGGACCACCGCGTATCCTGCCATTCTGAGTAAGCGGGTTCAATTGCATAGCGTGGTTAGCTATGGACCTGTCACCCTTTCGGAGAGTATGTCCAATCCGTTGCCACTTTCGGCGCCGTATTGTTGTGCCTATAGGTTCATGGCCCGTTTTCTGATAGAGTTGTTCATTAGAGATACGGTTTGGCCAGAAAATCCTAAGGATAGAACGTAGGCACCTATTGATGGATTACAGGATTATAGTTCATTCTTTCTCCATTCGACTTGGAAATGGTTGGCCCTGCAAAATACACTCCTGCTTATAGTGCCAGTGCTTACTATTCATGCACTTGCAACAGTTAGACTTTTTTAATCTCAAAGGACTATATTTTACCTTCTAAACGCAACTAAGTAGTTATAACCAACATGCTATCAGTCACCCAAAGTTTAACCATATATACTTTGTACACATATCCCTGGAGGATAATTACCCATTACTATGTACAATACACCCACAAACATTTTATGAGAACTGAATTATTCAAACCCTCGTACTTTAGCTGAGAACATGAATATTCCTTGTCTGCCATAATCTAAGGCCGCGCAACATCAAACAAACAAACTAATATACTAATATGTGAGTATATTTTCAAGGACCTTCAAGTGTAAGTACACCTTTGTGTAACGGCCGTAACTAACCCGCCCAAATGAAGTTAATTAAGGACTTAGTCCAATAACATATAAAATCTCTGTAGTGTTCTAACTTACACTCAAACGGAAGTTTTTTTTCTCTTTTTTTTTTTGACATACAACAAGGACTACCTTTACCTTACCTTTTAGTACGTAAGTACACACATCCATTGTGTGTACGGGCTATAAAGTTTCAAAGGATAACTAACGGAGAACGGAAAAATCCATAACATAAATGCTAAAACAGAACTACAACTCGAATGTCACAGTGTGAGTGTGTAAAGAATCCTGGTGGTCGGGATGTGGTTTTAAAATTTCCAGGATTACGTGTTGCTTACTGCTGCTTCTGTGCACTAAATTACCTGCATAAACACAAAACCCACACACGTGTACAATTGAAATTCAAATTACCCTACCTTATGCAGTAGTGGTTACAAAAGAAGGGGCTACCACGACTTGACATGAGGGTGGTGTAACTCTTGCCACCCGATTGTGGATACAAATTTAAGAATGCAGGACATGTTGGCCATGGACGGATTGCACTGACTCTTTTAATTCAAGTTTATCTTAAACTAATACCTTTCGGCAAACTCACTTATTTGAAAAAGGACGAGTGACTCCTTAATCGGATTTTCCCCTTTTCCAAATCGAATTTTTGGTCGCATTCATTTAATTTCTGTTGAATCTGTCCAACATGGACAGAACCCCTGCAATATTGATTCAAAACACATCACCCAGTCTCGTAAGTTGAACATGCTCCTGTTGGTTTCAATCTCGTTTACTAAATCATAGATGAAGGGAAGGAGAAAATCCGAAAATCCTGTCCTTATAGAGATTTTAATGAAAATTTCATAACGTCCCTGTCCTTACGGAACAAAATCCTATTAGTGGCAATCAATTTTAGAAAATCTGCACTTGTGTCGGAATTGTAGTTCCGCCAGTTGATTGGCGCATCAATACGTATAGAGTAGTAGTAAGGGAACAATGTATCCTGCAATGGTTATTTGCTGTCCAAATAATTAATGATCGACGCATTGTCGACGCATTTTCGCAGCGAAGGGAGCTTAATGTACGAAACGCATCACCATGCAAGGATTGATGGGAAAGGATCTAATAATTTTTATTTGTGAAACGCAATTGAACGAACTGTATGATGAGATGAAGAGGGCATTGTAATTTGGCATGCGCAAGGACCCTACAGCGCGCAAAATGGAACCGCCGAACCAGTACTAAATCCAAAAACTGTGGTAGTAATACCTGACATCCAAAGCATGCTTTCATGCATAGTAAGGCTCCCTTTCTGTGTGTATCACTAAGCTTAGCTTAGAAGTTGTATCTTTTTGACGATACAACGCCTGTAATTCAAGAATGTAACGAAATTTGGGAGAAGTTTGTAACGTTCGTACCGTAAAATTGGGCTGAAGGATATCGTTAATTTAGATATCAATTTTTGGCCCATATCCCCCAGAAAATAACTAATTATAACAGTTACGATAAGTGTTATACACTGAGTGGGTAACCATGGGCATATTTAGTATAAAAAAGGTGTTTTTTATGGAGGCGGAGAACTTTAAATTGAAATGAAATACAAAAACATACTCTGAATATCCATGAAATTGGCTTTATTTGACAGATAATTTCATGGCATTAATGATTTTAGTATGATTTGGGTCATGTGACTGTCACGCCTGGTGCATAGATGGCTTAATCTGGAGGTTCAATTTTAATACTCTCTTCACAGTAAATCAACCTCTATTTCGGCAATACCAATCAATTGTTTCTGGTTTACCGGCGTGGACATATTCCCAGAGGAAAGAGTCTAATGGCGTCAAATCCCACCAACGAGGTGACCATTCGGTCAGACCATTTCTCGCGATGACACGATTGCCGAACTTCGGCTTTCAATGGATCAATTACTTGGCTAGCAGTGTGGCACGTGGCACCATGATAAAAATATTCATTAATGCCATAAAATGATCTATCAAATAAAGCCAATTTCAAGGATATTAAGAATATATTTTCGTACTTTATTTCAATTTAAAGTTTTCCGCCTCTAAAAAAACACCCTTTAGTTTCGGTCATTAAGTTGACGTAACGAAATTTGGTAGCAGTTTTACGCCTTTAACGTAATTGATATATCTCCTCCTACGTGACTAGGTATAGGTATAGGATTGATCAGGTATCGTAGGAGGCTACGCAGAATTCTGGACTATTATTTCGTATACTGAACTATGTATATCCAAGAAGGCTAACTATACGCGTTATGCATCATCTCTGCAGACTCAGAGAGCTGAAAAAGTAAATTTAAGAAAATATTTCTTTGAGTACAAAATTCAAAACATTTTTCCAAATGAATTCCCTTTAATGCTCAGCTCCTTCCATCCCATTACCAAGGCCAACGTTGTCTGCCTCGTAAATCTTAAGCGATATTCTTAAAGCGCATTAAACGGCCTCAAAACGATCATTCTCAAAACAGAAACATATTCTCCAATTTAAGTTATTGTGGTTTCCTTTAAAAATATATGAAATAAAAGCCCAAATAAAATGCCGTCTTTATCTACTTGGCAAGCAATAAAACGAACAATCAAAAAGCGTTTCGCCAGGACTCAACAGCAACACTTTTCAATAACGACTGGTCACACCATTGCGAGATTTATTTCGTTTAACACAAAAAAATATCTGAATGTTGCAAAGGAAATTGCAAGAAACACACAAAACCACAAGGATTCGTATAAAATCGCCCATCGACCGAGCGGGTCCTGGGCGCCTAAAAATAAAACTCTTAATAGCGTCGTTTACTGCCATTTATAACGCACATAAATTGCGGTAATAAATTTTAAATCTGCTAGAAACATATCTAAGACCAGCACAGCATCCACATTTACTGCCACGCACCGTCCGTTCTAATGTAATGCACTACGAGGAGGAGTCCGTGACAAAACAGAAGCGGGACGCCATTACAGAACCATAAACACTCGTACAACCCCTAACACAAGGTATTATTAAGCTTTGAATATTCCATGAATATTTTTATCATAACCATTAAATAAAATTTGTCCTGCATCGATGTTAAGGGATTTTACTATCCTGGCGGGCTGTCTGTTCAAGGACCTTCAGAGCGATGCAAAGGTGTTGATTTGATGGAGATTTTTGTTATCCTGCCAGGTCCGAGAAGGGTAAACACACAACGGCATCACAACACGATATCATATGAAGGTCCTTTTTCGTTGAAATTCGAGAGAATCCTTTCCATCTTTGTTAGGCTGTTATGGCATCGGTGGATGGTTAAAATATGCTGGCTTATGTTTTTCTTTCTGTCGTATCAAGGGAGTCATTCTTATCCTTGCTGTTCCAAATTTCTTAAGTAGTAGTATAATATTCCAATTAAGGAAAATTAGTGAATTTAGGATGTTTGATGTGGGCGTGGGCGTATTGTCGTTTAAGCGAAATTTCAATGGCACAACCCACATGAGGGTCGAGACATGCATGTGTTTATAGGGATTTACGAAATTATGGTAAATTGGATTTAGGCATGCGATGACGATTAAGTGAAATGGCTGCTTCTCTGTGTAACCAACTGCTGGTGGGGCGGGGGAATTCCTTTTTCGATCGCATACAGTGATAAGGGAGAAAGGATTTAAAATTACGTATACGCCCTAGTGTTGTTCCCGGAAGCCTGTCAGAGAACATTGTGTGAGTTCTTTTTAAGGCGAATATTAAATTCAAGAATAAATAAGTATCTATGACGGAAGTGTGCCATGACAGTCCATCAGTTAAGAGGTCGATCAAAGGAGACGGCATTTTATCGCCACTTTGGCTGTCACTTGTAAATGTCAAACTTTTGCGTGACGCTGTAATAGGAACATTGGCAAGATATTCTTTGCAAATTTAGCGAGAGGGAGGCAGATGCTTGTAGGAGGGAGGGCCGTAGAAAACATTGGCGTTGTTCGGTAATCTAATCTCGAACTCCCAATCAGGAGTCAGACACACAAATAACTAAGTCACAGGACCTTAGGTTGAAGAATAAGAAGATCTAACAAAGGTTATCTTTTTTTCAGATACTTAGATTGATGGGCTGGAAAAAATTGAACTGTTTATGGTGAGGAGGAGCTAGGAACTGTTTGAACCCAGCTTAAGCAATGACAGGGCATTCGCTTTAAATTTGTTCGACAGCTTCAGTGTCCAAAAGGTAATACTTGAGGTAGTATTTAAAAGCAGTAAAAGTAGAGAGGTGAATGCACCACCTCGAGAGGAATAGTTGGTAATTTTAGCAGAAATGGATATCCACCCGGGCTTTGGAATATGATTCTGCTGCTAGGCATGTATCAAATCCTTCAGTTAATCTGTGCAGAAACATCAGTTCTATAGGATTTGAAAGATGTGTTAGCAAATGCTGTGGAGATGTCGACACAGAGAATGATATTTTCCTTTTGTAGACAATTTTCAAGCATTTCCATGCTCCTGTTTGATGTGCGAATTAATTCTCGTTTAATGAGTGTCCTTTTGAAGCAGTATTTCTGAGGTGAAAATCGATTATTTTTTCCCATTATTTTTAAAAAAACTGGGGTGGGACTGATGTGGTTCAATGTAAGTCTTTTAATAGATTTTTTAGGAGACCTACTAGTATATCTATTTTTGAGCTCTGACCACTGAAAGGAGATCATTGAGATCTTTGATTGAATTTACCAGAGATGTCGGTCGTAAGAAATATGAATCACTCTAGAAATTGGCAATAAGTGGAAAAGATAACAAGTACTTCTCACAACTCTCAAATTTTTTAGAGGTGCCTATTGTTTGTCGGATAAAGGAATATCATTATTCTTTCTGTTTGTCCTCCTAACCAGTCCCTCACAACCAGTATGGAAGCCTTAAGTTATCTTCAGACTATTGCCAGATCTGCAATTTTTTTCAGGTCTTCAAATGGAAAATGTAGCCCAAATATCTGACAATTTGGAAGCAAAATAATTGACAGACTCCCATGTGACAATAACTTTGCAGGAATTGGGATATAATCTGACAATTGTGTGACCTGACAATTTGACGCTGGAAATTACTTTGTCATTGTCAGCTCATTTGCAGGGATTCCAATACATTTGGAGAACTCACAATATTTTAGAGTCCGGCAATCGTCTGAATATTGCTTTAGGTAATATGAAAGTCTGGCTGATCTCCAAAATGTAAAAAAAAAAGAGTTTCGATGCTAGTTTCGATACTTTTCTGATATGTATCGGCAATCCAACCTTAATGCTTTGCATAGAGTTTACTTTCGACAAGTTTGACGTTTCGGAACGCAGTTTAAAGAAATCAGGTATTGAAATGAATTTTAAATGACTGGCTGAGCAATTGCAAATGTCAAATGGTCAGCAGATGCCCATCAAACTTTCGACTTCGCTAACATTTTCTAGTTTAACTTTCGTAACCTTGCATCTATGACGCATCTGATACATTTTGGAACTCACTCTATTTTAGTTTTGACTTTCATATCTTTCAAAACTGGAGGTATAGGAAGGCTGAAATTGTATCATCTCCACAGCTATGTTGGTAGTTAGAGGTTTTTGTCCACAACTTTGACCAGGAGGATTCATGTTCATGCTACCATTTCCAACACAGAGTGATGTGATTCAGAAGCTTTGACATTGTTACTACCTATACATTCACTATGTCCTGAGTTTCCTCCAGCTCCTCTAAAATCTATAGCAGGCTTAAGGTTCTTATGAAACAGATTCTTGTTCAACCTGGAGACAGCTGGTTAAATTTTGTGCTAAAGTACTTGCTGCAATGCAGCGACATCTAAAGTCCACTTGACTTACTAATCTGACAGCACTTAAATGTAACCTGATCCACCAATTACGTTTGCAATTTGCTTACACAAGTGTAAAGTAATTTATTCATTTTTAATTCGACACTGACAACAAAATCGAATATTTACTTCATTAACCAATCAATTTAATCTTTTTTTTTTTTGTTTGCTTCTGAAATAATTAAATAAAATATCACTTGTACGAGCATGTACCTCAATAAAACTCCCATAACATGGCACTTAATAAAATCAAAAATAAATATCCTACATACCCACCGAATAACCGCAATAAAATGCAAATAAATTTATTTATTGTCATAAAGATTTAACAAAATAAAAAAGTAAGTAAATCGCCAATGTAACCATTAACTTGTAACCAATTAGTAGACTCAATCAGGAGAAATACCTCGAGGACAATGTTTTTCCTTATTTTCCAAACAAACAATGCAATTTTACAAAAATATTCAATTAATTAACAAATAACACATCGCATGCCTAGATGGCGCCCGCAAACATGATGTTCAATAAAATTCAAATCAAATATTTTGTTGTTTATTGCTTTTGTTTTTTTTTTGTATTTTTAAACGCTGCTGTCCAACAATATGATGATGAAAGTTTATTTTCCTGTCACCGGTGTTGTGACAGCTAGCCGAACCGTGAAAATGAAGAGTTTTCATTCGAATTCGAAGGAAGTCCCTGTTAACCTGTTATTTTATTATTTCATTCGCGTATATGTATGTAATTTCGTTTTATTTAACTGGCCTAATGGGAAAGCACAATAAACCGCACCATGTGTTACACCGTTATCGGTGGTGGCGGTCGGTGGTGCTTCTGCGGCTGGACAGACAAATGATGAAGCTACTCGACATCGACCCGAGTGGGCTTGTTGTCATTTGGCAACACTACACAACTGACAGAAAGGATGTGTGTGGACACATCCAATGTGAACGAAGTGGACAAATGGGCTCATTCGTTGTTTTAATTGATCGTCAATAGAGGGAGAGTGCCTTGTTTCGCTTCTTTTTTTTGGTTTTTGGCAGTTCTACTGGCATATTCATTGGGATTTGGGAAAAATTTATTTCCTCCTTTTTACTAAGCCTGATGGGGGCGGGGTGGGTTTATGTGTGGTAAAATTGTTTTAGTATTTGGCTTGTGGTGCACAAAATTGGCGGTTGCATTTGAAAAAGAAAGAGAGACAGAGAAAAAAACAAAGCAAAGCATGGCAGAGGGAAAGGGACAAATTTACAATTAATGGTGGACCGTGTGCTCGGGGTTAGTTGGCAAACTAACTTAATTTTATACGAAGAGGAAAAATGTAAATGAAATAGTCGGGAGGGGAATTTTCGATATAATTGTTGTCTATTTTTTGGTCGAAACGTAATGGAATTTTAATTGCATTTAGATTGGCCATGGAAGGGGAGGTGGGGCAGTTTTTTTTTTTTTATTCTACTCAAGTGGGTGGTGCACAGGGAGTGAGGTGTGTTATTCTGAATTCAAATAAAGTACTCAATGCAGTACTTAATGTCATTTGAGGGATTGTTTAGTCCATCGATTGTTCTGTAGTGGGGTGCTAGGGCAATGGAGATCAATCAGCTCGTCCTGTCAAAGGGTCACTCGACTGATACCCAAAGCAGATGAAATGTCAAAATATTCATATCATGTCAAGCACTATACGTATGGATGCGTGGTGGAGTCTTGCTGGCTTCACTTCCAACAAAGGCGTGCAAAAGAGCGTTGAATAGGCTTTTATGGTTGTTCGCCGCGTAAACATACAAATCAATATCGGTTAATGGCTTTTTACTGCATCGATTGGCCAAAATTAACGTACCCCTAGGAGTATACTATTCTTTTCATGAAGTAATTCGCAAAACCATTTTATAAGTCGGAAGAACACTAATCGAATAGAGCGTGAAAACTAACCTTATTGTTGGATGTAATGCAGGTACTTAATTTGATGTGGATTTGACCAAAATTTAATTTAAAACTTGAAAGCCCTCTTATTCTCTCTTTGAAGTGGAAAGTCATTCCCGAAGCTACTACCTACCTGTGGTCGGGAAAATTTAGAAAATTTTTGCACCAACATATGTGTGAGAAAGTGGGTTACCCATACGCCACCGAACCAGATACTGGTACCCTGAATCTGGCTTCCGGTGGCTCAATTCAAGTCAAATATTCTGATTCTGTGAATCATAGGCACAAACGTCCTTAGCTACTACCTACCTGTGGTCGGGAAAAATAGAAAATTTTTGCACCAACATATGTGTGAGAAAATGGCTTACCCATACGCCACCGAACCAGATACTGGTATTCTGAATCTGACTTCAGACGACGCAATTCAAGTCAAATATTCCTTCTAGGAAACGACCCTCCGTTTTGATTAAAATAACTGGAAAGCCTTAAAACCTTTTAACAACCGACTGACGAACTGGATTTTTCGACTGACAGTTCTGTCTGAGAACTTCCTCAGACTCTTTTTGACATTCTACTTGTCAGCGACAATGAATTTGGTTTGCTTTTCAATAATAAATTCTTTTTACTAATCCTCCGTTTAACAACTAAGTAAATTGGTTTACTTTCGTACTTCCTTTGTTCTCTTCGTGAACTTTCCGACATTTAAAAACGTCAAAAAAATCCAGTCCGTCAGTCCTGCGTGAACAGGGTCTAATGAAAAAGGTCAAATTGAGAGACTTATAAGGAAGGTACTATAGTACGATGACAGTTGGAGACTTGGTTGTCATCAAATGGTAGCTATAAAGTCATGACACAAATAAACCCTAATTACAGATCACTAACGCATGACATTTATCCATCAAGTATCAGAATAAAAGAAAGAATTGTTATTTTTTTATTTATTTTTGATAAAAACTGTTTCCAATAAAAGTCCATTACCATCCTCTTAAATAAATATCCTTTCGGTTGCATCGCTGTCACTCGCTTAAAACATAAAAAGTACTGATGTGTCACAAAGTGTCGCAAAAGGAAATATGCACCGACCATTAACATCCTTAAAATGGACAACACATCGAACCAATGTCATTTGGATTGAAGCACAATCCTCTGGACGTGCACAGCACCTGATGCTTTCTCACCAAACTGTTAACATTCAGTCGACTCAAGCCGTACGTTCGCATAGTCCACTTCAATAAATCGCTCGAGAATGTATCGTATGTCTGAATGTCCTGCAAATAGAAGGAAAGAAAAAAACAAGTGAAAACGAGAGAAATTGACAAATGGCATTCGGTTTTGTTTTCACATTTGTAGATGAATGCAAATAGCAACACGGATGTAATTGAATAAGTCAACTGGGTATGTATCCTTTTTTTTCCTATTCCCCTTTTTCTGGTGGAGATACAAAGAGAAATGAATATACAATGCATCACCTTAAGAATGAATACCCGTTTCCATTATCGTTAGCCAACACGGTGTGTAATTATGCAAAGGACTAGTACATTACTCAACTTTAACAGGATACACCAGGGTATGGCGAGGCCTCTTTCTCTTCCTTACTGTTGTTGTTCTTAATGAAATTGCAATCAGTTAACCAGCCTCAGTTGTAGTACGTTCGTTTGTGTGCCGTCTATAAGGATTCATAAAGCTAAGGAAAGCATTTTAGTATTACGGACATTGTCCGGACGCAATTCATTCTCCTCCTCCGCATGGCCCCTCGATGGAAGACATTTAACTATGAGTGAGCGCTGAGGGTAACTCCCGGCTGTTGTTTGTTTTAATGATGTTTTCCGTTGGCGGATTTGTCTGAAGGTATCCTCCCGGAAGGATTCTAATTATTAACAAAGAATTGTTATTTCTTTTCGTTTTTTTTATTCATTTTATACTCTTAAATGGGATGTGAATCCTGGTGAGATTATTGTATTCGGAATGATTTTCCGTGGTGGGACTGTGATAGCAGCTTGGTCAGGCTCCAATTCAGAAGCAACGGCGAATGTGTCGATGACAATGTCCTTGGAAGTTAATTACTTTTCGGAAACGGTTGTGTGAAAGTTTTGAAATTATTTCCAAAATCAAAATGATTGGAAATTTGTATCAAATTGCTGAGCTGATGAATATTGGAGATGTACTCGTCCTTGAGTGGGAATTAGTTGCTCATTCTTGGAAGGTGAAAGCAATTTGAAAATGAATCTTAAATTCATGGCAGAGCTGTGGAGTGGGTGTTTATGGAGATGGTCTAAGGATGTTGAAGGATTTTCTAGATTTCATGGCAAAAATATGTCTGAAACTGAAAAACTTTGGCATGTGGTGGACATTCTTTTGGTTGTAACGATAAGACCCTCAGTTCTTAAGGGACTAACCGAACGACCTAGTACCTAGCCGTGCCGCATCATACCTGTCACAATCCGCTTCAACAAATAAAGTTGTATTGATAAGGAAAAGGATGGAACCATGTGGAGTACCATAGTGAATGCTGACATCCTTTCACACTCAATAGGAATCACTGTGGAGGGACGACCAGATGGAAATCAGGCAGACATAACAAAGACAGAATAGACATGAGAGACCACTGCCATCCTAAAGGAGACATTGTAAGTCAGGTCAACTGTAAAACCTAATCTCAACCCTTTCCATTACAAGAACTAGGTCAATTATCATATCACATCAGACAAACACCACGTTCAAACAGAGTCCTTGATTAACGTATTACACGTCCCAGCCCCTACCCCTATCAGTCCTAAAATCCGCCCATGACCCTCGTCAACCTTATTCCACACAAGTGCACTAAAGGGGGTTTCCCCCTTGCGAAACGACCAAAAAAAGGCTGCAATTAAAAATTCAATAAAACCATTTGCCATCTTTCTGCTGGAGTCCTTAAAATTTTCACCATCTCATCATCAACTCACATCCATCATCCGATGTTCGAGGGTAGATGGCTTTCATTTCATCCATCAAGAGGAACATCGCGACAGATGGAGTTGACTCAAATGTGTATCCTTATTCGATGGCTCTTCTGCATGAATATAGTTCTGCACACTCAAGGACACAGTCTCATGCCGCTCTAATGAGTCATATGTGTATGTATATCGCATCGGAGGACTGTTGATGTTCACTGTGTATGTAAACGGTTACCGTTTCGGGGTTCATAGATAATGTTAATTAAGACAAATTTTGACACCGCATTTGACACTTTGCGATGAGAAAACGTTGACGGATGTTTGAGTTCGTTGATTTTGCGGCATACAGGGATATCCTGGCATTATCTAGGCTTGATGAGGAGACGATATGTGTGCATATATTTGCTTTTACATCGATACGGGGTGTGAATTAGGATGAGGTTTGTGTTTTTGGTAATTAGTCGAATTCAGTTTGAGTTGAGACATCTCAATCAGGCACTGATGTTGTCCAATTAGTCCTTTCTAATGATTCTTTTCGAAAACAATTATCCTCCTAATGCATCTAGTTATCAAACAAAATCCATTTGCCAATTGTGAATTCAAAAACAAAAAAAAAATAAAATCAACTGATAAGCATTAGGCATCCGTTGTCCTTTAATCAAATAAAAGGAACCCAATTAACCAAGTCTCCGGACGGAATAAATTAAATATTTCGGTCTTGAGTCCACCTAAGGACGTTTTTTCTTTTTTTTTTTTTTTTGAGGAAAAATGAAAAACTTTTTCAGTCAGCCCGGTTGGTCGTCTAAAAAGGGCTAAGAAAGGCAAAAGTCGTCTAATTGTTTTCGAAACTACTTTCAATTAAGTTGTTCATCATTATGTGTCCACTGGCATCGACGATTGTTGACTTTCGAGTGAAGATTGGATGATACTTGAGTATAGTTTCGTGTCCTGGCATTTGTTCCTACTAGAAGTGCAACTTTAGTCCTGTGTCATAATTTGAGCTTTGCCATGGGAGGGCGGCGCTGGATAGGGTTGAAGGTCTTAATTGGAAAATGTGCAGAGTTGAAGAGGTAACGCGAAAAGTTTATGCTACTTTGCCTCTATTTTGTTGTTTGCCCTGCCTGCTGGCTTGTGTTGACTTCTTAATGAACAAGCGAACAAGTTTTGTTTTTTTTTTTCTAGAAACAAACACCGTTTATGGATGAGAGACGATGCTAAGTTTATTTTTTCTTTTACATTTGACTTCGGCTTGAAGTTGTGTCTTGTTTTATTCGGTTGGGTGAGTTAATAAATATGTGAAGTAGGTTTTCTAGGTCGTAAAACCTAAACTAGTCCAAAGACGAGTAACGTGTTTTCGAGAGACAACGAGGAACTCTTCACATTTTGATCTGTCTAGTTCCCGCTTAGCAGGGATGGTCTTTTCCTTAGGAAATAACGCATTATGGGTCATGATGGGTCAGCAGACAAGCCAACCAGTTTCGGTGTGAATCCATGTTGGAGAAGTATAGTTTGTAGTTTGAGCTTTAAACCAGTTCAACCTGGTGAGGGAGGTCTTTATTGTGCTTAAGTCGGATTGAGCAGAACAAGTACGCAGAAGATATGCCATAGTTTCCGTGTGTTCCTCATCTCTACAGCTTCTACTAAAATCATTGAATGGAGCACCAAATCTTCTTGCATGCCTGACCAGTCAGTGCCCGGCCTAACTCTCTTTATTACATTCGTCCTGTTCTACCTCTAGACATTTCGAATAGACAAACAAAGCTTGAACTACACTGCAACTGCGTAGTAATACAAATTCCCAGTACAAAAGAGTAAACTCTCGCCCGTGTCCCAGATGCTGGGTCTCTTGACCCTCAAGCATTTCTACTCCAGGTAAAGACCAATATAGTCCGAATTACTAGGAATGGTTGCTTAGGATGCTTGCAAGGATGCCCTAAGCCCTAACGCTCGTTTAGGCTCATCGGCTTCCCAAAAATATCGACAAAAAAAACATAGAAAAAACATAGTTCCTAGCCTAGTTGTAGGAGTGTTTCTAAGTGCGTCTTTTGGTCATCGAACGTTCTTAAGTGTTGCAATGTTCATTTGCCTCCATCGGACTAGTACCCCATACACAAAAATGGGTCTGAAGTCTGCCGTGTATATCCAGCGAATAGGGCCGGTTTCGACATCCAAGTATGGGCCTATATTGGATATTCAGTTTTCAGCTGAGTTTTCTTATCAATAATAACCCTTGAACACCGACTCTATATTTAGACAGCACTTCAGCGCAGCTTGCTTATAGCAAATATAGTTGTGTACTTCCAGGTCAAGAAGTCCAGGAGATACAGTCTCTGTTTTGACTTTGGAAAAAGCTCCTGCAATGTCAAGGAAGGAAGAAAGTTTCTCAATGATCCCTACGTCGATCTGTCTGCTAAAGTCTTGAGTAGAAAGGATGATATAGGCTGATCGTACTGAAATCTTTAGAGGAACTGTCTGAGGTCTTATCAACTTTCATATGAAGACTAAACTAGCAGTGTAGTCGATGTTTTTAAACAGCTGGAAGATTAAGTGGAGCCAGGGAATTAATGTGTAATGTGTCATACTGCCACCTGTATTTTTTGAGGGGGACTGCGTCGTTCGATCCTCTACATCGGACTTCCCAACTGTATTCTACAAAATCTAGAAGATCAGCTTGCTCTAGATCGCAATCAACAAAAGAATGGTGGCGATAGATGGCGCTGATTGTCACTGGTATGTATATTCAGATGACATTGTCATACTCTCTGAATGGTCAAACCTACTATAGTATTGAGTCAATATACAAGGAAAAGCTTCTTCCTTGATAGCGCGCAAGCCTCCGTCTTATTTTGGAGAAATGTGCGTCCTTTTCAATTTTGCTTGTCAATTTAGTTTTGACATATTCCGCCATTTGCAATTGATTCTTGGTAAAGAATTTTGACAATGAGGCTTTGGTTTGTGTATGCTAGCTTTCCAGTGCCAGATTGAGTGATAGAGTTTTGGAACTCTCGACTGTCACTGTCACCGAATCCCAGTTTACAAGCTTGCGACCTTTTCTTTTCGTCTACACACATCCTCTTAAGACCGTACATGCAAATCCAAAGAGTTTTGTCATCATTGTCCACTCATGCCTAATCAAAGCTTGCATTCATGCCATAGATGCCCTTAAAACTCTGACTCCAACAACGTCCCACTTGTATTAAAAACCTTCAACTTTTCTACCTTTAAACTAAAAACTTTCTCCGTATATCCTAGGCGCATAGCCGTACAATTTTGGTTGATAGGTACTTTTTGGAAAATTCGAAACTTCATTCATTTACGTTTCGCTAAACTTTAGCAAACTATTATTTGCATTTCATATTATCACAAGGAATTCTACTATGTACCCAGGAAGTGATTACTCCTGGCAGAACTTGTCCTTTTGCGAATAAACTTTAACTAACTAGAAGAGCTTGGCCTGTCCCATTGACGGACATGCTAGGTGTGTTCTTCATTTCATTCAATTTGTTATCCTGTAAGCACATTTAAAACGAAATCCATTTACATTCATAGGAAATGTTTTGAAGATATGGTTCTGTCGTGTCCTGTCCTCGTGGATTTCATTTGCATGCGAACGAGGCGGTGGTGGTAGATTCAATTTACTTTTAATTTGATGTTTAAGGATATAAATTTGCTTAGTTAAGATCCACAGAGTTGTCCTGTGTGCGAAGGGTGTGCAAAATGTATAAATGCACTTTAAAGAGGAAACAATTTTATTTTTTTGTTTGCGTTGAAATCCTTAAGAAATATCACTTGGGTGTAAGATGATTTTTCACTTTCTGACTTGTCTGAGATTATCCCCCAAAGAGCCACAGGACTGGATGGACCAATGCACGGGATAATAATGGCGTGTCGGTCGGGATGCGAATGAGGGATTCGTTTCAGTTTTTCGTTTCTATTTTGTTTACGACTCCTTGCGGAGCATTTACAGAGGATTGAATTACTTAATCATTTGTCATGAGATATACGTTTTTTTTTCTTCTTCTTTACAAGGACAGCAGAGTTATCCATCAAGAGGTGTGATGACGTTTATAGTGGGCGTGGCCTATGATTTACTGCATTTTTTGTGCTTGTTTTTGATGAGGGAATCAGCTTTTGTTACAGGAAACATAATTAAGTCGAAGGACCCTGGTTTTCAGCAGAGATAAATTATACATTTTTTCTGCTGTTATGGGAACGTTAATTAAGAATGTTTCACTAATGAGAGAGTCTTCTTGTTTTTCTTGTGTTGTTGTGAAGTTATTATGTTAGAAAAGTTTTTTTGTTTGGCATAAATAAGGGAAATGTATTTTTTCATTTGAAAGTGTCCTTGTGAGAGCTATAATGTTTGACACAAGAAAAGAAAAAGTAACAGCCTGAAGGACGTACTATTTGAGAAGACTGAATGCTGGATTGACCTCTGCCTACTTCTAGTAGTTAATCTTAAAAAATTGCCAGATATGTACATACATTTATCGGAACGAAGACGATAGATACAAGTACAAGCGAATTTTTATGACCTGAACAGACGTTATCGTCTGCTTTCATGAGTATCCTGTTTCCATTACACAAATTTCTAGGACCGATCGATTGACATGAGTCACATTAACTGTGAGCCTTACAGGTAGATCCTACGACTCATTCGCAGAAATGTACTGGAGGTATGAACCTTACTAACTACACGAAACTAAGTTCATACTCCAGCAGCATTCTCTTCTCCTCCTATTCCTTGTAGCACTGCTGTCAAGCATTTAGTCTTGTGGAGGCCTCCTAAAGGTTTCCCTTTGCTCCCAGCACAGCGAACAGTCTAAAAACGTGTGCACATTACTTAGTTAGTGACTTGATCTTGAACAACTGTGCCTGTTGAAGTCAAGGAGCACCTACCCATTCCCTGGGGTGCATCTGGCGGGAGACGACGATGGAACTATCGATCTAGCAAGACTAAGTTACTCAATGTACGACGTCGTAGCTTGGTCACTTAGACATGCAATCATTTTTCTTAAAATAAAATCAGAGATTGTGATGGGTGAACAGAGACTAACACTTGCTTGTCTTTTTGAATTAAATAACGCCTAAGAGTATGCGCTTTTTTATTCAATTTAAGGTGCAAAAGATCGGTTTGCAACTTATCTTATAGAAAAGGTTGAGATACGTACTAATGAGTTAATAACATAAAATTTAGGAAGCAGATTTGTTAACAAAGGGATGGTAGTTGTCTTTTGTAAATTTAAAGGCTACATCGAGTAAAAAAAAGAATGAGTCGATAGTACTTGTCGTTAGAAGAAAATAAATTCGGTATTGTCCACAGCAGGAGAGAACATAGGGCCCCCATAAACAAGA
Organism: Xylota segnis; assembly: GCA_963583995.1. Lineage (NCBI taxonomy): Eukaryota > Metazoa > Arthropoda > Insecta > Diptera > Syrphidae > Xylota > Xylota segnis. Next base: position 57,370,826 of record OY757238.1, on the reverse strand, counting down.
GTGCATCGGGCATCAAATTTATGCTGTTTAGCTAAGAGCTAAATATTTAAAACCACGACAAGAATACATAATCTTAGATCACGTAGAAGTTGTCTTGATGGAGAGGAGGAAAGAATGTAAGCTCGCTTTCTGTGCGATCCATCTGCGTGCGATCTATCCGCGTGTGATCTATCCGCATGCGATCCTTCTGTTACGATCTATCTGCATTGAGATGAAAATCTTTTGGCAAGTACATCATGATAAAATATCATGTCTCAGAGCAAAAACACTTTCGCAGCTTAACTGAAAATCATTCAAGCCACATGAATTGACTAAGGAAAACTACACATTCTTCCTTTAATCTTAGCTTAAATGCCTTTTGTTTGTTGTAAGTTGGTTATAGAAAAATCGATTGCGGCATGGATATCTGTTGGAGAAAAAACCTTCATGCATCAAAAGAACAAACAATCTTCATAAGAGATGTGGCTTCGCGATTCTTTGTAAGCACGCCTCTGACCATGTATTGGACAGCGAATTGATTGGAATCCTCAACACAGAGGGACACAGATTTTTTTTCCAGATACATAGCTCTTGTACAGGACACTATTAATAGCTAGACAAAGCAAATCCCTAACTAGATTCTTTTCAATCCTATTACTGAACCTCCTCTATGCACTAAGCATTCCTTTGAAAAATAATTTTCTTCATCTCTCTATTCATTGGTAAAACTTCATTCCTCGGCATAATGCTTTTTTATTTTACTGCTCCTTAACGCCCCATCATTGATACTTTCAGAAACTGAAAACCTCTCCTTTGCTGGAAATCATTAAATAAATTAAAACTTAAAAGGAACTCAACTCTCGCGAATCGCGAATGCGAGAACCCTTCAATGATCATTAAAAGAAAAGGATCTTCTAACGGACCTTCCTTTTGATTGAATGAATTATATATCGGAATGTATCTCAACAATATTACTATTCATTGCATTCGTTCATTTCGTATAATTGTATTCCATTTCACCGAAGGATAAATAATGCAATTGCAACAAACACAGCTCTAGCTACGGGTATAGCTCCAATGTCGAGTGTCGAGTGTCGATTGTATTCAACGGGAAATTGGAAATTTAAGTCTCGAAAAGGCAAAATCCGGTTTGGTCCCGGCGGCGTCATCCGCCATTGAAGACCACCCATGCCACAGAAATAAAACGACAGGAGAGAGACTACAGTCGCCTTTTACGGATGTGGTCGGACGATTGCTGTCGGGGCGAACATCCTGCAAAAGGGAATATTTTTCATCGTTGAAATATGCAGAAGGACTTTTTGTTGTGCATATTTTGCAACTTGTTTCTCTGTTGTTTGTTTTTGTTTACTTTTTTTTTTGCAGTTCACTTGTTCTATCTGTTCTTTGTTGGTTTTTTTTTTATGTGAATATCTGAAAGCATATTGAGTTATCAGGCGCCATTGTACCTACAATTTAGTTTATATCGTTTTTGTGGAATAAAAAACGAGGAAAGAGGAAAAAATTGAAATACTTTTTTTGTTTTCCCGTGCTTTTACGTGACATTTAACGGTCACAAAGGATTTTTATTGTTTTACCAGTAAAGTCGACCTAAATCACGTCCCACAAGGAAGGGATGTGATGCAGCCGGAAGGTTGTTTTTGGGTTTTTGTTTTGTTTTTGTTGTTTGGCTTAATACTATGACCGGGAGACAATGTAACACGGTGGTTGACAGAAAACAAAAATTATTAAAATTATAACGAATATCGGAAGGAATGAGGCAACCGATTAAATTTTTAAATTCAAATTGACGCAGATCTACGTTTAAGGAGACAGTGTCTGGGAAGTTTTTATGTCCAAATGAAATGATAACTCTCCTCTGTCTGAATTTTTTCGTGGAATTAAATGAACCCTGAACCAAATTCTTAGAGATGGCGGTAAGAACATCGCCCTATTCTGGGAAACAAAGGGTCACAATCACACTGTGGTGATGAATGGTTCCAACAACAGAGGCAACGTCTATTCAGAGCCCGACTTAGAGAAGGAGTCTCATGTTTCAGACAACGTACATATAGTCTGCATGGTACTCCATCGTAATGGATTCAGGTAAATCGATTTTCTGGGTTCACAAATATTCCTTCCTTTGTGCCGTCGCTCTGTCGAATGTAAAGTGACCTTACTCTGAGCAACACCATTATCAACTGGATAATGTAAGGCAGAAAAATTAGCTCACAACTAGGTGGTGAACAAATCACGGTGTCAGTATCCAACAGTGACCCCTTCTCTAGGTCCTCGTGAGAAATCTTGGTCAAGCTAAACTATAATGGAGACAAAGTAGTAGCATATGCTGATGACCTAGCACTGACAGCCACGGGAACACATCTGTCCACTCTTAGTAACCAAATAAAAAAAGCGCTCAATCCATGGTCAATATCTGGTCCAAGACCTACGGACTGTTGATTAACCCACAAAAGATCCTTTTTACCAACAAAAGGCAAATATTAGGCCATCAATTGAGAGGGCTGCGTTTTAAAGATATCTGGGACTCATTTTGGATAGAAAGCTAAACTGGAATCTCAATTAAAGGGAAAGCTTCGCAACGAATTGGGAACAAAACACTTGTAGCAAAAAATTACAGATGGAGCAGGCTAGAATCCTGTGTTACAATTAGGAAAATGTGGCAAAAATAATCCTTGTCCTCTCTTGTGAGTATAAGAACCTCCTGAAATAGCACGCAAAGGAAGGAAGACCTATGCAGAGGTGGTGGCGACGAGAATGTACATGAGGATATGCCACACTTCCTCAGTCACTGCTCAGCACTCTGTCACATTAGGAGCGAAATTCGAGGAGGACATCTTTAAAAGATTTGCATAATTTCGTGAACCCCTTTGGAATGGCTTGAAGATCCATCGCTTTTTCATAGGTACTATCGCAGGATAGCCCCCTAGGGTATCATAATGGATCTATAGGTACATTGAACTAAGTTAGGTACAAGTCTCTCTTTTCCGTTAACCCACTAACATATGTATATACGGTGCCTTGTACTTTCAATGATCCGGTCCTAGACGAAGAGACCAACTCTATTTGCCAAGTTTGCAAGATTGTTAAGACTCCACTCTATTGTTAAGTACATTGTGCGTACGTTATAACCCTAATTCCATCACTACCCAAGGTTAGGAGTACCAGTCATCATTACAAAGATAGTTGTCTACTATCGTTTAAGGCTTGAAGTCCCTGCTCTATCAACAAGTGCAGAAGTGAATGCAAAAGTCCAAAAGCAAATAAGCTGATTAGACGAAGCACGAGCTTTCTTCTTTGGCTATCCTTCAAAATGTTATGATGTAGCCAAAGTCTAAAAAGCTTCTTAAGATAGTATGGAGCCAAGGAACTGGAACTATTTCAGTTCCATTGGTAAGACACCTCTAGCACTAGAAATTCCACTCTCTTATGGTTTCCTGCAAAATATTCTATGTCTGCTGTATTACTCGGAACGCGGGTATCCATAAGAGTGTTCTAAGGTTTCCCTTTGAGATTCTGCCTAGTTTCCATCTGTTTTTCTAACATGAGTCAGATTTTCTTAATCCGAGATCCAAGACTACTTTTAAAGAGATCCGAGTAGAATGGGTTACACAGAGACTTACCTTCAATCGAGTGTCTACTAATTGGCCAGGCTTTGGTTGGGACGAAGAATGTTCAGTCGTTCTCTTAGCACAATGGCTATACAGGATGTTTCTATATCTACTGCTATCCAGTATTCGAGTCTTAAACGCTAAATTTAGGAGAGTAACCCTAGAAGATACTCGTGAAGTTCTTCGACCGTTCTTCTACTAGTCTTTAGGGGCCATACCTTCCACTTGCTCGATTTTTTCACATTTTCTTTGCTTAACATGTTCTCCACATCTTAGAGAACATAATATCTGAAGAAACTTCATTAATAAATCAGTTGTTTTCCTTTGATTTTTCGTCGTGAAATTGTTCAAAACTGGAAAAAACTGATCGCATTGATGAAATTGGATTTTTAACGATGAAACATTTTGAAAATCACTTTTTCGGCAGTAAAACAGCGATTTAAGGAAAGAAAACTTGGGAATTTTTTCCAAACATACTGGCAATTAATTATTTAATAGATTCTGGGACTAATCTTCTTGGATTTTGTGTCAATATGGGCAAGATTGATCGGATGTTCTTCAATAATTTTTCTTGTAGAACATGATCCTTAAAAGTGGGCGCAGCCCTATATAATGTATGGATGAATTGTAGAGAATAAGAATATCTATGTTTTACGTTAAGAAAAATTTTTTCACTTTCTGGTAAAAACGTTGAAAAAATTGATTATTTCTAAATAGTGGGCGTATGCGTGGGCGGATTTTGAAAATATTTTTATCAATGTTGCCCCAAACTACAAACAATCTGTGTACCAAATTTCATCGATATAGATTAAGATTAAGGCCATTAAAATACAATTTTTGTGATTATCCTTGAAATCAAGGACACTAGCGAATATGCATCTACATAGTGGAATGTATCTCCGAATCTTCTACAACTTTGTCCTACATTGTTTTTTTCTATCTAAAACCGTTTCTAAGAAAACACAAAGAAATTGGTTTTAAGGACCTTCCTGCCTTTGAAGGCTCTAAACCTCACACTTGCTCGATTTTTTTTCACATTTTCTTTGCTTAACATGTTCTCCACATCTTAGAGAACATAATATCTGAAGAAACTTCATTAATAAATCAGTTGTTTTCCTTTGATTTTTCGTCGTGAAATTGTTCAAAACTGGAAAAAACTGATCGCATTGATGAAATTGGATTTTTAACGATGAAACATTTTGAAAATCACTTTTTCGGCAGTAAAACAGCGATTTAAGGAAAGAAAACTTGGGAATTTTTTCCAAACATACTGGCAATTAATTATTTAATAGATTCTGGGACTAATCTTCTTGGATTTTGTGTCAATATGGGCAAGATTGATCGGATGTTCTTCAATAATTTTTCTTGTAGAACATGATCCTTAAAAGTGGGCGCAGCCCTATATAATGTATGGATGAATTGTAGAGAATAAGAATATCTATGTTTTACGTTAAGAAAAATTTTTTCACTTTCTGGTAAAAACGTTGAAAAAATTGATTATTTCTAAATAGTGGGCGTATGCGTGGGCGGATTTTGAAAATATTTTTATCAATGTTGCCCCAAACTACAAACAATCTGTGTACCAAATTTCATCGATATAGATTAAGATTAAGGCCATTAAAATACAATTTTTGTGATTATCCTTGAAATCAAGGACACTAGCGAATATGCATCTACATAGTGGAATGTATCTCCGAATCTTCTACAACTTTGTCCTACATTGTTTTTTTCTATCTAAAACCGTTTCTAAGAAAACACAAAGAAATTGGTTTTAAGGACCTTCCTGCCTTTGAAGGCTCTAAACCTCACACTTGCTCGATTTTTTTTCACATTTTCTTTGATTAACATGTTCTCTACATCTTAGAGAACATAATATCTTAAGAAACTCGTAGTAAATATCCAAATTAGTAACAAAAACAAGAAAACTTCACAAAATTTTACATTTTTCACGCGTGACACGAGTTCAGCCAAAAAGTCTTCTCAGTTTCTTTACCATTTGACTGCATTTTTTGGCGTTGCGCGTGTCATTTTGTGAATTTTGCGAAAAACACATATTTCTTTGGATATAGTACCTGAAATTGATTCAATTAGTTACTGTTAGATATTTAATTAATAAATCAGTTGTTTTCCTTTGATATTTCGTCGTGAAATTGTTCAAAACTGGAAAAAACTGATCGCATTGATGAAATTGGTTTTTTAACGATGACACATTTTGAAAATCACTTTTTCGGCAGTAAAACAGCGATTTAAGGAAAGAAAACTTGGGAATTTTTTTCAAACATGCTGGCAATTAATTATTTAATAGATTCTGGGACTAATCTTCTTGGATTTTGCGTCAATATGGGCAAGATTGATCGGATGTTCTTCAATAATTTTTCTTGTAGAACATGATCCTTAAAAGTGGACGTAGTCCTATATAACGTATGGATGAATTGTAGAGAATAAGAATATCTATGTTTTACGTTAAGAAAAATTTTTTCACTTTCTAGTAAAAAAGTTGAAAAAATTGATTTTTTCTGAATAGTGGGCGTATGCGTGGGCGGATTTTGAAAATATTTTTATCAACGTTGTCTTGGACCTCAAGAAGTTCACATACTAATTTTCATCATAATAGGATAAGATTAAGGGCTTCAAAATACGAAATGAATTATGGAACAGCGGTTGAGAAAAGCACCCACATTGGCTGTTAGAAAAATTTATTTTAGAAAATACCACACCGAATACCGTCTTCATGATCGATAGTCAATCTATTTTATAAATCACCTTGACTCTCGCAACGGATAGGGCAATAAGGTAGATCGACAACCACCAACCTAACAAAATTTGTTTCTCATTTGAAGATGGTTGCGGAATTGATGTAATAGCTACTGACTTCAGTAAGGCTTTAGACAAAATCTCACCCCTTCTCATTACTCTGAAACTGAAAGCTCTCGGTTTTCCACCAGATTTTGTCAGATGGATATTTAGATCCTCTGTCTCTAACACCTTTACGGCCACATCAGGCGTCCCTCAAGGCAGTCACCTTGGTCCCTTAATTTTTGTCCTTACCACTAACGATGTGGACCGCATTATCAAAGACTCCTATCCCCCCATCTATGCCGATGACATGAAAATCTTCAAATTCTTATCTTTCACCATGGACTCTCGCTTTCTCCAAGACGACTTAAGCAGATCATCTCGAACTTAATACCAGCAAATGACGTACTCCCGTAAACGCCTTCCACCACACCATAGGAATTACTTTCTCTGCAACGAACCTGTCCCTCCAGTGTCATTGTTACGCGACTTAGGTGTCATCTGCGAAAGGGAGCCCAATTTCCGCTCGCATATTGACAATATTATAAGTAGAGCCAACTCTGCGCTTGGCTTTGTGAAACGTTGGTCTAAGGAATTTTCAGACCCTACATTACCAAATCACTCAACACCACCTTCGTCAGACCCATCCTCGAATATGCCAGCCAAGTTTGGTCCCCTCATTATGCTGTCCACGTCCGATGTATTGAAGCTGTCCGACGCAGGTTTAAACGTTTCGCCCTCCGCGGTCTTCCCTGGATCAATATATCCTAGGATCACTACCAGCAAAGCCTTAGTCGTTCTATGTTACATACTTCCCTCCTCAGGTTTAATGAACTCCCAATCAACTCCCAAGACCAAGCTTCAACGGGTATGCTTTAACCCTCGAAATCCTGACTGAATTTCCATCCCTGCTAACCAGTTTGATGCCAGTTCACATCCTTACACCCAAAGGCACTTGTCCACCCATCAACCAGGACGATTCAGAAAGAAATCTTTAAGAAACTCTGTCCGACCGACGTCCTTCCACCATCAGTGACTGAATCCTATGTCGTATACGCAACATTTTTTTCAACTTAAATTCAGAAAAAACTTTTTGTCAACACCTCCATGCGGGTCTTCTCATTCAATTAATTTTAGCTTAACAATTAGAAGTCACTGAATAATTTCGTTTTTATTTAAAAAACAAAAATTATCAAAATTTAAGCTAAATGCTCTTTTTTTTAAGTCTTTCCTTTGATTGAAAATTGTTTCATCTTTATCGTCCTACGCAGTGTTTTTACTCATTAAAGAAAAACTCCTAAGCAACCGTAATGGCTTCCTCGAAAATTCAAGCATAAAGGAAGGAAGGAACGCAAAAAAAAAACAAAATATAACCAAAATTCTCCCCTACTAATTGACCCATCAGATAATCCTCCCCAGGTAAGACTTTGCATTTAATGAAGCCGTAAAATTATTTTACACCAACCATTCTATATGCCTCGATAAGCAATTAAATTGCTTCCTCTTTGCCAACGTAACCACCACCACACAGAACGGTTAGAAGATACTCCAAGGATAACAGAAAATATTCCGAAAATCCCCGGCCCATAAATACCTCTTAAGTTCATTTTTAATTAAATTCTATAAGCCACTCTATCCACACCATTATTCGGTGCGTCTCGATCCGATTTCTCTTACACTCCCTCCAAGAGATTGTATATATTTCCTTTGACAAGGAAATAGAAGAAAAAAAAAAAGTTAATTTACGCAATAAATCACCGAGGACATACTATACACAGGACATAGGACATAGGACACTCTCTCATCAATTGCTTTAGGGTAACCAGAACCACATCCCAGCAATTTGTAACGTTTGCGTTGTCAAGCAAAAGTCGAATTCGAGTGCTTTTACACGTGTTTCAAGGATGTGCGTATGTACCGAACTCGAAGGATATACATCATCGAACACAGCCCATGGTGTAGGTCTATTCGGTCAAGAGTTCCACATTGACGACGAAATGAATTCATCATCATCATCATCATCATCGCATCGCGTCGTCATCATCTGGCTAGCGAGGGTGGAAAAGATCTCAAATTTCAAAATTTTATCCACCCCAAGCAGAAGACGGTGCCAGGGTCCTTAATGACAAACCTACCCCGTGTATACTTAACAAGCCTACATGCTTTCGTGCTTTCCATTGGATACGACATTATTCTCGCAATTCTCCACTTATATCTCTTAAACAGATGGGCATCATGGGCATTGGGGAGGGGGGCAGCGACAGAAAGGACGACAAGGACATAGATCGTTTGCCGTTCAACAGATTTCTTACTTGCGGCTATTCCTTTATGCTGAGGTTCCTCTTTAGATTTTCTTTCATTTTTACTTGTTTTTTTCCATCTCATCGTTTTGCTGTGCTCGTTGCTTATTGGAGTTTGAAATAAATTTTCTACTTTACTGTCCGTCCATATATCTTGTTGGTACATCTCATCCTCGCGCGAGCCTTTAGATGCAAATAAACGGATTCCCTTCGTAAAGTTATCTCATTTGTAGATGGTGATGTGACGAGTACGTATTAAGATGTCCAGATAGAAGCAATTTTTTGTTTTTTTTTTTTTTGCTGCTTCGTCCTTTTGAATTTGAATAGAAGACATTGCCAACCTTTCGCTCCCCCTCGGTGCCGTGTGCCATCTTGAACGCATCCTAAGGACATACGCACAACACACAAGAATACCCCCGTAAATATGTCACTCGGGACGTATTAAATATGCCGTCGACTATAAGGTAAATAGAAGCAGTCTTGTATGGACCGTATACCATCCTCACGAGGATATATATATGTATACAGAAGGGGGTGTGGCAGTAGAAAGAGAAAAGTTTATTCATTCTACTCGTATTTGCATAGAGCTCTCCTTTCTGTGTATCTGCAGTAGTTTTTGGATATCTCCGGGGTATAGTCGAAAAGTTGCACTAGTCTCGGCCATAAATATCGAAGGTACACCGAGATTACCATGTCCTTTCACACCGGTAAAACTTCTTGCATTGCACATATCTTTAAAGTTGTTATGCCTTTGACTTTTAGCCGTAAGCAAATTAAACTCAATCTGAAACTAATGATGAGATATACTATAGGGGATACGCTACCCTCCTTCTTTGGTTTTTGTGGACTTTCACAAATTATCCCAATTAAATGAGAAAGAGAAACTTTTCGCCAGCAAAAAAGGACGAAAGGAATAAAAAATAAAAAAAAAAATGTTACATAAATTAAAAACGAGAGGAAACGTACACGTCTATCTGGCTGTCTGTCTATATCTGGGTGCCGGTGTGTGCCTGTCTGAGATTGAGTTTCGAATTAATTTCCTCACAGAATTCTTAAATTTTTCAGCTCCAATTCGCAAGGATTCTATGCATTCCTTGGCACAGCCACGATTCACATTCTATGCATAGCTAATGAGAGATTTATTGAACGAATTTTGCAATTGAACATAGAGAAAGGGGGGGCCAGGACGAAAAGGAAAATCATACCGATACCAGTGGGTGGCGACACAGAAGGACCTTGAACGTAACATATTTTTTGTTCTACCTGATTATTTGTGATTTATTTTTTATTTATTCTCAGACAGATGGGATTTATAGACAAAATCCTCAGCAAGGACATGTTGTATGTCGATTGTTTAATTTTTTGTTTTAAGTGTGTGTGAGTTGGGCATACGTACCATAAAGGTTCGGGATTTTTTCTGCGGAATATCTGGATCAATTTGAGTTCGTGATGTCATGGCATTTCCATTCACTTCAGCCGTGCTTAGAGCCTTCGCTAGATGGTAGATAACAAACAGCCCACGATCTACAAAGAAAGAAAGAAAATACCATTACAACAGCTTCCTTACTGAGACTCTAGTAGAGTCACCTCAATCCCGCCATTTGAGGAATTGAGGGAATCATTTACTATTAGTCCCCTGAATGCAATCCCATTCTAAACGAAGCGAGGAAACAACTCAAACCAGGCTTGGATTAGCTTAGAAGTAGACTTGGTTTCAGTAAACGAAACTATCAATTCAGGAGTAAAGCAAGGTTGTGTGGTATCACCCATACTTTTTCTTATCATACTCGACCAAATTCTATATAACTCAATCGATCCCTGGTACTTCAATGAAAAGCTTCGATCAGGGAAGTTTAAGAGGAGCAAGAGCACTCGGGGCTAAGTAGACCACTGATGTCTCAAGAGCAGACGTAAGAATCTGGGTGCTTGGATAATCCTACGATAGATTTCTACCGCTGGCTACAGAAAAGACAGGAAGTATCTTCGATCGTATCTACATTTTGAGAACATCAGCTCTGCAAGGGAAGCGATTGAGGTGGATAAGCTTTTAAGAAGTTCTTTTAATAAAAAAGAAAAAGTAGGCCCTCGTCCGCCATGGTGGGAGTCAGAATTTAGAAGCCGTTCAGAGCGCTAAGGTGTCATTTAAATGAGGGACCTGCAACGAACCCTTGGGTCAATTCAAAACTGAAATTTACAAGGTCCAACGTTGAACCTCTTCCATTAGAACATAGACTACTAGAGGGCGAAACGAACCCATCTCTAACTTTTTTTCAAACGAGAAAGTGGTTTGATCTATAGACTTAGAAACTTCTCTTAAATTTGACACCACATTGTCTGGGAATGTTTTCTTCTACCAAGGACATCTCAACGGAAATTGTGGCAACAGTTTGAATAGAATTATGTAAGTCCTTCCACAAGGCATTTACTTGGAAGTGGTAGACTCAGATTCCTTATGTCTCCTCCCCAAACATTAAGCAATTACCAAAACTATCATCCCTATCAACAGGACTCATTTAAGCAAATTATCTCTCAATCACCGACAAGGTGTGGAGAATCTTAAGCCTAATTGCAATCATTTGTGTCTGTGAACCACCTGTAACATAGCTGAGCAAAATTATTTCTCAATTACACTCATGAAGGTCTGCTCAAATCAAATCCTCTTTATCCTTAAAATCATCTCAGCAAATCCTTGAAAGCAACCATTTCCAATTGTGTGCGTCAGAAACCAAAAGAACAAACAGTCCAATTGTGACAACAGATTCAGCTGGTTGGTTTACATTTTAGATCAAGGACTACATTTCTACACAGAACAGCTTGCGTTAAAGATTTCCCAACAAAACTTATCGTCATTAGGTATTCAGTACGACATTTGTTCCCTTAACAAACGACCATGTTTCAACTCATCCAGATAAGTATAAATAAATCAACTTTGATCAGAAAAAAGAGCAATTCGAACACAAAACCCTCCCAGAAGGTCGACTAAAGTTCAAACGCCTTCTGGCCAAGCCAGTGCCAAGCAACAAGAGGAGACCAATAAAAAGTTCACGTACCTAGAGACAGATACCAAGATACAACCTCACTCCATTCAATTGCCATCTAATCCAATTGAATAAACTACTTAATCCCTTACCCATAATTCCCCCCAGCTGAATAAGGAATCCTTTCGCCAAGAAAAAAAAAAAACACAACACCCCAAGCCGAAGCCAATCGATGGCAGCTTAGTATCAAAGATATTATCGCCTGCTGATACACGTACTCGTACGTATCGATCCCCATGCTATCGGGTCTTAAAGTATTAAAAGTATCTCTCGTTCAACTTGAGGATATCCTTCTTGTGATTTCATCAAAACATCGAAGGAACTTTGCGGATACTGTTCCGCTTCTCCCATTCGGCTCATGGCAAACATGTCCAATTAAATATTCAATCGAAAATTGCCAACAGCACATGAAGGCATAATGCGACTAAATTCTTGGCACTCTCACACTACGGTCTCGTCTTGGTCATTAGAACCCAATATAGGGATGTTAGGCATTTATCCAGATGATTTCTGTGGCGACCTCTGCTCGAAGAAAGGAAAAAGCATTTCAATGCAAACATCACTCTATCCTTTGGACAGAGAAGTCAATCTCTGACTTGAGAGGAATATTCCAGCATCCACCCACACAGGTGGCCGAATAACAAAAGCGTAAGGATACTCCTCGTATAGTATGTAGAAAACCCTCATTTGGTAGCATTATCCAATGGAATCAGGACTTTTGTTGAAAAGGTGAGTAATTTCCTCTGGACTTTTGGGATTTCATGGTGCGCCTGGAGAGGCAAAGAACCAGCCATTTCAATTTGCAAACAAACATAGCACAGACACGTTGTGTTAACTTTCATTCGGCATCCAGCTTCGTCCATTGTTCGTGCGAGAGATAATGCATGTCCTGTGAATACCTTTGGTAGATTGATTACTATTATTGATCTCTCTTGAGTTGTATGTGTGTGGCACAGGAGTGGAATGAAAATGTTAATGTTTTCATATTCTATTCTAGTAGGTGCTCTGCCAACACACTTGACTGTGCCAGGATAATAGTGCCAGCCGAACCGATACACAGACAAGGCAGAAAGAGTGATTGGATTGCATGAACCTGTTGGTATTTTTGTTGTTTTTTTTTTTTTTGTATTTTATAGCAAAAAGGTTTCATCGGATTGTAGTTGATGAAAAGGAAAACAGACGACAATAAAATGGATTTTGTGAAATGCTCTTCAATTGTATTTGCAATCCAATGTTATGCTGTGCAGCAATTAAGGAGAGTGATGATTTAGGACGATTGGGATGCGTTTTTTCTCTCTTTTTATATGTTCCTGCCTATTTCTATCGACAAAATATTTCATTGGCGTCGTTTAATAAAGCCAAGTAAACCACTGACAAACTGAGATACTGAGGGTCACTCACAGGAGCGACTTCTACCATGGCACAACAGGAAAAGGAAATATGTTTATGGAGTTCAAAAGGTGACAAAGTATGCCCGGTTTGCATGACTAGTCTCTGTGATTTGATGGCTACATCCACTCGATAACAAACTCTCTATTGCTACACAATGGCTAAATAGACTTAATAAGCTTAGCAGCTAAACAAAGTGAATACATTGTTTTCCGTATTGGCATCGACCATGCCCACTCCCAGCTTTAGTACGAGAATGAAATGACAGACGATAATCAATTCATAGCTTGACATAACAATTAACTTGACTGAGATTGTTGTCAAAGTTAAATTTATATCCAAGTGACAACGAACTCGTGGTAAAATAGTCATGAAATTCATAAAAAAACGTTCTTTCGATCCCTTTCACTGGGAAACCTTCCATAGACGTCCTACATTTCACTGGCTCAAAGTTCCAGTGTTCATTTCTAGCTACATATGTAGACCATCGAATATTTTAAAATCAAAACCATGAATCTTTTGAAATAAGAGGGATAAGACTGTCACGTCTCTCTACTAGCTTTTGGTAAGTCATTGCGAAGTGCACAGACTCACACTTGTTGATTGGGCTCCAATTAGGCTCCCAGAGTCCTTACTTGTCAGTTATCTACCAGGCAATTTCTTCTAACTGTCAAAATTACATGTAGAAACCCCAAAGGCTTCAGACTTCAGACTTGTCTGTTAAATTAACAGTACTGACGGCCCAAAGCTACGCCTGGATTAGAAGTGTAAGTCTTCTACAAAATCGCTTGAATTATCCGAAGCCTTGCAGGTATTATATCTCCTTACGAATAAGAGACAACAATAGGTTTCGATTGGAGCTACTTTGAATTTATGCAAGAAGCCAGAAAAAGCCAAGCCCTGGCTACACAAATTCTACGACAATATTTCGCTCAATGGGTGTTAAATGTCAAATTGCAGAACTAAAACAATGAAAATTGATGCTCCCAACATTTACATTGGAATACGCTTAATGTCAAGCCCCATTAGCTCTTCACCAACTTAATAGTTTTCAGTCTTCAAGGTTTGAAGGGATACATCACCAAGGAACTGCACCAAGCCTTGAGCTAAGTGCGTAGTTAAAAGTCATATCCTACGAGATATTACATATGTTAGTCAGAGTAGATCGCTTTTGGTGCAATCAGTTTCAAAAATAGAACTACATATGTAGGCACGGCTTGCCTAACCATTTTTGACAGAAATTTGTATTTGGTGATCAAACGTCAAACATTGAGCAACTCAAATGGCCGCCTTGCAGTTACTCATTTGAAATGGAGTACATCCAGTGCTTGTTAAGCAAAATGGATGAAATCGGTACAAAAAAGGCTGTGTTCAGCATACTATCCGAAATAATACAAAAAATTAATTAAATAAAACCACCAAGACCAGCTCTCTTGATTAAATATTTTCCAGTTCTCCTCCACCAACATCCTCCACAGATGGATTCCTTCAACATTCATACGTATCAAGTATCTCAAAACAAAAAGGGCTTTCTTACTAGAAATAGTTTCTCTTCATCCGTTAATTAAAAATAAGGAAGTAAACCTACCCAGTGCATTCTCTCTATTACTATTGTGTCAGATATCCTTTCATACACATCCTGACACTCGAGCTTAACGAGGAGTATGCTGGCAAAAGTGTTTTTCTAATTAGATTATCTTTCAGCGAATCTGTCAAAAACTTAATTAAAGTTAATAAGAGCCTATCTCTCCAGCACAAGAGTGTTACACACTTGTTACCTTCAGAATCCTAGTGTTCTCTTCTATTTCTAAGTTAATTATAGTGCAAGGCTCCGTAAAAATCATGCACATCCACAACAGCGCACACATTTCCTACTAGAGTGCCCCCATACACTGAATAACAAATAAAAACAAACCACTTGACAATTCAGCACAAGTTGATGACAGAAACGAAAAAAATAAAAAAAAATTCATCTCTATCTCTCCAGGGGTAGAAGAACTAAGCCAAGGCAACAATTTATCACCCACCTCCCTCCGCACACACATAACACACGTGACACTTGAATTAGGTGTACGTACACCGTACACTGCTCAAGGAACTCGCATCAATTGACCCTTGAGCGACTATTTTTATAGACTTCCCCCTCCCCCCGCGCCACCCAAACAACAACAATCAGAACACTGTTAGGGTCAGGTATAACTACTTCGCACTCACCTTCTTCTGGTACTAACGATATCACTGCTTGTCCTCGACTTCTTTCCTTCTTAGATGCGTTGTCGTTGCCAATGCCAAATGGTAAGGATACAGATGATGATGATGATTGTTTTGATGCATCAGCCAATTGAAACAACGCCAAGTGAACCAACAAACATGCCAGGACAACTACTATCAGTCGCACCTGATCATGAAAGGCATAAGCTGGTCCTGATCGCCTGCAACTGCATCTGTTGATAAGCCTCATTTTCTCTCCTTAACGTCCTCTTCCTTTAATGCTCTGTACTTGAGTCATTAGGAATTCTCAAAATGGGTTATCTCGAGTGTCCTCTTTAGCTATGAGACAAAGCAATGTCCTATGTGAGTGGAGTGGTGTATCCCTCGCCACTTAAGGGAATGCTGCAGCAGGCACTTTTATTTCTTAAGAGGATAATGGATTCCAGGTGAACGACGAGGCAAATATGACACAAACGGAAATGCAAAACAAGACGTCTGACAATCTCTAAAGTGTCCTTGCTGCAATAAGGATGAATGCAACGAACAAAAAAAAAATCCCTTCTTGCACTTGATATCCTCTGAGGGCGTCTTTCGTCGTTTTAATGTCCTCCTTATATATTTTTTTTTTGTTTTTTTGCCTCGCCTTCGTGGGGTATTGTCTTTAAGGATCTCGTCTCGTTCGATGGATGCCAAAGGAGCTTTGTATTCCCGAAGAAAACTTCTACACTTAAAGGGCACTAAAATCCGCTCGAATTAATTCAACTTTCAATAGCCGTTGTAACGTGAATCCCTCCCCGAAAGGACTTATATTCAAAGTCAGTTCGATTAAAGTATTTTTCACGCGAAAAAAAAAATAAAAGTAATTTCTATTCGATGCGCGATGACAAAAAATCGTTTTCTAAAGTGTGATTGCGAGTAAATTGGAAATTCAGCTTGTGTACACATTCAGCGGCATCGCAGTCGCCGATAGACGGATGTGTCAAGGGTTGTCGCGGAAGGCGGGCAGACGCCACTGCTTTATAGACGGGTATTATTGATGACCAAAGTGATAACACACATGATTGCTTGTGTGATAAGAGGAGGTTTTTTATTGTTTGTTTTGTTTTTGAAATCGGATCTAGAGCCGAGTGGTGTGGCAGATTCTAATTGAAAATGACATTGCATGTGTGGCATGATATCCGTTAAAAACGGACCGCTCTCAATTTCAGCCAGACTAGACAATGGAGGAAGTTAACCTTTTCTTTTAAGTGGAACTCTGACAGTTAAAGGATAGACTTTGCCCTCTTCAAGTGTCATATCAATTATTAAGTAGGTAACACATTTTGAAATCGAGAATTTGCTTTAAATACCTACAGACATATACTTAGATGAAGTTCAAGTCAAGGCTGTCAGAGTGACAAATTGAAAATGTGAATGTATGCCATCGTGACTACGTTGATAGATGTTCAGTAATTAAGTTTAAATGAAGTTTTTTTTTTTAAGTATTTTTCTTTTTGAATGAAAATCAGCTGAATCATCGAATGATTAGCACAGTACGTCATCAGTTAGAGAGCAGTTTAGTGTGGACGGATGATAAGAGTTCGTGGCACGTGGGCGAAGAAATAGTGGGTTGGTGCTTGATTTATGGAAGGGATTTGTAATTGACGTGGAATATCGCTCAACGAGAAGCTAAATTTTCTATCTGTCAAATGTTTGTTCATACATGTTCACATTTATGACAGCTGTCATATGGAAACATAAAGAACCTATTGCCGGTTTGGATTTTTTTGACGTTTACAGGAGAAGTGGAGAGGTTTCCCAGATTTTTTGATGTTTGGAACTGTCAATCGCCATCACTCGACAAAAGCCTGAAAACATAAATTGAAAATTGGGAAATTCATGAAGTTAATTAATCTACTTGCTGTGAAAAGCATTAGCTTTCTTGTGAAAAGATTTTTAAAAAAAAAATGTACGAAAGTGTTCAGACAGAACAAACCATTTGAACAGGGGGATGTCAAAAAAAAGCAGTACGTTAATCCTGTGTGAACAGGGTCAAACATTTACGAAAATGGCGTATTGTAATGTATCTGACGAACAATTTTTAAGCGATTCCATACATAGCCAAAGCCTTATGGTCATAACACAAAGCACTGTCAAATATTTACTCAGTCATATATGACAGTTGTCATATGGAAACCGAAACACTGACAATTTATGTATTTAATTGTTTTTTACTTTCAAATGAATAGTCTTGATAGATCTTTTTGGAATGAATAGAATAAAGCCTTATGGTCATAACACAATGTGGAAGAGACTAGCGTTTGACAGGCATTTCAACGAGTTACGATAATATTCCACACTCGGTAAATTACTGACAGCAAGATGTGTGGATGTAGAATAGAATGTAGAAAACAGATTTCCCTTTGGAGGTGTACGAAGAAAACGTGAAAAAGAAAACCATTAAACCTATAAATAATTTTATTAGAAGCGCGTGGCTGTTTCACTGCAATCTCATAGGTACGTCAAGTGCTACGCCTTAGAATAAGTGCAGATGTTTTTATTAATCGTCCCTAAAACAATTTCAATTTGTATTCCGTTTCTGAAAGCAATGCCATGGGAAGCAGCAATAATGTAAGAAATATGTTTCATTCGCAATTCCCTACTGTGCGAAGTGTTCTTCTGTTTTTTTTTTTTTTTACGTAATCATTCAGTTTGATGCCTTCCTTAGCGTTTCCTTAACACCTCGGCAATTTTCACAATTTACGCAATTTGCCTCTTTCAACAAAAAGCATACATTTCACGCAAAAATATCCGTCAATGTGCGGAACAGTAGCCGCATTCCTTTTTTCTTTTTGCACACACATCCGCAATAAATAAATTCCAACACACAAAAACATCCGCAGGATTGTGTTTCCTCCTCCCAGAGGAAGCGCAGGTACTACCTGCTATCCGGTGAACACTGAACTCACCAAAATACAAACCTCGACGTGTTTAAAAATTAACTCGGGAGGATGTTGGTGAAAATAATTATTTTTCATATATTTATGTGTTATCCGCTTACATTGGGTGCTCGCTCCATTGGGCTGGTGTTCATTTTAATGACACAGTCACCCTCATGGCATACCTTTGATTTGTATGTCATGTTCCAGGACATGATACTCCTAAGGGGGTGAGTAGCGATGGCAGAGAAACTTAAAACTTCGAACGAACAGCAGCAGCTTCATCGTTACGCTACATTCGCCCCGCCGCTGGCTCCAACGAATCCTATTTGATCCTGGTAAATTCCCTGCTCCTCCTCTGGATTCATTGAAAAGTGTGCTGCAGCGATTTTCACACGCTCATTCAATCCTTTCGCTCCGTTTGTTGCACACTCAAGGATTCACATGGAAAGTTTGCTTTTGTCGCTTGGTCTTCTCCTCTCACCCTACATCTTTGGTTTACTTTTTTCGATTTTTGTTTTTTGTAAATTTCGTCCCGATAAGGATCTTTATTTATGTTTGTTTGCACTCTGGCGGAAAAGGAAATGTTTCGCAATCGCTTCACTAAAACGAGAAATCAGAGAGAGCGAGAGAGACATGGAAAAAAAATCCATACACCTCTGGGGGAAGATAAGCTGGGGCGTTATTTTTTGCACCTTTTATGGCTTCCTAACACCTGGCTGTGTCGCCCGGTTGAAGGCGGATGGTATTCGCTTTTAGCGATGGGATAGCGCTGCTACATTGAGGTAAACCAGTTGAGTTTTGTTTGTTGATTTTTCACACATTGAAGGGGGCGCTTCCTTCTGGGTTCATCCAGGGGCATTTTAAAGGGAAAATGAATGCATTCCTCTGGAATGGCTTCCGTAAATGAGCACTGCACTTGTAGATAGTGTGTAGGTGGTGCTCAACCTGGTTGCATTTGAAGCTATCAGTGGAATCTATTTGAATGTATTTGGATGTGGTTTGCATATCCAAAGGGGGGAATTGCTGAAAAGAGCCATTATTAGATCTCTGAGTGGAAGTAATGGAAGTTAGTTATATGATTAGAGTGATTTGATTCCGAATCTGCTGATTGTATGAATTTTAGTATCCCCTACCAATCCTTAGATTCCGGGAAGTATTCCATTAGATGAGCGCCATTTTTTGACGAGACAACGTCTTGTAATAAGGTCACCCGGTTGAAATACAGACTCAGAGAGTTGATGTAACGATATTCGGTAGCAGTTCGAAGACTTCTTACGGCAGGAGGTTACCGTCGAATTTTGTCCATTTAAATGTCAACACTTCGAGCACATTCCTTGCTATGCGACTAGGTACAGAAAGTGGAAGACATCTCGGAAGAAGTGGGGATACATGAAGTTGAATTTTTGATCAAAAACGTTGGTGTAACGAAATTGGGTAGAAGGTTCAATC
This sequence comes from Xylota segnis, assembly GCA_963583995.1. NCBI lineage: Eukaryota > Metazoa > Arthropoda > Insecta > Diptera > Syrphidae > Xylota > Xylota segnis. Next base: position 57,351,117 of record OY757238.1, on the reverse strand, counting down.
CTTCGTATTCCTAATGGATTTTGTTCATTTAGGTGTTGACATGTGGAACGTATACTCCACTTTATGATTAAATACGACCAGTAGAAGAGCATACTGTTACTGTGATTAAGATTAATCCAGATCACTACACTATTCTCTGTAACTTCCGTGGAGTGACACCAGACTTTGCCACTTTGCTAGGGCTTTCTAAGCACATACCTTTCTCGATCTGTTTTCCTACCGGGAAAAGAAGTAACTTTGGGATGATTTTGATTTATTTGTTCCGACCAGAATGAAATGAGAATAGCAATATTCTAATCTTAAGTCCAACAAGGCTGCTATGACGGTCTGAAGGTCGAATTTTCTAAGGCAATCAGAGGAGACTTGGTGAAGAGCATATATCTACTCAATTCCAAGATCTTGTTGGAGGAAAGGATGCCTAATGAATGGAACTTTATCATTGTTTATCCAGATTGATACTCACCACCTTTGCCTGGATTTTAAGCCCGCATATGACACTTTTTTATGGAAAATAGCTTAACAGAGCCATGTCTAGTTGTGGCATCCTTCCCAAACTCGTTAGATTGTGCAAGATGATGATGGAGAACGCTCGATGATTCACAAAGGTCGCAAAGATCAGATCTTACTGAGACCGATGTCAACAAGAAGGAACACACAACATCGACGAATCAGACAGAACGTCACAATAGACAGCTATAACTTTGAGGTAGTAAAGGACTTCGTCTACATTGGCTCCGCCATAAACTCTGACAATAACATAATTTCAGAGATCAAAAGAAAAGTTACTCTTGCTAATCGTTGGTCTTAGAAGGCAACTGAGTAGGAAGGTGTTGTCGAGAAAGAGACTCCATATAAAAGCCTAATCTTCCCAGACCTACTTTATTGCACAGATAAAGATATCTTCTTTTGAGATCGAAATCCTTTGAGCGGTCCCATTTGGGTTGATGGGCTTTAGGGAAGAAGATTTAGCAGCGAGACTTATGAGGTGTACAGTGCCATCGACATGGTCAGAAGAGTACGCAGCAGTCGCCTAAGATGATAAGCTCAAGCAGAGTGAATGAACACAAATGCGCGGCCCGAAGATTGTTCGATTCTGGCCCGGAGGAACAACGTAGTAGAGGAAAACTTCGCCTTAGGTGGCGGGCACAAGTGGAAGAGGAGCTCAACCTCGCTAAATGCAGAGCATTATTGGTTGCGTAGCGCCTCCTAAGTAAGGAAGTAATTTTTGTTTGTTACGACTCCAGTTGCAGAAATCCCAATCAGATGGGCCATTAGGATGTTCTGAATATTTAAAAAGTTTCCTGAATTCCATGACTCAAGACTTTGTGAAATCGAATTTCTCATCCCTTTTTATCTTTAACTAGAATGGCTTCATATTAGTTGAAGTTTGTATTTTTCAAGAAATGGCTTTCCAGACAGCCACTTTCTTGGTTCTATGTCATATTTGATATGGAAATGAGAGTACATTCTATCTCTCAATGGCTAGTCTTGTACTCACGACCATTTTCAGGTCCCGTCAGACCCCTTTCTTGCTAACTCTTCCTTTAGTTCGTTTCCTTGTATACTGGGGTATCCTGGAATCCAACGGTTTGGACCACAGTTTGACACTTCACTTAATCCTTTTCCTCTAATACAATAATAACATCCCTGTCGTAAAAACGTCATGACTCACCAAGAAAATATTAGTTTACACGTGAACCCTCACCCCTTTCCAAACTATTCTGATTGTTATCGTATTCCGTTTATTTGATATCCTGAGCTCTAAACAGTATCTACCCAATATTTGCTTTCATATCGAAAGGTCGTTACAGCAATTTTCACCTTATTATAGATAGGAAATTATCTCCAATCAATATCTGTGTAAATAATCGTGCAATGCATTCATGTGAACAAAAGGGTTTTTTTGATTTTGTTTTCGAGGGAAAACTAGATACGTGTAGTGACTCAACTATCATGAAAACTATTTTAGTTTTGCTTAATTCGAATTAATCTTCTCAAATTCACTGTAAACTAAGTATGATATATTCGGATACTCAATCAAAATATATTTGTTTAGGGAACGGAAGTAATTTTTTGCAGTTCATCGGTAAGGAAATTCCATTACCTGGTCGCCATTTTGATTTTGATCAATTAGTGGCTGAGCTTTATTTAGAAATATTGTACTTTTTGCAGGAAAAATATGTGAACTAACTAACGTTTGGTAGCAGCATAGATTCTAGTCTTGAGAACTTAAACTCCAGCTTCCGTACCGACGCTCATTTGGTGTGGAATGACATCTGTCATTAGTTTGTGAACTGTCAATTCATTCAAAGAAAGATCTCACGAAATCTTATTGTGAACATCTTGTTGAAGCTGATTCCTGGCCTAATTTGCATTCTACAGTGTTCGTGAGGTGCTGGCCCGACTCACAGTCAACGACAGCTGTCATTGGTTTGTGAACTGTCAATTCATTAAAGGGAATATCTCACGAATTCTGATAGTGAGCATCTTGTTGAAGCTGGTTTCTGGATCTATGTACTTATTTATCTGCAGTCTGCGTGGGGTGCTGGTAAATAGAATTCACTGTGAACCCAAAGATACATATTTTGTGTGTCAGCTGAACATTGTTAAACGAAACTGACAGTTTTGTTTTGACAAGTTCATTGTAAAGGTGGAATAGGCAACTTCCGTTTCGGTCAAGTTTAAGTTGAAGACTTTGCTTTGATTCTTTAAAGAAAGGGATATTTCAGACTGCGTGAGGAAATTATTCGGCGATGGGGACTTAGACTGCAATGTCGATAAGTATGAGACAACATTAGATGCTGGTAAACTTGATTAGAATGTTGGCAGAGTCTAAAATAAAAAGATCAGACAATCCTGTCTTGTTTTCCTTCACATAAGCCTCGGATGAGTGCAGGCAATAAGAGCGTAGTCAATTTATAATAATTCGCTGTTAAAAAGTTTGCTTAAAACCCCGCAATCTGGTAAATTAAAATCCAGAGCATCCTGAAAATATGTATATCCTGGCACAGTGCCATGCCGAAGTCGAACCGACACACCAATAATTGCGTTTCGTTCACACAAATATTATTTTAAATATCCAATTAGCACCGTAAAGCGCCTTTAATTCGTCTCATTGAAACCCACCCAATCGATGCATCTTTTTCGGCCTGATTGAGGCCATTTACCAAACAGATGACCTTTCAATTTATACCCACAAAGCAAATTGATACATATTGCCCCAGAGCCCCTCGGGCGTATGAGTACTTTTTTTTTGTTTTTTGTTCATCTTCACACTCTGCGCTCGGTGCAGAACCACTCTTATTTGTTTTTAATTTTAATTAAAGAAGCTATTGTTAAATTAAAAATAATTGATCCGCATGTCAGTAGACACAATATCCTTTGGATAAACTTGGAACGTGCATTCCCTTCCGAGTCAATGGACATTGTCAGCCATTAGCGACGACGACCGATCATTAAACCATGCCGATGACAATCATCAAATTATCCTCAACACTATAACACGTGCGTCCTTGCATAGCATTATGCCGATGCTCATAACCAGGATACAGATATGACACGGCGAGGCGGCGGTGTGCCATTGATTATCCACATCGCCTCTCATCAGATGTGTGTGTACAAAAGGGATTTCAATTTTTGGCAACAAAAAATGCATTTCGACATATTCGATCACGTTGCCAGGTGGAATATTCACCAACTACCACACCATCGGTCTGCATTAATGGAATTTTCTTTCTCCTGGCCAGGATTTTTTATCCTTGTTATGGCTTAAACCATAATGCGGGCAGGCGGTTGTGGATAATTTGGTTCATCGAACAGATAGACATTGCATTTAACCGGCAAACAAAAAACAAAAAAAATAAAACAACACTCGGGTTGTTAAATTTTTCAGCTAAAGCTGCCTGGGAGGGTGTCCTCCTCTCGGGTACACAACGAAATTGGTGTAAAACCACCAGTATCCAGGAGGATTATTGTCCGTCGATTGGTTGCACACACACTTTTTTACGGATCCATAATTCAGAAGTGTAGTTCTGCTTCGCAGTTAATGGTTTAGTTGTTCGTTTGTGTTCGGGTAATAGAATTACAATTGGATGGACAAACAGGAGTGTATCCTAAATCCTCGAGCTGTGTGTTGGAAAATCAAAAAACATAACAAAAAAAATCCCCTGCTTGGCTAAGGGGATTTGTGCATGCGAAGTTCCAACGAACCGGTCACATTTCAGGCAGAATCGATCGATATTGCATTCGCCGCGCTGAAGGGCTGAAGGATGTACGTGAAAGGATGGATGTTTACGAGCTGCTTGGGTTTTTTTTTTTGTTATTATTGGACTCCCGTGTGCTGCGAGGCCAATCCGACATGCAATAAAGTTCAGCAGATTGTAGCCTGCGATTGGCAGCGGAGCAGAAGGGCACGTAATTTGGTCAAGGCTGATTGCATGCGAGCAGTATGTTTAAATCGAATTTTTAAATTTATTTATTGTTGTGTGCGGTGCACTTTTGTTTTGTGGACAATCTGAATGGCGAGGGGGGGGACGACGACGACGGAGAGGATTGTAATTATCGCTGTGAACATGCTCCATGGGGAAAGTGTCAAAAAGTTCACTGACAGCACACGTATGACATGTGATTATTAATTATTTTACTGAGTACACTAATTAGGGCCTCGCAAATGTGTAAAGTTACTCCATAGAGATGAGTAGGAAATGTGAGATTTTGACGGGTTGTGAGATATTGCATTCTGGTCTGATTATTTAGTCCGGCGAATGGTAAGAGCTGAGATCCTTATTTTGTGATAGTCCTCGAAAGACGAGTATGTATGCATTCAGAAGTGTTGTCGATGCCAGTAGTCCATGCTTATCAACAGAATGCATCTGCAAAGCTTGGACAGTCCATGATTTTTGCTTAAACTACTGAGTCATGGTAGCGCTCAACGACCTGAGCAATTCCGGATGTCTAACTCAGCGCTAGGAAGCTGACATAAAGAATTTAAACGGGCAAAGGATGACTGGTGTTAATCAAAAGAGCTACAAATTGAAAAGAATCGGAATATCTGGTGGTAACTCTAAGCCACAAAATAAATTAGAAACCTCCTCTAGACAAAATCACGAAATAGACCACTTAAACCCTAGACTTTTCCAGAAAACCGGACTTTTTTCCACCAACAACACCCCAATAATAATCTTGGCATGGCTCATGTGCGCGTCACTCTGTAAACGCTGAGAGAACGGTCCTGGAAGGTACGGGTACAAAGCGTTCCTCACATCGGCAGATTCTTGAGAATCAAAAAGAAGTCAAAATCGGTACTTACCGATCGATACTCACCCATCGATACTTACCTATCCTAAGCATGCTATAGCAGCATGACTAGAATGGCCAGAGCTATCAGAATCCCTGACCAAGACTCTGTAGAAAGGGGTTTACTTAGTGTGAACACCTCTATAAGAAGTGCGTAATAGCTTATTTTTTGTTAGGTATATTGCAACTGTGTGCATCAAAGGGAATGCATGGACCCTCATGGGCCAATTTTACCAATATACGTTCAGTTTCTTTTCAATAGCACTTGTGTTCTATTTTAGTACTATTTAGGCCACAACTGCCTAGATTCGACATGGTTCCTCACCTCTTGCCATCTACTATCAGCTTGTCATAAAAAGTTTGCAAAAATTCTATTTGTAAGGGTCTTCAGGGGGACCTTCACAGCCTCAGCACAGATGTCATACAAGACAGATCCCTACCTTACTCGATACCGAAAAAAGACTGTTTCTGAACCGATAACTCAGCGGAGAAAGTCCTTTTCTCCATTGTCCTACTAATTTCGAGCATGAAGTGGTGTAGATGCCTGGCTGTCAATGAGTATGCGGCAGGCTTCTCGTACCGGTAAGTCATGGAAATGATGAGGGGATCGGAGAAGATCCCCATTGTCAGTGAAAATTGTAGTCACTCTGAGAGTTACATGTAGTTGGTGGGATTGACTACTTACCAGATCCCGTGATAGGAGATCCAGGATGCTGCTGTGACCATTAGGCTTACTACACCAGCTTCCTGTTTCCCATAACTACATAATGATAAGAACATGATATGAAGGTCAAGTGGAAGGCATGTTTAAAGAGGCTGTAGGGCATGTTCTCATGTCTCACATTGCCCCTAGAGCCGTAGTTCTTTGCTCGTTGTTAATAAGTTTGATGCTGTAAAACGCAGGCCACCAGACAAGCGATCCATAGGAAAGTATTCCACATGAAAGTATCCCAAGTAGGTCCATCTCTAAGAATAGAATCCCACGCGCAAGTTTTCTTTACCCGCCGCTCAATGTTGAGTTTCCAACTATGTTTTTGATCAAGTCTCACATCAAGGCAATTGGCTCTGGAGGAGAAGGAGTGTTATTGGTAGTTAAGCCGTCGAAGCGTAGAGATCGGTAATTTGATTTTCGTAAGAAAATAGCATCAGGTTAGTCACAGTTGATGCTGAGTTAACATCCAATGCTACTATTATACCAAGAAACTTCCATAATCTCACTGTTTACTTAAACATCACTGATAATGTATTGCCACATCATCTGCCTTCCCTGCCGAACCTACACAATCATGGCATCAATCTGATTCAAGAATCAAGCATCTTCCAAGGTGATTTAGGCGACTTCGATCAATGGCTTGGTAGTCACAGAGAAAATCACAATTCCCGTGTTTTATAGTCCGAATCTCAGAGCATGCTTCCTCAGAAGACATTGCTCTGTTCAATGTTCAAAGAGGCCTTCATGTCCCTCATGGCCTTTAAAGATTGGCCATCTTAGCACAGCCATCAAAAATTATTCTTCCACTTTCGATAACATCCCCCTGTGGTAGCTCAGTTCCTACTTTTGAACAGTGCGGTATCACTTTCGATATCCTCTACTTTAACCTGACCAAGTACGAACATAATGTCCTCAGCATTTTGCGGCAGCTTCTACCTTTTTCGACGATATTCTGGGCGATATTCTGGGCGATATTACTGTTGATTCCATCTAAAGGAATTCCTTTGACTACAGTTTTTTTTTTTAGGTTACTCCACGTCAGAAGATTCATTGATGATCCGAGTCCTAGCTGCTCGGCGTAACAAGTGCACCCAGAACAGCATCGTAACAGCATCTGCATAACCAATGGCGATGTAGCCTGATCTATATACATAGATCTGCTAGAAGTTTATCGATAACTAGTGACCACAGAAGTGGAGAAAGGATGCCTCCCTAGGGCCAACCTTTAACTGCGTTCACAGATACAGACAGGAAGTAATGATCCGACTTTCGAGCATGGCTCTAATCCATTGGTTGGTCGAATCTTCGATACCTCTGCTACTAAAAGCCAGTAGTTATCGAAAGCACCCTCTATATCCAAGAATGCACATCGGGCTATTTCCTTGGAACGTTAGGTTCCTTCTATCTTCCTGACAAGTTAGTGAAGAATCCAACGACACCCGACTTCTCCGTCAAATTTCATGAATATCCGACGCAGGTGCCACTAATTTTTGCACTCAGCTATCTGTTCACATTCCTCGTGTCAGCCATTAGCAAACAAGCAGTTTTCACGCCTAATTAAAATTTTGCTAACCGCCATGAGCATCCAAATGTCTGCGCATAGCTCCGGTTTTGGTTCAACAAACAATAAAAATAACCAAACCCCTCTCCCTCAACCAATAATCATAAACATTTCTAGTTTGCGAAAAACAAGACTGAAGCCACCTGTCCCGCAAACCAGACGTACTGCAACTAACTAATCGCAATTGTTCTTCACTTTAGAATACACTACGAATTTTTTTTCCTTCTAAATATATTTTTACACTCCAAATCATCGTTATATAAACCTGTTTCCAGTTCAGACTATAAAAACGCAATTTCACACGAATTCCAATTCCTACGAACAATAGACATAAAATAATTATGTAGGTATCCAGAAGTTTTTAAGTTTTGCGTCAATATAAACAGACCCCCCAGCCCGGAGCGTGCAACTAAAACAAAACAAAAAATAATAAAAAAAAAAATAGAAAATAATAATAGTATACATCTTCATCGACTAAAGCGTGGCAATAAAAGAACAAAAATAATTAAAAAAAAAACACAGAAACACAAAACATTTGCATAATACTCATCAGCAGCGGTTCGCGTCGCATGTTTGGCAGTTCGATGAGTGATTCATGCTCGCAAAGTTAGAGCGTATTAAAAATAATACAAATACGAATTATAACTAATAAATTTGGGTTTATGGATTTGGTGGAGCCCCTACGCGAAGCTACGTATAGGTAGGTGGTATCTGCTTACGTGGGATGTGCTTGGATTCCGGAGAACAGAGCGGTGGAAGCGAAAACCGAAGCGAATGGGTTCCATGGGAGAAGCTATATAAAGCACACATGTCACATGTCGCGCATTCGTTAGCACCTCACGCTTGATTAGCTTGGGAACTGGTTCCGTTGGGGTACGAGTCGCACGGGCTATTATTTACTCAAATGTAACTTATTCTTCGGGGTGTCTAGACACACGTGACAGGTGTGTACATGTTCTTGGGAGCGCGCTGTTTCTGGTATCGAAGGCAGCTTCCGAGACAGCTGTTTTGTTTTTTTTGCTACGTGTTGATCGGTCCTTTTGGCCACTTTTGGATCCCCCAGTTGCTTCTACTTGTGCGTGTCACCACCCACCTTTACTACCCTGTTCCTCTGAGTTAGATTCAAAGACTCTGGAAGCTCCATCATCATCGCCCTGGAACTGGACTTCGAATAAATAACAGGTCTGTTGGCGTATTCTCCCAAAACATCTATTCTCACGAAAATCTACAAAAAGTCACCAAATCCTGTTCGAGTACGCAAAAGTTTTGTAGTTTTTCGTAGAAGAGAGCGCTCAGGAGAGAGTAAAAAATTTACGAAAGCTGTCAAATCTGTCAGATACCTGTAAGAAATTTTTTGTGTATTTGTATACGTTTGCTTTTGACGTCTAAAAAGTGGGCGAATTTCGTAGCTTTCGCGTTCGTTTACTTTTTTGTGAGTTTACCACTCTCTGAGAGAAATTTTCCCCCGCTCCTTGAAGTTTCACAATCTACGAATTTGGGTGCAGAAAGTACGCGAACAGACCTAACACAAATGTCAGTCGGACCCTTTTTAATTCGCTGGATACTACAACTATTGTATTGCAAGCCTTCTAGCAAGATTCTCTCTATTTTTGGCTTTTTGTTCAGGCAGAACGCTCTGCCTACGACAGGAGTGTTTTTCTACGGCGCTGTCCCTCAGGGGTATGTTCGAGGTCCTGTACTCTACTGACTAGGTTGATATATGTACTTATATGTAGGCACGTAACTCGACTAGAAACCCCAACTCTCTTGTGTCTGACAAGAGATTATAAGATGGAGAGTCCACTGACTCGGAAAAGGTCAGCGCCCTGTTTACCTTCTCCAAAGTTTAACCAAGAACACAGTAGGACACGTTTTCATTTGTTCTGGGACTTTGGATTTAGGTCCAAAAATTTCAGTTCCACTGTTTTCACTTTCGATCTGTCGGTGAACCAGTTCAGACCAGAATTCCATTAAGTCTTCTTCCTCAAACAACCTTCCAGAAAGTAGTCTCTAACCACTATTTGGGTGATACTTGGTGGGTGATACTGTTTCTTCTAGGTGTCCCGTCTTCCTAGTTAGGTATGACTGCTTACGTAAAAATTGGTCATAATGTGTCCTTTTAGGACTAAAAATCCACGTTCTGCTACACTGGCGACTTCTATCCTACAAGTGTCTTGTGGTATACTTAGTGATAAATTCATTTCCTTTCGAAAAGTCAGCGGTCTACGTTTCTTTACTCTTCGTAGAGCTCTCGAGATTGTCAAGCCTTTCCACTCCTCTATATGGCTCCTGCTTTATTATTTATACCTGGCTTCGTTAGGACCTTTCAAATCATTAAGACTACTCGATTGGAAAGAACACGTCCTTCCTTATCTTGCCTATAACAGCTTCTAAATCTTCCGGTCATTCATGAATCTAGAGAAACGCCGTAGGCACTAGGGAATAAAGGACGTAAGTAAAGTTCCTAGCTCCGCCTTAAGCCCGCTCATAAGGAATTTAACATCATAGCTCCTCATACATTTTGTCTAGAAGTCCTTGGAGCTCTCTTTGCTGCTGTGGTCTTACTTTTCCACTCGACCACATATCCTAGACTCAAGACTGGCTCTCCTACCTTCAACCAACATCTGAACTTAGAGTTTCCAATGGAGTCTTGAAAGATTCTTAATGCCGTAGGCTTTTCATATGTCGAAGTAGCTCAAAAAATTGATCCTCCTAACCTTGGAGGCATATTCCGAGAAAAAGAGAAAAACTGACTTAAATTGTATGTCCCTCAGAAAAATAAAAAAAACCAAAATTCACCTCAAGGTTGGTGCTAAAATACTTAAGTTTCAAACACCCAATGAAGTGTGATAGATTGACCTAAATCCATTATTCAAACTCTTATTTCACAAAAACCTATTACAGAGTCTATACTTTTTGTTTCACAGTATGCAGACGGAAGCATGCCTTATTCTAACCCAGAATCATCTTCTGTTGACCATGAGTAACAACTGCCGAAGCAGACGTTCAGAATGTCTGGAGAATGAAACAAGTTTTGCTATGACTAAATCCGTTTATGCCTCTCTTAAGCTAAGCCAGAGTTTTAAGCACTAAAATGAAAGAATGAAACATAAAATGTACAAGTTTTCCCTATCGACGTCATTCATCCATCAATATCAACTATGAACCCAAAAATTATAACGCAAACTCGTTTATTATGTTCAAAATTAACATAATTTCCGAAACACTCCCAAGAGAACCAATGTGCTACCCTATTCGACAAAATTGCCGCTCTACTGCGCAAAACACATACCTTTCAACCACCTTCCAAGCTATCCGCTAAGAATCCCACCGACAACCGCATACAACTTCAACTGACAAATCCAACTGACAGCCAGTTTCTCAGTTTCTCTCTCCCAATCAGACGAGGAAAAAACTATCCCCAACACTGGTGTATTCCAATTATTCTATATCCCCCGTATTATTGCGAACCGTAGTGCGCAAGAGATGGCTCTAACTGCGCTCCTCTTCTAGAGCAGAACAACAGACAGAGCGCGGCGGACAGTGTTCAAGAAATTCTCTCTCACATCAGGCCAACGAAACGACAGAAAAGAAAAAAAATAAAAAAGAAAAAAAAAACGAACAAGAAAAAAATAGGAAAATAAAAAAAATTTATTTTTCTCTCTAACCAGAGAAAAACACGCAGAATTTTTGTGTTGGCCTGGTATCGGCTGCAAGCTAGCCAAGTCCAAGTGTGTGTCATTAGTTTTGTGTGTCAAATAAGTTGTGAGCAAGGGGAAAAGCCCCCGAAAGTGAAGTGAAGAAAAACGCCAGAGACGGGCCTCCGTGGGACACGGCAAGCACGGAGCAAAGCAGGAAAAAGTCAAAAACAAAAATAGGCTAAGAATCGACGAGAAGACGACGACGAGGGTGCTGCAACGGTCGCAGTAAGAATTGAATAGAAAAAGAGAGGTGGCAAGGAGGCGACATTTTTTCGCTTTCATAGCACAGCGCTGCGCTGCGGCGGAAAGAAAGAGGAGCACCAGAGCACACACAATAGGAGCGAACAAGAAGAAGGGGGAAAGAGGAGCCAGCTGAGCTGCTTGCCATATATTTTTGTGTGTGAGGTGAGATTATTTTGACAGTATGGCGAATCCGCGCAAATTTAGTGAAAAAATTGCTCTGCAAAAACAAAAACAAGCCGAGGGCACCGCCGAGTTCGAGAAAATCATGAAGGAGGTTTACGCAACCAGGAGGGACGAGCCGTTGTCGGCCAGTCAGCAGCGCATATCGGATTGTTGTCTTGGTCCTGAGCAGGGCGGTGTTGGTATTCCGATTCCTGGCAGTGGTGGTGGTGGTGGCAGTTCTGGCAATGCTGGGGCGGCTGGTGGCGGTGGAGGAGGTGGAAATAATGGGAATAATGGTAGCGGTTCGCCGACAGCCTACCGCGAGTCCAGAGGTCGCAGTGTCGGTGTGGGTCCGATGAGGCGGCCATCGGATAGGAAGGTGGATCGTTCGCCGTACAGCAGCAATGTGGCGTATTTGTCGCCGCCGATTGATTCGAATTGGCGACGCTCCAATTCGGACTCGGCCATCCATCAGAGTCTGAATATGCAACCGGAGAATCCTCTGTACGGTGGACAGCAACAGCAGCACTATATGCAACAGCAGCAGCAACAACAGCACGCATATCATCCGCACCAGAGATCTCATTCCCCTGCCGCTTCAGTGGGGCTCAGTCCGACAGCACAAAGGAGAAAAGCACAGAACATGGTGACGCAGTCGCACAGTAGCAGCAACCTTCAGCAGTTGGCGATGCAGGACCAAATGAACCACCACAAACTGAATCACAATCACCATCTGCATATGCACCCGCACCAGCAGGGCTCGATGACCAAGTCGCAGTTGCAGTTCAACCAATGCGGACCGACCAATAGCGTGTACAAAACGCTGCAAGAACAGGCCATGGCCATGGCCAACACGGGCTCTTTGCCCGACCTCACCTCCGTGCATTTCTCGAATGCGCCATCGCCTTCACCAGCCGCCATCACGCACAATATTCGAAACGAACGTGAACAATCGCAGAGTCCATTCAACAGTCAATCGTACCAGCAGCAGCAGCAGCAGCAACAGCAACAACAACAGCAACAATTGCAGCAGCAGCATTCACCTGGGGGTGGTAGCGGCGGCGGCCTGGGCGCTGGTCAAACGCATTTGTCCTTCACGAACCTTCCCGTGATGGGGAACCCCACGTCGAACAACATATCAGCCAATTGCAGTACGTTACACAGCTCGTACGGCCATCTGCCATCGATTGGAGGCGTCTCAGCGAATGCAAGCAGCACCGGCAACCTGACGGAGTATCGAAATCCCCAACACAATCCTCCCTCGCCGGCAGGATCGGCCAGCCCTGGACTGATGGTATCGACATCGCCGCACGGTCACTCACACGACTTGCACGTAAGTGCGCCCAACAGTCCCATCCGCCACCACCAGCAACAGCAACAGCAGCAGTATAGCGACAAAAACATTCAGACTTATGACAGATTTTCGCCCAGCGGTGACTACAGCAACAGCAGCAACAACCTGAATCCCTCGTTCCACAATCACTTCGAGCAGTTCTCACTGGTGGACTCGTCGGCGCAAAGCGAATCACAGTACATCCCGACCAGCCTGCAACAGCAGGACCACCACTCACCGCACAACAGCTACTCGCAGTCGCTGCAATTTGACGAGGTTCTTTTCGGTAACCATCAGCAATTCAGCACTGAGAATGGCAATGGCGGCGCGGGTCGTCGCAACGACATGAGTTCCCTCGCATCGAAACTGACGGGAGTGAGTGGCAGTGTGACCGCCAGCAGCGGCGGAGATCCCTACATGAGCATGAGTAATCGCAACACACTTAACAACTGTAGCAGTAGTTTAGGCTTAAGTGGCAATTCCAGCAGTAGCGGAGGCGCCAGCAGAGGAACCAACAACAACAATTCATCATCAGGCTCGACAACAACAGCGGGGACGGCTAGCGTCAGTTGTTCGCCCCTCCACAGCCCTCACAGCCCGAATCCCCATAATCACAGCAATAACAACTCGAACTTAGTCAATGACATCGCAGCAATAGCACAGCAGCATCAGCAACAACAACAACAGCAGCAGCAGCAACACCAAAAGTCTCATCATACGAACGACGGTGGCGGTGGAGGTGGTTCCAATAACAGTTCCAACATGCACAACTCGACGCCGACGACGCCCAACATCCCGTCGATCGTGTTCTCCGACTTCTCGTCAGTCAATTCAGACTTCTCCAAGGAAATCTTCGACACCCTGGACCTAGACCTGGGCCAAATGGACGTAGCCGGTCTCCAGATGCTGTCCGACCCCAGCACGATAATGATTGCGGACCCCAACATCGAGGATAGCTTTCGGAGAGATCTCAACTGATGAGGTGAGTCAAATAGTCTTAGTCGAATCGAGTCGAGTCTTCATCGGGGATAGCGCGCGCTGATTTGGAAGCAATTATTAGTCTTTAAGATAAGCACACAGATAGCAGGAGGTGGTACTACGATAGTAACGAGAGTGGACGTCGTTCAACCGGCAGCCCTCACCACGCGAACGATAAAAGTTTCAAACTTTCTTAACATTAAGAGATAAAAAACAAACTATTTTTTTTTTCTTTTTCAATTTTGAGAATTATAATGTAAATCCGAAAGATGCATACACATATATATATATATACACAAGGTCAATCGACAAAAAAACCAAAAAAACAACAAAAAAAACCGAGTCAACCGGAGCAAGGAGCGAGATTCAAGTTCATATGACGATATGAAGAAGAAGTAAACTTTAAAAAATAAAAAAAAAATTAAAAACTAAAGTAAAATTAAAAAAAAGTTCAGAATTTCTTTTTTTCTTTTTTTATTTTCGATGTACCTATATGTAAATGTAATAATTAAAAACAAAAAAATATAATAACACTGTTATTTGTTTCAAATAAATAATTCCTAGCCAAAAACATAAAATAAAAATAATATATATGTACTATACGAGAGAGGGTTTCATTTTTGTTAGTTTCTGTTCGGAGTTTGTGTCTCATCTTTCGCCAGAACTAATGACGACCGAACAATAGTTATTGTTTTTAGATGAACTGATGCTCTGGAGCCACATATGGCCGGACGTGTGGTGCATTCAAATCGAAATTTGAGTTACTCTCCAGTTGGGTTACGACTTTTTAGAGACACAGCTGCGTAGAATATGGAATTGGATAAATGGGTAAGTGGTGCTGACTGTGTCACTCGGACGATAGCCAGGCTGGTGATATTAAATTGTTCTCTTTCTCTAAAACCGATAAAGTCTACTATCGTTCTTGGCTATCATTTAATTTAATTTCCTTGATAACAGTTTGCACTGAAGACTTGATGGGTACGATCGGTTGTGTGATCGTAGGGCATGACACAAGCGTTCTAGGTGTCATACGAAACCACTCACTTTTCTACAAGATAGGTACGTCAGGAATCAATGACCAGAAGCTAGATGGGAATATGATGAGAGGATTGACTTTTGGTCCAACTCGTCAGTGTGTATCTAGAAATCAAATAATCATTGACCACCCATCCCACGAGCTGTAGAATTTCATAAATTATGTGTTAAAATGTAAATTTATACATTAACTGTACAAATGATGCCCACAGGTATTCACAGACACGGAAATTTATAGCGAATTTGAGAATTTTAAGCCTCGCCCATTATTGGGTGCGGTGAATTGCATGTTGGCTATCTATTATACTCTATCTCGGCTGTAAATGCTGTCTCATAGGGATACAGGTTTCAAGAGCTTGTCTTGAACTTACATTTGGTTAATTGATTCTAAATTTAAGTGATACTAAAGCAGATTGGACTAATAACTGACGAGATGTGTACTCCTGCCTGTCCTAGTGTTCTGGAGCTTTATAAAAGAAAGCCTCATCCTTCCTTTGATTCATTTTAGCTCCCGATCTGCTGTCAATAAGAGTGTTTATCTTATTTTGGAATTGCGATGATGTTTGTTTCTACTAAATCGAGGGCTGGTCGTCCGTTGTAGAAGGGGTCCCTACAGAAGAAGGGAGACTTATTGCTCTGTTGCCTTGGTCATTGGTTGCTAGAAACATACATGGATGCCAGAAAACATGGGCTTTTTAAACCGAAGGTGTAGGTACTCCTCTTCTAAGATTAGCTCACCCAACCATTGGGAACCTTGCATCATAATCAGACGAAAAAATTCGCGTTTTTTTTTTTTGGAAAAAAAAGTGAATTCAGAAAATTTTCCAGTGAGGCATAGTGTACTCCGAAAGTGACCAACCAAGAGCCGTAAATAGGATCAGGGAATGTGGATTCGAAAATGCCTTGGTTTTGCAAGGAAACCGACCATGGAATTGGCGTTCATAATGCAGATATTCCACTCGAGTTCCCTTACCTTATTTAGCCTTGTAAGCTTCTCTTCTGTATTTGTAGGTTCGGAGTCGAGAGTCAAGCAGAAACGACATGAAATGACGAAATTGAAGACTACAACAGGTTTGAAGTAGTACCTAACCTATTTTTGAAAATTGGACCTCGTAACGAAACCTATAAGAATATAACAATGGGCAGCGATACCGAAAGGAATTGGATCGAAACAGATTTCAATATTAAAGACTTCACAGTTAAACAAGATTCAAATTTAAAATATCGTACAACTCTCAGTCTGGTTGTAGTTTGTTCCTATCTTGTGAAGCATGGAAACTAGGTAATCTAGCATATTAGGCTTAAAAAATGCCAGAAGCTCCTGTTTTGGCCAATAGATAACAGTTTAACCGCTAGGACGCCTAAATAGACGAGTCATAGTGTCACAAGGATTCAATATGGTCATCATTTTGCTTCGGTAATACATAGTTTATTAGGGAGTCTCTCCTGAAGTTGTAATTTCTCTCAATTTTTCGAAGAAAAGTTTTAAAGTTATGCAGAAGTATAGTAAGACATACGAGGTTTCAGAGAACACTGATCCTCGATTCATGGAACTTATAACAGAACAAGGTAAGTACGCGGGCTACAGTACAGAGGTATTCATTTCAAAATCATGGTGTTCAAGGAAGCCTTGCCATGGTTAAAGTTCACTCGAATAGGGGAGTCGAAAATTCGGATATCACCATTTTTCACAGATAGATTCAGTTGCGAGGAAGGAATCCACAACGATACACACAGTTCACTACACCTCTTGGGATTCTCATAGGAAAGGACGTACATATCTTGTCCATTCGTAAACCGTGATGATCTTGCAAACGATCCTTTTGATTTGATATAGTTTAAGAGGTCTACAGTGCCTCGAAAAATTTATAAATGTTGGTTGTCGTGGCGAGTCAAGCTGCGTTTAAAATTCTGCATTTCCTCACCTTCAAGGGAAAGACGGCTCAATTTCGTCGATGTATCCTGGGCGCCGTGGATCAGTGGGTTGTGCTTTAGACTATGGAACAAAGGGTTCAAGGTTCAAATCCCAGTCGGAACACCTAAAAGTTTTTCAGGGCCCGACCTCTCCCAAGCCTCTCTGAGAAAGCTTCTCAAATCACAAATTACCCTTCGGCACGGCACTAAACAATGGGCCCCTTCCATTCGTGTAAAGATTATAACACGCACAACATGAATGCTTGTGAGAAACTAGGTCCATGGTCCCATCGACCTGTTGGGCCAAATATTAATTTATTTATCCGAACACGATGGCTGCACAAAACAAAATACACCTCACTTGGGCGCCACTTATGCACTTCTTCGAAAACCTAGGCCAACTGGTAAACAGTTGCTGGTTCTATGAGTAGTTTTGAGAGATCCTAGATCCTTATCAAGTCACAACAAACCTAGTAAGGCTGCATCTTGTAGTCATCCCTATCCTAACCCAAAAAAAAAAACAGCAGGTGGCCATGACTCAACTTCTTGCCTTCAACTGCCAACCGGATCCAACCAGTTTTTTATGCTTTTAAAGCAAAATTTGTAAGGTTTGAGACACGAGGCTGTGGTTTTTAGGTCCTGCATCTAATTAGCTCTACTTCCAGTTCCAATGATATATGCTTAGACTAGATTTTGAAGTGTCCTTCATGCCCACATCGACCTTCATATGTACATCTAAGTCCTCTAAAGTCTTGGGCAGACCCAAATATCCCAAAGTTCTTTCGAAATCGAACACGACTCTGACCAGCATAAGTCACCAACTCTTTTCAATTGCGTAGTTAGGCTTAAGTGCACAAGTGAAAGGTGGAACTACGTTAAAGCCTTGACATTAGCTTGTGTTCAAGAGAATGCAATTGACCATAAAAATGATGTAAAACACACTTGGGAGGGGAATGCCAAGACGGTCATTAGCCTGCTCTACAGAAAGGAAGGAACTAGAAGCTCCACATAGTACACCGATATGCATCTGTTATTTGTTTACTTCTTCAAGATTGTTCCCAATAACCTAATCGTCCCATTGCAATGCGCACTCAGTCACACGATAATCATACGTTGAACTTGTAGAGCACAGCCTTCCTGTTACCATAAATAAATAAACAAGAAAATCATATCAAACAAATAACAATCGTCCATGTTAAGTCGCAGTTTTGTTAATCTTTCGCAGAAGTTTCCCGCGCAATTGCCATACCCCTTTCGTTGTCAACGTATGGCTCTCCCCACCCTCCTTCCAATCCAATCCAATCCAATCGGTCGTTCAAAATGTAAAACAAAAAACCTCTCAATCGAGGCAACTCTAATCGATCAATTAGAAGCAAACTATTTTGTATTTTGTATTTTGTATTTCCTCGAGCGAAAATATGCGACGGTGATGAATACATTTTAATTAAAACTTGAAATCAAAACAGAAATCACTCCAAACCCGCTGGAACCATCAAAAGAGCGAAGCACACAAACACGACCCTACCAGCTACCACTATGTGCTATGTTTTATTATAATTTTTTTTTTTTTTTTTTGGTTTTTTTGTTTTTTCTCTCAGCCCGCCCAAGGTCTGATTAATCTGGTTTTGAGAAGAGCGATTTAAATAAATACACGTCTGCTAAAAATAATTCCATTCCGTTGATATCTAACGAAACAACACGAACTTAAAAAAGTTAGAAACTCTCATCTTGAGATACATACTCGTCTTGGCTTGAGGAAGCACCCATAGCGGGTGGAAGAAGGTTGATAGATAGATACATTCATATGTACATGCGTCGTACATCTTGAAAGACACATGGCAAGTTGGAGGCTATAGCAGAACCTTCGGCTTATCCACACCAAAGATCACTCACACAACGTTCGTTCGAGGAGATGGGTTCAAGATTACACTCATGTTATTATCTGTGACGTCAATAGAGATCGCGATTAGGTTTCGTCATAGTTCTAGATTTTCCAATCTACGCTGCTGCGGTCTGACTGACTGGCCTATTCATTGGACGTGCCACCGAAGGCATATCTGTATCCGAGACCATAGAAAGTGAAAAGCGATCCGTTGTGTTGGTCAGCCGTTCGCAGTTACTGGGTAATATCGCCCCACTAGGGCGTGTCCGCAGTTGAATGCCATAACTTAAGAACAACCAAACAGCAGATACGTGATGGAATTTTAAATTTGCTAATTTTAATCGACCATACATACATACATATGGTATATGTATATGTATTTGCACTGGAAATGCATTCAGATAGCTAATTGCGATCCGTATTCAAATTTTGCGCTATTAGCTTCGTTGATAAACTTCGGTACGAGTTGTTTGTTAGCACAATTAACTCTTCTGTTGTTTTTGTTGTTGTTGTTGTTGTTTGTTTGATTGTATATGTAGTAGTAGGTGTGGATTCGAAGATGGAGAACGCGCGCGAAGCCACATTCAGATTTGATAACAAAACTTGTGGGGCGGCAATGGTGGGTACTCGTATCGTACGTGGTGTGGAGTAGGTACTGGGAGCGCTACGACGCGCTGGAGTAGAGGAGGGTCAGTAACTGTGATTCATGGTGAACGAATGATTTACGATCCAGATAAGGAAGCGCTCGCGTTTGTAGTCTCTGTAGTTGGTGACGACGGATGGATTTAGCGCGTGTGCGTGCCAACGGCTAGTAGGTACCTACTACATCCTGGGAATCATTTCTACATATGGGGATCCATAAATGAGCCAACAAAATCGATTTGTTTACCTTTTTTTTTTTCCTCTGCTTTTTCAATGTTTAAGTACTTTTTTTTTTGTGCAAATTTGGGAGGGAGTCAGACTTGGGGTGCGGGTTCTGGCTTTGAGAATGAAATGTTATTTCCGGAAATTCTTTCGGAAATGTTCTGGTGGTGTGAAGTACAAATATGCCTTAAGGAATGGTTCTGTGATTTTCAAGGTCTTTTGATGTAACAGTGGAGCGTGGTGTGTTATCCAATTTCCTCTTGCAATCTTGATTTAAATTACTTACTGGGTTTGAGTTCTTTAGCTTTGAAATGTTGCCATCGATTGCATAGGTATGTAGGTATAGGTCGGGGAATGTGGAGCTTGTGACATGAAAATTATGTTCTTAAATCGATGCCAATCTGCTTGGGAATTTTTTTTCCTGTTTTTGTTACAATCATCACATTTCTAAGGGCTGCATCGTATCATCTGGAGTATGAGGGTTCTTTTTGTACTTAAATTCATTGCCCAAACCCAGGAAAGCCTGCCAGCTGACTGGGTTTTAAGTTGAAACCCAGATTAACTATCAAAGTCATGCTAAAGCATATGAGTAAGCAGTTTGCATGGCGGAACTTCCACTGTATTTGAACATCATTTGTTTGCTTTGTTTGAGGGAACTATCAGTAGTCCTTTCCGGGAATAAGGAAGAATCAGAGCCCATCTCCCGTGACATGAGGCACTTGAATTGCACAGACTTGAAGTCTATGTAGCTAAGATGTGAGATTCGGTGCTCTAAGAGGAGGCATACGGCGCCAACAACGTCTGTCTGACCTCATAACTGCAAAGCGCTTGCGTGCCTAATTGGGCCAACGGATCCCAATGCACCAAAGGTTTGGCAACAACATATCTTTCGCCTCGCAATAAGTTCCGAACTTCTGTCCAGTTGTTGAGTTGTAAAATATGGGGAGCTGCGAACTTTTCTCTTGTTTCAGAGGAACACCTTTCCTGAACAGATCACATCAGATGATCTCTCTTTTCATACTGTCGGAGGGTTTCCGGAAATCAAATAAACACAGAAGAAGTGGAAACCTATGCGCTATAAGCTATGAGAGTCTATCGCGGTAGAAGAACCAAATTTCGATCCCTGGTAAGACCAGCATAATGCAAACTTAACGACCTAACAACTCCACGTTGTCTCTAATTGAAACGCGGACTGTTCTGATTTGAGATCAAGTCGTACTTTCAGTTCAGCATCGGTTTTACAACAACCGCTGGTCTTTCAACCGAATTTTCGCTAGACAACAGGTATAGTTGTTTCCAATCGTAACGCGGACCGTCCTGAATTGAGGATTCGAGACAAAGTCGTACCTTCATCATCAGTTTTACAACAACCAACAACTTTTCGCTGTTCTGTCATACGAATGCCAGCAGGTGGCAGTTGGCGAGCTTATACTCAATCTAATGGAGAACTCCATGGTTTGTCTTGAATCTGATCCTTTTCATAGCTACATGATGGTCCCGAGTGTGGTATAGTAAAGAATTTTTTTGGAAACATAATCATGAGAGTAACTATCACACAATGTGTGTTGCTCTTCTTCAGTTCATAACGAAATCGAATTGATATGCCGAAGGAGCTGTTTGCCCGTTTTGATCAGAATCGTTACCTCGGGTAGGATTGGATCTCGATTCTATGGCCAAAGGTGTCATTGACCTGTAATCAGATTTGTTACCCAAGTTTTGGCTGTTTGGAAGGTTTTAACTTCTTTCTTTCTTATTATGTTCTGCTCTACTATTTGGCTACCGGAAGCGCCCATTACGATAGTCCGCAACTTTGCACAGGATAAGCAGCCATCTGCTCGAATATGTTTCGGGCATTCTACATAGTAAATCCTAACTATCAACAAATTGCTTGAGAACATATGGGTTTTACTAACGTCTGCCTACGATTGTACCCTCGACTACTATCTTCTAGCTTCGTTACAGAGCTTGGCTCATGTAGATAGTTGTACGTAGATACATATTTCTGAGAGAATTCGTTAAAAGCAATCATTCATCCAACCCCAACAGTCAATCTTCCAACAGCAAGAAAAGCCTCCATCGATGTGTTTGCACTTATCGTACTCTGTTGTTCTTGCAAGTCAGACATTTTCATCTGAAACGTGGTACTGCTTATAAGAAAAATGATGAATACATTCGGGACTTTCCCAGCAAACATTTATTTAAAAGCGATAAACTCGCATCTCTGCTTCATGAATGCACTTTGCACAGTATAAACGAGTAAGACTTCTTGCACCTTCTACTCAATTATCACATGAAAACAATTTATTCAGAAGAAATTCATAATTACCTCCCATGTACCATGTATATATGTACATGTGACGTCAGTGAATTCAACTATTAATAAAGGAAGCTACGTTGGACAAAAAAAAAGAAGTAAAAGTAACCTTCATGTCGCACAACAAAGCCTCGCCGCAATACAACTTTTGCTTTTTGTTTTTCTTAAGTGACGCGTCGAGCGGGCTACGTTTCTGGCGGAAGTCACGATTCACATTATATTAACATGGCTGGAGAAACAGTTGCGAACATGGTTAAAGTCGAAATTAAAATATTGCCAAAGTTGAGAGTCTTATTGCCAGTAAATAAGTGTTTATCGCTACTTACTTTGGCGCTTGTGACGACAAACTATTTTATGGAAGTATTTTTGAATTGCGCTTGAGCTCACTCTTTATAGAAAGCCCTAGTCTTAGACGTACTTATTTGTTAGTCATCATAGTTTGTTCAAAACCAAGACAACCTGTTGAATCAGACATTGACCCTTAAGGGCTGCAAAAGCTTCACTATACTGCCAAGTTTTTCATGAAAGGTCGCCCCTAATTTGCCTAGTACCGACATCTGCGAAACACCTCCTGGTATTGGATATTAACGTTCTTCATCAGATTCATTACGGCGGCGTTGTCATCATTTTGAATGATCTTTGATGAATAGTTCCACTTGACGCTACGAATTCCTCCTAAACGAGGTTCACAGAATCTTATCCATTAAGCGCGACTAGAACTTAAGTAGACAACTCAACATTAAGGTGTTGTTTCACAAAGCAATCATTTTGTCTCCAAATAAGCCCACCAGATCACCTCTTATATTCTCGAACAACAAAGTTAATAGTAGCACTGCACTTAGAATGGCAATCCAAAGTCCTCCCTAGCTGCGAGTCCCTCAATCTTTGGCATATTGAGTAAATAATTCGAAATTTCTGTCTACTCATCAGCGTCTTCGTTTTCATCCCTAAATCCAATCTCATCTGTGACACGCCTGTCCTAACAGTCACCTACTGTGACTGTGTATGGAGCTAAATTTTCGCTCTGCGCTCGATTTGCACAACGCTGGTCCAAGGAATTCTTGAACCACTATGCCATGAAGCCTCTTTTTTCACATTTGTTAGCCCAATCCTTGAATATTTTAGGCAGTCTGGCTTCCTTTCCATGGTTCATCCATTTGCTTAATGCGGTCCTCCTTAGTTACTTGAAAAAGGGGATAATTCTCCTCCAAATATTCTTCCTAAATACCACTTACTTCGTTACCTTCTCCTCCTTAGATCTTAGTCTAGCTCCACGAATAGCTGATTTGAAGCGCAAAAATGATTCATTGCCTACCTTTCCCTTCTGATGTTCTCTTAGAGAAGAGTACCTACTTGTTCTTCCCACCCCAGCTCTTAAAATGCATACTAACTCCGGAGAAACAGAAAATTTGCTTCAATCTGGTAGTCTTCCCACCTTCATCATCGAAATAATGGCGAAAACACGGCACATTTCCAAACAATCTTTACATAATTTTTTATTACACTTGATTAGTCTTAAGATAATCCTCATTACTGCCTCCAACCTTTTCTAGATGAGTCTCAAAGAACTCCTGCACAGTGTCCGTGTTCCATTTCGTGATCGAAAGTGTTTCCTTGACATTTCCCTCGTGATCCAACAGCTTAACCATAGGATCCAGACCACGGACGTATTTAATTTGTAAATTTGGGAATTTCGCTGGACGTTCGCTCTTGATGAAAGCCTGGATCTGTGGATACGCTCGGAATTTGCACGTACAAACCTCGAGAATTGCTTTCGGGTAGCGCTTCTCTGTGGAGGCGACATTGTCTTGCTGGCAGCATTCCAAACAGTGTGGCCTGGCAAAAGAATTAATATAAACGTGCGACAGGGTAATGTTTGAGACTCTTACTTTAAACTCTCGAGTCCGAAGTCATCCAATTTATCGCAGGAAGAGCACATGAGTTGACTTTTGATGTAACCCAGTTCCCGGCAGTCTTGTGCCGTGAATTCTCCATTTATTGTGAGCTACGAGTATGAAATTTTGTTAAATGTGGAAGATAAACTTTGTTATTTAGTCTTACGATGTTAATAAATAAGGCGCACACGACAATTAATAACAATTTACTCATGATTACGAATAAAACACGAATTCTAGGTGAGTACTTGAAGGTTTAGGCTACGTCAGTGGAGTTATCAAAACAAATTTCTAATGTCATGTTTGACATTTCAGTTAACTGGTATAAATGTCGTCGCGGACAGTGGTTCAGTTTTCGACCATTACGGTCATGTACCTAGGCAAGGATTTAAAGTTTCATTATTTCACATGAATCAGAAGAAGGTCTTAGTTATTGCAATAAAATGAAGATTTTCAACTTTTAAGCCTTGAATTAGGGAGGGAAAAGTGCGGTATATGAAAATTGATGAATATAACAAGAAAATTAAAAATTGTACTCAGATACTGTTTAGCCTACTTTAAGGTGTCGCCTTCAAGCCTACTCTCGTGTGTCAGCTGTTTTCCAGCATCAAAGCGTATGCAATCAATATTTTGAGTCATTTCTCAAGATTTGGGAGCCAATGTTCTTAGGGCTGTCCAAGGATAATCCAATCGATGAGTTCATAACGATGTTTTGGCGATAGCAGAACTAGAAAGAGTACTGCGCCTTCTTCCTCTTGATTTGAGGGAAGGCGCACTCTGGTTAGCTCAACTGAGTGACCATCCCTCAATTCTTAGATTCTGCACGGAAACGGCCTATATCATCCCACTAACAAACTGCAGGGAGGAGTGGGATGAATATATAATCTGCACAGAGAATGCGGAAAGTATCTAGAGGTCCTAGTGCTGGTGACTACCGCGAATTTCAAAGTACAAATCGGTCCTGCAGAGTTAAGGATCATTCTATGGTTTTACGAGCTGAGATCAGCATCTACTTGGACAGTCAAGAACTCTATAAAGAGGTTCACTTAGCATTGTTAGATCCAAGCTCCATAAAATGACTGGGCAAAGTCTCAGAGGCCTACGTAGTGATTCTCTGGGTATAGAGTCACATGGATATCCCAGATAACAGAAAGGTAGGGTCACACCTAAGCTCCTCGTAGGCTAGTACCCTCCTTTCTGAGGCAAGTACACCGCTTAGCACTTCGCTAATAGGTGATGTTCTCTGGTACACATACCCACCAGCCTAATGCTTATGGGAAGTCTACGAGAATTAGATACTCGTCGGAGGGATATTTGAACACCTGTTAGCGTTTTGTCGTGATAGGGAACTCTGCAGCACGGCTAGGACTACCCTATGACAACTTTTGTTCGAACTGCAGAGACTACGACGAAATAGAAAGAAAGACTACGACAAAAGAAAAGACACTCGATCTGGGAGCTGACTTCTGAGTACCTGAGTATCACGTATCTGAATGGTTTAGCTCTGCCATCGAAGGCTGAGATCAGGATCTTAGAGCCTTATAGCTCGAGCGAACTGAAAGTCTACGTGATCCGTATCCATTGAACTAACCCAAGCTTACCTAATTTTGTATACACACTTCTCCGATTGCACTGATCTATTCAAGCATAACCATCCCGCATCGCACTTCTTTCTCAAGACTCCAATTTTAAGGTTATGGTCGTTATCAGACCAACACAAGCGAAGGTGAAACAGACTGCAACTGTACACACGTCTCTGGCTTAAGGTTAAAGAACCTGTCTCCCACAACCACCTGACCATGCCATAATCGTTCATTACGACGACGTGTCGTGAAAACTTCAACGTCAATTAGATGGTATTTCGTAGAAAAGATTTATTAGCACGTTTCTCCCTCTCACTCTGTCTCACATTTTTAAATTAAAAAAATAAATAACAACCAAACCAAACAAGAAGAGCGAAACAATCAAAGTCAACCGATTAGTCAACGTCTGCCATTGGTCCTTAATTCAATCGCTTGTCGTTGCCTTATTCGGCTGTGGAGGGTTTCCTTAAAAAGACAAAATCACGATCAAATCGGATCAGTTGATTGATCACTAAATGAATGAACTTACTTTGCAAAGAGTTCCGCAACTGGGATGGGACGTGAAATGGTGGCTGGGTGCGCCAATGGCTGTGTCTTGCGGTCTTCATCCTTCTTCTCTTCCTGTTTTACTTCCTCTTTGGGTGTTTCGTCTGTATCAGGTTCGTCTTTTTGCTTTGTTACATCATCATCGTCGTGATGATATTTGCGTGTCAATGGCACTGGAATGTCACGCTTGTCGTTTATGTGGTCACTGGAGGTGACTACAGAAGGAACCGCTGCTGTGGTGGCCGATGTTGACGAGGCAATAGAGTCTGCTGCCTCGGTGGAGGGCCTAAAACGATGCTCGTTATGTTGATGAATTAATGGCGAATATGGCCTCCTAGGTGCAGTTGTTGTTGTGGATGATGTACTGCCATCGGACGTAGTTCCATCAGAACTGCTGGAGTCGGTGGAGCTTGCGGGTGCGGGTGCTGATGTGGTGGATGTTTTTGCAGCTATTTTTTCCAACAAAGTGGGGGATGGACCGGCAACGGGATGCAGTTTCAATGGGGGCGATGGCTTTTTGTCCTCCTCGCTACTATCCTCTTCACTCTCGGAGGAATCCTTGTCTGCTCGCTTAGAGCGGGACAAAGAATCGATCAGTGGCACATATGGACCTGGAAGTTTCACTTGCTCCTGTGCGTGTTCCTCTGCATCGGTGATAAACGTCACTTTTTCCTCGGGCTTTGGATCACTGGGAATATCCGGATTGATGGGACTTGGGCGAGGTAAATCCGCAATTTGGAAGCTCTCCTTGATGTTTTCCAATGGAGCGGCTAAAGCGCATGCCACTAGAGCAGCAACTATGATCTGAAAGTTGATGAAAGTCTGCTTTAGCAACAAAACAATGCTGGAGGATGTACAGCCAACCACTTACCAATTTCTGCATCTTTTCAATCTCTCACAACTCAATTGTATCTGAGCCGATGCGTCCACGCTAACCGCCTTTTTATAGATTTTCATTCCGCAGACGAAGGTGTTCACGCGTTAAAGGCATTCCGCCAATCAAAGCTCGCGACATCGTTATCCTATGTTTACTACCATTGTCATCATTATTTAGATGGCACACGCTAATCATTGTGAGTCAGGCTTCGGCTCCACTCTGGGATGGTAAGCTGTACATAGCACGTAGGGTATCATCCACTGTTGTGGTTATGGACTATGAATTTTATAACCACAACTAATGGTCTTCCGAGTGTTTGTTTTGGAAATCAATTTTAACAGACACCTGAGAATTATTTTGAGAGAGTGGAGCAATGCGCTGAGACTTGGGTGTGAAAAAATAAAAATCTGTGAAAACTGTGCAAGTGGGCAGAAGGTTTTGTGCTAAAAGAAATGTTTGCATATATGGAAGCCGTGCTTGGGAGTCTTTGTACTCATTAACGCATTGGAGCTGGTGGAGCTGGAGATGAAACTAGGAAAGCTAGTGAATGTCCAAGATCAATGTTAATGGCTTATGTAAAAGGAAAGTTGGTAACAAAATTTGGCTGTGGTCGGATTGGTTAAGCATGACCTTGACCAAATTCAATGAGGCTGAGAATATGTTTTATCAATATTATGGTATAACCGCATTGGCACGTGTCTTAGTTTCAGTTTAGACAATGGTGGAACAGGGTATCTAGATTGTAGACTCTTATGAGAACCAGTCGCTTTAACAAGTTCAGATTTTCCAAATCTGCATCATCATTGAAGCCAATGACCCTTCAGGCATGAAACTTTCACCAAACAGTCAATATTTGTGGCTGCAATGGCATTTCGGGAATGACTTCGAGTTGTTGACTTGGATAAGTGAGACAGTTTTGCTGATATTGCGAAGTCGTTGAGTCACGAAGTAAAACCTCAAGCAAACTCCATCTAACTTCATGCATAGTCGAGAAATTTGGCGTCGTACATTGCATGGGTTCAAAGCTCTCAACACAAAGTGAAGCTTCACAGAAGATCGATCCTGTCAATCCAACGTGCCTATACAGCACTCACTTCTTGACAGTTTGACCTCACATGAAATAAAGACGAAAAGAGAAGGAAATGAACCAAGTTATGGGCGTAGGCTTGATCACAATGAGTGAAAGGAGAAGCACGTTCCAGCCAAGAGATTTTTTTAAATCCCAAAGCTTCAGATGTGAGACAAGAAAAGACAGGCTTGCTGGGTAGGAAGGGTTAAGGGGGACTTCAGTCAAAGGAGTACAGTCTCACTCGGATCTTGATGGATCGATTTTGTTCTTTTGTGTGGGATGCCTGAAAATTTAGATCAAGAATTAGTCCACCAGATTAGTCCATAGAACGAACGGCCCTTCTGATCCAGCCTGTTTCGTTATAAATTAAAGGTGGCGTGTAAGCTACATAGTTCGTTGAAAGATACTTTCTAGAGGGTTAGGTAACTAGTTCTGCTCAGGATTTGACATTCACAAACGAGGTGCATTGTGTCTTATAGGACTATGCTGCTGATTCCCATTTTTGTGCGACGGGTCGTCCTTGATTTGTGACTTGTGAGCATACCAATGACGAGGCCTGCGGTCTGTTGAGTACTAGGAGTTCTTTTGTCCTTTTATTGTTGTATCGAGTGCAAAGTATCCTCGAAACACATAACGAGGAGAGTGCACTCCACCTAGCATTGGCCATGTTGTGGAAGTGTTCAAAGAGAAGCTACAGGTCTGTTGGATGCCAGACAAACTTGAAATCGAGGGAGGTGAAAGGCTGAGACTGAAATAGGCTTCGATACAGAGGTTCTTCAATAGTTGGAAGCTAGATAATAGCATCAGTACCTACTAGCATCCTTTTTAGAACTGTTGGTGAATGAAGCCAATTCTTGTAGCCTCTATCTTATATTCCCTGAACATTTTTCGGTCTAGCTGCTCGATAAAGTGTTGGATTTAAGAAAACCTCACAAAAATAAGTCAGAAGGGGTTAAATCTCAAGATCTGGTCGGCCAAATAACCTCCAAACGTTTTAAAAATATAACCGAAATGTGGCTGTGCGCGATCATAGAGGTGAAAGCCTTGAAAAAAAATTTAGAGCGACAGGTCCATGGGATCTATGGCCTAGTTTCTCACAACCATTCGTGTTGTGTGTGTTTTACTTTTTACGAATGAAGTTGGCTTACTGTACTCACCCGTATCCGGAGACCAAATTAGCATTTGAAAAGCTGTTTCATGAGAGTTGTACTCTCGGATGTTTGTCAGATGCTTGCGAAAATTGGGGCCTTGAGGGAAATTCAATCTGTTGTCTAGGGATTGAACCTGGAACTCCTTGCTCCGAAGTCAGAAGCACGAAGCACTTGAGCCCCATTAACATTATTTTTTTTAAAAATTTTTTATTCTCTCGATAGAGTCCGAAGGAATACTGTGTGACGAATCAATTATTCACTATCAAGCATCTCCCAGAATTCGCTCTGACTCATGTGTAGGAAGAAATCGCTGTTAATTATTCATTATCAAGCGTCTCTCAGAAGTCCCTCCACCTCACATAGGAAGATTCTTTTATGGACAATTAAATCGAACATCAATTTTATTTATTCTTTTAATTTACGTTGGCATAAAACCGGTTGAACAATTACGATTAAATAACAATAATAATACTTAAACACATAATACGTTGATAATCTCTGGTAGATCCCCTCGATTGCGTCCTAGTCTTACTCAATATTCACTAAAATTTGGCGCACGGGTTTATTTTTTCTGACGAAACAACAAACTTAGCTCAGATAGCAATCTTTAAAGAAGTGACGATACAAGCACTGGCCGTGACACCGTCGCTGGGTGTATGTATGCCAAAGCGTTGACCTGCCTGATCCTTTCAAGATCAGGATTCTCGGTGGTTCCTGCAACCTCTGGCACTGGTTCGGTTTCTGAGACTTCACGCTTGTCGACACCCCATTCTTCGCTTTCGATTGATTCCGCACGGGGACGTGATACGAAGACTGGTACGTTTTGCCTATAATAACCAGGTCTAGCGAGGTATAGGACGTTCTGTCTGTTGTTGTCAGCGGGCGCTGCCAAACAGCATGCCACTAGGGCTGCGATAATAATCTGAAATACAAAAGCTTTGTCAAGTGAATACGAATCGATTTAAGTTTGGTTCTCTTACCAATTTGTACATCTTGCTGAATCTGTGTCGGGGCTAACTTTTCGGCTATGTGGTCCCAGCACTGCATGCGATCCGTGTTTTTATATGAATTTGATGCGAGCGGTTTTATTGACGCGTAGGTGGAGGTTTGCCAATCATCATTAATTATGTATTTATTAACTTCCATCCATATTTGCGAGAGTTGTCAACACAATTTAGATAAGACATGCTAATCGGATGTGGATTGCGACTTGATTTCTGGTTGCCTGTGAAAAGCAAGGCATGTCACCGTCAACGGTAGTAAATGCGGGATTTAGTTTCAAGGTATGCCTATTTTGGGTCTACTCACGAGACTGAGTAATTTGTCTTACTTGAGTTTGACGTGAATGTTACACTAATTTGGAATTTTTATTTTCATTGCAAAAATTTTACATCATTTTTTGTTTATACATCTTACGGTACGAAATCCTTATATTATTGAACTGCTTGTGGTCGTAGTGGATGGATTCAGCCAGTGATAGGTCAGAAAGGGGTATTTGACAGGTGAGTCATTTGGGATGGCGCTGTTTACTTCCGTTTTCGATAAATTGTCGCCCATCTGTTGGGATGTTAACGTTGCGTCAGGGTTTGAAGTTTCTTTGACTTTATAGAGGGGTGCTGCCAGACAGCATGTCACTAAGCATGTCACTATTATCTGAAAAATTTTACTTTAGAACTTATTTTAAAAACGTTCTTAAGGGACCTACCAACTTCTGCATCATATGTGAGTTCAACAATGAACGGTTTTCTTTTTATAGGATTTTTTCCACGAATTTGTAGTTTTTTCTTTATAACTGTGCTTTATTTTAGTCTACAGATGTTAATTTTATTCGAGAATTTGGTTCATTGCACTCTACTCGAGCTGTATGATGAGTAATAGGTCCTATAGCTGTTCTACCTTTTTATTTCTGACATCTTAAGGTCTCTAATTGCAGCATTATGGCCTAGGAAGGCTCTGTCCTGACACCTATGACAGATTTCGAAGGTCATAGGGATCTAAACATTCTCTGCATTCAAAAGGCTGTCAATCAGCTCTGTGAACAGTGTGATCATACATCAACCTAACCCTGTCAGCAGGACAAGTCTGCGCCCATCACAGTCAAGCTATGAAGGCGTTTTTGTCCGCGGGAAATGTCACGTTCCTTGGAGATTATACGAGAATAGTCGTATATCAAAGTCACGAGTAAAGTTGATCAATTATCGACCCACATATCGTTGGCAAAGCGTAAATCTCAACTACGGTGTTTTCTTTTTCGGAATGTTCCAATTGATAGTAAATATTATTTTGTTGTGAAGCTTGTGGAGCGATCACAACAATGTATTTACTCAGAATTTAAGTACTATACGTTAACTGATGTATCAACAGAGTTGTAAATCGCACTTGAATCGTGAAACTTGAGCTTAAAGACACTGACACTCCTTCCTTTCAGTATTTACGTATGATATCACAGGAGTCGTCTTTATAAGCTGTCATGCGTCCAGTACAATGAAACATTGTGTTTACACCTTTAATTTATAAAAAGAAAAACATTTTAGGTTTTATTATGCGCCAAGGGATTTCCATGGCTACCCTTGCAGGTACATGTTATCGCTGCTGCTGTTTTGAAATGTGTTCATTAGTAAATTCAATTAGTGCTTCATTATGGAGACCGCAATGTTAATTTTCAAGACGTATGCATGTGGGGTATGTGTTAACAGAGATTTCTGGAGAAATTAGTCACCGAAGTTCTTGAACTTGAGGCGATAACTAAATATGCGAAACTACGGCGTAAATATGTAAAGTATAGGCAGTAGCAATGCAGACTTTCGAAGCTCTTACAATTTTTGGAAAATTCAACTACACGCTGACGATATTTGAAGTCTTCCTACAACGCAAGTCTTTTGTGGAATTTATGGGAGATTCCTTGACAGTTTGTGCAAGACACATTAGGCTAACCAAACGAGATACTCTGTGATACCATGGGTCTTTCTACTTGGGCTACTCAGGAACAAAAACAAAAGAAAGGCTATTATAAAGCAAAGAATCCTCATGACGTATAAGCACGTCTGTTCTCTGAGGTTAGGGACGAAGAGTGTGCATAAATTAAACAGTCTTCTTCTTCCCAGGACTGGGAAAGAGATGGTTTGACACCAGAACCCATCCCTCGTTCGGTCTTGGAGTCTTCTGTGTAGAAGTGCACTGAAGGCAGGTTTGCTCGTTGAAGCTAAAACCAAAAGTCGGTTTCAGTAGCGGTTGCCCCCAGTTGTTTTAATGAATATAGCTTAATGGATCGAAGATGGAGGAGTCACCTTGTCTAAGGTCTCGGGGAGATCGTTACTGATCTCCATGGTCACAAGGTGAGGCAATGTGAAGTAATTTCTTTAACATCACATTTGAAATAATTGTGCAAAGCCAACACCGGAGGCACAATCTTTCAAAAGACTGTTCAATTACGTACGCCGACGACATTGGCATTATTGGCATAACTCAGGGGCTGTCATGGATGCGTTCGCTAGCATTGACATGAAAGCTGCCAAAATGGGTTTAGGGGTCAACGAGGGCAAAACCAAGTATATTCTGTCAACAAGAGGGGACAGAATGTCAATGAAAGCCTCTGCTAGCAATTCTGAAAAGAAGAAGTCAGCAAAAATAAAACGAATCTTGCCAATCGCGGTTTTTTTGGTCTGAGAAGGCCATTGATTAGTAGAATCCTATCTCGAAGCACTAAGGAGACTCTATATAAGACCTTGGTCATTCCAATCATTTGTTATGGCGGATGAAGATATCGTCAGTTGCTTTGAGAGAAAGCTTTTTTGTAAAATTGTCCGTCTTGTTTGCTTTGAGGGCTTTGGAGGAGAAGATTCAAGAACAAACTATACGAGCTGTACAGCGACATTGACTGGTAAAAAAAGACATGTAGAGCGAATGAATAAATGCTCCGGGTCGTAGAATTTTTTAATCCAACTCGAAGGAACAACGCAGTAGACGAAGACCTTTCCTAAGGTGGCGCGTACAAGTAGAAGGAGACGTCAAACTACTTGAGTGCGCAGCTGGATGCAGTTTACTAAAAACCGAACTAACTGGAGAAATTGTTAGTTGAGGCACAAGTTCACCCCTAACTGTAGCGTCACCTAAGTAAGTAAGAGTTAAAGTAACTGAACCACATTGAGTTGGCTTTTGGACTGATGGAAGCACTGGAAGCCGGTAATCATAGGAGTGGTTATCAGGGAACTTTGTCTTTATTCGTAAAGAGAGGGTTTTGAGCAGAGAGTTTTGTAAGGATTTACCCCAGTCCGCATTTAGAAACTTATCTGGTAAGCAGGAGGCGAGTATCTTAGAGAATTTGTCATCTGCCTGGTCTGTCAGTTTTTGAGACATTTTCTTTCTAGATCTACTCGTAGCCTATTGACTACCATATTCCAGAAACTCGAATTTGAAGGACTATGGATGGGAACCTGATGGGGTACATTCCACAAGAAGAGTTGCAACACAAGTGCTCATAGAACTCCATTTACTTCTCCTCCTTTATTAGGCAGAATGTTCAGCGTAGGATCGGCTCACTCAGAGTAAAGTGCAAACCTTCCCTAGCTAGTTCAACAAATCTATTATTCCCTGGCAGACTTTCAGGGACTCACTACAGTCTTATAGTTTGTCTCCATCCACAAAAATTAAATCGTTAATTTAGCTAAATCCACCTAAATTATCACTAAATCCCGAGGATAAGCGATGCAATCTGACGTCTATGAATGTCATCTCTGTAGGATTCATGGCATTACCTTGTGCATCGCTCGTTATAGAGTAACGTGACACCTCGAAACCAGATGAGCTCTTTTCGTCTCACCCTCAAAGAAATATTTATTTTTTATGATGAGTGTTGCATTAAACCCCAGCCCATGTCACGTTCGGCAATAAAAGAAAAATGTTCATTTCCACATTTCATCTAGTACGTTCCTCAATCCGGTGCATGTCCTCACTCGGCGGCAAACTTCACCGCCAGATGCCGTCAACCACAACAGAAAGACACAAACAAATCCACGAAAACAACTACGTATTTCCTTGAAATAATAAATTATTTCTCCTAAACACTATCCCTCCCCATTCAGTTGACACTCCTGACAGCTACAAACTCACCACGCGACTGTCATCGCAACCATTTTGTTTTCGTGCAGTTTCTAGCTTCTTTATTCCATTTCGAACCTCACGCACGAAGCATTTTACCACCACAGCTCTGTCACAACGTCTACAATTCGCCTCGCGCTGACAAATCGCCCAACGAAAAACTGTGTACCACAAAATGCACCACACAAACGAATGAGAGACGGGACTGTGGTGACCATCGTCGGTGTACGTACGCTACTACGCGAGAACCGTGTGTTGTGAAGAAAAATGGCGAGCGTTCACGAACAAACGCAATAAATTTACAAAAAAATAAATAAAAAAAATTTCAATTAAATCACCCCGCGCCTCTAGTGTTTTTCTTTTAATTTGTTTTCTTTTACTTCTCGCCGATTTAAGTTTTAAGGAAAAAATTTTCTTTCTTTCAATATTCCACTTGGAATACGTGGTGAAATCAATTGGAAGTTTCCCGTATGTGATCTAGAAATTTATGCAAAGCAAGTTTTTCGTGTGAGTACGCGGAGCAAAAGAATAAAAAGAAAAGAAAAGCCTTCATAACTATGTGCACGTAAGTGTTCGACGCAGAGAAGAGGAAAAAAACGAGTCGGATTGTGTGAAAATTTTGGGAAAATCCGGAGGATTCCCTTCCTCCGAGGCACTCCTGGGGGAAAGTATTCAACACAACTCGCTGGCGCTGGTGACTGTGCGTGCGTGTGTGTGTATGCCTTGTTTGGAAACTGTCAGGGAGGAGGATATTTTTTTTTTTTTATTTTTTTTTCTTGGGAGCGGTCGTCGCATTTTTCCCGGGCGGACTGTCTCACTGGCAGCTGTCATTCTTGAAAGCGACCAGCAGCGTGTGGGATTTGTTTTATTTTTTTTTTTGGTTTTTCGCTATAATGTGTCGAATGTGTAGTGTGTTGCATAAAGTAGTGAAATTTAATTAAAAATAAAGTTTATTTTCGCTCAATGACAAACGAACATACGGCAGAGAGCCACACAACAGCGAAATTGACGCAAGAACAGCAACAACAACGGCAGCAGCAGTATGGTGTAGTGGCGATGGCGACTTGAATTTCTAGGTGAGTTGGCTGGCTAGCTGGCTGGCTGGTTCTCGTCCAGAAATGACCTGGTTGACACCTTTTGTATGTGGCGGCGCATACGGTGTGAAAGCCGGCTTTCGCTGGCGGTTCGGGGCGAATTCCAGGGACAGAACCAGAGTTTCCATATGGAAACACACCTGTTACCTAATTATTCTCCCCTTACTGTGGCTGTGCACCCACTCAGTTCTTGTCTTCTTTTTTTTTTTGCCTTTCGTTGGCGAAAAAGAATCAAGTGGCAGACGACAGATGATGGATTCATTGAGAATTTTTGTGATAGCTTTGGACAGCCGCCACGCATACAGAATTATGTACATCGATGGGCGCGCTCTGTGTTTGCCTATTTTGTGTGCAAAATTTTAGTTGCCCAGGCAAGCAATACGCTTTTCCTTGGGGTTGTGGGGGGAATGTGTACTGCAGCGGGAGGAGAAGACTCTTTTGCGCCCACGGGTTTTCCTGCAGCAATGGTGTTGCCAGTTTACAAATAGTTTGCCATCCATATGGATGGGTCTCGTGTTGGTGAAGTGATGTTTAGTGCGCGGTTTATACATACAGCAGTCGGTACCATAAGGTGGCTTCTGTCTCTAACATATGGACACATGCGAAACTCCTTTAGTACTGGAAATAATGTCTCTAAAGTTTCGGAGCTAATCGAGGTCCAAAATGAGCTTATGGATCCACTTACATACGAAGTTTGGAACAAAGGTGCGAGACCATTACGAGCGAACCTTTCGTATGGTTCCACAGAATGCAAACGCGTCTCTGGCATAAAATTATATTCCAGATGGGGTCTCCTCGCTCTTTAGGTCTAGAATGGCCCTCTAGCATGCCTCTTGTAATACGCAGTCAGTTTGTGGTTATGCCTAAGCAAGTATGTACAACCTTTCGTCTGTTTGTAGTTTCCTTGGGGTGTGATCCCAAATTCATTTATCCATTTATTCTTCCCTTTTCCAGCTGTTGACGTATTTTGTGCTCCAATCTCGTTTACTTACGTGTCTCGGTAAAGAGTTTACGCTGAACGCCTTGCTATACTCCTATGCGTACAACTGTTCAGTGATAGTGGCGTGTACTCGCAAGTAAACTGTTCCTGTTTGAGACTTTTCCATTGAGAAGACACTAGTATCCATGGCCATGATGATGAAAATCCTTCGTGGCAATACAATTCATGGTTTTCTACTTCTCGTGGATTGTTTGATTTAAACTGGATGCACAGTCAAACTCACATACTGTCCCTTCAATGCTGGGATCTCTTGAGAAAGCTGGTCTTAACATTTGTCCTCAAAATAAAAAAAACCGGCGGAGATCTCTTCATCAAAGGAAAAACGCTTCGTCCTTGATACCTTTCTTTGAAGATTGTTCAATGCAACGGGCATTGAGTTGCAAGTAACAATGCTTCAATGCAACCAGTGGGCGTTACAGCTTGAGAACTGGATGAGTTCTATACTTGCCAAGCTGGCACTAGTTTTCTCTGAAAGAATTATCCCTTGAGTGCGGCTTACCTTTGATAAACCTAGTCTAGGCTTTATCAGACGGAAAACGCTTGCTTTTGATCTTCTTCGTTAGGTTCGATTGGTTGAAGTTTGAAATTTCTTGGAGCCACGCTTTCCCCGTCGCTGATATTGCATGTTTCGAGGTCATAGTGGTGAATTGAAGACTCATCACATGTCACAATGAGATGGATGCTCATTTGGAGAAATTCATTCGCTCTCGTCAATGAGGATTATTTTCGATTACCGGCCAACTGGGCAAGATCTGCAATGCATATTCATTTGTTTGGAATCTCCGTCAACTGTTTTATGATTATTTACCAGGAAGTCTTGAACTTTTTGAAGAGGATCATATTTCATAGATTTCTTGCCAAATTTTATGGACAGAAAGGGAGGTGGATTACCTCTAGAAACAGCTTGCAGGCGTTCATCAATTTCGTTTATAGGTTTTCTCAATTTTTGACGAATTTAATCACTCCACTGTTCATTTCGTTTCGCATCCCGATTCTGGCTTCTCCTTCGGCGAAGTAAATCGTGATAGTGATGCGGCTACCAGCTATTAAGCAACAAAGTCGCGTTCACTTTTCTCAGTCCCGAATGCACATAGTTAAATAAATCTTAAGGCAGA
This sequence comes from Xylota segnis, assembly GCA_963583995.1. Lineage (NCBI taxonomy): Eukaryota > Metazoa > Arthropoda > Insecta > Diptera > Syrphidae > Xylota > Xylota segnis. Next base: position 57,313,696 of record OY757238.1, on the reverse strand, counting down.
TTGTTTTGCAGGTAATAAGCAATTGAATGCCCGATCTGCTTAAGTGGCAAAGTCCAACAACATGTAGGTAGTTACTTTAAAACGCTTTTACATTCTTACGTCTGGAAATATTTGGGGGGGAGGTAGATAAACCCAAAACTCTGGGCTACACATTTTCGCCAATCGAGTGTACCTACATAATACATAATTTTATGCAAGCATTTCATTCATTTCTTCTGTAACCCACCCACCCTCTATGGGTGGTATACCCATCGCCTATGTAATACCATATCTGGCAACACCATACCTCCCTATAGGGCTCTGAGGGCTCACTGCGCAGGTCCTTGAATGAATCATAACAACACGGCACGAAGGACTCATAGGGATTCCCTATCCTCCATTCACAAGTCGGCACAGAGTACACACACAGTATTCCCACCATCAGAACCAGCAGCAGAACAGTATATACTTTGTGAGAGACCTGCGACGCAATATTTCTTCTCTCACAGTGTATGTCCCTCTGCGTTATTTTTTTTTTGTATGCGGCGTGGCAGCGGGAAGAGAAACCAAAACCATAACCCGCATTAGTCTGGTCTGGAAAATTGCGTCTTGTATTGGATGTTTTAGAGATCAGTTGTGTTGTCCTTCCTCGAGGAGTGTCTCGGAGACTTTTTCCCCCGAAAAGTGATTGTAAATTCAAATTTCTTGTGTTTTTTCAGTTTTATTTTTAATTTGTTGTTGTTTTCGTTCAACCAAACGAGATAAATTACAGTGAATGTGAATGTGAAATAAAAAAAAAGAAGAAAAAAGGGAATCAAATTGTTTCGGTTCGAAGCGGTGAAAGAGTTAAAAACGACGACGCGAACAGTTCGAGCAGAGCAAGAGAAATCACTTAATCGCCTGGAATTTGAAACCGCAAATGAAAACTTCGCATTTTTTGTCGTCCAACTACGACTTTCCTAGTCGCCCCAATATACAGGGCGATTGCCACAGCAGCAGCACCAATAACAACAGCAATACTTTTCAACTTGTAACTTCATCGTCGTCGACCTATCCAAATGATAGTGGTCATCAGCAACAATTAGAGGAGCAACTACACAACGTACACCATCATAATCAACACCAGCAGCAGCAGCAGCTTGGTTCGTCATCAGAAGTTGCCGGTGTCTATCACCAGAATAATCTGAGTGAGCAATACGCATTGAGTGGAGTTGAAGTGGTGAATCATCATAATCAACAGCAGCAACACCATCAGTACTCATCATCAGCGAGAAGCTCAACCACCAACAACACCCATCATAGCTCTGGTCTACCAGACTCTTTGCCGTCGTTGTCGTCGTTGTCATCGACCCACACTCATCTAGCTGCTGGTCAAATTAAGGCCACTCACAGTAATGATAACGGCGCCATTACATTGAACGCGGCGTCCTCATCTGCGGCTAATTCTTCCTCATATAACTCGATATCTGCAATTGTACCTACGCCCCACCAACAGCAACAGCAGCAGCAGCAGCAACAAGTCGCTGTTCACCACAGTAGCAACAATAGTGGTGGTGGTGGTAGCCTGACAGGTAGCAATAATCATCAGCAGCAACAGCAGCGTCCTGGAATAATATTTCTCGACAAGTCTGTGAGGTATGAGAATAGTCAGTTGGTGAGGTCATCTGCAGCCACTACAGCAGGAGCCGTTGATAAAACCGATATACGTGCTTTGACTAATAAATATCAACAACATCAACAGCAGCAGCAGTTGCAGCAACACCAACAGCAACAGCAACAGCAACAGCAGCAACAGCAGACTCAGCTACAGAAGGCTAGCAAGCGAAAGCGTGAAACAGGTGAGTTACTCCAGATTTTATTTTAAATTTTAAATATTTTTTTTTGTGGGGTAGGCCGCCGACCCCAGATGGTTGGACACCTTTTGTCCTGATTGTCTCAGTGCGGCGTTGATAATTTGCATATCTAGGGATCCATGATAATTTTATATACCCAATTCCAGGAGGTATTGTCCTTGTATTATGGTAAACTAGTCCCCATAAGGTTTGCAATAAGTAGTTACGCGGCAATATTGTCAACCTCAATCTGTTGTTGGGTACAGCACCCGCAACTGGAGAGGATGGTGGTGAAATCCTTTGCTGTTAGTCCTTATGATGAAATAGCCCAGTGATGCGTGTCTTCAAATTCAAGGTAACACAAACACAATTGTGAAATAGGTTGGTGCCTTGTGAGGCGAACCCTTATTCTATCTTGTTTCGAAACAGCTGCGTATAATTCATCTTTTAATGATGATGTATGGGCATATTTTAGATTGTACCCATGAAACGATTTGGTGAAGTGGTCGTCAGTTTAGGTCTTAATTTGTCTATTGCCTACCCCTGCTCCGATAGCTTTGCATGTCCTCTTAAAGTGTTATAGTTCAGCTGTTCAGTTCCAAGAGATACCACAACTACGCCGCCTTTTTTCCAATATTTCAAAGGGGTTTGGGAAACTTACAAATTTTTTGTTTGAATAATCAATAAAATGCGCGCCTTATTACATTATTAACTTTCTTCCCATTCTGATACATTTTCGGCATTAAGTTACGCCCACTTTTTTTTAGGTTAGGTAAAAGGAATGGAAAATAAAATTATGGCGGTGAAATCCGATATTTGGCATCAATTTTGTGATGTGGAACTCCTCAATTGACACTGTGTGCTGTGCATATGGTTAAAGTTTTGTTGACACGACGTTGTCATTTGTTGTTAGAACGGGAATCGTTGACTTTTAAAATAGAATATTCGTCATAATTGTCAGAAATCGCTTGTGGGTGACTTGCGTTTTTTAAGAAATCCTTTTTGTATCTCCCTTCCTTGATTGATAGTCAACACTTGTCGTAGGCAGGTGTGTGGTGTAAGCGGTATTTGTGATTGAAATGGTGAGAGGAGATCGCTAACTGCTTACACCGCTTGGCTTCGTCAGTTACCAACGTTATGTCCTTAGTATTTCTGGTAATTACATCATAAACAATTTTTCATTTCATTTTTGAATGAATGTCTGTTCCTGCGAATCGTACCTCAAACGTCTTCAACTGTTGTGCTCTGTTCAGCGAGTGTAATGTTCCAAAAGTTCCTTGAATTGAATTGTTTCTGAGGCTGCTATAGCAGATGTTGAAGAGATTAAGAAAAGCTAAGACATTTTAAACATTTGACGAGAAACGATTCCATTTGAGCTCTTTCCTCAGGCTGAGAATTAAAAAGTAGAAACCAGGTTTAGAAAACGCAGAGCACTCAGCACTTGAATTCAATAAACCTTTACGACTTACGACATAATCACCTAATATGCACTTCTCTTCGTTAGTTCAGAGCAGAACTAGAGTTTGCGTTAATTTTCTTAATTCAGAACGTTCAGAGCACTGAGTGCGTGTTTCTTCTTTCGTTCAGAGCGTGTTCAGAACGGGCTCTATCAATTCACCATGAAGTGACTGAGAATCCTGAGCCAAACCCACTTTGAATTTGACGTTTAACAGGAGGTAAATCAATGGAAAAAGTAAATCGAAATCATTTGAAAAATGAGGACCACAGGCATGAATCTTTGATTTATTTGTCAGTTATACGTGACTTTACTTTCCCATCTTGTTTCTTAATTACATATATCAGAGCGCGTTTGACGCGTTCAGGCACTATTCAGAGCTCTTCTCTGAACTAAAAAAGAAAAACGTCAAATGGGAGCATCAAATCCTTCATATGTGCATTTTCTGTCCTTCCATGGCTGTTGCTCTTTACATAATCAGGATCTTTTTCGACGTCAAATATGTATGAGCTACTTCTCCGTAGCTCCTGATGCCAGTCGAACAATGCGTAATGGTGGTTTTGAGTGGGAAATAATCGATCAGTTATATTCACTCTGTATGTCAAAACGCAGAAGTCATAATCTTGCCGGCGGCGGTACGATACATACTCTGCTTTATATGCTTAAGAGCCGTGATCCACAGATTGACAGACATTTCAATCGAAACAATACCATTCCGATCTGAACGCTTCCTGTGTCATTTTGACAGTCAGTACAACTAGCATTAGTCCACCTATCTTCAGCGACTGTAATTCCTTTGTTCCAACTGTAATAGCCAAAAGCCCAATGCACGGCTAATTATAGCCTCAAATATGTTCCCCGATACTAGTCCGTCCTCTGGCGTCAAATGCCAGTCGTTTACATTAATGAATTAATAGAAAACTAACAACACACGTCATATCGTAAAACAACAGATAATCTTCGTAAAATTTAAGACCCATTATTCATAATACTGTATCGAATGAACCACCAACTGCCCAGGCTATGCCATGCAACTGTTCGTGCATACGTACATGAACTAGATTATCATGTTGGTGCACCCTGTGAACATATTATTTTTTCTCCCGGCATCGTAAAGAACATAATCAACTCGTAAAACCAAGACATTTATTGCCAAATAACTTTTATAGCACGAGCGAGCAGTACATTAATTAATATTTAACTTGCGTCTTTGACCAGATGAATTATCTCCACTAAAGCGCATAGCTTTCTACTTAACTTCGCAATAAATACTTAAACTCCTGTATGGTGGATCTGGATATATGGACATAAATCTTTAAGAGCAGCTGTTCAGTGTCAAATATCCCAAGCACCTGGCGATACTACTCGTATCGTATGTATGTACATACATAATGTAGATTCCCACTGCTTGTCACTCTGTATTTAAAAATGAATCACATCATGATTTCGAAAATAAAACGAACAAGAACTACGTATGTTTCCGTCTATAAAAGGCATGGTTTGGCGCCGCGCCACCCTTCAGAAAAAAAAACACACACACGTACATATTTGGTTTTTACCCAAAATCGATAGGGGTTATCGCCGAAATGCAATCTCTGTCGACAAAATCCAACATAAACCCCGGGAAATGATATATTTTCCATTTTTAGCCACCACTACGCGACACAAACAAACAATATTCACCTTTTGCATTCAAAGATAGGAATCGTGTATTTGTCACAATTGACGTGGGAAATGTGTTCGAAATAGCGGCGGACAGTCAACCGCCAAAAAGTCGAAAACGATAAAAATATTCGAATCCCATCATCATCAGTCACAAAATTACCCCACGGGCCACATAAATTATGAAACGTGAATACCGTAAGAGACCGACAGAGCGGGGATGTCAGTGGTGGACGTCATTTCATTTCACACCGAAGCAGGATGGAACAGACAGAAGGATAGTGAATGTAAACACTTTTGTATATTTCGAAAATGTGTTTTTTGTTTCAAAAGGCTTCGCATTTTGGAAAATTAGCAAAGCGAAATAGAGCTGAAGGACTTTTATTGGGGTGTCTAGCACGTGCGTAATGTGTGTGACTCCTTTATCAAAGATAGATAATAGGGCGTGGCGATGCCTAATGAAAGGGTTGTGTGTGTAATTTTTACCCTGGGAATTATTAATCAACACAGCTCGGATGACAGGGAAATATAATCAAGGCGTGAGGCATTGGGCGCGTTTGGATTTCAAATTAACTAACCGAGTGAGTAGCCAGTGTAATGGAAAAAGAATTAGCGATAGTTACCCTCTATTCGAAGTCATGTGATAAATTTTATCATTCGCCGGTGGTTGTGGTCTGAGGGAACGCAGACTATCGCTGACATTGACCATTTGTCTTGTATCCCTTCCCATGGTTTCTATTGGAGAAAAGGGAAGAGGGCCCTTGATGTTGTGGTTTGAGACTTGGATGGGGTATGGAAAGGTTTGATTACTGTCATTTGGTTGCGTTCAGCGATTCATGTTTTATAAAGTAAGAAGGAGAGCTTCCGGAGGTTTAAAGTAAGAATCTTCATAGGTATATTTCGATGCCTTATATGGCTGAAATCTCTGCTTGTAGAACAGATGCATAAGGGATCGAAGTTTCAGTACGCAACCATCACTATACCAGTTAGACTTTATGTCCGATTAATCTGAAATGATGCCATTGAAGAGTGAAGGAGTTTCAACGTACATATGTAGTTGTTCCTACCTAGCACCTTACCAAGCCAGCCTTTACACCGTTTTTAAGGGCAGTGGAACAGATTATTGTAGTGACAATGTTGAGTAAAGTAGTACAGTACGCTCTGTCGGCAAGAAGTGACGGAATTTTATTTTGTCTTCCCTTGCTCTTATCAATAATTTATGTCGACAACGGTTCTACTGGTTACAGTAGAAGAAGCTTATAATGACTTTGCTTCTGACAACCAGTTGCTTACAATGGCCATTATATTTATGGCTATTTTTCTCTTCCCCTGTACTTTCAAGAAACACCGAATAAAAGGATAGCACGTTGAACTAGTTCGTTCCTTTAGTCAAGTGGTCTGCGCTCTTAATCAGTGTAATCAGCTAAACACTAGCGTTCGACTGTTTCGTCATAATAATATGAAATCGATGTTCTTAAACGGCTGAAGTGGGCGGTCCCGAAAAAGTGACCGTCAATGTGGCAAGTAACAGATGGTAAGTGTCCAGACGTGGATCCTGTCAAAAAAACGAACAGTGCGTTGGACTACAAGGGGTTTTAGGTTCAATCCATAGACAAACACCTAAAATGTCGTTCATGGCTAAATTTTGAACGTGTGACAAACATCCGAGAGTATAATCATCATGCTCTTCGGATACGGCATTAAACAGTAGGCCCCTTCCATTCGTGTAAAGAGAAGCTAGGGCCCGGGTCCCTGCAGTGCCAAATATTTATTATTTTCATGAGAGAACAGGGATTGTTGCTAAGACTCATCAATTTCTTCTTCACCCTGTAATAGTCACTGTGTACTGTGAATCCATATGCTCTACGAGGATATCAGAAGTCGGTGTATCTACATGGTCTCTAGGCTTCAGTTTCTCCACAATGAAACGAGATACAAGCAAATTATTTTCACACAGTAGCTTGGGGTCACTCGTTCATCGCCTGATATGCAGTCTGCGTCTGCGATACAACTTAATGTGTCTGAATTCTATCTGCACTCTCCAACCATATCGTCCTGATTGGGTTTCATCGGTTTAGTTTCATGAGTGCTTCACTTGGGATCCACTCAGTCACTTGCTGATAACAAACTCCAAGTCACTGTTAGTAAACACATGCCTGCCTGCCGTCTGTCTGTTGCCTTAATTGATATGGTTATTGTTTTTTCAGTGCCTTGCAGTTTTTCTTTTCATTCTCGGTCACAGGCAAACAATAAACCAAAAACCCTTTACTTTCATGCAGTTGAACATATTTTCGAGTTTTATATTTCACTTTAACCAAAAAAAAAAATAAGAAAAAGAACAGAAGTTAAGAATAACCAACAGAAGAAGAAGACGATGAAAACACGTAGTAGCAGATAGTAGAATGTTGTTCGCTGTTGTTTACGTCTGTTCATGTTGAAATTTCTTCGAAAATACGTAAAAGCAATCATAAACATAATAGCCAGGCAAACATTATCATTTTTTTTCCTTGTTTTTTGGTTTCATCTCACGTTTTTCAAGTTTATTTTTCAGCCACGACATATGCGCAGCCATACATATCTTTCTATCTATCTATCTATCTATCTATCCATCTTTATGGAGCTTTTACTTCGTTGTCGGTCGGTGTAAACTTGTTTCGTCTTCGTGGGGTTCTCCCTTTTTACTTTGCCTGCCTAGCTGTTGTTGTTTATCTATTCTTTCTCTCGCTACACTATACGCCATTTGGTTGTATACGTGCACCTTTGACAGCCTCACCTATTTAATGTAATAACACTAACTATGCTATTGTCAATATGGTTTACTTATTTTTCCTGTTGTTGCCGTTCATATGTTTTTTTCTGCTTCTTTCAATTAAATTGATTAAGCCCCCAAAGGAGAGACGAAATAGAAGAGATACGCGAAAGTTTTTTTTTTTTCTTTTTCTTTTGGAATTACTTTTGGCTACGCCACGAAATGAATTCCGAAAAAAAATAATCCAACTCCAAATGAACAGACAATTGCGCAGTACTTCCAACATAAATCGCAGTTTAGCAGATTCGAGTAAACAGAGAAAAAAAAAACCGAAAATAATCATCGCTATCATGTGGCGGGGCGGTTTAGCCGGCCCCCGGTATATTCCGCTTTTGTTGTCAACTATACCAATGGGGAGCAAGAAAAAAGTTACTTTAGCATACTAGACGGACGGACATTCATGAATTAAATATTTACTCATTTAATTTGGTTTTATTTCATTTCAATGAGGCTGACATTTTATTTGCGCGACAAGGTCAAAGGCGCGGAGAGTGAATGTTATATACGCTGGTGTTTCGTGGTGGTTACCTATTCTTCTACTTTTTGTTGCTGTTGTTGTTGTCATACTCGGAAAGGCAAGATAACAAGAATAGAAAGGTGCTGAGAAATACGAATACCTACCTATGTGTGTACGTGAAATTCAAAACAACACCGATAACCATTCCGTCAATGTTTGGCAATTTGATTGTCGAATAATAATTTAGACTGACTCGATTGATAACCAGTGGAGTGTGGAGTCGTCTATTCATGGAAATCGTATTCTTTTGAATCAAATATTTTCTCCTAATGTTGTTGTCTACCTATTTATTTGATTTTACTTATTTATGTAGATTTGTACTTTAAAAAGCAATGAAATTCGAAAAAATTCCTATTCATCACTTGCTTCTTTAGGTTAACTTTAAGAAAACCTTCGAAAAAATATTGCTATGTCGCTCTGAATGCATCCATTTTGAGTTTAGCTCACTTAGAAGGGTCATAGTTCCTTCTTAACAATTAATCTTGTATCAGTCAATTTGAAAAAACAAATCAAGACTAACTTGTCAATCAAGACTAATCGATTAACCTACGAAACACCGCCTCTGTACCGTGGAGGCCTAAGAAACCATCACCAAACAAGATCGAAGCCTTTCCGGCGGTATGATAAGCTGACACGAGTGCCAAAATCTAGCTTCTCACAACCGTTGGAATGCCATGTTCGAAGATGAAACAGTGATACTCTAGAGTGCTTCTCAGATGTTCGCTGGAGGTGGGAGCGTTCAAAAACTCCGGTTTCTATAAATAAAACGATACTTTTCCTGGTAAGGCATTAATGTGTAAAAAGAATAGGACCGCAAATGGACTCTTGCGACATCCCTGTTACTACACAAACCTTTTGATCGACTCTGTCAAAAAAGCCTTTAAGACATCCAGAAGACCTAAAATTATCAAATCTAAGGGTCAATGAGATTCGTATTATCAGAACTAATATTCGTTCGAACGCGTCATCAAATCTAAAGTACGTAGTTCACAGTTGATGAACTTTGACGAAATGTCAAAGGATCACGAAAGTAATAAAAAACCTCTTCTGCTCATAACCAAAAGATTTATCTTCGAGCCATGAAAAATAAGCCGGAGTTGGATAGACGAGCAACTAAGGATCTTCTCAAGAGATTATGCGACTTGGTTTCACCTGGCGTTCAATTCATAGCATAGTGTCTTGCCATTAAAAATGGATAGTGGAGGCCAATAATTTCTTGAAATAATTTCATGATAACAATTTTAACTTTCTTTCCATCTCTGTAAACATAATGATTTTGACAGTGATTGCCATTTTGAGTCTAAAGACACCAACCCAGAGCTTTCGTCGACGTCGTTCCATTGAACTTTGGCGTTGCGGTTCACGTATTGCCGAAGAGAACAGTCTCGTAAAAGCTTGTTCACACAGGACTGCCGGATTGTAAAATTGGTTAGCCTTTCAACAACAAATGCTTTTTACAACAAAACTAATGCTTTCCATACTAATTTAAAAAAAAATGGTTTACTTACGTATTTCTATTGTTTACTTCGTGAAATTCTCGGTTTTTACATTTTTTTTTTGAACTATTTTGTCGAAAGACAGAGATTGGCATTTCCAAACGTCAAAAAAAAAAAAAAAAATCCAGAAAATTTCAAAAAATCTGAAAATCTGTTGTAATATGTCACCTTTTCGCTTCCCTTTTTCCAGTAAACGTCAAAAAAGAAATTCAGTCTGACAGTCATGTGTCGCACACTGAATAATTTAGCTTAAACGTCAAACCCCGAAAAGGTCTACGACAGGGTGATGACAGTTCCTCTATATTCTCTCAATGCTTCCAATGCCAACACCTATCTTTATCCGTCGAACTTCATATGTATATCCTTTGGCTATGAGCCACGTTCCATAAGAATGCATTTATTATATCTAGCTGCCAGTTATAAATGACGCAGGAACGGATCGATGGATTCTATGGGTCGGACAAACATGAAAAAACGTCGTCCACCAAATAAATTTCTAAAATGTCTTTGCTCCACAAAAGGATTAATTCAAAATAATGAATTACGTAGACGTAGCTTACTCTTACGTGACAAGATCGAAATGGAACAGTTTTGACAAACATTTTCCCATCCAGACGAGGTGTAATGGTATTGCTTTTGAGGTGTTTGTCTAGAAACAGACTAGAAAATCAGTTAAAATCACACAAAATGTCATTCTTCGCAAAAGTGTCATCTTTCTGAAGATCTGTCAGTGCATCTTTTAACTGTCATTTGATTTGTCCCTAGAATCGTCACAATGCCCTTCTTATGTAACACATTTTATGAACTTATTGTTAAATAACCAAAACTTGCTTAAAAACAAAACGTTCACGAACATTCCCTTCAACATGACAAGTGTCATTCATGTGTCAGAATCTATCAGAAAGCTAAAACGCAATATCTTTAAATTAAAACCGAACATGTACTGTACAGTATCTAGATCACATATTGACTGCAATAAATTGGCCATTAATTTATTGCCATCCTCCTTTCAATTACAACGCAACCGCTTTTTAATCCATTTTAATACACACAGTTGCAATCGTCAAAGTAATAAATTTTGTTCACAGCGCGCTATATACTCTCGTAAAAGCTGTATAAGGTAAAACGTCATCCCAAAGCGAGTTCTCCGTAATTTGTGGATGACCCATGTGTAATGCGTTGGTTTTTTCCATCAGAGAATGGCAAAAACAAAAAACCAAAGTAAAAAAAAAAAATATTACATTTCAACACGCGATGTTTTGCAGGTCAAGGGATATGTACTGGAATTTCCATTACATTTGACTTTTAAGAAAATATTTGTAACATCCTGTTGGAAGAGCAGTAGGACTACAACTCGTAGGACTACAAATCGTATCTTCAAGATCAAGTAATTGGTGGCAATGTGAAAAACTCGCGCGCATTTCAAAACAAATACAAAGGCTATTGCTGCATCTCTGTGGTTGCCATCGATACAATTTATGCACATTCATGTCCAAGTGGTGGAAATTCGAGGTGACCGGTTTGTTTTTTTTTTTTTTTCATTTTTTACTCAAAAAAAGCAAACAAGCACACGAAAAACCCGTTCAAAATTCGAAATTACAAAATTTTGTATAGTACACATACTTGTACGTGTTTCGAGGTACTTGTCATGCATCAGAATTGCATTAAAACACTATAAAACAAGGTGAGTCTCAGAAGAGAGAGACAGAGAGAAAGAGAGAGGTGGAACGGTTTCAAGCCCGGTCCCTATCGAGATACTTTTTTCTTTGCCTTTCGATTTGTGTACATCAAAAGATCTCACCGCTCGCTGCTGGCTGTCGTATGGGGATAAGGTTTCATTTCTTTTTGTTTCGTTTTCTCTCCCTTAATTCGTTTATTGGTTTTTATTTTCGGCAATATTCGTGTTCGGCTCTCGGTGTGTGAGTTAATTACAGTGTGAAAGTCTGAAAGAAAAATAATTTCAAAATTCTTGCTGAAAGAGAAAAAATAAATTTACAAAAGCTGAAGCCATGGTAATACAGAGTAGTAGAATGTGCAGATGATTCTTGCACGACGATGAAAGTAGGTAGGTAGGTAGGTAGGTACTAGAACTCAAAAATTCATTATGACACTTGAGAGACCATGAAGTTAGAAGTAGTTTGAGTTTCGAGGAAATTGAAACGTATCCACTTAATGAACAGACTCGTTGAAATGGCTTTTTTTTCAGAATAAAACGAAATGACTTGGAGGTTTCTCTCACTGCTGATTACAATTGTTGTCAGGCAAGGGATTCTATATTTTTCACTTTTTTCTTTAGTGGACTGTGGGATTTACCTATTTTCCTGCTTATCTTGTGGCGATGAAATGAGATACGTGCTTAGCTGACTGCGAATAAATGCAAAAGCTGATAGGAAAATTCGAAATCAGCTGATTTTTAGTATGTAGTTATCAAGCACGATATAGCGAACAAAATGTTGTGTTTTGGTGAAAGATTTGCTTTGGCATACGGTTATCGGATCGAGGGCCTTGGATCAGATGTGAATTAGGTTTTTGTGTAGACTGATAAGGTGTTGAAAAGAACAAGCTTCTGTGCGAAAAATCACTTCTTTACACACCTTTTTCGGATAGTCCTGTAGTCGCACAAATTGAGTTCAGAACCATGATCATAAAGTGAGTCCTGACGGGACTTAATCTTTTTGGAATTTCTTTAAAAGTTTATCCTCCATCTGTTGTGCACTACGATCGAGATATCACTGACTGCGAAAAGAAAGGTATTTTTCCGAAGCCACCCAGTAGATCGAGTCCAAAAGGTCTAAACAGTAATAAGGTGTTCTTCTAACCTTGATGAACCTACATACTTGAACTCTTTCACTTCTCATGTCCTTTTGATATTTTTGCAGAAAGATGTCTAACCGTACGATCCACAGCCATAACAAATAATAATCGGTTCTTAAGACAATGGAAAGCATTAATCCTCTTCTCGACCCTATTTCTAATCTTTATTAAGGACCTTCCCTCTTCTACTCTTTAACGATTACATTGGCTTAGACTCCAAGATAATTTCTGCTAAGCTTAACTCCAATATTGTTGCAATCTTCAACTCGGATGCGAAGAAACACCAGCACTGTTTACCGCTTCTGAAGAAGGCTACAAGCGTTGCAAAACTAAGTATGAATAGAGCTACTATTGAAGAATCTTGCTTGCCGTGTAAGATAGCCCAGAAATCATGTAGGAATCATCAGATGTGTCCGGATTCGTCGAAGATTAAGTCACTTTTCAGACGTGGCTACTATCTATTTAAAAGGTTTTCCAATAGGAACACACAACCTTCAACGCTTTTTATGATCTGACGAGATATGTTTGAAAATTCGGTGTTAGGAACTTAAAGAACGTTTACTCCTATTTTCCGTCGAAATAATCGTCCCACCAGACAGGTCTACGTGTTATCCACTATTGAATGTCCCTGTGCCAACGCACCGTTGGAAATACCTAAAGTATCGCAGTCGTAAGTGGTTCAATTCAAAAGAAGACAAACCAGTCAATATCACGCCTGCCGTTCGCAGGAATTGGCAAATTTTGCGTTAAGATTTTGCCCTACACCCTTACAAGATCAAGAACTGAAGTCTTTTGATCCTTTGAAGCATCGAAAATTCTCTAATCTGATCTGCTTTGCTTAAGCTTGAAGAAAATCCTGAATTTCATCGAAAAATCATCCTCGATCGATATGTGGTTTCAACCATGTGTTGCCACATGCCACACTACTGATCAAACAATTGATGTATAGGAGGGAAAATTGGAGAATTCGAAAAGTTGGAACGAGATACAGTTTTATACTAAAATTTAATATGTGTGCTACTCTCGGAATGCATTTCAGTCCGATATCTCAATTATTTGTTTTGTTCAAATTCAAAATTGTTAAGTCCTTATTGAAAAACCCTTTACAGAAATTCACTCCCACACCATCCACTCTGTAGGTAGAAAGTGATGAAGGAGTGATTTATACCGCAGTCCTACCTTAGCTCTTGAGTGCTATGTCGCGGTGGAAGCTAGGGCTAATATCTAAGCTATCTTAAAAGACTGTAGATGTCAAGCAGTTTGACATTTTCCAGTATTCAGTGAGGTACCTCAAGGTTCCATTTAATCCCCGCTTCTATTTCCCCATACAGTAATTACTTGACATACATTTTTGGAGATTCCTGTGTACAAAGGAACGACGACAGACAACTGGATTGGTCCATTCTTGGGTTAATAGAGAGCTGCGCATACTTCCTAGTAGAAAACGTTAGTAAAAATTTTGAGCGGTCTCAAAAACCAGCCTTTTACTCAATCCATTCAATCAATAGTCATTTGTCGAAAGTTGGAATACTTTAAGCATTGAATATGCATCGAGCCTGCAGGAAATCTATGGTCTTATGCTGCAATAAATAATAAACAATAAAGCTGCACTTTTACATTCTTTAATACACTCAACAACAAGCTATTCCCAACAGAATGAACTGGCATCCATCCATGAATCGATTCATCATATACTTAGTGTAACACAAAGGTTGTTATGGACGAAAAACCAAGAAAAAGGGCTAAAAGAATAGACCACCGGAAGCACGGTAACAAACATTTATTTATGAACCATGCGCGCTCATAACAAAAGTAGAAAACACACAAATTATCACCCCAGAGACTCTCTAATGGGAACAGCAACCCAAATCCACAATTCCCCAACGTGGACACCTTTATTAACGCTAATTACAAGCACCACCACACTGTATTTTTCAAAATACGAGATTAAATAAATTAAAGCAAACAATTAGTTCCTCAGAGTATCTCAAACCACTAAGCATACACAAACTAGATCTCACTTAAGCGCCTGCGAGACATATTAAATAAAAAAAAAAATAATAACATCATGTGATTTCTCATTATTTAAACAAATTACATTTGTTTTTTGTTTCTGAATTTCTGCTGCCTGTTTACTATCAAATTCAGGTTAAAACAAGTTTTCTCAGACATGAGAGGAAAAAACAAATCCAAACAAAATCAACAAAGATACAAAAAAAAAAAAGTTGTTCTAGATTCTCGTATACAACTTAAAAAAAAAAAAAAACAAAATATCGTGAAGGACAACCGCACTTTAAATTCCAATGTTATGAATTATGATGTTGACGGACGCCTTTTTAAAAATAGCTAGCATACTACGCGCGCATGCTAGCCCCCAAGTCAAGGAGAGACAAAAGTGGCATTCCACCATCAATGTGCACAGATAAGCAGCACACATTTTACGGATACCAATTTTCCCATTCACAGATGTACAAATGTATCTCATAAACTAAAAACCATTCCATCATACGAGCTCTTTATCAAAAGGAATTTTCTTTCTGCTGTTTCATGGGAAACCCCCAAGTGGTTTCTTTTTTTTTTTTCCTTGATTTTGTTTGTCTCTGTGAGAATATAAAGCGCCAGCAAACAGAAGATGAAAAATCTCAACAATCTCAGACTGAGAAAAGTATCTATCTTTAAATAGCTTCAACCGAAAATAAAAGGCCAACCGATTGCCAAATATGTACATGAGCACGAACAGACGGCTAACTGTGGCTAGTACGCAAAAGAAAAAGATATAACCCGAAACGCCACCGCATCGTATTCGCAAAATTTACGCGAGACGCCAAGTCGGTAGGTAGTTTCCTGTCTTGATGTGGTGATGAAGGAACCGCCTACAGGGGGCTGTCTTGGAACAGCCACGTAAGACTGCACTTTTTTTTTTGTTGCTATTTGCTATTTTCACAACTTGACGTAAGTGTTACTCATAGTTACATGGGAGTCCTTCTATCCTCCTGTGGATGTAACGCATTCAATGCTCCCACAATGTTTTTTTCTTTTCTTTTCTTTTTATTTGAAAAAAAAAAAACAAGAACGACGTAAATTATGAACGTCAAATGGAACCCGCTGACGTAGCTGCAGGCATCAATAAAACCCCATAGAGTTCACCTGAGCTCACAAAGAATAGGCGGCGGCCATATCGTCTATTTATAGAAAACGTTTTTAATTAATTTTCACAACGATATGATATTTCCTAGAGGACATCTTTTTTTCAAAAACAAAACAAAAAAAAAAAAAAAGTAAAGTTGGCAAGCGAATGGGTACGTATATTCACTTCAAAAATAGATTTGAACATTTTAAAACGGAAAAATTATTAAAACAATTTATGCATACGTTGACTTGTAATGGTCCATGTGGAATGTTTTGACAGCCACGACTATTGTCCCCCTTTTCAGCGCTCTTCTGCGGATGAATTTTCGCAGAGAAATTAAGCGCGAAAAATGATTAAGTGCATAGAATGAGTTTTGCACCGTGTGTCACAAAGCATATACGAATAGGGAGTACCAACTTTCCAGGAAAAGAAAAAAATAATGGCGTCAAGCTGGTGTCAGTTGTAAAATGAAGGTGCCTTTCAGCATTCAATGACCTCATAACAACGTATACTGGGAATATTTACGGGCACAATGAATGGTCAGGGTGATTGGAATTGATGTGAATCGATGAGTTGCATTTGACAGCCTCCGCAAAGGGAACACATGTCAAATGCCTGACACATGACCCTGTTGCTGTTGCAATGCATTTATTTTTACTTCAGAGTGGAATCTTCTGGGTTGCTATACTGTACAAAGCTTGATTATAAATACCTATGCTGTCAAAAAAAAGTAATAAAAAATTTCAACTTTCTTGTCAAAGTTGAAAGTGCAATTGCTGAACGCATCCTTCATTTTGACAGATGCTATCCATACCTACAATGAAAGGGTCTAGATGGATTCTTTTTTAATATCTCTCGAGTCTGCTACGAAAGTAAGAACCTCGTTTCGTTTTGAATGGCTGGTAGGTTGGAAGTAGGTTTCTCAAAGCTTTCTTGGATGTAAGCAGGGCTATGTATGTATGTAATGCGTGTCTCCAGATAGAACTAACGTGGTTGCTGATATGTTCCTTGAACTAAAAATATTGCACTTGTTCGGGGTCTTGGTAATTTTCTTAAATTCGGATGCTCCTTAAGATGTTTTCTTAAATTAGGGTGGAATAAGAGGAAGGTGTGATCTAAGGTGGTTCTTAAGTATGTATGTCCATACCTTCCCTTTCTGTGAATCTTACCATAACCGAGCTTAGCTGCTACCTTGCTGTGGTAAGGAAAAATTAAAAATTCGTTTCGGTGGCGTATGAGTAACCAATTTTTTCACACATTTGCTGCAGCAATTTTTTTTTCTTTTTCCCGACTACAGCGAGGTAGAAG
Organism: Xylota segnis; assembly: GCA_963583995.1. Lineage (NCBI taxonomy): Eukaryota > Metazoa > Arthropoda > Insecta > Diptera > Syrphidae > Xylota > Xylota segnis. The sequence goes on along the minus strand of OY757238.1, from coordinate 57,296,693 downwards.
CTAAGCTCACTAGGATTCACAGAATCAGAATGCTTAACTCAAATTGTACCATCAGAGGGCAGATCCAGGAGATCAATGTCTGGCTCGGTGGCGTATGAGTAACATATTTTTTGAGACAGTTTGCCTGGTTGAATGCATTTATTGAGAATATCTGCCAAGGCAGTGTCTAGTATCGGGAATTAGAGAATAGATGATGTCTCAGTTTGAGTCTTTTGTATTTCAGTTGAAAGTTCAAAAAGGAAAGTAGAAATACAACCTTAGGTGTCACTCTCTGGGTGGTTGGACTCACTTATCTAAAGGTCCTAGCTTCTCACAACTATTCGCGTGGTCCCGAAGGGGCCTACTGTTTAATACCCTATTCGATTGCCAAATAGTTGCTAGAGAAGCTTTCTCTTGACAGTTGTACTCTGGGATGTTTGTCAAACGCTCGCGAGAGGTGGAATCGTGAAAGAAATTTTGTTGAGGGATCGAATCTGGAATCCCTTGCTCAGTAGTCCAATGTACTAACCTCTTGAGCCACGACGCCCACTATATGGACACTTAAAAAGCGAGAATGATGGCATCAAAACGATGCACCACCAGGTTGTACACTGTCCCCAATACTTTTTCTATCGTTTATCAAAGATATGATTTTGTAGAGCTTTCGCGGCATAAAACCATCATGGATTCAAAGCCCTCTCGGGACCTTTATAAATGATTGCAACAATCTAGAGTTACCTTCGAAAATATTGATATCCTTACCAAATATAACATTCCATCTCAACGAGGGGAAGACCCTCTTCGAATGTCTTTTTGTGTGCCCTCCGTGGTGTGAAAGTCTTTTTTCGTCGACTCGTCGTGTTTTTTGCTTCTCGGTCTTCCTTTGTTCGTCACTTGTTGTCCAATGTTTTATATTTATTTGGATAATGGCGCCCCTGCCCAGGAGGCTTTGGGCATTTTCGAAAATGTCAAAATAAAATTCGTATGCTTTTGCAAATGACTGCCAATGTATGACACAAGTAAAAGGACAAACACGTTTGCATCTGTCATTTTGTGGAGCTGACATTGTGGCTGCTCTATTGCACGGCAAATGACGTTTATGGAGATCTGACTCAAAGCAAACTGCATTATCGAACACACTGTTCGAACTAATGCAGTTCTTCTCTGATGATAATTTCGAGCACATGACTTTGGCAACTTGGGCTTTCGATAACGCAAATCCGTGAACCCTTAACGTCACATATCTACTCATCTGACAACAACCACAAACTGTTCACTTCACTCGTGCTCCGCATTCTCAATATACCATCGTGCAATATATTCTACAGAACTGGCCCTCACACTGACCCTTGAGGTCCCTCTCTCGTGTTGTAGGGGTTACTGTAGACGCATTCGTCCGTGTTTTACGGAACTGTAGTCTCCAAATTTGGAGTAACTTTGTAGTCTATCAAACATTTGACTAAAATTGTTTGCTTTTCCTTCGAATACGAGGCCGATTCCATACAATTCAGAAGGGTATATGGGAGGAACCTTCCCGGGGTTTCAAGGTTTGGTTGATGAGTTTAAGGAGAAGTAGTTTTGAATTTTGAACATTCTCATGGCAATTTGCTTACACAACAGCGTCTTAAACTTCACACATCACCCTCTAGATAGTCGAATTAATTATGCGCATCGTTTCCCGAAATTGTTTCGACAGAGATTTCCGAAATATTTCCCCGCACAACTGAATCGGCACCAAGGACAATGCTGTTCCACTTCTAAGTATTACCATAAAAATGAAAATCCTTCCCCAAATTGCAAATAAGTGAAATGTTTTGAATTCCTCTCCTTCTCTCCTCCTCGCCTAATTGCTTTCAAGGTCGTGCTACGTATAAATTCCTCAAAGGTCAATACATACAATCTTTGTTTATTTCTCTTGCGTCCTCTCAATATGCTTTGTCCTTTTTGCTTGTTCTTTTTTTTTTTTCTTTTGACCAAGGTAAGGACGGTTTTACGTGGAGATTGTGTTTACTCATCAGCCAGGGACCGATATCATTGTTTACACTGTGTCATGTCACCACACATCATTGCTATTACTACTAGTATTACACATGGCCCTGATTAGTCATCGTTTGTGGAGGTGTTGATGTTTTGGCCAAATTTCGCGACAAAAATGACTTTATTCTCAAGTACACAGCGTTTAATTTTAGTATGTGTAGCGTATCTCGAATAAATTGCTATTTGCCAGCTAGCCATCAATCCATCCATCCATCTTGACTTTCATTTCGCGGTGCTGTGTCTCTGTGTGTAAACATGTAGCAAAATAAAATTGATATTACCTCAATTACTACATTGGCTTCTTGGGTAACAAAAGAAACAGAAACAGAAACAGAATACATACGAGTACGAGTACGAGTACGAGTACGAGTAGTAGGAATATGAAAAGAATAAAGCTGATGGTGTAGATGTACTCGTATACAACCCTCACCGCACGAGAACTAGGTTCAGCGAAACAATTACGATTATGAAATAATGGTTACCTCATGGAAAACCAAATGTAGATAGAACCGGCTGAACGTAGAACAATAAAAGAGGCGGTCGGTCAATGCGGCCCCACAGAACAAACGAACGAACAAACAAACAACCGAACCTTCTTCTTCTTCGTATAGTTAGATACTTTTTTGTTTTGCTTTTGCCTTTGCTTATTTAGTAGAGGGCAATAAACAGTAAGAATCAAGGGCAAATCTAGGTCGAATTGGCAATTGTTTTTCTATCCTTTGAATTCGCACGTACAGTATGTACAGATATTCATTGCGAATCGAATGAAAATAATTTTTAATGTGTTACCTTCGTACTTGTACCATCGGCCGCCGCCGCACCCACCCACGCCTCTGCCGAGTGTATCTTATCTGTGAAGCAATTTGTTTTAATTATTTATTGTGTTGCTGTCTATAAGTTCAATCTCTTAATTTGTGTATGCGCATTCGGGCTAAGCATAGTGTAACAGCAACAGCAACAGGGTCTCCTTTTCTGGGTTGGGAGTGCGAGAGAACGGGCCCCAAAAACTGACAAGATACACCTTTGGTGACCTCAAATTCAGTTGCGGGTTTTTGTGGGATTTCTTGGTAACGTCATGCATATGGCTTTCTCATTATGTTTTGAGGAGGGACATGTTTTTTTTGTTCGTTTTGGCAGTACGTATGTGAACTTATAAACTCAAGGATGCCTCTCACTTGTATATCATCTCGTTTTTATTTTGGAAAAAAAAAAAAGGAAATTCTTTTGGTAATTTGGGTGTTATTGTGCACACGGTGGTGTGCATGAATCAGGTTTTATTTTTTCTGCTCCTTTACTTTGTGGCAAATGCAGTATCTTCTGTGGGAGGGGAGGGTGGTAGCATCAGTATCTGGTAGTTACCATCACAACTGGAAACGCATTCGAAAGTGTGTCAAGTGGTTGTTGTTTATCTTTTGACTATGCGAAGAGTGACTGAAGAGGAAGTGTGTGTGTACGGTCGGTGAGGTGTGGCATTTTAACCAATTTGTCAGTATTTTATGTGTCGCAAGCAGATGCTTTTCAACGTCAAAATAATCGTTTCACAGAGATGTTACAAGGATTTAACGTTTGCATACAACCATGGTGTACTTAACGAAGGTGTTGTTGAGATAAATGGGTTACAAGGATTGAATGGTTATGGAATGCAGTCGTATGGGTGTTGTAAAACCACGCCCATTCTGTTGTGAGAAGGAAGAGGGTTAAGTTTTGTTGATAATGTTTCAAATGACGCTGGTGGAGTGGATTTCAAGGTCCACATGGACTTTTTATCTTTGATTATCCTTGGTACACCGTTTCTTCTTTTCTGAATCGAGAGCTTTAACATTCATCTTTTGTTCCTCTTAATACCAGAGATTCAGTCTTCTGTGTCTTCAGTTCCCAATCTGAGGGCGGGCGTAGGCAGTATCGACCATTTTAAGTTCATCACAATAGGGTCTATCGAAATGGTGGCTGAATGCAGAATCATTTTTCGAAAATCTAGACAGTTTGAGTGTAAAACTGACTTAGACTTCACTCTTTTCACTTTTACGCCCTATTCTGGTCTTATAGTGCATTGTTAACCTATTTTTCTTCTTTTTCTTTTCAGGTAAATATTTACCATTTTAATGTGCATACGAGTACACGTTTACAAGAAAGACTTGGATTGTATTGAAGGTATGCTTTAGAAAATAAATCAATTTTTACATGCCTCGTGTTTTGAACGATGAAGACGTAGAGGGTTAGTAGGAGTCGTGTTTGTAGAGTAGAGCTGGCACATAGGATGACTTTAATGACAAAATCCCGTCCTTGTTTTTAGAGCTTCTGTTTGGCCTGCCTTCCTTCCTTCGTACTGACAACTTTCGGCAGACATGCACATGCACTTCAAAGCATGATCCACAAATATACCTCTTCACTAGGTTGTGGCAACAACAGGAAAATCTTAATCAAGTAATGGTGTCAGTTCCATCAGCACTGAGTGTCAAGTGTCGCATAGTCTGCTCAATGGTACCTTACCAGTGGAGTACAGCAGGGTTTCGACATATTATGTCCCTGGCTCCACATTATCTTTAGGAGTTGTTTAAACCTCGTCTACACACTAAGTAATCTTCATACCTAAAGCTCGTAAGACATCCGCTAAAGACATCCGTCCGATCAGTATATTCTCCTTTTTTGTTAAAGACCTTGGAGAGGTTGATCAATGTCCACATTAGTACAAATGCAGATATAAATCTTCTATCGGTATCTCTCGGTATCGCAAGGGAAAATCAGTAGAGACTGCCCTGGATTCGTTGGTAGGAATCATTGAGAAGGATTTCACTATGGTGTCCTTCCTGGATATTGAAAGACCCTTTAACAATGTCTGCTATATCTCCTGCACTTCTTGACTTGAAAGTTGACAACTTTCTTTGCTGTTGAATCGAGCAAATGCTCAAAAGCAGGCTCAGAAGGTCGGTGCACAGGGGTACCCCTCAAGGCGGAGTACTATCACCACTATTGTGGCTCATGGTAGTGTATGAGATACTCCTAACCCTGAGTCATAGTGGAGATATCAGGAAAGTTCGCTCTTATAGCTAAAGACCTGATGGCTCATGGAAATATGAGGCCATCACTCTATTCCTAATAATTGGGACTATAATATCTGTATATTTGAGCTTTAAAAGTATAGAACCAAGATTTCTATCAGAAGTGCTTGTAAATCGGGTGAAATTTTAAACGAATCCACACAGATGGACCAAAGGCATTGTCTGGAACAGGTGCGAGAGGTTACTCCAGGACGCTAGATCACACTACGTGTGCCGGACCGCTGTATCGCACTTAAAGCAAAAGTCACAGCAGTCCGTAAAGCCGCGACCTGGCTTTCGTTTAAACCAATAGAGCGCAGCGCTTTTGTTTTCTGTGTAGATAGTCAATTTGCGATAAAAGCCTTGGAATTGCCAATAATCTGGTCCAAGTTAGTATCCATTTATCCGTCTGCTATTTCCTAACCAATTTACCAAGCCTTGCCCTGTCTTTCGACCTTGTTTCATCGCGGTAGCTCTTTCCTAGGGTTCCCAGTTCCCTTCAGGACAACACCTTCGCAGATATCCTTACAGTAACTTACCAACTACACCAACAGAAAAGAAACAAAAGAGTATCCTTGTGCGTGCGCCGAATAGCCAAACTCCCAGCTAAGTATCTACATTTGTACAAGTAGGTTGTTCATTTCGAGGAATTCCTTGAAATTTAAATTTTACCTTTTCCACATCCACAAGGGCAGAATAAATTAGTTCGGTGTAATCCATCCTGGCCATCCGTAAAGGGAGTGACTTCTTTCCCACCTGTAGACGTTCGAAGAATGTTCCTCCCGTTGCCAAAGTTATTATTCCATTAACAGTTAATGTGCAATTTTTTTTTTAATTGTCAATTTCACACATCTAGGTAACCACCATGTGAATATAAAACTATACTAGCCTTGTCTACGAGATTCTCACATAAAACTTTTTTTTTTTTTTTTCACCCAACCGTCAAAGTATCTATGTGATGTATCTATACATGCAGTATCTACCTAGTGTCGTATCATAACGTTTTCAAGACTAATTTAGGTTTCTTTTTGTGTTATTTTTCTCAGCGAAAAAAAAAAAGAAAAAAAATCAGCACTCATTAAATTTTTTTTACGACCTATTAGCATTCTCGCCTGAAGAAGGGGGAGATCGTGAAGTAACATTTGCTTTAGAGAGCTGGTTGTAGATACATATGCCTGTCTGGTGAGCCGGGCACTATTCTCCATTAACGGAACTCAGATAGAAATGAAAATTTAAAATCGGTTTTTAACGATCGAAATCGCTGAAGATTTGCATTTGACTTTTAGTGAACTTTTCATCTCTTGATGGAGGTTGTGTTGTGTGCTGCATTATAATGGTTATTAGTTTAGTTTATAATTTTTATATTGGGCTTGGGAGGAGATAAAAGTCGGCTTTCGATAATAGATTTTGTTTGAGAGTCATTGGAGGGGTTTTGGATGGAAAAATTAACATTTTTCACGCACCAAGGGAGGATACAATATATTTTGGGATACGTACTGCGTATTGCTTTACAATGGCATGGCTCTGAAAGTTTGTACCAACACCGAAAATGTCATACTGTCATTGGTATTGATGAACGCATCCATTTCCTGTTGACAGGTGTTGTAGCTACAGTGACATTTGTGACGTTGGAGTGGTGCGCGATATTGAAAATACTCACAATTCTGTTTATGACATTGACATATACTAAGTTGTTTCGTTGAGGGCAGTATCTGGTGAAAATTACCTCGAAAGCAAGAAAGTTTTGTCGGGAGAATTGAAATCTCTGTTTCGGATTTTTAAAACTGGGATCTAGTGTCTAAAAAAGACCATGTACCTTGCCGGTATGCGTAAATGCAGTCTAGTAAGCCTTCAATAGTCAGAATGACAGAGGGTATGCCCGATCGTCAAAAGAAGCGTCAGAACTTGTTCCGATCTAGAGTATCACTCTGAATCTGTGATGGGTGTGGTGCAGACTTATTTATGACGGTGTTGTCAATTTTCATTTCGGCAAGAAGGGAGCATAAATCTTTTAGGTTTCTCAAGAAACAAAATCTGTTTTAACTTCTCATAGTTTAGCAAAAGAGATGTGTGTACCAGAATTTTTGTCATTTTCTGTTTCTTCTGCTCGATTTGACAGCTGTCAAGACAAAATGGAGTCATAAGCAAAATGACAAGTCATTAGGTTTGCACCACTTACTAAGGCGAGCGGAATATGATTCAGCTTCTTCCTTCCTAGAGTTTATAGGTGGCTTTACTTCTAGTAGCATCCTGAACGGCTCCTTATCGGTTGGACTTTTTGCCGGCATTATGCAGCCCAGTGAAGTCAACTCTCTCCCATATGTCAACTCAACGTCAAGTCGATTGGGGTTAATATTTTTCACTGTATTCGTATGGCTTGACTGTACCTGAAGACGTTTTGAAGCATGGTTTCCTGATGTTGGCCCGATATTAAACTAAATTTTCGGGCTTATGCCAATGAACTCACATAAAAATTTCCAGAGGCGTCAGTTCAAATGAAAAGAATTTCTGGACCTACCACGGTCACCAAGAATTGACGTTAACAACTCTATTGTTTGATCAGCAGTGTGGTATGCGCCGTTTCGTTGAAACCACATTCCATTCTCTGGAACTCTGTTGCCAGCATCATGGGGCCGTCCAGCTTGAAATCTCGACTAGACAGTCAGTTTGTATGATTTAATGCCATCTAGTCAATTGCTTTAGGTTGCTGAATTGTCTTTATGTGACAATTTACACGCAGCCATGGAGCCATAAAGTGACGTTTTTAAAGTTTGTACCTTTTCATGAGTGGCAACGTCAAACAAACCCCAGCTATCTTCACGCAGATTTCCAAAGAAAAAAGTGTGCGCTTTGCGAGGTTAAGGAAGAGAATGGAATGGGTCTGCGTTTTCTTTTACTTCCTCGAGAATTTCGAATGTTTTTTTCCAACAGTTGCTCAAGTTGCGTGAAGTTGATAATTCAGCTACTGCCCCAAACCAAGGTTGCTTCGTACAGCCAAAACTTTACATATTAATCATGATTTAAGGTATTTGCATAAACCTGTATAACCTTTAAATGTCTATCTCGACAAATAGCTGAAACTTTCATATCTCTCTGCCTGACTAATATAAAATGAATTCCTTCCGGGAGGAGTCGTAACAGTAAAGCAGAAAAGATTAAACAGTCTTTGTTATTGAAATACAACGTGTACGCATTTTAATCTGTCTGGCTTTTGTGTGTCGGAAAACGATAAGAATATTCAATATTTTTGCAAAAGAAATCTTAAACTGTGTTTCCTATTTGCATCTCCTCTCGTCGTTCGTCTTTCGAAACCGAACTGTCTCCCTTGTTACTGCTATGTATTGACGTATCTATGGCTATGACTATGGCATTTCGAATTCAACAAATTCGCATGCATACCGTTCTCTTCCGGACAAAAGGAGACCAAACTGAATAAATAACAAAAAAAAAATGTTGATCTACATTTGAACTTTTGACAAAAGGAATACAAATTTTGTGTTTTTTTTGTTTTCTTTAACGAAAATAAAATAAAGTTTTCCATATGCAAAATAATCAATACAACGCAAAGATATTTTCGGTTATTTCGGTTACGGATTCCCCCTCTCTGTGTGTTCGTGTGAAATGTATGTAAATTTGTTTATAAAAAAAATAATAATAACAACAACCATTCAACAAAAGATCGAGGGACAGAGGCGCAACAGCTCGGCGATCGAACAATACATTTTTGTAAAATGATTACAAAATCAGTAAATAATACACAGATACGAACAGTGTACGAACAAAAGCGCGTTCTCACACCGTGTGTGTACAGATACACGCAGCAAGTATTTTGCATCTTGTTAAGTAAACCGAAAGAAAATTTCGAAAATTTCAATGTAAATATATATTTTGTATCTTTTGTTAAACGCTTACACATGTACATGTGTAAGGCATAGTACGGGTCGTTGTTATAGTCGTTGGGCGCAGATTCGTTGTCTTGCAATGTTTTTTTTTTTTGAAAATTTCTCTCTCTGTCTACCTATTTATGTTTGTTTTTCATTACACGAAATAGGAGAAAGACAAAACCATAATGAAAGAACGTACACATAAAGTTGTTTGAATTATTAATGAGTTTTAATGCGACTCTAGAGTAGCAACTATGTATATTAAGAAATAAAATAAAAAAAAAAAAAACGTATGACAACGTCGCCGATGTCGTGAAGTTTATTTCAAAATTCAAAAAGTCACACATGCGACAAAAGAAGAGGAAAACAAAGTTTATACTCGGATTGAAATAAATCGTTAAGCAAAGAAAGACACACGCTAATGGAAGAGTTCACTGCTAATGACGATCGAAATGGTTTTGTTTTTTTTTTTCACTAAGAAGCCACACAGCTGTCACTTTGGTTATTTATTTATTATTTTAGGAATTTTGATTTTGGATTCTAAATTCATTGGATTCGGTTTTGTAAAAAGTGGCAGTCGTAGTAGGTGTCAAAGAGAAACCCACTGAACGCACTCTGTTGCACCAGAAACGAGAACAGAATATATGTATTTAAGGGATATCCCTTCAAGAAAGGGCTGAATTCGTCAAAATTCCGATCTGAACGATGTATCGGGTAACGTCAAAACTCGCTTTGACAAATAAACTCGTACTTTGACAGATAAATTTATATGACAACTTAGAGCATAATCAAATAGTTTTTTTTGTAAAGCGAATTACAAAGGAATATAATTTTTGTCGAAACTTTGCTTGTGCTTATGAGAACAGTCAGTAAAAGGAAGGATTTGGATTGACCTGTTAGACGTCACGCTAGTGTGACAGTTTTTTTTTTGTCTTGTGCCGTCCATTCGGCTAGATTGGTAGTTTCTTTGATGTCAATCTGTCAAAGATTATGCCTTCGTTGTTGCCTTGGTGTCGCGGACAATGCGTTGAAGTTTGACAGTAAAAGAAAAGTTTCTCAATTTTTTTTTGTACAGCAAACGCAACAATGAAGTTGTTGCATTGATGGAGAGTAGTTAAACAAATTTAACAGAGATGGCAAAAGCATGGCAAGCACCTATGCATATATGTCACAGTTAGTTCGGTCCCTAGCTAACTCATCATAAGTTAGGACTGTGATAATCAGGGTCTTATGCAGAAGATCTTTAGGTCAGGGATTGACAAGAGTTAGTTTCTACTGAGCTGTCATTGTCAAAATTGACATAAGAGCTAAGCTGTAGATTGTGACTTTCTATTCAATTCGCCCTCGTTTACCCTTAAACCCATTTTGACAGCTTTTGTTTCGAAGGCAACTGTGACAGCCCGCTGTGTTTTAGGTGGATAGATTTTTGACAGATTATGCCTCATCAAGTGGAAAAAGTCACATCACAGTGCATCATCTTGTCTAAGGCCGTTTTTTACATCAAAGGTCTCGGGAAGTTCGTTACCGAACGGTAAGCGTTCTCCAAAGAGTTCTCCAACGAGTTTGATAGGGGATGCCAAAGCTAGACGTGGCTTGTCAATAGAGATATGCCGCCTTGAAAGCGATGAGATGGTGTTGGGTATCGATTTGGACTTCTTGGGTTTTGTGAGTTGTGGAATTTACTCCCCAGGGTGTTTTTAAAAGGATTTAGAATGAGAAGGAAAAGATGTGTCTCTCGATGGTGATGTAAAATTCCTCTTTTCCACACCCACAGCGAAGACGGAAAGGAACACCACTTTAAGACGGAACTAGCCCCATTAATAGCTAATATTATTAATTTATTGATGCAACAAATTAACATATTTTATTTCAACTAATACACACTAGCATGTCTGCTAGAGTTACTATCAATGTCACGACCGCTGCCGGTATGACTTCAGCGTCTGGCCGACTATGCAAATTTTTTTGGCGGCGCCTACACTCCTTTATAGAATATTATGCATATATTTCTTACATAACGAGTAATGCTTTTTTTTTTTTAGCACAAATAAAAGATAATGTTTTTATGCATCCGGTCGGTGGCATTAAAACACATTTCAAAGTAATTAGAAAGAATAACTGACTTCATAAAAAGAAAACCATGAGAATAAAGCCACGCAATGGAAGGTTGTAGACGCTTTTACGCTTCCTAAGTGCATAAGTATAGAGAAATGTGTACAAACTACCTCTATGCTAGAGAACTGGAATCCAGTAAATAATGTAACACCTTCGAACGCACCCAGTAGTACTTTTTGATAGTTGATGAGCCTTCACGACGTATGAAGATCTGACAAGTCACGGAGTTTTGTCATTTTTGATACTTTTTGTCAATAATAGCGGACCATGCACCAAGCCTTGGGGTATCCCTTGTAAAATGATACTTTTTTTCAGCGATTTAGTGAGAAGTTATACAGGATAATGGATTTCTGGACTCTATCATTTCTACATTCAATAGGATGGTCTGTTATGTATACCACTCCATTCATACAACTGTCAATGTCACTGTGACAGGAGACGCCATTTGCAAAATCGTTTATCACTTCTGCGCCACCTATCTGCTTATTTGCATCTGCCAACAATAAACAATGACTTTCTACCCCAAACCCATGATATCGAATAAAATTTAAAAAAAAAAAAACAAACATAAAAACGCCGACACGGAATTTCCCTATCGATGGCGCCATGAGCAACGTGAATGCCAATAAAAGCTTTCATGGATTTTATTCCTGATATTTGTCACAATCAGTTATTTTATCTACCCGGGAAAATGGCGAATTTTTTTTTGATCGCCACAGTGCGTATAAATAAATGTCTGGGCTTCCGGCGTTTCTATTTCGTGGACATAGTGTTTATTCAGTATTTAAAACTCCTGTCAGTCATGGCTGTCATTAATGCGGCCAGTTCGTATCATGAATACATGCATGTATGTGTACATTTCTAGCACTTTTCACAAACTGAACTCAAATTAACTCCTGCGGTCATTGTTGTGGTGAACTAAAAATAAAAAGGCCTAAGAAGAAAAAAAACTGTTTGACACATTCCTGATGTATGTAGTTTTTGCTATCAAACCACATTTGAGAATAAATTAATTAAATTCACACGAGCGCGCACCACACACACAGAGTGCCCAAACAGAAGGAAAGCATAAAGGAACTCATCATCATCATCGCCATATCGTCCTTCATGGTGTCATTGCACTGCTATAACCCCACTCATAACCCCTTGAACAACCTAGTTTTTGTTTTTTTTAAGTAGAATGCTCCGAAAGGAGGTCACATGCAAGCACAAGCGTGCTCCACAATCATATGTATGTATATGTATACCTCAAAGCATACACACATGGGGCACAGATGTATAATTCAGTTTCTAGTTTACGTATGGTGTTGGTGCTCCAGATTAGTATGTTTGTACGCTAATATAGCCATCATCATCATCATCGTCGTCGTCGTCGTCAAAGAACACTTACAGCACAACACCACCCAACTGAGTCATCACAACATGATCATTGTCATTAGAATAACTAACTGAAACAGTTTCTCCGCCAACAATTTCCAAAGACCAGAAAATATAAAAATAACTACTAGTTGGAGAAATGGTAGCACCAGCAGCAGCAGCAACAGCAGCACCCCACCACTGCCAATAGCAGATGCATCCAACTATGGTATAGTGGAGGTGAAATAGGCGTAACGTTCCAATTTTTTTTTCCTTTTCTTTTTGTTAAGTCTATTAAATTATAAACACACAGACAGAGAGAGAGATGGAGCCACTCCGTTCAGCGTATATTCAGTTCCAATACCGGCGTTAGCAATGTATCTTTCACACTACAATTAGCAACCCAAACATCGATCGTGATGATGATGATGATGATGATGACGTATGACGTTAGACTATCCGAGAAACCATCTGAGTCAGATTAACTAACAAAAAAGAAAAAAAAAAAACAAAAGAAACACACTCATCTGCGTTGTGTGTATGGAAATTTCTTTTGTCATTGAAAACCATAAACTAATAGATACAGCGGCTATAGATACGTACGCCTTTTACGGTTAAGTTCACAGAGGCGGAAAGGAAAAACTTGCCGGATGTTAAAAAAAAATAAAAGAAAAATTGAAAAAAAAGTACTGCATACTAAATAAGTCTTTGTTTCTGTTCATATGTTTTTTTTTTTTTTTTTTAATAATAAACCCCCTGCCGTTGTCTCTGTGTATATTTAAATTTATTTCAATCTAATGACAAACTTTGGAAATAAATAAATCGAGGAGGGGGGAATATCCATCCTCCAAACAACCATCATACATTCAACGACTATGTTCGACGACAACTCAGAGTGAAACTACGAATAATCAACAAACTCACTCACAACAGCCGAACAGCCAATGTGTAGAAGTACACGTTCAGTGACTTTGATGGTCGGTCATTGGAATCGATCCAACAGGTTTCATTGAAATTTATTAGTCTGAATTTATTTTTTTTTTATTTTTTTTTTTGTTTTTGTTTAGAGAGCATTCTCCTTCATGAACCAACGAACACTACTTCTGGCTACTGTTGTGGGCTTCTGCTGTATTGCAACAACTGTTGGCTGCTGTTGCCATTGCTGTTGCTGATGCAAAGCAATTCGATTGAATAAGCAGAAAGAAAGTTTTTTTTTTTCTTGTATTTGCTGCACTATGCACATTATATTTGCAGAGTGGTCAGTTGTTAGATAAAACATTCACAAATGTGCAGAATACTGCGCACAAAAATGGACCATTGTAGTTCACACGTAAGATTGGCCGTACGACCCGATCGGGTACGATTTCTGGCGATGTGTCTTAGGTAGAGTACACACCATCACGTCTGAACTGGATGCCAATTAACTACACCGATCCCAAAAGTCAAAAACTGTCATAAAACCATAACATTTTTCGTAAACAGGAACTTTGGTTATCGAAACTGGGAAATTCACAAAAATGTTGAAGGCTTATGGCGGTTTTTGACTTTTGGGACTGTCACTCAATTCAAGCCTCATTACTGTGTACTCTACTTTCCACTGCAACTGGCATTGTAAGGCTGCAATGTATTCAGTTCGAAGACGAATGACATTTCGAATGAATATGTTCGAAAACACACATCGGTTGAGTGTGAATTTACATTTCTAAATCATGCATAAAGTACTTTTTTTGAAATGCATTTCTGAGTCCTCTTTGGCTTTGGCTATTTCTGTATCCAATACCCGCACCGAATCTTCAGTCTGGCTGGGGATACACAGAAACAGAACCTCCTGCTGGAATTGTACCAAGAGATAGGATTTTCACGATATGCGTAGCTGGCTCGGTGGCGTAAGCGTAACCTATTTATTCACACATTTCTTGAGTGAAAAATTTTCCGTTCCCAATACTCTCATCGAGCCGTCGACCTGGCTGTAATTTAAGTTTGAGGAAGGTAGCTCACTTTGCTCGAATTTCACCCTTTTCTCCGGGTTTAGCCGCTTACGCGACTTCGTCACTCCCCTAAGGGCTTGTCAACAACTGCCACGCAGTTTGGAATGCGTGGCCCGCTTTGCTCGCTAACATGACTTCACCCTTTTCTCCGCAGGGTTGACTGTTTAGTGTCATTCAGTACCGACTAAACAGTCGAGTGCAACTGTCAACAACTATCAAGACGATTGAATACGTTCAAGTCCATAAATGCATGAATGCTTCTGCTTTGGCCAACTACCTATAAACATTCATTTCTGAGTCCTCTTTGGCCAAAACAAGAGTAACATTGTAGAGGAACATTCCCTCTTACAAACAACATACATTGGCATCACTGCGAAATGAAACCATCCAATCAGAACTTTCCAATTAAAATTTGCCGTTGTGACTGAAATTGGTATCAATCATCCTAAACGGATAGCTTGGGGAATTACTTTGAAATCAATGAAATCCAGCATCCAAGCGAAACCTCCTCGAAACAATAACTATAAAGCCCCCCACGCAGATTTCGTAATGTGTCACGTGGGAGGCGGGAAAAGTTTTCCATTACTTTAGTTCTGTTTGTTTGATTCTCAAACATTGATGATTATGTTGTTTTTTTTTATTTGTCTTATTTACGTTAAAAAATTTGCATAAAGATTATACAGTTAGTAGTAATATTACAAATTTTTTGTTTTTGCCCGACCTTAGTGCGGAGTCGTGATTGAAATAAAAAGAACTTATCTGGAGTTGCCTTGAGCTAAATAAATAAAAATAAATAAAAAATTGAAAAACAAGTCACTGGGAAAGTCCACAGCTGTGTTTGCATTCATTCATAATTTAATATAGTTCTTTTTATTATGAAGAAAAAAAATATTTAAGGGTTGATAAATGTTTTCAAGTGAAATTTCGCGATTCGAGTTAAAAGAAACATGAGTCGGCGGTCGGTATCTGTCGATAAAGAGAATGTAGGTAGGTACTCGCAAAACAAGAAACAAAAGCATAACTTGTTGAGTGATAAACAGAAAACCCAAGGTCAAGGTTCTTTCGGTGAAGTTTTCTTCGAATTGTCTTTTCATTGTTGACAGTTTTGTCCCAAAGTGGAAATGATTTCTCAAATTGTGTGGGGGGATATTGGATTTGATACTTTTTTGTGCGTTTCACTGTTGAGAAGCGTTTGTTTTTGAAGACTAGTCGCCTTGGAGTCGGTTTTTGGGGAAATAAGTACATCGAGTATATTAGATTGTTACAATTTGTTATTTTATGACAGAAAGTGTTGCAACAGTGGGACGATTATGATGTTGACAAATACTCTGACAGTCAAGGGAGTTGTCTTTCCAAACTGCTTCGTCATTTCACTCAAGAACGACTTGGGATCGTGTAATAGTTTAAGCAGTTGATTTGCTGATCATTGTCAGGCACTAGGATAAAATGGTGTGCTTGCTTAGTGCGATGTTGAGAAATCACATGACAGCGCTTCTCCTTGTCAAAGTTTTTTTTTCGAGACCAAGTGTCGATCGCTACCGATCTTGACGGACCAGCGGGAGTTCTCCATCGTCATTCTGCACAAACTGACAAGTTGACCAAAACTAGACATGGCTCTGTACAGCTCGCCTCTATAAATGCTATCATATGCGGCCTTAAAATCAATGAAAAGATGGTGGATATCGACTTGATCTTCTTCAGTTTTTTCCAAGATCTGCCTATGTGGTCGACTATGGACTTTCTCAGTCTGAAATCACAGGGACAAATCGAGTTGTTGACGAAGGGTTTTAGACATTCAAGCAGGATGGCAGATAAGATCTTATAGGCGATGTTGAAGAGACAGGTATCAGTGAATTGGTCTCCTTTCTTGTAGATTTGACAAACGGTGCTCATCAGGCATACACTTAGTTTCTCGGGCTCTTTTGTCTTCTTTCGGAGAAGCAGATGTTCTTCCTGGCTTAATGTGTGTTCCACATAAACACGTTGATTTGGATGAGGTCGTAGAAGAGCAGAGAAAATGCCTAACTTTTTACCTTGTAAGTCTATAAGACGACATCTTTACCGTAACCACAAGAACGTCTATAACTGCACAAAAGTATGGTTTGGTATACGAATAAAACATCGAAACTAAGGTCAATGATCATAATCAACAATAAGAAAATCCTCTTGGAACACTGCGATCGGTTCCGAGTATTTCTGCTACTCACTGGTGCTTCTCTCCCAGGTTACTACCGATTCAGTTGCCACATACATTCTTTCCCCAGAATTTGTTTGCGTTTGAAGCCGTCTTCCGACAGAATATATTATCACAGCAAAAAATCAATGTATTTGCTTATGAACAGTTGGGTCCCAATCACGGTTCCCTGTGGCATTCCAGTTAATATTCTTATCTTTCCCCGAGTAAGCATCAGTTAGCTAAATTTTTAGAAACACAATGAACATACTCCAACCTGTTGTCCCCAATATTTTCATTATGCCATTAAATTCCCTCATATTTCAGGAAATGCAAAGCTTCACCACTTGACTGTGATTACATATATCCCACCTACCATGGCATCGACAAAAATGTAGGACACAATCCATAATACCTTCGGTGTCTCCCTCGCTCTGCCTCTCTCTCTCTCTCTTTTGCCTTGTAAAGTCGTTCAAAAGCAACTTTTCAATTGGTTTTTAAACCGATTCCCCTCATTAGTTTGTCATTTACACTGGGGTGACGTTTGCACAGTCTCAAACCCATCCCAATGCGGGATATTGGCCTCGGTTAAAAATTTAAATGACTTATCAGAACATGAAGTTTTCACCACACCATCCCAACACACTCTGCTGCACTGCAGTGCCCGAAGGAAGACGAAACAAAAGAGTCTATTGATCCGAGTCGATTGCATCTAGAGAGAGAGAGAGAGAAAGAGAGTGCATCGACATTAATAGAACACTTCATTTCATAATTTCACCCACCCGCCGCGCTGTACCGCCTCCCTCGGTTACTCATCAAAGCGGATTATTTTTCGCTCGTTCTCTTTTGTTTTGTTCGTTTCTTTTCCCTACTCTGGGTACTGTAGGTGTATGTGGGATTAGAGGAGGTCATTGAATTTTGCAAATTAACACAACAAGAACAGTTTTTCAATAAAAGAAGCAAAAAACAAAATGGTGAAGGTGGTGGGCATTGGGTGGCACTAAAATAAAACCAGACTTGGCATAACTTTTCCTCCAACAGAGGTGTTGATACGGGCATGCAATAAAAATCACAGCCATCAACTGTGATGGGGTAGTGCTGTGTCTTTTTTTTTATTACCTCCTGTCATTGTCGAACTGAATGTTCAGAATGTTTACGGAAACATTTTGCTCACTCAGATGGAAGTAGGCAGGCATTCTACTGTGCTACTGGGAAACGCAATGCCTTTTCGTGTTGTAACTTGGTTTGGAAAGTGAACCTTATAGGCGGTTTTGCAATTTTGTAATATTGAAGTTATTTTGAACAATGTATCCACAATTTTTTAAATGTATCTTTCTGTGTATCCTGAGCACAAATGAACTTTGCTGATGGCTCGATGCGAG
This sequence comes from Xylota segnis, assembly GCA_963583995.1. Classification (NCBI taxonomy): domain Eukaryota; kingdom Metazoa; phylum Arthropoda; class Insecta; order Diptera; family Syrphidae; genus Xylota; species Xylota segnis. Next base: position 57,278,741 of record OY757238.1, on the reverse strand, counting down.
TATTGGAATCAGGAAATTTTTCAGTCCGAAAATGTGTGCACAAATGGGTTACGCATACGCCACCGAACCAGATACGAAAATCTCATCTTTTAGCACAATTCTGACAGGATACTCTGTTTCTGTGTATCCTGAGCACAAACCAGCTTGGCTGACGGCTCGGTGCGAGTATTGGAAACAGAACATTTTTCAGTCCGAAAATGTGTGAAAAAATAGGTTACTCATACGCCATCGAACCAGCTACGCAGATCGTGAAAATCCCATCTCTGAGTACAATTCTGACAAGATACTCCGTTTCTGTGTATCCTGAGCATAAACCAGCCTTGCTGACGGTTCGGTGCGGGTATTGGAAACAGGAAAGTTTTCAGTCCGAAAATGTGTGAAAAAATGGGTTACGCATGCGCCACCGAACCAGCCAAGCACATCTCTGAGCACAATTCCAGCAGGATATTCCTATTTTTGAGTATCCTTACCACACGCCAGGCAAGCTGACGGAGCAGAAATACAAAAATTTAGAACTCATGTTCCGATGGGGTGAGACTTATGTATGTCCCTGCGCTGCAGTCACTACTGCAGGAAGCCATGCAAATTCAGCTGTTTTGAAATAAACTGTGCTCCGACGCGTTTCATGCACAAAACATCACCTAAAATGCGGTGAACTGATTCGATAGAAGTGGATACTTCTTGTGAAAGCTTTCCCAGGCTATAGTGACGATTTTGAGCACTTTCTGAAGCCGTCTCAGATGAGGCAAAGCAAGTTTCCTTTGACCGGTTTATACCACTATAATGGTCTTGCTTTCATTATTACAGAGTCCCTGTAGGCTTTCTCAAACATTTTCAACAAATCCGAACAGAAAATTCCTAACGCAACACAAAATTTTAAACAAACGTACTTTTATAAATGTTTTTGGGTGCTGTCGTCAAACTACTTGACAGATTGCGATCAAACTCAGCTTCGAAATGGATGGCAAATTGGATGACGTTTGACTGCCTCAGAAGTTCTATATCGATGATGTTGTGTTTGGTCCGAAAGAAAAGTCTATTGAGAGCCTGCAAAACGTTTGTAAAAAGATTCTGTATTTCCAGAATTTTTTGAGAGAGATTTTCCAGTCCCATCTATCAAAGTTCGTTGAAAACTGCACTCAAAAGCCTTGAAGAATTCAATGCCCCTTGGATAGCCTTCCATTGAATATTTTACACGCAAACCTACACTACTGCAGGAGATGAATTCTTGGGTATCAAGCATCCCAAGGACCCGATTAATGGTCTCCCCTGCTCTATTAATCTCTGCAACCCAGAGTTGATACTTCACAAAATAAAACTGCATTCGTTTTCCTCCGTACACTGCCACTCAATTTAATGTCGATTTAAGCCAAATCAATTAAACTTTCTCCCTATGTGCGCCATCCGCCATCACCCACATTATTTCTTTCTGGTTACCGTCAGAAGAACTCTGATCTATATCTTGAAAAGCCAGCAGTATACACATGTCTTCCCATAGTCGTGCAGAGCCAAAAAGAGTGATCAGCTCTAAGTGTAAGCTAGAAACTTTAAAAGCAATTTCTCGAAGTAAAAAACCCGTGCACAAGGAAAGAAAACCAAAACCAAAGAAAAAAAAAAAAAGGCAGAAAGGGAAACACAAGCAATCGAACCACTATTTTATGCTCGTGTATCCCAATTTTCTTGAGATACTCAACTCAAGAGTGCTCCCATTCACGGATGCATCTCGCCGATACTCGTCACACAACATTCGAATTATATGGGTCCCACAAACCATCTAACTAACCAACCAACCAGTCAGCCAAACAAGCTGCCAGTACTTGTATCTGTTTATGTATGTGTAGCTAGCTCCATGCAGTGGCATGCCATCGAAATGTAATGATGTGGCCCAGTGTTTCTACAACTACATACAAGTATGTATCTATCTATGTATCTACTCCTCTTGGGGTATTTTTTTTTCCTCCTTTTCCTCCATCGCTCTCTTGTACGTTGAATCGTAAAGTTTTCTTGTTACACTTGGGGCGGCCTTAATACTGTGAAATACTATCTCCTCCACATGGGCAGAGGCGGCAGCAGCGCTGGTGGTGACGGTGACGGTGAACCATTCATACCATCGACTCGAGACACCAAGAAGAAAACATAATGTATAATTTATAACGGTATCTCACACCACATGTGGGAGAAGTTATTATCGCATACGCGCTGTCCGTTCCTACGGCCAGCGGTGGTGACTCTTGTCGATTCACTTCACTTCGTCAAACCGAACAAAAAGAAACAACGTCCACAAGTAACAGACAATAATAATGATAATATCCATGAAAGTATCTCCAGAAATAGTTGCAATAATAAATAAAACAAACACATAAGTATAAGCTGCGGAGCTGTAGCGGTACCCGAGCGCGATCTGTGTCATATTTCTAGCCGCATTCTTGCAAACCTTTAGCCATGGGGATAGCATGGAACAAACTCAGCTGTAAAGTGGATTTTGTTTGCTAAAAATCCAGATACTATCTTGTAGTATATTTTAGACTCTAGAGAAAGATATAATGGATCGCAAAACCTTGTCTTTTTTTTGGGATGGTCACACTTATGAGAGATGTCATTCGGCATCTGTCAGATGAAGGAAATATGATAAGAATACCGAAGGCTTGTGCTAATATTTTGACAGATGAGAACACTTGGAGAATTAAGAATTCTGGTCCCTTTTTCTCAGTGTTTCCAACGAGTTGCTATATAATGAAGCGCTGTCATTCTTTACAGAACCAAGGACGAAGCCTCTAAAGGACAACCTGAACATTGTCTTGTTTAGTATGTTCTCAGGTTATCAGCATATTTTTGAAGTCGAAATACAGGTTAAGCAGCCATTAATTCTTAACGATATGGCTGGACTGCACAGCTTTAACCATTGTTGTGTATTAAGAGACATCAAGTCGCGCTCACAATGTTTATTTGTAAAGGATTTCCCAATAAGGACATAACTATTTTGTATTTTTCCAAAAATGTAGAATAATTGAGATATCGGACTGAAATTTATTCCAGGCGCAGTACGCATATGAAATTCGATCTCGATCATATGATCACAGCAAGTACGTTTGCGATCGAACCATTTGTCCACCGCTCTTTCTTTGGCTATTTCTTGTCGGATATTGTTTCTGTTTTCGTGTGGCCATTCGATAGGCCCATTTCTCAAGATTACACCATTATCGAACTTTTCCTCCAATAGATCAGTTGTTTAATCAGCTGTGTGGCATGTGGCACCATATTGTTGAAGTCACACATATCGATCAAACTTTTTCGATTGAAATTCGGGATTTTCTTCAAACGCTTGTGCAGGGCAATCGGATAAGCTTCGTTGAAGTCATTACATTTTTACTATCAACCACTCTTCGTATTGACCTCTTTTCCTTTTGTGGTCCTAGAACCTTGTACCCACAGCCTGACGAACATCTCAGCCGATGGTGATCTAAAACATGCATACGACATGCTTTTACAGTGTGGAAATCGCCGTTTTGAGTTGGAAGGGGACTATTTTGAAAAATATATAGAATTTGGCAAACATTTGAAAAGTTCTGTTTATTTTGAAACGCACCACCTTGTACCCTGTGCTTCTCATCAGATCCAAGTGCCCTAGTCGCACTGTTCTAATCATGTATTCAAGAGTTCTTGTTACTTTAAGTCTGATTTGAATAACATGAACTAATGGAGCAGATCTCTGTTGGTATTTCCATGCTTTTGTGAATTTTCTTCTCTATTGAGCGATAATTTCCACTTCATTGTGGAGGGAAACACGTTAGGGTATTTCAACATTGTTTTCTAGTCTTGAATAAACAATCACTAGTTGTCAATACATTATCGCAACATTTAGTTTAATCCTGATGGCAGTGTACATATCATGCGTCTTTCGAAGGACCATTACCAGATCCTACATAGGTTGACAGGTTCGAGTACAAAGTTCTCACTGATGACGGACTGTTTTTTTTTACATTCGCGTGTTCAAATTGAAAGTTCTGTCTGAACACTTTCGTTGATTTTTAGTATTTGACGTTTAGTGAATTTCTCAGTTTTCAAATGATTTTTCCACCCTTCTGTCGAGTGACGGCGATTGACATTTCCAAACGTCACAAAATCCAGATTGTCGTCACATGTCACCTCTCCACGTCAAACAGAAATCCAATCCGACAATCCTGTGTGAACAGGCTCTTAAGGAGTATCTAACCGACCATTTTTGACAGTTCGAACTATGAACACAACGAACAGTCCTTGAGTGTCTGTCATTTATTTATTTCCTTTTCACAAACTTTATCCAATTTGTTTTTTGTTTTGCTCAATGGTTTATCATTATCTTTTTTGCTTGTGTTTATCTTCGTTGACTGATTCAATTTTGAATTATGCCCTCATTTTTCTTCCTGATACGCGTATGTGTACAAAACACACACGAATTGGTCTGTGGTGGCATCTTCGCCTTCTTTTCATTTTTACTGAACGTACTTTGCACAACGATTTATGTTGAAAACCAAAAAAAAAAGGGAAAAGATTGTTTCCTTGTACATATTGCATTTGTTTTGGTGTGAATCATGTGCATGCTGTTTTTATAGCAGTGTTTATTTCATTCCAAATTATATATAAAAACGAAGACCGTAAAAATTGTTTATTTCATTCGCGAGAGTAGGAAGGCTATTGTGACCTTTATGCGAGTATGGATGCCTTTTAAACAGATAGCTGTCGATTTATTATTACTTTTGACATTTGGCGGCCACCCGCACTGTTATTAAAGTAATTGTTTCCACTTTTTTTTTGTGTGTGTGTGTTTCTCCACTTTTCTATGAACAAATTAAATAGAATGCAAGTTCGTAATGGATTTGAAGTTTTGTTTGTTTTGACGTTGATTTAGGTTTTCATTGTACCTGTCAGATTCTATTTAGTTTAGACGTACGTACGTCACTGAATGAAGTGTCATTTTGACAATGAATATTCCTTTCGCAGGTCACCTGTCAGATCATGGTTGTTTTTTCTGTTTTCTTGTTACCAAGTTGCGAAAATACATAATTTTTTATAAATACCAGCTTGTAAGGTCATTGAAATGCACATTAGCATGTGACCGAAAGTTAGATTAGACCGGTTAGCTCTTGACGTTAATCTTATCGCTACAGATAGCGTGCTAGTAACTAGATGAATGTAGAAATCAGAAAATTTATTTGGGATTTTGCTTAGTTCTCTAAGGCTATGTTTAGTGTTAGTATTTTAAGTGCTTCAGTGTTTTTTTTTTTTTAATTTTTGATTCAAGGTAAACGCGTAGTCAGATTGCTCAGAGATTGGTTCAGAGTAGCGATAGTATGAGTTGTGGTCGATAATGGGACATAATGGGGGAGGTAATTGAATTTTTTACTATGTACAGTTGATTTGCGCATTATCCTTCAAACAGGATGTATATGTTTTGTAATTTTCTCAAGCCACAGCCGAATCAAGAAGAACTAGTTAAAGAGGTGAATTTCAGTAGAGACATACCAATTTCGTATTTTAATACAAACGCATCCTTTAACTTTTTTTATGATCTGTCAATGTCAAAACGTCTGTCAAAGGTTACTTTTTTATCATGGTAAAGTTCATGAACAATTATATTTGAAATGATTAGAAATTACTACCGAAATTCTGAGTCGGTGATGGCAACTTTAAGAGCGCTTACTCCGATTTTTGGTCAACATAATCGTCCCACTAGACAGGTTCTGCGTGCTACAGTGGATATATTCGAGTCAAGTGAGACGATGCACCGTAAAATATCTGCAAAATATCGCAGCCGTAAGTCTTTCAGTTCAAAATGAGTCAAATCAGTCGATTCCACGTCGTTCAGAGACCTGGCATATTTTGCTTAAAGATCTTGCCATACGCTCTTACAGGATCAAATTAACTAAAGAACTGAAGCCTCTGAATCATTTGAAGCACTAAAAGTTCTTCAACTGAATTTCATCGAAAAATCGTCATTCAATCGATATGTGGTTCCAATAAGATGATGCCACATGCCTCACAGCTGACCAATCAATCGATCTATTAGAGAGAAAGTTCTGTTTTTCTGTAATCTCGAGAAATGGTCGAATTGAATGCCCAACTCGGTCATACGTGGAACTCAGAAACAATATCGAACGAGGACTAGTAGTGGAGAATTGGCTCCAAAGAATCGATCGCTGCGAATGTGCTTGCTGTGGTCATACGAACGAGTTCGATTTCCATACTTAATTGTATCATGTGTACTACACCTGGAATAAATTTCATCCCTATATCTCAATTATTCTGTTTTTTATCTAAGTACAAAATTGTTATGTCCTTATTGAAATACCCTTTACCTTCTAAAAAGCTGGCTTAGTTCCCATGTGCAGCTGGGAACTAGTATGTACCTACTCCACTCCCTAAGTCTATAATTCCCAAGGTTTTACAAACTGAACCCAAGAGCAAGCCATTTAGAAACTTCAATTAGTCAGCTAGACCATGTGTCTGCAAAAACCCTACCACTGAGTATCAACCTCCAATCAAAAGAAAAAAAAACATACTTTCACTACATCTCATGTAAAATAAACGTTTTATAGTTAATCTCCCCTTGGAGTAGAAAAACCCACTCATGATACGACGACGTTTTCCCCCTTTTTCCATACGAAGCTCGCTCTCCCCCATGGACAAACCAAACAAAGAGTATCCCTCACTCAGCCATCTGCCTAGATACATGCATATGCTCATCATTACTGAAGTTTTTTTTTTTTTAATTCCATTCTAGAGTCCATCCAATAGTGTCCAACAACTGATAATAGGGCATTAACATCATTCGTTCACATTTGTTGCTTGTGGCGCGCACCAAACAGAATGTAGTACATCATCGTTCCATTGGCGGTGTGGCTCGCGATTTATCCCGGCGCGAGCGGTTCCACATTCTAGCCACACTATACTCGAACAATGTATTCTTTTTTCGTTGCAAAGTGAAAATTTGCAATTTCCATTCAATTTATAGAGTTTGCGATAAAACCATGACTGCGTATCTCCTCCGCTTCGGCGGCGGCGGCGGCTACAACTCTCTAGTAGTTCGCCTGCAATAGTGCAGCATTTCTATGTCGCAGTCGCAGTTGCAGTTGCAGTCGCATGTGGATGTATCTATCACTGTTGTTATGTTTAACGATGGATTTTTTTTTTTTTTTTTTTCGCAATTTATTATGCCGTGAAAATTCAGCTATAATACTGTTTAATGATATTATTTTGCGCGCCACGGCGCTATATGGGTGAGTGCATTCGCCCCCTTTCTGCGATGTTAAACAAAGATATTTTCAGTTTAAAGTAGAATATATGTTTGGCGTATTATTTGAATAAAAAGTGCGTTAAATTTAAGGCCAGACAAAGAGATGGGGGGCTTCTCCTTATTGGTTTGGCGTTGTGAAATACAAAATGCATTTGTTGACGCGCGCACGGCATACGTGAGAGAAAATTAAGTGAAATGGAATTCAGTTGCCGCGTTTCCTTATGGAAAATCTCGAAATGTAGTCGAAACGGTTTTGGGAGGAACATGCAAATGTTGGCTATTAAAGTGTTCGACTATAAAAGTCGAGTAATTTGATGTTGTTTCTTGGCAGTGATTGCCACTGCGCAGGCAAACATTTTCAAATCCGATGATGGGTAGGGTTACCATGGTGTTATGGTTGGCTAAAGTTGTTGGCGAGAAAGTTTTTTTCTTCGAAATGTAAGCCAAAAATGTGTCAAATGTTCAAGTGATACGTAATGGCTTCAAGTTTTCTCTCCTCTTTTCATACAAAAACATGCTAATAGATACCATATAGGGTATAGCTGCCTATTTATGGTCGAAAGGAACCCTATCACTCTTGCAAGCAACCAACATACATATATGTATTTTCCTTGTTATTCATCACATTCTGGTGTAATGCAATTTCTTGTTTATACACATTTCAAAGGGGCATAGACAAAGTTAACAGCGTACAGACAGGAGGGAATGAATTTAACTTCCGATGAACCACAGCAGGCAGATGGCAGCAGATGCGAAGCAAGAAAAAAGAAGGGAAATACATATAGTGTATGTCTCTTTCGTTCTCTTCAACAGGGGCTACCCTTGCGATTGATAATACTCGTACTCGTACCTCGTACAACCCTCATTCTATGTTCAGTTTTAAATTAAATTTTAAAACCATTTTAAATGGAAAAAGGTTGGGCAATATTTTAAATTACATACATGTATGCTCTCGTTATTACCACAAGGAAATAGGGGTGAAATTGTACTTCAAAAATTATTCAGGAACGTTGTATAGAGGCTTATAATTGAGTAGGAAATCGTTATTTTTTCTTTTTTTTTTTTTTGTATAAATGGAAGCCAAATCATGTGATGGAGTTTTCTGGAAGTTTTCTTTAATTTGGTTCCGGAGAATGGTATCGAGTTGACAAAGGCGAATTGTTTGTTAGATGATAGCGCTTCAGTACGTATCAACCATCACGTACGACAACAATCGACGAACGATATCGTTTTGAGGTAATTTTGCTTCATGTAACCTTGGAAAATCACTATCGTTTCGACGAATCAGCTTTTCCCTCAAATAGCTGCAAAAACTGTCAAACAATATCGATGGAGTAAACTACGAAAGACAGCGTTCGTTGGTATAGTTTAGATGACCAGGATTACGTCCATATTTAGATTTAAAATTGAAGTAAAACCATTTAAGTTCAGAACGTGCGCAAGTTTGGTGCCTCAGGTCCAGTAAAGTGGGCACTACAAACAATGTTACGCCCTCAAAAAGTGGGCGTCTAGTATTTTTTTGTTTGGATTTCTGGTCAAAACATTGGCATATCTAAAAGTAACTGTTGCTGTACATACTTGGTATGTCATATCCTTGTGGACCACCGTTAGTACGGTGTTCGTACTAGAACCATCCGTCAGTCCGGCCGTTCAGTCATTAAATTTGTAGCATCTGTGTCGATTTTGTAAAGGATAGGTCCAAGAGTGCTTCCTTGAGGGATTTAAGTTTTTTTCTGCACTAATTTTATGAAAAAGTATTGCCCCTCAAATCAGTCACTTAATACTTAATACTTATCCCCGGAGCCTAAGGTATATACACCTAATTACGGCTATAATACACCAATGTCCAGAATGTTGCATTTGGCTAATAATATGGAAAACTCCTTCATTTCCTTCTTTCCAAGGTCATGGAAACGCTAATAAACCTTCAGCTTATGAAATAACTTGAATCACGAAAACTCCTCAATGACCAACAGTATGGTTTTCGTAGCAATGGGTCCAATAATGAGATTGATATCTCACTGAAAAGTAGAACCACTCAGAATGGTGCAGATTCTCGTGAATGTATGACTGTTGCCCTTGATATTTCAAAGATATTGGCATCGATCTTCCAAGAATAAGAACTTACCTTTTGCAACACTCAATACAAGTTGTTCTGAATAATTTCAAGTCTGCGCTCTTGACCATATAAATGCTGGTGTCCCCCAAGGTTCTGGTTTATCTCCGACTCTCTTTCTTATTTCGGTCAAGGTTTTTGTTCAATTTCACCCATTTGACCCAAAATGCGATGGGAGAGCCGATAAGTGTCGAATTTGGATTTGCAATGGTTCCAGAGTTCTTCTCCATCCTTGATCGATGTGTACCCCAATTCTTCTGAACATTTTCCACCTCATTTGCCACAAAAAGTACTTGACACGAGTTCAGCTGTGGCTCTACCCTTTAAAAGGTTTTGGGCGCCAATAGATTTGCATGCAGATTCCATTATTTATTCAGAGTCATTTTCCTGAACGTTGATCGCTCCGAAGGATTCAAATTAATTTTAAATATCTTGTTGGTAACCCTGCAGAGGAGAAGTTATACATTTTTTGTTTGTTTTTTAATGATCAAAACATAAAAATGTAAATATATTGCAAAGCTCCCCCCCTATCTCTGGTAAGAGGTTCAACAAAAATTCGTTATTCTTCGTTCTTCTGTTATAAAAATAAAATAATTGAAACTTCTCGCGTACTAAAACCAAATTGCAGCTGTAATCCGCCCTCATTTGCAAGTTATCCGCACGACTTGATCTGAAAATATCGCAAAAAAAAATGTATAATATCACTAAAAACAAAAGATACATAAACAACGGTTTTATAGTTGCTGAATACCAGTACTCCAAGAGTGAGTTACGTGGCCGTGGCCACCGAGCAACAATCTTAACCAGAACCGAACCTTTCCATATCCAGTTAAAGGGAAATTTCAGTTGTTTGTGCCAAATCCAACAGTCGGTCCTAACGAAAGAAGAACACAAGCCGAAAAACTGCAACAAAATATGCTAAAATGTTATGTACATACATTGGCCTAAAACAAGAAAAAAAACAACAAAAAAAACAAGCAAATACCGCCTCAGTAGTACTACCATCATTTTGGAAGTAAATGAAGGCAACTCTGTGGTTCGATGTTTTGTTAGTTGACTTTCTGTGTCGCAACGGCCACATCTCTCGCTCTCTCCCAATCTAGTATCTGTGACTACCTATCGACTGTGGGTATATCCACTCCCTGCCCCGGATCATCATCATCATCATCAGCAGAATGAGCAGTGTTTGTGCCGGTTTTGGAGGCATGACTCATTTGGAAAATCTGTCCAAATCGATAAATCCAACTTGGGGCTCTGCTATGAGCCATCGGTCGTCATCGTCGTCGTCGTCGTTGGTTCGAGGCACGATAGTATATTTATGTGCACAGCCACACACAAAACAAAGAGCTCTAGTGTACGAGTACGAGTGCGGAGTACTGGTAGTGATGGGTTGCACCACCAATGCGGGCCGAAAGGATGGCTAACGAAACCAAGAACGATAATAACAACAAACAACACACAGCAACGACGACGATGAGCCTGACTGTTGGTAGAAGTTAACCATCGTCGGCAAAGAGCCCCTTTTGGTGCTCTGGATGCGGGCGTTTAAATTGTTGGTTAGGTTTGGTTAAATGCAGCCAAGCCATTAAGTGAGTCCAACTCTCATGCAATCCGGTTCATAACTCATGGCTTGAATGTGTAGGTGTCTCTCTCTCTCTCTCTCTCTTGGCCCCCCTCCCCCTTACTTCTGTTTGTGGCGGCACCCACTCGGTGTTCTGCTTTATAGTGCCCGGTGAATGCACAAGGAGGTGGAGAAAGAAAGTACACCCAAAGATTGCGAAATTTCACCACGGGACTTGCACAGCAGTTCCTCGCGTTAAGCTATCGATCCGTTTTTTTGCATTTGTTGGCGCTTTTCTCGTTTCGTTTTTCCGCGAATGAATTAGCAACAGATGGAGGAGAAATTTAGCTGTTTTCCATTTAACTATTGATTGGGTTTTCAGTGCGCGGCGTTACAACATTGGCAGCCCCTTCTCCTTAATCCGTTGATGGAAATGTACGTGTACGACTCATGGTTGGTCCCAATTTTGTGCGAAATGTAGTTCCGTCAACGTGATGTCATCCCCTAGGAAATGTGTGCGACGATGACGAATAAGGGTAACGTGGCAACACCATGTGCGGCATTGTCCACAGATATCCTGTTTGTGTTGCGAGGGTGGAATATACGTGTGTATACGTTTTTGTCATTTATCCCTTTTATTACCTTTAATTTGACGTACTTGTTGCGAAAGTTGGATTTGCGTGTATCCTAGAATTGGGTGGGAAAAGGGGGAGAGTTGGATGTTGATATCCTGGTGAGAGAACGACATCCCGCAATCATCATGTGCTGCTCAACACGTGTGTCCTTTCAAATGTAATGACGAATGTGAATATATTTTCTTTCCTCTCTTTTGCGTGCATTCTTTCTTTTGTATTTATTGAACTTACATGTATCCTGTTGTTAAATTCTTATTTTTATTTCCTTTCAGGTAATGACAGGGATTTGTTTCGTTTTTATTTGGAAATATGAATGACGTTTGTCTTTGGTAAGAATTTTTACTGACATTTATACAAAGGGTATTCGAAAGGTCATAGTTTGATACATGTCATGTATGTGTTACTCGCATAGACCAATGATTATGCTACGAATTATGTACGTCAATACTTCATCTCCACAGGGATCTGCTCCCCATGGAGGACACATTTGGTGGTCCAATAAAAGTGGATAAGAAATTGAATTTTTATGAAACAGAACTTGACTCTTTCAAAAATTAGGACACATTGTGTCTCATATACACTCCATTGCCCCGCTTTGCTCCGCTGCTCCATTTTCAAGAATGGTTCCGCCAGTTGAGTTATAACAATGAAGGGAACTAGAAAACAAGGACTGAATGTGACCACACCAACTGAAACAAAAATCAGAGGTCGAATTCAGTCTTTTAGTTCTTGGGTCCGTAATCTAACCTCATTCTTATACTTCTGTGATATTCCCGCTCCCATTGCTATTTATGTTGGCATTAGCCAGTTCATATGGATTATTACCGAAGTATGTACCTATATACGTGCTTGGCACGCACAAAGGAGGTACAGAATGGTTTCTCCCTCTTCTTCGTCATTTGCGAGGATGCCTACCGACAATACAGTGCCCTGTAATGACACCTAAAACAATTGCCATGAGGGTTCTTTCTTGTCTAATCAGACAGTTGGTGCGTTTTTAATTCAGCTTGGGCCAGATCTGGGACATTTGTCCTTTGAAGATTAATCCAGTCTACGGCGTTGAGGTTAAGTAGTAGATTACCTATAGCTACCTTATCCGATGAGATTGGCGAGCTTGTCCGACATATACTTCCCTGAAATGTCACACTGCGTCGTCACCCAAATGAGGTGTCGGCAATATAGGGCGGTTTTCGAGCTAAAAGTGAAAGATTTTTGAGATTTGATCGCGGCTTATGCTTTAGCCACGATAGGGCTTGATCTCTGCCTGGAAGATGGTACAGTGCTTGGGAAGACTTCTCCTTACTATACGGACATGGATCCCGTGTTTTGTAACACGAGTCGTGCCCCCAGTCTAGTTGCCAGGGGTTACATGAATCAAGGTTCTTTTCGGACAGAAGTTGAGGAATTACATAGTCGCTAGCCTGCAGAAAGAATTCAAGAGTATTCAGAATAGAGGAGGTAGCCTTCAACCGAGTGGCTGCAGAGGCTGCTACTTGCTTGCAACTTGTGTAGATGTCCAAAGAAAGCAGGTTAAACAGGATATCTAAACCTGCTGTTGGGGTAATTCTTATGGCTTCACTGAAGCAGCGACATAACTACTGTTGTACCCAGTTGAGTTTAGTTAGATCACAGATTTTCTTTAAAGCTTTTCACCAGACGATCACGCCATGTATTATTATAGGCTTGATAGCGGGTACATAGTGACTGCAGACCCCATTTATTTCTGATTGCTTTGCTGACGCGTTCAAGGATGTTGGGTTTCCAGTATGGGACCTAACTCTCTAGCTTTGTCAGAGACTGTCAGGCTGAGGGTCGAACTGCGGCATTTTATAATTCTTAGGGCAGAGGACAAGTTCGGTTTGAATACAGTTTTTGAGTTAATAATTTTGGCAAAGAAAAGAACGGTCTTATGGTCCCCTGACGCCAAAAGTAATACAAATTTCAGCTTGTTTTCTTGGACTCTTACCATGGTGTGAGCAGAACCTCAAAAGATTCGATATCTCAACCTTATATGTACTTTTATCCAAAAGAACGAAAACAAATGCGTTATTGCACTTCTCCACCGTAAAATGTTTAAATTTAAAAATAAATCCTCACATGAGTTTGTTTTTAACAATCGGATCAGTTAATGTACCTATTTAACTTTAATTGTTTGTATTTCCTTCGTTTATATCTTCAGAACGACTTATACTTGCACAAAATTAGATTTTTTATAAGTTCATTGACGTTTAAACATTTTTAAAATGTTTCTTTATTATTTCTGATTTATAAGAAGAATGTGTGTCTTAATGTATTACGTAACAATTCTTTAATGACTGAAAAACAATAGCGTTTTAACTATGGCCTTGGTCACATTACATTTCTTTTACTATTGCATGCGCTTTCAAATGACATAAAGCTGTTGACAGGTGTCATTTTAAATTGAAAATATGAAAAAATGGTTAACGTAGTGTCGGTCAATTGTCTTTGTTCCACATCTGTTAACTGTCAAAATGAATCACAAGTTCTACTCATTCTAACTTTGGTCTGACGTCACCTTACGTTGTTCTTTACGAATGTCAAACGTCAAGTCGAAGCATAAACAATTTTTTGACAGTATACAAAATGGCTGATCTCGAAAACGTTGTGTTGCCAGCATCAATGATTCGTAGCACCAATTCGAAACTCAATCATAATAAAAATCTCTACTCAAGTTGAAAACACCACTGGTAATGAAAACTTTCCCACAATATCAGTAATGAAATAAAAAATTCATTAACTCGTTTAAAAAAAACAAAAGCCACCGGAAATTTTGTGCAATAAATCTGAAAGGCGATTTATTTACCTTATTTTTTATTTTCTGCTTTCAAATTCGCATTTAGCTTCTCCATAAAAGCAGAGGTCATCCTGTAGCGTTAACTTCAACTACACACGTAGTATTTGTATGCCATCGTTCGCCGCCTGTTCTCGCTCAATGTTTAGCACGACAAACGATCTATCATCGTCGCCTAGTGGGGTTTTTTTTTGCGACTCAGATGTGTTTTTTTTTTGGTTTTGTACGCTTTCACAGCGACTTGTTAGTAGTTATTGTTTAGGTCTGTATCTATAAAGTGCGATTTCGAAATACTGTACAGTAAATGACACAATTTATTGTGTTTTTCGATTGAAAGTTATGTGCAAATACTCATCGTTGTACAAACAAATGCAATGATTGGCGATGACGGTGAATACTTGTACCTGTGCGAATGAAAACGTTAAAATTATCTTAAAATTAAAAAGTCAATTCGCTTGAAATATTGTGACAGTTCTTGTCTTGAGTAAATTGTGACATTGCGTCATTACGTTGCAGATACATGGTGTCCGAACGAGAGAGTTTTACTTAGACTCGGGAATGTCATTGGCTTGTGGCCTCTCAAAAAATTCTATGCAGTTCAGTGGTTATTTTCAATTTGGAGCTTCTGTCACACAATCCTCCGTGTCGCATGTGGAGCCATCTAGTTAGAACCACATTCGGAAGTCATATACTATTACCATTCCATTTCACGTCAATGGATGCAATCGTATGTCAGAAACATTGCCAATCATGTGTCTCTGAGTATTGTAAAACGCACCGTGTCGACATAGGAGAGCATTTCATCACACCCTTGGTTCGATAATGAGTGTTTGTAAGTAAATTATTATTTCATTTGACATTTGCTTTTTTTATGTCATTTTGACGACAACCTCGAGTGATTGTACTTTTTAGTACATTCGGGTGTAGTTTGGGTCGTATGTCGCGAATAATGCGATCCATAGCATCGTTGATTTGTCGACACAGCTCGCGACTTTAAATATTCTCACAAGAACTGGGCTGACAGTAGGGTATATTACGCTAAAGTGCTGAATACTGAAAGACCCATATTTTTGAAATCTTTCCCGACGTTGAATCGATAAATTTGAGTCCTCAGCGACGATATTTTCTTTAAAACGAACAGTTCTCGAATGAATTGAGTGTGACACTTGTCAAAGTACCGCGGTGCGCTCGTTTCCTTGGCCGACTCACTCGTTTACTTGTCAAATTGAGCTCAGAGCTGTCATATTGAACCTACGTTTGACAGTTCCAAATCCGTTTTCACAAAGAAAGGCATTGCAATGACCTTTAATGGTAGGTACGTTCATAAGCTAGAGTGTTGTTGGTTTCTGGTTACGTATTAGGTTTCTGTAAAACTTTATTCATTTTGAAGTGAAGCCAATCACATGTCCTCGACACATTCTCTAACCTCTGGTGTCACCACATTTGGGACCAAACAATCCGCATTACACACGTATCATTCCTATGCCCTACACTAAGTCATGTAGTGACTCCATGACTCACTTTGAATATATCCATAGAACGACATACAAAGTCATATCCAAATTTGGCATTACTTTCTCCATCAAAACGAAAAGAAAAACCACAAAGCCCTGACATCACTGCAAATGAGTTCAGCAACACTACACCACTCGTACTTACAGCCCGACGATTTCAAATAACAATTATTCAAACTCAAAAAGGTTTCTCCTGCCTGCCACCTACTACTAACTTTTGCAAGAGCTATTTCTGGAGTTCATTCTTTTATAGGAAACTGCTGCAGCTGGTAATTAAGGGCAAAACCCTTGGCTATACGGAAATGTACAATCTCTGTGCAGTTAGCAGTGGCAACGAACGACGACAACGACGATGACGATGACGGAAAAGCCAAGCGAAAAAAAAGGGTCACACAAATTATGTACGCTGGCTAGGAGAATAGGAAGCGGCAGCATAGCGCTCTCTTCCATGGTTTTACATGTCTATGCGGATTTTCACTTCAAGCGTAGTATTGTCTTTGTTTTCCCTCATCCCATCTACACGGAACTAGAATATAGAAAGTTCCAAGGAAAGAAGATGCCAGCCAGAACCCACCAGCATTTTCTTAACGCCAATAGATTAATGAACAACAAATCAATTTGATGTCCAGCCGCCATTAGCGTCAATCTTTTGCGTTGCGTACTACAGACAAAAACAATCCATCAGCTATGTATCCGAAAACTGTTGTGATTTGATGCTGTTTTTGTTTGCCATCCAAATGGATGGATAAATATTTCTTTTTGTTTGGGGAATTAGATCACTTTTGGCATGGGGCTTCGCCAAAAAAGTGACTTCCACTAGGTTTTGTCTCAATCAACACGACTGGCGAATGGAATTTTGAAAAACAAAATCCGATGAAATGAGTGCAAGGGAACAAACGTGTTGGTATTGTTAATTCACGGCTCTTATCGATATTTAATTGCATTCATGCCGTTTATGTATAACGACGGGCGACGGACGACGTTTGGAGAACTAAAAAACACAAAAGTGAATAATTGTTTGGCTGACTTGGTGAAGCTTGAGCTTTTGATTTGGGCCCTGAGGGGAGTTTGTTTGGTTGTTGTTGTTTCTGATCTGAACGTGAAATATGAGTGCTGAAATTCTAAACACGTTTCAAAAGTCTGGTCAATGCTGGGGGATTGAAAAGCTGTAGTGACACTGCTGTTGTTAATCACGTGAAATGATTTAATGCATTGATGTGTGAATTTTAATAAATACGAGTCCAGGGAAGGTTTTTTTTTACAAAATCAGTAGTTACTGGGGAGTGTTTGGTCCGTTTGCCAAAAGATAGAGTTTTGTCGAATCATCCAAACGTTGTGCTGCACAAAAGAATGACGCGATTTGGACGTGGTTTTTCGGTTTCAGTTCTTTTAAGTGGCACCATTTCGATGCATGTTCGCTTGTTTGCATGTCATACTCATAGGCACAAGTCTCGTCACCTAAGACTCGTTCTAACATCTTTCAGCTCTTTTGGAACAAGTCCGTGCTGCGACGTATCTTATGGGCGAAACATCACCTAAAATGTGACGAACTGATTCGTGAGAGATGCATGGTTTTGTGAAAAGTCTCTCTATTCTTCAGTAACAGACGTTGCAGACCGCCTTAATAATACTTGGCGCAATAGGTCGATTGGACCCAGGGCCTAGCTTCTCACAACCATTCGTGTTGGGCGTGTTATATTCTTTACACGAATGGAGGGGGCCTACTGTTTAATGCTGTATCCGAAGGGCAATTTGGTATTTGAGAAGCTTTCTCAGGACAGTTGTACTCTCGGATGTTTGTCAGACGCTCGCAAGAGGTGGGGCCGTGAAAAACTTTTAGGTGTTCCCCGACTGGGATTCGAACTTCGAACACCTTGCTCCATAGTCCAACGCACTAACTTTGACAAGATTTACAAAACACAAAAAGTTAAATTTTCGAAAATGGCTTACTATCCAAATACGGATAGCGGTGTTTTCTCTAGAAGTCGAATTTCGATATGCAAACTGAAGCGACATATGTCTGTTCAGACGATTGCCACAGTGACACAATTGAGCTGACAGTGATATATTAATTTGTAGCGTTAGGTTGTCAAATCCATTGTCAGTCGTTGTCATACTTATAGTATTTCACAGGATTTCTTGTCTTTATTATAAAGTCTGACAAATGAAACAAAAGGAGGCGATCTTGGTCAAATACGTATTGGAAAGCAGCTAAGATGAAGACGAATCGCCACGGAAATACCGGACAAAGTGTTAGATAGTCCGCCTTCTTTCTTCCCTCACTCCTTTGTCAATATTCATTTTCGCGACCCAAAATCAAAATTGTCGCAGTGCGCAGTACAAAAATAATTGTCAGATTTACAATGCGTCCGCCTGACAATAATACAAAAGACTGCTCAGGCGACTGGCAGATACTTGCAAATTTATTGTCAGCTAGTGGTCTGGAAATTTTCTGACAATTATTTTCCTACAGAACTGGCAAACATAAAGTGGTAGTTCACACGATTGTCAGATTTCATTTCCAGATCTGACAGTAGCCTCTGTTAAAAAAACTGCCTATTGACTCGCTTTTTTCGTGTTTTGAGATCCTAAAATGTGTCTTGGATCTTTGTCCTACTAGGACGTTCAAATCAAGAGAAAATTCTCCTCGTCATGAACCAGTATGACCCTTTTGTAGAAAATCCCTGCAGCTAATCCAAACAGATTTATATTTTTTTTTTTATCGTAGAAGCTATTATTTTATTTTTCAATTTAGCTGATTGGTGTACACTACTGATGCAAACTTCCTGGCACTTAGTTTTTGTAAATTTTTCCCTGTAAACGGTTGGAGTAAGACAAATTTCTTTTGATACTAATAGTTCGGGTTTTACTTTTTCAATAACAGACACAGAGAACAACGAAACGCATTGGCAATAAGTTGATGCGTTTCCTCCTTGGTACGTAGTTGGTAGTTCAGGAGAATATATTGTTGGACTTTGCTTAGCATGCCCTTTTGCAAAATGTATTTACTTACTTAACTGGTTCCCAACCCGTGCAGCGTTTCTGCCTGAGACACGGCTACCTTCAACTCCCGTCGATCCCGGGCACGCTGGTTCCAGTCGTCTAGATCAAGCGTCCTGGTATCCGTGATAGCTTGATCCTTAAAACGGAGGTTCGGTATTCCTTGTCGTCTCGAGCCTGGAGGCTGTGAAAAGATCCTCTTTGCTGGAGCATTATTGTCCATTCGCTCGATGTGGTCGAGCCAGTGTAGTACAGGTCATAGAGTTCGTGGTTAAATCTTCTCCTGCATTCGGTTAAGAGTTTTTCTCTCGGAAGTACCCTAAATTTGCTCTGCTTTCCTGTTTATCGTCCAGCACTCGGCTCCATATAGCAGAACCCATTTGTTTCATCAAACTGAAGTAGCAGCGGTTTTCCCCGAACTTCCAGTAGTGTGTCATTTGTGGAGTTGATATTTACTCCGACGTAGGTAAACTCCTTAACTAGGTACCTCGAATTTACTGCTGCCAATAGTGTTATTTTGTCTTAGGCGGTGCACCGACGCTTCTTGGTTTGTTGAAAGCAAGTACTTGGTTTTGTCCTCATTCACTTCAAGGCCAATTTGTTTCGCTTCTGCTTCAATTGCCGTAAAAGCTGCTTTGATGGCGCTCTAGGATCAATGATGTTGATGGCGTCTGCGTATCGCAGCAGTTGGACATATTTGTTGAAGATAGTGCCTTCTGTGTTAACACCTGCTTACTATCTGTTCCAGCACAAGATTGAAGAAATTCGGTGCATGTTTGGAATAGTTCAGAGGAGTTGTTCCCGAATTGGACATTGCACCGCCTGTTTTCCAGCATCAGGCGAATCAACTTAATCAGTTTTTCTCGGGATCCCGAATTCGGCCATCGCCTCGTAGAGCTCAAGACGATGAATGCTGTCATATGCGGCCTTGAAGTCCATGAAGAGATGGTTAGTCTCTACTTGAAATTCGTTGGTCTTTTCCAGGATTTGTACACATATTCCATCCGAAAGTGAATGCTCCATCTGAAGGCATCTTGTGTTTTCTGGGGAAAAGTACTGATTCTGTTTTGTCGACAATCATATTTTTTGAACTTATTCCGAATATTTTGGAACCAATTTCGTTTGAAAATATGCAGTTCCTTCTCATTTTTTATTCCACCACTATGTGTGACAACAAACAGGGATGGGTTTCGCCAAAAAACCCTTCAAATGATTCAAAACAAAAATATAAGCCTGAAACACTTTAAAAAATATTTTTATTTTTTTACACAAAGCCAGCTTGTACCATGATTCACGTATGAATATAGCATGAGTGACGCACAGCGGGGCTAATTTGAAATATGCAAATACACTTCGACAACATTGCGAATATGTAAATTGTTAGTTACATTTTTAGACGTAAATTTTGTTGATTGCTGTAATCGTTCACCTTTTGTAGAAAATATATAGAGAGAGGGAGGGGGAAATAATAGGTTCTCCCTTTAGAACGCAATTTATTGTTGATCCACAACATGACCAAACCTATAAATAGCAAACTAGTTATCATTCTAAGTAATCACTTGAACAAAACAACCTACACCCTGGTGAGAAGTGTGCGATTAAAATTAGAAATAGTTCATGAGCATAAACAACCCTTATAGATACTTAGTACATAGTACACAACTTTAATTAGAATTAAGTAAAGAAAGGAGGGGAAAAAAGAATAATAAAGTTTCCTAGCCAAACAGGTCGATAAGAACACGCAAATAAATTTCACTAATTAAACAAAAACAAAATCATGTTTACCAATTTATGTACACCCAGCCAGCCAGCTACGGCGAATTCGATTAAATGTGTGTAATCAGCTTGATTGCTTCTTTTTCTTTTAGAATTCGTACTCGTACTCGTACTCGTATTCGTATTTATTAATCAACTTAAAGTGCTCTGCGTATGAGTATGAAAAAGTTTTGTTTTCTTTAAAAAAACAAAAAAACAATACAAAAATATCTCAAGCCCAGACTTTGTCAATTACCCACGTACACACACGTACTACGTATCAATCCATCAAATAATGCCCCACTATAAATCTTATCTCGCAGATACACAACAAATATAGTAGTTTCGCTGGCAAAATTTCCCCACAAATGCGCAAAAAAACATGAAATTTTCATCGCTATCTCTTCGCGTAAAGATACTATTACTCTATACCTACTCGTACCTAGTTGTCTCCCCTGCGAGAGCATTTATTAGTTTTTGTTATGATTGTATATTTTATTAAAGCAGTTGATAGCTATTTATGACATCGAGATAGAAACGACGAACGCAAGTGTTCCTAACAACGTGACACGTCGTAGTATGTATCTATCTGTCGAAAAGCTAGTCAAATTTTTTTGGAAATTATTTTTTCGGTTTCGAATTAGTTACACAAAAGATTTGTTTAAATCGCTAGCCGGTTAGAGTTATAGTCAGCGGGTGTACGAGACGTTAGCATACAGTTAGTTAGTTTATTCCGACGAGAGATCAATTAAAACGCTGAATGTTAAGTGGTGTTACTAGTGGCGGCGGCATCTTCTTTAGTCGCTACAGCACTAGCTAGAGATACTCGTATACGGTACTCTCTGATGTGAAACTTAATACTGTAAAGTTTCACAAGAAAACCTTGGTTTGGTGTGGCTGCCGCCACCGCCGCTGTTTGAATTTTCTTAGCCAAATGTATGTAAGTAGACTAAAGTATAAAACAAGCGAATGCATATTAAGTTCAGTCGTACTCACCACAGTAGGTGCTATTCAGAGTGACTAATGAAGTTGTTGTGATGATTTATACATTATTTACTGTATTTTGTTTACCTGACCGATGAGGGATGGTTTTTTTTATTTTGTATCTGAAAGTGTTTGTATCTTTATTGATTACATTTGCATAATTGAGTTGCTACTGCTTCCTGTTTTCTATTAGAATCTAGTCTGGAAAAAATACTTGTTGGGTTTCCCACAGGAATAAAAACGAAGAGAGAACCGATAAAACCGGCTATTTCTTGAACAGATTGTCAACGTGGTATGGAATTGAAAGCAATGTGTTGATTATTCTATACAGTGGTGAGGGAAATAATTTCACGGGTAATCTCTACTATGGTAGAGTGGGATTATTTCTCACTAAAAGTGAGCAGCAATTTCACTGATTAGTGAAAAATAGCTCCACTTTTATGAAAATCATTCCACTTCCTTATCTTTATTAGATTTTAGGTTATATTGCTGCGTAAATTTTGTGGAAAATAGATTAACTTTGAGAAGTGTGAATTAAATTCTCACTTATAACAGATTTCTTTGGGATTTTTTCGAGACCAGTGAATCAGCGTTTTTAGAAATCATATCCCTCAGAAAGTACTCAACTAATTCATGTAAAAGTTAGTCTAATTTTAGCCAGGGCAGCCCTATATTACTCTAGCTTAGAGGAGCAGTAAGATTTACTATGGAAATCCAAAAACCTTTAAGACCATGACCTCAGCTACAAATAGTCGATGCAGGGATTATCCGTCAACGCATATAAGACAGAATGTGGTTCGTAAAAAGAAAACTGTTACACGTCTTGTGGTTTGTATTCTTGTGCTCTCAACTATAGTTAAATACTTACCCTTCCGTTTTGAAGCAATACTAGATGTTACCAGTAACTGTAGGCAGGAATTTTTAATACCAAAAGAACTATCGAGCAAAGGCATTCGATATTCAGTAGATCTTGAGGACAAAGATTCATAGACACCGTTCATATCTTTACAAGCCCATACCATTCAAAAGTTGTTTCCTTTTGGTCTCCTAATTAACTGCTGAGTTTCTAACACTGATGCACACATTGGCATGAACTAAACTCATGTCACCACCAGAAGAGGCTGACATTTGCAGACATCACTTGAGCACCTTGGTTGGTTTTGCTTCAGGTTTCAAATCTATTGGAGTGTTGTCTTGAGATGAATGAAATAGCTTCATTAGTATGACTTGAGTTCCTCAGTATCCTTCTCAGCTTCTGACGTACTTGGTGATCAAAATTGTATAGAAAATGCGCTGTTTGGAGAAGGGAACTGTTTAGAGCACTTGAATTGAACTGAACAGCAACGCAAGTAGTGCGATGTTAGTAACGTTTTGAGCAATGACCACATGCTTGATCAAAATCAATTCAACATCTCGTAATCTTGTACTATTTGGGAGTTACACTGTGGTGTGGAATTGACGCATCTCTAACACGTGCATGATACACGCTCTCTATGACGGTAAGTACTGTCGTCAGCCCCACCTAGAAATCTTTTTTTTTTGTTTCTCCCAGCACGCTATTAACAGTTTGGGGGAAAAGATAGAACCCTGTGGAACGCCAATATTAATGTTAAATCTATTGGAATACCATAGAAACTTATCTTGGTTAGTACTTACCCCCAAGACGACTATTTCTGTCGAAAATTTTGGTGACAATATTTTAACTTGTTGACAGCTTACTCCTAGATTTACACATTCAGAACTCGTATCTAGCAGATGCAATTAATGGCCGAAAGATACTCGTATGTTAAGGTACTTAAAAAGTTATTTGTCAACCTGTCTATCCCGTAACCTCCCTTAATTTAAAACTTCATTCTTCAAAGTTTTAATTAGACTTCTCCCACCCCCGGGGGATGCATAATTATGTCTTTTTCTCTCTCCTTTACCAACAAGTTTCGGTCACCTCACCGCACAAGGAAGTAATCTTCAAAACAACTACCAAAAGATTGTGAGCTGACACGTTCGCAAAAACAGAAAAAATATAAAATCTTGTTCCGCGTTAGACTCGTTGTGTTTAATTTGATGGTAATTTGATACTTCGCCTGGGGGCCGATACGAATTACTTAAAATTTTCAAACATCTCAACCTAATTGAGTGAATTTTTCACTGTTGCTACTTGTGTATCTTTTCACCGCAAAGCAGGTTGCTGTCGCGGCGCTCTTACTCAATAAAATTTTGTTGAAACATAATTTCGTCTCAAATGTTGTAAATTGACAGACTTACACACACTAGCTGTAGTCAAAATGCATAAGAGGGGCCTATTTGAACATTTTTTTCTGATCCCAATTTGTCAAATGCTCGATTGCTGTTATTGGCTAATAATGTTCACTTAACCGCATCTCTCAATGTGCTAGATGCTTTCCAAGCAATTGCGCAAATACCTGTTCACTTAGAGTGGAGGACGTTGGGCGGTAGCGAACGTCAAGGGGTACAACACACCACCTTGCCTCGTTTGTGATTTTCTTTAGCTCACGGCAAGATGTCAATGAACGCACTAGCAGCGTACGTTTATGAAAAATAACAATAAAACGAAAAACAAAAAGGAAATAAGAAGCAAAAGAAGAATTGTATATACATACATACATACATATGTATGTATGCGCATAGCTTTATAAATAAATAAAGAACAAGTCAACAAGAATATTATATTTTGTACCATATACCCATGCCATGATGGGCCTTTGTGCGGCGACATCAGCGGCAGCAGCCCTTCTTGTAGCTCCATCTGGGTGTGTAGTTTTTCTAGTTTTCTTTTGATTATCATCATCGTGATGTTGTTTTTGTTGTTGTTGTTGTGTTGCTTGTTTAGCGTTTCTACACAGTAAAGAACAGCAAATGCCGCTTAGGACGAGTGCAGTGTCCCCCCGATGTATGTAGATACATTTTTTAAAAACCACCGCCACAAGTACAATACCCAACACAACGCATAAGGTTGCATAACTTAATGGGTCTTGCTTTACTTCTTTTTTTTAGAATTAAGGAATATTACACTCATACCATGGCGTTGTGTCGTTTACACAACAAAATCCCCGAACACATATTCGAAACCATCAAGTATGCAGTGTGTAAACCACAAATATAGCACTAGATGTCGCGCAGTCTTCTTCCACAGAAGCGTGTAGGAAAAATTCTTTGGTGACTTAGTGACATGGTGGTAGGTGTTGTGGTGTAGTGTGGTGGGCAGTATGATGAGAAGAATGTCGTGTAGCGGTAATACACCACCTACAACCCCCAAAACTATTTTCGTATTGAAAATGATTGAAGGGCGATGGTACTGAAGAATTAGAGGCGAGTAATTACATTTTCATAAAAAAAAAAAATGAAAAAGAAAAGTTAAACACGACGACAGACCGTAGCAAATATTTACGATTTTAATGGAAGACATACACATATTTTTATAGCCACATGAAACGCAATTAATAAGGTTATGACGACGGAAGGGAAAACGCTTTAAAGTTCGTGCTTCGTGCTTCGATTGAAGGCGATATCACGTGCGGCATTTGAAATTCAATCTTTTGTTACATTATAACTTACGTAATGCAAAGTTATATTCTGTCATAAGCAGATGATGGGTTAAATTCACCTCACCTGTCAAATTTCTTTTTGACAGATGTGAATCGGAAAAATCTCTGGATCCACTTCAAATGCAATATCGTCACATATCTCCTCCTCTCCTATAGCGTTTCGGGTCGAATGGACGAAATTGAACAAAAAACTTAACCAAAAAACGTTTAGAGTATGATTTAGACGTTGGTGCACTCGGTTGGTCGCTATGTCGCATTTTGGAAGAAGTTGGGTAAACAGGGTCAGGAGTGAAAAGAATCTCTTGGTGCACTTCAAATGCAATATCGTCTCATATCTCCTCTCCTTTAGCGTTTCGGGTCGAATGGACGAAATTGAACAAAAAACTTAACAAAAAAACGTTTAGCGTATGATTTAGACGTTGGTGCACTCGGTTGGTCGCTATGTCGCATTTGGGAAGAAGTTGGGTAAAGAGGATCAGGAGTACACTTCAAATGCAATATCGTCTCATATCTCCTCTCCTTTAGCGTTTCGGGTCGAATGGACGAAATTGAACAAAAAACTTAACCAAAAAACGTTTAGCGTATGATTTAGACTTTGGTGCACTCGGTTGGTCGCTATGACGCATTTGGGAAGAAGTTGGGTAAACAGGGTCAGGAGTGAAAAAAATCTCTTAATGCATCTCAAATGGAATATCGTCTCATATCTCCTCTCCTTTAGTGTTTCGGGTCGAATGGACGAAATTGAACAAAAAACTTAACCAAATAATGTTTAGCGTATGACTTAGACGTTGGTGCACTCGGTTGGTCGCTATGTCGCATTTGGGAAGAAGTTGGGTAAACAGGGTCAGGAGTGAAAAAAATCTCTTGGTGCACTTCAAATGCAATATCGTCTCATATCTCCTCTCCTTTAGCGTTTCGGGTCGAATGGACGAAATTGAACAAAAAACTTAACCAAAAAACGTTTAGCGTATGATTTAGACTTTGGTGCACTCGGTTGGTCGCTATGACGCATTTGGGAAGAAGTTGGGTAAACAGGGTCAGGAGTGAAAAAAATCTCTTAATGCATCTCAAATGGAATATCGTCTCATATCTCCTCTCCTTTAGTGTTTCGGGTCGAATGGACGAAATTGAACAAAAAACTTAACCAAAAAACGTTTAGCGTATGATTTAGACGTTGGTGCACTCGGTTGGTCGCTATGTCGCATTTGGGAAGAAGTTGGGTAAAGAGGATCAGGAGTACACTTGAAATGCAATATCGTCTCATATCTCCTCTCCTTTAGCGTTTCGAGTCAAATGGACGAAATTGAACAAAAAACTTAACCAAAATATGTTTAGCGTATGACTTAGACTTTGGTGCACTCGGTTGGTCGCTATGACGCATTTGGGAAGAAGTTGGGTAAACAGGGTCAGGAGTGAAAAAAATCTCTTAATGCATCTCAAATGCAATATCGTCTCATATCTCCTCTCCTTTAGTGTTTCGGGTCGAATGGACGAAATTGAACAAAAAACTTAACCAAAAAACGTTGAGCGTATGATTTAGACTTTGGTGCACTCGGTTGGTCGCTATGACGCATTTGGGAAGAAGTTGGGTAAACAGGGTCAGGAGTGAAAAAAATCTCTTGGTGCACTTCAAATGCAATATCGTCTCATATCTCCTCTCCTTTAGTGTTTCGGGTCGAATGGACGAAATTGAACAAAAAACTTAACCAAAAAACGTTTAGCGTATGATTTAGACTTTGGTGCACTCGGTTGGTCGCTATGACGCATTTGGGAAGAAGTTGGGTAAACAGGGTCAGGAGTGAAAAAAATCTCTTAATGCATCTCAAATGGAATATCGTCTCATATCTCCTCTCCTTTAGTGTTTCGGGTCGAATGGACGAAATTGAACAAAAAACTTAACCAAAAAACGTTTAGCGTATGATTTAGACGTTGGTGCACTCGGTTGGTCGCTATGTCGCATTTGGGAAGAAGTTGGGTAAAGAGGATCAGGAGTACACTTGAAATGCAATATCGTCTCATATCTCCTCTCCTTTAGCGTTTCGAGTCAAATGGACGAAATTGAACAAAAAACTTAACCAAAATATGTTTAGCGTATGACTTAGACTTTGGTGCACTCGGTTGGTCGCTATGACGCATTTGGGAAGAAGTTGGGTAAACAGGGTCAGGAGTGAAAAAAATCTCTTAATGCATCTCAAATGCAATATCGTCTCATATCTCCTCTCCTTTAGTGTTTCGGGTCGAATGGACGAAATTGAACAAAAAACTTAACCAAAAAACGTTGAGCGTATGATTTAGACTTTGGTGCACTCGGTTGGTCGCTATGACGCATTTGGGAAGAAGTTGGGTAAACAGGGTCAGGAGTGAAAAAAATCTCTTGGTGCACTTCAAATGCAATATCGTCTCATATCTCCTCTCCTTTAGTGTTTCGGGTCGAATGGACGAAATTGAACAAAAAACTTAACCAAAAAACGTTGAGCGTATGATTTAGACGTTGGTGCACTCGGTTGGTCGCTATGTCGCATTTGGGAAGAAGTTGGGTAAACAGGATCGGGAGTACACTTCAAATGCAATATCGTCTCATATCTCCCCTCTCTTAGCGTTTCGAGTCAAATGGACGAATTTGAACAAAAAACTTAAAAGGCAAATCGGATGGTTTAGACTTTAGTGCTCTCAGTTGAGCGCTATCTAGGATTTGGGAAGAACTGGGGTGTACAGAGGTCGAGAATCAAAAAATTCTTCCTAGGCTTCATCCTCCATGCATACAGCTACGAGGCTAAGCAAAAATAGAATTCCTTCGTGTCCACCACAAACTGAGGAAATTGCTACTGTGGCGCGGATGATCTAAGACCGACTTACACTAAAGATCACAAAAAGATTCATTAAACCTAAGATTGGCGAGGTACAAGAGTACTAATAATTGTGTCCCTGACTGCATTGTTGAAGTATCTCGTCAAATTCCA
Organism: Xylota segnis; assembly: GCA_963583995.1. Classification (NCBI taxonomy): domain Eukaryota; kingdom Metazoa; phylum Arthropoda; class Insecta; order Diptera; family Syrphidae; genus Xylota; species Xylota segnis. The sequence continues at coordinate 57,250,568 of OY757238.1, read as the reverse complement.
TAGATCCACGAGGATTGTATTGTCTTGTTTTTTAGCCGCAAAGGCATTACTTGATTACTTTTCATTGAAAACCTAACCACATACTGTAAGCGGCAAGCGGCAAGGTGAAATTAAATCGTATTTACACATTGATGGTCATAAAATCTATAAAATCGATTCTCAGTCTATAGAGGCCCAATTTATACTCATATAAAAGTCATAAAACCTCGATATACACACATGTATTGGGTTGGGTTATACGAGCACGAAAAGCACTTGCATTTCAAGCCCCTCCATCGGGTTATTTCTATTTAATTAAACGTTTTCTTTGTCACACTTTAAAACCTTGTTAAATGCTATTAGGCCTACATCGACAACGACGACGACGACGACGAGTACATTCGCTCATATACTATCTAGATACATTTGTCTCTAGTGCGCTCTGCTCTCAATTACACATACTCTTCATCAAAGTATAACTAAAAAAAAAAATAAAAAAAAAATATCAACGAAATAGAATCAATTAATTACAAAGCAAACTAAGTTTATTGCCTTCAAGATACCGAGAGCGCGACGTTGAAAGTAAACGCAAAACTTCGTATCTACGTATCTATACAGTGTGCCTTGTGTACAGTATATGCAGAGTATAACAATATTCCATGGAATTATCGCGGTCGCGGTCGGTGTGTGTACATTTGTAATCCACACATAGAGCGCGCGATGTGAATACACCATTAAATGGAAGAATGCACATTTCAATTTGATGTAATTTAATGCCAACAATGGCAACGAACTGCATTGGGGGAAAATTCGAGTGGAAAAATCACTCCAATTCTTGTTCCACTTTGATTGTAGTTAGTGTAATGCACGAGGGGGACCAATACAATATTTACACTTGTAGGGTAGATAGGTTGTTGGGGAGGTTTTTCTTTCTTTCTTTTTTTTTTTTATTGATTTGTGTATACCATGTCATGGCTTGCGGGAAAACCCCAGATGGTTTTTCTGTTGTTTTTTAGTTCTACATGCAAGCCAGGTCTAAGCCTGTTTAGCTATCGGATTTTGGATATTCTGTATGCCATCTTCAGGAGTGGAGGAGCTGCATTGTTAAAAACAAACTTTCCATGATTAAACTGGTCTCTTGATACACACTTGGACAAGTAAATGCGGAAATCTGTAACTCCACACGATATCATAGTGCATTTCAGGAAAAGATTAGAGTTGTCCGAGAAACTGTGTCCTGTCTTTCAAATAACGCAGTAGATTGCAGTACTCAATCAGTCAAGCAGCAATAAACTCCTGAAATCGCCTACAATATGATCTAAGTTGATTCGCAGATAAAACTATGCCACCTCTGGCGAACGGTCGACAAACACCCGAGAGTAAAACCATGTAAAGAACAGTATATGGCACGCATAATGCGAATGTTTTCGAGATCAGACCTTCAGATGTTTTACGCCAAATAGTCTGAAATGTGTGTTGTAAGGATACGAAAGAGACATAAGGCTTCCTTCATAAATTTGGTGCGTTAACTATCTGTCAAATATAATGTCAACCTATCCCACCGTGTGAAGCCTTCAGGGCTGCCACGGTACGGCTTTAACATAAATCTCGTTCTAAACGCATGATTTTTTTTTTAATTAAAAAGAAAAACCAGCACTTATCCGCATCTCATCACAGAAACAAAATTAGTAGCTCTGCACGAACTATAATCACTGCGTTTAACACAATTTATAAACTTTAATGGAAAAAAAAATGAAGAAAACTACGCCAATTACAGCTCCATCTGCTCGCATCAAAATATGATCATTATCATTGCATGCCCGAGTATCATCTAATAATCACGTCCACTAGTCAGCGCTGTCCATTCTGGAAATAATCAATCAGTCCACGCACACAATTGGGACCAGAATAGCACTTTTGCCCCGAGAGTGTGCAGTTTTGCTGGCGCAATAGTTAATACCAGGAAGCAGTTCATTATAAAAGGAATAACCAATTGCTGCAGTCTTTCTCTCACTGCCTGGTGTTATTTGCCGGTCAAGAAATATAAAGAAAAGTCATTGACAGCAGCCAAGCTAGAGAAAATCGAAGTAAACGAAGAGTAACAGCCTGGTTTTGCTGCCCCGGCACTAACTGCGGAAATTGCTTGCGTGGCTTTCCTCAATTTCCACAAAAACAAAGAAATTACTACCCCGAGTATTAAATGTCACATTTTGTCGTAACACTAAAGTAAAAGTAATAAAATGAGACGTTGATTTGGATTTTTTTTGTAACTTTATTGATTTGTCATAAACACAATGAGTTATTGTATCCTCCCGTCCTTCTGTGGAAAAAAAAAGTTCATAAACTTAATTTTATCAAAATACCTGGTAAGAAAAAATTATCCGAGACGCCGCACATTCTTACCTATAGTCCTGGCGGTCGAAGACGGTTGGAATTCCAATTTTTTTTTTTTTTTTCGGCCAATAGAATGTGTCAAGTCGCCGAAACAGGAGTAATTTTACAGAGCAATGGAAAAATGTTCTCCCCATCGCAATGAGGAAGATTCAACCAAGAGAAGGAAAATTTATGGGCTGCCAGCCGAGAAACTCACGGGGTTCTATTTTCGGTGTCGGGATGTATAGATACCTGACGGTTGATCACATTTTCGTTAAGAATTTCTGAGTAAAGACAAAAATAATTGGGTGTACTCTTACAGATTCGGGAAAATTATTAAAATTACACGGATAATTTGGATACTTTACTGACATGAACGTGTACTGAGGAATTTATGCGGTTGTTTTAGTCTTTTTTTTTCTATAAAATGAAAGGAATTTAGTGGTGTACTCGTACGAGGTGTATTCGATTGTCATCCTGTGCTCGCTCATGACTCTATAGGTGCCTGCGGTGCTGTACATTCTTGGAAACTATCGTATTTCATTATATTTTTTTATTGTGTCTTAACGATTAGATAGTATGTCAAGAGTTCTGTCTCTGTTTTAAGGAAACTGGAATCGATAACCACAAGCCAGAGACGTTATCTGATTGTAATTATTCTGTTGATATCTTTAAATTAATTGAATTCTATACAAGTGCGTGAGAAGAAGAAAGGGATAGTAACTAAAGCAACCACGTAGGGATACAGCAGCAAGGCTAGTTTGTGCTCCTGATGCACAGAAACCGAATATCTGACTTGAATCGAGTCAAGACAGGGTACATTCAGGATGACAGCATTTGGTTCGGTGGCGTATACGTAACCCATTTTTCCATACATTTTTCGGTGGAAAATTTCTTTAATTTTTCCCGGACATGGCGATGCAGCAGCTAGGCTTGTTTGTGCTCCTGATGCCCAGAAACCGAATATCTGACTTGAATTGAGTCAAGAGAAGGTAGATTTAGGATGTCAGCACCTGGTTCGGTGGCGTATACATACGTAACCCATTTTTTCATACATTTTTCGGTGGAAAATTTCTTCTATTTTTCCCGGTCATGGCGTTGCAGCAGCTAGGCTCGTTTGTGTTCTGACTTGAATCGAGCCAAGAGAAGGTATTTTCAGGATGACAGCATCTGGTTCGGTGGCGTATACGTAACCCATTTTTCCATACATTTCTCGGCGGAAAATGTCTTCTATTTTCCCTTACATGGCAATGCAGCAGCTAGGCTCGTTTGTGCTCCTGATGCACGGGAACAGAATATCTGACTTGAATCTGATATCGTCCTGGTACCATGCGATTTGGCAACGAATGTCCACTTAACCATGTAATGTGTAGTCAGTGGAAATGGATACTAAGACAGAACTATGTATGATGAACAGAGGAACACATTTATCATTGAATGTGATCATTTCCGAGACCTTGTGATTCAATGTTGTAGCTTGTCAACAATATGCCAACAAAGGCAACTAAAACTTCCTGATTACCATCGTTTATTCAGGAACAGCTTTCAGTCATTGCTATCCTTTATCACTTTCATTCCTGTACATGATCGTAATGTGGTTAAGTCCCTCTGGGGATTTAACTTAAGTAAAAAATCATCCAGAACTCACTCCAGTGTAAGCTTCAATTTGAAAACATTTTACTGTGCGCAATATAATTTTTATTTTTAATTTAATCGTGTGCTCTAGAGTTGCTATTGTAAACAATAATGTGTCATCAAGTTGGCCTTCAACTTTCTATAAACAGCAAAACTAGTTTTACGGCTAAAACACAACAAAGCATAACTAATTGTCTCACGACGTCAACCCTTTAATACTTTTAAGTTTGTGAATGCCTCATAAAGCCGTCACCAGTCACCATACAGTATAAATTAGTAAATATTGTCTATTATTTTAGTGTAGACAATATGAGTGTGCTCCGTTGGAGAGACTCCGCCACCGCCACCTTGGGTCTTTGTTAACTTTCTCTTTAAACTGAGAGGTGTCATGCCTCTGCATACGCATTTTTAGGCACAGGCACGAAATAACGATGGAAGGCAATTTAAACAAACCAAAGAGATAATCTAGGCCACAATCAATGTATTTTCTTACTAAGGTTGTTGTTTTTTTTTTGATTGGGTTCAGTTTGACGATCGATGGCGCTTCGGTTACATAAACACATGGTTTTGAAAGTTAAAAGCCAGGTAATGCAGTCATTTCAACTTTGTTAAGAGTGATTAGACTCACTAAATAGTTGCTGGTGCTTCCTATCACTTATTTGTGCAAACAAGACTAGATTCTTACTTACTTACGCCACTTTCGTAGCATGTTCAGGTCAGATAGTACAGGGCTTGAAGTCATGGTCACAGATGACAGATTTTGGAATCATATCTCTACAGGATGGTTCTCCACTTTTGGACTCCGTTCACACCGAGCCGATAATTGATGTTGTAGTGTGAATTGGTTCGCCTTCTCAGCTCGACTACGCAAATTATTGTCTCTTAGTCCTTGCAGCAATATTCTTGGGCATATGCGGATTATTTCTTCACAATCTGACTATCAGCTAGTCGGTGTAGGATGAAGATCCCGGTTTTTTTCTTCTGTGTCCTTAAATTCAATTATTGTTGCAATATTTCTGTAAGTTGTGAGGTCACTTTTTTCAAGTTATGGATACTAGTAAGACTGTAGAAACGTTTCTTAGTGAGAGTAACCAACTTACCACGCGTAAGTATCAGTCTGACCACATCCAATTCATTATGTTTGATTGGAAACCTCTGGAATCAAGTGATTTGTTTAGGCAGACTGTAAGGACTAAATTTTAAGCACCACTCAACTGGCTGAACGTCCCAGTAAAGTAGGTGTGATTCGCAAACTAGTTAACACCTTACACCAGCACACAGTGGGAGAGGGAAGGTTGTCTATTTTACTAAACCAATCACTGTCTTAGTTCTGTTCTAATTGCGTAACTTCCATTGGCCTTGATGCAGATTTTAAAATATAATTCTAAGATAGCGCCCACGAGGTGCCCGACGCAGTTAATAACTCATTCCTTTGTATATGAATGAGGTAATATGGCGCTGCTACTGCACACCTTGGCATTGAAATGTCGCTTGCCAATGTTAGATGGAACTGAGTTCATTAGAATGAAACTCTATCCACATCGAAGGGCGTGACTTCAACAAACATTCCCTGTTCGCTTTATTCTATCGATTGAGGCGGAAGGCTGAAATACCAGAGCAGACTTAAATCATTTGCAATAATTCACATTTTAATTGACCAACATTGAATTTCATCTAATATCGGTAATTACGGGTTGATAATGTACGTTCTCCTACATTGTTTCACAATAATTAGATCAACAACGCATTAATCATAATGTGATTAAGGCAGCTATAGCCCCGTCCCTCCTATCTACCATGAGAATCTCTGTAGGTGCATGGTAACAAAAGTCAAATTGCCTGGCAATGTGAAACTTAATCCTCCGCCTCCGCCTCCGCCTCCGCCCAGAGACTGAGGATTATCCTTCAAACAATGCGACCATGTGTATGTGTATGTGATGAGCTTGGGCTATTTATATATGTGTTTTTCATTATAATTACCAACGTAATGAATTCCTGGTACCATAATTGGCATTTCACGTAGTGATAGTGGCTAACAATGGCAACAGCGGTGTTGCGCATTTGATTGTGTATCTTGTTCTGTTTTTTTTTCCTCGTTCTCCTTTGTGTTGCCCTTTTGTTGACACGTTTGCAATCGATTTAGGCCTTTATTTTGTAAATTAAGGATGCCATTATTAATATTGTTTGTTTTTGTTCGTTACAGACTGTGATTGTGGTTGTGTTGACTCCTCGTCCGGTGGTGTAATCAGCACGACGGCACCCTCAACAGCAAACACGACTAACACCAGCAACAGCTCCAAGACGGCGCATACGAAAGTTGCGACCTCTGGGGGGCATGCTAATACGCAGCCCCCCAGTAAACGGTCGAGCAGTGGTGCTGATGGCGACTATCAATTGGTACAACACGAAGTCTTATATTCCCTTTCAGCGGAATATGAGGTAAATTTTTCGACTTCCAATCAATGTGTGTTTTGTTATTCTAATGTTTGTCTATGGATAGGTCTTGGAATTTTTAGGACGTGGCACTTTTGGACAAGTGGTGAAATGCTGGAAACGTGGTACTTCAGAGATTGTCGCTATAAAGATTCTAAAAAATCATCCATCGTATGCGCGCCAGGGTCAAATAGAGGTGTCCATTTTGTCGCGACTCAGCCAGGAGAATGCGGACGAGTTTAATTTTGTTCGAGCTTTCGAATGTTTCCAGCACAAGAACCATACTTGTTTGGTTTTTGAAATGCTGGAACAAAATCTTTACGATTTCCTGAAACAAAATAAGTTTTCACCTCTTCCATTGAAGTATATTCGACCGATTTTGGAGCAGGTAAGTTCAGAAACTAGTTCTGAAGGAGACCGAGAGCAGAACTGATAAAATTATATTTCCTAATCAGGTCTTAACGGCGTTGTTGAAACTGAAACAACTCGGATTAATACATGCTGACTTGAAACCAGAGAACATTATGTTGGTTGATCCAGTTCGGCAACCATACAGGTTAGTGAGTGTCTGAATCCTTTCCAAGCATTTTAAATTATCCTCTCATTGTAATTTTCAGAGTCAAAGTAATTGATTTTGGAAGTGCATCGCACGTTAGCAAGACCGTTTGCAATACATACTTACAATCGCGCTATTATCGTGCACCTGAGATTATTTTGGGTCTGCCGTTCTGCGAAGCGATCGATATGTGGTCATTGGGATGTGTGGTGGCTGAGCTGTTCTTGGGCTGGCCCTTGTATCCGGGATCGTCTGAATTTGATCAAATAAGGTGAGTTTGTGTGAAATTCTTTTGATTAGAAAATTTCTAATTAAACTCCTTTGCAGGTACATATCACAGACACAAGGTTTGCCCACCGAGCATATGCTTAACAGCGCATCAAAGACCTCGAAATTTTTCTATCGCGACGTCGATTCAACCTACCCATTCTGGAGACTGAAAACCACTGAAGAGCACGAGGCTGAAACGAATACAAAGAGCAAAGAGGCTCGTAAATATATTTTCAATTGTTTAGATGACATCGGTCAGGTGAATGTGCCCACCGATTTGGAGGGTGGTCAGCTACTTGCAGAGAAAACCGATCGTCGGGAATTCATTGATTTGCTTAAGCGAATGTTAACGATAGATCAGGAACGAAGGTTAACACCAGCCGAAGCATTGAATCATTCATTTGTGAGGCTAACACACCTAGTGGACTATGTGTATTGCAACAATGTCAAGGCCTCTGTGCAGATGATGGAAGTTTGTCGGCGTGGCGATTTCCATACGTAAGTAGATCTGAATAAACATATTGATCGAATCGATGATGGATGATTATTTTATTTCAGGGTCCAACCTACGTCGACATTAGTCACGAACTTTGTTCCCAACACCACAGAAAATATGACGTTCACGATAAACAATCAACTGACGAGCCAAGTACAGCGATTGGTTCGCGATCGACCCATTACCTATGAGGGTTTGTATCAAATCTATGGCGGACGCAATGTTGGTCGTCAGTACGCCCAAGGGCGAACAGATACCTTTCAACATCAATTGGTTTCGAATATATTATGCCCGCCCTCCTATCAAACGATGTCGAGTCCCACCAAGCATGTCGTTGTCGGCAGTGCAGCGATGCAGCCTCCTTTACAAGTAAGTAACCGTTTACGCCCTCTTCGTCGATGTAATGGCTAACTATACATATTGATAGGTTCCTCCTCAGCAGTATGTGAATGTACCTGTACCGGTATCAATGGTTGAACCAACATCTGGACAACGAATGCTGCTTACCAATCGAGTGCAAGCCAGCGGTGTGGCATGGCCAAATACAGGACGTCAAATGGCACTGGTACCATCCTGGCCACAGCAGGCTCCAGCTCACTCTCTGATCGTTGATTCAGCGCCCTTCCTGAATGTGGAGGAGATCTACCCGAAACATCACCTTAACATACCCCGCAACGAACTCAAAAAGGAGTCTCCAGTACACCATTTAGTGTAAGTCTAGTCAGATAGTTTAGTTAGTCTTTATATTCGTAGCTAGTGTCAATGTGGTCTTCAGCCAGGCAGTAATTCGTATTCCAATCTTTTACGCATCCTTTCTAAAGTAAAGGAAATTCTTACAGAGTTCCGCGGCACGAGAAGAAGGAAGCCAACCAGCTATCGCCGGTTAAGAAGCGCGTCAAGGAGAGTTCTCCCCCACATCAGCAGCGTTACAATCGTGCACACGTTTCGCCACAATATCACAACCACGGTTCGCACAACTGTAACTACTACAGTGGTAGCGGTGCAGCAATCGTCACCGGATCTTCATCTAACAGTAAGTTGCAAAGTCGCCTTGCATGTGAAATCTCTTAATTCCTTTTCTTGTATAGACATCATCAACGGACATCATCACCATGGTGGAAGCAGTAGCAATGGTGGCAATGTTCAGCTTATATCCGGTGGTCACCCGTCGCAATCATCCTACGGACCGACAAACGGCGGCCATCATGTGGTTTCGTGCGGCAATGGTGGTGGTAATCCAATGGGTCATAGTGCGATTGTGAAGCAGCAGACGATTACCATTCATGATACACCATCTCCAAATGCAGTGATCACGATCTCGGACAGCGAAGACGAATCACCGGATGTGCCAGCAACGACGCATGGTGGACATCACAAGTCAACCACACAGCGTGCTCATGCACAGTCGCAAACAACTTCATCTATGCTGCAGACATCGGCTTCATCGTCATCGTTGTCGTGCCGCAACAATAATGGTACTGGGATGCCAACTAACAATCAGCCCGCACATCAGGGCTCATCATCTGTATCGAATATTGTTCAGCACCATTCACAACATCAGCAAATACACCATCAACAACAACAGCAGCAGCAACAGCAACAACATCAACAGCAGCAGCAGCATCAACAACATCAACAGCACCAACACCAGCAGCACCCACAGCACCAACAACAACACCAGCAGCACCAACCCCATCAGCAACAGCAACAAGTGCAACAACAGCAACAAGTTCAGCAACAGCAGCAACAACAAGTACAGCAACAACAGCACCACCAACAATCCCACCAGCACCAACCGCAACCACAGCAACAACAGCATCATGTAGCCAGTAGCACAAGTTACCACAACGGTAATAATCAAAATTTAAATCATGTATCTCATGTAACAAGTTCTCAACAACAACAAATGCTACAACAACACCAACATAGTTCTGGCAATAACAGTAGCAATAGTTTAAGTAGTCATTGTACCTCATCTGGAGGCGTTGGCATTACGCATCACGTAAATGCCTCGAATCCAGGTGGTGGCATCCCACATCATAATTCCTCCTCATCTTCATCTTCATCATCATCAGTTCCATCAAGTAAACATCGCAAAAATGTTATATCATGCGTAACCGTAGGTGACAGCGACAATGAGGACCATAGACGCGGCGGCGGCGCTGGCAGCAGCCCCAAGTATCAACATGCAAACATCAAGTACGAACCAGGACAGTCGCAGAAGAAACGTATTCTTGCGATGGCTCAGAACGAGTGTTTCCTATCGGCAAATGGCTCGGCTCCATCATCATCGAGTTCCACCGTAGCCGCTGTAGCATCAAGTTCTTCATCCAACCAACAACAACAACAGCAGCAGCAACAACAACAGCAACAAATGCAGCAGCCACTCCAGCAGCAACAACAACAACAACTTCATATACCGAAGCAGGAACCAGTTGAATTTTACGAGTATCCACAAGTTGATAAGCGATCATCGTGGGCACCACCAGCTCACCATAGTACACACCACAAGCGTGAGACATCATCATCCTACATGGTGGCACAGCAGGCGGCACCACCACCTATGGCGCACTCAAAGAATTCAGCGGCACAGGCAGCAGTTGTGGCAGCGGCCAATCCAGCAACCGTTGCACCGCCGCAATCTTGGGGTGCACCCATCTATCGTCAACAACATCAGTCGAATACACCAATTGGTGGTTCACCGGCGGCTATTCTACAGCAGGAGATCTACGCCCAAGGAGACATGTATCGAAGGCCAACAGTATTTGTGTCGCAGGCTCCATATCAGAATTACAATCGGGTGGTCCCGCCACCAGCACACAATGGATCCAATCGACAGGTAATCACAATTTATAAAAAAAAAAACGAAATTGTAGAATACGTGGAAACAGTATTCCTTTTTCGCGTTCGTTGAATCGAGTTCATTGGGTTGCATTAATCTGTTGTAATCATTCATTCTTTTTTATCTGCATCCGAAGTATGTTGCTTCGAAGCTGACAATCTTTCTTACCCTGATGCACTGTCCTCAATCTGGAGGAGCTAGTCCTTGTTCTGACTTAAGCCATATGTTTATGTAACTGATAAGCTACATGAAATATCTTTATTGATCACAGCTCTGAGAATTCCTTTGCTGCACATCCTCCTTCTGAGGACCTTCACTGTGGCAATTATATTAACAAGAGATCTGTATCTCATTCAAATGGGTTTGATTGAGCAGATGTAAATGTTCGATCAGACGCAGCATGCGCTAATCACCCGTTTACTATCAGTTATATGTACATATGTATGTATCCACGGGAATGTAATGACTAATGATGCAATTATATGTTGGTTCACTGCGAAACAATAGGAATTTAATTTACAAATAATTGTTAATTGTAATATTTTCTTGCCTTTCAGGTACTTCCAGCGCATCCCCTACCGGCCCACATACAATTTCCTACCCAATACAGTCAATTTGGCCCATTAAGTCCAGCCCAAGTAGCCAGCAAACATGGCCATTACGCTCCCACGAACATATGGTATGGAGAATAAATTGACACACAATCGAGTGAGTTAACAGCGCATTTTCCAATCCATAAATGCCATCTTAATTGAATTATTCAATATATATGGGAAATCTTATTATCTAATCTATTTCTCTTCTGTACTTAGATCGTTTCTGAATGGTTCAGCAGTTTTTGGTGAATTTCTTCAACACCAACATAATCGTCAACTACCGGAAACTTATCCAACCAATTTGCAAATAACGCAATGGTGGTTTACACTGCTGCAACAAACGATCGATTTAAATAGTCAACGACAAAATGCAGAACCAAGGCAAACGATGACCACCACCACCACCACCACTAGCAGCACCACAACGAGTAGGAAAAGAATGAAATCAACGGAAACTAAATGAAAGTGAAATTATTAAGTGAAATACAAAGAAATGACAAAAATGGCATAGGGAATAGGCATAGGCTTAGGTATATGTATGTAGGCAAAGGAAAAGGATTAGAATTATTGTTTTTTTTTTTTTTTTTAAAGTGGCACATTGAAGCCAGTGCTATTAGATTTTATTTTGTACGTGTGTTTAGTGCGTGCGCGTGTGTTTAGTATGCATGCATACCTGTATGTAATTCATTATTTTCTTTTTTTTAAATAACTATCTCTCACATTTGAGGTAATTTAGTATTTGTTTCTTTTTTGGGAGCCAACTTTAAATATATATACCATATACATACATATATTATTCATGAATATATTCTACACTTATTTTTAAATGAAAAAAGTATGTATAAATCAATATAACACACACTCACACACGCATTCAATATATGCATATACATAGAGAAGTAGGCAGTAGTGAACTTTTCTTCTTTCTTTCTTCTTTTAATTGTAAAATATTCTACATACATGCATATGTATAGATATATATATATTTTTTTTCTATTACTCGTATCTCTATTGATAAGTTTAAAAAAAAAAACAAAAATTTATAAAATTAATCAAAATATCACTACTGGCAGAGAAGGTAACACAGTATAACAGTTTTCTTTTCTTTCCTTTCCAATAACAAACAAATATCTTTGTAATAAAACTACGATACACATTTCGTACAGCACAATGGGTTAATGGGCTAAATGTTATTTTATTTCATCTTTTTTTTTAAAAAAAAACAATGTATATGTAACAAAAGTATATTTACTTATATAACAAACATAGATTCTATTGTAAAAAAAAACAAAACAAAACAAAACAAGTAAAAAAATAATTGTGAATTAAATTTTAAAGACCAGCTAAACCTTATACTGGCGCATGGTGTGAAAACGAAAAGAAATTACGGAACAGGCTTAGAAATTTAGCTTAGAAACAGACGTGAAAAAAAAGAAAATCCTTTGGATTTCAGTTTTTTATTTGAATATATAGTTAGCTTTTTATTGTGGTATATTATATGAATTATTGTGGAGTGAAAAATTGCTTTTAAAACTATTTTTTTAAACAAACAAAAATACACGTAACCAAGTAGAAATAGAATTTATTAATTATGTATGTAATTTTTTTTTTCCTTTTTTTTAACAAAGTGAACACTCAGCATTGTATTTGTCTTTGAACAAATTAGAATTTTATTGTAAAAAAAAAAAAAAACAAGTGTAGGAAAATACAACTTTATTATGCAAAGAAACAAAATATATATTAAATAAAATATAATTAAATAATAACTATTATGGAAATATATTAATGTGATGTAGTTTTATAATGATCGTCTAAATAATACTTATTATTATTATATACAAAGAAACAAAACAACAAAAATACAAATATATATATATATATTTAACATTAGAGAGTAGGCAAAAACAAAACAAAAAAAGATAAGTGAAACAAAAATTAAATGCGAAATAATATTAAATGCAAACATAACAAAATGGGAAGTTGTTTTAACAATTTATACAAGACATTAAATAAATAATTAACAAAACAAAAACCTTATATATATATATAAAACTTAATCTATTTAGTAGAAAAAAAAAGGAATATAACAAACAAGTCATCAATTGTAAACCCTGCATTATTTTTGGGATATTTAGACAAAATAAATTGAAAATCTTAGAGTTTTGCAAGGAATAAGTGGGGAAAACGAATAAAAAAAAAAAACATTTTTCTTTAGAAAATGCGGATGTGATGGTTAGGGAATGGATCCTAATTTATTCGCTTTTGTTTTAGTGGATCCTTTTAAGTTTACTATTGTGAGACTGATTGATAGTTATATCACCTTGCAGCGAAGTTTGTCTCACATCATAGTTGGTACGAAACTAACCAATTCTCAGTTGATTTTATTTTGATTTCGGTCCACTGGACTTAAACATTGTGATCTTTTCAAGAAAGCTTAATATTTATTTTTATCAGTTACGTGAAGAAAAATGCGTTTTTTGTAACATCATACCACCAGCTAAGCTATGGGTGCTTTAGATTTAAAAAGCATCATGCATTGCCTGGCTTTTGTATGGTATGGAACAGTTCATAAGCATCAGACCTTAAAAAAGGATTTATGTACTATTGTTGGCTGGGATTTGCTGCAATAGTAATGCAAGTCGACTGTCAGTTTTCAACCCAGTTAAACTGGGCTGTAATACGTTCTATCTAAAAATGCCCAATTTGGGTAGTCTTTCCTTCAAGGTCGAGTCTAAATATTTTGGGAGTGTAAATTACTCCTCTGAGACAGACCTTGGCTAACTTGTATAAACTACGCTTTGGGTTCTATCCGGAAATGCCCAATTTGGGTAGTCTTTCCTTCAAGGTCTAGTATAAATATTTTGGGAGTTGAATCACTCCTCTTAGACAGACCTCGGCTAACTTGTCGCGACTACGCTATGAGTTCTATCTAGAAATGCCCAATTTGGCAAGTCTTTCCTTCAAGGTCTGTAGTCTTAATATTTTGGGAGTTTATATCACTCCTCTTGGGCAGGCCTCGACTACGCTTTGGGTTCTATCTAGGCATACCTAATTTAACTAGTCTTGCTTTCGACGTCTGTAGCGTCCTTATATTTTTGGAGTGTATATCACACCACTAAGAAAGACTTTGTCTCGACTTTTCCAAAGAACTCACATTGCTTTTCAGATCAAGGAACGTGTTTGGAAACCTGGTAATCTCCCATGATGAATTGGAGTTATTAGTTAGATCCTTAGCATTTTCTTTACTGTAACCTGATGTCGAGGAGAGTTTTCTGTTCTTCTCATTAGCAATGCTAGGGAAGTACTACTTACCTAAAAGATTCTACGCTCTTCCACCATCCTGCAAAAAAATAGAGAAAAAAGAAAAAAAAAAAACTCAATAAAAAAGAAAACAAAACAAAATTGTGTATCTTTTAATCGGAACATTAGAGGGTTTCATGGACCACATATAAAATATATATATATATTATATACCATTACTTTAGGGTTGAAAATTTTTCTTTATTAAAGTATTTTTCATATTTTAGAGAAAACAAAAAAGTGGCAAGACAAAAAATATTTATATAATGTAGATATACATAAAGAATGACTTCTAAATAATAATCGTAGTCTAAGTTAAAATCCACACAAATAAAAAAACAAAACAAAAACTGATATAGATTGTACTTTTCGTTTTTTCTTTTTTGAATTTAGTTTAAACAAACAAAAAAAAAAAACAATAACAATTCAACTCAATACATAGCGTTTTTCGTATTTTACTCTCAGTTTTTACTATTTTCTTTACTTTGCATATTTATACAAATTTAACTATCAACTAATACGTCTACTAGCTGTTATAATTGTCTAGAATTTTACATATACACATAATTATTGTTATTTTATTCAAACTTTATTTGTTTTTTTTATTTGTTTCTTGCTATAAATGCATTAATGCTACAAAAAATCTTTAATAAATTTACAAAGTACATTATTATATATACATATATATATATATATTAAAAAAAAGCAACAAATATCCGCTTATTACAATTATTGAACACCGAGAATTATTATTTTAAATATACATATATCTATTATTATACTAAAAACAAAAGAAAAGAAAAAAAAACTTATTTGTTTCTTATTAGTTAGTGAAAACAAAATAAATAAATAAAGGAAACTATTTTGTGACTTCATAGGCTTTAGTAGAGATTAAAACTAAAATTTAAAATAAACAAAATATAATTACACACACACACACACACACTGATTTTATTATTAGAAATTTACATAAACAAATTATAAAATTTTGATTATACGTATGATATACTGGATTTAATTTTTTTGTTTTTCCTTCTGTTTTGTTTTAATTTCAATTATTTTCGTTTGTTTTTTTTTCTACGCTAACTATTAATTATTATACATATGTCATTATTTTGTTAAAATCAATTATGATTTAGAGGAAAAGAAAAACAAACTATCAAAGGGATTTGTATACTGTTTTATTATTATTATTATTATTATTATAATTAATATTAATACCGTGAAGAAACTAAAATTACAATTAAATACAAATATAATAATTATTTTGCATGTACTGAAACATTTATAAGAAATTAAGAACAAAAGAAGAAAACAAAAGAAATTAACTAAAGAAAAGGCAAAAATCTATCTATACACATAATTATATAATAATTTTACGAATACAATTTAAAATATCTTTTTATCTTAATTAATATCTACAAAATACTATTATTTCATTATTATTATTATTTTTTTTTGTTTAGTTGCGTCATGCTGTAGCGTAAATATACTTATTCAAGTATGCATACATATGTATAAACAAAATTACAATTATTATATTATTTTATCTCTTTTTTTTTTCATTGGAATTTTTGGATTATTGTTAAACAAAAAAAAAACTAAAACAAAAGAAACAACAAAAAAAAAACACATTAATAAATAGTAAGCATGAATATTGAAAAAAATTACATTTGAGTTGTTTTAATTTTGGTTTTAAAATTGATTTTCAGTTCGTTGCTTCGTTTTTAGTTTGGTATTCATTTTTTTGCGCGACTTCACTGCACTCATTTTCAAACGTGGATCAGAATGTAAAATTGAAATGTAAATATCTCGATTGACGTATTGTGTGCAAGAATTTTATGAAGTAATCGCTGGAAAAAGTACATTTTTTCAGAATATTGCAAAGAGAAGCAAGTTGCTGATGTTTTCTTTTGGTGTTTCAGTTAGAGTCCCAGTAAATACATGTAGAGTAGGTGATAATGATGTATAGCTCCCTCAATCTCATCAGGTTTTTGGAATGTACATACATACATATATTTAATATTTTGTCTTAGCGCAAGAACGAGTAAAAACGCAGTAAAGTCTAGTTTCTGTGCAGGAGGTGGTCTATCCAATCGTACCTTACTATCCATACTTCTTCCGATTCTTTCAATTTGGATACCCAAGCAGTCTTGCTGCATCTAAGCGATATTTTCTCCTTCTTTTTACTTCAGTTTGAATTTCAGGCATGTGTTTCTAGAGCTTCATACTCTGGTCTAAATAGAGTTACTTTTTCGTTTTGTATAATTCTTAGTTTCAAATCGTTTGACAAATTTGTTTAGCTTTTCCCTAAAGCGTACCCAATTGGTTTCAATCGAACTTCTTCTCTTCTTGCAATGTTATATATAGCTTACCATTGGATATGCGATGTATTTAAATTCAGTTGATTGCTTATCCAGTCTAAAGGAACGACGAACTCATTGATAGGAAAATCGGCACAATTAGACAAGTTCTCAGTCTTTCAAATCACTCGTTACTTGATACCGTGACACCACTAAGAACGTAGACCCATTTGCTTCAAAACCTGCTTAGCTTTCATGTGGAAAATAGAATGCGACGAAAATCCGTCGAAAGAAACACACGTGTCTGTCAAGAAGCACACACCAAGCAAGCTTTTTTCGTCTTATTCTGTTTGAACTGTAGGCTTGTAAGGGCAAGCCGACCACCGAAGTATAGTGCTTTTAACAGCAAGCCTCTCTACATGGCTTAAACTATCATAATCATAATTTCATACCCAGTCCATTTCAGTTCACTATTACTTGATTATTTTTTTTTTTCGTTAATCATTCTTAAAAACACAGTAATTTTCTATAAAGAAAATATAATTGTGATGTCGTGATCAGCCGGGAATTAATATTATAATTGAACTAGTAATTGTATGTATAACAAATTCGAGAAAATATTTTAATCCATAAGTACATATATGTATCTAGGTATTATATTAATTGTGTTTTAAGTTCTACTTCTTTATAAAAAAACAAAAAATCTGTTGTGTCTTGTATCCTTCATTCATCAGTTTCTTTAGAATCCGATCTAATTTTCCAACAATCCTCACAATAGTTGAGTGCATATGTACATACATATGTGAACAAGATTGAAGAATCGCCTCACCATTTCTAAAGGCAATGGGCAAAAGACACAGTTCCTACTTCTTCTTTATTTAATTTTTTCAAAGGCGTTGAATAGAGTATGCATATGTAGTCCCCAGAGAACTCGTGCTGGGATATAAGGTCCTGATTTCACAGTTTTGACTAAAAGGCGTAAAAGATATTCAAGCGTGTTGCAGTCATCCTTGCCATTTTCCACATTCAAGCCTAGAACGGCTCTAGTCACCATGAACCATGATAGAGCGAAATCTTAAAGTGTTAGCTAAATGTTAACTCAACAAATCTACTTTTAACTCATTTAAACAGCAATTTGCCTTGTGGCTACTGTTTTGAAATTTTCTATTAATGTGCAGAACTTGGTTATGAGCGTCGTTGCTCATACTATTGTGCGGAAGGTTCGAGATTCGATTTCCAGACATCAGCTAAGTTTTTTTAAAATTTATTCGTGTAAAGAATACATCAATCGCAACACGAATGTCTCTGTGAAACTACATATTCCAAATGAAATAGTATTTTATAAATATCGTCCATCCAATATACTTCAGTCCAACCGTTGAACAAGTCCAATCATACCATGTATGCACCCCACAAATCAACATGGATTTCTACCAGAAAAAATCTCAAGACACACTCAATGATTTGCTGCTTTAATATATCGTGAAATTCAGTAGCATTTTTCTTTAAATTTAAAAGTATATTTTTATCCAATGCAGCATTAATACATTTCTTCAACATAATTAAAAATAAAATTAATTAACTTAACACCAATACCTCTAAAGATGAAATAAAGGTAATATTTTTAACTCCACAAATCTTCTTGACATATCCCTAAAAATTAAAATAAAAAACAAAAACTCAATTCTATAATAAATGCAAATATAAATTCGCAGTAAACATAACACCAACCTTCAACATTAAGTAGTCAATAACATAAAATTTTTACTTCAGTTCTGTTTATTCTTAATTATTTCTTCTTTTTTTCAATTTTAAATTCTCTTATACGCATTTCGTGTTACTAATATTTATATAAAATAAAACAAAACAGAAAAATGTCTAAGCTGAAGTTGTTGAAAAACAAAAAACAAAAACACACGTTAAATGTAGAAAATGTTATAAAATAAAAAAGATAGAACATAGAAATAATAGAATTACAAATGCCTTAATCATATAACTTACAAAAAAAACAAAAAAGAAGAATTAAGTCAAGAAAACCAAAACAAGTTCAAACAATTTATTACCTTACTAAGATAATTGCATAAATATTAAATATTATTAAAAAAATTAATATTAGAATGTCCCATCTTCACGTGGTTCGTTAAAAAAAAAAATATATGTGATTTTTAAATATAAACATAATCTAACTTTTAAAAATAATATATAGTATATACAAAATAGTTGTAATGCCAGAAAACGAACACAAATAGTCGATAAACATTTACATATATACATATATATATATCTATATTATTGCATTACATACATTTATCAATATAGAAACATAACAAAAAAATTATTATTGATGTTTAACTACAAAACAACGTTTAACTTCATTTCGTATTTTTCCCTAAAAACAAATACTGAAATTTAAAACAAAAGTGGGTTATTGTTCCTCTCTTTTTGTCCACATTATATATGTATATGTATGAAAAACAAAAATACAATTTTCTTGCTACAATGATTACGAAAAAAAAAAACACAATGTTCATGCCCTTGGAGACTCATGTAAATTTAAGTGGCACATTACTGCGTTATGTTACGGCCATAAACCCTTCAAAAAGTAGATATAACTTTAAAATCAATGTTTTTTACTGAAATTGTTTTTATAACTCTGTGTATGTGTAGTAATTTTGTAAATAATTTATAAAACAAATTAAGATGCATAGGCCATCATGAGTAGAATTTTGTAAAAAAAGGTTTCTTTAGATGAAATCTTTTATAGTACGCTTGGAGTATACATACATGTATGAATAAACTCGCTGATCTTAAGGAACTCTTAAAAATTAATAATAGTATCGCATATGGTGCTTAAATGCAAGGTTCCATAGCTACTCAAGGAAACACAAAATCAAACTCCTTATGTACTTATAAGTGTATATAAAAGTGTGTGTTTTTTTTTGTGTATGTTATCAGTTGAATTTAGAATCTTATTATGAACATAATAATTAGAAATGGTGATCAAATGACTTTTAATTAAGTAAGAAACCAAAAATTAAATGTTTAAACTCAAATGAAAAACAAAATATGAAAACAATCAACATGTATTTCTATCTCACAACAAAACAAAACAAAACAAATCAAAATCAAAATGAACCCCCAAAACAAAAAAACAAGAAGTAAAGAAGTAAAGAAAAACAATTTAGTAATTAATTTTTGCACGAATTTATTAATAAAGAACTAAAATTATTTAAAATATTTTTTAATTAATGATATATTAAATGTAGAAATAACAATTTATACAATTCAAATCGATTCGCTTTAATGATCAACATATTCACACAAGAAAACAAGTAAAACAAATAAAAAAAGAAAATAGTTATATGCAGTAGACTTGTCGAAAAGAAATAATTAAATTATATACATTATACATACATAGATATTAATTAATAAATACATACACTGGTTATCATTGCTTCAGGATGTCTAAGCATAGGTTACAAATAAATATATATATACATATATATATTATATATATGTACAATAATTTGTAGGCACGGTAGAAGTTTATATAGAATTTCATATATCAATTTCCATGAATAATGTACCTTACGATAGTTTGTATGTGAATCAATAAAAAATACAATTAAAGTGTAGAACTTAAACCGAAAAAAAAAATAATAAAAAGTATTTTCCCACCTACGATTAACATTAAATAATTAGATAATGTAAGTGTTTTTTTATTTAGAAAATCAGCGAACATTGAATAAAAAAGTTTATATACTTACATATATGTAGTAATACACAGATTTATTAAGAAGTTCGAAATGTATTGAAATGCGAAGGAGAGAATATTAACATTCACAGTGACTTTTGTAAAATCAGTATAACCACATTATTGATAATAAAATTGCAGGATGGTTTACATAGATGTACGAAAGTAAGAGAATCAACAAGAAGGAATAATAGGAAAATGCTTCCCAATCTACTAAGCAGAAACGGCTCCTTTTTTTTAGTGGAGCATCCGCAAGTGGGCGCCGTGGCTCAGTGCTTAGTGCGTTGAACTATGGAGTAAGGTTCCATTCGAGGTTCGAATTCCAGTCGGAACACCTAAAAAGTTATTCACGGCCCCACATCTCGCGAGCGTCTAACAAACATCCGAGTTCACAGCTGTCCTGAGAAAGATACTCAAATAACAAATTGTCCTTCGGACACGGCATTAAGCAGAAGGCCCCTTCCATTCGTGTAAAGAATATAAAACACACAACACGAATGGTTGTGAGAAGCTAGGCGCTGGGTCCCATCGACCTGTTGCGCCAAGTATTTATTTATTTATCCGAAAAGTCCACACATAGGTCGAGCGACCATAGGAGTCCAATACATCATGCCAAGGCCTGCTAATCCGCATAATCAGGCATTTGCCTTTCTCTCTCAACATCAGTGAGTACACTGTTTCTGCATTTTCTTTTACTTAAATTAATATTAAGGCCCTGACATGAGTCTTTTCCGGACGATTTTTACTTACCTCGTCACATAAACCTTTCAGAACTTTCTTCTGAAAAGATTTGGCATGGAATGCAATTAAATTAATTTCTTATACCAAAAAAAGTCACTGTGAAGACCATACACAATTATTAAAGCTCATAAAACCGATAAATAAAAAGATAATAAAATTCATAATTTGCTATTCGACATAATTAACTCATCACCGCACCATTTTTACGAGTATTCCTTCTTCGATTTAGGTATTTCCCATTTTATATTATAAAAGAAAAACACTGTTCAATTGTTTACTGTAGATTAAAAAAAAAAAAACTCCCTTTTCAATCTCACTACAAGCTAACCTCAATGCAAAGCGAAACTAAATATTATTCTATAAATAAAAACCAAGCCATCGAAAAATAAATTTTAGAACAAAAAGAGAAATAAAAATTTACAAGACCAACAATGCAATTAAGAGCTTCAAATATATTTACTGCATGTTTTTTCTACTTCTATGCGATATTTTGCAATAAAATATTTTCTTTTTATTTTTGATTTATATATATTTTTTCTTTTTCAATCCAACACTACCAATATTTATGTTTTTTTAGAAAATAAAACGCAAATATTAGACAAGAAAAAAAAAAATAAAAATAAAATATCTAAGGCAACATAAACAAGATTGAAAAACCCGTCCAATATGTACTAGAAGTTATGTAAAGAAATTTTATGATGAAATGCATTAAATGTGAAAATAACAAAAAAATAATATAAAATAAATTGATAACAAAAAAGTCCAAACTCTGAAAATAGTTGTTCGCATGTTTTTTCGGTAGAATTACACACGTTTAGGAATATAGTGAAACGCAAAATAGGCTGAACTAAAACATTTTAACGATATAAAACAAAAATTCATTTAATTATATTTAAAACTAATGGGTACATTAAAATGTTTATCACCACAAAACTTTATCAAGAAATAATGCCACCAAAATGAAGTTAATTAAATCTATCTCTCTAGTGTAAATATGTATAATCTCTTTTTAACCATAGTGTGTTTGGACAACAACCGAAAAATGTACAATTAATTTTAAAAATAACTAATATAAATGTACTGAAATTTTATATATGCAAACTTTCCCCTCTCGAAGTATATATATATATATGTATAATATATATATATTAAATATCAATGTGTTATTTAATCTTGCATTAAAACCCAAATTGATGTAGTGCAAATGATTTAAAGTAAAACAAAACAATGTATATAGTTGAAACTTATAGCTTTTGTTTGTAAATGTGAATAAAAATATAACAATAAATATTTTTTATGTAGTGAACTAAGTAAAAACAAAATAAATTGTAAATTGATAAATATTTTTATATTGCAAAATACTATACAAGTTAATACAAAAAAAAATTTAGTATATTACACACAAAACAAGAAAACAAAAGAATAATTCATTTAACTTACAACAAATAAAAAAAAAAAAACACATTAGAATTGTTAAAAAAAAAGGATATTTGGTACCTACATACATAAACAAAGTAAACAAAAAATTTAACATTTAACATGCATATTTATTAATTAACAAACAATCTATCATCTCTATGTACGGGTGGAATATTCTATTTGTTTACGTAAAATTGTTAATCAAATTAAAAAAAAAAAAAACCAAAACAAACAAATATTATTATATAGAACACAATTAAATGTCTTTTATAACAACAAATTGGTTGGGAAAAAAAAACTTAACATGTTTAAATCAACAAAAAAAAAACTATGTGTTTCTAAATTTCAAGGAATTTCTCTTCGTGTATTTAATGAAAAACAAAACAAAACAAAAAACTTACTACTTAACTATGTACTAATTGTGTTTTTAAATGAAATATTGCATTGTCTACATGTGTCTAAATATTTGCTATATAATTAATTGTAAAACCTTTTTAAAAGAAAAAAAAAAAAACAACTCAGTAATCAAAGCAAAGTATATACATTTTCAATTTTATATCACATACATAGATTACACAAAAAAAAAAAAAAAGAAACTGATTCTGAATTTATGTTTTGTTCTCTCGATTGAATTAGAATGAAAACAATTTGATAAGTAGACGAAATAGAATACAATTAGAAGATGAAGGCGATTATTTACATACCACGCGTTCGATTTTTCTTTTCTGAATATTTAGAAACGATTATAGACAAAAGAAAACAGAACAAATCACCAACAACAAATATTTCCGTACCTTTAAATGTAATGTGTGTTTTTAGACTTTAATAATAAATATTATATAAAACAAAACAAAAACAAAACAAATAATATAAAAGATATTTAATTTAATATGGCTGTTTAAACAATTTTAGTGTATTACAATAAACAAAACAAAACAAAAAAAAACAAACGGAAGGGAAGCGATTTCAAAGTGAAATTAATGAAATTCTGAATCTGTAATAAAAACTAAAATTCTTTTTAACAACAGAAAATCAATATGAAATACAATAGAGTAAATAAGAAAAACAAAACACCAGGCAAAAATTGTAATAGAAAAGCAACACAATACTTTAAATTGATAAATGAAAAAAAATAAAAAAATAATAATAATTTGATGCTGTGTCCAATAAATAAATTAACAAATTATAATAGATGAATGGAATTCGGTCTTTAATTTTGAGTACTTTTTTATAATTTGTTTGTGCTTTAAATCGTTTACAAGTTACGCTTAGGGTGACCAGCTAAGAAAAATAGGAGATGAGATGAAGGCTTGCCGTGAGATGACCCAGTCGCTAAAATATCTCCTTCACACCTTCGAGCGTTGCGTTGCTTGTATCGCATGAAGTGCTATGGTCACAGAAAGTCGTCTCCTTCTACATTTCGAAAGAAATAAGGTCCGATGCTTCCGCCATGCCACAAACCTCATTTTTGGTTCTTCTTCGATTCTGGTCGTTTCGGCGATTGTGTTTTTTCATTCCACAACAATCTCTATCTGGTTGGCGACTTAAAGTTCAAAAGAGTGTAATCATGCACAAACTCTTCCTCGGTGCGACGAATTGCCTGCTCACTAAAGTCGAAATTTAGTGTACGGAATTTCGATATTTTATAATAACTTCCGTAACTTGAAACGATGCATAATGGAATGGCAAACCTTATACTGAATTATTTGACAACTAGAAGTCATTGGTTACTTTGACAGCAGCTGAAACATAACGATTGCAAAAAGTATCATTACCATACCACTTGGTCACCCTTTATTAACTTGAACGCTCGATTTTGGATGACATGTGCATCAGGTCAGAAAGTTTATAGTACGTCTTGAAAAGTTAAGAGTACTGTCGTCGGCGAAGAATTTTACTGGATTAGAGTAGACACGAAATCAGTGATTAGCGAAAGAAAGAGAATTGGTGACAAAACGGAATCTTGAGGATCGCTAACATTTGTATGATAAACTGCTGACTTAAGACCATCTAAAATGATTTCGAGTTTCGATTGCGACTAATCTATTGAAGAACAAATTCATTCGGCCAACGAACTTGACGCCAGTAACATTTTTCCTAAATACATCTAAACTGATGGTTTATTAGCGACAGCTAGATGCTGTAGGAATAAAGGGATACTTTTTGTAACTTTTACGGCACATTAATTGTTCATCCAAACGCGACTTGCTCAATCTATAAACGCATCGGAGTCCATCAATTCCAACGAATCAGGCCTAAAAACAGACAAACGAAATTTACCCAAAAATCGCAATCGATTGTGCAGTGTACAGTCGGGGATCGAAACTTACGTGCAGGTGTTGATCTACTCTGGTGGACACGGCTTACATTGTCATATTCCATGATAGTTTCTAAGATTTTGTATTCAGAATAGTAATATCGACAGGAAGTGGTGTAGTCTAAACGATGGACAAATGGATAGGATCCTAGGTATTTGTCGAAGCTTAGCTAGAATAAAGGAAGCTCAACAAAACTTTCATAAAAGAACATTACTAGTTGCGACTTACGTATCTTTTCTAGGTTTCCATTCAAAACTTTGCAGATATCGGTTCCACTAAACGTATATTAATTATATTTTCCAGAAAATCGGGAGTAGATACTTTTTAATTGATCAATGCTGGCCATACAAAAAACTGGAAATTATAAATCTCTCCGTTCTCTAGTTGAATTCGAAATTCGAAGTGGCATTCCGCAATGCTGTATACTATCACCACTACTTTTTTCGACCTCACAGTTCTTTGGAGACACAAACTCTTTTTTTTTGTCAAGAGAAATTTATTCAATTGCAGAGCATCAGGATACATTTTTTTTTAACTTTTTTTTTTTTTTATTTTGTACAATTACATCCACTTACATACAATGTTCATTTAGTTAAAATCTATGGCAGTAACGTTCTACACATGGCATCAGAAAATTAAATAGTCTACATAGTAATAAAATTTCCGTAAAAAAAAGAGTGCATTAGGTATATGCGCCGTGAAAGACGGTGTGCGACATTAATTAAACGTTATTGGTTAGTGAGTAGCAAAAAAAAAACATTAACTTAATTCTTCTTAAGTAGTAATATTACTGGTAAAAAAAGTAATAGCGCTTTTAGCATTTGCCATTCGTTGGCGCTTTGGGTCTACAGATTTTGCTTCGTCCATTGGCGCCGTAAACAATGTTACAGGAGAAGGTAAAGTATCCACAAGTTGAGGATTTCGTGTAATACGTCGACTGGAAGTTCTTACTTTCGACAGGTGGATTCTGGGTGTTGTCCATACTCCCAGTGATTGATTTCGTGACAGTCACATAGCTATCTGGACCGGGAAGCTTATTTTTGGGCTTTTCTTCATCTCCATCGGATTGGTCTTTGGTAGATGCCAGTGCCTTGGTGTGGAATTTCTTTTCTACGTTGACTGTGCCACGGAAACCGCTTGGAATGGATTCAGTAGTTGATCGTGGAATGTAATTGACGGTACGTCCATTTTGTTTCTGAACAAGTGAGAATTTGTCTTTGGGATCTGCTACAACTGCCTGCTGGCTTTGGGTTGGTGTGTTCTGGGAGAAGCTCTTGGGTTGGGAATCAGGCTTTGATGTTGTTGTTGAACCAGGTGACTTGCTAGACTTTTGTTCCATTTTTACTGGATTCTCGTTGTAGTAGTCATCTTCGTCCTCATATTCAGCGTAATCCTCTTCCTCTTCTTCGGCTGGATCATCGGAATCCTTCGATGGGTGTGGAAGGGGCTTGACTGTGGATGCAAAGGAATTTCGTTATTACTATTATTTTGTTTAAGCCTAGGTTTTTAGCGTACCTTCGCTGGATTTCGAAGCACGAAGCTGTAAGTCGTTTGTGGGAGCATTCTCTGGAGGACCATATGCACTGTCCACTTTGTCGATAATACTGTGAGAAGAAAAGCCATCACTGTGAGTTTTATTGAATAGATTTGGTGTGTACGTACCTGTCAGAGTTTCCAAAATTGCTTATACTCTGGAATAGCTGTCGATTCTGTTCTCTATAGGTTGCCACTTGTTCTTTGGTACCAGATGCCGATTGCGCAGCTCCGTGATATGAGATTCCGTACCTGAAAGAACAAGTTTCAGACTTCGTATTCTGAAGTTACATCAAATAATACCTAGATTTTCCTTGAATTTGTGATTGCGATTGTCCTGAGACACTGGAAGACTGCGCTGAAGCTTGTCCACCTCCTGCAGATGCCGAAATATCTTCGTTTTCTTGCTTGGGTCTGAAACCAATTTGAGCCTGAGATGAAGTTTGACCTGGACCACTGGATTGAGCGTCAGCTAGACCACCCTTATCGTTGGCTTGAACCTGAAAAATCAGTTGTGAAGGTTCTTGTGGGTGTATTCCTTGCTAGATATTACCTCGCTTTGACTTTGATGAACGAATCCACCACTCTGTGATGAGGCCTTTGTACCGCCGGTCTTTGAATTGACTTGAACCTGTGACTGGGATTGAGCGGCACCACCTTGACCTTGTGCTTGAGTCATGGTGCCTTCATTGCTGCCGCTTACTTGAGCATTTGCGGACCGATCTGCGTCAGATGTCATCGCACTCGCGCTGAATGTACCCGAAGAGGAGTATGTTCCGGAGACTTGAGTTTTAGCCGTTCCGCCATTCTTTTTGCCTAATGCACTTGCGGCGGCTTGTCCGTCTTTGACGGTTGATTCAGCTTGTGAAAAGGCATCATCTGCACCAGAGACGCCCCCAACGGCACCAACACCGCCAACTCCACCCACTCCGGAGACACCACCACCTATACCGGGACCAGCTGTCAAATCTATAGGACCTTGAAGCAAAACGAAAACATGAATTTTTTAAACTTCTTCAAATAAGTTTAGTTAAGCTAGTCACTTACCACCTGGTGTATATGCGCCTGTAGCTGCCCCGCTACCTGGACCATATAAACCACCTGCACCTGCACCGGGTCCGTACAAACCACCGGCTCCTGGTCCAACGCCAGCAGCACCTGGACCATATACGCCACCACTTGTTCCATCATATCGACCACCAGCACCTGGTCCATACAAACCACCGACACCTGTACCTGGTCCTACTCCTCCAACTCCGCCACCTTCAGCACCTGGAATATATATTCCTCCAGGAACAGATCCTGGATCTAATGTAGAAACACCTGCTCCTGGACCGTATAATCCACCTGCGTCAGCGCCCGGTCTCAGTCCACCAACACCGCCAGTGCCAGGGCCATACAATCCGATATCGCCAGTACCAGGTCTGTACTGTCCACCAGCACCCGCTCCTGCACCTGACTCTGTTCCACCAACTCCACCAATACCGCCTGTTCCAGGTCTTCCCCATGCACTGCCAGCAGATCCTGGCCCATATAATCCTGAATCACCTGCACCAGGTCTCCCTCCTACTCCATCAATACCAGCACCAGCACCTCCTCCTGTACCAGGACCGTAAAGACTTCCGGCACCTGGCCCGGTTGCGTCAATTCCTCCAAGACCACCAGTTCCAGGTCTTGTTCCTATTCCAGCACCACCGGCGCCTGGACCATACAACCCACCATCAGCAGATCCGGCACCTGGTCCATAATAAACACCAGCACCTGCGCCTGGTCCTACACCGGCAATACCTCCAGTTCCAGGACCATAAACAGCACCTGCACCACTACCTGGTCCATACAATCCACCTTCGCCGGTGGTCTGACCTAAACGGCCAGATCGGTCACTGCCAGCACTTGGATCATAATAACCGCCTGGTCCTACTCCACTAACATCGACACCTGGAGTATACAACCCACCATCTCCAGGAATGGTTCCAACACCCGCTCCATCGGCTCCTGGGTAATACAAACCACGGTCTCCAGTACCTGGTCTTCCTCCAATACCGATAGCCCCTGAATCAGGGAGATATCCGCCAGTACTAATAATTCTTCCATCAGGACCATATTGAACTCCAGCCCCATCAGTTCTAATACCACCTGGGCCATAGCCTGCTCCGACTCCAACTCCTGCACCTGTTCCAGAGCCATCCCCTGGACCATATCTTGTTCCACCGATTCCAGCACCAGGTCTAGTGCCTGTGGCATCTAATCCGCCTTCACCAGGACCATAACCAGTGCCATATACACCGCCCACACCACCTTGTCCAGGTTGACTGGGTTGTCCAATAATGAGACTATCACTTCCAGGTCTTCTTACTCCTCCAACGCCCCCAGGAAGCTGACCATCTAGATGTGAATCAGAACCAGGAAAATAAGTTTGTTCTCTACTTGGTAAGAAGCTACCCTGATAGAATCCACCTTCCGGGTGACCGCGGATACTTCCTCCAGCACCGGGATAAATGTCAGTACCCGTTACAAAGGGGCTCTTCTGGTGCGGTAGATCTGCGGTTGTAACGGAAGGCAAACCATATCCTGGGTAGGCCCCTGTATATACTGTACCTGGTTGAGTTCCACCACCAACACCAACACCAGCGCCAGGGCCATAGCCTGCGCCAGGACCAAGACCTGTTTCACTTGGGCCATATTCGGATAATCCTGGTCGACGAGCTCCTGGACGAGAAATACCGTCTCCACCAATACCACCAGCACCGATACCGCCAGGACCAACACCGCCTACACCAATACCACCTGGACCAACACCGCCTAAACCAACACCACCCGGACCAACACCGCCTGGGCCAACACCGCCTGGGCCAACACCGCCTGGACCAACACCCCCAGGACCATATCCACCTGGACGCACACCACCGGGACCAACACCTCCTGTACCGACACCGCCTGGTCCAACTCCGCCTGGACCAACACCGCCTGGACCAACACCACCTGGACCATATCCGCCTGGACGTATACCGCCAGGACCAACACCACCGGGACCAACACCTCCAGGACCAACACCACCTGGACCAACACCGCCTGGGCCAACACCGCCTGGGCCAACACCGCCTGGACCAACACCCCCTGGACCATATCCACCTGGACGTACACCACCGGGACCAACACCGCCTACACCAACACCTCCTGTACCAACTCCGCCTGGACCAATACCGCCTGGACCAACTCCGCCTGGACCAACACCGCCTGGACCATATCCACCTAGACCAACACCTCCGGGACCAACACCTCCTGGACCAACACCGCCTGGACCAACACCTCCTGGACCATACCCGCCTGGACGTACACCGCCGGGACCAACACCTCCTGGACCAACACCTCCTGTACCGACACCGCCTGGTCCAACTCCGCCTGGACCAACACCTCCTGGACCATATCCGCCTGGACGTACTCCTCCAGTACCAACACCACCGGGACCAACACCGCCAGGACCAATACCACCGGGACCGACACCTCCGGGACCGACACTGCCAGGACCAACACCACCTGGACCAACACCACCTGCACCAACACCTCCTGGGCCGACACCGCCTGGACCAACACCTCCTGGACCAACACCTCCTAAACCAACACCCCCTGGACCATACCCGCCTGGACGTACGCCGCCGGGACCAACACCTCCTGCACTAACACCTCCTGGACCCACACCTCCTGGACCAACACCTCCTGGTCCAACTCCGCCTGGACCAACACCACCTGGACCATATCCGCCTGGACGTACTCCGCCAGGACCAACAGCACCGGGACCAACACCGCCAGGACCAATACCACCGGGACCAACGCCTCCTGGACCAAATCCGCCTGGACGTACACCGCCGGGACCAACACCTCCTGGGCCAACACCTCCCGTACCGACACCGCCTGGACCAACTCCGCCTGGACCAACACCCCCTGGACCATATCCGCCTGGACGTACTCCGCCAGGACCAGCACTTCCTGGACCAATACCTCCTGTACCGACACCGCCTGGACCAACTCCGCCTGGACCAACTCCACCTGGACCAACGCCCCCTGGTCCAGCACCTCCTGGACCATACCCGCCTGGACGTACACCGCCAGGACCAACACCGCCAGGGCCAACACCACCGGGACCAACACCACCGGGACCAACACCGCCTGGACGTACACTACCAGGAGCCACACCGCCTGGACGAACCCCACCGGGGCCCACACCTCCTGGACCAACACCACCAGGACCGATACCACCACGGCCCCCTGTCACTGATACACCAGGTCGGTCTCCATTAACTCCTTGGCCCCAAGTTCCATCTGGACGCACAATACCTGGGCGAGATCCATCTATGCCACTCGGCCCAATACCGGAAACACCACCAGGACCTACACCAGCTCCTGCACCGGGTCCTACTCCTGACGCACCACCAGGTCTAACTCCACCAGTTCCTTCCGCTCGACCATCACCATAACCAGGTCTTCTTAACTTACCAATACCTTCACCAGGGACCCGATATGGATCCGGAGAGTACTCTAAATGAGAAGATAGCAATTCAAATTTCGTCAAGCCTGATTACTAAAACCTAACATTACCATAAGTCCCTGAGGAGGGAGTGCAATCGCCGCAGTCTCCAAACGAGAATTGACTTTGCGCCTGACCCATTCCATGTGATCCCGCTAACAAATATAGTTACGTAATCATCTCATCTCATTCAGTGTTGTCACACTCTTACCCACTGTTGATCTGGACCCAGTTTCTGAAGCTTCTGCCTCTGCCTTGCCATCTTGCTCTGGTTTTCCGAAATTAAGATACTGAGATTGCGTTTGTCCTCGGGCACTAAAAAAAGTCGACTTTACCAAACTTGTCCCTTTGTTAGCTCTACGAACACTGTACTCACTAGCCTCTGCTTCTTTTGGATCGTCTGTGGAGTTTGTTCACTGCCTCGATGTACTCAACGCTTCCCACTATGGCATTTTCATCAACTACATCCCGCTCCTGAAAGTAATAAATCCGATGTTTAGAGTGAAATATTTGGGAGTAAGATCCTGGAAAGAAGGGTTGACTCAAGTAGGAGAAGTGACAACGCGTAATATTCATCCTAACCTTTACTAAAAGATAAACCTTTTTAAACAAATTGTCCGCATGTCCTTCCGGATTCAGCTTACTTGCTGACATTAACCTAAGTTTTCTCAAGAACCCACAAAAAGAAGGTACAAAGTTTTCCCGGTTGGTTCCTTAAGAGAGGGCATAGTCTTGGTGAAATCACAGGTCCATACGGATCAGTTGAGGTTGATATGCATATCAGGTTATCATAGATCACCAGTGGATCCTCCGTCCTCGAAACCTGATGAAGCTTAGCATGGTTTCGTAAGTTGACTTCTCGCGAATATACCATTTCAACAATCAAATATACTCCACCCAATGCCCCAAGTTTCGGTGGGTACTTTTCGAAATGAAAACCCTTTGCCCTATTGCTATGCAATAGATTGGGTACTCGGCTTTTTACATGTTCAACCTCTCTAGCTGCTTACAGAAACTCGCCAAAAAGCCTTAGACTGAAGAAGAAAGTTTAAAAGCAGGCTACTCGCTTTTGTTAAAATGCTTTTCAAAATCCGCTCAAAACCATCAATTTTATTCAAAAACATCAACAACCCATGGTGACATTTTTACTTTTTTCCGGTAGGGATCTGAAGATTATGTCCTTTTCTGAACTCATGAAGTCTATTCATTGAAATTGTCAAACTTTGCGATAGAAATCGTGAGTTTTTGCTTCCAAATGGCGTCAGCCACGCCCACAGAGATAGGCATCAACTAACAGAGCTTAGAATTGGATTAGAATTAGTAATATAGTCAAAGTGATTCAAATTTAATCATCTAATGGGTGACGATCATAACTTTGTCAGTTGATGGTGTGTCCTTAAAGCCCGGACTTGAAAAATGGCTCTTTTAGGTTTGTAGAGCAGATAGTGAAGGTATCTACCGAAGATCCATGGGTATGCACTGTCTTAACTCAATCTTAACCTCGAATTAGCATTTTTGAAGTAATTTTGTGAATCTGTCGAACGAGTGTTTTGTCTGGCTAAATACATCCTTAAATCGAGAAATCGATAGTAGCCAGCTGTACGAAAGAAAATGATCCATCCATGCACTATTAACTACCTAAGGACTTAATACAGATCAAAAATTTTACAAAATCAAACCGAGTTGTTTCGACCTTCGACATCTGGTGAGTATTCCTTAACTCAAAGGACGTTAACTAGGATATCCTGCTAAAACATGGCGGAATATGCATATAGTTCTTGCGCTCCAAAATTTTAATGATATGGCTGGCTAAAGCTAATAAAACTCGAAATATCATCGATTTTTACCGCAGAACAGTGATGTTTCAAGATCTCAGACCAAGATTTAAGAAGTTTATGAAATGATTTCAACGCAGTTTCTGGAAAAGAGGTCATAAAGGCTTTAGTGTTTATTGCTCCGCTATTGTTCCGCTAACGCCCCGCTACACCGTCTCGGTCAGGTATTAAGAGAACTTTCCTTTCTTCCCATTTAACAAAGTTTTTATTCGTACGTCGACTGCCTATATATTCTGATTTAATAGAGTTTATTGCTACAAGTATATCCCAGGTCAGGCATGGTAATACGTAACAAAAAATTTGATAATGTTTTGATAACCCGGATTCTAAGAAAATATAAAACAAAAATAATCTTAAATTATTTAACAAAAAAACTCAGAAGAATATCTTCCATTCCATGGTTTAAGGATACATGTACTCCCTTATCTCGAACTGACAATTCATGTATCCTAGGTAATATATGCGAAAATTTTCGAAAACCATTTTTACTTTTGCATACTGGCTGGTTTCTCATTCAACAATTTCTATATATTTTCCGGACTTTGATAAGGCGACTGATTAAAACGAAGAAGCATGTCATTTATTCGAATTAGAAAGTCGACAAGGTCGACATAACTCAGCGGAAGTGAAAAATAAATACACATGTAGAGAAGAGCATTTCGAAAAAAAAACTATATCTCAACAATGACCGTCTTAGAAGAAATTGATGATAGCTAGCATAGCATCGAAAGAATCCTAAATGATTTGCGATTGTTGATAGTGTTGACTTTAAAATTGAACTCTGTTCCAATTTTAATTTATGACACGAAACGATCTAACCGGCGGCGCGCGATTCGTCATAAGTAGGCATGATTATTTTCATCCTTGAGCTCAATCATTTGACTGCATATTTCTATTATATTAAGATAACGTGGCATGTTGTGTGTAGTTAAAAAAAACATTACATATATAGGATCGTTTGTGTCGGGAAATTATATTGATTTGAGTTATTGTTTACATAATTGTTTTATCTGCAATAAATTAATAGCACCTATACTACTCCTAAACATATCAAAAGTGACTAAAGGAGATCACCGATATTTCTAACTTTTAAACAGCAAGCAGTCAACCCTTTGGGGGTTGAATTGTATAGATTGTTTCTTTATACCTTTCTGCCTCAGAAATCTTTAAGATCACTCGAACCTGTTGCTGTTTATTTTAACCTTTCGACAAACTAACAAACATCCTACAACAATTTGCATTAAGGCTTAGATTCAGAGAAGATCATTGGGGCACCATAAAACCATCGATGACACTTGCCAACATTTAATCAGAAATGCGGAATTTGTCTATTTACATAAAAACCCCTGATTTACCCAAGAATGTCAGCAAACGCATGTACATATCTAAACAAAAGGCAGACAAAGCATCTATCGAAAAAGGAAAAAGTTCGAAGGAACGTTTTCGAGAGGTGATCGAACACATTAAGAGAACTTTCTAGATCTGGTTCTCAGTCTCCAATTTTTTATCCCGAATCCTTTTATGGTTTACTTGCCACCTATTCATCTCATTAAACTCGATATTAGTCAACCGAATAGAACTGTCGAATATGCCTGTAAGACACTGAAACTGAATTTTACAAAGGTATTCCAAATGAAGATAAACTTGATTTCAGTTCGCAGGTAAAGCCATACTAACAACTAGCACAGCAGACCTTTATAAGATCGAAGTGCTTCTTCTTGAGGCAGTTTCAGTAAATTGTGGTCAAAAAATCTCCAAAATCAGCTTGAGTTTTCAGGACTTGGCTCGAAATGTCGACCAAAGAAACACCAAGAAATTGATAGAAAATATGCCGATAAATGTAAAAAAAAAAATTAAACAAGAAAACGTTTGGAAATATTTGCTTAAGATCAAAAAGTTTTTTCAGAAAACGTAAATAAAAGTGTTTTTAAATACAAATAAGAAAACATCAAACGCGAATTTTGAAAATAATAAACAAACGTTTTTCTAAACACAAATACATATCTGACTTTCTAAAGTTGCGGGTTTCTGTTTGATTTTTTGATTTTCTTTTTTTAAAAAAAAGTGACCTGACTTAGACTGTGTATCCTGTTTGAAATAAATATGGTGTCTCTGAGTTAAAATCAAGGCAAATATGATGTCTTATCCCTATTCCCTTGTATCTTTCCAAAATCTTTATCAAAACTATTGGGTTTTTGGGAAACAATAGCGTTGGTTTTATTTTGTAAATTTTACCCCAAAATATAGGAAATAGTCAGTTTCTGCGCCAAATCGTTAGTAATTTCAAGTATTTTAAACTAAAAATGGCCTTTGGATTCCTTTGAGACATCTATAAGTAATTTCAAGTTTGAATAAAATTCAGGAAACTAATGCCTGACTTAAGGTATGTGTAGGTTAGTTATGCAGGACTAGTGTTTTCAGATTGAGGGGGAAAAAGCTTAGTTGCGTGACTTTTTCGCAAAAAGAAAAAACACGAATATTTTATTGTAATATTGAAAACACAATATTTTATAATAAATTATAAACACAGTTTCCAAAAGTACTGCAAAAGGGTACCACATTGCTCCAAACAATGCTCTAACTTTGTACATATTTTAGAGAACTTTTTTAGTCAGCATTGAACTATTTCACAGAATCGTTCTCTAGGAGATTGGTTTAGCTATGGGATGGATCAATCTGAAGGGTGTAAAAGATTATGTCGGTTCCAATTCGTCTTAATCCCATATTTTGTTGCACTAAATTCTTCATTTTCGAAGTGCGGACACAGCCATTAAGTGCCTGATGGTTTGATTCGATGGATCAGGCTTATTACACGAAATACAACATATTTCGGGACTGTCCCCTGAAGAACAAGTCAGTTTGCTAATGCTTTCAGGAAAGTTTTCTACATTTTGTCTCCAAGAAAACTATTAAACAAAGAAGAGTGAACATTTCTGATCATCTTCGAAGAGTGACCAGAAGCTTATTTCAAATCTCCTCAAGTCTGGGTATTCATGGTAGTGGGTATTCATGGTAGTCGCAATCAACCGAATAGGAAGCGTTCCATGACGGAAACTATTAGGAGAACCAGAATGAACATTCAAGTATGTAGTAAGTATCTGTTAATCTTGCAGGATATTTCAGAGTTTTTAATCCAGAGATCGGAAAAGAAAATGTTGATTTATGAAAAATGTATTGAAAATAGTGTTCTGTTGTTAGGGAATATTATGAATCCTGTTCATAATATTAATAACAACATTATTACTTGCGAAGTATATTTAGGTCAAAACTAAGCTTAGTCGAATCATTTTTTGTGCTTAAACAGGGTATACACATACTTATGTATATTTCTGTCTTCTCGATTTCTAGCTCGATCCTTAAATTTTGTTTACATAAGATCAAAGCTTAGACAATTGTAAATATTCGACAACATGTTTACATTTTTATTTTCTGAAATAAATAAGGATACAGACTATTTAGTTTTTAAAAACCTAGTTATAGGCATGCTATTCCTAGCTTAAATGCTCATCTTACAACCTTTCCTGTCAACTTTTGCATGACACCATAAGAAATCAAAAAGTTGAAGACTTCAAATAGGTCTCAAGCTTTTAAATAGAGCCAAACACTTTCTGGAGGTAAGATATCCTGATTCACAAACCCTGGGTAGTTTGCATTTTCAAAAATTGTATCAAATCCAACCAAAAGTTTTTTTTTAAAAAAAGGTGAATCCTTTACCGGAATTTTTGCTCCATTGACAGCAGCAACCAACACAACGATTCCCAGAAATGCCGCCCAACGAAAGGGCAACATTGTTGTTTCGGTTTTTGTTTTTTTGTTTTTTGTTATCACAGCACTAATCGACGTCGAAACGCAAACCTCCACCGATGAGGCAATACTCCCACCAAAAACTAAAGCTCAACTTAATTATTCTTACGCGAGTTATTCGTAAAAAAAAAAGCAAATCCTTATCACGCACTGATTTCAAAATTATTCGTTTGAACTCTATCACTCACTCTCTCGTTTTCGAATTTCGTGTATTCGTTTACACTAAACTTGAAATTTTTTTCTCACTTTTTCATTATCATCATCACTTTTCCATCCATTTACCAGAGTAACATCTCTTTTAGCCACAAACATACAACTTGAGTGAAACAATAATGAATGTCGTTGTCTTGTCAGAGGAAAAATTGATAAGCTGATCGAAATCTACATCCCAGCGAGGAGGGATCGTTTAATAACACACAGAGAGCAAACTGTATTTAGAATGCCAGAAAACCCAGGCCAGGAATATACAAAAAAAAGCAAAAAAAAAAAAACGAACGAACGTTCCTGCTTCCGATCGCGACAACTGTTGGATTGCGAATAATCCGTCTTACGAGTAAACTCGGAAGAGCTGTGACGGGCCGTTGTCCGTGCAAGAATGACAAGAAACTGAGGCCCCCTTATTTATAAAACGAAGCAGAAGACTTTTGACCCATTTTGAGGAAATGTTGGGGCCGCAACCGCATGCCGTACACAACACAACACACTGATAGTATCTCGGCCCCTATACGGCGAATTAATAGGGATGTGTAGTCTATAGACAGCCGATCGTTACAATGACTTCAATTTTCATTTGGAATCGCGTCGTATACGCAACGCTGTGCTTTGCGTGTACGAGTAATGGCGGGCGGCATTTATTGTGTTGGAAAAAGAGCAACAATCGGGCGCTGGTGTATCATCCTCGACTAGGGTGGTATTGGCTGTAATTATCATATACATACATAGTATGCCCATGCATATGTATATTGTCCAACCCTTCAGAATTGGAATTACACAATTTGCGTGGTTCGTGCGGCCACTTTTGGTTTTATCTGTTTTTATAGATTGGATCTAGCGTTGTTTTTGGAAGGCACTTAGCGTTTTGTTGTCACATCAAGTGTGGCGGCTAAATGGATGCGTGTGAGACAACGCGGCGGTTCATACTTTTACCCACTTTCAGTTTTTAAATAAATGTTGTTTTCAATTTGATCGAGAAATGCAGGTCATCAATTAAACTGATAGGTTTGCATTGTGCAATATCGGAAAATTGTATTAAGGTTGATCAATGAGACGACGAGATGCTGGAGAGATGTGCGGTTAAATGTGATCATTAGACTTAGGGGCTTTGTGTCTAGCCGACTAATCGGAAGTGAACTCCTTTAATGGATTCTTGGAAAATTTCTTCTTTCTTGTTTCATGTGCTTCAGTGCGCTCAGCCAGGCTTAATTGATGTTATTGTATGTTCATTTGTGAAAAAATATTTGAAAAAAGTAGAACAAAAAAATTCAGGTTGTATCTCTCCATACGCTGGAGTACCTCAGGGTTCCATTATTTCAACGGTTCTCTTAAAAAAGAAAGAAAACAAAACAATCCAGGTGGATGGAGTACCTGAGGGTTCCATTCTTTCAACGGTTCTCTTTAAAAAGAAAGAAAACAAAGCAATGCAGGTGGATGGAGTGCCTCAGGGATCCAATCTTTCAACGGCTCTCTTTAGAAAGAAAGAAAACAAAGCAATGCAGGTGAATGGAGTGCCGCAGGGATTGCACTGTGTGAGGTTCAAGAAACTAATCATTCTACTATTTCTGCTTTCTTAGTGGTTGAACGGTGTCTGGGTTTGGCCAATGCCTGACATTGGCAGAGGAAGGGGAAAAGAGTTTATGCTTTCCTCATACAGTTTTCAGTTTAGAAGCATTTTACTAGTCAAAGAATATCTTTAAAATACTTTTGTTTTTTTTGTGCCCTAGAATGAATTCCGTCATCAGTCAGCTCCCTGACTATATCTTGACTGATACGGCCCAATCTGGGGTATGAATATTAAATTATCCTATGCTGGTCTCTATGTCCAAGAGGCCTCTCGAACGAACAGAAGATAATTCTCCTTAGTACGTTCGAAGCCGTTGACGAATGATGGGTAAGTTCTTCTTTAAATACCGAACTACTTGGAGTAGGATTTTACATCTTTATTCTGCAGAGACCTACGAGTTTGACAGGGATGTCAAAACTGAACATCGCTCTGTATAATTCGCTTGAATAAATTCCAGTATCGCCTTGAATCTCTTCCGTTAAACTCGAGGAACTGCCGAAGTAGTTCTGACAGTTGATAAGTTGTTAAAACCAAAATAGCAGACTAGAATTGATCAATGTTGTTGAGGAGTCTGGTTAACACAACTAAGTTTCTATTCATTCGATATACTGTCTGAACAAGTCTAAGAAAAGAGTTGAGATACATATGAACATATGCCATTTGTATCTGCTTTGGGTAGCTCTGTCAAAACCGCCAGTCTTCAAAATTTTACACTTTATACTCTGCAGAAGTATCATTTCCATGTTGTTATCAATTGTTAGTCTGCTTCTTTGTTACTATAAGCGCCTTGTTTCCTCGACATGCTTTTTTTTACAAACACGCCAAAGCCCTAACGACTGTTCTTATAGTTTGTACTCTGAAAGTATCCAGCTGGTATTGATCTGGGAAACCAGTCTTGTTTTTTATTCATTTTGGGAACCCGAAGTCAAAATTAGTATAAGAAATAGTACGTAACACTTGAATTATATTTAAACCAACCTCATTCATCTCCAGATAACCAAATTCCATTGCCACAACAAGTGTACTCACATTGCACTTCAACAGACGTCAGTGCAACACCCCATCCCATCACCCATTAACACTCATGTAGCCTATCATTCGTGAAGATCTAAAATTGGATCATCATTCCACTCAGCCTCCACTTTTGCGGCCATCGCTACATTTCTTAATAGAATCTATTTCCCATCACTTGCCGTCGTCCTCTTGCATCGGAGACACATATTAATTATCGATTTTTATCTAAGTAGGTTTTCTCATAATTGATCTTACATACGAAATTCTAATTGCAATTACACAATTCAAGATACAAAACAAAAAAAATACAGCATCTACTCCAAAATTGACAAGAAAGGGGGAAAACATCTACATTCCCTCATATCTCTTGCAAGGGTCAAAAGAGTAAGATTAGCATGCTGCTTCCCATGGTGGCCTCCTTCCCGAGTTTAGTCCCACAACAGTCTTGTTCATTTTCAATTGACTTGGACTACGAAATTTTTATTGTGGCACCAATTCGTTAATACAATTCAAACAAAAAAAAAAAAAAAAGAAACATCTTTTGCGCGATTTTCTCAAATAATCAGTACATTTTGGTGCCACCAAAACTGGAGTAGAAAAAGTATCTCTCTTATCTCCCTTATGACACAAGTATCTAAAAATATAAATTTCCAAATGAAATAAAACTGACAGTTCTTCATCACTATTCTAATCTTTGGTTTATTAGCTGTACTTAGACAAAAAAAAAATTGAATAAAAAAGCGAATATACAAAATGCTGTGATTCTTAATAAAAACAAAATAAAAAACAAAACGGCTTACACTCAGAAATATACAAAATTAAATCGCTTACATACATTTACATCTAAAAAATAAGTAAACTTAATTATATTAAAAAAAAAGAAATCTATTATTGCACCAAATTCGGCCATTATTTGCATTTTTACCAGATCTTTACACTTTTGTTTATTTCTTACATACTTACAACTTTTCTTTTCGTAATAAACAAAGAGAATATATTTTCTGGCTCAAATTTCATATAAAAAAAAAAATAAGAAAAATGTGTGTAAGAGTATCTATAGTAAAAATAATTTTAAAGACTAGACAATCTCGTCCATTGCTTGTGAGGATTGCTCCTCGTACAAATGTTTTAAATATTTAATTTAAATTTTTTTTTATTTATAAACTAAACGGTATGACTATAAAATATAATAAAAAGAGTAGGTATTTATAAAGTAAATAACGGTTTTATACAATACTGAATGGATTTTTTTTTGTCGAAAAAAAGTCTCTTTCTAAATATTACTTATGTATGAATGTTTGCTTATATGTTGTTGGTTTTTATTTTAAAATTTAATTGAAACAAAGAAATACCTACTTACTAAGTGCATTGTTTTTTTTTGTGGAAACTAAATTCTAATTTTGTATCACAATAACTTTTTCTAAATTATATTCTTTTATTATTTTCTTTCATTTGTCGATTGTGTTTTATTTACACTTTGAAACCTTAAAGTTTTAAAAATTACATAAATGGTTTGAATTTGAAAATCATTATGCGATATGGATGGGGCGTTGAAAGGCAGTGATATATGCATTGACATACGAGTTTTAGTGAAAGGATTTGACAAGCAGAGTGGAAATAAAAATAAATTGGTAGAATAAATTGTCATGCTCAACATTGAAACGCGCTTAACTGGCCTCTTTTGAAGCTACGTTCTGTGCGCCAAAATCAATCCATAAGAAAGTACTTTTGGTTGAAAAGAAAGAGAAATAGTAATGAAAAATATATGTAACCCCAGGATTACTTTAAATTCATTCCTAACGAAGGATTAGTGTCAAAGACATTCTATGCCTTAGACGAAGTACCTTTGACTCAAATTTCACGAGAGTTTAAAAGAGTTTTACCTTACGGCCTTAAGGCAGATATACTTGTTGGCCTAATGACAATGATTTTTACCCTTTGGGACAAATCAAAGGACGAAAATGGTAGTCAAGCCTAATGGACCTACAAAGAGTGGATACACTAAGTTTAATGTGACGAAAATTAAGAATGGAAAGAGGCTATGGGTTGTTAAGTTAAGTATGACGAACCAGACGATAAAGTAGGTCTTGTTACTGCGTACAATAGTGTTCCCAATTTTTTTTTAAAACCTGGAATTCTAACTTGAGTGCTATAAGAACTACACATATAAATGAATGACTATTAAAGTCCTAATGCGTTTAAATATTTGAAGTTTTCAGTACCAAAATATGGAATTTCTGTTTGCAATAAACTTTGGTTGGTTAAGACTGGCCCTCGATAAGGATGCACTTGTGCTGCCTTTATGTAAGGTGGGTGGATTACCCTCTTACTCTGGGAACCATCCGCTCCTTTAAATAGCTAATATTAGCCGTGTAGGCGGTCTCAGATCAGTGAGATCGTTGAAAAGGTATTTACCTAGTGTAGCCTTTATAATATTGGCAAGTGCTGGGCATGTGCCTACCTATAGCACAGTGGCCGGTTAACGTGTTGACTATCTTGGAGGGGGTTCCTCTTGTGTGTTTTAGTACAACTTTACTTGTAAGACTTTGACTTGGGCTTCAATTTTATTTGGAGGGTGATGAATTTATCTTGAGAAATCTTTGTCTAGCCAGAAACGTGAAACTTGAAAAATATAGAAGACAATTCAGAGTAAATAGGTCGCAGGAGTCTTTAAAGTTTTTTGAAAGTATGGCTACTATATAGCATACATACATCGGTCTAATCTTAATGTTGAAACTACGTCGTTTTTATAGATCAGAATGGCAATCGTGTAACAGTTACTTGGAATCAAGTACGGAAAGCCCATAGAAAGCATACCTGTCTAAGATAATGAAAAACAAGTATAAGAACTGGACCAGACCGAAAAAAAAATACCAAGGTCTAGGTAGATAGGCTCGCGTAAGTACCTTAATCCTTCTGTGGAGGACAGCTGATAAGTTAATAGTGACCACACAGTGGGACTTACGAAGAAAGTTATATATTATTGTATTCAGACTATCTGCAGCCACACGGAAATAACAAGCTAGAATTAGATACATGAGCCTCGGCACTCACAAACAATGGCTTGGGAATATCAGTTCTATCAGAACAGAAGTTGTACATGTACATGATATTTGAAAAATTTAGAAAACTGTAGGTTAGTATGGAAACTTCGAACCAGAAACAGTTTGAGAAAAAAGAAAACATTGTGAAACTTATTAGGGAACGCTAGCGTAGATTCAAGCTATCTTGACACAAGAAAATGTCTACCAAGTCATCCTTGCTGTGGAATCATGTCAGGCAAGACAGCTAACATTATGGAAAAAGGTTTGCTTCTAAATACAATGCGAGCTTTTGGAAAGCATGCGCGTAGTCAACGCCGTAGTTCAAATAATTTTGAGTGAAAAATGTTGGAAAACGCTATAAAACTCCACTATTGAGGAGACTACATATTTTAATAGAATTTGGCCCACAAAAATAGCAGGGATTAGACGTTAGAGCTGACCTGTTTTCTTTGGTATTATGAAAATGTGGTACGTGCTAGAAATATCTATATCTGGCAGAACATATGCTCATTCTCTGAGGATAACATTTCCAATTTAAGGCGGTTTTCGACTCACATTTGTTGTGTTTCCAGGATACATACGACTGTTCAAAGTTGTTTCACTTATGTATATTCATTTAAGGTTCAAAACTTCCAAGGCTTGCATTGCAAATTGCACTAATTTTGCCCATAAACGATCAAAGAAGAAAATCATTTACGTTTGTGTTTCTTTTTTTTAATATTTATGCAACAATCGCATAGTTTCCTGTCAATTCAAAGGGACTTGTCTTTGTTGAATGTGTGAAATTATTCTTTGGCGAGAAGTCCACAGGTGTCTCTTGGTAGTAGTTCATTTGCATCGATGACGAGGTTTCAAAATTTGAATTTATTGTTGCTGGTGGTCGAATAACACTGATCCTCTTGAAGCGATCATAGTCCTCCTGTGTCATGGAATTTGTCAAAGTTGTGTAGGATTTCTCCTCCATCGATATTTCGACAGAAGACAAGCCACTATTAGCAGCAGCTGCTTCCTTTTGAAGAATTTTCGACGCCAATGTCGATTTGGTTGAATCTAACTTTGACGACTTACTCAGGCGATCCTTTTCGGGCTTCTGATGGTGATTTTTCATACAGGACGACTCCTCGTGCTTGTAGAGATAGGATTTCAAGGCGAATGATTTGCCACACCGGGTGCAAGAATGTGGTTTGGTATTTGAATGAGTTTGAATGTGTGCCCGTAGGTTGGACTTGTCGGCGAAGGCTTTGGTGCATACGGTGCACTTGAATGGTTTTTCTCCTGAAAATTTAATTTTTTATGAATATTTGCTATGGAAAGGATGAGGGAGGGCATTTTATGTACCTGTGTGTGTCCTGATGTGACCCTGTAGTAACCATGGTCGGGAAAAACACTTTCCACAGTACTGACACTCGCAACCCTGATTGT
Source organism: Xylota segnis (assembly GCA_963583995.1). Classification (NCBI taxonomy): domain Eukaryota; kingdom Metazoa; phylum Arthropoda; class Insecta; order Diptera; family Syrphidae; genus Xylota; species Xylota segnis. The sequence goes on along the minus strand of OY757238.1, from coordinate 57,206,596 downwards.
GAGTACGGACGTGCATCGAGAATGCTGGCATGGATACGTAGACTTTTTCACAGTGAGGGCATCGTCGGGCTTTTTTGTCTAAAATCGATCTGCGAATGGGAAACATGGTTAGGTTTTGAGTTTTTGTATTTCAGCCGCTAAACTCACCTATGTGTCTGACGATGTCGGGCTAGATTCGATGATGTTGAATATTTTTTACCGCACTCCGGACAGACATGGTCATCATCGCCGCTCATTGAGTTTTCGGAAATCTTACTGGAATGTCCCAATCCGGAATAGTGTTCGTCTCCACTACTGGGTAGACTGCTACATGACAACTCATCGTAGCGGGACTGTTCAGAAATTGTGGACCGTCGTGCTTTTTTTCGATCGAAAATCTTGTGACTATAATAATTGGAATCATCGTCAGATGATGAGAAGAAGGTGCTATTCTGTTGCTGTTGCATATTATGTGATGATGATGATGATGATGATGATCGTGGCTTTTGCATTTCTTGAAATGTTTCCGTCACATCTTCGACATAAGCAATTTCATCTTTGTGCCGTCCCTTGTTTATGTAATCCGTAATTTCTGTAATATTTGTCGTACTAAGCCGTCCCGCAGCAAGTGTCACCTCTGCCAATTGTGTTAAATTATAGAGCTCTTCGGGAATAGTACCCGAGGGGGTTGTTGTCTGTTCCTTTGTCATTGTAATCTAAAAACAAAAAACAAAAAAAAAAACTAAATTAAGTATGCATTTGATTATTTGGATTTGAAAATGGTTCGATTAGTTTGTCTGGAGACCTTAAATTAAATCGACTAGAACGAGGTGCAAATAGGCAGATAATTGTGTAGTCTAATTAAACACTAGGTCGACGGGTTCAATGTCGAGTCTTAAAAGTCTCGCCAAAACTAAACTAATACATACTAAGTAGTGAGGGTACTCATTTTCGAAAGCATAATAAAAACAGACCTTGAAAAGGAAATATTTTAAGGCTGTTCCATTTGATTTGTTAGGAGAAACGCACAAGTATGTAATGTGTTCCAATTGCAAAATTACTTATGTAAATAAAATTCTAGTTGTAGTCTATTTTTAATATTTCTTTTTCGTTTCGATTTCACAGAGTTTGAGTTTGAACTATACCGGACTGTTTGGAGTATGTTTTGTCGATGGAACGGCAGGGAATGGCAATTAAATTAAATATAAATGCTTTTAGTGCACAGTTTAAGGCCGCATAGGAAGTCTAATGTTAAGAACACAGTGCGGTAATAAAAAAATACAAAAGTATTCCAAATAGCTCATTAGTGTGACTATTGCGTAAGTTATGTACAAGGAGACTTGTGATTTATTTTAACAGGAAGGTTATTAACTGAAACAAAATTGCAGATATTTTCATATCCTATATCCAGCGGTATCCTAAATCTTAAAACAGTTGCTTACACCGACTATTATAGATCGCTTTGGCACCTTCGAAAAAGAAGCACGGCAGGCAAAGATGTATCTACCATCTACACTTTATTTGCAATCAGATGTTTACCTAGATCTGGCCAAGTTTTGGTCAATTCACCGACCACCTTTGTTGTCTAAAAAGGATTTGCCCAATGAATGCATTGACTAAAACCTACAAGGTAATCTTTCAATGATACAACTACAGCAGCGAATTGCACATATTCTCGGAAGCTATAAATTTTGTAGGTAGCCCCAGGAGAAACCACTAAAAGTACAATTCACATCTTCGTGTCTCATTTTTTTATCGAAAAACTGAGGATATTGTGTGTGAGACCTCAAACAAACCGGTCCTCTTTTCAAGCGCAAAACAACATCGGGCATCAGCTCCCAAAGTCTTCGATTTTTACTTCTTTTCTGTTCCCAGATCTCAATAGTATCTTAATAGTATATTTTACTTAATACATTGGGAAAAATTCGATAAACCATGCTGTTCCTTGAACAGGGCTCTGTGGATCAACCGTCGCTTTAAGCAAAAATATAGCCCAAGTTCATATACATAAAAAAGGTTCGTTAAAGTGTAAATTTCTTAACGATCTTGTACACATGAACCTACATAAGTATCTGAAAATACTTGTGTCTGTCTCTACAAAAATCTACATACTTACCTCAGTAATGTACAGTGAAGAAGTAGTGTTTAACTACTCTCAGTTGTCTCTAATGAAAGAGCTTTGGCTAACCAAGACAATCTACCAATAAAGTAAAACGAGTTGTTTATTGGTAAGAACATTGCCTTGTAATATATGTACGTATATGTGGCAGCATTAAGCTGCATTTCCCATCGATTATTGCTCCAGATAAAGGTTGGTTGAATTTTGGCTTTCACTTAATTAAGTTAGTAGGACTTCACGTTGGGCGCCAAACCAAAAAAAATTTACTCTCATGTTTATATACAGCGAAGCAGATAGCTCTACTAAAGCTAACACAAAAACCACTGCATTATTCAAATAACAAAATTGATGGAATAAAGCATGTGGTGTCCTAAACCAAAAACAATTATGTCAGACTCTAAATGCATAAAATCAAATTAAATTGACTGCTGCCTGAAATGAAAGACGTGTTATACTTTCAAAAAAAAAAAAAAAACAACGTTTTCGCGTTGCGTATATCATATACAATACTATTTATAAGAAAAACTTTAAATAAACCGAAGCAAGTGTCTGCCGGCAACATTTGAGTGGTGAAATCATTAGCGAAATATTTTTGTTTCCTCGGGGGATTTATATTCAGTTCAAAAGTGTAGCATGTGTATGCTAATTAGAAAAATAAATAATAAGACGAAAAGAAAAAAACATAAGGAAAGTCCACCCACTTGTTGTTAGAAGCCGCTCGAAAATGTTCATTTCCAATACAACCACCCTCCGCGGTCGAACATAAACATTTTCCATTTTGTTTTTGACCAACACACTGACATCCGTTGAAGAATAAAACATTCGCTGTACTTCGTTGTGTTTTATTTTTCCCCCAATTATCGAATTGTTTAAAGAAAATGAGAAACAACCTGCTCGCCATGTAGCAAGCTAGTGCGTCATTATTCATCTAAATTGAGGCCAATCGATTCTGTGTACAGAATTTCAAATATAGATTCGCATTGCACATCATTATAGGGATCAGACGGACATGCTTGATTGGTCGTTGGGCGCATTAATTTGTCAAACAAACGACAGGAAACTTGTTTCTCATAATTCTCCTCTAGTGCACATATTAACGTTGCTGTTTTTTTTTTTTTTTATGAAAGTCCCAATTATTTTTTGATTTGTTTAGTTTTCATCTATCATGCATCGGTGGATCGATTATGAAAATTCTACACTCAAAGGTGGAAAATAAATCATGTTTGGTTTACATAACTTAATTACGTGCGATTTGTGTTTCCACCTTTGGCATTCAGCTATTCAGCCAAATTTTAAAATAGGTACTAGCTATGCAGCACAAATAATTGTTAAAAGATTTATAATTTTCCAAACAATGAGATACAATGCTATATGTATCTCTAAGAGAAAAGAAAAGGCGATGCATTTTCAAGCACTTGATCTAAATATTTACAAAATCCAACCCAGATCCAGAGATAAAGGATAATAAAATATCCTGCAAAGAGGTGAATTCCTCTTGTCGAACGCCTGTTGCTCAGAACGAACCATTTTTTGTTTTCTCTTGTAAACAATCCACACGATCGTGAAACCGATTGATGTTTTCAATATCCGATCATTTGTTTGTACGATTTGTACGATCTGGTAAATATAAACGCGCATGAAGACGTACTGTGTACGGCCGGCCAATACCATAAACACTTTCAGTTTCAATTCGAGGAAGAATTTCAGGTTTTTCTTTTGCCTTTTTTTTCAAAAGGGGGGTTTTCGTTTTGAGAAAGGAGTGCCTGCATTTACTCAAAAACGAACTCGTACTCGTATCTTTGTGCGTTAGTCAGAGGAATGAAATGAAATGGAAAACATCAATGATGGCACGCTTCCGTTTAGTATGCGTACGTACGCCATTGGGAAATTTTTCAAACAAAATATTATTTTTAGATGTCTTTCAAGTGAGTGAGGTGTTTTTATGCGAGAGTTCCGGTTAGGAAAATTTATTGAAACAAAATAAACGCGGCGACCACCTTGTGCAGTTTTCCAACGAAAGAAAAAGAAAAATTAGGTGTTCACTAAAACTAAGGAAAACATTTCGCTGAAATACTCGAGTCATATGGTTTCATTATAAATGAATGGGGATTTCTTTTTCGTTGGTTTTGAGAGACTCTAAAACTCTTTACGAGAAGAAATTGGCAATTAAGTTTTCAGCAGTTTTTTATAATTGCCTATTTTGCTTTCTTGGAAAACAGGTTGGTATGTAGATTTTGCTATGCATGATGTAATAAAACTTTGCTTTGTGTTTTTATGAAATTGGTTTTTGGGTCGATTTGACTTTTCAAGTTTTTATACGAAGAACATTTAAAAAAATTAGTACTTCGACTTTATTCGCTTACTTTGTTTTGACAGTATTTCGGTGGTTTTTCATTAGTTTTCAAGAAAACTACCTAATTACCTATAGCTTTTGAAAATACTGGCCAATTATTAATTGTGCAAGGTTGGTAACCCTTAAGTCGTGGCATTTGATACCTGTTGCGGAAGTAAGGTTTGTGCCTTGGTTTAAGGTTTGAATTACAGGAAACACAATCGGTTCTACAAACATTGAACTGTATCGCTATTCGTAAGAAATCTATGACACGCTTGAAAACTATTTATTTGCTTTCCTTTTTGTAAGAAACTAGAGTTTTGAATTCAGAGACATTTTGGGTCACAGGTTTATGGTTGACAAGCATCAGTTTGATCATATTTCGTTTGATGCACAGCGCCCTTTCATGAGTTGAATGCCGGAAATCCTGACATCATAGATACTAATGAAAGATAAAATGAAGAACTAGGAGAAGCTTGGGATCGGAATATAGATATGGTTTTGCGAGAATGAGCCTTAGAAGTTCTCACAAGAATTATGTAAAAAAACTCGCTTATTACAGCACTTATAGACTAGAGACTAGCTGTACACACCATTGGAAGTCCACTGTCCACATCATAAGGGACTTTACGATGAAAAAAAAAAAGATGATGACTAGTTTGTCATTCATGACTCTTTGGAACGACTTCGTTGTACAAGGATTGCCAGTGGCAGAGTGATGTCGTGCTTTGCAATAAGGGACATTTGTGGGACGTCGACTACAAACTGAGTTCTTAAAAATTTCAAAAACCAAAATTAAGGGATAGATTAAATATTCTGGGAGTATACGAAAAGCAAGTCTAAGAAGTCTATATGTGGGCGCCATGGCTCAGTGGTTAGTGCGTTGGACTACGGAGCAATGGGTTCGAAGTTCGAATCCCAGTCGGGGTACACCTAAAAGTTTTTCACGGCCCCACCTCTCGCGAGCATCTGACAAACATCCGAGTGTACAACTGTCCTGAGAAAGCTTCTCAAATAACAAATTGCCCTTCGGACACGGCATTAAACAGTAGGCCCCTTCCATTCGTTCCATATCCACGGTGGGGGAGAAGTGAAGTAGTTAGCTTGTATTAGTTGACTGCATTAAATGCTTTAAATCTTTACCTAAAAATTCGATTGCATGGAAAGGAAGAATGTAAAAGATTTCGTTTATCTACGATCTCTTGGAAAATCAAGAAACAGTCAATATGTCACTGGGATCGTAGTTTTCATTATAAAATCTATAAAACTCACCAGTCTTAGTTTAGGGAAGCAGAATGAAAAAAATTAAAGTCTTAAGGTATTCCTAGACAATTAACCAAGTTTTGTTTTTGCCAGAGAAAGCATACAATCTTTTTCCTTAGGTCATCGCTTCTTGGAACGTTCGGTTCGGTTTTCGGAGAGAGAAGACTTGTGAATATTGTGAATATCTGACACTCCATAGTTGATAAATGTATATTTCCTACGAGGAAGTGCGTATGCACGTGTGTGGAATTCAGAAACTCGACAGTAAATTTCCGGTGTACCACGAGATTTCGAAATTCTGCATACGTTGAGTTGAGTTATAGTAGAAAATAGTAAAAATCAGCATCAAAGTGCTAGTTAAGCAATGGAACTTGCTCATTTCCCAAGAAAGGCCGAAATGTCGACAAAATGATTAGTCGACTCTGCTCTTTCATTTATCTTGATTTTTTTGAAAATCGCCGATTAAGTCCTGAAAAACTTTTTGCCTATGTTGACTGCGCTTTGGGTAAACAAGAGTTTTTGGAATCAAATCGGACGTCCTTCAGCGTTTTTTAAATCAGATTTCAGGCCATTATGCCAATAAATTCATTTATTTCTTTTGAAAACTAATGTCTCAAGTCATGAGTCATTTCTAAAAAAGATACATTTAATACTAAAATTTTATGATTTCACAACCTGTTAACACTTAAATTATTTATATTCAGCTAATTATAAAATTAAATAATCAATTGTAGTAATCTTTTAAAGACATTGGAAAACATTTTCCCCCACTGACGTCAATAATCATACAAAGACGTCAAATATTTCTAAAAACTATCATTGTCTAGAACTGTAAATTAACGACCTGCAGCAGCTTTTTGAAAGACATGAACAATGGCATTTTAGACAGATTAAAAAGTGGTCAACATTCGCCTGCACTTTACCGAGTTGAGTGCTGTGCTGTTCCACGTTTTTGAATCGTGAAAACTTTTCCCCTGCTTTGTTTATGTGAATAAATTTGAAAATCGACTCACCAATATGAAATCCAACAATAATAGCCCCCTGATTCAACTTATTTTCCTCCACAGGAAATTCTTTTTTTGTTTTTCTCTGATTTTTAATTTACACTTAAACTTTTATTATTGTTTTTTTTTTTTTTTTAGTCACTTGTTTTCACAAATCAAAAAAGTAAATATTTTTTTTCCTTAAACCGCAATCATATGATTTTGAGAATACGCGTGTAGGTAGATACGTTTCACCACTTGAAGATCTCATAAAGGACTGATCCGTTTTTTGAAAATAAGATTTTCATTTCGATGTTCGCTCTGCTCCGCTCCAATATCCCACCGCGCAAGTGTACTTAAAAATAAGTCACTACCACCTCAGAGAAAATTTTCAAAAAAAAAAAGAAATTCTCCTGTATACCGTGCGGTGCTTAGCTCAGCATTGGCAGCAGCCGATATATTGTACCAAGGAATTGTTATTCCCTCATACAGAGCAGCCATAAAACAACAACGGCAAGATCAGCCCCATGCCGATCATCAGAATCTCAGTAGCAGTACTTGGTTTTGAAAAACCAAAGAAAGAAAAAAAAAAAACAAAAAAACAACAAGCCTCCATATATCCCTTCGGGTGGAGAAAGAAGAGGCATCTCTAAATTTAAAACACATCGATCGTGCGCAAGATCACTTTGCTGTGCTCTTCTCCTGTCGACAACGACTCGACAAGAAGAATTCTGAGATTCTAACACACACAGTGCCGCGAAACACTATTAATAGAATCCTAAAAATGTTCAACGAGTGGTGGCATCACTGCTGTGGCAACTCGCACAACAAGTGAGTGAAAAAGTCCTTGCCTCAGCTAGAGAGTGATCTCTTGCAAGCAGAGCGCAATAGCCGGAGGGCCATTGATCTATTTTCGTCCTTATTAAACGATCACATCAATTGATGGATTTTGACGCACGCGTTTATCTAAAGAGCACCCTCACCCTCCTCTACTGATGCTTTAGCTTTGACATTTCGAAAAAAAAGCGTAGTAATACATATTTCAAAATTTTCGTTCTGAAACTGTCCCGGAAATGAGATTGATGGGTGGGGCCTCGATCTTATTCCAAAACGCATGGTGGCCACCGGTCGGCCATTGAACTCGGCCGACTTTTAAAATCTTACCACATACAGGTGGAAGGAATAAATAATAAAAAAAAGTGGTTTTTCGAAACTTTAAGAATGGTCGGTCCATGTGAAGAGATTTTCAGCACGCTTTTTCTAAAAATCGTGTTTAATGGATATTTTTCTCTGTCTAACTTTGTAATGAGGTGCCATTAGGGAACATATTGATTAACATTTATATTTTTGGTTTTTTTCGAAAAGAAAACATCCAACATGCAAAGGAAAATGGGAACATTTTCGAATGGTCATTGAACTCAACCACTTTTAGGATTCAACAATACACAGGTGCTAAATAGAATGGAGTTATTTTCAAATAGTATTTTCAAAAGCTCTCTGAGCAAAGAGGGAAAACATTTGTAAAAGAAAAACTGAAATAGAGTGGGGATGACTGCGCTTGATGTGAGTCATTGGGTTTAGTTATCAGAAATAAACTGCGGGTTTCTTCGAAAACATTAGAAGTGTTTCGAAGAAAATGAGAAGGAATTTGTTGTGGTGGAATTATTTTAAACAATAATGAATATTTAAATACGAAAAATGTGGAAAACACAATGACTAATCGGCTGATTCAAAACTCACAAGAATTGTCAACAAAAATATTGTGCAATTCGTAAAGGTGTTGAATTTAAGCCTTAAAATGGAGCACCTGAGACTGAATCATGTTTGAAAACTCGTTCGCGCCCATTGGGCCATCAGAAGCAAACACAGAGTGTTGAGTTTTCACCGAAATTGATTCCACGATACAATGTTTAAATAGGAATTTGGAAAACATTGTCCGTGCTATCTCTTTGAAGGATTTTAATGGAAGGAAACGGGAAAGGACAGAGAGCAGCAATCACAAAGCACTTCTTCCTTAGTGGAGTTGATGGTGACGTCTAAAGTTTCAATATACATATACTCAAAAGTTCTCAGGACCAACAACGATGAACACTTCATAACCAAAAGGAATAGAAACCGGGCTATTCTTAGTCATTTGTCAAACAAAACCGAGTTTATGCTTATTAATGCGAAGCATACTTCAAACGAGAACGAATTGCCCAGAAAGTTAACATGAAGCGTCTAGTACACTGTGCCTTGAGGAACCAGCGATTACGAAGAGGTGTTGAGCTGGATACCTTCCATAGACGCTGGCAATCATTAGTTGAAGCGTCGCATCGTCATCATGTACATTGGTCGATGGAAGCCGAGCAAATGACTGATTGCGTCCCTACTTGAACTCCGAAGGATAACACGTCAAGAATGTCAGAAACTTCGGTCTCTATGGACGAAACAGGCTTCAGAAGTCGTATTTCAACTCCCCTATCTAAGTTGTCGAAAATATGTAAAAGCAGCGCAATAAAGTTTTGATCTCAAGCGAATCTGGTGGGCAAATCGTTCTTCAAACGAGCAACTTTGTTTGAAAAGAGGCAAGAAAAGTACATAAGGACGGTATTTGTATTGCCTGACAAACCATACAATGAAATCATTACTTTCCAACGTGGAATATAAAGCGAAACTCATATGACGGTGTATATCACCAGTAAACGTCACACCTACGAGAATAACCTAAATAGTTTCGAACAACAAAGTCCGTTTCTAAGTTTTCTAAGACATATTTGTGTACAGTGTCGTTTTTTTCTTTAAAAAAATGTTCTACATTTAAAAAACTTGTTTCTAATAAACCCATGGACAGGTGAAAATCAAATTAATTAACACAAAGAGCTTGGCGATAATTTCACGCTCAATCTCTTATACCATTTGACATAACACAAAACGCTAATGATGACAGCCGACATAAAAAGGGCGAACAACTCAAGCTCACTGCCAAAATGTAAAATCCAACAAACATAATAAACGTGTTACAAAAACGACAGATGGCAAGAGTCATCAACGTTCTCCTTTGCTCCTTCAACAAGCAGTGGTTTTTCAGCCCAAAATCAAAAGAAAAAAAAAAGAAAGAAAAAAGAAAAGACAAGCAACTTGCCTTAACCTTGCCTCAAAGGAAGCAATGACATTTTACTTCTGTCATGTCCTTTGTGTGGAGTAATTCAATTTAAACAAAGTATGTATTTACATTTTTATCTACTCGTGACTCGCGCCTGTTTACACACATAATAGACAATTGGCAAAGAGTTCCTCTATAAATAGACATCCTTGTTTAACAATACATTGGGTGGAGCACGCAAAGTTTGTTATAATTGAATGTTTCAACGACTCTATGCGTCAAAGCAGATGGACTTAATAGCGTACCCTACAAACTGTCATCGTAAAATCAGCACATGCAGTGCAAAAGAAAAAAAAAAAACCGCAGGTGATGACTATTTCCGTCGTTAGGTAAACATCCTGTTTGCAGTGTTGCAGTGTAAGTCGAAAACGAATGTGATTGCAATCAGTTTTGATTAGCTGATCGTTGAGTGTAAGATATTTTGTAGACGATCGTGAATCCGTCCGGTGGAATGGCATGTGGCCTTTAAAATCTATAATTCTGATAGGATTGTGATCGAAATGTTGGAAAATATTCAGAAAACTACTTACTGTTTTACGGTGTCCGGCCCCTAAGTCAAAGTCTTTTTCTAATATGATGTCTTACCGGTTCACAATCTCTACGAATCGGAGTGTATTTGTTTTAACAAACACCTGCCGATTCCATAAAACTATGACTGTTTTGTGGGAGTCTTTCGAATGTAAATTGAATATTTTTCTCCAAAATACTTAGCTTTCGAACAAAGCGTGCTGCATTCTAAAATTACTCAAAAAACAACTATTTCTGTTCTCCCTCGCATTTTCGAAAGACTTCTTTGTTCAAATAGCTGCCTACTTACTCTTCCACTTCTACCTATGTACATACGAAAACGTTCTCGTTTCCAATTAATTAGAAAACATATTAATTTTCGAAAGCACTCTCGCCCACCACAAAACGAGTGCATTTGGAGTATACGTTTTCGTTGGAAAATAAAACACAAAAAAGTTGAAAAAAAAAAACCATCAACAACAATATTTTTGTGGAATCAGACACATGTTGAACATGCTTAACAGTGCGCAGCGAAACTTTCCACGAATTCCAGTTTTACACCGTTTTTACGTTTTCAGGGCATAAATAGAACACGTTTCGTTTAATGTGATACAACTTCCTTCGTTTAATTGCGACAGCTGTCCTGGCGGTCCCACACTCCCTCTTGTAAGGTGGGTGGTTTGCCGATCTGCTCATCCAGTCGAGATGCATTTCAAAAGCCTACTCTTTATGTCGAATATTTATTTTAAAATCTCTTTGGCTTATGTACTCGCATTTTTATTTTTGTTTTGAGTTTCGGTCGTAAGTCAAAAGGAATTATAATTCTGTACTTGTGGAATACATCATGGCGAAGATCACCCCAATGAAAATTAAAAGTGGATATTAAATACTTAATTGCTGACAGGAAGGAAGCCATGTATAGCACGTGCCACTTGTGGCTGCACACCCTAATTGAAAAATTTTCGAATCGTATGGAAGCCGGTTTCATATGGTTAACATATGGCCGAAGGAGGTATAGTATATGCTGTCTGAAGTTTTGTTTTGGTTGGAATGATTGGAAAGTGATAGTCAAACTGATCGTGCCATTCATCAATGAAGCTTGAAGGCAAAAATCAATTTTTGATCGAAAGTGAAAGCTCTGTTTTTTTCTGTTGGGTACCGAGCCTTTGGAGAATCAGAGTACTCGAACTCCCCTGTGTCTTGTGTTTTTGAATCACTTCATCTGCACATAATTTATCGCAGTTTTTCTCGTTAAACATAGCTTGACTTCGAAGTCTTGCACAGACCTTCAAGAAGTCATTCAGCCTGATTGTTGTAGATCAGATCAACACAGGGTTGTTACAAACGACTGGATGATCTTCCACCGCATGGTCAAGTGGGAAGTGCTGTTAGTTCCTAAGAAACTAACTTGACAGCTTGAAAAAGTGGCAGTCACACATAAATGTCAGACGACACTCTTATACCGTCTGACATTATTGACTATTTTCGACTCAACCTGTTTCAAACAGAGATGTTTTCTAAGCAAAGCGATCTTCAATATTCAGATTTAGAACGTGACGCCATTTCATCTCTGATCAGGTTAGTCACCAGTTGGCCTCTTTCATCCTTGTTGGAACTACAATTTCCATCCACGAAACATACAATAAAACGGGCGTTTTTCTTATCCCCTGACATTTTGATAGGTAGCCATCTGATTCAGATGTACCTACCGCTTTAAATTCCTTTCTTCTGACGCGTTATCGTCGACAACATTTGCAGACAGCAAAACAATTTAGAAAAAGAAAACCAAATTATGTCTCCATGATCGCAACAGATGTTTTCATGCTTGACACAAGGCAGAACTCACAAAAATAAGTTCAGCGCGTGCCATTCTGTTGATCCATTCGAAAACAAATTAAAAAGAAACTGATCGTCATCTTCCCGATCGTTGTCGCTACTCGGTTTTTCCGGGCTATGCGTTGGTGGTGGCATTTTTCGAATGAGCCATCCGCCTACTTGGTGACCGACATCATTGTGCGCGCAAAGGAAATTCTTATAAATCTTCGCTCGTAAACGCTTTGTTTTATTCAAATTGTCAATAATTAATATTTAACTCATCTTCAGAGGATGTGGACCCGTTTAAATGGTTTTCCTTATTCTCGAAGGTGGACATAAATGACCCCAATTCATTCGACGGGTTTCCGGGTGACAAGTGACAAATATCTGGTGCCACGTAACCACTCATCGCTGACAATGTTCGGTTTTTTGTTTTTGTATAAATCGCCTCCGCATGGTCCCGCGCTCTTACAAGTGGGCGCAAGTGATCGCAAGTGGTGGAAATGATTGCCTCTAAATTTAGATGATCGTTTTGGGTGGGGGGAAATGACGACATGATTATGATTTGCCAAAAAAAAGGAGAGAATTCATAGCTCGACGTGAAATGCCGACAAGTGATGATCACCTGTTGTTCGCCTCAAGATCACAAACGCAAACAATCGGGCCGGTGATCTTTTGTGCTTGTAAATGGTCGAGAGGAGGAAGTCGTTTGCTGTTTGTGCGCCGTCGTTTTAAATGAATTCGATGACCTTGTGGTGTTAAATCAGCAGGATAAGAATAAATAAAAGGTCAGGTGGTGGTTCAATTATTCATAGAATGCACTTATGATTTTTACACAAGATCGCTGAGAGAAAACAGTCGGAAAGGATGGTCTTTAATGGTCTGTTCCCAGTTGGTTGGCTATTTAGAAGGGATGAGAGCATAAACCATAAACCAGAGTGCCCTTCCAACTGATAGAGTCTAATAACTTCATTTTATGCAGATGTTGTCTAAGTGGACTCTTCAGGACTCTTCAGGGTTAAGCAACTTTTCGATTGCCTTGTGTCCTTAAGTTCTTCGATCTAAGAATATATTTCGTTCTAAGTTTTGCCCACGGATTTCGAATTTTAAAAAAACTTACACTTCTAAGAATCAGTAGAGTTCCATGGTCTATCAATTTGGGTTTTAAATTTCTCGATCATTTCATCTCTGGGGTGAACCTACCAATTCGTTCTTTGCGATTCTTAGGAGAGTAGGTTCTTTCTATCACGTGGTGCGGGATAGCTTTGATCTTGTCCTGATCGATTGTAAACGTCTACTGCTGTGATGATCAGTCTCACCGATCACGAAGCTATCCTCACCGCCTAAAAGTGAGTCTAGTTTCTACAATTTCTGTTGTAATGGGCTTTTCGGTTTCGTACTTTCAATTCCCTACTCTTTTGTAGAACTCGTCGAACCTCACGACGGCATTTCTAAATATAATCGGAGATGTAAATAAAAGAAAATATCTTCTATCCCAATGTCAATTCAACCACCGGGAGCGTACACGGTTGCAACCACCAGCACTGGGCGAGCAAACAAGTCGTCAGCAGGAGGGAGACCCGGTACCGACACCGCCATCAGGCATCAGCCACTAGTCACCAGCCACCATAATGAACCAAGCACTGCCACTGCGTGTTGGCATTTCTCGATGAAAATCTTCTCTAGTACGTCGGTTTATCCCGGTCGTCGGTCGTCGGTCGTTGTGGAGAGGAATGCACGTCGCGTCCGTCGTCAGCAATGAACCGGAGCCAAAAATAAATTTATTTTGTTTCTTCTTGCTTAGGTTTGGCTTATACAGTGGAGAAGAAGATTGTACTTCTTCGTTTTGTAAGTCTGCGTCTTGCCAGCAGATACCAAAGATTCTATCTTTTTATAGACTTTACATCGCGGCGAGTTCATTACCTCCAGGAGATGATACGGCTGCCGCGTAGAGTTCGACTGATGTCCTCTTGCCGCGATTTTGTGAAATTCGTTTTATTTTATTTTATTTTTTTTTCCATTTTACGTCGATTGTCGTGGTGTGACAGATTTATCGTTCCATGTAATTTGCGAATTCAAATTCGAGAATTGGGAATTGTGCTCGAGAAATCACTGTCACTGGGCGCAAAGGAGAACAATGTGTCGGGAATGTGAGATTCATTGGAAATAGACATTTTGCTTTGGAAATGGAGTAGGTCTTTGCTTCGGAAGTTTGATATGTTTTTTTTGGACACTGTTACTTCAATTCCTGAGAAATCCACTCCATGGCCGGGAATTCAATGCGGGGAATCGTTTGCCATGGCAAAAGTTAGGACGATTTGTGTTTAAGAAGCTCTTTTATGCCAGTTATGCTCTTGGATGCTGGCAAGCGGTTGGCAAACCAATCCAAGAAGCTTATAGAAGCTAAAACGGCCTATTTTTTTTTAGCCCAACCATGTTTCTAACCAACCTTTCTGTCGAAGGATGACTCAAGGCACACTCATCTAACAACAGAAGTTCTGACAAGGTGTCAGGTTATCCGTAAACTTTGTAAAGTATAAGATCTGCTAGTCCAAGAAAGCACGACAGCTCTGAATAAGTTAAGCAGAGCCGTGAGCATTGGCAGGTTGTGTGTGGCTCAAATTATATATATTGGAGAAAAAGACTGACAAACGACACGTTCTTGGCTCCCTTCCTGATGTTGAACACCTCATAGAGAGACGAGTCGTAATTTGAGATTGACCCCAGAATTCATCCGGTTCTACATCATTGATTTCTAGCTTGAAAGTCTATATCGTTCACCATCTGACACAATACTAGCGGCTGAAAGTAATGACTCCTACGCAGTCAGGAAAGGAGAGTTAAAACTCAGTCCAGGAACTAACATTATTCTCAAAGGAACAGATAAACCGCTGGTGTGTTAGACTCTACAGATCGACCAAAGTTTTGTCCCTTCTTAAGGAACTTTATTTGATTAGTTTGTGCTTTCTGTGCTTTAATCTGTTTTAACAAACATTGTTCTTGATTTAAACAATTAATTCTTCTCGTTCTTCACTCCAATAATAAAAACCACAAAGAACTTACACTATAAAAACCCTGCCTTACCGACAATTAGCACAGCTACCCTAGTGAACATACCACGAATGCATGTACGCCGCTGTCACTTTACTGTCACGTTGAATCGATGCCGCCGTGAAACTGCGATGCAATACGAAAGAGTTTTCAATTTCAAAATAAATTGCAATTTTACGTAAAAAAAAATATGAGAAACTATTAAGAATTTCCTTCAGAATATTACAAAAAAAGTGTTTTTTACTCGCATGAACAGAAAATCAAAATTATACGCTCACAGTGCATAACAGACTGAAATTTACTTGAAACAATGGCACCACAGCCTTTGGAGGGCATGCAAGGCCCTATGGCAGGCTACCTGCCGCCAGGCCAAGAAGGTGGCTCCTGTAATAATACGATTTCACTAGGAAAGCTAATAGATTTCATAATTCAGCGGACGTATCACGATCTCACCGTGTTGGCTGAATTGTGAGTAAATTTCTAACTGAATCTTCGGGGGACTCCCAGTGACAATGTGATTTCTTTTATTCCAGGCTTCCCCGCAAGACAGATATGGAGCGAAAGATTGAGATTTACAATTTCTCAGCAAGAACAAGGCAGTTGTTCATACGTCTGATTGCCTTGGTTAAGTGGGCCAACTCCGTGTCCAAAGTGGACAAATCAGCTGTAAGTGCATAGTTGGCTATGGTGTGGTTTGGGACAATATATTGATGGAATTTCTAATTTTCTAGCGTATAATGGGCATTCTGGACAAGCAGAACATGCTATTCATTGAGACGGCGGATATGTTGGCTCGCATGTCCCGAGAGACGCTGATTAGGGCGAGATTACCGAACTTTCACATCCCAGCAGCTGTGGAGATTCTCACCACAGGCACATATAATCGCCTGCCTGCATGTATTAGAGAGAGAATCGTCCCCCCAGATCCGATAACTCCAATCGAGAAAAAGCAAACACTCCTCAGACTAAATCAGGTGATACAGCATCGCTTGGTTACCGGGAAGCTTTTGCCACAAATGAGGGACTTTAAGGTTAGATGGAGAAACTCTTGAATTTATTGATACTAAGTAGTGGGCTTTGTGTTTTCAGATAAAGCATGGACGTGTCACGTTCGAAGTGAAGCATGAGTTCAATGTTTCACTTACTGTGATGGGCGATGGACCAAATGTACCCTGGCGACTGTTGGACATTGACATACTCGTGGAGGACAAGGAAACTGGAGGTAAGATGAGGTGGTTCTGTGTCGTGTTAACACGAATGAGATCGAAGAAGTGCGTGACCCGGGAAAGTTCCCTCCCCTCTTGTCTGCTTGAAGTCGTGTACCTGCGTTGAGCTACTAGGTTTTCTGGAAAAGATCATCCATTCTACTTTCATTCTACTTTTTAGATGGGAAATCTCTGGTGCACTCGCTACAAGTGAACTACATTCATCAACTAATCCAAGCTCGTCTCGTAGAGAATCCAAATGCTCTTAGCGAAGTCTACAACTGTCTTCACTACTTCTGTCAGTCCCTGCAGCTGGAAGTCCTCTACACTCAGACCCTACGTCTCAGCTACGAACGATTGGATGACAACATTTGCGTTGAAGAATACGTCCCAGGAGTGAAAGTTACAGTCTCCTACTGGCGCGAGCTTACCAGAATGGATCCAAAATCTGAACTAGGCTATCGCCTCACCGTCCAAAGTGATCCGAACGAAATCGGTCGTCCTTTGGCGGTTGTACATGTTCCTTCGCTGGGAGCCAAAGAATCATCGGAAGTCGCAGATCGTGCCGTTCGTACAGATCATCTCTCAATGGAGCGACTGATTGTGCACACCGTATACATCCGTTCTGTGTCCCGATTGGGTGATCTCAAGCTGGAGTTTCAGTCATTCTTGAAAGATGTCGATTGTAAGTTGAGGAATTGTCTGATTAAAAGTTTCTCTACAAATTGTCAGTTTCCCTAGTCAACCTGCAAGGAACTCCAGCGATTTTGACGGTGCCTGTGCTCAATCCATGCTTACGAGCTGAACAGGTTCACATTACTATTGACACACATACCGGCATGCTGAAGTGCCATGTGCCGAAACATTTGGACTGTCCTATCATGAATGACCTGCAGGTGACGTTGAATGGTGATCGTAGCAAACTGCAACAATTGATCTCTGAATTGAGGTAAGTCTGACGAAGATTGCCTTAGCGGGCTGTCTGTGATGAGATGTTTGCTTACTAGATTCTGGATAACACATCGTCGTTGTGAAAAGACTTTGCAACACTTACCGGCCACGGCTACCGAGACACTTCCTTTCCTGAGTGTACCGGATAATCAGCTCCTCCTTACCGGACGACACAAGATCTTTGTTAAGCTTAATCGACATCCAAATGTCATACTGGTAAGTAGAGCATAATCTAGGCACATCGGTAGCTAATAGCTTTGTTGCAGGTGGTTCAGTTGAAAGAAAAGCCCTCTGCTCCAAGTGAGATGGAATACACCTTTCACTTGGGTTTCGTTAGTCATCTTGCAATCGAAAACGAAAACCCAGAGGAGCAACCACCAGCCGATGTACCAAAAATGTACACAAAACTATTGCGCCTCATTGAATTCGATACGTTTGTGGCCACACATGGCCCAGGAACGCATGTTGATGGTAAGGAGCAAGTATATACCAACCAAGTGAGATGTCATCCCCTATCTCCTTCCATATGCAAGCAGAGAATCCATTGTTTCCCACCAGAACTCCAACTAATTGTGTGTTTTTCTTTTAGACGTTCCTCCACACAAGCGTAAGTCATCCTCCGAAATTGGTGGACCTCCATCCAAGCAACAGAAGACCATATTCCCGGCCTATTTCATACCCGAGTTGGCTCATGTTGTCGCAATGTGCGACGAAAAGATTCCGTTCCTCAATCTCGCTCAAGAATTCGCCAAACATAATATACCGCATAGTGGATTGCAGGTGGAATCGAACGCTACTTCTTTGGTTCTGAAACTACTGACACTTCCGATGCCGATCGCAACTACCGATCCGAATCAGAAGGTAACTGGTGGGGTGCTGATTTCGCATTGGAGTCTAATTTTATGCTCTCTTTAGTCCACCACAGCTTTGCCGACAATCGAGAAGCATGTGTGGAATGACTTGCTGAAGCGGCTTCTTTCGGTTTCAATTCGCTCGCAGATGAATAAGAACAACCAGAGCCGTGCATGGGTTGTGGAATTTGTCTTCTACAGTACTCCATTGCAGAGTACCCACCAGAAGGAGCAGGGGAATCGGCGCACTGTATACTTGACCTATGAACAGTCGCACAATGACTTTGGAAAGACTGTTGATGATTTACTGAAGGATTGGTCCAAGATTGTGTACCTGTACACGTTGGTTTACAACTTCTCGGAGTATGTCAAATCAGGTAAGAGTTTGGTGGCTTGCTCTCGGAAGAATTTGATGAGCAACATACGTCTATTTGCAGAGAAATATAACTTGCACACCATGGTGAGTGTGAAGTCGTACAGCTATGTGAATCTTCTTCTGGGATATGGTCCAAATAAGGAGGTTACCTGCAATGTTTACTGGTCGGCGCAACTTAAGGGCTTTCGCATGGTATTCGTGGGCGGTTTGTCTGCCATCAACGCGCATTCAATGATGCGTGAACAGTTGCAATCACACCTTAATCGGCATCAAGACTTGACTCATATTGTGCACATTCTTCATGAAACATATCAGCCGCTGAGTTCCATTTCAAAGCTACCTATCATCCCTCAGTTGGGCATACCGGTAAGCCCCGAGATGAAACGAATAAGAGCGTTCTTCTTAATTTTTTTTTATTATTTTTAGCGACCCCAAGTGCCAGTTCTTTCATTCTGCATTTTACCACAATCACCGACGTTGCTTCGACTGGCCTATCAAGCTATGTACTGCCTGGAGATTCGCTTCAGAGCTGGAGGATTGGTATCTATCCGTGACGGTGCCTACAGTCGTTTCGATCGCAGCAATGTTATCGATGAGTTCACACCAACGCAAGGCCTTAAGGTAAGGATCGCCTGAGTGGCTATAGAAATGCACGTTGCTAAGCTTATCTTACAGGGATTCCTCTCGAAATATGTGGACGAAAATGCAGTATATCGACGACGCTCTCAAAGCGAAGATGATAACCCACCGTCACCCATTGCCATGGAAGATACTCATGGACCAGGGGCTGGAGGATCATCCCCATTCTTAGGCAGTGGTATGCGTGGTCCACAAAGCCCTCGTGACGGCGGACTTCGTTTTGCGCCACCAATCACGCCTCCATCGAGTTCGAATCCGCACACACCGGCAAGTCCTCATCCGATTGGTGGACAAAATCATCCCAACTTCAGTATGACATCGCCACCGGCACCTCACATGCCACATCCATCACCAAGTGGCCTAATGCCTTCGTCTCCACTAAATCCCCAACCGAGTCCAATGGCACACTCGCCTGGCCCAAGCATGTACATGCAGAGCCACACAGACGGTAGTCCATTTACAGCAATGTCCCCGGCCACTTCTAACTGGCCGGGATCACCAAGTATGCCGAGACCATCGCCAAGACCTGGTCAGAGTCCAGAGCACAAATCGCAATCCACTGTGTCTACAACTCATCTGTCCAGAGTGTTGCCAAATCGATCATGGGCTGGAGCTGTTCCAACGCTACTCACGCATGAAGCTTTAGAAACACTGTGCCGCCCATGCCCGCATCCTAATAAGGAAATTGGCGGACCAGAGGTTTGTCCATTGGAGAGGTTCTTAGGCTGTGTGTACATGCGCAGACAATTGCAACGCAACATTCAGTCTGAGGAGTCGCTCACCGCTTTGAATTCAAACGAACCCGGAGTGGTTCTCTTCAAAGTGGACGGACTGCAATGCCAGGTGGTTTTAAATCAAATCAACATGCAGTCATTGCACTTGAAGGTGTCACAAATTCCTGTACCACCTTCTCCAGATGGTAAGCCGACGTTCCAATGGAATCCCGACGATTTGCAGGTGGTTGAGCAGTTCTTTGAGACGCGCATAGCTGTACCACCATATCGACCAAATGCATTGCATGGCTTCTGTCGTGCGTTGAATTGCCCCATCCAAGTACTCAAGGATTTCATCCAGATAATGAGATTAGAAATGATGCCCGAACTCGCTCAAGGTAGCCTCAAGTGGACTGTGCAGCTTTGCATGAGGGTGCCGCCATCCGCTCCACCAATCGTTCCCATTGGCAGCCCCGGTGTACTCATTTGCCGGCTAAAGATTCTCTTCTTCGTAAGTTCAGTCACATTTTTACTCGCCGCTCTCTCATTTTCTCTCTTCTTTCGTTTTTAGCTCCAAATAACTCGTATTCCCTATCCAGGATTGGACCGCGGCAATAGCCCTTCGTTGGTGCTTCCGATGATCTATGATCTGAACTCGAATATAACTCAGCTAGCCGAACGAAGAGAACAAGTACCCTCACAAGCAGCCAACACAGCGGGAACCCTCTTACGTCGCTTTGCAGAATACGGCTCACAACCAGGGGAATGTTCACTATTCCCAGCAGTCAGAGATTTGCTAACAAACCTCACTCTACCCAGCGATGTGCCTCCGCCTAATGCACAAATGCCTGGTGCTCAGACTATTGTACCATCACCAGTGCAAGTTGGTTCAAGTCCTGGTCCAATGATGCACTCGCCAATGCAGCAAATGGGACAAGTGGGACCACCGCCACAGGGCTACCCCATGGGCCCGAATCAAGGCCCCAACTGATAACTACTCTAATTTTGACAAACAAAAGGCTGGCTAAGTGGTTTCTCTATACAAAGTGGGTGTGACTAAGTCGGTGAAGGTGTACCGATAGTTGTCTCCTTTACGTTCTCTTAGATGTAATTGTAATTATTTTATGATGTATGTGTAATTATTCATGTTATTAAAATTTGAGTTTATTTAACATTTATTTACCCCCAAGACAAGTTTTTAAGTTTCTGTGGCAAGCCTAGAAGCAGAAGGCATGGGAAGTGAGAGTGTAATTCAGACAAAGATACTTCACGAGTGGGAAGCTTGTTAAGTAAATGCCTTTGATAGCCCAACAACAGATTCAACGTAGAAGTCTCCTACAGATTACTTATACCCATCAACAGAATGGTTTTGATATATCGTAGACCTGTTGTAGTTCCACTTGCATGAAAGAATCCAGATCAAGTGATTTGCACTAGCCGTGAATCTAGTCATTTCACTTCCCACAGTAGCTCCTTTGGTGTTCTAACATTCTCTGGGAAATATTCCTCGTGAATTTACACAGAATTTGTGTGTCCATGGGAAGCTATAAGTCTACAGTGTTCACTCTGTGTCCAAACTATCTCAAATGAGTAAACAAATCATTTATCCCAGATATAAAATAAAAATATATGTATAATTCTTTGCATAAAACTAACAACAAAACTAAAGCTATTAAATATTTTAACAATACAAAAAGAAAAAAAAATAGTTTACACTTTTAATTTAGACACTGCGTTCTGCAGCACTTGAAACTCTGAGCTGATTATACTCATTAGGTTGGAAATCTGCGGTTTTGAGTCCAAAACCTCCACACTCTGGGTATAGGGATTGTAACGAACACCAAATGGGCGGGGAATTGAGTTGGCAAATTTACTGCAAATAGAGAAACACAAAGCTTTGATTAGAAACACAACCAACCAATAAATATTTTATCTTACATCGTTTTTTCCTTGGCACACTCGAAGCTATCAGCTACATAGTACAGTTCCTGGAATTTGGTTATTGGATATTTCGTGATACCCGTGACGGCCGGATCGAAGTCCTTCAGCTGAGGCTTTTCGGTTAAACAGTACTCCAACTCGGCGTATGAGGATAAAAGACCGGCACCATATGCCTTGATTTCGTTCTCTTGCCTGCACAAACCATACTCAACAGTAAACCAGAAGATCTAGAAGCAAAATGTTGAATGTAGACTTGAAAGGTTTCGAGATGGTCTAGCGTCTTACCGTTGCCAGTTTTTCAATGTAATCATCCGGAGCACCGAGAGAAGCTAAACCAATTTCCTGACTAAACTGTGCAAATGCTGGATCGGCAAATAAAGGCGCATGGCCAAGAAGTTCATGACATACATCCGGCTCTGGGGTGTACATTGGCTTGCTGGGATGACGAATGTATTGGGTCGAGTGGAATACACGGAATGCCAGGCCTGCGAGGAAATCTCGAGATGACAATAGACCTGCCACTGGTCTCAGAGTAAAACCAGTACAATCTGTAAACGTTTCAATTAACGAAACCATAAAGATAAGATCGACAGAACCTACCCCTTAAAAAGTTTGAAACATCCTCCAGCTGGGGTATGTTATCATCCCTATATCCACAATTGTCCACCAACAGTGGAAACACATGGTTATATTCCCTGCAAGCATGTGTCTTATACAGCTTGGTGAGATTTCTAAATATCACACCCCAAGTGTCAACCTCTTCCTTGGTATAGTTAACCCTTGGTAAGGGCTCTCCATGCTTGTAATTGTAGGCAATATCAGCAAAGTACTTCCTAAACAAAAGAACAGGAAAGTAGGTCACATATAGATGAGAATAAGTGACCCAAGTCGAGTTAACAAACCTTCTAGCACGATATATGGGATCAGTAAATCCAGGATGATCAGCATCTAACTCCGATCCGTAGGATAGAATTTGATTAGCAAAACGATCCAAATCACGAATTCTTCTGGGAAACCATGGTACAGCCGATGTATTGTCCTTGTAATCCCTGGAGATTACATTGAAATAACTGCAGTTATCACGTACATCTTCAATAGCTTTGCCTAAAGAACCAATTCGTCCGTCACATTCGACAAAGAACTCATAGCCTGGCACACGAGTCGATGATCTCGATTCAATGTGCAACAAATTAACATTGTGATTGTTGAATATTTTCAAAATTTTTGCCAATGCACCACTGGCTTCCGTTTTGGGCGAGAAAAGGAGGCACGTATTGCGTGCTTCCTGGCCATCAATACCCTCGGCTATGTAAGATGAACCATCCACACGGGTGGGCTAGAAAGAGAAGTTAAGGTTTAATAAGTTGGTAGAGCATTAAATCAGTAAATCATATAACAGGGGAAGAATCTTCGGCCTCCCTTAAAACTGTTCAGGAAATTCTGTTTAAAATTCAAACGGTGGCGAACTAAGACGGAATAAGCCAGTTTTCAGAGGTAGGAAGCATCCTGATGACTCTCAAATAAACACAATACAATGCAAAACCTTCAAGATCCTACGCAACAAAGGAAGCTTAAGGTTTATCGACCTTTTCTGATGAAAAATGGTTTTAAAAGACTCGGCGCGCGGGCTGATCTGAGGATAAAGCCACACCCAAAACATTAATTTCAAGTTATCTGTAGACAAGTTGCGATCGCGATAGTAATTCCTGGCTGTTTGTAGAGCTTAGCTTGCCTGCAACGTGGTACTGACCCGAACCGAAGATGGAAGCGAACTAGCCAATTAGCAAATCTGCTTCCTTATCCTGGAAACTTAGATCCATGATTCAAAGGCCTAGGACAAGAGACCGGGTAAAACAAATAGAACGCCATTAGCTCATGGAAAAGAAAGTTTTGGTTGGAGACCCACAGCTGATTTCAAGAAGACGAGTTTTAGAGGCTTAGAAGCTTCAACTCCGTTCACAATTTTCGGCATTTTTGTTTTCACATTAAGTTAGCCCTCTTCAAGGCCACATAGCAACGTTCCTGATGCAAAAACAAGTCCATTATCTTTCATTCCTTATGGCGAGCGATTGTTTCACACTAGGTACGAATTCTCTCCTCACTGACGGACTGACCCTGAGCATTGCTTACAATCGCAAGAGAAATAAATCATCATCAATCAGAATAAGTTGATAGGTATGACCCAAGAAGGAAGCTGATGAAATCAATCACAAGACTGACTAAGTTAGACCTCCTATGTGGCTTTCTTTGTTTTCTTTTTTTTTTGTTCTTCGAGGTCGAACCAGTCCAACGATAACCTCCAAAACCTCGCACACACGTTTTCCAACGATACAACCTTGAAAACACAAGGAATAGGAAAGTGTTTCAACAAAAATAACATAGATGTCGCTCCTGAGACACAGACATAGTAAGAACAAAATACAAATTGAAAGGTTATAACCCAGTTTTTTTCTATTTCCGGAAATTTAACCTCTTGATCTTGATTCAGTATGCAACGCAAAATAACATCATTTGTCAATCATTATCTGTAGACTACAGAAAATTAATTTATTAAAAACAATTTGCAGTATTTGTCTGTTTATTAGAGACAAAAATCATTGAATGAATTGAATGATTATAAAACAGCAAAGCTGATAAAGAAACTCGAAAACTAGCGCAAATTAGGGAGCAATGAGCTGTGAACAAGGGTTACACACTTGTAATGAATTAATTCCCAGAAAGCCTTGACCTAGGCCATAAAAAATATTCAATTAATCTATTTGAATAGAACTTCAAGGCCTTAATTTTGAACAGTTGTTTCCTTTCAGTCAGCACTGCTAGATTTGATCGGAATTTATTTATAAATGGATACCTAATGTCTTCGTTTTCCTTTGTATATAGTTCAGGCTTCTATAGATGAACATTCTTGGCAGTTTCACGAAAAAGTAAGTCGAGTTAGAAAGTCGTACGTCCCCTTTGTTCAGTGCGAGCTCAGTTCTGCTCAGGTCTGTCAAATCGCGACAAAAGCGAAGTTAATCAATCACGATGTTCACGCACGTGTCAAATCTATGATTAAAGTGAAGCTACTTATAAATATAAAGTATCTATAGATCCTACAGCAATGGGCACAATGTGATACAATGTTGCCTTTAACTCAGCAATCTTGTCATTTATAAAAAGATCACTTGTCATTGTCAGAATGGATGCTCTGTACATTTTAGGGGAACTAGTATCAATAAGTGGCAGTTGAGAGGTACGAGGAAGTTAGTACATACGTTGAGTACTAGCTTTTCTAGGTGGAAGTCCCACAAGAATCGGTATTTCTATGAAACACTATGTTCAACGGAGTTCAGTCTCAAAACAAGTTCACGTGATAGAGGAAGTCACCAACAAAGCAGGTTCTATAATCAAACAGTAGCTAGTGTATAGTTGCCTTATACTCTGACCTGGTTTGGCCGAGGGGGCACTAGCGACGGAGGAAATTATTGTTAGTTAGAGGCTTTCGAACGAATTAGGATTTATTTAACAGACGAAGTTTGAGCTGAGAAGAAGCAATCATAACCACAAAGTTCAAGGAAGAAAAAAATAATGGAGCAACATTTCGAGTATATCCCTAAAGGGATACTTGAAATAGATTTGTTCGAAGGGTTTTGAGCTTGACTTCATGCTATATATGATAGCTTATATTAGCCATATATCTAGTGGAAATTTTGTAGCCGTTTGAAGCCTTCGTACCATAGAAAATTATTAAGGAATCTTGTTGATGTTGAGACCATATCACTAACTACGGGTCTAAGAAGTTGGCTGCAAAAAATGGCGTGGACCGAAAAATGATTGCTTCCGAATCCTGTAGCATTTGTCGTTCCCCCAATAAGGATCAAATCAGTTTTTACTCATCCTTTCCACTCTATGATGTACCAAATAACGTACGCTTGCAATTGCAAAGCACTCACAGATGAACTACACTTACCTTCTCGAAAGATGTTTGTCTGTCGTACATCATTTTGCTTCACGTATCACTCTAACTATTTATATCCAAGTTAAATTAATTAACAACTCTGTTAAATGTACAACGCAGTTCACTAAAAATTCGCACTAAGCTTCTTAAAGACAAATCAAAATCCACTAAACAGTGATCACGTACTGTATTAAAAAACGCGCTACCCAACAACCAGGCTTTCTTAAATACATCAAACACTAAAAGTAACAAACGAGACTACTGGTACTTAAATAGATTCGGCCAAAAGTCGAACTCGAAACTCTCTGAGATAATTGTTCCCCCTTAGGTTATCGGGGTGAGTTATCGCCAATCCTGTTGAATGAGCGAGCGAGTAGCGATGCCGGACGACAACATAGCGCCAGAGTAGCAACAGAGTAATATAATTTCCAACAGCTGAACCCCTTCTCTTTTGGAAATTGTTATTAAGTATATTTTTTATGTTACACAATTGGGGAAAAAAAGTATCTTAACATGTTTTGCCTTTATCTGGTAATAATGCACATAAGTGTAAGACTGACGTCTTTCATGCATTCTTTTGTAAACATTGACCACAATATTATTTTAATTGAGCCTGCCTCACGTGTTTGGATTTTTGTTTTACTCATATGTGGTACAAGTAAGTTGAGAATTGCTATACTAGATTGTGTATAGAATAAGTGTTTACAGCGACTTGCAGTATTCATGTTATTTAATTCTAAAAACCTGATAATGGAAATAATTTAATGGCACGATACATAAGTATGCTGAACTTGTTCTACCTATTCAACTATCGGTTAGGAAAAACTAAGTACCTAGGTAATAAAACTCCTGAGTCATGAATATCAGGTGATCCTGTGCTTGTACTTGATTGATTCCAAGAAGCTGCTTCCAATTTCCCATGGACCTTCTTCAGTCCCAACAAACAACAACGGAATTCCCATCTAAGCTCAGTGATTAGATCTGTAGCTTGGACTTGTGGTATTTACGTATGCGTAAAATGAAAGTCCCTCTTGATTATAATTTCAGAATTCGATTTAATTTAATGACGCAATTTTGAAATTAATTAAATTAGTCTAGCATCCAAGGCCGACCTTGCACTGTCATCGGCAAGATATACGATTTTCCTTGCCATATTCGCTTTCAGAAGAGAATTCTGATTTATTTGATTCTGAAGTTTAAAATTTTTGATGCATGTCACTCATATCAGCATCCTAGAACTTACATGCAGTCTGAGGTACGCGCTGGTATGTATGCATCAACTAAAATCTCTGGATGCATTTCAAATGCAATATCGTCACCTATCTCCTCTCCCTTAGCGTTTCGGGTCAAATGGACGAAATTTAACAAAAAACTTAACAAAGAAAGGAAAAAAGGATGAATTAGACTTTAGTGCTCTCAGCTGGGCGCTACCTAGTATGTGCCTCGAATACATAGACACAGAATATCTGGCTTGCGGAGTGCGATTGGAGGATATACCCAGATTGTGGGTATCAAGAATTGTGGGCTATACACTTCCCTTTTTTCCATACATTTTTTGGTTGAAAAATTTTCTGTGTCCTACTTGCATTTCGAGGCAGCAGCTAAGCTAGTTTGTGCCTTGAATACACAGAAACAGAATATCTGGCTTGAGGTGTGCGATTGGAGGATATATGCCCAGATTGTGGGTATCAAGAATTGTGGGCTATACACTGCCCTTTTTTCCATACATTTATTTGGTTGAAAAATTTTCTGTCTCCTACTTGCACTCCGAGGCAGCAGCTAAGCTAGTTTGTGCCTCGTATGCACAGAAACGGAATATCTGGCTTGGGATGTGCGATTGCAGGATATACTAAGATTGTGGGTATCAAGAAGTGTGGGCTATACACTACCCTTTTTTCCATACATTTTTTGGTTGAAAAATTTTCTGTCTCCTACTTGCACTCCGAGGCAGCAGCTAAGCTAGTTTGTGCCTCGTACGCACAGAAACAGAATATCTGGCTTGGGATGTGCGATTGCAGGATATACTAAGATTGTGGGTATCAAGAAGTGTGGGCTATACACTACCCTTTTTTCCATACATTTTTTGGTTGAAAAATTTTCTGTCTCCTACTTGCAATCCGAGGCAGCAGCTAAGCTCGTTTGTGCCTCGTATGCACAGAAACAGAATATCTGGCTTGGGATGTGCGATTGGAGGATATACCCAGATTGTGGGTATCAAGAATTGTGGGCTATACACTGCTCTATTTTGGGTATCAAGAAGTGTGGGCTATACACTTCCCTTTTTTCCATACATTTTTTGGTTGAAAAATTTTCTGTGTCCCACTTTCATTTCGAGGCAGCAGCTAAGCTAGTTTGTGCCTCGTATGCACAGAAACGGAATATCTGGCTTGGGATGTGCGATTGCAGGATATACTAAGATTGTGGGTATCAAGAAGTGTGGGCTATACACTACCCTTTTTTCCATACATTTTTTGGTTGAAAAATTTTCTGTCTCCTACTTGCATTTCGAGGCAGCAGCTAAGCTAGTTTGTGCCTCGTATGCACAGAAACGGAATATCTGGCTTGGGATGTGCGATTGCAGGATATACTAAGATTGTGGGTATCAAGAAGTGTGGGCTATACACTACCCTTTTTTCCATACATTTTTTGGTTGAAAAATTTTCTGTCTCCTACTTGCATTTCGAGGCAGCAGCTAAGCTAGTTTGTGAATCAAATACACAGAAACAGAATATCTGGCTTGGGGTGTGCGATTGGAGGATATATGCCCAGATTGTGGGTATCAAGAATTGTGGGCTATACACTGATCTTTTTTCCATACATTTTTTGGTTGAAAAATTTTCTGTCTCCTACTTGCATTTCGAGGCAGCAGCTAAGCTAGTTTGTGCCTCAAATACACAGAAACAGAATATCTGGCTTGGGGTGTGCGATTGGAGGACATACCCAGATTGTGGGTATCAAGAATTGTGGGCTATACACTTCCCTTTTTTCCATACATTTTTTGGTTGAAAAATTTTCTGTCTCCTACTTGCATTTCGAGGCAGCAGCTAAGCTAGTTTGTGCCTCAAATACACAGAAACAGAATATCTGGCTTGGGGTGTGCGATTGGAGGATATATGCCCAGATTGTGGGTATCAAGAAGTGTGGGCTATACACTGCCCTTTTTTCCATACATTTTTTGGTTGAAAAATTTTCTGTCTCCTACTTGCATTTCGAGGCAGCAGCTAAGCTTGTTTGTGCCTCGTATGCACAGAAACAGAATATCTGGCTTGGGGTGTGCGATTGCAGGATATACTAAGATTGTGGGTATCAAGAAGTGTGGGCTATTCACTGCTCTTTTTTCCATACATTTATTGGTTGAAAAATTTTCTGACTCCTATTTGCATTTCGAGGCAGCAGCTAAGCTAGTTTGTGCCTCAAATACACAGAAACAGAATATCTGGCTTTGGGGTGTGCGATTGGAGGACATACCCAGATTGTGGGTATCAAGAAGTGTGGGCTATACACTGCAATTTTTCCATACATTTTTTGGTTGAAAAATTTTCTGTCTCCTACTTGCATTTCGAGGCAGCAGCTAAGCTAGTTTGTGCCTCAAATACACAGAAACAGAATATCTGGCTTGGGGTGTGCGATTGGAGGATATACCCAGATTGTGGGTATCAAGAATTGTGGGCTATACACTTCCCTTTTTTCCATACATTTTTTGGTTGAAAAATTTTCTGTCTCCTACTTGCATTTCGAGGCAGCAGCTAAGCTAGTTTGTGCCTCAAATACACAGAAACAGAATATCTGGCTTGGGGTGTGCGATTGGAGGATATATGCCCAGATTGTGGGTATCAAGAAGTGTGGGCTATACACTGCCC
Source organism: Xylota segnis (assembly GCA_963583995.1). Classification (NCBI taxonomy): domain Eukaryota; kingdom Metazoa; phylum Arthropoda; class Insecta; order Diptera; family Syrphidae; genus Xylota; species Xylota segnis. Next base: position 57,176,929 of record OY757238.1, on the reverse strand, counting down.
TTTTTTCCATACATTTTTTGGTTGAAAAATTTTCTGTCTCCTACTTGTATTTCGAGGCAGCAGCTAAGCTAGTTTGTGCCTCAAATACACAGAAACAGAATATCTGGCTTGGGGTGTGCGATTGGAGGATATATGCCCAGATTGTGGGTATCAAGAATTGTGGGCTATACACTGCCCTTTTTTCCATACATTTTTTGGTTGAAAAATTTTCTGTCTCCTACTTGCATTTCGAGGCAGCAGCTAAGCTAGTTTATGCCTCAAATACACAGAAACAGAATATCTGGCTTGGGGTGTGCGATTGGAGGATATACCCAGATTGTGGGTATCAAGAATTGTGGGCTATACACTTCCCTTTTTTCCATACATTTTTTGGTTGAAAAATTTTCTGTCTCCTACTTGCATTTCGAGGCAGCAGCTAAGCTAGTTTGTGCCTCAAATACACAGAAACAGAATATCTGGCTTGGGGTATGCGTTTGGAGGATATATGCACAGATTGTGGGTATCAAGAATTGTGGGCTATACACTGCTCTTTTTTTCATACATTTTTTTGGTTGAAAAATTTTTTTTGTCTCCTACTTGCACTCCGAGGCAGCAGCTAAGCTAGTTTGTGCCTCAAATACACAGAAACAGAATATCTGGCTTGGGGTGTGCGATTGGAGGATATACCCAGATTGTGGGCATCAAGAATTGTGGGCTATACACTTCCCTTTTTTCCATACATTTTTTGGTAGAAAATTTTTCTGTCTCCTACTTGCATTTCGAGGCAGCAGCTAAGCTAGTTTGTGCCTCAAATACACAGAAACAGAATATCTGGCTTGGGGTGTGCGATTGGAGGATATATGCCCAGATTGTGGGTATCAAGAAGTGTGGGCTATACACTGCCCTTTTTTCCATACATTTTTTGGTTGAAAAATTTTCTGTCTCCTACTTGCACTCCGAGGCAGCAGCTAAGCTAGTTTGTGCCTCGTATGCACAGAAACGGAATATCTGGCTTGGGATTTGCGATTGCAGGATATACTAAGATTGTGGGTATCAAGAAGTGTGGGCTATACACTGCTCTTTTTTCCATACATTTTTTGGTTCAAAATTTTCTGTCTCCTACTTGTATTTCGAGGCAGCAGCTAAGCTAGTTTGTGCCTCAAATACACAGAAACAGAATATCTGGCTTGGGGTGTGCGATTGGAGGATATACCCAGATTGTGGGCATCAAGAATTGTGGGCTATACACTGCCCTTTTTTTCATACATTTTTTTGGTTGAAAAATTTTTTGTCTCCTACTTGCACTCCGAGGCAGCAGCTAAGCTAGTGTGTGCCTTGAATACACAGAAACAGAATATCTGGCTTGGGGTGTGCGATTGGAGGATATATGCCCAGATTGTGGGTATCAAGAAGTGTGGGCTATACACTGCCCTTTTTTCCATACATTTTTTGGTTGAAAAATTTTCTGTCTCCTACTTGCACTCCGAGGCAGCAGCTAAGCTAGTTTGTGCCTCGTATGCACAGAAACGGAATATCTGGCTTGGGATTTGCGATTGCAGGATATACTAAGATTGTGGGTATCAAGAAGTGTGGGCTATACACTGCTCTTTTTTCCATACATTTTTTGGTTCAAAATTTTCTGTCTCCTACTTGTATTTCGAGGCAGCAGCTAAGCTAGTTTGTGCCTCGTATGCACAGAAACGGAATATCTGGCTTGGGATGTGCGATTGCAGGATATACTAAGATTGTGGGTATCAAGAAGTGTGGGCTATACACTACCCTTTTTTCCATACATTTTTTGGTTGAAAAATTTTCTGTCTCCTACTTGCACTCCGAGGCAGCAGCTAAGCTAGTTTGTGCCTCGTATGCACAGAAACAGAATATCTGGCTTGGGATGTGCGATTGCAGGATATACTAAGATTGTGGGTATCAAGAAGTGTGGGCTATACACTGCTCTTTTTTCCATACATTTTTTGGTTGAAAAATTTTCTGTCTCCTACTTGCATTTCGAGGCAGCAGCTAAGCTCGTTTGTGCCTCGTATGCACAGAAACAGAATATCTGGCTTGGGATGTGCGATTGGAGGATATACCCAGATTCTGGGTATCAAGAATTGTGTGCTATACACTGCTCTATTTTGGGTATCAAGAAGTGTGGGCTATACACTTCCCTTTTTTCCATACATTTTTTGGTTGAAAAATTTTCTGTCTCCTACTTGCACTCCGAGGCAGCAGCTAAGCTAGTTTGTGCCTCGTATGCACAGAAACGGAATATCTGGCTTGGGATGTGCGATTGCAGGATATACTAAGATTGTGGGTATCAAGAAGTGTGGGCTATACACTACCCTTTTTTCCATACATTTTTTGGTTGAAAAATTTTCTGTCTCCTACTTGCACTCCGAGGCAGCAGCTAAGCTAGTTTGTGCCTCGTACGCACAGAAACAGAATATCTGGCTTGGGATGTGCGATTGCAGGATATACTAAGATTGTGGGTATCAAGAAGTGTGGGCTATACACTACCCTTTTTTCCATACATTTTTTGGTTGAAAAATTTTCTGTCTCCTACTTGCAATCCGAGGCAGCAGCTAAGCTCGTTTGTGCCTCGTATGCACAGAAACAGAATATCTGGCTTGGGATGTGCGATTGGAGGATATACCCAGATTGTGGGTATCAAGAATTGTGGGCTATACACTGCTCTATTTTGGGTATCAAGAAGTGTGGGCTATACACTTCCCTTTTTTCCATACATTTTTTGGTTGAAAAATTTTCTGTGTCCCACTTTCATTTCGAGGCAGCAGCTAAGCTAGTTTGTGCCTCGTATGCACAGAAACGGAATATCTGGCTTGGGATGTGCGATTGCAGGATATACTAAGATTGTGGGTATCAAGAAGTGTGGGCTATACACTACCCTTTTTTCCATACATTTTTTGGTTGAAAAATTTTCTGTCTCCTACTTGCATTTCGAGGCAGCAGCTAAGCTAGTTTGTGCCTCGTATGCACAGAAACGGAATATCTGGCTTGGGATGTGCGATTGCAGGATATACTAAGATTGTGGGTATCAAGAAGTGTGGGCTATACACTACCCTTTTTTCCATACATTTTTTGGTTGAAAAATTTTCTGTCTCCTACTTGCAATCCGAGGCAGCAGCTAAGCTCGTTTGTGCCTCGTATGCACAGAAACAGAATATCTGGCTTGGGATGTGCGATTGGAGGATATACCCAGATTGTGGGTATCAAGAATTGTGGGCTATACACTGCTCTATTTTGGGTATCAAGAAGTGTGGGCTATACACTGCAATTTTTTCCATACATTTTTTGGTTGAAAAATTTTCTGTCTCCTACTTGCACTCCGAGGCAGCAGCTAAGCTAGTTTGTGCCTCGTATGCACAGAAACGGAATATCTGGCTTGGGATGTGCGATTGCAGGATATACTAAGATTGTGGGTATCAAGAAGTGTGGGCTATACACTACCCTTTTTTCCATACATTTTTTGGTTGAAAAATTTTCTGTCTCCTACTTGCACTCCGAGGCAGCAGCTAAGCTAGTTTGTGCCTCGTACGCACAGAAACAGAATATCTGGCTTGGGATGTGCGATTGCAGGATATACTAAGATTGTGGGTATCAAGAAGTGTGGGCTATACACTACCCTTTTTTCCATACATTTTTTGGTTGAAAAATTTTCTGTCTCCTACTTGCAATCCGAGGCAGCAGCTAAGCTCGTTTGTGCCTCGTATGCACAGAAACAGAATATCTGGCTTGGGATGTGCGATTGGAGGATATACCCAGATTCTGGGTATCAAGAATTGTGTGCTATACACTGCTCTATTTTGGGTATCAAGAAGTGTGGGCTATACACTTCCCTTTTTTCCATACATTTTTTGGTTGAAAAATTTTCTGTCTCCTACTTGCACTCCGAGGCAGCAGCTAAGCTAGTTTGTGCCTCGTATGCACAGAAACGGAATATCTGGCTTGGGATGTGCGATTGCAGGATATACTAAGATTGTGGGTATCAAGAAGTGTGGGCTATACACTACCCTTTTTTCCAAACATTTTTTGGTTGAAAAATTTTCTGTCTCCTACTTGCACTCCGAGGCAGCAGCTAAGCTAGTTTGTGCCTCGTACGCACAGAAACAGAATATCTGGCTTGGGATGTGCGATTGCAGGATATACTAAGATTGTGGGTATCAAGAAGTGTGGGCTATACACTACCCTTTTTTCCATAAATTTTTTGGTTGAAAAATTTTCTGTCTCCTACTTGCAATCCGAGGCAGCAGCTAAGCTCGTTTGTGCCTCGTATGCACAGAAACAGAATATCTGGCTTGGGATGTGCGATTGGAGGATATACCCAGATTGTGGGTATCAAGAATTGTGGGCTATACACTGCTCTATTTTGGGTATCAAGAAGTGTGGGCTATACACTTCCCTTTTTTCCATACATTTATTTGGTTGAAAAATTTTCTGTGTCCTACTTGCATTTCGAGGCAGCAGCTAAGCTAGTTTGTGCCTTGAATACACAGAAACAGAATATCTGGCTTGAGGTGTGCGATTGGAGGATATATGCCCAGATTGTGGGTATCAAGAATTGTGGGCTATACACTGGCCTTTTTTCCATACATTTATTTGGTTGAAAAATTTTCTGTCTCCTACTTGCACTCCGAGGCAGCAGCTAAGCTAGTTTGTGCCTCGTATGCACAGAAACGGAATATCTGGCTTGGGATGTGCGATTGCAGGATATACTAAGATTGTGGGCATCAAGAAGTGTGGGCTATACACTGCCCTTTTTTTCATAAATTTTTTTGGTTGAAAAATTTTTTGCAACTACTTGCACTCCGAGGCAGCACCTTAGTTAGTTTGTGCCTTGAATACACAGAAACAGAATACCTGCCTTGGCATGTGCGATTGGAGGATATACCCAGATTGTGGGTATCAAGAATTGTGGGCTATACACTGCAATTTTTTCCATACATTTTTTGGTTGAAAAATTTTCTGTGTCCTACTTGCATTTCGAGGGAGCAGCTAAGCTAGTTTGTGCCTCGTATGAACAGAAATGGAATATCTGGCTTGGGATGTGCGATTGCAGGATATACTAAGATTGTGGGTATCAAGAAGTGTGGGCTATACACTACCCTTTTTTCCATACATTTTTTGGTTGAAAAATTTTCTGTGTCCTACTTGCATTTCGAGGCAGCAGCTAAGCTAGTTTGTGCCTTGAATACACAGAAACAGAATATCTGGCTTGGGGTGTGCGATTGGAGGATATATGCCCAGATTGTGGGTATCAAGAATTGTGGGCTATACACTGCCCTTTTTTTCATACATTTTTTTGGTTGAAAAATTTTTTGTCTCCTACTTGCACTCCGAGGCAGCAGCTAAGCTAGTTTGTGCCTTGAATACACAGAAACAGAATATCTGGCTTGAGGTGTGCGATTGGAGGATATATGCCCAGATTGTGGGTATCAAGAATTGTGGGCTATACACTGCCCTTTTTTCCATTCATTTTTTGGTTGAAAAATTTTCTGTCTCCTACTTGCACTCCGAGGCAGCAGCTAAGCTAGTTTGTGCCTCAAATACACAGAAACAGAATATCTGGCTTGGGGTGTGCGATTGGAGGATATATGCCCAGATTGTGGGTATCAAGAATTGTGGGCTATACACTGCCCTTTTTTCCATACATTATTTGGTTGAAAAATTTTCCGTCTCCTACTTGCACTCCGAGACAGCAGCTAAGCTAGTTTGTGCCTCGTATGCACAGAAACAGAATATCTGGCTTGGGATGTGCGATTGCAGGATATACTAAGATTGTGGGTATCAAGAAGTGTGGGCTATACACTGCCCTTTTTTCCATACATTTATTTGGTTGAAAAATTTTCTGTGTCCTACTTGCATTTCGAGGCAGCAGCTAAGCTAGTTTGTGCCTTGAATACACAGAAACAGAATATCTGGCTTGGGGTGTGCGATTGGAGGATATATGCCCAGATTGTGGGTATCAAGAATTGTGGGCTATACACTGCACTTTTTTCCATACATTTATTTGGTTGAAAAATTTTCTGTGTCCTACTTGCATTTCGAGGCAGCAGCTAAGCTAGTTTGTGCCTTGAATACACAGAAACAGAATATCTGGCTTGAGGTGTGCGATTGGAGGATATATGCCCAGATTGTGGGTATCAAGAATTGTGGGCTATACACTGCCCTTTTTTCCATACATTTATTTGGTTGAAAAATTTTCTGTCTCCTACTTGCACTCCGAGGCAGCAGCTAAGCTAGTTTGTGCCTCGTATGCACAGAAACGGAATATCTGGCTTGGGATGTGCGATTGCAGGATATACTAAGATTGTGGGTATCAAGAAGTGTGGGCTATACACTGCCCTTTTTTTCATAAATTTTTTTGGTTGAAAAATTTTTTGCAACTACTTGCACTCCGAGGCAGCACCTTAGTTAGTTTGTGCCTTGAATACACAGAAACAGAATACCTGCCTTGGCATGTGCGATTGGAGGATATACCCAGATTGTGGGTATCAAGAATTGTGGGCTATACACTGCAATTTTTTCCATACATTTTTTGGTTGAAAAATTTTCTGTCTCCTACTTGCATTTCGAGGCAGCAGCTAAGCTAGTTTGTGCCTCGTATGAACAGAAATGGAATATCTGGCTTGGGATGTGCGATTGCAGGATATACTAAGATTGTGGGTATCAAGAATTGTGGGCTATACACTGCAATTTTTTCCATACATTTTTTGGTTGAAAAATTTTCTGTGTCCTACTTGCATTTCGAGGCAGCAGCTAAGCTAGTTTGTGCCTTGAATACACAGAAACAGAATATCTGGCTTGGGGTGTGCGATTGGAGGATATATGCCCAGATTGTGGGTATCAAGAATTGTGGGCTATACACTGCCCTTTTTTCCATTCATTTTTTGGTTGAAAAATTTTCTGTCTCCTACTTGCACTCCGAGGCAGCAGCTAAGCTAGTTTGTGCCTCAAATACACAGAAACAGAATATCTGGCTTGGGGTGTGCGATTGGAGGATATATGCCCAGATTGTGGGTATCAAGAATTGTGGGCTATACACTGCCCTTTTTTCCATACATTATTTGGTTGAAAAATTTTCCGTCTCCTACTTGCACTCCGAGGCAGCAGCTAAGCTAGTTTGTGCCTCGTATGCACAGAAACAGAATATCTGGCTTGGGATGTGCGATTGCAGGATATACTAAGATTGTGGGTATCAAGAAGTGTGGGCTATACACTGCTCTTTTTTCCATACATTTTTTGGTTGAAAAATTTTCTGTCTCCTACTTGCATTTCGAGGCAGCAGCTAAGCTAGTTTGTGCCTCGTATGCACAGAAACAGAATGTCTGGCTTGGGGTGTGCGATTGGAGGATATACCCAGATTGTGGGTATCAAGAAGTGTGGGCTATACACTGCCCTTTTTTCCATACATTATTTGGTTGAAAAATTTTCCGTCTCCTACTTGCACTCCGAGGCAGCAGCTAAGCTAGTTTGTGCCTCGTATGCACAGAAACAGAATATCTGGCTTGGGATGTGCGATTGCAGGATATACTAAGATTGTGGGTATCAAGAAGTGTGGGCTATACACTGCTCTTTTTTCCATACATTTTTTGGTTGAAAAATTTTCCGTCTCCTACTTGCACTCCGAGGCAGCAGCTAAGCTAGTTTGTGCCTCGTATGCACAGAAACAGAATATCTGGCTTGGGATGTGCGATTGCAGGATATACTAAGATTGTGGGTATCAAGAAGTGTGGGCTATACACTGCTCTTTTTTCCATACATTTTTTGGTTGAAAAATTTTCTGTCTCCTACTTGCATTTCGAGGCAGCAGCTAAGCTAGTTTGTGCCTCAAATACACAGAAACAGAATATCTGGCTTGGGGTGTGCGATTGGAGGATATACCCAGATTGTGGGTATCAAGAAGTGTGGGCTATACACTGCTCTTTTTTCCATACATTTTTTGGTTGAAAAATTTTCTGTCTCCTACTTGCATTTCGAGGCAGCAGCTAAGCTAGTTTGTGCCTCAAATACACAGAAACAGAATATCTGGCTTGGGGTGTGCGATTGGAGGATATATGCCCAGATTGTGGGTATCAAGAATTGTGGGCTATACACTGCCCTTTTTTCCATACATTTTTTGGTTGAAAAATTTTCTGTCTCCTACTTGCACTCCGAGGCAGCAGCTAAGCTAGTTTGTGCCTCAAATACACAGAAACAGAATATCTGGCTTGGGGTGTGCGATTGGAGGATATATGCCCAGACTGTGGGTATCAAGAAGTGTGGGCTTATACACTGCCCTTTTTTCCATAAATTTTTTGGTTGAAAAATTTTCTGTCTCCTACTTTCATTTCGAGGCAGCAGCTAAGCTAGTTTGTGCCTTGAATACACAGAAACAGAATATCTGGCTTGGGGTGTGCGATTGGAGGATATATGCCCAGATTGTGGGTATCAAGAATTGTGGGCTATACACTGCCCTTTTTTCCATACATTTTTTGGTTGAAAAATTTTCTGTGTCCTACTTTCATTTCGAGGCAGCAGCTAAGCTAGTTTGTGCCTCGTATGCACAGAAACGGAATATCTGGCTTGGGATGTGCGATTGCAGGATATACTAAGATTGTGGGTATCAAGAAGTGTGGGCTATACACTGCCCTTTTTTTCATAAATTTTTTTGGTTGAAAAATTTTTTGCAACTACTTGCACTCCGAGGCAGCACCTTAGTTAGTTTGTGCCTTGAATACACAGAAACAGAATACCTGCCTTGGCATGTGCGATTGGAGGATATACCCAGATTGTGGGTATCAAGAATTGTGGGCTATACACTGCAATTTTTTCCATACATTTTTTGGTTGAAAAATTTTCTGTCTCCTACTTGCATTTCGAGGCAGCAGCTAAGCTAGTTTGTGCCTCGTATGAACAGAAATGGAATATCTGGCTTGGGATGTGCGATTGCAGGATATACTAAGATTGTGGGTATCAAGAATTGTGGGCTATACACTGCAATTTTTTCCATACATTTTTTGGTTGAAAAATTTTCTGTGTCCTACTTGCATTTCGAGGCAGCAGCTAAGCTAGTTTGTGCCTTGAATACACAGAAACAGAATATCTGGCTTGGGGTGTGCGATTGGAGGATATATGCCCAGATTGTGGGTATCAAGAATTGTGGGCTATACACTGCCCTTTTTTCCATTCATTTTTTGGTTGAAAAATTTTCTGTCTCCTACTTGCACTCCGAGGCAGCAGCTAAGCTAGTTTGTGCCTCAAATACACAGAAACAGAATATCTGGCTTGGGGTGTGCGATTGGAGGATATATGCCCAGATTGTGGGTATCAAGAATTGTGGGCTATACACTGCCCTTTTTTCCATACATTATTTGGTTGAAAAATTTTCCGTCTCCTACTTGCACTCCGAGGCAGCAGCTAAGCTAGTTTGTGCCTCGTATGCACAGAAACAGAATATCTGGCTTGGGATGTGCGATTGCAGGATATACTAAGATTGTGGGTATCAAGAAGTGTGGGCTATACACTGCTCTTTTTTCCATACATTTTTTGGTTGAAAAATTTTCTGTCTCCTACTTGCATTTCGAGGCAGCAGCTAAGCTAGTTTGTGCCTCGTATGCACAGAAACAGAATGTCTGGCTTGGGGTGTGCGATTGGAGGATATACCCAGATTGTGGGTATCAAGAAGTGTGGGCTATACACTGCCCTTTTTTCCATACATTATTTGGTTGAAAAATTTTCCGTCTCCTACTTGCACTCCGAGGCAGCAGCTAAGCTAGTTTGTGCCTCGTATGCACAGAAACAGAATATCTGGCTTGGGATGTGCGATTGCAGGATATACTAAGATTGTGGGTATCAAGAAGTGTGGGCTATACACTGCTCTTTTTTCCATACATTTTTTGGTTGAAAAATTTTCCGTCTCCTACTTGCACTCCGAGGCAGCAGCTAAGCTAGTTTGTGCCTCGTATGAACAGAAATGGAATATCTGGCTTGGGATGTGCGATTGCAGGATATACTAAGATTGTGGGTATCAAGAAGTGTGGGCTATACACTGCTCTTTTTTCCATACATTTTTTGGTTGAAAAATTTTCTGTCTCCTACTTGCATTTCGAGGCAGCAGCTAAGCTGGTTTGTGCCTTGAATACACAGAAACAGAATATCTGGCTTGGGGTGTGCGATTGGAGGATATATGCCCAGATTGTGGGTATCAAGAATTGTGGGCTATACACTGCCCTTTTTTCCATACATTTTTTGGTTGAAAAATTTTCTGTGTCCTACTTTCATTTCGAGGCAGCAGCTAAGCTAGTTTGTGCCTCGTATGCACAGAAACGGAATATCTGGCTTGGGATGTGCGATTGCAGGATATACTAAGATTGTGGGTATCAAGAAGTGTGGGCTATACACTGCTCTTTTTTCCATACATTTTTTGGTTGAAAAATTTTCTGTCTCCTACTTGCATTTCGAGGCAGCAGCTAAGCTGGTTTGTGCCTTGAATACACAGAAACAGAATATCTGGCTTGGGGTGTGCGATTGGAGGATATATGCCCAGATTGTGGGTATCAAGAATTGTGGGCTATACACTGCCCTTTTTTCCATTCATTTTTTGGTTGAAAAATTTTCTGTCTCCTACTTGCATTTCGAGGCAGCAGCTAATCTAGTTTGTGCCTCAAATACACAGAAACAGAATATCTTACTTGGGGTGTGCGATTGGAGGATATATGCCCAGATTGTGGGTATCAAGAATTGTGGGCTATACACTACCCTTTTTTTCATACATTTTTTTGGTTGAAAAATTTTCTGTCTCCTACTTGCATTTCGAGGCAGCAGCTAAGCTGGTTTGTGCCTTGAATACACAGAAACAGAATATCTGGCTTGGGGTGTGCTATTGGAGGATATATGCCCAGATTGTGGGTATCAAGAATTGTGGGCTATACACTGCCCTTTTATCCATACATTTTTTGGGTGGATCGCACACCCCAAGCCAGACATTCTGTTTCTGTGTATTTGAGGCACAAACTAGCTTAGCTGCTGCCTCGAAATGCAAGTAGGAGACAGAAAATTTTGAACCAAATAAATGTATGGATAAAAGGGCAGTGTATAGCCCACAATTCTTGATACCCACAATCTGGGCATATATCCTCCAATCGCACACCCCAAGTAAGATATTCTGTTTCTGTGTATTTGAGGCACAAACTAGATTAGCTGCTGCCTCGAAATGCAAGTAGGAGACAGAAAATTTTTCAACCAAAAAATGAATGGAAAAAAGGGCAGTGTATAGCCCACAATTCTTGATACCCACAATCTGGGCATATATCCTCCAATCGCACACCCCAAGCCAGATATTCTGTTTCTGTGTATTTGAGGCACAAACTAGCTTAGCTGCTGCCTCGAAATGCAAGTAGGACACAGAAAATTTTTCAACCAAAAAATGTATGGAAAAAAGGGCAGTGTATAGCCCACAATTCTTGATACCCACAATCTTAGTATATCCTGCAATCGCACATCCCAAGCCAGATATTCCGTTTCTGTGCATACGAGGCACAAACTAGCTTAGCTGCTGCCTCGAAATGCAAGTAGGAGACAGAAAATTTTTCAACCAAAAAATGTATGGAAAAAAGGGCAGTGTATAGCCCACAATTCTTGATACCCACAATCTTAGTATATCCTCCAATCGCACACCCCAAGCCAGATATTCTGTTTCTGTGTATTTGAGGCACAAACTAGCTTAGCTGCTGCCTCGAAATGCAAGTAGGAGACAGAAAATTTTTCAACCAAAAAATGTATGGAAAAAAGGGCAGTGTATAGCCCACAATTCGTGATACCCACAATCTTAGTATATCCTCCAATCGCACACCCCAAGCCAGATATTCTGTTTCTGTGTATTTGAGGCACAAACTAGATTAGCTGCTGCCTCGAAATGCAAGTAGGAGACAGAAAATTTTTCAACCAAAAAATGTATGGAAAAAAGGGCAGTGTATAGCCCACAATTCTTGATACCCACAATCTTAGTATATCCTCCAATCGCACACCCCAAGCCAGATATTCTGTTTCTGTGTATTTGAGGCACATACTAGCTTAGCTGCTGCCTCGAAATGCAAGTAGGAGACAGAAAATTTTTCAATCAAAAAATGTATGGAAAAAAGGGCAGTGTATAGCCCACAATTCTTGATACCCACAATCTTAGTATATCCTCCAATCGCACACCCCAAGCCAGATATTCTGTTTCTGTGTATTTGAGGCACAAACTAGATTAGCTGCTGCCTCGAAATGCAAGTAGGAGACAGAAAATTTTTCAACCAAAAAATGTATGGAAAAAAGGGCAGTGTATAGCCCACAATTCTTGATACCCACAATCTTAGTATATCCTCCAATCGCACACCCCAAGCCAGATATTCTGTTTCTGTGTATTTGAGGCACAAACTAGCTTAGCTGCTACCTCGAAATGCAAGTAGGAGACAGAAAATTTTTCAACCAAAAAATGTATGAAAAAAAGGCAGTGTATAGCCCACACTTCTTAATACCCACAATCTGGGTATATCATCCAATCACACATCCCAAGCCAGATATTCTGTTTCTGTGCATTCGAGGCACAAACTAGCTTAGCTGCTGCTTCGAAATACAAGTAGGAGACAGAAAATTTTTCAACCAAAAAATGTATGGAAAAAAGGGCAGTGTATAGCCCACAATTCTTGATACCCACAATCTGGGCATATATCCTCCAATGGCACACCCCAAGCCAGATATTCTGTTTCTGTGTATTTGAGGCACAAACTAGCTTAGCTGCTGCCTCGAAATGCAAGTAGGAGGCAGAAAATTTTTTAACCAAAAAATGTATGGAAAAAAGGGCAGTGTATAGCCCACAATTCTTGATACCCACAATCTGGGCATATATCCTCCAATCGCACACCCCAAGCCAGATATTCTGTTTCTGTGCATTCGAGGCACAAACAAGCTTAGTTGCTGCCTCGGAGTGCAAGTAGGAGACAGAAAATTTTTCAACCAAAAAATGTATGGAAAAAAAAGCAGTGTATAGCCCACACTTCTTGATACCCACAATCTTAGTATATCCTCCAATCGCACACCCCAAGCCAGATATTCTGTTTCTGTGTATTTGAGGCACAAACTAGCTTAGCTGCTGCCTCGAAATGCAAGTAGGAGACAGAAAATTTTTCAACCAAAAAATGTATGGAAAAAAAAGCAGTGTATAGCCCACACTTCTTGATACCCACAATCTTAGTATATCCTGCAATCGCACATCCCAAGCCAGATATTCCGTTTCTGTGCATACGAGGCACAAACTAGCTTAGCTGCTGCCTCGAAATGCAAGTAGGAGACAGAAAATTTTTCAACCAAAAAATGTATGAAAAAAAGGCAGTGTATAGCCCACACTTCTTAATACCCACAATCTGGGTATATCATCCAATCACACATCCCAAGCCAGATATTCTGTTTCTGTGCATTCGAGGCACAAACTAGCTTAGCTGCTGCTTCGAAATACAAGTAGGAGACAGAAAATTTTTCAACCAAAAAATGTATGGAAAAAAGGGCAGTGTATAGCCCACAATTCTTGATACCCACAATCTGGGCATATATCCTCCAATGGCACACCCCAAGCCAGATATTCTGTTTCTGTGTATTTGAGGCACAAACTAGCTTAGCTGCTGCCTCGAAATGCAAGTAGAAGGCAGAAAATTTTTTAACCAAAAAATGTATGGAAAAAAGGGCAGTGTATAGCCCACAATTCTTGATACCCACAATCTGGGCATATATCCTCCAATCGCACACCCCAAGCCAGATATTCTGTTTCTGTGCATTCGAGGCACAAACAAGCTTAGTTGCTGCCTCGGAGTGCAAGTAGGAGACAGAAAATTTTTCAACCAAAAAATTTATGGAAAAAAGGGCAGTGTATAGCCCACAATTCTTGATACCCACAATCTGGGCATATATCCTTCAATCGCACACCCCAAGCCAGATATTCTGTTTCTGTGTATTTGAGGCACAAACTAGCTTAGCTGCTGCCTCGAAATACAAGTAGGAGACAGAAAATTTTTCAACCAAAAAATGTATGGAAAAAAGGGCAGTGTATAGCCCACAATTCTTGATACCCACAATCTGGGCATATATCCTCCAATCGCACACCCCAAGCCAGATATTCTGTTTCTGTGTATTTGAGGCACAAACTAGCTTAGCTGCTGCCTCGAAATGCAAGTAGGAGACAGAAAATTTTTCAACCAAAAAATGTATGGAAAAAAAAGCAGTGTATAGCCCACACTTCTTGATACCCACAATCTTAGTATATCCTGCAATCGCACATCCCAAGCCAGATATTCCGTTTCTGTGCATACGAGGCACAAACTAGCTTAGCTGCTGCCTCGAAATGCAAGTAGGAGACAGAAAATTTTTCAACCAAAAAATGTATGAAAAAAAGGCAGTGTATAGCCCACACTTCTTAATACCCACAATCTGGGTATATCATCCAATCACACATCCCAAGCCAGATATTCTGTTTCTGTGCATTCGAGGCACAAACTAGCTTAGCTGCTGCTTCGAAATACAAGTAGGAGACAGAAAATTTTTCAACCAAAAAATGTATGGAAAAAAGGGCAGTGTATAGCCCACACTTCTTGATACCCACAATCTGGGCATATATCCTCCAATGGCACACCCCAAGCCAGATATTCTGTTTCTGTGTATTTGAGGCACAAACTAGCTTAGCTGCTGCCTCGAAATGCAAGTAGGAGGCAGAAAATTTTTCAACCAAAAAATGTATGGAAAAAAGGGCAGTGTATAGCCCACAATTCTTGATACCCACAATCTGGGCATATATCCTCCAATCGCACACCCCAAGCCAGATATTCTGTTTCTGTGCATTCGAGGCACAAACAAGCTTAGTTGCTGCCTCGGAGTGCAAGTAGGAGACAGAAAATTTTTCAACCAAAAAATTTATGGAAAAAAGGGCAGTGTATAGCCCACAATTCTTGATACCCACAATCTGGGCATATATCCTTCAATCGCACACCCCAAGCCAGATATTCTGTTTCTGTGTATTTGAGGCACAAACTAGCTTAGCTGCTGCCTCGAAATACAAGTAGGAGACAGAAAATTTTTCAACCAAAAAATGTATGGAAAAAAGGGCAGTGTATAGCCCACAATTCTTGATACCCACAATCTGGGCATATATCCTCCAATCGCACACCCCAAGCCAGATATTCTGTTTCTGTGTATTTGAGGCACAAACTAGCTTAGCTGCTGCCTCGAAATACAAGTAGGAGACAGGAAATTTTTCAACCAAAAAATGTATGGAAAAAAGGGCAGTGTATAGCCCACACTTCTTGATACCCACAATCTGGGCATATATCCTCCAATGGCACACCCCAAGCCAGATATTCTGTTTCTGTGTATTTGAGGCACAAACTAGCTTAGCTGCTGCCTCGAAATACAAGTAGGAGACAGGAAATTTTTCAACCAAAAAATGTATGGAAAAAAGGGCAGTGTATAGCCCACAATTCTTGATACCCACAATCTGGGCATATATCCTCCAATCGCACACCCCAAGCCAGATATTCTGTTTCTGTGTATTTGAGGCACAAACTAGCTTAGCTGCTGCCTCGAAATACAAGTAGGAGACAGGAAATTTTTCAACCAAAAAATGTATGGAAAAAAGGGCAGTGTATAGCCCACACTTCTTGATACCCACAATCTGGGCATATATCCTCCAATGGCACACCCCAAGCCAGATATTCTGTTTCTGTGTATTTGAGGCACAAACTAGCTTAGCTGCTGCCTCGAAATGAAAGTAGGACACAGAAAATTTTTCAACCAAAAAATGGAAGGAAAAAAAGGGAAGTGTATAGCCCACAATTCTTGATACCCACAATCTAAGTATATCCTCCAATCGCACACCCCAAGCCAGATATTCTGTTTCTGTGTATTTGAGGCACAAACTAGCTTAGCTGCTGCCTCGAAATGCAAGTAGGAGACAGAAAATTTTTCAACCAAAAAATGTATGGAAAAAATGGAAGTGTATAGCCCACAATTCTTGATACCCACAATCTGGGTATATCCTCCAATCGCACACCCCAAGCCAGATATTCTGTTTCTGTGTATTTGAGGCACAAACTAGCTTAGCTGCTGCCTCGAAATACAAGTAGGAGACAGAATATTTTTCAACCAAAAAATGCATGGAAGAAAGGGCAGTGTATAGCCCACAATTCTTGATACCCACAATCTGGGCATATATCCTCCAATCGCACACCCCAAGCCAGATATTCTGTTTCTGTGCATTCAAGGCACAAACTAGCTTAGCTGCTGCCTCGGAGTGCAAGTAGGAGACAGAAAATTTTTCAACCAAAAAAATTTATGGAAAAAAGGGCAGTGTACAGCCCACATTTCTTGATACCCACAATCTGGGAATATCCTCCAATCGCACACCCCAAGCCAGATATTCTGTTTCTGTGTATTTGAGGCACAAACTAGCTTAGCTGCTGCCTCGAAATGCAAGTAGGAGACAGAAAATTTTTCAACCAAAAAATGTATGGAAGAAAGGGCAGTGTATAGCCCACAATTCTTGATACCCACAATCTGGGCATATATCCTCCAATCGCACACCCCAAGCCAGATATTCTGTTTCTGTGTATTTGAGGCACAAACTAGCTTAGCTGCTGCCTCGGAGTGCAAGTAGGAGACAGAAAATTTTTCAACCAAAAAATGTATGGAAAAAAGGGCAGTGTATAGCCCACACTTCTTGATACCCACAATCTGGGTATATCCTCCAATCGCACACCCCAAGCCAGATATTCTGTTTCTGTGTATTCAAGGCACAAACTAGCTTAGCTGCTGCCTCGAAATGCAAGTAGGAGACAGAATATTTTTCAACCAAAAAATGCATGGAAGAAAGGGCAGTGTATAGCCCACAATTCTTGATACCCACAATCTGGGCATATATCCTCCAATCGCACACCCCAAGCCAGATATTCAGTTTCTGTGCATTCAAGGCACAAACTAGCTTAGCTGCTGCCTCGGAGTGCAAGTAGGAGACAGAAAATTTTTCAACCAAAAAAATTTATGGAAAAAAGGGCAGTGTACAGCCCACACTTCTTGATACCCACAATCTGGGCATATATCCTCCAATCGCACACCCCAAGCCAGATATTCTGTTTCTGTGTATTTGCGGCACAAACTAGCTTAGCTGCTGCCTCGAAATGCAAGTAGGAGACAGAAAATTTTTCAACCAAAAAATGTATGGAAAAAAGGGCAGTGTATAGCCCACAATTCTTGATACCCACAATCTGGGCATATATCCTCCAATCGCACACCCCAAGCCAGATATTCTGTTTCTGTGTATTTGAGGCACAAACTAGCTTAGCTGCTGCCTCGGAGTGCAAGTAGGAGACAGAAAATTTTTCAACCAAAAAAATTTATGGAAAAAAGGGCAGTGTACAGCCCACACTTCTTGATACCCACAATCTGGGCATATATCCTCCAATCGCACACCCCAAGCCAGATATTCTGTTTCTGTGTATTTGAGGCACAAACTAGCTTAGCTGCTGCCTCGGAGTGCAAGTAGGAGACAGAAAATTTTTCAACCAAAAAATGTATGGAAAAAAGGGCAGTGTATAGCCCACAATTCTTGATACCCACAATCTGGGCATATATCCTCCAATCGCACACCCCAAGCCAGATATTCTGTTTCTGTGTATTTGAGGCACAAACTAGCTTAGCTGCTGCCTCGGAGTGCAAGTAGGAGACAGAAAATTTTTCAACCAAAAAATGTATGGAAAAAAGGGCAGTGTATAGCCCACAATTCTTGATACCCACAATCTGGGCATATATCCTCCAATCGCACACCCCAAGCCAGATATTCTGTTTCTGTGTATTCAAGGCACAAACTAGCTTAGCTGTTGCCTCGGAGTGCAAGTAGGAGACAGAAAATTTTTCAACCAAAAAATGTATGGAAAAAAGGGCAGTGTATAGCCCACAATTCTTGATACCCACAATCTGGGCATATATCCTCCAATCGCACACCCCAAGCCAGATATTCTGTTTCTGTGTATTTGAGGCACAAACTAGCTTAGCTGCTGCCTCGGAGTGCAAGTAGGAGACAGAATATTTTTCAACCAAAAAATGCATGGAAGAAAGGGCAGTGTATAGCCCACAATTCTTGATACCCACAATCTGGGCATATATCCTCCAATCGCACACCCCAAGCCAGATATTCAGTTTCTGTGCATTCAAGGCACAAACTAGCTTAGCTGCTGCCTCGGAGTGCAAGTAGGAGACAGAAAATTTTTCAACCAAAAAAATTTATGGAAAAAAGGGCAGTGTACAGCCCACACTTCTTGATACCCACAATCTGGGCATATATCCTCCAATCGCACACCCCAAGCCAGATATTCTGTTTCTGTGTATTTGCGGCACAAACTAGCTTAGCTGCTGCCTCGAAATGCAAGTAGGAGACAGAAAATTTTTCAACCAAAAAAATTTATGGAAAAAAGGGCAGTGTACAGCCCACACTTCTTGATACCCACAATCTGGGCATATATCCTCCAATCGCACACCCCAAGCCAGATATTCTGTTTCTGTGTATTCAAGGCACAAACTAGCTTAGCTGTTGCCTCGGAGTGCAAGTAGGAGACAGAAAATTTTTCAACCAAAAAATGTATGGAAAAAAGGGCAGTGTATAGCCCACAATTCTTGATACCCACAATCTGGGCATATATCCTCCAATCGCACACCCCAAGCCAGATATTCTGTTTCTGTGTATTTGAGGCACAAACTAGCTTAGCTGCTGCCTCGGAGTGCAAGTAGGAGACAGAAAATTTTTCAACCAAAAAAATTTATGGAAAAAAGGGCAGTGTACAGCCCACACTTCTTGATACCCACAATCTGGGCATATATCCTCCAATCGCACACCCCAAGCCAGATATTCTGTTTCTGTGTATTTGAGGCACAAACTAGCTTAGCTGCTGCCTCGGAGTGCAAGTAGGAGACAGAAAATTTTTCAACCAAAAAATGTATGGAAAAAAGGGCAGTGTATAGCCCACAATTCTTGATACCCACAATCTGGGCATATATCCTCCAATCGCACACCCCAAGCCAGATATTCTGTTTCTGTGTATTTGAGGCACAAACTAGCTTAGCTGCTGCCTCGGAGTGCAAGTAGGAGACAGAAAATTTTTCAACCAAAAAATGTATGGAAAAAAGGGCAGTGTATAGCCCACAATTCTTGATACCCACAATCTGGGCATATATCCTCCAATCGCACACCCCAAGCCAGATATTCTGTTTCTGTGTATTCAAGGCACAAACTAGCTTAGCTGCTGCCTCGGAGTGCAAGTAGGAGACAGAAAATTTTTCAACCAAAAAATGTATGGAAAAAAGGGCAGTGTATAGCCCACAATTCTTGATACCCACAATCTGGGCATATATCCTCCAATCGCACACCCCAAGCCAGATATTCTGTTTCTGTGTATTTGAGGCACAAACTAGCTTAGCTGCTGCCTCGGAGTGCAAGTAGGAGACAGAATATTTTTCAACCAAAAAATGCATGGAAGAAAGGGCAGTGTATAGCCCACAATTCTTGATACCCACAATCTGGGCATATATCCTCCAATCGCACACCCCAAGCCAGATATTCAGTTTCTGTGCATTCAAGGCACAAACTAGCTTAGCTGCTGCCTCGGAGTGCAAGTAGGAGACAGAAAATTTTTCAACCAAAAAAATTTATGGAAAAAAGGGCAGTGTACAGCCCACACTTCTTGATACCCACAATCTGGGCATATATCCTCCAATCGCACACCCCAAGCCAGATATTCTGTTTCTGTGTATTTGAGGCACAAACTAGCTTAGCTGCTGCCTCGAAATACAAGTAGGAGACAGAAAATTTTTCAACCAAAAAATGTATGGAAAAAAGGGCAGTGTATAGCCCACAATTCTTGATACCCACAATCTGGGCATATATCCTCCAATCGCACACCCCAAGCCAGATATTCTGTTTCTGTGTATTTGAGGCACAAACTAGCTTAGCTGCTGCCTCGAAATACAAGTAGGAGACAGGAAATTTTTCAACCAAAAAATGTATGGAAAAAAGGGCAGTGTATAGCCCACACTTCTTGATACCCACAATCTGGGCATATATCCTCCAATCGCACACCCCAAGCCAGATATTCTGTTTCTGTGCATTCAAGGCACAAACTAGCTTAGCTGCTGCCTCGGAGTGCAAGTAGGAGACAGAAAATTTTTCAACCAAAAAATGTATGGAAAAAAGGGCAGTGTATAGCCCACACTTCTTGATACCCACAATCTGGGCATATATCCTTTAATCGCACACCCCAAGCCAGATATTCTGTTTCTGTGTATTTCAGGCACAAACTAGCTTAGCTGCTGCCTCGGAGTGCAAGTAGGAGACAGGAAATTTTTTCAACCAAAAAATGTATGGAAAAAAGAGCAGTGTATAGCCCACACTTCTTGATACCCACAATCTGGGCATATATCCTGCAATCGCACATCCCAAGCCAGATATTCCGTTTCTGTGCATACGAGGCACAAACTAGCTTAGCTGCTGCCTCGAAATGAAAGTAGGACACAGAAAATTTTTCAACCAAAAAATGGAAGGAAAAAAAGGGAAGTGTATAGCCCACAATTCTTGATACCCACAATCTAAGTATATCCTCCAATCGCACACCCCAAGCCAGATATTCTGTTTCTGTGTATTTGAGGCACAAACTAGCTTAGCTGCTGCCTCGAAATGCAAGTAGGAGACAGAAAATTTTTCAACCAAAAAATGTATGGAAAAAATGGAAGTGTATAGCCCACAATTCTTGATACCCACAATCTGGGTATATCCTCCAATCGCACACCCCAAGCCAGATATTCTGTTTCTGTGTATTTGAGGCACAAACTAGCTTAGCTGCTGCCTCGAAATACAAGTAGGAGACAGAATATTTTTCAACCAAAAAATGCATGGAAGAAAGGGCAGTGTATAGCCCACAATTCTTGATACCCACAATCTGGGCATATATCCTCCAATCGCACACCCCAAGCCAGATATTCTGTTTCTGTGCATTCAAGGCACAAACTAGCTTAGCTGCTGCCTCGGAGTGCAAGTAGGAGACAGAAAATTTTTCAACCAAAAAAATTTATGGAAAAAAGGGCAGTGTACAGCCCACATTTCTTGATACCCACAATCTGGGAATATCCTCCAATCGCACACCCCAAGCCAGATATTCTGTTTCTGTGTATTTGAGGCACAAACTAGCTTAGCTGCTGCCTCGAAATGCAAGTAGGAGACAGAAAATTTTTCAACCAAAAAATGTATGGAAGAAAGGGCAGTGTATAGCCCACAATTCTTGATACCCACAATCTGGGCATATATCCTCCAATCGCACACCCCAAGCCAGATATTCTGTTTCTGTGTATTTGAGGCACAAACTAGCTTAGCTGCTGCCTCGGAGTGCAAGTAGGAGACAGAAAATTTTTCAACCAAAAAATGTATGGAAAAAAGGGCAGTGTATAGCCCACACTTCTTGATACCCACAATCTGGGTATATCCTCCAATCGCACACCCCAAGCCAGATATTCTGTTTCTGTGTATTCAAGGCACAAACTAGCTTAGCTGCTGCCTCGAAATGCAAGTAGGAGACAGAATATTTTTCAACCAAAAAATGCATGGAAGAAAGGGCAGTGTATAGCCCACAATTCTTGATACCCACAATCTGGGCATATATCCTCCAATCGCACACCCCAAGCCAGATATTCAGTTTCTGTGCATTCAAGGCACAAACTAGCTTAGCTGCTGCCTCGGAGTGCAAGTAGGAGACAGAAAATTTTTCAACCAAAAAAATTTATGGAAAAAAGGGCAGTGTACAGCCCACACTTCTTGATACCCACAATCTGGGCATATATCCTCCAATCGCACACCCCAAGCCAGATATTCTGTTTCTGTGTATTTGCGGCACAAACTAGCTTAGCTGCTGCCTCGAAATGCAAGTAGGAGACAGAAAATTTTTCAACCAAAAAATGTATGGAAAAAAGGGCAGTGTATAGCCCACAATTCTTGATACCCACAATCTGGGCATATATCCTCCAATCGCACACCCCAAGCCAGATATTCTGTTTCTGTGTATTTGAGGCACAAACTAGCTTAGCTGCTGCCTCGGAGTGCAAGTAGGAGACAGAAAATTTTTCAACCAAAAAAATTTATGAAAAAAAGGGCAGTGTACAGCCCACACTTCTTGATACCCACAATCTGGGCATATATCCTCCAATCGCACATCCCAAGCCAGATATTCCGTTTCTGTGCATACGAGGCACAAACTAGCTTAGCTGCTGCCTCGAAATGAAAGTAGGACACAGAAAATTTTTCAACCAAAAAATGGAAGGAAAAAAAGGGAAGTGTATAGCCCACAATTCTTGATACCCACAATCTAAGTATATCCTCCAATCGCACACCCCAAGCCAGATATTCTGTTTCTGTGTATTTGAGGCACAAACTAGCTTAGCTGCTGCCTCGAAATGCAAGTAGGAGACAGAAAATTTTTCAACCAAAAAATGTATGGAAAAAATGGAAGTGTATAGCCCACAATTCTTGATACCCACAATCTGGGCATATATCCTCCAATCGCACACCCCAAGCCAGATATTCTGTTTCTGTGCATTCAAGGCACAAACTAGCTTAGCTGCTGCCTCGGAGTGCAAGTAGGAGACAGAAAATTTTTCAACCAGAAAAATTTATGGAAAAAAGGGCAGTGTACAGCCCACATTTCTTGATACCCACAATCTGGGAATATCCTCCAATCGCACACCCCAAGCCAGATATTCTGTTTCTGTGTATTTGCGGCACAAACTAGCTTAGCTGCTGCCTCGAAATGCAAGTAGGAGACAGAAAATTTTTCAACCAAAAAATGTATGGAAAAAATGGAAGTGTATAGCCCACAATTCTTGATACCCACAATCTGGGTATATCCTCCAATCGCACACCCCAAGCCAGATATTCTGTTTCTGTGTATTTGAGGCACAAACTAGCTTAGCTGCTGCCTCGAAATACAAGTAGGAGACAGAATATTTTTCAACCAAAAAATGCATGGAAGAAAGGGCAGTGTATAGCCCACAATTCTTGATACCCACAATCTGGGCATATATCCTCCAATCGCACACCCCAAGCCAGATATTCTGTTTCTGTGCATTCAAGGCACAAACTAGCTTAGCTGCTGCCTCGGAGTGCAAGTAGGAGACAGAAAATTTTTCAACCAAAAAATGTATGGAAAAAAGGGCAGTGTATAGCCCACACTTCTTGATACCCACAATCTGGGCATATATCCTTTAATCGCACACCCCAAGCCAGATATTCTGTTTCTGTGTATTTCAGGCACAAACTAGCTTAGCTGCTGCCTCGGAGTGCAAGTAGGAGACAGGAAATTTTTTCAACCAAAAAATGTATGGAAAAAAGAGCAGTGTATAGCCCACACTTCTTGATACCCACAATCTGGGCATATATCCTGCAATCGCACATCCCAAGCCAGATATTCCGTTTCTGTGCATACGAGGCACAAACTAGCTTAGCTGCTGCCTCGAAATGAAAGTAGGACACAGAAAATTTTTCAACCAAAAAATGGAAGGAAAAAAAGGGAAGTGTATAGCCCACAATTCTTGATACCCACAATCTAAGTATATCCTCCAATCGCACACCCCAAGCCAGATATTCTGTTTCTGTGTATTTGAGGCACAAACTAGCTTAGCTGCTGCCTCGAAATGCAAGTAGGAGACAGAAAATTTTTCAACCAAAAAATGTATGGAAAAAATGGAAGTGTATAGCCCACAATTCTTGATACCCACAATCTGGGTATATCCTCCAATCGCACACCCCAAGCCAGATATTCTGTTTCTGTGTATTTGAGGCACAAACTAGCTTAGCTGCTGCCTCGAAATACAAGTAGGAGACAGAATATTTTTCAACCAAAAAATGCATGGAAGAAAGGGCAGTGTATAGCCCACAATTCTTGATACCCACAATCTGGGCATATATCCTCCAATCGCACACCCCAAGCCAGATATTCTGTTTCTGTGCATTCAAGGCACAAACTAGCTTAGCTGCTGCCTCGGAGTGCAAGTAGGAGACAGAAAATTTTTCAACCAAAAAATGTATGGAAAAAAGGGCAGTGTATAGCCCACACTTCTTGATACCCACAATCTGGGTATATCCTCCAATCGCACACCCCAAGCCAGATATTCTGTTTCTGTGTATTCAAGGCACAAACTAGCTTAGCTGCTGCCTCGAAATGCAAGTAGGAGACAGAATATTTTTCAACCAAAAAATGCATGGAAGAAAGGGCAGTGTATAGCCCACAATTCTTGATACCCACAATCTGGGCATATATCCTCCAATCGCACACCCCAAGCCAGATATTCAGTTTCTGTGCATTCAAGGCACAAACTAGCTTAGCTGCTGCCTCGGAGTGCAAGTAGGAGACAGAAAATTTTTCAACCAAAAAAATTTATGGAAAAAAGGGCAGTGTACAGCCCACACTTCTTGATACCCACAATCTGGGCATATATCCTCCAATCGCACACCCCAAGCCAGATATTCTGTTTCTGTGTATTCAAGGCACAAACTAGCTTAGCTGCTGCCTCGAAATGCAAGTAGGAGACAGAATATTTTTCAACCAAAAAATGCATGGAAGAAAGGGCAGTGTATAGCCCACAATTCTTGATACCCACAATCTGGGCATATATCCTCCAATCGCACACCCCAAGCCAGATATTCAGTTTCTGTGCATTCAAGGCACAAACTAGCTTAGCTGCTGCCTCGGAGTGCAAGTAGGAGACAGAAAATTTTTCAACCAAAAAAATTTATGGAAAAAAGGGCAGTGTACAGCCCACACTTCTTGATACCCACAATCTGGGCATATATCCTCCAATCGCACACCCCAAGCCAGATATTCTGTTTCTGTGTATTTGAGGCACAAACTAGCTTAGCTGCTGAATCGAAATACAAGTAGGAGACAGAAAATTTTTCAACCAAAAAATGTATGGAAAAAAGGGCAGTGTATAGCCCACAATTCTTGATACCCACAATCTGGGCATATATCCTCCAATCGCACACCCCAAGCCAGATATTCTGTTTCTGTGTATTTGAGGCACAAACTAGCTTAGCTGCTGCCTCGAAATACAAGTAGGAGACAGGAAATTTTTCAACCAAAAAATGTATGGAAAAAAGGGCAGTGTATAGCCCACACTTCTTGATACCCACAATCTGGGCATATATCCTCCAATCGCACACCCCAAGCCAGATATTCTGTTTCTGTGTATTTGAGGCACAAACTAGCTTAGCTGCTGCCTCGAAATGCAAGTAGGAGACAGAAAATTTTTCAACCAAAAAATGTATGGAAAAAATGGAAGTGTATAGCCCACAATTCTTGATACCCACAATCTGGGTATATCCTCCAATCGCACACCCCAAGCCAGATATTCTGTTTCTGTGTATTTGAGGCACAAACTAGCTTAGCTGCTGCCTCGAAATACAAGTAGGAGACAGAATATTTTTCAACCAAAAAATGCATGGAAGAAAGGGCAGTGTATAGCCCACAATTCTTGATACCCACAATCTGGGCATATATCCTCCAATCGCACACCCCAAGCCAGATATTCTGTTTCTGTGCATTCAAGGCACAAACTAGCTTAGCTGCTGCCTCGGAGTGCAAGTAGGAGACAGAAAATTTTTCAACCAAAAAATGTATGGAAAAAAGGGCAGTGTATAGCCCACACTTCTTGATACCCACAATCTGGGCATATATCCTTTAATCGCACACCCCAAGCCAGATATTCTGTTTCTGTGTATTTCAGGCACAAACTAGCTTAGCTGCTGCCTCGGAGTGCAAGTAGGAGACAGGAAATTTTTTCAACCAAAAAATGTATGGAAAAAAGAGCAGTGTATAGCCCACACTTCTTGATACCCACAATCTGGGCATATATCCTGCAATCGCACATCCCAAGCCAGATATTCCGTTTCTGTGCATACGAGGCACAAACTAGCTTAGCTGCTGCCTCGAAATGAAAGTAGGACACAGAAAATTTTTCAACCAAAAAATGGAAGGAAAAAAAGGGAAGTGTATAGCCCACAATTCTTGATACCCACAATCTAAGTATATCCTCCAATCGCACACCCCAAGCCAGATATTCTGTTTCTGTGTATTTGAGGCACAAACTAGCTTAGCTGCTGCCTCGAAATGCAAGTAGGAGACAGAAAATTTTTCAACCAAAAAATGTATGGAAAAAATGGAAGTGTATAGCCCACAATTCTTGATACCCACAATCTGGGTATATCCTCCAATCGCACACCCCAAGCCAGATATTCTGTTTCTGTGTATTTGAGGCACAAACTAGCTTAGCTGCTGCCTCGAAATACAAGTAGGAGACAGAATATTTTTCAACCAAAAAATGCATGGAAGAAAGGGCAGTGTATAGCCCACAATTCTTGATACCCACAATCTGGGCATATATCCTCCAATCGCACACCCCAAGCCAGATATTCTGTTTCTGTGCATTCAAGGCACAAACTAGCTTAGCTGCTGCCTCGGAGTGCAAGTAGGAGACAGAAAATTTTTCAACCAAAAAAATTTATGGAAAAAAGGGCAGTGTACAGCCCACACTTCTTGATACCCACAATCTGGGAATATCCTCCAATCGCACACCCCAAGCCAGATATTCTGTTTCTGTGTATTTGAGGCACAAACTAGCTTAGCTGCTGCCTCGAAATGCAAGTAGGAGACAGAAAATTTTTCAACCAAAAAATGTATGGAAGAAAGGGCAGTGTATAGCCCACAATTCTTGATACCCACAATCTGGGCATATATCCTCCAATCGCACACCCCAAGCCAGATATTCTGTTTCTGTGTATTTGAGGCACAAACTAGCTTAGCTGCTGCCTCGGAGTGCAAGTAGGAGACAGAAAATTTTTCAACCAAAAAATGTATGGAAAAAAGGGCAGTGTATAGCCCACACTTCTT
This sequence comes from Xylota segnis, assembly GCA_963583995.1. Taxonomy (NCBI): domain Eukaryota; kingdom Metazoa; phylum Arthropoda; class Insecta; order Diptera; family Syrphidae; genus Xylota; species Xylota segnis. The sequence continues at coordinate 57,149,951 of OY757238.1, read as the reverse complement.
GATACCCACAATCTGGGCATATATCCTCCAATCGCACACCCCAAGCCAGATATTCTGTTTCTGTGTATTTGAGGCACAAACTAGCTTAGCTGCTGCCTCGAAATGCAAGTAGGAGACAGAAAATTTTTCAACCAAAAAATGTATGGAAAAAATGGAAGTGTATAGCCCACAATTCTTGATACCCACAATCTGGGTATATCCTCCAATCGCACACCCCAAGCCAGATATTCTGTTTCTGTGTATTTGAGGCACAAACTAGCTTAGCTGCTGCCTCGAAATACAAGTAGGAGACAGAATATTTTTCAACCAAAAAATGCATGGAAGAAAGGGCAGTGTATAGCCCACAATTCTTGATACCCACAATCTGGGCATATATCCTCCAATCGCACACCCCAAGCCAGATATTCTGTTTCTGTGCATTCAAGGCACAAACTAGCTTAGCTGCTGCCTCGGAGTGCAAGTAGGAGACAGAAAATTTTTCAACCAAAAAATGTATGGAAAAAAGGGCAGTGTATAGCCCACACTTCTTGATACCCACAATCTGGGCATATATCCTTTAATCGCACACCCCAAGCCAGATATTCTGTTTCTGTGTATTTCAGGCACAAACTAGCTTAGCTGCTGCCTCGGAGTGCAAGTAGGAGACAGGAAATTTTTTCAACCAAAAAATGTATGGAAAAAAGAGCAGTGTATAGCCCACACTTCTTGATACCCACAATCTGGGCATATATCCTGCAATCGCACATCCCAAGCCAGATATTCCGTTTCTGTGCATACGAGGCACAAACTAGCTTAGCTGCTGCCTCGAAATGAAAGTAGGACACAGAAAATTTTTCAACCAAAAAATGGAAGGAAAAAAAGGGAAGTGTATAGCCCACAATTCTTGATACCCACAATCTAAGTATATCCTCCAATCGCACACCCCAAGCCAGATATTCTGTTTCTGTGTATTTGAGGCACAAACTAGCTTAGCTGCTGCCTCGAAATGCAAGTAGGAGACAGAAAATTTTTCAACCAAAAAATGTATGGAAAAAATGGAAGTGTATAGCCCACAATTCTTGATACCCACAATCTGGGTATATCCTCCAATCGCACACCCCAAGCCAGATATTCTGTTTCTGTGTATTTGAGGCACAAACTAGCTTAGCTGCTGCCTCGAAATACAAGTAGGAGACAGAATATTTTTCAACCAAAAAATGCATGGAAGAAAGGGCAGTGTATAGCCCACAATTCTTGATACCCACAATCTGGGCATATATCCTCCAATCGCACACCCCAAGCCAGATATTCTGTTTCTGTGCATTCAAGGCACAAACTAGCTTAGCTGCTGCCTCGGAGTGCAAGTAGGAGACAGAAAATTTTTCAACCAAAAAAATTTATGGAAAAAAGGGCAGTGTACAGCCCACACTTCTTGATACCCACAATCTGGGAATATCCTCCAATCGCACACCCCAAGCCAGATATTCTGTTTCTGTGTATTTGAGGCACAAACTAGCTTAGCTGCTGCCTCGAAATGCAAGTAGGAGACAGAAAATTTTTCAACCAAAAAATGTATGGAAGAAAGGGCAGTGTATAGCCCACAATTCTTGATACCCACAATCTGGGCATATATCCTCCAATCGCACACCCCAAGCCAGATATTCTGTTTCTGTGTATTTGAGGCACAAACTAGCTTAGCTGCTGCCTCGGAGTGCAAGTAGGAGACAGAAAATTTTTCAACCAAAAAATGTATGGAAAAAAGGGCAGTGTATAGCCCACACTTCTTGATACCCACAATCTGGGTATATCCTCCAATCGCACACCCCAAGCCAGATATTCTGTTTCTGTGTATTCAAGGCACAAGCTAGCTTAGCTGCTGCCTCGAAATGCAAGTAGGAGACAGAATATTTTTCAACCAAAAAATGCATGGAAGAAAGGGCAGTGTATAGCCCACAATTCTTGATACCCACAATCTGGGCATATATCCTCCAATCGCACACCCCAAGCCAGATATTCAGTTTCTGTGCATTCAAGGCACAAACTAGCTTAGCTGCTGCCTCGGAGTGCAAGTAGGAGACAGAAAATTTTTCAACCAAAAAAATTTATGGAAAAAAGGGCAGTGTACAGCCCACACTTCTTGATACCCACAATCTGGGCATATATCCTCCAATCGCACACCCCAAGCCAGATATTCTGTTTCTGTGTATTTGAGGCACAAACTAGCTTAGCTGCTGCCTCGGAGTGCAAGTAGGAGACAGAAAATTTTTCAACCAAAAAATGTATGGAAAAAAGGGCAGTGTATAGCCCACAATTCTTGATACCCACAATCTGGGCATATATCCTCCAATCGCACACCTCAAGCCAGATATTCTGTTTCTGTGTATTCAAGGCACAAACTAGCTTAGCTGCTGCCTCGGAGTGCAAGTAGGAGACAGAAAATTTTTCAACCAAAAAAATTTATGGAAAAAAGGGCAGTGTACAGCCCACACTTCTTGATACCCACAATCTGGGCATATATCCTCCAATCGCACACCCCAAGCCAGATATTCTGTTTCTGTGTATTTGCGGCACAAACTAGCTTAGCTGCTGCCTCGAAATGCAAGTAGGAGACAGAAAATTTTTCAACCAAAAAATGTATGGAAAAAAGGGCAGTGTATAGCCCACAATTCTTGATACCCACAATCTGGGCATATATCCTCCAATCGCACACCCCAAGCCAGATATTCTGTTTCTGTGTATTTGAGGCACAAACTAGCTTAGCTGCTGCCTCGGAGTGCAAGTAGGAGACAGAAAATTTTTCAACCAAAAAATGTATGGAAAAAAGGGCAGTGTATAGCCCACAATTCTTGATACCCACAATCTGGGCATATATCCTCCAATCGCACACCTCAAGCCAGATATTCTGTTTCTGTGTATTCAAGGCACAAACTAGCTTAGCGCTATACCCAACTTTTTTCCAACTCCTAGATAGCGTCCAACGGAGAGCACTAGAATCTAATTCATCCTTTTTTCCTTTTTTGGTTAAGTTTTTTTTTTTAATTTCGTCCATTTGACCCGAAATGCTAAGGGAGGGGAGATAGGTGACGCTATTGCATTTGAAGTTTAGATCAGTTAAGCAGCAGGTATTCTTTCAAAGACAAGGCGACAGTAAAACCCTTTCACAGACCCACTTTGTCACCACATTTAACCAACTGGCAAAGATTAGAGGTTGTTTGGAATACCGGAAAAAACAAACCAATAAATAGGGCAAACATATTTGGTTACATCATTTGTCTAGTATTATTGCATACTAAAGCCATCTAATTGATTCGTAAATCTATAACACTTTTGCATCATTCAATTCTCAAGTTAATTTCGTTGTTATTTTATACTCACTTTGTGTGCCACTGCAAACATATTTCACTGAAATGATGGGGAAACTTGTCGATCCGGTTGAAATTTAATGAGTTTGTGTACCTACTCGTACTCGTATCTACAATATTTAATTGCTTAATTCAAATGTTATTGGTTGGCACATTTGTATGTATTTTTCTTATTAGATATAGTGTAGTTGATTCTGGGTAAAGTGCGTACACTAAAGACTGTGAACTTTTAAATCTCTTCAGCAGAGGCCAGAGTTTGGAAGAAATGGACCCAGATCGGTGGCGTATACGTAATATTTTTCAAAGAATTTTCAATATTTTCCATTTCTCTGCACATACTTGTCCAAGATCTAAGCGTATCTGTACCCAAATTAAAGGCCAGATTATTACCTGTCTTCTCGGATGTGAATCTCCTCAGTTGAGGCCAGAATTTGGAAGAAATGGACCCAGATCGGTGGCGTATACGTAATATTATTTAAAGAATTTTCAATATTTTCCATTTCTCTGCACATACTGGTCCAAGATCTAAGCGTATCTGTACCCAAATTAAAGGCCAGATTATTACCTGCTTTCTCAGACATAAATCTCCTCAGCAGAGGCCAGAATGTGGAAGAAATGGGCCTAGCTATTATATGTAATATTTTTCAAAGAATTTTCAGTATAATCCAATTCTCTGCTCATAATGGTGCAGGATCTAAGTGTATCTGTACCCAAATTAAAGGCCAGATTAATACCTGTCTTCTCAGATGTAAATCTGTTCAGCAGAGGCCAGAATTTGGAAGAAATGGGACTAGCTCGGGGGCGTATACGTAATATTTTTCAAAGAATTTTCAGTATCCTCCAATTCTCTGCACACAATGGTGCAGGATCGAAGCGTATCTGTACACAAAGTAATGGGCAGATTATCACTTGTCGTCTCAGAGGTGAATGTTCTCAGCAGAGGCCAGAGTTTGCAAGAAATACCTCGAGCTCGTGTTCTACCAAATTCAACAGTTTACCTCAATAAATACGTGTAGTTTCCGATATTTATAACTCATAAGGACCTCCTCCTACTTATTTTGATTAATAATTCCTCATATTTCGATTGCGCATTATTTTCTTGTCTGCTGCTACACATGAGTACTTTCCCTTTTGAGAATGAACGTCATCTTCCGAAAGGTTAGTGATCGTTCGCATTTCTTCCGTCGTACTTATCTCTAGTTAACGAACTTGTTGACAAATACTTATATTCTGTTTTCTTCGTTTGACGTAGCCAATGGCGTTTATCACTAATATCTCTGTTCGTCATCAATATTCAGTAAACACAGTCTTTAATGCGGCTTACGCTATTGGTATTTACAGCAAAAGAATCTACTGTCAAGTTCTTTATGTTAAGATACTTTGTAATTCATGTTTAAATAAGTTTCTCATAAAAAAATCCCGAGGGTCCTTCAGACTCAACGGTAGAGCGACAGGAGCTCAGAGAGTATCCCTCAAACATAGACTATCCGTTTTATATCCACCATCCATAGACGCCAACAATCTGTGGGATTAGCATCACTACATCAGACCAGCTACACCAGACCAGTCAACGCCTGAAAAATATCGAGTCAGAAGGACTTTCTGATCAAGAATTTTAAAAAGTACGCTAAAGGATCAAAATGTGTATGTTTTTTAAGACTGGAATGTTTACTCTAAGACTGGAATGATTACTTTTCGGAGCAGTGAAAGGAATGTAGTCACCAATGAGCAAGGAATAGTAGATTTGATCCTCATACGGTCAATGAAGAAGCAACGCTGGAAAATATCCACTGATATGTGCAATCCGCCGAACGATTCCAAACTTACATTAAAAAGAGGTCACTCGGGATCGAAAGAGTGAAAGATTGCTTTGTCTCAGGCAAGGCTCTTCTCCATATCCTGCGGTTAGATTTTGAAACAATATCCTGAGATATGAATTAATTCGAAATCAGAAATATTAGCTGGGTACGATGACTGTTTTCGTCATATCCCTTGAGCTATAAAAAAGAACAAGTTTTTTTGGAACTGGAAACTCAAATAATTGCATTTTTCTAGACGCAAATGCCTTGTCTCGACAGTAGTCTTGTTTGACATTAGTCTTGTTTGACATTAGTCTTGTTTGACATTAGTCTTGTTTGACAGTAGTCAAAAAGGTTTCCATGTCATTGATGAGAAATAGGGTATCACATAACAAGCTTCAGATGTATATTTTCATTAAATTATACTTTACTCTCGGTGTAGATACACTTAAAGTGAATGACATTTACAATCACACAAAATACCTATAATAAAAATAAAACCTTTACTCCCACTTATCTCTCTTTCTTCTGTTAACTAGAAACTTAGAACACTCCTCATATCTTTTCGAATAATTTTGCAATAATTTCAATATAATCCAATAGAGACAGCCAGTGTTTTGCAAATCAATGTCCTCAATTTTGAAAACCTCTGACTCTTGATACGTTGGCACGCATTCATAAAGCAGCTGGTTGATTGGATCGAATGCATTGGACGATTGACATGAAAATGACAAGGAATTGGCATTTTTAGAAATAAAATACATAATTTGCAGTTCAATTAGATTGAAAGAACACATGTGTCTTTAAGTTGAAAGTTCCCTTAACGATATAGTTCGATAGTATCTACATATAGGAGAAGGAATACAAGACAAGTTACTTACTGACCATAAGTAGTAGTAGTAACTGAAAATAAATTCACCAGTAGGGTCACGAATATTGACACTACGAACCCAAAAACCCACTGTCGAGCGGAACGAACCATTCAAACTGGATGAAGACAACCAAATTTCCACTTCATTTCAATCTACATGGCTGGTACACGGTTTCTCGGTCATTGTCTAGCTATCTCTAGATTTAGAAGGTCGAGCTAGGCTAAAGGCCAAAGACCAACCCATTCTCTAAGCCCCGCTTGGTGACTTTATTCGTTCGTTGCCCTCTGCTTTACACTGTCCAGGTATTCATCATAATCTGACACGGTTCTGCGTAGATAAGTCCCTGAGCATTGTTCTGGAATCCCTGATTATTTAAGGATTTGTATGCCCTGTCTAGGACCAGGTCCACCTTCTTTTGCCCATCATCTCTATCAAAAATAAATTACTTAGCACGGTGTATCTAAAGTCAGGGTACGATGAATGTCAATCTTTCAAGATTCAGTAAGCCGAAACGCTTTTTTGATGGGTTCGTAGCGAGAGCAGGTTTATGCGTTCATTAAACAGGGCTAGGCACCATAGTGAACCCACGATTTCAAGCAAACAATTTCAGAAACAATCATTGGATATCCCGGCATAAATGTCATTGAATTCGTTCGCATACCTAATAAGAAATACTTTTCCAAGTGTTTAAGTCTACTCCGAACTGTGTCGTGGTATTTACAGAGTGTCCGAGACGTCTCTGCTGTATCTACCTATATGTATCCGTATTTGATAGAGCTGGTCTCTTGGGGTGCCTCGTCAGAATATTTGGCACGACAAGTCTAAGGGACCCAGAGCATAGCTTCTCGCAACCATTTGTGTCTGGGTTGAAGTGAAGTTCACAATTTCTGAACCAGTTTCCGAGACTATTACGACCTGATTTCATAATTTCACGGTTCCACCTCTCGCAAGCATCCGACAAACGTTCGGGAGTATATCTATGATTGAAAATTGCATCTCATTTTAAAAATATAACACAAATCGTTGTGAGAATCTCTGTCCTGAGTCCTATATGGATCTGTCGCTCCAAAATGTCCAATGGAGGGCTCACAACGTTCGCTCGTTGTTTGGTATATATCTCTTCGAAAATGTATATTTAGCATCATTTAACAAAATAATCAGTTGGCAATAATACAAACGATTAAGTAAAACATCCAAGTTTGTTATTCCTTATCTTATTTCTATTTTGGGTTATTTCGCTGTAAACAACAAATTTTGCGATTGTCTCCTTCCTAACAAGTTTGTCGCGAATAAAACACAAAATGTACAATTCTACAAGTATATGTATACTCCTTTATATAAAATTTATTATTATCAAATTGTCGACACTGTTTACATCACTAATTACGTTGTTACGTTGTCACAAGAAACAAAAAAAAAAACGAAGCTATTAAAGGTAATGTTAAAGCTTCAATAACACTCCATAACAGCATGACTTCATTATACATATGTTTGTTTTAATTTTTTTTTACAAATTTAATTTAATGAGATGAAAGTGATAAGTCAAAGTATCTGAAGTGACTTAAAAACTTCTAAAAGGTGTCCATCGAGTGGTAATTAATCTTCTTCTTAGATACTGTCGAACTGGATTAATTCGAACGTTTTTAATGAAACAACCAGGCGGAAGATTTATCTGCAAATAAACAAATTTATTTATTAGACGAGTATGTGCATACCTAAGCTATCTATAAAACCAAAAAAGATGCAAATTCATTTTGAGATTTATTTTTTTTTTTATTGGTTTTATGAACTAAGCATCGTACTTCGTTATCAATCCAATTGTGTTAGCAAAGGTTAAAACAACACGAAGCTCTTTTGAGATATTTTTAATGTTTTGACACACCCTCCCGCAGAGAATTTTCCATTCAGAAAAATTCGATTTTTTTTGTTATCAAGCGGAGATACTTAGTAATGTGTTCGGTTTTATAGCGTCGAGGGTTTTTTGGCCTCTTGGTTTTTACTTCGCCTTTAGTTTTTGGTGGTTTTTATTTCGGTTATCGAAATAGAAAGTGTGGCAAGTTTTGAAAATTCTACTGATTAGATATTTAGACTCGGGTGCCTGCGTGCAAGAAATCACATACATCATGAGAGATTGGTGAGAGTTTAGTTTCGATTGGAGTTGAAACAGTTGAAAACAGTCCCTGTATTCTACGTAAGCCACTCACATCCAAGGTAAGTTATTAGTAAATTTCCCTCAAGCATTTCTGAATTGTTTCGTTGACTACACTAACGATGTTTGTCTACTTTGACATCGGGTAATGGAACTACATCTAATGGCCGACAATCTGGAAGCTGAGACGAACAAAGTGGGGCTCAAAATAAATACGACCAACACCAAAGCCCGGAGCACTTCACTCAACTCAACGTTACCGGACAGGTGGTCGAGGAAGTGAAAGACGAAGTCGACCATCTTGAGGATATATTGGCCTAATCTCGAGCGACTAGTTCTATCGGAGAACAAGCCAAGAACCTATAGATAGATATACATAACTATACGAAGGAGAAAGTGGCATCAGATCGGACCACCATGCAGTGGAATCAGCTCAACCACCGACAGAACAATTGAGGATAAATCAAGATCTCTGGAAAAGAGCTGGAATCAGCTCAAACGTGTTGCAGAACTCCGAACAAGTGGACCCACTTTGCTCCCCGAGGGGTTAAAGGACTTAATTAACTAACTATTTCTGAATCTGGTACGAAAAATCTAGTACATAAGTTATATACTCGAAATACTGTGTCAGGGCGTTGCTCTTCTCTTCTGAAGACTTAATGAATTCAGGTTGTCGATGCGCTTATTCTATTACCAAAAAAGTGAGTTCTGTCATTATTAGCTCCTCGACTGTCATTTTTTCCTCATCAACCCTGACAAAATTTTCATGATTCTTGAATGACCGCTGAAGATATGTCAAAATGCTTAGGATATGTAGTGTATTCACTAAGTTTACTAAGGGTACAGTCAATCCAGTCTAGTTCCCACCATAGTAAAACGTCGAAAGTCTGTCTTGCACCTAATCTTTATCGACTTAGAAATGGCAATCGACATTTTAAGACAGGTTTCCAATTACAAGAATGGTTGAACTTGCATGCAACCATCGGGTGAATATTGTTTTCCCACAAAAGTGCCTCAAACCATTTCAAATCCAATCAAAATCCAATCCAAAATCATCTCTATTGTTTCTCCTAGTCATCAGCGATGTGTTTGGAAAACAAAGTCCCGATAAACGCTAATTATATCTTTTAATTCTTATAAATGGATTGTGCGAGTATCTTGATCGACCGTTAGCTATTTAAATACATCGTTCAGGCGTAAAAGTTAATTATAATAATAAAAGCATTTAACCACAAACTCATTTCATGAAAAAAAGTACAATAATTGCTGTAATTATCTATATATCTATGAATTAATAAAGAGTATCTAATTCAATTGACACGCAGTACTTACCTGATTCGTTTAATAACACCCCAAACAAATATAAAGCAATTCTATATATATTTAGTGCAGGACATCCACAAAACAATGAAAACAAACACAAGACACACACAGTAAAAAGTTTATTATATTAACTATTACTACAGTTACACACATAAATTATTATAGGATAAACATTTAAACATTTTAAAAACCCAATATGGAATACTTACAGGCTGATTGCCATAGAGTTTTACTGGCGCATTTCCATTACATATGACATAGGAATCATGGTTTTCCAAAAGTTTGGCACTCCTTTGTTCCACCTGTGGATAGTTGTAGGCATATGGCAGTGATTGGACTACGGGAGCTAGTGGAAAAGTAAATAGTTAAGGCTTTTATTAACACAAACAATATAAGTTTTGTAATAATTTTGACGAGTAAGAAACCAAGCTTACACCAAGTCCGATTAATCTAACTAAAGGGCCTGAAATAGGCAGTAGACTGTAACTCGGAAAGGAAGTCTTTTAGTCTCTCATCTTTAGAGCCACCACGACAAGTGTATTTGTTTGAAAAATTTCTAAATGTGCACACCAACCGCATCGTCTTATCACATCCCTATAAACTTTACAGCCAAATGGTTATCAAGGATAGCTTTCTAACTCCCTAACTCCTCGAAAAAAAACCCTGGATTTCCTTTGGAATGCGTGTGCCTGGTTGGGACAACATTTAGCATTTTCCGATAGATCTTGGTTGACTAAATAACACTAAAGGGCTAAACGCCAAAACTTCGAATAAGTTAGAGCGCATACGTTGTTAACGCTAAACTAGTGGAAGACCACACAGGTAAAAAAACACAGGTAACGATACAGAGCCCTGAGGAATACCAGCATTAACAACATATACTACGCACTTAGTATACACAGAATCCATTTGCAACTTCCTATTATACGAGGTTGTGAAAGTCTACCTAATTCCGATACATCAACTCTTCTGGAACGAGAGGTCTTAACTGTCCAACATACCTTTAACAACAATATTGAACTCGCATCTTGCTGTCAGACCATCCACATCGGTAGCTTCATATGAAATTCGATGAACTCCCTCTCCAAACAGTTGTCCAGGAATCTACAAGACAGACGAACGAAAGTTGAAAACCAAACACCAAACCAAAACACAATTGACTTACATTGGACTTGTGAATATTTTTTATTTGATTGTCGGTCTGGAATTGTGGTTCCTTCCAGGCAATCGAACGTCTCTCCTGATTGGTTGCCAGACTAACCTCAAACGATGGTGGACAGAATGCCACCTTTGGAGGTTTTGTACTCTTCACTGTAATCACTGTGCGACATGAAGCACCACGTCGTGTGTTCGGTTCCCTGCCACGGAATGTGACAACATGCACTCCAGCACCCAGGTGCGCTTGCAAATTCCTTGTCCATTCCGGAAAAGACTCTACATAACGATAGTCTAAGTTGGTTTTTGGTTTTTGTAAGATAATATGTGCGGTTTTGTGGCCTGATGGAAGTAGGACAGTTGTATTGCGAGGACACTTAATATATGCACGTGCACCGTCCAATCGTGGTATGCCACCCAGACGACGATTGCCGACGGCACCCAACTGATGAGTGTAAGTCGTCCCAGTGGGAATGCAATCGAATGTGGAATTGTATGACCACTCTTGGCTGGCAGTACATACGGTGGCTCGTTTACCAACTGGCATATAGCCAGGATTACAATGCAACAAGCAACGTTCACCAACAGAAGTTTTGCCCAGCAAACAGTTAGCCGGTAAGATTGTTCCATGTTCGGCCCTAGGCAGTCGGGGACACAATTGAGCTGAAAAGTGAAAAGAAATAAATTCATACACTTACCACATTTAGACGATGAGAGTTACTTACGTATGCAGCGGTTTTCATAGTTATCCCATTGTCCAGATGCACTGCAGTGCCTTATTGCCGGTCCCTCTAGCTTATATCCAGCCACACACCATACAGAGCATCTCGTTTTGTAGTACAACTGGGTCTTGTGACGCGACCTAGTGCAGTGAATTTCTGCATACTTTGGCGGACGGAACGGTTGGCACTGATCACGGACCTCGACGCAGGATTTCCTGTCAACACTTAGCCGGAGTCCAGGAGGGCATTTGCATTCAAAGCTTCCGGGTAAGTTTACACACTCACCAGGGCAACCACCATTTTGATACTCACACTCGTTGACATCCACACACTCGCCGTAGGTATTGTGTGAGAATCCTTGCTCACACGTACACTCATAAGATCCTGGGGTATTTTTGCAGCTCTGTTTTGGACAGATATTCCCTGTCTGGCATTCGTCTATGTCAGTGCAGCTTGAATTGTCCAATGGGCTTAAGACGAACCCAGAGCGACAGGCACATTTCACCCCGAGACCAGTTGCCACACACAACTGCTGGCAGCCACCATTATTACGGCGACATGGATCGCTCTCGACGCAGTTAAATCCATCGGCATGAAGAGCGTATCCGTCGGAACACTCACACGCGTGGCCGCCTTTCGTATTGATGCAATAGTGTGCACATCCACCATTCCCGACATCGCACTCGTTGACATCTTGGCAGGACTTACCATCTTCTGCGAGTTTGGATCCAGCCGGGCACAAGCAGTTGTAGGATCCCTCGACATTGGTACATGTGTGCGAGCAACCACCATTGTTTACTACGCATTCATTGACATCGACACATGTCAGGGAATCAGCACCAACGGTCAATCCGACTGGACATCCACACTGGAACCCTCCAGCTACGTTCTCACAGAAGTGTGAGCACTGCGGCCGAAGGCGATTACAAAAGTCCCCATCGACACAGGTCTTTCTGTCCCCATCAAGGACCATACCCGACGGACAATCACAGTCGAAGGAACCCAGAGTATTGCGACAGATATGGCTACAGCTGGAATACCCAGCACATTCGTCCACGTCACTACAAGTCAACTTGTTCGGTCCTAAGACGAATCCCGCTGGACAGGAGCATTCATAGCCACCGACAACGTTAACGCAATAATGCGAACAATCATGCAGCGACTGTTCGCACTCATCCACATCGGTGCAAGTTCGCAGATCCTCTTTCAACTCAAAGCCAGCCTCACAGGCGCAGGAAAACGAACCTAGAAGATTAATGCAAATATTCGAACAGTTGCCATTGTTGTCAACGCACTCGTCCACGTCGAAACAGTCACGTCCATTCTCCGCAAGCGCATAGCCCTCCGGGCAAGCACATGTAAAGCTACCAATATCATTGACACACAAATGTGAACATTTTGTTATGCCCATGCTGCATTCATCCACATCGACGCAGGTCTTGGCATCGCCACCCAAAGCATAGCCATACGGACAAGCACAAGTTGTAAGCGGTTTGGCAAACACACATGTATGAGAGCAGCCCCCATTTTCAATGAGGCAACCATCCACATAGTCACACGTCTTTTCATCATCTGTCAACGCTTGACCCACTGGACAGGAGCACTGAAAGCTGCCGCGTAAATTTATGCAAATATCAGAACAATTACCGTTATTCACAGAACACTCATCAATGTCGGAGCACTCGATTGCGGAGTCACCTGCAAAAGCAAAGCCTTGCGGACACTGACAAGCATACGAACCATTAAGGTTGTGACACAATAAGCCCGCAGCACAATTATGCGAATCTAAAGCACATTCATCGATGTCAAGGCAGGAGCCATTGAGAAGCATAAAGCCCCGCTTGCACAAGCATTCATACCCACCAGGCTTGTTGACACAAATGTGTTCACAGCCTCCGTTGTTGTCGATGCACTCGTCATAGTCACGACAGGTTTTACCGTCTTCTTGAAGTTCATAGCCAGACTCGCAGGAGCAGCTTCCTTGGAGCTGGCTATTGCAGATCTGAGAACAGCCATTGTTGTTATTTTCGCAGACATCTCGATGGATGCAGGTGAAACCATCGCTGGAGAGCGACAGCTCTGCTGGACAGAGGCACACGATACGCCCATCAGACGAGGAGCATTCATGGGAGCATCCGCCATTGTTTTGAGAACATAGATTACTCGAAGAACACTCACCATTCTGGTCTGGTTCCCGACCATCAGGGCACACACAATTGAAGCTTCCCTGCGTATTTCTGCACTCTTTTTCGTCTCCACAGGCATCAGCATTGTCGGCACACTCATCAATGTCCTCACACGCACTTGAGTCTGCGTTCAATTGTCTAAACCCAATAGGACATGAGCACGCAAACCCGCCTTCTGTGTTGAAGCATATGTGCGAGCAGTTATGTGCCCCCTCGGAACACTCGTCGATATCCTTGCAGGAGTATACTTCATCTTTAAATCCAGTTGGGCACTTGCAAGTGTAAGTGGCGCCATCTGAGCTGACACAACTTCCCGGAAAGCAGCGTTCATTGCCTCCCAGCTCTTGACAGGCATCAGCGGTTCCAGGAATGCAAGTATATTTATCTTGCGCCAGTTCGTACTCCTCAGGACACTTGCAAACCGGCCCGTCAGCTGTATCCTCGCAATAGTACGAGCATCGAGTCTTGTTAAGCTCTGGATTGTTAAGATCCTCGCATCTGTCTTGGACGCATGTTCGTCTATCCACATCGAGATGGGAGTTTTGGCCACACTTACAAATAAACGATCCAGGTGTATTCTCGCACTCATGGGAGCACAGTCTCTGGGGAGTAGGATATCCTTCATCTTCGTCTTGGCTGGAGTAAGCTTCGCATTCATTTATGTCCACGCAGGATGTTTCATCTTCGGATAGCTCAAAGCCGCTGGGGCAACTGCAATCGTAGCTGCCGTGAGTGTTTCGGCAATTCTCACAGCGAGCGATACCTTCGGCACATTCATCGATATCAACGCAATTACCGTCAGAACTCAAACGGAAACCTTCCTCGCATTCCAATGTTTGCTTTGGTTCCGGTTCCGGTTCCGGTTCGACTTCGTTGCCTCTCACATCTTGTGTATATTCTGAGCGGCAAACGTAAGATCCAGGAGTGTTCTCACAACCACCGGGACATCTCTCGGCGATTTCAGGTAATTCGCATTCGTTTATATCTGTGGAAATAGGGAACTATTAACATAAGGGTTTAAAGGGTGAAGGGTACATATTGATCTGTAATCTGAAGACAATCGTTTGCAAGTCAGAGTTTAGTTTCATCTTGAGTAAAGGAGCAGTCTTTATAGAGTTGGACACCTAAAGACTGTTGAAAAATCTCACTCCTATCATCGCCGGACTTCAAACTTGTATCCTCGCAAGCTTCTCAATCCGAACTAAACTAGACTTTAAATTTTCTAAACCACGGGGAAGATCTACTTCTATCTACCAAGGAGAAGTGTATGCTATCGATGAGCTCTCAAGTTTATCAATTTTGAGTTATAATAGACTTGGAACTCTTCCGTCCCTGATCACAAAAATTTTCCTTATGAACAAGCTGCCAACGTTCTAGCCAAATCTGATGCACAATCTCCATTAATTGGCTCCGGATTACGAGCTCTAAGGAAGGGTTTCTTACTTTGACTCACAAACTGGCTTAAGACATGCCAATATATTGGGAACGCTTGATAATGAAACCGTCGATAGTATAGCCTAAGTAAGTGAACATTTTTGGAAAAAGAGTCTTGAAAATTCCATGACATTCAGGGAACTTGTTTCTACAGAATAAGAGTGCATACTCCGCTTTGCTCCGCTTTGCTCCACTCTGCTTCGATTCCATCTGAACACATTTAACACGAATGCGTTGCTCTTGGATCAGGAAAAAAAAAACTTCCTTCATCTCAGCTAGGCTAAACCGTCTAAAAAGAGGATTTCTGTCGAGGTTCTATAACTCTTCTTCAGGCTTTTCCCTACCACTGTAACAATTTAAGCGAGTTGATAAATTACAAACCTTGACAATTCTTCCAATCTTTCGACAGAACAAAACCACTTGGACACAAGCAAAATACTCGTCCCAATGTGGCTAAACAAATGTGTGAGCATCCACCATTATTTATTGCACATTCACCATCGTCCTCACAGGAGATTTTATCTGCATTTAATCTAGTTCCAGGTAGACCAACGCACGAGCAAGTGTAGCTACCCCATGTGTTATGGCAAGTGTCCTGGCATGGACCGTGTCCGTTTCGTAGTAAACATTCGTTTACATCTGTGACATGTTATTGGTAAATGAATCTATAAGGATTGTACTTTTTTTTTTTTTGATAGAGGAAAACCCCTAAGGACTACCAACACCAAGGACATGCAGACAGAAAGAGAGAGAGAGAGAGGGAGAAAAATAAAGGGGAAAACTTTATACACTTTATACAAGTCGAGAAGGAATTTGAAAGGATTTTGTACAAAAGTAGAGAATATGTATATTAGTTCAACCTCTACTACTACCATCGGATTAACGTGTAAACCCACATATTCGTTTGGAACTTACCGACACATGTGTTTCCAGTAACTGTGTTGATTTGTAATCCCTCCTGGCATGTGCATTCGTGAGATCCTGGGATATTGTTGCAAATCTGTTCACAGCCGCCATTATCGATGTCACATTCGTCAATATCTACCAGAACAGTCGTAAAGCTGTAGAACATTCAAATTACTTTGCGTACTCACCGTGACACCTTCGAAAATCATAAGGATCCAATGTGAATCCAGAGTAACAAGTGCACACAATACGTGGCTCATTCTCTCCAGGATACAGGACCATTTCGCAATTATGATCACACCCTCCCTTGTCGGGACCACAACTCTGATTCAACACCTTCGGGGAATACGGGTCGCTAGTGACTGTTGTTTGAATCACAACATTGACATCAGTGACAGATTCAGGAGTTGTAGTGACAACCACATCTGGCACTTCCTCACTCACTTTCACGGTATACTCGACTTCAGTTGACATTTCAGCCTTAGGAGGCTGCTGAATGACAGTTGGCTTAACAACTTCTTCGTCATCGTCTTCCTCGCCTCCGTCATCGTATTCATCGTATTCTGTGTAAATATTTCCCCCAAATTCGAAACAAAAACAGAAATTATTTTAAATGTCTCTTACCATCTTCATCGTAGTCATTCAAGGCAATGCAATTTGGCAGCTGGCCAATCCATCGTTTTTTGCTACAATAGACGGCATTACGTTCGGAGTCCTCCAGTTCAAAGTTATCGTTGCATGTGTAGAATGCGACTATGAAAATGTTTTCACCCTTGCGCCTCCTGTTAAGTGGGTTTTGAGTTAACACCTCTTATGTTTGCATTCTTACTGTAGGCTTACCTATCGTATTTTTGCACAAGACCATTGTAAATATCCGGGGCTTTAATTCGGGCAGTGACGCATGTCATATCTAGATTTTCAGCGTACTCCGCTGTCACGTATGAATCTTCCGGAATGTTTTGCGTTTTCTTTTTATTTTGTTGAGTCTCTGATTCTGAGTTGGAGTCTTCTTTAACGTTGGTTCCTTCGTTTTCTTCCACTTCATCCTCGGATTCAACTGGAAAGAGTTAATGGAACTATGACTAGGAGACCAGGCTTGAAATTTTTCGAAATTGAACTAGAGAAGGGGAAGACATGCTGCTTCTCCGAGTTCTTGAAAATAATGTATATTCAAGGGTTAGCTAGGAAGAGTTTGAAATAATATCCTTCACTTCAAAACCTACATATTTTCATTAATGCCAATCGCCAGAAGTTACTTAAAAGACTCACCCTGAAGGTTTAGGGTCCCCTTTGGCGTAATATCAAAACTAGCACAGCGGGCACAGCTACGATCTAGACATGTAGACAATAGGGAATGCCTCGACGAACTCCTAATCGATGTAAGTTGGAGAGAATTCTTATTTTAATAGCCGGTGACTTTAACGCACGAGACGAAAAATGTATCTATTAGAGGTATTTAGAACTCTAGACTTAGGTACCCCTTGGGTATCTCAAAAGAAAGTAGTTTGTCCTATCGGAATATCGAATTCAATTGACACAATCCTAGAGTGAGATATTGCCTGAATCTCGTCCAAATTCTGTTCTGAGACTAGGGACAGAAGATAAAGTCGTCTCACATATTAAACCAAAGACTATAAGTCTATCCTCATTTTTCGGGACGATACTGAAAAGCTGATCGCTAGCGATCTTCACCAGAGCATTAGACCGACTGTACCCTCTCGGCTAACTATGCATACGACGTTATTATTGCAACATCAAGTAAACACCCAGACTCTCTTAGGGTTACTCCACAATATGCTCTTGAAGTACTTACTAGTTAGTTGAGCGGTACTCTTCACACGAAAATACGGAAGTTTCTTTCAAGACCATCCTACTAATAATGACACAAAAACGACGGACAGCTTAACATTGACATTAAGTTAGCAGGTTGACAGGCAATAAAGACATTCAAGAACATTCAACTGTGACGTGAGCTGAAAGCCAACCACAAATGGAAAATGGGTCGATATGTCATACATCAAGCCAGATCTGACATAAACTGTATCACAGCTGCTTCATGGTTCAGTTGAATTAGTCCCTTGGTAGCCAAAATGGTTGAATGGCATCACAGTGAGCTATTACGAATTAGTCCTCTCTCCATGATGAAATGTCAAACTATTAGTGGGTAGAAGCTTAGTTTTGTCTTTAAAATATTTCCACCTCCAACCAAATCAACTAGAAGCGTGGCCTAATGGATACATGTACATGGAGTCCTTGAGAGACTACAAAGAATGCTATGATTAGAAAATGGATTCACATCACTCATCATAAACTGGATATACATATTTATGTGACATAAATTTTGCGGCAAATCTTTGAAGACTGAAATCCAAGAGTCACCTTTGTTTTGCAAGTTTTATAGCTACTTAAACAAGAAAACATATTTAACTTAACACCCCTTACTTCGCAAACACTTTGGTGGATCGGGGTTCCATACATCTGTATCTAAATCGCACAAAATCTCCGTTTCACCCTCCAAAATGTATCCACTGTGACAGGCGTAAATAGCCCTAACACTATCCTCTTCATCCTCAATGCGAACAGTTGCAAAATTCACTGTGGGTGGAACTTCGCAATCCTCATGACGCGCAAGTGTTCCTGAAAAAAAAAAAACAAAAAACAAAATGATGACATTAATAAAATATAAAATAACAATAAATTATAACTTAAACTTTTGCTATATAATAGTGTTGAGGTTGCACAAAGAGAACAACCCAGCAAGTGGCAATAAAACATTTATGTTTTATTTCACCAAAAAGTGTTAAGTCGTAAATGAATTTCAAGAAAAAAAGAAAAAAAAACCAAAACCATTTAACGATGTTTTGCTTTTAATATGAATTTAATTAATTTCCTCTTTTTATTTCGTTTTATTTTTACTGTGACATAAATGGTGACTGAAACTTAAGATGGAGACTACATCAAACGTTTCTTGTTTCTTTCAGGTTGGTATTGGTGGCAAGAACTACTTAAAGTGTTCATGCCGCCAAGATGGACGATCAAATGTCAACCGGTATGTCATGTGTTGAGCTAATTTATTTAGAGATGCACGTTTTAACACATGTCGTTGGATAAATGAAATCATTGTTTTGGATTGAAAGCATAAAGAAAACTCTCCACCTAGATGTGTGGCGGTGTTTTTTTCGTTTTTGAAGTTTATCTTCAAGGAAGCTGGGAAAATGCTTGGCCTATGGAACTTTACAGATCAAACAGGAAGTGGTACAAGAAGCAAAAGATAAAAGAACGAACTGATTGTGTCAGATCGTGGTAGGGGAGGCGTTTGATGTGATGGGAGATGAATCGTTCACTGGCATGTGACAGATGTTATGCTAATCCTGAAATAAATTGGCACATCAAACACCGTAAGAATATGATCAGTATACCAATACCGCCTTCGGGAGATTGACTTGGTACGTGAAAATGTATTCATATCTTGTGACGTACTGGGAGTTCATTAGTAACTTGTCATCGTACGAAACTTGAAACTTCTGTCAAATTTCGTTTCATCAACGACAAATTAAACTATACGTCAAACGCTGAAGCTAAAATACAAATTTTCGAGCGAGATTCATTTGTGATTCAATAGAGTTTCTAAGGGGCTGTCTACAAACTGTCGCTTACCTTTTATTTTAAGGATAAGTCGTCCAGGGTGTACATATATGAAAATCTGTTGGTAGTTTTGTTTTTTAAGTGAGCTTGCATGCTGATAACATCGCCAGTGAAGCTACAATTCAGTCAGCTACTACCAATATTTATGATCGTAAGTAGTTTGAGACTTTTTCACTTTATGCCTTTCAAAGTTTTCTTTAAAACCTAAAGGCTTATGATCCGCATGATGGACTCTTCAACCTTGAGTTCCCTTCGGAGTCTTTTTCAATCTTCTTGGAACTCTTTCTGCAGTTTTGAACTACGGTTCTGAGAAGTCCTTTTTAATTAACAAGCCTCCTCGAACTTCTTATGTCCTAAATATGATATCACGAAACCGCTGATGATTTGACAAAGAATGTAGTAAGTATCTTGCAGCAAACTAAGAGCCATAAAAAGACGCCCAGCAAAGAAGGATGAAAGGTGTTTAAGAAAAAAAACGAAGTATTTCTTGCTGAATCAAAGAAAATGTTGCAAGATGCAACGAAGTCTTGACTATTGAGAGCCGATTCAAAGTCCCCTGATGCGAACCACTCGTGATTTGGATCTTCGGCAAAGTTTTCAACTGCTACACTCCACCAAAGTCAATGATTGATGAGTTCGATGCCTTTGTAGACAGGCTAACTATGAATGCCCTGTTCGAAGTCTAGTAATCATAGTTATCAGATACATTTTAGGAGACTATTTCCGGAAGAGAGTATATACTACAATATGACACTCTAGATTGTACAATAGAATATGAGCTACAGGATGGCTATCTACCACAGGGTTCGATCATTGGACCCGTACTATGGAAATATCAGAAGTGACTAAGGTTGGTGATTTTCGGATGACATAGCTGAAGTTCCAAGGGCCGAAATTATATGTTCTTTGAAAGTTAACCCACTACACTACTGTATCCCAGATTTTCCAGAAACAAAACTATACCTTCCTTGGCGTTCGCATCAGAGTGTAGTAGATGTCAATTCTTTTTGTTTTTCAAATATTTTTCATTCTTATTCCCCCTTCCGAGGATTTATTTAATAAATTCTAAATATAACCCTTAAGACAAGTTCCTTTGAATATAAAATAAATCACGAAACACCTTTTTGAATTAAGTGCCCATTCATTTTTAATAATAATTCTTCACCGTTAAAGATGTTCGAATAGGCGAATACAATTCGTTGTCAGTTGGATGGAAATAAATTTATCTTTTTCGACACGACAATGTGTGTAGAGATGTTATTTTATTTAAGAGGCGGTGGGTGTTTCGGTTGACGAATAATTAGGTTTTAATGAAGATATTTTCTCGAAATACGGAAGGAGAAGATATTTATGTTATTTTATTTGTATCGAATGGACAGAGAATAAATATAAGTTCTATGCTAAGTGTTGGTTGTTAGAAAAACATTTCATAGAGTCTGGTGTTAATCTAGTTAATCCATTTGGACAGGTGAGCGGTATTCGAAAGATGTCAGCTATTGGTGAATGGAAATGGAAGGTTTTTCTAATCTGATATTTTCTTTAGTGGAAGGGAGGGATATTGCGAAGATTGAGGGATTAAAAGTCGGGTGCTAAATGGCTTTTCTACGATACAAAGAATCTGTCATATGTAGCATAGTCCAAAGTTTCTAGTTAGGTCATTTGCTGTGGAAGGTATTGTAAAACGAGATTTTGCCAAAGTTGTTGGTTTACTCAATGACGTAGAAGTTAAATACCACCTTCAGGTGTCTTTGAACCAAAACTTTAGTAACTTATTGGCATTATTGGCGCAAGGCTTTTATTTCTTAGAGATATTGAAAGAGAGAAAGAATTTTTATGAAACCATAAGATTTAGAAAAAAAACTGAACTTTTACATATACTCCGGAACTGAGAGTTTAATAAGGAAACGTTTGCGGAACACTCAGAGGATTATGGTTGTCTACCTGTGATGGGGTGAAGTTTCTTCTAAAAGAGAGATGACTCTGGCTAAGCAAAACTGAATGAAACCGAAAGAAGTCTTCAGAAATAAGTATGTGACTATGACACATCGCGCAATACTTTATTTCAAAGCATTAAGCCTCATCTACTGCTACACAAGATTACAAGTCTGAAGTTGAAGTGTTCTTAAAAAGATCTATAATGATAGGAAGAGCCCTATGACATAGCACCACTTTACTTCAGACCCTTGGAACTTCAGGAAACAAAAACCAAACGTCATCTTTGCTGATCTGGGATCAGGGTTGAACTGAGAAAACTTTTGATGCCTCGTGGTTCTACACACCCTCAATTTTTTTCACATTTTTCTTTACTTTCCAGAACATCAATTTCATGAACATCGAAATCAGCTAAGAAAATCAAATAATCAACGATTTTTCAAACGTGTCACGGAAAACCTCTAAAAGTCTTTTCGATTTCCACATTTTCTGATCAGATTTGGATTTCAAAAATTGCTTAATGTAGTTATTGTCTAAATTGATATACATACATCTACAGTTCCAGAAGCTAAATTCATAATCTGAGGTCATATTTAGGTCATATTTTGACCTAAATGTTTTCCTTTGACGGTAATGATAGAAATCAGAAATGAAATCATAGCTTACAGGGCTTACAGGTGTCGAAAGTGACGCCGATTTTAAGATTTCGGTAAAAATGGGATAAATTGGCTGTAAAGCGTCCATAAATACCACAAATTCAATGAAAATTATTTGTATATACAAGAAGTTCAAGTGAATTCAGATGTATTTCAAGGATTTCTTCAGGATTCTAGCCCCTAGTTCCCAGACTTCCACCTGTTACGTCCAAGCTGCTATTGGAACTCTGTTTTGATTCCTCCTAAAAGAATGTCTTTTAGTGGCACCAATCCTAAAGGGAACTGTCTATGTCTGCCAAAAAAACACTTAATGAGCATACAAACTACAGACTTCAGACTTTTCTTAGCCTATTGCTCTTAGCTATTCTTAGTTCTGAACCACACTTAAATTAGTAATCTGGCTCACGCCCTTATTTTGACTAAATTTTTAACGAATTTTAAAGAATATACATACAATGGCATGTTTCTGCAAGAATTGACAACCAAAAACCATTAAATACCAGTATTGCCAAATCATAAAACCGTCTACGTGACCGGCTGCACATTTCTGCACTATTTATCCCACATTTACACCCACCAACAGCTCCAGAATGCTACATGTGTATCCCGCCTTATATATTTGATGTATCCCCAAACTTATTTAAATAAAAATAGTAAAACCTTCAGTATACCAAAACTTACCACTTAGCAACCACAGTGCAGTAATCCAGAAAATTCGATGTGTCATTCTTATCCTTTTTTAAAAAAAAAGAAAATTAAACAAAATGTTTAATAAAAACCTCCACAAAACACCCACAAAATAATAAACATATTTAAATAATAATTAATGTGATTTTGCTAAAATACTCTAAAGTATGTCACTATGATAAATTTATGTTGAAAATTTATTTTTATAAAAAAAAAAAATTACTAATTGTATAGAAATTCCAAAAATAGTCACAACACACTTTTGATTTATTTTTTTTTTTATTATTTAATACTCCATCAGCACTATAGGTATTGTGTCACCAGTTTCACACACTTTTTTTTACAAAATTCGCTTAGCGGTTAATAAATCTTAAAGTTTTAGCCAATCGCACGTCATTCGAATAGAAAAGATATTAATTTAATCTTAAGATACCTGGACTTATCCATCCCACGGACAGTTAAACACTAGATACATTTCTATTTGAAAATTTTCTCAGTCTTTAAGGAAATTGTCTCCAAGAAAAAAGAATCTGAGTGAGGAAAAAAAAAAAAGGAAAAACTATACCGATACATCTCCAAGCGATAAGGAGCATAGAGACGACCTAAAGATACACATAGGTAGTGTAGCGATATGACACACCGCTAAGGCGGAAGATGCCAGATCCCAGAAGTTCACACTGTCACCGATCTAACAACGACAACGGCGACGATCGGTAGCATCATGATGATCATAGTGCGGATGAAAGAAGCGTTTCATTATATTTCTTTTTCCTTCTATTAAATGTCCGCCTCCGCCGGGATGTATCTTTCCTGTGAGAGCCAAGAGAAGAGAATAAAATAATAAAAAAAAAAAAGAAGAAAAGTGTAAATATAGATTGAAAGAGTTTTCCACATTTTTCCTCGTTCTTGTTGTTTTTTTTTTTTTTTGTTTCGTTGAGCGCTTATGAGTGTGTTACACTTGGACCATGGGGCATAGCATAAGGGATTCTTTATCTCTGTGATTCATATCATCATAAAGTGTTTTTTATCACCGCATAGTGTCAGCTCCCTGTTGGATAAGAAGTGCACTATGGTAGGCAACCGAAAGCTTGGCACACGTACGAGATACACAATTTAGATACTAACATGTCGTGTTTAGATAGTTTTTTTTTTGTGTCGATTTAGACGACAAATTATGATGGAAAATATCGAAAGTGGTAGAAGTATTGTTGTCACAAATTGAGCAGTTTTCATCATTGAGCAATGAAGCAGATAAATTTCGAACTCAGATGTACGTACAAAGGATGAGGAGCGGAGAAAAAAGATTGAGATATTTGAATTTTATTGCAGTGAGGTAAGACCTAGGGAATTTCGAAGATTTAAATTAAAGCGGTTGAGGTGAGAGATTTGAAAAATTTAACAATATTAAATAATTTATGGGAAATATGACAAATAAATTCTAAAATAATACATATTACTGTCATGTAGTTAAGGATGGTGTCACTGTAAGCCAACAGCGAAGACATCTAATTTTTTTCAGGTTTTTATGTGAAGCGATTACACTAATTGAGTTTTCTGTCACCCAACGCCTTTAGATATAATAGATACTTACTTCCTTCGTGGAGAGGAGAGAAAACTGCAAGTTGAAATAATCTGGGTCTCAGTGTATGTATCTATTCTGCCAGCCGATGAAATGTAAGGATTTTGAATGTAAGAAATCCGACCTACTTTCAGCAAGATCACTTGAAACCCTTTGAAGCTTATGAAACTTTTTTCACTAACCGGAAACAACAGTGCAAGATTGTATCGTGCTTCTGTAAGATTTGGATTGCATGGTGTATTGCAGGGTATTGAGATCTCAGAAGATCTTTTGTGGCGCGCGTTGAAATACTCGTGGTAGAGCGTATCTTTTAGTTGAATCCCTTTGATGTTTTGTCGAAATTTATACAGGTTCTGTAAAAACCATATTCTACATAACTTATGTCCTGTATCTCCTTGTGGGTCTTAGGGCCTCCACAATACCTACGCGCCATCGTAAGCGATTTCTGGAAAAAAGCCTCAGTTCTCATCCTGAGTAAGCGGGTTCCATTGTATCGCGTGGTTAGCTATGGACCTGTCAACCTTTCGGAGAGTATGTCCAATCCACTGCCACTTTCGTCGTCGTATTGTTGGGCCACTCTCTGATAGCGTTGTTCGTTAGAGATACGGTTTGGCCAGAGAATCTTAAAGATATATTGTAGGCACCTATTGACGAACGTTTGCAGCTTCCTCGTGATAGTGGCGGTCACCCTCCAGGTACCACATCTATATAGCAGCACGTTGGTGGTTAAGCTAATCGCATTACTACACCAAACTGTGGATAGGATCCCAAACGCAGATTTTTCTTTGCCTATTCGTCTGGCTACATCCACATCGGTTCCACCATCGGTTGAGTCAATACTCCCAAGGTATTGGAAACTCTCTACCGTTTATCCAGCAATACATACATATGTACATGAGTTGATGAGTTCGGTTCTAGCCTGATAATTTTTGTTTTTTCCGAGTTAATTTTCAGCCCAACGACGTCTGTTTTCCTCTCCACGTGTGCTGTCATTTGGTGAAGGTCCATCATTCTGTGGGACAGCAGGCATACGTCGTCGGCATAGTCTAGGTGTTTGAGTTCCGATGTAAGAGTCCATCGAATTCCTGCATTTCCGGCTGATAAGGCTGCGAAAGAAGTTAAAATTCTCTATAGAAATACGTACCGTCCTATACCAGATGTCACATTCTTCAGGGTGGAATATAATTGATCGACATTCTAAAAAGGTCAGGTCAGATACTAGCTCAAATCATTGGTTTGGGCGGATGTGGTCAAAGCAGTTCGAAGGCTGCTCAGCACGTACTGCTGAGAATATTCTCTTCACGAAAAGACCTGACTCAGCCAGTGCTAAAGGGTGTTACTATCCACATTTTTGGGTAAAACGTATGACTCAAGTCGGTTTTCAATTTTATGGCAATGCACTTGTGCTTTTGGCAAGATATGGAGATTATCACCGAAAAAGTTTCTCTGGATTTCTAGGGTTAATTATAAAACCTTTTCCAGAATATGCTGCGGTTGTTTGGTGGAAGACACTCGATGGTAAGTCTGCACTAAACTCTAAGGAACTCCCTACAGCGACGGGTTGCTCTGATCCGGGGCTTTGTTCAGGTGTATTCTCGGCTACTCCCTAACCCAAACAGAAAAATGTTGTTTTACATTGGCGCCAGAACAATCAGCCATTCCGCGGTAAAATCCATCCCAGCGACCATAGCGTAAGAAATCAACTTCTCTATAAAAATAATAATTATCCAATCCCACGACAATTCCAAAAATTCTTCACAGACAAAACAAATTATTGCAAGACGTACATATGTACGTATCTGCCGCAACGAATATGTATCTACAAATCGACATTGACTTTGAAATCAAATAAACTTGCATTGTTTATAAAAATAAAGCAAAACAACAAATTGTATCTCCTACTACATATAAGACAACTCGCCCATAGTATGAGAACGTTCCAAATGGCTTAAACCATTTTAATATAAACAGCCAGAGAGAGACTCGTGTTGTACTCGTTAATCCAAAAGCGAAACTATCCACGTGGGTGGGGTTACGAAGTCACTGTGTACGCGAGTGCGCCCCCATTTTAGGAAGAGGAATGTTCGACTACGAATGAACATTTATGGTTGAGTGATGGATTAATTGCGATGTTCTCGATACGTACTCGGCGATGGTGTAGATACTTTACACGACTGCTGGGGAATGTCACACACCATGCATAACAATACTTACAAATAAATATTATTAGATAACTTTTTCGCGTCACACAAAGTTGTTGTAAACAAACACACCCAAGTTTAATTTAGTTTCAGTAGATACTACTCGTACTTAACTCGAAGGGTCCCCCTTGGGTTTGTCTGTAACTAAATACGAGGAGGTTAATTAAATCACTAATTGAATTCATTTCGAAAATAGTGAGGTTGAAAAACTGCATTGTGTATGGGGCTTTGTGAAGGCAGAAGGCCTACCCCGAATGAATGGTTTTTCCATGGAATTTTCTTAAATTAAACAAATGATTTACATGAATAGAAATAGAAATGAAAATTGCCTACTTTTGTACTATTCTTGGCATTTAATTGGTGGTGTTGTATTATAAATGGAATTCCGATTTCGTATTGGATTCACTTTTTCGAGGCAACTTGATTTATCGCAACAAATTGTCACGAAAGATATGTATTAGAGGAAAAAGATAGATTTGTGTTGATTTTCTGATTTTCATTGGCTTTTTGATATATTGTTGGCTAAGAATGGGGATTTAGGTGACTACATTTGAGAAATGAGATCTGGTAATTGATGACATTTTGATTTGTTTGGTTTTGGAGGGAAACGATTTGGGAAGAGGAAAGATGCCAAATATAGGTTAGGGATTGAAATCATAGTTACTTCCTTGTATGGTGTTACAGTGAGACCCTTACAGTGAGTCCCGCAACTTCATATGTCAAATTGGTAGATTTAAGCTTTTCCTTATTGGTGTCACTTCATTCTACATGTCACAGTCATCTGAAAGCTAAGCCAACCGTTCTTGGGCTAGTTGATATCCCTTGAATGGGTTGAAATTGAATCCACGTCTATAAACTTCTTCGACTATCCACAGACATCTTCATTCACTTCAGTTGAACTGAAACAAATATAAGACCTGATGTCTCCGCATTCCTACAGATTAGGGTTCTGTCACCCAATTGAACTTTCAGCCCAAGGAAACCTCCTTGATGTTAAAGATCCTTTCTTGTTGACATAATTAGGTCTGTTCGCGTACTCTCCCAAAACAATGAATTTCACGAAAATCTACGAAAAGTCACCAAATTCTGTTCGAGTACGCAAAAGTTTCGTAGTTTTTCGTAGAAGAGAGCACTCACGAGACAGTAAAAAATTTCCCCGTGCAACGAATCTTAGTGCAGGAAACTTCTTTGCACTAATTTACGAAAGCTGTCAAATCTGTCAGATCCCTGTAAGAAATCTTATGTTGTTTGTGTATTTGCATTTCTTTGCTTTTGACGTCTAAAAAGTCGACAAACTTCGTAGCTTTCGCGTTCGTTTATTTTTTGGCCATTTTACCACTCACTGAGAGAATTTTACCCCCACTCCTTAAAATTTCACAATCTACGAATTTTGGTGCAGAAAGTACGCGAACAGACCTATTGTCTTAGCCCTCATTTAACACTCACCAATTTTGACAGCTTGTACTGCAGTGCTTGTGACAGCTCTGTGACAGTCCGTTGAGTTCTGTCATTAATGTCAATGTTGCACAGATTCTCAATTTTTTTCTACATCAAATGTCTCGAAAGGGCCGTTCACAAACAGATGAGTGTGTCTTGAGTGTCGAAATTGGACCCTTCTCTGTATAGCTTGTGTCCATAAAAACGATGACACATCGCTTCAGAGGTCTTGGGATTTCTACAGCAGTTGCTGGAGTGTTTAAACTGAACCATTTCTTGACTTTCCTGGCCTAAGACAGAACTAATAGAAATCAAGAATTTGACGTAGAATTAAGTGCAATGCAACAAATAAGACCTTGTAGGCCATATTTAGCTATATCTCTTCTATCCACCACAACTAGTTCCATAAACTTGAACGCCCTGTTCAGGTGGCTGTTGCCAGACCCACCTAGTTACATACTAAATGATATGCAGCACAATTTGATAGCTGAAGGAACTGATTCCTTCCGTAACTTCCTGCATTACGAAGGGGTTGAAAAGCCTACCAACCTTTTAGGAACCTTTTTCTTCAGTGATCTTGCTGATCATTAGTTTCACTAGCAGGCATGGAGGATCATATGATCCAGTTGGTACCACAACAGACGTATTATTGGTCTAAGTGTTCTCGCCGTAGCTTGTAGATACTTTTAACCTAGCCTAACCTACCAGTGAGAGAAAACTCTTCGACGATGGTGTATAAGATATTGGAATTGCTACACTAAAACTCATCTAAAACAGTTTGGGAACTATTTCAACCCTTCACCGGATGTCGGGAGAAGCTGTGACTGCTCCATAAACGGTTCATACCATTGTGCTACGAAGACGAATATATTCGTAGAGAGGTTTGATATCTCCAAACTGGTAATACGAAGAATCAACTCTCCCATCCGAACCATTCCATTAATCAAAACAACATCCATCATTCCTCATAACATTCCAAATTTTAACACGATTTCCGTGGATTCCCGAAATAGATGCATGTTCACCTTTAACAGCCGCCGATGCCACCATAGATGCAACCATTAAAATCTAAACGATGGCGAACATCCCAAGTCAACTGATCCCCCTTATCCGGCCTCGTAAAACGACCATAAATACCTTTTTATTCGATTCTCCTAATCGTAGTACAAAATTAATTAATTAACCTAAGCCCAGCAATCTTTTTATGGACACACTTATCGCCAAGTATCCGAGGCAAATAGCAAACGTTCTCACTGTTTGTTTATCAACAACACCTCGTAGACGGGGGCGACGAAGAAGAATCTCTTTTGCTTATTCATGAACTCATCACATGGCGTTGTACATATTCTCGATTGTATAATGTCGTCATAACTTCCGTAGGCGGGTCAATTCCGCTTGCCACTTTTATGCAAAAGTGATTTAACCAAAAACGATTTGCAACTCAGTAGCTTTGTCCCAAATCGACATCCGACATAACGACGACAAGGTCTCTATGCTAAGCACTAGGCACAGGCACACCATCATTCACAGAAAAAAAAACATAAACACACCTCTGAGGTAGAGGAAATCCTCTACCAGCCATTGTGTAGTGCGCGTCAACCTAGTTTGCCATTCGAAACAATCGCACAGACATTCGGTTAAGTGCGCTATAAAAGCATGTGCCGACCTTTCTCAAGTTTATTTGCGCTTCGAACGTTCCGCCGTGCGACAACTACACAAATAACTCGCGTGTGTGTGCGTGCACCTATATATACATTAAACATAAAGCTTTCGTAATTCACTGCAAGGATGGCTGTGGTTCCTGCCTATAATACCGACTACGATTTATGGGATTATCGGAGGCGTATGTGGAGAGATTGGGACTTAATCGATTGGGACCTGCCCTCTTGGTCACGCATATCGAGGATGCGTTCGATGCCGGATTTAAGTCGTGTCACCGTTGGCAAGGATGGCTTCGAGGCCAATGTTGATGTTCATCAGTTCAAACCCTACGAAGTGACTGTCAAAACTGTCGGCGATACGGTAGTGGTCGAGGCAAAACATGAAAAGCGTCGTGACGGCGATAACTTCGTGGGTCGTCATTTGGTCAAGCGGTTCGTCCTGCCACGGGGTTATTACCCAAATGATGTATCATCGTCTTTGTCATCCGATGGAATATTAACTGTCAAAGCACCACCGCCAGCCGCTCACGAAAGGATTGTCTACGTTCGACAAACAGGACCTTCATATTTGAGCATAAAGAATTGATGCACACTAACGGTTACTAAATACGGAGTTTTTCTTGTGCGGTGACAGAGAATGTTTTAAGGACTAATATCACGTTGATAGTGTTATTGCAAAAAACAACAAAATAAATGGACGTTTATTAATTTAATACCTAGTTACGCTAATTTTTAACAATGTTCTAAGAAGTTAATTAAAATAAATTTTAATCGAAAGTTTAAACGGATGGTGTTGTTGAAGTTTTGTGGAATTTGAAATTCCTTGATCGATCGAAATTGGAAATAAATTTGACATTTTTTTTCGCCTTAATATGGTTTCCAGACAAATAGATGCTTTATTTGTAGTCGTTACGGTTGGTTGAGATTTCCCTAAAAGGCAACGAAATTAAACAATTAATGACGTCCCCCGCAAATTTGAGAATTGGACATAGTATCGGAGCCAATAATTGTGTCTATAAACATTCTAAGCGAAACTGGTTCTTGGAAGTATTCCCCTTTGCTGTAGGTGGCTGGCTCTGTTCTGCGATGTTTTCTTGTTATGAATATACATGATGTAGGTAGCTTACATGAGTTGTTTTTGGGCGACAGATGGGTTTCTAATTACATTCGCCATAAGCTCTTAGTACACTATACCAGTAGATTATGTCTTCAAAGGTCTTCATATCAGTACCCTTTGACGGCTCGCGCACTACTGAATAACGAGCAAAAGCCTTAATTTTCGATCACGCAGATTTCAGGGCTATTCAAGAAGTTTGATGGCATTGACCAAAGAACAATGATAGCTATTATGGAGACTGCTACAGAAACTTTTCAGCTTTTATTCGAATGTGGATTTGACATATGGCACAGAGATCGGTAAGGAATTTTAAGACTTTGACATGTGAGGAAGTTCCCTGTGACAATTTGGATCAAGAGTGTCCTAAGCATGAGAAATAAAGTCTTTGTTGTAGCCTATGTTCAAATATGGATTTGCCAAACGTTCGAAACATCGAAAGGCTAAATTAGAAGACACAATCAAAAACTTGGTTATTTAGTTCCTGTAACCGGGTTGCTAAAACGTGTTCAGGTTCTTGCCAAATCGCTCACAAGGACAACGCCTCATTTTCAACTGACCAGCGCCAAGCGTTTGTGGATTTCATGGCATAATTTCCAAAATCTTTATATGGTCAAAGCTAATGGACTCGGTTTGGAACCGTCTTTGTTTGACATCATACGATGGCTCCGAGTGATGCGTTTCAGAATTAATGTAATCGTTAACTCAGCAACCTGTGTCTCCACTTCGTTGCTTTTCTTTGGGAATTTGATGATCATTCCCTTCTTCCACGTGTTCGGAAATCTGTATTTTCCCCATATTCGTGTGATAAGCAGAAGCAGAAGATATGTCAGCGGATAGCACGACGAGGTACTGAGCTCATGGTTATGGCCCCACCTCTCGCGGGCGTTTGACAAAGATTCGAGAGTAAAATTGACAGAAATAAGTAGTAGTTTTAGCTCATTTGGTGAGGTTTAGGTTTGGCTCTAAGCCTATCGGTTTACATAATTGTCTAAAAAGATGGCGATCTCGTACCAATCTGATAACTCCGACTGATCATTAAGTAGTCGATCGATTCCATGTGCGTTTGCTATTATTTTTCCTTCTCTTGGCATTGACGATGTCAGCGGTGGATACAAGAGGTCTGTTTGCGCACTAAAATTCATAGTTTATGAAATTTAAAGGAGTGGGGGTAAAATTCTCTCAGAGAGTGGTGAAATGGCCAAAAAATAAACGAACGCGAAAGCTACGAAGTTTGCAAAGAAATGCAAATACACAAACAACAAAAAAATTCTTACAGGGATCTGACAGATTTGACAGCTTTCGTAAATCAGTGCAAAGAAATTTCCTGCACTAAAATTCGTTGCATGGGGAAATTTTTTACTTTCTCGTGAGTGCTTTCTTCTACGAAAAACTACGAAACTTGTGCGTACACGAACAGGATTTGGTGACTTTTCGTAGATTTTCGTGAAAATTCATTGTTTTGGGAGAGTAATCTAACAGACCTTATATAATAAACTGCTCCTAGTTGGCTGTCAAAGTTTGTCTTCGTCCCAGCTTCTATCGTCAAATTACTCTGTTCTAGAATTATGGGGTTTAACATTCGGTCGCTGAATACCTTCCAAGATATAAGGTTTCTGTGTGCTGAAGGTATAAGAAACGGACTTACGTATAGATCCAATCGGTATTCCAGAGTAAACTAAGACACTGTTTAAGTATTAAAGGACGGTACCCCATTTTATTTCACCCAATGCCAAATTTATATCCTATTTCGGGCATATTGTTCCCATTTGTACTTTAGGGAGAAATCACTAGATGACACCACGTAGAGGTGGAAGTACATTATATCTTACTAATAGAGCTGCCAAATGTTCGGCTGGCAGTAGCAGCTCTACATACATAGAGATGTTGCTTCTGCGAGGGCTTTCGAGGGCATCTCTATACATATAGTTAGGGAAAGATTTGTCCAATATGCAAATGAATCGAAATCCATCTGTAAAACCCCAGAAAGATTAAAAAGAAAGTTCAACGAACCGAGAAACCGAGTCTCTACTAAGATAGGCAAAGGGACACCAAGAAAACTAAGATTGAAAATTATGAAAAACCTCCATTGACTCTAAATGTGTGTAGTGAAAGAGAAGTGGCTCCAAATCAGATTATGAGGCACTGAAACACAAGGATCGTTTGATGTATCACACATTCTGCTTCTAAAATATCGACTACGATATGTCGCAATCCACCAACCCAGACCAATCTGAAGTAAGTACTTAAAATTCAAATTTGGAGGCAACGGCTTAAACCACACTTAGCACAGGAATCTCCTTTGTCCTTTCTCCTTACAAAACAAAGAAACACAAAACAAAACACCATCACACCAGAGCGTGTATTGTATTTTAATGCAAAAGAACCTTTTATTGAATTCGTTTTCACTTGTTTTTGTTTTGATTTTCATTTCTTTTCTGTTTTTTTTTTTGTATACAAACAACAATCAAAAATTCATCTACTCTCATCATGTATGTATAATATCCTTGCCCCCATTCTGCAATGCAGACGCGATTATGTTTATTCAATTTCGTTGTATCTTCTTATTATTATTCTCCACCTTCGCCCCATCGTCATGCAACAAATTTTTTTTTTAATATCTATATATTTATGTATCTATTGTATGTAGGTATGTATAAAGTATATAAGTAAATATGCACATACACAATTGTGTCCATTGTTGTCCTGAATTTTAAGCGCACCGCACACCATTCTCAGCAAACAAGGCAGCAAGAGAAAGAGAATGAGAGCGAGCACAGAGCACATATAAGTATTTTTTTGTTTTTTGTTCTGTCCCGTCCCGTTCGTATTAAAAATGTACAAATCCTTGAGGAGTTTCCTCCATAATTTGATGGTATCCTTATAGCAATTAATTTCTCTATACCTATACGTAGTACATACATATGTGTGTGCATCTAGATATATGTAAGTATCGGCGAAAGCAACAACACTTTTGTTCTTTTGTGCGAATACTTTAGTGCAAGTTGAGGTTAGAATTCGGTGCAAGGACATTAAGGGGGCGGGGTTGAGTTTTTTTTTTTTTTTTTTGTAAATATACACAATAGATTTAGCAAATATTACTAGTTATATATGTATGTTAGTAGTTAATAATAATAATAAAAAAAAAGTGGATAAAGTATCCTTCCCCGCATATGTATGTATAGATAAGTAGAACAAGGTTGTGCATGCGACTGGAAAATCCCTATGACTTCTTATGGCTGGCGCTGCTGCACTTTGGGGTTTTGTTCTTTTTAACTGGAAAACAAGTCAAGAACTCTATTGATGCGAGGGACGACAGTGTCGATGTCTTTTGAAGACTCTCATCGGACGATGATGATGGACACGCAGGAGACGACTTGTTTGGTTTACTTGAAGTGTTCGAAGTGTTCGAAGTGTTCGAAGTGGATGCAACTGCTGTTCCATGATTGTATTTACGACATTTCTTTGATAAATTATACATGTGCACAGTGTTATCGATGTTATCCTGATCGTTGGAATTAATTGCGCGTTGCGTGTTTGAGGTTTGCCCATCTGCGTCATCGTTATTACCTTCGTCATCGCAGTTATTTTGTGATTCATCGACGAATTTATGACTGCGACATCGTTGCTTTTCCTCAATCCAATCGGTGCTGGCTGGTAATGAAAGCTGAATCGAAGGATTCGGATTACGATAGTAGTGACGATGTGGATGGAAGCCCAAACCAAAGTCATCCATGTAGGTTTGTGAATTTAAATTGTCCAACTCATCGGCGACACTTAATAGAAATGGTAGAGTGGACATATTGCTTTTGGTGTTTGTTTCCTTTTTTTTTTTTTGATTTTTTGCGAACAAAAACTATTTCATCAGAAACTCCGAAGGATAAGACCGGGTTACGAGCGTACACACACGAGAGAGAATGCAACTTTTCAGTTTGAACGGCTTCGAATGACTGAAAATGGGGGAAAAAACAACTTCGTAATGCTGTATAGTTTTCCATCGGCATAACGACACGGGTGGAAAGCTTTCTCGGTTTCCAGTGCACCCAACTTAAACTCCTTGCATGTGGAGAGGCGGCTGCATTTCCACACAAACTTCTCCATAAGCCACCCACTGGTTCAGCTCACACCCATGCACGGATATGCATTCAAAAATTTTTGGGGCCAAGTTGGGAATACCTTTAGAGAGTAACGTATACTAGTTTCGCACTGAGAGTATGGCAGAGAGGAGTATTTGTCTCTTTTGTGTGCACACTGGTGACACAGAACTTTCAAAACAGAAGAAAATAAAAAGGATACAATGGCTTGGGGAGATTGCGTGCTCGTTTGCTCGATATGAAACACCTCGATCCTACCCACCCTCCCTATTTTTTTTTTGTTTGTACTGGGTGCTTCGAGGAAGTCACGGAAGAGCGAGAGCAAAGCTTGAACATATTGGTGGATGTTGGTACTTCGCATTAGATGTGTGCTCTAGGATACACTAGAGACACAACGACGACACAGGACGTGAGTCCTTATTTGAGTTCAAAAAGTCGAAAGCGGGGTTGCGGCGGGTGAAATGATTATGCAGTCATGAGTGTCCATCAAACTTCCTTCTTGTTGGGGGGTTGTTGCCTGGCTGGGGAAATTGGGGAGCTTGGGGTGAAATTAATCGCCCCGGTCTCATTTTTTCCTTGGGTTGGGGGAAAAACAGCGGAAAAACCAAAGTACATTGGCTTGACACATTTTCCGCCATTCACTGCCTTCACTTTAGTTGGTTAAGTGGTTAAAGCAGGCCTTCTTGGTTTCTTAAATTGTTTGAGTGACAGGATTTTTCACCCTCACTCTCTCTCTCTCTCTTGTACACAACAGTGTGTGGTTTGTCGAAGAAGTGAAATGCAAAAATGAAACGAGCCCCCTTGAGGGCGAATCTGAATTGGACGTGTCAGAAGTGGACACAAGATTCAAATGTTTACATTTTGCTAGTGTTAAAGTGCCAGAATGACAGAGAGTGGACAGTTTTTACTCGTATTTATTCTACGAACAATTAATGTCAAGGTTTCTGTCAGAGAGAAAGCGAGAGAGTGAGATGGTGGGGTGAGAAAAATGAAATGAAGCAATTAGAGAGGATGTTTTACTGCGACACGTATGAAAAATTGTCGTAGTCCTTGCGCTGGAAGATATTGCAGACCTTGAGTTGTGAAATGGTTTATGTAGCACGTAGTAGGCTCATTGCCATTTTTACTTATTGTCATTTTTTTTGGTTGAGGATTGCATCCAATTTAGTACATCACTGCAAGGCATGTGTTAAATGAAAGTCTTTAAAGTTGCCTTGCAGGCGCCTTATAAGTGTTTAAACGTTTGACAGTTGGAAGATGTCTCAGTTGTTTTAGTTCTTGTGAACAAGGTCCATGTACGCATATCTGCTGCACTTCTGAAGGTTTACAACTGCCTTTGTTACTGAACTGGCAAATGAATAAACCGCCAAAGGGAGGTAGAAGAAATCTCCAATTGCTGTATAGACAATACTTCACATGCTTCTAACTGCCACATTTGGAAGGATAAACCCTAACTTCTTGGTATCCTTTCTCTGAATGGCGACATCCACCATTGATGGCGTTGGTTATGAACGTTTATAATCAAAAGTCACGGTGTGTTGTTATTTAAGTACAGGCGAGAATACTTTTAGGAGCGTAATGTGCCTGACAAACTTGGTTTGTTGCATATTTATTTGTGTAAATATTAGGAGTATTGATCGAAGATTCCTTGCATATTGCTAGGATTAGAAACGTATAAATTAGGGTAAATTCAGTGTGTGTACTATTTATATATTTTTCCCTAACGACGATACGCACTGACTCAAGTTCTCGTACTCTGACGGTAGGTATGCCTAGTCGTGTTAAGGTTAAGATTTTTTCACTTGGTATTTCCAAGGCATTTGACAGAGATAGTCGAAAACAGGTACGTTTGATTCAAGTCAAATCACAATATTAACTATGGTGTTCCACAAGGATTCTATTTATCTACGACACTGTTTCCTATTTCTCTGTATGTCGGCTTCTGTTTCTTTTACTTTAATCCGCTCCTTCGCTGATGACAATTGTCACAGCTACCCACATTCGTTCTTAGAATCATATTCATGTTCATCAAGCATGAATGAGTTAGGGTCAATATTTGGATCGAAATCGGATCTTTCGAACACAATTTTTCACAATTAGTCATCTAGTTGTTTGCATTTCACTATTTCTCTGTCCGCATTTTAGATTCCATCCACAATTGTACGAAGCAATTATGGAAGATCTATTATTTCCTCTCATTTTAAGTCACAAACATTCAAAACCAACGTGGGTCGTTAGATCTGCGTGATCAAATGCTTTGGTTCGACTTTTAAACATGAACTTTCGAGCGTTTCCTGCTTCGTTGAACTAGATATTTACATAATGGAACTTCTTGTTGTCAAAAACAGTTGTATTTGCACAAAACTTACTTACTTAACTGGCTCCCAACCCGTGAAGAGTCCCTACCTCAGACACGGTAGCCTTCCATTCCCTTCGATCCCGGGCGCGCTGATTCCAGTTGTCCAGCCCAAGCGCTCTAGCATCCGCAATAGCTTGTTCCTTAGAACGGAGGTTCGGTCTTTCTTGTCGTCTCGAACCTGGGGTGTAGTCGACGTATTTTGGTTTTTTGCACTACATCCACATCTTGGTACAGCTCATAGAGTTTGTATGTATCTTCTTCTCCATTCACCCTCTTCGCATATGGGACCGAAAATTCGACGAAGAATTGTGTGCCCAAAATCTGCTCTGCTTTCCTTCTTATCGTCCAGCACTCGGCTCTATATAGCAGAACTGGCAGGATCAATGCTTTGTAGAGCATACATTTCATCTTCCCAGATAGGAGTCGAAGAAAATACGTAGGTAATCGCAGCGTCTTTTCAAAGTTTCAGTTTCAAACTCCAACCACATTTCGTTACACCGTCTTTTTACCTGCCATCCCCTCTGACCAAGTAACTACTGATATTTCTACAACAACTCGGGTAGTGGGTAATGTGTCCCAATCGTTCAAACCTATATCACCGAAATCCGCTAATAAATTGCCATCATATGGTGGCCATAACCACCTACCAAATTTCGTTACATCAACATTTGACAGATCGAAATTTACTCCAGTTGTAGCAAGTAAACTATGATTGTTCGAACTATTTCCACAGACTCTGTTGGCCCGCTCTCTGCTAGTATTACCACAGCCAGGAGTATCACACAAAGGTCAATAACCATTTGGGCACATCCAATCTGCAAACTCATTTAAATGAAGGAGTGCCTCTGGGGCTTAGTCTACCCATAAAAATCGAGAACAAAAAAAGGCTCTGCAAGTTAATCCGAAACTACCAGCCACCCCGACACAATTAAAGAATAAAAGTAATCTATTCATCGACAGCAATAAATTTAAATATTCACAAAGCTAATAAATTTCTATCAATCCATGCTCCTGCCAAGCCCCTCAATGTTCGATTCTATACCGAAAAAGGAAGCAAAAGCAACAAATGGATTAGCGAGACACAAATTTTCGGGACACAGACGATCCCTATCTCACATTTTATACTGCAACGGATGGGTTTGGATGGTTTTTTCTTTTCTTTTCTGTAATACCCCAGTGTGCCACTGGATAGTGGTGCTCCGCTACAGCAATCAATTTGTGTGATTGCTTGCCAACAAAAACAAATCCAGAGTTCACCTTCGGGGTCACCTACGAGTATGACTGCAAAATGAGTCCATTTGCATGGACAAAATATTTATGAGAATTTGAAGTTGGACACTACTCGTATTTGCATTTTAATTTGAATTCGATTATACTTTATGGAAATGTTTAAATCGATAGTGTACTCTAATTTAGAACCCCACGTTCTATTGTATGTACATATATACGGAAAATTAATTAATGTTTAGTTTCCTTATAATAAGTATTCATCCATAAGGTCGCATTAAACAACGGTCTATTGACAGAATGCGCAAATTGGTCATAAACATTTTACGAGATCATAAACACTGGCTTTAAGAATAATTTATGGCAACGCGTTTTACTGCATATATGCATATACATAACATATCCATTATGAAGAAAACTTCCTTTTTTTATGTATTGTTCGCTTGGATCACCAGCGTGGCCAGCGTTGAAGTGGATCTTGGGAAGCAATGCTCATTCTTACCCTTACAATCCATAAGGATTTCTAATTAATGTGATTAACTAATAGTAAAGTTTGTATATCTATGAATTTACTTATTTATTTGCAAAAATTAGTGAGTCAGACGTAGAAGCCAAGTATGGTAAAACCGATTAAATTTCGAGCAGTGTTGCAAGGTCGTCCGACGTGACTGATTTAAATAGACATATGGAAAGTGGTATACAGGGTGTTTCGGTCACAGTCTCGACAGCCGGATGGGCTTAAAGTTTTCCGAAAGAGTAAAGAGGATACAAATTCTTTTGAAAAATAAAAGTATCGGAGTAAAAGTGGAACCTTTGGGAACGCCAGCATTTGTGCCATGGAGTGCAGAATTGATAGATAGTTTCTAGTCCACTGATTTGTCAAAGCTGAAATTCTCATGAACCATGGTTTTGTTTATTTGGAAGGTATTTGGAAGAACGATCGATACAATTAGTGGACAGCAGATATTTCGAGGGCTGTACTTTACATTTTCAACACAATCATGGTTTCAGGCAGATGGACATCACTAAGTAGCAGTATGACAGACAGCCTGTGTATTAACCTCAAAAAAAAGCCCATTTTTGACAACGGCAGATCAGGTTTTATCATTAAACTGACATTCTTGATCTAAAAGTCTATCCAGCCTCCTAGAGAGTTCCTCAAGGGCACATATAACTAGCAACTCGTTATAGCCATTTACTCTTCCAGGACAGCTATAACACTTTCGTATTCTCTTGTTGCTTCTTAAAGAACAAGACATACTGCGCTTTTAGTCGCGTGCTTAGTTTCTTTTCCTGATTCCATTTTCTTTGCAAAGTCATTGAATTCATAGTCTTTCTGTCCACACTTGGCCCAGTCTTCCTTTTTACATATCTTTACAACAAATGTGATCTGTATTCTTTCCTCTCAATAAGTACCTACTTGATGCATTCATGAACTCAAGCATTAGACTCAAGATTGGTCTTGATTAGCGTGTCTCTCCCTTTATCTTAAGAATGCCAAAAAGATATGTACCAACTTTCTGCCCAAAAACATCTAGAATGTCACTTATGTGTTACAAACCTTTGGGAGCATACGTTTAGTCTACCTGTGTTGTGGATAATCTTGCTATACACATTTGTCAGCATAATTCTTGTCCAAAGACGCGAGAAATCATCTTCTAAGATTTTCTAAGAAGTCGCACTACCCAAACAAAAGTCAAATATTTCAGCCTTGGAAGAAGATTCAAAGAGGTCTCACATTGTCAATCTATTTCGGAATGGATTTTAGGGCTTTGTAAGCTCTTAAGTGTAGTCTGACAGTCATTCATACCTTCATACATCTTTCGTAACCATCATACAATTTGAAACAACAAAGAAACGAGCACTTATGTACGTGTCTTCATGGAGTAGTATCAAGAATAGAAAAGTTTCTCCGGCTACAAGCACCACTTAGCAAAGAAGCACCCATTTCCACTTGCCTATTCGAAAAATGACCGAACACCATGCTGCAATACAAAAAGTTTGTATGTCAAGGTAGAAGCAAACATTTTTGTCAAGAATTTTCGACAGACTATCTGAATGGTATCCATTACCCTTGTGCACACAAAACTATCGATAGAAATATTTAACGCTTTTGCAATGCCACCAAGTTTTCTGTCAGATTTCAGATTAAAACGTGACATCCACTCTAATTATTTTATTTTATTCTGCTGTACGCTATTTATAGTCAACAGCAACATCAAATCGAGTAAAATGCACTACGAGAGACCTAAACAGATACCCCACCCTTACCATCGACTGTTTGTCGAATGTTCATCAAAAGGTTGTACACCGATTGATATCTCCTAAAGCTCTATGCCTCCGGTGTACGCGAATCCAAGAGATCGTCATTAGCGTGGATCGACAGAAAAAAAAAAAAAGAAAAAACTCTCTATCCGCTGTAGTTTGGTGAACTTTGCCAGCGGAATGTACGGCAGTCTGCCAGTAGGGCACTACTAGTGTCGAATCTATAGTCACGCAGTGAGGTGCAAAAGTCGTCGTAATCGTTGGCGCAGTTTGTTTCAATATTGCTCTATCTGTACAGTGTTAAGCGATCGACTTAATTACCCCACGGACTCGGTGGTTTTTACTCAATTCGGTACAACAATTAAATGTAGTGAATCTATACGAGTGCATCTGACATGCAATTGTTCCATCTGTTCTAGTCAAATCTATCCTCGTAATGTCGTGTAAATTACCAAAGATATTTTCATGCTGATACTGTTCGGTTGTGGAATAGAACGAATCTTCGGTCAGAGATGTCTAATCAGTTTAATTCATAATTCAGTATATTTTTGTTGCCGGAAGGATAATTACCATTTGATAGATACATTTACTTGTATGTATGTATCTGGCCACATATATTCGTTGTGACATGAGCTCAATGATAGCCAATCTTACTTGGGATGAGATCGCATCGGAGAGTCATCATTTTTGTTATGTGTGCCTGTGTGTGCGTGTAGGGTGAATTTGGAGCTTCGAGCCGAATTTATTGTTAACAATTCACTTTCACTTTACGTTGGGTACTCTAGTCAATCGGAACTGGTTTTTTCTTGTATCTTTCTCTCGTCTCCAAAAAGAAAAGAAAAAAAGTGTTTTGTATCTTTTGTTTTGTGTTAACCTTAAAATTTTGCAACAATTTCGTGGAAGAAACGAAAGAAAAAAAAATAAGAAAATCGCAACAAGGGGAAGTTCATAGTTGGAGCTGTGTCTTACCCAATACCTGTTAGCCATAACCGTAGAGTGTTTGCCAAAAAAAAACTGAAAACAAAAAGAAGGAATATTCAAATTAGATGCAGTTTTTGTGAATTTGTGATAAAAATTTTTGGTGAAAAATGGTTCATTGGACGGTAATTGTTGGCGCAATTGGTGTACTAGTGGCAGCTGGTGGTGGTCTACTCGGATGGTATCTGTTTCCAACCGTGGTCCACAGAAAGATCGAAGAGGTGAGTGCGTGCACGCAATCTGTGAAGTTTGTTTCGATTTGTTTACACAGATTGTTGGGAAGAATATGGTTCTTGTTGGGTGTTGTGTTTATTTTATGATTGCCTCAAGCTGAATTAGTAAAAACCATTATGACTATTTGGTAAAGGATGTAGTGAGCCCATAGTGTGTGGAGACTTTTGCTTCTCGTTATAGTATTTCAAGAAGTAGTTGTTAACCTGCAAAAGTGCCCTACGACACAAGGACTTCTTCACACCTTGTTCTAGATAGGTGCAACAACAAATCCTCATCACATACTACTTTGACCGGTATAATGAAACTGTAGCCAGAAACAAGCATTTAGTATGCCTAGTGTCTCTCAGTATATTTTCGACCAAAGTTCTCAGTTCGCCGGTGATACTAAGATATGGAATGGCACTCCACGGCGATGGGCACATGAACCACAGCCGCCTAACCCTTTCTTGTGACGATAAAAAGTCCAATTCTTCAATCGATAGGACAGGATACGGGCTATCAGAGCTTATACATATAACGAAAATAGGTGGTTGATTGCAACTCTCGTACAAAAGGAATTTATTGATGAATTTTGTTTATTTAGGTATTAACGTAGACGCCATATACTTCACCATACATGAATCAGACACATGTGCTCCGTGATCAGTGTTGCAGTGCTGTCCGACGCAGAGATATTTGTAAATAACGACACCCGGTAGTTAGGTAAATCTCTTTTCTTGGAGATATAGAATCTTCTTTTGGGTGCTGGGAGTGTATATCCTGCAAAAGTCAGCTCAACGGACTCATTTGCAGAAAAAGCCAGTATAGATGAATAAAGTGCAAGAATCTGAGTATATTCTCGTCCATAAAGTAAAACATTTGTACATACATATAGAGATGAATATTGTACAAACACAATGCAAATATTTCAGATCCTAACAGCCATTCGAGTTGTATGTGTTGTATTCCCCAAACGAATGGAAGAAATCTACTATTTTTGTTTGACAATTTGTTTGTGAGGGGTATGCTCCCGAATGTTTGTCAAATGTTCCTTGTTCGTTCCACAAAATCAACAGAGTATAAAGAGGGCTTAAGACTGAGATTCTGATGACCATTTGCGGGGAAGCCTACAGAATACTTTTTATATCTATTGTCAGTCGCGGGAGTTCGGGAGAGAGATATCTTACTTTTAGCACCGAACTTACATTAGCTTTGTAGACCGGCAAGGAATTGAAAGTTTCATTGAGTTAGGTAATAAAAAATGGAATGTACCTCCATTAAGACCTTCTTCTCCTTCTCTCTATAACTATACTTGGCGCTGCAGGTCGATGGGACCCACGGCCTAGCTTCTCACAACCATTTGTGTTGTGCGTGTTATATTCTTTACACGAATGGAAGGGGCCTACTGTTTAATGCCGTGTCCGAAAGCCAATTTGTTATTTGAGAAGCTTTCTCAGGACAGTTGTCCTCTCGGATGTTTGTCAGACGGTCACGAGAGGTGGGGCCGTGAAAAACTTTTTAGGTTTTCCGACTGGGAACCCCTTGCCCCATAGTCCAATGCACTAACCACTGAGCCACGGCGTCCATATAACTATAAAGTTTCTAATTCTCTGGTTTTCAGGAATATCCCGGTCAAACTATCTCATAAAACAAAAGTTCAATCTAAACTTGTTTTTATTTTTTTTAATTCACACAGATATTGTGAATCATAATTACTTAGAACATTACCTACAGTTATTACGCGAAACACTTAAGTATAACCTCTTTTGTCATTAATTACGTCA
Source organism: Xylota segnis (assembly GCA_963583995.1). Classification (NCBI taxonomy): domain Eukaryota; kingdom Metazoa; phylum Arthropoda; class Insecta; order Diptera; family Syrphidae; genus Xylota; species Xylota segnis. The sequence continues at coordinate 57,106,232 of OY757238.1, read as the reverse complement.
TATTGTTGTTAATCAGAGATGAATGCATTTGAATAGTTAAAAATTTTATTCAAACTTCGTACATATCTATCGTTTTCACAAATGTGATTCATAGAATCTAAGATCGGTATTGGGAAGTAATACATTTTTCATTTCCAATGAGTACAATGCACTGTACTTAATTAGTTTTGTTACATAATTCTGCATTTATTGGAGGAAAATTAAATTATGCATACTTACAGTGTATGTTACAAGTCAAGTTCACTAAATCGATTTCATACTTATAGCTTTGGGCTTAGTGCACTAGACTACTTAGGATCAGTAAGTGGAAAGATAAATATCTTGCGCCTTTTTTTTGGAAATGTTTAGTAAAATTATTAATCAAACTAAAAATCCTGGCATTCATGATATCAAATGGAAAAGTTTTATCTTCCAGGTCCACAAAGGTATGGAAAGAAAAGAAATGGGCAACCCACTCTTTTGGGCGCCAATCAAGTTTGTTTCACATTGACTGGACAAAGTAAATATAATTCTTGATTTAGCCAGGGTTAGTAAGACGAGAAACCCTTGACATAGACATCCTCTTGACACAGTCTTACATATCCAGCATCCAGTTGAGCCTGTCTTCTTTTTTAGTCAAGATTAACCCTCGTGGATTTAAAGTAGTCATCGTCTTTATGGGGTGATCGATGTTACAAAGCTTCCTCAATCTGTTACTCGTATAATGAACTCCTTACTATCGATGATTAAGAGCATAACCGACAATTTTAATATACATATGCTGCTCTGATCTCGGACTCAGTAAAAGTGCTGAAGCCTAAGGTTTCATCAAACAATCAGTTCTAATGAAAAGTTGAACCCTGTCAACCCTTTATCGAGTCAACTTCGGCTTGGTGCACACATACAATGGAATGAAGCCGTGAACCTAGTGAAAAGAAAGGGTGCCGGAAAGATACCCCTACAATGACAGCCATGGAGTCGATTAAAGTCTGTTGAAACAATATGTACCAAGTATTTCGCGAAACGATATGAAAGCACGTTGAAAGGGCACCAAACTTGCAAGACAGCCACAGGCATGACTGATCAGAATAGAAGACAAACAAGGCAGGTGAGAAGTCTGTTACAAATGGCATTTGCCCAAGATATGAAAAAAAAAAGAAAGTCACGAGGTTTGTTCCTGAATATACTCCACAACAGAGCTCTAAGATTAAAAATACCTCGGAAGACATCTCATGCCCCGAGTGAGTTCTCTGATCGATCAATTTTTCAGTTTTTTTTTCTAAAATGAACCACGAACGGAATTTTAAGACCTGTGTGTCGGCGGTTCTTTTGAGTGCGACTTAGTGTTGAGATCCTCTTCCTTTAACCCTTTTGTCATGGCTTTCTAGCAGTTTATACATTTTGTGGTACATAAATGTGCCAGCTGTGACGAAAGGGTTAATTTAAGAGTTCCCTTAAGTTTAACCAACTTTAACTATCTTCAAGTTGAAACAAATGGAATAGTAAACCCGAGCAGATTTGGGAACTCCCACTTATGACCAACCTAGGTAAGTACATGTATGACTTACAAAAATCTCTCTTACTTACAAAAAGGTCTCCTGGCATTTGAAGTAGTTCAGTGGTTGGTAAAGAACAAGATTTTTTACGCTCCAACCTCTCGTGAGCATCTGACAAGCATCCGAGAGTATGACTCTCATGAAATATGTATGTTCCCATCTTAGGAAACATTTTATTGTCAAGAAAAAGTCCCCAAAGCAAAGCACTAGATACACTTACAGTCTGTAGACATAGATGTATGTACATGTGGCTTAAGTGACCTAAAATCGTGTGACTGACCTGGGTTTCCTCAAGCGTGTACCAAATTGCAACATTAACCAATTTTCTCTCCATTCCGTTTTACTGTCTTGATAAAATGATTTTGTTTTCTTCGTTCTCCTTCGCTTGAATGTGAAGGTGTTATAAAACCCCAGAGAGTCTTTTTATTTAGTAAATTTCTCTCAAAACCCACAAAAGCTTTCCACCTAACCAAAAATGTAGAAAAAGACACAAAAAAAACGAGAGAAGAGACAAAATGATGTATACCACTCGGTTATGGTAACAAAGATACTTTGTCCACCTTTTGTTATGCCGCTTGCCGGCCAGAGTAGGTATTAATCATTTTTGGCTCGGTATTTGGTAATATTTTTCTACGAATAAAACAATTGTCGACCCTCCTGTCAATGGAACAGGAGGGCCCTCCATATTTGCAAAACGTCAACCCAACGAACCAAGACAATTTCATGGCTTGAACTTGAGCTCTAAAACCATCTAACAGTGTCCCGCAATAACAATAATTATTGTGCAATAAACACACCAATGAATAAAAATTGCAAACCATGATCACCAAACAAGAAGTCGGATGATTAAGTGCGTCTACAACCTATGAAGCGGATAAAGCCTGGCTTGACTTGTGGCAGTGCCCCATGAAGCTAAGCTGTATTTAATGAAATCTAATTGCTTGGGCGTAAAGTAAGACCAAAACATTTCGGTCACGTCGAATGGAAAATAATAAAAATAAAAAGAAAACAAAAAAACAAAACAAAGTCGTTGAATAAGTCACAGAAAATATTGTATCTTTCGCAATTATACAGTCTGGCCACTTATAAGACTACAAACAAATGTCGGCCAGTGTCATTGCGTGAGGTTTGTGCTTTAACCTTGTTAGTTCGGTTTAGTCCAATGATACCGATGAGTTTAATGGGAAATTTGTATTCTGATTGATTTTTGTTGGAACCTTTTAGACTTTTTACTCACCTGCGCTGGCTATGTGCAGTTAGAATACCGACACGGTTACTCGCTTGGAAGAATTCCAAGTTTAATCGCTTTATTTATCGGGCAATCAAGATTGACAGTAATGCATGTTTTTATTCTTAATGTAATTTATGCAGATCCATAAATTTTTTGTTTAATTAAGACCATTAAATACCAATCATAAAAGAAGATTGCACATTATTTCTAATTGGCTGGGTCTGGAGCTGGCCCTCGATCTACCTCTTCGACTCTCTAAGGGATTTTAAGTTCCATAAACATTTCCCATCGTCGATTAGGGGCCCATAGCCCTTCTTCCTTATCTGCTTCGCACTCTAATCCAAAAGCGAATATATGGAACTAAAAGCCAGGTCCGTTCACTAAGAGTCTTGATTTTCGTCTCAGTTTTAAAAATGTACGATACTTGAAGCGCTCTGCTTAAGACACTGTATTCCTTTCCCGTGCTTCCGAATACGCTGCTGTCAGCCCATCAAACCAAGAATCCTAGCATTTGAAATATTTGAAACCATATAGCGGAGGATCAATCTTCCTTGTTTTCCCTTATCCTAGGGCTGGGATTGTGGTATCCGGACCGATGCTGTCCGGACGATGTTAAACGTCCTCCTCGCTTAAGAAACCATGTATTCCACAAAATATTTTTCTTTCGAAGAGACTCTGACTCTGCTGTTCTGCTAATCGTCTAACACTTAGCCCAATCACCTCCTGTAGTGATAGACTTTGACTTAAGTACTTAGACGGATTTCTTCTTCAAGGTAGACCGAGATTTCCTTTCAAAATCGAGACCAGACAACGACTTAAGAAAAACTGGATGGAAAACTCTTGTGGATAAGTCAAGTGATCCTTATAGACGTACTACGAACCAACAAAGTCTATAAGACTTCCCACTTGGTTCCTCTGTTTCCATTCAAATCAGAGTTCACCCGTCTTAAAGGTCTTCGTCAAGGCTAAGTCGAACTGATACATGTGCTACAATGGGATTCCCCAGCAGCGTATTACCACAATCCGTTCAACTTTGCTTGAAGTTCTTGTGTTCATAAAATAACTTACCACCCGCGTTCTCAAAGTTCAGTTATAATTCAATTATACGAAATACTGTCTGGTCATTGACATCTAAATATAAAAATTACTCTGAATGCGAATCGCATTAGCGAATTTTGATATGTGACTTTTTTTTACACCATTCTAGTTCAGGCGTCTATTGTTTGTCAAAAAAAAAAAATCAGCAAACAAGTTTAACTGCCGTCGATTTTAGAACTTAACGTTAGAATTGCGATTTTTATTTTGTTTTTGCTTAAAACAAGTATTTTCGCACATCATTAAGACCGAGATAACGAAAATATTTTTGTTATGGTTACTTAGGCATTCCAAGGTGGGAATGACGGGTCTGAGAAGTTTAATTACTCTGCATTTTTATTAAGTCATTGATCGCCTTATTAGGAACAATCAATGGTTATAATTTTTTGATTTGCGACATAAAAAACGTTTCGAGGATGACTTAGACGTTGGTGCTATCAGTTGGGCGCTATGGAGGATTTGGGAAGAAGTTGAGTATACAGAGGTCAAGATTCAAAAAATTGCACTTCAAATGCAATTTCGTCACATATCTCCTCTCCCTTAGCGTTTTGGGTCAAATGGACGAAATGGAACAAAAAACTTGACTAAAAAACGTTTCGAGGATGACTTAGACGTTGGTGCTATCAGTTGGGCGCTATCGAGGATTTGGGAAGAAGTTGGGTATACAGAGGTCAAGATTCAAAAAATTGCACTTCAAATGCAATATCGTCACATATCTCCTCTCCCTTAGCGTTTTGGGTCAAATGGACGTGACTAAACAAAAAACTTGACCAAAAAACGTTTCGAGGATGACTTAGACGTTGGTGCTATCAGTTGGGCGCTATCGAGGATTTGGGAAGAAGTTGGGTATACAGAGGTCGAGAATCAAAAAATCGCACTTCTAATGCAATATCGTCACATATCTCCTCTCCCTTAGCGTTTTGGGTCAAATGGACGAAATGGAACAAAAAACTTGACTGAAAAACGTTTCGAGGATGACTTAGACGTTGGTGCTATCAGTTGGACGCTATGGAGGATTTGGGAAGAAGTTGAGTATACAGAGGTCAAGATTCAAAAAATTGCACTTCAAATGCAATTTCGTCACATATCTCCTCTCCCTTAGCGTTTTGGGTCAAATGGACGAAATGGAACAAAAAACTTGACTAATAAACGTTTCGAGGATGACTTAGACGTTGGTGCTATCAGTTGGGCGCTATCGAGGATTTGGGAAGAAGTTGGGTATACAGAGGTCAAGATTCAAAAAATTGCACTTCAAATGCAATTTCGTCACATATCTCCTCTCCCTTAGCGTTTTGGGTCAAATGGACGAAATGGAACAAAAAACTTGACTAAAAAACGTTTCGAGGATGACTTAGACGTTGGTGCTATCAGTTGGGCGCTATCGAGGATTTGGGAAGAAGTTGGGTATACAGAGGTCGAGAATCAAAAAATCGCACTTCAAATGCAATTTCGTCACATATCTCCTCTCCCTTACCGTTTTGGGTCAAATGGACGAAATGGAACAACAAACTTGACTGAAAAACATTTCGAGGATGACTTAACCGTTGGTGCTATCAGTTGGGCGCTATCGAGGATTTGGGAAGAAGTTGGGTATACAGAGGTCAAGATTCAAAAAATTGCACTTCAAATGCAATATCGTCACATATCTCCTCTCCCTTAGCGTTTTGGGTCAAATGGACGTGACTAAACAAAAAACTTGACCAAAAAACGTTTCGAGGATGACTTAGACGTTGGTGCTATCAGTTGGGCGCTATCGAGGATTTGGGAAGAAGTTGGGTATACAGAGGTCGAGAATCAAAAAATCGCACTTCTAATGCAATATCGTCACATATCTCCTCTCCCTTAGCGTTTTGGGTCAAATGGACGAAATGGAACAAAAAACTTGACTGAAAAACGTTTCGAGGATGACTTAGACGTTGGTGCTATCAGTTGGGCGCTATCGAGGATTTGGGAAGAAGTTGAGTATACAGAGGTCAAGATTCAAAAAATTGCACTTCAAATGCAATTTCGTCACATATCTCCTCTCCCTTAGCGTTTTGGGTCAAATGGACGAAAGGGAACAAAAAACTTGACTAAAAAACGTTTCGAGGATGACTTAGACGTTGGTGCTATCAGTTGGGCGCTATGGAGGATTTGGGAAGAAGTTGAGTATACAGAGGTCAAGATTCAAAAAATTGCACTTCAAATGCAATTTCGTCACATATCTCCTCTCCCTCAGCGTTTTGGGTCAAATGGACGAAATGGAACAAAAAACTTGACTAAAAAACGTTTCGAGGATGACTTAGACGTTGGTGCTATCAGTTGGGCGCTATCGAGGATTTGGGAAGAAGTTGGGTATACAGAGGTCAAGATTCAAAAAATTGCACTTCAAATGCAATATCGTCACATATCTCCTCTCCCTTAGCGTTTTGGGTCAAATGGACGTGACTAAACAAAAAACTTGACCAAAAAACGTTTCGAGGATGACTTAGACGTTGGTGCTATCAGTTGGGCGCTATCGAGGATTTGGGAAGAAGTTGGGTATACAGAGGTCGAGAATCAAAAAATCGCACTTCTAATGCAATATCGTCACATATCTCCTCTCCCTTAGCGTTTTGGGTCAAATGGACGAAATGGAACAAAAAACTTGACTGAAAAACATTTCGAGGATGACTTAACCGTTGGTGCTATCAGTTGGGCGCTATCGAGGATTTGGGAAGAAGTTGGGTATACAGAGGTCAAGATTCAAAAAATTGCACTTCAAATGCAATATCGTCACATATCTCCTCTCCCTTAGCGTTTTGGGTCAAATGGACGTGACTAAACAAAAAACTTGACCAAAAAACGTTTCGAGGATGACTTAGACGTTAGTGCTATCAGTTGGGCGCTATCGAGGATTTGGGAAGAAGTTGGGTATACAGAGGTCGAGAATCAAAAAATCGCACTTCTAATGCAATATCGTCACATATCTCCTCTCCCTTAGCGTTTTGGGTCAAATGGACGAAATGGAACAAAAAACTTGACTGAAAAACGTTTCGAGGATGACTTAGACGTTGGTGCTATCAGTTGGGCGCTATCGAGGATTTGGGAAGAAGTTGGGTATACAGAGGTCAAGATTCAAAAAATTGCACTTCAAATGCAATTTCGTCACATATCTCCTCTCCCTTAGCGTTTTGGGTCAAATGGACGAAATGGAACAAAAAACTTGACTGAAAAACGTTTCGAGGATGACTTAGACGTTGGTGCTATCAGTTGGGCGCTATGGAGCATTTGGGAAGAAGTTGAGTATACAGAGGTCAAGATTCAAAAAATTGCACTTCAAATGCAATTTCGTCACATATCTCCTCTCCCTTAGCGTTTTGGGTCAAATGGACGAAATGGAACAAAAAACTTGACTAAAAAACGTTTCGAGGATGACTTAGACGTTGGTGCTATCAGTTGGGCGCTATCGAGGATTTGGGAAGAAGTTGGGTATACAGAGGTCAAGATTCAAAAAATTGCACTTCAAATGCAATATCGTCACATATCTCCTCTCCCTTAGCGTTTTGGGTCAAATGGACGTGACTAAACAAAAAACTTGACCAAAAAACGTTTCGAGGATGACTTAGACGTTGGTGCTATCAGTTGGGCGCTATCGAGGATTTGGGAAGAAGTTGGGTATACAGAGGTCGAGAATCAAAAAATCGCACTTCTAATGCAATATCGTCACATATCTCCTCTCCCTTAGCGTTTTGGGTCAAATGGACGAAATGGAACAAAAAACTTGACTGAAAAACGTTTCGAGGATGACTTAGACGTTGGTGCTATCAGTTGGGCGCTATGGAGGATTTGGGAAGAAGTTGAGTATACAGAGGTCAAGATTCAAAAAATTGCACTTCAAATGCAATTTCGTCACATATCTCCTCTCCCTTAGCGTTTTGGGTCAAATGGACGAAATGGAACAAAAAACTTGACTGAAAAACGTTTCGAGGATGACTTAGACGTTGGTGCTATCAGTTGGGCGCTATCGAGGATTTGGGAAGAAGTTGGGTATACAGAGGTCAAGATTCAAAAAATTGCACTTCAAATGCAATATCGTCACATATCTCCTCTCCCTTAGCGTTTTGGGTCAAATGGACGTGACTAAACAAAAAACTTGACCAAAAAACGTTTCGAGGATGACTTAGACGTTGGTGCTATCAGTTGGGCGCTATCGAGGATTTGGGAAGAAGTTGGGTATACAGAGGTCAAGATTCAAAAAATTGCACTTCAAATGCAATTTCGTCACATATCTCCTCTCCCTTAGCGTTTTGGGTCAAATGGACGAAATGGAACAAAAAACTTGACTGAAAAACGTTTCGAGGATGACTTAGACGTTGGTGCTATCAGTTGGGCGCTATGGAGGATTTGGGAAGAAGTTGAGTATACAGAGGTCAAGATTCAAAAAATTGCACTTCAAATGCAATTTCGTCACATATCTCCTCTCCCTTAGCGTTTTGGGTCAAATGGACGAAATGGAACAAAAAACTTGACTAAAAAACGTTTCGAGGATGACTTAGACGTTGGTGCTATCAGTTGGGCGCTATCGAGGATTTGGGAAGAAGTTGGGTATACAGAGGTCAAGATTCAAAAAATTGCACTTCAAATGCAATATCGTCACATATCTCCTCTCCCTTAGCGTTTTGGGTCAAATGGACGTGACTAAACAAAAAACTTGACCAAAAAACGTTTCGAGGATGACTTAGACGTTGGTGCTATCAGTTGGGCGCTATCGAGGATTTGGGAAGAAGTTGGGTATACAGAGGTCGAGAATCAAAAAATCGCACTTCTAATGCAATATCGTCACATATCTCCTCTCCCTTAGCGTTTTGGGTCAAATGGACGAAATGGAACAAAAAACTTGACTGAAAAACATTTCGAGGATGACTTAACCGTTGGTGCTATCAGTTGGGCGCTATCGAGGATTTGGGAAGAAGTTGGGTATACAGAGGTCAAGATTCAAAAAATTGCACTTCAAATGCAATTTCGTCACATATCTCCTCTCCCTTAGCGTTTTGGGTCAAATGGACGAAATGGAACAAAAAACTTGACTAAAAAACGTTTCGAGGATGACTTAGACGTTGGTGCTATCAGTTGGGCGCTATCGAGGATTTGGGAAGAAGTTGGGTATACAGAGGTCGAGAATCAAAAAATCGCACTTCCAATGCAATATCGTCACATATCTCCTCTCCCTTAGCGTTTTGGGTCAAATGGACGAAATGGAACAAAAAACTTGACTAAAAAACGTTTCGAGGATGACTTAGACGTTGGTGCTATCAGTTGGGCGCTATCGAGGATTTGGGAAGAAGTTGGGTATACAGAGGTCGACAATCAAAAAATCGCACTTCAAATGCAATATCGTCACATATCTCCTCTCCCTTACCGTTTTGCGTCAAATGGACGAAATGGAACAAAAAACTTGACTGAAAAACATTTCGAGGATGACTTAACCGTTGGTGCTATCAGTTGGGCGCTATCGAGGATTTGGGAAGAAGTTGGGTATACAGAGGTCAAGATTCAAAAAATTGCACTTCAAATGCAATATCGTCACATATCTCCTCTCCCTTAACGTTTTGGGTCAAATGGACGTGACTAAACAAAAAACTTGACCAAAAAACGTTTCGAGGATGACTTAGACGTTGGTGCTATCAGTTGGACGCTATGGAGGATTTGGGAAGAAGTTGAGTATACAGAGGTCAAGATTCAAAAAATTGCACTTCAAATGCAATTTCGTCACATATCTCCTCTCCCTTAGCGTTTTGGGTCAAATGGACGAAATGGAACAAAAAACTTGACTAAAAAACGTTTCGAGGATGACTTAGACGTTGGTGCTATCAGTTGGGCGCTATCGAGGATTTGGGAAGAAGTTGGGTATACAGAGGTCGAGAATCAAAAAATCGCACTTCAAATGCAATTTCGTCACATATCTCCTCTCCCTTAGCGTTTTGGGTCAAATGGACGTGACTAAACAAAAAACTTGACCAAAAAACGTTTCGAGGATGACTTAGACGTTGGTGCTATCAGTTGGGCGCTATCGAGGATTTGGGAAGAAGTTGGGTATACAGAGGTCGAGAATCAAAAAATCGCACTTCTAATGCAATATCGTCACATATCTCCTCTCCCTTAGCGTTTTGGGTCAAATGGACGAAATGGAACAAAAAACTTGACTGAAAAACATTTCGAGGATGACTTAACCGTTGGTGCTATCAGTTGGGCGCTATCGAGGATTTGGGAAGAAGTTGGGTATACAGAGGTCAAGATTCAAAAAATTGCACTTCAAATGCAATTTCGTCACATATCTCCTCTCCCTTAGCGTTTTGGGTCAAATGGACGAAATGGAACAAAAAACTTGACTAAAAAACGTTTCGAGGATGACTTAGACGTTGGTGCTATCAGTTGGGCGCTATCGAGGATTTGGGAAGAAGTTGGGTATACAGAGGTCGAGAATCAAAAAATCGCACTTCCAATGCAATATCGTCACATATCTCCTCTCCCTTAGCGTTTTGGGTCAAATGGACGAAATGGAACAAAAAACTTGACTAAAAAACGTTTCGAGGATGACTTAGACGTTGGTGCTATCAGTTGGGCGCTATCGAGGATTTGGGAAGAAGTTGGGTATACAGAGGTCGACAATCAAAAAATCGCACTTCTAATGCAATATCGTCACATATCTCCTCTCCCTTACCGTTTTGCGTCAAATGGACGAAATGGAACAAAAAACTTGACTGAAAAACATTTCGAGGATGACTTAACCGTTGGTGCTATCAGTTGGGCGCTATCGAGGATTTGGGAAGAAGTTGGGTATACAGAGGTCAAGATTCAAAAAATTGCACTTCAAATGCAATATCGTCACATATCTCCTCTCCCTTAACGTTTTGGGTCAAATGGACGTGACTAAACAAAAAACTTGACCAAAAAACGTTTCGAGGATGACTTAGACGTTGGTGCTATCAGTTGGACGCTATGGAGGATTTGGGAAGAAGTTGAGTATACAGAGGTCAAGATTCAAAAAATTGCACTTCAAATGCAATTTCGTCACATATCTCCTCTCCCTTAGCGTTTTGGGTCAAATGGACGAAATGGAACAAAAAACTTGACTAATAAACGTTTCGAGGATGACTTAGACGTTGGTGCTATCAGTTGGGCGCTATCGAGGATTTGGGAAGAAGTTGGGTATACAGAGGTCAAGATTCAAAAAATTGCACTTCAAATGCAATTTCGTCACATATCTCCTCTCCCTTAGCGTTTTGGGTCAAATGGACGAAATGGAACAAAAAACTTGACTAAAAAACGTTTCGAGGATGACTTAGACGTTGGTGCTATCAGTTGGGCGCTATCGAGGATTTGGGAAGAAGTTGGGTATACAGAGGTCGAGAATCAAAAAATCGCACTTCAAATGCAATTTCGTCACATATCTCCTCTCCCTTACCGTTTTGGGTCAAATGGACGAAATGGAACAACAAACTTGACTGAAAAACATTTCGAGGATGACTTAACCGTTGGTGCTATCAGTTGGGCGCTATCGAGGATTTGGGAAGAAGTTGGGTATACAGAGGTCAAGATTCAAAAAATTGCACTTCAAATGCAATATCGTCACATATCTCCTCTCCCTTAGCGTTTTGGGTCAAATGGACGTGACTAAACAAAAAACTTGACCAAAAAACGTTTCGAGGATGACTTAGACGTTGGTGCTATCAGTTGGGCGCTATGGAGGATTTGGGAAGAAGTTGAGTATACAGAGGTCAAGATTCAAAAAATTGCACTTCAAATGCAATTTCGTCACATATCTCCTCTCCCTTAGCGTTTTGGGTCAAATGGACGAAATGGAACAAAAAACTTGACTAAAAAACGTTTCGAGGATGACTTAGACGTTGGTGCTATCAGTTGGGCGCTATCGAGGATTTGGGAAGAAGTTGGGTATACAGAGGTCAAGATTCAAAAAATCGCACTTCAAATGTAATTTCGTCACATATCTCCTCTCCCTTACCGTTTTGCGTCAAATGGACGAAATGGAACAAAAAACTTGACTAAAAAACGTTTCGAGGATGACTTAGACGTTGGTGCTATCAGTTGGGCGCTATCGAGGATTTGGGAAGAAGTTGGGTATACAGAGGTCGAGAATCAAAAAATCGCACTTCAAATGCAATTTCGTCACATATCTCCTCTCCCTTACCGTTTTGGGTCAAATGGACGAAATGGAACAAAAAACTTGACTAAAAAACGTTTCGAGGATGACTTAGACGTTGGTGCTATCAGTTGGGCGCTATCGAGGATTTGGGAAGAAGTTGGGTATACAGGGGTCAAGATTCAAAAAATTGCACTTCAAATGCAATTTCGTCACATATCTCCTCTCCCTTAGCGTTTTGGGTCAAATGGACGAAATGGAACAAAAAACTTGACTAAAAAACGTTTCGAGGATGACTTAGACGTTGGTGCTATCAGTTGGGCGCTATCGAGGATTTGGGAAGAAGTTGGGTATACAGAGGTCAAGATTCAAAAAATCGCACTTCAAATGCAATTTCGTCACATATCTCCTCTCCCTTAGCGTTTTGGGTCAAATGGACGAAATGGAACAAAAAACTTGACTAAAAAACGTTTCGAGGATGACTTAGACGTTGGTGCTATCAGTTGGGCGCTATGGAGGATTTGGGAAGAAGTTGAGTATACAGAGGTCAAGATTCAAAAAATTGCACTTCAAATGCAATTTCGTCACATATCTCCTCTCCCTTAGCGTTTTGGGTCAAATGGACGAAATGGAACAAAAAACTTGACTAAAAAACGTTTCGAGGATGACTTAGACGTTGGTGCTATCAGTTGGGCGCTATGGAGGATTTGGGAAGAAGTTGAGTATACAGAGGTCAAGATTCAAAAAATTGCACTTCAAATGCAATTTCGTCACATATCTCCTCTCCCTTAGCGTTTTGGGTCAAATGGACGAAATGGAACAAAAAACTTGACTAAAAAACGTTTCGAGGATGACTTAGACGTTGGTGCTATCAGTTGGGCGCTATCGAGGATTTGGGAAGAAGTTGGGTATACAGAGGTCAAGATTCAAAAAATCGCACTTCAAATGCAATTTCGTCACATATCTCCTCTCCCTTAGCGTTTTGGGTCAAATGGACGAAATGGAACAAAAAACTTGACTAAAAAACGTTTCGAGGATGACTTAGACGTTGGTGCTATCAGTTGGGCGCTATCGAGGATTTGGGAAGAAGTTGGGTATACAGGGGTCAAGATTCAAAAAATTGCACTTCAAATGCAATTTCGTCACATATCTCCTCTCCCTTACCGTTTTGGGTCAAATGGACGAAATGGAACAAAAAACTTGACTAAAAAACGTTTCGAGGATGACTTAGACGTTGGTGCTATCAGTTGGGCGCTATGGAGGATTTGGGAAGAAGTTGAGTATACAGAGGTCAAGATTCAAAAAATTGCACTTCAAATGCAATTTCGTCACATATCTCCTCTCCCTTAGCGTTTTGGGTCAAATGGACGAAATGGAACAGAAAACTTGACTAAAAAACGTTTCGAGGATGACTTAGACGTTGGTGCTATCAGTTGGGCGCTATCGAGGATTTGGGATGAAGTTGGGTATACAGAGGTCAAGATTCAAAAAATCGCACTTCAAATGTAATTTCGTCACATATCTCCTCTCCCTTACCGTTTTGCGTCAAATGGACGAAATGGAACAAAAAACTTGACTAAAAAACGTTTCGAGGATGACTTAGACGTTGGTGCTATCAGTTGGGCGCTATCGAGGATTTGGGAAGAAGTTGGGTATACAGAGGTCGAGAATCAAAAAATCGCACTTCAAATGCAATTTCGTCACATATCTCCTCTCCCTTACCGTTTTGGGTCAAATGGACGAAATGGAACAAAAAACTTGACTAAAAAACGTTTCGAGGATGACTTAGACGTTGGTGCTATCAGTTGGGCGCTATCGAGGATTTGGGAAGAAGTTGGGTATACAGGGGTCAAGATTCAAAAAATTGCACTTCAAATGCAATTTCGTCACATATCTCCTCTCCTCTCTTGGCTCAAATATTTGCATCGAGGTTAAGGTAAACGTTTGTACCTAAACAACAGCGAAGGGTTTTTGTTATAATATTTCATTTCCCACCTCATTTTTCAGCAATAGCTTATAAATAATAAACTCATCATTCAGGCCTGACTATGAGGCATTAAACACCTGCAAGAACGCAGTTTGATTAGGTACTCCATTGTGAATGACACCAGACAAAACATATAATTTTATATCGACAAGTTGTAACGACTCAATCTCGCAATTATGTGTCTATGAGACTGATAATTGCGGGCTTAAATCAGGCAATATTATTATTATGACCATTGTTCTGTGAGCACGATTTGTTCGCTCTTTGTATCTCGTGATTTATCCGATTATTATGTAACTGACTATGAATCTTTATTTCAGGGAATTGTGATAACAGACGGCACGGAGCAGTACCAGCGCTTTGTGAAACTCCCCCAGCCAATATCGTTCAAAGTGTACGTCTTCAATGTGACCAACGTGAATAAAATCCAACAAGGAGCCATTCCAATTGTCGAAGAAGTCGGACCATACGTTTACAAGTACGAACTCCTCATTTGGCCTAAATAATTGAATTTAATTTACCCAACCCTCCTGCATAGGCAATACCGAAGTAAACAGATAAAGCAGTTCTCTCGGGACGGCTCCAAAGTAACCTACGTCCAAGACTACCGATTCGAGTTCGACGAGGAAGCATCAGCCCCCCATACCCAAGGCGATACAGTAGTTGCCCTAAATATGCACATGAATGTAAGTTACCATCACGCAGCAATTAGCTAATACATACAATATTGTCAAACAAAAACCAAAAACATTTTTCAGGCATTTTTACAAGTTTTCGAAAGAGAAATAACAGATATTTTGAAAAGTGTTGCAAATAGATTTAATCGGACGCTGAATCGAACGCCCGGCGTTCGATTACTCAAACGACTGATGGAGCGAATCCGAGGGAAACGTAAAGTAATTTTATCATATGCAATATTTTAGAATGCTGGTGACTAAATTTTCTTTTCTTAGACAAACAAACAAAAAACACAAAACTACTTAAATTAACAAATTAATTAATTGTTACGGATAAATCGATTGGATTTGCATTTGCATGATTAATACACGCATGTAGGGGATGTCTTTTAAATTATAAATCTCACAATTCATTCTTGGTTTTCTTATGGAAAAATGTCGTTAAACTAAAACCTCTTGCTACTGTTGTCTAAGTTAGAAAAATAAAAAATCGAAATTGGTTTAATTAAAGTTATTTGAAATTCAAAATGTTGATATTGATTTGTGAATTATGAAAATTGTTAGGCAAAGTTCAGACTAAATGAATCAAGATTATATCGGAAACCTGTTTGAATATTTGTTTTTTTTTTTTTGCATGATTATGTATACTTAATGAATTATTAATTTATTTATTTTGTTTTTTTTTTTGCCAGAAAATATCATTAGTTTTAAGATTATAAAAAAATATCAGACAGAGCCTAGGACTTTATGAGTTTTGGAGAATTGATTTTGGAGCAGATACATATGTAGATGTGTTATAAATCTTTCACGGAGATTATTTTAAGATCCGCAAAAAGATTTATGGATTCTGTTTTAATTGGGATAGTGTGACAGTTGATCAAGCGTTGGATGACTGTTGAGTGTTTGGTCTCTTTCAAGAGGACTAACATTAGTTCTGTACAAGGATACAGAGTGAGATCAGAAATATTCAGGTACAATTTAAGCCAACCGAAATTTAATATGAAACGAAGGATAACTTTTAGGAACTTGTTTCCTTTGGGCAAACTTTTTTTTGCTGGAAAATACGGATCATTCTCTGCGTGCGTTGTCTGTGTCGTCCCTGCTAGTACACAACTGACTTTTAAGCCAGTTTCGACTCACGTACATACATGCATATATGTTTAACACTTAAGTGCTAGGCTCGTATCTGTCAATACATCTAGATATTCCATGATCGTTATCGTTTCTGTGTCTATTTTATGCTCGACCAGTTTATCTGGTCCACTCCCTGCAATAGTTTGGTAAAGAGGTTTTCAGTAGGGACACACCAATTTTATGTTTTAATAAAATCGCAACTATATGCTTGTTTAATAACTTGTCAACATCAAACCGTCAGCTAAGGTCCACATTTTTTTTCATGATGAGCTTCATGAACGAGCAGTGTTTGGAAATTATTAAAAATTTGCCGAAATTCTAAGCCGGAGGTCGGAAGTTTAACCCTACTTAGTCCAATTTTCGGTCATGATAATCCTCCTACCAGACAGTGGTTTAGTTCATAATGAGTCAAATCAGTATATTCTACACCGTTCACAGATTTTGGAAATATCTCAGTTCACATTAATTTTGCGTAAAGATCCTGCCCTAAGCCCCTACAAGATCAAATTATTCAAGAACTGAAACCAGTTGATTACTTGACGCGCTGAAACTTCTCGGATTGGGTTCTGCAAAAGTTTGAAAAAAATTCTGAATTTCATTGAAAAATCATCTTCAGCGATAAAGCTCATTTTTGGCTCATGCCTTCGACAATATGCCAAATATGCGTTTTTCGACGGCAACAAATCCACTTCACTACTTACTGTATTGCATCCAATCATGTCATGTTGGCAGACTATTTTTGCCCAAAATTGGATGGACTTGACATCAGTTATATGTGGTTTCAATAAAATGATGCCACATGCCATATTATGCGTCAAACAATTGATCTATGGAAGGGGAGGTTGGGTAATCGTGTAATCTCGAGAAATGGTTCGCTCGAACGGTCGGAATGGATCGTGGTGATCATGCGATTGTTTTTGACAACAAACCAATAACGTTAGAAAAGTTCAGTCCTAAGGTCTTGATGCTTAGGTAGCCTCACCATGGGAATCTCTAAATCTTTCAACACGATTCACTGCCTCCTTGTAAGGAAGATCCAAGCCAAATGCATTTTCTCATCCAGTTTTCTACAATGCTCTTTCTTACAATGCTCTTTCCAACCTTTTTCTAATATTCATTGTTGACATTCTCTATCTTTAATTTCTAATCTCTTTAAAGACTTCCTGGTTGCACAAATGGTGAAATTTGATGAAAAATTCTGAACTAATAACCAAATTTTGTAACTTTCCTCATGACTCATACATTGTATATGACTGGTGGATCTTTGCAGATCTAGTGAGGTTTACTACATTCAAAAACTATTTCAATTTACAAAGTAGTTACTTCAGGTAGATCACCCTGTATACCGCATACAATTCGAATTTCCATTCAATTAATTAGCAACACTTAAAGCCATACCTTCAGTGGGAATATCATTGATGTTTAATTAGGCCAATTACGTTCGATACAGACACGCTCACCTTATATTATTTACGTGCTTAGACAAGAACGGCTAATTACTTGTCCAAAGACGAGGAGTTTATAAGGAAGTACGATTGCAAAACTCATTCCAAAAGGAAACCATATACTTCCTACATAAGATCCCTGTATACCTACACTTTCACGGCTTTAAGAGTTATGCAAAGGAAACAAAACAGCTTATGTCCAATTATTTACAATTTTTTAATTGAAAATTAAATCCCCAGATGTCTATCGTATCTATCTTGTGTTCGCATCTATTATTCATTTCATTAAGCATGGTTTCATTAAGCATGACGTGCCGCCCATCATTTGCAGAGCCATCAAACTAATTGTGCTTTGAGGGATTGTGGGTAATTAGTTAGCGTACGCATGTAATTAGCGGTTTTGGTTGTTGCGCTTGCTTTAGCTCCTAACTAATTTCGTAAGCATGCCCGACTATCTGTATCTAACTAACTTCTTTCTTTTCTTTTGTTTTTTTTTTTTTTTTGTTTTAATTTAGTCTATCCTGGAGATAGCCGAAAATGATCCCGGCCTCTCACTACTGCTAATGCATTTGAATGCAAATCTTCGAGGAATATTCAATGATCCCAAGTCGATGTTCGTTACCACAACGGTTCGGCAGTATCTCTTCGATGGAGTTCGGTTTTGTATTAACCCCTCAGGACTGGCGCGAGCAATATGCAAGCAAATCAAAGAGCAAGGTTCAAAGACGATTCGTGCTCTCGATGATGGAAGCCTGGCATTTTCATTCTTTTACCATGTAACGTCGTTTTGCTGGTAAACTATAACTAAGTTTTGTTCAATCATTCGTTTCTTTTTGCAGAAAAATCGTACCGGAGAAGATGTGTACGAGGTTCACACGGGTCGAGGTAATGCGATGAAATTGATGGAAATACAAAAACTCGACGAGGCCAGTACACTGCAGGTGTGGCTAAATAGCAGTGACAGTGAAACATCGATTTGTAATTTAATTAATGGCACTGATGCTTCCGCATATCCACCGTTCAGGAAGAGAGGAGATTCTATGTATATTTTTAGTGCGGACATTTGCCGATCGGTAGAGCTGTTCTATCAGGGCGATGTTAAGTACAAGGGTATACCGGGATTCCGGTATTCGATTGGGGATAATTTTCTGAATGACATTGGTCCGGAGTTTTCGAATGATTGCTTCTGTGTGGATAAGCTGACGAATGTATTGAAACGAAAGAATGGATGTCTCCATTCTGGAGCAATGGATTTGACTACTTGTTTGGGTAAGTTTTTTGTTTTCTATTGGGAAACTGGCTTGAGTCAAAAAGGATTATGAAGCTAGGATGTCAGGCATGGCAGAGTTATGCACTCCAGCTATATGCTCCGCTAGTGACATGCCAACAGAGATAAGCTATTTTTGAACGATCCTTGTACTGCCATTCTGTTCTCCTTTTTCAAAATGAATAACAATACTCTGTGAACAATAAAGTCAATCGCACCGCTTTGGTCCACTGCACTTCCACTCACTTTTCAATTCTCATTATTTAGAAGATATTGTATTGCTATTAGTAGGTCGTTTTAGAATATCTCGCTTATTAACTTTAGTCATCACCTTATACCTCCATTGCGTCTACTCTCCGTGGTTCAAAGATTCGGTGGGCAGGGTACATTGCTTTTGAGTTTTTATTTCTTTTGAAAGGATTTCTTCTAAGTGTCTAACTCCTTGTCCCTTTTTGTTTACGGGAGGTACTTAGTTTTCACTTCATTCACCGGTAAACCCATTTTGCAGGCTTCTGCCTCAGTGCAGCAATATTCCGCTGAGTTCCAACCATGAGTCATCGGTGAGATTCTAAATGTCGAGTATTCTTATTATGCAAGGAGAGACGTTGCTTTGATGGACTATGCCATACTTCTATAGCCCGAACAAGTTGTTATTAAACCCGTGAAAAGGCTGTCTTGAAGGAAGTCATCTTCCGCTGGTTGAATAGCTCGATGACAGTAATCATATTCAATGGATTCAGTTGTTTCATCAAGAACTCCAAAGCCACCATCAGGGCTCTGACTCAGTTTAGAAAGAAAGTTGTTGGCTTGAGCACGTAATATGTTATGAACAGGATACGGGTACATTTTTCAGGTGTATGTCACTGGGCATATCCTAGTGTTCTGTTCCACAAATTCATTCTATATTTAAAGGTAGGATGGTCTTCACGTTGGGCGCCAATCATCTTCAATACTAACTATTCCGATCTTTCCGTCCACTAATGCTTTAGAAAATGTTAAAAGCTTTTGATGCGGATTTACTTCATGCCTATCCCACGTATATACGCAAAACTCCAGTGTATACACGCATAACCTTCGAATTCAGTTTTAATTATTAAAACTAAGAACAGATACATCAAATGGCAAACAAGCTAATTAATTATGTTTACACCTTCGATCTACACTGTAATTAGGAAGTGTTTTAGATATCTCATCAAAGTATAAATCAAAATTAGAATATCTTTCAACGTACCGATCGGATTATACTGTTAAGTCCGGCATTACATTCGGCTTAAGGCGATACTATTCGCGTTATCACCCCCCTAATGGATATTTAATTGTTTCTTAATGTTTTCGCTCTGAAATAATTCTTCAATATGAGCGATAGATATGCAAATTTTTAACTATTCAACGAATGAATTTAAATACAAAATTTCGATACAATTCGACGTGCGGAGGCGTAATAGCCACCTCCATTTCTTATCGGATTAATCGCTGTTGATATTAGAAATTGATATTTTGATTGGAGCATGGGTGTTTATTTTAGATTTATTAGCTAGGCATCTAATAAATTTGTTCAATTTAGCGATGAAGGCACCACACATAGTGGTGATATTTAACGTGTTTTGCTTGTTGGTACTTAATTTATGAAGATGATTGCAGTTAGGTTACGGCCTTGAGAATGGAATATTTGTGTTTTGCTCTTTTGTTTTAAGATGACCTTATGACATCTTGAGATTAGAACTTGTTTAAAGATATTCGGAATATTTGGTGATTAATTGACTTATGGATTTCGTCATTGGATTTTGCATCTGATTGATTAGATTATTTGGACTACGCATCAATTAGCTATGAAATCTGTGAGGCAAAACGTCACTATAAAGCGAATGTGCATTAGGAACGTCATGAGCAAAAGAGACAAAGCAAACTTTGACAGATGTTGAAGTAATCTCTGTGTTGACAGACGTCTTACTGTGAACATGAAACGTACAGACACACCAACGAAGTTAGCAACCGTGTTGAACTTTCCGTCAGTTTGAACGTCCATTGACGCCATACAGACTATCAGTTTTACTGTCAACTTGAAATGTGCAGACATTCCAACGAAGTTAGAAACCGTTTTGGCTTTCGCTTTTCCACTTTGTTGTTACCTGTAATTCAATTGAAAAACACAAGATTCCGTCCAAAAAATATCAGATACCTAATCATATCTAGAAACGCCCAACTTCGACTCCAACGTGGCGTACTGCTGAATTGACAACCAAACAAAGCCATATTGGTATTCTGACAGTCCTGGGCAACTGACATCTACCAGCTGCATCCAAGCGATTACCCCTTCCAGATTCACCACTGACTATGAATTAAATCATATTTTGACACTAATCAGTTAATTCTTTTCATAAGAATCCCATTTTTTATTTGACTTTTGTTTATTGTTAACAAAGAATGAAGTTCCGCCTTTCAGCCAATGATGGTTCGCTTTGAATTAAATTAAACATATGCGTAGCAATCGGCTCAATCTACAACGTCCTTGTGATGACACATCACTAGCAAGGCCACCTCAAAACATGACATGCATTCCAAATATAAACATCTGACAAAATTACCCTAACTAGAACCGTCATTTGCATACGAATCTCTCCCATAACTTCACATTACCCGTCAATATTTAAAACATGTTTATATTACATAAAAACAGAACAAAAAATCACAGACACAAGTAAATTGCACTATCGTTTCGTTAAGTTTTATTAACATCCTTGAACACATTCGACTACAGTATACAAATATTTTATTCCCCCTTACAGCTGTAAAACTACAAACTAACTAGACTTTAACGAACAAAAATATTTTCGTTTAATTATTATGGCATTTATATATTATTTACACACAAGTCCCGGCGACATTTTTCGTTAAAAAAAAATAATAATAATAAATTTAAAAAATGTCTGCGCGGAAACCCCCAACAAAAAATCTTAACAATAGAACTTGACCTGTTATTCTTTTTTATTGTTTTGTTTTAATTTTTGAGACTTAGAACCACTCAGCGTCACCGTGGTGCTGATTGTTGTTACTGTTTCTGGTTATGACGTGCGGGAAGGAACAACATTTGTTTGGGTAGTTTTGGTAACTTGTTGGGCACCGGAACTGGTTATGTGAGGCGGATGGACGCCATACAGTTTGTAGTAGAGATCGTAAATATTAAGTTTTGAGCTGTATAACGACTCTGAGGAACGATGAGACTTTGTTGGACTTATTACGGTGACGGTGGAGGGTCTTTTACTTGTTGACCTTGTCGGTGATCTTGTTGGAGTTGCGGTGACCTTTGATGGGTTCAGTGACTTTTGGGACTCGGTTCTTGTAGGAACTACAGATGGCTGTGGTGTTGTTACAGTTGCAGTGGCCTTGATGGTGGTTTTGAAGGGACTAGACGTTGGTGTCGCGGTATTTTTGGCATTAACTCCAAGATTTGGACTCGGTGGAACTAAAGAAGTTTCCGAGGCTGCAGCAAAGGTTTTAGTTGATCTTGTGTGGCGAGAGGCACTCTGAGCTGGTTTTGCTGGGACTATGGATGCCTGTTTGCCTGTAGTGGAGGTTTTAAGTGATCTTGTTGTCGAAGAAGTTGCTATTGATTTGGTTGTTGTCGGTGTTAAGTGTAGAGCTCTTGGTGATGTAATTGTTGGCGTTGCTGTATTTTGGCGATAAGCGGTGAGAGTTGGTTTCGAACTGATTATGGAGGCTGATCTTGTCTGGGTTAGTTGTTGAGCCTTAGTTGTTGATATCGATGTTGGTGGCAATCTAGTTGGTGTCGCGGTGTTTTGCCGATAAGCGGTCAGAGTTGGTTTCGAACTGATTATGGAGGCTGATCTTGTCTGGGTTAGTTGTTGAGCCTTAGTTGTTGATATCGATGTTGGTGGCAATCTAGTTGGTGTCGCGGTGTTTTGGCGATAGGCGTTAACACTTGGTTTCGACGTGATGGAGGATGGCTTAGCTATAGCGGAGGTTTGAAGTGATCCTGAACTTGCAACTGATCTGGTGGAGGTCTGGACTAACCGTTGAGACTTCGTTGTTGATGTCGATGTTGGTGGTAACCTAGTTGGTGTCGCTGTATTCTGGCGATAAGCGCTGAGAGCTGGTTTTGCTGTTATTATGGAGACAGGTTTGGCAGTAGCAGAGGCTTTATCCGATTTGATTGTTGTCTGTGTTAACTGTTGAGAAACATTTGGTTTTGATGTACTCACTGATGATGTGGTTGCGGATCTTGATGATCGCTGGGATGATATTGTTGGTCTCACTGTTATTTGAGCCGATGGTTTGGTATGCACCGATATTGCTGGTGCCTTGCTTGTTTTGGTGGTACTTATTCGACTTGATGTCGTTGTGACCTGCGGTTTTGTTACAATGACGGCAGATGATGTTGCTGGCTTTTTTTGTTGACTAGGCTTTGTTTCTCTCTTACTTGTCAAGCTTGTCCTTAAGTTTGTCGTTGACCCTGAGGTCTGCGTTTCCCTTTTTGAATTGGAACTTGGTGGTGAATCTAATTCATTGCTTGATGTTGCTTTTGAAGGAGCATTTAATGAAGAAGACAGCTGTTGCTTAGTACTAAATGCCTTGAATGGATCATAAGACTCATAGTTGTGGCCAAATGGTTTAAACGGATCGAACTTCTTCGTTGGACTTGTCACTATTATCGTGCTTGACTTTGTCGTTCGGGATGATGCAGCTAACGATTTATTTGGAATATATTTACCCGTGTCCTTGGGTGTTGATGGTGGTTTATAAGGAACGTACTTCCCTGAATTTATAGCCTTGTAGGCTTCGAACTTCTTGGAACTTGTGACAGTGGTAGTGGGCTTCAAAGTTGTTGCGGAGAGTTGTTTAAAAGGGTCGTAATATATTTTCGTTGTGAAAGCGGGTATGGTAACTGCTTTAGATGGCTCATATCGTCCAGAATTGATGGAAACTGATGGGAATCTTGTATTCAGTGGTTGGTCTGGCTTTTGAGTGGAAGTCTCAAAGGGTTTTAATGAACTTGGAGTAGTTGAGGTGATTCTAATGCTTATGGGCGCTTTGTGTTGCAAAGTGGGAGTTGCTATGGGATACTGTCCAGAACTAAGAACAGTCGATTTTGTGTCTGGTTTCGAGTTGGTTGGTTGACTTATCTGTGGATTGTATCGCCCAGGATCGTAGCGCCCGGCATCGTAACGTCCGGAATCATACCGCCCAGAGTCATATCGACCAGAATCCTTGGAAACCGATGCTAGAGGGGTCCTTGTCGAAATGTATGGCTTGGACTGCGCAGTTGGCAAAGGAATTTTCGAACTTAATGGCTGTAGTGTGGGCGTGGCAGTTTTGGTCAAAGTATATGGCTTTGTGTAAGACTGGGGCTGCTGCAGAGTTGGTAAGGAAGTTTTAGTAGTCAATCGCTGGGTAATGGGCGTGGCAGTGGTCTTGAAGGAATTGAACGTGCTCAGCTGGTAAGGTTGCAGGCGATTTGTAGTCGTTGGTGGCACTTGTGTCGTTGATAGGGCTGGTGTGGGAAACGTTCTAAATCCTTTTGATGTGTTCAACTGATAGGTCTGCAGTCGATCAGGCCTTGGCGTTTGAGTAGTAAGAGGCAAGGATGGCGTAGCAAATGCCTTAAAAGCCTCATATTTCGCTTGCTCCTCATTCTGTGGTTGGTAAGTCTGCAAACGAGAAGATTTCGTTGGAGTTGGAGCTATGGGAATACCTAAGAATGCCGGCGGTGATGTGGTGGTTTTGAATGGCGCTTCATTTGGCTTTTCTTGTTTGGGCTTGATGCTCTTTAAAAACGGATTCAAACTAAATTCATGATTAGCTGGAAGAATAGTGTCAACCTCATCGCTGGCACCGAAGGACTCTTCAATAAGATCTGAGTCAATTTTGGATGCAGCATCACTGTTAACTGCGTCGAAATGCCTCAGAAACGGATTCTCACTAAACACATGGCTGAACACTGGTTTGTTACTAACGCTAATCAGCTTCGGGGTGCCATAGGCAATGGCATTGGTAGTTGGGGCCTCAAAGCCAGGACAGTGTCCCACATAGTCATCTGCTCTGCCATCGCTGCAATGCTGGGGGTATACAACCCATGCACTGAATCCATTTCCAAATAGCCTCTGATGCTCCAGATAGATTTTGCTAATACAATCGACGTCATCACTAATATCGCTGTCCTCCAAATCAGAGCAATTCAATTCGCACACCTTTCCCTTGCCCGGTGGCGAACACCAGTATTCGTCACTGATGTGGAACATTCCATGGACATCGCTTACCGAAGAAGATGTATTCAATCCAGACTGATGCTTAGCAATGCAAACCCAAGTGGAGATTTGATCCTTCGGTATATGGTGCTTGTCCCGCAATTCGTTTGCCAATTCGCATTCTTCGTAGACCTTTCCTTTTGGTTTGTTCTTTGGCAGAAAACCGTAGTCTGGTGTCCTCTGTCGTGGTTTGAAATCTTCGATTGATGCGCTGCCGTCGAAGCACCCTCGAATGTATTGTTCAGTTCTCTCCTTGCAGTAGGCATTATATACAGTCCAAGCGGTGAAACCATCGCCAGAGATCCGTGTGTGCTCATCGTGAATCTGTTTTATGCACTCAATGTCGTCGCTGATGTCGTTATCCAACAGCTTGCTGCAGGGTAATCCACAGGCTTTACCATGACCTTCTTTGTGGGAGCACCAGTACAAATCGCTGATTTGAAAGAGGCCATGATCGGCACTGCCATCGGTATTACGGCGTCCAACCGCCGAAGTATCGTAGTTCGACTCATGATGGGCAATGCACACCCAAGTTGGGATCTCATCCATGGACATCTCGTACTTGTTCAAGAGTTCCTTGGCAAGTTCGCAACGTCCGTAGATCTTTCCTCTCTTCGCTTGATAGTCGTCTTCGATCGAATTGGGATTAGTTAGCTTAGAGTGGGTATGTGGCGGTGCGGTGACTGCTGGCCTAGGACTATTGCCACCACAGTGAGAGATATACTTCTCTGCTCGTCCGTCACTACAGTGTCGAGGGTACACAGTCCAGGCATTAAAACCGTCCCCGGATAGGTGCGCATGCTCTGCGTATATCTTTCGGATGCACTCTACATCATCGGATATGTCACTATCTTCCAAGTCGGCGCAAGATAGTCCACAGGCCCAACCCTTACCCGGCGGGGAGCACCAATATATATCACTTATCTGGAACAGTCCATGGTCTCCATATCCAATAGCAGATGTATTATAGTCCGACTCGTGCTTTGCAATGCATACCCATGTGGCAATCTGGTCCTCAGGCAGGTGATGTTTGCTTCTCAACTCCTCGGCCAGCTCGCACGGCTCGTAAACCTTTCCATGTGGCTTCTGATGTTTCCCAACTTTAGTTGGTTTCTTTACAATTCTGTATTCCTCCAACGCACTAGAATCCTGAACATCTATCCCATCGAAGCAGCCACGAATATAGTTCGCCGTCTTACTATGACAATAGGCATTGTACACAGTCCATGCGGTGAAACCGTCCCCAGATATTCTCGTATGCTCCTTGAAGATTTGCTTCACGCACCTCACATCATCGGTGATGTCCGAATCTAGCAATTTACTACATGGAACTCCACATGCCTTTCTTCGACTACCCTTATGCGAACACCAATACAAATCACTGATCTGGAACAGACCATGATCAGCACTCCCATCGGCATTCAGTCTACCCACTGCCGATGTGTCATAATTCGATTCATGCTGGGCTATGCACACCCAAGTCGGAATCTCCTCCATTGGCATCTTGTGCTTCAGAAATAACTCCTTCGCCAACTCACACCTCCCATACACCTTCCCCCTTTTCTTGCTCGGATACGGGTCATAGTCGGCCTCATCCTCCTCCTCGTCCTCAACATAATTCGCAGTTATCGACTTCGAGTGCAGGTATTCCCTCTCTTCATTGCCAAAACAGTCCTCAACATACTCATATGGATTCTCCCGACAATACGGCTGGTATGCAACCCATGCGTTATACCCATCGCCAGACAGTCTCTGGTGCTCCGCATAGATAGTCCTAATGCATTCCAAGTCATCGCCAATATCATCGTCCCGAAGCTTATCGCATCTCACCCCACAAGCAACCCCCTTCCCCGGTGGCGAACACCAATACTGATCGCTAATCTGAAACAGACCATGCGAGCCGCTTCGTGCATCACCTCCAAACGCAGAGCTGTTCAACGAACTTGAATGTTGCGCAATGCACACCCAATTAGCGACATCGTTCACGTCCAAGCCATGACCATACCTCAATAGTTGTGCCAATTCGCAGCGTTCGAAAACTTTACCATCACTCGGTGTGGCATGGTGGCACATACAAACGATAACCCCGACAATCACGACACGAACAAATGTTAACACGCTGACGTTTGTCAAATACCTGCTAGCCCGGTTCATTATGCACAGAGACAGACCACGACCGACGGTTACATACACACAAAAGGCAAATAGATGACCGCAAACAGCAAAAAAAAAAAAAATAATTCGGAAATTTGAATTCCAATCCACGATCGGCCAAAGATAGAGATACTTTTTCCGGACCTGCGTTCGCCTTCACGATTAAATACTAACTGAGTTTTATTGATACTGCTCATCTGCCCAGATGTGTTTGGCGGCGGCGGCGGCCGCAGAGCTTTATTCTAATATTTCTTGCCTCCAACCAGATGGATGATCATATCAGCCAAAGCAGGTTCTGCTGGAAAAAAAACCTTCTTTCTCTGACCACAGACATTTCTGAAATATCTCAGATTGATGGCATTTTATCGAACCAAAAACAAAAACAAACACAAAAGCGTCAGATACATCGCTTAATCAATCCTCGTAGTGTTATGTCGTGGTGCTGTGTTGCATCAAAGCAAATTAATACCTACCCCATACACTTATTAATGAATTGGACAAATAGAATCGTAGATACATTTCGTTTTCAACGACAGAAACCGGATAGGATAGTGCCGTCCGAGTAAAGTGCATTTGGATTCAAAACAAAGGCACTGCAGCAGTGGCAGCGGAATGGTGTAAACACAATCTGGCTGGCGCTGACTGGATGTCTGGCATGTGGTTGGATGTACATATGTATCTGATGGGTCAACTTTTCGCGAGTGACCTCAACAAAGTTGTAGATTACTACGAGAATGTATCTTCGATTTTCTGTTTTCTTTTTGTTTTTAATTTTATTGCGATTTAATTGATTTTTATGGAGATTCACTGATTTTAAAACATCTAGGAAGTTGTAGTCCGTGTTGGGAGAGCATGCTAGTTAAGAAGGCTGCAAGATCAAGTTCGATCTCTTCTTCCTTATCGATGACTTCCTTATCGACGGCGACTTATTGTTTTCTCTTGGAATTTCCGCTAATCTCTGATAGTGATCACATTTCGTGGTTCTACAGAACTCTGTTCTTAATTTGAACACATTATCACTTCCGAACAGCGAACAGTTCAAGGAAGATCAAGCGCATTCGTAATGGAAAGTGACTTATAACTCATCAATCACATTCTCATTAACAAAATGCAATATTCTGCTATAGACTTTTAAATTTATTACTTAGCGGTAATGGTAGGAGGTAATGGAAGTCTGTTGATGTTCTAAACGTAAAATATCACTGAAATGACAGGTTTATTGAGATTTGTTGAAACCATTGAGGTAATGGCCTCTCCTCCAGTTGATATCTGACATATTCCACATTCGTTGCCATTCGTTTAGACTAGTGTTCCCTTGTTCCCATGTCATCTGATGGACTTCCCTGTTTTCCCTTGTATTTGTACCCCTCTTGGTCTTCATTTACCAAAATCTCAGTATTGTGGCCTCTACTGTGGACTATTATTCCGAATTCCGAAAGAATTCACCTTCGAGAACTTAATAAGGTTGTAACGTCCACAATACTCTTAATTTCAAGCATTTGGTCAAAATGTCATGGAATTGTGTGTCCATACTGTATACCGTCGAGTAGTGGTTATTTTGAAGTCCGGAGTAGTCTTCTTTGATGTTTTTAATAAAGTGTAGGGTCTCTCCAACGATGGAGTTACTAAAGCTGGAATTTTCCTTTCTTCAACTATCGATCAACGTGATTCATCAAACTCGTGGTATTTCTACTCTCAATGTTGGTCACATTGTAATAAACTTGACACTACACCCTGATGAACATGTCATCCATACTTTCTGAAACACGCTTACACAGACGGATCACCTTAGTACACAAGGCACGTCCGACTTTATTTGGCCATTTAGTCGCATCCAGTGAGCACTGTTGGCAAGGGTAACACTTAATCGATTTAAACGTAAGTCAGGGTCGCCTCATTGACTTTATTCAAAACAGGTACATACTCTAAGAAGGTCACGTTTTTTTTTTAAATCGGATAACATTTTGTAGTCCTTCTTCCGTACAAAGATCGCACGTGGCTCGTCAACATCCATATTTACATGACAATCACTGTCCGTTTAGACGGCCCTAAGCCAATAGTGTCTAATGCAAAGAATTCCTCTTAGCATCCAGAAAAGCACCATAAAGAGTATACATCGCACTTGAGATTTATCTTCCGCGTCTCGTAACGACCCTTGAAATTGTAAAGCAAATGATGTATCAATTAATGCGAAGTATTCCATCAACTTGATGTCAAGTGGTAATACAACACCCTCTCTTCACAGATTTGAACAATATTGTTATTACATTGTCTTCTTTCCGGCACTTGGAACCGTGCCCTACGTTTAGAACTGCGAAATAAGTTTGGTCAAAGTACCGCCGTACAAATCTATAAATATCAACAAATGTATCTTTGAACAAAAGCCATCGTTAATCTCTATTCTGTGTCTTCTTGATTGGAGTCTGTAAAGGGGCGACCTTGGGTGGCATGAATCTACAATCTAGAGATGATTGTGTGTATCTAAATACGAATACTCTAGATACAACATTGTTGCTCGTCCATTCGTATTCTAAGGGTAAACATTCGGTGTATGCATTCCAAGTGTGTGCCATTGCATTCAAGATCAACTGAATTCATTTCTTTGGCACCTCCACCCACCAGGTATTATTGGCGATTCACGCTTTACCAATTACGTTTGCTTTCATTGTTTATTTTTTATTAATTTGTCTCCTCTTTTATTCGTTTCGAGTTTGTTGAAGGGGGCACGATATAATGTGTAGAAAATAGATACATACATACTAATATTGAGATCGATTTTATTTTTAACACAAAACAACCGAATTGGGTTTTTTTTGTCACTATCTACGAGTCCCACAATAAAAGCAGATTAATAAGTATGCTAATCAGTGTGAATTTACGTTTTCCACAGGGTGCTCCGAAGACTGGAAAACATTCAGTTGGTTAGTTGGGACACAATTAGACTGAAAGGAAGGTCCAGTGTGATACCACAAAAAAAAAACACCGAGACCTAGAATTTCAACATGATTTTCAGTATAAACATGGAAGCAATTTGACCCAAAGACAAATCTTTTGATTTTGCTTGTCGAGCCTAGCTAGCGTACTTCAAACGGTAAGAATGTCCTGCCTTATACAGAAACAACAGCGGGCAAGTTTGCCTTTCAAACGTCCAACCAAGGGCTCTTAGAATGTTATCGATTTAATAGGTGGTCTAGTTTCAAAGCTGGTGGAGAGATGATTTCACATCATCATGACATTACATCAACGATTTGATCAGGCACAATATGCAGTGCTCTTAGACCCCGCTTCCATTTATTGGACATGCATATGGACATCTCCATAAAGTGACATAGCTATTACGCAACCACGGACAGTATCTATTATTTAACGCAGTTGCATCTGTCACAGTAACTTATTAAGATCTGTCATTCGTTCCTTTTGTGTTGCGTAGTAGAGGGTGAAGTGCCTCAGGGTGTTAATCTAACACAGACTCTATTTCTAGTTCACTATCGACAATGACTATAACACTTGCAAACCAAAACACTTTCTAAATCCACTTGACAGTTCGAAAAAAGCTGACATTCCAAAGGATAGACAGTCTTTTCTAAGCGAAATGTACAAATTACCAATCAGATTGATGATAGGCTGCCAAAGAATTGTCCAAATGAGTAAATCACTTCATCGAAAAATGGATTTGCTCCTTTCGTCATAAAAAACCCAAAGCATTTCCGGATGTCTAATGCGCACCTGCAAAACCACGAAATACATTTTCTTAATCTTTTAGCACCTATCGGACGCGTGCACTTCATTTTCCCAGAACCTAATTACCATTTATCTCACAAACAGGAAACCATTCGAAGACCGCAATATGCTGGACATTATAACTCAAAAAAAATCAAAAAAACAAATAATCTAGTTAAACTTTTCAAAAAATCATAAAACACCGTAAAATCAATACCAATTGGTGAGCGTTTTTTGTTTTTGTTTTTTTTTTTAGTAAGATGTGTCACAACTTAAGTAACCACATCATCACTCTTCATCTCAGCCAGAATCGGTGTCCATCAAGAAATAGTGGATAAAAGTAAAAGTTTACTCATCAAATTGTTTTTGGTTTTTGGTTTTTTGTTTTTGTTCAATTAATATTCATCAACATTTGACGGCGATATTCTTGTTTACATATCATGTATTATTTATACATCTCACGCATGCTGTCAGACATCTCACGACTACTTTTAATTTCCTCTTTATCGTCAGAAGTACAGGGTGATCCGGGTGGGTTTGGGTGGGTTTGCAAAATCTGAATGATTTGTGAATTTGGCAACGATGCACAGAATGTATCTGTCTAAAGAGGGAAACTGTCAACGTAATGTGGTTATGCGATCGAAACTTTTGACATTTGTTTCTTTTCGCCGAATGGCGCTTTGTTTAAAAGTGCCTCAGTGGAATACCTCAGCCAGCTGATTCTAAAGCAGAAGGATTTGAGGGTTGTCCCGAGTCATGGGTTTAACTGAAAATAAAGACAAAAGTTGTCTCAACAGATCGGCCTTTATTATAGGCGTGTTGGGTTAGTGCCATATCCCTAGGGCTTAGTTTGAAGCGAACGCTTAATCTTTGAATTGTGTTGAATAGGAATGGCAAGGCTGATCATACTAAATGCCTTTTGAGCTAGTGTATGACGGATTCTTTGGGTAAGAAAATCACTTTGACTCGGCAAATCTATAGCAGTGAAGTCACGCACGAAAGATAGGGGGTGAACGGATCGGTTGCCTAGTTGGTCTTCTTTACGTCTACGGTCAGTGTGACCAGGGGTGACTCTTTCGAGCCAGGCCTCTAAAACTTTCAAAAAATTCAAGTCAATACTACTTACCTACTATTTATCTATGTATTTTCAACTTGCAGATGCACCCGTGATACTTACTCTACCACACATGTTGGGCGCATCCAACGAATACACCAAAATGATCAGAGGCCTAAAGCCGGACATGAAAAAGCATCAAACCTATGTGGATGTTCAACATGTAAGCCCTACACCCACAAATACTAAGCTTAACTAATTTCCTTTGTTTACGATTTAGCTCACAGGAACACCACTGCAGGGTGGAAAACGTGTCCAGTTCAACATGTTCTTGAAGAGCATCAATCGCATAACCATCACAGAGAATCTAACAACGGTTCTAATGCCCGCCATTTGGGTTGACGAGGTATGCGTCTTATCGATATTCCATGACTTCTAATACCACTTTTCAATTCTCTTCCAACAGGGCATTCAATTAAATGCCGAGTCAGTTCAGCTTTTCAAGTCAACACTTCTCAATTCACTTAACAAATTGAATATCATACATTGGTCGGTGCTAAGCGCTGGTGTAACTGTCGCTCTACTGTCAACGATATTTTACTTTATATTAAGAAAAAAACCTGAAGATGAGAACAAGGTTCTTAAGTGAAGGCATAATGTACTTCACGCCCAGAATAAGCTCGAAATGACACTCTAGATAGAAGTAATTTAACTAATCTTAGATAAAGTTAAGGTCCGCATTTTACGTTTCACCATTTCATTTGTTGTACGAGTACAGGATTGTGATTGAATATAATGTGATTATATTTGTTTTTGTTTTAAGAAAGACATTGTTATTTACTTTTGTATAATATTAAATGAAATTACTTTTAAAATGTATTTTATTTATTTGTTTGACAGTGTCATCGCATTAAACGATTAACTATAGCGGCGCGGTGTAAAAAAAGAAAGATGAATCCGTGAATTTGGATAATTCCTTCTCTTTACTTCACAACTGTCAGCTGTCAAAATGAGGCAGAAGTTTAATCATTGATTTGTATGGACTCTGTTCACACTGGACTAACGAATTGGAGTTTTTGTGACAGAGTACAACACCCGGCTATCTTCCTTTCCTTTTTTTATTGTCTTGGAAGATGGCGCGAGGACCTAAACAATATTTGAGGCGTTTAGCCGCACCAAAAGCATGGATGTTGGACAAACTTGGAGGAGTCTTCGCCCCTCGTCCTTCAACCGGCCCACACAAGCTGAGGGAATCCCTACCCTTGATGATTTTCTTGAGAAATCGTCTAAAGTACGACCTGACTGGCGCTGAGGTAACTAAGATTGTTATGTAGCGCCTTATCAAGGTTGATGGGAAGGTACGCACGGACCCTACATTCCCAGCTGGATTTATGAATGTCATCACAATTGAGAAGACTGGTGAGTACTTTCGGTTGGTCTATGATCTCAAGGGACGTTTCACCATCCACCGCATCTCTGCCGAAGAACCCAACTACAAGCTGTGCAAGGTGCCAAGGGAGTTCCATTATTGCTTACACATGACGACAGGACCATTCGCTACCCTGATCCATTGGTCGAAGCCAACGACATAGTCCAGGTGAACATCTTTACCGGCAAAGTCACCGATTAGGCTCGATAGCGTAGACTAAAAACTTGACGTAACCCCAGAAAAAAGTGGTGCTAAGTCGCATGATCGTGGCGGCCAATTGATGAACGGGAGATGACCCAGTCGACAAGTTTCTAATTCACTTTGGGCATTGCACTTGGCTCGGATACATCGATATTGTTGAGCTCTGGTTACAGAAAGTCGGTTAACATCGCTTTAAACCTGAGACCATTGACTGTGATGGCGTACTCTTCCTCATTTCGAAAGAAATATGGTCCGATTTACCTGCCATGCAGTAAACCGTATCAAATAGTCAGTCTTTGTGGATGCATTGATGCTAGGTCGAACACTTGTAGATTGAGTTCGCTCTAAAAGTGGCATTTCTGCTTGTTGGCACAGCCGGTGAGCTAAAAATGGACGGAATCTCCGGCCAACATTTTCAGCGCCCAATTAGCGAACTCACGCTGTTTCATATTATCCACCGGCTTCAATTCTTCCATCAGCACAGTCAACTCCATGATAAGCAACGTTGACCCTCTGACGACGCCCAATTCAGCTTATTTTCGCCGAATCGACATTTCTGAGTTTTGGCCGCTACGGCGACTGTGCTTTCTTCTTTTCACACCGATCTCCATCTGGGTTGGTGGCTTAAGGTCCAAAAGAGAGTACTCACGCTCAAACTTTTCCACGGTGCGACGTAATTCTATGCGCACTAAAGCCGTGATGATGACCGACGATCTTCACGTTGCATATTTACAATTGACGCGTAATTCCTATATTTTTAAATAATTTTACGTTTGCATCACCGAATGGCAAGCCTTTCTAAATATTTTGACAGCTGGATGTCATCAATTGGAAAAGTATTATTGCTCTCTGGTCACCCTTTAGTTGGCGATAAATGATATTTGTCAGTTTTTGACCAATAAAATATGTTTACAGCGAAGCTATTGCTTTTCGCAGCAATTAAATTGGTTTACTATCGTATTTCTAGTGTTAATTCATAAATATCTCAGTTTTTTTTAATTTTTCTTGTCAAAAAAATCCTGGAAATTTCAGAAAATTAGCATTACATGTCACTTTTTCGCCTTCTTTCTCGCCAAAAACGTCAAAAAAAACAAACAGTCCTCTTTGAATGTCACCGTATTACGACTGCTAAATTCTTCGGTCTTTTTTTTAAGCAAATTATGAAACTAGAAACATTCAATGCAGAGAATTTCAACAAAAAGTGTGTATGTAGCCAGTTTACTCCAATATCGAGTGTTACGCCTTCGTCTGCCTCAACAGCATCATGCATATCCACTGCTGGTAGCCAGACCATAAGAATTCACGTACAAAATGTATAAAAAAAAAATTCACAGATTTTGACGAAGTAATTCTCTTGCATTACCACCTTTAATAATATCGATAACAATTGAATTAGAAAAAATCACACATCAGCACCATCTATGCACAACTAGCGATTCACCCATCAAAATGACACTCAATTTTGATTTGATGGCAGCTACTCCATAAACCACATTACCGACACATTAGTTTGTGTGATTGCAATGCGAAGTGCGGGTCGCTACATCTAATTAGTAAACAAGTTTTTCGCCGATTTTAACGTAAATTTCTAATTAAAATTAGACAAATCACGCATAAAAATGCACGCGAAAGTGTCCTCTATCAATAATCGCTAAAATTCCATACGCAAATCGCTATTTAAGTGTCCAATCTCGATTGCAAATACCAAAAGTGTTTTTTCTACTCAAAGTTATATATTTTTTTTTTTTTCGCAAAATTCTCAAGTGTCAAAGGAAGGAGTGAAATTAAGTTAGAAAATCACAATAAAAGTGAATAAAAGTGCATTGTAACGCAACTACAATTCAAGTTGTAGTGCATCGAGCAGAGTCTTGTTAATAAAATCCCTTTTGCGGGTAGATTTTCACATTTTACAGTAAAATCAATTCGGTGCGATGTATGTAACGCGGTAATCGCCGTCTGCCATAATGCCATCAAAGAGAGTATTCACCAATTCGAAGGTAGAGGTCGCTTCATAATGCTGAGAGATTTTTTCCCGTATATTCGGTTTTTTTTTTTGTTGTACTCTGGGTTTGGTGTTTAGTTGTGTGTGGATGGGGTGTGTGAGTGTGGGTATTGCTTGCCCCTTGTCAGTGCCTTTCTGAGGGAAATGTGACGGTACTAGAAGATCGGCGGAGTTGAAAAGTTTCTTTTTTTCTTTATTGGTGGAGCGAATCGCGATGAAGTTGTTTCAAGGATGTGGACACTGATTTGAAATTCGTTTTGTTGATTGTTTTTCTTCTTTTTGGGGAGAAATTAATGATTTATGTTGGTTTTTGCTGGAATGGTCTCGTTTGGGTGCACTTGACGTTTAGTGGGCGTCTAGTACAGTGCGGGCTATTGCTTGCAGCACTGCCAGGGTGGTGTAATTCGAAGAGAAAAAGAAAGTTTCTGTTCATCGACGAGACTATGAGCAAACTGTCTACTATTCGAGGATTATTATGGAAAATTATGAGTAAACTCTGCAATATATTGGCTGCTTTTGGTTAGCAGAGCTAGTGCTGTAGGGGTTAAGTGATTGCTGCCATGTGTCATTGGCATTGTTCTGAAATTTTTCGAAATTTTACAAAGCTAAGTAAATCTATTGACAGTTAGATTGTATTCGACGGTTACTTGGTAACAAATTCTTTATGAATTGGTTGGGAGCAGTCGAATTCTTAAACCTTTACCAAAACTAGGGGCTTAATGGAGATGAAGCGAGCGTCAGCTCTGTCACTGAGCACTGATTGACAGGTCATAATGTTGTAACCCTTTGGATGACTATAAATAGAAATCCTGTTCAGACTCATTTCAAGTAGAAAATAATCTCTCATAGCACGCACGACAAGCAGCACATTTGGGCAGATAGATCCAACTTTAACACGTGTGCAACATATCCCTTGATTTTTACCAATCCCTCTTTATGTTTTTAACACTTGGCAACGTCTCATCCTACTCTCACCATACAGAGTTCATTTATGCCAGCAAATCTTAAAAAAAAAAAGAAAAAAAAATTTCCTCGCCACTGACGTTTTGTCTACTCGCGATTCAGTGTGTGTACCAACCGATCTAGTACAATTTGATGTGTGCATGTTTCCCCTCCATCGTTTTGTGTTGAAGTAAAAGCAAAATGGCGTCTCCTACTGCCAATTTTCTGATAGATCAGAATCAAAATAAAGCAATTTGTAATGGCGGGGAAATTTTTAGTGAATCTCTCAGCAATTGTGCGAATTCCTTAACGAAAAACAATACAGATGCATATGTTAATAATTGCAGAAACGCGCTCGAGTCAGCCCCACAGGGTCAACAATCCTCTGTTGGCATTGAACAAGTCACCACATCGAGCAACCCACTAACATCGTTGAGCCCGTCGACAGTGCTCACCATCGACAGTGACCCAAAAAAAAGTGCATTTCTCTCGGCCAGTGAGCTAAATAATAATCTTAGCTTTGACGATTTAAAGGATAAAAGTGGTAATTACACTGTTGCGGGAGGTTATATGCACTTTCAACAGGTTGAACAGCATCAATCATACCAGACAGCTGGACAAATACCTTCCGGAGAAATTACTACACGCCAGCGGAATATGCCAAAGAGCAATGAACCGATTAAGATAGCTTTTTCAGCATCACAACAGCAGCAGCAGCAGCAGCAACAGCAATCACAACAACAACCACAACAGCAGCAGCAGCAGCAGCATCAACAACAGCAGCAGCAACAGCAGCATACCACCACACAGTATCAACTCTCGAACAATAATTTCATAAGGACACAAATTGTGGGCGGCGTTACAACGACCACCAAGATACCGACTACGATGAACTCCAGCAATCAGGCGACTGGCGGTAATCGTATCACGTTCACCAGTCAGTCGCTACCAAATGGCACAATAAACATCGCCTCACCAAGTCAGGCGGCCTCCATCCTGCAAGCTGTGTCCACAGCTCAGCTGCCAAACACAACCACAATCAAAACAATAACATCGGCTGCCGGACTGCCGCAACATCACCAGCAACAGCAGCAGCAGCAACAGCAGAATGCCCAAACAGTAGGTGCCACCACTCAAACTTTGGTAATTAAAAATCACGCAGTCTCCCTGCCGGCGGGCTTAGTCTCTAGTGCACCAGGAATCGTAACTATGACCAAAACTATCAATCAGGTATTCCATCACTCTCATGCTAAATGCAACTATTATCCTAATTACTTGACACGTTGTCTAATGGCGACAGCGCCGCCGAATTAGTAGGACACAACCGTAGTGTAGTGTCGTGTCCCTCGCTGTGTAGTTCGTTGCTGCTCGTAGTGCATCCGTACACCACTGTGTGTTCAAATGAATAAATTTTTCGTTTCTTTATTACTCATTTCATTATTGTTGTTGGTTAGTTGGTAAAAGGTGTTTTTTTTTTTTTTTTTTTGTTTTCCTGTTAATTTACCAAATGTACTCCTTTCATTTGTATTTTAATTTTCGTTCTGTGATAAATGTTCATGTGCCGTCTCCTCCGACGTTTGTATATCAAAGATTGTGTGTAAAATTGTCAAAATTATATACAATGTCAACCGGTTGTGTCTGGCAAGGGTTTGGCCCAAACGAGAACCAATTTTACACGCGCTCCGCGAGTTTATACTTTTCCAGTTAACTTTGTTGCTTGCCGTAGCTAAAGCTTATTGTTACAACAAACTATTTTCTTATTTCTTTTGTTTAAATTACATTTGCTTTACTGCTTTGCTTTTATTTTAGTTAGACTACCAATAGAATTGCTTAAAGAACACTTGCAAACAGGAACACATTTTACCACACACGTGACTGTAATGGTGGAGAAGAAAATCCGTTGGACATTTGTGGAGTTTTTTGTTTTATGAGTTTGTTCACTTCCTTTACTCATTGCATTCCTCTCTTTCAGGATCATGTACCGAGACCTGAGAGACCTGAATGTTGAGCTTTTACCCACAGACACTTGGTGACATACCATAATAATAGAGAAGCCTCAACAGCGCTTGGACAGACTTCGCATTTTATGCACTTGAGTATGGATTCCGATACGAATACATATTTGCTAGAACAGCACAACAATTGGCACTGCAAAGATATATGTAAATAAATAAGTCTCGTTCGAGTAATGATAGCCGTCACCACGCGGAACTAATCAACTGGTGTCGCTGCACGATCTGGGGAGACTTATAGAGAGACGCATTCCTTTGAATCTTTTGTGGTTTCATTAAGTCGATCGTTTCGGGCAATATACGCCAGGTAGCCCCATTCTCTTAATAACACAGCTCGGATGGATCAATGGGTTCTAAAGAAATACTCAAATGATAGTCCGATAAGGATCTTCACTGGTAACAATGCGAGCACAGAGCGTAGCATGCCCCTCTTGTCAATGGCTTCTTTTTTCCCAAGAGTAAGACACTCCAATGAGCCTCTGGGCAAGAAATAACTTGACATTTCTGTTCAGCAAAAAGTGGGATACCTTTTTTCAAAATTCGATTCTACTCGTTAGGCTAACATAAGCGCAGTAACCAGTCTTACATTTTTTAAAACAAACTGATACCACGTTTATGCCCTCTGCAATGACTCATATGGCTTAGTTGTACATAAATGTACTATGATATCAGCTCTGGGGATGTTCTATTTATATGATATACAATCCAAGACACAGCTTATTTTTCAGAGGTGCCATACGTATATGTATTTAGATAGTGCCGATGGCATTAGTCACCCAGGTAAATCAAATCAGGCTCGCAATGCAGAAGTTTCTTTAATTAGAGCCTAATTTTAGTTGTCTTCATCTTATGTGTTATCCCTTCTGGTTGCCGTTTTGGAAGATTGTTTAACTGTAAGTGGCATGACAGCATCTTGACCTATTTCCAGAGAAGCAAATACTCATTGTTATTCTGCACAGACTGTATAGTACGTCAGTGGTATATATTTCAGTCCAGTATCAAACCAGACCTTAAACGCATTGGCAGGTACTATTCAGATTGATTTTAAAAGTTGAAAAAATATATGTAGGGCCTTCTTAATTGGCTCTGCTTTCGTGTAGATTACAAGTCACCTGCAACTGCTTTGTATAGTTCGACCACTGTCATTACCCGATATCCTTTCGATAAATGACCTAAAAGCATGTCTGTGTTGATTTTTTAACTTCCCTTTGCTCTCTTTATCCATTAAACCTTAAACCTGGTTTCTTTCTTTCAGTAAAAGCAATATCATCTGTCGTTGCATGAAACCTTAAAAGATTGTTACAAGATTGTTCCTCCTGCATTAACATGACTCAATACGGCTGGAACAGCATTATTAGCCGAAATGTATGATCGGCAATGTGACAGCCACATTCGTATGTAGCAATAATGAATTCCTCAGGAATAGTATTAGGTAGCACTTATGCCCTTTAGTTGAGTTTGACCATTCTGTAGATATTTTCGATCGAACTTGATCTTCCCTATCCAACGACGGAGCTAATGTCGACGATGTTTAAGAGTATTTACTTATATTTAACTTCCTAAGTAATTCCAGTGCTTTTCAAGTTTAAGTCAATGCTCTTGGACAAGTCGCTAACTGGCTGGCGGTCGGATACTCCATAGAACCTCACAGACCGAGAAACACTCAATTTGTTGTATCTGGCTTACGAGTAGTTTATTGAATTCTTGTTATCCTCCGCGCACAGCTCTGCTGATTGTTTCAGAACTCTTGCAACGAACCAATTTTATGTATGTATTTCTTAAGCCCGGTCCCGCAAGGTTCAAATAATTTGGGTTTTGTTTGTGTCTCCTAGTCGTTAGGAACAATAAACTTTAAGTGGTTCTACAGCTGCAAACATGCAGTTTGTCTATAAATTCCAATCTGAAACAAAATCGAAACCGAAACAAAGCAATGTAAACGTAACTTTACTTTATTTTCTCTTGTTTGTGCAGTTTAAACC
Organism: Xylota segnis; assembly: GCA_963583995.1. Classification (NCBI taxonomy): domain Eukaryota; kingdom Metazoa; phylum Arthropoda; class Insecta; order Diptera; family Syrphidae; genus Xylota; species Xylota segnis. The sequence goes on along the minus strand of OY757238.1, from coordinate 57,065,983 downwards.
CGGCTTACTGTTCCACCTTCAATAGTTGCTTTAATCTTCTTCAATTCTTGTGTAACTATGTAGGCATTTGCTTTTGCTTATGGATGAAAGCTTGCATTTTCTCCTTTAGCCTAAAATCTTGCCTCAATTTTGACCTTACAACTTCTTATTTATTCACTAGTAGCCGGTCTGCCCCAAACTATACTCTCCATACATGTACGTCGAACTAAGCCTTATCTCTGCTACCATTTCGTGAGCAGAGCACCAAACAAGCGCTCATCATCATCTCATTCTAGCAGTTTCGTGTTCAGTTGAGCAGTATAGAATACAAATTATGTTTATCGTTTCGTTTTTTTATTTCTTCTATTATTTAAAACAAAAAAGAAAAGAAAAAAAAGACAGATTTTCTAGAAATCAACTATGTTAACCACAAGGTGTGCACTTTTGACTCTTTCGCTGTAGAGGTTGCAGACTGCATGTGTATTTTTAAACAAAAATATCTCGTCCTAGCTTAATGTTCAAATATGCATATTAGTTTTATTTATTTATCAATTTTTTTTTATTGTTTATGTATCAACAAGTGTAACATATGCTAATCAATTTCAATCTGCTTAAACAGGGTAATCAACAAAATATTTTAGGAACACAAATGATTCCAGCAAGTGTAGTTGTAGGAATGCGTCCACCGGGCCAAAATCAACATAAAAATGTTGGTACGGGTACACTCGGTCGAATGGTTCTTGGCGGGCAACATATGGTGGGGACAAGACCTACTAGTCCAGCGGTAAGTTTTAGTAGTGATTTTCTATTTATTTGATTTGATTTGAAGATGTTAATCATATTTTTTTTTCGTATTATATAGATAACGTTAAGCACCCTAACACCGGGACAAACAGGACCAGCCTTAATTCTTAAAACCGAAAATGGATTCCAATTGTTACGCGTCGGTACGGCATCATCGAATCCAGTCACTCAAACAATGGGAACGAACTCAACAAATCCCACAATTCGCTTGCAAACAGTTCCAGCTGCTGTAAGTAGATTTACAGGGCCACCTTTAGCACTACGTAAAACGATTGTAAGGTCCTCAGCACAGCATCAGAAACAGAAACAAAATGTAATTCGATAAATCAAGCATTCCATTATAATCTTCAATATTCTGTCTCTCTTCTTCTGTTCAAATTTTGATTATTTTCATATAATTTTTCTTCGATTGTTTTTTGTTATACTTTTTGATATCCTCTCTCGTATCTCCGGTATGGAGACTATAATGCAACCAATTTGATATGATATGTATTCATTTTGCAATCGTTACCTTTCGTTTCACATCGAAATAAGTTGTTTATTTTGATCACTTTTGTTTATTACTTGTTTTTTTTTTTATAGAAGAGATTTGTTCTTTTTGTTTTTCTATCTATTTTGATGTATTTGCGGAGAAGTATTCTGTAATTGTACATGTAATTTCGAGTTGATTTATTGCTTTTGAACTTATCGCCGCACTACTGTTTTCTCTGTAATATTGTTTTCGAAATTCAAAATTTTTCTATGTTAGTTTTGAAGTACTTGTACTATGTAATGCCTTTTGCGCAACAAAAAGCAGAAAGAACGCACAATGCATGCGAAAAGAGTTCTTTTCTGTGTAATCGATAATGGACCGTAGATTGTGATTTTGTGTCTTTTACGAACAACAAAAAAAAAACCATACTTTGGCATTTCAGTTACATTTTGATTTACTGTTTCTTATTTTTACGCCTTATGCAGGTAGTTTTAAATTTAATTTTACTTCTTATTTAGATTTGTTTCAACGTGTTTTGTGTGGATAGTTATAGGCAGGTCATAGGGCATCCTGTTAACTTAATACAGAATCATGCATATCTGAAAAGGTGGCAAAACGTCAATTTAACAATTAAGTTTCAATTCGTTGTATGGTATGGTAATGTTTGGTATCTTTTTCTTTTAAAGAATTAATCTTCGGGGAATGTTCTTCAAGTAAAATTCCTAGTATTCAACCTTCGGACTACGAAATCCACGACGAACTTCATCATATATCATCTCCTTGACCAAAGTCGCACGAATGTCTCTTCTAAACGTTTGCACTCGGTTACCGCATATCTAGTAATAGTTGAGAAGGTTTACGACCAATACTCAGAGGAAATGTTTATCAAATGTTTATATGTAGAATGTGCATACTGTCTAGCAGAAGAATGTTGGTACCAACGTCAACTGCGTTGGTAGACTTCTACATTCGTTCTTTGACGAATTTTTCGTTTTTATTTGTAAACACTCCTTGAATGCTTTAAGCCAGACAGTTTTATCATTCGAAAAAGTTTATGTCTGCATTCTTGATATTTAAAAGTTTGTTTTTTTTTTGCATTTTTCGACTGTCTACATCCATGATATGAGATTCGGACTTAAGTCTTGATGTAAATTTATACAGACACAGTGTAGTCACTAGACTTAGAGAAACATCAGAACTGTATACTGCATCTCGTTGTTATATTTGAAAACAGTGATCTAAGGAGCTATCCAATACGCGTCCCTCCTCAAATGCTCATCCGGTCTGTCGTCGGGTGTACCTTCAAGTACAGAAACTCCTTTCTGTAAACTTTACACCAATGAGTACCATATTTACATTTATTTTTCCATCGCACTAGAGGACCCTTGCCAGAGGCAGTTAACGACTGATTTCGACCAGAGTTCATTGGGCAAAGCTATAATTAAAAACGTTGGTGGTGTACCCAAGACTCATTTAGCTTCACTATTCTGTTAAAAATTATTCCAATTAATTTTAACCAACTCGGAGACCTTCCGAAACACCGGATGAAACCAGCTTGAACAATCTTTTCTCTTGTGTCCCTTTGTACAAAAAAAAACAACATTTTTAAACAGAATAACTGATAATAATCCACGCTTTTATTTCCAGTAGATTGTTTGGGAGTAAATGGAATTCTTTTAAATCCTCCCACAGCACAAATAGTGCAACGTCCTACAGTTCACTTGAATTCTTTAAATCCATTCAGAAGAGCAAAGGAGAAATCCATTAGAAAAGCTGTATGTCTTGGGAAAACTGTTTGCAAATAGAAAAAAAAAGAAACTATCTCTTTTTTTTCTACTCGTTCATCGATGAAGTCTTTTTTTTAACCGAATAGGCCATGCCGCAGTTGGCAATTTTTCAGATTATTTCAAAATAAACTTTCCACACACAATACGCGTAAAATAATTTGTTTTTTTTTTTTTGCTTATTATTTTGCAAACCTATTTTTACTGTAAAGGTGTTGATATACATAGTTGTGTAGTTATTGTTATTCACATGAGTGTATTTTCCACTTAATAACCCAATTTTTGTAAAACTTCAGTCCATGGCGGCGACGTCGGCCAACAATATTATTGTTAATTCAGTGTCAGGCTCAAATGCTGCTCAGTGTTTCACCAGTCAAGCAAATATCTCATTGCAACAACACCAAACATCAACTGCATCTGTAGCTCCAATAACTGCCATTCAACAACATCAAATCCAACAGCAACAGCATCAGCAGCAACAGCAGCAACAACAAGCAACTCAGCAACAGATAACGCAAATAGTTCAGCAACAACAACAGCAGCAGCAGCAACAACAACAGCAACAGCAGCAGCAGCAAAATACAATAATCAACAGTGGGTCAAACAATCAAGCAACCACGACTACAACGCAAAATACAGTTGCTCAGGTAAGGATCTCTTTATTAAGAGCATTCTCTTAGCGAAGTATGAATTAATATGATTTGTGTTTGTTGTTGTAGGGAAATACCAAAGAGAAATGTCGAAAATTTTTAGCAAATTTAATAGAATTATCAACACGAGAACCCAAACCGGTAGAGAAAAACGTGCGAACTCTCATACAGGAACTGGTCGATGCCAATGTTGAGCCCGAGGAGTTTTGTGATAGGTTAGAGCGTTTATTAAATGCAAGTCCTCAACCCTGTTTAATAGGATTTCTTAAGGTAATTCTGAGGTTGTTGTTATGCCTTTTTTGCTAATTGTTTTTGTTGCTGTGGAATTTCAGAAAAGTCTACCGCTTCTGCGGCAGTCTCTGTTCACAAAAGAACTCGTCATCGAAGGAATTAAACCGCCACCGCAACATGTTGTTGGTATGATCGGGTCGACAACGCTAACACAACAATTACCCGTAAGTAACTTCTGATTCACTGCCATTGTTGTTTTCTTCACATATATACGTTTTTTTTTTTTGTAGAAAATTCAAGCGCAGATCCGTCCAATAAGCCAGCAAACAACAACCATAGGACAAACTCAGGTTAGAATGATTTCACCGGCTGCAGCGAGACCTGTCGGCCATACGACAATAACGAAACAACAGCCCGGTGGTATTCGAATTCAAGGGCCGATCCAAACAAGCGGTCCACGATTGGTGAACGCTCAAATACGTGCTGTCAACGCGGGAAATACAACACCCATGCAAACGAATCCACCTCAAATGCAGCCTGTCTCTCAACCGGTAAGACCTCTTCTGCCTACAGGCACACCATCCGAACATAGTAATCATTTTCTGCTGCTTCGCCAGAATATTGTTCAGATTCGAACGCCGACGGCACATGTTAATCGTTCACCGGCTACCGTTCAAATCCGTACCTCGGCGCCGGTATCGAAAACGAAAAATGCTGGTGGCGTAACGCATGTGAAAGTGGGACAAACGCAGATAAAGGCAATTGGAACGCCACAAACTCTACAACAACAGCAACAACAACAACAGCAGCAGCAGCTGCTGCATACAACACCGACCCTAACATCAACGACAAGTATCACTACCACACCAATGTCCCAAACAAATAGCCTAGCACCATCGTCTGTGGCTACTTCTGCCGTATCATTGTTAACTTCAACGAATTCCCATTTAACAGCAGCGTCCATCTCAGCTCCTGCGGCTGCCGCCGCCGCCGCTGCTGTTGTTAACGCCGCCAACGCTTCTGCTTCTAATAGTAGTTCGGTTAGTTCTATTGGTGGTCATGTGACCACGAATAGTGGCAGTAATTTAGCTACACCAACGGTCAATTCAACATCATCAGGCACAATTGTAGCAAACGCGACGACAAATAAAGTCGTCACTGTTAAGGCACAAGTCTCCCAATCTTCTAGTAAAGCATCGAGTAAAAAGAAGCAACAACAAGAAGAGAAGGCAGCCACAACGGCATCGTCGTTTTTTCAACAACCCTCCATATCAATGTCATCGTCCATGTATGGAGATGATGATATCAATGATGTCGCTGCGATGGGTGGTGTTAACTTAGCCGAGGAGTCACAGCGTATTTTGGGTTCAACGGAAAACATTGGCACACAGATTCGTTCGTGTAAGGATGAGGTGTTTCTGCATTTGCCTGCGCTACAGAATCGAATTCGGGCTTTAGTAGCGGAACGTTCGCTCGAAGAGCCAAATCAGGACGTGGCTGTATTAATTTCGCATGCGTGTCAAGAAAGGCTGAAAAACATCGTTGAAAAGTTAGCTGTGATAGCGGAGCACAGAATTGATATTATCAAGGTTCGCAGAGGGTTTTTTTCCATTTTTTTTTTATTTTAATATTTTTTACCTTTTTCCTGCTCAGCTGGATCCAAGGTATGAAGTAACTAAAGATGTACGTGGTCAAATAAAATTCCTGGAGGAACTGGACAAGGCTGAGCAAAAACGACACGAGGAGCAGGAAAGAGAAATGCTGTTGAGAGCTGCAAAGTCTCGGTCGAAAATTGAGGATCCTGAACAAGCTAAGCTTAAAGCCAAGGTAAGTGTTCCAAAATTGATTCTAGGTTCTGTTGGGGTATGTGTGGATAAGAGTTAGCTCCATTTTGAGTTGGCAGTACTAAAGATTGTTTGTTTCCACAACAATCCACGAAAAGATCTTCGCTGACATCTCCCTAAAAAAAAGAATAACCTCATGATGTAGTAACGTCGTTGTGAACGAATGTTGTCTATCGTTGGTACTATATCCGTAAACGAACAAAACGATTATGTCAATGCACAGATACCTAAACTCTGAGAATAGAGACTTATATAGTTTTCACTCATCATAACGTTCGAATAATAATGAAAAATAAAAAAATATATATATTTTATTCTACAGGCTAAAGAAATGCAACGAGCCGAGATGGAAGAGCTTCGGCAACGAGATGCAAATATGACAGCGCTGCAAGCTATCGGACCAAGAAAAAAACTAAAACTAGATGGCGATGTAACTACAATGGGAGCAGTAAGTGCATATTACACGTCTTACGTTCATACATAAATTTAATTTCAATGTCTTCCTACAGCAATCGGGAAATGCAGGAATCGGTACGACTGGGGCATCGCCGGCACCGTTAAGGCCGCGAATCAAACGTGTTAATCTTAGGGATATGCTCTTCTTCATGGAACAAGAACGCGAAACGTGTAGAAGTCAAACGCTATACAAAGCGTATCTTAAGTGATCTATAGTTTTCTTTTTAACATCATTTCCAAACAACAAACCATTTAGGGACCTTAGTTATTCGCACGCAATATTTTTTTTTATTATTATTTTTACATACAAAGATTGATTATTTTTCTAAATAATTTTCCACTCGACCCCTCGTTTTAAAGAAAACAAAAACAAAAAAAAAACAACAAAAATTTATGTAATAGAAGATAAAGTTCACTCAACGGAATTTTTATTTATTGTTTTGTTCCTACCAAATTTCAACATCCTCTAGTTTTGTGTAAAAAGTGTGTAAGAGAGAGAGAGAGAGAGAGATAGAAATGCTAAAATGTGTAAAGCAACACTACGCTATTTGAAAAATTATAATGAAGCGAATATCTTTCGCTGTATTCTAAAAAAGCAATCCAAAGCACAACTGCGCCTCAAGATTAGCAGATGTGAAAGCCTTGAATTCTGTTGTGTTTTTTTTTTTCTTTATTATTATTTTCAAACTTGAACGGGTTTACATTTTAATTTGGTTGCCACTGAGCACGGGAAAATCGTCGCGTCAATATGTTAAGTTAAACATTAAAAAAAAAAATAAAGAAATAAAATTTTTATATAATTTCCTTTGTAATCTCTTCATTATGTACATTGGTTTTCCAAAATGCAAACAACACCCCAAGCTCTAAATGTGTGTGTTTGAATATTTGCGAAATTATTATAATAATTCTATTTTTTTTTTAAATATATATTATAATAGTAATGTATGGCCTTATAACAAAGTATTTAAATTAATTCTTATTTAATAAAACAAAACGAAAACGAAAACAATGTCTGAAGAGAGAGAGATAACAAATTAATTTAAAAGTAAAAATAATAATAATTATCCTTTTGCGGAGAGATTCTGTTCATTTATTTAAAGAAAAAGTTGTTTTTAATGTTTTTTTTTTTTATTATTATTTTAATTTCTTATCGATACCATGTATAGACATATATTACTTTATAGTGTTTCAATGGTTTTAAACCACAAAAAGAAATCTTTATACATAAATATTAATATTAAACTAAATATATTAAAGCAAATGTTATTTTCTAATTTCATAAAAAATTATATTATATATTATTATCAATTGACAAAAAAAAAACAAACAAAACAAAAAAAACAAACGGAAATCAAAGAAAACAACATAAAAATTTAAATATAAAAAACCGCCGATAAAGCGTGTGGATAAGATTGGGGGTAAATATTAGTTTAACCCATTAAAAGAAGAAAATAACATTAAAACACTGTAGTATGTAAATTATTTAAGATATTCATTAATGGTTAGTTTAACAATTAAAAGTATAAACAAAATGAAATGAAATGAAATTATATAAAAAAAGCAAAAAACAAAAATAATGTTGACACATTTTTAGTAATATATATATATATACAATTAACAACCAACACCGAAGTACGGATTAAAAAAGAAAAACAAAAAAAAAAAACAAGTCTATGAAATTATAATATAATAATGATAACTAAGTTTTGTAATTAATCGCGAAAAACAATTTTTATTAAGTTAAGTTAAAAAAGGAAAAACAGAAAAACAAAGAAAAAAAAAATGCAGAAACCCTAAATAATGGTTAAGTAAATAAAAAAAAAACAAAAAAGAAAATAAACCAGAAAAATTATATATATATACAATTCTGAAACGAATGTGGTTTGCATAAGTTTTAATTATAAGTTATGTACAATTGTATTTCAAAAATATTAGGTAAAAATTAAAGAAAACAAAGAAGAAATCAAACAATATTTTGAGTTATGTTTCTTTCTTATAAACGGGTGGGCCATCTAGTGGTTATTTTGAGACTGAAAGCTGTTTTTCGATCGTGAAAGTGAAATTTTGACAGAAAGTCCGCTTTACGCTGGAACAACGTTGGGAAATATTGAAAATTTATTTCTAAAGTGAGTTTCTATGGCAAATGTATTTGAAAATCGGAAATTGGCATTTTCTATTTCTATAGAAAACGCCTAAGTCCGAACTCGCAAAATAAAAGTAATACCAACTTTTCTTCGGCAATTTTGAATTTTGTATTTCGAAAACGCTTGCCAAAATCATCTCCTTTTGCGGATATTCATTCGAAAGGTTTTTTGCTATCGGATTTATGATTTTCAGAAGAATTTCAGGACAAAATGTAAGTATTTCATAATTGAATATATATTTAAGAATAAGAAAGGAATATGTACAAAATAAGGCCCCTGAGTAGCCCAAACAGTGCGTTATTTGAAATGAAGCACCCACCGCGCCTGCTCTACGCAAAAAGTTCGTGAGACTGGTATGCTAGTGGACAACACTCATGGTCCCGTCGTCGTACAGACGTAGAAACGCAGAGACGAGAATGTGGCTGCTGTAGCCGAGTGTGAGACTCAATTTACGAACATCAACCCGCCATCGATCTCAACAACTTAACATTTCACGCACTACCCTGAGAAGAATTCTGCACAAAGATCTCGGATTATGCGCTTACAAGGTCCAATTGACTCAGTAATTGGCATCAGCGAGTCACCAGCATGAATTGGACATCGGTTTTGGGCGAAAAATTATCATTTCTGACGAGGCGTATTTTCACATCGGCGGCTACGTTAACAAACAAAATTGCCGCATCGGGGGCTCGGAAAACTCGGTCGAGAAGGCGATGCATACACAAATAGTGACAGTTTGGTGGGGATTGTGGAGTGGTGGCATTATTGGACCATTTTTCTTCGATAATTGAACTGGGAACAAAGTTTCGATCAACGCCGGGCGTTACAGAGGCATGTTAACTGACTTTTTTTTTTTACTGAAATTGAAGTTATCAGCCGTCTTGGCGATGTCAATTGGCCGCCTCGGAGCTGTGCTTTGAACCCTTTGGACTTTTTTTTTTGCGGGGAACCGTGAAGGACCGATGTTATGCCAACAATCCGGAAACGATTCCGGCACTTAAGGCTATTATCATCCAAGCAATCCATGAGCTGCAACCCGAAACTATCAACAAGGTCTTGGAAGATTGGAGTGACTGAATGCGGTACGGCGAAACCAGCCGAGGCAGCCACTTGAACGACGTTGTGTTCCACAAATAATGGGAATGTTTGCTCTTACTAATAAAGCCATAATACATGGAAAGAATTTATTTTTTTCATTTTATTGCATTTTTAAAAAGAAATAGTATTTGGCCCACTCTGGCATATGTACCGACGATAAAAAAAATCTCTTGACTAGATCTGTGTGGATCTCCATAAATTGCCCCAAGGCTTCGAGTTTTGCAGGTTCCGTGTGTCGGCATTTGGCCGCCTCCCTTTAGACAAGACGTAACTTTCTTTTCTCTCTATTATACCCTTTTCTTCAGGATCGGTTTTATATTTTTGAAGGACTTTCACTTTTTGTTAAAGTAACCAGAAAACTTCGACCTTGGACACGTTCAGTTAATCCCCAATAAGAATAAAAGAACAGCCAAGATACCCATAGCGAAGGTCAGGAGAGGTTTTGGATAGAATTAGAAATCGCCGCATGATATATATCGAAAAACATATTGTTCCAGCAATCCATTAGTATTTTCCACGACTCAGATTCTGGTGATGGGCATTGATCCCGGACCCTTTTAGCCAGTTTCTCCCACAAAAGATTTATAGAGTTTTAATGATTGCAGAATTCATGTAATGGTTTCTTTATCTTCTCGCTGTTTCAGGTAGTCTTGACAAAGTCTGTAGTTGTTCTGTGGAAATATGAATCCTTAGGCAATTAATCTTAATCCAAAGGCCACATCGTTGTCTTTCAATATTGTTTTGTATGACTTCTTATTCATTTATCCACTCACTCGAGCCATATTTTCCACTTCACTTAAGGGAAACAACACAAGACCAGGACAGAACCACCTCCATGCTGGAGGGTAGAAACCATCAAGACGGACAGTGCTGGGTTGGTTATGCTATAGCGACCACAGATCAACTACGTAAAAGGTGCCTGCTAGGTCACCGTATTTAAACGCTAAACTTATTCTTAAATGACTTCGGTAGGACCTGTAGAGAACAAAAGTTCTGGACGACTTCTATGTTGTCAGCATCAAGTGGCGAGTACCAATGGCAACACAGCCAATAGGGAAAAAAAATGCCGCAACTAATTTGCTGCTGTCCCAGCTTATGTATATACTACAAGGTTGGACCTGACACATTACAGGACGACTTATTCACGGGAGCTGAAGAAAACTTGGTAGATTTGCCTGATGAATGAAATCTGGCCGACGTTTGTCTCATCCAGAACGAGGAGACCTCGCAATTGTATCCTCAGCATCACGTATAAAATCTTACTTACTTATTGAGGGAACGTATTTCAAGCCTTTTTCAAACCATCTAGGTCCATCAATAGATCCTAGAGAAAACCTGGTAACCTGACACTGCAGCAGGAAAACATCTCCTTTTGGGTTGGGCGTACAAGTAGAGACGAATCTTAGTTATCTAAGGACACGACTAACTGGGGAGGGTTATTAATTGAGGTCCAAGTAAGTAGGTAAGTAGCTAACACCCCCGGAGTGATGAATAAAACACTTTCCTATTGATTCTAGTTGAATTTTTAAAATTGTATTTTGTTTATAACAAAATTATCATTATGATAATGTGTATACTAATATATTTTGGTAACAAACTTTTCCTTTAACAAAAAGAAAAAATCTTACAAACAATAATAAATGTTTACCTTTAATTTTTTTTCTTTCTTTCTTTTAAGTAATCATTTAATTAACATTATTTCCTTGTGATTTTTGCACTTAAATATTAATTAATCTACAAGATTAACTTTAATTCATTTTCTATTTTTTATTACAAAACAGAAATCAACACTTTTTTTTTATTTATTTTCTAATTAAAACAATATCGCTGCGTTATTCGATTTTTTAATTAATTAAATAATTAGTTATTGGATCCATAGTTGTCGGAGGGGAAGTACCGACTTATGAAGAATTTGGTGTTTCTTGCTCTTCGTTTTTCTTTGCAATGCTAAAGTAAGGCGTTGCGTTGTAATTGAAAATTTCAAAATCGTATCTAAAAAAAGAACAAAAAATTTGTTATACTACTAGTAGTAATAGATAAAATATGCTTACCTATAATACTCATATAAGCCATCTAGCTGCTTACGAGTTAGTTGTGAATAAAACGTTTGCAGTAGATCTAGCGTGTTTTTACCCTTACCAGAGTTTTTCCATTCGGGTGCGATAATACGTTTCAAACCAACCTTATCGATCAGATAAACTTGATCACGATCTAATGTTTCAAATTTCATTATGATATCGAAATTAAATAAGCATGGAAGGCAAAATTTCGAAGCAGGCACTAAATGCATATCGATTGAATTATTTCGACGAATCTCATCCAGCAGCCAGGAAACAAATTCAGAAAATGTTGGATATCTTCGTGTATGACGATCAGTTTTCTGGAAAATAAATATCCATGCGATTAAATTAAATATTATAAAATAAAATGCAACGGTTCCAGATTACATAAAGATATGGCAAGTTCAAAACTTTGTTCCAGAATATGAACCTCGATAAGTTCCGATTGAGGATTTCTTTATAATACTGGGATGGTCCTGGACAGGAAATTAAGCTCGAATCTCAATATAAAAAGTAAAATGGCAAAAGAAATCAATATTCAAATTGTATCTCGGTAAGAAGATATTCGGTAAAACCAGGGGTCCTAGTTCTAAAATCATCATGTGGCTCCATATCGCAGTGATTAGACTGCTATGCACAGCTTCCAACCTTAAGAGTATGGCTAAGATTCAAAGAGTGACCTGCATCGCCACAACCCATCTCACAGCGAGCCTGGAAGTTATACTCAGCTTAAAGCTTCTTGATCTCTTCATATAAGAGTTTGCCGCAAGTATTGCTCTGTGACTTAGCTAAACTGGAATGTGGCATGCATTGTTAGCTCCTTTCCTAGTAGAGAAGAATGACACCGAAATAAACATCTAAGTATATAGATGGCTAAAAGATTGACATTAGTTTTGGCATGGGTTTTTACTCCGAAGCTGTTTGACTATCCAGCTTAATCAGACTTCCTGACTACAGCAGCCTTTTCCCAACTTGACGTCCTAACAGTGACAACAGCTGCTAATCAGGTGGCAATGCACTACCATATGCTGAAAGCAATTCGCCGTAGAATTAAAATCGAAACTTGCGAGACGTTGTCACGAAAAGCTACGGATTCTTGGCTACTTTTCATGATGTAGAAAAGCTCTAGGCATCTGACTTGAATTAAGACACTACATGTCAGTATCTGGTTCGGTGGCGTATACGTAACCAATTTTATCATAAATTTTTCGCCGGAAAATTTCTTTTATTTTTCCCTGACCTTGCGATGCAGCAGCTAGGCTCGATTGTGCTTCTGATGCACAAAAACAGATTATCTGACTTGAATCGAGTCAAGAGAAGATACATTCAGGATGACAGTATCTGGTTCGGTGGCGTATACGTAACCAATCATACATTTATCAGCGGAAAATTTTGTAATTTTTTCCGGACATAGCGATGCAACAACTAGGCTCGTTTGTGTTTCTGGTGCACAGAAACAGAATATCCGACTTATGTAAATCGAGTCAAGAGAAGGTAGATTCAAGATGTCAGTGTCCCATGTCAGATACCTAACCCATTTTTTATAACTGAAATAGGACCACGAATAGAATTGTTTGCTGAGCTATCCCAGGTTGTAAATGTTCTATCAATGATAATGATACACCGAAAAACATCAACACGTTATATTTGATGGCATTCCTACGAAGTTTTTAAAATACTTTCAACGCACTCAATATGGAAGAGAATAGAGGGTTTTCTCTTCTGTTTTGTTTTGTTCTCTTCGTGTATATCGGAAAAACAAAAAAAGATCAAATCGATTGAATTCGATTTTATTTACTCCATTTTAATAACCTATTAACGAACACATTTGTTCTTAACTACTTATGGAACGAATGAATAAACTGTAACCAGAAAGCTTATAAGTTTCATATGTTTGATTTCATTTAAGTGGAAAAGGTTAAATTATGACATCAAATTGGTGTCTCTAACTACCTTGTGCAGCTCATTAGTTGACTCATTCCTGGACAATTACAATGAGATCACTTTTCATAGGCCATGGACATGCAATATACAAAAAAATGGTACAAATGGATACGTATTGTCTTTATTGCATAGCATAAATAAAGACTTTTGTGTTTTTAGAATTTATTTGTGTTTTGTACACATTCTGTACATTCTGTGCTATTTAAATGCATATTGAGCGAGGTGTGTAATGTACAGAGTATAATACCACTTTATCTTATCTTTGCTTGGCCGTTTATTTATCCATTGAACGCTTAGCTGACTATCAGTGAGAGAGGGGCCAAAAGATATCCAAATAAACAAAAATCCATTCCCATTCCTCTTTAAACTTAGAACAATTTATTTGTATTTGTATCTATTTATTTAATCCCTCGCGGCCTTGACAAAGTTTCGGAACCTTAATATTCAGCTTTTAGATAGTCAGTTGTTTTGTAAACTGGTTTTCACTAGGGACATAACAATTTTGTGTTTCAAAATCTTGGCTCACAATGCTCGTATCTTTTATGAATAAATGATTCCAGAAATATAAACAACAAAACTTTCACTTACGTAATTCTTCCGATAAGTTCGTACAATTTTGTTTCCTAACATGTCGTGAAACGAATGCGGAACAGCATACATGAACTTGTCCCTATAGGCACTCAACAGCCTTTCAAACGGATGTCTTGCTATTATAAATGTAATTGAATCATTTTGTGCTTCTTGTAGCTGAAAATAGAATACAAAAATTAATTAATTTAGGATTTCTTCATTCCATTCAAGTATCAACTTCTCATTCAACACGCAACTAAACATAAAACACATAAAAATGTCAAGTCATTTAGAAAAATAAACTTCAAGAAGCAAGTACCACCTACCTCCGCCAGAGATACCCTGGGGTATCGATTCCTTGCTAAAACCAATGCCACTGCGCTTGTTTTTTTAAGATACTCCGGCGTGTATCCCGCTAAGATGTTGAAATTGTACATCCAAGAGGATGATGCCGCCTTGAAAACATTACACCTGTGAAAATTATATTTTATTTATATTTATATTTTATAGGAATTATATTTTATTTTGTATACATACCAAACAATATGATATTTTCGATTGACTAAGAACTCCCACGGATTTGGTTTGTGCCAGGAATCATTACCTGATAGAGTAAAGTTTTGTAAATCTAAAAATGTTGGCCATACTACGTATGTGCTTACCAACTATATCCAAGCCATGTTCAGAACATTTATCAGCCAAGTGTTTTCGTCGCTTTTCCATACGCTGTTCCACCATAAGCATATCGCTTGGTGACAAGGTTTCGATGGAATCCTCGGGAATAATTGGAATCTTTGTGTCATTGATAAACTGTGGAATTATGAATACAAAAAAGATTGACACATTATTTAACATTTAAGGTCTGGAATTCAAATTAAATTTAAGACCTCTAAGAATACTGTGTAAGTAATGGGTTCTAAGTGGAAATACTGTCAGGTTTATTACTATGCCTACGTTCACAGATACATATGTGGTTTCTAAATGTTTGTGATTTACAAGGATGTGTGGTGTACCTACAATATACAAACCAAGGAGAACGAAATTATAAATTGTTTATAAAGTTTTTGAATACTATCTCGTGCATTGTACAAGCCAGAAAAGTTGATGTAACTAAATTGGGCAGTATCTTGAAGTCTTGGTATCATTGTAAGTCACTTAGTTGAGGACGTGTTGAGCAAATTATCTACAATGTACAGCGGGGGTTAGGAACGTTGTCTATAGTAAGCCACAGGCTTTGTCTCCTCATGTAAATGCGATGAACGACATTCGTTTCCTAAACCAATTTTAGTGGAAATTCAGCATGACATCACGTTAATTGTTAAACCAATAGAGCCGATCTAAATCTATCTCTGGAAAAATTCCAGCTTGAGTAGAACCAGGATAACTATACCAGAGAGTGCAAAAATCACCTAAAAAAAAAAACAAAAATACTTGGCGCAACAGGTCGATGGGACGCAGGGCCTAGCTTCTCATAACCATTCGTGTTGTGCTTGTTATATTTTTTACACGAATGGAAGGGGCCTACTATTTAATGCCATGTTCGAAGGGCAATTTGTTATTTGAGAAGCTTTCTCAGGACAGTTGTACTCTGTGGAAAACGTTTAGGCATTCCCACAGATTCCCTCAAACCCCTTGCTCCATAGTCCAACGCGCTAACCACTGAGCCACGGCGCCCAAAAATCGCATGAACAACTCGGAAAGTAGCCAAAAAATCTCTTGTACCCTGCTACCTTGTCTACCTAATCTTTGAAATAAGCATGTGAATGCTGTGGGTTAAACTATAGAGGCACCGCATATAAATGGAACCATATCATCAGCTTCAGACATAAAATAATTAGTGGGTGTTATTCCTATCTCCGAACTCCCCAGAGCTTGATGTTAAACATCCATCAAGAACATTAACCAATGATTCAATAATTTCTGATCAAGAATATAAAGCCTTTTATGTTGAAAGTATTAGAAGAAACTAAAATTAAGGGTACCCTTTGTGGCTGTACAAATGTCATTTCAGTTTTGTTCAAAAATTCTAAGATCAATTCTGCATTTTCGCGATGATTTTCGAAACATTGAAAACCCTACATATCAATAAAGAGTAGATTTACTTATTTATTTTTCTGGTCACATTAACAAAATAATAAAATCTGTTTCCTTTGTTATATGGCCGCATGTACATACGTTGCAATGTCAGAGAGTAAAAAGGTTATTAAGTATACTTACGAAAGGCTGACATTTGGTTTCATTTTTCCCATAATTATTTACGTAATACCATAACCCTGCCAGTGACACCCTGACACCATAGTCCCATGACATTTTTGTTTTATTTGTTTACAAAAATGAAGTTAAACTTACATCCAAATTGATATCGTAGTGGCAGTAATGTAATTAATTTAATAAAGCGATATGCGTGCCTGATAAGAATTGTAATAAATATTGGATTCGATGGGGCTTATAGACAAGGTGATGTAGTGCTGGGCAAACACAAAGGAATGTACTTATGTAATTAGGTGCATTTAACTGTTGTCAATTCGCAGTCACGTTGTTATTTGGACATAATGTACTCGAAAAATGAACAAATAATGATAAAAGAAAGTAAGCCTTTCTATCGGTAGACTTGGGTGCACGGTAACCCAAAAAAAAAAAAAACATTTAAAATGTCCGTAAAATTTGTTCGACTATGTCTGTGGTTAGGTGAATGTCCAATTTGGTGGTTGCCTAGTAAGGAAACGGTCACGTTGTCATCTACTTAACAAGTGACAAGCGTCTGTACAGACGATTATTTTCATACTGCGACTGCAGATACTTCTAATGATCAAGAGTCCAAAAGGAGTCCAATTGCCATCAAAATCGCACCAACTTACGTTCCAAATAGACTTTATCCAACCACCATTACGAAACTTTTGATCTGATAAAATACCCTGGTGAGTATATCCCATAAACCAGGGCAAGACTTTATCCCTGAACCTATTTACGAAATCTTTAAAATAAAAAGAAAAAGACTTGTGAGGCTATGAAGAAACTATCTCTAGTAGCCAATAGTTAAATACTTACAATCGAGTACCGGAAACAATACCCAAGCTAAAGTTCAAGAAAGCTACCACTTAATTGGCACCTACTGGTAAGGAATAAGGTCCAAAAATATTCCCAATCAATCAGAATTTCATATTTTGACGTATTATAGAAAAATTCAAACTCATGCGCACCATGTTCTATAGAGATTTAGACCGCCTTCAAAAGCACTAACAAAAATCAGCTGTTCAAAGCCATATATATTAAGTTTCTGCATTTCTTAAACAATCCTAGGATTGGTAAAAATCTCACCGAGACGTGTACTGTCAAAAAGAAGTTTAGTTAAGGGACGAACTGCCACGTAATTCATAAAAATCGTGGAAAACACGTCTGCATAAATGATAACGTGCGTCGAAGATATTAGGTCTGTTCGCGTACTCACCCAAACCAGTGAATTTTCACTATTTTTTCTAGAAAATCCGAGAAATCTTATTTGAGTACGCAAATGTTTTATAGATTTTCGTAAAAGTGAGTGCTCACGAGAGAATGCTGCTTTTAATGCAGCTACAGAACAGAACTAATGATACAATTGACAGAACTCAACTGTCATAACATTGTCAAAGTATTGCGCTGATTTATTTTAATGGAAAGAACACTTGACAGCTTTCCTTATTATTTAAAAGATTTTTGGTTACACTTAAAACCTTAGACTTATGTTTTAAAGTAAAACAAATTCACACACTTCTTGCATCCAACAGTTAATCATATCCTTCGCAATTCACTTCAAATTCTTTTTTTTAACAAAGCATATTCGAAGAGTAAGGACATTTCTAACCGAAAAACAAATTTTTAACATTGTCACTGCTTCTGTCAAATCTGTAGCCCTCCACCAACCAGAAACATTTGAATACCTATTAGCCCGATCTAAGTTTGTCATTCAACTCACTGCAATTGATTTTCTAGATATTATTCCAAATATATTCGTTACAACAGAAAATACATAAACAATTGAAATTAATTAAATTAACACATTCCTTAAGAAATACCATCATACCCTAAACTATTTCACCCAGAAAAGTAAAACTAAAAATAATTGACATCATAAATATTGGATTATTATTATTAGAAACGTCAATACTATTGATTCTATGAAGGAGGGAAATGAAAATTGCTAAACAAATAAACTCAGCAATAAAACTAAACCAAACAAAACTTAAGGCGTCACTCCCAAAAAAAAAAAGAACAAAAAACAAAAATAAAACACCAAAACCCACTAAGCGAAATTATAGTTTTATTTTCTCTTAAATTATTTAATAATATTTACGTCTTGCTTTTTAAGGAACTTTTTCCTAGAGTTCCCGATGGTTCTCACTCCCAGCTGCTTGATTGGTCCAACCAGCGTTAGAGGATATCGAAACGAATTGTCTGAGAAGGGTTTCTTTTTATATCCCTAAAATATTATTTAATACACTTAATCAGGGGCAAACAAATATTATGCATTTAATTTATTATTTATTAGTGCAGTTGCAAATGCATAATAATATATCTATATGACTTGTCTCGAAAGCTGAGGGTGAGAATATGAGAAAATTTTGTTGGTGTATTCCGTTTATGTGCAAATTTCTAAATATAGACGAACAATTTACGCTCTTCTAGCCAAAATGTTATTGTTTATAAAAATTTGAAAACAAAAATCAAGAGAACGCAAATTTTTATTCCAAATTCGTGTAGTAGTTCGAAATTGAATATTTTGCTATTTTGTGAATTAAATGATTCAGTGCGAGAAATTAAGAAAAGGTGGTTGAAAAGAAGGTGGAGAATGCTTCATTTGATGTCGTTTTAAACTTTGACACCTCAGCATCCAGATGTATACCGAGATCTACCAGGGTTTCCAGTTCATTCGCCCAAGGTAAACAATATAAAGCAAAGCCTTTAAGAAATACTTCCCTTGCCTTAACATCTGTTCAACTTAAATGATTTGAACCTGCAGGACTCTCAATTAGGATAAGCCTCATACATACATATATTCCAACGCGTATCAGCTGCTATGAGGAGAGATCGGAGTATCCCAGGACTCGCTCTGGGATACCGATTTAGTATTGAGGTACCTCACTGATCCTGAAAGTTATTTAAGTCAACAATAGGTCTGTTCGCGTACTCTCCCAGAACAACGAAGTTTTACGAAAATCTACGAAAAGTCACCAAATCCTGTTCAAGTACGCAGAAGTTTCGTAGTCTTTCATAGAAGAGTGCGCTCTCGAGAGAGTAAAAAATTTCCCCATGCAACGAATTTTAGTGCAGGAAATTTCTTTGCACTGATTTACGAAATCTGTCAAATCTGTCAGATACCTGTAAGAAATTGTTTGTTGCTTGTGTATTTGCATACATTTGCTTTTGATTTCTCAAATGTGTGCGAATTTCGTAGCTTACGCCTTCGTTTACTTTTTTGTGATTTTACCACTCTCTGAGTGTATTATACCTCCACTCCTTGAAATTTCATAATCTACGAGAAAGTACTCGAACAGACCTAATAATTGTCTGATTAGCAATTGGAAAATTGTCAAGTCAAACCTAAGTTCAAACCTTAGGTCGTCTAGACAAAAAGACCGAAAATGATTGAAGTTTGTGAAGCATTATATGTAGTTTGCGAGCAGAACATTCATTTCCAATGGAGACTCTTTTGGAAATTCACCGAATGGAATTTTGTTGTTTATATCATGATGACGTTGCTAATTTAATATCAAAACGCAGACTTTTTACCGACCTGTCTTACACTGAAGGAGCTCAGACATAAAATCTTCTATTTAGCATTCGGAGAGCTGAACTATGACTAGATACGCCTGCATGACTTCGATTAAGGCATCCATTAATTGAAGTAAATGTTTTCAGAAATATATTATAAACTGCGCAATGAGCATACCCCCTGATGAACAAGTGCAGATGAAATAAGTGTCGCACTATGCCAATCATCGTGGATGCGCTTTTTCTAAGATAAATTTGCATCAGCCGTCTTCATAGGAATTTCTATTCCTATCGACCTAAACGGTCAAGCTACACCTAATTTACATAATGCCCGTCTGAAGGTGATGCAACTGAAATCTTTTTGTGCTAACACTCCCATATACCAACAATGATTGTAAATTTGATCGTATCTTCTGCTTTTTTTTTGAATTTGAATTTCCGTTGCGCAATTTAGCGTGATAAAGGAGAAGAAAAAAAAAAAACAAGATCAATCAATGAACAATTTCAATTGGTATTCTAAAAGACCACAGAGTCAGAGCGCTATACACACTTAGATACAACAGCATCCAAAACAAATAAATCAAATTGCCTACCAATCGACGCGAATTAATTAACCATTTTGTTGTCATTTGACTACGCATTCCTCCTGTGTGTCACTCCGTGTGTGACTATTTGTGTTTGTAATTCAACAACCCAAGCCCGGAGAAATGAAATGAGGGGTATTATCTCCTCATTGTTATTCATTTCACCCCATTTCACTTCATTTCACTGTCTCTTCTTTGGGGATGAAACAAAACCACTTCACTTCCATTTCCAATACTTATTGAACTCAAAGCGGCATTAGCATTTCGCTGTGGTAACAGTTCCATTTCAAATATTATCGTTATTTATAGTGCTACTAATAAGAATCAAAATCAATAGACTATTACTGGTGTAATGTATAATCGATAGATGTCGGATTGACCCCTAATGGGGCCGGTATACGCCCCATCACCGTTAATCTAAATGGGTTAATGCATACCCAACTAATAGGTGCATTTTGCTCTTACTTAGTTAATGACCACATAGTGCTGTTGTCATTAGTGGAATATTACCCTAAAAATGGATACAATTAGGTGTAAAAGTTCCGTAGTGACGACAACTCCACGAATTTATCCTCATTTGCCTCTACCTGAAGACTAATGTATTCTTAGATAAGAATCGAATAAAGTCATAATTTGTCTGTGTGCGCTATAAAAATGTCCTTAATAAATTATGCAATGTGTTGTTGATGATGTATTTTCCCGATATATGTACATACATATGTGTGCGGTAAGAAAGGGGGTGGCACGCTAAAGGACTACGTGAGAGACAAATGGGACGTCATCAAGCATGAAAAACTCTCAAGTGATTAATGTTGTATGCCGAGCGAAAAGCGATACACGACTGTTTGTAAAGCGTAATGATTTTAGAAATGATTCCAACTGAATCTGAACTCATGTTTATATGCCTCCAAGGATAGGACACAAATTGAAATGAGATAAGGATAAGGAAACGAGTGTGAACAAGTGACATTCGTATTTGGTGTAAATTGATATAAATTAGAATTGCTTGTTTGTGAACGAGTATCGGTAGATGCTATATGTAACATCCTACAGGGATGGAGATATCTTGGTATGGTGATAGATAAAAAGCTAAACTGGTAATAGATAAAAGTGCTGGTAGTATGGCGGAGGCCACAGAAATCTATCTGGAAATCTATCTGTTTCTGTATATTTTGCCACCAGACCTACAAATAAAATTAGAAGCGGATAACAGTGCGCTATGGTACAGTGACCAGATAGCAATGATACTCTTTCAAATTGTTGTGTTTCAGCAGCTGTCAAAGCTACAAATAACATTCAGCTATCAAAATATTTAGTAAATTAGGGGTAAAATTCTCTTAGAGAGTGGTAAAATCACAAAAAAGTAAACGAACGCGTAAGCTACAAAATTCTCCCACTTTTTAGAAGTCAAAAGCAATTATATGCAAATACACAAACAACAAAAAATTTCATACAGGTATCTGACAGATTTGACAGATTTCGTAAATCAGTGCAAAGAGATTTCCTGCACTAAAATTCGTTGCATGGACAATTTTTTACTCTCTCGTGGAGGGTCTCTTCTACGAAAAACTACGAAACTTTTGCGTACTCGAACAGGATTTGGTGACTTTTCGTAGATTTTCATGAAATTTCGTTGTTTTGTAAGAGTACGCGAACAAAAATTATTATCTGAGCGGCTACGTCAATAAGCAGAATTGCCATTATTGGAGCGAACACAATCCACAAGTGTTCGTTCAAGCATCCATGCACAACAAAGACTGACTGTTTGGTGCGGTTTATGACATGCCGGCATCATCGGACCTTACATCTTTCGAAATGGGGAAGGAGACATTGTTACCTTAAATGGTCTCAGGTAAAGAGCGATGTTAACCGAGTTTTTGGGTCCGTCTTTTGTCTTCTGTTAGACATATTGACATATGCACATGTACAGTGGATGTCGCTTATAACGACCATGAAGTGACCGAGGAAATAAGGTCGTTAGAACCGGCAATGTTGTATCAGACGGAGAATAGTCAAAAATATAATGAAACCCACCAAATGAAAGAAAAGTGGACGTTATAAGCGACTGGTCGTAATAAGCGAAATCGTTATAAGCGACTTCTACTGTATACCCATCTGGATTTGCATTACATAATTATGAATCAGCAGGAGTCCTATCTAGACATACTGAAAGAATGCCAGTGAATGTCCGTAAAATGTCTGAAGTCTGTTTCAAAGAAATTATCTAACTGCTGAGTAACGATGTGATCTGATCATCACTTCCATATGAAACAGGAAACGCAAAAAAACAACCATTTGATCAAATAACTTCGAAATTCATAACGTAAACACAATCTTACTGTATTCCCGTTGATATTTGTATTTCTTAAAATAAACACACGCATGACCTTCGTAAGAATTTGAAAAACCATTGTTCTTCATTGAGTTCTCCAATTTGGAATTTCGAAAATTGTGTAATATTTCAAATAAATACAATGAGTGTGAATCTAATTTTAAAATCTTAGAATTGATGCATCTACTGTCTAAACAGGTGACTTATTTTTTTGGCTTAAAGTATTTGTAGGTACATTTCTAATGTTTAATTATTAATGTACATAACGTACAGATTTCTAGATTCCTTCATTGTGTTATGGCAGGAAACCCAAGTGATGGAAACATCATACCTGATATTAACTGAACTAAAGTTCTAATAAAGTTAGCACCGCTGACAACGAATCTTATTAGGTTCTCATGTCTTGCTTTTGTTTAGACATCGTAAAGTTCGAGTCCCAGTACTTGGTTGTAATAAATAATATGTCCTCCAATAAATATGTAATAAAGATTCAGTGAGCTTTATTGCATTCGACATTGCTCTCCAATGCGCACGCAAAGACGGTATATTGCTGTTTTAGATTTTGATTGCATGACATGAGTGTATGACTTGTAAGATAAATAGTTTACATTAATTTTTTTTTTATTTTACAACAACTACTTGGTTTAAATGTGTCTCATGGGTATAGAATGACTCTGTTGATGCATCGCATGCATCGCATCAATTTCCTCATTCGCCATTTGTCACCATTCATACAGAGAATGAGTTCAGAGTCAACTTTCAGAACAGGTCATGAAAGATGGCATAAAATCAGAATCTACTGACAGGGATAAAGAAGAGTGCGATGACAAAACCGACCATCTCGGAAGACACTTCCTTCAAGACATTGTTGTACTTGTACACGATGATATTGCTTTATTCACTTTCATAAAGCGACTTTGGAATTCCATCTTATGTCACAGCATACATACAAATTTTATTTGAAGCAATGCCCTAAAGAATTCAAAAGAACGTTTACGTTGAGCTCTGGTTTTATTCGTCACAATGACCAAGCTGTAACTTCAAGAACCGCCAACGCAAAGTGCTGAGTTCGTGGTCAAACAAGCTGAGTTCGTGGTCATTAGCTGAAACCGAACTGAGATGATGGAAGAGTGAGTTTAAACGAGTTCCAAGCGACTTGGAATTCTTGTTAAGCCTTGGACAGTAGCCATAAGAGCTAACATAACAACTCAGAGGATAAATGGAAAGATTTCCATAGGACAGATCCAATTAAGTTGTATTTTCCGATTCTATTCCGATCCTCAGGGTTCTATTCTTTCACCTTATGCTTACATATGTATGTGTGACGACAAAAGTCCCTAAGAACTGCATGCTTTATATGATCGCAGGAATCAAGATAGTTGGGGAATCCATTAGGCTGGCCACCAGAGTACACCACCTTCATGTTGGAACTGCGTATCAGTCTCTCTAAACTAATTCCGAATTTCTTTATTAAGAGACTGTTCTGTACAGATGTGAGCATATGAAATATTGCAGTGACGGGAAAGTACTAAGTTCATCCCGGACTATAAGGCCACCTGAGTATAGCAGTATGCATACAAAAACAGCATAGATTCGCAAATATTTTTGATGCTCTTCTTCAAGTGATCTCCTTTAATACTCATTCCCATGACCTAAGGACTGTATACTTTTTCCTTTCGTAGCATTAGAGTTTATGGTTATCTACTTATGGTCATAAAGAAACAAGATACATTTTGTTTATTGTTTATGTACGTTGCATAAGAATAGTTTACATAAACATTTTGGATTCGCTACTGAGGAATCTGTAGTAGTCAATACAGGAATTATTGGTGAAAAAAGACCGTTTTCGTTCAAAAAATTGCCAACTTCATCAATTGTCAACATTGGTATATCATCTTCTGGTGGAATAGGCTCAAAAACACAGCAAACATGATTACAAGTGATTGTATCTTTTACAGTTTGTGTTCTAATATTCAAAAGTATCATTTTGAAAAAATTATTTGTCTCATTTCCTAAAATGGTATCAAAGTGTGTTGATTACTAAAAAGCTTCTAAATCGGTAGCTAGGTGTTCGTACGATAACCCTGAACCCTTCTTCTGAATTTTTCGAAAAACAGAGGAATAAACAACAGAAGAAATAATGGAAACCGAATCTCTATCCACTCACTCGCTTTACACAGATATGTCCACAGATATGTTCGGCAAAAGGAGGTTTTGCCAGTCACAAAAGTACCTAATCTTGCTTCAATAAAATCTTGCTAAGAGCTGTCGTTCTGGTGAGCACTCGGCTACAAGAGTGTCATATGAAATGCTATAGCAAACTCGAAGGAGCAGACAAATTTGTCAATGTGTACACAACTGAACTACTTCCACCTTTTGAAAAATTCTGTGCATCGATGTGCGATGTGCATCTTTCAATCTTTACAGATTTTCGACCTCAGACTGGCTGGCACCTAGCAGGAATCAAAAAGTATGTACGTAGCTACTTCATCAACTCACTTACCCTAGAAAAATAAATACATCCGCAATCTACCTATCCAATGTCATAATCTTCTAAATTATTGTTAAAAAAAAATCTCTACTCTGCCAAAAAAGTCTTGACTGTTAAAAGGAAGAGCTGTGTCGGTGAATGGCAAATTGAAATAAGAGAAACCTGCTACAACCAAAAAGTGGTCGGTCATTTGAATAAGCGATACAAACTTACAATTGTGCATACGAAAATCATTCATTCATCATCTTATTCAATAAATAAATGTTAAATGTTGTGAATGAAATGTAAGCCTTAAGACATTCTTAAAAAAAGAAAACAAAACTCACCTCAAATCCTTTAATCTTATAAATCTGCTCATTTGTAACTAAATACACTAACGCTAACGGTAGCAATGCAATCGCTGTGAAGAACAAAAAATATCGCCTTATGGCGCGCCAATATGTCTTACTCGATCTCATTTAATTTTCAAAAATTTATGGAAGCGCAGCAATTTCATTGCTCAGCACCTCTGGTTGTTGATTGTGATACACAAATTAAGAAATATAGAACACACTAGGTATAGATAGGTAGGTACTTTTTCTATGCCAACGCACTAAAACAAAAAAAAGCAAAACAAAAACAAAAAAACACTAACACCTCAAGCATACGCGTTTAAATTTTGCAATTTGTATTCTTTTTTTTTTTTCCAGAAAATCAAATTTTGTATCTTTTAGAGTGAAGAAATCTCATTCGATGCGCTTGATAATTACAATAAGTTATATAAATGTATCTTTAGAAACACAATTTTAAAAATAGACTAATTTATTTGAATTTTGTTGCAAGCGAATTTGCATTTTTTCTTTCTTGTTTTAATTAAATGCAAAATTTAAATATTTATAGTTAACTTCTAAGAGCACAAACAAAACAAAAAATTTTAAGTTACTTGTGCTATACTCTATAAAGCCAATTTTGGAAGACCGATTTCGTAACACTCGTCTGATTGTGCTTATAATTTAAAGTTTTACTTAATAGTTTTGTCCAATAATATGTATGTATGTTTGTTTCTTTTTTTTAAATGCATTTAGTCAGGTTCTTATCAATTTGTTTATAAAATATAAATAAATGATGACCTGACGAATAATAAATATTTTTATGCGGTAATCGTTTGAGATACAATTTTTTTTCGGTTATCGATTTTTTTTTTTTTGTTTTTTAAATCACAGAATATAATCACTATACAAAATGTAGCTATCACACACTATTGCATGTTTGAAGAGAGAGAGAGACTAATAATAATAATTAAAAAAAAAAAAAAATAAACAAAAAAAACTTCTTCACCGATATAAGAGGATATTAAATGCATTCACGGTTAGATATAATCCGGTGATTATCGCGGTGGAACACGAATGACGATGAAAAGAAAAGTATCTAACCGAAGGATGAAAAGGATTGCGAATTCTCATCGAATTTTTGGGCTTCGAACTATCACTGCATTCATCATTATTAGCCTTGGGATTATAGCATAACAATCCCTTCACTGTGTATGTATGTTTTTTTTTTTATTATTTCTTTTTTTTATAAACTTAATCGATAAAGTCTTTTTCGAATGGAAAGAAGGAAACGAAAAAAAAAACCGAAATTCTATCGAAGAAAGGTGCCAGTGCGTATCGTTTCTGGAATCACGATGAATATGAACTGAGAACAAGAATCATAATGCCTCGAATTCTGTTTTTCATGGGAAGTTTATTTTGGTTTTTTTCACTGCTCTACTAAGCAAGTAACAAAAAAAAAAAAAAAAAGAGACGATAAAAGCTCCATTCTGTCGCTGAGAGTGCTTAGAACAGTGGGGAGAACAGGAAATGTTTTTTGGCTTAAAATAATCCGATTTATGTAATTCGTTGCCACATCATCAGTATTGAAGCATCGACAATTGGGTGGGTGATATACTTTACAGGAGAGGCTTATGTGCAATATCTAAGATTTCATTTGACAGTAGTTCATCTGTCATAGTTCAAGTAAAAATGATCAAAGTGGGTATATTTCGTGTATCGTCCAAACAGAGGAATGACTTACTTTAAACGGATTTTACGTTTGTTTTTACATACTACCGTTGTATTAATTCCATACTCTCACCCTTGTTGAATGGAATGATAGGTGTAACAATGCATATTTGATAGAAAATTAAAAAAAAAACAGTAACTGGGTAAAAGTCTAACAAAATACTTTATTTTTGAAAAGAAGAAGTAATTTCTAAAATGTCCTTACTCAGAAAATTCGTAGTCAAGTGCCAAGTGCATTCTTACTTACTTACTTACTTACTTACTTAGGTGGCGCTACAGTTCGGGGTGAACGTGGGCCTCAACCAACAAGCCTCTCGAGTTAGCCCAGTCTTTAGCTAACTGCCTCCAGTTGCGCAGTCCAAGTCGGTTGAGGTCACCTTCTACTTGTGGGGGCCACCTAAGGCGCGGTCTTCCTTTACTGCCGGGTTTCTGGGTTTGATTTGAAAACTTCGCGGGCAATCTCAAGCAACTGATATGTATTTTTCTGACTAGGTCGATGTTGCAACCTTTGCTGTTGAATATCCTTCTCCAAGGCCTGTCAACACAAAAGGGGGACCGAACATTTTACGAAGAATATTTCTTTCGAATCGACTGAGGATTTCTGCATCCCCTTTAGACAGAGTTTACGCTTTAGCGCCATAAAGCAGGGCTGGGATGATCAGGGTCTTATATAGAGTCTCCTTACTCTTTGGGATAGGGATCTTCTCAGCCCAAAGAAAAATCGATTGACAAGAGTTATTCCTTGTTTTATTTCTGCTGGGGTGTTGTTTTCGGGGGTTATAGCAGAGCCGAGGTAGATAAAGACTCTTACTACCTCAAAGTTGTAGCTGTCGATTGTGACCAATTCGTTGATGTTTTGTGTCTCTTCTCGATGACACCATGAACTTCATTTTGCCCTCGCTTACCACAAAACCCATTTTGGCTGCTTACCCTTCAATACTAGTAACCGCTTCATGAGTTTTTGAAACCTAATATTAATCTTTTAGTTCGGCGTTTGTTGTAATGAATTTCACGATCAAGAAAACAGTCATTTACAAAAAGGTGGAACCCTTCTTGCAGGACATACTCTTGTTACGAAAAACTGCGGTATAGTGTTTCCTGATGTATCCATCCACAGAGCATGATTATGAACTTCACAGGTCACTCTTCTGCCAACCGGGTCCCGCAGTGGGTGGTAGTGGTATTATTGGCTGTCTCAACGTTTACTCTCTTATAAACAGAGAGCCCGCAAAGCTTTTCGTCTTCATCATGCTGGCCCACAGCAATGCAGCATAATGTCTACAAGTTTTCAAGTGCACTTATTTCGGGAGTATTGTCCCACAACGTGGTAGCGGATGAATGAGCACACAAAGTGGGAAGTGAGAGAATAACAAACAAGGAAATGGATGAATATGAGAATGTGAAATAGAATTGATGCGGTGGACCCTGGAGGTGGTGGTGGTTGTTGGCTGATTCAAACGGAGAGAATGAGAGCAAACCATATTCAGCGCATGTGATGCATTGTCAGGTCGTGTATTATGTTGGCTAAGTAGACTTAGTCCCACAAGATGATACGTATTAGAAATAAAACCAAAAAGAGCCTTATACAGACATACATACATACATATGTACATACATATATGCTGTTGGCAATGTTAGCATTTCAATGGATTCAAAATTTAGAAAGCTTCCATGTTACCGTGCTTAAGTGCACAAATTCTTGACTTTTGTTAAAGTTTGTTTATTTTTATTAAATTTGAATAAAACTCAGCATGCTAAACATTTCGATATGTATTTAGTATTTGTTTTAAGCTAAGTATTTAGTGGCATTGTTTTAAGCTAATTATCGTGACCTTACCATTCGATCTTTGCTAGCCGTGCACTTCGTTTTTGTAGACCTTTGTGGGATTTTCATTGACTTTACGCCATTCTTGACCGTCATCGGTTATAAGGAAATAATTTTGTTTTACTAAATAAAAGTGGAACAACTTATTGAGTGCGAGCTACGTACATATGGACAGGTCAGCAATTGCTGTGCTCATCGATTTTGTTGGGGTTATTATACTTAGTAGCTTGTGTTCAGTTCTGATCTGAGTCGACAGTTTGGAGGTAAAATATTTGGAAGACACATCAATCTGTAGAATAACTTTTGACCCGAAACGTTTTGGCTATGTGTTTGTAAAGACAATATTACCAATTTCTTTATCCAGCAATATATTTACATGGACAGCTAGTTGGCTGTCTCTGAAGAAGTTAACTGATGCATCTCAGGTCACGTGGAGAAGGTGACGGGGCTCTGAGTAGTGCAGAGTCAACTTAGAAATCACATTTCTATGTCCTTGACAGAGCTCTTACGACAAGAGGCTAGATGAGTTCCCAAGTTCTGAACCCGAAATAGGTGGAAGTGGGTCACATACATATATAACTGGAGATGGAATACCAACCAGCTTTTTAAAAGAGTGCTATGATCATGCAAAGGTTTAAGTGAACATACAATTTAGGTTTATATTTGGACAAGGACCATAGATGCAGGCGATAACGTTAAAAGTAAAATCATTCATTCTTCGGAAAATCTAAGTCGACATTGGGATCCAATTCTCATCCAATAGGCAGCATGTCTAGTTTAATTGAATTTTTTCAGTTTTCAGAATGTCATTTCCGCTCAAAGTTCAATAATTCCATGTTTTTAACATTCACTTAGAGAGTGTGGTGTGCAGGCTATGATGCCAAGGTTTCTGAGAATTGCTTTAGTTACACACATTCTAAGCAATCGTGCCTTAAGGGAGTGCATCTCACTCGAGTTTGCATGATTGAATACCTGACTGAACTTCTCCTCGTTGGAAGGCCCGCCACTTGCAAGACCCATGTTTGATCTACCCTCTAAGTGTGATTTACTGCTGAGCACCAACATTTACATTGAAATCCTCATTGGAGCTTTCATCTTCTCAAAAACTTAGAGTCGATCCTGCTGGAAAAGTTACTCTCTACGATCCATAGCTTGCTAAGCTGTACAGACACTAGACTGCGACGATTTTATGCTTGAAGATCGGCCCTTTGATAAGAACGAATCTGAATATATAGTTTAAGAGGAACATTTTATCACAAACACAACGTGATTAGCTGATAATCGGTTAGAATTTTCCTTGCCATTTAATGGGGGTCTGTTTAAGAAAGGTGCGGTAAGGCGTTTTCTGTCACCGGGGAAGATGCTTCAAGGCAACCCAACACTGCTAAGGAAGCATTCCAAATGTTCTTCTGAGTCCGGCAAATGAGTCCTTTTAACGACAGTAATGACGTACTACCAGACGATACAGCACGTAGATATTTTTAGCGGCTTTTCACCGTTTTTTAGTCCGATGAGGACTATGCCAAGAATTATGTAGCGATTGCGAAAGGAATTTCATTGAAGGAAGGCTTGAAAAAAACTGCTCTGCGACGGTAGATTGAAAGAATAGAGGCTAAAAAGAGGCTAACGAAGAGCGTAGAATTTCGTAAATGCGGTTCATTATGACTGCGGAATAATGGATACAGTCGAGTTCGACTCGCTCTGTTGAAGCTTGTAACAGACTGGCAAACGTAACAACTCGAAATTAACGTTTTGTTTTCATTCAGAAACGATCCAAGCACTTTTTGTCAACATTGCAATGCTGTGTAAGTGGAAATGTCAAATTACCACAATTGACACCGCCACCAGAGCCACTGGCATCATTGCTTTCTAGCCAAAAACATCGATCGAAGCATCTCTTGCAGAACGCTTGTAGATACTACACTTCTCACGACTGTAGTAGGCATCTACTATCAAACTACAGGACTGTATACAAGTTACTCTCAACTCCCGGTTCAAGTTTAAAGGAGAAACAATGCCGTCTATAAAAATTAACTCATTTACATATATTTGTATACGAAAAAAATTTTGTGCAATAAGTCTACAACTCGCAAAACTCCTTTAAAAAGAAAAAAACATAACATGTTAGAAAATCAATTAATCTTAGTCATACTGTATCAAGGAATGTGTATTGCAGTCAAGTCGTTTGCGTCCATCCAGACCAGATAACTCAAGCACAACCAAGCATTCTTGAACAATTGCTCCGGCTTTTCGTACTAATTTAACGGCTGCCTCTAAGGAACCACCTGTCGCAAGTAAATCATCCACAATAATGACCTTCTGTCCAGGTTTTACAGCAGTTACTTGCATTTCGAAAATATCCTGCAATAATAATTGTCTCAGTCTTATTCGAATGCACATCAAAATACCAAACAACTCACGGTTCCATATTCGAGAGTGTATTCCACTGAAATACATTCGCCCGGCAACTTGCCTTTCTTCCGGATCGGCACACAACCCACAAGTAGTTCTGTTGCAATCAGTAGATTAAATAGGAAACCTCTGGACTCAAGACCAATGATAACTTCTACATCGGGATATTCTCTTCTTATGTGTGACACCAACAGTTCCTTAAGGTAAATGCATACTTCTGGATGAGTTAAAGCCGCAAATATATCACTAAAAAGTACAAAACAAACAAAAATTGATTTATAACATTCTCATGCATGGAGATACTGATAAGCCAATGTACCGAAAGACAATGCCCTTCTTGGGGAAGTCAGGAAAGACTCCAATGTATTTTTTAATAACTTCTAACTTTTGCTCTTCATCCATGATTGTTCTATTTACCAGGAACTCGTTAAACAATTGATTCACGAGAAATCCTAACAATCTAAAGGCTTCCTATCTATTCTACTATGCAAAACTGATAACTGACAGGGGCGAGGGTTATCAAAAGCTTATCATCGTCGTTTTTCTGTCAAATCAAAACGTCAAACGTCAAAATCTGCTTCTGCAGTTCATTTGTTAAGCATGCGTTCACCCGGGCAATAGTTTCACAATGGTTATGATATTTGCGATTTCTAGAAAAACATTTAAGAACTGAAGTAGATATTTACACTTTTATTGTGTTTTTCATCGATGGTGGATGATATTAATAACTTCACTGCCGCATAAGTAGATTATTTATAGAACTAAACACTTGAATTTAGGAAGACTTGATAAAAAATGTAGTCGTTTTTAGCTGGGCTTATTGCTTGATTGGAAGGCGAAGAAAGAATAGAAAGAATGGCCGCTAGGCACTAGCTACGTAGTCAAACGTTTCTTATTGGTGAAGAGATTCAAATTTGACTTAAAAGTAAGGCAATTTTTTGTGAGGCAGTGAACTGGATTCGAAGGCAAACAAATTCTCCTATGTAAGATGCGAGCGGGACAAAAATTTAAGTATTAAATGGTGTGACCTATGTACCTACACATATGGTATGGAATAGTAGAACTCTTTTAACAGATGCTCGTGAAACTCCAAGAAATAATTGTAAGACTGATGGAGTTGATTTTTTTATGATGTTTATGTTTGTGACACTTTCGCACCGACGGCAGTACTTCTAGTACGAGGTGTGGTACTTAAAAGTCGTTAGAATGCACTCGAAACCGCTAGATCTAGCGACAAAATCGCTAGAATGCCAGCGGTGATAAGAAATGTAAATGAAATATACCATAAAATATATATCTTTAAATGTTAAACTGAAATAAGAGAAGAAATATTGTATGATACACTCTGCCAGTGTAGCCATCAGAGAAGAAAAACGCAACACAAATGTTCGCAATGTACAACGTAAAATCAGTTTATTGCAGAGTTTATCTATCTATTGTAGACATGCACATATACTTAAGTTTAGTGTACATCCATACATATGTACATACTCCAAAACACAGAAGCATACACACACGTATGCCACTACTCCGAACCATGGTGCTGATCGTCATTTGATACTTTCAATCGATCATTCAGTCCTTATTAATGGCAACAGCACATCGTATTTTGTTTATCAGTTGGAAGGAAGTGCAATTCAAGCTTTGAATCATCTTGGGTTTTCCCCCTCAAATTGTCCGGTTGGAATTTCTTATCTAAATTCAGTTATCGCCGTCTTTGTCCCAAGTGAACATCAAATAACAACTTTTTAAGCAAAAATTG
This sequence comes from Xylota segnis, assembly GCA_963583995.1. NCBI lineage: Eukaryota > Metazoa > Arthropoda > Insecta > Diptera > Syrphidae > Xylota > Xylota segnis. The sequence goes on along the minus strand of OY757238.1, from coordinate 57,032,754 downwards.
TGTTTTATTTGTATCTACAAAGGGAAATAATCTATAGGTATTCTTTACATTGTGGTGTTACATATGTATGTATATAAACAGGAAAGGAAATTGAGATATCGGCATTTATCAGCTGGTATATGTATCAGCAGTGTTAGCGAAAAGCATTACAAAAACCTTCCGCGGCGTGAATATTGAAACTTAATTTGATTGTATCTAATCGCATGTGCAGTAAGTAGGTACGTATCCAAGCATACATAGTAGATGTACATACATACATATGTATATAAGTATGTTTTTAAATTTGGCAAAAATTCAAACTTGTAGGATTTATACGTATTCCGTCCTGACCTAAGGTCAGGGTGGTGTTCCTTAGCTGCGCATACAAACGAAGTAGTATTAAAATTTTCACTTGAAAAGATACATATGTGTCCATGTGCATATGTATGTATATATGTACGAGTAGAGTAGCAGTGGAATGATTAGAGTGTACTTAGTGGTTGCTTTATTACTCAATTAGTTGTTCAATAAGTCGTAGAGTACCTATAGTTGGTTTGATTTCCACTGAAATACTGCTGATCGTATATTGGCGGATTATATCAAATTAAAAATAACAAATTTAAATGCTATACAACCTCAGCTTAAATCCAGCTGAACGAGATGTTAGACCTTATTTGCATAATTTGCCAAGCGACACTCGAGGAAACAGATGATGTTTATGCTACGCTTTGTGGTCACATTTTTCACCAAGCCTGCATCAGGCCTTGGCTGAACGAGTAAGAGTTTGATATTAATTATCTTTTTTTTTTTTGTTTTTTTAAGTTAAAGTTCATTTGCAGTTCTCGCTCCTGTCCGCAATGCCGAAGAGCCTGCCCTTCCAGTAGTATTTATAAATTGTACATAGAGTCAGCTTTAGAGAGGTCAAATAATGCCAATCATAATACAAATCAGAATGCAGAAATGCTCCACAGACAGGAGTTGGACATGTTAGAGTAAGATTCATTAAGCAATCATTTACGAATATGGTCATATATTGAGATTTCGGAAAACCTCTAGAGAAGTCAATTTAAATCTGGCACGAGATCTGGCTGCCAGTGAAGACAAATTTGATAAATGCGAGGCAAAGCTCGTTTGCTTACAACTCGATCACGAGAAAATGCAGGATAATCTATTGGAGGAAATCCACAAAAGGGAGTAAGTTTTTGAAAGCCTATCGGAATGTGTAATCACTAAGCTCTGCCTTAAGGGATTGCGAGATGAAAATTGTTGAATTGGAAAAAATTAGAACTCGCCTGACCGCATTGGACCATAGCATACAAGCCGAATACATACAAGTGCAAAATGATTTGAAAAGGGAAATAAGTAGTAAAAAGTAAGTTTTATAAATGTTTTTTTTTTTTTGTCAAGAAAAGAATAAATAATTCTTGGTTTTACAAGGGTTTTGGAAGAACAAGTGGCGGAACTGGAAAGGGAAAAGCTGAATTTAACTTACAAGATTAATCGTTTAGAGACCCACAATAAGCTAGTGAAACATGGTCTGGCTCATCACGATGATAGAAAAGAGTAAGGTTGTGGTACAATTCTTAACAAAACATAATTTTTGTTTTATTATTATTAAGGAACACCGAAAAACGAATGACCGAACTGGAGAACAAACTAGAGAAGGAAATAGAAGCCAGACAGTGAGTTTCATAAAAGCAAAATCTATTACAAATTGTTGTAATTATATTGCTTATTAGGTTTATCGAAAAACGATTAACACCGCAAAAGAAGAGCGAAGTCCGATCAGTTAAAATGTTACATAATTCAAGCCACATTGACGATGACACTTACGAGAAGAAGGACATCGCATCTGATGCTATTTTATTTGGAATTCCTCATCTACCTTCTCAAAGTCTTCAATCGATTTTCAATAAGCTTTGTCATACTATCGGCTGTATACCATTTGATCTAAAAGCTATTTATCGGTCTCGTGATCAAAAGCAGACCGACTCGCCTATTATTGTGAAATTCGTGAGACCAATGGAAAGAAACGCTGTTTTAAAGGCTATGGCTGAATATCGAAAAAAAATCAATAGGCCATTGATTCCTCAAGATATTGGTATTGAAAGTCCTTCAGGAAAAACTATCTACATGCGAGAGAACTTGACAGTCAAAAATCGATTACTACTTGAACAAGCCTTCAATTTAAAACATCGCAAAAAATTGTTTTCTGTTTACACTCAGTTTGGTTCCGTTTATGTTAAACGGACTGCACATTGTCCAGGTGTAAAAATTGAAAATGAAGCGACTCTGAATAGTATTGCTTGGAATTCTGTACATAATATAACGGGCACAGCCTTTCCGAGTCTTCCAAGCCTTCCGAGCGCCATTAGATGTGAATCGTTTTTCGAGCCAAATGAAGATGAATTTGGAATTTCGAGAATGTTAAAGGACAAACGCATACCAATATTCGATCCACAATTGAATCGTTTTTTGGAACTTTGAGAATTTTGGGAATGTTAAAGGACAAACGCATACCAATAATCATACCAAAATTTTAGCATTTTTTTTTTATCAGACCCGGCGATAAATTAAAGTCAAAGGCCAAGACTTCTTAAATTCAGTTGGAATGCCTTGAATTTGTATTTTATTTAAATTCCTAACATTTTTATTGCAGTTTTATTCAAATAAAATAATATTTGTATTTGTTTAAGTGTTTGTTGTGATTATTTATTTATTTAGTTTCTTGAGTTTTTAGGAGCGTTTTGTTTCGAAAGATCAATATTTAAAAAAAGAATGAAGGAGTTGTATGCATTGACTTTGTCAGAAAGCCTATTGTTACTGATAGTAGGGCTGTCTCTGTAGAAAAACGGGTCGTCTAGTTAGCCCCTCAACCAAATTTGTGGAATTGGAGTGTTCTAGCTAAGGATCAACTTGAGTAGAAAGGCTTTCGATTGAGGTCCCTGTACCTTCTGCTTCTACATATAAGAAGACGCCTGCGCCAAATGGAATTAAGCAGGTTTGGCTCCCGGACTTCATGTCAATCAGAATTAAAAATCAATCTCTATCAACCCTCAAAAGTTGTCATTCCGCACCGCATTTAGCATAAGCAACTGATTCATCATGCCAATTGATACACTAATCACATCACATGACCTATGATTCTGAGTCTGAGTCTAAGCTTGTTTGGAACTCTTTTTGACTACCTTGCCGCCAGATCCGGTGCCCAATCTTCATATGTATATAGACCCTCAACCCTTCTCAAGTCCATCTATCAGATAAAGAAAGTTCCAAATCAGTGGAAACAAAACGAAAAACTTGATTACTGGAATTCACTAACTGGCTTTAGACATGCTTTAGAGATTCAAGCAATGACCAAATAGAATGCTAAGATCCTGAGGGACTTCCTATTTGATCATTACTCTCTCAACTATCATGTGGACAAAGTACCGTCATTGCTCGGAGTAGACATAAAGGCCTTACCTCGCCTTCTGATATCACCTCCTCCTTAGGTTGAAAAAAATCCTAAATTTCATTAATGAAGTTGTTAGCTATCAGTTAGCAGAAAAATCAACTCAGCATCTGTGTACTAGGTCGCGGTGCTTCTTGAGGCTACCACACAAATACCATCAGCCCAATCATTCCCAAAAAAAAAAAAGAAGATTTACAAACTTAAACTGCAATTTACTTTTATCACCTCTGCCTAGCAGACGCATTTATTTATATATATTGTATCTGTAACATTACATAAGTATCATTATTATGAGCTTAAGGTCTCATTCTTGTAATGGTTCTGTTGAGTCTTCATTTGCACTTCATGGATTTGGTAAGACCTACTTTCTGCCATTCAAATTTAGTCCTACATTGATATCAACCGGCTTATACTGAAAATCTAAAAACGAATGAAAGTATTGATGCTATTTTTTCATACTACTAGCGACACAAGTACATATGGAGGTGTTGCTGACGTAGAGATTTGGCGAAATATGGTTTCAAATTGGATTAGAAAAATTAGAAAAAATGTTTTTTTTTTTAACAGGGTTTCCCCGTCCTTTTTGCACCAAAATTCACAGATTGTCCAATTTTTAAGAGTGAGGGAAAAGGCTGTCACAATGAGTAAAAGAGGAGAAAAGTGCATACTTTTTAAACGTCAGAGACATACATATGTGATTTCAATTTTTTTAAAAGTGTCTTTGGATGAATATAAGGAACACATTTGTGCATCATTTTTCTTTCGTTTTGTTTAAATTAACGTTTGATAACCAACAAAACAAAAGCAAATGTCAACTTTGACAGATTTCAAAGATTTCTTAAGCTGAAATGCACTGTCTTCTGTGAAAAATTACGTTATTTTAGCGTACGGAAACATGATTTGATAGTTTTTCTTGTTTCATTCAAAAATATCTCGTTATATCTCAAAATCAAAAACAAATACAATCGCATCTGTAACCTTTGTATATGTATATCTGTCTAGGTACTCGCATATTTCTATCGCCAGATACTTTGACATTTAGCTTAGTTTTTGTTTCCCCGAAACTTTGTGACATAAATAGATAAAATTGCAATGTTCAGAAATTTAATAGCGTCATACCTCTTTACATATGGTGACAGTGCCACTTCCATTACTGACAGAAATATTTTTTTCTTCTTCTTCTTTTTTGTCGTTTGTTCTAAAAGATGATAAATTAGACAATGTGTGTAGCAAAGGATTATTTTAAAAACGTACGCTATCTCGTTTCTTTGGGTAGCAACTGTACGGTCTGGATTTTCTGTGAAAGATTGACGCGAGCTCATTGTAGATGAGCTTAATATTTTATGCGTGATTATTGAGTTGTATCGAAGTACTAAAGTGTGAAGTTTCTAACTGCTCGATGCCTATGTATTTGTTGATTTAGAAAATTTATTTAAAACCAAATTTGGCATTACTTGTTTACATTACATCTATTTTTCGTTATTAGTAAAGAAACTAAGAAAATTTAAATATTTGATGCGATTCATTCTACTCGTACATTGTATATCCTACTTTCCGAATGTTCACGCAGGACTGTCGGGACTGGATTTTGTTTTTAATTTTACCAGCGAGGAAGAAAGCGGAGATGTTGACATTTTCCGGCGATTTCGGATTAATTTGCTTGCAAACGTTATTAGTTTCAGTTGATATCTGTGTGAACAAAATATAAGGAGGCTCAAATTCGAATGCGCCATACTTTCGAATGGCTGAAACATTTGGACCAAATCCTTACTACTCTTTTCCAACAGTCGACTTTAGAGGGAGTCTTTCTACTGGTCTTGGAATGTCTTAAGAACGAGACTGTTAAATTTCATTATACATAAGTATATGTATCAATTATATTTGATGAAATCTTATCTGACAGATAGTAAATTTAAACAAACTTACCGAAATTCATTTGAATATAGCATAAGACAGCAAATAAGTAAAACTAATTCTGATAAAGGGTGGGCGCCGTGGCCCAGTGGTTAGTGCGTTGAACTATGGAGCAAGTTTGACAACGATCCGTGAGTACAACTGTCCTGAGAAAACTTCTCAAATAACAAATTGCCCTTCGGATACGGCATTAAACAATAGGCCCGTTCCATTCGTGTAAAGAATATAACACGCACAACACGAATAGTATTTATTTTAGTTCTGATAAAGTCTTCGATAACATCTCCTACTTTATAGATTACTTCAAATTGGAAGTTGAAACTACAATACATAATAGGTCTGTTCGCGTACTTTCTGTACAAAGATTCGTGGATTATGAAATTTCAATGAGCGTGGGTAAAATTGTCTCAGAGAGGTAAAATGACAAAAAAGTAAGCGAACGAAGTAAAGCTACGAAATTCGCCCCCTTTTGAGACGTCAAAAGCAAATGAATGCAAATACACAAACAGCAAAAAATTTCTTACAGGTATCTGATAGATTTGACAGATTTCGTAAATCAGTGCAAAGAAATTTCCTGCACTAAAATTCGTTGCATGGGGGAGTTTTTTTACTCTCTCGTGAGCGCTCTCTTCTACGAAAAACTACGCAACTACATAATAGTGTCACAAAGTACACGGTTAAAAATGATGCTAAAATTATCTGGATATCATTCATTTTATGGTATAATACCTCATTTGTCCCTGTGTAAATTGAGCCACAGCAAACCCATTGTAAAATTATTGCGAAAATAAATATGTCTATCTACCTAATTTGAAAACGTGGAATACGAATATGATCTTTTTAGTATATACGAATATGATTTAGTAGTGCCAATCACTGTAGTTTTTCTGTATGTGTTTACCAAATGATGCCAAGTGCGAGAGACAAACCAACACTGCAAAGAGTATCGCAAAGATAACGTATGCCTGTACATTTGTATCTGCAATGAGTTCTAATTTAGTATTCCAGTAAACTTGATGGTAATACGACTTGTCGTGACTTGGGCTCAAATCAGAAATAAAAAAAAAATGACCTCTTGTTTTGTTTGCGGTAGGGCTTTAGAAGGAGGCGAAGAAGGCAATGTAACCAGGTGTGGTCATTGCTTTCATGCTGACTGTCTCAGTTTTAGTCTTCGACGGTAAGTAATTGCCATTTGAAATTAATTATAAAACTAATTCATACTTATTTGCAGTTCAAACCAATGCCCCGAATGTGATAGAAATATAACCGAAGCCGATATCCGTAGAGTGTATTTCGACTCACCCAGTACCAGAAGGGGAAATCCTCCTAGAGATCAAGGCAATATAAGTGAAAGCCAAAATGCAATTAAGTAAACCAACGACTAGTAAAATTGTTTAATATAAACATGTGCTTATGTATTTTACTTACCCACTTTGTTGTTTAGCCAGATGTTGACACAAATACAAGAAAATAATCGAAGAGACGTTTCAACATTACGTGATTCGTATGAACTTGAAAATTATTATCGGAGGTAAGTTTTACGTTACACCTAAATTATGTACCAGGCTCACATGTATATTTGTAACTTGATTCATAAAGAAACGAACCTCCTGTTCTGCATAATCATGGCGTGCTCATCAACTGCAATGAGGTATGAAATCCCTCTTATTTTTGTTTTACCAACATTTATTTCCTCTAAAAATTTGATTATATAGCTAAAGACTAATCGTTAAGTATCTAATCATGGAGTACTTACGGTGCTTCTTAGTTTTCTTTTAAATAAATTTCTAATTTAAACTTGCTGTGTACAATAAATATTTTATATTTTTTTATTTTATCGTTTTCAGTACAGCCCTGAGGTGGTGAATATTGATATAGCCCTGCCTTTTGAATTATTACTTCGTCTATTCGCATTATAAAATATATGGATGACAGACTGTTGTCTTATATCATATTATGTACAAAGATAAAAAATAAATGATTCTATTGTACAAAAATAAAACTGATATATTCCTTCGTCGATCTTAGGTAATTTTTTTTTAATCCAACTTCATGGTTTCAAAATGTGAATCTATGTACATACATACATTACATTTTGTAAGTGAACCTCTGAGGTGTACATAGTTTTTGTAAAACTGGGATTCCACTAAATATATACGAATAATGAAAAATTATTTTTTCATGAGATAAATAAAAACAAGATAAAGTGCAATATTAAGGCGGTGCTGCGCCTCTCTATAATCTATAAAGTGTGACGCCTTCCGTGGAAGATGTAAGCAATCCTAGTCGTTCATTTGTGTCTAGTTGAATTATCAAATTCAATTTAAGATGTTTGATAATTCTTATACATGTACCTACCATGACAAACAGTCTTTGGGACATAACTGCATGTAGTAGTCAAATTTTGATGCGATACGTAAATATATAAGTTTAAAGTAAATTTATTTAAATATTTAATTTTTTTTGGTATCTTATTTTTAGTTTGCAAAATTGTGGATATTTTTATATACATATCAAAGAAAACTAAACAATAACTAGTTTCCAATTTGTATCGTACAGCCATCGCATGAAGTAAAGCCTCCTTTTGATTTTGAGTTCTATTATTGTTTTATATACTGTTAAATAAATACAAATTCATATAGTAAGTAAAATAAATGAATATGTTTAGAAATAGAAATTGTTTGTATGTAAAGCAAAGACAACAAAACACATTCACGAAAAAACTTGTTTTCCATTAAAATCTTTGATCCTGTGTGTATTTAGAGCCAAAAACAAAAGATAAGTAAAACATGACACTTAATAGGTCCGTTCGCGTACTCTCCCAAAACAACAAAATTTCACGAAAATCTACTTAAAGTCACCAAATCCTGTTCGAGTACGCAAAAGTTTCGTAGTTTTTCATAGAACAGTGCGCTCTCGAGAGAGTAAAAAAATTGCAGGAAATTTCTTTGCACTGATTTACGAAATCTGTCAAATCTGTCAGATACCTGTATGCAATTTTTTGTTGTTTGTGTGTTTGCATACATTTGCTTTTGACGTCTAAAAAGTGGGCGAATTTCGTAGCCTTCGCACTCGTTTACTTTTTTGTGATTTTACCACTCTCTGAGAGAAATTTACCCCCACTCCTTCAAATTTGACAATCTACGAATCTAAGTGCAGAATGTACTCGAACAGACCTAATAAATGTCCACCACCTTGACTTTTTCATCATTTTAAGGAAATTTTGTTTGATGAAAATCTGGAAAAAACTTTTCCACAATTTCTGCGTGTGTTGTTCAACTGCATTCCGTTTAATTTTTGAAAATCTTACATTTTTTACCTGACAGGTGTCAAGGAATGCAAAGTGTATGCTTTGAAGTTCAAAACTATTGAGAAATTGAAACAGAATGCTCCTTTTTTAGCTTCGTATCATACAGAGAAGATGTCAAAAGATCACTTTTGTCAATGCAGGAAGTTTTAGAACGACTTATGTCAATAGCTCTGTAAGAATGCGAGTTCGAATAATTATACCCATGTTGTGTTGTCTTTGAACTTATTTGGAACACTGTATATATGTAAGTATAAACAAAAAATTTAACAAATATACCTCATTACACACAATGATTTGGTGGCCATTTGCCCTCTGCACCACATCCCGAGCTTCTTCTCCAATTGCATACATTCTTCTAAATTAAAAAAAAAAAAAAAAACAATTAATAATCGGTTGATAAACATTTAAACAAGTTACCTTTGCAATGCATTAATGCGTTTTTCATTCAATTCCACAGCTGTACGTAGTGGTGGAATGGTATTCCTTGGAAAACAAAATTTATAGTTTAATCAATTATTTAATTAAATTAAATTAAAAAAAAACGTGAAATATCTATTGGTACGCTTACCTAGCTTCAAATAGTCTTTGCGACATTAGCGATTGATTATTTTGTATTCGATTTCTTATTACAGTAAATTCTTGCCTATAAAGGAACGCACAGTATTGGTTGGTTGAAACATCTCAAAATGCAACTAACCTTTGCAATTGGTGATGATCTCCTAACATAGCCTCCTTTTCTTGTCTCTGTGTATTATTGGAGGTCCTTACCAAATATTCAAATGCAATTCTATCATCTGCAAGCAATCCATTTAGATGTGTATACATCTGTCTAATTAAAGAATACAAATTATATGTATAGTACATGAATAGAAAATTTATTTTGAAACTAACCTATCCGAATTGCGATTTTTATTTACCATCGCTTGCATATCTTGTCCCATTCTAGTCATATCTGTCATCAATGAATTCTTAAGTTCATCATTAAGTCCTTGCTGTTGTTTAAGGTATACATACTCCTGTCTTATTAAAGAGTACAAATTATATGGCATATGAATAGAAAATTTATTTTGAAACTAACCTATCCAAATCGATTTCTTTTTTTAGGTTAGCAAACTCCGTCGTTAATATATTTTTAAATTCTAATTTAAATTTCTCCAGCTCCAGTTGTATGTACTCCCGACTTAAACAAAAAAAAAATACAATTTACTTATTTATTCGGAAAGTTTTCATCGTATGGCTTACCTTTGTTTTTCACAAATCTCATTTAACTGGTCCTGCATTTCTCGTCAGTTTTAATATCCCTTTTTTGTAGATTCTTGCCTTTTCAAGAAAACAGAAACCATTTGTGAGAGAAGACCGAACATTTATTTTAAATAAAACAATATTTAAACAATATGCAAAACGGTTACAGCCTCTTTATATCTAAGCGTCAGCCGGCCATACATATGCCCGAAAACATACTCAACAATGCCACATAAGTTGGTATTTGTCAAATAAAGCCAATTCACGAATAAGAACATTTTCTCAGTTGTATTTCAATTCAAAGTTATAAAGATACTGTATCTATTGAACATATGAATTATATATGTATACACATCTTCATCTGAAACAAACATTTTAAAATATAGAAATTATAAAACTTTTCACCATCATCATATAATGAAATATATATACATATGTACATGTCTACTAAGTACATTTCACTCACCACTTTTCTATGTTCTATGTTTCAGAACTAATAGGTAAACCTAATCAAAATCAAACAACTTTAACTGTGTGATAGCACACGAATACTGGACGCAATTTTGTTCGGTTCAAGACATTAAATATAAATTCTTTATCTATTGCCTGCATTTTATAGGGTACGTTAGCGTTGATATGATAATGATGAGTTTATAATTCATGGAGTTGGCATCACTTAGTCAACAACCTATGCAATCTTCATCAGTTAAATGTTTGCTAAATATTTACGTTGGATTCATACTGAAGGCAAGATGAAGTTTACCTCTATCCCTTATTTTCTGTCAAATTTTGTGGAAGTACTCAATTGTCATTTCTCTACACATAGAGTTAGGATTTCTTACTCAACAGAGTCACAGCTCTTATTCTGAACTATTTATGGTTAGAAATACAAATACAATACAAGGTGCGTTCGAAATCAAACTGGGATTTTCAAAAATAAGAAGCAAAAAAAAATGGTTGATAAAACTTATTTATTTTATTCAAAGGGGTATACTTCCGACGTAACATAGCACTTTAAATCGTTGACCGAGATGTCCTTCAGGATGTCGATATAAGTCGTTTGGATGGCTCCTATGTATCTCTACAAAATGATTTACTTTCATCGACATCATGCCGAATTGACTGATCGATGGTTGAAATGAGATCGTTTTGTAAATCGATAAATACGATGCAACAAGATAGAATTGCGGCTTTAAAATTTGTGCCGGTGCGTGGAACGAACTCTTAGCGGACCATGCCATTGGAAACTTTTGACGAATTTGGCTTCATTAATGTCTTCATGGCCGTTTTTGAACCGCAAAGAACAATCATAAAGACTGTCACGGAATAAACATCAATCATCATAAACTAGGTTGATTGAAACGTTTCGATTAAAGTTTTACCAAGTTAAAAACAAAACTTATTTTTGCTCGATGCTCATTTTTGTACTGATTATTCAAACATACTGCGCATCAGTTTCTGATGCTTGCAACTACCGATAGATGGTCTTAGTAGAAATACCTATTATTTACTTCGGAATGGACCTTGTATAAGCAGATGTTCACTCAGGTGAAATAAGTTGAAGGAGAAGAAAAAGTGAATTTTGTGGTTTAGTGGTTCGAAACTCAAGTGTCGTTAGTTTTCTTCATGGTTCATAGGTGCCACTATCTTAAATGTTTTGCTGTCAGAAATTTATCTGTCATGTTGGAATGAATTCAAGAAATGTCAACAAAAATGGTATTCATTTCGTTTAGTTTTGCATTTCACAGCATGAAACGAGAATATGCTATGCTTTGAGCAGCTTTGATTCATCCACTTTTTTGTTTTTAAATAATAGTACTCCGGACTAGGTTCTTCCATTACAAGGAGAGTCTTCCATTTAATCGAACATACATAAATAAACTAAGTATCTAGGTATTGAACAAGTGCAATATACACTATAATCATTAAGCCTTTTTGGTAGCACTGTACGATTACGTTTCTTATGATTCAATTAGAAGTATCTTATGGATGTTTATTTCCTAGAAATAAGGGAAAGTACCGTATAGTGTTTTTTTTTTATGTACAAACAATTTGAACTCAATCAACTCATGATCGAGAAGTTAAAAACATTTTTTGCCAGTTTGGAATATCTGTCTGTCTGCATACTCGACCGATTTCTATAAAAACAATTTTTTTTCAAAAATGTTTGAACATCGAACACAGTTTCAATAAGTATTTCAAAAATACTAACGAATACCGATGTACAAATATTGGATGTTTATAACAAATCCTATGAAAACAAAGAGAACGCTAAATAAAACTGAAAATAGTCACGTACATACATATGTACATACGTGTGAAGAGGATTGGAATTTTTTATTGCATTTACATTCTTATGTACGCAATTTGTTTTCGTATTTAAATAATCAAGAATCAAAAGGAAAAACCAGCCCTATCGTACACAATGCACATATAAGACTTATCACCTACAATTCTATTCAATTGATAATAATCGTTACATATTTTATAGAGATAATGAATCTTAGAATTGCTTGTGATAGGGTGTACTATAGCAATTAGTTTATTTTTAGATATTACATGTACATACGTAGGCTAATTAACAAGTAGACGGAAATTCTTTTCAATAAGACATCATCATGTGATTCCCCGGTTTGTGTGGGCTTTATTTTCTTACCGTGTCTTTTTTTTTATCAATAATTATAACATAGAAATACGTGAAACCCCTGTTTATGCATTTGTTCCTATGAACGACAAAGCAAAGAGCTAAGGGCTGGGCTAACTGGAGAGGCTTGTTGGTTGAGACACTATTATAGGTACATTTGAAGTATTTACTTTTAATAACGTCAACACACTTTACGTTGTTTTTAAAAATAAAGTGCACGACTGGGTCGTACGTACGTACTTGCACCGTAATGCTATAAGCGTATAATTTTATCAGGATTAAAGTCCAAGTCTTGCTCTTCCCAGTAAAGTAGGCGTGGTATTTCGTGTTTCGATGGAATAATAGGAGTTTACTCAATGTTTTGTTTTAAAAAGAAAATACCTTTAAAAAATGGGTGTGGCCAGATAAGGTGTTTGAGTGAATTATAGAAAATTTTAACGCCTATTACTTTGCTTAAATAATTTTTTCTCAATTTCTAGCAAAAATTTTGAAAAAAAAAAAGTTTTATAAAAGTGGGCATGGCAATTCCAAAATTTCTTGCGCCATTATTTTGCACTTGTCTTATAACCTAGAAATATTAATTTTTAGCCCAATCGCCGAACAAATACACGAGAAACAGCTGATTTTCAATATTACCGTTATTCGATAATAAATAAATTATAAAACTTTTCACCATCATCATATAATGAAATATATATACATATGTACATGTCTACTAAGTACATTTCACTCACCACTTTTCTATGTTCTATGTTTCAGAACTAATAGGTAAACCTAATCAAAATCAAACAACTTTAACTGTGTGATAGCACACGAATACTGGACGCAATTTTGTTCGGTTCAAGACATTAAATATAAATTCTTTATCTATTGCCTGCATTTTATAGGGTACGTTAGCGTTGATATGATAATGATGAGTTTATAATTCATGGAGTTGGCATCACTTAGTCAACAACCTATGCAATCTTCATCAGTTAAATGTTTGCTAAATATTTACGTTGGATTCATACTGAAGGCAAGATGAAGTTTACCTCTATCCCTTATTTTCTGTCAAATTTTGTGGAAGTACTCAATTGTCATTTCTCTACACATAGAGTTAGGATTTCTTACTCAACAGAGTCACAGCTCTTATTCTGAACTATTTATGGTTAGAAATACAAATACAATACAAGGTGCGTTCGAAATCAAACTGGGATTTTCAAAAATAAGAAGCAAAAAAAAATGGTTGATAAAACTTATTTATTTTATTCAAAGGGGTATACTTCCGACGTAACATAGCACTTTAAATCGTTGACCGAGATGTCCTTCAGGATGTCGATATAAGTCGTTTGGATGGCTCCTATGTATCTCTACAAAATGATTTACTTTCATCGACATCATGCCGAATTGACTGATCGATGGTTGAAATGAGATCGTTTTGTAAATCGATAAATACGATGCAACAAGATAGAATTGCGGCTTTAAAATTTGTGCCGGTGCGTGGAACGAACTCTTAGCGGACCATGCCATTGGAAACTTTTGACGAATTTGGCTTCATTAATGTCTTCATGGCCGTTTTTGAACCGCAAAGAACAATCATAAAGACTGTCACGGAATAAACATCAATCATCATAAACTAGGTTGATTGAAACGTTTCGATTAAAGTTTTACCAAGTTAAAAACAAAACTTATTTTTGCTCGATGCTCATTTTTGTACTGATTATTCAAACATACTGCGCATCAGTTTCTGATGCTTGCAACTACCGATAGATGGTCTTAGTAGAAATACCTATTATTTACTTCGGAATGGACCTTGTATAAGCAGATGTTCACTCAGGTGAAATAAGTTGAAGGAGAAGAAAAAGTGAATTTTGTGGTTTAGTGGTTCGAAACTCAAGTGTCGTTAGTTTTCTTCATGGTTCATAGGTGCCACTATCTTAAATGTTTTGCTGTCAGAAATTTATCTGTCATGTTGGAATGAATTCAAGAAATGTCAACAAAAATGGTATTCATTTCGTTTAGTTTTGCATTTCACAGCATGAAACGAGAATATGCTATGCTTTGAGCAGCTTTGATTCATCCACTTTTTTGTTTTTAAATAATAGTACTCCGGACTAGGTTCTTCCATTACAAGGAGAGTCTTCCATTTAATCGAACATACATAAATAAACTAAGTATCTAGGTATTGAACAAGTGCAATATACACTATAATCATTAAGCCTTTTTGGTAGCACTGTACGATTACGTTTCTTATGATTCAATTAGAAGTATCTTATGGATGTTTATTTCCTAGAAATAAGGGAAAGTACCGTATAGTGTTTTTTTTTTATGTACAAACAATTTGAACTCAATCAACTCATGATCGAGAAGTTAAAAACATTTTTTGCCAGTTTGGAATATCTGTCTGTCTGCATACTCGACCGATTTCTATAAAAACAAATTTTTTTCAAAAATGTTTGAACATCGAACACAGTTTCAATAAGTATTTCAAAAATACTAACGAATACCGATGTACAAATATTGGATGTTTATAACAAATCCTATGAAAACAAAGAGAACGCTAAATAAAACTGAAAATAGTCACGTACATACATATGTACATACGTGTGAAGAGGATTGGAATTTTTTATTGCATTTACATTCTTATGTACGCAATTTGTTTTCGTATTTAAATAATCAAGAATCAAAAGGAAAAACCAGCCCTATCGTACACAATGCACATATAAGACTTATCACCTACAATTCTATTCAATTGATAATAATCGTTACATATTTTATAGAGATAATGAATCTTAGAATTGCTTGTGATAGGGTGTACTATAGCAATTAGTTTATTTTTAGATATTACATGTACATACGTAGGCTAATTAACAAGTAGACGGAAATTCTTTTCAATAAGACATCATCATGTGATTCCCCGGTTTGTGTGGGCTTTATTTTCTTACCGTGTCTTTTTTTTTATCAATAATTATAACATAGAAATACGTGAAACCCCTGTTTATGCATTTGTTCCTATGAACGACAAAGCAAAGAGCTAAGGGCTGGGCTAACTGGAGAGGCTTGTTGGTTGAGACACTATTATAGGTACATTTGAAGTATTTACTTTTAATAACGTCAACACACTTTACGTTGTTTTTAAAAATAAAGTGCACGACTGGGTCGTACGTACGTACTTGCACCGTAATGCTATAAGCGTATAATTTTATCAGGATTAAAGTCCAAGTCTTGCTCTTCCCAGTAAAGTAGGCGTGGTATTTCGTGTTTCGATGGAATAATAGGAGTTTACTCAATGTTTTGTTTTAAAAAGAAAATACCTTTAAAAAGTGGGTGTGGCCAGATAAGGTGTTTGAGTGAATTATAGAAAATTTTAACGCCTAGCAAAAATTTTGAAAAAAAAAGTTTTATAAAAGTGGGCATGGCAATTCCAAAATTTCTTGCGCCATTATTTTGCACTTGTCTTATAACCTAGAAATATTAATTTTTAGCCCAATCGCCGAACAAATACACGAGAAACAGCTGATTTTCAATATTACCGTTATTCGAATTGTTCGTGAAAAACGTGGTATGCCACCTCATAGCATATGCCCAAACTAACCCACACATCAAATTTTATCGAAATCGTTAGAGCCGATTTCCAGAAAATCCATTTTAACTGAAATCGGCCTTAAGTAAACTACCCTTAATTTTGAGGTTAGAATAAAAATTCAAATTTCGCCTCTAGGAAATATCCCACAGACCCTATATATGAAGTTTAAAGTAAATCCGTCCAGCCGTTTAGGCTGTAGTCGAATATACAGACAGACAGACAGACAGACGGCATTGGCGGACCTACTTTTTTGGACTTCTCCATTATAGTAATGTCAAGTTTGATTAAAATCTCGAGTTCCAAATTTTGCACGAATACAATACGAATACGAACGTGCATTTCAAAATTCCACATCATAATCAGTTGTATAAACATATGTAGTTTAATTAAAAACAAAATCAATAGCATACCGTATCACAAACGACAACTTTCCCACTTCCGTTGTTAATTTTTATGTTGCCCATTTTGGTACGCTCAAGCTCTTCGATTTTCCTTAAGATAGCAAGCGAATTAGTCATATTTGCATTCTAGATAGAAAATATCATCCAATTTACCTATTATTCTGCTCCAATTTTATATTTATCTGATGAACCTGTCTCCTAAACAAATGTAGGAGTAAATAAATATTTCGAAGTGCATTTTGCTTTAATATCCACTTACGTTAGTTCATCGACTTTGTCTTCCAACGACGAGTTCTTACAGTTGGAACAACGACCAGAACTACATAATATCACATTACTGGTTAATAAATAATAATAGATTTCAAACTAAAACTGAGGTATTACCTTTTGGGGCATTAAAAATTACTATCAACTTTAAGAGCACCTTCAACAATCTTCGGTCGTCATAGTCGTCCCAATAGTCCAATCTGTGCATGCTATAGTGAATAAATTCGAGTCAACGTATTCATTATTGAACATTCCTGTGTCAGAGAAGCGCTTTAGTTCAAAATGAGTTAAGTCAGTCGATTACTAGCTAGAAATTCTTTCAGTCCACATTGATCACCATTGCGAAACTATTTTTCGTCTAAATTGGATCTGGTTCTAACAGCTTGTCAAACAGCTAAATTATTGAAGGACAACTTCGATAATCATGTAACCTCAAGGAATGGCAACGTTAAATCAGGAACTGTATCGAGTTATGAAAAATTTACTCGAAAAACGTGCTCGCGTTGGTCATATCGATGGAATAAATTTCATCCCAATATCTCAATTATTCCATGTTTAAGAAAAAAAAAATACAAAATTGTTATGTTTACAACATCCATTCCATATTTTATTATTCTGTTAACAAAAACCAATGGAAAAAATGTACATTTCATTCATATGTAGCGCCTGGAGCGTTGGAGTGTTCTGAAATCAATTTTTCCCCCCAGTCTTGTGTTTAACTTGATTGCTGCTTTTTTTGGGTCTATATTCTTCTGGGTACTCTTCTTCATCCTGCTTCTTGTTTTCCAATTGCTTGTGGTTTTGGTTATCATCGCTTTTGTGAAAATAAGCTAAACACCGGTCCATTAAACCGTTTTCCAGCGCTTTACTAGAAGATGATCTTCCAAATCCAAAAGCATTTAATGTCTTTGGCTCATACTGAAAGTGAAAAAAAAAAACATTATCTCGACGGAAAAGACAATGTTCTCTAAACCATCCGTGATTACGAGAAACAACAATCAAATTTGATAGAATTGAAATCTCAATATCAAAACACATGCGTTGCCATACGTTTCTAAAAGAAATACGCAATTATGTAAGTGTAAAAATAAATTATATACTTAAGTCGGGGAAACCCCTGCTAACATCTGATAACACTCTTCACCAACTAATAGAACTATGAATATAAACATGTACGTACAGATGCAAATCGATATATTTATCGATAGATACATACATATGCAGATGTAGAAATATAAAATTCTCTAACATACCGTATCACAAACAATAACGTTCCCATTATGATTACAAATGTTTACATTCGGTAAACGGGAGGCCCCTTGTTCAGATTCGTTATTTCTATAAAATGCTAAATGAGTCATCGGCGAAAAACATTATTATCGATCAACTTACCTCACTCTGCGCTCAGAATTATCAACGATCAACTTGCTGCCTTTTGCAGAAATAGGGCGTACTTCCTCTTTCCTGCAATAATAAAACAACATACACTGCCATCCTTCCACATCCCCATTCGCAAACATACCGATTTATATATTGCGTGGCGGACTGTTCCCACATTGATTCTTCGTCAGCGATCCCACTGGATGTGTTCAAAACATCCACTTTTTGAATATCAAGGAGGGTTAAATTTTCATCGCAAATAGGGCACTGTTTGTATCTGAAATACTCATTGCAATTGTATTATATTTTGAAATAAAAGTTCATCATTACTTGTCCAAGATAAACTTTATACAACTGTAGTGAAACGTATGATTACATTTGGTTAAGTAAACATTGATGGCGAATATATTTTTACAAACCGGACATATGTTTCCTTTATCCATTTTTCTATTTAAAAAAAAAAAACGATTCACAGCACAAATAATTTCACACTCGCACACGGAATACTGAATTGACGTTGATGGTCGTGGCTTATTTTATAGCTTTCCAGAGTGTCTATCTAATTTACGTTTTGTATTTGAGTATGCCATAGGGTATGATGTGGTGTGATACAAATTTAATGAGACAGAGTACGTATTGCTGATTTGGCAGCATTTCTTCTAGAAACTGTATCACGAAAGGGAAACACGGCAATATACGATTTAGATTCAATGTGATTGAAGTATACGTACCTTCATTGGGGGACCATTGGCGAACTTATTCTCAGAATGGAAATCAAAGGAAGCATAACATTTCCTTATTTAGTCCTTTTCGTCTAGGAGAGACTGTACCATAGCCATGTCTAGCTTTGAAATCTCTCATCAGCATCATCATGGAGCAGATGAGGTCACAAAAAAACCTCACTAAGACCTTTGATGTCAAGAATGTATTTAGATGATAAACGGATAAGAAGATATAATCCTTTATATGACGTGCTATATCAATTAATATATCGACATGGTCAAAAGGGGTCAAATACAAGGTCTTAATCCTGACTGAACCGTATAGAGCAAATGTAAAATAATGCCAATGAAATGACGCGTAACAGAAAGATTGTCGGTGGTAGCGAGAGGGTTTGTGCCTAGGCCCCGTTTCGACTATTGTAACTGAAACATCATGAAATCAAACAAACATACTCTATGAATAGCAGGAAATTCAACATTTTTGGTAGCACTCTGTTAAAGTAGATACTTACAGTAAATATAAATCTCATTTTTAGAAACATGGGAAACTCCCCTAAAACTTCACATCCATGCATATGTATCCAAAACCAATATGCGGAACTTTCCCTTGTTTTTGGAAAATACAAAACATATGACGTATACGGAAGTATAATAAAAAAAAAACAATGCTTCCAACCATGCTAGCTGGTAGTTAACAATAACCATAGCGCGTATGTAACACAAAAATGTTGAGCTAGACGAAATGAATATCATTTTTCTTGACATTTCTTGAATTCATTCCAACATGACAGATAAATAACCAACATGACAAAGATAACCTATGAACCATGAAGAAAACTAACGACACTTGAGTTTCGAACCACTAAACCACAAAATTCAGTTTCTCTTCTTCTTCAACTTATTTCACCTGAGTGAACATCTGCTTATACAAGGTGCATTCCAAAGTAAATAATAGGTATTTCTACTAAGGCCATCTATTGGTAGTTGCAAGCATCAGAAACTGATAGAAACTTTAATCGAAACGTTTCAATGAACCTAGTTTATGATGATTGATGTTTATTCCGTGACAGTCTTTATGATTGCTCTTTGCGGTTCAAAAACGGCCATGAAGACATTAATGAAGCCAAATACGTCAAAAGTTTCCAATGGCATGATCCGCAAAGAAAACTTTAAAGCCGCAATTCTATCTTGTTGCATCGTATTTATCGATTTACAAAACGATCTCATTTCAACCATCGATCAGTCAATTCGGCATGATGTCGATGAAAGTAAATCATTTTGTAGAGATACATAGGAGCCATCCAAACGACTTATATCGACATCCTGAAGGACATCTCGGTCAACGATTTAAAGTGCTATGTTACGTCGGAAGTATACCCCTTTGAATAAAATAAATAAGTTTTATCAACCATTTTTTTTGCTTCTTATTTTTGAAAATCCCAGTTTGATTTCGAACGCACCTTGTATTGTATTTGTATTTCTAACCATAAATAGTTCAGAATAAGAGCTGTGACTCTGTTGAGTAAGAAATCCTAACTCTATGTGTAGAGAAATGACAATTGAGTACTTCCACAAAATTTGACAGAAAATAAGGGATAGAGGTAAACTTCATCTTGCCTTCAGTATGAATCCAACGTAAATATTTAGCAAACATTTAACTGATGAAGATTGCATAGGTTGTTGACTAAGTGATGCCAATGCCATGTATTATAAACTCATCATTATCATATCAACGCTAACGTACCCTATAAAATGCAGGCAATAGATAAAGAATTTATATTTGACGTCTTGAACCGAACAAAATTGCGTCCAGTATTCGTGTGCTATCACACAGTTAAAGTTGTTTGATTTTGATTAGGTTTACCTATTAGTTCTGAAACATAGAACATAGAAAAGTGGTGAGTGAAATGTACTTAGTAGACATGTACATATGTATATATATTTCATTATATGATGATGGTGAAAAGTTTTATAATTTATTTATTATCGAATAACGGTAATATTGAAAATCAGCTGTTTCTCGTGTATTTGTTCGGCGATTGGGCTAAAAATTAATATTTCTAGGTTATAAGACAAGTGCAAAATAATGGCGCAAGAAATTTTGGAATTGCCATGCCCACTTTTATAAAACTTTTTTTTTTTCAAAATTTTTGCTAGAAATTGAGAAAAAATTATTTAAGCAAAGTAATAGGCGTTAAAATTTTCTATAATTCACTCAAACACCTTATCTGGCCACACCCATTTTTTAAAGGTATTTTCTTTTTAAAACAAAACATTGAGTAAACTCCTATTATTCCATCGAAACACGAAATACCACGCCTACTTTACTGGGAAGAGCAAGACTTGGACTTTAATCCTGATAAAATTATACGCTTATAGCATTACGGTGCAAGTACGTACGTACGACCCAGTCGTGCACTTTATTTTTAAAAACAACGTAAAGTGTGTTGACGTTATTAAAAGTAAATACTTCAAATGTACCTATAATAGTGTCTCAACCAACAAGCCTCTCCAGTTAGCCCAGCCCTTAGCTCTTTGCTTTGTCGTTCATAGGAACAAATGCATAAACAGGGGTTTCACGTATTTCTATGTTATAATTATTGATAAAAAAAAAGACACGGTAAGAAAATAAAGCCCACACAAACCGGGGAATCACATGATGATGTCTTATTGAAAAGAATTTCCGTCTACTTGTTAATTAGCCTACGTATGTACATGTAATATCTAAAAATAAACTAATTGCTATAGTACACCCTATCACAAGCAATTCTAAGATTCATTATCTCTATAAAATATGTAACGATTATTATCAATTGAATAGAATTGTAGGTGATAAGTCTTATATGTGCATTGTGTACGATAGGGCTGGTTTTTCCTTTTGATTCTTGATTATTTAAATACGAAAACAAATTGCGTACATAAGAATGTAAATGCAATAAAAAATTCCAATCCTCTTCACACGTATGTACATATGTATGTACGTGACTATTTTCAGTTTTATTTAGCGTTCTCTTTGTTTTCATAGGATTTGTTATAAACATCCAATATTTGTACATCGGTATTCGTTAGTATTTTTGAAATACTTATTGAAACTGTGTTCGATGTTCAAACATTTTTGAAAAAAATTTGTTTTTATAGAAATCGGTCGAGTATGCAGACAGACAGATATTCCAAACTGGCAAAAAATGTTTTTAACTTCTCGATCATGAGTTGATTGAGTTCAAATTGTTTGTACATAAAAAAAAAACACTATACGGTACTTTCCCTTATTTCTAGGAAATAAACATCCATAAGATACTTCTAATTGAATCATAAGAAACGTAATCGTACAGTGCTACCAAAAAGGCTTAATGATTATAGTGTATATTGCACTTGTTCAATACCTAGATACTTAGTTTATTTATGTATGTTCGATTAAATGGAAGACTCTCCTTGTAATGGAAGAACCTAGTCCGGAGTACTATTATTTAAAAACAAAAAAGTGGATGAATCAAAGCTGCTCAAAGCATAGCATATTCTCGTTTCATGCTGTGAAATGCAAAACTAAACGAAATGAATACCATTTTTGTTGACATTTCTTGAATTCATTCCAACATGACAGATAAATTTCTGACAGCAAAACATTTAAGATAGTGGCACCTATGAACCATGAAGAAAACTAACGACACTTGAGTTTCGAACCACTAAACCACAAAATTCACTTTTTCTTCTCCTTCAACTTATTTCACCTGAGTGAACATCTGCTTATACAAGGTCCATTCCGAAGTAAATAATAGGTATTTCTGTTAAGACCATCTATCGGTAGTTGCAAGCATCAGAAACTGATGCGCAGTATGTTTGAATAATCAGTACAAAAATGAGCATCGAGCAAAAATAAGTTTTGTTTTTAACTTGGTAAAACTTTAATCGAAACGTTTCAATGAACCTAGTTTATGATGATTGATGTTTATTCCGTGACAGTCTTTATGATTGTTCTTTGCGGTTCAAAAACGGCCATGAAGACATTAATGAAGCCAAATTCGTCAAAAGTTTCCAATGGCATGGTCCGCTAAGAGTTCGTTCCACGCACCGGCACAAATTTTAAAGCCGCAATTCTATCTTGTTGCATCGTATTTATCGATTTACAAAACGATCTTATTGATCAACTAAAAATCTAATTTCAACCATCGATCAGTAAATCATTTTGTAGAGATACATAGGAGCCATCCAAACGACTTACATATATCGACATCCTGAAGGACATCCCGGTCAACGATTTAAAATGCTATGTTGAGTCGGAAGTAGAGCCCTTTGAATAAAATAAATAAGTTTTGGCAACAATTCTTTTTTATTTCTTATTTTTGAAAATCCCAGTTTGATTTCGAACACACCTTGTATTGTAATGGTATTTCTAACCATAAATAGTTCAGAATAAGAGCTGTGACTCTGTTGAGTAAGAAAACCTATCTCTATGTGTAGAGAAATGACAATTGAGTACTTCCACAAAATTTGACAGAAAATAAGGGATGGATGCAAACTTCATCTTGCTTTCAGCATGCATCCGACGTAAATATTTAGCAAACATTTAACTGAAGAAGATTGCATAGGTTGTTGACTAAGTGATGCCAACTCCATGAATTATAAACTCATCATTATCATATCAACGCTAACGTACCCTATAAAATGCAGGCAATAGATAAAGAATTTATATTTAATGTCTTGAACCGAACAAAATTGCGTCCAGTATTCGTGTGCTATCACACAGTTAAAGTTGTTTGATTTTGATTAAGTTTACCTATTAGTTCTGAAACATAGAACATAGAAAAGTGGTGAGTGAAATGTACATACTTAGTAGTAATGTACGTACATACATACATGTATGGTATTATATGGTGAAAAGTTTTGATTTCTGTATTTAAAAATGTTTGCTTAAATTAATCTAACGGATACACATTACATGTTAACATGCGTGGTTTGCAGCGCGTAGGTATGATACTCAGTTCGTTCAGCGCCTATGGTAGGAATGCTTCTTATCGGAGGTTAGTTAGTGAATTGTATTTTAAGTTTCGAACATTTTACCTGAGGATTGTGTTAGAAAACAATGTATTTGAATTGCCTACGACGTGCAACAAAGATGAGATATTGGCAATTATTCAATGCGTCAGAAACACAAGTCTCAGATATCAAGTGAAGTGTTCACTTCTGAAATGTAAATAAATGTTTCCTGTGATGGGATAGTGAACAAAAAACATTGCAAAATGTATTTTTCTGTTGCTTTTTGTTTCAGGCTATTAATCAATAAACTAGTGTTTAAAGTTTGTGGAATAACTAAAATATAACAATGAGCAAAAACGGCCAAAGCTCCCGATCTGTTCAGAAACGAGACAACGCCAAACAGATGTTCGAAAATGGTAAATTAGAACTTATGACTTTGTTAGAGGGAAACGTCGCTACTCTGAGAGAAGATATACAAAGGTGTCAAAATCGTGAATTACAGAGGTATAACGCGAATCCATCTATAAGGCAAGAGTATTCTGAGCCAGTACCACAACTGGGAAGTTCTAGAGCCGAACTAAATAACTGGTTAAGTGCCCAAATCGATGCTCTGAGAAGAGAAATGCACACGCTGTTCAATCAAAATAATAATGCACATAGGTTGGTTGTTAAATGAACTTTTGGTTTATAAATAATTTGTATTTGTCAATAAGACAGGAATATGCAGAACTAACACAACAGCTAAAGCGGGCTAGAGTCGAAGTTCATAATTTACTAAGAGCCGACAATGATGCCCTGAGACGAGATATGCAGACAATGTTGGACAGAAATAGTCAAGTGCAAAGGTTGGTTGTTTTAAGTATGTTTTGCCAGTGGATAGTATGGGTTGTACATATGTTTTTTTTTTGAGTGTAGTGCAATAGCGAGAGATATATTAGAAGCTTCGTAAGTCTACCAGTGAGTATTGGTATTTTACATTAATTTCGTAAATTACACAGGTATAACGCGAATCCATCTATAAGGCAAGAGTATTCTGAGCCAGTACCACAACTGGGAAGTTCTAGAGCCGAACTAAATAACTGGTTAAGTGCCCAAATCGATGCTCTGAGAAGAGAAATGCACACGCTGTTCAATCAAAATAATAATGCACATAGGTTGGTTGTTAAATGAACTTTTGGTTTATAAATAATTTGTATTTGTCAATAAGACAGGCATATGCAGAACTAGCACAACAACTAAAGCGGGCTAGAGTCGAAGTTCATAATTTACTAAGAGCCGACAATGATGCCCTGAGACGAGATATGCAGACAATGTTGGACAGAAATAGTCAAGTGCAAAGGTTGGTTGTTTTAAGTATGTTTTGCCAGTGGATAGTATGGGTTGTACATATGTTTTTTTTTTGAGTGTAGTGCACTAGCGAGAGATATATTAGAAGCTTCGTAAGTCTACCAGTGAGTATTGGTATTTTACATTAATTTCGTAAATTACACAGGTATAACGCGAATCCATCTATAAGGCAAGAGTATTCTGAGCCAGTACCACAACTGGGAAGTTCTAGAGCCGAACTAAATAACTGGTTAAGTGCCCAAATCGATGCTCTGAGAAGAGAAATACAAACGCTGTTGAATCAAAATAATAATGCACATAGGTTGGTTGTTAAATGAACTTTTGGTTTATAAATAATTTGTATTTGTCAATAAGACAGGAATATGCAGAACTAACACAACAGCTAAAGCGGGCTAGAGTCGAAGCTAATAATTTACTAAGAACCGACAATGATGCCCTGAAACGAGAAATGCAGACAACGTTGGACAGAAATAGTCAAGCGCAAAGGTTGGTTGTTTTAAGTATGTTTTGCCAGTGTATAGTATGGGTTGTACATATGTTTTTTTTTTTTTGGCACAAGACAAGAGTGTAATGCACTAGCAGGGCAGTTGGAAGGTGCTCAAGAGGCGATAACGAGAGATATATTAGAAGCTTCGTAAGTCTACCAGTGAGTATTGGTATTTTACATTAATTTGGTAAATGTTTTTTCTACAGAAACACTATAGCTGACCTGAGGCAGACAGTTGTAGCCAATGAAAGAAAAATTCGTGACTTGGAAGAGTAAGTTGTTAACAAATTTTAAATCGATGATTTATTTTTTTTTTTTAAATTAGGAGGATAGCGGGGATTGAAGTAAATGGCCGGTCGTTTGTTTTTCAGGAACATAATGGCGACATAGTTGTGTGTAATACGGTATGTTTACATAACTATTTTCAATAATGCAATTATTTAAAAAATGTATTTGTATTTATACCACCAGTATAAAGCACCAGAGAAGAAATCCAGATGCTGTATTTCCTGATGCACTAAACAACCGATAAAATAGTTTGTTTTTTATTGTACAGATTGTCTTATAAATAAATAAATATGTAAATCCAGCTGCACTATACATATGTATGTTATAATAGGAAATATTATGTCTGCCTTAATGGGGCGTGGCTAAAAACACAGCGACAGTGAGTCATGTGTACATGAACCTTAAACTCTTCACGACAGCGCTTCATTAGCTTGAATTTTGTTGGAAAACGGTGCTAAGTTTGGAAATCGAACTCATTAGGATATTCCTAAACCTGCGCTACATCCTTCTTTGATCCATATGCGAAGAGAGAGATAGTACGTGTAATGGTAGGTTTCCGTGGTTTCACGAACTTGTGTTGAGTCCCCATTTTCAACGAAAAACTACAAAATTTTGAGTAAGAATTCGCTTTTCTGGTAAAGCAAGCGAACAGACCTAATGTTAACATCTTTTAAAAGCCTGACACAATCAGAACAAGAAAAACTTACAAACTTCACAAACATACCGAGGTGTAGTGGCACCTTAAATATTTTTTTATTCCTCATTTGTTTTATAAAAGAAAAAAAAACATTAGAAACTTTTTATTTTAAAAAATTTTTATCATTTTACTTCATATTTCCATATTTTGTTTTAATCTCTCCTATTATCCGGAAGCATAAAAGGGGCTGCTGCAGAGAGAATCGATGGGGATATTACAATTTCCGAGGCACAAAGTTTTGAATACGCAGTCTTGTACATCTCGATGAAATAAGCACAAAATATAAAGTACCAACATTCTCGTTTTCGCCTAATTTAGGAGATATCGAGGTTTGAAAATTTATTTTTTTCTATGGGATTTCCATTGAAATATATGTATAATTCTTTTGACGTACACGCAACGTGGAACAGAATTTTTTTTGCATAGTTCTAGGAGTTAACACTTCTGCGATTACAGAATGTTGCATAACTTTAGGAGTTTCAATCTCAAAACCTTCTTCAATGAAAAATTAAGCATATTTTTAGGAGTTATAAGTTTCCCAGGTGCATACCATTGCAATCCATTTGATTCGTTTGTATATTTCATAACTGAACACAAAATTAGTTAAAAAAAGCGCGCTTTTGGTCTAGCAAGACATAAAATTTGTGTTACAAAGTTAAAAGTGAAAAAATAATACAAAAAAATGTCTACTCATCCTAAATTACACCCAACACTGAAACATTTTTCGTTCCTATCAACTCTACCACGACTGATTTCAACGGAAGAGGTTGCGGTAAGGTTTTTACAGGATATAAAACTTCTTCCTTCACAGATTTCGACGCCTCCGCTGTGTTGTGGACTAATAATGAAAGTAGAAATTAACCCGGAGAAGAAATTGGGCTGGATTTGGAGGTGTGCCATGAAAAGATCTCGACAACAAACTGTCAAGTCTTGCCGAAAAACTCAAAATCCATGCGCTGGAACATTTTTTGATGGTAATTGTTGCCATATCAAAATAAGAGATGTTTTGGCCATAATTTTGTGCTTTGTAAGCAAAATGCCAGTGACTTGGACACACCAACAGCTAAAAGAACAGCGTCAAGAAAATGGTGAATGCGAACTAAGCTGTGGCACTATCAACGACTACTACAGCTATTGCAGAGAGGTAGCTGAAGTGATTTCATCTCACTCAGACATCATTCTTGGAGGAGAAGGCAAGACAGTCCAAATTGATGAAACATTTCTGACAAAGCGGAAGTACAATCGAGGCAGAGTTACTGAGCAAATGACGGTAACTGTTCTTGGATTATATTGCAAAGAAGACAAAGAAGGGCTATTCTTTAAAGTCAATTAAAAAATAAAGTGCACGACTGGGTCGTACGTACTTGCACCGTAATGCTATAAGTGCATAATTTTATCAGGATTAAAGTCCAAGTCTTGCTTATCCCAGTAAAGTAGGCGTGGCATTCCGCGTTTCGATGGAATAATAGTCATAACATTGTAGGAGTTTACTCAATGTTTTTTTTTTTTAAAAACACCTTTAAAAAGTGGGCGTGGCCAGATAAGATGTTTGAGTGAATTATAAAGAATTTTAAGGCCTATTACTTTGCTTAAATAATTTTTTCTCAATTTCTAGTAAAAATTTTGAAAAAAAAAAGTTTTATAAAAGTGGGCGTGGCATTCGAATATTTGGTATGCCATTATTTTGCACTTGTCTTATAACCTACAAATAATAATTTTTAGCCCAATCGCCGAACAAATACCCGAGAAACAGCTGATTTTCAATATTACCGTTATTCGAACCGTTTTTTGTGAAAAACGTGGTATGCCACCTCATAGCATATGCCCAAACTAACCCACACATCAAATTTTATCGAAATCGTTAGAGCCGTTTTCGAGAAAATCCATTTTAACTGAAATCGGCCTTAAGTAAACTACCCTTAATTTTGAGGTTAGAATGAAAATTCAAATTTCGCCTCTAGGGAATGTCCCACAGACCCTATATATGAAGTTTGAAGTAAATCCGTTCAGCCATTTAGGCTGTAGTCGAATATACAGACAGACAGACAGACAGACTGACAGACAGACAGACAGACAGACAGACAGACAGACAGACAGACAGACGGCATTGGCGGACCTACTTTTTTGGACTTCTCCATTATAGTAATGTCAAGTTTGATTAAAATCTCAAGTTCCAAATTTTGCACGAATACAATACTTGCCCTATAGGTATAGGTGCAAGTAAAAATGGCAGATTTGTGGCCTTACATTGCAAAGTACACAGATAAGGGTACGAGTCGAGTCTGCACCGATAGTGCTAAACAGTATTTTGGCGTGGAGAAATTGTTTAGCAAAGATACGGTACACTTGCAAACAAACCACAGCAAAGGGGAATATGTGGAGAAAAACAACCCTGTAAATACTATAAACGACTTGGAGAACCAGAACAAGCAGTTAAAACGAGCAATAGTGTGCAGAAGATCACCTAAGCTCCTGCATCAGTACATGGCACTACACTTTTACCGTTGCCATCATTTGGAAAAAGAATTCAAACATCACCTTGGTTCCCAGATAATGCAATTCTTGTTGGATATACACAAAGTGTATCCCGGAGTTGTAAATGGTGAAAGGCAAAAGGGTATTGAACTGTTGGAAGTAGACGAACCAACTCAATTACTTGAAGGTAATGAGTATCCAGCAGACTGTTCTAAATATCCCAGAATGATGACAATAGATGAAGAAATAGACGCTGCTGAGTCATCCCCGGATGAAAATAATGAATTGCTTGAACCCACCTCTTCTCCGTAGAGCAAACAAATGGTAAGTATTACACAATCAGACACAAAACACAAAATACTCACATTTACAACATAACAAAAATACACATGGAATGTTATTCAACCTCCAAGTGGTGCATTCCGGGTAACGCTAAAATAGTTGAACTTATAAAAAATTATACATATATTCCAATAGATATTTCATAGGAATTGATTTTCAAACCTCGATATCTCCTAAACTAGGCGAAACTGAGATTTTTAGTACTTTATATTTTGTACTTATTTCATTGAAATGTACACAGTTGCAAACTTTTCCAATAACTCTGTGGGCCGGTGAAATATGTATGTACATATGTATGCATATAATATTTGAAAATAAATTTATTTCTAACTTAAGTTCAAAAACCATAAATCAAAATAAAATGTAACTTCATAAATATTAAATTAGTTTTTCTATGCACTTGTAACTGATTATCTTTATACGAGCATATAATAATTCAGTTCACGTCGTTAAATGTTTTTCAAACTTTTGAACCACGTAGTTAATAGAGCTCATGTTTGCACTATAGATTTGTTATAGTGCAGTGTAGAAAAACAGATTTTTTACAGTAATTTTCGAAGAAACTCAAATAAAGTGCACGACTGGACTTGCGCCTTTATGCTATAAGCTTATAATCTTATAAGCACTGAAATTCAAGTCTTGTTCTTCTTATACTTGAGGCCCAATAAAGTGGACGTGTCATTCTGTATTTTTGAGGGCACTACCATGATAACTTTTAATGGATGTTATCTACAAAATTTTATTGAAAAAATGATAAAAAAAAACGCCTCAAAAAGTGGGCGTTGTATCGCCTATAAATTGTGTCGTAATATTTTTTTTTTCAATTTCTAGTCAAAATCTGAAAATATTTGAAAGTTTTAAAAAGTTGGCGTGACCGTTTTAAAATTTAGTACGCCATATCTTTGCATATGACTTACAAATATTCCTCAGTTATTAATTTTTAGCCAAATTCTTGAAGAAATGGGCGAGAAACAGCCAATTTCTAAAATTAAAGTTGTATGCATTTTTCATGGAAAACGTGCAATTTAATCAAAATCGTTAGAGCCGTTTTCGAGAAAATCCATTTTTAGTCAAATTGCCCTTAGGGTTAGAATGAAAATTCCAATTTCGCCTCTAGGGATTATCCCACAGAACCTATAAAATGATCTCTGAAGTAAATCCGTCCAGCCGTTTAGGCTGCAGTCGAATAGACAGACAGACGGAATTGGCGGACACACTTTTTTGGACTTCTCCATTACAATAATGTCGAGTTTGATTAAAATTTCGAGTCCGAAATTTTTCACGAAACCAATGCTTGCCCTGTACATATTCATAGGTGCAATTAAAAATTTTACCTAAACAAATACATATGTAGATCCGGACGAACCAGCTATAAAACTATAGATTTTAGATCGTAGTCAGAAGAAAATATTTTGCTTGTCTTAAAAGTTGCAAGCAAGCGCAGCAAATTGTATGTACCATATACATACATATGTACATAAAATTTTATTCCAAAATAAATAGACCGTCAGTTGAATTTAAGTCAGTTTAAAGAAACTCCTAAGACTATGCAAAATAAAGTTCTCTGTCGGGCCAAAAAATTATATATTCTAATAGAAATTTCATAGGAAAAAGCCGTCACGTGACTTGCAACAAAAGATGTATTTGGATATAAAAACTCCCAAAACTATGCAACAAATTTTCTGTTCCACGTTGCATGTACGTCAAAAGAATTATACATTTCAATGGAAATCCCATAGAAAAAAAAATATTTTCAAACCTCGATATCTCCTAAATTAGGCGAAAACGAGAATGTTGGTACTTTATATTTTGTGCTTATTTCATCGAGATGTACAAAACTGCGTATTCAAAACTTTGTGCCTCGGAAATCGTAATATCCCCACGTGCTCTCGCGTTGGTCATATCGATGGAATAAATTTCATCCTAATATCTCAATTATTCCATGTTTAAGAAAAAAAAAAAATACAAAATTGTTATGTTTACAACATCCATTCTATATTTTATTATTCTGTTAACAAAAACCAATGGAACATACATATGTACATTTCATTCATATGTAGCGCCTGGAGCGTTGGAGTGTTCTGAAATCAATTTTTCTCCCCAGTCTTGTGTTTAACTTGATTGCTGCTTTTTTTGGGTCTATATTCTTCTGGGTACTCTTCTTCATCCTGGTTCTTGTTTTCCAATTGCTTGTGGTTTTGGTTATCATCGCTTTTGTGAAAATAAGCTAAACACCGGTCCATTAAACCCCTTTTCTCTGATTCGTTTTCCAGCGCTTTACTAGAAGATGATCCTCCAAATCCAAAAGCATTTAATGTCTTTGGCTCATACTGAAAGTGAAAAAAAAAAAACATTATCTCGACGGAAAAGACAATGTTCTCTAAACCATCCGTGATTACGAGAAACAACAATCAAATTTGATAGAATTGAAATCTCAATATCAAAACACATGCGTTGCCATACGTTTCTAAAAGAAATACGCAATTATGTAAGTGTAAAAATAAATTATATACTTAAGTCGGGGAAACCCCTGCTAACACTGATAACATCTGATAACACTCTTCACCAACTAATAGAACTATGAATATAAACATGTACGTACAGATGCAAATCGATATATTTATCGATAGATACATACATATGCAGATGTAGAAATATAAAATTCTCTAACATACCGTATCACAAACAATAACGTTCCCATTATGATTATAAATGTTTACATTCGGTAAACGGGAGGCCCCTTGTTCAGATTCGTTATTTCTATAAAATACTAAATGAGTCATCGGCGAAAAACATTATTATCGATCAACTTACCTCACTCTGCGCTCAGAATTATCAACGATCAACTTGCTGCCTTTTGCAGAAATAGGGCGTACTTCCTCTTTCCTGCAATAATAAAACAACATACACTGCCATCCTTCCACATCCCCATTCGCAAACATACCGATTTATATATTGCGTGGCGGACTGTTCCCACATTGATTCTTCGTCAGCGATCCCACTGGATGTGTTCAAAACATCCACTTTTTGAATATCAAGGAGGGTTAAATTTTCATCGCAAATAGGGCACTGTTTGTATCTGAAATACTCATTGCAATTGTATTATATTTTGAAATAAAAGTTCATCATTACTTGTCCAAGATAAACTTTATACAACTGTAGTGAAACGTATGATTACATTTGGTTAAGTAAACATTGATGGCGAATATATTTTTACAAACCGGACATATGTTTCCTTTATCCATTTTTCTATTTAAAAAAAAAAAACGATTCACAGCACAAATAATTTCACACTCGCACACGGAATACTGAATTGACGTTGATGGTCGTGGCTTATTTTATAGCTTTCCAGAGTGTCTATCTAATTTACGTTTTGTATTTGAGTATGCCATAGGGTATGATGTGGTGTGATACAAATTTAATGAGACAGAGTACGTATTGCTGATTTGGCAGCATTTCTTCTAGAAACTGTATCACGAAAGGGAAACACGGCAATATACGATTTAGATTCAATGTGATTGAAGTATACGTACCTTCATTGGGGGACCATTGGCGAACTTATTCTCAGAATGGAAATCAAAGGAAGCATAACATTTCCTTATTTAGTCCTTTTCGTCTAGGAGAGACTGTACCATAGCCATGTCTAGCTTTGAAATCTCTCATCAGCATCATCATGGAGCAGATGAGGTCACAAAAAAACCTCACTAAGACCTTTGATGTCAAGAATGTATTTAGATGATAAACGGATAAGAAGATATAATCCTTTATATGACGTGCTATATCAATTAATATATCGACATGGTCAAAAGGGGTCAAATACAAGGTCTTAATCCTGACTGAACCGTATAGAGCAAATGTAAAATAATGCCAATGAAATGACGCGTAACAGAAAGATTGTCGGTGGTAGCGAGAGGGTTTGTGCCTAGGCCCCGTTTCGACTATTGTAACTGAAACATCATGAAATCAAACAAACATACTCTATGAATAGCAGGAAATTCAACATTTTTGGTAGCACTCTGTTAAAGTAGATACTTACAGTAAATATAAATCTCATTTTTAGAAACATGGGAAACTCCCCTAAAACTTCACATCCATGCATATGTATCCAAAACCAATATGCGGAACTTTCCCTTGTTTTTGGAAAATACAAAACATATGACGTATACGGAAGTATAATAAAAAAAAAACAATGCTTCCAACCATGCTAGCTGGTAGTTAACAATAACCATAGCGCGTATGTAACACAAAAATGTTGAGCTAGACGAAATGAATATCATTTTTCTTGACATTTCTTGAATTCATTCCAACATGACAGATAAATAACCAACATGACAAAGATAACCTATGAACCATGAAGAAAACTAACGACACTTGAGTTTCGAACCACTAAACCACAAAATTCAGTTTCTCTTCTTCTTCAACTTATTTCACCTGAGTGAACATCTGCTTATACAAGGTGCATTCCAAAGTAAATAATAGGTATTTCTACTAAGGCCATCTATTGGTAGTTGCAAGCATCAGAAACTGATAGAAACTTTAATCGAAACGTTTCAATGAACCTAGTTTATGATGATTGATGTTTATTCCGTGACAGTCTTTATGATTGCTCTTTGCGGTTCAAAAACGGCCATGAAGACATTAATGAAGCCAAATACGTCAAAAGTTTCCAATGGCATGATCCGCAAAGAAAACTTTAAAGCCGCAATTCTATCTTGTTGCATCGTATTTATCGATTTACAAAACGATCTCATTTCAACCATCGATCAGTCAATTCGGCATGATGTCGATGAAAGTAAATCATTTTGTAGAGATACATAGGAGCCATCCAAACGACTTATATCGACATCCTGAAGGACATCTCGGTCAACGATTTAAAGTGCTATGTTACGTCGGAAGTATACCCCTTTGAATAAAATAAATAAGTTTTATCAACAATTTTTTTTGCTTCTTATTTTTGAAAATCCCAGTTTGATTTCGAACGCACCTTGTATTGTATTTGTATTTCTAACTATAAATAGTTCAGAATAAGAGCTGTGACTCTGTTGAGTAAGAAATCCTAACTCTATGTGTAGAGAAATGACAATTGAGTACTTCCACAAAATTTGACAGAAAATAAGGGATAGAGGTAAACTTCATCTTGCCTTCAGTATGAATCCAACGTAAATATTTAGCAAACATTTAACTGATGAAGATTGCATAGGTTGTTGACTAAGTGATGCCAATGCCATGTATTATAAACTCATCATTATCATATCAACGCTAACGTACCCTATAAAATGCAGGCAATAGATAAAGAATTTATATTTAATGTCTTGAACCGAACAAAATTGCGTCCAGTATTCGTGTGCTATCACACAGTTAAAGTTGTTTGATTTTGATTAGGTTTACCTATTAGTTCTGAAACATAGAACATAGAAAAGTGGTGAGTGAAATGTACTTAGTAGACATGTACATATGTATATATATTTCATTATATGATGATGGTGAAAAGTTTTATAATTTATTTATTATCGAATAACGGTAATATTGAAAATCAGCTGTTTCTCGTGTATTTGTTCGGCGATTGGGCTAAAAATTAATATTTCTAGGTTATAAGACAAGTGCAAAATAATGGCGCAAGAAATTTTGGAATTGCCATGCCCACTTTTATAAAACTTTTTTTTTTTCAAAATTTTTGCTAGAAATTGAGAAAAAATTATTTAAGCAAAGTAATAGGCGTTAAAATTTTCTATAATTCACTCAAACACCTTATCTGGCCACACCCATTTTTTAAAGGTATTTTCTTTTTAAAACAAAACATTGAGTAAACTCCTATTATTCCATCGAAACACGAAATACCACGCCTACTTTACTGGGAAGAGCAAGACTTGGACTTTAATCCTGATAAAATTATACGCTTATAGCATTACGGTGCAAGTACGTACGTACGACCCAGTCGTGCACTTTATTTTTAAAAACAACGTAAAGTGTGTTGACGTTATTAAAAGTAAATACTTCAAATGTACCTATAATAGTGTCTCAACCAACAAGCCTCTCCAGTTAGCCCAGCCCTTAGCTCTTTGCTTTGTCGTTCATAGGAACAAATGCATAAACAGGGGTTTCACGTATTTCTATGTTATAATTATTGATAAAAAAAAAGACACGGTAAGAAAATAAAGCCCACACAAACCGGGGAATCACATGATGATGTCTTATTGAAAAGAATTTCCGTCTACTTGTTAATTAGCCTACGTATGTACATGTAATATCTAAAAATAAACTAATTGCTATAGTACACCCTATCACAAGCAATTCTAAGATTCATTATCTCTATAAAATATGTAACGATTATTATCAATTGAATAGAATTGTAGGTGATAAGTCTTATATGTGCATTGTGTACGATAGGGCTGGTTTTTCCTTTTGATTCTTGATTATTTAAATACGAAAACAAATTGCGTACATAAGAATGTAAATGCAATAAAAAATTCCAATCCTCTTCACACGTATGTACATATGTATGTACGTGACTATTTTCAGTTTTATTTAGCGTTCTCTTTGTTTTCATAGGATTTGTTATAAACATCCAATATTTGTACATCGGTATTCGTTAGTATTTTTGAAATACTTATTGAAACTGTGTTCGATGTTCAAACAATTTTGAAAAAAATTTGTTTTTATAGAAATCGGTCGAGTATGCAGACAGACAGATATTCCAAACTGGCAAAAAATGTTTTTAACTTCTCGATCATGAGTTGATTGAGTTCAAATTGTTTGTACATAAAAAAAAAACACTATACGGTACTTTCCCTTATTTCTAGGAAATAAACATCCATAAGATACTTCTAATTGAATCATAAGAAACGTAATCGTACAGTGCTACCAAAAAGGCTTAATGATTATAGTGTATATTGCACTTGTTCAATACCTAGATACTTAGTTTATTTATGTATGTTCGATTAAATGGAAGACTCTCCTTGTAATGGAAGAACCTAGTCCGGAGTACTATTATTTAAAAACAAAAAAGTGGATGAATCAAAGCTGCTCAAAGCATAGCATATTCTCGTTTCATGCTGTGAAATGCAAAACTAAACGAAATGAATACCATTTTTGTTGACATTTCTTGAATTCATTCCAACATGACAGATAAATTTCTGACAGCAAAACATTTAAGATAGTGGCACCTATGAACCATGAAGAAAACTAACGACACTTGAGTTTCGAACCACTAAACCACAAAATTCACTTTTTCTTCTCCTTCAACTTATTTCACCTGAGTGAACATCTGCTTATACAAGGTCCATTCCGAAGTAAATAATAGGTATTTCTACTAAGACCATCTATCGGTAGTTGCAAGCATCAGAAACTGATGCGCAGTATGTTTGAATAATCAGTACAAAAATGAGCATCGAGCAAAAATAAGTTTTGTTTTTAACTTGGTAAAACTTTAATCGAAACGTTTCAATCAACCTAGTTTATGATGATTGATGTTTATTCCGTGACAGTCTTTATGATTGTTCTTTGCGGTTCAAAAACGGCCATGAAGACATTAATGAAGCCAAATTCGTCAAAAGTTTCCAATGGCATGGTCCGCTAAGAGTTCGTTCCACGCACCGGCACAAATTTTAAAGCCGCAATTCTATCTTGTTGCATCGTATTTATCGATTTACAAAACGATCTTATTGATCAACTAAAAATCTAATTTCAACCATCGATCAGTAAATCATTTTGTAGAGATACATAGGAGCCATCCAAACGACTTACATATATCGACATCCTGAAGGACATCCCGGTCAACGATTTAAAATGCTATGTTGAGTCGGAAGTAGAGCCCTTTGAATAAAATAAATAAGTTTTGGCAACAATTCTTTTTTATTTCTTATTTTTGAAAATCCCAGTTTGATTTCGAACACACCTTGTATTGTAATGGTATTTCTAACCATAAATAGTTCAGAATAAGAGCTGTGACTCTGTTGAGTAAGAAAACCTATCTCTATGTGTAGAGAAATGACAATTGAGTACTTCCACAAAATTTGACAGAAAATAAGGGATGGATGCAAACTTCATCTTGCTTTCAGCATGCATCCGACGTAAATATTTAGCAAACATTTAACTGAAGAAGATTGCATAGGTTGTTGACTAAGTGATGCCAACTCCATGAATTATAAACTCATCATTATCATATCAACGCTAACGTACCCTATAAAATGCAGGCAATAGATAAAGAATTTATATTTAATGTCTTGAACCGAACAAAATTGCGTCCAGTATTCGTGTGCTATCACACAGTTAAAGTTGTTTGATTTTGATTAAGTTTACCTATTAGTTCTGAAACATAGAACATAGTGACAAGTGGTGAGTGAAATGTACATACTTAGTAGTAATGTACGTACATACATACATGTATGGTATTATATGGTGAAAAGTTTTGATTTCTGTATTTAAAAATGTTTGCTTAAATTAATCTAACGGATACACATTACATGTTAACATGCGTGGTTTGCAGCGCGTAGGTATGATACTCAGTTCGTTCAGCGCCTATGGTAGGAATGCTTCTTATCGGAGGTTAGTTAGTGAATTGTATTTTAAGTTTCGAACATTTTACCTGAGGATTGTGTTAGAAAACAATGTATTTGAATTGCCTACGACGTGCAACAAAGATGAGATATTGGCAATTATTCAATGCGTCAGAAACACAAGTCTCAGATATCAAGTGAAGTGTTCACTTCTGAAATGTAAATAAATGTTTCCTTAAATCTACGTATTATAGTTATGTAGTGTCAGAAGTGTAAGTTTTAGCTAAAATCTTTGTTGAGCGATGGTGGGATAGTGAACAAAAAACATTGCAAAATGTATTTTTCTGTTGCTTTTTGTTTTAGACTATTAATCAATAAACTAGTGTTTAAAGTTTGTGGAATAACAATGAGCAAAAACGGTCAAAGCTCCCGATCCGTTCAGAAACGAGACAACGCCAAACAGATGTTCGAAAATGGTAAATTAGAACTTATGACTTTGTTAGAGGGAAACGTCGCTACTCTGAGAGAAGATATACAAAGGTGTCAAAATGGTGAATTACAGAGGTATAACGCGAATCCATCTATAAGGCAAGAGTATTCTGAGCCAGTACCACAACTGGGAAGTTCTAGAGCCGAACTAAATAACTGGTTAAGTGCCCAAATCGATGCTCTGAGAAGAGAAATGCACACGCTGTTCAATCAAAATAATAATGCACATAGGTTGGTTGTTAAATGAACTTTTGGTTTATAAATAATTTGTATTTGTCAATAAGACAGGAATATGCAGAACTAACACAACAGCTAAAGCGGGCTAGAGTCAAAGTTCATAATTTACTAAGAGCCGACAATGATGCCCTGAGACGAGATATGCAGACAATGTTGGACAGAAATAGTCAAGTGCAAAGGTTGGTTGTTTTAAGTATGTTTTGCCAGTGGATAGTATGGGTTGTACATATGTTTTTTTTTGAGTGTAGTGCACTAGCGAGAGATATATTAGAAGCTTCGTAAGTCTACCAGTGAGTATTGGTATTTTACATTAATTTCGTAAATTACACAGGTATAACGCGAATCCATCTATAAGGCAAGAGTATTCTGAGCCAGTACCACAACTGGGAAGTTCTAGAGCCGAACTAAATAACTGGTTAAGTGCCCAAATCGATGCTCTGAGAAGAGAAATACAAACGCTGTTGAATCAAAATAATAATGCACATAGGTTGGTTGTTAAATGAACTTTTGGTTTATAAATAATTTGTATTTGTCAATAAGACAGGAATATGCAGAACTAACACAACAGCTAAAGCGGGCTAGAGTCGAAGCTAATAATTTACTAAGAACCGACAATGATGCCCTGAAACGAGAAATGCAGACAACGTTGGACAGAAATAGTCAAGCGCAAAGGTTGGTTGTTTTAAGTATGTTTTGCCAGTGTATAGTATGGGTTGTACATATGTTTTTTTTTTTTTGGCACAAGACAAGAGTGTAATGCACTAGCAGGGCAGTTGGAAGGTGCTCAAGAGGCGATAACGAGAGATATATTAGAAGCTTCGTAAGTCTACCAGTGAGTATTGGTATTTTACATTAATTTCGTAAATTTTTTTTCTACAGAGACACTATAACTGACCTGATGGAGATAGTTGTAGCCAATGAAAGAACAATTAGTGACTTGAAGAGTAAATTGTTAAACAAATTTTAAATCGATGATTTATTTTTTTTTTTTAAATTAAAATTTTTAATTTGTGTGTAATACGGTATGTTTACATAACTATTTTCAATAATGCAATTATTTAAAAAATGTATTTGTATTTATACCACCAGTATAAAGCACCAGAGAAGAAATCCAGATGCTGTATTTCCTGATGCACTAAACAACCGATAAAATAGTTTGTTTTTTATTGTACAGATTGTCTTATAAATAAATAAATATGTAAATCCAGCTGCACTATACATATGTATGTTATAATAGGAAATATTATGTCTGCCTTAATGGGGCGTGGCTAAAAACACAGCGACAGTGAGTCATGTGTACATGAACCTTAAACTCTTCACGACAGCGCTTCATTAGCTTGAATTTTGTTGGAAAACGGTGCTAAGTTTGGAAATCGAACTCATTAGGATATTCCTAAACCTGCGCTACATCCTTCTTTGATCCATATGCGAAGAGAGAGATAGTACGTGTAATGGTAGGTTTCCGTGGTTTCACGAACTTGTGTTGAGTCCCCATTTTCAACGAAAAACTACAAAATTTTGAGTAAGAATTCGCTTTTCTGGTAAAGCAAGCGAACAGACCTAATGTTAACATCTTTTAAAAGCCTGACACAATCAGAACAAGAAAAACTTACAAACTTCACAAACATACCGAGGTGTAGTGGCACCTTAAATATTTTTTTATTCCTCATTTGTTTTATAAAAGAAAAAAAAACATTAGAAACTTTTTATTTTAAAAAATTTTTATCATTTTACTTCATATTTCCATATTTTGTTTTAATCTCTCCTATTATCCGGAAGCATAAAAGGGGCTGCTGCAGAGAGAATCGATGGGGATATTACAATTTCCGAGGCACAAAGTTTTGAATACGCAGTCTTGTACATCTCGATGAAATAAGCACAAAATATAAAGTACCAACATTCTCGTTTTCGCCTAATTTAGGAGATATCGAGGTTTGAAAATTTATTTTTTTCTATGGGATTTCCATTGAAATATATGTATAATTCTTTTGACGTACACGCAACGTGGAACAGAATTTTTTTTGCATAGTTCTAGGAGTTAACACTTCTGCGATTACAGAATGTTGCATAACTTTAGGAGTTTCAATCTCAAAACCTTCTTCAATGAAAAATTAAGCATATTTTTAGGAGTTATAAGTTTCCCAGGTGCATACCATTGCAATCCATTTGATTCGTTTGTATATTTCATAACTGAACACAAAATTAGTTAAAAAAAGCGCGCTTTTGGTCTAGCAAGACATAAAATTTGTGTTACAAAGTTAAAAGTGAAAAAATAATACAAAAAAATGTCTACTCATCCTAAATTACACCCAACACTGAAACATTTTTCGTTCCTATCAACTCTACCACGACTGATTTCAACGGAAGAGGTTGCGGTAAGGTTTTTACAGGATATAAAACTTCTTCCTTCACAGATTTCGACGCCTCCGCTGTGTTGTGGACTAATAATGAAAGTAGAAATTAACCCGGAGAAGAAATTGGGCTGGATTTGGAGGTGTGCCATGAAAAGATCTCGACAACAAACTGTCAAGTCTTGCCGAAAAACTCAAAATCCATGCGCTGGAACATTTTTTGATGGTAATTGTTGCCATATCAAAATAAGAGATGTTTTGGCCATAATTTTGTGCTTTGTAAGCAAAATGCCAGTGACTTGGACACACCAACAGCTAAAAGAACAGCGTCAAGAAAATGGTGAATGCGAACTAAGCTGTGGCACTATCAACGACTACTACAGCTATTGCAGAGAGGTAGCTGAAGTGATTTCATCTCACTCAGACATCATTCTTGGAGGAGAAGGCAAGACAGTCCAAATTGATGAAACATTTCTGACAAAGCGGAAGTACAATCGAGGCAGAGTTACTGAGCAAATGACGGTAACTGTTCTTGGATTATATTGCAAAGAAGACAAAGAAGGGCTATTCTTTAAAGTCAATTAAAAAATAAAGTGCACGACTGGGTCGTACGTACTTGCACCGTAATGCTATAAGTGCATAATTTTATCAGGATTAAAGTCCAAGTCTTGCTTATCCCAGTAAAGTAGGCGTGGCATTCCGCGTTTCGATGGAATAATAGTCATAACATTGTAGGAGTTTACTCAATGTTTTTTTTTTTTAAAAACACCTTTAAAAAGTGGGCGTGGCCAGATAAGATGTTTGAGTGAATTATAAAGAATTTTAAGGCCTATTACTTTGCTTAAATAATTTTTTCTCAATTTCTAGTAAAAATTTTGAAAAAAAAAAGTTTTATAAAAGTGGGCGTGGCATTCGAATATTTGGTATGCCATTATTTTGCACTTGTCTTATAACCTACAAATAATAATTTTTAGCCCAATCGCCGAACAAATACCCGAGAAACAGCTGATTTTCAATATTACCGTTATTCGAATTTTTCGTGAAAAACGTGGTATGCCACCTCATAGCATATGCCCAAACTAACCCACACATCAAATTTTATCGAAATCGTTAGAGCCGTTTTCGAGAAAATCCATTTTAACTGAAATCGGCCTTAAGTAAACTACCCTTAATTTTGAGGTTAGAATGAAAATTCAAATTTCGCCTCTAGGGAATGTCCCACAGACCCTATATATGAAGTTTGAAGTAAATCCGTTCAGCCATTTAGGCTGTAGTCGAATATACAGACAGACAGACAGACAGACTGACAGACAGACAGACAGACAGACAGACAGACAGACAGACAGACAGACGGCATTGGCGGACCTACTTTTTTGGACTTCTCCATTATAGTAATGTCAAGTTTGATTAAAATCTCAAGTTCCAAATTTTGCACGAATACAATACTTGCCCTATAGGTATAGGTGCAAGTAAAAATGGCAGATTTGTGGCCTTACATTGCAAAGTACACAGATAAGGGTACGAGTCGAGTCTGCACCGATAGTGCTAAACAGTATTTTGGCGTGGAGAAATTGTTTAGCAAAGATACGGTACACTTGCAAACAAACCACAGCAAAGGGGAATATGTGGAGAAAAACAACCCTGTAAATACTATAAACGACTTGGAGAACCAGAACAAGCAGTTAAAACGAGCAATAGTGTGCAGAAGATCACCTAAGCTCCTGCATCAGTACATGGCACTACACTTTTACCGTTGCCATCATTTGGAAAAAGAATTCAAACATCACCTTGGTTCCCAGATAATGCAATTCTTGTTGGATATACACAAAGTGTATCCCGGAGTTGTAAATGGTGAAAGGCAAAAGGGTATTGAACTGTTGGAAGTAGACGAACCAACTCAATTACTTGAAGGTAATGAGTATCCAGCAGACTGTTCTAAATATCCCAGAATGATGACAATAGATGAAGAAATAGACGCTGCTGAGTCATCCCCGGATGAAAATAATGAATTGCTTGAACCCACCTCTTCTCCGTAGAGCAAACAAATGGTAAGTATTACACAATCAGACACAAAACACAAAATACTCACATTTACAACATAACAAAAATACACATGGAATGTTATTCAACCTCCAAGTGGTGCATTCCGGGTAACGCTAAAATAGTTGAACTTATAAAAAATTATACATATATTCCAATAGATATTTCATAGGAATTGATTTTCAAACCTCGATATCTCCTAAACTAGGCGAAACTGAGATTTTTAGTACTTTATATTTTGTACTTATTTCATTGAAATGTACACAGTTGCAAACTTTTCCAATAACTCTGTGGGCCGGTGAAATATGTATGTACATATGTATGCATATAATATTTGAAAATAAATTTATTTCTAACTTAAGTTCAAAAACCATAAATCAAAATAAAATGTAACTTCATAAATATTAAATTAGTTTTTCTATGCACTTGTAACTGATTATCTTTATACGAGCATATAATAATTCAGTTCACGTCGTTAAATGTTTTTCAAACTTTTGAACCACGTAGTTAATAGAGCTCATGTTTGCACTATAGATTTGTTATAGTGCAGTGTAGAAAAACAGATTTTTTACAGTAATTTTCGAAGAAACTCAAATAAAGTGCACGACTGGACTTGCGCCTTTATGCTATAAGCTTATAATCTTATAAGCACTGAAATTCAAGTCTTGTTCTTCTTATACTTGAGGCCCAATAAAGTGGACGTGTCATTCTGTATTTTTGAGGGCACTACCATGATAACTTTTAATGGATGTTATCTACAAAATTTTATTGAAAAAATGATAAAAAAAAACGCCTCAAAAAGTGGGCGTTGTATCGCCTATAAATTGTGTCGTAATATTTTTTTTTTCAATTTCTAGTCAAAATCTGAAAATATTTGAAAGTTTTAAAAAGTTGGCGTGACCGTTTTAAAATTTAGTACGCCATATCTTTGCATATGACTTACAAATATTCCTCAGTTATTAATTTTTAGCCAAATTCTTGAAGAAATGGGCGAGAAACAGCCAATTTCTAAAATTAAAGTTGTATGCATTTTTCATGGAAAACGTTGTATGACATCTAATAGTATATGCCCGAACTAACTCACACATGCAATTTAATCAAAATCGTTAGAGCCGTTTTCGAGAAAATCCATTTTTAGTCAAATTGCCCTTAGGGTTAGAATGAAAATTCCAATTTCGCCTCTAGGGATTATCCCACAGAACCTATAAAATGATCTCTGAAGTAAATCCGTCCAGCCGTTTAGGCTGCAGTCGAATAGACAGACAGACGGAATTGGCGGACACACTTTTTTGGACTTCTCCATTACAATAATGTCGAGTTTGATTAAAATTTCGAGTCCGAAATTTTTCACGAAACCAATGCTTGCCCTGTACATATTCATAGGTGCAATTAAAAATTTTACCTAAACAAATACATATGTAGATCCGGACGAACCAGCTATAAAACTATAGATTTTAGATCGTAGTCAGAAGAAAATATTTTGCTTGTCTTAAAAGTTGCAAGCAAGCGCAGCAAATTGTATGTACCATATACATACATATGTACATAAAATTTTATTCCAAAATAAATAGACCGTCAGTTGAATTTAAGTCAGTTTAAAGAAACTCCTAAGACTATGCAAAATAAAGTTCTCTGTCGGGCCAAAAAATTATATATTCTAATAGAAATTTCATAGGAAAAAGCCGTCACGTGACTTGCAACAAAAGATGTATTTGGATATAAAAACTCCCAAAACTATGCAACAAATTTTCTGTTCCACGTTGCATGTACGTCAAAAGAATTATACATTTCAATGGAAATCCCATAGAAAAAAAAATATTTTCAAACCTCGATATCTCCTAAATTA
This sequence comes from Xylota segnis, assembly GCA_963583995.1. NCBI lineage: Eukaryota > Metazoa > Arthropoda > Insecta > Diptera > Syrphidae > Xylota > Xylota segnis. Next base: position 56,987,808 of record OY757238.1, on the reverse strand, counting down.
GGCGAAAACGAGAATGTTGGTACTTTATATTTTGTGCTTATTTCATCGAGATGTACAAAACTGCGTATTCAAAACTTTGTGCCTCGGAAATCGTAATATCCCCACGTGCTCTCGCGTTGGTCATATCGATGGAATAAATTTCATCCTAATATCTCAATTATTCCATGTTTAAGAAAAAAAAAAAATACAAAATTGTTATGTTTACAACATCCATTCTATATTTTATTATTCTGTTAACAAAAACCAATGGAAAATATGTACATTTCATTCATATGTAGCGCCTGGAGCGTTGGAGTGTTCTGAAATCAATTTTTCTCCCCAGTCTTGTGTTTAACTTGATTGCTGCTTTTTTTGGGTCTATATTCTTCTGGGTACTCTTCTTCATCCTGGTTCTTGTTTTCCAATTGCTTGTGGTTTTGGTTATCATCGCTTTTGTGAAAATAAGCTAAACACCGGTCCATTAAACCCCTTTTCTCTGATTCGTTTTCCAGCGCTTTACTAGAAGATGATCCTCCAAATCCAAAAGCATTTAATGTCTTTGGCTCATACTGAAAGTGAAAAAAAAAAAACATTATCTCGACGGAAAAGACAATGTTCTCTAAACCATCCGTGATTACGAGAAACAACAATCAAATTTGATAGAATTGAAATCTCAATATCAAAACACATGCGTTGCCATACGTTTCTAAAAGAAATACGCAATTATGTAAGTGTAAAAATAAATTATATACTTAAGTCGGGGAAACCCCTGCTAACACTGATAACATCTGATAACACTCTTCACCAACTAATAGAACTATGAATATAAACATGTACGTACAGATGCAAATCGATATATTTATCGATAGATACATACATATGCAGATGTAGAAATATAAAATTCTCTAACATACCGTATCACAAACAATAACGTTCCCATTATGATTATAAATGTTTACATTCGGTAAACGGGAGGCCCCTTGTTCAGATTCGTTATTTCTATAAAATACTAAATGAGTCATCGGCGAAAAACATTATTATCGATCAACTTACCTCACTCTGCGCTCAGAATTATCAACGATCAACTTGCTGCCTTTTGCAGAAATAGGGCGTACTTCCTCTTTCCTGCAATAATAAAACAACATACACTGCCATCCTTCCACATCCCCATTCGCAAACATACCGATTTATATATTGCGTGGCGGACTGTTCCCACATTGATTCTTCGTCAGCGATCCCACTGGATGTGTTCAAAACATCCACTTTTTGAATATCAAGGAGGGTTAAATTTTCATCGCAAATAGGGCACTGTTTGTATCTGAAATACTCATTGCAATTGTATTATATTTTGAAATAAAAGTTCATCATTACTTGTCCAAGATAAACTTTATACAACTGTAGTGAAACGTATGATTACATTTGGTTAAGTAAACATTGATGGCGAATATATTTTTACAAACCGGACATATGTTTCCTTTATCCATTTTTCTATTTAAAAAAAAAAAACGATTCACAGCACAAATAATTTCACACTCGCACACGGAATACTGAATTGACGTTGATGGTCGTGGCTTATTTTATAGCTTTCCAGAGTGTCTATCTAATTTACGTTTTGTATTTGAGTATGCCATAGGGTATGATGTGGTGTGATACAAATTTAATGAGACAGAGTACGTATTGCTGATTTGGCAGCATTTCTTCTAGAAACTGTATCACGAAAGGGAAACACGGCAATATACGATTTAGATTCAATGTGATTGAAGTATACGTACCTTCATTGGGGACCATTGGCGAACTTATTCTCAGAATGGAAATCAAAGGAAGCATAACATTTCCTTATTTAGTCCTTTTCGTCTAGGAGAGACTGTACCATAGCCATGTCTAGCTTTGAAATCTCTCATCAGCATCATCATGGAGCAGATGAGGTCACAAAAAAACCTCACTAAGACCTTTGATGTCAAGAATGTATTTAGATGATAAACGGATAAGAAGATATAATCCTTTATATGACGTGCTATATCAATTAATATATCGACATGGTCAAAAGGGGTCAAATACAAGGTCTTAATCCTGACTGAACCGTATAGAGCAAATGTAAAATAATGCCAATGAAATGACGCGTAACAGAAAGATTGTCGGTGGTAGCGAGAGGGTTTGTGCCTAGGCCCCGTTTCGACTATTGTAACTGAAACATCATGAAATCAAACAAACATACTCTATGAATAGCAGGAAATTCAACATTTTTGGTAGCACTCTGTTAAAGTAGATACTTACAGTAAATATAAATCTCATTTTTAGAAACATGGGAAACTCCCCTAAAACTTCACATCCATGCATATGTATCCAAAACCAATATGCGGAACTTTCCCTTGTTTTTGGAAAATACAAAACATATGACGTATACGGAAGTATAATAAAAAAAAAACAATGCTTCCAACCATGCTAGCTGGTAGTTAACAATAACCATAGCGCGTATGTAACACAAAAATGTTGAGCTAGACGAAATGAATATCATTTTTCTTGACATTTCTTGAATTCATTCCAACATGACAGATAAATAACCAACATGACAAAGATAACCTATGAACCATGAAGAAAACTAACGACACTTGAGTTTCGAACCACTAAACCACAAAATTCAGTTTCTCTTCTTCTTCAACTTATTTCACCTGAGTGAACATCTGCTTATACAAGGTGCATTCCAAAGTAAATAATAGGTATTTCTACTAAGGCCATCTATTGGTAGTTGCAAGCATCAGAAACTGATAGAAACTTTAATCGAAACGTTTCAATGAACCTAGTTTATGATGATTGATGTTTATTCCGTGACAGTCTTTATGATTGCTCTTTGCGGTTCAAAAACGGCCATGAAGACATTAATGAAGCCAAATACGTCAAAAGTTTCCAATGGCATGATCCGCAAAGAAAACTTTAAAGCCGCAATTCTATCTTGTTGCATCGTATTTATCGATTTACAAAACGATCTCATTTCAACCATCGATCAGTCAATTCGGCATGATGTCGATGAAAGTAAATCATTTTGTAGAGATACATAGGAGCCATCCAAACGACTTATATCGACATCCTGAAGGACATCTCGGTCAACGATTTAAAGTGCTATGTTACGTCGGAAGTATACCCCTTTGAATAAAATAAATAAGTTTTATCAACAATTTTTTTTGCTTCTTATTTTTGAAAATCCCAGTTTGATTTCGAACGCACCTTGTATTGTATTTGTATTTCTAACTATAAATAGTTCAGAATAAGAGCTGTGACTCTGTTGAGTAAGAAATCCTAACTCTATGTGTAGAGAAATGACAATTGAGTACTTCCACAAAATTTGACAGAAAATAAGGGATAGAGGTAAACTTCATCTTGCCTTCAGTATGAATCCAACGTAAATATTTAGCAAACATTTAACTGATGAAGATTGCATAGGTTGTTGACTAAGTGATGCCAATGCCATGTATTATAAACTCATCATTATCATATCAACGCTAACGTACCCTATAAAATGCAGGCAATAGATAAAGAATTTATATTTAATGTCTTGAACCGAACAAAATTGCGTCCAGTATTCGTGTGCTATCACACAGTTAAAGTTGTTTGATTTTGATTAGGTTTACCTATTAGTTCTGAAACATAGAACATAGAAAAGTGGTGAGTAAAATGTACTTAGTAGACATGTACATATGTATATATATTTCATTATATGATGATGGTGAAAAGTTTTATAATTTATTTATTATCGAATAACGGTAATATTGAAAATCAGCTGTTTCTCGTGTATTTGTTCGGCGATTGGGCTAAAAATTAATATTTCTAGGTTATAAGACAAGTGCAAAATAATGGCGCAAGAAATTTTGGAATTGCCATGCCCACTTTTATAAAACTTTTTTTTTTTCAAAATTTTTGCTAGAAATTGAGAAAAAATTATTTAAGCAAAGTAATAGGCGTTAAAATTTTCTATAATTCACTCAAACACCTTATCTGGCCACACCCATTTTTTAAAGGTATTTTTTTTTTAAAACAAAACATTGAGTAAACTCCTATTATTCCATCGAAACACGAAATACCACGCCTACTTTACTGGGAAGAGCAAGACTTGGACTTTAATCCTGATAAAATTATACGCTTATAGCATTACGGTGCAAGTACGTACGTACGACCCAGTCGTGCACTTTATTTTTAAAAACAACGTAAAGTGTGTTGACGTTATTAAAAGTAAATACTTCAAATGTACCTATAATAGTGTCTCAACCAACAAGCCTCTCCAGTTAGCCCAGCCCTTAGCTCTTTGCTTTGTCGTTCATAGGAACAAATGCATAAACAGGGGTTTCACGTATTTCTATGTTATAATTATTGATAAAAAAAAAGACACGGTAAGAAAATAAAGCCCACACAAACCGGGGAATCACATGATGATGTCTTATTGAAAAGAATTTCCGTCTACTTGTTAATTAGCCTACGTATGTACATGTAATATCTAAAAATAAACTAATTGCTATAGTACACCCTATCACAAGCAATTCTAAGATTCATTATCTCTATAAAATATGTAACGATTATTATCAATTGAATAGAATTGTAGGTGATAAGTCTTATATGTGCATTGTGTACGATAGGGCTGGTTTTTCCTTTTGATTCTTGATTATTTAAATACGAAAACAAATTGCGTACATAAGAATGTAAATGCAATAAAAAATTCCAATCCTCTTCACACGTATGTACATATGTATGTACGTGACTATTTTCAGTTTTATTTAGCGTTCTCTTTGTTTTCATAGGATTTGTTATAAACATCCAATATTTGTACATCGGTATTCGTTAGTATTTTTGAAATACTTATTGAAACTGTGTTCGATGTTCAAACAATTTTGAAAAAAATTTGTTTTTATAGAAATCGGTCGAGTATGCAGACAGACAGATATTCCAAACTGGCAAAAAATGTTTTTAACTTCTCGATCATGAGTTGATTGAGTTCAAATTGTTTGTACATAAAAAAAAAACACTATACGGTACTTTCCCTTATTTCTAGGAAATAAACATCCATAAGATACTTCTAATTGAATCATAAGAAACGTAATCGTACAGTGCTACCAAAAAGGCTTAATGATTATAGTGTATATTGCACTTGTTCAATACCTAGATACTTAGTTTATTTATGTATGTTCGATTAAATGGAAGACTCTCCTTGTAATGGAAGAACCTAGTCCGGAGTACTATTATTTAAAAACAAAAAAGTGGATGAATCAAAGCTGCTCAAAGCATAGCATATTCTCGTTTCATGCTGTGAAATGCAAAACTAAACGAAATGAATACCATTTTTGTTGACATTTCTTGAATTCATTCCAACATGACAGATAAATTTCTGACAGCAAAACATTTAAGATAGTGGCACCTATGAACCATGAAGAAAACTAACGACACTTGAGTTTCGAACCACTAAACCACAAAATTCACTTTTTCTTCTCCTTCAACTTATTTCACCTGAGTGAACATCTGCTTATACAAGGTCCATTCCGAAGTAAATAATAGGTATTTCTACTAAGACCATCTATCGGTAGTTGCAAGCATCAGAAACTGATGCGCAGTATGTTTGAATAATCAGTACAAAAATGAGCATCGAGCAAAAATAAGTTTTGTTTTTAACTTGGTAAAACTTTAATCGAAACGTTTCAATCAACCTAGTTTATGATGATTGATGTTTATTCCGTGACAGTCTTTATGATTGTTCTTTGCGGTTCAAAAACGGCCATGAAGACATTAATGAAGCCAAATTCGTCAAAAGTTTCCAATGGCATGGTCCGCTAAGAGTTCGTTCCACGCACCGGCACAAATTTTAAAGCCGCAATTCTATCTTGTTGCATCGTATTTATCGATTTACAAAACGATCTTATTGATCAACTAAAAATCTAATTTCAACCATCGATCAGTAAATCATTTTGTAGAGATACATAGGAGCCATCCAAACGACTTACATATATCGACATCCTGAAGGACATCCCGGTCAACGATTTAAAATGCTATGTTGAGTCGGAAGTAGAGCCCTTTGAATAAAATAAATAAGTTTTGGCAACAATTCTTTTTTATTTCTTATTTTTGAAAATCCCAGTTTGATTTCGAACACACCTTGTATTGTAATGGTATTTCTAACCATAAATAGTTCAGAATAAGAGCTGTGACTCTGTTGAGTAAGAAAACCTATCTCTATGTGTAGAGAAATGACAATTGAGTACTTCCACAAAATTTGACAGAAAATAAGGGATAGAGGTAAACTTCATCTTGCCTTCAGTATGAATCCAACGTAAATATTTAGCAAACATTTAACTGATGAAGATTGCATAGGTTGTTGACTAAGTGATGCCAATGCCATGTATTATAAACTCATCATTATCATATCAACGCTAACGTACCCTATAAAATGCAGGCAATAGATAAAGAATTTATATTTAATGTCTTGAACCGAACAAAATTGCGTCCAGTATTCGTGTGCTATCACACAGTTAAAGTTGTTTGATTTTGATTAAGTTTACCTATTAGTTCTGAAACATAGAACATAGTGACAAGTGGTGAGTGAAATGTACATACTTAGTAGTAATGTACGTACATACATACATGTATGGTATTATATGGTGAAAAGTTTTGATTTCTGTATTTAAAAATGTTTGCTTAAATTAATCTAACGGATACACATTACATGTTAACATGCGTGGTTTGCAGCGCGTAGGTATGATACTCAGTTCGTTCAGCGCCTATGGTAGGAATGCTTCTTATCGGAGGTTAGTTAGTGAATTGTATTTTAAGTTTCGAACATTTTACCTGAGGATTGTGTTAGAAAACAATGTATTTGAATTGCCTACGACGTGCAACAAAGATGAGATATTGGCAATTATTCAATGCGTCAGAAACACAAGTCTCAGATATCAAGTGAAGTGTTCACTTCTGAAATGTAAATAAATGTTTCCTTAAATCTACGTATTATAGTTATGTAGTGTCAGAAGTGTAAGTTTTAGCTAAAATCTTTGTTGAGCGATGGTGGGATAGTGAACAAAAAACATTGCAAAATGTATTTTTCTGTTGCTTTTTGTTTTAGACTATTAATCAATAAACTAGTGTTTAAAGTTTGTGGAATAACAATGAGCAAAAACGGTCAAAGCTCCCGATCCGTTCAGAAACGAGACAACGCCAAACAGATGTTCGAAAATGGTAAATTAGAACTTATGACTTTGTTAGAGGGAAACGTCGCTACTCTGAGAGAAGATATACAAAGGTGTCAAAATGGTGAATTACAGAGGTATAACGCGAATCCATCTATAAGGCAAGAGTATTCTGAGCCAGTACCACAACTGGGAAGTTCTAGAGCCGAACTAAATAACTGGTTAAGTGCCCAAATCGATGCTCTGAGAAGAGAAATGCACACGCTGTTCAATCAAAATAATAATGCACATAGGTTGGTTGTTAAATGAACTTTTGGTTTATAAATAATTTGTATTTGTCAATAAGACAGGAATATGCAGAACTAACACAACAGCTAAAGCGGGCTAGAGTCAAAGTTCATAATTTACTAAGAGCCGACAATGATGCCCTGAGACGAGATATGCAGACAATGTTGGACAGAAATAGTCAAGTGCAAAGGTTGGTTGTTTTAAGTATGTTTTGCCAGTGGATAGTATGGGTTGTACATATGTTTTTTTTTGAGTGTAGTGCACTAGCGAGAGATACAGTAGCGACAAAATAAATAGCACAGTTGCAGGGTAACTAATAATTATGGTTTAAATCTGCAGCTTAATAGATTAAACATAAAATAGTTTTAGTTTATATAAAGTGTAACTTCCCTATTAACTAAAGGTACATGTTACTTCTTAAATCATCCTTGGTTTTTGAAATTAAATGACATTTTGTAAAGGCTGGTAGATATAGTGTGGACAATTTAAATAGCACACCTTTTGTTTATTACAATTAATTTGTCACTTTCAAATCTAATTCTTGATACTATTAAGGTAAGTAATAATAAAGAGTTTCTTTTGCAAGAAATTTAAAGATTTAAAGAATTTGGTATATCAACAACAGTATGGGACGAGGAATTCATTCCACGGAGGATTTCAGACGGTGTGTTCTTGCCTATAAGAATAAAGAAAGCTCGAATTCGGACATAGCGCGAAAATTGAAGTGGTCACGAAAAAAGGTAATTAATACCCTTCAACATTACCAAGAAATGGGCTCGATCCAAAACAAACTGCGTAAGGATCGGTCGCGTAAGACCACCTCTAGGACCGACTCGACCATTGTTCGTTTGAGCAAACTCGATCCATTTTTGTCAGCTCCTAAAATAAAATTAAAAATTGAAAGGGAGGTGAACGTGGATGTTTCTGTTAGCACAAATAAAAATCGCCTTCGAGAAAAAAAATTGTTTGGGTGGATTGCCAGACAGAAACCATTGGTATAAAATCGGAATAAGTCACGTCATTTGGAGTTTGACCGTAACCATGTTAATGAAAATCCAAATTGGTGGGAGAATATTATGTGGACCATTATAAGACGGAAAACAATATGTAAGACGCGGGATCAACCAAGAATTCAACCCTAAATACGTCATAAAAATAGTAAAGCACGGTTGAAGCAATGTTCTTGTATGGGGGTGTTTTTCTTCTTCGGTGTTGGTCCGATTTATCGGATTGAGGGCATTCTTGAGCAAATGAAATACAAGGACATTTTGAGCAATGTTACGCTTCCTTATGCTGAGAAGAAAATGCCACTGATATGGAAATTTTAGCACGATAATAACCCGAAGGATACAGCTAAATCTGTAAAGCAGTGGTTATTGAGCCAGAAAATTGACGATTTAAGTTGACCACCTCAGTCCCCTGATCTAAATCCAATTGAGAACTTGTGGAGGGATGTCAACACATCAATAGACAGAACGGCGGCCACAAATTTTAATCAACTTTGTATAGAGATTCTACGTGCTTGGAGTGCCATACGTTGGAGAGAGGTGTAAGGCCCTGGTATCATCAATGTGCCGTCGATGTACTAAAGTTATAAAAGTAAATACTACCCGACTAAATATTGATGAGATCTCCATATTTACTTTTTTTCTTTTCTTCACTGTTCTATTAAATTTAATGAATTTCGTAAAGTGTGCTATTTATTTTGACTGCAAGAAATTAGAAGGAAGAATATTTTTAGCCTTTTTTTTAAAAAATATGAATGAAATGTTTCAGGTTTTTATTTTTTTAAATGAACTGTCCCTAATTTTATTTTATTACATAAGTAGTATCTTTTTTTACTGAAGATAAATACAAAAATTTTAAGTTTGAAAAAATGAGATCAAAGTGTGCTATTTATTTTGTCGCCACTGTATATTAGAAGCTTCGTAAGTCTACCAGTGAGTATTGGTATTTTACATTAATTTCGTAAATTACACAGGTATAACGCGAATCCATCTATAAGGCAAGAGTATTCTGAGCCAGTACCACAACTGGGAAGTTCTAGAGCCGAACTAAATAACTGGTTAAGTGCCCAAATCGATGCTCTGAGAAGAGAAATACAAACGCTGTTGAATCAAAATAATAATGCACATAGGTTGGTTGTTAAATGAACTTTTGGTTTATAAATAATTTGTATTTGTCAATAAGACAGGAATATGCAGAACTAACACAACAGCTAAAGCGGGCTAGAGTCGAAGCTAATAATTTACTAAGAACCGACAATGATGCCCTGAAACGAGAAATGCAGACAACGTTGGACAGAAATAGTCAAGCGCAAAGGTTGGTTGTTTTAAGTATGTTTTGCCAGTGTATAGTATGGGTTGTACATATGTTTTTTTTTTTTTGGCACAAGACAAGAGTGTAATGCACTAGCAGGGCAGTTGGAAGGTGCTCAAGAGGCGATAACGAGAGATATATTAGAAGCTTCGTAAGTCTACCAGTGAGTATTGGTATTTTACATTAATTTTGTAAATTTTTTTTCTACAGAGACACTATAACTGACCTGATGGAGATAGTTGTAGCCAATGAAAGAACAATTAGTGACTTGAAGAGTAAATTGTTAAACAAATTTTAAATCGATGATTTATTTTTTTTTTTTAAATTAAAATTTTTAATTTGTGTGTAATACGGTATGTTTACATAACTATTTTCAATAATGCAATTATTTAAAAAATGTATTTGTATTTATACCACCAGTATAAAGCACCAGAGAAGAAATCCAGATGCTGTATTTCCTGATGCACTAAACAACCGATAAAATAGTTTGTTTTTTATTGTACAGATTGTCTTATAAATAAATAAATATGTAAATCCAGCTGCACTATACATATGTATGTTATAATAGGAAATATTATGTCTGCCTTAATGGGGCGTGGCTAAAAACACAGCGACAGTGAGTCATGTGTACATGAACCTTAAACTCTTCACGACAGCGCTTCATTAGCTTGAATTTTGTTGGAAAACGGTGCTAAGTTTGGAAATCGAACTCATTAGGATATTCCTAAACCTGCGCTACATCCTTCTTTGATCCATATGCGAAGAGAGAGATAGTACGTGTAATGGTAGGTTTCCGTGGTTTCACGAACTTGTGTTGAGTCCCCATTTTCAACGAAAAACTACAAAATTTTGAGTAAGAATTCGCTTTTCTGGTAAAGCAAGCGAACAGACCTAATGTTAACATCTTTTAAAAGCCTGACACAATCAGAACAAGAAAAACTTACAAACTTCACAAACATACCGAGGTGTAGTGGCACCTTAAATATTTTTTTATTCCTCATTTGTTTTATAAAAGAAAAAAAAACATTAGAAACTTTTTATTTTAAAAAATTTTTATCATTTTACTTCATATTTCCATATTTTGTTTTAATCTCTCCTATTATCCGGAAGCATAAAAGGGGCTGCTGCAGAGAGAATCGATGGGGATATTACAATTTCCGAGGCACAAAGTTTTGAATACGCAGTCTTGTACATCTCGATGAAATAAGCACTAAATATAAAGTACCAACATTCTCGTTTTCGCCTAATTTAGGAGATATCGAGGTTTGAAAATTTATTTTTTTCTATGGGATTTCCATTGAAATATATGTATAATTCTTTTGACGTACACGCAACGTGGAACAGAATTTTTTTTGCATAGTTCTAGGAGTTAACACTTCTGCGATTACAGAATGTTGCATAACTTTAGGAGTTTCAATCTCAAAACCTTCTTCAATGAAAAATTAAGCATATTTTTAGGAGTTATAAGTTTCCCAGGTGCATACCATTGCAATCCATTTGATTCGTTTGTATATTTCATAACTGAACACAAAATTAGTTAAAAAAAGCGCGCTTTTGGTCTAGCAAGACATAAAATTTGTGTTACAAAGTTAAAAGTGAAAAAATAATACAAAAAAATGTCTACTCATCCTAAATTACACCCAACACTGAAACATTTTTCGTTCCTATCAACTCTACCACGACTGATTTCAACGGAAGAGGTTGCGGTAAGGTTTTTACAGGATATAAAACTTCTTCCTTCACAGATTTCGACGCCTCCGCTGTGTTGTGGACTAATAATGAAAGTAGAAATTAACCCGGAGAAGAAATTGGGCTGGATTTGGAGGTGTGCCATGAAAAGATCTCGACAACAAACTGTCAAGTCTTGCCGAAAAACTCAAAATCCATGCGCTGGAACATTTTTTGATGGTAATTGTTGCCATATCAAAATAAGAGATGTTTTGGCCATAATTTTGTGCTTTGTAAGCAAAATGCCAGTGACTTGGACACACCAACAGCTAAAAGAACAGCGTCAAGAAAATGGTGAATGCGAACTAAGCTGTGGCACTATCAACGACTACTACAGCTATTGCAGAGAGGTAGCTGAAGTGATTTCATCTCACTCAGACATCATTCTTGGAGGAGAAGGCAAGACAGTCCAAATTGATGAAACATTTCTGACAAAGCGGAAGTACAATCGAGGCAGAGTTACTGAGCAAATGACGGTAACTGTTCTTGGATTATATTGCAAAGAAGACAAAGAAGGGCTATTCTTTAAAGTCAATTAAAAAAAAATGGCAGATTTGTGGCCTTACATTGCAAAGTACACAGATAAGGGTACGAGTCGAGTCTGCACCGATAGTGCTAAACAGTATTTTGGCGTGGAGAAATTGTTTAGCAAAGATACGGTACACTTGCAAACAAACCACAGCAAAGGGGAATATGTGGAGAAAAACAACCCTGTAAATACTATAAACGACTTGGAGAACCAGAACAAGCAGTTAAAACGAGCAATAGTGTGCAGAAGATCACCTAAGCTCCTGCATCAGTACATGGCACTACACTTTTACCGTTGCCATCATTTGGAAAAAGAATTCAAACATCACCTTGGTTCCCAGATAATGCAATTCTTGTTGGATATACACAAAGTGTATCCCGGAGTTGTAAATGGTGAAAGGCAAAAGGGTATTGAACTGTTGGAAGTAGACGAACCAACTCAATTACTTGAAGGTAATGAGTATCCAGCAGACTGTTCTAAATATCCCAGAATGATGACAATAGATGAAGAAATAGACGCTGCTGAGTCATCCCCGGATGAAAATAATGAATTGCTTGAACCCACCTCTTCTCCGTAGAGCAAACAAATGGTAAGTATTACACAATCAGACACAAAACACAAAATACTCACATTTACAACATAACAAAAATACACATGGAATGTTATTCAACCTCCAAGTGGTGCATTCCGGGTAACGCTAAAATAGTTGAACTTATAAAAAATTATACATATATTCCAATAGATATTTCATAGGAATTGATTTTCAAACCTCGATATCTCCTAAACTAGGCGAAACTGAGATTTTTAGTACTTTATATTTTGTACTTATTTCATTGAAATGTACACAGTTGCAAACTTTTCCAATAACTCTGTGGGCCGGTGAAATATGTATGTACATATGTATGCATATAATATTTGAAAATAAATTTATTTCTAACTTAAGTTCAAAAACCATAAATCAAAATAAAATGTAACTTCATAAATATTAAATTAGTTTTTCTATGCACTTGTAACTGATTATCTTTATACGAGCATATAATAATTCAGTTCACGTCGTTAAATGTTTTTCAAACTTTTGAACCACGTAGTTAATAGAGCTCATGTTTGCACTATAGATTTGTTATAGTGCAGTGTAGAAAAACAGATTTTTTACAGTAATTTTCGAAGAAACTCAAATAAAGTGCACGACTGGACTTGCGCCTTTATGCTATAAGCTTATAATCTTATAAGCACTGAAATTCAAGTCTTGTTCTTCTTATACTTGAGGCCCAATAAAGTGGACGTGTCATTCTGTATTTTTGAGGGCACTACCATGATAACTTTTAATGGATGTTATCTACAAAATTTTATTGAAAAAATGATAAAAAAAAACGCCTCAAAAAGTGGGCGTTGTATCGCCTATAAATTGTGTCGTAATATTTTTTTTTTCAATTTCTAGTCAAAATCTGAAAATATTTGAAAGTTTTAAAAAGTTGGCGTGACCGTTTTAAAATTTAGTACGCCATATCTTTGCATATGACTTACAAATATTCCTCAGTTATTAATTTTTAGCCAAATTCTTGAAGAAATGGGCGAGAAACAGCCAATTTCTAAAATTAAAGTTGTATGCATTTTTCATGGAAAACGTTGTATGACATCTAATAGTATATGCCCGAACTAACTCACACATGCAATTTAATCAAAATCGTTAGAGCCGTTTTCGAGAAAATCCATTTTTAGTCAAATTGCCCTTAGGGTTAGAATGAAAATTCCAATTTCGCCTCTAGGGATTATCCCACAGAACCTATAAAATGATCTCTGAAGTAAATCCGTCCAGCCGTTTAGGCTGCAGTCGAATAGACAGACAGACGGAATTGGCGGACACACTTTTTTGGACTTCTCCATTACAATAATGTCGAGTTTGATTAAAATTTCGAGTCCGAAATTTTTCACGAAACCAATGCTTGCCCTGTACATATTCATAGGTGCAATTAAAAATTTTACCTAAACAAATACATATGTAGATCCGGACGAACCAGCTATAAAACTATAGATTTTAGATCGTAGTCAGAAGAAAATATTTTGCTTGTCTTAAAAGTTGCAAGCAGGCGCAGCAAATTGTATGTACCATATACATACATATGTACATAAAATTTTATTCCAAAATAAATAGACCGTCAGTTGAATTTAAGTCAGTTTAAAGAAACTCCTAAGACTATGCAAAATAAAGTTCTCTGTCGGGCCAAAAAATTATATATTCTAATAGAAATTTCATAGGAAAAAGCCGTCACGTGACTTGCAACAAAAGATGTATTTGGATATAAAAACTCCCAAAACTATGCAACAAATTTTCTGTTCCACGTTGCATGTACGTCAAAAGAATTATACATTTCAATGGAAATCCCATAGAAAAAAAAATATTTTCAAACCTCGATATCTCCTAAATTAGGCGAAAACGAGAATGTTGGTACTTTATATTTTATGCTTATTTCATCGAGATGTACAAAACTGCGTATTCAAAACTTTGTGCCTCGGAAATCGTAATATCCCCACGTGCTCTCGCGTTGGTCATATCGATGGAATAAATTTCATCCTAATATCTCAATTATTCCATGTTTAAGAAAAAAAAAAAATACAAAATTGTTATGTTTACAACATCCATTCTATATTTTATTATTCTGTTAACAAAAACCAATGGAAAATATGTACATTTCATTCATATGTAGCGCCTGGAGCGTTGGAGTGTTCTGAAATCAATTTTTCTCCCCAGTCTTGTGTTTAACTTGATTGCTGCTTTTTTTGGGTCTATATTCTTCTGGGTACTCTTCTTCATCCTGGTTCTTGTTTTCCAATTGCTTGTGGTTTTGGTTATCATCGCTTTTGTGAAAATAAGCTAAACACCGGTCCATTAAACCCCTTTTCTCTGATTCGTTTTCCAGCGCTTTACTAGAAGATGATCCTCCAAATCCAAAAGCATTTAATGTCTTTGGCTCATACTGAAAGTGAAAAAAAAAAAACATTATCTCGACGGAAAAGACAATGTTCTCTAAACCATCCGTGATTACGAGAAACAACAATCAAATTTGATAGAATTGAAATCTCAATATCAAAACACATGCGTTGCCATACGTTTCTAAAAGAAATACGCAATTATGTAAGTGTAAAAATAAATTATATACTTAAGTCGGGGAAACCCCTGCTAACACTGATAACATCTGATAACACTCTTCACCAACTAATAGAACTATGAATATAAACATGTACGTACAGATGCAAATCGATATATTTATCGATAGATACATACATATGCAGATGTAGAAATATAAAATTCTCTAACATACCGTATCACAAACAATAACGTTCCCATTATGATTATAAATGTTTACATTCGGTAAACGGGAGGCCCCTTGTTCAGATTCGTTATTTCTATAAAATACTAAATGAGTCATCGGCGAAAAACATTATTATCGATCAACTTACCTCACTCTGCGCTCAGAATTATCAACGATCAACTTGCTGCCTTTTGCAGAAATAGGGCGTACTTCCTCTTTCCTGCAATAATAAAACAACATACACTGCCATCCTTCCACATCCCCATTCGCAAACATACCGATTTATATATTGCGTGGCGGACTGTTCCCACATTGATTCTTCGTCAGCGATCCCACTGGATGTGTTCAAAACATCCACTTTTTGAATATCAAGGAGGGTTAAATTTTCATCGCAAATAGGGCACTGTTTGTATCTGAAATACTCATTGCAATTGTATTATATTTTGAAATAAAAGTTCATCATTACTTGTCCAAGATAGACTTTATACAACTGTAGTGAAACGTATGATTACATTTGGTTAAGTAAACATTGATGGCGAATATATTTTCACAAACCGGACAAGTGAACATCAAATAACAACTTTTTAAGCAAAAATTGTGTTTTATTTGTATCTACAAAGGGAAATAATCTATAGGTATTCTTTACATTGTGGTGTTACATATGTATATAAACAGGAAAGGAAATTGAGATATCGGCATTTATCAGCTGGTGTAGATTACCTACAGTAGGTATATGTATCAGCAGTGTTAGCGAAAAGCATTACAAAAACCTTCCGCGGCGTGAATATTGAAACTTAATTTGATTGTATCTAATCGCATGTGCAGTAAGTAGGTACGTATCCAAGCATACATAGTAGATGTACATACATACATATGTATATAAGTATGTTTTTAAATTTGGCAAAAATTCAAACTTGTAGGATTTATACGTATTCCGTCCTGACCTAAGGTCAGGGTGGTGTTCCTTAGCTGCGCATACAAACGAAGTAGTATTAAAATTTTCACTTGAAAAGATACATATGTGTCCATGTGCATATGTATGTATATATGTACGAGTAGAGTAGCAGTGGAATGGTTAGAGTGTACTTAGTGGTTGCTTTATTACTCAATTAGTTGTTCAATAAGTCGTCAGGGTCGTAGAGTCGTGGTTTGATTTCCACTGAAATACTGCTGATCGTATATTGGCGGATTATATCAAATTAAAAATAACAAATTTAAATGCTATACAACCTCAGCTTAAATCCAGCTGAACGAGATGTTAGAACTTATTTGCATAATTTGCCAAGCGACACTCGAGGAAACAGATGATGTTTATGCTACGCTTTGTGGTCACATTTTTCACCAAGCCTGCATCAGGCCTTGGCTGAACGAGTAAGAGTTTGATATTAATTATCTTTTTTTTTTTTGTTTTTTTAAGTTAAAGTTCATTTGCAGTTCTCGCTCCTGTCCGCAATGCCGAAGAGCCTGCCCTTCCAGTAGTATTTATAAATTGTACATAGAGTCAGCTTTAGAGAGGTCAAATAATGCCAATCATAATACAAATCAGAATGCAGAAATGCTCCACAGACAGGAGTTGGACATGTTAGAGTAAGATTCATTAAGCAATCATTTACGAATATGGTCATATATTGAGATTTCGGAAAACCTCTAGAGAAGTCAATTTAAATCTGGCACGAGATCTGGCTGCCAGTGAAGACAAATTTGATAAATGCGAGGCAAAGCTCGTTTGCTTACAACTCGATCACGAGAAAATGCAGGATAATCTATTGGAGGAAATCCACAAAAGGGAGTAAGTTTTTGAAAGCCTATCGGAATGTGTAATCACTAAGCTCTGCCTTAAGGGATTGCGAGATGAAAATTGTTGAATTGGAAAAAATTAGAACTCGCCTGACCGCATTGGACCATAGCATACAAGCCGAATACATACAAGTGCAAAATGATTTGAAAAGGGAAATAAGTAGTAAAAAGTAAGTTTTATAAATGTTTTTTTTTGTCAAGAAAAGAATAATATAAATAATTCTTGGTTTTACAAGGGTTTTGGAAGAACAAGTGGCGGAACTGGAAAGGGAAAAGCTGAATTTAACTTACAAGATTAATCGTTTAGAGACCCACAATAGGCTAGTGAAACATGGTCTGGCTCATCACGATGATAGAAAAGAGTAAGGTTGTGGTACAATTCTTAACAAAACATAATTTTTGTTTTATTATTATTAAGGAACACCGAAAAACGAATGACCGAACTGGAGAACAAACTAGAGAAGGAAATAGAAGCCAGACAGTGAGTTTCATAAAAGCAAAATCTATTACAAATTGTTGTAATTATATTGCTTATTAGGTTTATCGAAAAACGATTAACACCGCAAAAGAAGAACGAAGTCCGATCAGTTAAAATGTTACATAATTTAAACCACATTGACGATGACACTTACGAGAAGAAGGACATCGCATCTGATGCTATTTTATTTGGAATTCCTCATCTACCTTCTCAAAGTCTTCAATCGATTTTCAATAAGCTTTGTCATACTATCGGCTGTATACCATTTGATCTAAAAGCTATTTATCGGTCTCGTGATCAAAAGCAGACCGACTCGCCTATTATTGTGAAATTCGTGAGACCAATGGAAAGAAACGCTGTTTTAAAGGCTATGGCTGAATATCGAAAAAAAATCAATAGGCCATTGATTCCTCAAGATATTGGTATTGAAAGTCCTTCAGGAAAAACTATCTACATGCGAGAGAACTTGACAGTCAAAAATCGATTACTACTTGAACAAGCCTTCAATTTAAAACATCGCAAAAAATTGTTTTCTGTTTACACTCAGTTTGGTTCCGTTTATGTTAAACGGACTGCACATTGTCCAGGTGTAAAAATTGAAAATGAAGCGACTCTGAATAGTATTGCTTGGAATTCTGTACATAATATAACGCGCACAGCCTTTCCTAGTCTTCCAAGCCTTCCGAGCGCCATTAGATGTGAATCGTTTTTCGAGCCAAGGGAAGATGAATTTGGAATTTCGAGAATGTTAAAGGACAAACGCATACCAATAATCATACCAAAATTTTAGCATTTTTTTTTTTATCAGACCCGGCGATAAATTAAAGTCAAAGGCCAAGACTTCTTAAATTCAGTTGGAATGCCTTGAATTAGTATTTTATTTAAATTTCGAACATTTTTATTTCAGTTTTATTCAAATAAAATAATATTTGTATTTGTTTAAGTGTTTGTTGTGATTTTTTATTTATTTAGTTTCTTGAGTTTTTAGGAGTGTTTTGTTTGAAAGCCTATTTGTCAGAAAGCCTATTGTTACTGATAGTAGGGCTGTCTCTGTAGAAAAACGGGTCGTCTAGTTAGCCCCTCAACCAAATTTGTGGAATTGGAGTGTTCTAGCTAAGGATCAACTTGAGTAGAAAGGCTTTCGATTGAGGTCCCTGTACCTTCTGCTTCTACATATAAGAAGACGCCTGCGCCAAATGGAATTAAGCAGGTTTGGCTCCCGGACTTCATGTCAATCAGAATTAAAAATCAATCTCTATCAACCCTCAAAAGTTGTCATTCCGCACCGCATTTAGCACAAGCAACTGATTCATCATGCCAATTGATACACTAATCACATCACATGACCTATGATTCTGAGTCTGAGTCTAAGCTTGTTTGGAACTCTTTTTGACTACCTTGCCGCCAGATCCGGTGCCCAATCTTCATATGTATATAGACCCTCAACCCTTCTCAAGTCCATCTATCAGATAAAGAAAGTTCCAAATCAGTGGAAAAAACACGAAAAACTTGATTACTGGAATTCACTAACTGGCTTTAGACATGCTTTAGAGATTCAAGCAATGACCAAATAGAATGCTAAGATCCTGAGGGACTTCCTATTTGATCATTACTCTCTCAACTATCATGTGGACAAAGTACCGTCATTGCTCGGAGTAGACATAAAGGCCTTACCTCGCCTTCTGATATCACCTCCTCCTTAGGTTGAAAAAAATCCTAAATTTCATTAATGAAGTTGTTAGCTGTCAGTTAGCAGAAAAATCAACTCAGCATCTATGTACTAGGTCGCGGTGCTTCTTGAGGCTACCACACAAATCCCATCAGCCCAATCATTCCCAAAAAAAAAGAGAAGATTTACAATCTGCCTAGCAGACGCATTTATTTATATTGTATCTGTAACATTACATAAGTATCATTATTATGAGCTTAAGGTCTCATTCTTGTAATGGTTCTGTTGAGTCTTCATTTGCACTTCATGGATTTGGTAAGACCTACTTTCTGCCATTCAAATTTAGTCCTACATTGATATCAACCGGCTTATACTGAAAATCTAAAAACGAATGAAAGTATTGATGCTATTTTTTCATACTACTAGCGACACAAGTACATATGGAGGTGTTGCTGACGTAGAGATTTGGCGAAATATGGTTTCAAATTGGATTAGAAAAATTAGAAAAAATGTTTTTTTTTTTAACAGGGTTTCCCCGTCCTTTTTGCACCAAAATTCACAGATTGTCCAATTTTTAAGAGTGAGGGAAAAGGCTGTCACAATGAGTAAAAGAGGAGAAAAGTGCATACTTTTTAAACGTCAGAGACATACATATGTGATTTCAATTTTTTTAAAAGTGTCTTTGGATGAATATAAGGAACACATTTGTGCATCATTTTTCTTTCGTTTTGTTTAAATTAACGTTTGATAACCAACAAAACAAAAGCAAATGTCAACTTTGACAGATTTCAAAGATTTCTTAAGCTGAAATGCACTGTCTTCTGTGAAAAATTACGTTATTTTAGCGTACGGAAACATGATTTGATAGTTTTTCTTGTTTCATTCAAAAATATCTCGTTATATCTCAAAATCAAAAACAAATACAATCGCATCTGTAACCTTTGTATATGTATATCTGTCTAGGTACTCGCATATTTCTATCGCCAGATACTTTGACATTTAGCTTAGTTTTTGTTTCCCCGAAACTTTGTGACATAAATAGATAAAATTGCAATGTTCAGAAATTTAATAGCGTCATACCTCTTTACATATGGTGACAGTGCCACTTCCATTACTGACAGAAATATTTTTTTCTTCTTCTTCTTTTTTGTCGTTTGTTCTAAAAGATGATAAATTAGACAATGTGTGTAGCAAAGGATTATTTTAAAAACGTACGCTATCTCGTTTCTTTGGGTAGCAACTGTACGGTCTGGATTTTCTGTGAAAGATTGACGCGAGCTCATTGTAGATGAGCTTAATATTTTATGCGTGATTATTGAGTTGTATCGAAGTACTAAAGTGTGAAGTTTCTAACTGCTCGATGCCTATGTATTTGTTGATTTAGAAAATTTATTTAAAACCAAATTTGGCATTACTTGTTTACATTACATCTATTTTTCGTTATTAGTAAAGAAACTAAGAAAATTTAAATATTTGATGCGATTCATTCTACTCGTACATTGTATATCCTACTTTCCGAATGTTCACGCAGGACTGTCGGGACTGGATTTTGTTTTTAATTTTACCAGCGAGGAAGAAAGCGGAGTTGTTGACATGTTTCGGCAAATTCGGATTAAACTGCTTGCAAACGTTATTAGTTTCAGTTGATATCTGTGTGAACAAAATATAAGGAGGCTCAAATTCGAATGCGCCATACTTTCGAATGGCTGAAACATTTGGACCAAATCCTTACTACTCTTTTCCAACAGTCGACTTTAGAGGGAGTCTTTCTACTGGTCTTGGAATGTCTTAAGAACGAGACTGTTAAATTTCATTATACATTTGATGAAATCTTATCTGACAGATAGTAAATTTAAACAAACTTAACGAAATTCATTTGAATATAGCATAAGATAGCAAATAAGTAAAACTAATTCTGATAAAGGGTGGGCGCCGTGGCCCAGTGGTTAGTGCGTTGAACTATGGAGCAAGTTTGACAACGATCCGTGAGTACAACTGTCCTGAGAAAACTTCTCAAATAACAAATTGCCCTTCGGATACGGCATTAAACAATAGGCCCGTTCCATTCGTGTAAAGAATATAACACGCACAACACGAATAGTATTTATTTTAGTTCTGATAAAGTCTTCGATAACATCTCCTACTTTATAGATTACTTCAAATTGGAAGTTGAAACTACAATACATAATAGGTCTGTTCGCGTACTTTCTGTACAAAGATTCGTGGATTATGAAATTTCAATGAGCGTGGGTAAAATTGTCTCAGAGAGGTAAAATGACAAAAAAGTAAGCGAACGAAGTAAAGCTACGAAATTCGCCCCCTTTTGAGACGTCAAAAGCAAATGAATGCAAATACACAAACAGCAAAAAATTTCTTACAGGTATCTGATAGATTTGACAGATTTCGTAAATCAGTGCAAAGAAATTTCCTGCACTAAAATTCGTTGCATGGGGGAGTTTTTTTACTCTCTCGTGAGCGCTCTCTTCTACGAAAAACTACGCAACTACATAATAGTGTCACAAAGTACACGGTTGAAAATGATGCTAAAATTATCTGGATATCATTCATTTTATGGTATAATACCTCATTTGTCCCTGTGTAAATTGAGCCACAGCAAACCCATTGTAAAATTATTGCGAAAATAAATATGTCTATCTACCTAATTTGAAAACGTGGAATACGAATATGATCTTTTTAGTATATACGAATATGATTTAGTAGTGCCAATCACTGTAGTTTTTCTGTATGTGTTTACCAAATGATGCCAAGTGCGAGAGACAAACCAACACTGCAAAGAGTATCGCAAAGATAACGTATGCCTGTACATTTGTATCTGCAATGAGTTCTAATTTAGTATTCCAGTAAACTTGATGGTAATACGACTTGTCGTGACTTGGGCTCAAATCAGAAATTAAAAAAAAAATGACCTCTTGTTTTGTTTGCGGTAGGGCTTTAGAAGGAGGCGAAGAAGGCAATGTAACCAGGTGTGGTCATTGCTTTCATGTTGACTGTCTCAGTTTTAGTATTCGACGGTAAGTAATTGCCATTTGAAATTAATTATAAAACTAATTCATACTTATTTGCAGTTCAAACCAATGCCCCGAATGTGATAGAAATATAACCGAAGCCGATATCCGTAGAGTGTATTTCGACTCACCCAGTACCAGAAGGGGAAATCCTCCTAGAGATCAAGGCAATATAAGTGAAAGCCAAAATGCAATTAAGTAAGCCAACGACTAGTAAAATTGTTGAACATAAACATGTGCTTATGTATTTTACTTACCCACTTTGTTGTTTAGCCAGATGTTGACACAAATACAAGAAAATAATCGAAGAGACGTTTCAACATTACGTGATTCGTATGAACTTGAAAATTATTATCGGAGGTAAGTTTTACGTTACACTTAAATTATGTACCAGGCTCACATGTATATTTGTAACTTGATTCATAAAGAAACGAACCTCCTGTTCTGCATAATCATGGCGTGCTCATCAACTGCAATGAGGTATGAAATCCCTCTTATTTTTGTTTTACCAACATTTATTTCCTCTAAAAATTTGATTATATAGCTAAAGACTAATCGTTAAGTATCTAATCATGGAGTACTTACGGTGCTTCTTAGTTTTCTTTTAAATAAATTTCTAATTCTAAAACTTTGCTGTGTACAATAAATATTTTATATTTTTTTATTTTATCGTTTTCAGTACAGCCCTGAGGTGGTGAATATTGATATAGCCCTGCCTTTTGAATTATTACTTCGTCTATTCGAATTATAAAATATATGGATGACAGACTGTTGTCTTATATCATATTATGTACAAAGATAAAAAATAAATGATTCTATTGTACAAAAATAAAACTGATATATTCCTTCGTCGATCTTAGGTAATTTTTTTTTAATCCAACTTCATGGTTTCAAAATGTGAATCTATGTACATACATACATTACATTTTGTAAGTGAACCTCTGAGGTGTACATAGTTTTTGTAAAACTGGGATTCCACTAAATATATACGAATAATGAAAAATTATTTTTTCATGAGATAAATAAAAACAAGATAAAGTGCAATATTAAGGCGGTGCTGCGCCTCTCTATAATCTATAAAGTGTGACGCCTTCCGTGGAAGATGTAAGCAATCCTAGTCGTTCATTTGTGTCTAGTTGAATTATCAAATTCAATTTAAGATGTTTGATAATTCTTATACATGTACCTACCATGACAAACAGTCTTTGGGACATAACTGCATGTAGTAGTCAAATTTTGATGCGATACGTAAATATATAAGTTTAAAGTAAATTTATTTAAATATTTAATTTTTTTTTGTATCTTATTTTTAGTTTGCAAAATTGTGGATATTTTTATATACATATCAAAGAAAACTAAACAATAACTAGTTTCCAATTTGTATCGTACAGCCATCGCATGAAGTAAAGCCTCCTTTTGATTTTGAGTTCTATTATTGTTTTATATACTGTTAAATAAATACAAATTCATATTGTAAGTAAATTAAATGAATATGTTTAGAAATAAAAATTGTTTGTATGTAAAGCAAAGACAACAAAACACATTCACGAAAAAACTAGTTTTCCATTAAAATCTTTGATCCTGTGTGTATTTAGATCCAAAAACAAAAGATAAGTAAAACATGACACTTAATAGGTCCGTTCGCGTACTCTCCCAAAACAACAAAATTTCACGAAAATCTACTTAAAGTCACCAAATCCTGTTCGAGTACGCAAAAGTTTCGTAGTTTTTCATAGAACAGTGCGCTCTCGAGAGAGTAAAAAAATTGCAGGAAATTTCTTTGCACTGATTTACGAAATCTGTCAAATCTGTCAGATACCTGTATGCAATTTTTTGTTGTTTGTGTGTTTGCATACATTTGCTTTTGACGTCTAAAAAGTGGGCGAATTTCGTAGCCTTCGCACTCGTTTACTTTTTTGTGATTTTACCACTCTCTGAGAGAAATTTACCCCCACTCCTTCAAATTTGACAATCTACGAATCTAAGTGCAGAATGTACTCGAACAGACCTAATAAATGTCCACCACCTTGACTTTTTCATCATTTTAAGGAAATTTTGTTTGATGAAAATCTGGAAAAAACTTTTCCACAATTTCTGCGTGTGTTGTTCAACTGCATTCCGTTTAATTTTTGAAAATCTTACATTTTTTACCTGACAGGTGTCAAGGAATGCAAAGTGTATGCTTTGAAGTTCAAAACTATTGAGAAATTGAAACAGAATGCTCCTTTTTTAGCTTCGTATCATATAGAGAAGATGTCAAAAGATCACTTTTGTCAATGCAGGAAGTTTTAGAACGACTTATGTCAATAGCTCTGTAAGAATGCGAGTTCGAATAATTATACCCATGTTGTGTTGTCTTTGAACTTATTTCGAACACTGTATATATGTAAGTATAAACAAAAATTTAACAAATATACCTCATTACACACAATGATGTCGTGGCCATTTGCCCTCCGCACCACATCCCGAGCTTCTTCTCCAATTGCATCCATTCTTCTAAATTAAAAAAAAAAAAAAAAACAATTAATAATCGGTTGATAAACATTTAAACAATTTACCTTCGCAATGCATTAGTGCGTTGTTCATTCAATTCCACATCTGTACGTAGTGGTGGAATGGTATTCCTTGGAAAACAAAATTTATAGTTTAATCAATTATTTAATTAAATTAAATTAAAAAAAAAACGTGAAATATCTATTGGTACGCTTACCTAGCTTCAAATAGTCTTTGCGACATTAGCGATTGATTATTTTGTATTCGATTTCTTATTACAGTAAATTCTTGCCTATAAAGGAACGCACAGTATTGGTTGGTTGAAACATCTCAAAATGCAACTAACCTTTGCGATTGGTGATGATCTCCTAACATAGCCTCCTTTTCTTGTCTCTGTGTATTATTGGAGGTCCTTACAAAATATTGAAATTCAATTCTAGCATTTGCAAGGTTTCCCTTTAGATGTGTATACATCTGTCTAATTAAAGAATACAAATTATATGTATAGTACATGAATAGAAAATTTATTTTGAAACTAACCTATCCGAATCGCGATTTTCATTTACCATCGCTTGCATATCTTGTCCCATTCTAGTCATATCTGTCATCAATGAATTCTTAAGTTCATCAACTGCATGTCCTTGCTGTTGTTTAAGGTATACATACTCCTGTCTTATTAAAGAGTACAAATTATATGGCATATGAATAGAAAATTTATTTTGAAACTAACCTATCCAAATCGCGATTTTCATATAACTTTGTTTGGATTTCTTGTTTTAGGTTAGCAATCTCCGTCGTTAATAGATTGTTAAATTCTAATTTAAATTTCTCCAACTCCAGTTGTATGTACTCCCGACTTAAACAAAAAAACAAATACAATTTACTTATTTATTTGGAAAGTTTTCATCGTATGGCTTACCGTTGGTTTTGACAAATCTCATTTAACTGGTCCTGCATTTCTCGTCAGTTTTAATACACCTTTTTTTGTAGATTCTTGCCTTTTCAAGAAAACAGGAACCATTTGTGAGAGAAGACCGAACATTTATTTTAAATAAAACAATATTTAAACAATATGCAAAACGGTTACAGCCTCTTTATATCTAAGCGTCAGCCGGCCATACATATGCCCGAAAACATACTCAACAATGCCACATAAGTTGGTATTTGTCAAATAAAGCCAATTCACGAATAAGAACATTTTCTCAGTTGTATTTCAATTCAAAGTTATAAAGATACTGTATCTATTGAACATATGAATTATATATGTATACACATCTTCATCTGAAACAAACATTTTAAAATATAGAAATTATAAAACTTTTCACCATCATCATATAATGAAATATATATACATATGTACATGTCTACTAAGTACATTTCACTCACCACTTTTCTATGTTCTATGTTTCAGAACTAATAGGTAAACCTAATCAAAATCAAACAACTTTAACTGTGTGATAGCACACGAATACTGGACGCAATTTTGTTCGGTTCAAGACATTAAATATAAATTCTTTATCTATTGCCTGCATTTTATAGGGTACGTTAGCGTTGATATGATAATGATGAGTTTATAATTCATGGAGTTGGCATCACTTAGTCAACAACCTATGCAATCTTCATCAGTTAAATGTTTGCTAAATATTTACGTTGGATTCATACTGAAGGCAAGATGAAGTTTACCTCTATCCCTTATTTTCTGTCAAATTTTGTGGAAGTACTCAATTGTCATTTCTCTACACATAGAGTTAGGATTTCTTACTCAACAGAGTCACAGCTCTTATTCTGAACTATTTATGGTTAGAAATACAAATACAATACAAGGTGCGTTCGAAATCAAACTGGGATTTTCAAAAATAAGAAGCAAAAAAAAATGGTTGATAAAACTTATTTATTTTATTCAAAGGGGTATACTTCCGACGTAACATAGCACTTTAAATCGTTGACCGAGATGTCCTTCAGGATGTCGATATAAGTCGTTTGGATGGCTCCTATGTATCTCTACAAAATGATTTACTTTCATCGACATCATGCCGAATTGACTGATCGATGGTTGAAATGAGATCGTTTTGTAAATCGATAAATACGATGCAACAAGATAGAATTGCGGCTTTAAAATTTGTGCCGGTGCGTGGAACGAACTCTTAGCGGACCATGCCATTGGAAACTTTTGACGAATTTGGCTTCATTAATGTCTTCATGGCCGTTTTTGAACCGCAAAGAACAATCATAAAGACTGTCACGGAATAAACATCAATCATCATAAACTAGGTTGATTGAAACGTTTCGATTAAAGTTTTACCAAGTTAAAAACAAAACTTATTTTTGCTCGATGCTCATTTTTGTACTGATTATTCAAACATACTGCGCATCAGTTTCTGATGCTTGCAACTACCGATAGATGGTCTTAGTAGAAATACCTATTATTTACTTCGGAATGGACCTTGTATAAGCAGATGTTCACTCAGGTGAAATAAGTTGAAGGAGAAGAGAAACTGAATTTTGTGGTTTAGTGGTTCGAAACTCAAGTGTCGTTAGTTTTCTTCATGGTTCATAGGTGCCACTATCTTACATGTTTTGCTGTCAGAAATTTATCTGTCATGTTGGAATGAATTCAAGAAATGTCAACAAAAATGATATTCATTTCGTTTAGTTTTCCATTTCACAGCATGAAACGAGAATATGCTATGCTTTGAGCAGCTTTGATTCATCCACTTTTTTGTTTTTAAATAATAGTACTCCGGACTAGGTTCTTCCATTACAAGGAGAGTCTTCCATTTAATCGAACATACATAAATAAACTAAGTATCTAGGTATTGAACAAGTGCAATATACACTATAATCATTAAGCCTTTTTGGTAGCACTGTACGATTACGTTTCTTATGATTCAATTAGAAGTATCTTATGGATGTTTATTTCCTAGAAATAAGGGAAAGTACCGTATAGTGTTTTTTTTTATGTACAAACAATTTGAACTCAATCAACTCATGATCGAGAAGTTAAAAACATTTTTTGCCAGTTTGGAATATCTGTCTGTCTGCATACTCGACCGATTTCTATAAAAACAATTTTTTTTCAAAAATGTTTGAACATCGAACACAGTTTCAATAAGTATTTCAAAAATACTAACGAATACCGATGTACAAATATTGGATGTTTATAACAAATCCTATGAAAACAAAGAGAATGCAAAATAAAACTGAAAATAGTCACGTACATACTTATGCATACATATGAACGTGTGAAGAGGATTGGAATTTTTTATTGCATTTACATTCTTATGTACGCAATTTGTTTTCGTATTTAAATAATCAAGAATCAAAAGAAAAAACCAGCCCTATCGTACACAATGCACATATAAGACTTATCACCTTCAATTCTATTCAATTGATAATAATCGTTACATATTTTATAGAGATAATGAATCTTAGAATTGCTTGTGATAGGGTGTACTATAGCAATTAGTTTATTTTTAGATATTACATGTACATACGTAGGCTGATTAACAAGTAGACGGAAATTCTTTTCAATAAGACATCATCATGTGATGGTTTGTGTGGGCTTTATTTTCTTACCGTGTCTTTTTTTTTTTGAATAATTATAACATAGAAATACGTGAAACCCCTGTTTATGCATTTGTTCCTATAAACGACAAAGCAAAGAGCTAAGGACTGAGCTAACTGGAGAGGCTTGTTGGTTGAGACACTATTATAGGTACATTTGAAGTATTTACTTTTAATAACGTCAACACACTTTACGTTGTTTTTAAAAATAAAGTGCACGACTGGGTCGTACGTACTTGCACCGTAATGCTATAAGCGTATAATTTTATCAGGATTAAAGTCCAAGTCTTGCTCTTCCCAGTAAAGTAGGCGTGGTATTTCGTGTTTCGATGGAATAATAGGAGTTTACTCAATGTTTTGTTTTAAAAAAAAAATACCTTTAAAAAGTGGGTGTGGCCAGATAAGGTGTTTGAGTGAATTATAGAAAATTTTAACGCCTATTACTTTGCTTAAATAATTTTTTCTCAATTTCTAGCAAAAATTTTGAAAAAAAAAAGTTTTATAAAAGTGGGCATGGCAATTCCAAAATTTCTTACGCCATTATTTTGCACTTGTCTTATAACCTAGAAATATTTATTTTTAGCCCAATCGCCGAACAAATACACGAGAAACAGCTGATTTTCAATATTACCGTTATTCGAACCGTTTTTTGTGAAAAACGTGGTATGCCACCTCATACCATATGTCCAAACTAACCCACACATCAAATTTTATCGAAATCGTTAAAGCCGTTTTCGAGAAAATCCATTTTAACTGAAATCGGCCTTAAGTAAACTACCCTTAATTTTGAGGTTAGAATAAAAATTCAAATTTCGCCTCTAGGGAATATCCCACAGACCCTATATATGAAGTTTGAAGTAAATCCGTCCAGCCGTTTAGGCTGTAGTCGAATATACAGACAGACGGAATTGCGGGACCTACTTTTTTGGACTTCTCCATCATAGTAATGTCAACTTTGATTAAAATCTCGAGTTCGACTTTTTTCACGATTGCAATACTTGCCCTATAGGTATAGGTGCAAGTAAAAAATAGATGTAGCTATTGCTGTAGTAGAAGCAGTAGTAAGACCTGTCAAATGTACGGAACTTGTGAGGAAGAAAGCTATTCTTTGTATAAAAAAATTTAACATAACTATGTACATATGTAGCGCGACAACAAGCGCCACAGCTTCTTTCAATTGTGTTCCAGCAGTAAAGTGTTATTTCCGTATTACAGATCACTCGATGCCTAGTAACCCAAGTGGTCCGTTTCCGAATAACGAAATGCCAAAATAATTCGAAGTTGGTGCATACTAGAAAAATTAAAGAAAAAAAAATTTATAAGTTTATGTTACAGTCTAATGTGTTATACTTAAATGTATTTGGTATTATTTGATTTGTTAAATTGCGAAAGGTTAAGTTAAACATGTGAGTTAGTTCGTATTTGTGCGGCTTGTCGAAGTCCAAGCTTCACAGAATCAATGTTAATATAACAGCAAATGAGCCATGGGCAGCATTCGCAGAGGGTTCCTGCTTCCAAAACTTCTATAGTTGTGAATCATTAATAAGATATTTCAATAATTAATAGTTTTAACAACTAGGCATCGGTAATATGTTGTAATGCAGTTGAAATGATTGATTAAAGTGCATTTACTCTGAGTCTGATTATTATGAGAGTTCTGAAGAGAATCAAAATTTTGAATACTTCTTTTTAGGCTTCTCACCCAAAGACGGTTAATTCCGCACCGAGCTCAATGCTATGAAAAATAATAATAGATTTTAAACTAAAACTGAGGTATTACCTTTTGAGGCATTTGTAATGAAATTTATGACCACAATCTTTTTCGAAAAATTTCTCGCCTGGAGCGAATAATTTATTCCAAATATAACAACTATTCCTTTCCATTTTTTTTAAGGCTTGATTTGAAAAGAAACAAACTGACTGAATTGGTAACCTTAGTTCTTATACATTAGCTTTAATCAAAATTGTTATCTTGTTTGAAATTGTATTAAATAAGTAAAAGAAATACATATGTACATATGTATGTAAAGCAAATGTGATTGTTTGGCATCACGGATTCGACACAGGCAGTGAAAAAATACAGCAGAGCTGCAATGGATCGATAGTATGGCATCTGCGATAGTATGATCCCTCGAACCTGGCGCTGTGATTCAAAGATCCACTTTACTAACGCATTACATAGTCTATTTGCTAGCGTAGTCGACATGATATGGTTTTTTGGACCACATCCACATCTTGATACAGCTCATTGAAGTCGCGGTCATATCTACTCCTCTATTCGTCCTGCTCCCATACGGGACCGAAAACTCGACGAAGAATTTTTCTGCTCAAAATTTGCTCTGTTTTCTTGCTTATCTTCCAGCAATCGGCTTTTATGTATAAGAACTGGTAGGATCGTTTCATCTAACCGAAGTAGCACTGATTTCCTAGAGTTTGTCCTCATTCACTTCTTTAATTGCCGTAGAAGCTTATTTAATAACGCGCTGTGAGCAACCGAAGATGACGATGTCGTTTACATAACCCAGCAACTGGATAGACAATGCCTTACGGACCATCTGGTCTAGCTCAAGATTGAAGAAATCACAGAAAAGCGCATCTCCTCGCTGAAATCCGATGCATGTTTGAAATAGTTCAGAGGAACTGTCACAAAATTGCACATTGCATCGCGTGTTTTCCAGCGTCACATGGCACAGCTGGATCAGTTTCGAACTCAAGACGATGAATGCTGTCATGTGCGGCTTCAAAGTCGATAAATGAGATGGTGAGTCCGGGCCTTAAATTCGATGATCTTTTCCAGGATTTGCTTTATAGTGAAAATTTGGTCGATCGTCGATCTGTCACGCTGGTACGTGCTGATAACTGAGTTTCAGACGTTGACACAATAGGTCTGTTCGCGTAATCTCCCAAAACAACGAAATTTCACGAAAATCCACGAAAAGTCACCAAATCCTGTTCGAGTACGCAAAAGTTTCGTAATTTTCCTAGAAGAGAGAGCTCACGAGAGAGTAAAAAATTTCCTCATGCAACGAATTTTAGTGCAGGAAATTTCTTTGCACTGATTTACGAAAGCTGTCAAATCTGTCAGATTTCAAACCTGTAAGAAATTGCTTTGACGTCTAAAAAGTGGGCGATGTGACTTTTGTGATTTTATCCCTCTTGATGCAGAAAGTACACGAACAGACCTAGTACGTTGGTTTTCGGTGTTTATACTTAGCAATTTGGATTGCTCATAAAGCAAAAGTGATACGATACCATAAGATATCCTCGAAACGAATTGTAGCTTTTCTGTGTGTTTTTGTATGTAACTGCTGTCGTAAAGAGTTTTTCAATAGAGTCATAACAATTTTATATTTTAATCCAAACGTACGCTTAAGTTTCTTTTATGTTTTGTTAATGTCAAAATATCAGTCAAGTTGTACATTCTTATCATGCTGAAGTACACGAACGAGTCAGTGTTTGAAAATCATTAAAAATTACTATCAACTTTAAGAGCACCTTTAACAATCTTCGGTCGTCATAGTCGTCCCAATAGACCAATCTGTGCATGCTGTAGTAAATAAATTCGAGTCAACGTATTCATTATTGAACGTTCCTGTGTCAGAGAAGCACTTTAGTTCAAAATGAGTCAAAGTCAGTTCAAAGTCAGTCGATTGATCACCATTGCGAAACTATTTTTCGTCTAAATTGGATCTGGTTCCAACAGCTTGTCAAACAATTAAATTATTGAAGGAAAACTTCGATAATCATGTAACCTCAAGGAATGGCAACGTTAAATCAGGAACTGTATCGAGTTATGAAAAATTTACTCGAAAAACGTGCTCGCGTTGGTCATATCGATGGAATAAATTTCATCCTAATATCTCAATTATTCCATGTTTAAGAAAAAAAAAAAAATACAAAATTGTTATGTTTACAACATCCATTCTATATTTTATTATTCTGTTAACAAAAACCAATGGAAAATATGTACATTTCATTCATATGTAGCGCCTGGAGCGTTGGAGTGTTCTGAAATCAATTTTTCCCGCCAGTCTTGTGTTTAACTTGATTGCTGCTTTTTTTGGGTCTATATTCTTCTGGGTACTCTTCTTCATCCTGCTTCTTGTTTTCCAATTGCTTGTGGTTTTGGTTATCATCGCTTTTGTGTAAATAAGCTAAAAACCGGTCTATAAAACCCTTTTTCTCTGATTCGTTTTCCAGCGCTTTACTAAAAGATGATCCTCCAAATCCAAAAGCATTTAATGTCTTTGGCTCATACTGAAAGTGAAAAAAAAAAAACATTATCTCGACGGAAAAGACAATGTTCTCTAAACCATCCGTGATTACGAGAAACAACAATCAAATTTGATAGAATTGAAATCTCAATATCAACACACATGCGTTGCCATACGTTCCTAAAAGAAATACGCAATTAAGTGTAAAAATAAATTATATACTTAAGTCGGGGAAACCCCTGCTAACACTGATAACATCTGATAACACTCTTCACCAACTAATAGAACTATGAATATAAACATGTACGTACAGATGCAAATCGATATATTTATCGATAGATACATACATACATATGCAGACGTAGAAATATAAAATTCTCTAACATACCGTATCACAAACAATAACGTTCCCATTATGATTATAAATGTTTACATTCGGTAAACGGGAGGCCCCTTGTTCAGATTCGTTATTTCTATAAAATGCTAAATGAGTCATCGGCGAAAAACATTATTATCGATCAACTTACCTCACTCTGCGCTCAGAATTATCAACGATCAACTTGCTGCCTTTTGCAGAAATAGGGCGTACTTCCTCTTTCCTGCAATAATAAAACAACATACACTGCCATCCTTCCACATCCCCATTCGCAAACATACCGATTTATATATTGCGTGGCGGACTGTTCCCACATTGATTCTTCGTCAGCGATCCCACTGGATGTGTTCAAAACATCCACTTTTTGAATATCAAGGAGGGTTAAATTTTCATCGCAAATAGGGCACTGTTTGTATCTGAAATACTCATTGCAATTGTATTATATTTTGAAATAAAAGTTCATCATTACTTGTCCAAGATAAACTTTATACAACTGTAGTGAAACGTATGATTACATTTGGTTAAGTAAACATTGATGGCGAATATATTTTCACAAACCGGACATATGTTTCCTTTATCCATTTTTCTATTTTTTTAAAAAAACGATTCACAGCACAAATAATTTCGCACTCGCACACGGAATACTGAATTGACGTTGATGGTTGTGGCTTATTTTATAGCTTTCCAGAGTGTCTATCTAATTTACGTTTTGTGTTAGAGTATGCCATAGGGTATGATGTGGTGTGATACAAATTTAATGAGACAGAGTACGTATTGCTGATTTGGCAGCATTTCTTCTAGAAACTGTATCACGAAAGGGAAACACGGCAATATACGATTTAGATTCAATGTGATTGAAGTATACGTACCTTCATTGGGGGACCATTGGCGAACTTATTCTCAGAATGGAAATCAAAGGAAGCACAACATTTCCTTATTCGTCTAGGAGAGACTGTACCATAGCCATGTCTAGCTTTGAAATCTCTCATCAGCATCATCATGGAGCAGATGAGGTCACAAAAAAACCTCACAAAGACCTTTGATGTTAAGAATGTATTTAGATGATAAACGGATAAGAAGATATAATCCTTTATATGACGTGCTATATCAATTAGTATATCGACATGGTCAAAAGGGGTCAAATACAAGGTCTTAATCCTGACTGAACCGTATAGAGCAAATGTAAAATAATGCCAATGAAATGACGCGTAACAGAAAGATTGTCGGCGGTAGCGAGAGGGTTTGTGTCTAGGCCCCGTTTCGACTATTGTAACTGAAACATCATGAAATCAAACAAACATACTCTATGAATAGCAGGAAATTCAACATTTTTGGCAGCACTCTGTTAAAGTACATACATACAGTAAATATAAATCTCATTTTTAGAAACATGGGAAACTCCCCTAAAATTTCACATCCATGCATATGTATCCAAAACCAATATGCGGAACTTTCCCTTGTTTTTGGAAAATACAAAACATATGACGTATACGGAAGTATAATAAAAAAAAACAATGCTTCCAACCATGCTAGCTGGTAGTTAACAATAACCATAGCGTATGTAACACAAAAATGTTGAGCTAGACGAAATGAATATCATTTTTGTTGACATTTCTTGAATTCATTCCAACATGACAGATAAATTTCTGACAGCAAAGCATTTAAGATAGTGGCACCTATGAACCATGAAGAAAACTAACGACACTTGAGTTTCGAACCACTAAACCACAAAATTCAGTTTCTCTTCTTCTTCAACTTATTTCACCTGAGTGAACATCTGCTTATACAAGGTGCATTCCAAAGTAAATAATAGGTATTTCTACTAAGGCCATCTATTGGTAGTTGCAAGCATCAGAAACTGATAGAAACTTTAATCGAAACGTTTCAATGAACCTAGTTTATGATGATTGATGTTTATTCCGTGACAGTCTTTATGATTGTTCTTTGCGGTTCAAAAACGGCCATGAAGACATTAATGAAGCCAAATTCGTCAATAGTTTCCAATGGCATGATCCGCAAAGAAATCTTTAAAGCCGCAATTCTATCTTGTTGCATCGTATTTATCGTTTTACAAAACAATCTCATTTCAACCATCGATCAGTCAATTCGGCATGATGTCGATGAAAGTAAATCATTTTGTAGAGATACATAGGAGCCATCCAAACGACTTACATATGTATATCGACATCCTGAAGGACATCTCGGTCAACGATTTAAAGTGCTATGTTGAGTCGGAAGTAGAGCCCTTTGAATAAAATAAATAAGTTTTATCAACAATTTTTTTTGGTTTCATATTTTTGAAAATCCCAGTTTGATTTCGAACGCACCTTGTATTGTAATGGTATTTCTAACCATAAATAGTTCAGAATAAGAGCTGTGACTCTGTTGAGTAAGAAAACCTAACTCTATGTGTAGAGAAATGACAATTGAGTACTTCCACAAAATTTGACAGAAAATAAGGGATGGATGCAAACTTCATCTTGCTTTCAGCATGCATCCAACGTAAATATTTAGCAAACATTTAACTGAAGAAGATTGCATAGGTTGTTGACTAAGTGATGCCAACGCCATGAATTATAAACTCATCATTATCATATCAACGCTAACGTACCCTATAAAATGCAGGCAATAGACTAAAGAATTTATATTTAACATCTTGACCCGAACAAAATTGCGTCCAGTATTCGTGTGCTATCACACAGTTAAAGTTGTTTGATTTTGATTAGGTTTACCTATTAGTTCTGAAACATAGAACATAGAAAATTGGTGAGTGAAATGTACATACTTAGTAGTAATGTACGTACATACATACATGTATGGTATTATATGGTGAGAAGTTTTGATTTCTATATTTACAAATGTTTGCTTAAATTAATCTAACGGATACACATTACATGTTAACATGCGTGGTTTGCAGCGCGTAGGTATGATACTCAGTTCGTTCAGCGCCTATGGTAGGTATGCTTCTTATCGGAGGTTAGTTAGTGAATTGTATTTTAAGTTTCGAACATTTTACCTGAGGATTGTGTTAGAAAACAATGTATTTGAATTGCCTACGACGTGCAACAAAGATGAGATATTGGCAATTATTTAATGCGTCAGAAACACAAGTCTCAGATATCAAGTGAAGTGTTCACTTCTGAAATGTAAATAAATGTTTCCTGTGATGGGATAGTGAACAAAAAACATTGCAAAATGTATTTTTCTGTTGCTTTTTGTTTTAGGCTATTAATCAATAAACTAGTGTTTAAAGTTTGTGGAATAACTAAAATATAACAATGAGCAAAAACGGCCAAAGCTCCCGATCCGTTCAGAAACGAGACAACGCCAAACAGTTGTTCGAAAATGGTAAATTAGAACTTAAGACTTTGTTAGAGGGAAACATCGCTACTCTGAGAGAAGATATACAAAGGCTATTGAATCAAAATCGTGAATTACACAGGTTGGTTGTATAATGAATTTTTAGTTCATAAATAACGCGAATCCATTTATAAGGCAAGAGTATTCTGAGCTAGTACCACAACTGGGAAGTTCTAGAGCCGAACTAAATAACTGGTTAAGTGCCCAAATTGATGCTCTGAGAAGAGAAATACAAACGCTGTTGAATCAAAATAATAATGCACATAGGTTGGTTGTTAAATGAACTTTTGGTTTATAAATAATTTGTATTTGTCAATAAGACAGGAATATGCAGAACTAGCACAACAGCTAGAGCGGGCTAGAGTCGAAGTTAATAATTTACTAAGAACCGACAATGATGCCCTGAGACGAGAAATGCAGACAACGTTGGACAGAAATAGTCAAGCGCAAAGGTTGGTTGTTTTAAGTATGTTTTGCCAGTGGATAGTATGGGTTGTACATATGTTTTTTTTTTTGGCACAAGACAAGAGTGTAATGCACTAGCAGGGCAGTTGGAAGGTGTTCAAGTGGCGATAACGAGAGATATATTAGAAGCTTCGTAAGTCTACCAGTGAGTATTGGTATTTTACATTAATTTGGTAAATGTTTTTTCTACAGAAACACTATAGCTGACCTGAGGCAGACAGTTGTAGCCAATGAAAGAAAAATTCGTGACTTGGAAGAGTAAGTTGTTAAACAAATTTTAAATCGATGATTTATTTTATTTTTTTTTTAAATTAGGAGGATAGCGAGGATTGAAGTAAATGGCCGGTCGTTTGTTTTTCAGGAACATAATGGCAACATAGTTGTGTGTAATACGGTATGCTTACATAACTATTTTCAATAATGCAATTATTTAAAAAATGTATTTGTATTTATATTACCAGTATAAAGCACCAGAGAAGAAATCCAGATGCTGTATTTCCTGATGCACTAAACAACCGATAAAGTAGTTTGTTTTGTATTGTACAGATTGTCTTATAAATAAATAAATATGTAAATCCAGCTGCACTATACATATGTTATAATAGAAAATATTATGTCTGCCTTAATGGGGCGTGGTTAAAAACACAGCGACAGTGAGTCATGTGTACATGAACCTTAAACTCTTCACGACAGCGCTTCGTTAGCTTGGAAAACGGTGCTAAGTTTGGAAATCGAACTCATTAGGATATTCCTAAACCTGCGCTTCATCCTTCTTTGATCCATATGCGAAGAGAGAGATAGTACGTGTACTGGTAGGTTTCCGTGGTTTCACGAACTTGTGTTGTGAGTCCCCATTTTCAACGAAAAACTACAAAATTTTGAGTAAGAATTCGCTTTTCTCGTAAAGCAAGCGAACAGACCTAATGTTAACATCTTTTAAAAGCCTGACACAATCAGAACAAGAAAAACTTACAAACTTCACAAACATACCGAGGTGTAGTGGCACCTTAAATATTTTTTTATTCCTCATTTGTTTTATAAAAGAAAAAAAAACATTGGAAACTTTTTATTTTAAAATTTTTTTATCATTTTACTTCATATTTCCATATTTTGTTTTAATCTCTCCTATTATCCGGAAGCATAAAAGGGGCTGCTGCAGAGAGAATCGATGGTCTTCCAGGTGACGGCATTAATGGCATCGCTGGTGGTTGGATGGATAGGCCAAAAGATAGACTCACTGGTCTATACTGAAAATATTAAGACAAGTATTATTAGCTAAAACCGCCAGTAGAAAGTCGAGTTAATGTATAGATTTATGACGACATATCGTCCATACACGTGATATGGAACAGATCTCATTGGCTTTATGTACAATGGTATTGAGATTCCTGGCTTACATAGTATAAACTATATATGTACATATGTACATGCTTAATATTTCACTGAGAAAAGATATTTATAGCTCGAACAGTATGAGAGTACGAAATATTTAAAGAAATCCAAAACGGGGGAAGTACCGCGCTACACAAATTCGATTAAACTTTGTTGCTGTTATCATTGTTTAAATAGCATGTGTACATGTGTACACATATGTGCATACATAGATAAAATACGTACCACATCACAATTGATGATCGTGCCATGATTAATGATCGTTCCTGGGTTCCTCTCGATAGGATTCCACCTGTACAAGATAGTCAAGTCAGTGGTGCAAAGATTGTCCAGTTTAGCGCAAAACTTACCTCGGACGATCATTTTCTTGGGGTCTATTCAATTCTGAACGGTTTCTATTATTATTCGATTGCATTTCCGCCAATAACCGCCTGAGAAATAAACATACAAATGCGTACTCACTTATGTTTAACAATTTCTTATTTACATTTAGACATACCGAATATCTTCAAGCGTTTCGTTTCTATTACCGTCATTCCTGTCATTACTTAGTGGATTCCTCTCTGCCCTATGGATATCGGATTGGGTTATGTTCGTCTCACAATCGGGGCATTGGTTATAACTGCAATGGTAATCATGTAAATTTTTTTAAACAAATTTTTATAACAAATGTGCTTACCGCCTGATGCAAAAATTGATGCAATGAGAGTGAAACCTATGACCACAACTCGTAGTCATAATTTCATCATATTCCCCTAAAGCCCTATTGCAAACAGAACAAGACGACATTTTTTTGGTTTACTTTTTAATTTCAAATCAAGACACGAGACAGACAGTCCAACTATGAAGTGTATCGACGTACTAAACCGGAGGCAACAAATGTTCAACATTGAAATGTCTATTTCGTTCGAGATATGTTATCTTTGCGATATTCTTTAGAGTGTTGGTTTTTCTCTCTTACTTGGCATCACCTGGTAACAATTGGCATTACTAAAAAACATACAGAATAGCTACAATCCACCTGAAAGCGATAGTATCTTGTATTGCTTTTATTAAAAAAATGGGAGAGTTTTATGTAATAAATTCAATAAATATTGATTTTCTTGAATGTTTCTAACAAAATTTTTAAAATTTGATATTTTTTATACATAGTTAGACCTACAATTTTTTGCTAAAAAAAAAAACAAAAAGCAGTGCCTTACGAAACGATACGATTGTTGCGTTTCTTTTTGATGTTTTAAAGCAAAAAGTGTTAAGTCGATACCGCACCGATTTTGGCCAATCAGTCCGCGACCGTCAGTTTTACAAACCATCACTTCAGATTGCACACTATCCTACCAAGTTCATCAGTTTCCCTCAAATTCTCTTTCGCTGCTTGCTCGTAGGATTGTTTCGCTCGCTAATACGATTCCACCATTTTCTCCGTTGGGTTTAGACGCTCACGCGACTTCGTCGCTCTGCTAAGGGTATGTAAACAACTGTCAGGCAGGCACCTATAACTTAGATTTCTCTGAGCAAATTCTTACAATTTTTCCCATAAATTTGTTGTTTGGATATAATTTCCATTTTGCGATATACTTACATACTTGTTCCATGGTTTTCTGGGTATTTGAATTCTCTAAGCTTATTTAAAAAAAAAGAATATGTTAGGTGGGACATACTTGTGTATCTAAGGCCCAATATCGTTAAGAAATGTTTGAATATTTGTGTTTAAGCTACACAATATTAAATAAATAAATATTTGGCCCAGCAGGTCGATGGGACCCAGGGCCTAGCTTCTCACAACCATTCGTGTTGTTCGTGTTATATTCTTTACACGAATGGAATGGGCCTACTGTTTAATGCTGTGTCCGAGGGACAATTTGTTATTTGAGAAGCTTTCTCATGACAGTTGTTCTTTCGGATGTTTGTCAGAGGTTCCGAGAGGTGACTGCGACTGCAATTCGAACCTCGAATCTTTTGCTTCATAGTCCAACGCTCTAACCACTGAGCCACGGAGCCCACATGTTTGCATTAGTCCAACAAAATTTATGGCCAAGGACTGGAGCACGATCTTTGACTAATTGCATCCAGCTGCGCACTCCACGTTGGTTGAGGCCTTCTTCCACTTGTGCACGCCAATTAAGGCGAGGTTTTTCTCTACTGCGTTGTCCTTCCGGGTTGGAATCGAAGATTCTATGGGTCCGAGGCGTGAAATTAACTATTCACCTAATTGTTGTCTCAATAAAGGTACGGTTTCACAGGCTGTGTGACAAGTGGTAGATGTAATGGTAGCTCTTAAGTCCCTTCGGGTTGCTCTTCAACAAAAATATGGGAATTCTGTTTTTCCCGTACGTATTAAGCGTTCTGTACGCTGGTCTGATAGCGACTGCCATTAGACCGGTGACAAGCTGTTTGCCTGGAGTGACTAATACCCACCTGATTTTAATCAGGCGGCAATAAAAAATCTCAATAGTTAAAGGTATCATCATTGTAATGTGCTGGCTTCTGCAAAGCTACCTGTTACCTACCTGTAGAAACCTTGCATGAGTACTATCGGTAACTGTCACAGTTTCTCAAATTGATCTGCTTGGCAGTAACATGCGGTTCAAATATCTGACAAGAATTTCTCACCTGTGATGTCTACAGCGAGACTAGCGGATCCCTTATTTGACCTATTTCAAGGTATTCAGAGCCTCGGTCAGTAATAATTTTCCGAGGTTGATTCAGAATCGTGTAGAGTTGGAGCTGATATCGGTATTTTTGCTCCCATATTTCATTGGTCCTATCATTTGGTTTTGGGTTGAGGAAATTTTCTTAAAAAAGCAAAAAAAAAGGGAAAAAATATTTTTTACAAGGCAACAATGAACGTCAGATACCGGTAATCGCACTGTCATTGAACAACGACCTTCAGATCTTTCAGTTTTTAAACGGATACTCACATGACAGCTACTAGAGTTCTATGACGATATTGACAGAATTTAGCTAGTTGTGACCTGCACAATTGACATAACCATTCCAAGCGAGGTAAAAATACCAAGATTAGATCTGAATACAAAACTTCCGCTCAATTGGAATTGCAGATGTTCTGACATCTCTTGAAAAACCAATAAGTACAAGATAGCCGTTGACAACTATCATATGATGGGGATTACCTTGAATCAGTTGGATTATGGTAAAGAATTTCGAATGCATTTACAAGAAAATGATTCTTTGTGAACATAACCAGATTGACATACAACTGCGGGTAACGTTACGTCGGCCATTAGTGCTGCCAAGTTCACCTGTCATTGCCTTTTTTTTTGCCAGATATTTTCGTTAATTCTGTGCATTCTGTAGCGGTTTCTAAAAACACTCTTTGGTCAAGAAATGTGCACATAAATGTACTTGCATTGTTTACTCATTTAAAATGCACCCTGACTACCAAAAATGTGTACATAATGAAATAAAAACAATCTCGATTCCATGGAACCAATAAATACAAACAAGAAATTGCCTTTTTTTTACCTTTTCTGTTTCACACTCTATTCGTATTGCTACGTCGGGCCAGGTGATCTTACCATTCGGTTATGTTGGTTTTTTCAGTATTTTCGAGGTCTTTCCCAGTACCGGACGTTTCCAAGTGTAGCACAGCAATCCACCAGCGAATGAGGTGGCACATAAGATATTGTATCCCGTACAGTGCCCAGTGTAGTGCCGAGATCATCGTGTACCTCTGCATACCAACAACATTGCTCACTATTTGCACTTTCATTTCCGACCGTCATTGTTGCCATCAAGCTAGGTAAATGCCACTTGCTCTGATCTAAAGTTCATCCGAGACCACAAAGATTTTTATATTTTCTTGCGCAAATTCGATTTTTTTTTTGGTTTGTTGGATACCTCTTCCACGATCGCGTTACGATCGTTCGGTTAAACACATTCGTATGCGAACAACATGAAAATCGTGATCCATTAAAGTGAATAAAATAAAAACAAAAGCAAAATGCCAAAGTGTTACACAGTAGTAGCTACAATGACCGCAATTTTATAAAAAAAAAACAAGAAAACAAAAAGAAATTAAATTGTTAATATGTATCTTCGGCTAAACTAGATCAGTTAGAGAGTATCTATAGCTATTTTCTTTCGATTGAAAACGATTTTCTTGTGACTTAAGCCGTTGTTTTGTGTGTGTGCGTCTTTTCTCTGTCAAAAGAAGAGGAGTTACAGTTTACTTTTCTTTCCCATAACTCATCATAAATCTCCACAAAAGGTAAGCCGTAGTTAAAGCAAAAAAAAAAAAGAAAACAAATAGGTATATGTATAAATCTTGCTTTTGTTTGCGGAAAACAAGTTAGATAAAGCCAAAAACTAAACCAAAACTAAGTCAGCAAGACGTGCCTTTTTAAGGGTTTCGTAAAGTTGTTCCAAGTCACGTTCGAATAAATAGTTTTAGTATCGTCTTTCCATTATGAAAAAAAAAAAACAAATATCCAGATTCGTCATAACGTACGTCTGTGACTTGAGAAGCCGCACAAGTTATTCTTCTTCCTTTTTGCGTACTCAACATACGCAACTGACCAGCACCTCTGACATACTTTGGTTGAGGATCATTTTCATTTCTAAAATTACCTTCATGCATACATATGCATACCTTTTTTGATTCCTTTCGAATGGGGAGGTAAAAAAAAAAACTAAAATTCCTCAGGTAGGCGGATTGACGGTTTACTTTCCAATGGACAGGTACTGAAAGGGAATTTCTCTTTACCAATTTGCTTGACAGAGTATGATCACTGATCACTGATCGCGCCATCAGCGTCTAAAGATGCGGATGCTATATATGTAACTCGACATACTTCCATGGCGACGGAGTGTAGTTGTTGTCGTTCGAAGTTAAACATCTAATGACGATGCGTATGTGCGATAGAAGAGAAACTTACGCATTACAGATACATTAGACGATCTGTGCCACTGTTCACCTTTATCTGTCGATCTAGAGATCGGTGATCCGGAATGGGAATACAAGAGATATACAAGGTTGGAGTTCTTACTCCTAAATCAAGCAATTTTCATAGAGCCCATTGGACCATTTAATCGAGACATTGTGCAATGTCTACAAGTGGGGTTAGGTTCAACTTTTGCCATTGTCTCACACAGCCAGAGTTGTAAAAGACTGCAATCTTTCGGTAATGCAATCTCTGAATTTAAGGAAATCGTTTTATAATTTACGATTCATCCAATTAACTTCATTTAAGGGCTATGACTTCAGTACTGATATCTCCCATTCTTTTCGAAGTCTTGACTGGATCAGTCTTTTGGAGCAGTCTTTAGATTGAAGTCAATTGAATGCAAGTCTTTGGAATTACATTGCGTTTTCTTAAGTCACCTTGCAGTCTTTACCATTCACTTGGAGTCTCTGGGACTTCAAAAATTTTCGATGAAATCTTTGGGACTTCAAACATTTTTGTTGAAGTCTTAGGGATTTTAGCATGTGAGGAAGCTTGAAAGTCTGAAAGAATGACGAATTGCACTTTTATGTGGGGTATTATGGGCTTTTAGGTTTAGTGGAAGTGGGTATGATGTATAGCGGGGAGGGGAAGAATGGATGGATAAAGTGTTGGGGGAGGGGGGTGTTCAATGGGTAGGAAGCATGATCGGCAGTGAAGGGGGTATGGAAGTAGGTTATATAATCGAGGAGAAAGGGAGTGAAGGGCGGGTCTGATCAATCCCAATGAAAACTTTATTTTACTCCCAATTAAATACGATTTTAGAAAAATGCAAGTGATACAATCAAATGATACAATCATTTAAACTCAGTCTAATCTCTGAGTCAAACCAGATTAATAAGTACTAACAAATTTTCTAAAAGATAGTTGGGTAAGGACTTCAGAAAAAAGGACTGAAATCCCTAAGACTTCAACAAAAATGTTTGAAGTCCCAAAGATTT
The DNA here is from genome assembly GCA_963583995.1 of Xylota segnis. Taxonomy (NCBI): domain Eukaryota; kingdom Metazoa; phylum Arthropoda; class Insecta; order Diptera; family Syrphidae; genus Xylota; species Xylota segnis. The sequence goes on along the minus strand of OY757238.1, from coordinate 56,943,755 downwards.
CATCGAAAATTTTTGAAGTCTCAGAGACTTCAAGTGAATGGTGACTTAAGAGAACGCATGGTAATTCCAAAGACTTGCATTCAATTGACTTCAATCTAAAGACTGCTCCAAAAGACTGATACAGTCAAGACTTCAAAAAGAATGGGAGATTTCAATGTTGAAGTCTAAATTCCAAAGTGAAATCAAGAATTGAAAAAACAAAAGCATGAAGTCAATTGATTTCTTAAATCAAAAGATTTAATTATTTTACATCTCTGCACACAGCATATACAAGTTTTGGCTACAAAATTACTTGCAGACTATTTCACATAAAGCAAAAAGTACCTTACGAGTAGATGAATGTCCTCACTTATTTAACTTGTTTTTTTTTTTTTGGGGAAACGTGTAATGTTAGCTCTTTTTGATGTCAGAAATGTTGTTCCAATTCGTTGGTGGATTCCTGTTAATTGCCTTCTTTTAACTTCGTGAATAAGAACGTAGTCTAATTTACACCTTTCCGGATGAGAGCGAACTTGATATAGTCAGAACGTGGTTGGTTTCGCGATGGACAGGTTATGCTGTGTACCAAGAGAGCGAATGTAATGAAAATTTAGTCAAGCGATGATTTTTTTTAATTCAATTTGGCATTTCAAGAAAATATAGTCAAATTAATTCAAATTCAATTAAATTCTAAAGTCAGCTTGGTGGGTTGGGTTGGTTACCGCAATCGGGCATAACCAAACACTTAGATCCAAAAGAAAGGTCTATTCATCGGGATCTGTATGCAAATTTTCCATACTCGTATACTGCAGAAGAATAAGTCTATACGCCTAAAGCCTGATCTAATTGGTATAAGTGTGGTTTTGGGAAAGGATAGCCAATCAGCGACCAAATTTCGAATCAATACGCACCATCTTCTGGTCTACAGGGATCTACAGGGCGCTTGGATCCGCCGTGTTCATATAGAAACCCAATCTACGAATTTTTAGACTATGATCTCTGGTGGACCTCCGGTCTCCCCTTTGAAATCCACTTTTATGTTCTGGCAATCGTATGATGGTATAAATATACAGAGGGCGTTATTAGCTTCCCAAAGCTGTCTTCTTGAGAGTTCCAATATTGTTATTTTTATTCAGTGCAGTGGGCTACCAGTGTGTAGCCACGACCTCCAGTCATTACTGCGTTGGACTACGGACAGTCCAGCTCGAGGTTCGATTCATAAACAAACATTTAAAGTTTGTTCATGGCCCCACCGTGTAAATCCAAATCCATTCGACAAATCGAAGTGGAAGAACCCAGATCGGGTCTAGCGTCTTTGCAACATAAATTTAGAACAATCGAGACCTTCTTGGTACAGTTTTGAATAATCAGAAAAATCCAACTACAACTACAAATTTGTAGAATTTCAGTGTTGATGGTCTTCCATTTAGCGCGCAAGAAGAGGTACAGGCTCTCTAACCAGAGAGCACCAGACAAGAACCCTGGGATTCAGTCCCGAAACACGATCAGACGAGTTTGTATATTTCAATATATTTAAAGGCGTCTACTGGCCCACATGGCCCTAGTGACGTAGTGATAGATATCAGATTGAGCAGTCTTTTTTTAGACTCTAAATACTCTAGAACGGTTTTACTAGAATTAGTGGAAAGGCCCTCACTAGCACACAATTTCAAAACATGTAGCAAAGCACCTTGCATGACGCTGGAAATGGTCGTTCTGTGTTTGCCCCTAACAAAAACCACCAAGTCATCCGCATAACCAATGGCGATGTAGCCTGATCTAAGTATGTAGTTGGCAATAACCAGTGAAAATAGAAGGGGAGAAAGGACACCTTTAACTGCGGTCACAGAGACTGACACTCCTTCATCTTAATCCATTGGTTGGTCGAATCCTACATACTTCTGCTACTGCTAGTCCTTGCTATTGAGTTGTCGAATGTGCCCTCAATGTCCAGGAACGTTGTTTTTCTTCTTTGTTTCTTTGCAAGATAGTGAAAAGCGCCTTCGGTTGCAAACTGGATTGACTGCAGAGGGGTAGACAAATCTAGTAAGCCTCTGACGTGAACATCAATTAGTCTCTCCATTGTTTTGACAACAAATTGCCTGGTTTGGGGCTTTCTATCACACACAAGGACGGGTTCGAGTACCATAATATACATACAGGCAGGGCGTCATTGCTGGTTTCAGGTTTAACTTTTTCGCCGCTGGTCTCTTACTAATAGGAAAGAGGTTAAGAATCTTTCCTTCTAACATATCTTAGCTGCAGTATCTTGCATTTTCTGCTAAAGAGTACCAAAGTACATAGTCTCCAGCGCATTTCCCAAGACTGTTTGTTGTGCCAAAGGCGTTCTTAACGTTTATTCATCTCAAATGGTTGCAACATCCACAGATCTTACTTTTTATTCTCAAACTTTGAGACTACACTGTTGTTTTTGAATATTGTACGAATTGCTATTTTGGATAGTGTGTCCTTCTATCTTTGCCCGAAAACCTTTTTTACCTCTGGTAAGTCATCTGGACTTAAAGAAATAAGTACCGTAGACAGAAAACGCCCACTTTCTTTTGAATAGCAATGAACTTCAGTCGTCTTTTATGGCTTGTTTTAGTCTTATTCTTCTTTTTGCCATCATCTTTCTGTCTTAACCTTTGCCAATGGGTTTTCTATTATATTTTTCCCATTAAAAACTCTGAAAGGTGTAATTTTCTATTGTAATACCGCTGACTATTCAACTCATCTTTTCTTTCATTTTTTTTTTTTCCTTTTTAATTGTTGATGTGTATTTTGCTTTCTTTTCACTTTCTCATCTTTATCATCTTCTACACTTGATTTGTTACTTCAAACGTCGTCATCAACTCTTCACTGATTACAATAGCGCGTCAGGAAGGTGCCTATATATCATATTTTTTATTAAATTATGCAAAGCAAATGTTTTCAATAAAAAATTTGAACAGAATTTCATTTAAAAAAAAAAATAATTTAAGCCAAGACAGCGACTTTAATCCGGTCGCTGATGAAGGAAAACTGCTTTTTGAATAAAAATCAAAAAAAAAAAAAATAAATAAATATAAATCCGAGTAGTGAGTCAGTGCGAAAGTATCTTTAAACACGTCGCTCGGTAGCACAAGTAAATATACATTTTAATGGATATCTACTGATGAATAGAGAACAATTGGTGAAAGAGAATGTAGCTGTAGATACACCTTAAAGACCGTTTCATCCAATGGAACACATTCTGCATGTTAAGGTGTAGAATGCAAGACAAGTACTATAGTTGTTGTGGATACTTATTAGTAGAAATGGCTAGAGAATGTCAGTCACATTTTGGTGGTGTATGTACCGAACTTGAATGACATTGAGCCAGGCTTAGAGAGACAAACTAGATTGGTAAGCTATATGGTATGGTTTGGTTTTTATTGTATCACACTCTACGACCTTGTCAATATGTTTATGCACTGTAGTCATTGTCTGTGCCATATATAGTAAACATTTATATAAGTATGTACGTGCGTATCTAAGCCAAGCTCTTACCGTAAATGATAAACTTCTTACGTTTACTTCTTGTCAATAAGCGCGGTCGTTGTACTTTCATTCAGCTATTCAGCATTTTTCCAATGTTTGCCCACACCTCAATTAAGGTCGTCTTAATTATTTTTATTATTTTTTTTTTTTCAAAAAAAAAAACATACATAGTCAAGGTATACACAAAAGTATGTAATACGATTAACGCCTCGCGCATCATCATTGTGTGACTTAAAATGTTCGACACTCTAGTCTCAGATAGATAGATAGATACTCTGAAGAGGTTCTCAGGTTCTGAATACAGACAGTACGAGTAAGGAAAAAAAATGTTTTCCACTCAACCATTAAGTAGTAGTTTTACGGTTCTCCTTCAAGTGCCTTTGGGTAATAGGTACCCCCCCAGCATTACAATGAACTTTATAACTAACCATCTTTCGTGTGTTTTTGCAGAGTTTAATGTGAAAATGGGAACCAAAATCGAATACGTAGATACATCGCAATTATATGCGACAAAATATATTCGCAATTCAAAAGCAATTGCGGTATTATGGGCGATCTTTACGATTTGTTATGCAATAATTGGAATTGTAGCATTTGTTACGCCAGGTATGTTACTAACTTGTACTATCTGGATGGGAATTTATACAAATAATTGTATCTTTTACAGAATGGGTTGGTGATCCAGATAATGAAAGTGCTGGCAGATTGGGACTATGGCAAGTGTGTCAGAGGGAAGAGATTTTTGATAATTGCCAAAGGAAATGGGAAGATATTATATCGGTGCCGGCTTTTTCGTTTCAGGTATGACAATATGCAAATAATTTTTAAATTAAGTACAACTATATTTAAAGTTTATTTCTTTTATAGTTGGCAACGATATTTATGGCTGTGTCGGTGGTTACAGCATTGCTGACAATATGCTTTCTAGTTTTTATGATATTTATGAAATCAACGAGGGTGTTTCATATTTGCGGATGGATGCAGATACTGTCAGGTGAGAATTATTATCGATTTACAAGTGAAGCACTAAAATTAGTTATTTGAACTCTGGTGGAAGTAAATTTTCTAGTTTTTGTGGTCTGTGGGCGCGCCGTGTCTCAACACTTAAAAATGATTGCACGGGCCCACCTCTCGCGAGCGTCTGACAAACATCCGAGAGTACAACTGTCATGAGAAAGTAGGCTCCTTCCAATGGTGTAAACAATATAACATGGCACGCTGTGAATAGCTGTGAGAAGCTAGGGTGTGGGTCCCATTGACCTGTCGCCCCAAATATTGTTTTGTATACTCTTGTCTCGCGAAGAATCCTCTTATATCGACCCATAGGATTGTAGAATAGGTTTTATTTAGAAAATCCATTGAATATCGAGGACATTTTCTTGCTCTAATGTAGAGTTTCCTTTCCAAAGGACTGTTAGACTTCATATATTGCTCCTCCTCAAGTTACCGATAAGTTTGCATTTCCTTGCGACAGAAGAGAGAGAAGAACTTGAAACATCTCTCGAAGTGTTTGTCTAGATGACCTTTGAAATAGCAAAGGACTGTATTCCCTTAAAGTTTTAAATAGAGTCTTCTTTATTCCATGATCGTTACCCTTTTCTTTAGTAAGTATGATGCACTATGTAAGTAGGTAAGTAAACAGATGTTATTACTATCGCGATACTATTCGATGTATTCGATGCAGTAGTTGGGGAGTACGCACCAGACACTATTGAGGAGTATGTAGGTAGTTTTCCAAACCTGGAGTCATTTCAGTTTTCGATTACCAAATGATCCACCAGAGTTGTTTTCTGATTTGGGCATTAATGTACTGGTAAGGACCAGTATCTTCTGCCTTGATGGGGGGCTGTGCTGCTCACTGAGACTGGTGGTCATCTTCTTCTTGTGAACAGTATTGCCACTGATATGGTGGCTCCAAAAACCCATTTCTCTGTCTACAACCAAGAAATTGCTCGAAAATGTATTGGTTGCTGCGAATTAAAGTTATCACCAGACATTCTAATATTTATTAACTTTTCCATTTCAGCTATCTGCATGATCGTTGGGTGTGTGGCCTTTCCGTTTGGTTGGAATTCGGATGAGTTTAGAAAAATTTGCGGACCAGAAGCAAATCGCTTTGAATTGGGACTATGCGGAATACGATGGGCTTATCCACTGGCCGTGATAGGTAAGAAAAACTTAAATATTGCCAAAGTTTCATTTGTCAGACTGTAGAGGAAAATAATAAGAAAAGTTGGTGACTTGTTATAACTTTTGACGAAACAAATGACATTACACTTTCCAGTCTTCACTGACAGTATGGCAACATCATAGAAAGCGCCCTCTACGTGGATTCATTCCAATATAATATTTTCTTCTCCATTTTTTTTTTACATCAAAGCTGTTCTAAACCCTTCTCCAGGATTAAGTAGCTCAAATATGTGTCAGTAGCTATTCTCTGATGAAGCGAGTGCCAAAACTATCGAACGATGTCGTTGGTTGGAGTGACACTCGGTGTAAGGGTGACCAGGAGAGGTGTTAAATTGAGTTGTGGACTACTTGTTGAGATCGCTCAGAATTTCTCTGGAGCGTCAATATTACTATAAAGACGTCTCAGTTAATTTTATTCAGAGCTTTTGTTCTGCTTTTTGGAAGATATGGGGGTTTTTTCAACTGAATATGTACATATGTAACTACTTACCAGCTGCGTTAAACTTGAAAGAACGACTTAGCACTGATCTAGATCCTCTGCTCGATTTATTCCTCCTTGGGGTACTTATACCATGGAAGGTACTATCAAATCGAACTATTGTCCTAGATTCCGGAGTTTTGAAGACCAGGCGCAATACTGATGCAACGAATCTAAATCTTCAGCTCCTGTCCAAGTTTATAACAGACTTTTCTAGTGCCTGTGTTTTCTAAGCGTACATCGTTCCTAACTCCAAAGGAGATTTTGTGCACATTTGGTGTGGACAATCTATTCAAAGTTTATCAGGTAGGAACCTTGGACCTCACCTAGACTTTTGGTGTCAAAAAATGACAAACGCTCTCATCTAACACAACAATTCCAAAGTCCGTGCAATAACTTGATGATATCGACATCATCAGAAGAATGCAGCAGATATCCAAAGTATTTTTGTGACAAAAAGAGGTGATATAAAAAAATGCAGGCATACGCCACCGAACCAGATACGCACATCCTGAATGTACCTTCGAGTTGCACTGTTAAAGTCGGATATTCTGATTCTGTGCGGGCTAGTCCAATACGAGCTTGACTAAGCTCTCGCCACGTCAACTGGAAACAGAAATTTTTTTAACGTCATATGTTCTCTGAAGGGATTTCTAGATTTTCAGGACTTTATTGGGTTTGTAGGAAACACAATTGTGATTGGCTTGCTTTCTAAGATTGCAGATGAAGTGAATAAAGTTGAGTCCCCTGGCTATCCTTTAGACTGAAAGCAATACACCTGACTAGAACGGAACGTGCTTCCGAAAGTCTGCGGGCCACTTGGTAGAATACCTTAGTAAAAAAGAGTGTTGACTAGGTTCTTGTTAGCACAGTGAACCACATACGTTTGAGTGTTCCAGCTGCTTCAGACAATCCACGAGTTAACAACGAATAATTTCTTTACTTTTAGGTTGCATCGATGGCCTAGTGTTGTCCACGCTCGCATTTATACTCGCCACTCGTCATGTACGCCTTCAACCGGATCCACTCTATCAGAATTCCCTGTACAAAGGTAAACGTATGTTACATACGCGACCCCCTGAATTAAATCATTATTGACTTGTTAACATTTTCAGGTGAAATCAACAATGCCTACATAACAGATGCGGTTAGCTTAGCCGGTTCACGCAAATCCCTAAACCTTCAACCGATTCTTTTAGTGGCTCCACCGCACCACATGAACAATGGCGATGACACTATTTCCCAGTTCTCTAGCCGAACTCCAAACCATCGATACAATCGACCAGATTATCACAATTCGATGCATCAATTCTAATAGATGGCGCGCACTACGAGTTGTACTGGTTCGAAACTCGCATAAAGCCTAAAGCTTACGATTTCGTTAGGCATTGTTGAGAGAGTGAATTCATTTTTGAATTTTTTGAATTTTTGAATTTGCAACGTCTTCTTTTTGTTTTTTGTACAGTAATTTTAAAATATTTATATTTATAAACAATTATATGTATGTGTATGTAATTTAAATTATCTAATAAATATTGTATACATGAATATGTTTTGTTTTCGTTATTTGTTTGCAAGGAGTCCCTCAATTCATTCCAACCGATGACATCTTGACATCTTAATCTGTGTTGAGAAAGTTAGGAGATTCAGCTCCCCATTCCCTGGCCAATGGATATAGATGTGTTTGGCTATGTGTGGAGAGGATAAAATAATAATTCATAAGTTATGCCATCAACGCAAACAGAATGCGTTAAAATATCCTAAGTGGGCAAGCAGCTGGCGCGCTTTATTGGATTATCCCCCAAAGGAACTTTGTTTTTACTTCCTCTTCGCAGGTTATTTATTTACTTGTGGAGATTCTCTCCGTTTTCTTTGTTTCTGTTGGTGTATGGGTTGGTTTTTTTCCTTTTTTTTGTGTTTTCCTTCATTTCATGGAACAATAAGTTTGACTTTTAGGGCGGATAGACATATTGTCCTAAAAACCAAAAGTGAAATAGATTTCAAGGAAAGAAGGATATACATTTAAGGGTAGATTATACTTTCGCAACACACAGCAGCTTGCTCTATTAGACGTGTATATAATGGGTATGATGAGGGTGTAAATACCGTCAATTGACGATGGAGAGGAGTACCCCACCTTATTGGTGGGTTATTCGTATTTCGTATTTTGTATTTTGTATTTGGATGTGGTGGCAAATTGCTGTGGATACAATATTATTTATTTTTATGATTCCATAAACGTGCAGAGGTATGTGTGTTATAATAATGCGTCAATAACTGTTATTATGGGCTTTCAAATACAGAGAATTGCGTTGAAATAATTTCAATTGGTTTCCAATGTGCGTTGGGAATGGGCCAGGAGAGTGGTTGTTGGGCGAACAATTATAAGAAAAGTTGGGCATAACATCTTGTGCAGCAGATTGTTGTGATTTGTTGACGGTCGATTGGTTGGGGTGACTTGGCGGACGGTTGTTTGCTTATGGAGTTGGTTTAGTGATTTCGGGTGACTTTATTCAATTGATGTCATTAAATGATTAGTTAGATGATTTTAATCTGATTAGATTGGTTAGCAAATCAGGGGGTTTACCGAAACCCTGGTAGTAGCCTTTGCCAAAAACAGTGTGAGGGTCTTGACTTCATGTATGACCGATGAGAGTTGGGTCAAAAGCATATGCCGATGGATGCATGGCTAAGAAGGTGCTTAGTCGGAAATACGCGAACTCAGAATACATGGCGGCCTTCGGTTTCAACCGCACATTTCGAACCAGTTGTTCTGTTTCTGTGCATTGAAAGCACAAACTAGCTTAGCTGCTGCTTCGAAATGGAGATTGGGAACAGAAAATTTTTCAACCAAAAATTCTATGAAAAAAAAGGGCCATGTATAGCCCACAGATCCAGATACCCACCATCTCGTTTTTTCCTCCAACCACACATTTCGAGCCATCTGTTCTGTTTCTGTGCATTCAAAGCACAAGCTAGCTTAGGTGCTGCCTCGAAATGGAGATTGGGAACAGAAAATTTTTCAACCAAAAATTGTATGAAAAAAAGGGCCATGTATAGCCCACAGATATACGTACCCACCATCTCGTTTTTTCCTCCAACCACACATTTCCAGATAGCTGTTCTGTTTCTGTGCATTCAAAGCATAAACTAGCTTAGCTGCTGCTTCGAAATGGAGATTGGGAACAGAAAATTTTTCAACCAAAAATTCTATGAAAAAAAAGGGCCATGTATAGCCCACAGATCCAGATACCCACCATCTCGTTTTTTCCTCCAACCACACATTTCGAGCCATCTGTTCTGTTTCTGTGCATTCAAAGCACAAACTAGCTTAGCTGCTGCCTCGAAATGGAGATTGGGAACAGAAAATTTTTCATCCAAAATTTGTATGAAAAAAGGGCCATGTATAGAACACAGATCTAGATACCCACCATCTCGTTTTTTCCTCCAACCATACATTTCGAGCCAGCTGTTCTGTTTCTGTGCATTCAAAGCACAAACTAGCTTAGCTGCTGCCTCGAAATGGAGATTGGGAACAGAAAATTTTTCAACCAAAATTTGTATGAAAAAAAGGGCCATGTATAGCCCACATATCTAGATACCCACCATCTCGTTTTTTCCTCCAACCATACATTTCGAGCCAGCTGTTCTGTTTCTGTGCATTCAAAGCACAAACTAGCTTAGCTGCTGCCTCGAAATGGAGACTGGGAACAGAAAATTTTTCAACCAAAAATTGTGTGAAGAAAAGGGCCATGTATAGCCCACATATCTAGATACCCACCATCTCGTTTTTTCCTCCAACCATATATTAAGAGCCAGCTGTTCTGTTTCTGTGCATTCAAAGCACAAACTAGCTTAGCTGCTGCCTCGAAATGGAGATTGGGAACAGAAAATTTTTCAACCAAAAACTGTATGAAAAAAAGGGCCATGTATAGCCCACAGATCTAGATACCCACTATCTCGTTTTTTCCTCCAACCATACATTTCGAGCCAGCTGTTCTGTTTCTGTGCATTCAAAGCACAAACTAGCTAAGCTGCTGCCTCGAAATGGAGATTGGGAACAGAAAATTTTTCAACCAAAATTTGTATGAAAAAAAGGGCCGTGTATAGCCCACAGATCTAGATACCCACTATCTCGTTTTTTCCTCCAACCATACATTTTGAGCCAGCTGTTCTGTTTCTGTGCATTCAAAGCACAAACTAGCTTAGCTGTGGCCTCGAAATGGAGATTGGGAACAGAAAATTTTTCAACCAAAAACTGTATGAAAAAAAGGGCCATGTATAGCCCACATATCTAGATACCCACCATCTCGTTTTTTCCTCCAACCATACATTTCGAGCCAGCTGTTCTGTTTCTGTGCATTCAAAGCACAAACTAGCTTAGCTGTTGCCTCGAAATGGAGATTGGGAACAGAAAATTTTTCAACCAAAATTTGTATGAAAAAAAGGGCCATGTATAGCCCACATATCTAGATACCCACCATCTCGTTTTTTCCTCCAACCATACATTTCGAGCCAGCTGTTCTGTTTCTGTGCATTCAAAGCACAAACTAGCTTAGCTGCTGCCTCGAAATGGAGATTGGGAACAGAAAATTTTTCAACCAAAAATTGTATGAAAAAAAGGGCCATATATAGCCCACATATCTAGATACCCACCATCTCGTTTTTTCCTCCAACCATACATTTCGAGCCAGCTGTTCTGTTTCTGTGCATTCAAAGCACAAACTAGCTTAGCTGCTGCCTCGAAATGGAGATTGGGAACAGAAAATTTTTCAACCAAAAACTGTATGAAAAAAAGGGCCATGTATAGCCCACAGATCTAGATACCCACCATCTCGTTTTTTCCTCCAACCATACATTTCGAGCCAGCTGTTCTGTTTCTGTGCATTCAAAGCACAAACTAGCTTAGCTGCTGCTTCGAAATGGAGATTGGGAACAGAAAATTTTTCAACCAAAAATTGTATGAAAAAAAGGGCCATGTATAGCCCACAAATCTAGATACCCACCATCTCGTTTTTTCCTCCAACCATACATTTCGAGCCAGCTGTTCTGTTTCTGTGCATTCAAAGCACAAACTAGCTTAGCTGCTGCTTCGAAATGGAGATTGGGAACAGAAAATTTTTCAACCAAAAACTGTATGAAAAAAAGGGCCATGTACAGCCCACAGATCTAGATACCCACCATCTCGTTTTTTTCCAACCACACATTTCGAGCCAGCTGTTCTGTTTCTGTGCATTCAAGGCACAAACTAGCTTAGCTGCTGCTTCGAAATGGAGATTGGGAACAGAAAATTTTTCAACCAAAAATTGTATGAAAAAAAGGGCCTTGTATAGCCCATAGATCTAGATACCCACCATCTCGTTTTTTTCCAACCACACATTTCGAGCCAGCTGTTCTGTTTCTGTGCATTCAAAGCACAAACTAGCTTAGCTGCTGCCTCGAAATGGAGATTGGGAACAGAAAACTTTTCAACCAAAAATTGTATGAAAAAAGGGCCATGTATAGCCCACAGATCTAGACACCCACCATCTCGTTTTTTCCTCCAACCACACATTTCGAGCCAGCTGTTCTGTTTCTGTGCATTCAAGGCACAAACTAGCTTAGCTGCTGCTTCGAAATGGAGATTGGGAACAGAAAATTTTTCAACCAAAAACTGTATGAAAAAAAGGGCCATGTACAGCCCACAGATCTAGATACCCACCATCTCGTTTTTTCCTCCAACCATACATTTCGAGCCAGCTGTTCTGTTTCTGTGCATTCAAAGCACAAACTAGCTTAGCTGCTGCTTCGAAATGGAGATTGGGAACAGAACATTTTTCAACCAAAAATTGTATGAAAAAAAGGGCCATGTATAGCCCACAGATCTAGATACCCACCATCTCGTTTTTTCCTCCAACCACACACTTCGAGCCAGCTGTTCTGTTTCTGTGCATTGAAAGCACAAACTAGCTTAGCTGCTGCTTCGAAATAGAGATTGGGAACAGAAAATTTTTCAACCAAAAATTGTATGAAAAAAAGGGCCATGTATAGCCCACAGAAATAGATACCCACCATCTCGTTTTTTCCTCCAACCACACACTTCGAGCCAGCTGTTCTGCTTCTGTGCATTCAAAGCACAAACTAGCTTAACTGCTGCTTCGAAATGGAGATTGGGAACAGAAAATTTTTCAACAAAAAATTGTATGAAAAAAAGTGCCATGTATAGCCCACAGATGTAGATACCCACCATCTCGTTTTTTCCTCCAACCACACACTTCGAGCCAGCTGTTCTGTTTCTGTGCATTCAAAGCACAAACTAGCTTAACTGCTGCTTCGAAATGGAGATTGGGAACAGAAAATTTTTCAACCAAAAACTGTATGAAAAAAAGGGCCATGTACAGCCCACAGATCTAGATACCCACCATCTCGTTTTTTTCCAACCACACATTTCGAGCCAGCTGTTCTGTTTCTGTGCAGTCAAGGCACAAACTAGCTTAGCTGCTGCTTCGAAATGGAGATTGGGAACAGAAAATTTTTCAACAAAAAACTGTATGAAAAAAAGGGCCATGTATAGCCCACAGATCTAGATACCCACCATCTCGTTTTTTCCTCCAACCACACATTTCGAGCCAGATGTTTTGACTTTGTGCATTCAAAGCACAAGCTATCTTAGCTGCTGCTCTTGAAATGGAGATTGGGAACAGAAAATTTTTCAACCAAAAACTGTATGAAAAAAAGGGCCATGTACAGCCCACAGATCTAGATACCCACCATCTCGTTTTTTCCTTCAACCATACTTTTCGAGCCAGCTGTTCTGTTTCTGTGCATTCAAAGCACAAACTAGCTTAGCTGCTGCCTCGAAATGGAGATTGGGAACAGAAAACTTTTCAACCAAAAATTGTATGAAAAAAGGGCCATGTATAGCCCACAGATCTAGACACCCACCATCTCGCTATTTCCTCCAACCATACATTTCGAGCCAGCTGTTCTGTTTCTGTGCATTCAAGGCACAAACTAGCTTAGCTGCTGCTTCGAAATGGAGATTGGGAACAGAAAACTTTTCAACCAAAAATTGTATGAAAAAAGGGCCATGTATAGCCCACAGATCTAGACACCCACCATCTCACTATTTCCTCCAACCATACATTTCGAGCCAGCTGTTCTGTTTCTGTGCATTCAAGGCACAAACTAGCTTAGCTGCTGCTTCGAAATGGAGATTGGGAACAGAAAATTTTTCAACAAAAAATTGTATGAAAAAAAGGGCCATGTATAGCCCACAGATCTAGATACCCACCATCTCGTTTTTTTTCCAACCACACATTTCGAGCCAGCTGTTCTGTTTCTGTGCATTCAAAGCACAAACTAGCATAGCTGCTGCCTCGAAATGGAGATTGGGAACAGAAAACTTTTCAACCAAAAATTGTATGAAAAACGGGTCATGTATAGCCCACAGATCTAGACACCCACCATCTCGCTATTTCCTCCAACCATACATTTCGAGCCAGCTGTTCTGTTTCTGTGCATTCAAGGCACAAACTAGCTTAGCTGCTGCTTCGAAATGGAGATTGGGAACAGGAAATTTTTCAACCAAAAATTGTATGAGAAAAAGGGCCTTGTATAGCCCATAGATCTAGATACCCACCATCTCGTTTTTTTTCCAACCACACATTTCGAGCCAGCTGTTCTGTTTCTGTGCATTCAAAGCACAAACTAGCTTAACTGCTGCTTCGAAATGGAGATTGGGAACACCCACCATCTCACTATTTCCTCCAACCATACATTTCGAGCCAGCTGTTCTGTTTCTGTGCATTCAAGGCACAAACTAGCTTAGCTGCTGCTTCGAAATGGAGATTGGGAACAGGAAATTTTTCAACCAAAAATTGTATGAGAAAAAGGGCCTTGTATAGCCCATAGATCTAGATACCCACCATCTCGTTTTTTTTCCAACCACACATTTCGAGCCAGCTGTTCTGTTTCTGTGCATTCAAGGCACAAACTAGCTTAGCTGCTGCTTCGAAATGGAGATTGGGAACAGAAAATTTTTCAACCAAAAATTGTATGAAAAAAAGGGCCATGTATGTATAGCCCACAGATCTAGACACCCACCATCTCGCTATTTCCTCCAACCATACTCTTCGAGCCAGCTGTTCTGTTTCTGTGCATTCAAAGCACAAACTAGCTTAGCTGCTGCCTCGAAATGGAGATTGGGAACAGAAAATTTTTCAACCAAAAATTGTATGAAAAAAAGGGCCATGTATGTATAGCCCACAGATCTAGATACCCACCATCTCGTTTTTTCCTCCAACCATACATTTCGAGCCAGCTGTTCTGTTTCGGTGCATTCAAAGCACAAACTAGCTTAGCTGCTGCTTCGAAATGGAGATTGGGAACAGAAAATTTTTCAACCAAAAATTGTATGAAAAAAAGGGCCATGTATAGCCCACAGATCTAGATACCCACCATCTCGTTTTTTCCTTCAACCATACTTTTCGAGCCAGCTGTTCTGTTTCTGTGCATTCAAAGCACAAACTAGCTTAGCTGTTGCTTCGAAATATAGATTGGGAACAGAAAATTTTTCAACCAAAAATTGTATGAAAAAAAGGGCCATGTATAGCCCACAGATCTAGATACCCACCATCTCGTTTTTTCCTCCAACCACACACTTCGAGCCAGCTGTTCTGTTTCTGTGCATTCAAGGCACAAACTAGCTTAGCTGCTGCTTCGAAATGGAGATTGGGAACAGAAAATTTTTCAACCAAAAATTGTATGAGAAAAAGGGCCTTGTATAGCCCATAGATCTAGATACCCACCATCTCGTTTTTTTTTCCAACCACACATTTCGAGCCAGCTGTTCTGTTTCTGTGCATTCAAGGCACAAACTAGCTTAGCTGCTGCTTCGAAATGGAGATTGGGAACAGAAAATTTTTCAACCAAAAATTGTATGAAAAAAAGGGCCATGTATGTATAGCCCACAGATCTAGACACCCACCATCTCGCTATTTCCTCCAACCATACTCTTCGAGCCAGCTGTTCTGTTTCTGTGCATTCAAAGCACAAACTAGCTTAGCTGCTGCCTCGAAATGGAGATTGGGAACAGAAAATTTTTCAACCAAAAATTGTATGAAAAAAAGGGCCATGTATGTATAGCCCACAGATCTAGATACCCACCATCTCGTTTTTTCCTCCAACCATACATTTCGAGCCAGCTGTTCTGTTTCGGTGCATTCAAAGCACAAACTAGCTTAGCTGCTGCTTCGAAATGGAGATTGGGAACAGAAAATTTTTCAACCAAAAATTGTATGAAAAAAAGGGCCATGTATAGCCCACAGATCTAGATACCCACCATCTCGTTTTTTCCTCCAACCATACTTTTCGAGCCAGCTGTTCTGTTTCTGTGCATTCAAAGCACAAACTAGCTTAGCTGCTGCTTCGAAATATAGATTGGGAACAGAAAATTTTTCAACCAAAAATTGTATGAAAAAAAGGGCCATGTATAGCCCACAGATCTAGATACCCACCATCTCGCTATTTCCTCCAACCATACATTTCGAGCCAGCTGTTCTGTTTCTGTGCATTCAAAGCACAAACTAGCTTAGCTGCTGCCTCGAAATGGAGATTGGGAACAGAAAATTTTTCAACCAAAAATTGTATGAAAAAAAGGGCCATGTATAGCCCACAGATCTAGATACCCACCATCTCCCTATTTCCTCCAACCACACATTTCGACCCAGCTGTTCTGTTTCTGTGCATTCAAGGCACAAACTAGCTTAGCTGCTGCTTCGAAATGGAGATTGGGAACAGAAAATTTTTCAACCAAAAATTGTATGAAAAAAAGAGCCATGTATAGCCCACAGATCTAGATACCCACCATCTCGTTTTTTCCTCCAACCACACACTTCGAGCCAGCTGTTCTGTTTCTGTGCATTCAAAGCACAAACTAGCTTAGCTGCTGCTTCGAAGTGGAGATTGGGAACAGAAAATTTTTCAACCAAAAATTGTATGAAAAAAAGGGCCATGTATGTATAGCCCACAGATCTAGATACCCACCATCTCGTTTTTTCCTCCAACCACACATTTCGAGCCAGCTGTTCTGTTTCTGTGCATTCAAAGCACAAACTAGCTTAGCTGCTGCTTCGAAATGGAGATTGGGAACACAAAATTTTTCAACCAAAAATGGTATGAAAAAAAAGGCCATGTATAGCCCACAGATCTAGATACCCAAAATCACGTTTTTTTCTCCAACCACACATTTCGAGCCAGCTGTTCTGTTTCTGTGCATTCAAGGCACAACTAGCTTAGCTGCTGCTTCGAAATGGAGATTGGGAACAGAAAATTTTTCAGCCAAAAATTGTATGAAAAAAAGGGCCATGTATAGCCCACAGATCTAGATACCCACCATCTCGTTTTTTCCTCCAACCACACATTTCGAGCCAGCTGTTCTGTTTCTTTGCATTCAAAGCACAAACTAGCTTAGCTGCTGCTTCGAAATGGAGATTGGGAACAGAAAATTTTTCAACCAAAAATTGTATGAAAAAAGTGCCATGTATAGCCCACAGATCTGGATACCCACCATCCCGTTTTTTTCCAACCACATATTTCGAGCCAGCTGTTTTGACTTTGTGCATTCAAAGCACAAGCTATCTTAGCTGCTGCCTCGAAATGGAGATTGGGAACAGAAAATTATTCAACCAAAAACTGTATGAGAAAAAGGTCCTTGTATAGCCCATAGATCTAGATACCCACCAGCTCGTTTTTTTTCAACCACACATTTCGAGATAGCTGTTCTGTTTCTGTGCATTCAAAGCACAAACTAGCTTAGATGCTGCCTCGAAATGGAGATTGGGAACAGAAAATTTTTCAACCAAAAATTGTATGAAAAAAAGGGCCATGTATAGCCCACAGATCTAGATACCCACCATCTCGTTTTTTCCTCCAACCACACATTTCGAGCCAGCTGTTCTGTTTCTGTGCATTCAAAGCACAAGCTAGCTTAGCTGCTGCCTCGAAATGGAGATTGGGAACAGAACATTTTTCAACCAAAAATTGTATGAAAAAAAGGGCCATGTATAGCCCACAGATCTAGATACCCACCATCTCGTTTTTTCCTCCAACCATATATTTCGAGCCAGCTGTTCTGTTTCTGTGCATTCAAAGCTCAAACTAGCTTAGCTACTGCTTCGCAATGGAGATTGGGAACCGAAAATTTTTCAACCAAAAATTGTATGAAAAAAAGGGCCATGTATAGCCCACAGATCTAGATACCCACCATCTCCCTATTTCCTCCAACCACACATTTCGAGCCAGCTGTTCTGTTTCTGTGCATTCAAAGCACAAACTAGCTTAGCTGCTGCCTCGAAATGGAGATTGGGAACAGAAAATTTTTCAACCAAAAATTGTATGAAAAAAAGGGCCATGTATGTATAGCCCACAGATCTAGATACCCACCATCTCGTTTTTTCCTCCAACCATACATTTCGAGCCAGCTGTTCTGTTTCGGTGCATTCAAAGCACAAACTAGCTTAGCTGCTGCTTCGAAATGGAGATTGGGAACAGAAAATTTTTCAACCAAAAATTGTATGAAAAAAAGGGCCATGTATAGCCCACAGATCTAGATACCCACCATCTCGTTTTTTCCTCCAACCATACTTTTCGAGCCAGCTGTTCTGTTTCTGTGCATTCAAAGCACAAACTAGCTTAGCTGCTGCTTCGAAATATAGATTGGGAACAGAAAATTTTTCAACCAAAAATTTTATGAAAAAAAGGGCCATGTATAGCCCACAGATCTAGATACCCACCATCTCGCTATTTCCTCCAACCATACATTTCGAGCCAGCTGTTCTGTTTCTGTGCATTCAAAGCACAAACTAGCTTAGCTGCTGCCTCGAAATGGAGATTGGGAACAGAAAATTTTTCAACCAAAAATTGTATGAAAAAAAGGGCCATGTATAGCCCACAGATCTAGATACCCACCATCTCCCTATTTCCTCCAACCACACATTTCGACCCAGCTGTTCTGTTTCTGTGCATTCAAGGCACAAACTAGCTTAGCTGCTGCTTCGAAATGGAGATTGGGAACAGAAAATTTTTCAACCAAAAATTGTATGAAAAAAAGAGCCATGTATAGCCCACAGATCTAGATACCCACCATCTCGTTTTTTCCTCCAACCACACACTTCGAGCCAGCTGTTCTGTTTCTGTGCATTCAAAGCACAAACTAGCTTAGCTGCTGCTTCGAAGTGGAGATTGGGAACAGAAAATTTTTCAACCAAAAATTGTATGAAAAAAAGGGCCATGTATGTATAGCCCACAGATCTAGATACCCACCATCTCGTTTTTTCCTCCAACCACACATTTCGAGCCAGCTGTTCTGTTTCTGTGCATTCAAAGCACAAACTAGCTTAGCTGCTGCTTCGAAATGGAGATTGGGAACACAAAATTTTTCAACCAAAAATGGTATGAAAAAAAAGGCCATGTATAGCCCACAGATCTAGATACCCAAAATCACGTTTTTTTCTCCAACCACACATTTCGAGCCAGCTGTTCTGTTTCTGTGCATTCAAGGCACAACTAGCTTAGCTGCTGCTTCGAAATGGAGATTGGGAACAGAAAATTTTTCAGCCAAAAATTGTATGAAAAAAAGGGCCATGTATAGCCCACAGATCTAGATACCCACCATCTCGTTTTTTCCTCCAACCACACATTTCGAGCCAGCTGTTCTGTTTCTTTGCATTCAAAGCACAAACTAGCTTAGCTGCTGCTTCGAAATGGAGATTGGGAACAGAAAATTTTTCAACCAAAAATTGTATGAAAAAAGTGCCATGTATAGCCCACAGATCTGGATACCCACCATCCCGTTTTTTTCCAACCACATATTTCGAGCCAGCTGTTTTGACTTTGTGCATTCAAAGCACAAGCTATCTTAGCTGCTGCCTCGAAATGGAGATTGGGAACAGAAAATTATTCAACCAAAAACTGTATGAGAAAAAGGTCCTTGTATAGCCCATAGATCTAGATACCCACCAGCTCGTTTTTTTTCAACCACACATTTCGAGATAGCTGTTCTGTTTCTGTGCATTCAAAGCACAAACTAGCTTAGATGCTGCCTCGAAATGGAGATTGGGAACAGAAAATTTTTCAACCAAAAATTGTATGAAAAAAAGGGCCATGTATAGCCCACAGATCTAGATACCCACCATCTCGTTTTTTCCTCCAACCACACATTTCGAGCCAGCTGTTCTGTTTCTGTGCATTCAAAGCACAAACTAGCTTAGCTGCTGCTTCGAAATGGAGATTGGGAACAGAAAATTTTTCAACCAAAAATTGTATGAAAAAAAGGGCCATGTATAGCCCACAGATCTAGATACCCACCATCTCGTTTTTTCCTCCAACCATACATTTCGAGCCAGCTGTTCTGTTTCTGTGCATTCAAAGCACAAACTAGCTTAGCTGCTGCTTCGAAGTGGAGATTAGGAACAGAAAATTTTTCAACCAAAAATTGTATGAAAAAAAGGGCCATGTATGTATAGCCCACAGATCTAGATACCCACCATCTCGTTTTTTCCTCCAACCACACATTTCGACCCAGCTGTTCTGTTTCTGTGCATTCAAAGCACAAACTAGCTTAGCTGCTGCTTCGAAATGGAGATTGGGAACACAAAATTTTTCAACCAAAAATGGTATGAAAAAAAAGGCCATGTATAGCCCACAGATCTAGATACCCAAAATCACGTTTTTTTCTCCAACCACACATTTCGAGCCAGCTGTTCTGTTTCTTTGCATTCAAAGCACAAACTAGCTTAGCTGCTGCTTCGAAATGGAGATTGGGAACAGAAAATTTTTCAACCAAAAATTGTATGAAAAAAAGTGCCATGTATAGCCCACAGATCTGGATACCCACCATCCCGTTTTTTTCCAACCACATATTTCGAGCCAGCTGTTTTGACTTTGTGCATTCAAAGCACAAGCTATCTTAGCTGCTGCCTCGAAATGGAGATTGGGAACAGAAAATTTTTCAACCAAAAATTGTATGAAAAAAAGTGCCATGTATAGCCCACAGATCTAGATACCCACCATCTCGTTTTTTCCTCCAATCATATATTTCGAGCCAGCTGTTCTGTTTCTGTGCATTCAAAGCACAAACTAGCTTAGCTGCTGCTTCGAAATGGAGATTGGGAACAGAAAATTTTTCAACCAAAAATTGTATGAAAAAAAGGGCCATGTATAGCCCACAGATCTAGATACCCACCATCTCGTTTTTCTCCAACCACACATTTCGAGCCAGCTGTTCTGTTTCTGTGCGTTCAAAGCACAAGCTAGCTTAGCTGCTGCCTCGAAATGGAGATTGGGAACAGAAAATTTTTCAACCAAAAATTGTATGAAAAAAAGGGCCATGTATAGCCCACAGATCTAGATACCCACCATCTCGTTTTTCTCCAACCACACATTTCGAGCCAGCTGTTCTGTTTCTGTGCGTTCAAAGCACAAGCTAGCTTAGCTGCTGCCTCGAAATGGAGATTGGGAACAGAAAATTTTTCAACCAAAAATTGTATGAAAAAAAGTGCCATGTATAGCCCACAGATCTGGATACCCACCATCCCGTTTTTTTCCAACCACATATTTCGAGCCAGCTGTTTTGACTTTGTGCATTCAAAGCACAAGCTATCTTAGCTGCTGCCTCGAAATGGAGATTGGGAACAGAAAATTTTTCAACCAAAAATTGTATGAAAAAAAGTGCCATGTATAGCCCACAGATCTAGATACCCACCATCTCGTTTTTTCCTCCAATCATATATTTCGAGCCAGCTGTTCTGTTTCTGTGCATTCAAAGCACAAACTAGCTTAGCTGCTGCATCGAAATGGAGATTGGGAACAGAAAATTTTTCAACCAAAAATTGTATGAAAAAAAGTGCCATGTATAGCCCACAGATCTGGATACCCACCATCCCGTTTTTTTCCAACCACATATTTCGAGCCAGCTGTTTTGACTTTGTGCATTCAAAGCACAAGCTATCTTAGCTGCTGCCTCGAAATGGAGATTGGGAACAGAAAATTATTCAACCAAAAACTGTTAGAGAAAAAGGTCCTTGTATAGCCCATAGATCTAGATACCCACCAGCTCGTTTTTTTTCAACCACACATTTCGAGATAGCTGTTCTGTTTCTGTGCATTCAAAGCACAAACTAGCTTAGCTGCTGCCTCGAAATGGAGATTGGGAACCGAAAATTTTTCAACCAAAAATTGTATGAAAAAAAGGGCCATGTATAGCCCACAGATCTAGATACCCACCATCTCGTTTTTCTCCAACCACACATTTCGAGCCAGCTGTTCTGTTTCTGTGCGTTCAAAGCACAAGCTAGCTTAGCTGCTGCCTCGAAATGGAGATTGGGAACAGAAAATTTTTCAACCAAAAATTGTATGAAAAAAAGGGCCATGTATAGCCCACAGATCTAGATACCCACCATCTCGTTTTTTCCTCCAACCATATATTTCGAGCCAGCTGTTCTGTTTCTGTGCATTCAAAGCTCAAACTAGCTTAGCTACTGCTTCGAAATGGAGATTGGGAACCGAAAATTTTTCAACCAAAAATTGTATGAAAAAAAGGGCCATGTATAGCCCACAGATCTAGATACCCACCATCTCCCTATTTCCTCCAACCACACATTTCGAGATAGCTGTTCTGTTTCTGTGCATTCAAAGCACAAACTAGCTTAGCTGCTGCCTCGAAATGGAGATTGGGAACAGAACATTTCTCAACCAAAAATTGTATGAAAAAAAGGGCCATGTATAGCCCACAGATCTAGATACCCACCATCTCGTTTTTTCCTCCAACCATATATTTCGAGCCAGCTGTTCTGTTTCTGTGCATTCAAAGCACAAACTAGCTTAGCTGCTGCTTCGAAATGGAGATTGGGAACAGAAAATTTTTCAACCAAAAATTGTATGAAAAAAAGGGCCATGTATAGCCCACAGATCTAGATACCCACCATCTCGTTTTTCTCCAACCACACATTTCGAGCCAGCTGTTCTGTTTCTGTGCGTTCAAAGCACAAGCTAGCTTAGCTGCTGCCTCGAATTGGAGATTGGGAACAGAACATTTTTCAACCAAAAATTGTATGAAAAAAAGGGCCATGTATAGCCCACAGATCTAGATACCCACCATCTCGTTTTTTCCTCCAACCATATATTTCGAGCCAGCTGTTCTGTTTCTGTGCATTCAAAGCTCAAACTAGCTTAGCTACTGCTTCGAAATGGAGATTGGGAACCGAAAATTTTTCAACCAAAAATTGTATGAAAAAAAGGGCCATGTATAGCCCACAGATCTAGATACCCACCATCTCCCTATTTCCTCCAACCACACATTTCGAGCCAGCTGTTCTGTTTCTGTGCATTCAAAGCACAAACTAGCTTAGCTGCTGCCTCGAAATGGAGATTGGGAACAGAACATTTCTCAACCAAAAATTGTATGAAAAAAAGGGCCATGTATAGCCCACAGATCTAGATACCCACCATCTCGTTTTTTCCTCCAACCACACATTTCGAGCCAGCTGTTCTGTTTCTGTGCATTCAAAGCACAAGCTAGCTTAGCTGCTGCTTCTAAGTGGAGATTGGGAACAGAAAATTTTTCAACCAAAAATTGTATGAAAAAAAGGGCCATGTATAGCCCACAGATCTAGATACCCACCATCTCGTTTTTTCCTCCAACCACACATTTCGAGCCAGCTGTTCTGTTTCTGTGCATTCAAAGCACAAGCTAGCTTAGCTGCTGCTTCTAAGTGGAGATTGGGAACCGAAAATTTTTCAACCAAAAATTGTATGAAAAAAAGGGCCATGTATAGCCCACAGATCTAGATACCCACCATCTCCCTATTTCCTCCAACCACACATTTCGAGCCAGCTGTTCTGTTTCTGTGCATTCAAAGCACAAACTAGCTTAGCTGCTGCCTCGAAATGGAGATTGGGAACAGAACATTTCTCAACCAAAAATTGTATGAAAAAAAGGGCCATGTATAGCCCACAGATCTAGATACCCACCATATCGTTTTTTCCTCCAACCACACATTTCGAGCCAGCTGTTCTGTTTCTGTGCATTCAAAGCACAAGCTAGCTTAGCTGCTGCTTCTAAGTGGAGATTGGGAACAGAAAATTTTTCAACCAAAAATTGTATGAAAAAAAGGGCCATGTATAGCCCACAGATCTAGATACCCACCATCTCGTTTTTTCCTCCAACCACACATTTCGAGCCAGCTGTTCTGTTTCTGTGCATTCAAAGCACAAGCTAGCTTAGCTGCTGCTTCTAAGTGGAGATTGGGAACCGAAAATTTTTCAACCAAAAATTGTATGAAAAAAAGGGCCATGTATAGCCCACAGATCTAGATACCCACCATCTCCCTATTTCCTCCAACCACACATTTCGAGCCAGCTGTTCTGTTTCTGTGCATTCAAAGCACAAACTAGCTTAGCTGCTGCCTCGAAATGGAGATTGGGAACAGAACATTTCTCAACCAAAAATTGTATGAAAAAAAGGGCCATGTATAGCCCACAGATCTAGATACCCACCATATCGTTTTTTCCTCCAACCACACATTTCGAGCCAGCTGTTCTGTTTCTGTGCATTCAAAGCACAAGCTAGCTTAGCTGCTGCTTCTAAGTGGAGATTGGGAACAGAAAATTTTTCAACCAAAAATTGTATGAAAAAAAGGGCCATGTATAGCCCACAGATCTAGATACCCACCATCTTGTTTTTTCCTCCAACCACACATTTCGAGCCAGCTGTTCTGTTTCTGTGCATTCAAGGCACACACTAGCTTAGCTGCTGCTTCGAAATGGAGATTGGGAACAGAAAATTTTTCAACCAAAAATTGTATGAAAAAAAGTGCCATGTATAGCCCACAGATCTAGATACCCACCATCTCGTTTTTTCCTCCAACCACACATTTCGAGCCAGCTGTTCTGTTTCTGTGCATTCAAAGCACAAACTAGCTTAGCTGCTGCTTCGAAATGGAGATTGGGAACAGAAAATTTTTCAACCAAAAATTGTATGAAAAAAAGTGCCATGTATAGCCCACAGATCTAGATACCCACCATCTCGTTTTTTCCTCCAACCACACATTTCGAGCCAGCTGTTCTGTTTCTGTGCATTCAAGGCACAAACTAGCTTAGCTGCTTCCTCGAAATGGAGATTGGGAACAGAAAATTTTTCAACCAAAAATTGTATGAAAAGAAGGGCCATGTATAGCCCACAGATCTAGATACCCACCATCTCGTTTTTTCCTCCAACCACACATTTCGAGCCAGCTGTTCTGTTTCTGTGCATTCAAGGCACAAACTAGCTTAGCTGCTTCCTCGAAATGGAGATTGGGAACAGAAAATTTTTCAACCAAAAATTGTATGAAAAAAAGTGCCATGTATAGCCCACAGATCTAGATACCCACCATCTCGTTTTTTCCTCCAACCACACATTTCGAGCCAGCTGCTCTGTTTCTGTGCATTCAAAGCACAAGCTAGCTTAGCTGCTGCCTCGAAATGGAGATTGGGAACAGAAAATTTTTCAACCAAAAATTGTATGAAAAAAAGTGCCATGTATAGCCCACAGATCTAGATACCCACCATCTCGTTTTTTCCTCCAACCACACATTTCGAGCCAGCTGCTCTGTTTCTGTGCATTCAAAGCACAAGCTAGCTTAGCTGCTGCCTCGAAATGGAGATTGGGAACAGAAAATTTTTGTGTCAGAAATTGTATGAATAAAAGGGCCATGTATAGCCCACAGATCTAGATACCCACCATCTTGTTTTTTCCTCCAACCACACATTTCGAGCCAGCTGCTCTGTTTCTGTGCATTCAAAGCACAAGCTAGCTTAGCTGCTGCCTCGAAATGGAGATTGGGAACAGAAAATTTTTCAACCAAAAATTGTATGAAAAAAAGTGCCATGTATAGCCCACAGATCTAGATACCCACCATCTCGTTTTTTCCTCCAACCACACATTTCGAGCCAGCTGCTCTGTTTCTGTGCATTCAAAGCACAAGCTAGCTTAGCTGCTGCCTCGAAATGGAGATTGGGAACAGAAAATTTTTGTGTCAGAAATTGTATGAATAAAAGGGCCATGTATAGCCCACAGATCCAGATACCCACCATCTCGTTTTCTCCTCCAACCACACATTTCGAGCCAGCTGTTCTGTTTCTGTGCATTCAAAGCAAACACAGGCTTAGCTGCTGCTTAGCACACTCTCCCAGATGACGATGGAATACATATTAGTATGAAAGGAAATAAAGTACCTACCTATCAATTTGGAAAAGGCTAGTTCTGAATGTAATCCGGCAGATACATATATTACTAAGTCATGACGTCTTATATTCGATGCAAAAAAAGCAAGAACAATTTATTTATTAAGCAAACTGTTTTTTTTTTTTTAAATGTGTAGGTATTTCATCCATCGATTCCAACTGAGAAGCTTGCCTTCAACTTCCGCTACGTCAAATGCCCTCTGGCTTTACCGCGAAGTACGAGCTGTGATTATATTGGCATTCTGTGCCGAAAAGCTGCTCGATTTTTCAAACTTACTTCAGTGGAACGAGAGATCTCTAAATAGCCTTAAATGAAAGGTACAACCACGAGCACTTAATCTATGCTATCCTTTGAAAAAAAGGGATACAAACGATACCTAGGAGCATCGGGAACTTCTTGTTTCTTACTCCACAGGAATATAATAAATTATTCATATCTCTCGGGTAAAAGGAGAAAACTTTTCAATGAATGAACCCAGCAACCACACCGCCTTAAAGGTTTCAATTTAACTAAATGTCAAGAGCAGAAATTGAATTCGAATCGCAATTTGTTTTTTTTTTATTATCATTATTTCTACTCCCATCCGCGTGTTTGTTTTTTTTTAAAGCGAAATTCAGTGCATTCGTTCAAGTGATGTTTACCAGAAATTATCATTTTGACGTTATGCCGACGACGACTGCCGCCATTTTGTTTTTTGTCTGTCATTTCTGACTTTAGTTAGACCCAATGAAATCGCCATTACGTTTCTGCCTCCATTTTGTGCAGCAATTTCCATCTGTAAATCTAACTTGACAATCTGTTAAGTTGTAGATTTGTCGTAAATCATATCTCAAAATCGAGTTATCCTTTTAGAGCATAGCCATCCATTTACAAGGAACAGAATGAAAAAAAAAAAAAGGAAAAGGAAAAGCGAAAAAAATAAATAAATAAATATCCTGCCACCCTTATGTCGTAAAAGCTTGCTTCCATTGTAGATTTGAATAGGACTAAGTCAAAAATCACCCCTAAAAGATTGGGAAAATGGCACAAAAAAAGAAAGAAAGAAAAGAAGAGAAGGACGAACAAAAAATGAAGGATAACAGTGGTGTATATGTATGTAAGACCTATTCGAATGAAAGGAACTCGGGCTCGGGCAGGCATAAAATCATTATTTCTTTCTTATGATTAAAATACGTCACATCCAGATGACGCCCAATATATACATTTTTTTTTATTGCGATTTTCCGACTGATTTAATGCTCTTTAAGGACCTGGCCGTCCGCGTCAACGACAAATTCCTTTTGAAACCACCACCACCACCACCATCACCAGTCAGCTTAACGCATTCGTGTAGCTTTGGGTGCCGGTTTCATCGTCCCCATGAAAAGGAATATAAATTACACAAGTGTTTGGCTACCAAATAGGAATACACAGCTTAGGACGACATAGTTAAGAGGCCAGCGCAATGGCGTTGGGCGGGTGGAGTGTATGTACCTAATTTACGAGGCGTTACTTTCCGCTGAGAGGGGTTTATTGGAATATAATATTGAAATAATGTGGTTTTAATTAATTGCCTTTCACATTTGGGTGGTTAGTGGAATTTCGAATTTTAATGTACTTTTAGTGGATGCCATATTTTGGGGGGTGGATGGATTGATTTTGAAAGAAACGAGAAGAAGCCTCGGCTACATTAGTATTTAAAAATAGAATTAGATCATTACTTACCTTATTATGTAGGTGGCGCCACTGTTCCCATTGAGTGGACACCACAGACGGGAAGAATGTATGTAAAACCAAGCCCTGATTCCATACAAACGTGCTCTGCTAAATCTTGGTTCTTGTATTGAGCGAATATAGGCCAAGTTCCCTATAAGGTACGCACATACAACTTCTGATAGAGTTATGAGTACAAAGTCGTTAGAGCTCTTTAAATAGACTACATGCACCTAACGGCTGATGAAAGAAAAAGGAGAGAGTAGCCCTGTCCACCAAATACTTGGGGATTACAAAACTACACCAAGTACACTAGGACCTAGCAAGGAATGTGGAAAAGCAAGTTCGAATACCCTTAAGTTTAGTTAACTTAAGTCCTATGGAGGGTAGAAGCAGTATGTACCAAGAAATAAAACGGCTGGTAAATAATACTCTTCTACGTTCTGTACAATAGAGGACGAAAGAAAAATTGGAACAGCGAACTTTTGACAAAGGCAACCCAGATAGGTGAGCGTTACAAGGCTACATCCAAGAGAAAAACAAACTTGACATCAAAAGGTAAAGTACAAGCAACTTTCAGAAAAATATCCAATTTCCAATCCTCGATAAGAAACTATAAGACATGCAATGCTACAGCCAATGACGAGTATAGTGAAGGCTAACTAAAGCTGAGGACACTCAGATACCAACACAAACGAGTCCAATCGAAAGTCCCGATTCATGATTCAATTGGTAATAGGTTCATAAGTGATTTCGAACATAAAGAACTAGACTCAACCTCTTTAGGAAATAAGATTTGCAGTTCTAATCTCGAGGCCAAGTCGAAAAAGTTATCGCGCAGCAAGCGGCCACTGGCACATGACACGTGGTCGACTTGAAATAAACGACTTTGACTAAATAATAACCAAGAAGGAAAGTTCTCAACAACTCAATGTACCGCCGATTAAGGCAGTGATTTTAAGTCACACGGGCATACCTTTGGTTATGTTGGGCACGTCTTCTTCATCAGAACCAAAATCAATGGTATAAAGGATGTCAATCGACAATTTTGAAAACTTTCAGAACATACCAACTATCGATTCCAGAGTTAGAGGTCCTTTTGTAATAAATTGCTTCTTGAAAACGTAATCTGTGAGTATGAGGTTATTAAATGACAAACAAGAGAGGAAATGCCTCATTGGATAGAGACACCTTCTTGGACTTACCATGGGGGAAGGAATCCTTACAAAATCTAACCATGTTAGCTGCACCTGGAAAGATCATGGAATGTGTCATTTGTAAAATACTGGAAACTGAAATGGAGGAAATGCTGCTGCACTCGGATTGTTAAAAGCTGAAAATCTATATCTTTTAAAGGGTTTTTCAATAAGGACATAGCAATTGTGTACTTAAATGAAACAGAACAAAATTGACAGATCGAGCTGAAACTTAAACATAATATATTATATACATTATATTTTAGTATGCATTTTTGATCTTGTTCATATGACCACCATGAGCAAGCTTGGTACAATCGATCTTTTGCAACCAATTTTCCACGACTCTTTCACACATGCCAGCCAAAGCGGTGGCAATTTTGGTTTGGATATTGTTCCCAAGCTTCTCTAATGTTGTTTCTTTGTTGCCATAAGCCAATGACTTCAAATCTCTTGAGAAGAGTGACCATATCTAGAGATTAAACGTTACCGTAATTTTGCTTCAATTGTGTGATTAGTTGCGTTGCATGTGGCACCATATTGTTGGAACCAAATTCAAATCTATCTAATTCTGGTCAAAAATAGCCTTCCAACATGGGACAATACCGGACTTCAATGACCCTAATAGGATGACCAATCACTTCTCCGGCTTTAAGCCCACACCACACGATCGCTTTTTATGGATGACGATTTAGTCTCTTGAAGCACATATGCGATTCTTACTGTCCAACAATGTTCAATGAGCTTGAACGCTGAAGATGATTTTTCAGTGAAATTCATGAGTTCCTTCAAACTTTTGCAGGAAGAAGTAGGTTTTTTTGGTTTTAAAGAGTCAACAGGCTTCAGTTGTTTAATTAAATTGATCTTGTAAACGTGTAGGCCAAGATCTGTATACGACAAGTTTGACATTTCCAATTCCTGCGAACGGCGTGGAATAGACTGGTTGGGCTTACCTTCAACTGACGCACTTATGATTGCGATATTTTCGATACATAGTATATCCAAAACTAAATTATGTTGACTCAAATTAGGCCACTACATAACGTACAAACTGTCTGGTTGAAGTAAGCGCTCTTAGAGTTGGTACAACCGGCTTACAACGTTTTTCGTTCATGGACTGCATCACAGTGAAAACATAATCATTGACTGACGTTTTGACACTGACAGATCATGAAAAAAAGTTGAATTTGTATTAAAATGCAAAATTGTTTTGTCCATATTGGAAAACCCTCCAGTAGCATAGAAGTTGGTAGCATATTGAGCATAATGAAGGGACTACGAGCCTCACAAAGGCGTATCAAAGATCCAAAACTAAAACAAAATGAATCAAATTCAGAGAAGTACAATCCAAAGATTCTCCTGAACGAGTAGGGTTAAGTTCAGTCCTTGAAATTGTGCCATCTATCCCACCCATCTCGTCAACCATCTGTAGTTCTAAACAACAATATTTTTTGTTTTTCAAAATTTAATCATATATTTCCCTCAACAATATATATATACATTTTTTTTTTACATAGAAACAATTCATTCATTCCATTCTTACAAAACTTACAAGATAATAATAAAAACTTTGTCATACAAATTCTAATTTGTTTCTGTGCCCTAAGTTGTAGTCATTTAGAAAAAAAGAAATATTTTTGAAATACACAGTGGAGTCAGACTCCATTTGAGTGTAAGTGGGCGTGGCATATTCTTTTGTCTTACAACTCATGAAATGCATCTTGGAAAAAAAATTCTTAAAGCCTATTATGACTTTGACTACAGTTTACAAAAAAAAAAACACACAAAAACAAACAACTAATGATTTTATTTGTCTTCTAACTAACGATGACTAGTGAGTATTTATATTTACAATTATGATTATGACAATACATTAGAAAAACTAATGAAATGAATAAAATTTGTGTAGGTACTCAAAAGTTATTGTTTTTCATTTGGCTTAGTTTTAATCATATTAAAACACATTTATGTATAAATGGTTCTTATATCGTTTTTAAGGTCGCTTAATTAAAATAACTATTGACGATGAGAATGTTTTGTTTTTTTGTTGTATTTTTTAAGATAAATTATCATTTGCCTAAATCACATTTTGTTTTTTTTTTTAATTTTTTGTATAAATTCATCTTAAATTCATAAAATTCTTAAATAAAAAAAAGTTAGTCACACTTGTACAAAAAAAAAAGAACAGAAGCTAACCATCACTATGATGGTGATTCGTTCTTTTCATCATCGACCACACTGGAGGATTGCTTTAGGAGCGAATAGTGATCACGCTGATGATGCATCAACTTGTGCTGCTGATGATGAATGAAGCTACTGCCACGTCGGAGCGAACGTCGACCCATTTCGAGAATTTCGATGGTTGGGTCACGGGCAAATACGAAATTCTGATAGGCACGAAAGAAGATGAATATGATGGCAAAGGCTCCGGAAACGATCATGAAGTAGGCGGTAATTGGAATCACACTGGGCGCGAAAACTGTTGCCAAATAAATCCATCGGCGAATGGAGGGTGTTAGCTCAGAAATGCCCTAAAAAAAAATATTTATATGAGACTTGAATGGTTGTATTTTAAATGAATTTAACTTACCTCTTCTAACCACATGACGGGAAACATGAAATCTCGAAAATGCCTTACAGGATGTATGTCCTTGGCTTGTGTGACCTTTAGGTTTAATTGAATTCGTACCTTACCTTCGAGCGGAACTCCGAGTTTCTGTGAGAAAAAAGAGATATAATCATCAGCGTAGGACTCGACTTATTTACAATAAACATGAAAGGTCTTTGGAATCAACTGACTCTATCCAATGCTTTGATTGTAGTGCTATACGAGTCGAATCTCATGGCAGGAAATATGGTACAAGTGTTCCACAATTAAGACCAGATCAAAGTTTAAAGCAAAGCCTCCTTCGACTTTGTACAATGTAGCACCAAAAGTCCATGAATTGGGACAAGCACAGCACCTTTCTTAAGCTCATCACAAGCTCATCACGAGTCTCCTTCTGCGTTATAACTTGAGTAGTTAGTTGCCTTACTTCCCCCTCTATGTCCAGTACGTTAATACCTACATAGATTAATCTAATCTATCAAGAGCTTCCAACAGTATGATGTCCTCAAAATATTACCAAATCTCGTTAGAGCCCGCACCTACAACACTCAAACCGCAGGGTAAAGAGGCTCATTTGATAGGTTCTAGTTCGACCAGTGTCACAAGACGTATCTTCAATCCCACTAAGGGGACTTCAAGTTTAATCCTAAAAGCAAAGCCCTGCCATGACACAAATAAATTCGTACGCATCCTAGCCTAAAGCTGGATGTTGTAAGAAGTACTCATATCCTATTTTACTTCCTTAAACATGTTCGGTCTTGGATGCACTCTCTGAAGGAAGATGGTTTTAGGTTGACAGCTAGATGGTTGCGTTCAAAGGCATTCCTGGATTAGACAGTGAACCAGGTACAAGATCGATAAACTGGAGGATGGAGGATATGATCCTAAAAGGTGGCGAGCGACACAGCATATACTGACCACATAGAAGGTCCTTAGTCTCATCTTGGGCATTAACTCGCTAGGTGTGGGGCTAAGGATAAAAATATTTAAGGTTAACTAAAACAGAGGGCAGGGGACTGAGGAACGGAGGATACAACATAGTGCAAGCATTGTGGAACCCTAGGTGTAGATTTGTTAAGGGGTTTTGAACGATTTTTCAAGCTTAAACCTTATTAAGTGGAGTACATCAGCATAGTATCAGTAGAGCACTAAGAAGTGCAGCTACTCGCTTGAAGATTTCATCTCAGTTGTCTAATCCTAGCTTCCTTTCTCAAGACAACGACTACGTACTTCCTCAATTTCTCTTCGATAGAACATTGATTTACGTATCCCCTCAAGACTCGTTTGGGAGAAGGACTTATGGTTGAAAAACAGAGAATGCGTATCTTTCCATGTAGACGGCTCAAAACCAGACTCATGGCCTCTAGTTGGACTCCACTCGAAGAACGGTGTGCACTTGGTGCATATTTTTTAATAACTAAGGCAATCTTCCTGACACCAACAGTGGTAGATCCTTTTCAGATTCCAAGAGTAGTTTTAAGAGAATTTCAGATCCATGAACCTGGTTTTAGTCGCTAATGCTGCCTGCCACAGTAACCTACCTGCCAACCTGAATATTACTAAATCATGGATACGTATAGCGCAGCTAATAGTTTCCAAGAGTTTCAACAACTGCAAGACACCAAATGAACCCACTTACCGGTTGTATCTTAAAGTACGTTTCATGTTCGCTTTGATTGGGCTTCAGTCCTTCAACAGAGTCCAGAAAGTCCGGATGCGCTTGATAGAAATGCGGGTTCGAGATATACACTGGTGCACCGTATTGGCATGGACTTATATTCTGCAGACCCTTCTCCGGTTCATAGTCATCAGCATCGAAGCAAAGATTCTCTGGATTATTCTCCGAGTCACCATAAGCATTCTCAGGCAATCGATACAAATCAGCATCAATACCTATTTCATTAAAAAAAAAACATTATTCTTCAGAAACGAAAGCTTCTTACTTGATCTTACCATCCTTCTCCACGCCCTCACTGTATCGCAGCGGAATTACCCTACACAAATCCTTGTCATATATGTAAACAGTATCAGCTTTGGTAATGTCTCGAGGTGGAAAGAACGATCCCTCCGATCCAGTTATGCTTGTACATGGCTTGTCACGCCAAGTCGCCAAATGGTCCAGTCCATTCAGACGATCAATATAGCCAAACTCATGCATGCCGCTGTGTCCGGTTTTTATTGTTGAGACTTCTTCTAGGGTACCATTGCGCTAAAAAAAAAAAAAACAAAAAAATACCAATTAAAGCCTGGGAATGATTAAACAAATAATGTATCCATCAACTCACTCCAATGAGAAGTCCCATTCGAGCCATTGGACGCATGTGCCGTGGATAGAATCTATGCGCTAAGCTGACCAACGCGTCATCATATCCAAATACAAGTTGGTCAGCTGTTACACTGATAAATGGCTCGTACTTAGCAGCGGTTAATACTACAGATATAGTCTTCGATATGAAATATCCTAATTTAGGACTTAAACTCGTAAGGGTCTGCAACGGAATTCAGGCTTAGTTTCTCGAAACTCGAAAACGTCAACACTACTTACCAGTAGAGGAATGTTTGGTGTGACTATTTTTGTATTCTTATCAATACTCAGTTCAGGAACAAATTGTAAGATTTTCTTATGCTGATACGACACCGTAAAGTTGTCGTAAAAATTTACATTAACCTTTTCCATGTCTTCCCTGTGAAAGAAAACAAAAAACAAAAAAAAAACCATCTTAAGTCAAATAAAAGATACAGAAATTGACGCTTAAAGGTGTCAACCTGACAGCGCTTTGAGTGATGCGAGTTTGTAAAGAAAAAATAAAAAAAAACCCCAAAATAATTATTATTAATGGATAGGATCACCTTGTACCTGATGGTTTTAGATCTGTGACACCTAACACCCGACCGACATTGGACACCGAGACGTGTGTTCGATGACACAATGCAAGATGTGAAGTAAGTGTCATGAACTCCCCCAGCCCTCGCCCCTTGGAGCGTATTGAATGTCAAGATCGGAAGAGAATCACCTTTAAGCTGCATGTACGAGAAATATACGCCAAAACAGATAAATTCCATCACAAATGGCTAGAGAAGCACACCCGTAGCAACAAGCAGTGAAATACACTAAGGTGTAGCATCGGATTTTGACCTTTCAGTTGTCTACACCTAGGTGTTTTCGATTGAGCAGATGTGTTATGAAAGTTTTATGCTTCCTTAGTCTTATGTCACGGTTATTGTTTTCCGTCACAGATATTAACATACTGACCGAGTTTTGAGTGAGATACTTTGGTTTTATGGCATACTTTTTAGATACTTCAATGAAGATCCGTTTTGAACGGGCTTGAACCTATAGTTATCCATCGGATGGGCTGGTATAGTTTATGGTATAGAATTTAGATTGAAATGGATCAAAGTATCTTGACCTTGTAGCATAGACATCATCCACTATCCAGTAAGAGGGGCAAAAAGAGTTGGCTTGAGGAAATAAACAGTAAGCTTGGGTTTCTTTAGTTAACGCAACCCTCTTTACATCCCTTTGAGCGGCCAGTAAAGAGCATGTTTCATGAGGAACTGGGCAAACTGCTACGAAATTATTGCATCGACGACTATCAGACAGCGGATACACTATTAGGTTTCAAATTGATATCCTAGATCATAGACCTAACGTACATGGTTTTATGATTCTTTGTCTCAATTACTGGTGGCTTGTTCCATAAGGAAAAAGAGGAGATATTAGCAGTCTCAGACAGAATCTTCAGCTGCAAAACATTATAAGTAAACTTGTGCTGAAGTGACAGGACAAATTTCGTATTAAGCTAGAAGGAGTAAAACTACTCAGACTACTATCAAACTTCAAGCAGTTAAAAAAAAAAACAGAAAGATTGAAGCAAAGCAGGCCTAGATTTAAAAAAAATGATTTTTTGTTAACGGAAATGTGGTAACTTGGTCTTTATTCCTCCGATATATAAAGACCAAAAAATTAAGAAGCTGAGGCCATTCCAGCACATCTAGATGTCCTCATATTCTTCTGAGATGGCTTAGAGATGTCATCTAGAATTTACTATATCTATCTCATCCCTTTTTTGTTTAATACTTATCTGGTACATTTCAAAAGAGTTCTCAATATCAGAGCATAAGCATATTAGATTTGTACTGAATAGTATGTCTAAA
This sequence comes from Xylota segnis, assembly GCA_963583995.1. Classification (NCBI taxonomy): domain Eukaryota; kingdom Metazoa; phylum Arthropoda; class Insecta; order Diptera; family Syrphidae; genus Xylota; species Xylota segnis. Next base: position 56,908,671 of record OY757238.1, on the reverse strand, counting down.
AGGATCAACTGAAGTCTTGGTTAAAAGACTCATAACCGAGAAAGTTCGTACTTAAACCAGAACCGCGTATGAACCTAGTTGTTGAGCCAAATGTAAGCTATCAATCGCGATGTGCCATGGTGAACGTGATAGGAAATCAAAAATTCTCAGAACTATCTCACATCAGACACCAGCGTTCAAAAGTGCTTTATTCGAACAATTGGTCTCGTACGAAAATACGACGGCAGTTTCACACTAAAATATAGTGAAACGTTAGCAATTCTACCCAAAATTATTTGCCTGATGCTCTGAAGCTTCATTTCTAGCGTAGATGCATGCTCCTGCATACTAAAAGATACAAAATACCTTGAAAACTCAGCGAGAAAACGCATCTACTTGGTCAGAACAACAGAATAGGGGCCTACTCTAGATGCTCGAGAAAAAAGGTTAAAATATTACACTTCACCATCTGACGTGACGTTTAGGTCAATTGTATCACGCAAAATTCGGACATCATTTTGCGAGAAAAAATGGCACACAATTCTACTAAACTTTTTTATAATATTTTTTTACCATCTTTGCGGCTATTTTGTCCATTTATATAAAATCAAAAATTACACAAAAAATGCACCACTTTACCCCGCTTTGCTCCGCTACTCTGCTTAATCCACCTAATCTCTACGAGTCCGTATTTTCTTGGAAGACTCTTTTTTTCGAAACCAGAATACAGTTCTCTTCGTTTCGAAATCACATCAAAGAAGTGTGTACGGGATAGTCGAAGCTTAAATGCTTTTTGTTAAGTCTGGGCCAAACCAAGTAGGTAAGTATTGGCAAGTCTATGTAAGTCTATGGCCACAAAAAAAAAGGTAAGGAACAGATACTCATAATCAGATGAGCCATAATTACTTCACATTCTATCTGTTACAAGGAATTACAATACTCCAAACGCTGTAAATATTTTTCATCACATAAATTGCGTAAGGCATTCCATTCTTGGAGATGTTGCAAAAGAAAAACAGTAACCACACAATTATTAAGTTTTTTGTGCTTCCAACTCACCTGTAGACAAATGGACCGACTTCTTGTAGCTTTGGTTTCTCACCATTCAAGAATCCACTTGGATTGGTCACGTTATAGATGTAGACTCTGGTTAATCGCACTACGCCTGGCCGCTGCCAGTAATGAAAACTTAAAGTATCGTTCCATAATCGTAGATTCTATAAAAAAAAAAATATATTGTATCTCTTATCGTGTTGATAGGAAAATATCCATGTAACACTTACCTTTAGAATAAAATAATCTAGCCATGGAATTGATGATAAAATTATACCTAAAATTAATGTAACTATCCCAATAATTATCACAGCAAGTCTATCTGAAATGAGACAAAAATTTAAAGATATGAGATACATGTGTCATGTATGAGATATGGAGATAACTATCACTTGACGAAGAAGTACATTGTATCCCATGCAAAGGACGACCTTCGTACCTTCATAAGAAACCTGGATGCATTATCAAAGGTTTCTTCCATTTACAACAGGGCTGATCGCTTTTTAACATAAAAGGTTTCTCATATTTTTTGCTTAAATTTCCATTCTCTAAACGAGTTGCTGTTGGAAAGGGGTTTCCACGACTCGCTCTTGGATTTTTGGTCGAACAAATGAAGGATATTGCGGGCAAGAATACTTGATCTTTTAAAAGGCACTCGAAAGGGTAAGTTAAGATCCCCACGTCCCCTGTATCTCTTACCTAATTGGTTACTACATCAGTTGATCCTCAAAATCACCGATTACTTAACAGTGGTCTCAGTGCGAATAATATGCACTCAAAGTGTATGTCATCAGGTGCGAGACCTTAATAACGAATAGTTCAGGAATGGAACCAAGTTAATACTGGAAGTCGGCTCCTAAGTTCTATCCCCACAAGTTTTCGATCGAAAATATATGTTACGTACTCAGTCGAGTAATAAATAAAACCTCTGGGTTGCTTTTACTACAAAGGCATCGTGTACAAGATTTACTCTACTCTGTTCTCTGTTGAAAACGGTTGACAAACGTCCAAGAGTATTTGTTGAAATTCTTTATTTGACTGCAGAATGTAGCACGAATTGTAACAACTCATTTAAGCAGCTACATCTGCAGTCTGTTTGGCTTACATTACTGTGATTTTAGATCAAAAAAATTCCACCTTCCCGAATATTTGCATATATTGTGACACTTCTTGACAATCATCGAGAAAATTTCACTTCATATTCAATTCAAAGTATTTGATTTGAATATCTCATGCATGAAGTATTCAATGAAACTTTTGATACCAAAACGAGGATCTAGATCAGGCGACGCCATCACGAATAAGACACTCAATAAGGGACAAAGTCTTGCTTTGCTGGGCATAACAAGGTCTATGAGAACTTGCCCAACTGCCATTATGAAGATGATGACGTTTTTTCACCTAGGGGTTGGGAAGTGCTCCAAAGAATGGTCAAAGGGATTAGCAATTTCATACTTTTCTCAAAAAACTTCCACTCATGTTCAAATTCCTAAACAACTTAGCTACCAAGATCAGCGGAATTGAAGCAACGAGTTCACACCTTAAAAACTGAGCAATCACGCACCAAAATGGTACATAGATGCTTCAAAAATCGATGAAGGAACTGAGACATGAGTATATAGGGGGTAGACTAGCAAAAATACCAGCATCTTTCAGATAAATATGTCCAAAACAATCTTTATGGGACTTGAAGTGAAACCTATATCCTATTAAGTCGAATCTTGTGTATCTTTTGCCTGTGTAACGAACGTGGCAGAGGAAATAAGAAACTCTGTTGGATGTCATATGGAAATAGAGGGCCTTCCAAGAAAAGCACCATTAGAAACCTTACTAGATCCTGGACTATTCTACTGAATAGAGTCTGATCGTCCCTCGAACAATTCAGCCAACTAGAGAGAGAAAACAGGCCAAGGACCTGGAACAACTTATAGGGCATGAGGCGAAGCAAGAAATTTGTGAAGAAATCTGAGGAAGGTGAGGAAGGAATAGTATAAATGCTTTTGGACGGATTTCAGGCACAAAAAGGCGACATGGTTTTCGCAAATGCTTCTTAATTGAATTTTTATGCGAAGGAAATTCCAGTGAGGGATCGTGCCTCCCCAAAGTGTCCGTAGAGGGCACAATAGATCGTAATCCAACATACATATATCCTTTCCAACTGGATACGTTTTTGACAATGAAACATTCGTGTATCCAATGAGTTTATTGGGTGGTAGGCCATAGATGTAAATTGCATTGTGCCAGGTCGATAGAAAGTCCAATGGGCTGACAGACAATCCATAGCTAGACGATTGTCGGATGTGTAATATCAAAATGTTGCACACAGAATGTACTGCATAACAAATACACACTCTCTAAAGTGGGTCAATAATCCATTGAACCTAGATACAGTCTTGCAGATACAGCAAAAAAAAAACCAACAAATAAAAGCAGAACTAAACATGTACATAGAATCGTGCAAAGCCGAGTTTATTTTCGAATATTTTTGCTGATCCAATGTATTACAAAAACGACAGCAAATAATTTTTGCTCTTACTTGGAAAAATTTCACTCTACTCGTATCTATAGAGTTCAGAGTTTTCAGTTTCAATGCAATTATGTGTCCCCGGCGTGAGAAGGAGACTAGTTTATGTCACCAAATGTAATACAAGCTCTAAGCTGGTTAGACATTCTGCGTTGTATATTGCAAAAGATGGATAGAACCTCTGTGTTAGAACGCATTTCACTTTCTTGATCTTTCGTTTGGATCTTATTTACCTAACTTGACACTAACGAACCTAGTATGTGTTAACTGCTTCACTTAATTCATTAAATTTGTTTTGTTTTCTTCTGCGCAATTAGTGTCCGGAAAAGATGTAAATTAGCCGAAAAATTAATCAACTACATGTCGCGGTCGCATCGTTGAAGTTGGGACCTCAAAAACGGAACCAAAAGTGTTTTACCACAAATATTTACACACATTCACACCGGGCGGCGGCATTGTATGGCCATTTGACGGCACAGAGCACCTCACGTCTTTTGGTGATTATTCACCTTTTTTTGTGGTTTGTTTTTTTTACATCTTCTGTACATTCACACTATGTATCCAAAAAAAAAAAAAAAAACAGAAAAACCAAAAAGATACAATCGAAAGTGTCGGATTATAAAATTCGGTCTAGGTCAGCAGATAGACCGGCCGGCTTGTACACACATTCATACACATCTGTACATAAGGAAGTTAACACCCACCTGCATCTTCCAAACTTTTCAAATCTGAATATCTAGATAAATATTCAAAGAAATGAATCACTGAATGCACCTGGCACGGCTTAACATTGGTTTTCTTTGGCACTGTACCGCGTGTTATAAAGGAATGCCGACGCGATAGTTCCTCCTTTAGTTTGATTGTCATTTTGAAGGAAACTAACTCTGATTAGACAATAGAAAACATTTTTATAGATTAAAAAAAAAAACCTTTAAGATACTCTCTACGTGCGTATACAGATACAACAGCGATACAATGGACTTGATGTTCAAATAATCGCTTTAGCTTCGTTTATCGAATAAGAATGAGGCTTGGCCGGAATGAAAAAAGTTGCTTTGTGGCAAAAAATAAAGTGCAATCGGACATTTACAATACAAAATAATAACAACAACAAAAATCTGGCTAATTGTTTGTGGAATTGAAGTTCAAAACAAACGAAAAATGAAAACGTCTGCAATAAGGTAGCGCTTTAGGTATCATATCACTTTTGGTATCTGTTATGCATTTGATTAGATAAAAGATATTAAATACCGTAAGATGAGAATGATATCTATCGTGCAACAAGGTGGAAAACATTCAATTTACATAAGTGCAAACGGTTATCAGATACTGCACCAAGTAGTCATTTTACGCATGAGTGCTGGAGAAGTAACGATGTAACGTTTCTAATGGATGACCAGGAGAAGTTGTATGTGATGTCCATTTCGGATAGAAGCTCAATCATTTTTGTAGTCATCCTAGCTATAGATTCGGCCATATGCTTTTAACAATTTCTTCACTTTCCTCTTCCAAATTGGTCCTATTACACAATACAGATGGGGTTCCTCAGGGCTTCGTAGTAGGTACTATACTTTTGGAGTATCATGGATAGTATGGAGTATGTTGGATATGGGATAGATATACAGATTGCAATGAACGATAACTAACGCATTTGGGACTATAACCAATATATAGGTTGGTCTTCCACTTCCGGTATCCAGACGTTCGTTGTAGCGCATTGTCTGTCCTACGAAGAGACTTAAAGTGCCTGTACGCTCAGTATTCAACGATGAAGTATCTAGAGTTTGTATCCTGTTTAACAGGAGATGCAAGTCCGTCATTTACACTTGAGAACTGAATAATAGTTTAAGCCATCGGAACGCCCTTAGATTGGAGTGCCAGACTTAGAGGCGTCAATGTAAAGAGAACAATAATCTATCTAAGAAGCTCAGTCCCATTTCCGTTGAAGAGATTTCGAGGAGGAGTGTCATTATGAGTCAAAGTTCTGTGCATTGATCGTTTTGAGTCCGTGGATCCTTAGGTCCATCGAATATCTGGTAATGTTGTGTGGACTTTCAGTTTCTTCACTTTCCCAGTCTAATGGCGCTGTCATCACATAACTTCACATTCCTACTCTGATCCTTTCAGTTCTATGGAATTTCTTCTTAAAAAATGGACAAAGATAGATTAAAAGACTAAACCCATAAGTGGGATTTCTGATAGAAATCAACAGTCCTCCGGTTTTAAATGGATTGCCAGACCTTTCTGTGTATAGATAAAGTCCCCAATAAGCAAATGCAGTCCCTAAGTAAAAATTTCAACTGAAATCTATTTTAATTTCAGGTTTTACAACCGCAAAGATACGCGTTTACATTTGACTCACATAAAAGCCACCCATGAGCAGCATGAAACTATTTGCTAAAGCTGACACGTAGGTTTTTTCCACTTTTTTTGTTTCTTTTTTGTTGACGGGTTTCTCCTTAAGCACAGATGCAGATACAAAATGTGTATCTTTCAGTGGAATCCATTTGAACTTCATCTCAGTTGTCAAGTCATGCGGAGGCAGACATCCACCATCATCAACCAGTCACAGCAGCCACCAAGCGGTGGTAACGCATAAATATTCGACCTTAAAGGTTTCCTTTTAGCTGAGATTGGTTCCGTTACATTTAGCACAGTGTCAGCTAAGTACAAGGTTGTTTGCTATGATCGTATCTTAAGCCGGGTACTCGGTGTTTGTATCTTACGAGTGTTCGGTGTCGATGAAACAAATTTAATCGGAAAATCTATACGATAAGGTGGATTGATTGTGGAATGTTTGTGTGAGATAATCATGGGGCGTCTTAGAAGCTAGAGATACAATTACAAGAGTAACGATTTCATTCAGAACTGTCGGGCTTTTCCATATTTCTTAGAAGTGTAGCATTGTGTGGCTTATGTGCATTGAAATGTAACGCAAGCGAATGCAAGCGAATGCACGCGAAAAGTGCAGTGAATAAGAAAAATGTGTATGGAAGAAATTTGATGACGCATCAAACAGATAGTCTTTGCGGCTATCTGTTGCAACTCAGTTGAGTATCTCTTGCCAGCGGTGGTTATGCGACAGTGTTTGGGTTGTTTGCAATGGAAAAAATACGCCTGAATTGGAACCAGAGTTTGTGTTACTCCGCGTCTTACGGGTGTATTCATGCTCATACGAGTTTAAAGTCAAGAATCATACGTTCTTAGAGCGTATCCATTAGAGAATATACGAAAAGTACGATGAAAAAGTCCCTCAGCTTACTAAGTCCGTCCATATTAAGTCCGCTTTGCAAGTCTGATTTATGAAGATATTTTCTGATTACCAACGGACTGCAGCAAAACAAAGCCATCCGGATAGTCTGAGACTGGCTGACAGTCAGTAGTGCTAGAATTAATAGAAGTTTACATTCCATAGTTGTTTCAGGAAATAAGATCAAGCACTCTGGTTGCAATCAACTATTACAGATCGACACACATCATGAGCAACTGTTTGAGGGCTCAAACTAGGATTGGATTACAAAGCTGGTGATGAACCTAGTTCCGCACTAAACCTTGCAAAGTGCTTGACGAGAGGATACGAAGTGAAAAAAACTGTTTGAACCCATTCTTCGGGATGTTTTGCATGATTTTCACAAGTAAACTAGACAGGCATTAGCGAGTCCTTAATATTTCATAGAAGCTACTGCCATCGGTCACTTGGATAGGTAGAGAAGCATACTTATAATCTTTTAAGTAAGATACTCAATTAGTCGATGGTGATCCTCACCGAAGACATTAGAAGACCCAATGGAAGGGTATCGCCTTAACTCCGAAATCATCTGATTGGGTTCATCTACATATTTCATTGCAAATCAGCCGTCCCAGTGTGACGTGTCAAAAATGCTCAGATTTCAAAGGACTCTTTTGTGAAAACAGTTGACCAACGAGTGCTGAAGGTTTTTCTTGCCGTCCTTCTTGAAAACACTAGCATACCGGAACCCTGGACTGGGTTAAGAGTCATACTTTAACATTCAACTTCAGCTTATTTCTGGATCGACTCTAGCTGAAGCCAGTCCTGAATGTCAAGCCTGGAACAGATACGAGTAGTGTAGGAAGAGTCTTAGCATAGTCAAAGGATCGCCCCACCTTCATTTGGATGCTTGTTGATTGTTTTTATCCAAGTTCACTCTATTGGAGTTCTAGACACTGGAGGTCTAGTCGATAGGTTTCTTAGACTTGAACCCAGAAAGGGAAAAGATCTGGACATTGATGTTAAAATGATTGAGAGTTTGTAATTGAGTGTCCAATTAGAGAGATAGTCTCTCCTAAATAATGACATTCCATGGAAATCGACGCTGTCATGCGATATTTTGATGCAGTAACGTCTTACAATTCGGATCGAGTACCCGCTAAAATAGTTGATGTAACGAAATTAGGTAGAACTTTGAAGGCTTCATACAAACTAAAGCTGCTGATGAATTTCGTTCATTTGGGTATCAATGTATAGAACATATCCACCACTGCGACGTTAGGAGTACAATATGGGATAGGCGGAGCCCAGTGACTAGCTGCATAGATGAAGTGATTTTTAAAAAGGTTCCGTGGCTCGATATATAGTCCGATTTAGACCAAATAAAAGGCAGTGGTTTGGTGAAGCGAAAGAGTTACCTGATTCGACTTGAGTATGAATCGTAGCATCTGTCAGTTTTTGCATGCTGCTTTGAAGAAGGTTTTTACTGACCGAACACTGACCGAAAGTTTCAACTATTTAGTTAGGGTTTCATTGTTCTTGGTTGATATTTGGAAGAAATTTCGATAGACTTGTTTCGCTTTTTTCTAATTCCCTTGGATTTCGACTATCTCTGTTTCCTTAAATGTTATAGTTTCGCAGTAGATTCAGAAAATAAAATGGTCATCCAACAAGAGGTGTCATTCACATTCAACCATCTTTGTGATGGCTTTTGATAAGTAGCTTGGTTATTGCGTATCGAAATTTTCACGCACAACGTCCCAACAACAAAAACGATGAGAGAATCGCGAAACCGTTTCATAAAGTTCGTACTGCAAAAGGCTCTATCTCGTGAGATATTTCCTGGACATCAGACTTCTCGAAACGAGACTTCAATTGACCATCCGACATCTGTGCCATCTGACAGCATTAGACTTCTTCCTTTGAGGTTATGAGGAAGATAAAGCCAACGTTAATGCTCATCCAACGAAAAGAAACTGCAATGCAATACATTTCATTACTAACCACAGAGCGTATACTTTTGACGGACAAACAAAAGAAAAGGATGTCCCTTTACTCTCAATACCTCATGTATTTGGATAAAGCTATCTCTTGTTGACAAGAATTTGAGTTTATCATCGGTGTTGAGCTCAAAGATACATTTTCTTAGTCACTGTATCCGAATCGAACCTCTGCTAGTACGAATGAATCAATCTGGTATCTGTTGCTTTGAAGAATAACATTGCATGCGATTTGAGTGATACAAATTAATGATGGTATGATACACGTCATGGCGTGGTAAGCATTTAGGACATGAATACACAACAAAACCCGTACTTAGCATGTTAAATGCTTAATACGATTCATTGTTAAACTACAAGCTCAGATAAACTTGGGGAAAACAACAAGAAGTTATGCAAGAATGTCATCTCCATCCAGTGGCTGAGGCACTGAGCGAGTGATCTCTGGCCTGTGATCGCTTTGTGTAAACACTGAACTACTAGGTAATAATAATTTCGTTAACTGTACTACTTAACACAATTATAAGCCCTGACTGTACTAGTATAAACGGTTTTCTTTCTTTCTTGGGCTGAATGATGAAGATGTATGTAGTTGGCCGTCGCGGGGGTAGGTTGAAAGCCAACTTGTTGCTGTCTTGTCCCCTGGTGCGAAACCCAGTCCACTGCTAGTACTAGTAGTACCAAATTTATAAAGAAACAAGTCAACTGCTAAATGAAAAGTAAATCCTCCTGGTGCAATCGTCATCGCATTAAGCCCCTCATGCGATATTATGTAATGTTTCTCTAGCATATTTTATTGCATTTCATTACACCTAGAGTGGCAGGCGGCCGCGGAGGCAGGTGGCCGCGGAGTGCACATCTACCACTGTACCACGGCGACACGATAGGACTTTGGCTGCAGATTTAACATGGTGATACCCATTGGCCTAGTGGCGGTATAAAACGGCAGCGGCAACGACCAAATTGATTCCAAACGAACAAGATTTCTGCTGAGAAGAAATATCTGCGATGTTTACTTATTAAGAGTTGGGTTGGCAAACTTTTATTTATTTTTGTTTTTCTTCTCCGTTTTTCTTCTGCGCAATTTCTAGTTTGTCAAATTCAACACTAAGGTTTAACTGTGCTTAAGACTGTGTCGATACGAGGTCTTAGATACTAAGAAGATTTAGTGCATGCAAGTGTTGAGATACGTCGAAGTAGCAGAAAATCGTGGGCACTACTATGGGCATTCAAATTTCAATGAGACTTGTAAGAGACTTTCAATTAAAACGTTAACAAGGCGATCATTTGGGCTTACGTGTCTACCAGTTGATGTGGGTAAGTGAATTTGAGTATAATATGCCAGTTCTGGAGTTATAGATACTACCACTAACACGGATGAAGTAGCAAGACAGCAGCAAGCTTGGTTGACTCCTGATCATCATGGTCTGAGGAACCCCGCTCAGGACCATAGACATATGTAGGTGGGGTATGATTTTCTATCTTATTGTGGACCTAGGACACACGTACAAGGTCCAATCGAAGTGTATTCGGTAAGCTATAAATGCCAACGGAGCTTATATGCTTATGCGCCCACGGATCTGACAGAGAAAAGATGATAAAAATGGGTCCAGCAACCAGTTTGAATCCACGAGCAACATTAGCCACAAAATGAGCATCCCGATACTTGTGATCAGAAAATTTTAGCCTATAGCATCATGACAGACTAGGAAATCTTGTCAAGTGTGTATCTGTGGCACACTATTCGCTAAGGAGTCAATGACCTCCAAGGACCATTTGGAATGATGAGGACACTTCTAAATCCACAAGCAGTCCATGTTTACACACGCATTCATGTAAACTTCACTCTTAGCCTACGCCAAGCGATGTACATATGTTGAAGTACCAGTCTTGGGAACAAAAAATTCATCTTACTAGACTCCATCTAGTCTAAGAAATAGAACGTCTACCGAGGGTATGACTGGATATATCTGGATGGTTCTCAAAAGAGAATCCAGCCAAGGATTTTGGCATTTTTTTTTTAAAACACGGAAGGATATCCTCTAGAATACAGTTTATGTTTAGCGAATAGCTTAATAGGAGGTTTATTCCTGCCTCCAGAGAAGGTGCAAAGTCTACGCAATGAGTTTTGGTTCGTTTGCGGAAAAAAACCTTGTTATAGCCAACACAAGCAATAAACCACTAATCTGTTAGAAATGTATCTTGAATTAGTTGTACTAGTACAGTTCTTGTGGAAAAAGTAATACTCTGACCAAGCACGGATTGGATCGTTATAGAAGGAACTGGATATTCTAAGAAAGAAAGTAGGTCGAGTAAGATGAGTATCCACACTCTGGATGTCCGATTGTATGCAGAAAATCTTTACTTACTCGTCGCAAGCCACCAGCCAAACTACAAATCTCAGAAGTATCGTCGAGACTCTTCAATCCAATCTAAGCTTCTCCTCTGATTCAGTGAATTTGTCAAAGTAAGCTTTATGAACTCATAGTCATTAGAGTTAGTTGAGTTCCTATAAATAAAGGCGAACCAGGAACAAGCTCAGATTTAAACTCTAAACAAGACGATTGGCTGATATAAATCTCTCCTCCCAGACTAAGTTTCAAAGCAGGAAGGAAACGGAAAATCGAGGAGTCCCGATGATTCATGAAACCATTCAAGACTGGTGTTTCGGAATATTGTGCTAGCTTCACAACAAATCTCTGTTTAAAAACGGAGCTAAACTGGCACTCGAGGTGTAAGTAAGCCAAGCCTACTAAGTAAATCTTCTTTTCACTAGGTAACCGAACTTCCTCTTCATTTTATACATCGCGAACTGGGCACAAATGGTTTAAAGGAAGAAAACAGATACAGCGGCTCTGCGGAATAACGACGTATAGTGTACCACAAGGTGGGGTTTTAGGTGTCATTCTGTTTAAACTTATTTACTGTCGGTAACTGGTTAAAATCATTCTGAGCTTCAGAGGTAACTTTATGGGCTAAAAGGAGGAGTGCTACAGGGATGAATTTTTAGTCCAATACTTTAGAATGTGAACAATTATGGATTCCTTAGGTAATTGGAATAAGTAGTACTATCGGAGAACAAAAGATGGACTTTTTGGGTTAAGAACGTCAATTATTAGGTATATCCTTGGAACTCGACTTAAATTTATGGTGTTTAATGTTTAATGTAGGATCTGGAACAGAAAGGAGAGGCCTATGGTGCAAATGCTACATCCCTTGCGACTGCTTTCTTCCCGTTTGACTGAAATGTTTCCTGCTAAATAATTGCAATCAGCACAGACGGCCAAATAATCGCACATTCTGTCCAATTATGCAGTACCCAAGGAGACCTAAACAAATCTTAATGGAATCACCCCAAGGCATAAGGTGGAAAAACCATACAGCTTGCCATAATTAGTTTTCCATCAACGTCGCTCATACACAGCTTCCAATAACATCTCGAGCTAATTCATTCTCGAAAACCCGCTCGTCATTAACGATCCCTCTCATTCAAAGTGCAATATCTCTTCCATTGTTTTCATATGCATTTCAATTACTCAAATGTCCATTCCGCAAATGACTTCAATCGGAATTCGATTTGAGAAATATCTATAAGTATCTGTACCACAACTATGCCACGCGCAGCTGAACAAATGAACCAACACTTACTTTTTGGCCATGAAGCGATGATCTGTTGCCGCCAAGTCGCATATTCTATTCAAAACTCTATGGCTAGCCATTGACTAAAGTTAAAGCCAGCTACCATGCCATGGTTAGTCTGGCCATTACAGTCGAGCAAATATCTTCATGTGTGCATTGCAAAATATCAAAAAAAAAAAAACAAACTGAATTCGGTTCGTGTATGGCTGGAAATCTCGCGCCAGTATCTACAAGACATACACAACACAGGTAGCCAGTTGCAGTTCTTTCAAATTAAGATAGACCAACAAAATTAAATACAAAAAAAACCGGACTCTTCAAATATGAACCAACCCACTGACTAAGTTTAGCATTTCAACATTATGGTGGCGCGCGACAACATGCTACACTTCTTGGCAAAGTGTCATACGCTCGTCGATGTGTGAAATCTCCGATTGCAGGGTTAAATCCGAAGAGTATCTTCAAAATATATTGGAAAAACTTACTGTTATTGATTTTAGCTCCTTGTGATATCAGCATCGACAGAGGCGTTGGTCGATTTCGTATGTGCACACCACCACCTCCTCCGCCGCCGCCTTCACGGCCACCTCCTCCACCGGCGCCAGTGAGCCCAAATATATGATCCCTTGCACTGCGACCATATCTTAGGTAGTGTTTGTGTAATCCCATATTTTATATCTGTAAGATCAAGCAAAATTAAGTCAATTAGTGCAAATAGATACAAAAGTATCTCAAGACGAAAAAAAGACTACAAGTAGGAAGGAAGTTTGAGGTTAAGTTAATTAAAAAATGTTGTAGATACGGCTACACTGAAGTGGGGTAAACATGTCAATTAGATGTGACATTTTTCCATCTAGAAACCGTCAACTGAACGGCGAGTTGGTATTAATTAAAATTAATTTGTTATGGGAAAACGATTTGTTTTTCTTTTTTTTTCGGTCGGCCTTGCATCCAAAGCTATCGTAAATCCGCTTTAACTCAAGGAGTACGGCTCTCGAAACTTATGGTAAGTGAGAGTTTTATCTGGTACCTCACCAACTGTGCTTTGATTTTGTTTCGTTCGAGGAAAACAACGACTGAGAGACAGAATTTTTCTTCCCTGCCATCATGACCTGGGAACCTAACCGGCATGTCGTCTAACTACTTACAGAACTTAGGACTTAGCTAGGAACCATGATATCGCCACTTTATGGAAGCTCTTTTCAATAGTCGACGGGAGTTTTGGAAACAGAAGTAGACAGGTATCATTTCAATTTTAACATCAAATATATTTGGAACAAGAAAGGGCTTCGGTATTGTTTGCAAGGAGCATATTTTTCTTCATAGTCTTAACACCAATCCCTCAGTTTTCATTTAATCGTAGGAACACCTAAGTTTCAAACCATTACAACCAGATTCAAACAGCTGCTTCAATCGTACATAGCCTCGGGTTTCTTAAGAAAATGCTTCGCAATGAATGTATCTAACAATAGCAGTGATCCCAACATACAGCCTTGTGGTACATTACTTTAAGGTGACATTTATACTTATTTTTTCGGACGAATTCGAAGATAAAACCTTAGCTCTACAGTCGGTGCTGAGAGTGTGAAACGATTTCGAAGCCCTACATCGAGCTGTTACCCAAAATTCATCTATCGAATCTCAAAATCAACGAAACTACTGGACATTGGAGTTGTAGAGATTCTACATAAACTCATCTCTAAAATGTTGTTAGAAGAGGACATGCCTGACGAATGGAATCTCAGCATTACTTGTCCGAAACACAAGAAAAGAGATCCTCTGAATTGGGCCAATTCCAGAGGTATTAGTCTCTTGAATGTCTCATACAAGATTATAATGTGTGAACGCCTGAAACCCTTTGTCAACACTCTAATCTGCCCTTCATCGGAGTGGTTTTAGGCGAGAAACTCTGACAGATTCTGGAAAAAAAATTCAAAAAGTCCAACTCGATACCTACTACCTTAACATCGATTTCAAGGTAGCATTTGACACCATCTATAGAGAGGAGCCATACAGAGCCATATCTAGGTCTAACATCCCTGTCAAATGAGTTCGTATTCAGTATGACGATGGAGAACATTCGCTGCTCATTCGAGGTTGATAGGGAACTTACCGAGACTTTTGATGTCAAAAAAAGGACTTACACAAGGTGACGGATTATATAAAACTCACTAGTCAGCACCAGAAGGACAATCTTTCAAAAATCTGTGCAATTACTAGCGAATGCCAACGATATTGACGTTATTGACGGATCACAGCAAACTGTCACTGCTGTGTCAGTCCTGCTATATGGCGCAGTACACTTTTCAAAAGAAAGACTCTTGGTAAAACGTTCGGTTACGTCTGAATTGATGAGGTTTCGAGGAGTAGATTTAACGAGCTGGACACCAACATCAAACGACACAACAAATTGCCTTAGTCACCTAAAATAGCTAGGATACGTAGAGCGGATGGATACAAATGATCCGGTTCGAAGAGTCTTCAGTTATACATATGTACTAAGGAGGATCATCGAGTAAAGCCTCTCGTAGTGCGTACTCCTAGTGCGCAACTGGAATTACTTAGTCAACTAAGGACCGTGCTTGTTAGTGGAAGGTTGAAGCGAAGGTTCAGAACTGTAGCGCCACCTAGGTAAGTAAATATCTTAAGCGGGCATGACCCAGATAAATTATTTGATAGTTCATTGTAAAATGTCAGAATGTGGATAAGAAATTGATTTTCGAAAAGATTTTGAGGAAAAAAACAAAAAACTTGATTGTCCTTCGAAAAATTATTTACAGGCAAAGAGCCGGTTCACACAGGATTGACGGACTGGATTTTTCTTTGACATTCGGGTGTTCAGAGTAACAGCGATTGACATTTTTAAACGTCAAAAACTCTATTCCGTCAATCCTATGTGAATGCTGACTAAAGCCGAACAATTCAGCCGAAACGGAGCCAACAATTACTGTTGTCAATTGACAGGTGTCATTTTACAAGTCGTACATCTTACACTGTAGGCCGAAGCAATACATTAGATGCACGATTCCTATTCCTATTCCGGAAAACCACACTGCATAATGTGTTTACAAATAACACCGCACTCGCAGCACGATGAGACAATTGCCTGACAGTGCCGACGACAAATTCTCGATTAAATCGTGATGACCAGATTATCATTTATAGGCTTGTCTCATATATCAAATACCTAAGCATCACCTCTGAGCCCTTATCACCATTAATTCTTCTGTCTAGAAATGCATAAATTAACCACCGTCTTGGGTAAACATTGTCAACGAAATCCAAACATCCCTCACACCGTGTTGACTCTCCTTTGGATTTCCCAATGCCAATAAAACACAAAAAAATATACAAAAACTTCAGCTAAAATGCACTTTTTGGTCAGACTCCGCGACTGTATTTGCCTTCGAAACGTCAGAAAGGGAATTCCGAATGGTTATCACATCGTCGCACCGCTAATGGGTGTGAGATGTTAAATCATTAAGTCAAGAACACAAAAGAGATTCAAGGAAAACATTTGAAGACGACGCCTTACCTCACGCATCCCCACACATGATGCAAGGCGCATGGGGGGCAATAAAAATGAAAACGATGAAGCCCAAGTGGATCAGAGGAACACACGATGATGCACACGGCAGTAATCTTTCGACCATGTATGCTGTATGTATCTGTGTTAAGTGTTACTGCAACCTACTTAGCCGGGGGAGTTATGTCATCCTTTTGCTGGATGACTGGGCTGACCAGTTTGTATTTTCAGATGAAAAAAAAAAAAAAGTGAATGTGTGGAGCATTTCCTTCTCAAGGAGATTGCCTACCTTGCTTGTACCTTTTAGTATCAGCGCTATAGGGATGTCAGTCAAAAATATTTCTTTTTTTTCTTTTTTGGAATTTGGAGCAAAACGCCGTTTTGAGTTTTCAAGGTTGAGCGCGTATCCTCTTTGCTGTGCCACTTTCAATCAGTTAACGGATGGCTGTGATCGGTGTAAACAATTTACTGTGTTGACTGTGATTTGTTTGAGGGGAGTGCTCATAAATTTGGCTATCCTTGACATGGATTTGGAAGGATGTAACAAGTGTCTACCTGAAAACTGTAAATGTCAGAAATTATCTGGTGGTAAGGTCCTCTTGTGCGACTGTTTATGCTTGCTTTTCCTGGTTGCAGTCGGGCAGTGTGAGACTTATCGGTTGTGGAACTTGTTAGAAAGTCTGGATTGGTAGAATTCCTGGCACAAAGGCCATTTTAATAATGGAAACTCAGAACAGTGTGAACTATTTTTATGACTTGATGCCATATAGCCTACGATCCTGTCAAAGATATTCACCTTTTCATGCACATTTCACCGGCGATCCACATTACTTGAATGGACTTTGCTTATAGGACTTGTTAAGAAGCTGGTAGAAACTCACGTGGGTGCCGTGGCTCAGTGGTTAGTGCGTTGGACTATGGAGCAAGGGGTTTGAGATCGAATCCCAGTCGGGGAACTCCTGAGAAGTTTTTCACGGCCCCACCTCTCGCGAGCGTCTGACAAACATTCGAGAGTACAACTGTCCTGAGAAAGCTTCTCAAATAACAAAATGCCCTTCGGACACGGCATTAAACAGTAGGCCCCTTCCATTCGTGTAAAGAATATAACACGCCCAACACGAATGGTTGAGAGAAGCTAGGCCCTGTGTCCCATCGACCTGTAGCGCCAAGTATTTTAGAAACTCACGTGGGCTCCTCCACTATACTGTACAGTGAAATGTAGGACCCTAGTGTGCTGTATCTCTTCTTCGTTTTTGTCCAATACAGTAATTTTCAGTAGACATGTAGCTAAGCGTCATGAATTTCATAGAAGGTAGCCTTTTCAGGTCCTGGTTTCAACTAAGCGAAAACTTTTATCAGACAAACAGATATCATCACTCAAAATGGCACCTAGACAAGTTAATCCTCCATATCAAGTGGCAAAAAGTGGTATAGTAGGTGCCCTATAGGTTCCTTTTCCATCCCCTCACACGTATTGTGGAGTGCGACTTAGTTTAAACAACAAGAAGTTATTATTACCAACAAAGGTTATACAATCCGGTATAGGTTCTGTAGTTACCCTACGTACTATACTATAAGTGGACTAAAAAAGCTGAATACAGAAGCCATAAGCGGACAGTAAGTGGGAATTGTACCACCTGGAATCCATGAGACGATAATGGGAGACTACCAGAATCAACGACAACAGCAGCGGATTAGAAGCTAATAGGGATTCGAAATTCTTTGACTCTCACAGCATAAAGGCTGTATAAAGAACACCCTAAGCTGGTATACCAATTCTACGTATCTAAGAGTAAGGATAAAAGGTCCTTCGAGCTGGAGACCATTTTTTGGTAATGAAGTGTGCGGACTTTTCAACCCTTTGCCCTGTGGATCTAAGGAGATTCAAAATGGAGACCAGAAAGCCTAAAAAGAAAAGGCTTTGGAGTACTCTGTGTAAACATTGGTTCTATCCAACGCAGATCAGAAGCGATCATACTCATTGGAACAACAGGAGAGCTAAGATATCGGTGACAAGAACCAAAGTATACTCCTTTTGCTCAAAGCCCACTCCAACAAGCTGTAGTAGAAATGCACCGGAAAGTCAAAGAAGACCCTGAAAGGACTGGGCAATAGCAAGAGGTATCTTGGATAATGCCTCCCACGAAACTACGAGAAGAGCTTTCAAAATAAAGAAGTAAATCATGGTGAAAACCAAGGGTATCTGGGGTCTAGTTACATACAGTTGAGTCCAAGGATTTTCCGAAAATGCGGAGCCTATAGTGCAGCGAAAACGTATGTACCTTCCTCTAAAGAGCAGACAGCTGGAATGTCATTGTAAACGAGCGTTGGAATGCGCAGAATTGTTAAAAACAGCAAAAGACGACTTGTGTGTCTGATCCTTAGGCAACTATAGAGTTTTCTTAACGCCACCTTCTAGACAATATCTGCTATATTGTACAAATCCTTCAAAGCCTTTGTCAGAAAACTAAATTATCTATACCTCTTCGGGTTTAGGCCACCAAGTCCATCTTTGGTTTAGGTTTTATGCTGCGGCAGATCATGGGAAAAACCCAGGAATTTCAAATTGGTAAGAGTAAGAGAAAAAGGACTCAGGCCGGGCGACTCACATATTGTCATGTGATTTCTTCACAAGCCAACAACGGAGGCACAACCATTTAAAACTCCGTGGAACATCGGAACAACACAGCAGGATGTCAGTCCCACTTTTCTGACCATTGAGACACACAACACTTGGATAGAACGTCACACTCGGCAGGCATGACATTGAGCTTCTAATGGACTTTTTCTACCTATTTGGTTAGACAATGACACCACTGATCGCTGTTTCTTTGGGTTAGGAAGGCAAAGCCATCTTTTGACAAACAAAAGTAACCCTGTGTTGCTCACGGTTGTTATGAAGACAAAATACATACTTCCAGGGATGTTCGTACCTTTTGCAGATAGACAGAGAGTGGAGAAGAAGATACAACCATGTCCGCAGTAAGGGTTATATATCAAGGTTTACCTAGAAAGAAGATCCCAAAATACATTGAATAAGGTGATAGAGTTACATTGAGCACAAAGTCTTCCAAGCCTAATAAGATATCTGTACGAAGCGTGCAGTATAGTAAGACCTCGTATCTGGTGGTGATCGCAAGTATGTACCTAAACAAATGTGATATCCGGGTTATCTCACCTCCAAGGAGACGGCATTAACATTAACCTCAACCAAGCTAGGGTTTCCCCATATACATATCTGAAGGCCAATTATTCAAAGCGAGGAACTCTTCCTATATCGACGATATGATCACGGCTTATTAAGTCGACAGGAGCATTGACTCTCCCAATCAAGATCACAGTCATGCGAATGCCAACACCCACGAACAGACGCACCTAAACTTCCTACAGAGGCTCTTGCACCCATTTGAGTTCATATCCTAGGGCGGGTACAGAAAGCACGGTACCTTGTTCCATCGAATAAAGCCACACTGACCCAAATTGTGTGCCGAAATTTCAGGGTTCAACAGCTTCGTCAGACTGTCAGAATAGGTTCCGTCAAGTCATACGCATCGAAGAGGGGTCTCGAATGCCGTTCACGGTTCACTAGAATTGCGTTACTACACATATTTTGTAACATCGATGAACTTGAGACTTGAAATCGAAAAACCCATTACCGAAGATCTTTCGTGTACTCCTCCTGGTATTACCATTACAGTGCCATAGATTCGTTAACAATTAAAACGACTACGCTCTGTTGGCTCCTTCAATTAAACATACTTTTTGTTCAGAGTTTTAGACTCTAAACGATGTTTTTTTGTTTGTAAATTGCAAACTGCGATTAAACAAATACTTATCTGCGATACATATGTACAAAGAAGTAAGCAACCAAAACCACAAAAAACGTAAACAAATGGTGAGCTAATGGTTAAATGGTGTATTAGGTGTGTATTCGTAGAAATTGTATTTTAGGGTAAATAAGGCGAGTTTATTGCACGAAATTAACTCGAAGACATATGACAGCGGGGGATAATTAAAGACTGTTTAGCTCTGGGTGTGAATTACGAGCGAAAATTGACCTTATTTTGGGGATCCACAGGAAGTGTGGCATTAATTGAGATACTGGACTCGTTTTTGTGGTGGTTTTTGAAGTTTGAATACTTAAGCTGGACTTAAAAGTATCTGCAGAATGTAGCCTAATGCTGGCCCTTCATGTGCTCCTCTTGACGAAAGAAGGTGCAAGGAACAAGGTGGTTGGGTAGCAGGACACCTTTAAGGTAGGATGGTTGTGCATCATCATTTTATAAAGAATCTGGAGAAGAACCAATGACCTCCTTCTGTTCTGTAGGAAAATTACTCTCGAATCTGTATTGATGCTTTTATCTTAAAGGCTGTCAATCTATGGCGACTCGTTTCCTCCTCGGTCTAATCTGTTGGTCTGTTGGTTGATTCTGCTGTGATGATCTCCATTCCACTTTGGACTCCGAGTGGCAGAAAGGCCTTGGCTTTTTTTAGCATCCTACGGAGCCTGAACCACACGCACTGATAACACTTACCCTAAAGAGAATCTCTCCTTCAAATTTGCAAAAGAAGAAGTAAAACTTGCCAATAGAGAGGCGAATTTAGTAGTGATCCCCAGAAAATCTACCAACAGTTGCATCCTTGCCTCACAGGACCCATTGAGAAATCATGTCCCAAGCCTCGTGGGACTACGTGTTTCTAGAGAAACACGGAAGAAGGACACTACTACTCCTTCTAAGCCAACAGTATCCTAACTTTGGATCAACAAGCTGCAGACACATTAACTTACAACAGGTAGACATACACTGGCTACTAGAGGAAAACCAGAGTCCCATATCTTTTAATTTGTATTCTAATGACACGGTTGCTGCCTTGGTGACAATCAATATCCGAATGAGGTAGTGCAGGTGAGCTTCACTCCAAAACTTCATATAAGATGAGGTCCTTGGGTTGTATACTAGACTGAGAGCTAACTTGGAAGGAGATTGATGGAATCCATGGGTGCTACTACCATCATAAGAACCACTCCAACCTCAGCCATTGTATTGATACGGTTAGTCTTGAACTTCTAGAAGACAGCTGGAAATGGTCACATTTGGGACCCGGGGCAGATGTCTAGCACCATCTCCTGACTGCAATATTTATAATGAAACAAACCTCCCTACTTTTAAGGACGGCCATAAGCCCTGGTAGAATCTCAATCACGGACAGGTTGAAAACCGTGTGGTTTTGACCCACACTGACCAAAATTTCGAAGCCACTGTAGTCGCAGGAAGGTGATCAAAAGTAATAAGAACCATTGCATTCACTGGAAGAATCTGGAACTGAACAAAGGAGGACACAATAAAACCCAGAAGATCCTTACTATTAGAAGGAGGGTTTCTTCATGGTGATCAGTACTAGTCAGGATATCTTGAGGGACTACTTAGGAAGAATGTGGTTACATATAGATGACCTGTGCGGATGGGATTTGAGTGCTTCTAGATATCCATCTCATCGGATATCCATGCCTTTTTGTAAAAAAAAAGATTAGCACAGGCTCTAGTAGCTTGGTGCTAAGCCCATATTTTCTGTCCACTCTGACAGCTTTACCAGAGTTATTTACCACAAACAGTCTGTGAGACAAGTTTGCTTCCTTTCTTTTCCTTCTTTCAGGAGTAATTTATTAAGCAGTAACAGTTGTGGTGACAGAGCACCTCCTTGTGGTGTGCCACTTTGAACTGATCTTCGAATTTTTTGTAGCCAAGTTCAAGAGTGATAATTCTCTTTGTTAGCATCTGGTTGATCTTGTAACATTGTCAGGCATTGATATCCAATTTTACTGTCCCCTCCAGGCTGGTATTGTTGAAAGTCCCTTTTATGTCCAAGGATCTGCCCAAGGTTTTGATGGAAGAGACGGATCTGCATAGAAGAAAGTCGTTTATCGTACTCATTGGTCAAAGTATATCAGATTTTCCAAAGAAGTGGCTATCTAGAGGTGGGTCTCAACTAGGCATGGATCCCAAACACAGCTTTGGAAAGAATAAGACCGATTCTCGATTGGAGCAATTTCTACTACTCATCCTCTTTAGATTCAGATCAGTGGAGTTCGTACCATTCCGGTTAAAACTTTCAACTGAAATCTCTTAGATATTCCCGGTTCGGATAATATAAACAGTCTCTACCAGGTCAACTGTATTACAGATCGTGAATGACGGAAAGCAGTTAGTGGCTAAATGGAATTGCTTAACATCCACTTGATAAGTCGAAACAGATTGGCTTTTTATCGACTCCCGGGCATTCACCATCTATGGTTTACCTTTACAACTCTTCAAATGGTTGTTTGAAAAAAAAAAAAAAATAAATAAATAAAACTTCACCAGTTTACCAAATTCACGTAACTAATTATCTATCAGATTCGAGTATCTGCCCATTCACACTCACTGCATTTGCATATATCTTTTTTGTTTGCAAGAAATTAAATCAAAACTCACTGAAGTAGGCTGAAGATGCGAATTGCTCCGAGATTGTACTGACCTTCAATACTTTCTACACGTACATCCACATCCATCCTCAAAACTATCATCCATCGAACCATAAAAATAAACATCAACACGTGAGTAGAGCTGCTCCATTATAATTCGCGTCTTACTACCATGCGGCTAGTACCATGTTTTGCATTGTTCAAGACAGGTGTATCAACCAGCAGTTCACCTACCAACCTACTTATCGTGACCGACTCTTGGTCTTACCTTTCCTGATCTCCGCAACACAGTCTCTGGACCAAAACTTGTATCTATTGTATGTATCTACAATATAACCAACAACGACAACCGTCAGCCCCGGGCAATGGTCTTTTCGGTGAAATGGAGATAAAAAGAAAGCAAATTTGCAGATCTCTGGATTTCGATACTTGCCCGGGATGTCAAGAGAGGAGAAGGCAGCACCAGCCGTCGCGGCGGTAATCATTGCATCTTGACTGTATGCGAATCTATAGTAAAACTGGTAACAAAAAAAAAAACAACACTTTTTTGACTTGCATTTTCAAATTGCATAATATAGAGACAGCTAGAGACAGAGAAAGAGAAGGGGGACAAGAAAAAAAAAAACATGTTTGATAAGCTACATCCATATGGGCTTGTGCATGGACGAGGCTTATGCGCCGCTGTCCAACGAGCTGCAAAATGGAGTCGCAATAATTTATTAAATAACAAAAAATTATTATTAATATTATTTTCTTTGCAATTATATCACACAACTGGCCGAGTGCAGCACACAGGAGGAGACGCGCCGCACATTAGACGATGGTGTGAGATAAATTGGGTGGCCAAAGAATGCATTTTGATAAATGATCCCAGCTTAGTGTCGTGCGGGTTTTTTTCCTCCGGAATCTGTAATCGAAAATCAAGTCGTTGACTTAATGACTCTGTCAAAGGTGAGTTTTATAAATACCAGTGTAGCGAACGGTATTCGCATGGGATTGGCAATAAGTTTGGATATTTTTGAAATATCTGTATCTGGCACGCAAATTCGGAACACATCGCAATGGTGTCGAAATAGATAAAACATCTAAAAGCTTGTTTGACTTACGCAAAATGATTAACTACTTCTGCAGTTGAGTGAACCGAATTTTGGGTTAAGCTAGCAGCTTGTTGGTTAATTGCTTGCACAGCACTGTTTCTGTTCTGGTGATCAGATTTGAACCGATTTGCTAAGATTTTAATTGATTCTGAAGTAGGAAAGAGCAGGCTATTCCAAGGGAGTAGTAAATTGTTTAAGCAGCACTTCCAGCGGCATCAGTTAGAGAGAGTGACCCGGTACCCCCTACTTTACTTAGATGGTAAACAGTTGAGAGACGACAAGGGCACCGGCTTCAATGGTCAACTTCATAGTTGTGGTGTTTTGGTTTTGAAGTAAATCATCAACCAAGCATGAGTGGATCCTAAGTGGATTCTGAGTTTAAAGTCCTTTTCTACATCGGATTCAATGACGCTTATGACAGGAAATATCGTCTTCAGCTCTACAAAGCGATGGCCGAGTTCAAGATACAGTTTCTTTGAACTATTCCGGAGTACCGAATGCACTTTCATATGACCGAAGACAAACTCAAACTGGAAGAAATAATGCACAGAACAGGCATTTTCTTCAAGAAATCTGCCCAGCTGCTGGGATTGCCAGACAGTATTGACATCATCGGTCAGAAGAACAGAACAAGCGAAACGATTTGGCTGAAAGAACGAACAATATTGCTCCAGATAAGAGGAACCTTTGATGGATTCCCGATGCACTTCCAAAAATGACACTAAATTCTACCGAATATGTTCATGTCAAGTGCAGTACAGAAAGACTAAAGTACTTCTGTAGGGATAAACAGTGGATTTATAAGAAGAAGGGATGGAATAATAGCTCTTAATTCTGATGACTATCTACTGAGGAGTCTCTAATTCCGATGACTATCTCTTACTGAACTCTTATTGAACTAATTTCCGAAAATTGCAGCCTCTTGGAAATTCCTTACATTTTTAAAGTATCTTGTACTCCCACTCAACACTCAACAAACCATACTTTATTGGATGAGCAATTGACAAACATATCTCAAATAAAAGAAGTAACTCAGCCAAGTACCTATACATGTTTACAAACTAATTAAACAGAAGCCCCAATTTGTCTGTTATATCAATCTGTACTCAACGAACAAACAAATGCCGAACAACAACTCTATCAATGAATTCGTAAGGTTTATTCAGTCCCCCTATGCCGTCGCGATACAAAAGTATTCTTCTCGATTATATAAGATCGCTCGAGGCAACATTTATCATTTAATATCTTTGAAAATGATCTTCTTTGTTTCTGGCGGTGTATGTGTTTTTATTTTTATTTTTTGCGATCCACGGTAATGAAATCGAAAGTTTTTTTTTCGTTTTTTTTTTTTACTTACCCATTCAGTGTCACCCAGCGTCACTGGTTTTGTTATGACTACTTTCTCAGTGATTGTTGGATGCTTCACAGTACACAGCTGGTTGGGGCTAATAAATTTAGCTGTTTTGTGTCTAATATTTCTCACTATGGTACTTTGTAATGTACAGACTGTGTGATGTAAAATGGATTCAACATACCCAATCTGTTTAACACCATATCGTGCATCATTTGCATATAACTTTTTGGCTTGAAATAATTACCCTTCGTTCTATATAATTACAAGTTATTTTCTTTTGCTCTTTTTCCGCATTTGCCCGCTGCCGAATCAACCGAATGCAATGGTAAAAGAGGAATTAAATTCTACGGTTTATGTTCTACAATTAAAAAATTTATTTCAAAGCAGAGATGTTCACCTGATAAGACTCACAATTATTGTGGTTTGCAAAAGATTTATGCATTTATGTACTTTTAATCATCTTCCTTGTCTGGTTTCTTGTTTTTGTTTGACATAATTCCATCATATTGCACAAAAACAGGTACAAATACCTTCCACTCCTCTGTGAAACAAAAGAGTTGACTTGCGAACTGGATTTGTAAGTAACACTACATGTCGTGTCTCTCCTGACAGCCTCTCGTATTAATTGTAACCATCTAACTCTGTTTAAATGATGCAACTTAGATTGCATTTCTTTACTTTTACATTTTGACAAAAAAGAAATACTTCATTCGCTTACATACGATTAACGATGCGCGTGCGAGCGCATTCATCCGTCCAGTGCAACAGTAGACATACTATGGTATCTGTCTGGCTGTTTTGACTTTTTCATAAGATTGCCAATATCTAGTGAAAAATAAAAGCTTTCATGCTACTTTGAGTTTTTGCTATTTCTTATTGATTATGTAAACAAATGAGCACAATAAAGTGAGGCATTTCTAAATGCTCCAATTGTTGAATTGAATTGTTCAAATTGCACCCCGGGATTGGTAATGCATGTGGTTTAAAGAGATGGAGATTTTTTTTGCAAGGTCTTTCTACAGACGGTTAATTAAAGAGCATTACAGAGGCCAATGGTTGTTTTTTTTTTTCAAAGTGTTAACTCTACATAGTTGGTTTTGTTAAGTAATTATTAGTTTGTGGTGTGTTGTGGAATTTTCAAGTCACTTTTCAATAGAATATTGGTTTTAATAACTCAATCTAATGCGAAGTGTTGAATTCCTTGGTATAGTTAACATAATTGCCTTTCGTTTGTCTCTACTCAATGTGAGGAAAGAAATATCGGTATAAGAGGTTACAAACTTCAATTGGTTACATGATGAATTGCGGCATGAATTTTTGTTTGCTTTTGTCGGTGAAAACTATTATAAACAGGTCCTTTGTTTTATCTTTGTAGTAATAAGGGCAGTGAAATTCAAATAAATGAAACGGTAAAGTGACGTATTAGATGAGATTTTTGTGAAGTGTTGACATGTTGTACGGATGGTCTGTTAGTCATCTTTGATAGCCTGAGCTTCTTACGCTTAGTTCTTTGTCGTGGCTCCAGATTGTCTGTTTGATTATATGGCAGCTTGCTAACTATACCACTTTGAGACACATTAATTGAAAAAGTCACAAACTATGTCAATTACCTAGTTCTGCATAAGTGCCAGACATGATTAAGTCGTATGATCAGCCATCGTTTGGTAGTTGTCTGTTTTGAGAGGAATTTTATTGGCGAAATGAATCTGTGATCACAATAATAGTTAGGACGTGATTAAGGCTTGATCTATCATTTCTTCTTTCTTTCAAGCAACATTCTGGCAAATAAAATACCAAGAAAAGTTAATGCACATCTAGAATAGGACTGAAGAAACAACTCGGACTTTCTTTACATTTAGGCAGCAAAACTACAGGTCAATGGCATTGAGTAGGCATCTATTGGTAAAAAAGGCTTCAAATTGTTTAAAAAATGTGTAAAAAATCCTAAATGCAATCTAGGTGATCGTTTTCAGTGGAAAGAGCGTCGATTCAAATAGCAGATGAATACCTGCATAGTTGCTTCCATAGTTCTCATAAATAACTTTAGTTATCCAAGTAGTTTTTGTCACAATTTTTGGAGAAAATTCATCTTTGTGGCTATGGTTGACCGAAAGATGACAGAATAGTTATGAGTGAGTTAGCCTTAGTACATCCAGATAATCATTTTCCTTGTACGACCGATTATGAACTGAAAAAAACAAAGTGAATTGGAATGATCTCTACTGACCAGGATTGTGGTCCCTGGTTTTATAAAGCTTATATCATCATTGCTTTGTATGAAAGTGGATTGATATTTCAGCTCTCAACAAGATGTGAAAGATATCTAGTGACATTCATACTGACCGACAGAATATGACATAGACATTGGCATCTCCATTTGGTAGACAGAATTGGTGGAATAATTTAAAAAGGATCTCCACTACATGTCTGTAAAAAGTTCAACAATGCTCTGGAAAAGCTAGGTGCTGAATTTCTTACAGTCTTCTTGACTTAGTCTGCTAGTAAACTCAGCATTGATCTTCCATCTCCTACCGTGGACCCAATTTCTTGATCCACTTACACCTCCAATCCATCGGTTTATTCTCAAAGGAGAATCTGAAAGAGGATTCTTTTCAGCGAAGTCAGCTGGTTTGTGCTTCAGATGCACAAAAAGAGAATATGTAACTTGAGTTGTGTCACGAGAAGGCAGGTTCAGTATGGGGATATCAGGTTCGGTGGCGTATGCGTAATTTTTTTTTTTTAATTTTTTTGGTCGCACAAAGTTCTAGCTGGCGTCGGAATTATGTTTGATCACTCATGGAACCCCTACGGACCATCAAATTTTTCAAGTCAGATAGAACTCGGTACCTCGGAGAAAAGTGCCTAAAGCTTCCTACAGATACTCCTCAGATTCATAGGATTTTAAGGTTAAGGCAATCGAAAATGATTCCTAAACGGATCTGAACCAGATATACCGACATCTCTGCTTCTGCCCTTCTGGATATCTCTGAATCTTTCTCCCTTTGCAGACAGCAGACTTAATTATCTTCTGTAACAATTAAAAATCTGGATTTCTAATTAGTAAAGTAAATATAGTGGGGGATCTAAATTTCATTGTACCATAAGATGTAAGTGAACACTAAAACAACTTAATCCCACAGAACGACTTTAAAGCTAGATTCCAGACCGGTCGCAATCCCACAGAATCCTGTGAAGGGAGCTGAAGCCTTCATAGCTGGCTCTCGACTTTTTTGGCTTTTGAAGCAAAACTACTTGATCGACAGATCGGTTTTTATTGTGAGAAAAGGCAATCAAGCCCATACCAGCTCTGCTCTTAAAATAATTAAAATGTGTAGGTATCACCCTGAAGGTCCGTGACGGCACTTAAATAGATGTTAGAGAACCCCTTGGACCTCATGTGAGAAAAGTCAATCTCTACTGTCCTTTCAAAGCTACTAGGACAATTCAAAGATTCCTCAATTGATACTCAATAACTGGTACACTGATTGGTTCTTTCTGTCTCTAGAAATCCTTTAAAAGTTCAAAGCCAGTTCATTGATCGAGGTACAATTTTTGGAAAATTTTTGGACTGACGGCAATTGTCTTAAGTGGCAGTATGATCTCAACGAGATCTAAGGTCCTATACTCTTAGTCAGAATATTGTAATATTAATCAGACTTAGTTAGGTATGGAAGGAGGAAACCTGTGTCTTTAAATTTCCCCTTGTTTGGAGCCCCATGGGACTTCCTGCTGAAAGATTTGAACATCCATGAATTATGGTTTTGCTATAAGTGAATGATACATACCTTTTCAGGCATGGAGCTTAAGACTTGTTGCAAAACTTTGCTTAATATAGAAAAACAATTGGTTTTAAGGTTGGTTTAGAAAGGTAACATATATATATATATATGTATATGTATGTATTTCCTTCAAAACCACTCTTAAAAATTTGTACAATCAGTGACAAGTACTTCCCACTTTTTGAAATTGTTACACTGATGGATGAGTAAACCTACGTACCCGGGTACTAGGCTCATATCCCTACAAATGCCGGAACATTTTACTCTGAATTGGGTGTTATTTTAGCCACTATCTTGGTTCAAAATAACGTTCAAAAAGTTGTGTATAGGTTGATAAGTTTCTTTTGAGTCCGATTTAGTGTTAGGAATCCACTTCAGATACTTGCAACTTTATTGCACAAACACTTTGGTCATCCGTGTGGTATAAGAATCATTTACTTATGATAGGAGTATCTTTTCGAAAGAGAAAGTGTTTTGACCTTTAGAAGGAGTTGCTGGTGTATGAGAAATCTTTGAAAATTTTCAAAATTCCAGAAAAAGGTTGGACATGTTAGGGAGTCTGTAAAAACTTAAGCCACAGTTATTGATTCTGGACAGAGCATGCCTCCACCTACCAGAGTTTTATTTAAAATTTTGCCATTTTGATGTAGCACAACATTTGGAATACGATGAGACCCAAAACCACCCCAAATAGGGTCACATAAAGAACCACAGTTTGGCAGTTGCAATACTGGAAACACAAATTCCACATTGATAAGTCGTTTATTCCAATGTCAAGACATACACTATCTGTATATAGTTTTTCTAGTTATGTAACCACAAACAGGGTTAATGAGCTGAATATGCAATTTTTGTTTGCAATTCCAATACAAAACCAAAATTTGCAAGTCAAAAATGCATTGAAAAACCAAAACTTTTTGGACCCTGACAGGTAAAAAATTATAAATAAATAATAAACTGCAACAGTAACAATAGAAAAAAAAACCAATAATCATCGATTAACCTTCAAATTGTGATCTCTTCTCTACCATCTGACGCTCATGTACAAATGTATCTAAAACCCCCATCGTTTCACAAGCGAACAACCGGAGGATAGTCAGCGAGCATAAATTCTACATAAAGCCATAACATAATTTTGAAATACATATGTATATACGAAAAAAATCCACCACAGATACAATATTATTTAACAACTGCACATCTTCCAAGATACAAAAATGTAAGTCAATGTCAACAAAAAATAAAAATGAAAAAAAAAAACTAAACCAACAAGTTAAAGTTTTGTCAATAATTTCACTGACCCAATCAAGACGAGTAATTTTGTGCAAATTTTATGCATATTAACATTCCCGCCATCCATCTCGGCACACAGAAGATTCAGAAGACTCAGCGTCAGCACCCAGACCCAAGAAATCGATCAGATTATGTAAAAACAACAACAAAAAACGTCTCAGATGAAAGCGAATTACCAAAAAAAAAACAGCAAAACAGCTAAACAGCAAAAAACCGAATTAATATTGCAAGAGAGATGAGAAAAACTGGCAAAAGAAACAAAAAGATACCCAAATTGGCTGGATGATGTTGATGAAACACTAAGTATGGATACACCAAGGGGGTTATGAAACGAGCACAAGCTCTATAAGGGGGAATTTTGGGGAATTTCCCAAAATCCCACAGGCACTTACTTCAAAGCCACAATCTCACCAGACGAGTGCGTGTATTTGTTCTCAATTCAAAATTGTATCCTTATTTGCAACTGCTTCTGATCGATATCATTGTCATAGTATCCGAGCTGAGATTAAATATCCTTCTTTCGACACACATTCACTTTGATTTTTTACAAAAATTCAATAAAAAGATACTTTTTTCCTCTCTCCACACAGATGTGGTTGGTTACTTCTTTTTCTTTTTTTTTTTCAAAACACTTGAAACTCTCACAAAAGGATTCGTTTAAGGAAGGAATATCTATAGACCCACGATCGATTCAGACGGATAAGAATAAAACAAAAAACGCGACACTAAAATATTTGAAGAACAAAAAAAAACTTAAGTATATCCGCTCGATAGGAGTATCCGCGTTTTCGAAGAGCCTCCGAGATCGTTCGTTGTGCTGTCTTTGGATATTTTCACAAGAGCTGCCAGGGTATAATAAGGCGAGCGCGCGCATGAGAGAAGCGTGTCTGTTGATCTAAAGTTATCGCAGTGTAATGTGAAAAGCTCATATGGAATGGACCCGCATCGAGATGCTTTAAAGTTAAGTTTACTACCACTACTAACAGATAGATAGTTCCACCACCTTAAGTAGTTACTGTCGCTTTATTATTATTATTCTTTTTTTTTTTTTTTTGGTTTTTTTGTGTATTTTCTTCGCATTTTCCATAGCTCTCTGTCGCTGTCTCGTATCTTTTTCTTTATGAGATACTTTTTGTGTAGCGACCGACAATTCCTGCTGAACGATTTCGATCGGTTGATACTTGCAATTATATTCTCTTATACGGAGTATGAGTGTGTATCTGTGAGGTTTTTCTTTTTTTTTTTCTTCTACTTCGTAGTGAGTGGTAGTACTTGTATGTATCTATGCGAATTAAGGAGGGGTATACAGTGGAGTAAACTTTATACTCTTTTTGGTTTACACGCGGGACTATGGTTAAAATGGTAAATATTTCCTTATCACTGAAGATTTGACGGTGATTTTTTCACAGTCTGCATGCGTCATATGTAAGTGAATAGAGATGATTAAGGTGTAGATGCCACAAAGGCGTTCCAAGATAGTCTACGGATTTACTGTGAACTTTCAAGGACTTGACTATACGCTATGTATACATATTTACTTAATTTTTGGAAATCCCGCGATACCTTATGGAATTAATAAGAAATTGAACAAGACGACCTTAAGAGGGGTATGAGCCATGGGTTCCTTGGGGGTTTTATTGGACAAAAAGTGTGAGACATCTGTTATACGATCAGAATATACTTTCGGATAAGTGATGGAATTTCGGTGAAGAGATTTTCTCAGGAAAGGAAGCCGTATGGCACTCAGTTGGGTATCCAGCGGTCAAGAATCAAAATGATCTCTGGGTGCACTTCGAATGTAATATCGACTCATATCTCCTCTGCCTTAGGGTTTTGGGTCAAATGGACGTAACTAAACAAAAAAACTTGAACAAAAAACGTTTCGAGGATGACTTAGACTTTGGTGCACTCAATTGCTCGCTATCTAGCATTTGGGGAGAACTCGGGTGTACCAAGATAAAGCATGGAAAAATTCGCTGGATCCAATGCAAATGCAATATCGTCCCACATCTCCTCTCCCTCAGTGTTTTGGGTCAAATGGGCGAAATTTATAAGTCAAGTCTGGTCGTGGACTTCTACTGATAAATAGCAAGACTATACTTATTTTCATACATATTTTCAACATAATTTCTTGGTTCGATTGATAATTGCCAAGATACATAACAAACAGTGCAGAATAGTCTCAAGTCTTAGAGCAATTGTTTGCAATGTTTATTCGGTTTGGGCGGCTTTTTTGAGCTTCGCTATTGTTTGTTATTTATCTAACAAAGCCTTAGTTTTACATATACAAACATGTTAACATAATTTGAAGTCTTTACTAGCCACACTGTGGAGTAGAGACTATAGCTTATCATCCAAATAGATGATCAGGAAGTGAAGCATGTTACCTTGAAATTAAGAAGCGACAAGAGAAAGAATCAACGAATCTGCGATGTGTGTAGATTTAGGGATAATATTTATCTTTGGTACCACAACTTTAGGATTTAGTGCAGAAATGTCCTTTCTTTCAACACTGATATCTCTGACTTAACACAGAGAAAGCAGGAGACTCAAAGGACTTTAGGAATCAACCAAACACGATATTCCTAGAATGAACACTAGTTTAGTTCAAGCATCACAAAGTGATGATACATCCACACAAAACCAAAACCACAAGTATCTATGACCTTACCTACCTAACCTATGCAACCTATTTAACATACGTTTTACACAACTCCTTTCGTTATATTGGAATCAGGTTACATGCTCTACATTTGTATACTATTTCCTCACACAACTGGAAAACCATGTTTCCCCTTCGACCTTGCACTTCCTCTGCATACCTCCTGGCTGCGACTACGCTCGTACACAACTACGATCTTCTTTGCAATAATGAGCTGAGTAATAAGCCGTAAATCCGACAGGGCCATACCTATGGTAAGGTCATTTCCAAATATGTACATATAAACACAAAACGGAACAATTAAAACTCAAGCAAGAAACCTCCTCGGCAGTCGGTCGACTAACAAGTATCTGAAGTTTATGGCTCAACATCTTGCCTGCGAATTGCAGTAGCCATAGTCGTTGAACAAGCCCTAGTGCTTAGTATGTACCTATGGTTGCATAGGCTTTTCCTATTAAAATCAATAACCAGAAAGAAAAGCAAAAAAAAAAATGTTATGATTGCTATTACTCTGTGGATTAAGTGCTGGTTAACTAGTTAATATCTGTTTTCCTTTCTATGTAGTCACAGTTCAAGCTTAAGGGGTATCAGCCTTGGCTGGTGTTGAGATTTTCAAGAATTAATCAGCACATGGTTCTGCTTGAGTAGTGAACGAAAGAAGTTGAACGGAAGCAGGAGATAATACTATGTACATCGATACCAGGTTGTTAGGTTTTACCAGTTGAACACTTAAGGGAGTTCTTGGGACTCATTCAGATATGTACCGGCACTTCTCACCCCCAGTCTTTAGGACTACATTGAACAGATTAATGAATCTTACCCTCAAAGTGTCCTAATCACATACTAGATAGAATTTTCACTGAAATTTTTGGTTGAAAAATTTTCTGTTCCCAATCTCCATTTCGAGGCAGCAGCTAAGCTAGTTTGTACTTTGAATGCACAGAAACAGAACAGCTGGCTCGAAATGTGTGGTTGGAGGATTTAGCGAGATGGTGGGTGTCTAGATCTGTGGGCTATACATGGCCCTTTTTTTCATACAATTTTTTGTTGAAAAATTTTCTGTTCCCAATCTCCATTTCGAGGCAACAGTTAAGCTAGTTTGTGCTTTGAATGCAAAGAAACAGAACAGCGGGCTCGAAATGTGTGGTTGGAGGATTTAGTGAGATGGTGGGTATCTAGATCTGTGGGCTATACATGGTCCTTTTTTTCATACAATTTTTGGTTGAAAAATTTTCTGTTCCCAATCTCCATTTCGAGGCAGCAGCTAAGCTAGTTTGTGCTTTGAATGCACAGAAACAGAACAGCTGGCTCGAAATGTGTGGTTGGAGGATTTAGTGAGATGGTGGGTATCTAGGTCTGTGGGCTATACATGGCCCTTTTTTTCATACAATTTTTGGTTGCAAAATTTTCTGATCCCAATCTCCATTTTGAGGCAGCAGCTAAGCTAGTTTGTGCTTTGAATGCCCAGAAACAGAACAGCTGGCTCGAAATGTGTGGTTGGAGGATTTAGCGAGATGGTGGGTATCTAGATCTGTGGGCTATACATGGCCTTTTTTTTCATACAATTTTTGGTTGAAAAATTGTCTGTTCCCAATCTCCATTTCGAGGCAGCAGCTAAGCTAGTTTGTGCTTTGAATGCACAGAAACAGAACAGCTGGCTCGAAATGTGTGGTTGGAGGATTTAGCGAGATGGTGGATATCTAGATCTGTGGGCTTTACATGGCCCTTTTTTTCATACAAATTTTGGTTGAAAGATTTTCTGTTCCCAATCTCCATTTCGAGGCAGCAGCTAAGCTAGTTTGTGCTTTGAATGCACAGAAACAGAACAGCTGGCTCGAAATGTGTGGTTGGAGGATTTAGTGAGATGGTGGGTATCTAGGTCTGTGGGCTATACATGGCCCTTTTTTTCATACAATTTTTGGTTGAAAAATTTTCTGTTCCCAATCTCCATTTCGAGGCAGCAGCTAAGCTAGTTTGTGCTTTGAATGCACAGAAACAGAACAGCTGGCTCGAAATGTGTGGTTGGAGGATTTAGCGAGATGGTGGGTGTCTAGATCTGTGGGCTATACATGGCCCTTTTTTCATACAATTTTTGGTTGAAAAATTGTCTGTTCCCAATCTCCATTTCGAGGCAGCAGCTAAGCTAGTTTGTGCTTTTAATTCACAGAAACAGAACAGCTGGCTCGAAATGTGTGGTTGGAGGAAAAAACGAGATGGTGGGTATCTAGATCTGTGGGCTATACATGGCCCTTTTTTTCATACAATTTTTGGTTGAAAAATTTTCTGTTCCCAATCTCCATTTCGAAGCAGCAGCTAAGATAGTTTGTGCTTTGAATGCACAGAAACAGAACAGCTGGCTCGAAATGTGTGGTTGGAGGATTTAGCGAGATGTTGGGTATCTAGATCCGTGGGCTATACATGGCCCTTTTTTTGAAACAATGTTTGATTGAAAAATTTTCTGTTCCCAATCTCCATTTCGAGGCAGCAGATAAGCTAGTTTGTGCTTTGAATGCACAGAAACAGAACAGCTGGCTCGAAATGTGTGGTTGGAGGATTTAGCGAGATGTTGGGTATCTAGATCCGTGGGCTATACATGGCCCTTTTTTTGAAACAATGTTTGATTGAAAAATTTTCTGTTCCCAATCTCCATTTCGAGGCAGCAGATAAGCTAGTTTGTGCTTTGAATGCACAGAAACAGAACAGCTGGCTCGAAATGTATGGTTGGAGGATTTAGCGAGATGTTGGGCATCTAGATCCGTGGGCTATACATGGCCTTTTTTTATACAATTTTTGGTTGAAAAATTTTCTGTTCCCAATCTCCATCTCGAGTCAGCAGCTAAGCTAGTTTGTGCTTTGAATGCACAGAAACAGAACAGCTGGCTCGAAATGTGTGGTTGGAGGATATAGCGAGATGGTGGGTATCTAGATCTGTGGGCTATACATGGCCCTTTTTTTCATATAATGTTTGGTTGAAAAATTTTCTGTTCCCAATCTCCATTTCGAGTCAGCAGCTAAGCTAGTTTATGCTTTGAATGCACAGAAACACAACAGCTGGTTCGAAATGTGTGGTTGGAGGATTTAGCGAGATGATGGGTATCTAGATCTGTGGGCTATACATGGCCCTTTTTTTCATATAATGTTTGGTTGAAAAATTTTCTGTTCTCAATCTCCATTTCGAGTCAGCAGCTAAGCTAGTTTGTGCTTTGAATGCACAGAAACAGAACAGCTGGCTCGAAATGTGTGATTGGAGGATTTAGCGAGATGTTGGGTATCTAGATCTGTGGGCTATACATGGCCCTTTTTTTCATACAAATTTTGGTTGAAAGATTTTCTGTTCCCAATCTCCATTTCGAGGCAGCAGCTAAGCTAGTTTGTGCTTTGAATGCACAGAAACAGAACAGCTGGCTCGAAATGTGTGGTTGGAGGATTTAGCGAGATGGTGGGTATCTAGGTCTGTGGGCTATACATGGCCCTTTTCTTCATACAATTTTTGGTTGAAAAATTTTCTGTTCCCAATCTCCATTTTGAGGCAGCAGCTAAGCTAGTTTGTGCTTTGAATGCACAGAAACAGAATAGCTGGTTCGAAATGTGTGGTTGGAGGATTTACTGAGATGGTGGGTATCTAGATCTGTGGGCTATACATGGCCCTTTTCTTCATACAATTTTTGGGTGAAAAATTTTCTGTTCCCAATCTCCATTTCGAGGCAGCAGCTAAGCTAGTTTGTACTTTGAATGCACAGAAACAGAACAGCTGGCTCGAAATGTGTGGTTGGAGGAAAAAACGAGATGGTGGGTATCTAGATCTGTGGGCTATACAACCCCCTTTTTTTCATACAATTTTTGGTTGAAAAATTTTCTGTTCCCAATCTCCATTTCGAAGCAGCAGCTAAGCTAGTTTGTGCTTTGAATGCACAGAAACAGAACAGCTGGCTCGAAATGTGTGGTTGGAGGATTTAGTGAGATGGTGGGTATCTAGATCTTGGGCTATACAAGGCCCTTTTTTTCATAAAATGTTTGGTTGAAAAATTTTCTGTTCCCAATCTCCATTTCGAAGCAACAGCTAAGATAGTTTGTGCTTTGAATGCACAGAAACAGAACAGCTGGCTCGAAATGTGTGGTTGGAGGATTTAGCGAGATGGTGGGTATCTAGATCTGTGGGCTATACATGGCCCTTTTTTCATACAATTTTTGGTTGAAAAATTTTCTGTTCCCAATCTCCATTTCAAGGCAGCAGCTAAGCTAGTTTGTGCTTTGAATGCACAGAAACAGAACAGCTGGCTCGAAATGTGTGGTTGGAGGAAAAAACGAGATGGTGGGTATCTAGATCTGTGGGCTATACAACCCCCTTTTTTTCATACAATTTTTGGTTGAAAAATTTTCTGTTCCCAATCTCCATTTCGAGTCAGCAGCTAAGCTAGTTTGTGCTTTGAATGCACAGAAACAGAACAGCTGGCTCGAAATGTGTGGTTGGAGGATTTAGCGAGATGGTGGGTATCTAGATCTATGGGCTATACATGGCCCTTTTTTCATACAATTTTTGGTTGAAAAATTTTCTGTTCCCAATCTCCATTTCAAGGCAGCAGCTAAGCTAGTTTGTGCTTTGAATGCACAGAAACAGAACACACAGAACAAATGTGTGGTTGGAGGATTTAGCGAGATGATGGGTATCTAG
This sequence comes from Xylota segnis, assembly GCA_963583995.1. Taxonomy (NCBI): domain Eukaryota; kingdom Metazoa; phylum Arthropoda; class Insecta; order Diptera; family Syrphidae; genus Xylota; species Xylota segnis. The sequence continues at coordinate 56,871,401 of OY757238.1, read as the reverse complement.
ATCTGTGGGCTATACATGGCCCTTTTTTTCATATAATGTTTGGTTGAAAAATTTTCTGTTCTCAATCTCCATTTCGAGTCAGCAGCTAAGCTAGTTTGTGCTTTGAATGCACAGAAACAGAACAGCTGGCTCGAAATGTGTGATTGGAGGATTTAGCGAGATGTTGGGTATCTAGATCTGTGGGCTATACATGGCCCTTTTTTTCATACAAATTTTGGTTGAAAGATTTTCTGTTCCCAATCTCCATTTCGAGGCAGCAGCTAAGCTAGTTTGTGCTTTGAATGCACAGAAACAGAACAGCTGGCTCGAAATGTGTGGTTGGAGGATTTAGCGAGATGGTGGGTATCTAGGTCTGTGGGCTATACATGGCCCTTTTCTTCATACAATTTTTGGTTGAAAAATTTTCTGTTCCCAATCTCCATTTTGAGGCAGCAGCTAAGCTAGTTTGTGCTTTGAATGCACAGAAACAGAATAGCTGGCTCGAAATGTGTGGTTGGAGGAAAAAACGAGATGGTGGGTATCTAGATCTGTGGGCTATACATGGCCCTTTTTTCATACAATTTTTGGTTGAAAAATTTTCTGTTCCCAATCTCCATTTCGAGGCAGCAGCTAAGCTAGTTTGTGCTTTGAATGCACAGAAACAGAACAGCTGGCTCGAAATGTGTGGTTGGAGGATTTACTGAGATGGTGGGTATCTAGATCTGTGGGCTATACATGGCCCTTTTCTTCATACAATTTTTGGGTGAAAAATTTTCTGTTCCCAATCTCCATTTCGAGGCAGCAGCTAAGCTAGTTTGTACTTTGAATGCACAGAAACAGAACAGCTGGCTCGAAATGTGTGGTTGGAGGAAAAAACGAGATGGTGGGTATCTAGATCTGTGGGCTATACAACCCCCTTTTTTTCATACAATTTTTGGTTGAAAAATTTTCTGTTCCCAATCTCCATTTCGAAGCAACAGCTAAGATAGTTTGTGCTTTGAATGCACAGAAACAGAACAGCTGGCTCGAAATGTGTGGTTGGAGGATTTAGCGAGATGGTGGGTATCTAGATCTGTGGGCTATACATGGCCCTTTTTCATACAATTTTTGGTTGAAAAATTTTCTGTTCCCAATCTCCATTTCAAGGCAGCAGCTAAGCTAGTTTGTGCTTTGAATGCACAGAAACAGAACAGCTGGCTCGAAATGTGTGGTTGGAGGAAAAAACGAGATGGTGGGTATCTAGATCTGTGGGCTATACAACCCCCTTTTTTTCATACAATTTTTGGTTGAAAAATTTTCTGTTCCCAATCTCCATTTCGAAGCAGCAGCTAAGCTAGTTTGTGCTTTGAATGCACAGAAACAGAACAGCTGGCTCGAAATGTGTGGTTGGAGGAAAAAACGAGATGGTGGGTATCTAGATCTTGGGCTATACAAGGCCCTTTTTTTCATAAAATGTTTGGTTGAAAAATTTTCTGTTCCCAATCTCCATTTCGAGTCAGCAGCTAAGCTAGTTTGTGCTTTGAATGCACAGAAACAGAACAGCTGGCTCGAAATGTGTGGTTGGAGGATTTAGCGAGATGGTGGGTATCTAGATCTGTGGGCTGTACAACCCCCTTTTTTTCATACAATTTTTGGTTGAAAAATTTTCTGTTCCCAATCTCCATTTCAAGGCAGCAGCTAAGCTAGTTTGTGCTTTGAATGCACAGAAACAGAACAGCTGGCTCGAAATGTGTGGTTGGAGGATTTAGCGAGATGGTGGGTATCTAGATCTGTGGGCTATACATGGCCCTTTTTTCATACAATTTTTGGTTGAAAAATTTTTTGTTCCCAATCTCCATTTCGAGTCAGCAGCTAAGCTAGTTTGTGCTTTGAATGCACAGAAACAGAACAGCTGGCTCGAAATGTGTGGTTGGAGGATTTAGCGAGATGGTGGGTATCTAGATCTGTGGGCTATACATGGCCCTTTTTTCATACAATTTTTGGTTGAAAAATTTTCTGTTCCCAATCTCCATTTCAAGGCAGCAGCTAAGCTAGTTTGTGCTTTGAATGCACAGAAACAGAACAGCTGGCTCGAAATGTGTGGTTGGAGGAAAAAACGAGATGGTGGGTATCTAGATCTGTGGGCTATACAACCCCCTTTTTTTCATACAATTTTTGGTTGAAAAATTTTCTGTTCCCAATCTCCATTTCGAAGCAGCAGCTAAGCTAGTTTGTGCTTTGAATGCACAGAAACAGAACAGCTGGCTCGAAATGTGTGGTTGGAGGAAAAAACGAGATGGTGGGTATCTAGATCTTGGGCTATACAAGGCCCTTTTTTTCATAAAATGTTTGGTTGAAAAATTTTCTGTTCCCAATCTCCATTTCGAGTCAGCAGCTAAGCTAGTTTGTGCTTTGAATGCACAGAAACAGAACAGCTGGCTCGAAATGTGTGGTTGGAGGATTTAGCGAGATGGTGGGTATCTAGATCTATGGGCTATACATGGCCCTTTTTTCATACAATTTTTGGTTGAAAAATTTTCTGTTCCCAATCTCCATTTCAAGGCAGCAGCTAAGCTAGTTTGTGCTTTGAATGCACAGAAACAGAACAGCTGGCTCGAAATGTGTGGTTGGAGGAAAAAACGAGATGGTGGGTATCTAGATCTGTGGGCTGTACAACCCCCTTTTTTTCATACAATTTTTGGTTGAAAAATTTTCTGTTCCCAATCTCCATTTCAAGGCAGCAGCTAAGCTAGTTTGTGCTTTGAATGCACAGAAACAGAACAGCTGGCTCGAAATGTGTGGTTGGAGGATTTAGCGAGATGGTGGGTATCTAGATCTGTGGGCTATACATGGCCCTTTTTTCATACAATTTTTGGTTGAAAAATTTTTTGTTCCCAATCTCCATTTCGAGTCAGCAGCTAAGCTAGTTTGTGCTTTGAATGCACAGAAACAGAACAGCTGGCTCGAAATGTGTGGTTGGAGGAAAAAACGAGATGGTGGGTATCTAGATCTTGGGCTATACAAGGCCCTTTTTTTCATAAAATGTTTGGTTGAAAAATTTTCTGTTCCCAATCTCCATTTCGAGTCAGCAGCTAAGCTAGTTTGTGCTTTGAATGCACAGAAACAGAACAGCTGGCTCGAAATGTGTGGTTGGAGGATTTAGCGAGATGGTGGGTATCTAGATCTGTGGGCTATACATGGCCCTTTTTTCATACAATTTTTGGTTGAAAAATTTTCTGTTCCCAATCTCCATTTCAAGGCAGCAGCTAAGCTAGTTTGTGCTTTGAATGCACAGAAACAGAACAGCTGGCTCGAAATGTGTGGTTGGAGGATTTAGCGAGATGGTGGGTATCTAGATCTGTGGGCTATACATGGCCCTTTTTTCATACAATTTTTGGTTGAAAAATTTTTTGTTCCCAATCTCCATTTCGAGTCAGCAGCTAAGCTAGTTTGTGCTTTGAATGCACAGAAACAGAACAGCTGGCTCGAAATGTGTGGTTGGAGGATTTAGCGAGATGGTGGGTATCTAGATCTGTGGGCTATACATGGCCCTTTTTTCATACAATTTTTGGTTGAAAAATTTTCTGTTCCCAATCTCCATTTCAAGGCAGCAGCTAAGCTAGTTTGTGCTTTGAATGCACAGAAACAGAACAGCTGGCTCGAAATGTGTGGTTGGAGGAAAAAACGAGATGGTGGGTATCTAGATCTGTGGGCTATACAACCCCCTTTTTTTCATACAATTTTTGGTTGAAAAATTTTCTGTTCCCAATCTCCATTTCGAAGCAGCAGCTAAGCTAGTTTGTGCTTTGAATGCACAGAAACAGAACAGCTGGCTCGAAATGTGTGGTTGGAGGAAAAAACGAGATGGTGGGTATCTAGATCTTGGGCTATACAAGGCCCTTTTTTTCATAAAATGTTTGGTTGAAAAATTTTCTGTTCCCAATCTCCATTTCGAGTCAGCAGCTAAGCTAGTTTGTGCTTTGAATGCACAGAAACAGAACAGCTGGCTCGAAATGTGTGGTTGGAGGATTTAGCGAGATGGTGGGTATCTAGATCTGTGGGCTATACATGGCCCTTTTTTCATACAATTTTTGGTTGAAAAATTTTCTGTTCCCAATCTCCATTTCAAGGCAGCAGCTAAGCTAGTTTGTGCTTTGAATGCACAGAAACAGAACAGCTGGCTCGAAATGTGTGGTTGGAGGAAAAAACGAGATGGTGGGTATCTAGATCTGTGGGCTATACAACCCCCTTTTTTTCATACAATTTTTGGTTGAAAAATTTTCTGTTCCCAATCTCCATTTCGAAGCAGCAGCTAAGCTAGTTTGTGCTTTGAATGCACAGAAACAGAACAGCTGGCTCGAAATGTGTGGTTGGAGGAAAAAACGAGATGGTGGGTATCTAGATCTTGGGCTATACAAGGCCCTTTTTTTCATAAAATGTTTGGTTGAAAAATTTTCTGTTCCCAATCTCCATTTCGAGTCAGCAGCTAAGCTAGTTTGTGCTTTGAATGCACAGAAACAGAACAGCTGGCTCGAAATGTGTGGTTGGAGGAAAAAACGAGATGGTGGGTATCTAGATCTTGGGCTATACAAGGCCCTTTTTTTCATAAAATGTTTGGTTGAAAAATTTTCTGTTCCCAATCTCCATTTCGAGTCAGCAGCTAAGCTAGTTTGTGCTTTGAATGCACGGAAACAGAACAGCTGGCTCGAAATGTGTGGTTGGAGGAAAAAACGAAATGGTGGGTATCTAGATCTGTGTGCTAAATTGATAGTCCTGTCTGTTCACCATCCTGGGTCCGCCAAATGAAATTGATTAGCTTTTCAACACCAAATTCGTTGTGAAACAAAGCTAATGTTTTTCACAGCAAAAAAGTTGGTTTACTTTTGTTTGCTTCGCGAATTTCTCAGTTTTTAGATTTTTTTCCCACCACTTAGTTGACTGACAGCGATTGACATTTCCAAACGTCTAAAACAAATTCAGAGCATTAAAAAATATCTGAAAATTCATCACCTGTCACCTATCCACTGCACCTTGGCTGTAAAGGTAAGAAAAAAAATCCAGTCGGAAAGTCATGTGTGAACAGGCTCTATGATGTTGAAAAAATCACATGACAGTTCATCACCTTGTCTGCATTCTTTTTTGACATCAAACTTTTTAGTTAGATTGTTAGCATCGTCATTTTGCACACCCTGATGAGTTTGGCTCTGTATACCTTCTCTGGCATAGAGTGAATATTTGGTTAGTGGGGGACCTCCGGGGCCTAAAACCGCCAGAATTTTGTGTGCACTGTTCAGGCAGACTTCAGAGCTGAGATTCAATTCATCAGGGATACTCTCGTCCGCCCAGATTTTGGAAATGAGTTGGTGAATGCCTTCCACATGAGATCCGGTTTGGATATTGCTATCCTTTCTGGTAGGAAGGACGAAAGTCTTGGTTTTCATCATCCGTGGTGAATCGTTTTGTCTGACGACGGAATGACGGCCCATATCCTTAATCTCTAAGACAAGGAGGGAACTCCATAGCTGGACAATTTGTAGCTAGAGCTTGAGAAAGCTTTAGACTGACAAAAGTCAGACTTCCAAAAAAAGGATGAGATAACGAACAAAAAGGGAATCTATCTGGCATTGCACTGAGAGCAGTCAGTGACTTTCAAACCACGTCATATGAAGAGAGGAATTATACATAGGAAAGGGAAAAGAACCAAAATGGATACTCCTTTGACAAAGACAGAAGACCAAGTCTATACCCAAATCCAATACGACTCTGTTAGGTGGGTAGAGATCTACTTTTCAATTGAAAGAAACAACAAGAAGTTCCTAACATAAGGAACTAAGATACATTGCTATCAATCTCTAACCAGAATCAACTATCACTGGAACGTAAGGAAGTATCTCTTTGCTTCCTCCATTTAGCCACACTAAAATTAGGTCATAATCTTAATGCACACCACTTCTTAACGAAATGTTTCTTACGCAATTTTACAAATTTGACATTCGCATTACCATGAATGTTGGCATTAATTATGACCTTAATTAGCCATTAAGCCAAGACTAGGCTGAGATATTTTAATAGTCCGTTTAACGATCGAATGTGTTTGCTCTGTACTGCACAAGGCAGGAACGTCGTCACTATATAGAATAAGTTACTGAACTCATAATGGGTGAAAAGTACCCCATTACGAGCTTATGTGTGTTGAAACATCTCGTTCATTAGTTTTGCAAACAACTGATGATGACACATGAGTGTTGTGTTTTTTTTTTTATTTTGACATTGACATTGGCCATAAGCGGGATAACCTGCGGACATGTACAAAGTCTAAGAGCGTAGCTGGTCAGACTGTAGACGCAAGTGAACCAGGAAAACTCTATGAACTGTGTGTGGTGTGATATTTTCAAAGGGTTGTCACATCCGGTGTCGTTTCAAAAGCGATTTACGATCATGCGAAATGTACTCACGCTTCTACGGTTAACTTTGAAGAAAACGTGCCTAGCGATACTCCCTTGGATCTGAGATCAATCCATAAGATTTGAAGGATTGTTTACTACCAGAAGATACGATACAGACGTCCATTCAAATATGTAGATACTCAGGTGTCGTTGTGTATAATCTGGATGTGGTAATGGATTATTACGTTCAGAGGTTAAAGTTGTGAATAAATTATTTTGTTTACAAAACCGGTGAAGTTGGTTAGAAGCTTCGTGGCTATTACGTTGGATGAAAGTGAGAATCGTTAAGGCGTTTCCAGTGCTGTGTCGCCGTGTTATACTGATAAATTGACTTGTTGCGATTAAGAGTTGATGGGATGGCGTAATAGGTTAGAAATGGATACAACACGCAGTGAGCTGTATAACAAAGCCAGTCCATACCTATCATCAGGAGTAAAGAACTTAAATTGACTGACTATGCCTACAGCTGAACAAGTTGCAGTGCCAAATAAAACTAATAGGTGTGTTCTGCAGACAACAAATCTTAACAACAGTTCACAAGCTTAAGCTAAACAAAGCCTAACCCTCACCAAGCCGAAGAGTTTATTTTTTTGTGGTTTAAAGTTGGTAGTGCTGGCATTTGACACCTGCCAAACTCAGCTGTCATTTGAAGTGTCATAATACACACATTAACCTTGTCAGAAAGGAACACATCAGCTATCACAGGATGGCTAGAACATGTAGAATGAGGCAACCACACCGGAACTGAAAGAGTCTACGAATCCAGACCTCAAGAAAAATGGAAATCACACTCTTTAGGCTCAATCTTAAGACAACCAAGGGTCATTCGTTTATCTTAACTTTGTAATATGACAAGGAACAACTATGTTGTTTTGAGTTCTGTAGGATCGGAGAAGATGTTTGAGGTGGAACTCAAGTATCAAGTGTGAGAGGATCACAGCATGTCTGGTCTTCATATATCCGTCTTACACAAAGGACTATCCGGAACTATAGAACCAAGTTGAAGAATATGTCCTATTATGTGACATCGAGTACTGAACCTTAAGGCGATGATACTCTGGTTGCCTTTCGAAAAACATGTATCGAGGGATATTCGGTCCCATATGTGGTGATGGCTTACTGAGGATGAAAGTTAGCCAATGAGCTGTACCAAGATTTGCTAATACTTCTGAAAGAAAGGCAGTGTAGTACGCTTCTACTTGTCTTGAATGTGCCTACAATAGTTGCTTGATTCGAAGAACATATTAAAGAAACATGATCTACACGGGGTCTGAGACAATGACCTTTGAGATCTAACAATGTTTGGTGCACAAAACTCCTAGAAAGGACGCCAAAGTCACTTCGCCAATAGGCAAGTAAAACAACGCAAAGGTGAAAGAACTTAATTCCCTTCGACGTTAAATGCAAATCTTGGCACCAATTTCAACTAAGTTTTGGCTAAGTACTGATGTGGGCTGCTTGAATTTGATCGAGCTATTTGAGGTTTCTGTCTAGAATAAAGATTGGAAAACGTAACCTCTCAGCTTATTAGACAGTTCCTCGCCTTAAACCTCTTTGGATATCTGTCCAACGTCCGACCATATTTCTCAACAGCTTCAAACTCAAGTCTATCGAAGAGCATACATAAATCACGAGTATGTATCTCTGAAGTTAAATCAAAAACATGACCAAACATTTAAGATAACAACAATGCCCCGTGACAGCACTTAGCTTCTGTAGATCTATCCGCCGCCGCAGCCGCAGCCGCCGTCGACGCCGATAGACATCAATCCATCCATTATGGTCAATGTGATGTCTATGCATCAAGTTTGTGTTTTGTGTTTGAATCTGAATGGACAACAAGGCCTGTTCACTGAGCGGTACCTACAAACCTTTAGTTTTTTTCTCAATTTAATGCAAAAGTATTGTTTCACCAAAAAGTAACCTCAAATTCATTTAATAGATAACACACTTTGGGCGCTTAGTGTTAGATTGCGGTCAACTCATCTAGCCATTAGCCTTTCTCGCTTGGGACCTTCAAAGCGGACCCTGCTCGTAATAATTAAATTTCTAATTAGCCTTAGATACATGAAGTATTTTTTTTTTTTTTGTAACACTTGTGGATGGAAAGCAACAATCTCAAGGAATCTCTGGCATTTGGCGATGCAATGTGACTAATTATTGGGCAATAAAACTGCTTATATGAAACCACTATGCAAATGGCAATAGATTGTATCTAAACTTTCCGATGAATTCATCTTTTCAGACAGAAACGTGAGTGCAGTCTATTTCGATGTGAGATTGCCTTTTATGACTAAAAAAAAAAAACAAAATAATAATAATAAAATGTATCTGTCATAGATACGTGGCATGTTTTGAGGTGAATAACCGCTTAACAACGGAAATAGGCGGCTGTTTGTTTAGTAGGTCGTTGCTTGACCGTAAAAATGATAATTGATGGCAACTAGGATGAGATTTTAGCTTTTGATGTTGTTTTAGTCACTTGAGGTTGGAGTTAAACCTTGGTGATGGCATTCAAGATATGTGTAACGCTTTACTGATTCATGCTGGATTGTTCGAGGCATTTAGAAGGACATGACAGGTTATGGCATCCAGGTGTTGATTGTGTCTAAGATCGAAGAGGCTCATGAACATCAGGAGATACTTGCATTGGTGGTGCAGCGGTTGGATCCGCTTCCATCCCATCACCTAATAAGAGATTTTACTTCGCTGCCTTGCCACACTCAAGATGTAACGCGGTTCGGGAGGATCTTGAAACCTTCGCAACATATATTTCTTCCACTCCTCGACTTTGGCTAACCGGATGGGAGAAGTGTGTTGTACATGGGCAAATGGTCGCGTTAGTACGACCGATTTATTCGAATAAAGAAAACTTCAACGTTCGGAGCTGAGCGAAACTGAAACGAGCTCTGCTAGTTGTTCTGTTGGTCACATGTGCACCGACTTTTTCAATAAGGACATAACAATTTTGTACTTAAATCAAATACAAAACAATGGAGATATATGGCTTAAATTTATTTCTGTTGTATAGAGGACATCCTTAATTTAGGCATAGATTTGAATCTTGGTCATGTAACCATCACAAGCACGCTTTGCAGCGATTCATTCTTTGGAGTAGATTTTCCACCACTGTTCCACTTATTGGACGGTTCCTAAGCTTCTCCATCGTTGTTGACTTATTGGCATAAACTGAACCTGAGTCAATGCTTAGTCTTAATTGACGAAGTCATTAAGCCAACAATGAGCTTCTTCGCTAAAGCAAATGATTTTTCGATGAGATCCCGGATTTTCTTCAAACCTTGCAGAGCCCAATCGGAGAAGGTTTGCACTTCAAATGATCAAAACGCTTTAGTTCTTGAGTTAACTTGATCTTGTAGGGGTGTAGACCGAGATCCTTATTCAAAATTCGTCACAATATTGACTGAGAGATTCAAAATTTCTATGAAGAGCGTGGAATCAACCGACTCAGCTCATTTTGAACTGAAGCTCATATATTTTTTATAATTTTTAAGCGTATTACCCTTGTAAAATTTATTTAAAGCCTTGACTGACACTTTGACATTGACAGTATTAAATACGAAATTGTAATGTCCTTATTGAAAAATCATTTATGTATGCGTACCCAAAAAGATTTGAAAGGCAATGGAGTACCTTTCTGGAGTATAACAATCCAGTGCTGTTGCGCAATAGAACGATAGTATGATGTCCTGGATATCCCTTCTAACAACAGTGAAGAAGTGAGAGCCTTAAAAGCTACCAACCTATCTGAGGTTGCATGTATTTCGGCTGGAAGATGCTAGAACTTATCCTCTATTCCTATATCCTAATCTTTAGACTGTGATTGGTCATTCTTTTTGCTTGGTTTAGTGGAACAGGTGCAAGGCTTTACTTTATTTCTAAACTAAAATGACATCTTATTGTATGACCCTGTACTTGATCTTCAAAGCTATAAATGAAGACAGGACCAATAGATACTACCAATGCTCCAAAAGTTTCTGAACACTTTTACACCCCTGCTGTACCTTTAGTACATCTCCTCCATCGGATCAAATTCTGCAAGGAAAATGATACCAAGAGATGCTTTAGCTTCTTACCAGGACAGAGAAATATATGCCAAAGCTAGGAGCACTTTGGCTTAGCAGAGTTGTGAGAAACGCGTCGCAAGTAGGGCTAGATATGCTTTCCGTGGACTTTTTCTTTAAGTGTTTTACCACGAAAGGAACTCTCCGACTATGGGAATCCAATCGATAAGAATGAACCACTATATAGTCCTTTACAGTGCCTTTAACCTTGATATCCCAAGACTACCCCCAAGCCGGTCACAGTGCAAGTTCAAGAGCATACAAAAACGATCTGGGGATCTGTCTACAAGCGTGGTTCAAGAATAGAAATTTGGACTGACACAGGCTTTCACTAGGAACCCCTCCAAAAGAAAAAAGATCCATCCGCATCCTCTATAGAAATATTAAGAGGACATTGCACCATCGGTGATATGCTCTGTAAATTGAAGACAGAATTCAACGAATTATGTAGACGTTGCGTTGACATTACCCCTCTTTGCAAGGACGACGTATATGCACACTAGGATTCAGGTTCTTCGTAGGCTTCTAGATAGCGAATCTACTCCAATGAACCTTAGTATCTTCAGACACTTCTTCGTCGTCGGCTATATAGCTGTCACCTAGTCCTTGCAGAGACTCCGCAAAGTACCTGATTTTCCGATAAAATAAGAAATACCTTCTTCGTGGTAGTAAAGTGGACTGGATAGGGAGCAACTAGGGATTGAATCCTATGAGATAAACCAAAATTTAAAGAAAAATAAATACTTGGCGCAACAGGTCGACAGGACCCAGGGCCTAGCTTCTCACAACTATTCGTGTTGTGCGTGTTATATTCTTTACACGAATGGAAGCTTTCTCAGGACAGTTGTACTCTCGGATGTTTGTCAGATGCTCGCGAGAGGTGGGGCCGTGAGAAACTTTTAGGTGTTCCGACTGGGATTCGAACCTCGAACCCTTGCTCCATAGTCCAACGCACTAACCACTGAGCCACGGCGCCCAGGAATATTTAAAGCAAATAAAAAATATCTCAGAAAGCTCTTCTAAAGCTAAGTGGACTTAATTCGGAAGGTGACCGTTCGCCATAGATATCGAATAGAGTTCCTGTCAAGAGGTCACGGTATTAACACTGTGATTCTTGGCCCGAGATATACAGCCTAGCCTAGGGACTCAAGTCTGTCTTTCTCGGGTGCATTCAGAGTGTTGTGGGTTTGAAACCCGACAGATCGATTGCTGAAGTCCTCAACAGTTGAAACACTGCCTTCGAGACGTCTTGTCCCCTCGTACCTGATGCGGTTTTCTCTGGTTGTGGAGTTCCAAATGTCTCACCAAACAAATAATGCCAGCGGAACAAAAACCATATTCCTGACAAAACCCCATTCACCTCCATGTCACTGAATCATAGTGCAAGCTGACTCCAGCAATTGCATTATGGCTTAACGTAACGACTGACACTTTGCGAGTTCCCCCCACCAATTAGTACGGTACACAGTGCAGCAGATACATTATTTGTTTTCCGTAGCAAATTGTTTATAACAACACTTCTATGTAAATCACCTCGAGTGTGCAAATGTAAATCCTATACAAATTCCCATCGCACAAACATTTTAATTGATGCAATAAATATTTGTTACATTGAAATGACAGCATGATCTTCGGTCAGTCGCTGTTTAAAAAGAAAAATACCACACCTGGCCATAGATACACAGTACCACCACACCTGTTCTGATCCACACGGCTTATCACCGTCTTTAGCTGTCCAAAGTGACATATCTTTGAATCGTTGCAATCTTCAAGTGGTAAACGTCAATAAATATTGATGTATATTTTTGGGCGCTTGTTGATCGCGCGTAGGGTAGAGGTTGATTGGTTTGGAAATGATTAAAAATAATTATTTTAAACAATTAATAACTGTTAATGAATGGAAAATTGTGTGAATTGGTAAATAGCAATCAATTCAACCGCAACCGTAGGCTGTGTGTGTAAACAAATCAATTAAATTCAACTTTGACCTACAAGCTAACAGGCAACTACTTACCAGTAGAGTCGCATGCAACTTAGTTCTAATCATCTTGCTAGGGTAATTGTTATTAAAACGAGTTCAAAACTTAATTAATCTGCGAACGTCATTCAAGCGTCACTCAGGTTTCACGGGTTGAATTTTCTAAGTCGGGGTAGGGTGTCAAGAATTCAAGGTTTTCTAGTGATGAGGGTATTCACCGTCGACTGCGGTGTAAGTATTTCTGGCAAAGGCAGGCGTAAGACCCTTGGCAAGAAAAGTTGCACATAGAGGCGGGGATTAAAAAAAAAAGCTACTTTAAGCCTGGTGCCTGGTGGCAGTTCTGTTGGTTAAAAATTGAAGAAACCCGATCCGAATGCAATCATCGGCTTAAATGGTCAGGAAGGCTCACAAAGTCTGATGAGGACTTAGAGGTGCATATTTAAAAAGACGGGGTAAAGAAATTTCGTACCCATTTGACGTATAGGAAGTATATTATGGATTTCATGCATAGAGGTCTGGTAATGTATGACTATGTATGTGGAGTGAAGCTTATAAGTCGGTATGCCCGTAGGAGTTTGCTATCAATTTGAAACCTCGTTAGGTAGGAATTGACTGATGGATGGTATCAAGATATGGATAATATCGGTCACATTAGGACTACAAAGGAAGTCGCTTATAACGACGGTGTTGGGACCAAGGAAAGAAGGTCGTTAAAGCCGGCGATCGTTATATTTGACGAAAGGATAGCCAAAAATATAGTGTAACCAACGAAATGAAAAGCCACTGGTCGTTAAAAGCGAAGTCTTTTTTGGAGTGAGAGAGTCGGAGAGATACATATATGGCAATCTATTAAGTAATATACTTACCTAAAGACCATAGACCCAACTTTTAGTTTTTTTTTGTTTAAAGGGTTATGGGCTTCAAAAAAGCATCAAGAAGCACCAAAACCCCACACAGATATTTTATGCTACCTCCTTCAAGACGCCGCCGTCGGGATTTGCATTACATTTGAACTGAAACCTAGTACATAGGATTGTTAGAATGGAGGGAGGTGTGACATCAGAGGACGACGTGAAGAAAGTTTTTAAGCCTGATCGAAGCAATGCCGAGGTTTTCACATAAAAGTTGCACAGTGTCCTCTGGACAGGTCCACTTTAGTTAGAGATCCATTGCTTGAATCTCGTTCGTACTAATTTTCTTTGACCAATTAATGAATTTCTTGGCATGTCTTAAACCAGTTTGCGGATTCGGCATCGGATCTGGCAAGTTCGTCAGGAGCCTCATTGCTGGAGATGCCTATATATATATATAAGTCCTGGGACCCTTGTTAGTGTGATTTTTTTGCATACAACTACCTGTACAAGGCTTTGAATAGTCAAAGACATGAAACATTTTAGAGCTGCTTGGCACTCTCTCTGGTACATAATTCGATAGGGAATACCTCTATTTAGAAAAAAGAAGAAGATGGGCAGGCAATTTATGTATATTTGGGACCGAAAATTCCGACATTTTTGAACCCTCAGAGAACCATTTAGTTTGAGGTACCGATTGCGGGATTTAAGAATTACCCCGATAACTTGCGAATAGGTTAAACGTTATATAGCACCTAACCGATGGAAGGGTGAAGGCCAAATGGGCTTTTGCTGCAATTTCTAGTAAATAATGGTAGACACCATTAAAATCAGACAAACTTTTGCACTCTTCTTAGAGGTCATTACCGCCATGAATCTCCTACCACGGCTTTGGTGACGAAGGTGCTGTTAAACAATAAAACCAGGAACTCGTAAGCCCAGGTCTGCCCATTTCGAGAGGATGACAGCAAATCGGGCTATCCACAGCGACTTTGCGCCGTATTTCTCATAAATATCTTGGTTTACATGCTTACAAGGTCCAGTTGGTATACAAATTGAGCCCAACTTTGGGGCTGAAAATGAATGAAGAAGATCATAACTATTTCGAGGGATGAGGCTAATTCACATTTGTCTGGGGAAGTGGACACATTAACAAGCAAAAATGTCGCATCTAGGCCTCCGAAAACTCAAAAGAAACAGTGGATCTGTCTACTACGAGTGACAGTTGGTTGACGTTTATTTGCAGCTTGTCGGCGTCACATATCTGACAGCTGATGAATCGATGGCTCTATTGCGTGACAAACTTCCCAGATGTGCGATTTATTGAACTGAAGACTGCAATTGACCTTTTTCCTTGAAAGGTATGTTAAAGATAAAGTCTACGTCAATGCCCCACCAACGATTCATGCACTAAAAGAAAATAGTTTTCGTGAAAAAAGTTGAAATTATTCAAAAGAATGACTGTTTCTTGACAGAATTGCGGGAAATATTTGGTTGAAGTTCTATGGCAATACTAACCTCAGAGTTTTTACTTTAAAAAAAAGTCAAAATATCATCACTTTTCGTAAAAATATTGGATTTTTCCATAAACTTAAAATGACATTTCTTGTTGGGTGACACTATACAAACAAACGAGTTACCGAGTATCTATGCAGGATTTCATCACTCCAGAGGTGGAAAATCATATCTAGAGCTGAGATCCAGTAGGGATATGCTCAGCTCATGTATATGTATACATCTGTAGTACAATTAGTCTTTAAAGTAACCACCTTTCCGACTCTAAAATTTGCTTCAAAAAATCCTCTCGGGGTCATGCATCCCTTAGGATTCCTAATGCTTGACAAATATTTCACTACAGTTTGCATATAAAAAGCATAAACAAATAAAATAAAAAGAAACCAGTTATAGTTTCTTATAGAACAGAGTTCCACGATTTATGGTATCTACTCGTAGTCCACTTAACGTCACTGATAGTATCTATTTCCTGAAACCTTTGACATATGCACAGACTTATATCGATGTTTCCATAGAACTCGTTAGGGTTAGCAATTAATTTGCAATTTTCCAAACATTACACATAAGTACGAGTATTTAGATACACTTATCTCAATTGTAATCATTTTCTAATTGCAATCCGCACACTAGCACATAACGCAGAGGTCTACTTAACGCGTTGCGACCGAAGTATTAAACTAGACCTCTACTGGGATAGGCGTTCTTAAAAATTATGCAAATCACTTACACTTACACTTGGCTTTTGGTTCTCATTGTAGTGATCGCCCCTCACATGGTATCCTCGCTACATATCGTGTCGAGGCGAAATTTATTAAAAAAAAAAAAAACTGCACATGTCTATGCAACTGGGTCACGTTTTAGTTTTTTTTTTTATCACAAAATTTCTTTACAATTACTAATTACTAGCCAAGTCGATAAGGCACAGACATGTATAGATACTTTTATAAATAAATGCCATCCAACGGATAGGTGGCAGTAATTTGTTATCGATCCGTCCGGCGCGGCGATCAATTGAAACACAAAATCATTTTATAGATTACACTAACCAGTGAGCCAGGCCAATCACACTCGTCATTGATGTGTGAACATTGAAGCATATCGTTCAGATTGCGCGACGAAAGATCGCTCTTTATGAATTCAAAAAAAAAAATGAGCACACAGAAGCATTTATTACTATTAATTTAGTTTTGACCAATTGATCTCCGGCGATCTTTCGGTTCAATGCTGGTGTAGTGGATTTTTGCCAGCATGACCAGCTGCTGCTGCTGCTGCTGCTCTGGACAAAATCATTGATGGTCTTTAGCAGTATGCCAGTGGTATTGGAGTATGATGGGAGCAGCTGGTGGAGGGTGCAGATACTATTGAATTTCATGCCATACACACTTTTAACGACCCTATGCTGGTGATCCTAAGCTGGATCAGGACAATGAAGAAGCTGACGCTCTTGCCAGAAAAGATCCAGGAGCTGGTTTTACTAGACATAGACCCAAGAATAAGTTCACATCGAAGTGAGTATTACCTTGCAGAGAACTTATAGTTGAGAATGCCCAACGTTCTTTCGCATTAGTGGGGCTGCCTACGGAAATGAATTTTCTCATATAAAGTGGAATAGACCATTACAAAACCACCTTAAAACTATAAGTGGACTCCATACAAATATAAAGTTTGTAGTTTGACAGCCAAATACTTAACTTAGTTAGACAGCCTTAGTGGAAAGCATGCCAACATCACTGAAGACAGCGGCGCTGCTTATTTTTGAAGAGACTGAGAACCATGATTTAAGCTCTTAAGAGACTCAGCCTGATTCCTGAAGACTTCTAGTTCCAAGAAAGATGCCATCAAGCAGAAGAGAAAGTATGAACACGGGTTTCCTAATAAATTTTTGCAACGAAAAATGTATGAAAAAATAGGTTACACATACGCCACCGAACCATATACTGATATCCGGAATCTAGCTCCTGGTGAGACCATTTGAGTTACAGATTCTTATTCTCCAAATGCTGTGCACCAACGAGCTAAGCTAGTACCTTGTTGTGATCAGGAAATATGAAAAAAAAAATTACCTATGCTCCACCGAACCAGATGCTGATATCACGAATCTGGTTCCTGGTGGCTCCACTTGAGTGACAGATTCTTATTCTCCAAATCCTGTGCACAAACAAGCTTAGCTAGTACCTCGTTGTGGTCAGAAAAAATGAAAAAAAATTTCACCGAAAAATGGGTGAAAAAATGGGTTACACATACGCCACCGAACCAGGGTTGTCCTTTTAACAGAGCTCAGCTCAGACATTCTCACCCAAATCTGCAACTAGGATTTGTCGACACATGAGAGTGTGGCAGGTGGCTCTGATGAAAATCTGCAGAACCAGGACCCTACTTCGATTCGAGCGCCCTTTCAAGCTGGTCAGTGTCAGTTGGAATCTTATAGATAGCTGTAGACTATCCATCTTACTGCATCAACATTAGTTCACGTGTATGTACTTCAGTCCAAGTAAGCCTGTTCAAGTGACTCTGTTGCAGTTTGATACAACTGACTCGAATAAACTTTCCTAAAATCTTAAAATACCACCACTACCACCCAGCCGGTGCCAGGAATAATGAAATATCAATTTGAAACCCAAACATTCGATTCAAACTCTCAATTATTGGCTGAGGAGGGCCCATCGTTTAGTCATAAATATAATAAAATCCACTCACAGCCATTAACACTGGATATTATCCTTCCACAAATCATGCTGCAATAAAAAGTTTCGCAACAAATCTAAGGCTCACTAAAGTGTGAAAGCAATTTGCCAGGAACGAGGACCGAGGACGAAATTGTGATCGAGTTTCCTCCCTCTCTTCAAACCTTCATACATAGGTTAGCGTACCACCCCAATTGTCGTCATCGTCCTCGTCGTCGTCCTCGTCGTTTCGGTCGGGGGTAAATAATCGTTTCGCTCGCACATACAGCATAAAAGCATAAAACAATCTTTCAGTAATAAAGATGAAAATTTTATTAAAAGATGTCTGAAACAGATGTCGCCACGTATAATCTTTTATCGTATTCTTTCCACATCGTGACACAAAGTGTATTTATATGCGCGCCCAGCAGGGATATGATGGCAGCAGCGGCACCAAATGTTCCACGATTATGAAAATCGATATGTTAGTCAATTTGGGTGCAATATACTTGTTCCTTATAAACACACACACAGAGATGGTATGTGTATCCTTGGAGAAGTCCTTATAGACATGTTAGAAAGTGAAATGGTAATGGAAACAGATTACGTGTTACAGTCAAGGACGCATCTTGTCGTTTTATTGACAGTAGCTGGGAGCTAAGAATCCCAGATACAAAGATACAAAGCCGTACTGCGTGCGAATTACGTGCGATTGAGAAGTCCCTATTGTTGTAATCACGCTGTGCGTCTATTCTACACTTGTGTCAGACAACCAAGGTGTCATTATAAATGTGTTTTCGAGGTAAACATTATATCGAGACATACTGTAGGTATACACATGGGCGTCTCGCACGAAGGATGTGTGAATATGACAGGACGGGTTCAACTCTGCTGTGATGCAATAAATTGGCCTCCTTTTATGTTTCTTTATTGGAGTGACGGGCTACAAGTATAACTAGGATGCTGTTTGTGCAATTTTCAAAGAAACAATTTAACCTCTAATGGGACTGCTGTGGGGTCGTAAATTTCATCCTTTTTTCTTTGAGGAAACCCCTTGCGCTTTGTTCTCGATTGGTGGTGTGTGAAATTTGCACGGGACGAGTGTGTATCTATTGTAGGGATTTGTGTGACACAATGTTAAGATATTGCGTACTTTGTTTACTTCTTACAGGAAGGGGTCCTGTAAAGCAATTGCAGTTCTGGCAAGATAACTGACTTTGACTTAAGGGGGTTTGGATAGAATGGCAGACTCATCGACCAAAGTATACAAAGTATTCCTAGAAGTCAATGCAATGGCAATCTGATCACCTACACATCAGGTTGGACATTCCCGGCAGATTGACACATGGAATCTGTATCAAGAACTTGTCCTCTTAAAATTAGATACATATGCTTATCCCATCTATTGCGTTCGCGTGGGACCTAGATGATATGCCAGTAGAGGGACGAATCCTTAGAGCTTTCGTAAAAGATCACACATATTGTGTAGGTTTACTTAAAAAGACTGATGGCACCTACACGTTGGACCGAATAGATACACTTAGAACTCTAATTGAAGTTCAGGACCGCTAGTTCAATAGTAAATATTGGGTGACCAGTTAACAGTGATACTTTTTTCAATTATCATATTTCAGCAGCTGTCAAAGCTACTACTGACTTCTATCTGTCAAAAAATTCAGAAAGATTTGCCATTATATCGTGTCTCATTTCACGTTTGCTGAACATGCGAAAATTATTAAAAAAAAAACGATATTCCGCCTCAGAGAGGTCGGTCATCATCATGGCGCCAGTGTGCAGGCAATTCTTCGCTCCGTGGAAAAGTTTGAGCGTGAGTACACTCTTTCGGACCTTAAGCCACCAACCAGACAGAGATTGGTGCGAGATGAACAAAACATAGCCGCAGTATCGAAGAACACCCAGAAATGTCGATTCGGCGGCGATCAGCTGAGAGTCAACACAGGCTATTTTGCGTTTAGATTTGGGTCTACCTCTGTATAAGAGTCTACTGAAGCAAGTATTGAAGCCGGACGACTATAGACAATGAAGTGAGGTACTGGGGATCCGATTTCGGTCAAAAAATCATCTTCTCGGACGAGGCTCATTTTTGGCTTAGCGACTATGTACTGCCCTCACTGGACCGAACACAATCCACAAGTGTTCGACCAAGCATCATCGACAAAAAATGATGGTTTTTTACAAATAGTACCTAGGTCCTGGCACCCAAAGGGACATTATTGGCTTACATACCATCTTAGATTGTCTGATTCTGACATGGATTACGCCACTTGAAGTCGGACTCTGTCTGCCCAGGCTACGAACATATGGGCGGATGTAATAGGTCATAGTATCTCCCTATCTAAACCCCCACAATCAAATTCGATTTACATTCCGAATGTATCTGCTAGTGCTATGCAATAAAAATTCACCCTGCACATCGGTTAGTTTCCCATCAAAGTTGCGCTAACTGAATTACGCCCAATTAGGCCAGTGCACCACGTCCAGCCGCCTTCAACTCCTCGGAAATTAAATAAAATAACAAAACAACATATTTTCCAATTCATAACGAGATTTGTCATATCCATATCTCATCGTGGTATCCGTCCAAATTGCCCTAATTTTATGCTTTGTTGTGATATTTCCCCCGACTACCGAGACTAAGGGTGTATGCATTAGTTACAGTCAGGGGTTTGTAGTTATTATTCTATTGCCATTTGTTTCACATACCTACTCTCTCTCTCTCTCTCACTCACTCTCTATGTGATGCAACAACAAGAGACCACCACTGTGTGTCGACGTGTAACAGCAGCCGATGGTGGATTCTGCATCAAAGGGGTTGCGCACAGTAGTTAGCAACTTTTATTCGAAACTTTCAATAAAAACAAATCAGTTCTGGTCACGTGTCAGCTATCATACGAAATGAGATTAGAATGGATGGATACAGAACAAAAAAAAAACGTGAAAATTGGAAGCATCTGCTGTAAGGATCATGCACGCCACTGTGCACTGCGCAACTATATTTCTCATCTCAATCTGCATAGATAAGGATGAAGTGTATCTGGATACTTTTTTTTGTGTTTTAATTAGATAGATAGACTGCCATACTAAGTAGACACATTGTACCTTGTTTTGTCCATGTCAAGTGCAGTACAATACCTGGGAGGTTAAGTTCTACAAATGTATCTGTGTATCTGGGAGCGTATATCTGAATAAAAAAAAATATAGAAATTCACCCGCAAACATTTTAGTAGGAAACCCGACAGAACGGCAAACATTTTAATTAAAAGATTGACGTGGAAAGGCTTCCTCAACGGTCGGTCAATCAGAAACTAGCCCAGGGCTGTGAAAGTGGATTTATGGTTAAAATACACAGAGATTCGCTGTACGCTGGGATTTTGTAAATTAACCAAAGCGTATGGATTTAATTAAACGTCGAAAGAAAAGGGCAACGTGATTGCGGATGAACGGATGTCAATCAATCACTGATGGAGGCTACTCTCCTTGATTTGGTTTCTGTCCATCAAATTGTTCGTGAAGGTGGTGATAAGTTGGTTTTTTTTTATCGAACTGTGCCTTCTAATCTTTTCCAATAAAAAATGGAAACTGGAGAGTAAGGTAAGAACTGCCTTACTCCGGGGTAAATACGTCCACCCGAGTAATCTAGCCTCAATGCATCAAACACAACCATCTATGCGTGTACCTTCTTCAAGGAATCATCAGAAAACATTTATACTCTCGGATGTTTGTCAAACGCTCGCAAGAGGTGGGACTGTGAAAAATCTGTCTGTAATTTGAACCTCGAATCCTTCCGTTCGTAGCCCAACACACTAATCTATTGAGGCACGGCACCCAGAAGTCACGCCCTCACTGGACTACAAACTCTGTTTTCAACTGAAACTGCAAACTTTGGCCCTGTATCTTACCCAGAATGTCATTTGTTGAACTCAAAGGAATCTAAAACTGATAGCTAGCACTGGAGCACAGAGACCCATATATCAATCTTTTGGAAACTAGCTTTCGCTTACTCTAATGCATCAGAATCCTAACTAAAGGCTAGCCAGCAGTGCTGTTGAACCAACACTAGGTACCCTCGTCCAAATCGCCTTAACACATTCGGTGTAATCTGGACAAAAGTTCTGTTAAGGAGACTGCAGAGATTTGTAAGAGCGTGAAACTTTCTAGTGCCCTAGATTTACAGTCTGCTACCGACGAATCAGTTGATCCTCCTTTCCTTCTAAAGAAGTTGGAACGTATTCTAGATAAGTACATACCTTAGATCAATCCCTTTTATCCAAATCTCAACAACGAGTTGGCACTCCACTAAGTTCCTCGGACAATTGAAAAGATACACCCCACCTACCTTGAGGGTGCTACGTTGAGGATGGTTTCAATAACGTCAGTTCCGATTCGATTCACAGAACTCTGATCCAATGAGGTGTCGAACTAAGGTAGCTACCCTGGGTAACAGGAGATATCTGTCGCAGGAGGAACTCCTCAGGGTGGTGTCGTATCTCCTCTTCTTTGGGTTATGGTAATCAACAAAATCCTGTGCAGCCTTGACAGAGACAGATTCTTTTAGGAATGTTTCCTTCAGTGGTCATTGAGAGCAAATGCTTTAAAAAAGATTAGCAAATGGGCCACGGGATGTGTTCTCAGCGTCAACTCAAGGAAGACTGGACAGACTTTCACGCTTCCACTGCTCAACAACTATTCACTCTCCTTATCGTCCTGTGCCAAGTATTTGATTCAAAACTAAGCTGCAAGCTCAACATTCAGCAGCGGATGAAGAAAGCCAGTCTTCTACGTTTGCAGCAAAACTTTCGCCAAGAAGTGGGGTTTTCACCCGAAGATGGTTTTATAGATGTAAGCCACGGTGGGGAGACCAATTCTTACCAAGGGATCGCTGGTCTGGTGGTCGGAGTTAGGAGAAAAATACAACATCAACGGGATGCAACGGGGGACATGAAGACATACCCAACAGATGCTCTAAACGTTGTATTGCACCTTTAACCACTCGACCTTCAGGCTAAGAGAGACACTATGCAACTCCCAAAATGAATTTCAGAAATGACATGACGGCCAACCAGGGTAGTGTGGGAAACAGGCAGAGCGGGAAACAATAATTAACACCGATGGTTCTACTCTGTTGAGTAGGAGCTGATTCCCTGAATGTTTCCAGATCCTTCAGGCTTCCTGACTCATGCAGCGTCTTTAAACGAGCCGCCACACCCGATAGGACCACAGCCGTCTTCTTTGATAGCCCAGCAGCTATCAAAGCTATTGTGTCGGTCACTTGTACAAGAGTGTAAAGATGAACTTTTCTCCTTGGGTTGTCGGTTAAGAATCGGCCTCCTTCGGGTTCCGGGTCATAGAAACATCGAGGAAAATAAGCGAGCGGATGAACTAGCAATGCGAGGATTTACCTCGGATGGCTTTCTTGTTGAGATGGCAGGCGGCGTGAAACTGTGTCATATCTGGGCAGTTGTGGTCATCATACCACTTCTGGGCACAAGAACTATTAAATAGAAACCGAACGTGTAATCTGTAGTACTGGCCACTGGCCCATCGGGATCCATGCGGCCAGAATAGGTATTCAAACGAAAGAGAAACAATTCTACACTTTCTATGCAAATGTCCACCTCTTGGTAGGCTCAGGCAGCAGACACTAGATAAACCCTTTCCCGACGAGCCTACAGAGCTAAAGGTGATCAGGATTGGGAACTTCCTCAATGTAAGAGGGTGGATTTGAATGCTTACTTACTTAGAAGGCGCTACAGTTCGGGGTGAACTTGAGCCTTAACCAACAAGCATCTCCTATCACCCCGGTCCTTAGCTAACTTCCTCCAATTCTGCATTTTAAGTCGTTTGAGGTCCCTTTCTACGTGTGCGTGCCACCTAAGGCGAGGTCTTCCTCTACTGCGTTGTATCTCCGGATTTGCTTCGACTCTACGGGCCGGACATTGGTGTCCATTCGCTCTACATGTCCTAGCCATCTGAAACAACTGATGTACATTTTTCTGACCAGGTGGATGTCGCTGTACAGCTGGTATAGTTCGTCATTGAATAGGTATCCTCCTCCAAAGCACGTCAACGCAAACGGGACCGGAAGTCATATAAAAAATCTTTCTCTCGAAGCGACTGAGGATCTTTTCATCTGCTCTAGACAGAGTCCACGCATCTGCGCCATAAAGCAGGACTGGGACTCTTATACAGAGTCTCCATAGTTCTTCGGGATAGGGTTCTGCTACTCAACTGTCTTCTTAGCCCAAAGAAACGGCGATTGGCAAGAGTTTTTTGAATAGATGCCATTTATCAAACATCAGTCAACACATGAGTCATGAGAAGGTTTTTACTGACACAACCACCTCCTACGTTTCCACAGAAGTTCCACTGAACCCTGCGATGGTATTTTCACGTCATTTTGTGCATCTTTTCCAGAAATCCTCCTGACAATGTCCCTTTAAACGGATAATTGGTTGGCAGCGGCGGCGAGTCCTTTGACAGAAAATCTGTCCGAATCCGGCTATCCGTTCGATGGCAAATTTTTAAAACCTGTATGCAGTAAATAAACTAATTTAAAACATTTCCAATGTGAAATCAAATGGAATAGAAATATGTATATATTTGTTTAAAAAAAACAACTCCATTGCATATGTATGAGATGTGCCCAATGATTTTCGTAAAACCGCTCATCAATTTCAGCACTAAAAACACCAAAAAAAACGCTCAATTTTTCACAGAGACCTTCAAAGAAAAAGTTTCATTCCACATCGTGAGTTTCATTCGCAGACTGAAAACAATAACAACAACAACAACGGCATCAAGGACTCGCTGTCATTGCATTTTATTTGCTGTTTCAATACAAATTTGCGTTAATTTTATGCATCCAATCGATTGTGCTAAAATTGTTCAGTTTTCGCATTTTTGTTTGGTCCTTCGTCAATATGGTGGGTGTTTGTTTGTTTGTTTTTTTTTTATTATTTTAACCGGAGTTTATTTTTTGTTTTCTGTAGTAGGTGGGTCCTTTTTTTTTGTTTGTTTTCATCGACATAATTTTTTCTGCATTCAGACATCCTGGCATTGATTTATGCATGATAGAGCACATCAAGCGATGTGTAAAATGGGATATTTTTCCTGCTTTATATTCGTTCGGTCTGTTATGACCATCGTGAGCGCGTATCCTTTATTATCTGCCACCAACCGACTGACACACGCACATACTCCTCTCCTATAGATATCCTTTGCTCCATCATATGCAACCCATATCGGGCGGCGGCGGCATGGGGAGTGGGAGCTTTTAATGTTTTGCTGCGATCAGGACAAAGACAGGATACAAACAAAAAAAATGGAGTAAATAAAAATCAACATGTCTGCATGAACATCTACAAAGGGGAGATCTGACGGAAAAAAAAAAAAAGGTTAACACAAACACATAACGATTTATTTGTCCATGTGCTACCAGCACAGGAGACGGATATGGAAGATTCCTTGCAGAGTGATTGCACGATTTACATCCTGGAGCAGGGATTGATTTCTGTGTACATGCTTGGAACGATTAATCAGAAGATTTGTCCTTTTTTTTTCCTCGTTTTTTGAAAACATCTTCCACAAAGGTGTACTCGTACCTACTTGACTTCGACTGGAGTATGCCATAAAAATGTCCTTCGACCCTAAAATTGATTTTGGTCTTGTTATGACACTCTTTGTGTAGAGCGCTGCTGCCTGTGTGATTAATAAACGTGAAACGATTTTTTCTGCTCCCGCTCTCGCAAGGAATAAGGGGTGAGCTGGACGAATGCGAACACGAAGGACGTGTGAAAGGATTGCAAGGCAACCCAGCCCTTGCCATTTAACAATTTGGTAACAAATTAATTTTATTTGAAACACGTTTAGGGGCAGGGAAGAGAATGAAAAATTTTCAAAATTACCTCATGTGTAATGAATGCGAAAATTTATGAACAGCTTCGAGAGTGTTTTGCCTTCCATGCATAGAATGTCAAACGGGTGAGGGTAATTAGTCATTTGGAAGCTGTGTAATGTCGGGTAAATTAGGCAAATTAATTATTGATTTATTACTCTTTTTGGATGATTCTCATGTAGTGATCATTGAAATGTAGGATTGATATCCGTAAGTCGGGTTTGCAGAGCTTAAGGGCATACTATTGCAAAAGGAGTCACAAAAATAGGCTTCGAGGCATACCTAGTACTGTACGTCGTTTTAGAAAAATAGTGAGTATAGGATATGCAGGGATTCCCAACTGCTTTCTGAAAGCATAACAACTGGCTTACCTTAGTTTGTGAAGCCTAAACCAATACACAATAGTCGAGACCAGCAATATTTTGCATTCGCTGTAAGATCCCTCCTTTATTCTCCTCCTACTTTGTGTGAAGTAGAATTGATTTCACTTACAGGTTTTCAGTACGCCAAAACCTCACCTTACACATCACTGCCTGTCCGCGAATGTAATTTAAATCGGACTCGAAAATGTGCCCAAAATTGTACTATAACTATTGTAACGTATCTGCAACCCATGCGGGACACTTAATGTAATCGGTATACCTAGTTTTAATAAGGAAAAAATGTACTCTACACATTGGTACTGAAATCAACAAAATCCATTAGTAACCTTCTATCTTACAAGGATTTTAAAATCCTACCGAATTTCGTTACATCATCATTTTTAATTTGCATACCTTCCATCAGTTTAAGCCTTCAGACGACCTCGTATCATACATTTTTTTAATATTTTCTGAATTTTTACTCAACAGTCCACCTGACTACCACTTTAGTCTCGGAAATCCATAATTTCATGAGTCTTTTCCGTTTTATAGTCAAATGGGCTTCCCATCTATCCTAAACTTTCTTTCTCAGTAGGATAGTGCCATACATATTTTAACACGTCTTCTTTAAAAAATAGAATTTGGGTTTATATAATACGCTAAAGGACTTGTCCGGCCCTCGAATATCCAACCAAAAACTATCTTAAGACATCCAAAGTGCTGTGAATAGGAACATGTTTTTATCAAAGAATTTAACATCAGACGAGGGCTATTAGAATCATCATTCGATAACTTGAACTGACTAATGTACACACAATTTCAAAGCGACTTCATGGGAGAGTAAACATTTCAATTGTCATTATGGTTCACATCCTTTCCGGGAATTCATCCGATGCCTTGTGAAGGGAGCATACAAACATTACAATTGGATAGTAGGTCCTGCACAAGTGAAGCCAGCTACTATTATGTAGCTAGTGATGTGACCAATTGCACGTATATTTAGTGGAGTACCACATGGATCCATTTTGTTACCTACTCTGTTTCAATTAAATGGATTTAAATAGGTTTTAGAAGGTGCCTTAGGTCTTTGAATGGATGACAGTTTCTCATATTGTCTGAAAATCTGTTAGCGACTGGACAATGAGTATGAACACGAATTGTTGGCAACAGGCTTATAGGTCTCAGGGCCTTGTTTCTCACAACCATTCGCGTTGAACGTTTCATATTGTTCAAACTCTTCGAAGAGTCTACTGTAGCCTTTTATGACAGTTCTACTCTCCAATGTTTGTCCGATTCTCGTGAAATGTGGATCCATGGAAATTTGTTGGTATCATCTGAGTTTTGTAGCTCAAACCTCTATCACTGAACAATGGCGAGCGGTTCAGAAAATGGAATAAAAAACCAAAGAACCTTGTTGTTGTCTAGGACTTCCAACTTCAACTCCCATTTTATCGACTCTAAGCCTTGAATAAGGAATGACGAATTATCCACAAAAGGATGGTTGAAACTGAATGGAAGATTGATCTAGAGTTTCTCTATCTCATTAAGATTGACAATGGGTCTATACTGACCTGAGTGTGGCGATGTGAACATTTTTCTAGTCGCCTACCCACGAACCTAACCTAACCTATTTCATGACGATCATAGGAGAACCACTGAAGACATGGAAAGAAGAATTCTGAAATGGAGATCACCAATGATTTTGAATATGGCGTACATAAAGCCTTCCCAAGGATATGTATCATCGATAAATTAATAGAATATAGCAATCAACTCTGGGATAAGGAGTTCTGTAAAGGAATTTGTAAGGCATGTCTACTGAACGGCAATAAACTATCAGCAATTCGTCAAAAACTTGACAGTTGTATGCCCAATCAAGAGCGGGTCGAGAACACAAATATTTACTTTACTTAACAGCCTCCCGACCCGTGAAGAGTCTGTCCCTGAGACACTGCAGGCTTCCACTCTCTTCGATCTTGAGCATGCTGCTTCGAGTTATCCAAACCAAGTACTTTGGCATCCACGATAACTTGATCCTTAATACGGAGCTTCGGTCTTCCTTCAAATATCCTCTTTGCTGAAGCATTACGATATGGCCGAACTATTGTAGTCGACGTGTTTTGGCTTTTTGGACGAAGTACATCTACATCTTAGTATAGGTCATAGAGTTCGTGGTTACATCTTCTCCTCCATTAGCTCTTCTCGACTACAGGACGGAAGAGACCATACACTTTTGCATATAGACGAAAATTCATTACAGAAAGACTCTAATCGCAACTCATCTTTACCATACCATGGCTAACCTAAATTAAACTACCTTGACACGACTCTAACCACACAGATTAGAGGAAATGTCACATTTTTCAATTGTTTGTCACAGGTTGTCGTTAAAACTCGATTCTATAACCAACTGTATGATGTTTCAATGTCAGTCAGTTGGAACCAAAACGATATGCACGTCAACATGACATGTCGCTAGAAAAGTCAAAGTCAAATTCAAATAAGCAATGAGTCAATGTGTTTGCATCTACCTAACCTACCCCTAATCGGGAAACCCCATCTTTTGTAATTAAAAACCCAAAATATGCGCGCTGTCAATCATTCGTATCAGTGAACTGTCAAATGAGTATCATAGTTTAATTGTTTGCTGTACAACCCTTTTAGGAAGAAAAACGTGTGCGTGACATGCAAATATTTGTTCAGAGTTTTAAATATGCAAAATCTGCAAGGACATGTGTATTTGTTTATACATATTACAATGGTCAAGGTAAACACAAAGTAAGTTCATGGAAATTGAGGTGAACTTGGTAGAGATTTTGAAATCCCGGGTCACCCCTGGTATTTCCTGCAGTCATCAGAGTTGTTATACATACGTGGAGCACTGATGGAAGCGTTCAAACATGGAATCATACCTAAAAAAAAACATTCTGGCAACGCTGATGGTACTATACACCTGTGCTTGCTTTCGCACAGAATTACGGACCTACAACAAATAGCTCACAAAACCAAGGTTAACAGAGTTGGACTTTCATTTACATATATAGGAAGTATGGTCTCGTATCATGGTGATCCTGAACGTCATGTAGGCAGCCGACTCCGAAAACCAAGAAGTGCTTCAAAAGCTGTGCAAAATCTAGACGAGTAATGTTCTTAGCATGAAAACCATGATCCGGGACATTAAAATGCTTAAGAAAGTGTCCCATAAGAACGCCAATAAGTTAGTCCTTTATGCTGAGAGATAGCAAGATTGGCGCTGATTTCTTACAGATATTCGAAGGCATACGTTTGATCTACCTGCATCCTGGAGATCCCTGCTACACACAATTGTGTTCTTAAGAGAGCCAATCGTCCATGAGGTTGACCTAAGATGTGGGAAGATCCAAGGCCCTGCTTGGCAATCCCATCGGAGATTTTCTTTTCCCAGTTCAGTGTGGCCTAGGACGCAGAATCAATGAGTTCAGCCTTGCGACTGAATTCAAGGAGTTCCTGCATTCTCCAACCATTTTGGAACGGGTTGCAGAATTGAGCAAGGTCTTAAGCGTAGCCTGACTGTAGTTACAGACGCAAATAGATCTCATCTTAAGAAACCGAGGCATGCTTGCCTAACAAGTAGTCTAGTGTTGTCGGTCTTCACACCAGCACCGGTCTTTTGATAAATTTTGGAGCCAGCCGACTGCAGTCCAATCCTGGCTCAGAGTTTAGCAGAAGCCACTCCTGAATGTAAGGAATATCGACTCTAAATTTTCACAGCAGACGAGGTTCATGCAACTAGGGTCGTAGGATAAATGTCATGCAAGGTCATTGAAATTCTATTGGAGATGATACCATAAGCCAGCCCAACATGAAGTATTACTGTGCGAGTGTGGTATAAAGCTAACATCGCTGTGACCGTGGTTCGGTCAAGACAGGTACCGTCTGTATAGTCACAGTGTGTATACGCGGAGCTCTCCATTGAGACAAAACCCTACAGTGGCCTGACAACTTGAGCAGGTGAATGTCCAATTGATCCGTCATCGCACTAAGAAACAAATGGCCTTATGAGCTAAAAGAGCACCATCTCGTCCAAATGACCAGACCAGCACAAGACTATCTTGATCTGCACGACCTTCTTCATGGATTTCTTTACTTAAGGGACTGGAGAATCCCAAACAAAATTCTGAGGATTCCGCCCCGGATGATATTAGAATCTAAAGTGACGTCCAGAATGTTGAATCTCTGTATCAAGTGAGTGGGGATACCACAATCAGATCTGATTTTCAGATTGGTACGACTTATTAGAAACAAATCAACGACAAGCTTGAGTTTCTGAATCAAGACGTCCGTAAAACTTAGAAAAATCCCTAGCGACACATGTCCTAGAGTACTGACGAGGTCTCATACAGAGCATAAGGCCTACACTACGAATAAATCAGTCAAAACTAAACTAAGGATGGAGATCATGAAAAAACATAAACTTACACTCATTAAATAGACCAGGATACCCAACGCTCGATATAATTGATTGCAAGAGTGAAAATCAATGGTCTAAGTTGGCTACCTTGAGGAACCCTCGAAATTCAACTGAAAAATCTAAAAGAGTTAAAAACTAAGAGATTTTAGCTTGAAGACAAAATTTTGATGAGAAGTGGATGGTGGTATTTCTCAGTCTCATTATTAAGACAAAGGTAAGGAGCGTGCAACTTCTTATGTAAGACACTGCCATTCAACATACCTAGGATCATAAATACATATATTCCTTACGGGTAGCATGGGACAAGGACGAGATCTCTACACACTCTTTAAAGAAGAAATACCCCTAGAGGTAGGTCAGGGAACGTTGAATAAGTCGAATAAAAACCAAGATGAACGCCACAAAGCTACCAGTTCATCGTTCTTCCTCATTATGGCAGGGTTCCAACCGTCCTTTAAATGAATTTCTAATGAAAACAATTAAGCCAGCAGATACATACAAATTAAAAATTCCCTAAAAACAAAAACCAACAAACAACTCCCCACATTCCTCTCCCCAACACTATATACCACTTTTAGCCATAAATACTAAATCCACAAAGAAAACCTCCATCCTTAGATGACTCATAATACAATTACAAATAACAATACGAGTACGATATCCTTCTGCGTTCATACCCTCTCCAAATAACTTTTAAGAGGTTTGCATAGATGCCAAAAAGTTAAATAGATATTATCACTTTATTTAAGACACTTCAGAATGGAGTAACAGAAGAAAATTCCAATTTCATCCCCTATCAAACCTTAAGACTATTAAATGGGTACTCTCATACATACAGTTACGAAATAAAATATTCATAGTGCCTTTCACAGGATAACCAACACAGAAAAAAAAAGGAACAAAATAAAAATCCACTCTTGAAGCGGGGATAGGATTATATTGCTTTGTGAGGCCACGCCTCTTCTTATTCTCTAAATAGCACACAATCAAAATGGCTCAAGAAAAGGGTGGTTGACACACATACGCACACAACATGAAAACCCTACACAGTTACAAGGACTACAACGATTAGGATACGAAGGATTTTCGTTCTTTTTTTTTTTTTTTGGTTTTAACTTGCTGCTGCACATTTTTCTAGTCGTTTTTGTGTAGTGAATTTTTATGTACTTGGCTTTTTTACTGTCTGCGACTTGAGGTACTTAAGGTCTTTGTTATAAGGACAGGTGCGTTCAAAAGTCCACATGTTAAGTCCGAATTCATACAAATCCTGTAGACAATCATTTAGAAATGTAACTAACTAACGCTGTAGGGGGGAAGCACCCATAAAATTTGTTGTAAGAATAAATGTCCTGAACCTGACAGACTAACTGGCTTATCCTTCCTTTTCTCTATATGAGATCTCCATATGAGTGAAGAAGAGTAAGGTCCTGCATACCTCTTAAGCCCGATGAGGTATAGAGTTGGTTTGCATGGCAAAGGTTACCCAAGGTCCTATCGTATACAATCTCAAACCCAATTCAAACTCTCTATGGAATTCCAACTTTTGCCGGTAGGAACTAAGTTATGAGACCTTTAAGGATTCGTTGACATAACATGCTAGATTCAAAAACTATTGACCAAGAAGCTTAGTAGAGAACAGACAAAGAATGATGACCCAGAAATGTCCTCAGAACTCATAGATGTCTCAATTCTAGGTGCTAATGGAGAGTTTCATCCAGCCCTTCAAGTTTAACCACAAAATCAAAGGCTTCACAAGACGACGGATAGATGACGGACTTCTCGCTCAGCAAAGACACTCTTAGACCAAGATGAAGCACTGTGTTATGATACCATGTGTACGCAGAAACTAAACAATAGTTCCCTTCTTTAGGAAAGAGGGAGGGCTAACCAATTAGCGATTCGTACTATAACCTCGTTCCTACATTGAAGGCATCGCCTAGATTTGAAGGTGGTGTCATTCGAAATATTGTAAAATACATATACGCGTACAATATATCTAGCCCACTCCAGTTTCTAGTCATTCTGTTACCAGGAACAGTATCATGATCTTTTAGAATTCAGGGTTTCCTAAACCTTTTTCTGACACAGACACAAGCTTTTCTTGTGCAATGCTATCCACTAGCCTAGTAGTTACAATTGCTCATCAAATACATGAGGGAGAAGACTCTGTATCTGATGCATTAAAGCACTCTAGACACACTATTTTTTTTCTATCCAGAATAACCCCTTAAATACCTGAAGTGACCAACGAAGTTCATAAGTTTTCTACCTGCTTACACATGTAGTCTACAATCTTGGTCTGCTCTGTAAGATCAGAATCCATGAAGAGCTTTTCTGTAATTCGTTAAACCGTAGGGGTTAGGAGTACTCGTCTATCACTTAATACCATAATCCACAATAGAGGTAGTAGTACACCACCCTGAGGGATGCCAATCAATATTTTAAAATTATTTAATAGGAAGAAGGACAGCCCAAATTAGTGGAAGTATTTAGCGGATCTGTGATAGGGGTATGACTGCTTTTATTCTCTTTAAGGATCTAGATAGTAAAAGCAGTGTTAAGTCAAGGCATTTATATCGAAACCAAGTTGTAAACAGACTGGAATGATATAGTTTTCTGTACATTTTCCTTTCCTGACTCAAACTCTCCTTTAAAGGTGGGAAAGTCAGCTTGGAATTTCTTAAATTGATCGTTTAAAGGTCCCGAAAACTCTAAAAACTCTTTGAAACTATCTCCTTCATAGAACAGATATAAAAGCTTTCGATTTAGTCTAGGTACGAGTACATAGCATCTACGTGAAACTCTTATTCGTTAGAGCTGTCATAATTCTGAAAGCGTTTTGATATTCGGTTCTTCTGAGTCAATGTGTCTCAGTCATTTGGTTCTGGTATTCTATATGAGATACTCAACAGCAATACCTAAAAATGTGTAGTATCTTCACCAAGAACGGCTTATAAAAGTTAGACCAGGCTTTATCATAGCTTCATTCCCGACATTCAAACGCATTCAAAGATTTATAAAATTTGATTCTTAAAAAAGGAAGACGATTAGTAGAACTTGGTCGAACAAGTTCACTTGTCATTCGATTTGAACATCCTGGTAGTGAAACATTATGTTCATCCTTATGAGGCTGAAGAGGAACAGGTTGATACTTTTGATGAAACAAATAAACGAATAACTCCTTTCATCCAATGAAAGATGTATACGGTCCCGCCTTTCACTTTCACCCTGGATGATTCATCCATTTTGCTCTGAGTGAAATATTAAGGTCTAACGAAACCAATAAATTTAGCTTCGACGATTGTGTAGATACAAGTAAGTATTTGAATCGTTGTGGACGGCTACTTACGAAGGACCTTAGATTGCAGGCTAAGGAAACATACTTGTAAGCCTGAACTAGAATTCGGGCCAAGAAGAGTAATGTGTCTCCCAACAACAGCAACCTAATACACACTATATCCTGTCCCAAACCTTGAACTAGGACTCCGAATGCCACGCATCCATAAAAACCAAAGGAATTTCAACTTTTGCTCAAGGACTACACAACTTTTTCGCACAACTGTCCTTCCTTGCACCCAGTTTCGTACGAAACTCCATTTTTATTCGTACTCGCATCCAAAGAAAAGGAACACCACTTTCCAACTACAACATTGCATAAGTGTGAGTACAACTGTTCAGGTACCTCCACACTAAGGACTTGTTTCCTTTTCCTTTTTTTCTTTTCTGCATTTATTGTGTGTACCAGAAAAGAGGGACGTCGTTAAAGTTCCCTTTTATTGCCTACAACCACAGCACATTACCAGAGAGAGAGAAACAAACAAAAAAAGAACACAAACTTCTTCCTTATCCTGTGGGGAGGATTTCACTCACACACACACACACACACGCATATCCATCCATAAATAATTTTCATTTCGAACTGTACCACCAAATAGAGATACACACCAACCCCTAACATCATCCTGATTGGAATTCATTCGCAATCTACCACCAATGTGATTCATACAGGACTCGCCGTCGTTAGTGTTGTTCAACCCATCACGTTTGCCATTCAGTCTAGTTAAGATCCTTGCTTGCGTTGGATGCATACGAATGCATTGCGGCTATTGTTTTCGGTTTTTATTGTTTCTTTGGTCCTCTGCTCCGGTCTAGTTGATGAATAAGACTAGCTAATAAAAAATTATAAATAATAAAGCACAACTATGTCGACAGCATTTATGGTTGATAATATCCTGAACGATAAGGATGTCGCCAATGTGGAGGCAATTCTATCGGACAGTGAAAGTGAAAGTAATTCCGATTTAAAGGATTCAATATGCGATTCACCGCATAATGAGATTTTGAGTAGAAATTCGTCGGTTTCATCGCACGAGGATAATTTTAATTTATCCGAGGATCATGGTTTTGTTGCGGGACGCAATTCATATGACATGATACGGGGTCAGAGTGAAGACGATGGTGATCGCATCGAGATGTGTTGTAATATTTGTGGAAACTTCAATCAAGTGGTAGTGGATACAAAGAATCTATCTAATCACGAGCTACTGAAGCGTGAAAACGAATTCAAATGTGATAAGTGTTGTGGTAGAAATAGTGAAATTCGAATTTCCAATGAGGACACCAAAGAGACCCTTTTGAAGGATAGTACGAAGCCGATTTTAAAATTTAGCGTATCGGCAATATTGGGGGATACCCGTGAAGGTGTTCGAGTGAGAAATGGTAAGAATTAACAAAAGTATCTGCGATGCTTATTTGTATGAGGTTCGAGGTAAGATATTCCAAAAAAAAATGCCAGGACTGGTGAGCGTTTAAAAAGCTAGTAGGTACGTCAAGCCAGCTTAGGATTGAAAGTAAGTGAATAACTCTGCTTTTTCTGCAATATATTCAAAGTATCTACGTGTCTCCACAGTCCTATCTTTGTATTTGAAAAGAAAATTTTCAATAATTAAGGCCACAATTCGTTGCAAAAAATTCTGACCGGATAAGGACTGCCTATTGGCTTGGAACTTCCTTTTTAAGTTTCGTATTTCTATGCCGCTGGAACAATTTCAAGTAGTTTTTATAGAAGAGAGCATTTTCAATAAAATTTCGGAAGAATTTTTCAAGATTGATCAGAACTATCTGCAAAGTTTGCATAGATTCGTCCAATTTCATATTCTACCTCTATACCTGGGCCCAGAAGTACTCTAGAAGTAAGAGGGTAACTTCCGCTTAAAAGCTCGGCTTAAAACACGTAGCAAGACAAAAGGAACTTAAAGGAACCTGGGATTCGTATGTTTTTGGTTTGTAGTTACCAGAAGCTCGTTACGGTTTATGCTACTCTCAGGATTAGATTCATTTTCAAGCCTGGATGAATTTCTGAAACTTCTCACATCTCCTTTTTAAGAGGTGTATTGAGCTTGTGATCCGATGGTTCATAGTGAATATGCTGATATATGTTAGTAGTTATAGAAGAAGAAATAATTGTTTGTATTTCGTCTTTCTTGCAGTATCTTGGGAAGGAAAAATGGTTCGTTTTAAGGGCATATCCTAGGAAAGGCTCCTTGAGCGTAGAAATATACATTTTCACTTGCTGTTGCTACGTCAAACGCTCAATGTTACCGATTGTTGATGACATTTAAAGCATATTATGTTTGTCGATGTCTTGTCGATTATTTCTGTATTTAGTTATGCCCTGTATAGTCTCTAAAATATGGAGATGCAACATCTACTTTAATCCAAGTATCTTCTTGAATGAAGGCTTGAATGAAATGGATATGCTTTCGTACTTGATTCCATAAAATTGCGAAAATTCGTCGGCCTTTACACAAATTCACTTATAAGCTCCCAGCCCTACCAAGATTCTAACCTCATACCTCATACCAATTCGTTCGTTGGATGATTTCTTTTCCTAACAAGCCAAGATTCTTGTTCGATATTTGGTTCAACTTTATTTGTCCGAGTTCGACACATTGGCCGTATAGACAGTTGACATCGAGACAGTTCAGTACATATGAATTCCACGTATACCGTCCAATGAACTTGAGTTTTTTGGAATTCTGAAACCAAACAGAAGTCCAACAATACACAGTTTACAGTTGGAAATTTGACAGTTTGACAGTTATCTTCCCAGTTATTTGTCAAAACGCGCCGTGACCTCGTAAACCAAACCTCAATGTCGGAGTATATCTAGTTCTTACCATGTTGCGAGATTTGACAACTCATAACTATTTTGGATTGACAGGTCACACGTTTTGACAAATAAGTTTGGAAAAGGTGACTGTCAACCGCATGATTTGCAACACCAAAAGTGGCATACACGACCCAATGACTTACCTTGTTGCATAAATCGAATAAGTCAAACGGAAATGTCAATCCAAAATAGCTGTGAACTGTCAAAATCCGCGACGTATTAGAGAGTAGCTTTACTCAGATGTTTAGGTATCCTTTAGGATATGTAATGTTCATTGAAAGCGGGCGTGGCTTATGTCCTTTAGAAGCAAATATTTACCATTTCTGGAAAAATAAACCTTAACATTGAGCTTATCTATCATAATGATTAGATTTGAATAATAGTTTCAATGTGGGCATAACCCTACACAATCATGGGAACACTAAGACCTGATGTTTTTGTTATTACCGGTTCATTAGGATCCATCTGTCAGAAAATACTTATTTTGTCGATATCTTAGAGATCTTTTCAAGAAGGATTGAAGGATATTTATGAACATCATCTTAACATATTTTAATGTGTCCTATAGCTGGACTCAAACATGTTTTCTTTTAATTTAAATGGTTTCGCAGGAAATCTTTCACAGTTTTGACAGACCTTACCCCGCTTTGGAAGGATCTCCGTTCTGCAATCGCTTTTCAGTTCTTTATCCTTAACTTTTCGCATCGAAACGAACGTTAAGTACAAAAAATATTTAACTGAATCAGTAAACTGAATCCATTCAACTGAATTTTTCAACCTAGGACATGTAGTGTGCGATTTTTTTTGCAAAAACTGATTAAGTAATGACAAAAATCCTTTCAGATAGTTTGTTCAGATGTTTTCTTGAAGGACTGTTGAATTTTACTTATATTTCCTCTGAAAATTGTGGAAAACTTTGATAATGCTTTTCTGAGAGGAAACAAAGTAAGACAATGGGAGCCATTTTGTGACTTCTAATTTAGTCGACAAAATGGACGA
Source organism: Xylota segnis (assembly GCA_963583995.1). NCBI lineage: Eukaryota > Metazoa > Arthropoda > Insecta > Diptera > Syrphidae > Xylota > Xylota segnis. The sequence goes on along the minus strand of OY757238.1, from coordinate 56,834,010 downwards.
TATTAAGGCGGAAACACAGATGTCGGAGACTAATAACGAAAGTCATCGACTTATGATTCGAAACTGTTGAATTTTGAATTTTCAATCAAGTGGCGATGAATGCGACCGATTCTTTAATAAGTTGCTACGGAGTGACCAGAAATGAAGCCGAATACGAACTCTCCTAGATATACATAGGTAGTAGCCTCACTCTGATTCATTGCGTTTTCTGGTCTGGGATCGCTGAAATAGAGAGAACAACAATTCGTCCAAGGCGGGAGCGGCCTTCCTGAACCTGCCCGTTTTTGGTTGGTTTCAGATTGCGTCTTAGCCAGCCCATTAAAAGGTACTTTTCCGAGGGTTTCCGAGGGTTAAGTATACTTACTGCTAGGTCCTATTCTTCGGAAATGCCCTTTTATTGGGTAGTGGCTTACGAGGATACCAATGAGGTGAATTACCTGTGGCGCATTGAGTTATAGAAATTTTCTGGCCTTAGATTTAGAACCAAATAAAGTGGAAAAGAAGAGGACATTACACACTTTATCTGTCAATGCCAAGGCATGGCCCGAAACAGACTGACATAGACGCAAAATACTACAAAAGGAAGTTGAGTCTTCAAACTTGAAATACTGTAGGGTTTCCAAATGCACGAGGGAAATGGTTTTGGCTTGTCACTTTTAAGATTCTCCCTCTCTATGAACCCAATATGGGTTCATTTATAGATTCATAAATTCATGAATTTCCTTTGTACACTTCCGGTCAAAACTTCATGGACAAAGGTTGGCATTTTCCTAATTGCAAGACTGAAATTTTTTGAGTGTGATTAGGTTCGTTGCTACTTCAGAAAGGGGCTTATGGTGGTTAAAAGGATCCAAAGTGTTCGTAATAGCATTCCTCCTTGATGTGTTTTAAAACAGAATTGCCATGTCGTTTAAAGCCTACATTCTACTCAAGAGGAAAAACATGTATGTGGGACTTGAGTAAATCATTTCTGATATAGTCCTTAGACGTTCTCTCCATACACGAAAGGAAGTGAACTGTTTACACCAAGTTTCCAAAAGAAGGGAAAACATTGTATTCCTGCTCTTGATCTTTTGAAAAACACATAAAACTGTCTTAACTCAGTCCGCCAATGTCTACTTGACTTTTAGCAGGTAAATATAAGGAAGTGAGTATCCAAGAACAATTCAAGTACATGACTTGTGTAAGGATGATAGTACTTATTTGGTAGGTGGTGGTTGTTGGTGCAAGACAAATATAATAACTCAGTCAAAATTGATAAAACGTGTGTAAAAAGATACCACTTTCTAGTGATGAAAGGTTAGGTAGGTACACGGAATTCCAAGAAATACCCTACGCAATACCATCGACCTTTAAAGAGGTCACCCCATCACCTTTTTTTAGCTTTAAAACCTCGTTTAATTGACAACTTCTCTCTACACTCTCCTCAATCATAGCCCAGTTTGATCAAAAAGTTAGCTAAAAGTTTCCAAAAATAGCTCTTAACTACCGCCACACTATTTTCACTTACTAGACTAGAAATATATCCCATTCTGCGCTTCTTAAGCCACTTACAGACACGCCCACTTTTCTTAAATAAAATTCATTGGAATCTTGGGATTCGAAGAGATATGTAGTTATGGGGAAAAGTATTGCGACTGGGAACTACACCAATTCGCATAATTCACTAAAAGAATGGAGCGCCACGCCTACTCTGGTAGCTTAAACATTAAACTAGGCGCTAAGGTCTTTAGTTTTGTCTAAGACTCACAGAGCTACGAATTTCTTAGATAATGTATCTTTTTGGGTATGATCGCATCGTATCGTATAGTCTATCCAAAACAAGTTTTCAAAGAAGTACTCGTTTCCACTAATTAATTTGTGTCCCCAATGTAGACATCTCTTAGGGAAAGCCCCGCTTCAAGTCTGAGTATCTAATTGCTTACGCCATTCACGTATCTACTTTCGGCTGGCGGATCTGCAGTTCAAGGTAAACTTGGGTATCAGACACGTCGTCGAAACCACAGCAGAATTTCTTAGTCATCAAACTTTTTGAATCCATCGAAGATAGGATCAAAAATTATGATTTCATTCCCTCGATTCACTCAAGAACTATATATTTCTCATATGCTGCTGTGGGGTTAACGAAAAACCCCCTTTTTTGATGATTCTTACCATAGATTACGACTACACACCCACCTGCCATTTAACAGACCATTAGATAAACCCATTTGGAACACGAGTCACGCACTTTGTCTTCTTTTTTTTCTCCCAAAAATCCAATAAACAACAATTCCAGCACTCAATAGATAAAGAGGAGTGAATTTAATGATATAATAGAAATAAAAATATAGAATCAATTGATCCTTTCGGCCAGCCCATAGACAAATAATAAAAAGGAAAATACATCTAGATACACTACCATTGGGATTTAATTTGATACGCCCATTTCTGCGTCATAAAAAAAAGAAAAAATTGCCCACAGTTTCCCCTATTCACGACGACACAATGATAATGGGAACAGACAGCGCAAAACCAGTTGAAGGATATGAGGAATCCTTAATCACCAGACAACCTCGTAGAACGTACATCTAAACATGATTAGAAAGATGATGTTTTTACAGCCTCCCCTGTCTGTGGACGTGCTGCAAATAAAAAACAAACCAAATCTGGGTCGTGTTTAGGGCAATCATTTTTATATTGTTCACAAGGACTAAAGAACGGCAAGGAGTTTCAATTCGATTGTGCGTCATTTTAAGTCGTTACACAGTCGCAGATACAATGAAACACACAAGCGGATACAAGCTCGGTTTGTTTATCTTAGGTGTTAAGGATATTTTTTCTGTCTGTCAGATCCTTTCATCGTTCATTGAATGTTTTTATTTTGGATTTAGATATGAGAGATTGTTTCAAAATTGAGACTATCGTCCTGACTACCTGTCAATGGCGGAAATTCTGTAATTAATTCAGTATCAGAAAATTCATTGCAGCACACCCTCAGAGGTAAACGTATCTGTCCTCAGTTTGGCATCATCTGTTCTGCCACAAAATAATCCTGTGGGTGTACACACATTAATTATATTTTCAGGACTACTTTGGGGCAAAACGTTTTAATCAGGCGGCAATGGCAACAACAGCAATTTCCGCATCCAAACACCAAACCCAGACGCTCTGGGGGCCATGCCATACGTCAGCACAGTCAACCCGGATAAAGGGGGGGGACACCTTCAAATGCCTCACGCGTTCATAGTGTTGTTTCATAAATTTATGTGAGAAAAAGGGGTTTTTAACACCACACAAGGATATGTGCCGTTTGATGTTAATTTGTTTGGATGTCTGTTGAGAAAGTCCTTGATATTCAATGAACACATTTTCTGTGTGTAGATGTGTATGGTTCGCCGGAAGTGGTTTATTGTGTTAAATTTTGTGAATGAAGAGTCCTTTAAAGCTACGTACATACATACACGTATAGAAAGCTTCGTCCTTTGTAGTGTCAAGTTAACAATTATATTCAAAAGCTGGCAAAATCCTTCAGGCATTAAACACACACCTAAGAGAGCAGATATACGGCTTGGCTTTTGTGTGTTAGTTTTTGTTATAGGTACGTTCATCACAAGGACTCCTACCACACACCGCCTAAGGAGCAATCACAATCAAATTGTTGGGAAGAACAGAGGAACGTTCTCCACAGAATGGGGAGATTTTAATTCGATTAGACAGAAACAATTAACGAATTAACGCGTCCTTTGCCAAGTTAAAGTGAAATTTATGCCGCATAGTGGTCGGGGGCTCAATGTTGGTGGTCTTAATGCATATAGGAGCGCGGTTTTTCGGCGAATGTGAGGGCAGATTAATTGCCGGGTAATTGAAATACATAAGTGGGTAGTTAATCGGTTGGCAGGTGATGTATTTTCATTGGCAGTTGTTTGGGGTTTTGTCGGTGGGAGGTGTTTTTGCGATGTGCTCCCGACATGAGCTGTAAGCGTCTTGTGGTGACTTTTATTGGTCCATTTAAGGGCTTTGTACTTTAATGTGGAGTTATCGATTCCTGCCCTTAGTCCCTTCTGTCTCAGTAACGCATTTAAGATTCTTCTCTGCTGTGACCAGTGAAGGGCGTCCTATGCTAAAAGGAGCGGTTGCCACTCGCTTGGTTACCTGCATTCTACGCACTTTCTGGTTCCTTCAGCCTTATTCAGTACAGACTTCTTCTTTGTTTTTTGTTATTTACTCGGTTTTTGGAAATACTGCCTGATACACCAGCCATTGTTCAGCTTACTACATCGTTACCAAAGCCTTTGATCAAATATTGCTATTCGTGAGAGACAGGTTTAAGGAAAACGCATGCAGCGTGTTCTCAAAGTTGATTGTACCCCAGATATCCTGTCACGTCCTCACATCCTGACAGTTCGTTAGATTTCTATCATTATTAAGGCTCTCCGTTCTTATGTGTCGAAGGTGTTCGTTAAGACACTTAACTTTGGATCAACCCAAGCGCAGCCTGTGATTCTCTTGGATATTGTCAAAATATTTGCGATTCAAAACTAGGTACTAGCTCCTAAAGGAGGTCAAAAGAATCCAAAAAAACCAAAGATCGCAGACAGGACAAAATCTCAAAAAAATTATCCGAAATGCCTAAAATTTAGAATTGATATCAATTTGTGAAACAATGAGTACAATACACTTGGATGAACTTGCTTTTATCAAAAACTATTTAAAGCCTGTTTTTTGTTGAGTTACGTCCATTTGACCCAAAACGCTAAGGCAGAGGAGATATGGGGCGATATTGCATTTGCATTGGATCGCGTGACTAGATAGGGGGCAACTGAGTGCACCAACGTCTAAGTCATCCTTGAAACGTTTTTTGTTCAAGTTTTTTGTCAAGTTACGTCCATTTGACCCAAAACGCTAAGGCAGAGGAGATATGGGGCGATATTGCATTTGCATTGGATCGCGTGACTTTTTCAATTCTTTTCCTTGGTACACCCGAGTTCTCCCCAAATGCTAGATAGCAGGCAACTGAGGGCACCAACGTGTAAGTCATCCTCGAAACGTTTTTTGGTCAAGTTTTTTGACAAGTTACGTCCATTTGACCCAAAACGCTAAGGAAGAGGAGATATGGGACGATATTGCATTTGCATTGGATCGCGTGACTTTTTCAATTCTTTTCCTTGGTACACCCGAGTTCTCCCCAAATGCTAAATAGCAGGCAACTGAGTGCACCAACGTCTAAGTCATACTTGAAGTCCATTTGACCCAAAACGCTAAGGCAGAGGAGATATGGGACGATATTGCATTTGCATTGGATTGCGTGAATTTTTCAATGCTTTTCCTTGGTACACCCGAGTTCTCCCCAAATGCTAGATAGCAGGCAACTGAGTGCACCGACGTGTAAGTCATCCTCGAAACGTTTTTTGGTGAAGTTTTTTGTTTAGTTACGTCCATTTGACCCAAAACGCAAAGGAAGAGGAGATATGGGGCGATACTGCATTTGCATTGGATCGCGTGACTTTTTCAATGATTTTCCTTGGTACACCCGAGTTCTCCCCAAATGCTAGATAGCGGGCAACTGAGTGCACCAACGTGTAAGTCATCCTCGAAACGTTTTTTGGTGAAGTTTTTTGTTTAGTTACGTCCATTTGACCCAAAACGCTAAGGCAGATGATATATGGGGCGATATTGCATTTGCATTGGATCGCATGACTTTTTCAATTCTTTTCCTTGGTACACCCGAGTTCTCCCCAAATGCTAGATAGCAGGCAACTGAGGGCACCAACGTGTAAGTCATCCTCGAAACGTTTTTTGGTCAAGTTTTTTGACAAGTTACGTCCATTTGACCCAAAACGCTAAGGAAGAGGAGATATGGGACGATATTGCATTTGCATTGGATCGCGTGACTTTTTCAATGATTTTCCTTGGTACACCCGAGTTCTCCCCAAATGCTAGATAGCAGGCAACTGAGTGCACCAACGTCTAAGTCATCCTTCAAACGTTTTTTGGTTAAGTTTTTTGTTAAGTTACGACCATTTGACCCAAAACGCTAAGGCAGAGGAGATATGGGACGATATTGCATTTGCATTGGATCGCGTGACTTTTTCAATTCTTTTCCTTGGTACACCCGAGTTCTCCCCAAATGCTAAATAGCAGGCAACTGAGTGCACCAACGTCTAAGTCATACTTGAAGTCCATTTGACCCAAAACGCTAAGGCAGAGGAGATATGGGACGATATTGCATTTGCATTGGATTGCGTGAATTTTTCAATGCTTTTCCTTGGTACACCCGAGTTCTCCCCAAATGCTAGATAGCAGCCAACTGAGTGCACCAACGTGTAAGTCATCCTCGAAACGTTTTTTGGTGAAGTTTTTTGTCAAGTTACGTCCATTTGACCCAAAACGCTAAGGAAGAGGAGATATGGGGCGATATTGCATTTGCATTGGATCGCATGACTTTTTCAATTCTTTTCCTTGGTACACCCGAGTTCTCCCCAAATGCTAGATAGCAGGCAACTGAGTGCATCAACGTCTAAGTCATCCTTGAAACGTTTTTTGGTCAAGTTTTTTGTCAAGTTACGTCCATTTGACCCAAAACGCTAAGGAAGAGGAGATATGGGACGATATTGCATTTGCATTGGATCGCATGACTTTTTCAATTCTTTTCCTTGGTACACCCGAGTTCTCCCCAAATGCTAGATAGCAGGCAACTGAGTGCATCAACGTCTAAGTCATCCTTGAAACGTTTTTTGGTCAAGTTTTTTGTCAAGTTACGTCCATTTGACCCAAAACGCTAAGGAAGAGGAGATATGGGGCGATATTGCATTTGCATTGGATCGCGTGACTTTTTCAATTCTTTTCCTTGGTACACCCGAGTTCTCCCCAAATGCTAGATAGCAGGCAACTGAGTGCATCAACGTCTAAGTCATCCTTGAAACGTTTTTTGGTCAAGTTTTTTGTCAAGTTACGTCCATTTGACCCAAAACGCTAAGGAAGAGGAGGCGATATGGGGCGATATTGCATTCGCCTTTAGTGCCTATACTTCAAATACATATGACATCCTTTTGTTTTATGTTTCAAGCTTCGTATTGTTCTCAAGCGTACTCCTACTGGTCGTAACGAGCAAATCTCTTTCCATTTCCCAACAATTTTGGATAGTAGTTGGTTGGTTGGTTCCATCATGTTGATGGAAGTTTATGATTTACACCTCCTGTTGGTTGATATTCATAAGAAAGGATAACGTTGTTGTAATCGCTAATCTTTTATGCATTAAGTAGTCCCTCGTCCCATTGTCACTTTTGCCGGCGGAATTCCTTCATCATAGTGTTGACAGTGCCTTACATGGCACATTCCATGGAAGTGAACAAAGACTCAAACTGGAAAGTCTCACCAGTTAACCCAGTCAAGGAAATTACCTTTCATTTCTTCAAAGCTACTCTTTTGTAGTTCATCTGACTAATGAGTTGCTCGTTTCAAAGGATATCTACCCCCTATTTCTCTAGAGCCTATGACATATCTAGGAGACATATGAAGGACATCTATATATCAAGTCCTTTCAGGATATGACCGTTTCCCATTCATTGATCACTTTAGTTTAGAGAAACAACGGCTAGCAAAGTTTTTGTGGGACTTCTAATACGATTTCGAAGTCTTGGTTCTGGTTCACGGATCTGTTCTCACTCTAAGCCAGTTAGGTATAGCTAGGAGTATATCGCCACAGTAAGAGACTCTGCATAGATTGGAATCGATTTGATATATCCAAACCAGGACTTGTATGTTTTGTATCCCTATCCTGGAATAGTGATAAAAGTATCTGTGTTTTTCTAACCATTTTAATTTTTTTTTGTTACAGAATTTATTCAACCCCAACATATCTGGCCTTATATACAACAAAACTTTATACAACACACCCAATTCCCACATCCCGCGTTCCTCACTAATAGCAATAGTTGTCAGCCACAAGCCACATCGTCACCTGGCAGCACAATTAGTGATAGCGACAATCATCCAAACAACACCAACGGCGGCAACACCACCAATGGCAGCAGTCATCTCCACAATGACAGCAATCAGGGTGGCTGCTACGGCGAGGATAACCGAAGACATCAGGGCGCCACCACCGAGAAGCAAGTGATAGCGAAACCCATGCCAAGTAGGCCAACGCCATTCCTCCCACACGGTCTCAATCATCCGCATTTGCATTCCCTGCTGGCGCACTGCAGAAATCCTTACATGGGGGGTGAGTTGACAAATGACAACTGTAGCCTGTTGGTATTAGGGGATTAACCCCTTGTAAGGCAATTATCACGTTTTACAATGTTTGTACGTTATTCCAGTTGGAGCTCAGGTTTTTCCCCTACCACCAGGACAAGGTTTCCCATGGGCACACTCGACACGCGGCAAACCAAGGCGGGGTATGATGCGACGTGCCGTGTTCTCAGGTAAGTCACCACTACTGTGCGCATTTCAACTGATGACTCTAACTAACCTCTTTCGAAAGACTCGCAACGCAAAGGCCTGGAGAAACGCTTCCAACAGCAAAAGTACATCAGCAAGCCCGATAGGAAAAAACTTGCCGAACGACTCGGACTAAAGGATTCACAGGTACGTACATATGTCCCTTCGCTTGTTAACCACATCACGTAGTCAGAGTCAATTGACGGACCATATAAACCGCACATTTTAATGGCGACAAACTATAAAACTGCGAGGACATCATTCGCAAGTATGTATACATTGTTTCGCAAGTCGTCTTTTTTTTTTTGCTTGGTTCGCGACGTTGTGTGTCGCCACGAAGCCATGCCTCTTCGCAGTGAACAATACAATACAGTCCTCGCTCTCACTCGGGCAAGAGGTTGCGCAGAATATCCTTGGAAATAAAACTCCGCCCCGTGTACACATGAGTTGTGTTCCGTGTTACTATGATGAAATCTTCGCCTTTCTCTGTAGAGAGTATCTATCCTTCCCCCTTGGGAGGTTGTTAAGGCTTCCAGGATCAGATGGTAGTTCTTCGTTTAACCATTTGACTGGTGAAGGTTTTGGTTGTTTTATATTTTGTGGCTCCTTTTTCGTGGACCATCCCTATTCTTAGACGCGCAGTCGCTTTCTTTTGTGAAATTCTTATACGAATGGCGTGAGAGGCAGTGCGGAAAACAATGCGTGGGAAGAATGGAAAAATCAATTTAAATGCACGGACCGAGGTGGGGGTGGGGGATGAGCTGCAATGCAACTAAGTAATTGGTGTGGACGCGGCACCAGTGTGAGGTAATATAAAACGATTTATGGCTCTGAAAAGAGTACCTAATGCCAATGCAATGAAGTGGAGACTACCCCCGACACAAAATGGAGGGAAATGTATTTATAATTCTCCATTCAAAGTCATAAATAAATGTCTACATTGCAAGGATGAAAGATGCTTTCAATTTATTTGTATCCACACTGACGACTAATTTATTTCTTTAGAGGATTGTAAGGTCAACAAAGTTCTTAGTGGTATTGTTGGACGTTGCTCCTTTACAGATAGGAACGGGTCATGCTTTCTTTAAATACTTAGGACTTCCGAGTTCACCCAAAATTCCGGTTCTTGTAAGACGTCTTCTACACCACATATCCGCTTTTAGGAAAAGAACAATGTAGCCCTCAAGGAGTTTAGTAGTTTCTTCACACTTAGGCAAGTTCTAAGCCACTTTCCAATTGTTTACCTTAAACTTAGTACTGGAGCTCTTGAATTTTCATACATCCAACGGACCCCAAGGTATAGATCCTGTTGAGCTCAAAGAGTTTGTGCTGTAACTTCTTGGACATGCTATTACGGCCTCAAGTTTGGCTTAAAATATATTCATCTTCTCTGACACGTTGACTTTTTTTTCAAGACTTCTCGCCAGGTACCTGCTCCTAATACCCAGTCATGAGTCTGTGGGCTCATTAACCACAACTATGAGATATATCCGACGGCCTACGCGTTGTCTACTAGCTTGTACTTAGTCTTTGGCGATCGCCTGTTGTTAATTCGGAGTACATGTCGACTGGTCCGGTACTAGATAAGAGAGGATACATGGTTACGCAGATCTTTATCATTTAGAGCTTAAGGCGATTACGCTATTAGTGTGTATCGGATACGTTTAACTGCTCCAGGCTTCTCAAACTTTCCTACTACTACTTCGGTAACCGTAGGAGTTCATTACTTAAAAGCTAGGAAGAGCGATAGAATGAACAACGTTCAGTTGCTATGAACACTACAGTGCCTGAGGGGTCCATTGTTTGACCAACTCTATTTTCCCGCCATATCTACTAATTCCTTATTAAGGTCCTTGCTTATTCAATTCTTTACGAGAAAGATTCCTAGCTCGATCCGGCCAGCCGGATCTAGGTACAATTTTTGACTGCTCATGTGAGACGACTTGCCTCGGGTCCAAAGGAACTTCTTCGAGTACTATTCGCTCTGCTTGTATCTACTAAATGTGCCAAGCCGTCATCTTAAGACAACAAGTGACAATCGAGCAGCTCTATACTCCAGAACAGCCTTAAAAAAACCAAGAATTGATGCTAAGATCACTCAGTTTGTACTCACAGAGCAAATATTTACTTAAAGTAGCTATCGGACATGATATTCGCAGATAAGTTCTGAACCCAAGATCTGAATCCACCATCGAGACCTACTATGGTTGTCGAATCACGTCTGTTCAGTTTGAGTTAGTACCTGGTCGTAGCTAGTTCTTTACCGACGATTAGTAAATTAAGGAGTAATATGGGTTCGCATTGAACAACCCAACTCATCGCAGAGCAGAGTTACACCACTGTCGTTCGTTCAGGTTATCTGAAATTTTTGCTTGGTTATCATGGCATACTTGTACCAGTAGGTAGAAGCTTTGAAGTGTGTCTCTCAGACAGACTCCGATTGCGAAAAAAAAAGAGCGAGAACCATTAAGAAGCATTTTTGAACTAAAAACATCAGTGATGACAGTATACATCCCTGCGATACCCCAATCGTTTCTTCTTTGGGTTCAGACATCTAACAGTTGTGCATTTACTTCCCAAAGATTATGATCCACAAAAAGTTTTTGTCTGGATGTGCAATTGCTACCTATTTCTGGATGCACGTAACCCTTTTCTGAAAGTTTGACTCTAATCTCTCTTCTCCGGAAATTGCTTGTTGTCACATGTTCTTCCTCACTCTTACGAAGGCCTATACATATATATCCTACTCCAGCAGCTTGTATATAGCCATGTTTCTGCTTAAAAAACAAAGTGATTCCTGAATTTCTATCATTCGTCTGAATGTCTTTTGCGAATTGGAGCGATTAGCTTTGACAGATGCCGCACAAAGGCCGTTAATGACAGCCATGGCGGATGGTGGATGCGTTCGTAGATATTAACTCTTCTTTCGTGTTTTTTTCATTCATTTTCGAACATATTCTTCTTTTGAACAGAAAATGTTAGAACTCGCCAAAAAAAGGAACAAAACTCATCTCTCACTTCAAAATCCTCCAAATCAAGCGACATCTCCCAAACTGTGCGTTGCGGCAGCTTGAACACCAATCGAAATAATTAGATTACCAATCATATCGGTGTGGCTTTTGAATTATGTATTTCAGAAAACCTTGAAAATCCCCTCACTAAATACCGCACCAACCAAAAACACACACAAAACCTCTTAAATTCCCATCCACCTCGAAGGCAATTATACGAGTATTACTCCAATAAAAATGCCTTCAGGCTCGAAATCCCATAAAAAGGAAAGCCAACCAACCCACTGCCAACGTTTCGAAATGCACAAGGCACAAGGCTCACACACACCCAGCCAAACAGGCAACCTAATTTAAATAATCGTCTTGCGGAAATGCCATTTAAAACGAATTTTCCTCCGACAAGAGTCCAACAAGAAAAAGGACCCCAGCAAGGAAGGGAAAATTCGATTTTTCTATTCCGGTGAGCAATCTTCACCGAATGGGGTAGTATCAGACTTCAATCGAAAAGCCCGAGCCTTAAAAGATGTCCAAAACAGTGTCGTCTGTTTTTGATTTGCCAAAAAAAAAATAAGTACACGTATTCGCCAAGAGTGAGAGGGAAAAATCTCTACGCCCTTATACAGGATACGTTCTGGTTTGGGGTTTTCAATTTTTTTCCTTTCGAAGGGATGAATAGCGACGGCGGCTGCTGCTGCCTTTGTTGCTGGCTGCTAAATCACTTAACACCCTCATTCGAGGCTTTTTTTTGTCCTCTGTTTTTTTTTTTTATTGAATTTAAAAGTATTTGTTGACTGCAAGTGATTTATTCTTTGATATTCGACTTAACATGGCTAAGCCGTGGGTAAACCCTTAAATTCAGATATACCGTGGTGGAGGCCGCTGGTTAGTCAATAACTTGCGGGGGAATTGTTGCAAATAGCTGTGTAAATAGTCCTGTGGGAATTGGCGCAATGCGGCCGCAGTTGATCAGTGTGTCATCAGTTTGTGGTGGTTACAAGGAACTCGATCGAAATGTTTATGTAAGGGGTAAGTGGATGGACCCATATTCAGTGTTCAGGACAATTAGTAAAGTCATGCATTTGGGTATCTGATTTCTTCATTGGTATCAGATTTCGGGGTTGATCTCCCCCAGGAGAGATGAAAAAGACATCTCATTAGGAAACATATGTCTCAACTGTGAATGCGACAGGGCGGCGGGGGTTGGAGTCACTTTGCGAAGGACACTCAATCTTTGTGTGCAAAATGTTCGTCGTTTCATCCGAGGGGGAGAAACTCGGAGGAGGGGAGGCAAACGTCAGGAAAATGTGTTACACATTAATCGTTATTTGGTTTACACGAGCTGGGTCCGAGGAGTGCCAGCAAAGGGTGATAACTTTTCAAACGAAAAAGTATTCAAACTCAGTCGGAGGGCATTAGTAGCAAATTAGACTGTTTCCTGGATATGTAGCAACAATGCCTTGATGACGTAACACCTGTCACTTTAATTAATTTTTTAGACAAACCTTAAAGAAATCGGTCTCTTCTGCACTTACCTACCTAACAAGCACTAAGAGATGCACCAATGGACTAGACGATAAGCCCTTTGCTTAAGTATGCAACTAGTAAACCGAATTAAGCACAACTGAGAGACTTCATGGTTCTTCTCTTGGTTTTGTTACGATCTTTCGGTACTACTTACCTTTGAAAGGATGACCATGGAACGCTTACAGTATACTTTGACCATAGTGTTCTTTCTTCAAAGAAATTAGTCTCAAGTCTCATCCCATCTAGATAGCACAATCAACAAAGTCACGACAGCTTCTTGCATTAGCTTGAAACTTTTTGGCAGAAATAGGGCCTAAACCTACCTCAGGTTACACTTTTGTCAACGTTCTGATGTTGGTATTCCTTTTGCCAATGTTTGGCATTATTCATGCGTATGCCGGTGCTTCCTTGGGTAGGCAATACAACACCTTCATTCATTACACTCACCAGGACAGAGCTAGCAGGATGCCTTAAGGAACATTGCTAGTTGTGTTGTATTGCTTTGCTTGGTCCTCTGTTTCATAAAGCATTAGGCAATCCGTTTCCGAAGAAGTTTGCCAATCATATCTGGAACTTTTGGCTTTGAGGACTCGCAGGTTAGATGTCTAATTGGCTCTAATCAACGAATTCGTCACGTCAACCATCAAGATCACAGAATGCTGACTATAGCAATCCAGGAAAGAGTCCAACTTTACAGCACCAGAGTTTCAAACCTCTTAGAGGTTGTGCTTGCTAGGATTCCATTAAAGGGGGTATACTCTAAGGCGAAGGTTTCAGAAAGTTGTATCTTTAAAGAGATTCTTACAAACAAACTTTAAAGGACACACGTTTTCAAATGACCATTCTCCCCAACAGTACGAGTAGTGTACCCTTTTAAGCCAACCGTCAAACAAATCATTAAGTGCTCCTAGAACAACCCATTGAAGTTAAAAAACAACAATGTAATTGTTTTTTGGCACGGCGACTCGATTCTCAAGAGATGTCCTCGTAAAAATGATGGATCACCTGAATTGCACCGTTTGTCAAAATGAATGGTCCACAACAACATGGTAATAACTGCAGCACTGACCGCAATGCAGCACACCCAACGATGGCAGCCACTTAAACCCCAAACCAATTCACAACGAAGGATGAACAATCCGAAGCGAAAAGCCCCTCCATAACTGGAGATTTTATTTATTATATCTCTGTGTGTGTGGGGATAGGTGCATTCGACAATGTCCTTTTACCAATCGACAGTGCACCGTAGATACACAGTACATTCCTCCGCGATACCATTCTTCTCAAAGCCATATCGACGAAACAGAGAACGTTGTCCCCTCTACATATGCACATTTTATTTGCGGCTTTCGCTATGCCGCAGGACATTTCACAGGACAACACCGCAAAAACTCATCCTTCGATGATGGAAAGTGTGAAGTGTCCGGCGCTTGCATTTGGCCAAAAATGAAAGAAAAAAGTGTTGGGAAGCAATTTTCAATTTGGTTTGAAATGGAAAAATTTTTTTATCCCTTTTTTTTTGGTAAAGCCTGCTGGAGGAAATATGTCCAGGCACAGACAACGAAAGGAGTATCCCTCCGGTTGAGAGGATTCTCGATTTTTATTGTTCGCTGCTGCAGTTAACTGACGACGACTGGAATTGGATTGACAACCACAAATGCATATGACAAATCATTTTCAAAACTGTCATACGTCATACCATTATTTTAGGTCCTTAGCCCCGTTGGTGCATAGAATAAGACCAGTGGTCTCTTCCCGGATGGTTGTTCATGGGCACAACACAATCAGATCTCCTGGATAGAAAAGCCGTCGATAAAAAAAAATAAAAAAAAAAGAGGAATTGAGGATGAAGAACAATTATCGTGGTGGCTAGTGGCCAAGTCCACTGCACAGTGATGTACTGTGCAAGGATGAATTATTGCACTTCAGGAGGCTGGAAATGATTCATTGTTATGCACTTTGTAGTCATCATCATTATGGTCGTGTTTGGCCATTGTGCAGAAGGATGGGTTGGAGCCTTTGTTTATTGCCATCAATGGTTCTTTTCAATGGGATGGAGTAGCACAAGTATGACCAAGTTTTAAAGGATCTTGGATGACCCTTTTTCTTTAACATTATGACGCAGTTAAGGACTTATTAAAGCTGTCAGGGAAGATGAAATAAGGCAGACTCAGGACTTCAATATACTTAGAACAGTTCTCTTAGAATAGGCTGCTCAATTGGGCCTTTGAAAGAAGCATTCTAAGTACGTCTGGGGTAACCAAAGACTGAAAAATACGACTGTCCGTGCAGGCTTAGCTGAATTGATCCTTAAATTACGTCAGAGGTTACCAAAGACTAGAAAAACGAGACTTTCAGTGGACGCAAAGTCGTACAATACAGCCACGGGCTTTCTGGTATGGCCTTGTATGAGCGGCAGCTAGTTTCTACCTAGCAATCTGAGCCGTACATCCCCATCCATAGACGATTCAGCCCTTTAGTCCTTAGTGAGTGAGATTTATCAGATACCTCGCTCACATGAATGTCAAAGTCTAATAATGCGTGAAATCGTAGCACCGCGTAATGAACTTGTGCTCTAGCTGCCCACGGGTCTCCCCAAAACCGTACGTTTCTCCCATCTACATATCTTATAGTGATAGGCATCCCCTACACTTTGATACCTAAATGAAGGAAATCCATCAACAACTTCATATTGTACAGAGGCTCAAACTCGCACCGATTTTCGTTACATTGACTTTGTCAACTTGCACTCCGATCCGTACACCGAATTATAAGACGTGATCACGTCTAAACAGATGGCTACCTGATGTTGGGTGTATAATTCACTGCATTCAATCGCTAGAGCATGCCTTTCCGTAACCAGGTCCTTGTATTTCTGACAACCACTATGTGGATATAACATCCACCGAGTGATGTAACGAAAATTGGTAGTCGTTTAAAGCCTACGTACGATGCAAAGTTACGCATGGATTTCGTTCATTTAGGTATCAGTATGTCAGGCACATTTCCCACTATGTAACCAAGTGGGTGATAGATGAAGAACAATTGAATATCCCAGCCATACACAATGTCAAACTATTTCCTAGTCATCCCATCCAGCGTCCACCAAATGAAGTCACCAAACCAGCAACTGTTCCTCGAAAACCTTTTCAGAACAAATTAACAATTTGATCGATTGGTATACTTCCATTCATTAGGTGCGTGTCCAATGCGGCAAACATCTTTTTACCTTTGCCTCATGCCTCATCACCAGTGCCACCACCCAAAGTTAAGGACAATTGATCAAAATCATAGCAATTGCGACAAATTGATTCAGAATCCTTCGTTAATGATCCCACAATGATCGATGGAATTTTGACACAACCCAATGGTTGAAATTTGTTACGCAAATTTATTACAACCGAATGGCTATCAATGCAAAGGACAAAAGGATCCCATCTCCCGATGAATTGATGAATGTGCATATTTGTCACAGCCACAAACGCAGACAGACTTTTTAAGAGTTCTCCGCTCTGTGTGTGTGTGTCTATTAATTGAATTATCTCAACTCCATTGTTCCTATGATTATTCAATTTATATTTTGTCTCCCAGACACTGCTCCTGAATAATGGAAAGGATGCTTCTTTTTTTTTGTGTGTGAAAGACTCCTTCTCAACAGTTTTCGAGAGGAAAAGTTTGATGGGAATATGGTTGTTAATTGAAAAAGTTGTTTTCTGGATTTTATAATTGGAATAAGGAAAAAAAAACAGAAAAATTATTGTTGTCGGCGTATTTTCGGATTAAGCCAAAGATTGGATGGTTTTTGGGAGGAATTTTGTTTTTTTTTAAACTCAATTTAAATAAATTTTTGATAAACTCGTTTAGGTTTGGAAAAAGTTAAGTCATAGTTGGGACAACCTAGGACAGTGGAATCAAGTAAAGGAGGAACGTTTCTGTATGAAAATGAAGCATTCGAATTCGGTTTAAACTATCCTATGAAGAGATTTTCAATAAGGACATAACAATTTTGCACTTCAGTAGAACAGAAAATAATTGGGATATCGAGCTAAAATCTACTCAACATGTTATACGCATTTCACACTTTAAGTATGGAGTTCAATCTTGTTTATGTGATTACCCTGGGTACGTTTGCAGCGATCGATTACTTGGAGTTAATTTTCCACCACTCCTTCACACATTTATGCATCGGCGGAACGTTGCCAATTTTGTTTTCGATATTGGTTCTCAACTTTTGTAAAGTATTTGGCTTGTAGAAAAAGAAATCCTATGAAAATCCAAATCGCATGAGCGAGAGTTCCGAATTTACCCTTCAATAGATCAATTATATGACCAACTATGTGGCATGTGGCACCATCTTCTCGGAACCATACACATATCACTCATGTCGAGGTGATTCAATTCTGGCCAAAAATAGTCCTGGAATATGGCAGTATAGCAAACACCATTGACGGTACCATTTCAATCGACGAATGACTACGGTCCAAGTACACCTCCGGCATGAAATCCTTACCAAACGTTTGTGGAGTCTTTTGAAGAACTTGTGGATTTGTTGTTGTCTAGTAAGCCATACTTTGCTTTTTGACAAAGCCATTAAGTCAAATACAGCCTTCATCGCTGAAGATGATTTCAGGATTGTTTTCATACTTTTGGAGAGTCGAAGAAGCAGTTTTAGCGCTTCTAATGATTAAGAGGCTTCCGTTCATGAATTCATTTGATCTTGTGGGGGTGTAGGCCAAGATCTTTGCGCGAAATTCGCCACAATGTGGACTGAGAGATTTGCAATTTTTGTGAAGGGCGTAGTTGTATTCATTTTGAGCTAAAGGGCTTACGGATGCAATATTTTCGGCACTGGCACAGGGACATTCAATAGTTAATTTAAATTTATTCACTAAAGCACGCAGAGTCTGTCTGGTAGTACGACCGATATGGAGCAAGCACTCTTATATTTGCGACCACCTACTCAGAAATTTAGTAGAAAATTTTGATAATTTTTGAACGTTATTCGATCGTAAACTTCACTATAATAAAAATATAAATCTTGATTGATGTATCAGCATTGACAAATTATAAAACAAAGTTCTAAAATGCATTTATATTGAACTACAAAATTGTTATGTCCCTATTGAAAATCGCTTTACATTATTACAAAAAATTCAAAGGTGCATCTTCTGCCGACCTACCAGCTTTAAATCCGTCACTGACGTACAAGCCTTCTACCAGAAAATATGTCTATAGCGACAGTCCAGTAAGACTCTTGTCTGAATCCCAACTCCACTGGGAACGACATCTGGAATGAGTTTGCAAGCATGAGTTGGCTGTTTTCGTACCTTTCTTGGTCAGAGCCGATTGACGGTAAGGTTTCCTATGAACACAATTCCCATGGCTTACCAGAATCCAGGCATATGCTCACAAGATGTCTATAAGATGTCTGTTAGAAATCAGTTGCCATGGCTCAGGAGGAAAGACAGTGCCTAGTTGACTTATTGTGGTTCTAACGAGGCATTTTTCTTTTGGCAAACCTCTTACTGTGCTGAAGTTAAGAAACACTGCTGTCCTAGGCAAGACGTGGTAAGGCGTGGTCGTTACTTCGGATCATTTCTTACTCGGATCAAGTGACAGAAATTCAGTGATGATATGGTACTTGGTTCTTTGGAAGTCGCAGAAATTTTAGTGGAATAAGTAATACTGTATCTAGCTATCTAGGTAGTGCAATGAACGTGTTGGGTCTGAGTGTTCCAGTGCAGAGTTTCCTAGCACAATCTGGGAGTGAAAATGCAAAGTGGACTGAAAGCAGATAGAGATTGCTAAAGCCACTAGCAGTTGAAATGATATTGCAAACGTGCATCGGGTTGGAAGGATGATGCTTAGATAAGTTCAACAAATATATACATAAATACATAGTTTTTCATTGAAAACTTCTCAACAAGTCAATGCATTAAGACCTAAGTTTTCATGCCTTTTCATGTTCTTAAGGCGGTCCAAGGGGTTTGGTTTATTGCCACAGGCGTAAAATCGCAAAGACAATTAACTGGCCCTGTAGATACCACGATCATCGAACCTCCCCATCAGTAACTCGACTGCTTAGGGATCTATCCAAAACTTAAGGACCACACGAGCTTTAGTGCAAAAGACTGTAGTCACCACATCACTAAGATTGCTCTCAAAATCCACCAAGATGGCTAGATGAATATGCATCTTCGTGACTACTAAGCACTCAAACCAAATTGAAATATTTAAGTCTCCTTGGATGACAAAAACCCATACATACTATTCTACAAGCAGAGAGCCGATTCCACAACCCTGTGGTATGCCGCCCTAGTGCCTCATTCTCATCATGTCCTCTGTATGACTTTTTTTGTCACATTCTTCACCACAGGTAGGCCAACTAGAGAGATCTAGATCTACCCTAACTTACAGTCCCACCTTTATAGGAAGTCAAGTCCTTTTAAAGTCAAGTTTCAGTTCAATTTGTTTAAAAAAAAAAACACGTTTCGACGAAGTTGAAAAATGTCCCCTTAATTGCGGTATAAGTGTGGACTAGAAAACAGTCCTAAATATTTGTTGGGTCCAACCAAATCCTACAGTGAATCGAAAAAATTCAATAAACCACCACTCACAGGTTCTTTTCAGCGAGAAATCCTTACAATATTTCTGTCAAAATCAGGCCTCTCACTACCCAATTAGGAACGCTCATTACGTTCGTTAAAACCAACTCCGACTAAACTGCAATTATCCAAATCATTTAGCACTTATTCCCCCACAAGTATCCCCAAGGATACGAGATTATTCTTAAAAATTCATCGTTCCCGCACTCCCCTCGAATTGTAACATTTATTGCTCCAATTCACTTGGCCTTCTTGTTTTCCGATTTTCAAATCTCACTCTAATAATTAATTTCGATCAAAAACAGACACAACCAGACCTCATAATCATTAATCTTATCGCCGCCTCCATATCAGCGAAGCCGAAATCAATGACCGGGAATAATATCCTGCTGGAGAGCATGACGCCACGTGACCTGACCCCTTGCGGTTAATACGACCAAGAAAGCAGGATTGAAAAATGCAATCCTTGTGTGCATAGTACCGCGAGCTGTTTATTCCTTAAAGGATAATCAGACGAGTAAACATTTTTTTTTTCTATTTTGTGAAACTCTTCACACTTATTCCATGTATTGGTATTGGTACAACAAGGATTACAATCCACTTAAAATGCTGGGCAAAACCATTGCCCACCCTGTTGTATGGGCCTGCGGCAAGGATGGTATATGCGCCGTGCGCCGACGTTTCGTAAAAGTTAACATTTTCCAATTCCTCCAGCAACAATGGTGGCTATGACATTGGTGGCGGGTGGTGGGTGCTGGGTATACATGTACACAGGATAACACCCAGTAATAATTCACAAACAGTTCTGGGAGCAATTCCCGCCTTTTCTCGTATCTGTCAGTAGCAGATACGTAAGGCCACGGCTACGAAGGATAATTTAACGAATTGCGACTACAACGCAGCAGGACACCAGGATGAAGAGCACTGAAACGGACTGAAGGAGAGAGCAATTCTAGTAGATGGCGTAGCGTAAAACTTTTCCATCCAATCTGTACACACTTGCAAATTCCTATTGTCCTGTAATTATTATGTAGCAGTGTTTTGGATTAGTGTGGGTGGATGGGGTGTAATTCTCGTATCAGGATATCCGTCCGACAAAGTTTTTGGACAAACATTTTTATTTTCTAAGCAAAGAGGCCTCAGGCGTTGGTATGGTTTGTTGGGTAATGTGGATTTTCTATTAAGCTATCTGGTGTTGAGATGTTTGGAAGAAGGGACTTGGCCACGGGTAAAGTTTGGGAAGGTCTAACGTTTTATTGTTTTGTTTCCATTGGAGTCAGCTATGACTGTAACCAGCACATTGAAATATGGCCAAAGTCGATTGGACCACCTCAAATGGAATATCTTCTCATATCTCCTCTTCCTTAGCTTTTTCGGTCAAATAAGCGAAATTCATCAAACAAACCTCAACCAAAAAATGCAAATCGGATGTAGGCCGCTATCGGGCCAAATTAGTCACGATCGACAGTATTGATGAAATAAGACAAACAACCAACTGCAAGGCATGAAATCGACTTAGATACCTTCAAGATATGTACCCTCAAAGAGGAAATCAGAGTTCTTATCAAACCCATTCATCCAACCCTTATTTAGCCCGAGAGAGTCTATTGAGCTCTCGTGAAGCCTCTCTAAAGCTTTCTACTATGGCTTTGAAGAAATGCAGATGAACTACCTGAACCTATTTTTATCCAACCCACTGCATCTCATAGAAGAAAAGACTACTGGTGTCGAGAGATCTGGACGGAAGTAGTACAGTCTACTGTATCCTTCGTCTTCAAAAAGCCAAGCGTTTTCCTTTGCAGTTGGCACACAACTACATCCTTTTGCTTCTTTTGGCACAGGTCCTGACATGAATAAATAAAACCTTGGTCAATGAGGCGGTAGGTAAAGCGTCGAACTAAATAGATTCCAAGCCACAGGTCTGCCAAACGTATGAGAAACATAAGGGAGTATAATTGTAAGAAAAAGCCTTCTAATCGGAGAGTATAACACGCACAAAAGGAATAGTTGTGATAAACTGTTCCTGGTCTCTGCGTGTTTGGCTTCCTTCTGTTTCTTTCACTTCCTGTTCCACTTAATCCAATTCATACCAGATTTTAGGTTGAATAGGGGCGAATCCATTACGTTTCCCCAATTTTGACCGATCGTTCTTGTTACCCATCGAAAGTTGTCATGGGTCCAACCACTCCACTGGCAGACCTTCAGTACGATCAGCGCTTAGCCTCAAACTTCAGTCGAAAACCTGCAAGGCACCTGGATTACATGTTAACCCCTTAAAAATTTTCTCCTTTCCTCCTTAAAAATATGTACTAAAAACCCACAACACACTCTCTCATTTCAGGTTAAAATATGGTTTCAAAATCGCCGCATGAAATGGAGAAACTCCAAGGAGC
The DNA here is from genome assembly GCA_963583995.1 of Xylota segnis. Lineage (NCBI taxonomy): Eukaryota > Metazoa > Arthropoda > Insecta > Diptera > Syrphidae > Xylota > Xylota segnis. The sequence continues at coordinate 56,812,053 of OY757238.1, read as the reverse complement.
GTGAGCTCCTCGCCAACGGAGGCTCTCGTGATCAAACTCTCCCAAACAAAAACAATCCCAATCCCGATCTGTCAGACGCCAAATGTGATCGAGCATCGTCGGTTTCGCCGCCACCACCATTGTCACCGGAGAATCTCTCACCCGGCTCCCAGCATCGAACACAATCGAATACCGATACCGAGGCGGCAGTTCCGTCACCACCCCTTCTCAACAGTGTGTCGGGAAAATTCCCTCAAAATATGCAACTAACTCCTCCGCCCCTATCCAAAGTGCAGGCCATGAACCACGATCAATCACCCGCTGTATCTGCGACTGCTGCTGCCGCCGTTGCTGTTTGTGATTTTCAGGCCAAATTCAATGCAGAAATGCAAAAACATCTATCCATGGATAGGAAGTTCAAATTCGAACCGACCGATATCCAACAACAACAGCAACAACAACAACAGCAGCAGCAACATCAGCAACAACAACGACAGAGAATGATAAGTGATTTGTACGAGGGTGCTGCGGCTGCTAACCGGGACAATGCCTTAGGTCTGAACCAGCACTTCCAGAACACGGAATTCATGAAAATGTACTACGACGACTATGACTCGAATTCGGACAGTGACGAGGAGATCAGTGTGACGTGACGGAATTGAATGAAGGACATTCGGCACACCAGTGTGGCCAGCCACTTTGTAAATAGAAAACTTAGATCTAGAGCAGATTCAAAGGAGCCCATGCAGATTTAGTTTTATTTTTTTTTTAACCTAAAATGCAGTGAATGGATACTTAATATTGTTTTTGTAATTTATTTAAATTATTTTTTTTTCTATTTGTTTGTTTTATGTAAGTGATTTTAAGTAAATTATTGTAATATTTATTGATAAACAGGAATTTAAATGGAAAAGAAAAATAAAATTTACCTAAGTGTATCACACATTAAAAGTTAAAGAGTTTTTCTTTTTCTTTCATTTGTATCTGACCTCTGGTCACACTGATCTTAAGTGGATTATGCAAATGTGATCGTAGGGAAATGGTGAATTTATTCAAAGAATTCTATCCAGTATGTCGTCCAATGGAAAAGATAAATACCTACCATTGAGAAAGGGTTGATAGAATCCATACCCATGGTCCTTCTTTTGTTACCTACCCCATAACAACGTTGGTACCAATGCTTGCAACGAGCTAAAGAGACCTGCATTCAATCGGTCAGGTCAGGGGAGTCCAAATCAGAATAGGTTTCCTGACTCATTCTATTGATTCCAATGGGTTTCCCTAATTTCAATATCATTGAATCGTGTATGTTAACACAATGTAAAGATTCATTCAACTAGGATACCAATGCGGGTGCAATGGTGTGACTACCGCATTGGTATCCCAGCTATCCTGGCAACCCATGTGCTATGACCTAATAAAGTCAAACTTAAACTATGTACCTAAATCCAAACTCATAATGAAGAAACTCTTCATCCGAAATCCAGTCAAAGTGTCTACTTCCAAGAAATTTTAAATTCAAATGTCCAAATCTCCATCTACATTTCATACTTCCTATGCAATATGTTCCAAACGGTTTGTGTATTAGACGGCCTCAGAGTGGTAACAAATGCGTTTTGGTTCGAATCCTAGACTACAGACATGCGATGTTTTCAGCGCACGGATAAATAGTTGGTTTGAAGAAAAAACTAATTCCAAAGGAAATTTCATTGGTGTCTGCAAAAAATGTGTGAGAATTAGGGCAGTGTATAGCCCACAGAACTGGACACCCACAATCTTGCGAAATCTTTAATTCACGCATCTCGAGCTGGATATTCTGTTCCTGTGTATTCGAGGCGCAAAGTAACTTATCTGCAGCCTCGGTATGGAAATAGGAAACAGAAAATTTTTCAACCAAAAAATGTGTGAGAATAAGGGCAGTTATAGCCCACGGAACTGGACACCCACAATCTTGTGAAATCTTTAATTCACGCATCTCGAGCTGGATATTCTGTTCCTGTGTATTCGAGGCGGAAAGTAACTTATCTGCAGCCTCGGTATGGAAATAGGAAACAGAAAATTTTTCAACCAAAAAATGTGTGAGAATAAGGGCAGTTATAGCCCACGGAACTGGACACCCACAATCTTGTGAAATCTTTAATTCACACATCTCGAGCTGGATATTCTGTTCCTGTGTATTCGAGGCGCAAAGTAGCTTATCTGCAGCCTCGGAATGGAAATAGGAAACAGAAAATTTTTCAACCAAAAAATGTGTGAGAATAAGGGCAATGTATAGTCCACAGAACTGGACACCCACAATCTTGTGAAATCTTTAATTCACACTTTTCGAGCTGGATATTCTGTTCCTGTGTATTCGAGGCGCAAAGTAGCTTATCTGCAGCCTCGGAATGGAAATAAGAAACAGAAAATTTTTCAACCAAAAAATGTGTGAGAATAAGGGCAGTGTATAGCCCACAGAACTGGACACCCACAATCTTGTGAAATCTCTAATTCACACATCTCGAGCTAGATATTCTGTTCCTGTGTATTCGAGGCGCAAAGTAGCTTATCTGCAGCCTCGAAATGCAAATAGGAAACAGAAAATTTTTCAACCAAAAAATGTGTGAGAATAAGGGCAGTGTATAGCCCACAGAACTGGACACCCACAATCTTGAGAAATCTTTAATTCACGCATCTCGAGCTGGATATTCTGTTTCAGCATATTCGAGGCGAAAACTAGCTTACCTGCAGCCTCGAAATGAAAATAGGAAACACAAAATTTTTCAACCAAAAAATGTGTGAGAATAAGGGCAGTTATAGCCCACGGAACTGGACACCCACAATCTTGTGAAATCTTTAATTCACGCATCTCGAGCTGGATATTCTGTTTCAGCATATTCGAGGCGAAAACTAACTTACCTGCAGCCTCGAAATGAAAATAGGAAACAGAAAATTTTTCAACCAAAAAATGTGTGAGGAAAAGTGCAGTGTATAGCCCACAGAACTGGACACCCACAATCTTGAGAAATCTTTAATTCACGCATCTCGAGCTGGATATTCTGTTTCAGCATATTCGAGGCGAAAACTAACTTACCTGCAGCCTCGAAATGAAAATAGGAAACAGAAAATTTTTCAACCAAAAAATGTGTGAGGAAAAGTGCAGTGTATAGCCCACAGAACTGGACACCCACAATCTTGAGAAATCTTTAATTCACGCATCTCGAGCTGGATATTCTGTTTCAGCATATTCGAGGCGAAAACTAGCTTACCTGCAGCCTCGAAATGAAAATAGGAAACAGAAAATTTTCAACCAAAAAATGTGTGAGAATAAGGGCAGTTATAGCCCAGGGAACTGGACACCCACAATCTTGTGAAATCTTTAATTCACGCATCTCGAGCTGGATATTCTGTTTCAGCATATTCGAGGCGAAAACTAACTTACCTGCAGCCTCGAAATGAAAATAGGAAACAGAAAATTTTCAACCAAAAAATGTGTGAGAATAAGGGCAGTTATAGCCCACGGAACTGGACACCCACAATCTTGAGAAATCTTTAATTCACGCATCTCGAGCTGGATATTCTGTTTCAGCATATTCGAGGCGAAAACTAGCTTACCTGCAGCCTCGAAATGAAAATAGGAAACAGAAAATTTTCAACCAAAAAATGTGTGAGAATAAGGGCAGTTATAGCCCACGGAACTGGACACCCACAATCTTGTGAAATCTTTAATTCACGCATCTCGAGCTGGATATTCTGTTTCAGCATATTCGAGGCGAAAACTAACTTACCTGCAGCCTCGAAATGAAAATAGGAAACAGAAAATTTTCAACCAAAAAATGTGTGAGAATAAGGGCAGTTATAGCCCACGGAACTGGACACCCACAATCTTGTGAAATCTTTAATTCACGCATCTCGAGCTTGATATTCTGTTCCTGTGTATTCGAGGCGCAAAGTAGCTTATCTGCAGCCTCGGAATGGAAATAGGAAACAGAAAATTTTTCAACCAAAAAATGTGTGAGAATAAGGGCAGTGTATAGCCCACAGAACTGGACACCCACAATCTTGAGAAATCTTTAATTCACGCATCTCGAGCTGGATATTCTGTTCCTGTGTATTCGAGGCGCAAAGTAACTTATCTGCAGCCTCGGAATGGAAATAGGAAACAGAAAATTTTTCAACCAAAAAATGTGTGAGGAAAAGTGCAGTGTATAGCCCACAGAACTGGACACCCACAATCTTGAGAAATCTTTAATTCACGCATCTCGAGCTGGATATTCTGTTTCAGCATATTCGAGGCGAAAACTAGCTTACCTGCAGCCCCGAAATGAAAATAGGAAACAGAAAATTTTTCAACCAAAAAATGTGTGAGAATAAGGGCAGTGTATAGCCCACAGAACTGGACACCCACAATCTTGTGAAATCTTTAATTCACGCATCTCGAGCTTGATATTCTGTTCCTGTGTATTCGAGGCGCAAAGTAGCTTATCTGCAGCCTCGGAATGGAAATAGGAAACAGAAAATTTTTCAACCAAAAAATGTGTGAGAATAAGGGCAGTGTATAGCCCACAGAACTGGACACCCACAATCTTGAGAAATCTTTAATTCACGCATCTCGAGCTGGATATTCTGTTCCTGTGCATTCGAGGCGCAAAGTAACTTATCTGCAGCCTCGGAATGGAAATAGGAAACAGAAAATTTTTCAACCAAAAAATGTGTGAGAATAAGGGCAGTGTATAGCCCACAGAACTGGACACCCACAATCTTGTGAAATCTTTAATTCACGCATCTCGAGCTGGATATTCTGTTTCAGCATATTCGAGGCGAAAACTAGCTTACCTGCAGCCTCGAAATGAAAATAGGAAACAGAAAATTTTTCAACCAAAAAATTTATGAGAATAAGGGCAGTGTATAGCCCACAGAACTGGACACCCACAATCTTGTGAAATCTTTAATTCACGCATCTCGAGCTGGATATTCTGTTTCAGCATATTCGAGGCGAAAACTAGCTTACCTGCAGCCTCGAAATGAAAATAGGAAACACAAAATTTTTCAACCAAAAAATGTGTGAGAATAAGGGCAGTGTATAGCCCACAGAACTGGACACCCACAATCTTGTGAAATCTTTAATTCACGCATCTCGAGCTGGATATTCTGTTCCTGTGTATTCGAGGCGCAAAGTAACTTATCTGCAGCCTCGGAATGGAAATAGGAAACAGAAAATTTTTCAACCAAAAAATGTGTGAGAATAAGGGCAGTGTATAGCCCACAGAACTGGACACCCACAATCTTGAGAAATCTTTAATTCACGCATCTCGAGCTGGACATTCTGTTCCTGTGCATTCGAGGCGCAAAGTAACTTATCTGCAGCCTCGGAATGGAAATAGGAAACAGAAAATTTTTCAACCAAAAAATGTGTGAGAATAAGGGCAGTGTATAGCCCACAGAACTGGACACCCACAATCTTCTGAAATCTTTAATTCACGCATCTCGAGCTGGATATTCTGTTCCTGTGTATTCGAGGCGCAAAGTAGCTTATCTGCAGCCTCGGAATGGAAATAGGAAACAGAAAATTTTTCAACCAAAAAATGTGTGAGAATAAGGGCAGTGTATAGCCCACAGAACTGGACACCCACAATCTTCTGAAATCTTTAATTCACGCATCTCGAGCTGGATATTCTGTTCCTGTGTATTCGAGGCGCAAAGTAGCTTATCTGCAGCCTCGGAATGGAAGTAGGAAACAGAAAATTTTTCAACCAAAAAATGTGTGAGAATAAGGGCAGTGTATAGCCCACAGAACTGGACACCCACAATCTTCTGAAATCTTTAATTCACGCATCTCGAGCTGGATATTCTGTTTCAGCATATTCGAGGCGAAAACTAGCTTACCTGCAGCCCCGAAATGAAAATAGGAAACAGAAAATTTTTCAACCAAAAAATTTATGAGAATAAGGGCAGTGTATAGCCCACAGAACTGGACACCCACAATCTTGTGAAATCTTTAATTCACGCATCTCGAGCTTGATATTCTGTTCCTGTGTATTCGAGGCGCAAAGTAGCTTATCTGCAGCCTCGGAATGGAAATAGGAAACAGAAAATTTTTCAACCAAAAAATGTGTGAGAATAAGGGCAGTGTATAGCCCACAGAACTGGACACCCACAATCTTCTGAAATCTTTAATTCACGCATCTCGAGCTGGATATTCTGTTCCTGTGTATTCGAGGCGCAAAGTAGCTTATCTGCAGCCTCGGAATGGAAATAGGAAACAGAAAATTTTTCAACCAAAAAATGTGTGAGAATAAGGGCAGTGTATAGCCCACAGAACTGGACACCCACAATCTTCTGAAATCTTTAATTCACGCATCTCGAGCTGGACATTCTGTTCCTGTGCATTCGAGGCGCAAAGTAACTTATCTGCAGCCTCGGAATGGAAATAGGAAACAGAAAATTTTTCAACCAAAAAATGTGTGAGAATAAGGGCAGTGTATAGCCCACAGAACTGGACACCCACAATCTTCTGAAATCTTTAATTCACGCATCTCGAGCTGGATATTCTGTTCCTGTGTATTCGAGGCGCAAAGTAGCTTATCTGCAGCCTCGGAATGGAAATAGGAAACAGAAAATTTTTCAACCAAAAAATGTGTGAGAATAAGGGCAGTGTATAGCCCACAGAACTGGACACCCACAATCTTCTGAAATCTTTAATTCACGCATCTCGAGCTGGATATTCTGTTCCTGTGTATTCGAGGCGCAAAGTAGCTTATCTGCAGCCTCGGAATGGAAGTAGGAAACAGAAAATTTTTCAACCAAAAAATGTGTGAGAATAAGGGCAGTGTATAACCCACAGAACTGGACACCCACAATCTTCTGAAATCTTTAATTCACGCATCTCGAGCTGGATATTCTGTTTCAGCATATTCGAGGCGAAAACTAGCTTACCTGCAGCCCCGAAATGAAAATAGGAAACAGAAAATTTTTCAACCAAAAAATTTATGAGAATAAGGGCAGTGTATAGCCCACAGAACTGGACACCCACAATCTTCTGAAATCTTTAATTCACGCATCTCGAGCTGGATATTCTGTTCCTGTGTATTCGAGGCGCAAAGTAGCTTATCTGCAGCCTCGGAATGGAAATAGGAAACAGAAAATTTTTCAACCAAAAAATGTGTGAGAATAAGGGCAGTGTATAGCCCACAGAACTGGACACCCACAATCTTCTGAAATCTTTAATTCACGCATCTCGAGCTGGATATTCTGTTCCTGTGTATTCGAGGCGCAAAGTAACTTATCTGCAGCCTCGGAATGGAAATAGGAAACAGAAAATTTTTCAACCAAAAAATGTGTGAGAATAAGGGCAGTGTATAGCCCACAGAACTGGACACCCACAATCTTGAGAAATCTTTAATTCACGCATCTCGAGCTGGACATTCTGTTCCTGTGCATTCGAGGCGCAAAGTAACTTATCTGCAGCCTCGGAATGGAAATAGGAAACAGAAAATTTTTCAACCAAAATATGTGTGAGAATAAGGGCAGTGTATAGCCCACAGAACTGGACACCCACAATCTTCTGAAATCTTTAATTCACGCATCTCGAGCTGGATATTCTGTTCCTGTGTATTCGAGGCGCAAAGTAGCTTATCTGCAGCCTCGGAATGGAAATAGGAAACAGAAAATTTTTCAACCAAAAAATGTGTGAGAATAAGGGCAGTGTATAGCCCACAGAACTGGACACCCACAATCTTCTGAAATCTTTAATTCACGCATCTCGAGCTGGATATTCTGTTCCTGTGTATTCGAGGCGCAAAGTAGCTTATCTGCAGCCTCGGAATGGAAGTAGGAAACAGAAAATTTTTCAACCAAAAAATGTGTGAGAATAAGGGCAGTGTATAGCCCACAGAACTGGACACCCACAATCTTGTGAAATCTTTAATTCACGCATCTCGAGCTTGATATTCTGTTCCTGTGTATTCGAGGCGCAAAGTAGCTTATCTGCAGCCTCGGAATGGAAATAGGAAACAGAAAATTTTTCAACCAAAAAATGTGTGAGAATAAGGGCAGTGTATAGCCCACAGAACTGGACACCCACAATCTTGAGAAATCTTTAATTCACGCATCTCGAGCTGGACATTCTGTTCCTGTGCATTCGAGGCGCAAAGTAACTTATCTGCAGCCTCGGAATGGAAATAGGAAACAGAAAATTTTTCAACCAAAAAATGTGTGAGAATAAGGGCAGTGTATAGCCCACAGAACTGGACACCCACAATCTTCTGAAATCTTTAATTCACGCATCTCGAGCTGGATATTCTGTTCCTGTGTATTCGAGGCGCAAAGTAGCTTATCTGCAGCCTCGGAATGGAAGTAGGAAACAGAAAATTTTTCAACCAAAAAATGTGTGAGAATAAGGGCAGTGTATAGCCCACAGAACTGGACACCCACAATCTTGCGAAATCTTTAATTCACACATCTCGAGCTAGATATTCTGTTCCTGTGTATTCGAGGCCCCAAGTAGCTTACCTGCAGCCTCGAAATGCATTTAGGAAACAGAAAATTTTTCAACCAAAAAATGTGTGAGAATAAGGGCAGTGTATAGCGCACAGAACTGGACACCCACAATCTTCTGAAATCTTTAATTCACGCATCTCGAGCTGGATATTATGTCTCAGCATATTCGAGGCGAAAACTAGCTTACCTGCAGCCTCGAAATGATAATAGGAAACAGAAAATTTTTCAACCAGAAAATGTGTGAGAATAAGGGCAGTGTATAGCGCACAGAACTGGACACCCACAATCTTGTGAAATCTTTAATTCACACATCTCGAGCTGGATATTCTGTTCCTGTGTATTCGAGGCGCAAAGTAGCTTACCTGCAGTTTCGAAATGCAAATAGGAAACAGAAAATTTTTCAACCAAAAAATGTGTGAGAATAAGGGCAGTGTATAGCGCACAGAACTGGACACCCACAATCTTGCGAAATCTTTAATTCACACATCTCGAGCTAGATATTCTGTTCCTGTGTATTCGAGGCGCAAAGTAGCTTACCTGCAGTTTCGAAATGCAAATAGGAAACAGAAAATTTTTCAACCAAAAAATGTGTGAGAATAAGGGCAGTGTATAGCCCACAGAACTGGACACCCACAATCTAGTGAAATCTTTAATTCACACATCTCGAGCTAAATATTCTGTTCCTGTGTATTCGAGGCCCCAAGTAGCTTACCTGCAGCCTCGAAATGCATTTAGGAAACAGAAAATTTTTCAACCAAAAAATATGTGAGAATAAGGGCAGTGTATAGCCCACAGAACTGGACACCCACAATCTTCTGAAATCTTTAATTCACGCATCTCGAGCTGGATATTCTGTTCCTGTGTATTCGAGGCGCAAAGTAGCTTATCTGCAGCCTCGGAATGGAAATAGGAAACAGAAAATTTTTCAACCAAAAAATGTGTGAGAATAAGGGCAGTGTATAGCGCACAGAACTGGACACCCACAATCTTGAGAAATCTTTAATTCACGCATCTCGAGCTGGATATTCTGTTTCAGCATATTCGAGGCGAAAACTAGCTTACCTGCAGCCCCGAAATGAAAATAGGGAACAGAAAATTTTTCAACCAAAAAATTTATGAGAATAAGGGCAGTGTATAGCCCACAGAACTGGACACCCACAATCTTGTGAAATCTTTAATTCACGCATCTCGAGCTGGATATTCTGTTCCTGTGTATTCGAGGCGCAAAGTAGCTTATCTGCAGCCTCGGAATGGAAATAGGAAACAGAAAATTTTTCAACCAAAAAATGTATGAGAATAAGGGCAGTGTATAGCCCACAGAACTGGACACCCACAATCTTCTGAAATCTTTAATTCACGCATCTCGAGCTGGATATTCTGTTCCTGTGTATTCGAGGCGCAAAGTAGCTTATCTGCAGCCTCGGAATGGAAATAGGAAACAGAAAATTTTTCAACCAAAAAATGTGTGAGAATAAGGGCAGTGTATAGCCCACAGAACTGGACACCCACAATCTTCTGAAATCTTTAATTCACGCATCTCGAGCTGGATATTCTGTTTCAGCATATTCGAGGCGAAAACTAGCTTACCTGCAGCCCCGAAATGAAAATAGGAAACCGAAAATTTTTCAACCAAAAAATTTATGAGAATAAGGGCAGTGTATAGCCCACAGAACTGGACACCCACAATCTTCTGAAATCTTTAATTCACGCATCTCGAGCTGGATATTCTGTTCCTGTGTATTCGAGGCGCAAAGTAGCTTATCTGCAGCCTCGGAATGGAAATAGGAAACAGAAAATTTTTCAACCAAAAAATGTGTGAGAATAAGGGCAGTGTATAGCCCACAGAACTGGACACCCACAATCTTCTGAAATCTTTAATTCACGCATCTCGAGCTGGATATTCTGTTCCTGTGTATTCGAGGCGCAAAGTAGCTTATCTGCAGCCTCGGAATGGAAATAGGAAACAGAAAATTTTTCAACCAAAAAATGTGTGGGAATAAGGGCAGTGTATAGCCCACAGAACTGGACACGTACAATCTTGTGAAATCTTTCATTCACGCATCTCGAGCTGGATATTCTGTTTAAGCATATTCGAGGCGAAAACTAGCTTACCTGCAGCCTCGAAATGAAAATAGGAAACAGAAAATTTTTCAACCAAAAAATGTGTGAGAATAAGGGCAGTGTATAGCCCACAGAACTGGACACCCACAATCTTCTGAAATCTTTAATTCACGCATCTCGAGCTGGATATTCTGTTCCTGTGTATTCGAGGCGCAAAGTAGCTTATCTGCAGCCTCAGAATGGAAATAGGAAACAGAAAATTTTTCAACCAAAAAATGTGTGAGAATAAGGGCAGTGTATAGCCCACAGAACTGGACACGTACAATCTTGTGAAATCTTTCATTCACGCATCTCGAGCTGGATATTCTGTTTTAGCATATTCGAGGCGAAAACTAGCTTACCTGCAGCCTCGAAATGAAAATAGGAAAGAGAAAAGTTTTCAACCAAAAAATGTGTGAGAATAAGAGCAGTGTATAGCCCACAGAACTGGACACCCACAATCTTCTGAAATCTTTAATTCACGCATCTCGAGCTGGATATTCTGTTCCTGTGTATTCGAGGCGCAAAGTAGCTTATCTGCAGCCTCGGAATGGAAATAGGAAACAGAAAATTTTTCAACCAAAAAATGTGTGAGAATAAGGGCAGTGTATAGCCCACAGAACTGGACACCCACAATCTTGTGAAATCTTTAATTCACGCATCTCGAGCTGGATATTATGTCTCAGCATATTCGAGGCGAAAACTAGCTTACCTGCAGCCTCGAAATGAAAATAGGAAACAGAAAATTTTTCAACCAAAAAATGTGTGAGAATAAGAGCAGTGTATAGCCCACAGAACTGGACACCCACAATCTTCTGAAATCTTTAATTCACGCATCTCGAGCTGGATATTCTGTTCCTGTGTATTCGAGGCGCAAAGTAGCTTATCTGCAGCCTCGGAATGGAAATAGGAAACAGAAAATTTTTCAACCAAAAAATGTGTGAGAATAAGAGCAGTGTATAGCCCACAGAACTGGACACCCACAATCTTCTGAAATCTTTAATTCACGCATCTCGAGCTGGATATTCTGTTCCTGTGTATTCGAGGCGCAAAGTAGCTTATCTGCAGCCTCGGAATGGAAATAGGAAACAGAAAATTTTTCAACCAAAAAATGTGTGAGAATAAGGGCAGTGTATAGCCCACAGAACTGGACACCCACAATCTTCTGAAATCTTTAATTCACGCATCTCGAGCTGGATATTCTGTTTCAGCATATTCGAGGCGAAAACTAGCTTACCTGCAGCCCCGAAATGAAAATAGGAAACCGAAAATTTTTCAACCAAAAAATGTGTGAGAATAAGGGCAGTGTATAGCCCACAGAACTGGACACCCACAATCTTCTGAAATCTTTAATTCACGCATCTCGAGCTGGATATTCTGTTCCTGTGTATTCGAGGCGCAAAGTAGCTTATCTGCAGCCTCGGAATGGAAATAGGAAACAGAAAATTTTTCAACCAAAAAATGTGTGAGAATAAGGGCAGTGTATAGCCCACAGAACTGGACACGTACAATCTTGTGAAATCTTTCATTCACGCATCTCGAGCTGGATATTCTGTTCCTGTGTATTCGAGGCGAAAAGTAGCTTATCTGCAGCCTCGGAATGGAAATAGGAAACAGAAAATTTTTCAACCAAAAAATGTGTGAGAATAAGAGCAGTGTATAGCCCACAGAACTGGACACCCACAATCTTCTGAAATCTTTAATTCACGCATCTCGAGCTGGATATTCTGTTCCTGTGTATTCGAGGCGCAAAGTAGCTTATCTGCAGCCTCGGAATGGAAATAGGAAACAGAAAATTTTTCAACCAAAAAATGTGTGAGAATAAGAGCAGTGTATAGCCCACAGAACTGGACACCCACAATCTTCTGAAATCTTTAATTCACGCATCTCGAGCTGGATATTCTGTTCCTGTGTATTCGAGGCGCAAAGTAGCTTATCTGCAGCCTCGGAATGGAAATAGGAAACAGAAAATTTTTCAACCAAAAAATGTGTGAGAATAAGGGCAGTGTATAGCCCACAGAACTGGACACCCACAATCTTCTGAAATCTTTAATTCACGCATCTCGAGCTGGATATTCTGTTTCAGCATATTCGAGGCGAAAACTAGCTTACCTGCAGCCCCGAAATGAAAATAGGAAACCGAAAATTTTTCAACCAAAAAATTTATGAGAATAAGGGCAGTGTATAGCCCACAGAACTGGACACCCACAATCTTGTGAAATCTTTAATTCACACATCTCGAGCTGGATATTCTGTTCCTGTGTATTCGAGGCCCCAAGTAGCTCACCTGCAGCCTCGAAATGCATTTAGGAAACAGAAAATTTTTCAACCAAAAAATGTGTGAGAATAAGGGCAGTGTATAGCCCACAGAACTGGACACCCACAATCTTCTGAAATCTTTAATTCACGCATCTCGAGCTGGATATTCTGTTCCTGTGTATTCGAGGCGCAAAGTAGCTTATCTGCAGCCTCGAAATGCAAGTAGGAAACAGAAAATTTTTCAACCAAAAAATGTATGAGAAAAAGGGCAGTGTATAGCCCACAGAACTGGACACCCACAATCTTCTGAAATCTTTAATTCACGCATCTCGAGCTGGATATTCTGTTCCTGTGTATTAGAGGCGCAAAGTAGCTTATCTGCAGCCTCGGAATGGAAATAGGAAACAGAAAATTTTTCAACCAAAGAATGTGTGAGAATAAGGGCAGTGTATAGCCCACAGAACTGGACACCCACAATCTTGTGAAATCTTTCATTCACGCATCTCGAGCTGGATATTCTGTTTAAGCATATTCGAGGCGAAAACTAGCTTACCTGCAGCCTCGAAATGAAAATAGGAAACAGAAAATTTTTCAACCAAAAAATGTGTGAGAATAAGGGCAGTGTATAGCCCACAGAACTGGACACCCACAATCTTCTGAAATCTTTAATTCACGCATCTCGAGCTGGATATTCTGTTCCTGTGTATTCGAGGCGCAAAGTAGCTTATCTGCAGCCTCGGAATGGAAATAGGAAACAGAAAATTTTTCAACCAAAAAATGTGTGAGAATAAGAGCAGTGTATAGCCCACAGAACTGGACACCCACAATCTTCTGAAATCTTTAATTCACGCATCTCGAGCTGGATATTCTGTTCCTGTGTATTAGAGGCGCAAAGTAGCTTATCTGCAGCCTCGAAATGCAAGTAGGAAACAGAAAATTTTTCAACCAAAAAATGTATGAGAAAAAGGGCAGTGTATAGCCCACAGAACTGGAAACCCACAATCTTGTGAAATCTTTAATTCACACATCTCGAGCTGGATATTCTGTTCCTGTGTATTCGAGGCGCAAAGTAGCTTATCTGCAGCCTCGGAATGGAAATAGGAAACAGAAAATTTTTCAACCAGAAAATGTGTGAGAATAAGGGCAGTGTATAGCCCACAGAACTGGACACCCACAATCTTGTGAAATCTTTAATTCACACATCTCGAGCTGGATATTCTGTTCCTGTGTATTCGAGGCCCCAAGTAGCTCACCTGCAGCCTCGAAATGCATTTAGGAAACAGAAAATTTTTCAACCAAAAAATGTGTGAGAATAAGGGCAGTGTATAGCGCACAGAACTGGACACCCACAATCTTGCGAAATCTTTAATTCACGCATCTCGAGCTGGATATTATGTCTCAGCATATTCGAGGCGAAAACTAGCTTACCTGCAGCCTCGAAATGATAATAGGAAACAGAAAATTTTTCAACCACAAAATGTGTGAGAATAAGGGCAGTGTATAGCGCACAGAACTGGACACCCACAATCTTGTGAAATCTTTAATTCACACATCTCGAGCTGGATATTCTGTTCCTGTGTATTCGAGGCGCAAAGTAGCTTATCTGCAGCCTCAGAATGGAAATAGGAAACAGAAAATTTTTCAACCAAAAAATGTGTGAGAATAAGGGCAGTGTATAGCCCACAGAACTGGACATCCACAATCTTGTGAAATCTTTAATTCACACATCTCGAGCTGGATATTCTGTTCCTGTGTATTCGAGGCGCAAAGTAGCTTACCTGCAGTTTCGAAATGCAAATAGGAAACAGAAAATTTTTCAACCAAAGAATGTGTGAGAATAACGGCAGTGTATAGCCCACAGAACTGGACACCCACAATCTAGTGAAATCTTTAATTCACACATCTCGAGCTAGATATTCTGTTCCTGTGTATTCGAGGCCCCAAGTAGCTTACCTGCAGCCTCGAAATGCATTTAGGAAACAGAAAATTTTTCAACCAAAGAATGTGTGAGAATAACGGCAGTGTTATAGCCCACAGAACTGGACACCCACAATCTAGTGAAATCTTTAATTCACACATCTCGAGCTAGATATTCTGTTCCTGTGTATTCGAGGCGCAAAGTAGCTTACCTGCAGTTTCGAAATGCAAATAGGAAACAGAAAATTTTTCAACCAAAAAATGTGTGAGAATAACGGCAGTGTATAGCCCACAGAACTGGACACCCACAATCTTGCGAAATCTTTAATTCACACATCTCGAGCTAGATATTCTGTTCCTGTGTATTCGAGGCGCAAAGTAGCTTACCTGCAGTTTCGAAATGCAAATAGGAAACAGAAAATTTTTCAACCAAAGAATGTGTGAGAATAACGGCAGTGTATAGCCCACAGAACTGGACACCCACAATCTTGTGAAATCTTTAATTCACACATCTCGAGCTGGATATTCTGCTCCTGTGTATTCGAGGCGCAAAGTAGCTTACCTGCAGCCTCGATATGAAAATAGGAAACAAAAAATTTTTCAACCAGAAAATGTGTGAGAATAAGGGCAGTGTATAGCCCATAGAACTGGACACCCACAATCTAGTGAAATCTTTAATTCACACATCTCGAGCTGGATATTCTGTTCCTGTGTATTCGAGGCCCCAAGTAGCTCACCTGCAGCCTCGAAATGCATTTAGGAAACAGAAAATTTTTCAACCAAAGAATGTGTGAGAATAACGGCAGTGTATAGCCCACAGAACTGGACACCCACAATCTTGCGAAATCTTTAATTCACACATCTCGAGCTAGATATTCTGTTCCTGTGTATTCGAGGCGCAAAGTAGCTTACCTGCAGCCTCGATATGAAAATAGGAAACAAAAAATTTTTCAACCAGAAAATGTGTGAGAATAAGGGCAGTGTATAGCCCACAGAACTGGACACCCACAATCTTGTGAAATCTTTAATTCACACATCTCGAGCTGGATATTCTGTTCCTGTGTATTCGAGGCGCAAAGTAGCTTACCTGCAGCCTCGATATGAAAATAGGAAACAAAAAATTTTTCAACCAGAAAATGTGTGAGAATAAGGGCAGTGTATAGCCCATAGAACTGGACACCCACAATCTTGTGAAATCTTTAATTCACACATCTCGAGCTGGATATTCTGTTCCTGTGTATTCGAGGCGCAAAGTAGCTTACCTGCAGCCTCGATATGAAAATAGGAAACAAAAAATTTTTCAACCAGAAAATGTGTGAGAATAAGGGCAGTGTATAGCCCATAGAACTGGACACCCACAATCTAGTGAAATCTTTAATTCACACATCTCGAGCTGGATATTCTGTTCCTGTGTATTCGAGGCCCCAAGTAGCTCACCTGCAGCCTCGAAATGCATTTAGGAAACAGAAAATTTTTCAACCAAAGAATGTGTGAGAATAACGGCAGTGTATAGCCCACAGAACTGGACACCCACAATCTTGCGAAATCTTTAATTCACACATCTCGAGCTAGATATTCTGTTCCTGTGTATTCGAGGCGCAAAGTAGCTTACCTGCAGCCTCGATATGAAAATAGGAAACAAAAAATTTTTCAACCAGAAAATGTGTGAGAATAAGGGCAGTGTATAGCCCACAGAACTGGACACCCACAATCTTGTGAAATCTTTAATTCACACATCTCGAGCTGGATATTCTGTTCCTGTGTATTCGAGGCGCAAAGTAGCTTACCTGCAGCCTCGATATGAAAATAGGAAACAAAAAATTTTTCAACCAGAAAATGTGTGAGAATAAGGGCAGTGTATAGCCCATAGAACTGGACACCCACAATCTTGCGAAATCTTTAATTCACACATCTCGAGCTAGATATTCTGTTCCTGTGTATTCGAGGCGCAAAGTAGCTTACCTGCAGCCTCGATATGAAAATAGGAAACAAAAAATTTTTCAACCAGAAAATGTGTGAGAATAAGGGCAGTGTATAGCCCACAGAACTGGACACCCACAATCTTGTGAAATCTTTAATTCACACATCTCGAGCTGGATATTCTGTTCCTGTGTATTCGAGGCGCAAAGTAGCTTACCTGCAGCCTCGATATGAAAATAGGAAACAAAAAATTTTTCAACCAGAAAATGTGTGAGAATAAGGGCAGTGTATAGCCCATAGAACTGGACACCCACAATCTTGTGAAATCTTTAATTCACACATCTCGAGCTGGATATTCTGTTCCTGTGTATTCGAGGCCCCAAGTAGCTCACCTGCAGCCTCGAAATGCATTTAGGAAACAGAAAATTTTTCAACCAAAAAATGTGTGAGAATAAGGGCAGTGTATAGCCCACAGAACTGGACACCCACAATCTTGTGAAATCTTTAATTCACACATCTCGAGCTGGATATTCTGTTCCTGTGTATTCGAGGCGCAAAGTAGCTTATTTGCAGCCTCGGAATGGAAATAGGAAACAGAAAATTTTTCAACCAAAAAATGTGTGAGAATAGGGGCAGTGTATAGCCCACAGAACTGGACACCCACAATCTTGTGAAATCTTTAATTCACACATCTCGAGCTGGATATTCTGTTCCTGTGTATTCGAGGCGCAAAGTAGCTTACCTGCAGTTTCGAAATGCAAATAGGAAACAGAAAATTTTTCAACCAAAGAATGTGTGAGAATAACGGCATTGTATAGCCCACAGAACTGGACACCCACAATCTAGTGAAATCTTAGATTCACACATCTCGAGCTGGATATTCTGTTCTTGTGTATTCGAGGCGCAAAGAAGCTTATCTGCAGCCTCAAAATACATTTAGGAAACAGAAAATTTTTCAACCAAAAAATGTGTGAGAATAAGGGCAGTGTATAGCCCACAGAACTGGACACCCACAATCTTGTGAAATCTTTAATTCACGCATCTCGAGCTGGATATTCTGTTTCAGCATATTCGAAGCGAAAACTAGCTTACCTGCAGCCTCGAAATGAAAATAGGAAACACAAAATTTTTCAACCAAAAAATTTATGAGAATAAGGGCAGTGTATAGCCCACAGAACTGGACACCCACAATCTTCTGAAATCTTTAATTCACGCATCTCGAGCTGGATATTCTGTTCCTGTGTATTCGAGGCGCAAAGTAGCTTACCTGCAGTTTCGAAATGCAAATAGGAAACAGAAAATTTTTCAACCAAAAAATGTGTGAGAATAAGGGCAGTGTATAGCCCACAGAACTGGACACCCACAATCTTCTGAAATCTTTAATTCACGCATCTCGAGCTGGATATTCTGTTCCTGTGTATTCGAGGCGCAAAGTAGCTTACCTGCAGTTTCGAAATGCAAATAGGAAACAGAAAATTTTTCAACCAAAGAATGTGTGAGAATAACGGCATTGTATAGCCCACAGAACTGGACACCCACAATCTTGTGAAATCTTTAATTCACACATCTCGAGCTGGATATTCTGTTCCTGTGTATTCGAGGCGCAAAGTAGCTTACCTGCAGTTTCGAAATGCAAATAGGAAACAGAAAATTTTTCAACCAAAGAATGTGTGAGAATAACGGCATTGTATAGCCCACAGAACTGGACACCCACAATCTAGTGAAATCTTAGATTCACACATCTCGAGCTGGATATTCTGTTCTTGTGTATTCGAGGCGCAAAGAAGCTTATCTGCAGCCTCAAAATACATTTAGGAAACAGAAAATTTTTCAACCAAAAAATGTGTGAGAATAAGGGCAGTGTATAGCCCACAGAACTGGACACCCACAATCTTGTGAAATCTTTAATTCACGCATCTCGAGCTGGATATTCTGTTTCAGCATATTCGAAGCGAAAACTAGCTTACCTGCAGCCTCGAAATGAAAATAGGAAACACAAAATTTTTCAACCAAAAAATTTATGAGAATAAGGGCAGTGTATAGCCCACAGAACTGGACACCCACAATCTTGTGAAATCTTTAATTCACGCACCTCGAGCTGGATATTCTGTTCCTGTGTATTCGAGGCGCAAAGTAGCTTATCTGCAGCCCCGAAATGAAAATAGGAAACAGAAAATTTTTCAACCAAAAAATTTATGAGAATAAGGGCAGTGTATAGCCCACAGAACTGGACACCCACAATCTTCTGAAATCTTTAATTCACGCATCTCGAGCTGGATATTCTGTTCCTGTGTATTCGAGGCGCAAAGTAGCTTATCTGCAGCCTCGGAATGGAAATAGGAAACAGAAAATTTTTCAACCAAAAAATGTGTGAGAATAAGGGCAGTGTATAGCCCATAGAACTGGACACCCACAATCTTGTGAAATTTTTAATTCACACATCTCGAGCTAGATATTCTGTTCCTGTGTATTTGAGGCGCAAATTAGCTTACCTGCAGCCTCGATATGAAAATAGGAAACAAAAAATTTTTCAACCAGAAAATGTGTGAGAATAAGGGCAGTGTATAGCCCATAGAACTGGACACCCACAATCTTGTGAAATCTTTAATTCACGCACCTCGAGCTGGATATTCTGTTTCAGCAAATTCGAGGCGAAAACTAGCTTACCTGCAGCCCCGAAATGAAAATAGGAAACAGAAAATTTTTCAACCAAAAAATGTGTGAGAATAAGGGCAGTGTATAGCCCACAGAACTGGACACCCACAATCTTGTGAAATCTTTAATTCACACATCTCGAGCTGGATATTCTGTTCCTGTGTATTCGAGGCGCAAAGTAGCTTATATGCAGCCTCGGAATGGAAATAGGAAACAGAAAATTTTTCAACCAAAAAATGTGTGAGAATAAGGGCAGTGTATAGCCCACAGAACTGGACACCCACAATCTTCTGAAATCTTTAATTCACGCATCTCGAGCTGGATATTCTGTTCCTGTGTATTCGAGGCGCAAAGTAGCTTATCTGCAGCCTCGGAATGGAAATAGGAAACAGAAAATTTTTCAACCAAAAAATGTGTGAGAATAAGGGCAGTGTATAGCCCACAGAACTGGACACCCACAATCTTCTGAAATCTTTAATTCACGCATCTCGAGCTGGATATTCTGTTCCTGTGTATTCGAGGCCCCAAGTAGCTCACCTGCAGCCTCGAAATGCATTTAGGAAACAGAAAATTTTTCAACCAAAAAATGTGTGAGAATAAGGGCAGTGTATAGCCCACAGAACTGGACACCCACAATCTTGTGAAATCTTTAATTCAGTAAGGAGTTTTCGTTCTATGACATTAAGTCATTCAAATGTCCTCCACGAAGCCCCTCCATGGGTGGATGCCATTCATCAAATGTTCCCTGACTATTCGAGTACATAAATCGGCGGCATTCAGTTTATCCCAAAGTTCGTTTAAAGTTCTTGGATTTTACATAGAACACAGCAATCCAGAAACGTCAATTGATTGGTCCATAGTCACTGAACGTAGCCCTCAACAAGTCGATTGTTTGGCTAGTCGAGTGGCATGTATGGTAATCTCATTGATACCCAGTGTATCCACTGAAAGTAATTCTAAATTAGTGGAATCTTTTCGAAATTAAATATTTTAAGCCAATAAAGTTCGAGAAGGCATTGTAAGCTGAGGCTTTGACGAAGAATTTCATTCCAGATTTTACAGAATCGTGACATTTGTAGCATTATTCGTAGACATGCGACATATCTTAAAACAAATCCCCAGCCAGTAGGTATTCATCTCCAGAATCTCAGAATTTTCTGTTGTAGTACATGTGAATTGCATTGACCCAACTGTCTGAACTTAGCCCTGTAGGTTAGGAACTTCATTTTTTATAGCTAATATCTTCCTTATCCTATTCTTCGAGGTAAACTTACTCAGTAGATGTCGGAATTAGGAAGACATAAACCCTGATCGGAGGCGTATACGTAACATTTTTGAAAATAATTTCCAATATTTTGGATTTTTCTGCTTATAAGGCTGAAGGATCTAAGCGTATTTGGACGCAAAGTAGAGGGTAGACTATCACTCGTCTTCTCAGAGGTAAACCTAGCCGCAAGACTGTGGAATTAGGAAGAAATGAACCCAGATCGGAGGCGTATACGTTATATTTTCGTAAATTTTTCTGTTCAAACTTACAGAACTTGGAATACAACTCCTCGCAAGAAGAAAACGAATTTTCGTTTTGTATTATAAATTAAATATTTATTAGACTATTTCCTACAATTAAAGCCTATTCCCTCGATGATTCATTATGAAATACTGATCGAGTTTCATTGAGGTTTTTCATTAAATATTAATCAATTTGTTATCATATTTTCATTTCGATTTGATTTGTACAATCTCACAGTGAAGTTTTAAAACTTTTACTCGCAAAAGGTGCTACAGACAACTCCTTACAGTATTTTGTGAATATTACTTTTGTTTTGTTTTTTTTTGGCAACAGAGTTCAGCTTAGAGTTAAATTTTATCCTTATCTATTCAACTATACACATTTATATAAATAATTATCTAATCTAATAGTTAACACTTAGCAATATCGTTAATAGATCTACTCATCATCGATCCGCACAGCCTGATTGTCGACACCGATCTTTTGTGATTGCACTAATTGTGGATCGATAATGAAATGTGTTGACATATTGTTGTTGCTTGTATTGATTCCGTCGACAGTTGGTTTGTCAGTTATCTGAAGGACACGACGTTCTTGTACATTGTTGATGACGACAGAGATTATAAGGCCAAGGATGACTGTCAAAAGTGTACCAATCATGGAGTACCACATGTAGCTGATGCGGAAAATTGCCCATGATCTGCAAAGAATAAAAAAAATGTTTGTGACATTCCTAAAAAGGACACCAAGCTTTGAACTTACGTGATGCCTGTGCTCTCTGTAAGGGTTACGATAGGAACTGCTGTAGTCGTGGTATTAACAAAGCAACTGCATTCAGTTGCTGCAAGTGGCAATGGATCGGGATCCACATTGGAAATTTGTGCAACAACACCAACGAATACAACTAGGACTAGGGATATAATTCCACCATAGAAGGCACCCTGTTAAAAAAAAAAGTTTATAGTACTATGAAGGATTAGAAGACCTTGTTTAATATACCTTTGTGTTGGCTTGCTTGAATATAATTCCAAGGAGGAACAGGCCCAAAGTAACACCGCCAATCAGCCCATTGAGAGTCAGTGTTGCCTGTAAGACACCACCAAGCCTCTCAACTATGAACACCAATGCAAACGAGAATACGCCATATCTGTGATTGATAAAAAAGAAAAAATTATTTAGTACTGAACTTTTGCAGATCTTTGGTGAGGGGATGGTGCCTCTTTAACACCGATTCTAACCAAAAATTGCTAGCACCTCCTGAGCCTAAGTACACCATTCGAATCCACATTCTTGGATAACTTTCCACCTCTGGACTAGAGAGTTTCCTTTGTCTACAGGATATAGCCAAAGGTCGTGATCATCTCTATCCTGGTATCCGGGCTAATAGTGGTCAATACTACTAGACTACCACGATCACAACTTGCTTTTTAAAAGAACATTGACAAAGTTTTAAACCGGCATGAATAGATCACTCATGATCGTGATCATGTCCATGTTAATGTACCATGCTACCAGTCAGTGCTCGATGAAACTCAAAGTTAATCTCGCAGTTATTTGCAACAAAATGTTGATCATCATTCTCAAGAACATACCAGCTAAGACCCGAAACAAAAGCACAGGCTGATCAGTTAAAAGTGTAAAAGCAATCATACTAACTTTTAAGCTAATTCTTGTAGGTAGGCAGTGAACGATCGTTTTCAAGGATTTCATTTAATTTTTTGAAAGTGGTCCCTTCCCTATGAGTAGATCACTCACGATCGTAGTCGTGATCGGGACGATCTTAATATCTAATAAGTCATCTATGACGACTTTATCCGCTTTAAATATATCCTTTTCCGATTCTTTTCCAGCACATCTCAAAATGCACAGTAAGATCGCTCACGATCGTCAGCATTCATAAGCCTGATAGCCAGTTTTAACCAAATTATGCGATATCATTCATTTTCTATGGCAAATACCAACTTAAGGTCCATAAAGTGAACAAAGTGATCGAATTTTACGCTCTGATCGCTATCGTCCAAATTTCCGAGCTTAGAGACCTAGATGATCTATGAGATTCGAGCTAAGGCTAGACAAATGGTTTGATAGAATCGTGACTGTTTGTTTGGTAGGAAATTAAAAAAAAACAAAAGCCCAAACAGGTTCGTGATCAAGCTCTACCAAATAGTTAGCGATGTTGTCGATGATATCGATCGGCACATGAGTTGATCCTATGCTAATCAAGATCACACTATGAAAACAGAAAATTCTTATTTGAGCATTCGTATCTGATCAAAGATCCTCTATGCTGATCGATCTAGCGAGAAATCCAAAAAAACTGGACGAAAGTAGAAGAAACTGCTGAGGCAATATACAGAAATATCTGTATCTGTTGTATGGAAGCCCCAAGCAAAGCAAAAGGAAGTTTCCAAAGTTGGATCATAGAATATGAGACGGGGTATCGAGAACCAATATCAAGACATAAAAGCAGTCACTAAAATCATATCTACAAGGTCAAACCTTGTTTACAATGCTTTATAAACTTTCCAAACAATGCCATTGCCATAGTTCCCACAACCCTAAAAGATAAGTCTGTAATTCTGTTTGCTACCGAAATTTTATGAACGTCTTGTCATAGTACATGTTGACAACATGTTCAAGGGTACTTGAGTTTAATGATCACTATTTAAACAAAGACGTTCCCTCACAAAAGTTCATAGATCTTTCGAAAGAAATTCTAGATTAGATTACGCTAACTACTCCCATTAACTACCACTTACCCCAATGACATCCACTTAGCGTACAAAGCTCCCTTATCAGAAGAAATTTTGATATTAAGACCGTTGATAAGTAGATCTTCACAGGTAACAGCTGATAGTGAGTTTAGTGCCGAGGCAACCGTTCTAAAAAAACAGAGATAAAGGTTACGTAAAAGCCTTGGGAGAGTGAAAGCCTCAATCTTACCCCAAGCTAGCAGCAAATATTCCAGCAACGAATATCCCAGCAATGGTATGGATATGCTCATAGACATTCATAATATAGTACGGCAGGAGTTGATCGATAGCGGTAATTTGACCAGCTGTCATTGGATCACAGCTCGAGTAATGTGTATAGACCATAAGGCCGGTGTAGAAGTTCATCAGGAACACAACAACAAGACCTAGAACATGAAAGAAAATCCAGTAAGAAAGGAGCTGTTGGCTAAAGGATAAGTAGATACTTACCAAGGATGGCGAATCCTAAGGCAATTTTGGCCAATTTTAGGGACTTCAGTGACATACACTTCTGTACAGAGGCTTGATTCGTGCAGAACAATGATGTCCAGTAGAAGAAACCACCAATGACGACGGAGAATACTGTATGCCGTGTCGTCGGATTCGTTGAGAAACTATTAAAAAAAAGGATCCCATTAGTCAGTCCTGTTGGAGATGAACAAGCCGTCAGAACTTACTTGAAAAATTCCAAACGATTTCCCTCAGCAGCGGTATTGAAAATAGCCGCTGATCCCCCCGTGTAAAAGCACCCAAGGATGATGACAAGTACCAGAGAGAATGCCAAAACAGCAGCTTGAAAGGTATCAGCAATGACAACAGCCTTCATGCCTCCTTGAGAGGAATAAAACACGCACACAAGGTAGATCAGAACGACAGCAATCCTCGTATTCAGACCAGTTGCTTTGGACAGTGCAATGGCTGGAGCCAATACAGCCACGGCGGTGTAGAAACACATCTATTATGGAAATATTCTGTCAGACACCTCTCTTTTAAACAGGAATCAAGTGCAGCCCTACCTGAATGACATACAACAGTGCTCCAAGGACTCTGATCTCCTTGCCAAATCGAATACCCAAGTACTCATAGCAGCTGGTTAGTTCCATTTTGAAATAGATCGGGTAGAAAACTTTCACAGCCACGGGAATGACCAAAACCATAGGAATCACTACAAATACCAAAATGATGGTTAGATCCTTCCAGCTGACGGTGGAATGCCTTCACTTACCAATCAAAACAAACTGCGTTCCCTGGAAGTACATCTCGGAGGGATTACCCAACAGCTCAATGGCGGTTATGAAACTTGTTGTCAAACTCAGTGTCACTGGGAATATCTTCATCTCTGAACCGAGGAGGAACTCGCTAGATGACGAACCAGACTTCTTAAAGAATCCATAGAACACTCCTAGAAATAAATACAAAAAGATCAACATCCTGATCGCTGAAATATGAGTTTGAATGGTTCCTTACCAATTCCTAAGGATATGACAAGCATAGTCAATAGTATCGCGTAGTCGTAGCCCGTAAAGGTGGGCTTATGCGAAGGATCATTGCACTGTTCTTTGTCAGTCGCCGCATCATCATAACTCGGATCAGTTAATGTCCTTAGAATACTATTTCCTCTAGCCTCGGTGGATGTGGATGTGGATATCACAATGTAATCATCTGTGCTTGTGATAATCTCTGCGTAATCGATTACCTTTGGTATGTTGTTATTCGAATTGAATTCAGCTTCTAATGGTACAGACTGGGCGCATAATACTTGCAGTGCAAGGATAATTGCCGTGCTGACAAGGATTCTCGTTGGTGGGGACATTTTTTTGTTCGATTTTTTTACAGTTGTTCGTTTCAGTATGGTTTTTTCGCTTATTGTTCGATTTCGATGCGAGGTTTCGCTTTTTCTTTTTCGAAATAAATTCGATTTGTGTAGATTTATATTTATATATTTTTTTATTTAATTTAAATTAATAGGTAGGGGCGAATTATTTACATCTCCGGATTTATCACAAACAGTTTAAAATTATACAGGATGGATGTACAACCTGAAATGAAGTATAAAAACAGATTTTGGTTTAGAAATCGTGTAAATATTTTGTAACACCCTGCATCTAATGGGTAAAGTAACAAATTTTTGCAATTATTCTTAGAATTTTGGATTATTCATGTGTTTTTCTAATTATATGCAATAAAAAGGGGCGTGTCTGATGGTTCATAGTCGGTTGAAAGATTCAAGATACTGTATGAAGTACTTTTAGGGTAAAAGTTTGTCAAGGATAGCAAAAGATTAACATAAGTTAGCATAGATACATAGTGTCTTCCAGCAGCATTACATTTAACAGAACAATTTAACAGCGATTACGACCTTCGGGGACAAACAGCTAGCAAACATTGCTCATAGCCTCGTCTAGTAACATCCTCCTGACGGACTTATTAGGATTACTTTCCAGATTGTGACGCTACTAGTTTTGGAATATTTGAATCTTAAATACTGTAATCCGAATCAATGATTATGAACTCTGACTTAGAAAACCATAATCGGAGAAAACATGTAATCAAAGACAGGAAAACGTATAAAGGGTTGGGCTCTTTGAAAGTCATGAGGCTTAGGCCCACGGCAAGTTCACCCTTCGATAAAATTTTTGACGATAGTACCAAGAGGTGGAATGGAATTATCATAGTGAAGGAAAGTGTTACGTACTATGTAGGAGCTCAGCGAATTCTTTTGATAATTCGCATCTTACTGTGGTAAAGCTGAGTAAGAGGCTTAAATGAGAAGCCGGACATTGTAGAGCAAAATTTATGGTCCAAAATATTGCCAGAACATGTTACAAATCCAGGCAAACTAATAAAGTTATATTTTCATATAAGAAGCAGGTCCAACTAAACATGGTATACCCATGGATCTAAGCCTAAGATGTGCTATAAGTCTTTCAGCTAAAACCCATAGAGTACCAGCAAGGGGATGGATCCAACGCGACTTTCTTGGGATCAAACTCTTCGAATAAAATCATAAAATTGTAAGAAATCTAGGCATACTTAGAGTGCAGAGCTGGCTGGAGACGCTTGGCTAAAGACCGAACGAACTTGGGAGCATTAGAGCTATGTAAGTATGTAGTCTTGTCTTGAGCTTTATTCTTTGAAATTTAAAACTTATCTTCAAGTCATGATTCAAATCTGTATAGTCGTCGAGATATCGACTGTAGCTACCTAGGCTTGCCTTTTAGTAAAAAAAACGAGAAATACTTCCTTCTCTACAAGGATATCCATCGAAAAAATTGACTGACTTTCCTTAGATGCATTGGCCAAGCTCAAAGGTAAGTCAGAGTAAAATTTGTATCCAGATACCTAAGTATGACTATCTACAAGAACAGGCATTTAATGCCATTCCGCTCAAACTTTCAATTGATGTATCCCTTGTTCATTGCAATCATTGAAGTTAAAGATACATACATCCATTAAGGTCACATTGAACTCCAAGCAATGTACACTTAAACCATCTCACATCCGTACGGTAACCGAATATTTCTGGATTGAACTCCCAAGCCGGGTTAACACTTTTATTTTTACCTCAAAAGGTGTGCAATAATTAAGCGTTTTTTGTGGGAACAAATGCGACCGTTGGATTCGGTTGGTTTGAACTGGCTATTCGCACATTTCGCTGGTAAGTTCCTCAAAATTGGTTGGTTCCGACTTGCTTTCAGTCAGATAAGAATCGATCAGTATTTCTTTCGTTTTAGTAGTGATTGTATCTGCCGGGAGAAGTCTCCACGATTCTGGGTCGTTCCTATACTTACCTGACAGTGGCAGTATTCCGTGAAGTACAAGTGTGGTATACTTGAGGAAGATCCCACAAATTAACTGATTTTTCAGGAGGACAGGCAATTCAGTCGAAGGTAGCAAGCGGAGTGGTTAACATCGCAAAGATCGGTTAGTGAAGTGTTAACACGAAATACGAAAAAAATTGGACTAGAGTCCTTTCAGTGTCCGGAAGTGGAAGTGATGTATTCTTTCGAAGTGGTCACCAAAAAAGGCCTCACAGTGTTGATAATGAAACATGAAAAATCGGTTGTCCATCAAAACCAGTTACAACCACCTTGGTTTCAGAAACTGAATGGAACCACCAGTGCTGTGTCATTTACACAAAAGAGAAATGTTATGAAAGAGTATCTCACTTTAGCCACTGCTAACTGACTTCAACTGGAACTAGCCGGAATGAGTCTTTGGATACAACCGGGAGTACACTGATGTAAGGTAAGAAAACCTAGTTTAAAACTACCCGCAACTAGGCTACGAACTCATGGTGACCCAACAATTAGTGATGCTCATGTAGTGCTAATATTCAATCTTGAATTGTATTGCTTAATTGCAAGCTAATAAATCTGCATACAAACCTTTGTCTGGTAATTGATTTGACAACTTGAAGGAAATCACAGTCAATTAATTTCATACAATGATATTGCTTATGGCTTCGTATTGATTCAACTGAACTGTTTTATTCAATCAATTTGCATTGGCTTGGTTGAGGAGTATACTTTTAAAACATTGTTGTTGAGAAGATACAAAATTGGAGATACTTTTGTTGGTTTGTGGAGTTTTCTAATACCAGTTTGAAATGTTTGAAGTTTGGAGTGTTTTTCTGCATACTTCCGGGCGTAGATGCATACTTTTGGGCTACGTAGTGTTATTGAGAAGATGTATCTAATTGGAGAAATACACAAAATCTCTTCGCGGTTTAATTGAAGATCTGCTTGTTAACACTCGGATCAATAGTGGATTCGTTGCGAGTCCCTGTCATTGGTTTCTCATTAGCTACATGGCCTTCCGGAAACACCCCGAAGTTGTTAAAAACAGATCCTCAAATTTATACTTCCGAGGGCCGCTCTTCTAGTTCTGCATAGGCTTGGGCATTCGCAAGGGAAGTGAAAAGTACACTCCACTGCATCCGTTGGTTTTGGCGAATAGCAGTTTCTACCTCCTAATCCCAAACATGCTGAATGCGAATCATACTTTATTTTCAAATCATCAAGCCAAGCTTTGATAAAGCTGTAGATATTATGTTCCGATTTTAAGAAAAAATTTTAAAGAAATTTGTATCTTAGAGGCTCAGAGAGTGGCTTCAGGTAGGTTTCTCTCCATTTCAACTGTCCTTGCGATTTGTATTTCCAAGTATTGAAGAATGGAAACTTTTCCTGCTCAGAAACCGGGCAGGATATCTTATCAGATTACCTAATAAGTTTCGAATGCCCTACTATTGTTACTGAAAAATCTGATATTCCTTGTAGGCAAGAGAAGAACTTACGTCTATGGACGTGTAGGGCCATTTCTAAATATCCAATCTCGTCTAAAGTCATGAATTTCAAATCTTTTACAGACAATAAAATCAGACAATTTAAAATCTGCTATCGTTCCTTTTCAAGGCTTGCTTATTGTTTTCGAAGGTCTTTCTTAAGTTTCTCTTGTTTCGTTCTACCTTTTCTCAGCTAAGTTGTTCACTTCTTAGTCCTTTCGATTTTTAAATATCTATTTCAAGAATTTCAGTCATCTCTATTGAGATTTAACTATGAGAAAATACTTGCATTTCCTCTAACAGGTAGACCTCCTAGGCCATGCAGTACTGACCAAAGTGTATGGCAATAGAGTCGTTCTAAGACTAGCGAGAGCGTAGTTTGTTCTTCACAAGGTTTCTTTGATCTACTAAGTCGCTCTGCCTAGTTGGATTCATCTTTGGACTTTCTAATTAGAATTTACAGCAATAATCTACGCTTTGGTGCAGTTAGTGAATAGAGTCTGCAGGACTTTTAAATGGGAAATAGGTCAAGGGTTCGGATATAATTGTAGGAGAAGCGAACAGAGTCAGTTTTTCTGGACAATCATAGCTAGGGGTTTCAGAGAAGTCGATAGCATGATAGAAATACCTCATCGATTACTATCCAAATTCTTGAAAAAATCGAGAATGAATCAGAAACCGATTCCTTATTTTGCAATGCGAGGCTTAAAATAATTCTATTCTGTTTGGAAGGATATCTTAAGCTCACTTCCAAGTCTTTATTAATAGTGACAATCTGTCCTACTTTAGAGCTTGATAGTGATACAAATCCTTCATCATGGAGAATTTTGAGCCTTTCTTTGAAGTCTGAAGTCTAGCTTTAAATAACCAATTTGTACAAGTACAGTTGAAACTGGCTTGATATCCCGAAAAATCTTAGCTTTGAAATAATCCAACATTGCCTTGGATTAAAGCTGCAGATACGACTCAAAAATTGCTACCAATTAAGATACTTAAAATTCAACCTGAAATTTGTTCTGGTTACTGTCTATAGCTTTACAGGATTAGATATGACATTTACCTACAGTAAACCGAATAAAATTGCCTTTAAATTTAAGCCATAAAATTCATTTTTATTTTCCACTCTAAAGGCTTTAATGTAGGTCTCCTGGCGTCAGTCAGATTTAATACCAAAGGTATTTGTTTACACTAAGTAAGTAATAACATTGTCAAGGTCAGTACCCGTGTCTTAAAGTGACAAACCTGAATTTCAATTTCAAAGTATCTTTATCTACTCGACAAGACAAGTTTGGCATTCTCTGGGTATAATAAATATTTAACAATACCTACCATGATTTTAATGTATCAACTGAACTTGTACCATTATTTTATAATAAAACAAATTGTTCTCCTCTGCCTAATTAAAAACTGCCCGATATTTATCGATCACAATTGATAATAATTATTCAATAGAGCAGCACCCCCGTATTATCTTGCAGTCAATTAAATTAATTCAACAAAATTGGTTGCAACTATGTACACTTTAGTGGCGGCGTGTCTATAACATGAGGGGTTCTGGTCTGGTTTACTCCTCATGTAACTAGAATTGCATTCATTCATCCACCTCGCAGCGAAATATCAATTAATTTGTTTACAATCTCCGATATATATTGTATAACTACGTACTGTATCTACTGTATTTAATTAATAAATTAGTGACAGTGTAGGTACAGAAGGCTCTCCCGTATGACCTTGTGATTCGGAGATCTTGTGTAAATTTACATTGAATGTCGATTACACGTCTGAACTAAGCTTTACACAAACTAAGAAACTAATTGCGTCTATCTAAGGGGAAAAGGGCAACAAAAGGAAATGTATGTATCTATCAGATACCAAGGAGCTCCTTCTGTCTTTATTTGAATATGTTAATAGCCCTTTGGACCATGTTCCTATTATAGCCAAATGTTACTACCACATCGTGGTCATGCAAGCAAGTATCATGTCTTCCACTTCATGTTACTGTTTGGCTAAGAGTTTCTAGATGGAAATCAGGCAGATCGGGCGAATATATCTGGTTTGGTTCAGATATTGGCAGACTTACTGGCGCGATCCGGTTCAAGTTTAACGCGGAAAAAAGTATGCATTCATTTAAAAGTGCGATACAGATACTCGACGCTTGTGTATGTGTTGTACAACGACCATCAGATACAATCGGTTGTTTGATTTTGGCATGGAATTCGTATGAGATGCGCATGAATTGCGATTTGTTGAATTCTTCTGTTTGTCTGTTGCTTGTGAAAGACATATTTTATTGATGCTATACATTGGCTGTGGACAGTCAACAATAAAATTAAAAAAAAAAAAAGGAGATTTATAACGCCACTACTTGTCGCTCAATGTGTACTGCAAATTAATCAAAGGCGGTAGGGTTGTACTCTTGTTTTCTTTATGGTAATGTTTGCTAAAATTCTGTACGATTTTTTCATTGCTATGGAGGAGAACTTTTAATTATTGTAATGCGAAAGTTTAATGAGGTTGTCAACCGGTTCAATGATTTATAGGGAATGCTAGAGGGTTTTAGACATGTTTGCGGAAACGAAATACACTTTCAAGGTTAAGTAGGCAATTGTTAGCACGTTCCGGTCAAAGGATTTTTTTTTTACTCAAATTTATGTATTCCTAGTCTTCTGTGTTAAAGGGGCAAATTTGCTTACAATAGATACGTTCATAAATGTTTCCTACTCTAGTGGGTTAATCGTCGTGTTTCTTGGTTTCCTTGATGTAAGGAGCGCTGCTTTACTACTATTTGTAAAGGAGAATCCATTAAGATGAAAACCCAGCATTTTAGGTATGAAATATATCTCAGAAAACAGATTCGTAAACGTGTGCAACACGGAGTTGCTATATTACTTTCCAATATATCCTGAATTTAAATATGAGTACGCCATGCTTCACAAGTAGATCCTTGTGATGGTTTTGGGGCTAATAGATACTACGATCAACCTTCATTTATATGTACATAACATACTTGGAGATATACTGATCTTGATAGTGCTGATGAGACAAATTAAACACGCAAATCACTCCCTATATGGTCCTCTATCTACTCTACCGACCAAGAAGTAGTTTATTACAAAGCGAGCAGACTCTGAAAGTCAGGAATTTTAGGAGCACAACCGTAAAAAATTCACAAAACATTTGAAGGATGCAATGGTACTCGTGAATCAAATGAATGTAAAAATGTAATCCCTTATATGGTTACCCACTGTCTTTTCCTTTTTTATGACAATTATAAGCCACGACGCCAGCAGCTGTTGTCAACTAATCGAAAAAAATGTGTGTGCCCCTTGGAAGTGCATAGTGGTATATAGTGGCTCCGTACTTACACCACTGCTATTTTTAAATGGTAATCAGGGATGTTACTGAAGGAAATAAAGGCAAGAAGGGTCAGTTGTCATTTCGTTCTACTAACTTTTAAAAGACCAAAGATTCTGAAAAGTGTAGTCCCATGAGGACATGGAAATGGTTCTCAATCAGTGTAGTTCTTGGAAGGTGGCCGCTCTTCAAATACCTCTCGCACACTGATTATTTTTTTGTTTAATTGTATCTAAAAAAAAAGATCTCTTAAGAGTTGGTTTGCCTAATCCTGTACAAGAGTAGATCGGGTACAAAAGTACCGCCAAGTAATTGGACATGGATCTGAGCCATATACCCTCCAGGTAGTGAGATGTTGCATGAAAGGTAAGTATTACCCAAGTCAATAAGCGCATTCATTTTGATACCAAAACTAAATCGTTTATGTTGCAGGAAGCAGACCTATGTTCCAATGACCAATTTCATGAAAAAAGAAGACTCATCTCAAGGCTGGAAGAACGGAAAAAACTAATTTTTGTGTGATAGCATTACGTCATGACAATTATACTCTTTTATGTTTGTCAGACGCTAGCGAGAGGTGCGATCGTGAAAATTTGGATCTGTTTATTGATCGTGAACTCATCAACCGAGTTGCCTAATGCTCAAACCTCTGAGCAGAAAAAATCATATCGGATATTGAAACGTCGTGATAGTCCAAGGCGGATGTGGATTTTGATCAAGAAATCTCTCCAGCTAGCTTAATGATTCCCGGCTCCCGCCAGCTCGCAGAAATAATGTTCCTTCCATTATCGTTTACCATGCCCATTCTTCGCGGATTCTTCTGTTCCATACACCATAAGATTTAAAGATTTCTTCATTCGGCACTAATACGTATGACTATCTGTACTATAAACGCAGACTGAGATTATTCTTCATAAGAGTGCCTTCTCCTTGTCCAAAGAACCAGCAGTTGACAAGAGTTATTCTGAGTCTAGGTAGACAACATTTCAAACAATAGCGTCGGTACTGTGAGTCATTTCTACCTTCGAGTTCTCTCATCACCAGACTTACGTATTTTCGCCTGACTTACTGATGTTGGTTTGTATTTGCAAATGCGCCACTGACTACCCGCTGAGTTCTTCCTTTGATGTCAATATCATCCAGCACTTGAGCATACTTCTAAAAGAAGTATTCGTGTGAGAATTCCTAACAAATATCCCTCAGAAGGATCTAATCCCAATGAATAACAAAAACACGTCGTGCAGGGTCTCATGCAATTCCTTCCTGTGGAAACATGTACAAGCCTTGGATAAAATCGATTGCATTGTTGACGTGGGTGGGCAAAAATCTATCATCACACGATTGATACCCACTTCAGTACAACAAATCTACCTGCTTCTGCAGGACAAGTTTTGTACCTGTCTTTCATTTAAGGTATTTATTTAAGGACACTATTCATTTACGATCTCGAAATGAGTTCACACTTTTTCATTTTAATCCTTTCAAACTAGTAAACAGTTTATGACTAGGTGTTGAATGATTTTTGAATTCAAGTACTATATGACGACGGTTACGCCTACTTTTAAGATGAAAACTAAATTTATTGTCTAACGCCGTCAGTTTCATACTAAAACTCAGGATGGCATGGAAATATTTGAGCACTAAGCCCAGTTTAAGAGACTTTAACTCAAAGATGCAACTCTGATAATGCATTCGCAAAAGATGAGTTAAAATTTAATGACTGATGGAATTGTATCTAAGCGAGAGTTAGGTCGGCTTCCAGGGTTGCAAAATGAAACCTTGTATCTGGCACGTAATGTGTCATCAAACTATAAAATTAAAAAATTAAATAGTGGGGCAGTACTCTGATTTACTTGTTTACAAACAATATAAACAAACACAGCATGGCCCAAATATTGTTCCCACAAGTCAATTGAGTTAAATGAATCTGTTGATTGATGGAATTATAAGTGCTACTTGTTCAAGGTTATTAATATTTACAAACATAAACTTAATACTCAGGTATCCGAGGAGTTTACTTAATTTAAAAAAAATATATGTACATGCATGTAACTAATTAATTTGACAACTCTGAGTCAAAATTTAATTCCGGAAGTCACAAGAACAAAGTGTCATTGCTTCTGCAAAAATATTTAAGTATCGTCAGTCAATTAAGAAGTGTGAAAGGTCTCCTTATTTAAATATTTATTAATAAAAATGTGTATCACATTATTTGTCACACCTGCTAATCTATCAAATCTACAATTATTTAAACAATTAACATTAAAATTAACACACTTAGCATTCACAAGTTATTTAACTTTTCACTAAAAATGTGCGAATAACAAGTGACACTTAAAATTACCAGTATCTGTCTAATCAAATGTAAATATTGTTAAGCAGACACCTTTATTAGAGCAGGTGTCCGTCCATATATGTATGTAACTTCAATCTTTTCACTCACTTTATAGTTACAACGACGCGTGTTATCCCTTTGGTTTACAATAAAAATGTCCGAAATTGTATCTGCAGTATTGTGCCACGATTATTTCTGTATTTCATTAACTTTAACAAAATTCTCTTTAAGTCTATCTAATGTCACATGGACATTAAATTTTCCAAATGTATCTTTCAACGAACACAAAATCACTTTTCCAAAAGATACACCTTTTTTCACATAGAAAACATAGAAAACGGGAGCACAAAACAATCCTTGAACTGATCTTTGGTTGAAGATATCTTTTGTAGTATATTTTCCAGGTTAACCATTCGGTTAAGTAAACTTTTAACGAATGAGTATCTTTAAGTGATCGGCCTTCTTTTTATATAAATGAGAGTCGGGTGCGAGAAATGAGAAAGATACTTTCCGTGTACCGGCCCAACGTCGTCGTTTACTTTTTTTTTTTTTTCATCCCAATAGTGTAAGAGTGATAGCACACATACATACATATGTATGTATCTAGAGAACACCAGTAAATGAGCTGGACTCAATGTGGTAGCAGTTTTGAAACCAACCAACTATCGGTTTGGTTTGGCCTGGCCAATCAATGATCATCGGTTTGTGTGGTGTGCACTATTTATTCGATGACCAGTAGATACTTTATTTTTTGTTTACATTACACTATGATGTGTGGGGGATGATTGATCAGAATAAATGATTTTAAATTTATGAAGAAAATTGCAGTTTTCCTTGCACTTGACCAGAAAAAAAATTTTTGTCTTTTCATTAAGCATTTGTATCTGTATCTGTTCGATGGAGCGGTTCGATGATGAATAAGGCGGGTGTCTTAATGAAATTTATCGGCTTAGACGTGATGAGATAGAAAATCATTTAATCACTTATCTATGACAAGTGTTTATGGTCAATTGAAATTAATGTGTCGGTACACAGTGTATTAATTAAAATTCTGTATCGTTTGACCTCGCCATCAGACAAAAGGATAATGATTCATGTATGTATGTACATATGTATGTATTTAAGAAACAAAACAAAGATGGGTGTTAATTAGGGTTGAGTACAATTTATGGCAACAATTTTACATACTTCTGGTTCCTGTTAGCAAGAAATGTACGGTTCGTCATCAATTAGGGACTCTTTGGGAAAATTGTTAGATGCGGTTTGCTCCTTTGTGTTGAGGTTTTGTCGCCTGAAATACATAGGATCCAGTGGAACCAGTTTTTTGTTTTTAGTCAAACAAATTCGTACAAGTATGCACCTAAGGGCCCTTGTGGTTAATAATGATACTCAACGCAGATATTTGTAAAAAAAAAAACCAATAGAAACTGACTAGAACTGGCTTAAGGCAGTGCTGGAACGTGGTTCTATGAATTCTATTGGGAATACCAGGTAAAATCTGAATGGTTACTCACTTTTTAGATACCAGGATTGTGTTTATGTTTTGAAAATACTTTTCTATGGTGTGCACTCGTATAAAGCCTCACGGGATAGCTATCCGAGAGTCGAAATGAGTCTCTGTCTTAGTTCAGAGGGAGAAGAAACTTAAGGCTGATGTTTGAAGCCCGACTTTTAGATACCCTCAACGGAAAGTTGCGAATTTAAATCATGGTCTTCCGAATCCCTATTCCTTAGAAAACCGCAACTGCAGAAACTAAGAAACGAAGCCCAAAGAAACTTAAGGCTGATGTTTGAAGCCCGACTTTTAGATACCCTCACCAGAAAGTTGCTACATTAAAACATGGTCTTCCGAATCCCTATTCCTTAGAAAACCGCAACTGCAGAAACTAAGAAACGAAGCCCAAATAGCCCTTAGTCCTGATCTGAAGCCAATCAAATCGAAATGAAAGAAAATCAATGAAGCTACCGAAAAGAGCTACAAATAGGACCCGCAAACTAACTAGACCGAGGTCACTTAGATGATGATACTTTCACTGAGTTGGGAACGAAGACTTTTCAATAATCAGGCAAGGACTGGGTGACTGCTCAACACCCTCCGAGTCAGAAAACTCAGCCGTGGTAATAGAAAATTGGTAGTAACTTTGAAAAAAATTATGAATTTTTCTTGGTATTTATAGTGAGTCTGTGAGTTTATCTTTGTCGATCTCCTCGGTTTACCATTCGTTGTGCCAGTAGAAGTTCCCACTAGAAAACTTGATGCAGCGAAATTCTGTAGCAGATAGAGTCCTACGTAAAATAGGAAGTCACTCAAGGATTTCATGAACTCAAATATTAACGTATCGGTCATATCGATGAAGCGGCAGCGCCTACATAATGGGCCCACATAATGGGCAAGCCTCCTCGGCCCCTCTGTTTTGAGGCATTATTCGATTTAGTTACATTCGCTTATCTATAATTTGTGAGCTGAATAACTCAGAACTTTCCAAGTAGGTATTGTGAGCCTGAAGACAAATCGTAGTCCAAAATTAAAGTCGTCGCTTTACAATGACTGATTCACGTGCTCAAACTGAAAGAGCGACTTAAGAAATCCAGGACACCTCAACAATAAGTTGAACTAACATCTGCCCCTATGTTGGATACAAGCTCTAAGCTCTACAAACCTGGATAGTAATTAGGTAGCGCCTACATGGTCTTGTGAATAACCGTCATATGCTGGTTTTTTTTCGAAATTCTCGTGGTTTTTGTTGCAGAAAGTACTCACCCAGCGTTAAAGGGCTTTAAGATGTTTAATGAAGCCAAAGCATGTGAACTCAGAGACATTGAAGGTGCTTTTCATTTTCTGAATTTCACTACGCAAATGAAAGGAAATCGAACGGAATCAACGTAATTGGTCCTTCGATCAGAATATCATAAGACAGTTCGCTATAATATTGGAGCCAACTCACCAAACCTCTCGGTGGTGCATAGATACACCTTCATCGACTTGATATTTTCTTTATGACTAGCAGATCGCATACCGTTACGCTCAAAGACCAATTTTTAAGGACATAAATCTGATTTGGATCTTTCTATAGTCCTTAGACCTCAGTTTTACATCTATCTTCTTCGTTTGAACTCACATAGTATTTACAACACGATTTTTGTCCATGTGCACCTCTCTCTGATGATGATACGCTACTGCATCTACTTCTTGTTGGCCTCTGTTGTTCGTGAAAACACTGTACTGAAACAGCTACACTATCTGAATCAAAGTCTGATCATAACCAAGAGGCTTCAACCTATCATGGTTCTCTGAAGTCTTTACAGGACTATCATCTGTCCTATGTTCTTGAAAATGCTCTTTAAAGAACGACACTTCAGATGACCGACAAGAAATGGAAGTATATACTAAGCCTTACAACAAAATCTTATCTCTGAAAATATGAAGTGTAGATACTTATGCAGGAAATACGAGCAAGAATGGCAATGTCACTGTTTTCACCAAAATATTGCGCCGACTTAAGGACATCTCAGTTGGTTTGGGTAGAGGATGAATAGTTTCAAAGGCCAATGAGTCTAAGAAGTTAAAAAAAAATGTCAATGGATGGTCAATCCTTATGGCGACATGACGACCGTGCAAAGTAACTCACAAATACGTTGTAGAAAACCTCATTTGATGGCGTTTTTGACGCCTTATGTTCCATATGACTAAGGTAAGTTGGAGACTGCATTGTGATGAAAAATAGAACTCTTTCTGTTATCAATTTAAAAGAAGACATCTATGCATGCAAAGCTGACCTTTTGCTGTCTGTGCAGGAACAGTGTTCTCCGTCTTATGACGAAACTGTCCAGACATTAAGATAACGAAACCGTCATTCCAATTTTAATAAAAATATCTACGCAGAGTTTTCTTAAGATAAAAAAATGTCACTTTTTTCACTCCCACACGTGTTAAGCCTTTTTATCTGTAGATACACCATGCAAACGTATCTTTTCATGATCAGATGATCAAAATACCAACAAAGCTAGTATTATTATTAAAATGATTCAGCAATAAAAAAAAAGAAACTTAACTGCAACTATTATTTCTGCTGTGAAACCTTAAGTACATGTATCTGCATTTTGTAGTACAATTATGGGATTTGTTTGTTCCCACATAGGCCGGCAAATGTAACCGATTGCCAAGGTAAATTGGTTATGATTTAAACATTCTAACCAACCGTAGAAACATTGATTTTTAAAAAAATTGATCTTGGTGTCGACGTTCGGATATGACTTCCTGTGTTTATTTTTAAAACTGATTTACTCTTACTTAATCCATTGCGCCCCTGAAGGTTGAACGAGAGAAAAGGTGGTTCTGAGATAATAAAAATAAAATCCCAACTATCTGACATTAATTTGTATCGAAATAATTCATTTTCAAATAAGCGGATCGCTTAGACGTATTAGAGAGGATCAAATCAGATGGGTATGGATTGCACTAGTTATACGACTTGTTACTCATGATTGAATATGACACGCAAAGATACTGGAATCCATCAGTTCGGAGAAGATAAATGCGTCTATCAATTGAAGTATGATCTTCTAACCATCACTCTAGTATCTAAGTGGAGAATAATAGGGGCAGCTGCGATACAAAAGGTGAGTCGCATTAGCTTTCAGAGTGATTACTGGTTCTGCTACTGAAGCTTTGGAAACACTAGTAGATACTGAATGGATAATGCGTACAGAACAAGTGAAACAAGATTTCGACGATCATACAAGTTCCACAACCGACCGGACGTAGATGCAAATCTGGTTCTAATAATTATTCCAACAATGTATGGGTCTCTCTCTGGCGAATAAGCGAGAGTTCACACAAACAGTCGCACTGTTCTTTCAGTTTCTCGATGTGGTACCTCAAAGCAGTCATCTAGGTCCATTGCTATTTATATTTGGATTCAATGACGCTAGTCGTTCCTCGCAGATATCAGGAAGTCCAAAAGCTATTGCAAGGAGAGAAAGAACTTTGGGTATTTAAATCCTTTCAGCCAAATGAAATGCAATGTTCTTCTCAAACTTGACAAGTCGCAGTTAAGAAAACCCCTGGGAGTCCTGTTTGGGTACAGTTTTCTGAGAAGGAACGACAGTGATTAGAATTGATGAAGACATTGCAAACACTTAGGTTACGCGATGGTTTGGATTCAAGCCTCAAATCACTGTTTAGGTGACTTGGGAGGTACTAGTTCACCATACTGAGTTATAAACTGAAATTATCCTCCAAACCACACCGGATTTAAAAGAAAGAATCAACCAGTCTAGTGTGCAAGAAAATGTATCTATGAAGTCCCAATGAGTATCTTCAATCATATGAAATCGAATTTTCATTACAATGTAAACTTATTTACGACTTCTGAGGTATGGAAGCTATTTATCTACTTTGCTTGTAACAAAGCATTAGTTGCGCTATAATGATGCTGTAAAACTTTAATGGGCGGTTAACATTTTTGTACTCAATTTGACAGATATTTATGACGGATAACTTAAGCGCCATTGTTGATACCTTTACGAAAGTCATTTGTGCTATAATGCAAGCTTAATTACCTTCGACAGATTTGTAGCAAACTAATTACTTATTAAGTAGTGTTGACATATTTTGCAAGGAATACACACAGAAGGTATTGATTGATGTTCTAGGTACTTAATTATAAACTAATTTGAACATGTTTTCAGCCAGTTTTGTATGTACTTGCAATCTAGTTTGGTTCACATAAAGGTTGCAAAGGTCAAGGTATGAACTCTTACTTCGTGTAAAGGGTTTTTAAATAAGAACGATAGAACTTTAAGATTTTATAAAATAATTTGTGTGTACGATATAAGCCTAATTTTAATAAGAAATTCAAATACATTTAGTGGCATTTTGTTGGATATAAATATATTGTTCAAAATTCAATTCTGCTTCGTTGGGATGCGTGGATACGCTTCTGCATCTATTGCCTTTACTAGTACCTAACTATTTAACCTAGGTAAACCCTTCTAGGTGTAGTATATGTGATAAAGGTGAATAGAAGCTAAAGAGATATCAGGGCCATAAAAAACTTATTGTAGACAATCGAGTCTTCACTCCAAAGACTAGGCGATCGTTTTAGGAGAGAAAAGATGGGATCAGCGACTTACTTTTCAAGAAGATAATCGCTCAGATCTGATTTTGATTCTGGAATTACAAGACTCCACCCCAAGGTGTCTTTGACAAATGCGACTCCCCGCAAGGTGGAGTACTTTCATCATACTTTTCTCATAGAAGACTCTGTACCTCTGTACTTGTACTGTGGGCCTTGAAGAAGCAACTTGGTAAACTTCAACTTTATTACTTAGAGTCTGCTGTACTTTAGCTGATGTAAATATGCTTACACATATCCATGTAGGTAGTCTTTAATTCGAAGTAGAGCGATGGGTTCTGTCTATATTTACCAGAAGGCAAGAATAGTTTTTTTGTACAATGAACTTCAGAGCTATGGCATCAGGCTAGTCAGGGTATTAAACACATTTGGACGTCCCCAACACCATTTAGAAGCTAAATTCTTTTAGCAGATCGCCATATTTTCATTCATCTGTCAAACTGCACATATAAGGACTAAAGTTCTAACAATTTTAGTACTCGTGCCACGCCCACAACAGCAATGAAATATGCAGTAAACTCGACTTTCTGTCAGGTGGTCGCGGGTAGTATTACAAAAAATAAGCACGATACTCAGATACAAATGATTATTAAGACCTAAACTTGAAAGGATTCTTCCAATGACTTCGTTTAGATCGTAGATTTTACAGACATCCAAAGGTATTCCAAGCAGCAAAGGACTATAAACAATTCAAGTCTAAGAAGCGAGCAATCATATCCTTATCCTGAAAGCTTATAGCAGCGCCAAGCATGAGCATGTTCGATTCCAAATTGTTAGCATTCCCCATGTTGCACATGCTTAGCGCTGCTGTGGATTCAAATCGATCTTCGAACTTCGACTCTAAAGCACTAATCACTAATCCATTGTGCAAGCTCTACAGAGGACACCCAAAGGACACCTTGTAGTGAATGAAATTTTGGAAAGTTGTCATCTTGGTATCAGGATTGTTGACGATTCATGGGAGTTGACGATTCAAAGACAGATATAAAAAAAAAAGAAATCTAAGGATCCACGAAAATGTAGCCTACAGCGGCAATGCAGGCTGGGTCGGCAGACAAAACCAGAACTGAGACTGAAACAGACAAGCATTAGTGAGAGGTCGATGGTATTCCACAAACAGACTGACTGATACTGACTAAGTTGACGATCTCGATACTGAAGCTTATCAAGAAGTTCATTATTAGAATCCTTGACAGACCTGATTGATTGAATCGTCGGTTCAAAAATGAACGTCGATATCACAGCTATCGAGCAGTCTATTAGTATCCACAACGTCCTCTTTCAAGCTGGTAACCAACGTTGTTAAAGAGGCATTTACCGAAGTCAAACTGTTGGGAACTACGTGAATCGTTTTAGATGGGAATGTTCACAAATACGCACGTTCGAACTACTTACTTCTAGAACACATCTGTCAATGAAACTTCTGACAGATAAGGCCATCGACTAAAATTAAGGTCGGTTCACATAAATAAACTTTATTTACGTTCATTTCTTTACGATTTAAGTTATATAAGTCTGAATACTTGTCCATAGATACTTATAACTAGATACACTCTCTCATTTCACTGCAGCAAGCTTCTTTTACACATTTCATGTGGGGAAATTCATTTACTTCATAATATTGTTAATGTTAATTATTTATACAATAATGGACGTCTTAACATTTTATATAATCCCCGCTTAGTCGCACAGATGCAATCGTATCTCATTGTTTCATGATCAGCAACCTGTTTCTCAGTCTGGTACGATCTAGTTTCTACTTCTTTTTGTTGTTGACAAAAAAAAAAGAAAAACAAATTAACTTTCCGATCATGAAGTCTTTACAAAACTTTACAAAAATATTAGTCAACTTCAATTGGTTTATGGAAAATTACGAAACTACGTAAGATACTCTAATGCCACTGTCATTGGGAGTGGAGTTCATTGAGCTGGTACTTGGGAACTATTGTCTATTGCCTTGAAGTTAATGGTTTATTATCTATCCAAGTGAAGTCTACAATATGTTAGGAGTATGACATCCCTGTTTTTCCAAAGAAATCAGACTCTTTTCTATTTGAAGGACGATTTCTGACCTCTCTAATTGCTGACGCAATCTAAGCTATCCTTGCGCCATTTTCGGCTACATATTTGTGTTGAAAAATAAATCCCACTGACATGTAAATTAACATATATATTCCATCTGTAATAATGTATGTTTATGCAAAAACACCGGATATACAATAACCTACAAGCAATCTCTCTTTTTTAAGCATAAAACATTCCAATTTCTGAGTTGGAAAACCACCACTCCGTGGAAACGTTGACCCTCAAGACCTTGAGTCGTGAGAACTCCCAGCTTCTACGTCATTCGCTTGACACTATTTCCACGAAACTTCCTCACTTGATCACCTCAACCAAAACAAAAACAAAAACATTCATCTAAATCGCCGAATACCAAGAAATTCCATGCAAAATCTTAGTCAAACTTTCAAAAAAACAACACAAAAACAACAACAACTCCGGGGAATCACTGACATCAAAACAATGCATAAAAACTCTAAAGCCCAACCGCCAGGTATAACCACTTGAATGCAGTTATAATCGGTTAGCACAGTCACACTAAAATTCCAAACAAGATGGATCCATTGGCTATAACTTACGCACAACAAGTTCATCATAATCTAGTTACCGATCGTGTGGGCTAGCCGGCAAAAAATAAAATTAAATAAATAAACAAAAGCGATAAAGTCTTAAATTTAAATAACCAGTTCCGCTAGATCGGGATCGTATAGGTACATTGCTCACCGCAGCACGTGAGAAGCTTGCTGAAATGGGCACACTTTGGTGGTAACACCTCGGGTGTTCGTAGTGCACTTCCTACACACAGTGGCAGCTGGCATTTGTTTACTAACAAAACAAGTAACGGACGCATTATGACCACAAAATGATAGCCAAGTGCTGGTAAGTGAAATTGTATCTGATCGTTATCGGCGGCGGCGGTCTAGGTAATCTCTAGGTTCGATAGAGAGAATCGGGGTCAATGAATGGGAAACCGATGACTGACGGAAA
Organism: Xylota segnis; assembly: GCA_963583995.1. Taxonomy (NCBI): domain Eukaryota; kingdom Metazoa; phylum Arthropoda; class Insecta; order Diptera; family Syrphidae; genus Xylota; species Xylota segnis. The sequence goes on along the minus strand of OY757238.1, from coordinate 56,768,324 downwards.
TGAAGTGCAAGTTCAAGGACGGACTGAAGGTAGAGTGATACTTGAAAGCTACATACCTAGTATCTGTGAAGTGTGGTAGGGGGGTTCTAGGAATTTTACGAAAGACCCATGCGTCTGTACATACCTCACCCAATTGTCATTCCATTTGAAAACGAGCAAGCACGCACTTTCGTTTCGAAGTGATTTTCGGCTTACTGCGCGTCTACACCAACGTTTTACATGTTTCACTGTGCCTTGGCACTCTTTCTGGTCTATAAAGCACCAAATGTAAGTTAAGAACGCTCGTAGAATGTGTGATAAGACTCCATAAATCAATGGAATCTGAAAAATCCGCGTAAACTAGAATTGGTTAAACCGTTTACTGTCAGCTTATTGCCACTCATTGGCTTTGAGTCACATATTGTGCGGGACTCAATCTGATCTGTAATTGAGTTTTTCTTCCATTTTTTGAGGGTTAGTGTTACCATGATGTGCATTTAGTACTATTTCCAGAACCTCCTCGGGAACTCCCTCCATGGAGTTTTCATCTGTACTGTCCTTCGCCTTCTTTCTGATTGTCAAATCCAAAATCTGACTATGATTGTGGGGCTTTCCAGACAAACACCCTGATTCCATGAGACTATATTGTTTTTAAAATTGTTTCAGTTTAATCCAATCAATGCATTCGTGGCTTCGCTAGAAAAGAAGAAAAGTGAATCACTATCGTTGCAGATCGTAACCTTCTCTGTGTCTAGACTTAGGCTTGACAAGTGTCCAATTCATCACAGAAAATATAAGAATTGTAATTTCACTCTGTGTTCCAAGGTTCTCGAAGCTACAGCTTGCTACTTTTCAACAGACAGGTCCCCAGTTGGCCTTTAAGCTTGAAACTCCACGCAAGGAGTTCTGTCATAGTTGTTTCGGTGGACAGAGGGGAAATAACTACCCAATCCTCAATAAGAAAGGTGATTCTACGTGAATACATCTTGAAGGAGCTTATTTGTAGATGTAATCCTTTCGAATATTAATAAATAAACATCCTAGTGTAGTGGAAATAACGCAAGGAATCTCTTCTCATCCGAGTACATTCGACCGTGAGCGAAGGATAACCACCAAACCTAACCTGACTTAACTTCCATCGTCTTGTGCAGATCGCTAGTAATTAGCGTAATGTGTCCAATTATATCACACGTCTCGATTCACGTTCATTTTAAATGCATTATTCCCATCCGAGAATTCATATAGAACTTCACTTATCAACTTCACCAATCGATTGCAAGTAGGTAATTTAGTGCTACCTGTGCTTAGTGGTCCAGCTCTCAGGGTGTCACTCACCAAGTTTTAGTTCATATTAATCGTTTGCCTCACAAAAATCTTACTGTCTACGGACTGATCTGTCAAAATTTACAAAAGCAAATCATAGTTTAAACATGACAAAGTGATCCAATTGGTAGACTTTGACAAATGGAGTGAAGTGTTGAAAAAAGGTCATCAGTCGATTCAGAGACACCATGTTTCAGCGTCTACAGGCTGCTTTGGAAAAATGCTATCAAATCTCTCCTCTAGCTCGCCACTCACAGCACTCAAGTTTTCAGCAGGAAAAATAATTCTAATTGACGATCAAGGAAATAACTTTAGTAGTAGCTTTGGAGACTTTGTGTTGCCAAAAGTTACTTAGCTTACTTCAATTTGACTTCTCTTGTATTTGGCACTACCAAAATGCATTCTTTAAACTTAACCTCGCTCAGGTATTATAGGACAGCGAGTAAACTAGTTTGTCGGGAGATCTGTTCGCTTACTAGGAACTTCTGTAATCTCTTAGAGTAAAATGACTTCTCTCAGTGACACAACGTTTGACTTCCTACCCGATCTGACACATGACATGATGCAATGACTGCACAACTGTCACTTATTAGAACCAACAAAAACAAACGTGACTTCTTTATCATTTTACTTCAAACTAAAAATAAAACGCAATAAATCGCCTTGTTACAACATTTATGTTTACACAATTGTTAACGTTAATTATGCGAAATGCAGCTTGTCGTTAGATTAATGGCTTAATTGAATCAATTGCACTTTTCTGGAAAGAAAAAACGTTACTGTTGACTAGGTCAGTACCTTTACATGTTCGTAGTCCATTTTCTTTTTTAATTGTTTTCTTATAACTTAATTTCATTTATTTATTTATAAATTCATTCCTAGTCGAGCAGTATTCATTGATGACAGTCCTTATACCAACTTCGTCGTCGTATGAAATTCCATTCAGTGTTACATTGTTACTTACTTCAGGTTAGTTTTGCAAATACATATATTGAAATTCATGTTTTTATTTACTTGTTGATGTTTTTATTTCGCAGATTTGAGGCAGCTGTCTGATTCTGTGATACGAGATACTGGCACTTAAAAGTGCTGACCAGAATGATTAAAGCTGTCAATGACTGGAAAATGCTAAACTGATGACCACAACGCCTTTAACTTGTACTTACATGCATTTACGATGAAAATAAATTCCAATCCGAATTGTTCAAGTTGAATGTAAATCCCACAAAATGGCAACCGGAAATGGTAGCAGTTGTCACTTCAAGTTGATCTGGTAAAAGCAATAAAGTTCGCAGTAAAACCACGTGAAAGTTGTCTTTTACTTTGAAATATTTTCCTACTTTTTTGTAAAAAAAGAAAATAGTTTTGGAAACTTTGGTACATCTTTGACAAATTCCTTGCAACCATTCCGATTGGATGTGCATTTTTTTTAACGCAAATGGAAGGGGCTCGCAGAAGGCTCGCATACGAAGGCTCCTAGTATGGGACCTACCCTGTAAATTGATATCTAAATGAAAGAAATTCTATGAACCTTCAAACTGATGTCGAATTTCGTTACATCAACTTTATCGTAACATTTGACAGATTATTATGGGTTGTCACACGTCAAACAAAGTGTCAAGCCGAGATTACTCTTTGAGGACACGTATACGGCAGGATCTGTCAACTGGAACTTACCTAAAAGAAGAGACTCTCGAATCAGACTACGTACGTTTGCTTTCCTTAAAGTCACTTGAGTACTAAGTATCTATCTGACCAGTGAATCGCCTGTCCCCGGAAGACTCTGTTACAGAATCTTCCTCCCGCCATTAATCTCTCTCTTAATTACTTACAACTATTATTAAAATAATTCTATTCGACAAATTATGAGGAAGTAAACAAAATAAATTAATAAAACGGAAAAAAACCACACACATAATGGCAGAACAATTAGAGTAGCGACAATTATAGCCAGTTTGCGTTATCGCATCTTGTCACCACAAAAGTATCTACAGCGATGCGCGAGATCAAAGCTTAACGCGACTTGTATCTAATTCAATCGTAATTGACAAACAAAGTTATTCACCATAGATGCGTCATTGTATCGATGTCGATCGGAAAATCTGAATGAAAAAAAATAAGTCCAAATCCGAAGCAGCTATATCAAGTTGCCTGACGATTGACCACAGCGTACTTTCTATGGGCTTCCCTCGGAGAGAACGTCATTGTTTACACAAGGCCTGTGTGCAATTCCATTACAAACAGCGAACGTGCAATGGCTATAGCTGTACGTCTACTGGTTAAAATCTGTGTTAGCTGGTTTAGCTGAATGATGGCTCCCCGGTTACATCTGCAAAAATCCAGTTACATCCGACTGCTGTATGCGCATGATCGCATTAGGACCAAGTGCCGGATGGATTGGCTGGAATGGGTGTTACCTTTGCACACATTCTGGAAAGGTGTATCAGGCCCTACATGGGGATTACGTGGGGCGAGATACAGTATCTGTTGGGTGAGGTAAGGCTGCATGCACAACACGAGTTGCATAATGAAAGGCACGTGAGCTGTGCATGCGCAGTAGTGTAACTTTAGTGCAGTTTGCGTTATAGTGTTGCTTGGAGATAAAGCAAGTTCCGAAGCATGGAATTCCTAGTCGTTGGTTCTATGTTCGAGGTGAGTGCAAGGAAGACAGTTTTTTTCACTGAACGTTGTGTTGAGTGAGTGTCCCAAGTTCTGGGATCTCGTTCTATTAGTTGCACCCTTCCGAACCTCGAAAAGTAACCTGCATTACCGAGACGAGATGGGACGCTGAAACAGCTGATCTAGATAGTGACAGTAGGACAGTAGGACAGTAGGACAGTAGGTCTTGACATCGAGGCAAGCTAAGGGCCATCCTACTCTGTGGATTGCCGAGCAGATTGTTCTTATACGTACGACCCTAGGTTATTTCAATGAGCAATCCATACAGCGATACCTGGTTCTATAGAAGGAAGTGCAGTCGGGATCTGGACCAGTGAGGTACCCCTTCAACCTTTAAGTAAGGAGGACCAGTTCGATATAAGATATAGAGTTTGACTATCCAAAACGCGAGAAATAGAGAACGGAAGAGCGTAGAAATGGATCCTACCTCGATTAAGAATTTGAGGCTGAGGTCTATTAGGAGATTAGAAAAAAATTGACCTGGCCCGGTGGCGTATACGTAATATTTTTGCAAATAGTTTTCAATATTTTCCATTTTTCTGATCACGAGGTGCCTAGATCCTCTAGGCGTATCGGTACACAAAGTAAAGGGCAGATTGTCACCTGTCCTTTCAGAGACAAATCTCCTCAACAGAGGACAGAATAAGGAAGAAATAAGCCTCGATCGGTGGCGTACATGTGATGTTTTTGGAAATAATTTTCAATATTTCCCAGTTTCCTGCACATACGGGTTCAGGATCGAAGCGTAACACCTGGAAACATGTCACACTCAAGGGCCAGAGATACTCGTGAGTAGTTAAATGTTATTAATATCTGCTCGGATAGCCAGGTAGCCTTAATGCCACTATCAACATCTTGGCAACCTCCTGCTGGGTCAATCCGAGGGGGAAATATGATTCTTCAAATCAGAAAATCACGCTAAAAGCTCAATCTGGGAAGAAGACAAATAAGCAATATGTAGGCCTCAAATAGAGGTCCAAATGGTAAGGAAATGCTCAATCTCCATGTACTACTTACAACTAGCTGTTGGAAGAGCATGCATTTTTTTGAGGAAAACAAAGGTCTCACGAAATCCTGAGATGGAAAGTTGTCGCCTGTCTCTTCGAGGAATGATTCCACCTTTAAAGTATCGGTTTATCAGAAGGTTTACTCCTTGTGCAGGATGCAAGCATCGGGCACCAATTAATTTTCCTACAAGGGTGTCTCGTGGGTATTGTTAGAGAGATTAAGATCTGTTCTTGAGATGGACAGACCTTCGTCTCACCCACATGAGTTCGTAGTAATGAATCGTGAGTATACCGACCGAATCAAGAATGATCCATGATTCCTGGGTCAAGAAACTATCTCGAGTTTGAGCTAAGCCAAAGAAGAAGGTCTAAACGAATCTTGATCAGATTTCCCCACGAAACTTCCTTACCGACGCTCATTAATGAAGCCATGTCGCTATGATATCTACGTCATAGGCAGTAGTGTGGCGTAAAGCTCGAAACATCGAGTTGTTGGTAAAAGAATCCTTTCATAACCGAAAATCAGTTCTCTAAACTATACGTTCGTCACACAATTTGTTTTTAATTTCAAATTCAAAAGGAGGGATTATTCTACTACAATTTTCTTTCTTCTCTTTTCCACAAACACTGTGGTTGTTGTCTTGACTGTTCGATGTGTCAAACAACTTCCAGCTGTCATCGCTGGAAAATAAATCACTTTTCAGAAAACACAATAAACAGCGTTTCAGAAATTTTGCCTGAAAACATATTAATCCAGCAATATTCACAGTTTCGCGTTGTAAAAATCCATTTAAAACTCATAAACCATGAGTGTGAGTATAGTTTGTACCGCGGGTGCTGTCCCGGTGAGGAATGAAAAAGGTAAAACCACGCACACCCTGCCGTTGGCCAATTCTCACGTCTTTTAACCCTTTTCAGGCGAGTTGTCCATGCAAAAAGTCAAAGTCCAGCGTTACATCTCTGGCAAGCGCCCGGAATACGCACGAGGAGACTCTTCCGAAGAAGAGAGTGATTTGGAGGATTTCATTGACAACCGCAAGCGAGTAGCCGCAGCCACAGCATCTGCAGAGCAAGAAGCATCCATCGCTAACTCTGCGGATCGAGAAGATGAACATGTTGACGATCCCCGATTGAGGCGACTCAAATCGCGGTACGTCGACGAGGATCCAAACGACATTCGTTTGGAGCGGCATCGTCACATTCATGAACCTGAAATAGTAGAGACTGAGTCGGAGGACTCGGAACCAGAAGACGAACAGGAACAAAGACGGGAGGAAAATGACAACCCAGTGGCCACCACGAGAAAGATCACTCTTGCCTCAGACAGCGAATCCGATGCTGATCTCAGTGACAGTGAGATTGAGAACCGGCGACAGACCCTCCGCCAGCGGATGTTGCAGCAGCAGCGGGAGGAGGAGGTACGTATGGGTTGAGTGAAGGGTCTACATATGCCTACAATTTGTTCTTTCGACAGATCCTTCAAAAAGAAGAAGAAAACAAGTCAGAATCATCAGCATCCGAGAGCTCAGAGTATGAAGAGGAAAGCGAAAGCGAAGAGGAGAACGAACCCCGCCTGAAGCCGCTCTTCGTTCGCAAGCGTGACCGTGCCACAGTCATCGAGAAGGAGCGTGAAGCCATCAGGTTAAAGCAAGCCGAGACGGAAGCCAAAAAGGCAGCCAAGGAACGAAGACGGTATACTCTACGCTTGGTAGAGGACAGCATTAAGAAAGATCTGGATAAGATCAAGCCGGACGCTGTGGAGCCCCACATCGACGATGTCTGCACCGATGATGAGAACGATGAAGTCGAGTACGAAGCATGGAAGCTGCGAGAGCTCAAACGCATCAAGAGGGACCGCGAAGAGAGAGAAAAGTAAGTTCATCCAGACGCAGTCTTTCATGACCTAACAACTTTTTGTTTTTGCAGTGCTGAACGTGAGAAACTAGAAATCGACAGAATGCGCAATCTTACAGAAGAGGAGCGCCGCCAAGAACTCCGCCAGAATCCAAAACTCATCACAAACAAAGCTGCCAAGGGCAAGTACAAGTTCTTACAGAAGTACTATCATCGTGGCGCCTTCTATTTGGACGAAGAGAACGATGTGTTCAAGCGAGACTTTGCCCAGGCAACTCTCGAAGATCACTTCGACAAAACTATTCTACCAAAGGTTATGCAAGTTAAAAACTTTGGACGCTGTGGCAGGACAAAATACACTCATTTGGTGGATCAAGATACAACAAAGTTCGATTCACCATGGTACGCTGAGTCATCGAACAACATCAAGTTCCACAATGAGAAGTCCGGTGGCATGAAGCAGGTGTTCGACAAGCCATCACTGTCCAAGAGGAAGAAGGCTGAGTAGGCTAGGCAGGGGATGTAGGGAAACATGTATACTTATGTACGTTTAAGGTGTTTAATAAAATAATTAATTTGAAGAAGAATGGAGTCTTTCAATCCGTATTCCCTAAGACAATTCGGGACGAAACTTCATTCAGTCATGGTAAGAGCTTTCAAAAATTATTGAAGTCTCAGAACTCGATCGGAAATACTTGGAAGTTGAGGCTTATTGTCCAGAATGTACAAGAACCTAAACTACAAATAAAACTCAGGTTTTTCGAAAGATCCGTGTAGACTGTGTAAGAAACACAACGCAACACACCCACTTTAGGTATGAAGATACCTGAAACATCCGTCTACAGTTCAGTAATGTGGACAAAGATGAGGTCGAACATGATAGCTTTAAACCAAGGAAGCCCTATATCTTCAGACGACTGGATTGGAGTGTGTAAAATGCCATCAGGGTGCGGATAATTCACCGTAGGAGGAAGCTGTGTCCACACTTTTCACAGAAAGCTGTTTGTGCCTTTGTGGTGCTTGCATCAATTCTCCTCAATTCCACACGTAACTGTACTAGTTCTTGTCTGAAATCAAACTACTACCAACTTCCTGGCAAATTCTTTCAAGAAAACATCTGTGCCTCCCTGTTCTGTCACAATTGACAGTTCTCACTGTACTCTGCGGTCTTTCGTGTTTACAAATGGTTAATTGAAAAACGTTTTTTCTCGAATCTTATAGAAATTACACAATTTCCATGTGCGAAAGTCCTTAATAATCAATTAGTTAGCGTCTATTAGAACGACCGTCTCAAGTTATGTTGAATTGCATCAACAATCATGGCTGACTGTAGCGATGAAGTAGGTGCAAGGCACACACGTAATTTTTCCTTTCATGGCGTAACTGTTTTTTGGTCTTACAGATCGAAATCTGCCCAAACGTTGGCCCTCATGAGGTCGTTGCGTCGGTGAAGTCCAAGGCCGTTGTGAAATTTTCAGCCGTTCAGGTGCCAGTTAAGTTTAATCGCTTGGAATGCAACACCGATCTGAACTTGCCACCATCGAATTGGCTAACGACTTCGGATAGTAGTTATGGCCTACACAAAGCGTTGTATCATTCATCGGGATTTCCGAGGTAAGTGATGGATGGCATTAGGAGTACGAATGTCGACTAATTTGTTTGGTGTGGTTGTAGCTTTCGCATGGCGCACATGTTTCCCGATTGTGTGGGCGAAGTCGATGTGGTTTCAGATGCGGAGAACATTAAGAAACTGCTGAAACTTCCGTATTCAAGGAAGAGTGCCGTTAGTATGATGGTCCATAAGGTGGGTAACACACTGCTACTGGATGAGTTCGACATTCAAAAGTACTTACTGCGCAAAGCCGACGACGATTGGCGTTGGTTAAGGACGTTCATTCTCGAAACGATAGTGTCGTATCGCGGAAGTGATCGTAACTTCTGTTTGAAGGACAAAAGTCGGGAGGCAATCCAGACGAAGAACTTGCTGTCTAAATTCTTGTATCACAGTCTGAAGCAGTCTGGCGCGGACGGTAACAAGTCACCGCAGCCGCAAAAGTTGCCTCAGGTTGATAACAAACCACTGCCAATCCTGGGACCGGTTCTGCCCGAACCGAAGATCGATGAGAACGTGCCAGATCCGAACTCCTCGCACGAGTTCAATCGGAATGTAGTTTGGACTTTTGAGGACATTCGCATGTTGATTGGCACCGACATGCCCATCTTTGGCGGACCCAATCGACCATGCATTAGCCTGCGACTGCGAGATATGGCGAAGCCAATCAACGTACTGACCGGCATAGACTACTGGCTGGACAACCTCATGTGCAATGTACCCGAAGTTGTCATGTGCTACCATCTGGACGGAATTGTCCAAAAGTATGAGATAATCAAGACAGAAGACCTGCCATATCTGGAGAACTCTCAATTCGCGCCGCAGGTTGTGCGAAATGTTGCCCAGAACATTCTGGCATTTTTGAAAGCAAAAGCCACCAAAGCTGGCCACACATATTGGCTGTTCAAAGGACGCAACGATGATGTTGTGAAGCTATACGATTTGACAACGCTCTGCAAAAATCAAACGAATTGCGATCCCAAGCACGAGAATCCATTCACAGTACCCGTCGCTATGTTGCTCTACACAGTGGCCAGGAACATGAAAAATACTTCGCCTAAAGTGTCGCCAAAGAAGGCTGGTTCGATTCGAGCTCTCCTAGACAATTGCATTAAGCTCCTTCCGAAGGAGAAATATCCCCAAATCGTGACATCGTCTCATTACATTCTTTCAGACTTGCACATCCCAGCTGGGATTGACCCGAAATCCCCGAAATTCGACAACTCTGACATTGATTCCGACACTCAATCCGTTTACGAGGACGATAACTTCGACTATGACCCATTCGAAGACGACATCTTCGATGAAAGCGGCAACGTTGCCGTAAAGAACATCTGTGACACCCTGAAAGAGTTCCACCTCGAGAACAACACAAAACATCCCCGTCCACCGTCACCTCTAGTGGCGACTGTTGAAGAACGTTGTCGTATTTCACTGCAACACATCTCCGAGGGTATAAGTTGCCTGCAGTACTTCAATTGTAACGAAGAGCAATTCATCAAAGAGAGCGAAGAGCGTGCGAAGGATGAGGAGAAACTACGCATTCTCCATGATGAACAACATCCCAACATGGCGAAGCCATTCAAACCGATTCCACTACCCTATGGATCGTTGTGTGTCAGTGCACTGGAAGAAAGTCCCAACACCCTTCAAGTGGCCGAGGAGAAACCAACAAAATCAAAGAAAAAGAAACTTCGCAAGGGTAAGAGCAAGGAGACGAAGGATGATGTACCCTCAACGAGTTCGGCCAATGATGACGAAAGTAGTAAGCAAATCGCGACGAATTTTAACTCACAGCTCTTTGGCTCATGGAATGTGCACTTGAAGCTGTTATTGTTGGAGAAGGCGTGCCTGTCCTATGCCACTCTGGCTGAGCACAACTATTTGGCACAAAAGTTTGGTCTCTGCTTGAAGGCGATCTACATGGCGTATCGGTGTCAAGAGGTGGTCATTAAATACATGACTACGATGATTTCGCAAAAGAGCTGTCTGTTGGGACGAGCGGGAGATTGTTTCCTTCAAATCGCGAAGAGTGGCGAGCTAATCGATGAGTATCTGGCTCAGTACACCGCCGAAAATGAAGTCGATGCGAATATTCTCAGTGAAATCGAAAAGGATCTGGAACACATTGGTAAGTCAGAGTTTAAGGTGTAAGTCTCTGCGTGATTTGTAAACTAATCCATCTACAGGAGCTGACATCATTGAGCCGACAAGGAATGTGGAAGAACTAATGTTGGCAAGTTGCCAATGCTACGAGACTGCCCTGCTGTGCGTTAGTGTATACGACGAGATTAATGCTCAAAATGAATTGTTACGACGTTTGGGGAACGTACGTAATGAGTTGGGACTTAAATATATGTACTGGGCTCAAGGTACTTCAATCCGATTTCTATAATCTTTCTCTTTACTTATTTATTTCGAATTCACTCAGAGGACTTCACCAAACATATGGACGAACTGACGAAAAAACCCAATAACCCGGAGACAGCACTAGCAAACGGCGAAGCGGCCGCAAAGGCCAAACAAAGCAAAACTGATCGTCCCTACGAAATATTGGCTACAAAATCATTTGACTGTTTATCCAGGGGAATTGTATCCTTCAGCATGGTGCAGGACAATGTAAATCTGGCATTCTTGTACTGTAATATGGGACGTTTTATGCGTTTCAAGGCGCATCTCTTTGTATCTGACCAGCAGTAAGTATACATTCATAGATATATGCAAAGAGAAATTCATCTCATACGAGTTTTGTTAACAGCTCTGACTATCTGCAAAAGCAGAAGACATTGTACCACGAAGCATTTAAATACTATGAAAAGGCAAAGGTTGTTCTGGGCGCACGTAAGTGCAATCCAGAACTCTGGGACCTGGTGAGTTGGGAATTGTCAACAGCAATGTTCACTCTAACCAAACAGTTGCAGGACTTCAGTCCAACTGTAAGTATTGAAGGATATTTCAAAATATACATGTAAAACTCAAAACGATTTGTTTAGTCTTCCCCTGAGGCAGAGAAAGAGGTGATGGATTTGCTGCAGAAATCTTTGAAACTCTGTGATACAGAAAGTCCTGGAGCGAGACAGGTCTTATACACATACCGCTCTGGTGTTTTACATAAAAGGTAAGGTCTTGGTTTTTTTCATTATTTGTAACACCACCTAGTGTAGGCTTACGCTTACTCGAATAAAATATTTCGAATCGAGATCCGAATAAGAATGTTCTTCTCTCTCAGTGGGGCAGCACCCATAGAGTTCATTCTGAAACCGTCTGCGTCTGAGTTTCAAACCACTGCACCACACAAGCCATTCTTTTCTTTTCATTATCGAAGTACGCAACTTAGAAGTGTATACTCCTAGGCACTTTGTAATCATAGAACACCAATCGATTAGTGGGATGAAACCGCAGCGAATCTCTGAAGTAACTAGGAATTGACGAGACTGAGAAAAAAGAACGATAATACCAATTTATGAGTCGAAAACTTGGTGAATTGGGTTGCCACCTCACCTAAAATCATGACAGAACATCCAAAGGTACTTCAGAGTGAATGAGGGCAGTAGTAAATGCCCCTATAATTCTATGGTACACGTACTGTGACGAGTGGCCTAAGTCGTTTGCGATCTATTGGCTTATATAGCTTTAAAGCGTTTTCTCATTTCGGATACTCGGACTACTGAAACTACTCTAACATCTCATCAAAACTAACGAACTGAATAAGCATGTTTCTAACTTTCATCTTTCCTTCTTTTTAACAGAATAGCTTCGTTTTACTACAGTCAAATGCGGTCAACCGTTGTCGATATCACAGCACTGCCAAAAACATCTCTACAACTCTGCAAGCTTCATTACGAGAAGGCAGCTAATATTTTGGACGGCTTGAAAGAAGCTAGTGACTACCTAATTGTCCAATTGGAACGGATATCTTTGCAAGAGTTTCTCTCAGAGAGTAAGTCGAACATTGTTTTCGTTTACGAATTAATCCCTACCCTACCTCCCTCTCTTTGATAGTTTCAACGAATTTAAATCATAAAATTAAAAACATGCAAGTCGGCTTAGAAATGTGTCTGCAATCGAAAGTCATATTCGAATATGCTGCCAACTCCAACATGGACAATCAATTATCACAAGATTTTCAAAGGCACTTGTCTCTCTTCGAAAGTAGACTACAATACGCACTTAAGACTCTAATTAAGTTACTCCTCAGCGGTAGAGATCCCAGAAAACTAGCCGATTGCTATAAGAAAATGTACATGGAAACCCTAAAAAGCAAAGCGCCAGCCACTAACGAAAACGGTGCCCTAGTAGCTTACCTATTAAATCTTTTAAAGAAATTGATTCAGATTGAATCGGAAAATCTGTAATATGTGTCGTATGTCTATTTGTATGCTGTGTTACGTTTAAAGAAAAACAAAAAACTACCGATTTGCTGAATATTTTTGTATTATCGTAGCTTTAAATTATTTTATCATTGTATAGCTTTAAGTGACCTGTTGATGATAAATGAATTTTTCGCTTGGCGTATAAATAATTATAAAAGTTTCCTTTATATCTACAGTAGCAGGTGTCATTTAATAATAATTTATAAAAATAAAAAGTGGAACACTATTTGTTAAACAAAAAACGATCAAAATAAAATTGTTACATTATTTGACCCAATAACATGGTTTCCATTGGTGAAACAATAAACACAACAAAATTATGCTTTTCTAAACAAAAATTACTGGTTTAATTATATCACAAGGTATTTGTCTTTATGCTGAGACATGCGCTCTATATGATATTGGCATGCAGCGCATGCCAAGTGCCACCTCCACATCCACAGCCATTGTTCGCGATTGACTGACTCGGTGATAAGCTTTTAAATAACCGGGAAAGCGGACGCGATTCGTCGATACCAAGTGCAAGAGCCGTGTTTACGGCAAGTGCCACTACGATGAATATGAGTACCTTAAAGTAGAATTAATTATTTAAAAAAGGTTCAACAGAAGGCAAGTGAACACTTACTGCTAGTTTGGCCATTTTGACTGCTGTTCCGATACTGAATGGCTATGTGGAGTAACACTGGTGTCATTTTCACGCTCGGTCACAAATTCTCCAGGCCATTGAGACGTGATTTTAGAGCAATTGATTAGGCTGAAATTGAACTCGTGCGATTGTAAGCTGCTTATGCCCAATGACCTTGTAAATATGAAGTTTTTCTTTTCGATGTGCTGCTGTTAGTTGGCGGTATTTCGGTTAAAATTTCTAGTAAGAGACGGGAAGTCCTACTACTCTGTGACCCTTGGTCATGGATCCACTTCTTTACACGTTTGTGGCATAGTTAAAGTCATTCTCCTAGAAAATTGATATTTTATATCGTTAGAATAAGAGGCCTATGTTTCAGTTACAAGTTAGGGTCTGTTTCGAATACCAACACTAACTCCCACTTGAAATTCTATCTGGGACACTTGTCGTGAAAAATAGCGACAAGTCATTGTCAACCATTGACTTTCTCCCACAACCCACTGAAACAGATGTTGAAAATACATATATTCTATGAACACTGTATTCTAGGGTTCAACAGGGTGCTATATTGACTCCGATTCTCTTTATATTTATTTTTAAATGATATCTTGTGAGCCACTCCTAAAGCAGATGGCCAAAACCCTCCATTTATCACATTCGTCTGAAATCTTTTTATTCGTCGCTTGTGTTTTGTCCACATCCGAGTACTGGCTCCATGTCCATTTGCAGTCACCCGATTCGTCCTACCTACCCACGTAACGATCAAGTTACATCAGGTCACGGAGAGCATTCTAATAGAAGAAAGGAACTTAATATCTAACATCTTAGCCTGTCTTAGCCTAAACAGCACAAAATCAACCCGAGGCTGCTGCTTAATAGTTGCAACCAACGCTTCAGTGTAGTATAACATTATGCCCGTGTTATGTTCGATTTTTACACTCACAAATTTGTGGACGCTTATGGACGCAATGGCTTACAAAGCAGTAACAAATCTGTGCTGGAATCACCAGATATCAAAAACTCAGAAATAAGGCGTTAAGTATCTCGCATTTCTCTAAGGATGTGGGTTCTTTCTTGAACATGAGCTTCCACAACTTTTTTACTTTCATAACCTCGTTCTCTATCACAAACTAGCTTAAATAGTGCCTCGTCAAGTGTAATGGCAAGGGAAAAGTTTTCAACCCATAAATGTTTGGGAAATATGGTTACGCATACGCCACCGAATCAGATACGCACATCCTGAATGTACATCTTCGTAGCCCGGCTGGAGTCAGATTATGAGTACCTGAAGTCAGATTTTCTGATTATGGGGACCTTAAGCACATACTAACTTAATAGTGTCTCGTCAAGTGTAATGGAAAGGGTAAACTTTTCAACCCAACAATGTGTAAAAATTTGGTTACGCATACGCCACCGCATCACATACGCACATTCTGCATGTACCTCTTCGTAGCCCAATTGGAGTCAGATATTCTGATTATGCGCATCCTAGGCACACACGAGCTTAAATAGTGGCTCGCCAAGAAAGAGAAGATTTTTCGACAGAACAATGTGTGAGAAATTGGGTTACGCAGATATTCTGGTTATGTGGATCCTAGGCACATACTAGCTCAAGTGATGCCTCGTCAAGGGTAATAGAAAGAGAACATTTTTCAACTCAAAAATGTATGGAAAATTTGGTTACGCATACGCCTCCGAATCAGATATGCACATCCTGAATGTAGCTCCAAGAATTATTATAAACTGTCTCGTTTGGGATGCGATATGAATTTCTAATCTAGCTAATTCGAAGTCATTGTAAATATTTACATTTTAATATTTCCATGACGTTAAAATGTTTAATCAGTCAAATACCAAACTAGGCAAACCCAACTAACATGACAAATACTCCAACAACGTCACGTAACAATCGGTAGTCCATAGACTATATAAACTGCGGAAGTTGGAGCCGATTTCATAGTCTATAGACTTCAGAGTTCGTAGAGTCAACCCTCAAGCATCCATCATGAAATTCCTTGTAAGTAACTGTCATACCATATAAAACCCAAAAAGGATAACTTTAGTAACCAACCAATTATTTGTTTATAGATTGCTCTGTTTGCCATTTTTGCAATGCTTGCCCTGACTGCAGCTGCACCAAAGCCAATTCTCGGTGGACTTCTAAACAGCATTCTTTATGGTTACAATTCATATGGTTATGGCGGTTACAATCCTTACAATAACTATGGCAACTATGGCGGCTACGGAGGCTATGGATATTATTAAACTGGAAACGGAGGGAGAGAGTTTATTTAAAACTTTTTAAATAAATTTTTAATGAGAAACTGTGATTAGTTGGTTTTTTTCTTTTTATTGTTTACCATGATTACATGGCACGTATGTATCTGAGTTCTGTTAACAGAAGGAATAACTTCGTCGGGTTGCTACTATACTCTCAGACGTTTGGCAGAAGTTCGCATCAACAAGGGCATCACAGCGGTTTATTTTAAAACGAGACTTGGTGGCACTAATATGAATGCTGAATAGGCGTGTCTGTCCAATCATTACACCCCGTATTTCTCTTTCTCTTTTGTTGGACACTCGTTTCTACGATATTTGTCATACGATATGCAGACGAGTGCAATAGCAAGCATTCATGTATCTACCTCTGTAGGCGATCTTTGGTTTAATCGTCTTATATCTTCGTGACTAATTAAGAATTAGAAATCTCTTATCAACCAGCTTATAAAGACAATATCACGTAGCAATCGAAAATTCGGAAACTCGTGTCTGGTATATAAACTGCGGAAGAGGAAACCGAGATCATAGTATAGCTATAGACTGCATAGTTCACTATCCAACAGCCGACATGAAATTTCTTGTAAGTTATGAAAATTTTTCCAAAAGGATGTCTTGACTTACAGTACCATGTGTATTTTCGTTTAGTTTACTTTCATCGCCTTCTGCGCGGTGTTTGCCATGGCAACAGCTAATCCAAAGCCAATCTTCAACCCTTACAGACCTTCATACTATCCAGGTAAGTTAAACAAAAAAATTAAGTAGAAAGTAAGATCAGGTTGTAAAATATTTTATTTTTTGATCAGGCAACTACGGTCCCTACGGATATCCTGGGTATGGTGGCGGCTACTATCCATATGGCGGTTACAATCCACCTTATCCCATCTTCGGTCCAGGACCTATCATTACATAGAGTGTGAGACGGCAGAAGTGTAAAAGATTCTTAGTTTTAAATAAATTTTAGATCAGGCTAAGTGAAATTGTTAAGTTTTCGTTTTTCGGTTACTGCTGCCAATCAGTAGGAGTCTTAATTTACAGATCAAAACTTGGATAAGATCCAATCAAATTAACCAGCCAAGCATTTCTACCTCAAGCAATGCAACTCCAAGTGCTGTATCGTTGGGATCATGAGAGTGGAGCTGAATAGAGATAACCCGCATAGATATCACGTATTTTGACCACGTCAAGGCATCCCTGATCAACGTCTAGGGCAATGCCTCCCTGATTGGCGACAGGAAATCCCGACACCAAATCCAAATGCCGATTCCATTTCAAATGCACCTGTCCAGAGACGATCGTCTTCCAAATCAAGCCTGGAGGAGATACAGATCTAAAAGTTTTGGTCAATGATGTATCCGAAGTCTGATAAAAGGAACTAGACAAGTGTCCGGTACGTAGACTGGACTACTGGGATACTGTGTCTGGAGTAAGTGATACATGCTGTTCTTACACACAAAGTTCTTTACATTTCTCGAAGGGCTTGGCATGTTTGTTGAATTTTGTCTCTTCTTTGATTTGAATGGGGTTTCGAGGCCCAACCTATGCTCAAGGGTTAGGGGGATTCTGAGTACCAAGACACAGAAACATGATCTATCTTCATATATGACACTTCGAGTCATTTTCCTACCTATGGTTGGTCCTGGAGAAAGTCTTAAGCTTCACTGAATGTTTTTATGTAACAAGTGACATATCCAGGTTTTGCCATTTAGGCAGAGTCCTTCGAGTCGTTCTTATACTAGAATCATCCTTCTAATTCCTTAGAATAGTTCATTGGCTTGACACTCAGGAAAGATGAAGTCTCAGCTGCATCTACAAAAAGCGATTTTATGTCCTGCACCAAAGCATAGCCCTCCTAAATGTGGCTTATGAGTTTCTATTCAAATACCAATGTAGCTTCCGGTCTGGGAGGTTGACTTTAGACTAAATCTTCAAGCTAATATATGTACATAAGTCCAGCAAAAAAAAGAACGAATTTCAAATGGAAACGGATCATCATTTATCGACTTTAAGGCTGTATTAATCGGTTAAAGCCCTACTAGCGGAAATCCCATTTCGAATCTTCTACATACGACCAACCGTTCTCGGCAAGAAGATCTACAAAGGTTTTATACTGAAGCAGATAGTTCGGAGGGCTGATGTTAACATGGCAAGTAAAAAATAAATATTTGGTCGATGGGACCCAGGGCCTAGCTTCTCCCAAGCATTCGTGTTCTTCGTGTTTCATTCTTTACATGAATGAAAGGGGGCTCTCGGATGTTTGTCAGACACTCGCGAGAGGTGGGACCGTGAAAAAATGTCTGGTTGTTTTGGGTGGGATTCGAACCTCGAGCCTCTTGCTTCATAGTCCAATGCACTAACCACTGAGCCACAGCACCCACATGGAACATGGAAAGTACTATCTTTCATAAGTCAATCCAGTTGTTGGGATCCGCAGACGATACTATAAGGCAATTTATTGGAGCCTTTGTAGAGCAATTTACTTTCATTCTAAAGACGTTTGACATATTTGCCTAGTCGTCACAATCGGAAGTTCACCTCCCTTTGAGTTAATGTTCACTCTACGAACGACACCTTAGTGGAGAGCCATCGAGAAGCTGTAACTTCAGTTTGGCAAGACAACATGCAGGAAAGTGAAACAGATATTGGAATTCAATAGCAAACTCTACGAACTGTACCAAGTCTGCTCTGTCCAAGTCCCCAGTGTCTCGGCCAAAAACTCTTCACGGGTCCCGAAATTGTACAACAAACTGTCTAAAATGTTTCATGCCACCATTTATGACAAATATTAGTTTCAATATCTTAAGTCGAGCTCCAACTGGTAAATGTATCTTTCCTAATAGAAAAAATTAAACTATCTGTAGGTCAGTGTAATGATTGGAAACAGAAACTCTTCAAAGACGATCCAAATCAAAATCGTTGCTTAAAGATACATTGTTCACTAGTATCGAACAGAGGTTCTCTTTTTTTTAAATTGCACATGCAATCAGAACGACAAGTCGAAAAGAAACTATTGCGACGTAATTAACTTCCACACCTGTATCTGCTTACATGACCAGAAATGTGTTTCGTTATTTCGTTGATTGCACACTGTTTGTCGCAACTTCATAATGTGACCTCTGAGAATTCATAAAATGCAATATCTACTACGTTGTACGGCGTAATTCAACTCAGAATTGCACTCACTTCAAATGAAAGAGAGACCAAACGCTTTGATTCAAAAGATACATAGATTCGCAAAGATTCGAAAGCTGTGGTAGAAGCCATAACCTACAAATGGCAGCCATTTTACTTCGTGATTTTTCTTCAAACTAACCTAAAAAAAATGGAACACAATCTATCGCTGAAATCAAATTAAATAAATAAACAACAAGTTGTCGGTTTAAATTATGCACTCTTTATTGCTGTCCATCATATCCACTTGTTCACAGTTCAGGGCCAAATTGGGCCATAGCTTGGGTATCCATATTGTGGCAGATAACGTCCATAGATGTTATCTAATATAAAAAAAGATACATGTATCTCCAGTACAAGTTTGTATAAAATTTCACTTAAACTCACTGTTAAACATCTCCGACGTAGCATCAACTATACCATATGCAGTGGCACTACCTCCGCCGTAGATTTGTGGACCTCCATAAGGATAGAAGACCGGACTAGGTGCAGCTGCAGCCCAGGCAAAGACCCCACAGAGAGCGACTAAAGCAATCTATAAATAGAAAATAAAATTGTTTAGAGAAAGTCCTTTGGATGAACAAAATCCACTTACGATGAATTTCATTTTGTGATGTGATTAATAAAAGTGCTGACTGTATGAACAATGAAGTCTATTGACTATGAGTTCAACAATTTCATGTTAACTAGTTTATATACGAAACATTAATTTCCGAATTTCCGATAGTTACGTGCTGTTGTTCTACTAAATTGACGTAAGGCAAACCTTATTAGTTTGGTATTTGATAGATAAAATACTTTTCATACATAATTCGTCACGAATTTTTTTTTATTTAAATAAGTAAGGATTTTTTTTTTGTTTAAATTTTGCGAGTAGTCACAGCACTATAGAGTGGAGAGATTAGAGGTATGAGATTGAGCCGAAGGCATTCGATCATAGAGCTCCAAATTTGACACTAATTCAGGGAAACATTATTCTTAATAGCTTGTCCGTGGAAAGTCTTGGCACAAAGACTGTTAATTTTTTATGAACAGAATCGATAGTAACTTCACGAGACACTCTATCAATTCACATTTCTTGGTTACGAATCTTTTCCATCTGCGGTAAGCCAAAGCACGTTCCTAAATCAAGCCGAAAAGTCGAACTCAACTGGGACTACTGAATCTGGGTAACTCCGACAATTTGTGCGTGAAAGATAGATCGGATGACACGGTTTTTCATTCAGGTGGCATCCATAGTGATCTGAACACCAGAAGGAACTTACTACAAAGCTTTTCTTTGGACTGGCTGGTGCATTGCGAATATTAGTGGACCGAAAAAAACTCTACGGGAAGCCTAGAGAAGAATTTTGGAAGATAATAACCGAGTCAGCAGGATGATGATCCTTTTTTTAGATTCAATGCAATGCTAGGATTGATTGGATCTCGACTTTACTCTCTGCCATGGCATTAACTTGTAAGCAGTAGTGGAAACTTTTAAGCTGATAGTTACCTTTTTGATCGTCAAAGTTGGTCATCATACATTGGTAGCTGTCCGCAAAACGATTTCAAAAAAATGTACAAAGTCAAAATATTTAAATCATTACACAGATTAGTTTGAAACAGACTTATATTAGAAGTACTAGCTGTCACAGAAAAACGATCGCAAAAATTTGAAGATCACGCTGATCGTCAACGATCAACTGTCATCATAAAACATTCAACTTTAGGTCCTCTGATGTTGTAAATAGTGTTAACTTTGCAGATGTTTTATAGTGAGTTTCCTGGATCAGTTAGTAGGGCTTAACTTTACAACCATAGGAGTTGATACAAGCTTGCCTATTCTGGGTCAATGACCGCATAACTTCCACTAGACTTCTACACTTTGAAACCCTTTCAATCAGCCGCTTGTTCAGAGAACGACTACTTCCTATTTGTAGCTGAAAATTATTTAGATACTTCTCCAACATTTAGACAAACTGGACTCTGAATACTGCATTATTTCAATCAAGTCAAGGAAGGATCGATAAGTACCATTTTAATGCTGGGAAAGGAGGCATAAAGGGTAAATTCACTTGAATACTCGTAGAGCAAGCTGATATTTGTTCCCAGTGTTTGGTTGAAATACATATATGTCTACCCTTGCGCAAAGTATCAAATCTAAGATCAGTGTGACCACAAGCTTGAGTCCGCATTTCAAGAGTTTGTCGTCACTGAAGATGAGGGAACATCTTAGTCCTTTCTGTAATCCACAAATGAAAAATCTCTGGATTTGTCAACCACCAGCCCATTCAAAACTATAGTCTGATCTAGAATCAATGTTATAGTGCGGAAATCCGACTTAGCAATAACCGACTGCTTTAACTTTCATCTATTGCTTGCTTGTGAACTGTGCAGGGTCGAGTACAACTGGCCACCGACTATTCCACAAATGCCCACATCGATGTCTAATGTTAAGATGCGCATTGTGTGATTCCGTTTGCTCTGGGCACTTTGACTTCGCGGATATTGAATCGGACTACTGTATGAAGCTCAAATTTCAGACGACACGAAAACTAATCTATTTTTGCTATTTCTCGGTCCCAACTCTTGACCGTTTGACAAATATTCAAGAGTATAGCTGTCATAACAAGTTTTCCTCGAAGGCGGGTTTCCCCAGGCTCTTTCGAAGAAAACCAGGCTCTTTCGAATGGTTGTGAGTGAGGAGATGGGTCTCAAACGAATCTAACATTCATTTCGAAGATGTGGTTCCACGACCGACGTGCTAAGCTAGGTTACCCATCTATAAACCAGCCATCGATCAACATGGCGAATCAGAATGAGTTGCATTCAACGTGTATCTTCCGATACATTTACGATTGAAACTGGGATTCCGGAGGGATCACTGCTTTTACCTATTTTATTTCTAAACAATAAGTAAAGGTCTTCTGAAAACGTTAGTGTTGGGGAATATTAAAGCCCAGCTTTGAATGGATCTAACCTTCATGAAGCTCCAAAACCACTCCAATCAACAAGACTCCACAGAATCAACAAGAAGAGAAATTAAAACTCCGCTGACCAAAAAGTTCAAAGTTTCTATACTTGAATCCAATCTATTACAGAACTAGAAAACTCTTCTCAATTACTTAAGCCTGTCTGACTTAAGCTGATCTCATAAAGATCGCACGTAAGCCAGCAAATGCATAGCAAATATTGTAAGCTAAGCTTGAGAAAGTGATTACCTTCAATACTCCATCAGCCATAAGTACTAACCAAATTACTTTGGTTATTATGACAAATAAAAGAAAAAAATGCACAAAATATTCACTTTGCTTCATTAAAGGTTTATTTAAAGCCTTTCCTCATGTCTGTCTGTTCACAGATGTCTAATATGGATTATAGCCATATCCGTAAGACGGGTATCCATAACCTCCATATCCGTATGACGGGTATCCATATCCGTAGCCGCCATAAGGTCCATAGACGACTGGAGCAGGTGCAGGTTCTGGTCTTGGTGCTGGTGCTGGAGCTGGAGCTGGTGCTGGAGCTGGAGCTGGAGCTGGTCCAGCTGTAGTCAAAGCGAGCACAGCGCAGAAAGCGGCAAGGACAATCTTTAAACAAATAAATCACTGTTAATGAAAATGTCGATTTCCAATAAATGCTCATCAAAACTTACGAGGAATTTCATTTTGAATGTTAAAGTGTTGACCTACGGAGTCTATACTATAATTTCGGTTCCGTACTTCGTAGTTTATATACGAAGTGAGAGTTGCCAAATTCTCGATTGTTACGTGATGTTAGACTAGAATTTTGACGTAGCAATGCATGACTAGGTCGGTGGCTGATAAAAACATATTTTTACCTCTAATTCGTCACGAAATTGGATTTCTATTATATAAGGATTATTAGAATAATTTTTCTATTAGTAATAGTAGTTCGTAGTTCAATAAATTGAAGGCTCGTTTTGAATTGTAAATATAAACACGATTGGGGATAGTTTGGGATGGTTGTAGTCGTAATTCTGAACAAAACCACGTTGGATGACTTCTATATTATAAACATCTCTAACTGCTTGAAATACAATGAATCTGTTATCCAAATGTATGACATGATATGTTAATACGTACATATTGCAGTGCTCCTAGTGACTGCAGGAGTACCACAGGATTCCGGATTTGGACCGCTGCTTTACATCATTGTATGGGACAGATAAATGTACCGAAATGATTAGGAGGTGTCAAAAATGATTAGTTTTGTTCATTCAATTGGATGCGATACTCATATTCCGTAGAAATAGTTACTTTTGCAATCAACGAACGTGAAATGTCTTCAAATAACAGAATGGAAGACTGAAGGGTTGGTTCTCGAAGCGATTGGTGCTGTTTTTAGGCCGATGAGGAAGAGAAGGTAATAGAGTGTGAAGAGTATTCAATTCTGATGCGAGCACAAATAAGTGACACTATAATTCTCCAGCGAATAGTGATAAGAAATGAGAAGTTTTGAGCTCAAGTAACTGATGGTAAACGGAAGGGAAAGTCGAAAAGAAGAAACCAATCTTGGATGAAAAAATTGTTAATACTCTGATACTTCCACTCTCTAAAACGATAGTGTATAACCATATGAATAGGTTTCATCAATGGTCGTTGTATTTTGATATTCAGCCCTCAAAGTTTTAAACTGTCTAGGCTCGCTAGAGAATGTAAACATCATTCATTTTTTCATTCATTTATAACATTTCCACTAAGCTTGCAGATCGTGGGCAACCGGATCTTGGTCGTTCAGTTCCTCAAACATTCAGTCTCTCAAAGGCTTAGGAAAATAACGCAGATGATCTTGAAGACAGATGATTTTTCTTAGGGCTAAACTTAAACGAAAACAGGATCATCGTACTTCTAAAACACAAGAGAAGAACCAAGATAGTTAGTACTCTTACCAGTCACTAAGTCAGAGGAAAAAATGCTCAAAGCCTGTCATCCCCACAACGACTTCTGCAGAAGCTGCAGGGACAAAGAGGAAGAGAAGACAATTAGTCACCTCCTTACCACATCTTCCGCAATTGGCAAAATTAGGAAGGCTACACTAAGTGAATACCTTTTCAACGATCTTATCGATCTCAGTACCGCCTGCACGACAAAGATAAACTTCTTCATACAAAGGAGCGGATGGTTCCCAGAATTAAAATGGTGAACCACCTACCTTACATACCGGCTGTACAATGGACCTTCTCTGGTTTATGCGCATTCTCACCGAGGGCCGGTCTAAAACAACCAACCAAGCCTAAACGTATCAAGAGAAGACATTAGCAGAATGTAAAGTAGTAAAACAGTCTTGATGAAGATAAGGTCTAACCCCTAAGCCAGATTCCTCTGCTATTCATACTACAGGCCCACAGCCTTAACCCACAAGCCCCTTCAGCTAAATCAAATTGATTCCATTGTTAAAGGTATTTTAGCACCATTTCTACTTTTTCGAATGTATTACTGCAGAAGAAGTACAACAATTCAATGACTTGGTGTAGTACACTGCTCTGAATAGCTCAAATGCTATTTTGCCAGTCAAAAGCGACCTCAAAATAAATAGCATTTTCTCAACAATGCAAGAGAAAAAGTCGTGCTGTTGGGAACTACCTTTCTTGGGCTCGGACAAAAGAATGTTTGGCTGGGAAAGTGAATGCACAAAACTGCATCAAAGTAGTAGCCATCAGCAGTCACTTTACCATTCTTTGAAATACATGAAGTTCCGATTAAAAGCTTAAGCAAACAACTCGTAACCATTCTTAATCTCTTCTTTAAGTTGACAAGTGTTAAAAATTTTAAAGTTGGAATGTCAACTACAATAAAATGAAAGAATTAGTATTCTACTCGCAGTCGAAATAATATTGAACAGAGCATTGCCCATTTTTTAAATTGTTAAGTTAATTTCTAGTTTTCTTTTTTGAGTGACATATGTATGCTTTCATTTCCAACAAATATTCCCCTGCGAATACAAGAGCGTAATTGTCCACTGAACACGCTCATCATACATTGTGTAGGCATACTCTGAACTTGCGTTGAAGTAATTATTGTGAACTGATTTTTTGCAAATGTCATTTTGGTTGCTTCTTGAGTTACCACAAAGTTAACCATGACTATTCTCTTTAATAAAGGAATTATGTAATTTGGCATTTACTTGTAGCTTAGTAACAATTTTAAGGACATCTGGGTAAACTTCATGCATACATACCTATATCATGTAAAGGCATGAGTCTATTTTTGATTGTGAACCATCGACTACTTTGGGAACAAGCTTTTGGTCACACTGGCTGTGTATATGATTTCAAACAAACTTATCTGATCCAGGGTAGATACCGAAGTGTGACCAGCTTTATTAGGGGAACAATGTCATCTGTGAAATTAATTAGTTTGAAGGGCTGCTCTTGAGGTAGAAGAAATGTCTGATCTCGGAACTACTTGCTTCTCGTGTCAAGATACCTCAGATAATTGAAGAGCTATTGATCTTATCAAAAAAGACATCATTAAAACAATGTATGGCATGTCTGTCAGAGGATTCCTTTATCATCTTTTAGAAGATCGATGGACCTCTTGTTATTAACGGCCCACCAGTAGCTAGGCGATACAAAATTGGTTGGTAAAATGGTTCCATTGATTGTTTGTCATGAATGTCGGGGTGAATATTAATAAGAAGCATTGGCGCATCGATGTCAGCTGTTATAAGCAGAAGAACCTCGAAGTTTATTCCATCAGTTTAGCAGTTTCCAGAAATGTCTGTGTTTTCCTACTTGGTTGAGGGGAGAACTTATATGGCACATCTATAGCTTGAATGCGATCTGATGGCTGCAGGCTTGAATGCGATGCAGTATTGTCAATTTCCGATGTCAAAGGTGTCAGAGGTAGGTCGTCTAACAACATCTGCAAAAGATTGACAAAAATTCATAGTAAAGAGCGCACGTTCTTCATATGCTTGTTTCAGCAGACAGATGATTTGTGCCAACAGAAAGATAACGATTCCAGCGTGACCAACATTTTATTTTATCGAATGGTATAAGCCCTTCAGTCCTATTGCTAAGTTGGTAGCTGCAACACAGAGACAAATTCCGAACATTTTCTAAGCTTTCGACCAAGTTTTGATTCGATTTTTAATAATCGGTAGACACGCCCCCTTTCTGGTATGAAACAGTCTCATTTTTAATTTTTCGACTTTGCATTTTGACGTAATCATGAAGAAAACAGTTTTTGGTTAAAATACGTTGCAGTCAAATTAGGTAGGTACTTCGGAAACATAAAAAAAAAGTGATATGGTCGCGCTGAACAAGGGTTTTGGCCGCAGGATTAGGTACCAGCAGCGTCTTCCTTATCAGTGATCAACTGTTCAAAATGTAACAATTAATTATAGGATTACGTGGGGACTCATCGAGTACACTTGATTCTCGATAGATGTACCAAGAACATCTGCTTGGTTCTCATATTTCCACGAAGATACAGATGCGTGTACTTATTTTGATGGACGGTTTTACACATATTCAGAAATAGAAAAATTTAAAACTCGTCTGATTCATTCGTTGTCTGTGAGATCATTGTTTTTCAGGGGTTGTCCTACTGTTGACTTTTCGATATTTCATCCTTCCGAGATTTTGGGCTATAAATACATAAATGTGTGCCCGGGATATTGCTGCACTTTCAAACGTTTTTAAGACAAAATAATTAAATGCTATGTGTAGGTCTGACATTCTTTGTTTTACGTATGAGTGACTCTATATTATGACATACTGATCTCCTTCAGAAGGAGGTAGCTTTATGCTTCTTCTTAAGCAAATATGAATCCTTTGAAGATCTATTACCTTTAATTGGCACCCGGCAAGGATTCATGTTTCACTTTTCGTAAGAACTGTCTAGACAGTTTCGGAACTTTACTCATCTCCATACTTCACAAGCCGATTGTAGATTGAAACCATATCATTTGATCAACTCTGATTACCGCTACACACACACGCAGATATCACTTCTGAACGCACCTCTCTGACAAAATAGCAACCTAATAACCCAACCCACTACTGGCATGTCTAGCTCCACGATAAACTTCTCTTTGTGAGATCAAAAAAAAAAACTTTTCTTTTTCACGCTGCTTTTTGCATTCAACATTTCTGGCAAATAATCACGTTTCGGAAAGCCAAAAACCTAATATATAAAGAACATCTCGAATTTCAAAATCATTAGTTTCAATTCTTCGAACTGACAACATCCAATAGGAACATCATGAACAAGTTCTTCGTAAGTGTTCAACTGAAAGACCGCTACAACACGGAACTGGGTATTTCTAATAAACAATTCTTGTACAACTATAGGCTTTCGCTTTCTTGGCTCTGTGCGCCGTGGCCAACAGCCAGGTCTTGCCCATGGGTCTGCCATTGAATGTGTACCAAAGCGATTTGATTGCTTCCCAAATTGGAGGTGGATCTTCTTCATCGTCGTCAGCAGCAGCAGCTGCTTCCTCGTCGTCAGCTGCTAACAATGACCTCATCGCTAGCAGAATCAACGCCTTGAACGCATGGCCTCTTGGTTTGGGACCAGTTGTTAGCCCAATCGGTCCAGTAGTTGGTCCAATCGGTCCAGTTGTTGGTCCAATCGGACAACTTGGTGGATCATCTTCATCTTCTGCTGCTGCTGCTGCCGCTGCTTCCTCGTCAGCTGCTAACAATGCTGCTTTGAACGCATGGCCAGTTCTGTCTGGATTGGGACCAATCAACCCATGGATTTCTCTCCCAGTTGGCCCAGTTAACCCACTCTCAGGTATTAACTAATTACAAACAACAAATCTCCAATGGGTAACTAACTATACTATATTTGCATTGTTTAGGTCTCGTCGGAGTCTACTAAATCAATTAATTACTGGTAACACAGTTTTTAACGACTTGGTGATATTACTGATAATAAAAAAAAAAATTACTTTTAGTACAAAAAATTGCTAGTCTTTCTGTTCATTGTGTCGGTTGCGGGTACCAGTTGATTGTTGCTGTTTCACGATTGCGAAAAACAACTGAAAAGCCAAATCAAAAGTACATAAATGACACCAAAATGTTTTGGCCGAACTCCGCTTTGTACCAGCAATATGCGGAACGTGGTTATGTACCTGTGAAAGAAACAAAGAGGAAGTAAGATACTTTCGTAACGCAAGACATGTGATCTGCCAAGAATGCATTCGGCTACGAGCACAAGCATAGGGTTAGCACTTTTGTTTTCGATTTCGCTGGTCATTGTAAACACAATTGAACTCAAATAATGGCTGGGTAAGCATGATGAACATATTTAGATTACCGACATACTTTATGGACATTTTTACGAGCCAACTTTACTTGATGATTGTCTGTCGTGAACTTGGCTAAAGTGCTGTAGTTTAAAGTAGAACGAAGAAGAAAAGACAAATCAGAATAACTGACGCTGGACTAGTTGAACAGAGTAAACTTATGACCACATGCTCCAGAAATGTTGTCATGAAAATAACCTATTTGGGTGCACCTATGCTTAGCATGGGAATTTTTTCCACATTTGAGAAGAATTAGCTTTACGTTTCTCACTAATGAGAGTGAAGTTCTTTGCCACATTAAGGGGAATCATTACTCACTTGGAATGGGAAATAATTTTCCTTTATACACATACATTCCTTTCGTGACAAAATTCCCATGTAGAGCAGAATGACGAAGAATCAGAAGTGTGTTTCCAAAACATAAACTAGAAAAAATAAATTAAAAAAATTTATAAAAAAAAGTTACGTATACGCCAGAGTGGGTGCCGAGGATCAGGGGTTAGTGCGTTGGACTATGGAACAAGGGGTCCGAGATCGAATCCCAGTCGGGGAACACCAAAAAAGTTTTTCACGGCCCCACCTCTCGCGAGCGTCTGGTAAACATCCGAGAGTACAACTGTCCTGAGAAAGCTTCTCAAATAACAAATTGCCCTTCGGACATGGCATTAAACAGTAGGTCCCTTCCACCCTTCCATTCGTGTAAAGAATATAACACGCACAACACGAATGGTTGTGAGAAGCTAGGCCCTTGGTCCCATCGACCTGTAGCGCCAAGTATTTATTTTATTTTATTTTACGCCAAAGAACTAGATACCCACCACCTCGCTATATCCTCCATTCACATATCTCGAACCAGCTATTCTGTCTCTGTGTATCCAAAGCACAAACTAGCCTAACTGCTGCCTCGAATTGGAAATTGAAAACAGAAACTTTGTGAACCAAAAAATGTATGAAAAAAGCGTTACGTATACGCCACAGAACTAGATATCCACCATCTAGTTATGTTCTCCAATCACACATCTCGAGGTAGCTATACTGTATCTGTGTATCCAAAGCACAAACTATCTTAGCTGCTGCCTCGAAATGGAAATTGAAAACACAAAATTTTTCATCCGAAAAATGTGTGAAAAATATTTTGAAAAGTGGATGACTGCCAAAATGGTATCTTGAATCGATAGCATTCAATAGATACGAACTTGTCAAACTGACAAACTGTCATCTGCACTAAACTTGTGAAGATTTGAAAGCTGACTTTTGGTTAAGTTGCAGTAGAAAAAGACATCAGTTATGACGTGCTGGAGTGACAGAAAAGCTCATCTTATTCCATGCCTCTCCATTGTATCTTATGGCTTACAGTCAGATAAGAGAACCTACTACTTTTTACGGCCACTTTTCTGAGTAAACGCATTTGATGTTATGGCTGTCACTTTTGACTGACTCTGTCCACCGAAAAGTTATCGAGAAATGTACTTTTTGAAGTTCATAAGTATCAGCAATGTCCGACTTCTATTCTGGATAAGATAATTTGTAGAAATTTTATTGAAACACTCCTCTATAAGCTCGCACACCCAAAACGTGCTTGCATTGTAAAAATCTGCCCTGCAGTGCTCACATGCAAGTGGAACATATCTAAGAAGTAGATTGTGATTGTTGAATTTGCTGCTAAAATACCGCAGTGCACGCCTAGCCGTATGCTTTGTCAAGAGAAAAACTGCAATAATGCTTAACTCATCTGCCCTCTCTGGTTTCAAGAAGACTCAAGGCCCTTATGTTTGAAATTATAAAGAAAGGTGTTGGTGATCTACTTAGAGCTTACACAGACTGGATTTTGTACAACTGACCATATTTTTGGCGTAGTTACCATCGCAAAGAAAAAGTGGGAATATGTTTACTTATGGCCAGACTAGCTGAAGAACCATCGAACCATGTAACCTAGTAACAATTTGATAGACAAGACTTACTTTACAAGTCTATATTTCATTTTACCACCTTCATGGATAGAATGGAACTATGGTGTGAGATTGGTTTGAAACGACAGGTATAGGACAGTTTCTATGTTACTCTACCAGGAGACATCTTCTTAAAGACTTTCCCTACACTGACTGCCCGACAGTCTACAGAAGAATGTGAAATAGGTATGAATGTCCACCAAACTGCCAGCCCTAATCCTTGAGCTACTTCACCTCGGTGTAGCTCTTTCTCTTGTACAATGTGGCCCAAAATGTGCCACTCTATCGGAAGATGCTATAGCTTTTGAAAATCGCGGTAACTGTCAGTTTGGTTTTATTATTTGTGAAGTAAACAGATTCAGAATACAAGTCGACAAGCCGTTGATTGCTATACTTCTCAAGATCGCGGAGTTTTTTTTATGGATAATTCGTTAGTGGCAATACCTGATCAAGGGCTAAGGCGTTTCGCCGCTTGCCTCGAAGGACTAGAACAATACGTGACAACTTCATTGCCGCAGATTGATGAATTCAGACCGGAGGAGATCTAGTTACAACAAGATGCTGTAACTACACACAGTGCTCGTCCGAAAATGGACATTTTGAAGGATGCATTCCTGGGTCGCTAAATGTTTCGTTTTGGCAATATGACCGCTCTATACTTCTTCGTTCAAGGCTTTTGAGATTACGGGTCTATATGAACAAGCCACAGACTTAGAAGCTCTCAATGTGTATATCCGACAAGAGTGCGAGAACTTATAGACGGAAGTTCTCGCTAGAACAATTGAAAATGTGGTAAGAAGAGCCCGAATAGTCATCATCAATAATCATGATAGGGGCCACTTGACCGACTTCGCCAAGCATTTAACCACTTTAAAGAAGTGGTTTGTTCTTTAGATGTCAAAGCAATCGAGCTTGACGGCTCTAACAATGACGGAAAAATTGGACTACATTTCACTTGGACTTCCTCAACTTCTTAGTGTATTCGAATGGGTTCATCAATTATACTTAGTTACCATAGAATGTAAGGTTTAATAAAGATTTTCTGCCTTTTTGATCGAACTGTTGGTCTTCGTTTAACAAGTTCTTCATTATAAACTAGAATGCCATCAATTGCTTGCTTACATGAACTATGTTTTCTTTTTTTAAGCTCCAAGTTTAGGGCTGTTGCTATTCCAGCTTAATTGTCAGGCTTCCCATCCTCTTGCGTGGCGTCATGTCTTGGAATGGTCCAAACTCTTACCTTACCTTTACTGGCATTGCCTCAAAGAAGATGGCCAATGGCACGTACATAAGTGGATGAGAACCGAAAAGAGGACTTTGTACTGGAAACCACCAAAGTGTGAGCTAAGAAGAAGGTTGGACTCCGATTGCGTTTAGGCCGAGGCTTGGATTTCGAGGTTTTTTAGAGCCTGAGCACAGCTTTTAACTGATCTACATGATCTAAACCAAGAGGTAAGTGAACGTTGGACTCCGAGGTTAAAGATTTCCTTGGCTTGAAGATGTGAATGGCATCTTAAAGAATACGTTGGATATCTAGGGCTAGGAAAAGGACTTTGGTTAGATTAGATTAGTTTTTTTTCCCACATATTAAGGAAGGCCGACACTGAAAGTAGAAAGAGTCGTGAAAGACCGGTGCTGAATATTCCAGGATTTATCAAAGAGATACATATTTACTATCGTTTTGGGATCTGTGAAGACGTATTCAAGATAAAGTCACCATGAGTCAATCAATTACATATTTAAAATCGTGAGAACCCTAATTGTTTGAAACTAAACTTGAGGAACGGCAAAGTAGGACTAGGCTTCTGCTTATAAGTATCCTCATTTCGCTAGCTTGTCAGACCGCTCATTTAGTTTGATTTTACTCGGCCAGCCATTAATTGACCCTAAATACACAGCCTTGTGAGACCTTTTCCTCTCTAGATTGTTTCACAGATCGAAGGAAAACATGGCACAGAACAGTCGCTGAGGAGTCATGCCAACCACACAGAGGGCTTTACGACTTTTAAACAGATTTTGTAAAATAACCAAAAAAGTGTGACTTAGCTCTGTGACTTAACGTCACTGTGACAAGAATTTTCTAGTAGAAAACCTTATCTATCTGCAAACATTCATCACATGAATGAATATTTTATATTACAATGTCGATGTCTAGACACTTTAGAATCGCGCTAATCACGGCAGCATACCGGAAGCCACATAGCTTTTGATGCCCCAGATAGATAACGTGAGCAACCAAACAAGAGTCAGCACTAAATTGTGTTCTTCATCAAGAAATACTTTTAAATACCGTGTCGCTGACACTACAGCCTTTGTGTCGAAAATGCGTCCCCCATATCTATGGAGCTATGGTACCTCGAACATGCATCGTTCCCCAACATAAAGCCCACCAAAGAGAACAACAAAATAAAGCTATGTGTTCCAAAGAACAGATGTTCGACAATCAGTACTTATCGATCGGCATATTTCTACACCCCGGCGTGACAAAGTCGTGGCTTACGGCTATTGTCACGTAAATTTTATTCATTTCGAATGGTTCCTATATAAGTCAACTGCGTTTACAGATTAAGCTATAGTTGATCTAGCAAGCTTGCTTAGTAAGTCTTTTTTTTTACCAAAAACCCAAAATCACAACAAGATGTACAAATTCATTGTAAGTACAGGACTAAACATTCAAAGAGAGTGGTTTTCTAACCTCACTTCCCATTCAGGCTGTTATCCTTGTATCTGCTGTTTGCATGGCCCCTTGCGTTCGGGGTCAAGCCAGCGCTAACGCCAACACGAATAACGCTGCAGCTGGAGCAACCGCGTCCGAAATTCACAATCTGAACCCACTTCTCATCGACCAGTATGGTTATCAAATCGGAGTACCACTCTTGGCTCCAAATGTTGGACCTTTGACTTTACTGAACGCTGCTGCGTTGCCACCACGTAGCTTCATTGGTCAATCCAAACCAGGTGCGTTGTTGACTTGTTGATGTTTTTCTTTTGTACAATTTTGCTTATTGAATTTGTTTACTTTTAGTTCTGATTCGTGACGGATTAACTGACAGATTCATTGGTGAATCGGCCATAGCAATGCTAGCTTTGTAAACGTGTCTGTGTTATAGGTTTAGGAGAGGCAAGCAGAAAATGACTTGCTAAGGTACCTTAATTCAGTGAATATTGTTGTCTGCAGAATGCAGAATAGTTGTAAATAAAATGCTGTGAATTGTTTTTTTTCTACTTACATCAGGTGTTTTGCATTTACTTATACTCACTCAGATAGAATCCAGTTCAAGCGCAAAATATAGAGTGTAAGCCGGGCTTAAATACTAACTTCGGCTTAGAAGGCTTGGACTTAATATCTCGATCGGAATTTCAGGCTCAATTCTGAAAAAGACTTCAAGCAAGCTGAGTTCTATTCGAAATGCTGCTACTCTTGACTGCCTGCCAAGAACATACATATTTCTCGATGAACCCGCATTTTGGTTATCGAGTATGAAGCGGTCACACTGATCGTGTTTACACTTTTCCATTTCGAATTGTGTGGCCAATCTTTTTTGGTTTTCGTCGTTAGATCGTTGCACTTGGTAATTCCTGATCCAACTCTCTGGTAGGGATGTTCAAGAATTCTTTGGTATCGAATGGTTGCAGGTTAAATGCGATAGAAGAGGTCTCCGTTCAGCGGTCAAAACTCGGATGTTAAACTGATATAATGGCATGAACCGCCTGAAGGACCCAGCATTAGTTTCTTTGGACAAGATCGATAAATTTAAAAAAAAAAAGATAGCCTAACAGAGGGATTCGATGGAAGACTGCTAAGCTATACATGTTAGCCCATTCGGTATATAGAATCATTATTCCGACAGGCTCGCATGGATAACTATTGCGAATTCACCAACAAATGGTGTTATTGACGATCTCGGACCGAAAGGTTAGGATAAATTACGTCTTATTAACATCTATGGTTTCATGGTTTTAAATTCAACCTATGCGGCTTCAAGATAGGTGTCAGTCCTTCAGTTTATACACGCGTTGTGTGTACCACAAATCATTTGGATGAGTTGGATCGTACTGTGTTATCTGTCAGCAACACAACAGCGTCGAATAATTTGAACGGCTTTAACGTTTTGAATTCATATCTCGGACATGTAAATCTACCTGTATTCCACTCGTTATCCATCACATCTGTCATTCTAAGACAGAGCAAGCGAAAATTGTCAGGGTCGACAAAATAATTCTCAATCGTATCACTAGTGACCGACAATAAGAAAAGTATTGGGGAAAGAATGCAGCCTTCTGTTACCCCACTTTGGAGCGCAGACTTTCTCTAAACAAAATTCGTTTTCATCTTCCGAAGAGTGATCCCAAAAGGTTGGAAAAAATAATAAGTTATATGAACGATGTTGTATCTCGGAGTTTTTGTCTAATTAGGATCATCGATCAGCGTTTATAAACATCAGAAATGAAAAGTGCCCAAAGGTGTACTGACAATAGGGGAGAGGAAACTTGAGGAGCAGAAGCACAAATCTTTAAGCCCATGACGTCTATTGTAAGAGAAACATAATAATCGAGTAAGCGACTGCAAAATACTACGAAATGTGCCTACTTTTTAAACGTCAAATGCAAACGTATACAAAAACACCAGCAACACAAAATTGCGTACATATGTACATAGATTTGACAGATGTCATAGGTCAGTGCAAAGAAATTTCTTTTTTACTCTCTCGTTAGTGGTCTCTTTCACGACAAACTACGAAACTTTTGCGTACTCGAACAGAATTTTGTAGATTTTCGTTGATTTTTCTAAAAAATCGTTATGCTGGTAGCGTACCCGAACAGATCTGTAGTTTAACATTAAAACGACCTCAAAACAAGACAATAGCTGACTTAAAACCTCAAATTCAAACATGTTATTGCCTATGTTTAGGCGAATTTATTCAATGTTTTCCTCTGATGGTGTTGATATTTTGTAGAATAATTTTCAGTGACGCAGGTATTGTATAGAAATAATTATTGCATACCTATTGGCACGTTTTGGGAAAATGTCAATTTTGAAAATTTGTTTAAAGCTTTCCATGGAGGCTTCTTCATATCTACATATCTACTATGTTGAGTGGGCTACAGTGCACAACTTAACAGTCGATTGTCGTTCAGAACGTGCTAAATTGAATAATTTCTGAGTTTTTGTTATCCTCAATGGTTAGTCACAGGAAGTATTTTTTGGTACAAGATAGAAAATATGAGAAATACTTAAGATCTATAGGGTTCCGATAAGCTGCTGTATCCAGTAGGATGTCGAACGACTGGAATTAAAATTTTTGATTTCGATGCTTTTCCACATCATTTACCTTTCACTTAGATTGAGAAATTTTGGAGAAAAGATGATCACTGTAGATGGTAATATCACGGGGTAATGCATAGAAAATGAATACGTTTTGTGCAAGTTACCCAAACGATAATCATTTACGCCTTACTGCATCTTTTTTCACATTTCTGGTATAAGTATGTAAGCAAACATCAGAACCTATTTGCTCAAAAATGAAGCTGTTACACGCGTTACCTTTAATGGCATCAAACTGGTGGTTCATAGGATGGCATAATATACCACACTGCCTTCTTAAGTACGAAGTTATTGGCAATATACCAAAAGTATGCGATTGAAAGTCATTAGATAATTCTTTTTGTGGATATGATGCTGGCCTTTATCAACAATGACTCGCGCTGAGGCCAACATTATCAATTATTCGAAAAGTTATAAAAATCGCAACTTTCGAACGAACTTTGTAAGAGGTAGAACTGTGTTAGAAAAACACACTTCACAAAAGCTCTGGAAAGGGCTAGATTTTCCATGACGTCAAGTGTAACTAAAGCCTCGTGTATTCAAAAGAACCCTTCTTAAGCAATTCCAATCTTTAATCTTAAACTCTCAAGCCCTGTGTTCTTAGATATTCTCTATTGTATTTAGATCGGGAGATTGCGGAGGTGGATGAAGTCTTCTCGAGATCTAAACACAAGTCGATCGTTGGTGTAATATCCAATAAATAAATAGAAAAAAATAAATACTTGGCGAAACAGGTCGATGGAACCCAAGGCCTAGCTTCTCACAACCATTCGTCTTGTGCGTATTATATTCTTTACACGAATGGAAGGGTCCTACTGTTAATGCCGTATCCGAAGGGCAGTTTGTTATTTGAGAAGCTTTCTCAGGACAGTTGTACTCTCGGATGTTTCTCAGACGCTCACGAGAGGTGGGGCCGTGAACAATTTTTAGGTGTTCCCCGACTGGGATTCGATCTCGAACGACTTGCTCCATAGTCCAACGCACTAACCACTGAGCCACAGCGCCCAATCCAGTAGAAAAGTCTAATGTTTCAGCTGAAGCATGTGAGCTAAAGTAATGACATCCATTTCCTTTCTAACAAATCAGATGGTTGCCCAACAAATTGTTTGCTTGATTTTATTTAGTTTGTAATATTATTAGTTTTGTTTTATAAATATTTTTCTGAGAAAATGGCATGTTTTAGTTATGAGTCATGTTTTTAAAAAAAACCTCTTTCTGGCAATACCGCCGCGAATCCCACTGGAATAAATCTCAGCGACACACTGTTGAATGAAACGCCTGGAAGAAGCCGATCTTCCACATTGTTTTCATTTCCTCGCTTCGCACACCATTTACCGGTCATTTCTCCATTGCACCACCGCACTCACACACGCTTGTTCCGCTCAAAACATTCCGCACACACAAAACTGTTGCTTCCATCCGGCACCCATGTGGTGGTGTGCCTCTTCCTCGTATGCGTGATAAAACTGCCCCTGTGTGTGTAAACTTCAGTTCGGGTTTCGAGTGGAGGACTGGTCTTGGATTGCTTTCCACATTTCGGTTTCAGTTTTGAGTTGTTTTCCAAGCCATGCGAATGTGCATGAGTCGTGTCAAACGTTAATGCGCGCAACAAAGTAAATTTCAAAAAAAAAGAAACAAAAAAACCAAGTGAACACATTTTTTTTTTCTCCACCAAAAAACCAGTTTTCTTTGCTCACTTCTTTCAACAATTTCTCTCTAAAGGTGAAATTTCGTAGTGCCTTCTCCTGTGGTTCGTGGTGTTCTCAACTCTCTACGTGTGAAAAGCAGCAGTGAACCGATCCAGCGTTCTTTGGATTTTATTTTCGCTTTAAATGTTAAATTAGAATTAAAACGGGAAATATTCTAATAGAAAAAAATCAGTTTCCACCTCTGTGCAAGAATTCAAATAAAAGGAAACGAAGAGAGGAGAGGAAAGAAGAAAAAAAAAAGAATTCCAACTGATTCTGAGCCGATTCCGATTCGGATTTTTACTTGTTTCCAATTTGTAGCCAAAGAATTTGTTGGTCACAATCACAACATTGGTGTGTTAGTGGAGAGATCGTGTTTTGTTTGATCGGAATATCTGTGATCGAATCGAATTCGAATATCGGGCTAAATTCCAAAGAATTGTTTTTGAGTGAAAACATAAAAATCAGAAACAGCAAGTGAGTGAGCTGAGCTTCCCTTGGGATTACCTGACATTTAACCCATCACACTGGATTTAGGATACTACGAAGCTGTCAAAGGTAAGCATGCCCTATTCCGTAATACCTTCCGCCGCCCGTCAAATTTTTTGACAGTAACTTGACAGTTACTCTACTCTAATGGTCAGAATTTTGTTTTCTAATTGACGACGTGGTGTCGTTTCTTCTATCGCCGTCCAGCACAAGCGCGAGCAGAGAAAAATGTGCTGAACGAAAAATTGTTTGGGGGGAATGAAAAAAATAAATAAAAAACAAACTTGCTGATGTAGCAATGTAGGACCGCTGCCACAGCACACACGGCGAAACTCAAGTAACATGCTAACCCCGCCGAAAACAAGACTCAAAAGTAGTCCATACGAAAAAAAAAGAAGAAAAAAAAAAAAAATACTTTGGAGTCTTTTTACAGCGGGAGTCACCATTGGCGCACACAACTCTGCTTGCCACCAGCATAGCGCGCCACCGCAACCCACGGATGTTGCGGCGGGCGATAGAGGTCGCCGCAGAATAAGCCGGTTCGGGCTGTATCTGGTTTTTGGGGCATTCCTGGGGACGGTGGTGATCGATCGTCACCGTCGCCGTCGCCGTCTTGATGGTGCTCCGCGCGCGCGCGCGCACTGTGGCGGTGGGTCAGTAAAGATGGGTTGTGATGTTTTGATGTTGGCTCATGGCTCTCTATGAATATTGAGTACGGACGGGTAATTAATCTTTACATGAAAATGAGTCTTGGGGCAGGTTGTAAGTTTTTGCGGTACGTACGACTGGCTATGTAGAACAAATTATGCTTAAGACTTTGACGCCTTCTATTGCGAATGTGGGTGGCCGAACGAACATTGAAGGATTTATGGGATTTGGTGTTTGGTTTTTGTTTTCTGGGTTCAGTTCAACTTTCTAGTAACAGTTCGTTGGTCTAGAAAAGTCAGAGTCTTTCGACTGGGTCTCGTAATTGACTCCTCTGGTCACTGGAACTTTATACTTTCTAGTTACACTTCAACTTATGTGCGTAAGAAAGGAATTGGTAATAAGGTCTGCTCGTAAATCATCTTTAGCTCTAGGCCCTCTAGACTTGCGTGTAAGCCGTTGCTAACTGTATGTGCATGTGGCTGTCTATCCGTGTTAACAGAGGTGGATTGATTATGTGCTTGGGAGAGGTCTTCTAGAATTCAGATATGGCGTCTTGAAGCCTAAATACTTCTTGGGGGTCTTAGAATGATTGGCTTATTGCACTTATAGCTACTGAAGCTTGGACAAATATGGAGGCAGGTTAAGACAAGCCTACAGTCCAGCTATAGGTACTATAGGTATAGGTAGGTACCAATGCACACCAGGGATATCCTTTACTTCGCAGTTTTGGTGGAGACCTGTCACCACGAGCCATGAACCATGAGCCATAAGTTTTCCCAAATATTTTATTTCTTGGACAGAAGGCTATAGTGGCTCTTTTGATTCTTTCGTTAATATATGTATACCTTCGAACCTATCTTCTTATAAACTAGGAAATGCAGGTATCGTTCGACATTTTAATAGGGTTCCTGTGGAACCTTAGATATGACTGCTAGTTAACTTTTCTTGGTACAACTATTTGGAGACTTCAGCGCCTCTTATAAATGCTCTTCAAGGGTTTGGAGATTACTCCACCTTTAGCGATATTTGGTCTAAGGACTTTAGAGAGACTGAGTTTGCCAAGAAATATACCTTCGTACGAGCGTAGCTTCTTTACAATCCTGGGAATTTGTAAGGAGAGAAAGATCTGATGGCCCCTATTTAGCGGTGGTAAGGGTGGAACAAATCTCCGCGTGTAAGCATCTCTGGGGTCATTTGCTATCCCTTTTGGTCAAGAGTAATAAACACCAACTTCTGTATATCTTTCCACGTTTAGTGAAGGACGGCAGGTGGCTAGATACAGTCGATCTTTTCACAAATATGCACAAATGTACGTTCCAACGTACCAACCGATTATGCAGAAAACTTCCAGGAGAAGAGAAAAATACCATCCCGTAGCCCTTCTATTCTTGCTTTCTAAAGTCATAGCTTAGGCCTCAAAGCCCCTGTGTGGAGCTAAATGATCCGTCGGCAGGCATCGCTCAATATGGGAAATCAAACTTGCATCCATTGCACGTCTAAAAGTTGTTAGAGAGAGTCTGGAAGTGGGCCTTACAAGCTTTCTACAGAATACATCAATTCAAGTGGTAAACATTGTGTTTCTTCATACACTAGTTTCTAATGGTGGTGTGCCTTAGGGCTCCTTATTTTCACCTGCTTTATTCGTTTCCGCATTCTGTTACTGTAAGCTTTGAAGGACCCATCTTTTAGCCTCTCGGAGGCCTATTCCACCCGCTTGGACGTCCGCATTTTCATAACTTTACTATTTTATATGGAATTAAAAAAAATCAAAAGACCACTTATCCATTCAAATTCTCTACACTTCGTCCATGCATGGTCCTTAGCCACGCCCACTTTTTGGGGGCGTTTTCATCAAAAAACCGATTTGAATGACATTTTGCATGTAACGTCAGTAAAGGTTGGAAGTAATTGTAGGATAAGGTATCATCTGATCCGTTCTAGACAGATTGTAGCTTTTCTATATTTAATTTTAAAGTACATTATCTATCATCACATTGGGGGCATAATATCTAAAAGAGATTCTCCTGCAAATGGTGATCCTTTTGGTGAATTGAAACACTGTTTGCTATAGAACTGGCTTTATGAGCCATGGACTTTTCTCACCACTGACCTTGTCGATTGACTCTATTTGATATCTACTTCATCGCGAGCGGATAAATTACGAACTCTACGAAATATCGCTGCGGGATTTTCACCATTTTGATGCGTGTAGCGATTTACCTGACATGTGTCAGTGAATGACAGCGTTATGTTTAAAAATGGAAGACTTTTTATGAAGTCTTATGAGCCATATCCTTCAAATCGTCTCGCACGGTTTTTGGATTTCACAAAGCCTTCCTTTTCCTAAGCTACGATCAGTTTCGTTTTAGATCTCTGTACCACTGTCCAAGTGGGACTGCTTTTAAGGCAGCTCTAAACAGCGGCTTAGATTTAAAGAAATTGGCTATCAATCGGGAAGGTACCACGACAGCCACCTCAGCTAAGGCGATATTTTCTTTTAGCCAGTTTATCCAATCGAGCATCTCTTATGTCTCAAGTCAACTCCATACCGTGGATTAAACTTCAAAGGATAGCCAGGGCAGGTACCACGATATTCTTCGTAGACATCAATAGATTGGCTATCTATCGGGCATGTACCACTATATCTCAGCAAAGATGATACCTTTTTTAAGACAGTTTACCCACTCGAGTATCTATCACGGCTTTGTAACACTTTCCAAGTGCGACAGTTCCGTACCGTGGCTTAAACTTCAATGGATAGCTAGGGTGGGTATCTCAGCTGTGACAGCCACCTCAGCTAAGACGATACCCATCTAGTATCTCACACTATTTGCCTTAATCAATCATCGCACAGAAAAACAATGAAAATTCCCCACGTAAATCGTGTAATTTATTGCCACCAGATAGTGGGAACAGATACCCTCGGACAAATATTAAACAATCCCACGCAGTTCGATGACTAAAACTCTATATTCATAGGATAAGAGCGTATCATCAAACAGCCAAGTTAGGTAATTCAGTCGAAAGTCCTACTTCTAGCCAAAACAACATTCGGTTTTTTGTTTTTTTCTTCATCAACATGATCAATTAAAATGCTTCCATAAATCGTTATTTCGTTTCGCGAAGGAGTATCACACACATTTGGAATTCGAAACTCAAACATTCGCCAACGTTCGACTAACAGCCAACGACAAAGTGTTTAATAAGAATTTTTATTTGTTTATCATCGTCCGACAGAATCGGGAATTTATAACTTGATTTGGGTAATTTAACGAACGTGATTCGAATTGGTTGTAAAGCTCTAACCAAACCATACGTATGTAGTGTGTACATGACCACTTTGGAGTGGAAAACAAAAAAAAAAAAATAACCGATCCAGCTAAACCTGCTGAAAGTATCTTCAGTAATGGATTGAACGTGAATGCGATCCTACTACTACACCCCTGGTGTGGGTAAGAGAGGCAGGCAGGCACAGGAGGCACTTGAACATGTACCCATTAACCAAGTTTTTGTTTTTTTTTTTTAAACCAATTGACCTATCTCCTCGGATCAAAATGAAAACTGGTAACTGAATAAAACTATGTCAGATTGCTTGTATCCGTATCTTTATTTCGCTCCCCCGTTTGGCTGGCAGTTAAAGACAATTTAATTAACGTCGTGCTAAGGCGAAGTAGCATTTAATCTGGATATCTCAAGTGGCGGACGAAGCACTGCTGCATAATACCCCATAGAACTCAATTCCATTCTGATTAGGTCATTTCGTTGATATAAAAGAAAAAGCTCAGCTTTGCTTGGTTTTTGTTTTTTTTTTTTGTATCTTTTGACATTTTAACATGTCTTGTTGTTTTTATTGACAAAAAAAAAAAAAAAAAAAAAACAACAAAACGATCATTTGTTCTGACACTCTCAAGGTCGTCGTCGATTTTTAGCCTGTTTTCGCGTCGTTAACTCTTTTCGATTTGAATTTTGTTCTTTTCATTCTCTCTTTCCAATCAAATTTGCGATACGAAAAGTTGGTATTCCGTATTCCGTATTCCGATTCGAATTCGATACAAATTGTACTCTTCCTGTTGTTTTTCCACGGTGGATTCCACAGAGTATCTGTGGTAATTTGGAACAAGTTTGTTCTTTTTTTTTTTTTTCTGCGCTTTTTCGATTTGAAGAGGTATATCTATAATAACATCTGCACAATGCCACGCCATTCACTAAAATCAGTTGAGAGATACTTTTGAATTGGCTTCGGTAGTAATGCGCGCGCCAAAGAACCACAATCCATCCATAGCTACGTAGTACATATGCGAACAACTTGTGCTTACATTGTTGTCTTGACAGATAAAGTATCTCGCTGTGCTGTGTGTATCTCATTCGCATTTCAACTTTGTGTATGCATAAGCTTTGGGTAAGATCTTGATCGATGGTAGGTACTAGGTATGTCTCGCTAAACTGAAAGTTCTGATTGTTTTATTGTTTTAGATACTTTTGTCTTATTTGTTCTCTCGCTATCTGTTTCCTTTTCTCTCTCTTTCTCTGGCTCTTCGTGCAATTATTACCTTTTTTCTGTTTTCATATTTTGTTCGTTCTTATTGTGCATTTTACTGTGGCTTTACTGGACTCTGCTGGGTATACAGTGTGTGTTGGGTGAGCTTGGGAGGTTTTTTTTTTTATTTATTTTTGGAGGGCGAAAGTGTGTGCATGGTGGAAACCTAAAAGAATTAAACGTAAAAATAAATAGAGCGAGTTCGCATAGCGTGGCATTTTAAACCGGTATTGTTGTTGGTTGTTGGTATCTTTTGCTATTTCTTTTTTTTTGTATCTTTTGCTTCTAAATTATGCAATTAGGTAGAGGTTTGCTATTTTTTTTTTGAATAAAAAATGGTAAACTGTATCGATTTTGATCGTCGTGTGCAGGAAGTGGTTTCTATTGCGTTGATTGTCAAAATAGTATCTAGATACCTATTCTTTTATATTTTAAACAGCAACATGGTAGAGAAATTAATTAAGTATTCCGCGCGGTGAAATGCAGTTTGTTTTGTTTAACGAAGATCGTTTTA
This sequence comes from Xylota segnis, assembly GCA_963583995.1. Taxonomy (NCBI): domain Eukaryota; kingdom Metazoa; phylum Arthropoda; class Insecta; order Diptera; family Syrphidae; genus Xylota; species Xylota segnis. The sequence goes on along the minus strand of OY757238.1, from coordinate 56,725,015 downwards.
ATTTAGATTGAATAGGAAGTAGGTTGATTATGACGAAGATTGTTAAGTCTTCTTTATTTTTATGGATACATACTGCATAGATACTATGGAAGCAGTTTATCTCGTTTGAAAGCAACACAATGAACGACTTAATGAGGCGTAAATTTAGTTTTTATATTCAACACAGTCAGTTAATCGGCGAGAAACATCTTACAAATTGCGAATTCACCTGAAACAGGATAAACACCGAAGGCATGAGTAATAAGAGGTGTATGTAGTCAAGGGTACACCGTTGAATGCGTCCATTAAATCATTGGTAGTGAACGGATCCATCTCAATGTAAATTGACACCTCGAGGGACATTTGTACTTAGTTAAACAAACGAAGAATAGTTGTTTGTTGACATGGAGTTGGGGTGACATCGAGAAGTGACATTCATGTGACATTTCTGCCCAAAATTTAGCAAAAGGTGGAGGTCTGAATCTAGACTTCATATCAAAATCATTAGGACTACCAACTGTGGGCAGAAGTATGACTTGCTCTTGGATATTGAGTCTCTAAAGCGTGAACTTATGTGTCAGTTACAAGCGTCTCAGAGCTTGTAGGAAGGCAAAAGGTGGCCTTTTTACGTGCCTAGTCAATAACGAAAAGTGTTAACTGGGATCAATGCTGCCTGACGTCTGTCTAACGTCAAGTAACCACAAATGGCAGTAGATGTGGGATTTGGTGCGATCGCTTATCTTTTCCGATATAACAGACCCAACTTGAGTAGAGTTTATCACGGAATGTCAATGATAACCCTCCGTATTTTATGTTTCTGACTATTACTTCTTGACTTTGTTATGGGGTGTCCTTTAGAGATATAGCTCAGCTCGTTCTGAGCCCTTTCAGCACTGCTTTTGAGGGGATCGCAGTCTCATATAATTGCAGCACTTAGCTGCTGCTACTTATTGAGGCGGATTCTACCTTACCGGTTTTGAGTGATGCCCTTGTTAAGTTTGTTCTCCAGTCAATGTACTTCAACTCTGAAGAGCGGGTAATGGAATGGAGCTCGAACGTACACAAGTTGAGCACTGCAGACAGTATGGCTCTCATTTCCCAATACGCTAAACGGCTGCATGTCGTCCAAAAAGCAGTGATTTTTCTTCTTATGTCCTGAATCCCCTTGTGGGTTCTAGGGGATCAATAATGCCTACGCGCCATCATATGTGATTTCTGGAAATATGCTTCAGTTCTTTCTAACTCTATCCCCGTGGCCGTGCTTTCTCCTCAACTGTTCTGCGCCTAGGACCGCCGAGCCTCATGTCATTCTGAATAAGCAGGTTCCATTGCATCGCGTGGTTACCAATGGACCTGTCACCCTTTCGGAGAGTATGTACAGCTCCTGTTCATCGCTTCAGTCTCTCGGCTTTATTTTTCACTGTTTCGGCCTATGTCTCGGGTTCAGGGACGAATATTGTTAAAAGCTGTCTTCTACCGTATTTTGGTGGTATATGGCTTGGAGACTGCAGTTTAGTTAGCCACTCTTTCATTATTTTCTTCACGTTCTACAAATTCTTTTTTTTTGTTTAGCTAGCTGTTGCCTCATATGAACCAGCCATTCTCCGATACTGTCGCGATATCCTCATTATAGTCTTGCTCTAGGTTTTCTAGATGTTAGCTTACTACTTCTATGGCACTGTCATCAGGAAAGTCTACTGTTGGCGGACTTCATTGGTTCCATCATGGATCCTTGGGGGATTTCACTGGACCGATCGAGGTAGTCCACTGAGTTGGCTCTACAAATGTCCCCGCAGATCGTCCATTTAATGTCTCTGTTCCTGCTCCGAGTTGCACTTCCAATATAGTTCAAAATTTGTCCCACATTTGTGGACTGTTTGAGGTATCTTCTTCCTTTTTGTGGGATCAGGACCACTTTTTGAACCTTCAGTACAGAAATACTTTGAATAGTTCCGACCAATGCATGATCGGTGTTCGTAGGGCGACATTAAGGATGCCATCGTTACCAGGCGCCTTTTGATTTCTTGAATGTGACTGGGCTATAGATCTATCTATCATATGTCCAGAGCCAGTAATAAAGCTACAAGGAACGAGGTAAGAGTTGGTCTTACATCCAGAAATACAAGTGAACCTCTCTCGTTCGTTCGATGCCTTTGTTAATCCTTTGCCGTCCCAAGCACGTCAGGTCAGGTATTTCTTCTACATTTCCAGACTTCAGGGTCGCCAGCTTACTGAACCATAATCCAAACAAACAACAATTGGATTTATTTAAAACGCAATTTGTTTTGACTGATATGACAATAGTCATTAAAGCTTCCACGTCGTCGTCGTCGTATCACAGGAAATAAACCTCAAAAAAAAAAATGAAACCCCATCCAAACATTCCATTCGAAAACAAATAAACAATTCAAATTCGAATTCGAATGGTTCAACAGTTTAAATGTCGCATTCGTCAATTTGCCAGTTTTATTTATTTTTCCCCCAAATTTCACTTAAACCGAAATGTAATCCGAACAACAAAAGTCACCGCCATACACGTAACCTCTAAATGACATCACTCGGTTCGTTTAAAGTTTTCCACAGTCACCTGGCAAATTATAGTAGTTCACCTGTATAAACATTCCAGTCATTTATTTATTTTTTATTATGCAATTTATTTTTTTAAGTGTATTTCCATGTGAATTTCTGAGCGAAATTTCGCTTTTGGCCCGAGTACGGTACGACGATGGGTTTCGTTTGATTGCAAACTAAAGCGGCAGACGTTGGGCATGGTTTTCCAGGAAAAAGAAATCGCCACCGGCAGTAGTAAATCAGTAAATCAATGAATGAATGAATGAATACATATGTTATGTTCGAATGAGTAATTCATTAAATATTCATTTTCCACAAACGAGTTCGAACGGAGTTCGAACGAGTAGTCTTTACCGTAATTGCGTCATCTTCGACTAGTATACCTGGTCGACTAAAATGGAATGTTGGCTTTTATTTTCTTAGAAAATGACATTTCGCTATATTTGGGTGTAATCTGGTGGAAATATGGTACTATACCGTCGACTAGTCATGACACATGGTTGAGTATTGATAGAGAGTTTTCGAGAAAGGTTGGTGCGTCTTTCAGATAAAATCTTTTCAGTCATTTGAAGTAATAACCGGAACGGTTATGGTGACTCAAATTAAATACTATAGTACAGTGATTGCTTATTAACTATAAAAATGGTAGACACGATTTTAAAATTTCCGGTCTAAAGTCATGTTGATTGTGAATTGGCCTTAATCTTTGTAAATGGCATCATCTGTCAGAGTTTTTTTTTTTTTGACAAATGATTAGCTGGCAATTAATCATGGGACGGCATTTGAAGAACCTGCGGCTATGGTGGAAATTTGCATTCGAAAGAATTTGTCTGTTGTGCTGAGGCACCGCGAATTCCAAGGAAAATACTCATCAGGAATGATGTCGCTCAGTGGATTTGTCAACATACTGGTGTTTGACATATCTATTACTGTCACTAGCCAGCGGTACAGACAGATGTTGGTTATTCGCTGAACAGAGGATATTTGTCGTAAAAATTGACACTACCGCTCGGATTATACAAAATGTCATAAAAAGAGTCCAATTGTTCATCACGAGAAATGGCTGTCATGTGTTAGACGTCATTATTTTCTCTGTATTCACATTCTGAGGGCAAAGTATCTTGCCCTGAGCAGATTGTAAAATCATTGCTTGGAGTTCAGAGTGTGTAGGTCAGAGTGGGTCGTAAATTTATAAATAAAATAGAAGTAGTCGGAGGTACTTGCGGAAGTATTTCATTCCTCTGGCAGCCAGTGCTCCAGGTTTCATAATGCATTAGCTTTCGATCGAAAACCAGGTCTTTGTGAGTCGAAAATGGAATTTTTCCCTACGAGATTCTGATCGGAAGTAGTCGGAGGTACTTGCGGAAATATTTCATTCTTCTGGCAGCCAGTGCTCCAGATTTCATAATGCATTTAGCTTTTACTTGGTATACTCAGGCAGGTGGTAGATACAAGAGGAAGCTGAATAGCATCGGATCACCTATGGATACATTAAGAGCCCCTGCCGTAGGAGGCAAAAAATCTCGAACCTAAAGTCGAAGTGTTAAAAATTTTAGGATGGTTTATGTTGCTTTTCCTAACAGGTCGCCCAGATCTACTCTTTCCTGCCGAGGGTGTCTTTCCTAAGAAGTGGGATAGCCTGTGGTGGGCCCCCAAGAGAAGGTCACTAAGTGGAATCTCTTAAGCGCTAGAATTTTGCCAGAGTTTTCCTGACACGGGTAAAGATGAGAGTACACTCGATCTAGCATAAGCTAGTCTCTAAAGGGTTGCTCGGTTGTTCGGTTGCCGGTAGTTATCGACAATTTCCCGGACCTGTTCGCACTCCTTTTTTGGTAAACCGTCTGTCAGTTCGTTTCCTTGAATAGCGATGTATCCTGGAACTGCTTTCAGACCGCTTGACTGCGGATGAAGTGCAGTTTTGTGGATAGTTCTGGTACTGATAGTTCTGCTTGGAACACAGGACCGTGGTTTCGAAGTCTGAGTGAGTGAGCAATCTCGGGCTCAGACAAGTGTGTGTTAGAGCCTTCCCCTTCAATAGTTTCTGACCAGCCTGTGAAAATCGAGATATTGTTCCTGTTCAGGGCCCTACTACCTACTAGTTCTCCATGTAGGGGAGTGGTAGCGTGAAGCATATTCTAGATATCACTAGATTTCTTATATTCCTTTGGGCTAACAACGCCCTGTCAGACTATGTAGCCATGGATCAGCGGACGAGCTCTGAGAGATCCATCTGCGCCTCGTCTTCGGGATATCTACCATTGAATTATGCAAGGCTTTATGCAGTCTTAGCTAATCTTTCTTTACCTACAACCTAAGTCGTCATTTTGCATCAACTACCGCTGTTTGATTCTCCAATATATACTTGGCGGCGGGCTGTTTAAGAAGTGAAAAGCCTCGTCTGTCGTGTAATCGAACAACCTCTGGCTAGTAGAAGACAAGCAAGCAACTACCTGCAAGTATTTAACACACAATAGCATTAACTTGAATCTGCGATACATTCTTCGCACCTAACTAACAGGATTATTACGCATCCGCGACCTTAACTCCCCCGCAGTTAGTTCAGTCGAAACTCTTCGGCTTCGAATCAAAATCACACACGACGGACGTACATTTTTAATTTTATTACCCGACTTATGTCTCATTCGTGCCCCGTCCACGGCTCTCATTTTTATGTCTGTTTACATAGTATACACAGTGCGTCCCTCTATTAGCCAAGATTAGCAATTGAATCTCGGAAGGGTGATGACAACGCAGAGGCGCATCGTTGCTGGCTCCTTGTTTTCCCACATCTGTTGTGTGTATCTTCTCATCCGCGCATCGAGTTCGTCATTTGTTTAGTCTCTCGCTCTCCGTCCAGCCCAAGGAGCTATAAAATGTTTAATTCCCATTCCCAGCGGATGGTTTGGTTTGGTTGGAAAGAATTCTCAAAAGGCATCGCCAGACCGCGGCGACCAATACCCGCTCACTGAAACACTATTGTATCTACGGCGGCGGCGGCGGCTGCACTCGTCCATGGATACATAGTGTGTTGGGGCGGGGGGCATGGGTAGCGCATCCGATAAAAACAATTTGTGCGCAAATCAGTTTGTTAACCCATTTCAGTTCGCTTTTAATTAAATAATAACAGATTAAGAGCCTACCCCACATCTTGCCTCTGGCCGTTGTCTTTTTTTTTTTTTTTGTATCCCTCCGTTGCGTACTAAGTTGCATGTTCCTACACAGTATGCAGTGTGTCTGTGTGTGTGGGTTTTAGTTTGTTTACTCTTCCGGGGGACATTTTGGCGACCAATAGTGCAAACATTTGCTCACCCCGCGGAGTATTACCTCGTAACTTAGATGAACTTAAAATCTAATTAAATTTAGCTGAGTTTGTTATTAAGATACACAGCCCACATGTGTGTGTGGTTTTGTGTTTGTGTTTGTATGGCAGAGGAACGAAATCAGGTTGACGAATGTTGGAACATATCGACGAGGAGTATAATGTATCTGGTTCGTGGTGGTGAAGGGAAAATCGCACACGAGAGACCTCCACCACTGTTTTCTGTTTGTTTTCGAAATATTTTTTTCCTTCTTTCGTCTGTTTTTGTTTGGATGGAAGGAAGCCATACAAAGGATTTGCTTCCACTCGATACGCTTTGTGTACTGTTTATAGGAGTTAAGGTATACACCGGCAGAAGACATTTCCACATATGAAATGAAGAGGAAACAATAATAGTCTCGTTGTTGTTGAGTTGTGTATCACACAGCTGCACTTTGATTGGGATTGGTTATTTTTGGAAGGTAATTTCCTGGTAAACATTTTGTTTCTTTTAATCCTTACTTGAACAGGAAACACACTCGTGGTATCCTTGTCAGGAAGTAGAATTTATCACTCGATTCTATTTTAAGTGTCTTCAGGCACCGATGACATTAGAATCCAATAGACTACTTTACCCTGCTTCACCAACTCAGAATGTTGACGTACGCTGTCAAAAGACAAACACATCTGTCAGATTATTTTCTAGCAGAAGAAATATACATCAATTCCAAGAAAACAGGGCCGCGAGTTGAACTACAGCTAAGCGAAATGTACCATCGTGAGACACCGATCTAGTACAGAACAATGAAATAGGACACGAGGTGCAGAAATTTGCTATAAATTGGAAAAAAAGACTGAAAAGTATTAAAATTTCTCATTCGAGGAAGCAAATGTTCCATAGTTCGATTCAAAACGTTGGTTAGAACTGCAACCTGTGCTATTTTAAAGCAAAAAATCGTTTCAATCCGAGCAACTAAATATACTGCCGATCAGATCTAATAACCTTCTAGATTTGAGCAGTAAATCTAGTACAAAAACTGTCAATAGAAATTCAGGTTTAGAGGTATTTTGACATTTTGGCATGTTCAGTGCCTCCGTAAAAGTAGGACGTATCTCAGAAATATTGAAAAAAAGAAGAGGCTAGTGCTGAAATCCAAGGTAACCCAGCCTGCTGGCCACTATGGGCTAAATTTTATAGCTCATCACATGCTATAGACAGTCGAGCATGAAGTAAGAAATATGTAAGATTTAAGGTTACTTAAGGATTCCTTCAATAGTCTGCATTATGACCGCTTCTGTAGTAGAATATTGCCATGGGGAGCTTGAGGTTGAAATCAGCATCATAGCTGTTGAAGTGCACTTGAAATCTGACTTGAAATCTGACTTGAAATCATGCTGGCATAAGTTCGCGTAGAACCTAAGCACCTCCGACCTATGTCCATGTCTTTTCTGGTGACAACTTTAGAAAGACTGTCCGATATCCACGAACGCTAAACCATTAGACGATTCCTGCTCTCTGGGTCCCAACATGCGTATTAGAAAGCAGATCAGTTGGGTCAGGTGCGCATCATTGAAAAAATTGCTGAATTTACCATAGATGCGTGCCTAAACTTTAAGGGGGCCTTTAACATTGTGAAATCTGGCCTGAAAGTCGGTTTTTATCTCAGTGTTCTGATCGAAACATCCTCATCTCTCAAGAGAATCATTCAATGTGTTCTCCTCAGCTCCCCAAAATGGATTCAAATAGTGGACAAGTGTGTATACCCTTAAATCAAAAGTTTTCCTCTCTACGAGAAAGTATAAGGTTCCCCTTGCGGTCCCTGCGATTAATGGTGCCAGTCTTTTCTTTCAGGATAGTGCCAAATATTGGCACTCATTTAGGATAGGAAATTAAACTGGGAAGCCAAATACAGCAAGGAAACCTCCCATAAAAGACAACATAGAATGCTGATGGTTGATGACTTTTCTTCTGGCAAAAAATATTTCAAAATGCGTAGACCATCTTCTGTCGCTCTAAGTAGGTCGGTATTCAGGTCATCGCATTGGCTTACAGCTCAAGACAAGTATTTAAAGTTTATCCAGGTCGAGTGAATGTATACACTTGATATCTTTATGCCTGATAGTCTACAGAAATAACCTCTTTTATGCCTTTGGTTTGGACTTATAGCTTCTAGTCTTTGGGTAACTCTAATGGCATCTCTTCGATTGCACGCTGCTAAACAAATTGATTTGGTCTTAATTTAGCGTCTCCTTTCATTTTCAAGTTCTTGATGTGATTTTAATTCAGCACTTCCCAAATTATAGGAAAATAAAAAAATTGATTCCGTTGAACCTTTCCATAGGGAAAGAGGTTTTCGTTTTGAGTTCTTGTAATTCTAAACAATTTTGAATACAATTTAGAGTGTAAAACTAAATTTTGGATTTGTAATTCTATTTCGTACAATACTACGAGTAGTCCTAGCAAATAAACAAATTAATCTCCACAAAGCATCGATTAAAACGTTACTTTTTGTTCAAGTTTTGAACCACAGCGCAGAGATTTTGAAAAATTTACAAACATTTTCTGAGGTAGTTGTGAACTACTGCACCGGTTTGCACCGCTTTACACCGCTTTGCACCGCCAATACTCGATTCGTAGGTCCATTTATCTTATTTCCGGGAAGCCTATGTGATCCTATGGCTCGTAAACTTATGACGCCGACATTGAAAAGGTTCCTGGATCCTTCCTGGGGGCTGTTACAAATCTACTTCTATGAATTTTTGTATGGTCTCTCAAAAAGGGAGAACTCAAGGGAGCGTATTGTCTCCTGTGTTTGTGCACAGAGAATTAGAATTAGAATGTGTGTTTTGAGTGGAGCTACCAGGAGCCAGATTCAGGATATCAGTATCTGGTTCGGTGGCGTATGTGTAATCCATTTTTCCACCCATTTTTCGATGAACATTTTTTAAATTTTTACTCATTACAACGAGGTAGTAGCTACGCTCTTTGTGCACAGGATTTTGAAAGTTAGAATGTGTGACTTGCGTGGAGCTGCCGGGAGCCAGATTAAGGATATCAATATCTGGTTCGGTGGCGTATGTGTAACCCATTTTACCACCCATTTTTCGGTGAAAAAATTTTCAATTTTTCCTGATTACAACGAGGTAGTTACTAAACTCGTTTGTGCACCGGACTTGGAGAATTAGAATGTGTGACTTGAGTGGAGCCACCAGGAGCAAGATTCAGGATATCAGTATCTGGTTCGGTGGCGTGTATGCAACCCATTTTACCACCCATTTTTCGGTGAAAAAATTTTTCAATTTCAATTTTTTCTGATTACAACGAGGTAGTAGCTGGGCTCGTTTGTGCAGATGTCTGCTTCGGTTGAGCAATATGTTTTCGTATACCACTTACGACCTCTGTCACAACCAATCGTCACAATATACTTGGTTCATCTTTACCAAGTTTAAAGCACAACTTAGTATTAGCTCTCTGTTCGATGCTCTATACTGATGACACAATCAGACTGTCACTGTCTATCCCTCTAAATGTCATAAAATTTTGACAGTGCATATGATTGCCAGTAGATGGCTTAGAAGTCGGTGTTGAATTCTACTCGTTCTGTCTTAAATTTCGATAAAATTATTTCCTTAGTTACATATGTGCAAATTGTATAACACGATCTTTTCTCTTTTTCTTTATTTTCAGGTAAGATGTCATCTTTGCTTGTACCTACCAGTGGTAAAGCCTTTGCCTCCAGAAAATGTAATATATCGACCAAGTCTAATCAAAACTTTGCTTTTTGGACAAAAGAAGGTTTGCTCTTAAAAAGTAGGAAGAATCAAGCATCATAGCGGGGTGAAGCGGAGCAAAACGGGGCAATAGTTACTGGCATTTTCTGTTTTTGTTTTTTCTAAAGCTTTTTTCTGTTTGTGGAGATGGAGATTCACAAAAAATATACTTGACTGTGATATGACCAATCAGTCTTGTGATCCACAGTACAACGTGACCCAAGCCTCGGTGAAATCTCCCATAACCTAGCTGCACGGCTTAGCTCAAAGTTTTGTAAAATCCCGCTCTGTCCCCAATCACGGCACTTATTTACGATCGACAATTAAAACCGATCTCCCATCGCTTCCTCTCTACCCCGGCAATAATAAATCCATCGAATAATTTTCTATTTACATCTACCCCGACCGCTGTGCCGGTCACCAGCAGCAGCATTCCCAGCTCTCTGAATCAATTTGAATAATTTCGCAATAAGAAAAAATATTTTAAGAGTTTCGGCGAGGATAATGCTAATAAAAGTCATGCATCCAACGAACCCCACTGATTCGGAATTCAGCTCGCATTCAGCTTGTTTACTAGTTCTAGCCACACTCCGGATTTCGGTCTGAAATACCAAAATCTGCCTGTAAGCACCTAATAGGTTGCCGTAATTAATTCGCATGCCTCAGCTAACGAGCTTCAGTGCTGCTAAGTCTGACTAACAATTCGCGTTCATTCCGTTGGAGATACATTTTTTTTGCTCTGCACGTGGCTTAATAAATAAAATTTGTTTTATATTTATTTATTATGTCTATGCTTACGCACATAATTTTGGATGCCATTTGAGCAGAGAGCCAACAGAGTGCCAAACGCGAGCCGGTTTCCAGTTGGGTGAAGTAATTTCGAAATAGCTTTTCAGTGACGCCAGAGTCCAATGACCGTTTGTAGTAAATTAAAAGAAAATGAAAAAAAAAAAACTTTCGCTGATTTAATTTTCGTCTTTCAATTTACAAGTATCTTTCATATGGGACTACACATGCCTATTTGTTGTGCACTTTTGTGTAGGAAGTCATTGTCAGACGGAGCTCCGTACTTACTGACATAACTTGGTAGCACAGATTTTTTTGGCTTAAAACACTGAAATACGGATCGCATTAGGTATGTCATGAGCGATGTCTTTTCGATTATATGGGCAGGGATTGAGAAACACTTAAAAAAGTATCTATTGGAGGTTGCGCAAGCAGTTGAAGCAGTTGTCTGGATTAAGATTCATCTAAGGCAGTTGGCTGTTTTATGGGTTTTGCATAAATTTGTTTGGCCTTACGAGTGAGTTTAAGCCCGAATTGGGATCAAAACAAATTCACTTTTTTGGTCGATAACTTTCTATTTCGAAACGGTATCTAGATGAAGGCGCTTTCGTATTGAATTTCGATGTTTTGAAATGACATTCAAGAGTGAGATCAGAAGGGGCAAGGTAGGACAATAGCCTGCGAAGAAGACGCAGAGAGGAATTAATAGAAATTAACCCATAACACTCATTAAAAATGCTAGACAAAAGCCAAAGCTGAAGCCAAAGCGAAAGAGATCCGCCAAGGTCACATATGGTTTTACTTTTGATTCGTCCGGGGGTTTTCGCATCGAGATGAGCGATATGCTGGTGGTAGCAGCAATTAACTTTGAAGAGGCAACACAATAAGCTTAACGAAACGGTTCTTATTACTAATTATAGCCATAAAACGGAGATGTTAATGAGTGCCTATGAAACGGATACTTTTTTTGGGTTTTGTTGATGTTCAGATACTTTTCGGCTTTTCTTTGGATATCTCATGCGAACGTTAATATTTTGCGACTTTGATGTCTATAATCTTGTTAGGAACGCCTTTGCTGTCAAAAGCTGTTAATGCTTACGTAATGTATATTTGACGTTTAGTCTTACACATTTGACATCCAGCAGTTTGGTACTTCGAGAACTCTTCGCTTGTCAGTCGATTTTGTGGGGAAAACCCGATTATTCTGAAAAATGGCGAGGCAAAGCTTTAAACAAGGAGCAGTGAATCATCTTTGAAGGAAATACTAGAATTGTCACTCCTCTTTGGTCATGAGGTCCAGTGCGGTTTGGCGGGTTGCACACCCTCCTAGTGAAACCTTGAAAGCTTGTCAGTCTGTCATCTTCTAATGATACCTCCTCTCCTGTCATAGATTTTGACAGTTCATAAAAGTTCTTTCTAAGAGCTGTTCAGATAGGATTGACAGACCGGATTTTTTTGACATTCGCGTGTTCAGATTGATCGCTTTGTCTGAATACTTCCGCAGATTTTTGTTGACGTTTAGTAGTTGGCGCCAAATGAAATTGATTTGTTTTTATACAAAAATTTCTTTTAATAACAAAGCTAATGCTTTTCGTAGCAATGAAATTAGTTTATTGTCGTATTTCTATTGTTTACTTCGTGAATTTCACCCTTTTGTCGAGTGACAGCGAATGACATTTCCAAAATGTCCAGGAAATGTCCGAAAATCTGGGAATCGGGATTGCCGTAAGAGATTGATGATTTCGTGTGACAGCTGTCAAGTATGACTGATTCCAGTTTGGACAGGTGGGAATGGCGGTTCAAAGTTGAAGTACTTACTGAGATACCCTTTATATTATATGACTTCCACAGACTTTTCACAGGCTGTGTGACCTGCAGCGAGCTTTTGTATGGACCTAGCTTACTGTTAGTTCTTTTTGGAAAGCTGTTGAAAGGCGGTTGCATAGCACAGGCTAGTGCTGATGAGTAGAAGGTTCTGTCTTCTCTGCTATGGTGCACGTTTATTGACCCTCTGTTGCATACTTCCAACGTCTATGTTGAACCATATCCATATCGCAATTCTCTGGTCGTAATCTCCACGTTGAAAACACCCAAGACGTTTTTACCTTCCTCGAAGTGTGTACTTGCCAAAACATGGGAACTATCATGGAAAGTGCAATTCGGATCTATCCAGTTTGGATAAGACTGAAAAGGACTTCGGTTGGTAGCGTACGGATGTGTTAAACACTATTCAAGGTTCTGATGTATGTGTTTTCGTGAATAGATGGGTCTAACAGCAACTCGCTGACTCTTGTCTTGGTTGCATGTCACACTGGGATCTCTGGAAATTAGGTCTTCAACAAGATGACTATCGAAGGCTCTGCAGATGATTGCTCAGGCCTTCAGCATGTGTCTTGAATCTTCTCCCTTCCTCGCTCGTCTAGGCTTAGGTTTCTTACAAATGCAATGATGCGTGGTAATACTCTTCAGGATGCAACCGAACTTCTATTAGAAATCAGCAGGATTTTTGCCTGTCCTTTAAGAGAAAGTACTATAGACAACTTCTTGGCACAACTGTCTGTGACTTTTTTGGATTTTTCTGCCTTTGGAGTATCATCTGACAGATCTCCGGTTGTAATGTGCCGTAGACACCAGTAAAATCGATTAAACTGGGTTGGACTGGGTACATCTTCGAGTGAGTAGCACCTCTGAGTGCTCCAGTAGAGTACTATCAAACTGAATCCGATCTCAGCCATAGATGTAGATGTCATCAGTTTTGGCTCCAGATCTCTTCTGTTTCTAAAAAAAAGGTTGTTAAGTGCAATTCCAAATCGAAGTATTGGGAGAAATCTGCTCCTTGTTCCTTAGCCTTTCAGTAGATGTTTCTGTTTTCACAATTTCAATGCTATTATGGTTCGAAATTCCACAGCCTTTGCCAGAGATATCCCATTCTCTGGCGGCTTCGACCATTGTCCTCTACTGATGAACTCTGTCCTCGGTTTTGGCTTCACTGGCTAACAAACGTAAGGATTGTCTTCAATGAATCCTTTATTCTAATCAAGCCTACTATCTACCATGAGACACACTGAGAAGGAAGTATAGGTAGTGTTATACACTAAGAAGGTAGTATAGGTAGTGTGTCTCATGGTCATAATAGTAAATCTACGATTACTCTGCTCTCTGGGTCAAATGAAGCTAACGTCGAGCACTGAAAAGAACGGCGCGAATGCCTTTCTCCGACTTTTCCATAAGCCATGGCCTGGTCTATTGCTTTACTTAGGTTTGGCGGTGATATACGAGTATGCAGGGACCTTTCGAATCGTTTCCATTCGTCGTGGCAAGACAGAAAAAATTCCATTGATATACGATCACAGCTAAATGTAAATCTTTTGAGACTTTATTGTACCCAGCCGTCAGAAGTGATCCCCATGACCTTATTGCACTTTATGGCCGCTCTGTAATGAATTACCATAATTACCGAGATTTCACAGCAAAATCGGTCTGAGCACCTGCCTCGATACCTACCCCCACCCGACAAAAATATAGAAACCCACCCAACGTTTGCACTCGTTTGATAGATACTACATACCACGCGATATCTAATCAGCATTCCAATGGCTTGAAGTGTTTTCACTACATGTCCGAGTCCAAGAGCTAATTGATGGCACTGCAATCGATGGAAATAACTATCGCTTGTCATACCCTGCACAACTCTGACATCACCTGTCACCGAGTATTAATAGCTTAAAGTAATAACTTTTTACCAGAACTTCCCTTATCACCTTACAAGCCAGAATCCACTTCTTCCCAAGTGTTTCCATGGAACCATAAAAGCAATCCATATACTCGTGCACACATATGTAGGTGCTGTGCAATTTCCGCACCAGTAACGTTACTAAAACTTATGATTGTTCCGCTTATCAGCTTCGGCTACTTCCTGAGTCGAGCGTACTATGTTCACGTCCGTTGAAACTACAAACATCTCAGATACATTTCCAACAGCAGTTCACATAAACACCACTAAACAGCTTCGCGAATTACTTAACGCACCTAATGAGCCAAATAATTGAATCTAACGTAACTTGGCCGAGAGAGAAAAGACCCAAAGCGACTCTATGACGCCATTTAGAGCTGCGAATGCGCTTACTTAGTTCCAGAGTTTAGTCATAAAATTTTCGACTTCGAGGTGTGCCCATTATTCATGCCGACCAACAGAGCTACACACGGTGCTACGGTGTATCTAGCTACTGAGTATAGTAAAAGATACAAAAAAAAAGTTGGATTTTTCTTTGGAATGCAGCATTCTGTATCTGTATCTGAACGTGTATTGGTTTTGGGTTTATATTCATGCAGTGACCGGACCAACTAGAAACCTAGAATTATTCCAATTGAAAGTCGAAGTGTCATGTTATTGGGACCAGCACCGAGAGCGCGCATGCATAAATGGACAAAGGCTTACGTTCTGCCGCGACGATGCACTTATGCATCGAGCAATGCATAATAAACAAGTGTACGAGTACATGGCTCTAGATTGCTCTCTGGCGCGGGGATGATGGCTGGCCAATTGGCATTCAATAGTCAAGTCCATTGGTCGGTCGTACCGGTGTTGTTGTTGTTGTTGCTGGTTCAATCAGACACAGTCTTAGGGTTCGTGTTGGCTTTTTTCTTTCTCTTAAATATGTGCTAATAAATAAGCAGAAAGAAATACAAATGCCAACGAGAAAATGTATAAATAACGTCTATTGGTGGCCGGTCGACTGAATGTTAATTTAGAACCAGTTCGGTGTAAAGTTGTTGGTTTTTCAATTGTCTATTGTGCTGCGGTGTAGACTTGAGAAGTTGCTGTGGCGAAAATAGGCATTTAAATGGGTAATCAGCTTCTAGTTTACCACTTCTCCTAATTTCTGAGAGTTCAGTTCCGAACAACAATTGTAGCCAGTACAATTCACTGGTTATCAGGGACCTCAGCTTGACCTTGACCTTGTGTCACAAGAGACTCACATTTCACCAAAGCTTTGACGTCCCAAAGCCTGAATTTATGAAATGGGCGATCGTAGATTATTTAACCTACAAACTTCTACACCACTTTGTGTCACAAATCAGACATTTTAAGCCACACGCTCCCATCATTCACCAGACTTTCCGATCAAGCCCTAATTGTACATATTTACAAGGTCAGTCCAAAGTAAACAGAACTTCTTTCAAAAAGTTATTTCCAGTGACGCCATCTACATGCGTCGGATAGGTAGCTCCTTCAGTGATGTACTGTCAAAATTTTTTGACATTTGAACGAACAGAAGCGGTGTCATTGGTTTCACTTGGTTAAACTTTTACTAAAACGTTTCCATAGATTGACCAAGTTTATGGTGATGATGGCTTATCTCGTAGACTAGTTCTTGAGTATACGTGGTTGAGGTCATAAATAATGAGGAACGTGTTGGCCAACCGAAATCTGTGATCGCCTCAGATTCCAGAAAAACTGTGGGTGACCTCATCAAAGATCAGCTTAGAAAGATTTTCAAGATTTGTCTTTCCCTACCAGAGCTGGTAGCTTTCGATGTTTTCACAGAAATCAGCTACATCTAGGTGTTGTGAGTATGCTCCTTTAATTGCTAGTAAGACGACAGGATGTTTATCCATGAGATTGTCTCGGTTTCAGTAGAATTCGCGATATAACAAGTAGTGGTACTAACACGCTACCTTGAGGTATTCCACGTATCTAGTCAGATAGATAGGTAGAGAGAGAGAGAGAAGTGATCAGTTCTCGTTTAATAAAGTTCATCTTTCGATCATTGCAGCCGGAAATCCAGAAATTCTTTCCACGGTTCATTCTTTCGCCAATCGTGGCTTCTGAATATTTCCTAAGTTTGAAGATATGATCATCAACTTCCTTTCTTTTATTACCCATCTTCAGATTTCATCTACGATAAATCAAACATAACAGCGTTCGCGCTAAGTATCCACCAACTGGAGGAGGTCATCGACCGGTCATGGCCAATCTCACAGTGCTACTTCTCACGAAATACGCAATCATTGCTGCGATTAAGAACTGCCTTCCCAGCCAAATAGACATTTATGAAACAATGCACCATGCCTATGGGTCTACGCCGCTAATTCGATAATTCTCAAGTGGCTGTGTGGGTAATTATTCGCCATTAGGGCAGGGTCTGCCTGCCCTCCCAGGAAAATCTCGTACTGCTGCTTCCCCCATTCAATGAGTCACTAAACGCACTGTCAAAATGAGAAATAAGAAAACCCTCCTCAACATGGTAATTACACAACAACTAGCAGTTTAATTGCTTGAAAACGCTCTTTTTTATGAGTTGGGATGGGAACGCGCACTCACAGTGTATCCGTATCTACTCGTATTTGTGGCCAGTTTTTGGGTACGCTGCACACTTCTGTCGGCCGATAAGGTTTCACCAATCTTTCACCACGCGTACGGGCCAACACGGATGCGCTTTACTTTCTTTTTCCCTTCGCGCGCACGCATGGAATTATTGAATTTCATGGATTTTCATGCCAAGCGCGTCCGACACGTATCTATATATCTACGTTCATGCATATCGTATACAACGAGTGTCATTTCGTATTCAAATCAAAAAAAAAAAAAAAAGTGGAACAGTCGATGGAGATTCCGGAATAGCATGGGCGCGGGAGGTTGGTTCCTACAGCACACCGCTGCTGCTGCTGTGCTGGCTCCTATAATTGGCAATTCCATATGCCGGTGTGTGATCGTGATCATCGTCGTTCATTGTCGTTGTTGTCAGTCAGTCGGTCGGTCGTCGTCGTCACAATGGACACCTTTGTTGAGGATCGCTTTGAATGTTGTGTTGATACTTTTTTATTGGGGATACGAGTAAGACTCACAAGCCAAAGTACATGAATGATTGAAGTGCGTTCATAAATTCCAAGGGTGGTGGGAGTTCTGCTCCAAGACTCGAACTGGGTATTTAATTCGATTGAGTTCGGCACGATGACAATGGCAATAATGGGAGAGGAATGGCGCCGCACCCAACAATGAGAAGCAGTTAGGTGAACGCCATGGAATGCATACTTCAAAGTGAACCGTATGGAATGCAGATGAAGAAGATGTGTATTTATGGGTTGAGATCTAGATTTTCGACGTTGCCATGGAATTGTGTGAGAGGTTTGAGGAAGCATTTGGTGGAGCTTGATCGAGTGAATTGGACTTTTGGGATTCCCTTGGAGGTCATTAGAATCCAGCGTCGTTGCTTGCAAAGGTTTAAGTCTATAGGTTCCTAGAAATACTGTATGCTGTGCCCCGAACCATACCAAAGGATTTAAGACTATCCTGCGAACCAGCATCGAGCAAATCGATTGGTCCCCCTCAGATGCAATATCTTCTCATATCTCCTCTCCCTCAGCTTTTTGGGTCAAATAAGCGAAATTCAACAAACAAACCTCAACCAAAAAACGCAAAATCGGATGATTTAGACTTTGGCGTACTCAGTTGGCCGCTATTTGGCTTTTGAAAATCAATGCGGAGTACCAGGGTCAAAGATGGAAAAGGCCCTCGATCCGATTCATAAGCAAAGTGTATGATGTAACACCGTCAGGGTTGCCTGGCCGAACTTAAATAAAACCAGGTCCATCAGGTTCCTAAAACGCAAGAGAGAAACCCTCTATAAGATAGTTTATAGCCTCACCGGACTCCTGTGCTATAGGAAGCCATGCTCCAAGATTAGTCATTCCGTACAACAACTTCTGCAACAGCTGGACGGATGAAGAGTAAGACGAGACTATTATTAACCTCCTATGCATGTGCTCTGCACTCGATCTATGATCTAAGCAATCTCAGCACAGCCTATACGGCTAAGATGGACCTCTTTCATACAAAGGTGTAAGTGGTTCCCAGAGTAAGTCGCTGATCATCAGAACTTTCCCATCGGCAGCAGCACAGTGGACCTTCCTCTGGTCTAAGTGTGTCCTGGTTTTGGGTGTCATAGCTATGTATGTTCTGCTCCGAAACTACCAGAATGGAGTCTATCCTGCTGGACTGTGAGCATAGATCGCGCTAGATCATGCATATGTCCAGATCATCCCGGAAATATTGGCCCTCTTTGTCTCAAAGAGTAATGGGAGTTCCTGGGTACATTTTCTATATATGTCCTGCACATGTCAAAGCCTTTCTCGCCCGGTTTTAGACTTTCTCGGACACCTTCTGACCTTATCGCTGAGGAAGTGAGGTAGCCCTCGACAATAGGAGAGACTTGCACCTACATAGGTATACCTGGTTTCTTTCGTCACTAGTAGCCCGGTATGTTTCGATTCTTTATCTCCATATGCTCCTTGGGAAGGTCTTCTTCTACGAGTAATGTCTTCTAAGTGCTCCTAGAAGATTCTTCTTTCATCAGGTAGGAGTGTGGGACAACATATAAGAACTACTATGAGAAGGAAGGGAGCTTTGATTTGAATAACAAGATACCTTTAGAATCATGGTGGATCTGTCGCCCCCTTCGCCATAAGAGGAGAATCAAGTAACTTGTAATCCAATGAAGAGCCTACTAGAGCCTATTCAAGAAACAATCACAAGCCGTGAGAGTATCTATCACATCATAGGAATAAACAACAGCCCCTACTGCCCACTAGAAATCCAATATCATGTCACAACTCTTTGTTGTTCATTTGCGAATCCATTACAACCGAAGAGAACACCCTGCCAAGAACAAACCAATAAAACATCATTGTCCTCCTCATCAACTAAACCCACTGGGAAAGAACCCACAAAACAAGAGCACACATGACTGTATCGCTGGACAATTTAAAGTCGCCCTCACGGACACCTTTATACGTGTCCACAGCCATGGCCGACGTATTAGTTTCACAGAAACACAGCAACAACAACAAAAACCAAAAACATAATATTATTATCAACCGAACAACAAAAGGAAACCGCAGCAGCAACTATAAAAG
This sequence comes from Xylota segnis, assembly GCA_963583995.1. Lineage (NCBI taxonomy): Eukaryota > Metazoa > Arthropoda > Insecta > Diptera > Syrphidae > Xylota > Xylota segnis. The sequence goes on along the minus strand of OY757238.1, from coordinate 56,705,694 downwards.
TGTTTGCGCCTTTGTTCGGAAATTTCATAAATAGAAGCAAATTTGCGTAATTAACGTTCAAGTTCAACAAATTTATCGAATCCCGTCTTGTTTCCACTCAGATGGTCTTATGCAATCAGCCATTGCTTCCGGTGTAATCTGAGACCGACCGCGTCGATGTACAATTCCTTGGAAGTTTCTCCGGAGGTACTTGGTTCTAGCGTCGTCGTCTACCTCTCATGTGTATGTCGGACGTCCTCATCGTCGCCGTAGTCATTGCATCTCAAATAGAGCAAGACACATCGCACTAAATCAGTGAAAAATAAAAAAAAAATTTAGAAAGGAAAGGTTTTTGTTTTCAATCGGAAATTTGTTTCGGTCCACGAAACTCACGAAGACAATGGATGGCGAGCAGTGAAATTACAAAAACACACACGACTACGGATATGTGAGGTAGAAAAAGATTTATTTTCTACCAGAACGGTGAAAAAGTATGAATGAATGGAAAAAAACGAGGGCATTCCGCATTTGGCCTCCCCTTTTGTTTCAGGCTGACTGTGAAGTTGGATGCATTTTGGCGGAGAATACTTTCTTTGAAAGTAGAGCCGAAAATTGGGTCTTTTCGAAAGTCGTTCTTAGGTGAAGAGTGCGTCATATGAGTGCAGTTGAGGTCACTGGGGTTACTAGTCAGACTTGAGAATGATACTGACTTCGCTGACAACTGAAAGAGGAAGAGCAACACATGAATGTCGGAGGGAATCTATCAGTCTAAGGGCAGAGATACAAGTAAGAAAAAGTTTCCTTACTCGAGGAGATAGGCAAAAATCAAATTCTCAACTTCATAGTTCAAGATAGCGCAGCAAATCTTGTCATAGATACATAAGGCGCTGTGGAATCTCTAAATCTATACCGTCAGCGACTGTTCGATTGAAGGATCAGCAATAAGTCTGTGCGACTACTGATCCGAAGTTGAAAGATCGATTGTTTGACAATTTCACTGTCACATCACATGGAAACGACTGACAAACATTGGAGGAATGCGCTTTAATGCTCCGGCAAAGAGGATCTTTTGGTTTGTGACGACCAGAAAGACCAAGCCTCCGGTTTAAGGACCAAGCTATCGCGCATGCCAGAGAACGGAAGGCTGCTGAGTCTCAAACAGAAACTCTTTACGGGTCGGGAGCCCGTTAAGTAAGTAAGTGGCTACATTAGGTTCCCTTTATTCGTCCCAATATCACGTGCAACACAAATGGTTAAGGCAGTTAGACCTTAGCTCCTATTCAGACCTATTGTGACAAAAATATGTATTTGCAAGGCTTTTTAACTATTTTCAGGGAAATTTTACTTTGAGTAGTCCGTGCTAACTTAACTTCTATTGTCCACCACTGGTCCTGAGAGTTCTAGACAAATACTGAAGCGGAATTCTCTGAGGTGATAGTTGAAATCCTACGTCACCAGTCACAGCTAAGGTATCCCTAGAACCCATGGCAGCCATCTAGTGGAATTGCGAACTTCTTTTTAAAGAAAATAAGGTTCTCTTCCTAAAGAAAGGACTAAAATGAACTTAATCACGGGGGAGTTTCTCAAGGCTCAGTGTTCTGAAAGTAAGAATGATGCGGAAGACAGGAGAGTTAGCACCGCGGCTATCTCGGTAGCATTACAATTCTGGAACACAAGGGCACTGCGACCAAACATAAATTGTTCCCCAAGGTGAAGGGATGGAGTAGCAAAATACACAATACACTTTGAGCCGGGCATAGAGGCACAAATCCAAGAACTGTCAAAACGTAGAACATGTGTTCTGATGGAATACCGAAGAGATATATACGACAGATAGCTAGAAAATCCTAGGTTGCCAAGGATTCTGATTCTGATTTCGTGCAGTAACCTTCTGAAAACCTTGTCGAGAAAGTAATAGCGAATCTGCACTTACAAATGCCCTGACGGTGGTGTCAGAGTACAGGGAAATAGCTGGAGTATACGTAGCATGGAGTAGGGCATGACTCGTAGCACGGATGGTGGAGAGATATAACTCCACGGGAATCTTCTCCTCATGGGAATAGCATCCACACTTCGCGAAGGGACTTAAATCCACTTTTTTTCTCTGAAATCATTCCCCACTATTCACTGTGAATTAATTTCCCTCCAGAGGGGGAATAAATTCCCGTGGAGTTATTTCCCTACACCAGCACGGGCTGCAGAGTATCTATAAAGTATTTCATCCATGTCTCCCTATAATAGTCATAATGGGTTGTGTTGCACTAATCGTCTGAGTGAATGTTTTTCCCCGTGGGGTTTTTTCCTGAAAGTGTGTGACCAAACCATATCAGTTTCTTGACTAGTTTCGCAATCCTACTCGAGCCTTGAATGCAAGTCACTAGGGCTTGTGCAGAAGTCTGATCCAAGCTGTCAGCCCGTCAAAATCAGAACCACCTACGTGACAAAATGTAATTCACTGTGTAATGACACAATTTCTAATGGTTGAACCACTTGTCCCTTATCGAGGGCTCAAAGGTTCAATCTTGTTTGTGCATCGTCATTCGATCGCAAACAATAATCTACTCGTACTGTCGGGGAGTTTATATTAAATTCCCCCGCATATCGCCCGTCCCGGCCAGACAAAGAACATAACTTTTTCAATTGAAACAAATTAAATCCAGATCATCGACGATAAGAAGACAACGCGCGTAATTAGTTTATTGCATCGACTATGTGTGTGCTCGGTCTTGAGCTGAGGCCTGTGCTATTTGTAAGACTCTGCCATCTCTTGTTGTTATCTTCGTTTCGTTCGCTTTGATTGGGTGTTCCAAGAGATACGTACATAGTATGTACGTTTGTCTTCCGTCCTGACATAATAATCGTTAAATCAATTTTCGTGTAGCTGGCAGGCATGTCATTCCGACCGACACGGTTTAATTAAAAAAAAAAACCCCCAAGGAGTGGTGAGAAATACACACTCGGCTACTTATGATGATGTAGATGGTGATGATCTTATGCATACTGACTCATCCAATTTTCAAAAATTTCTAACGTCCAATACATATCTGTCGGTTAATTGAACGGTCGCGCATTTGAAATTCAAATTGGCTTTCGCGCCACTGTGTGTACAGCAATTAAATAAACTATAATTGGCGAAAATGATAATTTTGCTTCACACCCAGTCGAGTCGGAGAGCTGTCGATGTGTTCAATGAGTAATAGAACGTTTTCAATGTCACGCTGTAACGCTCGCCGCCGATACAGTCTGTGCGCCAAGCCCTTTTTTATTTCATAAATTGTATGAGAAGTAAATAATAATGAATTTCTTTTATTTCGTTTCAGGTAAGCCAATAGTTATAGAACTGCTGGGAACGCTGCCAAAATCTGTGGTAAGGTAGGGTAAGTGGGACTATTTTACCAGAAAAACGGAAACACACAGTGCAGTCCTCTAAAATAGGATAAAACTTACGTATTTTACGGAGGTTTAGTCCTAGCTCACGTTTCGTTGTGTGGACAATCCAACGCTTGGTGAATTTTTCTTCACAATGATAGGGAGAGCGCAGATTGGAGGACCAAAAACCGACGTTGCTTTGGCCAATGTATTTCAATTTCAATTTCTTCCTAAACTTGCTATCTTCTGAGGAGGTTTACCTCTGAGAAGACAGGTGACAATCTGCCCTTTAGTTTCTGTACAGATACGTCTAGATCATGCACCCTTATGTGGAGAAAAATGGAAAATATTGAAAATTCGGTGCAAAGTATTACGTATACGCCACCGAGCCAAGTCCATTTCTTCCTAAATTTGGCCTCTTCTGAGGAGGTTTACCTCTGAGAAGACAGGTGACAATCTGCCCTTTAGTTTCTGTACAGATACGCCTAGGTCCTGCACCCTTATGTGCGAAAAAATGGAAAATATTGAAAATTCGGTACAAAATATTACGTGTACGTCACCGAGCCAGGTCAATTTGTTCCTAAATTTGTCCTCTTCTGAGGAGGTTAACCTCTGCGAAGACAGGTGACAATCTGCCCTTTCGTTTCTGTACAGATACGCCTAGGTACTGCACCCTTATGTGCGAAAAAATGGAAAATATTGAAAATTCGGTACAAAATATTACGTATACGTCACCGAGCCAGGTCAATTTCTTCCTAAATTTGGCCTCTTCTGAGGAGGTTTACCTCTAAGAAGACAGGTGACAATCTGCCCTTTAGTTTGTGTACAGATAAGCCTAGATTTTCCACCCTTATGTGGAGAAAAATGGAAAATATTGAAAATTCGGTACAAAATATTACGTATACGTCACCGAGCCAGGTCAATTTGTTCCTAAATTTGTCCTCTTCTGAGGAGGTTAACCTCTAAGAAGACAGGTGACAATCTGCCCTTTAGTTTCTGTACAGATACGCCTAGACCCTCCACCCTTATGAGCTGAAAAATGGAAAATATTGAAAATTCGGTGCAAAGTATTACGTATACGCCACCGAGCCAGGTCCATTTCTTCCTAAATTTGGCCTCTTCTGAGGAGGTTTACCTCTGAGAAGACAGGTGACAATCTGCCCTTTAGTTTGTGTACAGATAAGCCTAGATCCTGCACCCTTATGTGCGAAAAATGGAAAATATTGAAAATTCGGTGCAAAATATTACGTATACGCCACCGATCTGGCGGAGAATTTTTTACAAAAGGCGAAGTATAAATTGCGATTTCAAGAGAGCCCCTGCAGATTCTCACTATCCTTGTTCTAATGACTGTAGAAACTTCTTCTTTAACGCCGGCTACCTATGTTTTATAGCGATGGGTCTATCGCGACCCCTAGAGAAGAAGTACTTTTTACTATTTCACTGTAGCTCTCAAAGAAATACTTTTCCAGGTCTTTAAGTCTATTCCGGGAATTCACAGAGGTGCCCTCCGAGACGTAAAGGTCACTGCTGTATCTGAATGTATCCGTATCCTAGTCTTATGGCGTCCCTCCTTAGAAGTCAATGGCCTGAGAGAATCCCTACCTGCTAAGCTTCAAAATTTTTGACAGTGAGTCGCTTGATAAGCTTTAGTACCTGAATCGCTTCTCATTGACCCAAAAGAGGTGCCAAGACAGCATGTCCGTCACCAGCATCCTGATTTCTTTAATGTCTTCAGTCTACGAGTAAGTGCCGAGCTATTGCCATAGATTTCGGCCACATCACTACGGATAGCCCCACGTGTCTCTGAATTCTCTCCTGCTCTTGTAGAAGAAATGAAAAATGATAGTCTTTGACGGGTTAACCCAGTTGTTCAGTTTCTACTTTTTCTTTTGGATGGTTTCGACAGATAGTTGTCTCCAATCATGTCTCTGACGGTTATGTCTAAAAGACGTTTCGTGGTTTTTAGCAACAAGAAGGAAACTGCTTGACATGTATTCCTCGCTTGAATGCGTATCTATCTTGGGATAGACTCTGGCAGCATCACATAACAAAGGTCAGCCATTTTCGGTTCCTTATCTAACTCTCATCGATAATCCTGCTAATAGTAGTCACGAAACTCATCGTGAACTGGTTCACGAGCTAGTAATAGGACTTGAGCTAATCACGAAGAGCTTTATCCTCGGGATTTCGGGTAAATATTAGCCAGAGTTTCAATCAAAGTACAGAATTCAGTTTCCTTCTCGACATGTGATTAGACAAAGGTAATAGCTGCAGCCGCTAACTGTCATTTTCACTTAAGAGCGGTTTGGGCTAAAGAAGGATGGTTACTTTCAAGTGTCAGACTGGTTAATGAATGGGGGAAAGATTATCCTACTCATCTTAGAAAATGTCAAGTAAAGTCTTCGGTTCCTATGTACTTCGGTACTCTCCAACCTTTGAATAAAATAAACTGAGACCTACTGCCCTGCATTCCAATTCCTGTATCTAACACCGCATTTCTGGACCAATTTTGTCAATAAATTCAAAAAAGTAGTCCATCACAAAACGTCTCGTCGGTTTGCCTTTTCCGTTTATCAACTGTGTACATCAACTCGTCTAAGAAGGAACCACTTCAATGTTTAAGCAAACATTTCATTGAGTTCTAATGCTTGAGCAAACTCCATTCACCTAGATTTGTACTTTAGTGTTTGCACAGTCCCGCTGATATCTATATCTCAATCTATCTATCGAGTGCCAATCGAAGTTGTTTTCAAAATATCTATTAAAGTTCTTTAGCCGTTTGGCCGATAATGGAGACATATTTCCAGTAACCAACAACCAACGACCAACAATGACATCACCCACCGCCGCCGCCGCCGTCCGGGAAAAAGAACAAATGTTATCGCTCTTCTTTCGGAGGCTCAGTAATGGCAAAAGTATGATTTATGACATCATCCGAATGGTATTAGAGTCTATTCCTCCAGTGTCACCCAGAAACGGCGGTGATCCAAGAATCAGAGACGACGGGAAATACCTACAATAAAGCTCAACACCATCATGATGACCATGTGTGGCGTCTCGTTTTGTTTTGCCATACATTCAATTGTTATTCACGGCCGTTACGAGTCTGGTCGATGAATAATCTTTGGCGGGATCTTATTGGTACACACATTACATAAATTAATCATAACGCGAACAACAAGCATTTGAATTCTTATTTCATAAATAAATCAGTCGTACTAGCAGCAATGTTTGTTCTTAGAACACTGTGGTGGACAAGTTCCACTCAGGTTCACTTTTTTTTCTCTCTCATGGTTAACATGTTAAAAAGTTTCACCGGAGATCTCCGATTAGGTCGAATCCAATAGATGGACTATAGGATCTACCTGAGACACAAACCAGGCATTGTATCTGAAACATGGCTGTAGTCTGGCAGTGATGACTTGAAAATCCATTAGATAAGACGATCTCGTTGACTTGATCGACATGGGCGCAGATTAAATTCAAATCTCTTGAGATAGCTTGCCGTTGTACCGTCTTAGTTCGCCTTCCGTCTTCCGATGAAGTATCTATCGTTAAACCAACTTTCCAAACCACCATCATTAGATCGATGTAGACGCTTTCGGTAACATTGGCTAGGACTCGATAGGAAAGGCAATAAGTGCCAGGCATATCCTTGTGCTTGTGACCGTATTTATGATAGGTTGTAGGATCCCGGGACATATGGGCAGAGGGCCGATGAGCTAGCAAGAACTGGATCAGAAACAAGTGACATCCTAATGAACCATTCGGTCCTACCGCCCATTATCCTCCTTTCCTCCAGGATCTCAACAGACTTTCGTAATGTAACAGAGCGCAATGAAAATAAAAGGACCAGAGAGGTTCCGTCTTTCAATTAGAAGAAGCTAACCCTTCTCATCGGCGTCCTCACAGACCTCAACCCAATGAGATTCAACGGCTCAGACCTATGCAGAGGCTGCGACGACACTGATGTGGTTTTCATATTCTTTCAGGCATTCCACACTGGGGAACACAATGAAACCGTCGAGATCCGAGTAAGAAGCTCTCTCCTCATGGTCTCTTGGAGTCACTTCCTTAACCTAACCTATGAACTAGGTGACCATGCCCGGCATTGGATAAATACTGGATTCAATTCCCAAAAGGGACATATTATAGACCATGCTAAGTGGTCTCATGGCATTCCGGGACTGAACTCTTGGAGAAACATTAGTTAGGTGGGTCTGCAATGGAATTTTCACAAGGCTTAACCAAGAGTAGTAGATAGGTAGGTGGAAGGTCGGGAGTAGGTGACTGAGACTTGGATCTCAACAAATCCATTCTGTTTCCCTGTGTGGGATTCGTGGAAAGAGAGAACAAGAATTAGTCCAACAGATGAGTCAAGGGTTGGAGCGGCCCTCCTGAAACAGCCTCCTCAACCAGCTTCTGATGAACTTTAAGGTGTCCGTGGTGGGTGTGTTATGTCTGTCGTTGATGTCGATGAATTGAGGGTCGTAAGCCATAAATTAGCCACAATTCACAGAGATTGCTACCAGTCAACCTGTTATAGATACAACATCTATGTTAAGTCCCGTCCTGTTTCTGTGTGTCAAAACCGCTGGCCCAGGCCTTTCACCCTTTCAAACAGATTCCATTCCTCGCATCGAATAAGTTTCTATTGAAAGTAAAATGCCCCTCCGCGCCGCTCTGAAGCAGCGTAATACATTTAATGTGTTTTGATTAAAGCTCTAGTTGTTGTGTTTAGAATTTTTATATCAACACTACACCAGGCTTACTCTCTCCACCTTTTTATATAACGTACTCGTATCTGGCTAATAAATTCCCAGAACCAGTGTGCGCGAATGCGAACACCGAATTCGTGATGTGAAACAAACTCGACAAGAATGTTTTCGTAATTTCCTAACGTAGTCGATTCGAAACGATAATAAATACGTAATTCCACGAAATCCATAAAATTTACATGAGCTTTTATCGGCATCTTGTCTTGTTTCGTCAAAAAAAAAAAAGAACCTCAGAGAGATGCTAATTACCGGCTGATGTATTCTCTGCACATCTATCGTGTCGTTGGCGTTTTTTTTTTTGATCTTTTGATGAAGTGTTAAGTAAATAACTTGATACATCACACATGCGTACGATAACAGATTTATTCCAGAATACATTAGGTGTGTTGGATGTGTGTTTAAACAGAGATATTATTAGCAGATACTTGTAGATACTTTATCTGGTGGCAATCAGTGTCGGGCGATATGACTCAGAATTGATTGTAGATAGTTGTAGTAGGTAACTCTAATTAGCAGTTCATTAATTTGTTGACATGATGCCGACGGGTATGGTAGGTTCAGCGAATTTGTGGAAAGAAGTTCAAGTTTAACTCACGACATTCAGAGATTGTCGTGCAGTATTTGTTATCTCGAGCTTTGCATCACAGTGTTATGCATCTATGGTGTGGCCTTCGATTTGTTTAGCACTAACTATGGCATGGAAATGGGGCTCATAGATATCAGGGTCGTACTGGTGCCAGTTCAATCAAGTCTGAGAAGAATCGGAGCAAGGAGATTCTGGACGCAACTTCTCGGTCCGTGAAAAGGTCTTTTAAGCCATTTTGCCGAAAAGAGAACATAGGGTATCTGAGGTCCTATGGTTCGTTGTAAATCGCAAGGAAGGTAGAAATCTCTGTCCAAACTCTGCTTAAGAAAAGCTTGAAGTTAGAGTAGACCAAACTAGGACCCCAAATGAGCCGAATCTCAACAGAGCTTTAGGTTCTACTTTCCGAGTTCCGCGCTTGGTCAAGCAGTTTTTTTCCCTGTGGTAGTTCTTGGACAACCAAATGAATGTGTTCTGTCAGCTCTTCAATATCTGGTAACCATTTTCTGTCCAGAGATTCGTACGAAGATCTGAAGACCTTTTTCGCTTGGCGAAGGAGGTTGCCGAGTCTGTCGATTTTCCATTGTATTGTCTTGAAGTGGTACCTTAAAACAAAGGTTTTGTACGATCAAGGGACCGACAACCACTTCCTCTCGCAAGGCAAGCAGACATGACCACGAATCAAAACTACGGTAGCCCTGGAGTGGAATCCTCTAAGGTGATAGTTTATTGTTGCGCTATCTATGGTATCCTTTGACCTTTGGTGTACAGTCCGATTGTTGTACGGAGAGATAGGACAATGTGGTGATCAACATCGACTATCAGCTATCACCTCAGAGGACTCCAGTCTCTCCTGCCTTCTGATGAAAGAAAAGGTTGAGATAATCTCAGATAAACCAAACTCCAAAGAACGGCCTGTCTCAGCTGTACGGCTTTGCTCTCCAGGCTTTGGTTGACTTATCGACCCTTGATTCTTTCCTCATGCGCTATACTATCGAACCAATCTACTGTCTTAAGCGTGCTGGCTTTTGGTATCATTCGCACCATAGTGTCGACGACTTCTTATTCTACGACCCTTGTTCCATGGATATCCCGTCAAATGCAATGACACTGCAAATTTAGAATCGACTTTTCTTGCGTTCAGTTCAGAATTGGACTCCGTCAGAGTCTGAGCCTGGATTGGGCTGTAGTCTACATGGATGGCTTGAAAACTAGTCAAAGGTTTTAGTGGAGACGGACAACATTAGACTTCACTTATTTTTCCGTTTCAAAATAGTTAGAGAATGCAAGAACTCTTTGAATTCGGTCTTTGACTCTTGTCTGGGTTCCCGGTCACACTGGGATTGTGGGGAAATGAGCTCTCCGATCAGATTGCTAAGCAAACTTCAGAGGTGAAATGTTTCAAACTCTGCAGCAGGACCACTGAGCTCTTCTGATGATATTGCGAGGCCCATAACCCTACTCCGGAGCAACTCCTTTCTTTCTCTGGTTCATATTATAATCTTGGATTGTAGTGACTCTTCCCTTTGGTTTGGACGGCTTTTATGTATGAACACAGCCTCGATTCTGGAATTCCAATATTTCCAATATTCCCCAACGTTGTTCAAGTCCAAACCTATCCATTTTGTATCGCGAATATATGTACATTCATATAAGACTAAGTTTCTGTCAATTTTTTGACTGCACTAGAGCTGTCAGTGTCAAAATAGCATATGATTCGAAAAGAATCCAACAGATGGCCCACCCTTTATAAACGTCATCATGATCGTTCACTCGATCACTGTGCTGAATTGTCTTACTTTGTGTTTCTTAATGACGAAGCGCTGTCCGATCGAGTTTTTTTTGCATGATGCTGTCCTTCAATTCGGTCATCCGGATAGAGTGACGGTTAGAAACGTTGATGTAACGAAATTTGGTAGATTTTTCAGCCCTTCGCTGAACAGGAATTTCCTGATAGATTTCCTTCATTTCGGTATCAATCTTTTGGTCACATTGCTCACTATGTTACTAGACATACCGGGTGGAAAAAATCTTTTCACAGGGTGGGAGGATAAGACGGATAGTCGGAGCACCTTTTCGGAGGCAAAGTCAATTTGGAGAAGGCGCTATTACCACATCCGTTGTCCGATTTCGATGGAATAAACAGCATTGGTTAGCTAAATGAACCTGTTTTCCCGAACAAATAGTGCTTGTAAGTCTTTAGTTAAAATGTTGGCGTTTTGAGTGTTTAGGTGAATTTTTGTCGAAAATGAACGCTTCACTGCGTTACATTGGTCGACCTATCCCAGTCGAAACTTAAGAAACGTGCTCCAATTGATAGAGTGCATCAAGTAAGGCTGTGGGGAGTCCAGCGTGTATGTTGAAGCACATGTCTATCCTACATTGTAAAATCTGCCATCCAACTCCAACCTTCACGATATCGTGCAACTTTCACTCAACCATTGTAAGCCGACCTATTCGCGTGTCTCGACTGAAGTGCAAAAGATCGCAATAAACTCAAGATCACCATAATTAGCAACAATAAAAAATCCTAATCTACAATTCAAAATTGACACAAAAACAATTCCACCAAATCGTTGGGTGATATCACACTGTCTGTGAGACTTTCATTTTTTTTTTTTTTTGATTAAAAATGTGCGGAGCTGCCAATACAATTAATCAATTTCCTCCGAGGGTTACACCCAAATTTGGCATTTTAATGCGTTGCCAATGATTTATATAGAAATTAATTTACGTTGTCAAGAGATCTCGGCCAAAACCGTTCGGTTTTATAGTATATCTCACCATTCGGCCGATGAGAAATGCAAATGCCGACCGGCGGCGGCAGCGCTGATACGTGATGTGATGTGATGTCACCCTTAGCGTTTTGATTTATTGACGTGTGGTTACACAACGGTAGGAAATTAATTGTTCGTTTTGATTGTTCATGACCGCGTTCCGCAGAACTGGTTTTTATTTTTTGAGTTCACCGAAAGGATGTGTAGTCCTATCTCAATGGGTTTTCGTGAACACAGCCACGCGCACACTCGCAAAGTCATAAATATCAACAAACGAATGGATAGACAAATCAAAGAAGTGGAAGCGAACACACTTCCTAGTCACAGTCCTTTGAACTGGAACTGTGGAAGCCTCCTCCGAGTAATTTGTATCTTAAGGTGCTCGCATGAGCACGTCATAAAAAACAACAACAACAACACCAACAGGAGAATACAAGAGCACATGCCCTCTCAAGTGCACGCTGTGTGCACTGACAGGGCGCGCGATATATCCGTACGTTCTATTTTGAGATACATTCGATAGGGAGCACCCCGTTGGGGACACTCAAAGTGCTAACAACGAGCTGGATGCAGCAGCTCTGGAAGCATTAGGGATAATTAACACTGCGCTGCCGGCTACTGCTCCTGCACTTATCCCGGCAGCACAGTGCGCTATAATTAGATCATCGTTGAGGTTCGTTCATTGTTGAGATTCGCGTGCACTATCCATCGATGGTGTTCGTTTGGAATCGTGTACACAGTTTGGAATGTGTGCAGCAGATGTGAGTACCAGTAGCAGTGTAGCTTGTTATTCTATTTGCTGTTTTGGTTCTAAAGAAGTTCAAGGGCCTATGACTGTGAAACGGTCAATGTCATTAGCCGGCTCTGGAGGAGAGTTTGTCTAGAAAGTGTGAGTGTTGTTTATTCAGGTGGGATTTTATGGGAATTAAATACAATCTTTGGTGTTTTTTGTGACAACTTTCCTCGACTGATGATTACCTACTTAGAACCTCGACGAAGAAGAAAGTCTCAATCTGGAGTTACGGAGAAAACAATGATTATTATTAGTTCCGCCGGAGATGAGATGCCTTGGGGGTCTGTTTTAGACACGATTCGAAACCTACATTAATGGATTCAAACATCTGAAGCTGGTGAAAGGTTTAGAGCGACCTATACCCCATTAAAAGGGTTTAGGGTAGTACTTGCCATTGCAGAGATCGTTATGGCACCGAAATGAATGCACTTTGATCGGAGCATCTTCCGGAGAAAGGCTTCTTCGTTTTGCCTTCTTTTTCCACATTCGGGGAAATTAGGGTTACAATTTGACATGTGCCAGTTGAGTTGTTGTCTTTAGGGCTGTCAAGTCTTTTTGCCGCGAATTTAGATGTCTGCCGGAGAGACTATCAAACATGTAAAGGGGTAACGTTCACCAGCAACGTAGTATGATGTTCCGAGGTGACACATGCAGGTTCTATGAACTCAGATTTTAAACCAGCTCTAGGGTCTACAATTTTTTGACGAGAAGCGATAGGACATTGAATTTGACCTGCTTGTCAGGGCCCAATGACATGGAGTTTAGTCTGGAATACCGTGGACACATTCTCATAGATATCAAAAATTTGGTGTTGAGTCGAAAGACCAGGAAGCGTCTGTGAGCCAGATAAGACCTCTAAACTCCTTTGCCGAAACACCATTAGACCAGTTTGCATAGTCCAATATTTCTGCCTCAAATAACCTGTCACAGCAGTACTTCCTAAGCACAATGGTGAGGATAGTCCAAAACATATACGTTTTGAGAATAAAGTCAAGAATTTTCAAGTGTCCTTGGCTTATGCTTGTACTCTAGCTGACGCTCAATAGTGCATCTAGCGAGTGGTAATCCTAATGAAGATTTGTAGAGCTGAAGGCCCAACGACAGCTTCTAAAACTAAAAAAGGGGAGCAATGTCATACCGAGAGGGATGATTCCTTGGAGCTTAGTTGGCATTGTCTGTGCAAGAATTTACGGCCACCAAACGATGGTCGTGATGGTACATGGTAGACCCCAAGTTCCCCAGCCATAGAGGCTTCCACTAGTTCAGATGAGTCTAGTGCTATGCTCGAAGGTGCACCCTATATGCGAACACTATTTTAGTCATTTGTCAAGGAGGTGCTTTCGATGATGACAGGTCCTATCGTAGTCTATCGTAGTGCTATCGTAGTCACTAAAACGGTTTGGATGGTCCCTGCTTGGCCTTCTAAATCGATACTAGCTCGCCACAATTGAAATAAAAAATGTATGAAAAAATTAGTTACGTATACGCCACCGATTGGTTACGAATACGCCACCGAACCAGGTACTCACATCCTGGATCTGCTTTCATGTGATGCAACTCCAATCAGATATTCTGAATCTGGGAATCGTGAGCACATACGAGCGCAATTGTGGCCTCGCCACGTGAAATAGAAAAACCAAATCGATGACCAGTGACCACAGAATGGGAGAAAGGACAGGACAGGACAGACACTGACACAATTCGACTTGTAACCATGGCCCTTATCCATTGGTTGGTCGATATACTCCACGTAATACCCGGCAGGCAGATATCGACTACCTTCTGCAGTAGCGCTGAAAAGAGACCATTACCGCGGAGGGCGTTGAATAGTTTGAAGGAGCCTACAGGTCAGTGATGTGATTCCTGTTGGGTTAGGTGTTGGGTCCGGTGTGGCAGATAGAGGTCAGGAAACTAACCCTTAAGAACGCCAATAAGTCTTTCCTGCTGAGAGACAGCAAGAATCCCATTGATTTCTTACAGACATTTTAGTCAGACTAAAATCCTGGACATCCTCTGACAGTGACCGAGGGAGCAAGTTCAAGTCTTGAGAAATCTGAAGCTTGCTTAGTAATGTGACCTAACAGCGTGACCTGGGTGACCCAGACTAGAGTCTCGAACTCTTTTGGAACGGATTGCAGGGTAGAGCAAGCCCTTAAGCGAAGCCTTACTGTCACTACAGACGTAGATACTCCGAGCCTCCCATCTGTTATTAACGATATACGGGCAGTGAAGTCTGTTACTGTCGGTTTCCAGCACCTGACCTTTGACTAGTGTTGAAGCCATCCATTAATGCTCTACCACCCGCCGATCCAGGCTCGTTTATCCTTATACCGACGAAGAATTTTACAGAATTAACTATTTACTCTATTGGCAATGCAGACCCTATGCCCTATGCTCCTATGCTTTTACACGAGTGGACTAACCTGGGAAATTAACTTGAAGGAAACGATCTAAGTGTCCGCGGTGCGGGTGCGTTCATAAGACCTGAACCTTTCTGTGGTGTCAATTGGCTGATTCATCTGGCTCACTGGCTGAGTGCCCCGGGCTTGAAGGAGAACGTTGATTAAGCTAAGGATTGGAGTAGAAAGCTGGTGATCTTTCATATAGACCACTCTACCTTGAGGTATCACTGCTAAGGAAGTACTATCCTTCATAGTATGATGGTAGATTTCTTTGGTCGCCGAATGGGCACAGGTCGCGTAACACTCTTGTTAAGCAGGTAGGTTACACTTGGTTCCCTGGTCTCATTCAACCAGTAAGCCCTAGCAGCCCTACAACTCTAGGTTTGTCCAAGTCTTTTTGGGTATTTTTGAATGGTCAACCTAAATTGTATACAACGATTTCTGGAGAGAGATTCGTATACTTGCACCACAACCTAAAAACGCCTAAAAATATTCCCTGCGTATAGTTTCAAGATTTCAAATGCAAACCGTTTAACCGAAAACTAACACGGAAAAACCAAAAAAAAAAAGCTTGGGCTTACAGAATACAGTGTGTTTCCGCTTGTATACACACATTGGCGACTTTCTGCCTTGTTGACAGTAGATAGGCAGGCAGGGGTGTGGAACATTCCCTATCGCCAAAGCTGCATTCCTCTTTATAAACATGTAAGTTTGTTTGACTTTAAACGAAAGCCGACATAGCGTTACTCAAGGTTAGGAACGCGTTTCCACCGGAATTCGGTGATCGCCTTAAAGCTGTAAACCATCAGACTAAGTTCTAAAAATAGACGATGGCGTGCTACGACCATTGTAAAAACAACGGTCGTGTCATAAGTCCCCGACTTATCATTCATACCTGAGGGTATGTAGGCATTTCCTAACCAAAACCCCGTGTGAATACCCTGCTAACAACCCTATGAAGGTACTTACGTTGCCCAATTGGGCCTTATCTGTCTCGCGCCATGCACTTGATAATAACCCGAAAAAAGCTTTCCGCGATAAAATTCTTGTTTTATCACCTCTTTTTATATATGATACGCGTAACTACGTATATATAGATTATTTTATTCCACTGATGCAGATACAGATATGTATTACAATTAGGTTCCTGCTGTATGTACAAATTTATGCCTGATAAGCCCAGGGGCCAGTGGTAGGAGCTTTTTCTCTTAAATACCTCATAAGGATGGCTCAGTGGCTAATCGGGTTACGTTCGGTTAAGAACGTTCCTTTTTTTTTTCTTTTTAATTTTTTTTTACACTCTCGTTGGTTAAGTTCTGGAACGGTTTTGTTTTAACTGCTCTTTCGGGTCCTTAAAGTGATGTAAAGCGAAAAAAAAATCACGGTTGCGCGAGTTTGAGATAAACTAGTGTCCTACAACAATGAAATCGAATTTCAGTCGAAACGACTACAAAAGATATGCATCCTACGAGAAGAAGTCCGTCGGTAGGTGTTGGTCAAGAGCTGTTACGTAAGGTCGTTGTGACCGACTTTCTAGCGATAGAGAACTGGAAATTCTTATCACTCTAGCACTCTAGCCTTGTAATGAACCACATTGGGTACACACAGGGCTGATGATGAATTTGTTAATCTAATCGAGAGTGTTTTTGTTTTTCAACTACAAAATGATGTTTATTTGTGTAATTTAGCTGAATCAGCGCGAATTGAAAAAAATATTCGTATATTGTTGGACGACGTGCTGGCTTTTCTTATGGGCACGGGTGTTTGCTTAGATAAATGGGCTGTGAATTTCCTTATCAACGAAAGTGCTCTTATCGTGGTGTTATTTAACTTTGGGTAATTTCTGATAGTGCGCCAACATTACCTACCTACCCATCCACACCTAGAGTTGCACTTTAACCTGTTCGAACGAAATTGGCTAAGTTTGTGGTGAAGTTTTATGGCTATTCGAGGAATGGAATTGAGTTTTTAGGGCGAATACTTCAATTTACTGAGACAACAGGGATTCTGGGGTGTAAACAGTGACAGGACACTGGGCGCGAAGCTCCTTATCCAAAGTAGGACCAGAGTTTCAGAGAGTTTTTTTCGCCATTTACTGGTTTTTGTACTAGAAATGATTTTTCAGCTAAACATTTCTGCTACATCCAGTTTTCTGGCCATTTAGGAGAACACGACGTTGGTTGTCAAAGGCATCTTGATGGAATCATAAATTTTCCGAAACAAAATACAAAGTTTGGGAACGTTTGACCTATTGCCGCATCAAAATCAGATCTGCTCTTAAAATTGTTCGAAAAAAATGTGGGCGTGGCTATGGCAGTTATGTACAGTGGATGCCGATTATAACGACTGTGAATTGATTAAGCAAATGAGGTCGTTATACCCGGCTGTCTTTATATCCGACAGCACTATGTTTGAAGGAAAAATAGCCAAGAATATAATGAAACCAACCAAGTGAAAGTAAAGTGGGCGTTGTAAGCGACTGGACGTAAAAAGCGAGGACGTTATAAGCGTCTTCTCCTGTAGTTGTTTGTTTTGGTCTTATTCTGTGCACGATCAGGGCCAGATATTTGGTTGTATACCATGAAGGCATGATATAATCAAACTCTATACGCCACTCAAATGTTGTATTTTTGGCTTAGGGTCTAAAAGTTAGTGGTGCCCCGTATAGTGTACTATATTTCCAAACTTTTGAGATCAGATTTTAGCAGCATATATCAGTAGATTTAGAAAATTCCTAAGCTAAAAAATAACCCAGCATCCTTCTGCAGTAAATTTGTTTAGGTTTCTGGACTGTGTTACAACCAATCCTATAGTCTAGGCTGTGCCTAATTTTTGTCTGAATATCTTACCTCTGTAAACGTAAAGACAGTGTGTAATGCTGTTACCTTTGGTCATTATTATTACGTCATCTGCAACTCACGTGTACTTGTTCCACTTCCAAACTTTACAAAGCGTCTAAGTACTAGCACTGTCCTCCAAATTGTTACAGTTTCAGAGAACCAGACTAATTCCTTACGATGCAGGAGTCATGTTTTGAGTTTTATAAGGTTTTTCTAGGTCGGATTAGGTATGTAAGTCACTTTGACTGAGTAGAGTCCATTATGTTTATCGTTTTGTTAAAAAAAAAACTCGGAGAGTCAACATTTTTTTTTATGGAGGTTCGAGTCTGTTTGGGAAACAAGAAGCAGCTCCATGTAATGACTGTCTTGAGCTAGGTCCTGTCAAGAATTCATGGTGGTGACATGGTGACAGGGATGCAGTCTAAAGGAGTTTGTGGAACGAAATTTGGAAGAGTTTCAAATCTTTGCACAATGAAAATCAATTCCTTCATTAGACCTTACAGATCATCCAAACTAGCTTACGTAAAGCTTAGAAAGCTTAGAAGTCCTACTAACTTGTATTTGTAACCTTCTGTGCTACGGAGTAGAACTAGTACCAACGGAAAGGGTAGTGTTGTACGAAACAAATGCTGGGAGACTTAATTTTTTTCTGGGATTCCACAATGGTCCGTACTAGGTCTCATTTCCTAACTAAAAAAGGTCAAAGTCTGAACCTAGCCAAAAGACAGAGATGGTATCATTCACCATCCAAATCGACACCTCAAATGTGCAGTCTTACTGAGAGAAGATAATGAAATCTGAAATCCACTTCGACTGAGAAGAGTTGCGTGCTTTGAAGATTTTTTATCCACAAAGCCCTTAAATATTCTCAACCCGTTCTCAAGCTACCCACCTATATTTGATTTCGCAGATTCGATGATAAGATTCTTCAATCAGTGTTACCTAACCTTCCAATATTTAGCCTGACTTGTGCTAAGTGAATACTCTACCAAGCTGTATGGGGCAGATATTAATGGAAGCTAGTCCCCAGCTTTTAATGGTAACAGGGGCTGCTCAGTCAGAATAAATCAGGCCGTGAATCTAAGAGCTTCTTCAACGAGTCGAATTTTACTTTAGGTGGGATTATCAAGTGTCTTCTCAATTCCTTCGCTTCTGTCTAACCTCTCTATATCTCCATCAATAAAAGTGTAAGGTCGGCTTTCATTTTACTTAGTTTCTTTCTCTAATCTACATAGCTTAGAAGGCTTAGATTGAAAGTTTCAGCTCTTGCTCCTGGCTTCATACAGTTTGTCATTGAATATCATAGTCTTTTCAGTTCTTTTAGTTTCTAGTTTTAAAGAGGAATGAGAGTTTGATTGAGTTTTCTGACATAAAGTTCTCAGTAAATGGGCTTGAAGGTGCTCCTTTCTAGTCTTCTAGTTTTACATAGCTATCTTCTTTCAGTGGGACATTGTTGGCACTTTAAAGATCTGAACATCCCACATATGGATCAGAAGAGCCTTTAGTTTATTAGACAGTAATTGCTTGCATGTCTAGTATACTGCCTTTTTCCTGGACCCTTCGAAACTCTGGTATCACGAGATTGCGTATTGGTAGCTGAGACATGCTACCTTTTTACTTGCACCTATACCTATAGGGCAAGTATTGCAATCGTGAAAAAAATCGAACTCGAGATTTTAATCAAACTTGACATTACTATGATGGAGAAGTCCAAAAAAGTAGGTCCGGCAATTCCGTCTGTCTGTCTGTCTGTCTGTCTGTCTGTCTGTCTGTCTGTCTGTCAGTCTGTCTGTCTGTCTGTCTGTCTGTATATTCGACTACAGCCTAAACGGCTGAACGGATTTACTTCAAACTTCATATATATTGTCTGTGGGATATTCCCTAGAGGCGAAATTTGAATTTTCATTCTAACCTCAAAATTAAGGGTAGTTTACTTAAGGCCGATTTCAGTTAAAATGGATTTTCTCGAAAACGGCTCTAACGATTTCGATAAAATTTGATGTGTGGGTTAGTTTGGGTATATGCTATGAGGTGGCATACCACGTTTTTCACGAAAAATTCGAATAACGGTAATATTGAAAATCAGCTGTTTCTCGGGTATTTGTGCAGCAATTGGCCTAAAAATTATTGTTTGTAGGTTATAAGACAAGTGCAAAACAATGGCATACCAAATTTTGGAATGCCACGCCCACTTTTATGAAACTTATTTTTTTTTCAAAATTTTTACTAGAAATTGAGAAAAAATTATTTAAGCAAAGTAATAGGCCTTAAAATTCTCTATAATTCACTCAAACACCCTATCTGGCCACGCCCACTTTTTAAAGGTGTTTTTTTAAAAACAAAACATTGAGTAAACTCCAACAATGTTATGACTATTATTCCATCGAAACGCGGAATGCCACGCCTACTTTACTGGGAAGAGCAAGACTTGGACTTTAATCCTTATAAAATTATACACTTATAGCATTACGGTGCAAGTACGTACGACCCAGTCGTGCACTTTATTTTTCTAAGCTTCTGGTATAGCCTGTAAGGGAGTTAACAGAACAAGATTGTCCTTGGCCTTTACGAACACCACTGAACCTATGTGCATAAGTGACTAAGATATTGCAAGTGTCTTCACATTCCTTTCAATGTTGTCCAAGTTTCAGTAGAAATCGATCCTCCCGAACTGCGTTCTCCGACGTACTAGTCTCTTGATAGAGTTGGCTTCAGCTTTGATGAGAGCCTATTCTACAAATGGCTGGATATCAGGGCTTGGTAAGGTCTGTTCTAGCAGCAAACATCAACCGTTCCTTAAATTAGGTACTGTGACGGACAGAGCTCTGATGTAGTTCTCCCATATATAGTTCTCCCATAAATACAAATTTTTCGGCGACAAGTCCATGGGACCCAGGGTATAGTTTCTCGCAAACATTCGTGCTGTGCGTGTTATATTCTTTACATGATGGAAGGGGCCTACTGTCCGAAGAGCAATTTGTAATTTGAGAAGCTTTTTCGTGACAGTTTTACTCTCGGATGTTTGTCAGATGTTCGGGAAAAGTTTGGCCGTAAAAGGAATGGTAGGTGCTATCTAGGAACCACTTGCTTCGTAGGCCAAGGCATTAACCACTTGAACCACGGCACCCAATATATAGAACTAGCTCGTCCTATAATGGACATTTGTTCTGAGGGTGTGAGGGTGCTATTGGGTCTCTGTTGCGAGCGAAGGAGTCGAGATTCAATCCCGATTTTTTTTTTTATGTCCTCACCTCTCACGAACGTCTGACAAACATCCGAGGGTAAAATCTTCAGGACAAGGAATTAAAGTGTAACTAACATAACACGATTAACACGAATGATTGTAAGAAGCTAGGGCCTGCTTTTTTGCTTTTGGGGCTTTTGTCAGGAACACCTGCTTCAGCTCTGTCTCTGTGGGGCTCTTGGTTAGTTGCAGATGTTTGTCGTTACTGTTCACGATACATATGTACATGATTCCAAGTAAACAGTATCTCACCAGATTGTGGTAATTTTTTTTGCAGCCACAGACCCTGGGCGCCATAAGTCACATAAAACAATCAACACTTTGTCCACAACTCTCTTATCTCAATGTAACGCAATCAATAAAATCTAATCATAAATTTATTTGTCAATAAAATTCAAAAATAAAATTCAACTTTATTTGCGGATATAGCACAACTGAAGGACATGCCATTCTTTTTACCTTTTTTTTTCTGACTAAAAGACATTCGTACTAATTATTCAAAAATAATATTTTTTTCGTTTCCTTCTTACACTTAGTGAAACAAACAAACTTTCCATTTTGTGTTCTGTTTCTGCATTTTTTTTTTTTTTTTTTTGATTTTGCATTCCACGAAGCGCGTCAACCTAAAGTTGTTGTTTGTTCACTTTTATGGTATCCATTGGCTTTTCATTTTAATTTAAACGTTTCTACTACTTCTTAAGCGAACTTACAGAACTCATAGAGGAAAAAAACACTATTGTTACTCCAAT